>CM066034.1:577898106-580771439 GCA_033557465.1 Ichthyophis bannanicus | reverse complement strand
TTGCTGAAGGCTTAGACCTCCAAGATTTCAACGTGTCCCAGCAGGTAAAAGATATCCTTCAGGCTTCTAGGAAACTTTCCACAAGAAGATTTTATTCCTTCAAGTGGAAACGTTTTACGATATGGTGCTCCAAGAAGGGATTAAACCCCCCCTGGTCATACCCTTAGAATCGATACTAGAGTATCTCCTTCACTTATCAAATTCTGGTCTAAAGACTGCAGCTTCTTATAAGCCTCTGAATGGACAACCAATTTCCTCTCATCCACTCATATCAAGATTTATGAGAGGCCTTCTATTAACCAAACCTCCCATCAAGCCATCACAGGTGGCATGGTATCTAAATCTAGTTCTCGGGCAGCTCATGAAGCCGACTTTCGAGCCTTTATCTACTACAGCCCTTAAGTTTTTGGAAGGTCATCTTCCTAATTGCAATCACCTCTGCACGTCGCATTAGTGAATTGCAAGCTTTAGTGGCTGATCCTCCTTATACTAGATTTCATAATGATAAGGTTGTTCTTAGAACTCATCCACACTTTATGCCAAAGGTGGTTTCGCCTTTTCATTTAAATCAATCATTTTATCTTCCTGTATTTTTTCCGAGGCCTCATGCCTCTAATGCAGAAAGAAACCTTCATACTTTGGATTGTAAAGGAGCCTTAGCCTTTTACATACAAAGAACACAGCAACATAGAAAGTCCTCGCAACTTTTTATAGCTTTTGACCCTAGTCATTTGGGACTTCCAGTCTCCAAAAGAACTTTATCTAATTGGATTGCCCAATGCATATCCTTTGCTTTTGAGAGTAAGGGTCTTCCTCTTCAGCTCATAACGTGAGAGCCATGGCAACGTCTATGGCAAATCTCCACTCTGTGTCTATCAATAACATTTGTCGAGCAGCCACCTGGGCTTCTGTACACACTTTCACAGCCCACTACTGCCTGGATAAAGCCTCCCGTCGGGATGCCTTCTTTGGCCAAGCTGTTCTTCAAAATCTCTTTCAAACCTAAATCAACTCCTACCCACCAACCTTGGTCGAATGCCAGAGATCCATGGGAGGAAGGATCCCACCTTCTAGGGAGGTACCTTCCTGGGGCTATCTCCCTGGTATCTTCAGCTAGGGAGTCCCCATATGTGAAGACTACAATCCTGCTTGTTCCTGGAGATAACCTAGTTACTCACCTGTAACAGGTGATCTCCGGGAACAGCAGGAATTTAGTCTTCACAACCCACCCACCTCCCCTAGGAGTTGTCTCTCTATCTCTTTGTCTCTTTCCTCTCTCCCTCTATCCTTTCACTCAGCTACAAACTTAACTGAAGAGGGACAGTTGGAAAGGCGGGAAGGCAGCACGCATGTGCTGAGGGATGCTCCCAAAAGCGTTCCTATTGGATGCTGGGGAGCGTTCCCGCACAGACTCCGTTGGTACCAACGATACCCATATGTGAAGACTAAATTCCTGCTGTTCCTGGAGATCACCTGTTACAGGTGAGTAACTACGCTTTATCTTTGGGTTGAGACAGTGGCTAGTTTCACTTCCCAATAGGTCAACTCCCCTTAAAATCCTCCTTCCTAGTCTCAAAGGGGTCTCCTAAAGTTTAGGATTTTTATGCCTTCCCATCATCTGTTCCATTTTTTCTTGTTTATCCTAGGATTCTTATTTATGGTAGTAGGTGTGCAAACCTTCAGCAGTAGCTGGTCGTCATCTGTGCGAATTCCTTTTCCATTCTTTATCTCCTGTTATCCCATGTGCATGTCCTGGATAGGATGTTTCTCCGGGAACAAGCAGAAAGTCAGGCTTCACATATGGGTGACGTTGGTGCCGACGGAACCCGCGTGGAAGCATCTTGCCAGCTTTCAAAGAAAGCCTTTGGGAGATGCACCACACATGCATGGTCCCCTTCCTGTCCAAGGGTGCCATCTTGCCTCAGTCTCCTTTTTTCCATGGAGCCCTCCAGTCGTTTGTCCAGTTTCCCCCCAAAAAAGTGTGTTTTATCCTGTTTTTGTCCAGTACGCATACCAGTTCCTTTCCCATCCCCGAGCCAGCTTGCCTTGTCGTACCTCCTCGAGCTCGTTCCTTTGGGGTTTCTTTTCATTTTTTATCGAGATATCCCTCAATCGGCGCTTTGCACCCTTTTTTGCCACTGGCCTCGGACCCTTGCCGGGTGGCAGGACCTCATTTTTCCCAATGGCCTCCTGCAGCTTCAGGAAAAGATTGTGCAGGACATCATCTTACCGCACCAGACCCACATGACTGCTGCCTTGGGCCGGAGCATGACAACTCGGACTGCGAACTCTGCAGGACCATGACCACAAAGGCCATCATGAGCCGTCAGCTTCAGCAAGAACAGTTCTTTCATAAGTCCAACTCTGCACCGGAGTCCCTGGCGATATCTTGCTCCAGGGTCCCTTCTGGTACGTTGGCGCCCTGCAAGACCCAGGCTGCCTTGGAGTCCTGCGGCCGCGATCCTCTAAGGGGAAATTCCCGGAGGTAGAACGCAAGAAGATGAAATACTCGAAGATTGCCTTGGAGGACGGACCTGGGAAGAAGGGAAAATCCCATTCCAGGCTCTGCAGTCTCCAACATGAGTCAGAGGGGTCTGAGCAGGAGCATCCCCACAGGATGCCGCGGAAGGAGTCATCAGTACGCTGTGACCGATCTCGTACACCTGAGGCCATCCCCATCGAGGACTCCCCCTTGACAGAACCAATGCTGGACCCGAAGTCCCCGGTGCCCGCATCGAAGGCTGCAGAGCCGACTTGCATGAAGACCAGGATGGCGGCCTTAGAAAGCAGTATATCTGCCCTCGTGGCCATGCAGCAGGCGTTTGTCTGGATCCTCTGGTTCATCTGTCCCGATGATGGGAACCTTGACATTTAGGGCTTCCTCAGACGTCAAGCCAACCCTTGAGTGCCACCAGCCTCAAGAGACCCATCGGCTTCGGACCAGGTCCCGATCACCTTCCTCGGGGCACAGGTCCTCTCCAGAAAGTGCACACGTTTCGGACCACAGGTTCCCTGGGGGTCGCAGGCCTTCAGGCTGTGGCCTCGACCACAGAGGCCACGTGGTCTCGGACTCATCCTTGAATTTTGGGTCAGAATGGGAGACCAAGGACGAGGAATCCCCAGACACTCGGCAACACTGAGACGTGCCCTCAGACCCATCTCCTCTGGTGTCCCACCGTCGTCCCCCACCCGAGGACGTCGCTTTCTTCAACTTTGTGTGGGAGAAGGCTAAGGCGCTTGCCATCGAGACAGAGGCTGAGAAGGATCTCCGCACGGAGGAACTCGAGATTCTCCAGTATGAGGTCCCACCTAAGGAAGCCCTTATGGTGCCTTTTCCTCTGATCCTTGAGTGCCTTCTTCTCCATATGTGGGAGACACTGGCATTGGTGCCCATTGTCATCAGGCAACTATACTCTTTGTACCGAGTCTACCAAAGTCTTGGGTTCCAGAAGACTCAACTTCCCCACAGCTTGATAGTCGTTGAGTCTGCCATGTGCAGACCCATTCCTCGGGGCCCACCAGCAGGGAGGCCTGGACCCTTGATGCTGCCAGCTGAAAGGCCTTCCAAGACTCAATGTTTGCATGCCGAGCCCAATCCTACCAACTATACATCGACATGTAACTCAAAGAACTGGTGAGGAAGCTTTCCGGTTTCTCGGCAGGCCTTGACGGAGAACCCCTTCAGCGGTTCAAGTCTCTGGCCTCGGCGGTCAAGAAGTGTTCGAAGTTTTTATGCCGAGCAGCTTATGACTGCTTCGAGTCCTCAGCCAGAATAGCCACCGTGGACATCAGGACCCGACGCCAGGCATGGCTGCAGTTGTCTGACCTCGAACAATGGGTTCAGGACAAACTTATCAATGTCATCTGGATCGGAGAGAATCTCTTCAGGAAACCCATGGCAGACAAGGGGAGACTGAGATCCTGACAAGAACCAGACTCTCTAAAAAGACCTCAGTGCAGCCCCATAAGAATGCCCTGGGGAAGAAGCCCTTCTTCTCAAGGAAAAAGGGAGGTTTTGGCAATACCTCACCGTTCCAAACCTTCTTGGCCTCGCAGCAAGGCTAACAACACAAGGGGCAAGGGCATGGCCCCCACAAGCAAAAGACCCCCAAGTCCCAGGTGCTGGCTCTGGCTCAACCTGAGGGGGGGCTTGCCCTGTTTGCCCACAGGTGGTCCCCCATCACCACTGATTCCTGGGTACTGCAAGTGGTCAGGGAGGGCTAACTCCTCCACCTGCAGCAGGCGCCACCTTCATATTTTCCAGGAGAGCCCGTAAGACCTGTCCTCCACCAGACTCTGCTCCTCACTGAGCTCGCAGGTCTCCTCAAGAACAAGGCGGTGGAACCCGTGCCCAAGCACCTCTGGGGCACCAGCTTCTACTCCAGGTATTTTCTCGTTCCCAAGTGAACAGGGGGCCTCAGGCCCCTCTTGGACCTGCGGCATCTGAACAAATGTCTGGTAAGGGAGAAGTTCAAGATGCTCTCTCTTGGAACACTGTTGCCATACCTCCAGCAGGCAGGCTGGCTGTGCTCCTTAGACCTGAAGGATGCCTATACACACATCCTGATCCATCCCAACCACTGAAAATACCTCCACTTCATGGTGGGAGGAGATTACTACCAATACAGGGTTCTGTCCTTTGGGCTGGCATCATCACCAAGGGTCTTAACCAAGTGCCTAGCGGTGGTCACAGCCCACCTTCGTCTCCGAGGGGCCTTTGTCTTCCCCTACCTGGACGACTGGCTTATAAGGAGAGGCACAACTGCAGAGGCGCACCACGCCACCGAGCACACCATCCACGTCCTGCAGCCCCTAGGGTTTATGTTTGTTTATTTACTTTATATACCGCTAACAATGACATCATAGCGGTTTACATAGAATATAAAACAATACAGAAAGCCGTTAGCAGAAAAAAGAAAGGAAGTTACAATAATGGATAGGAAAGCAAACCAGGAGAGCCATACCACAAGTCAGAGGAAAGGAAAAGAGAGAGGGAAAGGGAAGTAGATTTACATAGAGGGGTTGGGGAGGTCAACAGCAAGGGCAAAAAGGTGAGTTTTATCATCAACTTTCCCAGGTCCCACCTCTTTCCAGCTCAGTGCCTGGAGTTCATACGTGCTCAGCTAGACACCCTCCAGACAAAGATTTTCCTCCCTCAGGAGAGGTCAGAACACCATAGGGGGCTACCCGCCCAGCTTCTCCACCTGCTAGGCCACATGGCCTCTATGGTCCACGTGACCCCATATGCCCACCTACACGAGGGCAGTCCAGTGGTGCCTTCGTTCTCAGTTGGACACAAGCCACAGGCAGGTTCCAGGATAGAGTGAGAGTAACCTGCCAGCTGGCAGACTCCCTAGACTGGTGGCAGATCCCCTGCAACCTGCAGGCCGGAATGCCCTTCCAGGCACCCACCCCCCAGACGGTCTTCACCATGGACACCTCCTTTCTGGGCTGAGGAGCTCATTGTGAGGGCCTCCGCACACAAGGCAGCTGGTCCCAGATGGAATGCCAGCTACAGATCAACCTTCTGGAGCGCCAGGCGATATTCCTGGCTCTCTGAGCTTTCCGCCACCAGCTGATGCACCATTCGGTGCTAATCCAGACAGCCAGGTTGCAGTGTTCTACATGCATAAGCAAGGAGGCACAGCGTTGCACTCCCTTTGCCAGGAGACGGTAGCCCTCTACTCATATACGACACACAACGGGATGCTCCTAAGGGCGGTCTGCCTCCTGGGCCAGGACAATGCCCTGGCAGACGAGCTGAGCAGAGTCCTTCAGCTGCACGAGTGGCGCCTGGATTCCAGGGTGGCCTCCCGGCTGTTTCAACTCTGGGGCGTTCCTCTAGTAGACCTGTTCGCCAGACCGGACAACACACAGTTGCCCTGCTTCTGCTCCTGCCAGCTGCACTCGTCCCGGTTGGCAGTGGATGCATTCTTGATTCCATGGACAGAAGGCCTCCTTTATGCCTTCCCGCCAACTCCACTGGTCGCGAAGACCCTTTTCAAGATCCAGTGCAATAGGGCATCACTGATACTGATAGCCCCACAGTGGCCCAGGCAACCTTTGCTCCCGCTGCCTTTCCACCTGTTGGTGGCATCGCCAATTTCCCTGGGCCATGCCCCAGGACTGCTATCTGAGGAGAAGGGCTCTCTCCTGTACCCTACCTTGGGGTCCCTGTCTCCTACAGCTTGGCTTCTGAAAGGGTAGCCCTGGCTCCCTTCAACCTCCCACGGGATGTGGAAGAGGTCCTTCTGGCCTCCTACAAGGCCTCCACGAGAAGGGCGTATGCCTTCAGGTGGTGGTGCTTCTCGGTCTGGTGCGCCAAGAAGCCGGCAAAGATGTTCTCCTGCTCGGTTCAGATGGTACTCCAGTACCTACTCCACCTCTCACAG
Organism: Ichthyophis bannanicus; assembly: GCA_033557465.1. Taxonomy (NCBI): domain Eukaryota; kingdom Metazoa; phylum Chordata; class Amphibia; order Gymnophiona; family Ichthyophiidae; genus Ichthyophis; species Ichthyophis bannanicus. The sequence goes on along the minus strand of CM066034.1, from coordinate 580,765,047 downwards.
ATGGGACTAAAGTCCAACGCAGTCAAAGTGCACATGTGCGCTATCACAGCGCATCACCATGTCTTTCAGGGAAAACCCTTCTCGGCCCAGCCCCTTGTATTACGGTTCCTATGGGACCTCATGCTATCCAAACCCCCCTGTCTGCCCACCAGTGGTGGAATGGGATCTCAACCTGGTGCTTTTGCAGCTTTTTAAGCTTCCGTTTGAGCCCCTGGCTACCTGCCACTTGCGGTACCTCTCCTGAAAGGTTGTCTTCCTCTTGTCACTCACATCAGCTTGCAGGGTCATTGAGCTCCAGGCTCTGATGGCTGAGCCTCCCTACGTGAGATTCTACAAGAACAGGGTGGTGCTCCGCGCACACCCCAGGTTTTTGCTGAAGGTAGAGTCCTCATTCTACCTCATTCAGGAGGTGGTGCTCCCCATCTTCTTTCCAAGACCGTCCTCCATACGTTGCATTGTAAAAGGGCCCTGTCCTTTTATCTGCATTGGACTCAGGGCCACCGCAAAGCATCTCAGCTTTTTGTCCCCTATGACCCCAGTCAACTGGAGCTCCCAGTGACTAAGGGAATTCTGTCAACTTGGGTGGCAGACTGCATTGCCCTTGACTTTGAGCAGGCTGGGATCCCTCTAGACCTGCGGGTCATGGCACATTGCATCAGGGCCATAGCTATTTCCTTGGCAAATCTGCGTTCCATAACTGTGATGGAAATCTGCCGGGCTGCCACCTGGTCTTTGGTCCATACCTTCACAGCTCACTACTGCCTGGAGAGAGAGTCCTGACAGGACTGCACCTTCGGCCAGGCCATACTCCGTAATTTCTTCGGGGTGTAAGCAAATCCTACCCTTCTGTGTTCGGGCTACTGGAGTGCTAGTTCTGTGCCAGACACTTAGGTCTTGCGAGAGTCTTTCAGGTGGGACTTAACTACTGCAGCTTACAGCTCACCTTCTGTGGCATTTTGTACAGATTTTTGGTAGCCTGTAGCTAGGGATCCCATATGTGAGGACTGACTTCCTGCTTGTTCCCGGAGAAAGCGAGTTACTCACCTGTAACAGATGTTCCCTGAGGACAGCAGGGGTCAGTCCTCACAACCCTCCCTCCTCCTCTTGGAGTTGCTCCTGTACCATATTTTAATTTTTGCCGTCTTAGCTTTGTCAATAGACTGAGGCAAGATGGCACCTTTGGGCGGGAAGGGGACCACGCATGTGTGGTGCGTCTCCCAAAGGCTTTCTTTGAAAGCTGGGAAGATGGTTCTGTGCAGGCTCCGTCAGTGCTGACTTCACCCATATGTGTGAACTGATTCCTGCTGTCCTCTGAGAACACCTGTTACAGCTGAATAACTATGCTATCCATGCAGTTAGGATGAATATATTGCCAAAATTAGCTACTTGTTCCAAACGCTTCCTCGGATAATCACAGGCATGCGCTGGTAGGCAGTGAGAGGAAGATATATAGCTTTATCTGGAAAAAGAAACTGTCCATAGTTCCCAAAACCACTCTAAAGAAAGAGAGGAGGGGGACTTGAGAGTTCCCATTATAATTTGATACTATAGAGTGTCATCTGAAAGCGATCATTGAATGGTATAAGAAAAGTTGAAAGCAGTTGATAGAGCAATTTACGGTGGCTACTATGGATATGAGCTGGAAGTGGTGGAGAGCGATGCGACCATGGCTCTGACAGTCGTGCAGGAGCTTCGCTCCTTGATAACGCCAGCAGCAAGAGAAGATAGAAGACCTAGAAAATAGGAGCCGCAGGAACAACTTGCTCTTTATAGGCATACCAGAGCTAGTTGTGGATGGCAAACTGAGGAGCTTCTTGGAAATGTAGCTGCCGGCAACATTGGCCCTCGGGGCGGACTGTGGTCCAATTATTCTCCGGGAACAAGCAGAAAGTCAGTTCTCACATATGGGTGACATCAGCACCGACAGAGCCCTCGTGGAAGCATACCCCCCAGCTTTCAAAGAAAGCCTTTGGAGCTGCCATCACGCATGTGTGGTCCCCTTACTGCCCAAGGGTGCCATCTTGCTCAGTCTCCTTTTTTTCCGCAGAACCCTTCAGACGTTGTCTGGCTTGTCCCCAGAAAAAGTTGATTTTTCTTTCTCCGAGTTTCACACTTGCCTCCGGTATTGCACCGGTACTCTTCCCACCTACCAACCTCGGTGCCTCAGCATCGGACTTAGTTTAATTTTTTCCTTAGTTTTCGTTCTTTTCTGGCGTCTATACGCTTTTTTCTCCCACAGGCAGCCCGGAGAGTCTTCAACCTCGCAGGAGTAATTTTTATGTCTGACTGACACACACGACTGCTGTCTCTGCTGCCTCGTGCCAGACCACGACCCGGCAGCCTGCGGTCTCTGCAAGAGGATATCCAGCAATGCCCTCAAGAGTTGCCAACCACAGCATGATACATTTTTCCCCGAGTCCTCGATGCCTCCAAAGGCCAGGGCCTCGTCTGAGGCCCCGACATCTCGGGCGGAACCTTCCGAATCCGAACCTCACCATGGGTCCTCAGAAAGGGGGTCTCCCTCGAGGGAACCCAGGAAGAAGAAGAAACCCCTGAAGACAGCGTCCCTGGATGGTTCCAACTGGCCGGGGGCTCCCTGGGCCTGGTTCTACAGTCTGAGACGCTCGTCCGAGGCGTCGGAGAAGGAGTGGCCTGCGAAGGTCCCTAGACACCATCCTCGTCGAGAATTCCCCTTCGGGGGAGCCGGCATCGGGCCCGCGCTCCTCAGTGCCCTCGCCAAAGACTGTGGAGCTTTCTGGTCTGGAGTTCAGAATGGCAGTCCTGGAGCACAGTTTGTCTGCCTTCATGGACCAGCAGCGGGCGCTGTTGTCTGGCATGACCAGTTCATCCGCCTCGGCCACCGGGCCCTCAATGTCCAAGACGTCCCTGGAGGCTGAGCCGATCCTCAAGGTCCTTTGACCTTGAGTTGATTCTCGGCCGAGGTTGTGCTCTGAACCTGCTCGACGGGACCGTGGTCATCCCTGGAAAGTTTGCTGGGCATTGGCCATAGGGCATTGGGAGGCTCGAGGCCCGCAGAGCAGCCCTCCTACGAGTCCTCGATGGACTACTCCGAGTGGGAGATGGAGGACGAGGAGTTCCCTAATGCCCGTCACTACCACGACGTCCCTTCTGACTCTCCCATCTCAGAGCCTCGGTGATGTTCCCCACCTGAGGACATGGGCTTCCTGGATTTTGTCAAGGACATGTCTAAGGCCCTAGCATTCCCGACCGAGTCAGAGGAGGATCCTCGGGCGGATGAGTTGAAATTCTCCACTACGAGGCCTCTCCGCGGGAATCGCTCATGGTGTCCATCCCTCCTATCCTGGAAAGGCTCATGCTCCGAATGTGGGAGATACTGCCTTCGGTGCCGGTGATGAGCAAACTGCTCGATTCGATGTATCAAGTCAGCCGGAGCCCGAGCTTCCAAAAGTCACATCCGCCGCATAACTCTATGGTGGTGGAGTCTGCCATGTATCGGCTGAAAAGCCAGAAGATGCACTATTTGGTGCCCCCTGGCAGGGAGGCCCGCACCTTGGACGCCCTCAGCAGAAAGTTCTACCAGGGCTCGATGCTCATCTGCCGCATCCAGGCCTACCAGCTGTACATGGGCATGTACCTGAGAGACCTGGCGCAGGAACTCACCGGGATCTTGGCTGGTCTCTCCAAGGAACCTTTGCAGTGGTTCAAGAACCTGGCCAAAGCAGACCATGAATGCTCCAAATTCATGTCTCGGGAGACTTATGACAGGTTTGAGTCGGTGGCTCGAGTAGTGGCGGCTGGCATCGGTGCACGCCACCAAACTTGGCTACAGTCGTCCGACCTCAAGCAATGGCTTCTGGACAAATTGGTCGATGTCCCCTGCCAAGGAGAGAAACTCCTTGGCAATCCCATGACCGACAAGGCTGCCGAGCTGGAGACCAAGTTCATGATGAGGACCAGGATCTTTAAAAGACCGCTGCCCCTCCCTGACAGGAAGGGCTTGGGTAAAAAGCCCTTCTTCTCGAGGAAAGGAGCTGCGTACAGAAACTACCCACCTTATCAGGCCTCCCCAGCTCCCCAACAGGATCAGCAGACCATGGGCCATGGGTATGGCTCACGTAAGCAGAAGGCTCCAAAACGCCAGACACCAGCTCCGGCCCAGCCATCGGGGAGCTTTTGACTCCTTGAGCATAACCTCTCTACCCCAAGGAGATCAGCAGCCCACAGGGGGGACGTCTGGCCCTCTATGCCCAGAGGTGGGTGACCGTCACCGCTGATTTCTGGGCACTAAGGGTCATCAGGGAGGGTTACTTCCTCCACCTGACTTAGACACCTCCCTCTTATTTCCCGGGAGAGCCTCTCAGGTCTCCCCTCTACCAGGACCACCTTCTGAAGGAGTTGGCAGGTCTTCTCGAGGACAAAGCGGTGGAACCGGTGACCCACCACCTCAAGGGCAAGGGGTTCTACTCCAGGTACTTCCTCGTGCCTGCGCAACCTCAACAAATTCCTGGTGAGGGAGAAGTTCAAGATGCTTTCCCTTGCAACCTTGCTGCCATACCTCCAGCAGGGAGACTGGCTATGCTCCTCAGATCTCAAGGATGCTTATACCCACATCCTCATCCACCCCAACCACAGGCAGTACCTGCGGTTTGTAGTCGGGGGCATGCACTTTCAATACAGGGTGCTCTCCTTCGTCCTAGCCTCTGCCCCAAGAGTTTTCACAAAATGCCTGACAGTCGTGGCCACCTTTCTCTGGCTCCAGCGGGTCTTCGTCTTTCCCTACCTGGATGACTGGCTCATAAAGGGAGGCCAACCTCGGAGGTGCAGCAGGCCACCACACGCACCATCCAGGTTCTGCAACACTGGGCTTTGTCATGAACTACTCCAAGTCTCACCTTCTCCCGACACAGCGTCTGGAGTTCATTGGGGCAAAGATAGAACTCCTCAGTTGAAGGCTTTCTTGCCCAGGGACCGAGTCAATCATCTCAGGTCTCTGGCTCGGGACGTACAGTACTGTCCCTCGTTGCCCACCTGGCTTCTCCTGCGCCTCCTCAGGCACATGGCCTCTACAGTCCACGTCACCCCAGATGCTTGCCTCCACATGAGGGCGGTGCAGTGGTGTTTACAGGACCAGTGGGCCACCTCCGAGAGAGTTTCTGTGACCTGCCAATTGGCGGACTCTCTGGCCTGGTGGCAGTCGCCACAGCATCTCGAGGCAGGCATGCCTATTCAGGCCCCAAGCCCCTCGAGGGTCCTCACAATGGAAGTCTCCCTGCTCGGCTGGGGGGCCCACTGCGTAGATCTCCACACTCAGGGCAACTGGTCACCGGACGAGAGCACCCAGCAGATCAACCTCCTGGATCCCTGAGCCATACACCTTGCCCTGATTGTCTTCTGTCACCACCTGCGTCACCAGCCGATGCTGGTCCAGATGGACAACCAGGTGGTGGTGTTCTACTTGAACAGACAGGGGGGTACGGGGTCTTGTACCCTTTGTCAAGAGGCACTTGTCCTCTGCTCATATGCAATCCAAAAGGGTATCCTCCTGAGGGCGGTGTATCTGCCAGGCCAAGACAACCTTCTGGCCGACAGACTCAGCAGAGTCCTCCAGCCGCACGAGTGGCAGCTGGACCCCAAGATAGCCATTCGGCTTTCGGCTTTTCTGGCTCGGGGGGAAACCTGTGATGGACCTGTTCACCAGTCCGGACAACTTCCAGTTGCCCCGTTTCTGCTCCCGGCAGGCCCACCCCTCCAGGGTTGCAGAGGATGCGTTCCTGGTCTCATGGTCGGAAGCCTCATGTACGCCTTCGCTCCAACACCGCTGATTGCCAAGACCTTGTTCAGGACCCTCCATGACAGGGTCTCGCTCATCCTGATAGCTCCTCGGTTGCCCAGGCAACCGTGGTTCCCACTGCTTCTACAGCTGACAGTGGAGGCCCCCATCCCCTTGGGACCGCTCCAGGACTCCTATCTCAGGAGGGGGGTTCTCTTTTGCACCCCATCCTGGGGTCCCTATCGCTGACAGCGTGACTGCTGAGAGGGTGACTCTGGCCCCTTTCAACCTTCCGGTTGAGGTAGAGAACATTCTGCTGATGCTGGTTCTCTACTTGGTGTGCCAAACAGAGGGCTGATCCTTTTTCCTGCCTGGTGGCTCTGGTATTACAGTACCTTCTCCACCTCTCTCAGTCCGGGCAATTCTAACTCTGTCCGAGTGCACCTTAGTGCCCTGGCGGTGCACCATCACCCGGTGGATTGTAAGCCCCTCTCGGTCCAGCCGTTGGTGACCCGTTTCCTTCGGAGCCTGCTCTTATCGAAGCCCCCGGTTCTCCCTCTGGCAACCGAATGGGACCTCAACATAGTGTTGGGGCAACTCACTTGCCCACCATTCGAGCCTCTGGCTACCTGCCATCTTTGCTACCTCTATTGGAAGGTGGCTTTTCTGGTTGCGCTCACCTCTGCTTGCAGAGTTAGTGAGCTTTAGGCCATTGTGGCAGAGGCGCCTTATACTAGGTTTTACAAGAACAGAGTGGTGCTTCACATGTACCCCAAATTTCTGCCAAAGATTGTGTCGCACTTCCATCTCAACCAGGAAGTGGTGCTCCCTACCTTCTTTCCAAGACCTCATGCCAGTCGGGCGGAGACAATCCTTCACACATTGGACTTCTACATCCAGCACACTCAAGGCCACCGCAAAGCTTCTCAGCTTTTCATCTCCTATGACCCCAGTAAGCTGGGGGAGGTGGTGACCAAGCGTACGCTGTCCACATGGGTGGTAGACTGTATCAACCTCGTTTATGAACAGGCGAGGCTCCCACTGGAATGCCGCATCATGGCGCACTGTGTCAGGACCATGGCAGCCTTGTTGGCAAACTTGTGCTCTGTCCCGATAATGGACATCTGCCGAGCCATCACCTGGTCTTCAATCCATACCTTCGCAGCCCATTACTGCCTGGAAAGAGAGTCCTGACGGGACAGTGCCTTCGGCCAGGCTATGCTCCATATCCTTTTCTGGGTTTAGGCAACTTCTACCCTCTGACCCTTCTGTGTTCAGGCCACCAGAGTGCTGGTTTTATCGGACACAGGGTTCCTACTGTGGTCTGTGGACACAGACTCAATTGCTGCTGCTTGCGGCTCCCCATGAGGGAGCCCTGTTTTTGCTATGGGCTTTCGGTAGTCTGTAGCTGGGGAGTCCCATGTGTGAGGACTGACTTCCTGCTTGTTTCCGGAGAAAATGTAGTTACTCACCTGGAACAGGCGTTCTCCGGGGACAGCAGGAATCAGTCCTCACAACCCTCCCTTCTCCCCTTGGAGTTGCTCATTTACCATCTTTTATTTTTGCCGTCTTTTAGTCGTCATCTGATTAAGCAAGATTGGCACCCTTGGGCGAGAAGGGGACCACGCATGCGTGGTGGCATCTCCCAAAGGCTTTCTTTGAAAGCTGGGGGGATGCTTCCGTGAGGGCTCCATCGGTTCCGATGTCACCCATATGTGAGGACTGATAACTGCTGTCCCCGGAAAAAGCCTGTTCTAGGTGAGTAACTATGCTTTATCGAACGGGCTCATCGAGTGAAGGATGCCTGCTCATGGGTTGTAATAGCCCGGTTTCTTTACTATACCTAGAAAAATAAAGTGCTCCAGGCAGCTAAATCACAGACTCCCCCCCTCACCCCCCCACGATGTATCAGGGGACAAAAGTATTGAACTTTCAAGATTACTCAACCCAGTTGGCACAGCAAAGGAAAGACCTTTAGCCCATTGTGCTAACGCCTGTTTGAGGGGAAGGTACGATTTACCCTTCAGTACCCAGCCATACTGAGGATCTCACATAACAGAGCGGTACAAATATTCAACGATGCCCAGCCTGCGACCAAATATGTGGATTATATTCTCTCACTGAACAGAGGTGCTGGGCTGTGGTAGGACCTGTGGGCCTACTGGGTTCTGGACTAAGTGGGCAGCTCCATTCGTTGACAGCCTTTCGGGGCTGACGGGCTTCCTTTATTTTTCTCCCAGTAAGGGCGTGGAAATACGGAACATCAATGCACTCAGGATCTGCTTTAAGGCTCTTTATGGCTTGGATTGACAATGATACTAAATGTTAAAATGGGACTCTCTCGGGGGGAAGGGAGACTGGTCCTTACTGTGGATAATGTTTGGGGCCCGCAGGCAGTCCTCAGGTCAGAAGGAAGCATGGCCTTGGGGGGGGGGGGGGGCCTGTGAACCTGGGCATAATGGAAGGCTTACTGGGACCTGGACAGCTTGGGCATCCTCTTAGGCGGATGGAAATCCAGAGCTGCCCGGTCCTCTCCCTTATGGGGGGGTGAGGGAACAAAGAGGCAATACTAGCCACAGGACTTGTCTGCAGGATTCCTGTTACACTGTGTTGACATTGTAATCATATGATGTATAGTATATGGGGAATGTGGGAAGGGGTGAGAGGAGGACCATAATAAAGATATTGTCTGGGGCCCACAAGCAAGCTCTGGGACAGCATGAAACACAACCGGAGAGAGATTGAGCGAACTGGGCCCAGACAACAGTGAACTTGATTGACCTGTTGAGCCTCTTGGGCTCTCCTCGGGAAGGGATCTGTGTGTCTTGTATTAAGATATGTGGGAGGGGGTGCACATGAGTAGATTTTAGGATCAATGGGGAAAGGACAACTGAGGGGAGTGAGTGTATGAAATGAGGGACAGCTGATATAAGAGATGGGCTGAGGAGGAGCCGGGGTGTGAATTTGAGTGGGAACAGGTGGGTGATTCTAGGAAACTTGAAACAAGGGGGTGGGGGGAGAGCAGCGGGGGAAGCAATATACATTCGAAGTGGCTTGAACAATATATGGGAAGGAGGGCGTGACTGAGGGAGCTAAAGATGGGGAGGGTAGGCAGGGGAGAGAGGGAGGGGGAGGTAGGGAAGGGTACATTAGTGTGATTAGGTGGGATGGCTGGTGGTGATTGGAACACGATATGGGGGGAACACAGACATGAGATAAAGAGATTACCCACAAATGTTTTGGGTGGGCCCAGGCTGGGGGGCCTCACTCTGAAGGACACGAGATACATTAATTCTATCAAAGAGCACTCTCAATATGACCCAGTTTGAAAATGCTATTTTGGAATGTGTGCGGGCTGGGGTGCCCCAGAAAGAGGCGTAAAGTGCTGCAGGCTGTTGGGAGGCATAAAGGGGATGTGGTCATGCTCCAAGAAACCCACCATTCTGCTGGAGAAATGGCTAAACCAAAAGGGGGGAAGGTAGGCCAAGTGTTTGTAGCCCTAGCAGTGGGGAGAAAATTGGGGGGGGGGGGGGGGTTTGCTATCCTATTGCATCGTGATGCCCGCTTTCAGTCCCAAACTGTGCTGTCAGATCCTGGAGGGCATTATGTTCTGGTGGCAGGGGATTTAGGGGGTAGGCAGGTGATCCTGGGGTGTGCTTATGCGCCAGATGTAACAGACACGGACTTTTTTGCACAACCAACCTCTGCTATTGTACAGTTACCGGATTATCCATTGATGTTAGGCGGGGATTTCAGTGGCGCTTTAGATGCTTCCAGAGGGTCCCCTGGGGGACATGGGCCAATGACTGGTGCCTACGATAATTTTTGCATTGCCAGCTTCTGGTTGTGTGGTGGATCCTTCATCCACAGGAGCATGACTACACCCATCTCTCTCGAGCGCATGGCACGAGTGCACATATTGTATTTGTCTCCAAAGCTGCAATCATATGAGATATTTGCCCATGCCTCTGTTTGGATAGACCTTAGTTGGGAACGGCCCGTGGGTAGGGGTGGGTAGATCTTGGTGTTATCCCCTGGAGTTAAGCCACGATGAGGGCTTCTTAAAATACTTGAAGGAGAAGTGAGTAGAATATGATAAGCATAACGGAGAACATCGAGACCAACCAGAATTGTATTGGGAGGCCTATAAAGCAGTACTCCGAGGAGATGATATCGCTTACACTGCAAAGCGGCGGAGGGATATCAATACGTGAGTGCTTCACCTACAGAAGCAGATCTGTCGGGAGTGCCAATTCTGGGAGCAGCACCCATCAGAGGCGAATCGGGCCAACCTGCTGGCATCTCAAGCGGCGCTCAATACGTCACTACATCAACGGGCGAAAAAGTGTCAGATGTATTACCAGTCCCAACTGTACCAATACGGGGATAAAACTGGGAAACTACTGGCCCGCTGTCTCAAGGGACATCAGGAATCTCGTTTTATTGCAGCTCTTAAGGGCCCAGAAGGACACCACAGAACCACTAAGCCAGATACCAGCGAGGTGCTGGTGGATTACTATCAAGCTCTCTGTAAGGGGGAAGCGGTAACCAAGGAGAGCATTAAGGACATTTTGACCCAGGTGAAACTTCCCAGGTGAGCCCCCATTACAGGGGAGGAAGAACAGCAGTGCACTAAACAGATGGCTGCTGGATGAACCATAGACCGGATGGCTACCGAGCGAAATACTTTAAGCTCATACATGAACAGGTCATCCCACCATTAGTGGAAGTCTATAATGAATGGCTTTTCAACGACGAACTCAGATATGATATAAGCACAGCCCACATAATAGTTTTATCTAAACTTGGGACGGTTTCTCTGCAGGCTGCCTCATATAGGCCGATTTCGCTAATCAATTTTGACCTGAAAGGCTTTGCAAAGATTTTAGTGGATAAATTGGCGATCGGACTCCCGGGACTGGTACACCTGTGTCAGGTGGGATTTGTGAGGGGGCACTATCTGGAAGACAATTTGCAAAAGATCCTGGCCTCACTGGGATGGGTGCACCACCATTGGAGCCCCCCCTCTCTTAATAAGTTTTGACGCTGAAAAAGTGTTCGATAGGGTGGGTTGTTCATATCTGTTTACCATCTTGCAGGCATATGGGCTCGGAGAGAACTTTCTCCAAGGGATAAAGGCATTCTATGCAACTCCACAGGTGGCTATAGTGGTGAATGAGGGGCTGATAGACTGCTTTGGTTTGGGACGGGGCACCCATCAGAAATGACCACTTTTGCCGCTTTTATTTGTACTCTCCTTGGATCCTCTGCTCCGACTGATTCACACCCTTCCTAGTATAGCACAGATGACCCCGGGCGATTCGATCTTCAGTCTCTGTTTTTAGTTCATCTTACCCAGCCGGAGACGACCTTGATGCAATTGTTAGCAATATCCGTGGGTTATGGGGCAATAGCAGGTTTGAAGCTGAATAAAACTAAGTCAGAGGCACTAGATTTTCTTGGGAACCTGCGAAGGAGTTGGCTACAGGCATTTCCACTTTCATTGGGCCAGAGATAAGTTCAAATATCTGGGGATCTGGTTGCTGCATCTCCCAACAGACTTTAGTAGCTCAGTGTTCCTAACCTCCTCTCTCGGGTGGTGGAGAAACTTCAGGATTGGGACCCACTTCCACTGTCCCTATTAGGGAGGATAGCGGCATATAAGATGATGGTATTCCCTAGAATATTATATGTTTTTCAGGTATTGTTTATTAAACTGTTGCAGCGGGATCTGCGAGCAGTAGATAGGATGGTGAGGTCCTTTTTCTGGCGAGGAGGGAAACTCCACATAGCGTTAAAGAGGTTAATGGGCCCTGGAGTAGAGGAGGATTGGGGTTCTCGAATCTGAGTAGATACAATCTGGCTTGCCTTCTCCATCATGTTCGAGACTGGCTTAGTGGTCAGTCAGTCTTTACACCCCAAGAGACTGAGATGGCCTTTGCGGTCACATATAATTTATCGGTCCTCCATGCTGGGCACACAGCTCTCCCGGGATATATTTGCAACAGCACAGTGATTCAGCCAGTGCAGTCAGCTTGGTAGGATGGATGCAGGCTCGAGGGGTTAAATCTGCTGATCTCTTGCTTTCTGCCACTACAGGGTAACATCACATTAGCCCCCAGTATGGACACCAAGGTTTTTCGAGACTGGGAGAAGGTGGGACTCATGCGGATACGGCAGACTGTTGATGAGGAGGGCCGGATTTTAACCTTTCTAGATATACAGAAATGTTATGAGTTACTAGGAGGACATTATTTCGCCTTCCTGCAGCTGTGATACACTCTGGGCACATTGCCATTAGCTAAAGAGGCATTGGACAAGGTGGAAGCTTTCTATGAAATAGAAAGTAGAGATGAGGTCTCTATAGCCATTTATTACCAGAGGTTGGGGGACTTGGGACCACAGCACTTGTATACGGGTCTTGAAATGAAATGGGGAGAAGGTGGCCCCGGATCTCTTAGGGCCTCCTGAGGAGTTTTGTGGCTGTCGAGTGCCATGAAAAGGCTGGCCCCGGCTCTTTGTGGCCTGGAAAGAAGTAGATTGCTAGCTGGACCGACAACGGCGTGAATCACAGCATCCGGAGCACGGAGTGCTAGGGCTTGGTGGCCTGTGTGTGCTGCAAAGTAGACTTAGATTTATCCTCTGATAAACCTCTCCCAGGTTTTTAATAAACTTCTCCAGGTCCTACCCAAAAAATAGGCCGCCTTTAAAAGGCAGCCTTGCCAAGCGGGCCTTAAAGGCGGCATCTGCTGACCTGTTACAGAGCTAGAGCCACCGTCAGGCAACATTTGTAGCTGCAACTGCCTGTGCGGCTAAGCCAAGTAGGTCATAAAGGCCATCCACAATGAAGGCAGCTACTGACTTCAGCTGAGGTGAGGCCGCATCCTCTGGTAAAAGCTGTATCCAGCGAAGCAAGGTGCGGGCCGCCAGGCCACCATAGGCTGATGTTTGCAGGGCCATTGTTGAAGCGGAGAAGGCTGTCTTCAACAAATTCTCCACCTTGCAGTCCTGTGGATTCCTGAGGGCTGCTCCGCCCTTTACCGGGATTGTAGTCTTCTTGGTCACTGCCATTACCAGGGAATCCACCTTAGGATAATGGATCCAGCGCTGGAGATCCTCTTGGGACCAAGCATAAATCTTCCCAAGGTGGTTGGCACCACAGGGGCACATCCGGCATCTGCCACTCCTTGGACATCAACTGCTGTAGCTCTGGGGGAAAGGGGAAGACCTTCACTGGCGCCCTGACTCCACAGAGAATAGGGTTTGAAGCCGACTAGTCTGTGGGTCCAGCAATGTCAGGAATTCTAAACTCCGTTGTGACCTGACTGATGAGGGCTGCGAGCTCCTCCTTATGGAACAGATGAATCACATGGGGATGCTGTTTTGTCCTCTGATTGAACAAATTCCCCCTTCTCTAGGCTCGAGGCCGAAGAGAGAGAGAGCTCGTTGCCCTGCTCCTCCTTATCAGGAGAGTCGAGGTTTCCCATCGCCCATAACAGGGACTTGTTGCGGCACTTTGCATCCTAAGGCCCCTTACTGGGGAAGGGCCGCTTGACCTTAGAATCTGCCCTGTTAAGTGTCACCTAGTCCTTAGCAGGACAGGATCCAATCTTAAGGAGAAGCTGGACCTCAGTGTGGTGCCCTTTCCAAATGCCCCAAGCCTGCCGGAAAAATGCGGCAAACTCTGTCACATCATCCTGCTCACTACAGTTGGGAGGCGGAGCATCTCCGGAGGCCTCCCCTGGTTGCATGAGGTCCAGCAGCACAGCGTCTACCTCCTCCGTTGGCTGAGCCTACAGCGCTGGAGGTGGGGGAGCCAGCTCACCCATGCAGCAGGCGTTCTCATAGGGGCATCCCCCTTAGGGATGGCTGGGATCGATGGCGCAGGGAGCGCACATTTGGTCAAGTAGGACCCTGCACCATCTCCCACACCCAAGGCAGCATGCATGTCTGTTCTGTTCACGGCCTCTGTACTGCAGAAAATTGGGCGGAAAGCAGGCCTGAGGTCTGTAGTGCCAACGGCGCCTGTAGGAGTACGCGGCACCACATGTTATCAGAACCATCGGTCCCGTGATACTGCGGAGGGGAGAAGCCCGAGCCCACCCCGGGATCCCCAACCTCAGTACCAATAGGAGGGCAGGTGCAGGAGCGAAGGCACTTACTACAATCGATCGTCAGTGAGTGCTGCTACCCCCTACCATTCCGACCTTGAGCCTTCGGGGGTAGTGGCCTATGAGGGGTGAGCTGTTAGTCCACTGAGGAGTCCTGAAGACTGTGCTGGAGGGCTCTTCTGTACGAGAGTGTTAACTTTGTGTATATATTTTATTTATTTGTTTGTTTGTTTATTTAAAAAAAAGAGACTGATGGATCCAGGCACCCCTTGGCAGCATTCCTAGGGAACTAATTTACTTCCTTGGTCAGTAGTTTCCCCACTGCAAGACACAGTCCCATCCAGGAGGTGTCTCTCACATGCCATTGGGTCTGGATGACTGGACTGTCCAGTGCCCTCGTGACCAAGAACAGCAGTCTAATCAGAAGCTTTACTAAAAGTCAATCACCATCTGCGGAGACAGAGAAAAAAACTGAAAAGTGCTCCTAGCTGTACTGCATATGATGTCAGGGATGATGTCACAGCATTCTTCTGGTGTTTTCTCTCTCGTATCTGCTGGTTGGGGGAAGACAACCCTATGGTCTAGACTGGTCTAGCAGCTCCAGGGAAGGAAATTAGTGGTAAGTAAAATTTCCCCTTATAGGTGTCAGTATTTTTTATCTTAGAGTGCCAAGCTACAATTTTTGCTGCATTTTATTTATATAGCCACTTCTGCTTCCTCTTTGAGTATCTTGAAGCAAAAACTCATCCCTCACCTGTTGGATATACTGGCTTCCTATTCATCTAGCGTTTAAAAAAAAGAGCCATAATTAACATATAAGTGAAGAAATTAAGTTTATAAGGAAAAAAAACACCCATCCTACAGTTAAATATGGTGGAGGTTCCAAAATGCTGTGTGGCAAATAATATACAAATGGTATGCACATATGCAAATGATGTGCACATAAGCAATTGAATATGCAGATATATCATCCCACCCTTTTCCTCCCAAATGAAGCAATCAAGCTACGCCCATGTTGGATTGTGAGCACACTCCACCAGGACGCAAGCATCATCCTAGACGGAGCATATTTTGGTGGCAGTGACATGGTCATCCCTCTCTACCTTTTCAAGCATTACCACTTGGATGTACATGCTAAGGTAGACGCAGACGTTTGCCAAGAAGTTTTGAAAGCCTCTGTGTCTTCTTCCTGCCCAGTGGAGTAGTAGCTTGGATACATCCCACTTGTCTGGACAGTTCTAGCAGGACAATTAGAAGGTGAGATTTTATTTAATGATAATCTCCTTTCCTGGAGTCCTGCTAGACCAGTCCAGAACCCATCCTTGTACTCGACTGTTTCTGCATTTGGCCTTGCATGGTTTCTGGCCATCTAGAAAGATGTTTGCCTGCTACTAGGCCCATTGGGCTTTGGATAACTTACATCCTTACATGTTTTCTTGGAGGGAATCTGGTATAACAACAGTTCAATGTGGCCTTCTATGGCCTGTCACCTTCAGTGTCCATCTTGGAAGAGATTCTGTCTAGTGACTGTTCTGGATGTGTACATAGTTCTCTATGGTCCTGATATTCAAAGGCCTTTACATAGTTTACTGACCTGCAAACTGTGTAAATGCTGCTTAGAGGGATATTCAGTGCCACTAACATGTTAGTGTCACTGTATATCTGTGGGTTTCGCCGCTACACGCACCGATGCTAACTGTGTGGCATCGGGGCGTGTCATGGGCTGGGTGAAGGCGGCACCTGTTGCTAACAGGGCAGCGATGATATTGAACCGCTGCCAGGTTAATGACCCATGGGTAAAGGGTAGGCACAGGAAAAGCTGGCCTATCTTTACCTGTGGGAGCTAACCGGGCAGTGGCTCAATATCGCCGCTGCCTGGTTAGCTTCCACACCATGTGGCTACCTGGATATTTAATGCCGGTGGCCAGATATGGCCCTGGTATTGAATATCCAAGGTTAAGGTTCAGCATTGATAGCTATGCACTTTAGAAACACTAGCTGCCACCGCTGATTCTTAGGCCCTATGTTCCTTACTGAGGTTGCATGTGGTCAGGGGTTTTTGACCATATGCTTGGATGTGAATACGGAGGTGTGCCCCTAGCTGTATCAGCATTAGTAGCAGTGATTTCATCACTGAAGTTCCTAGTTCTTTCTCTGTCTCCACATCTGCTGGTAGGGGATCAACTCACTTGTCTTGGCTAGTTTAGCAGGATTCCAGGAAAGGAGATTATCAGTAAGTACAATCTCACCTTAATGTTCTTCTGTAAATGTTTGCTGATGTTACTTGAGAATAAGTATGCCTATGATCCAGTTAATTTACAGAATTTCCTATTAGATGAGGAGCATGATGTAAATTTGTAGTAACGTATGATTGTGAGGTGATAATCTCCAGGAACAAGCAGGAATGTAGTCTTCACATATGGGTACGTCGGTACTGACGGAGCCTGTGCGGGAACGCTCCCCAGCGTCCAACCAGGAAGCTTTTGGGAGCATCCCACAGCGCCTGCGTGCTGCCTTTCCGCCTTTCCCAACTGCCTCTCTGCCTTTCCCAACTGCCTCTCTCCAGTTCTTCGTTTTCCGCGGAGCCAGCAGGTCGTGTTCCTGTCACCGCAGAAAATGTTCCTTCTTTTTTGTGGTCGCGTCTGCCTTCCTCAACGCTTTACCGGTACCGCCAGTTCTTTTCTTTATTTCTGTATTTCTTTTCTAAAAAAAAAAAAAAATCCTTAGTTTTTCCCAATTTTTTTTCTAGGTGCACGTGCCATTTTGGGCCTTAGGCCCAAGATATTTTTCCATAATGGAAAAACCATCCTCCAGTTTTAAAAAGTGCATCAAGTGTGGCGGTACCATTTCTGTCACCGACACCCATGAATGGTGTCTGAAATGTTTAGGTCCTGATCATTCCATCTCGGAGTGTATGGCCTGTGCCATGATGTCCAAGAGAGGTCGACAGAACCGAGCCGCCAAGCTCAGTACCATGTTTCCCTCTGATGCAACTTCGGTGGCATCGACGTCTTCCAGGGCTTCGTCTTCCTCCTGTGGATCTCAGGTAACTAAACATAAGTCTAGCCGGTCCTCAAAGGGTAGATCTCCTTCTAAGCATCGATATGCCTCTGGCGTTGCCCTTGAGGATTCTGCACCGGCAAAATTGCCCTGGCGGGAGGCTTAGGCTTCCAAAGCATTATCGGGGCTCCAGGATGTTCTCGAGGCCTCGACCTCAGCAGAACTACTGGTGCCATGCTCTGGGGTACCGGCGGTCTTCTCCGGTATCAACATCCAGGCATCGGCAGCATTGATAGACCAGAGAGTCCTGGCTATTGAGCGCAGTCTGGCGGCTCTCCTTGCAGCGTCGACACCCTCGGAACTGCGTAAGACTTTTCAACCGGCACTGGAATCGGTACCGATAACATCGACATCGGTGTCCGCATTGCCGGCACCCAGTCATCCGATGCCCTCCGGTACCAATCACTCCCGGTTCCGACTTCGGTCGGTACGCGTATCGGGCTCTTCAAGAGCATCCTGACAGAAGATACTTCAAGTCCTTAGAAGAGTCTGAGGATTCTGACAGAGGAGCCTTCCTCCCCTAAACGTAGGATGTCTCCTCCAGAGGACATTTCCTTTCAGGATTTTATCAGGGAGGTGGCTCGAGGTCTGTCCATTACTGTGGCACCTGAAACAGAGCCCAGAGCAAAGGAGTTGGAAATTTTACAATATCCTAAAACTCCTAAGGAGGCAGCTACCTTGCCCATCCATGAGATCTTGCATGATCTCATGTTGAGAATGTGGGAGACACCTCTTACCACCTCTCCTCATTCTCGTAGACTGGATACTCTGTATCGAGTCCCTCCTTGTCCTGGGTTCCAAAAAACTCAGCTTCCTCACCACTCTATTGTAGTGGAATCAGCTATGAGAAGGATCAAGAGTGCAAAGAGGCATGCCTCTAATCCTCCAGGACATGAGTGCAGAACTCTGTATGCTTTTGGATGTCGTGTCTTCCAAGCTTCCATGCTTTCTGCCAGGATCAGTTCCTATAGTCTATACATGGGAATGTTCCTGAAGGAGGTCACAGATGATTTAGAGGCTTTGAGTCCTATTCTTCCTGAAGATAGAAGAACAGGATTTTCTCACATTGGTCAAACATGCCCAAGATGTTTCGAAATTTGTCAACTGTGCAGCTTTTGACTGTTTTGAGTGCATAAGCAGAACCTCTGCCATTGCCATAGGTGCGCATAGAATTGCTTGGCTCCAGGCATCTGATCTGGAGCTCTGGGTACAAGACAAACTGGGAAATATTCCTTGTACTGGTAAGAACCTGTTTGGTAGAGATTGGCAAGAGAAAGCCAACGAGATGGATGCTGAAAACTCCACCTTGGACAGACTGTCCAAGTCTACAGCTGATCCTGCAAGAAAGAAATTTTTTAAGAAACCATTCTTTTCTAAAAAGAAATAATTTTATCCTGCTTATTCTCAGCAGGCACGTTCTGCAGGTCAACCTGTCTGGAAAACTCAGCAACCACCCAAACAAAGGAAGGCAAAGACTGTTAAGCCTCAACCGTCTCAGCCTCCACAAGGTCTTTGACTTTCATCTAGAGAACTTAGCCTTCCTGGCCCTCAATGGACCAGAGCCTTCCACCATTCCAGGAAGGTTATGCCATTTTGCGTCCAGGTGGGAGCAGATAACAGCAGAGCATTGGACACTCCATTATCAGAGAGGGGTACAAGCTGCACTTTCTGTGCATGCCCCCTCCCACAATGGTAAGACAGTTCATTTCTCAGACCTCTCTCATCAACCTGTTAGATCAAGAGGTCTCTACACTTCTTGCCCAAGGGGCAATAGAAGAAGTACCCATTCATCAGCAAGGTACAGGGTTTTACTCCCCCTGTTTTCTTTGGGATAAGGAAATAGCTTGGACCTCAGAGAATTGAACAAATGCCTTTTCAAAGAGAAATTCAAAATGATTTCTCTAGGAACTCCGCTACCATACCTTCAGAGTCAGGATTGGCTTTGTTCTTTAGATCTCAAGGATGCGTACACCCATGTTCTCATCCATCCAACTCACAGAAAGTTCCTTTGGTTCCTTTTCCAGGGAAAGCACTACCAATGCAGGGTGCTTCCCTTTGGTCTGGCCTCAGCTCCAAGAGTGTTCACGAAATGCATGGCTGTAGTAGCAGCATTTCTCCGCACTCTAGGTATATTTGTCTTGCCCTACTTAGACGACTGGCTCATTCGAGCCCCATCAGAGTCAGAGGCCAGGACTTCCCTATCTTGCACAATGCGTATCCTTCAGTATTTGGGTCTGGTCATAAACATCCCAAAATCCAGTCTAACCCCCACTCAGTCTCTATTTTATTTATTTTATTTTATTTAACAAGCACTTATATACCGCAGCTTCCAGAGATCAGTTGCGGTTCACAAATAACAACAGTCAACAAAGCATGGTTTGTTTTACATATAACGTCATATAACAATAAACAATATAAAGAAAACCGAACATGTTGAACAGATTAGCACAGAACAGTGCAACATTATATACATTATATATATTATTTACATGTACGTATTAATTGGGTATCTCTAGAGTTCATAGGAGCTTTGCTGGATACCAAAAGGGCAAGGGCCTATCTCCCCCAGGCCCGTTGCCTTCGCATGATGCAGTTAGCTTCTCAAGCAGTGCTAAAACCTTCCCTCACTGCCCGAGAAATGCTACAACTACTAGGCCACATGGCATCCACAGTGCATGTGGTTCCTTATGCTCGCCTCCACATGAGAGCAGCCCAGTGGACTTTATCCACCCAATGGACTCAGGCGTCCGGATGCCTGTCAGACAAAATAGCAAACACAATTCATCTTATTTTGTCCCTCCAATAGTGGCAGTCCTCTCAAAACCTGTTGCTGGGGTCCCCTTTTCAACAATCCTTACCCCAGGCAACTCTCACAACAGATGCTTCACCAATGGGTTGGGGAGCTCATCTACAAGACCTCTCCACCCAAGGCACCTGGACTCCACAGGAGACTCATCTACATATCAATCTCTTAGAGCTCAGAGCAAACTTCCTTGCTCTTCGAGTGTTCCACACCCTGCTCAGCTACAAGACAGTCCTCATTCATACGGACAATCAAGTAGCCATGTTCTATGTGAACAAGCAGGGGGGGGGGGGGGGCAGGCTCTCTGTCGCTTTGCAACGAAGCTGTGCGACTATGGGTGCTCGCCAGAGAGCATCAGATTCATCTCCTGGCAGTGTATCTTCCAGGCATACAAAACTCTTAGGCAGACAGACTCAGTTGAGTTCTGCTTCCACACGAATGGTCTCTCCATGCAGACCAGGTGGGCAAGATTTTTCAGATTTGGGGAACCCTGGACATAGATCTCTTTGCAAGTCTGTTGAATGCCAAACTTCCCCGGTTCTGTTCCAGAATTCCGGCTCAGGGCTCTCAGGCCAGGGATGCCTTCCTCCTTCACTGGGGTCAGGGCTTCCTTTATGCCTTTCCGCCCATTACCCTAATTCCCAAAACCCTATTCAAGCTTCAGAGAGACAGAGGCCATATGATTCTCATAGCTCCACATTGGCCACGGCAAGTGTGGTACCCTCTGCTTCTGCATCTCTCTCAAGCTCCCTCCCTAGAGTTAGGGTCTGCTCCAGATCTCCTGTCTCAGGAGGACGGAATGTTATGGCATCCCAATCCCCAGTCCCTGCATCTCAGGGCTTGGTTGCTGAAGGCCTAGATCTTCATGATCTTAACCTTCCTCAGCCAGTAAGAGATATCCTTTATGTTTCCAGAAAACCTTCCACAAGATGCTTTCAAGTGGAAAAGGTTTACCATATGGTGTTCGCAAAAGGGTCTTAACCCCCGTGCGATACCTCTGGAATCATTACTGGAGTATCTCCTTCATTTATCCAATGCAGGACTTAAGACTAACTCAGTAAGAGTCCATTTGAGTGCCATTGCAGCTTCTTTCAAGCCTCTGAATGGACAACCTATTTCCTCCCATCCTCTTGTAGCAAGATTTATGAGAGGCCTTCTTCTAACCAAGCCTCCCATTAGGCCACCTCCAGTGGCATGGGACTTTAACCTAGTTCTTGGTCAGCTCATGAAGCCGCCTTTCGAACCTTTCGCTACTTCATCATTGAAATTCCTTTCTTGGAAAGTTATCTTTCTCATTGCAATCACATCAGCACGCCGCATCAGTGAGTTGCAGGCACTAGTAGCTGATCCACCTTTATACAAGGTTCCATCATGACAAGGTATCCTTAGGACTCATCCACACTTCATGCCGAAGGTGGTCTCGCCTATCTCCAGGAACAAGCAGGAATGAGTCTTCACATATGGATATCGTCGGTACCGACGGAGCCTGCTCGGGAACGCTCCCCAGCGTCCAATCAGAACGCTTTTGGGAGCATCCCACCACGCCTGCGTGCTGCCTTCCCGCCTTTCCCAACTGCCCCTCTCCAGTTTTCCGCGGAGCCGGCAGGACGTATTCCTGTCACCGCAGAAAATTCTTCTTTTTTATTTTTTTTACTTTTTTGTGGTCGCATCTGCCTTCCCTCGACGCTACCGGTACCGCCTGTACTTTTCTTTCTTTTTCCTGAAGAATTTCTTCTTTCCTTAGAAATGTTTTCCTGTTTAGTGCCTGACGGTCTCTAGGCCACTAGGCCTCCACCCTTCCATTATGGAAAAGCCAGCCACTATCCTTAAGAAATGCTCAAAGTGTGGCGGTACAGATATTTTTTCAGACACTCATACTTGGTGTCTAAAATGTTTAGGTCCTGACCATTGCCCTCCGGAGTGTCTCTCCTGCTGGAGCTCACACAGAAGAAGTCTTCAGAATCGAGCCGAACTCGATACCCGGTTTACATCCCCTTTGATGTTACCAGCTAGAATATCTTCTTCTTCACAGGATCAAGTAACCAAACAAAAGTCTGTAAAGACTAGCCAGTCCTCGAGTGGTAGATCTCCTTCCCAGCATCGAGATGGCTTCGGCCTTGCCCTCGAGGACATCTTGGCAATAAAGCCCCGGCGGGAGGCTTCGTGCTCCAAAGCATTAACGGGGCTCCAGGTTGCTCCCGAGGTTCTTACCTTGATGAACATACCTGGGCCATGCTCGGTGGTGTTGGCCGCTTCGAGTGGTACCGACACCCCGGCATCGGCTATGGTGATGGACGAAACACTCCCCACTGATGAACGTAGTCTAGCACTCTCTGCTACTTCGGTACCGCTAGAGTTGCTACAGACCGTTCCTCGAGTATCGGTATTGCCTTCGGTACCGGTATCGGCATCGGTGTCGGTACCGTCCATGCTTACTTCGACAGAATCTCTTCCGTCGATGCCGAGCCTGGAATCGATCTCTAGCATGGAAGATTCGGTACCGACTCGTCTCGGTACCGACCTCGGGCGGTACCGAAGACATCGCTTTAAAGAAAATCCGATGCTTCATCCTTTTCAGTCTTCCGATCCCAATGACTGGGCTGAATCCATCAGTACCAACGCTGATTTTTCTACAAGTCTAGCCTTTACCCCTCATGTTAAAGAGTCCTCTTCGGGTGAGATTTCTTTTCTAGCTTTTCTGCTTGAGATGATGGCAAAGCTACTTGCCATTTCTATACCTGATAAAGAATCCTTATCGGGGAATTCAGAGACACTGCAATTTCCCTGGATTCCAAATGAGGTGATCATGCTTCCTGCGCATCAGATCTTACAAGATCTACTGTTAAGAATGTGGGAAACTCCTTTAACGGTATCCCCACATTTCAAGACACTTGACACTATGTATAAGGTGCCACCTTCTCCAGGTTTTCAAAAGACTCAACTTCCTCATCATTCTATTGTTGTAGAATCAGCAATGAGTCGTATTAAGAGTGCAAAGAAGCACTCTTCTTATCCGCCAGGTCGTGAGTCTAGGACTTTAGATGCCTTTGGACGTCGATGCTTCCAGGCATCCATGCTTTCAGCAAAAATTATCTCATATATTTTCTATATGGGATTATCTCTTGAAGAGGTCACAAAGAACTTAAAGTTTTTGAACCCTTTTCTTCCAGAGCATAAAAGAGCAGACTATTCCTTATTAGTCAATCATGCTCAAAATATCTCTAGGTTTCTTAATCGTGCTTCCCTGCACTGTTTTGAGTCTATTAGCAGAACTTCTGCTATAGCCATAGGAGCACGACGCTTAGCCTGGCTCCAAGTTTCTGACTTGGACAGATGGATTCAGGAAAGGCTGGGAAATACTCCTTGTACTGGTGAAAATCTCTTCAATAAGGAGGCGTTATTTCAAGCTAATCAGTTGAGCATTGATGCTGTTACTTTCAGAGGATTGTCCAAACTTTCCTCTATCCCAGCTAATAAAAAATCTCATAAAAAGCTTTATTCCCCCAAAGGGAAAAGTTTTATCCATCTTCCACCCATTCTACAGATGTTTCCAAAGATGGGCAACACCACACCAGACTAAGAAAATCAAAACCTCAACAGCCTCAGCAAGCCCAGCAATCGCAGGGTTTCTGATATTTTATTCACCTTTTTTGTGTGAGGTTTAGAACTTGAACCTACTTCTTTTCAACAGAAGCATCTAAAAGTCATCTCATCCATGCTGAGATATCAGCCATACATTGACTCAATCCTCGGCTCTGGGCATGAATCTCTTGCTACAAGAGAAATCTATCCTTCTAGCTAACAGCTATTAAGGACTATCATACCCCAGAGATAACAGGTTTCTCCTTTTAAAACAAAAAGGAGAACTGACAACTAACAACAGGGCGAACTATACCTTTCACCTTGTCAGTTTTCCTATACGAGGAGGATATCTCATACTTTTAACTGCAAGGGGACTCTATCCCTTCAAAGACTTACTAACTTGTAAGTCTTTTCAACTCTGTATTAATTTCTATCCCTCTTAGTCTAGACATTCAGTCTCTAAGAGTACTACTAATCAACTGGAGGGCTTATCCTCTAAGCCATAGGTTTTTCTTCAAAACCTACTCCAGTAACTAGTTTCCATACAGAGTTTTTCTCCCCTTTTTGAAGTTCATCTCCTTCTCACATATTTTTTTAAGGCAGCTTTTCGGACAGAAATTGGGTATTACTACTCCAAATTCTGTCTGTCGATCCTCTCCAACCTATGGGACCTAACTTTTATACTGCCTTAATAACAGATAAGTCCAAAGGAGATCCAGAACTCATTTGGACTACTTATTGTTGCAGGCATCAGACCTGTCTACTATTCTTAGCCACGTTCAGTTCTCTTGGCTCCAACAGAATAGATTAGGTTGCACACTGGCAATTCAACAGCCAGATCTAAGCAACCTACAACATGCTCTCTGCAATTCTACAACAAAGCTCTGCAACTGTGGGCCTTTGCCAGAGAGCCTCAGAGCTACTTCTAATAGGTAGCTAGCCAGATATTTAATAAGGGCTTCAGCTGGTAGACTCTACCAGTCATGTTTCTACATGACTGGTTTTTTCCTACTTTACTATATTCCTTAAAATTTCCTTTTAAGAAAAGGTAACCAGGGTTTAGACCACGTGAAGGTGTAGAAAATTGCACATCTCACTGGAACTTCTTCAACAGGGATGCATTTTTTTCACTGCAGTTGGTCCTTATTCACTACTCTCCTAATTTCCTGGTAGCTTATGTTACACAGGAGAACGCATGATACTCATATTGCCCTCATAAAGAGGCAAACATGGTATCCCCTTATATTGTGTCTTTTTCTCCAGCTACTAATTGAAGTTGTAGAAGGATCTAGACTTGCTGTCTTAAGACTAAGAATCTCCTCTGCACTCATTCACGTACGTCTCAAGACCTGGTTATTCAGGGGCTAGATCTTTTCAAGAAGTCTAATCCTATCCCTGTAAGTGAAGAACATATTACCAGTTTTCCATGAAACTTTCTCTATAGTTCTTCGATATTTAACCAGACAGAGATTCTCCATCAACATTCTCAAGTAGGTCTTAATCCTTCTTGTTGTTGCGTCAATCTCTATACATCATCTGACTTTGAAAGATTTGTCTACTGTCCATATTAATGCTGCCCCAGCATACCATAAACTCAGTAGACAACCAATTTCGATGGTATTTTACCAAATACCTTCTTTTACCGTTACCTTTTAGATTACATCACACCTGAAGCTCTACATGTAAAGTCTTCATCATAAGTGACATCACTTACAAAGACTTTTACTGATCTTAAAAAATTGGAGGCTCAACGCCTAGTACAAATATCTATCTCCAGGAATAAGCAGGAATGAGTCTTCACATATGTTCACATATGGGTACGTTGGTACCGACTGAGCCTGCGCGGGAACGCTCCCCAGCTTTCCAAAAAAGGAAAGCTTTTGGGAACATCCCACAGCGCCTGCGCGCTGCCTTCCCGCCTTTCCAACCGCCTCTCTCCAGTTCTTCTTTTCCGCGGAGCCAGCAAGTCGTGTTCCTGGCACCGCTGAAGAAGTTCTTTGTTTTATTTTATTTCTTTGGTCGCGCGTCTGCCGTCTCCGACGTCGGACCGGTACCGCCGGTCTTTCTTTCTTTTCTTAAAAAAAAAAAAAAACCGGAACATATTTTTCCCTCACTTAGTGTGTTTTTCCTTTTTGGGCCTTAGGCCTCACGAAACCTTTTCCTCATGGAAAAACCAGCCTCCAGGTTTAAAAAATGCACTAAGTGCAGCGGTACTATTTCGGTTACTGACACCCATGAATGGTGTCTCAAATGTTTGGGTCCTGACCACTCCATTTTGGATTGTTCGTCCTGCTCCTTGATTTCCAAACGAGGTTTACAGAACCGAGCAGCCAAGCTCCATGTTCTGTTTCCCTCTGATGCAGCTTCAGTGGCATCGACGTCTTCCAGGGCTTCCTCTTCCTCCCATGGATCTCAGGTAACCAAACATAAAACCAGCTGGTCCTCGAAGGGTAGACCTCCTTCCAAGCATCGAGATGCCTCCGGGCTTGCCCTCGAGGATCCTGCACCGGCAAAACTACCCCGGCGGGAATCTCCGGCTTCCAAAGCTCCACCTATGGGGTTACAGGTTGACATCGATGGCACGGCCTCAACCGATCACCTGTTAGTATGCTCTGGGGTACCGGCACAACCTTCCGGTACCGAATTCCAGGCATTCATGGCGTCGATGGATCAGAATGTTCTATCCATGCAGCAGGCTATCATGGCCTTCATTCAAGCTGCGACGCCGCTGATACCACAACAAACTCCGTTGTCTGTATCAGCCTGGGTACCGGCACCAATGCCGGTACCGGTACCGACTGCATCGACATTGCCATGGCGTCGACTGCAGCGGTTCCCTGCCCAGGGGTGCCCATCGGTACCGAACCGGTACCGATAACGCCCGATGTCGATACCGCTCGGTATGCGTATCGAGCTTTGAAAGAGCACCCTGACAGTCGATACTTTGATTCCTCCGAAGATTCTGATGCATCGGAGGCGTCTGCTGAAGTATCCATAGCCCTTCCTGAAGAGCCTTCTTCTCCAAAAAGAAGAATGTCTCCTCCAGCAGACTTGTCCTTTCAAGACTTCATAAGAGAAGTGGCTAAAGGGCTTTCTATTTCAGTAACCTCTGAATCAGAGCCTAGAGCTAAAAAATTAGATATTTTAGGTTATCCCAAGGCTCCTAAGGAGGCAGTCACCTTGCCAATTCATGAGATTCTTTATGATCACATGATTGACTTATGGGAGACTCCTCTCACTATCTCTCCTCATTCTCGTAGGTTGGACACCATGTACCGTGTCCCTCCTTGTCCTGGTTTTCATAAAACACAGCTTCCTCACCATTCTATTGTGGTGGAGTCAGCTATGAAAAAGATAAAGAGTGCAAAAAGACACTCCTCTGCTCCTCCAGGAAGAGAATGCAGGACCTTGGATGCTTTTGGTAGGAAAAACTTCCAAGCCAGTATGCTCATTGCCAGAATCAACTCCTATAGTCTTTATATGGGGATGTTTCTGAAAGAAGTTGCAGATAAGCTACACACTTTCCCCCCTTTTCTTCCAGAGGATAAAAGGGAAGAATTTCTTATTTGGCTTAAGCATACTCAAGATATTTCAAAGTTTTCCAACTGTGCAGCTTTTGACTCCTTTGAGGGTGCCAGCAGAGCTTCGGCCATTGTCATAGCTGCTCGCAGAATTGCTTGGCTCCAAGCTTCTGATCTAGAATCTTGGGTCCAGGATGGCTTGGGAAATCTTCCTTGTACAGGAGAAAACCTGTTTGGCAAAGATTGGCAAATAAAAGCCACTCAAATGGATGCAGAAAATTCTGCTTTGGATAGACTTTCAAAGTCAACCTCTATTCCTGCCAAGAAAAAACCTTTCAAGAAGTCTTTTTTTCTCAAGAAAGGCAGATTCCATCCTGCTTCTGGCCAGCAATCTTCTACAGGTCGTTCTGCTGCTAAGCGTCAGCAACCTAAGCAAGCCAGGCCTAAGCCTAGAGGGGCTGCTGCAACTCAGCAGACCCAGCCTCCTCAGGGCTTTTGACTTGATGCTAGAGAACTTAGCCTGTCTGGCTCTGAAACAGCCAGAGCCTCTCACCATTCCAGGAAGGTTAGCTCACTTTGCTCCCAAATGGGAGCAAATTACAACAGAGCAGTGGACCCTCTCCATCATAAAGGAGGGGTACAGACTTCATTTCTCAAACCTTCCTCCTCACACCATGGTGAGACATTTTCAATTCTCCAACATCTCTCCTCGACCTTCTAGGTCAGGAGGTGGCTGCCCTTCTTGCCCAAGGGGCAATAGAAGAGGTACCTCTTCTTCAACAAGGGTCAGGGTTTTACTCCCCCTACTTTCTGATCCCAAAGAAAACAGGGGGCTGCAGACCCATATTAGATCTCAGAGAATTGAACAAATTTCTATGCAAGGAGAAATTCAAGATGCTTTCTCTGGGCACTCTCCTTCCATACCTTCAGAGGCAGGATTGGCTTTGTTCTCTAGATCTCAAGGATGCGTACACCCATGTCCTCATCCATCCATCTCACAGAAGGTTCCTCCATTTCCTTTTCCAAGGGAAGCATTACCAATACAGGGTGCTTCCTTTCGGTCTGGCCTCTGCTCCAAGAGTGTTCACCAAATGCATGGCAGTAGTAGCTGCATTTCTACGCACTCTGGGGATATTTGTATTCCCATACCTGGACGACTGGCTCATCCGAGCTCCATCTCAGTCAGAGGCCCAGACTGCCCTGGACTGCACAAAGCGCATTCTGCAGTATCTGGGACTTGTGGTAAATCTCCCAAAGTCCCAGCTCACCCCTACTCAGTCCCTAGAGTTCATAGGGGCCTGGCTAGATACTACCACTGCAAGGGCCTATCTTCCTCAGGCCCGTTGCCTACGTCTAGTGCAGTTAGCCTCCCAGATTCAGTCAAAGAGCCATTTAACTGCCCGGGAGATGCTACAACTGCTAGGCCACATGGCATCCACAGTGCATGTGGTCGCCTATGCTCGCCTTCACATGAGAGCAGCTCAATGGACTTTGTCCACCCAGTGGACTCAAGCTTCAGGAGGTCTGACAGCCAAAATAGCAACCTCCAGGCGCCTCTTTTGGTCTCTACAGTGGTGGAAGTCCACCCAAAATCTGTTGCTGGGGTCCCCCTTCCAACAGTTGTTGCCCCAAGCAACCCTCACAACAGATGCCTCCCCAACAGGTTGGGGAGCTCATCTACAAGACCTCTCCACTCAGGGCACTTGGTCTCCACAGGAGACCTCTCTACATATCAACCACTTGGAGCTCCGAGCAGTTTTTCTAGCTCTCAAGGTCTTTCATACCCTGCTCAGCTACAAGACAGTCCTCATTCATACGGACAATCAGGTAGCCATGTTTTACATAAACAAGCAAGGAGGAACTGGCTCTCTGTCGCTTTTCAACGAAGCTTTAAGATTGTGGGCCTTCGCCAGAGAGCATCAAATCCATCTCCTGGCCGTATACCATCCAGGAATCCAAAACTCTTGGGCAGACAGACTCAGTCGAGTTCTGCTTCCACATGAATGGTCCCTGTACATGGACCAGGTACTCAGAATCTTTCAAGAGTGGGGAACCCCGGACATAGACCTCTTTGCAAGTCCGTGGAATGCCAAACTTCCCCGGTTCTGTTCCAGAATTCCGTGTAAGGGAGTTCAGGCCAAGGATGCCTTCCTCCTTCACTGGGGTCAAGACTTCCAGTATGCCTTTCCACCCATTCCCTTAATTCCCAAGACTCTATTCAAGCTCCAGAGGGATCAAGGATCAATGATCCTCATAGCTCCACGCTGGCCACGCCAAGTGTGGTACCCTCTACTTCTGCATCTCTCTCAAGCTCCCTCCCTAGACTTGGGAGCTGCTCCAGACCTCCTGTCCCAGGAGGAGGGAACTTTGTGGCACCCAAACCCCAAGTCCCTTCACCTCAGGGCTTGGTTGCTGAAGGCTTAGACCTTCAAGGTTGGAATCTTTCTCAGCAGGTGAAGGATATCCTCCATGCTTCCAGAAAACCTTCTACTAGACGTTCCTATGCTTTTAAATGGAAAAGGTTTTCCATTTGGTGTGCTGAGAAGGTCTTGACCCTCTAGCACTACCTTTGAATTCTCTATTGGAATATCTCCTGCATCTCTCCAATGCAGGCCTTAAGACAAATTCAGTAAGAGTCCATTTGAGTGCTATTGCAGCATCCCTTAAGCCTCTCAATGGACAACCTATTTCCTCTCATCCTCTTATTGCAAGATTCATGAGAGGCCTAACTTTAACTAAACCTCCCATTAGGCCTCCTCCGGTGGCATGGGACTTAAATCTGGTTCTTGGTCAGCTTATGAAGCCACCTTTTGAACCCTTAGCCACCACCTCCTTGAAATTTCTTTCCTGGAAGGTTATTTTCAATATTGCAGTCACATCAGCTCGCCGCATCAGTGAGCTACAGGCCTTGGTGGCTAATCCTCCTTATACAAGGTTTCATCATGATAAGGTAGTCCTTAGGACCAATCCACACTTTATGCCTAAAGTGGTCTCACCTTTTCATCTGAACCAAGAGGTATATTTACCTGTCTTTTTTCCAGGTCCTCATGCATCAAGTGCAGAAAGGAATCTTCATACCCTGGATTGTAAAAGGGCTCTTGCCTTTTACTTACAAAGGACTCAGCAACATAGAAGGTCTTCCCAACTCTTTGTTGCTTTTGATCCAGTCTCTAAAAGGACACTGTCCACTTGGATTGCTCAGTGTATTTCTTTCGCCTACCAGAGTAAGAACCTTTCTCTGGAAGGCCATGTCACAGCTCACAATGTGAGGGCCATGGCAACCTCTATGGCTCATCTAAATTCTGTGTCCATCGACCAGATCTGTCGAGCAGCCACATGGGCCTCGGTTCATACCTTCACGGCCCATTATTGTTTGGACAAGGACTCCCGCCGGGATGCCTTGTTTGGTCAGGCTGTCCTAAAACACCTGTTCCATACTTGAGCAACTCTGTTTAGATGCCTGTTTAGATGCCTGAGATCCAAGGGGGAGGTAGGGCCCTTCTCAGGGTCTACAACCCTGGGGATCTCCCCGGCATCTCTAGCTGGGGAGTCCCCATATGTGAAGACTCATTCCTGCTTGTTCCTGGAGATAGCACAGTTACTTACCTGTAACAGGTGATCTCTGGGAACAGCAGGAATAAGTCTTCACAACCCACCCACCTCCCCAAGGGGTTGTATCTTCTATCTCTCTTTCCTTTCCTCTCTCTCTCTCTTTGTCTCAGCTCTGAAACTCGAACTGGAGAGAGGCGGTTGGAAAGGCGGGAAGGCAGCGTGCAGGCGCTGTGGGATGTTCCCAAAAGCTTTCCTTTTTTGGAAAGCTGGGGAGCATTCCCGCGCAGGCTCCGTCGGTACCGACGTACCCATATGTGAACATATGTGAAGACTTATTCCTGCTGTTCCCAGAAATTACCTGTTACAGGTAAGTAACTGTGCTTTCTCTTTCATTGGAATGAAGGGAGTCTAAAAGACCTATCCCCCTTTTTTCTGCAAAGGGTATTTCTACCTTTTCATCCAAACCAGTCGGATTATCTCCACTCTTCCTAGGACCTTATTCTTCTCCAAGGACAAGAAGTTCAATTTTTTGGACTTTACAGAAGCTTTACCTATTCTCAAAAGTCCAACCTCATTGAACTCCCCCAGTACTTCTTCTAGGGTTAGTTCTGGCCATGAGGACTTCTCATCTCTTCCTGTATTGCAAAATTATTTTTTTCCCTCTACTTCACATTGGGGGAATTTCTCTGAGGATAATGATCTGGCTCTCAACCACAGACCCTTATTACCCTCAACAAATATTTTGCAATATTTCTGAGCGAGATCCACATTAGATAATTAAGACTCAACATTTTTCTAATATTATGATTTACACAAGGACTTCCCTCTGGATACCTTGTTTAGTTAAGCTGTTCCACAGCATCTCTTTCTCTTTTCTAGTTCAACTCCTACCCTCCATCCCTTGGATGCCTGAGGTTTTGAGGGATAAGCATGGCCCATCTTAGATTGCAACATGCTGGGGCCTCCTCCAGGCATCTTAGCTTGGGAGTCCCCATATGTGAAGACTCATTCTTGCTTGTTCCTGGAGATAGCACAGTTACTTACCTGTAACAGGTGATCTCTGGGAACAGCAGGAATAAGTCTTCACAACCCACCCACCTCCCCTAGGAGTTGTATCTCTCTATCTATCTCTTTCCCTTCTCTCTCTCTCTCCCTTTGTCTCAGCTTTAAAACTCAACTGAGGAGAGGCAGTTGGGAAAGGCGGGAAGGCAGCACGCAGGCGTGGTGGGATGCTCCCAAAAGCGTTCTGATTGGACTCTGGGGAGCGTTCCCGCGCAGGCTCCGTCGGTACTGACGATACCCATATGTGAAGACTTATTCCTGCTGTTCCCAGAGATCACCTGTTACAGGTAAGTAACTGTGCTTTCCATTTAAACCAAGTGGTTTACCAGCCTGTCTTTTTTCCAAGGCCTCAAGCATCTAATGCAGAAAGGAATCTTCATACCTTAGACTGTAAAAGAGCTTTAGCCTTTTACTTGCAAAGAACACAGCAACATAGAAAGTCCTCTCAACTCTTTGTTGCTTTTGATCCTTCTCATTTGGGACTTCCAGTCTCCAAGAGAACACTGTCCAACTGGATTGCACAGTGCATTTCCTTTACCTATCAGAGTAAGAACCTTCTTCTGGAGGGCCATGTCACAGCTCACAATGTGAGAGCCATGGCAGCCTGAATAGCTCATCTACACTCTGTCTATCGACGACATCTGTCGAGCAGCTACTTGGGCCTCAGTTCATACCTTCACAGCCCATTACTGCTTGGACAAGGACTCCCACCGGGATGCCTTGTTTGGTCAGGCTGTTCTTCAACACCTGTTCCATAAATCAACTCCTACCCGCCATCCCTGGTTGGATGCCAGAGATCCATGGGGGAAAGTGGAGCCCTTCACAGTGGCACACAACTTCTGGGGTCTCTCGCTGGCATCTAAAGCTAGGGAGTCCCCATATGTGAAGACTACATTCCTGCTTTTTCCTGGAGATAGCATAGTTACTCACCTGTAACAGGTGATCTCCGGGAACTGCAGGAATTTAGTCTTCACAACCCACCCACATCCCCTAGGAGTTGTAGCTCTCTATATATCTCTTTCCCTTTCCCTCTCTCTCTCTTTGTCTCAGCTTTAAACTCAACTGGAGAGAGGCAGTTGGGAAACCCAGGAAGGCAGCACCCAGGCGCTGTGGGATGCTCCCAAAAGCTTCCTGGTTGGACGCTGGGGAGCGTTCCCACGCAGGCACCGTCAGTACCGACGTACCCATATGTGAAGACTAAATTCCTGCTGTTCCCGGAGATCATCTGTTACAGGTGAGTAACTATGCTTTACTGGAGCTTGTGTTATTTTCCTTTTTTTTGTCTTGACTCATTTCCCTTCCCTTTTCTATGAGGACTGCACACATTATGCTGGGAAGATTATTTTTTTATATTTCTTTTCTTCTTCTTTGTTTGAAGAGGTAATAGTATGGATGCAGTTCTTGTTATGTCATCTTGACTGAAAACCTCAATATAAAAACACAAACAAAACAGACAAATGTTTTCACTGTAGTCTGTGTTTTCAGGATTTCTATAGTGTATATGCATGATATCTGTTTGCATGTGCTGCCTCCATTGAATGCTGATGCACTTTAGAAATCTTGATAACCCATCTGGGTTGTGGTTCTCTAGGGCCGAGCTTGGGGGAACCCTGATACTATTTCTTGAAGACTAGGGGATCAATATTGGGCCATGGTGGTCTGTGGTTTTTTTTAAACACTGACTTCACCCACAGCTAAATAAAATCTGGATATTCAGAAATAGTATCTAGATACAGTTGTGGTCAATATTATTGGCACCCTGCATTTTAAGTCTGTTGTGTACAATATCTTGAGAAATAATTGGAAATATTCCAACTGTATGCCATTATAATATTTTAATAGTATGTTCAAAGGTATACAACAAAAAAAAATTCTGTGAAACTTAGATGTAGTAATTTCTGAGAAAAAAGCAAAATAGGACCTGGACAGGATTAATGACACCCTTCACTAATATTGGTCGCACAATCCTTGGCAGTGATGGCAGCCTCCAAACGTTTCTTGTAGCAGTCTATAAGTTTCTTACATCTGTCTGCTGGTAGTTTCTCCCACTTTTCCACTGTAATTTGCTCCGACTCATGAATGTTTCCATGATTCCTTTTACCAATGGCAGATTCAGCTCTTCCCAAAGGGTCTCGATTGGATTGAGATCAGGACTCATTGCTGGCCAGTTTAAAACAGTCCATTTTTCCATTTTTAACCTTTCTTTTGTACTTTTGGATGTATGGTTTGGGTCATTGTCCTGCTGGAGGACCTATGACCTTCAACTCAGACCTAGCTTTCTAACACGAGGTGGCATATTTTGCTCCAAAATACCCTGGTAGTCCTCATGATCCCTTTAATACGTTCCAGGCCTCCAGTTCCTGAGACAGCAAAACAGCCCCACAGCATTTTGGAACCTCCACCATATTTAACTGCAGGATGGGTGTTTTTTTCCTTTTAAGCTTAATTTCTTCACTTGTAAATGTATCCCTGCTCTGCATTGCTAAGGAGCTCAAATTTGGTTTCATCTGTCCACAGAACATTTTCCCAGAAGGATTGTGGTTTCTCAAGGTGGGTTTGGGCAAAGATCAGGCCTGCCTTTTTATGTCTGACTTTGAGCAGTGGGGTTCTCCTTGGCCTTCGCCCATGAAGTCCTCCTTTGATTAGTGTGCAGCGTAAGGTGCGGATTGAAACCACCATTCCAGATTGCTCTAGGTTAGCCTTAAGCTTTTTGGATGTACGTGGGTGTTTTTCCAACAGTCCGCACTAACCTTCAAAGACTTCTTGGATTCATTTTCCTCTTCCCACCACGTTCTAGGAGATTCTGGACAGTTCCATGAGCAGTAAACTTCTTAATAACATTGCAAACCATAGACACAGGAATTCTAAGGTCTTTAGAAGATGGCCTTGTACCCTTTTGAAATTTGATGTTTGGTGATAATGGCTCTCTTGTCTTCATCATTGTGAAAATGGAACAGGGAGTGAATGTGGCCATTTTAAACATTAGAGCCATCATTGTTTGGTTGATTCAAGTCATCTGAGAACTGACAATTGATCACAGTTGCGTCAAATTTTACTGCAATGGGAATGTGATTCTTCTGTTCAAAATAATTTGAATTGCTTATAAGGGTGCCAGTAATCATGTCCTATATGATAATGAAACCCAATTATATCTCCTGCAAATATATCCAACCAACCAGGGAAACATAGACAAACACACAATTTTTGTCGGAACTTTCACCGTGAAGAAACCATTTCTCGAGGTGTAATGTTCCTTTTTATCTTTTTTTAAGGGTGAAACCCTTTTTTTAGGTCCTGAGAGAGGTAACCCCCAACACCAACTGCAAAATCAGCATTCAAACAGAGAGATCACTTAGCTAAGCCTCAACAGTAGGATCCCGTCGTCATGTCTCCAAACATAGTCCTCTGGGCAGAAAGCTCCAAGGCAGTAATTTTCCTGAGTCATAACATTAGGATCCAATCTTCAACGGTCCTCTGGGCATAAAGCTCCAAGATAGTATGGAATAACCACAAAGTTCCGGCTCAGCTGTAACTTCATCCAAAGTGTGGCAACGTCACTGAGATAATCCTAACTCAGTCCAGTAACCCAACATTGCGTTTCAGGCCAAAGGCTTTCCTGGCCCTTTCTCAAACCATGTCACTCACCTCAACTCTGGAACCAATCCTATTTAAACTCCACGAAGGGCAATCACATGACCAGTTGGTAAAAACGCAAAGGCTTGTGGTAGTTGTAGTGTTTATCTTCATAAAATACTCCACCAATCCAAAGATGATTCAAACCAGTAGGTGTTACTGAGTGTAAAGTGTATATCCAAAAATGTTCACGGTAACAGAGTAGCGAATCTCTATCACCCCCTCGAACCATTAGAGGGACATGGTCCAAAACACTCCACCATAGATTCGTAAATTGATGATTATTAGCATGGCAATGTGCTACAATAGGAGCTGATAAAACAACATTCGTAATACGGGATTTATGTTTCTGTAACCGTTTTTTCATCTTCCTGTTGGTTTTTCCAACATAGATCTTCTGACATGGGCAGATTAGGATATAAACAACAAAAGAAGATTGACAATTGGTGGCATATTTACTATATATCCGTCGGCCAGTGGCTGGATCCTCCCAGACCTGGCCTTCTAGCGTTAAAGTGCAAAATTCACAAGCAGCACATTGAAAATGACCTGCGGTCATAGTCTGATGCGGATCCCCAGAATTATGAATAGTCCAATCCGCAATATTCCTCCCTCGTTGAAAGGCAATCATCAAAGGTTTATTAAAACTTGTATTTATTTATTTATTTATTAACATTTCTTATATACCGCGCTATTATAATCAGTGCGGTTCACAGAAGAACAGAAACACACTGCAATGCGGTATGATGCATTGAGTTTACATGGAACAGGTGGTCAAAAACTTGGATGAACTGGGGAGAACTATATACATATTATATACAAATTATAGTGATAAGTATTCAGACGGGGCATGTAGGATTCATAGTGGCTGGGAGTGCTCTTGAGATGGGAGGGAGCAGGAGGTGGCGGTTGATTATCCATTGTCGACCGGGGCTGTTCAATGGGATGTGGTAGGCGGGGGGTCAATGTAGTGGTTGTGTGTTTACCTGGCTTGGAATCAGGGTAGTGCTGAAGGAACAAGTAGTGTTTGAGGGCTTTTCTGAACGACATTAGGTTCGAGATGGCACTGATTTCCGCAGGGAGGGCGTTCCAGGCCATGGGTGCGAAGATGGAGAAGGCTCTACTTGCTGTTGACTTAGTGCATTTTGTCAAGGATTTAGGGACTTCAAGGGTATTCGACTGTGTGGATCTTCTGGTCCTGTTTGTTGGTGTGTGATGGAGAAGCGTGCTGATCGGTGTGGGAGGTAGTTTCCTGGTGGCTTTAAATGTCAGAACTAGCGTCTTGTAGATAATTCTGGCAGGTAGCGGTAGCCAGTGTAGGTTCTTCAGGACTGGCGTTATGTGGTTAGATCTTGAGGATCCAACTAAAACCCTTGCCGCCGAGTTCATGGCAAGTCGGCGTGGATTCAAAGTTGATCGTGGTAGTCCATGGAGGATGCCGTTCGCAAAGTCAAGGTGTGGGATGACCAAGGCTTGAAAGATGGTTCAGTAGTCGGAGAATTCGAGTAATGGGCGGAGATAGCATAGTGGCATAGTGTTATAATAGATAGCTTTTGTGATGTTTGTGACGTGGGCTGACATATCAAGGTGTTGATCCAGGGTAATGCCTAGGTATCGAATTGTGGATTTCGCTTTTAGTTCCATGTTGTTGACTTGCAGTGATGGAGGAGGTATGAATTTCCGGTTCCTCGTGACGAATAGGACGTCTGTTTTATTGTGGTTGATTTGGAGATTTTGAGCTAGGAGCCAATAAGATATTGCTGCAAAACATTTTTGTATTTGGGAGAAGTCGGGTTGCTCGGTCTTGAACGGACCGTAAATGAGGATATCGTCGGCATAGGCCAGGCATTGAATGTTGAAGGAGCGGATTAATGCACAGATAGGCTGCATGTAGATGTTGAATAGCAGCGCGGAGAGGGATGATCCTTGTGGTACGCCTTGCTTCAGATGAAAAGGTTCAGAAGTCGTGGGGCCGGCTCTGACTTGTTGCCATCGGTTGCATAGATAGGTTTTGCACCAGGCTAGTGCTGTGCCTTGTATCCCTTTTTCTTTGAGACGGTGTAGGAGTGTCTCGTGGTTGACTGAGTCAAAGGCGGCAGCTATGTCTAGGAAGATGAGGACAAATCCTTGATGGATGTTATCGAGGCCAGTGATTAGATTGTTGAAGAGGATGATGAGGATGGTGTCGATGCCATGGGCTTCCCTGAAGCCGTGCTGGGCGAAGTCTAAAGGTGCCTCATTGTCGATGTGGTGTTGTAATTGTCGCAGGACGACCTTCTCAATGATTTTTGCAAGTAACAGAATGCTTGAGATTGGTCTGTAGGATTCGACTTTGGCTGGGTCGAGCTTGTTATTGTTTAGCAGTGGGCGGATGGATGTGAGTTTGAGGCTTTGGGGGAAGGTTCCTGTTAAGAGGGATTGATTAAGGATTTTGCAGATGGTTGGGCTGAGGTCATGGCGTAGCTCTTTGATCCAGCTTGTGGGGCAAGGATCATTGGGGGCAGTGGTGAGGTTGATGGACAAGATGGTGTCGATGATCTCCTTGTTGGATACTTTAGCAAAATCATGTAGGGGGGTTGGTTGGGGGGT
The DNA here is from genome assembly GCA_033557465.1 of Ichthyophis bannanicus. Classification (NCBI taxonomy): domain Eukaryota; kingdom Metazoa; phylum Chordata; class Amphibia; order Gymnophiona; family Ichthyophiidae; genus Ichthyophis; species Ichthyophis bannanicus. The sequence continues at coordinate 580,727,382 of CM066034.1, read as the reverse complement.
TGCATGTGGGGTTAAGGTGGGTATGGTGGTTGTGTTCATGTTAATTTGTATCATCTTCGACTGGAGGTAGTCGGAGTAGTCTTGTGGCTGAGGAGTTGTTGGGTGAACTGGATCTGGATCACCTGTTAGGGACTTCACAATGTTGAATAGGTCGCGTGGTCTGTTTAGTGATCGCTTCAATAGCTCTGAGTGATACTGTTTTCTTTTTTCCATGGTTTTTTCTCGATGAATTTGTAAGTGAGTGGAGTACATACGGAGTGCATCTGAGGTCCGGCAATGGCGCCACTGGCTCTCTAGTTTGCGTAGCTGAAGGAGTGATGCTCGAAGATCTTGGGAGTACCATGGTGCATGTTCGCGTCTTGCTGCGCTCTTGTTGGTGGGTGGGATGTGGGCAGCGTTCCAGTTGACTACTAGCTCATCAGGGTCGAGAGATTCGGTGGAGAGGAGGGGCAGGATCGTCTTGAGGGCCTCATCCTTGTCGAGGGGTCGAAAGCGTATTGTGCTAGGTCTAGGAGGGGTGCATGTTTTGTTATTACCGAGGTGGGATGTGTTTATGTTGAGTAGGATTAGGTGATGATCGGACCAAGGTACGGGCGTTATGGAATGTAGCAGGTTCTGGGGTGGGTTGATGCCAGTCTGGGGGGCGAATATCGGGTCGAGTTTGCCACCCTTGTTGTGCGTGGGGACATTAATGAGTTGAGTATATCTCAGCTCATTCATTGCATCAAGGAAGGCTGAGGAGTATATATCCTGTAGGGAGGGTAGGTTGAAGTCTCCCAGTAGCCAGTTTAGAGAGTGTGTGTTATGGGGGTTGCAGGCTAGGTCGATTATTGATGATAGGTCGTCTGGTTGCGGGGATGGTGCTCGGTAAATGAGGTTGATTGAGCATTGTTCATTTGAGATGGATATTGTGTCAAGATGTGTAGAGCTAGCTGTGTAGGTCAGGGTAAAGTGGAGTTCGGATCTGGCGAGGATGAGTGTGCCTGCACCTTTTTGTCCGGTGACAGGCGAAGGCCGAGAATCCAGGTGGTGACATCTGGTTGATTAGCACATTGTCGCTATCGGATAGCCATGACTCAGTTATCATTATGATGTCCAGATTATGGAGGGTTATCAGATCGGTGATTACTGGCCATTTTGAGCGGATTGATCTCGCGTTTATTAGGGCGCACTTAAGTAAGCGTTGGTTGTTGATCTTCTCCTGTTGGATATTCTTCAGGCGCTGTAAGGGGATGTGCAGAAGGTGTGTGTGGGGGGTATTGGTTCTTGAGGAGGTGTGGTGGGGGTTTCCATATGGTCTCCTATGGTGGTTGTAGAGAATTGGGATGTGGTTGGTAGGGGGGGGTGAGTGCTAGAGAAAGGTTGGGGGTAAAGGTGGTGAGGAGGGAGAGGGCTAGGGAGAAGAAAGGGAGCATCATGATGTATCCTGACTAGTACAGTTGTTCGCTGAGCAGGGCTGAAGTATCTCACCCCAAGTGAGGCGGAGTGGGTCAGATATTGTTATACAGTTGTAACAGATTCTATAATGGAACGGAGCAGTAGTTGGTGAGTAGGGGTTGGGATAGTCCGGAAGGGGTTACAGGGTGCAGTAGTAGTGGTCCAAGTGCTGCAACAGATGAAGGTGGTTGTGAGTTAGTCTAGGAGTCCATGGCGGGGTTACCTCTTTTCTTGTGGATTCTTGTTCTCGGGATAGTGTAGATGTTTTTTCCTCTGGTTGGGCTGGCTGTGCTGGTTGGGCGTGTTGCAGGAGTGCCTCCGCCTAAGGGCCATGCCAAAGGGCCCTCTGGCGAGGCCCTCAAGTGGGCCTGCCTGAGGGCGGGCTTCTTTTTGTGTTGCCTGGCTGCTTGGCTCCACCTCCCACAGCCCCGATTGGGCTGGAGGCTCCTGGGCGGGAGGGATGGAAGTCCCGCTCAGGTGTGCTCGACCCCCGGTCGGGGAGCACAGAGCCGGCGGTGGTCCAGAGAGGGTTGCTTGCTTCGGCGGGCTTCTTTTTGTGCTGCCTGGCTGCTTGGCTCCGCCTCCCACAGCCCCAATTGGGCTGGAGGCTCCTGGGCGGGAGGGATGGAAGTCCCGCTCAGGTGTGCTCGACCCCCGGTCGGGGAGCACAGAGCCGGCGGTGGTCCAGAGATAATCATGTAAAGATAATCATGTAAAGATAATCATGTCCTGGCAATGTTTTTATACTAATTCCTTTTTTAATTGGTCTTGTTTTATTTGATTCTTTTCTTTGTCAAATATGTGTGCATATGTAGTCCAAAACCATTTCACTGGCCACTTTTTTTTAGGAGATATTAGACATTAAGGGGTTGAACTGCAACCAGTATTATTGACCACAACTGTAATTGTCAGCGCTGAATATTCGGATTCAACAGTGACCAGTGCCGCTATATGGATAGCTAACTGCATATAGTTTGGACAAGCCTTTTTTTCTGGATTAATTTTATGCGGCTAGTAACCCAATTAGTGGTCTGAATATCGCCACTAACCAGATAACTTTGAAATATTCAGTGGCACTATCCAGCTAGTGTCCCTCGATATCTTGTTGGCCAGCACTTATCCAGTTAGCACATGCTGCTAACCAGATATGTGCTTTTGAATACTGGTTCGTAGGTTTGTATTGTAAATTGCGAAGTGGTTTATAAAATGTATAAATTACATTACGTTACTAAGTGTGTTATTTCAGAGGGCTGCAAAGTCAAGCATAAAGAACTTCCTACTTTGGATGAGATATAATATGTGCTAGAGAAGTGTGTGTCATTTGTTGAGACAGCAGAAACTTCTGTGAAGCACATCTGCAAGTTCATTACATACCTCCTGATGCACTATAAAATTAACAACTTTGCTGTATAGTTTCTCAGCTTATATCATATTACTGTGGTATGTTCCTACCATCTAGACTGATATGCTATTGTGCAGTATAATGGGAAGCTGACCTCTGTTAGTTTCTGCTGCAATAGTTTTCTACATCAGTCTGGATTGGCCCAGATTAGTAAAGCTGATTAATTTATCCATAATTTTCATTTTTTAGTATGCATACCCAATGTTGTTTTTTGGTATTGTCTTCATTTATTAATGCTATTGAAATTACTTATGTGGAAAGGAGGGAGCTGTGCATATAGTTATAATGAGAACTAGGCCCAGATTTATGCATATGAAATATAGGCTACAGCCTAGGGTGCAAAATTTGAAGGCACCAGAACCCAGATCAGAAAGAAGCCACGTTCCATTTACTATAGGGCCATCTACCGTTGCCATTTCAAAGAGACACTACCATGGCACTCTGGCCCAAACCCTGCAGCCCTGCTTTCTAATCTTCTAGTGGCCCCCTAGGCAAGACTGTTGCAAAGATCAGAGGTGCTCCATCCTGCCGCCCTCCGCTTCCCATTGCCGCTATTGCTGTCTCTCGCCAGGGCAACACTATGTTGCTGTTTCTACCTGCTATTATTTGCTGATTCTGCTCCCTCTTCGACATAGACTTGCAGAAGGTCAGCATTTTAGGCCTAGTTTGCCTAATAGTAATGCTGGCCCTGCCCCTAGGCTCTCCAAGCTTCAAGAAAGGATCTCTGCCGTCATCTTCTAGCCCTGCCTGTGGGCACTGAAATCTTAAATCTGGCCCTGATAGGAACTGAAGATCGTCTGGGACATGGGATTGGTTTTTGACTCAACTATAGAAGGGAAGGCCACTACTTTGTCATTTGGAATAATCTCATTATAATATGAAATGAAAAATTCCCATTCTGCTTTTTGGACTATCTAGCTGTTTAGAAGTCTTGGGTCCATTTCCTAGTTTGTTGTTCTGTGTATTAGGTGGCACAGCTATGCAGGAGAATTGGGTTCCTTTTCCTGTTCAGAATCTATTTTTAATGGACCCGCATCCTCTTCTGTCAGTCAGTGCAACTTTACCTTGATGTTAATAAGGGAAAATGCAAATACAAAATGAGACAATATGTGGGTATTTTTATAAAGTATTTTCCACTTGTAAAGCATGTTTTACATGCGGAAAATGGTCATTATAAAATTCTGCGCAGGTAAACATAAATAAAAAGTATGTGCACTGCAAGATTGTGCCTACTTGCATGCAGTCTTGCATGTAGGGTTTCTGGGAAAGTAGTTTGGGCATTGGTGAGGTAGAGTTGCAATATACGCTCATATTTTATAAAATAAACGTGTACACACATACTTACACCTTTAGAGCAGGTATAAATTTGTGCAAGAGAATTGGTGTGCTGCTTGGAAGGCCATAGGTGCCTGTGTAGCCTGGATAAAATAGGCACCTTTTTGTATATTTCATAAAGGTGGCTTGTTTTGAAGTTATCCTGTTTGGATATGGGAAGATGTGCATGATGAATCCCCAGTAGGAACAGGATGGGATGGAGTAAGGAAATTAACTGTGTATGATAGCTCCCTGAAAAAATCCAGAGGGGAAAGAGTAAGGAATGACCATGTATGCTGGCTGCGTAATGAGAACAAGAGAAAGAGGGAAACATGTCCATGTATAATGACTTTGTAAAGAGAGTCAGATAGGAACATTGAAGACAGAAGCCATTTCCTCATATTTCCTTCCTTCATTGTTTTCTCTTATTTTTGTAGCCCATGCTGTGATATGATGGAGCTCAGGCGACGGTACCAGAATCTGTATATCCCCAGTGACTTCTTTGATGCCCAGTTTACCTGGGTGGATGCTTTCCCCATGTCAAGACCATTCCAGCTTGGGAACTACTGCAATTTCTATATTATGCACCGGGAGGTGGATCCTTTGGATGCAAACACAGCAGTTCTGGATCCTCCTGATGCAGATCACAAGTATAGTGCAAAGGTTGGTAGCACAGTTTGATTCGTTTTTTTTTCCACTTCTTTTACAGTCTATGTTTTCCGTCTTCTCTTCTTCCTCTCTTTTCTTGTGGGCTCAGTCCCCCCCCCCTCCTTGCCTTTTTTTCTTAGTCTCTGCTACTCCCTTTCCTAAGGATCTTGTTCTTCACGCCTATCCTTGCATGTGTATCTTGCTTCCCTCCTTTTTTAACAAGCAAGGCTCTCTCCCGTCTCCTTTTCCACAATAAAGACTCTGCTGTCTCCAGAAACAAGCAGGAATGTAGTCTTCACATATGGGTGACATCGGTACCGACGGAGCCCGCGCGGGAACGCACCCTAGTGTCGAATAGGAAAGCCTTTGGGAGCACTCCACTGCGTCTGCGTTGCTGCCTTCCCAACTCCCTCTCTTCAGTTCTTTGTTTTCCGCGGAGCCAGCAAGAAACAAATTCTGTCACTGCAGAAATGCTTTGTTTTATGGATAACATCTGCCTTTCTGTCGACACCAGAAAGAAAAAAACCCTTCAAAGTGACCAAAAAGAAATACAAATCAAAAGGAAAACCAAAAATCAGATTGTCCCTCCAGAAATGATGTGTTTTTTGTCGGACCAAGCCGGTAGAGGGGAGTAAACAGACTCACCCGCACAAACCGGTAGTGTCCATTTTAATCATTATTGGTTCTTAAAACATTAAATATTATAATGTACTTAACTTTGTGAAAGCAGTATAATCCATAACTAGAATGCAGTCAGGAGAAATACACGACGTGCACGTTTCGGGTGAAATCGTCCCTGCATCAAGTGCTGTGCTCCTGCCTTTCAGAATGAAGAAACTGCCATAAAACGCCACCACGTAACATGTTGGATATTCTAAAGGCAACCATGAACATCATTGGCTGAGTCATCAAGTCACTCAACAGAACCGCCAATCGAGGAAGGGAAAACCCCACCATCAACAGGGAAGCCCTCCTTGATGCAGGGACGATTTCACCCGAAACGTGCACATCGTGTATTTCTCCTGACTGCATTCTACTTATGGATTATACTGCTTTCACAAAGTTAAGTACATTATAATATTTAATGTTTTAAGAACCAATAATGATTAAAATGGACACTACCGATTTGTGCGGGTGAGTCCGTTTACCTCCCCTCTACCGGCTTGGTCCGACAAAAAACAGATAATTTCTGGAGGGACAGTCTGATTTTTGGTGACTATTCCTTTTGATTTATTTCAGTCGACACTGGCACAGTCTAAGACACTGCCGGCTCCCTTATTCTTTTTTTTCTCCTGTTTTTACTTTCTAAAAAAAAAAAAGCTACTTGGGCCGCGACACCCTTTTAGACCTTCAGCCTTCCATACTCTTCATTCTTGAGAGTATGGAGAAACCAACTAGTGGTTTCAAAAAATGCACTAAATGTGCCAGCACCATTTCGGCTACTGATACACATAACTGGTGTCTAAAATGCCTCGGTCCAGATCACCAGCCAAAGGACTGTCCCCTTTGCCAGAAAATGACCCGGAGAGGCCTACAAAACAGGGACTCTAAATTAGGTGCGATCTTCGCCTCGAGCGTGTTATACTGGCGTCTACTTCATCGGGAGCTTCTTCATCCTTTCCTGGATCTCTGGTATCATCGAAGTCAAAGCACAAGAATATAAGATATGGCATACTGGGTCAGACCAAGGTCCATCAAGCCCAGTATCCTGTTTCCAACAGTGGCCAGTCTAGGTCATAAGTACCTAGCAGTTTCCCCAAAAGACACAGGTTCTACAATGCTTGTATTGGGTCAAGCAGTGATATCCTGGGTCCCTTTTAATAATGGTTTATGGACTTTTCCTCAAGGAACTTGTCCAAATCCTTTTTGAACCCAGCTCCACTAACAGCTTTTACTACATCCTCCGGTAACAAATTCCAGAGTTTGATTACACGTTGAGTGAAAAAATATTTTCTCTTATTAGTCTTAAATAGGTTACCCTGTAGCTTCATTACATGCCCCCTAGTCTTTCTATATTCTGATGGTGTAAACAATCAATCTACGTTTACCCATTCCACTCCATTCCTTAATTTATAGACCTCTATCATATCTCCCCTCAGCCGTCTCTTTTCCAGGTTGAAGAGCCCTAACCTTTTTAGCCTCTCTTCATAGGGGTATCCATCCATCACCTTTACCATTTTGGTGGCTCTTCTCTGTACCTTTTCTAATAACGCTATATCCTTTTTAAGATATGGCGACCAGAATTGCACACAATATTCAAGGTGCGGTCTCACCATGGAACGATACAGAGGCATTATATTATCCTTTGTTTTATTTTCCATTCCTTTTCTTATGATACCTTGCATTCTATTTGCTCTTTTGGCTGCTGCTGACACTGGGCGGAGGGTTTTAACATGTTATCCACGATGACGCCTAATCTTTTTCCTGGATGATGGTGCCTCATGTGGATCCTTGCATAGTGTAACCATAGTTTGGGTTGCATAACGTTGCATAACTTTGCACTTATCCACATTAAATTTCATCTGCCATTTGGATGCCCAGTCTTCCAACTTATCAAGATCCTCTTGCAATTTTCCACAATCCTTATGAGTTTTAACAACTTTAAATAGTTTTGTCATCTGCAAATTAGATAATCTCACCCGTTATTCCCATTTCCAGGTCATTTATGAATATGTTAAAAAGCAGCGGACCCAGCACAGATCCCTGGGGTACTCCACTATTCACCTTTCTCCATTGGGAAAATTGGCCATTTAGCCTTACCCTCTGCTTTCTATCTTTTAATCAGTTCCTGATCCACAATAGCACACTGCCTCCTATCCCATGACTTTTTAGTTTTGCCAAAAGTCTTTGATGAGGGACCTTGTCAAAGGCTTTCTGAAAGTTCAGATAGACTATATCAACCGACTCACCTTTGTCTACCTGTTTATTCACACCTTCAAAAAAAATATACCAGATTAGTAAGACAAGATCTTCCTTATCTAAAGCCGTGTTGGCTGTCTCCCATTAAGCCATGACTATCTACATATTCAGTGATTTCGTTCTTTATGGTTTCTACCATTTTTTCCGGTACTGAAGTCAGGCTCACCGGTCTGTAGTTTCCCGGATCACCCCTGCAACCCTTTTAAAAAATTGGCATTACATTGGCCATCCTCCAATCTTCAGGTATTACAGATGATTTTAATGATAGTTCACAGATTACTAATAGCAGGTCTGCAATCTCATATTTCAGTTCTATCTCCAGGAACAAGCAGGAATGAGTCTTCACATATGGGTATGTCGGTACCGACGGAGCCTGCACGGGAATGCTCCCCAGCATCCAATCAGAAAGCTTTTGGGAGCATCCCTCGCGCCTGCGCACTGACTTCCCGCCCTTTCCACTGTCTTTCCTCAGTTTTCGTTTTTCCGCAGAGCCGACAGGACGTCCTCCTGTCACCGCAGAAACTTTTTTCTTTAAATACTTGTTTTCTTGTGGTCGCGGCTGTTTTTCCCGCCGACACCGGTACCGCCGGTGGTTTTTTCTTTTCTTTTATCTTAAACTCAGAGAGATTTTTCCCTCTGTTTCTGTCTTAACTTTTTTGGGCCTACAAGGCCTCTCCATCATGGAGCCGCCTTCTCCTAAGAAGTGCCTTCACTGTGGAAACACAGTTTTCTTTTTAGACTCCAATCACTGGTGTCTAACCTGTTTGGGTCCTGACCCTTTTTCCCCTGAACTATCAGGCTGCAATACTGAGAGAAGACCTTCCCTCTTTCGAGTTTTCCTCAATACCGTTTTCCCTCCTGTAGTGAGGGCACCGGGATTTTCTTCTCTACAGGATCAGGTAACCCACAAACAGTCTGTTAAGACTTGCCAATCCTTGAGTGGTAGGTCTCATGCCACGCATGATGACGGCTCCGGCCTTGCCCTCAAGACCCCATTGGCATTAAAACCCCGGCGGGAGTCTTCGGGCTCCAAAGCATTTCAGGGGTTTCAGGTTGTTCCTGGGGCTCACCCCTCACAGAACATACCTGAGCCGTGCTCGGGGGTGGTATCCGCTTCGAGCGGTACCAATACCCCGGCATCGGCACCGGTGTCGAGTGTTTCACTCTTCACCAGGGATTGTCATCTGGCATCCTCGGTACCTTCGGGACCGATCGATACCTTCCAGATTGACTTTCCTGTATATAAGCCATGCTCGGGGGTGGTATCCGTTTCGTGCAGTACCGATACCCCAGCATTGGCACCGGTGTCGAGTGTTCCACTCTTCACCAGGGATTGTCATCTGGCGTCCTCGGTACCTTCGGGACCGATCGATACGACCCAGAGTGACTTCCCTGTATCAGCATCGCCGGTACCACCACCGACGTCGGTGCACTCTAGACATGCATCGATAGACTCGCTCCCTTCGATGCCGCGTCTGGAATCGATATCTAGTCTAGATGACTGGGTACTGACGCACCTTGGAACCGACCCTTTTCGTTTCCGGATACGCAGTACCGAGGATATTCACCAAGACTCTTTGGTTACCTCGGTACCGCTTGAGCAGCCTCCGATGATGGCCTCGATGCCATTACCGGTATCGGTATCGATGTCGATTCCTGCAGTTACATCGGTGCCATCGATCCTTTCTATGCCTAGTTTGGAATCGATACCTGGCATAGACAATGCAGTACTAACTGCCTCAAATCGTGACTGCCAGTATCATTATCCATCTAGTAAGGTTCTTTTTCTGCAACAGACCAGTTCATCCTCTGGTGCTCAGGCTGCATCTTCAACCTTAGCCTTCCCAGGGATGGTTCCCATTGGAGATCCTTCTTTTCAGAAGTTTCTCCTTGACATGGCAACCTTTCTTGCTATTCCTATCCCTGGCTGTAATCTTAACCAAGGCTCTCCTGCAGAAAAGGGAAATATAATGCTTCCTTTACATCATTCTTTGCAGGATCTTCTTCTGAGAATATGGGAATCACCTTTAAGGGTTCCCTCACCTTCTACAGCAACTAATGTTCTGTATCAGGTGCCCCCCTCTCCAGGGTTTCAAAAGAATCAACTTCCCCATCATTCCATTGTAGTGGAATCAGCAATAAGGAAGGTAAAAAGCAAGAAGAAGCATTCTTCTTATCCGCCAGGTCGTGCTTCTAGAGCACTTGATGCCTTTGGATGTCAAACCTTCCAAACATCTATGCTGGCATCAAGAATTATTTCTTATATGTTTTATATGAGTCTAACACTCCAGGAAGTCACAAAGACATTATCTCTTTTGACTCCTTTTTTGTCAGAGCCTAAGGCTGCTGACTATTCCTTGCTTCTTAGTCATAGCCGGAATATCTCTTGGTTTCTTTCTCGTGCTTCCCTAGACTCTTTTGAGTCTGTTAGCAGAACTTCTGCTATTGCCATTGGAGCACGTCGTAGAGCCTGGCTCCAAGCTTCAGACTTGAGCAGATGGGCACAACATACACTGGGTAATTCTCCTTGTACTGGAGAAAATCTCTTCAATAAGGAGGCTTTACGTCGGGTTGCTCATTGCTCCACTGACTTCCCTGGTTCTGGAGACCATTCTAAGCCGCCTTCTTCCCCAGGAGGTAGGAAATGTCCTACCAAGCCTTCTTTCCCTAAGAAAAGAAGGTTTCACTCTTCTCCTGCCCATCATCCAGAGGTGCCCAAGCAAGGGACACCTCGTCCTAGTCTGAAGTTTCCAAACTCTAGCCAGTCTCGACATACCCAGCAACCATAGGTTCTGAGGATTACAATCTACAGTTAACTTCTTCTTAACAGAAGTTTGTTCCCTGTTTTTTCTTTAAGCTGTCAGGATATTCTTGTTCATGGGTTACAGAATTCTCCTCTTCTTACTATTAAGAAGGGAGGTTACAACTATCTCATGATAGTATCTGGCCCAACATGAACATTTTTTCCCTCAGCTGACTCGCCATATGGGTAAGTCACCCTCCAATTACCTGTTTTCTCTACCCTCTCATCCAGGATTTTCCCTGACCGAGTGGTACCATACTGAAAAGCTTTTCTAGCCTTTCATTCCAGTGTAGATCTTTTTAGTTTCTTGAATACATTCTCAAGATAACTCATCAGACACGGACAGGAATATCTCCTCTCCCTTTGTCTGTTCCTCTCTGTTTTGCCCAGAAAGATCCTCTTTGCTGTCTTTCAGCTTCTGTGCATGCAGGAGTTCCAGTATTTGAACCAGCCTCAGTAGTGATTCCAAGCTAATCCTCATCTATCTTGGACATTCCTACTCACTTTAGGCTTCTCACATTATCTTCTTTCTAACCATCTCCTTCTCCTAGGATGTGGCAATATGCCTGACTTCAGTCAGTTTTATTTCATAATTCTCCTGCACAATGCTCTCTGCAATCTTCAGAGAAGCTTTCTACTATGGGCCCTTGCTACAGAGCATTGATCTTTGTCTCTGAGGGCTATCCTATATAGTAGAAAAAAGCTTATAAATCATTCCCATGACTGTGAGGGTTCTCCACACCCTCTTGTCTCCTGTTATAATTCAGAATATAAGCTTTTTCTGCGTGAATATCCAGGGCTATTAGTAACGCATGATACCCCTATGTCCCTCCCAGTGGATCCTCCTGGTATCTTCTCTATGCGTTTATACCCATCTACCATGTCAGAGTTCTAAAGGACTCCCGACTTGCTCTTTACAGGCTGATCTTATCCTCTGTTTTTCACGCAACCATCCTGGTTATTTTCCTGGATTGCATTCCTGCATCCTCTTAGCCCACGAAAATAGATTCTCTATATATCTGTCAAGTGGGTTTCACCCTCTTGTTATTGGATGAATCTTTCCCCTTCACATTCCCCATGTGAATGTTCTTAGGGGGCTTAGTGTATCTTCAGACTTATTGTCATGTATGTAAATATCTCTATATACGCCTCTACATACATATGTCTGTAAGCTGTGTGTGCATAATTTATGCCCCTGTATATATATATCTCCACCTATATGTTGATACATATTTCTGCATATCTAGATATACATATATATATATATATATATATGTATCTGTTGGGAGACTTTTTATAAATCGATATGTATTACATACTATCTCCTCACTGCCTATGCTATAGCAATTTGTACCTTTCTTAGAGGTTACAGACAGTGAGCTCCCTTTTCCATACTGTTCCTTAGTATGTGGGGACTGTTATGCACACAACCACTACTGTGGTGATAACAGCTTCCGCTTTGCTCTAGGTCTCCCTATCCTTGAAGATTCAAGCTTCAATATCTTTCCTATCTCTCATCAGCTAGGAAAGACAGTCTACATCTTCATGGTTTTGAGTACACATTGTTCTCCTTGGGAATATGAGCTTTTTTCCATACCCCTTCTTCCCTCCAAGACTGGGCTAGTTATCCAAATCGGTCAGTCTTCTTCTTTTAGTCCTCAATGTTAATGACTCTGTACCTAAAAGAGTTTTCAGCTTTTTCCCATAAAGCTTTCCATTGAAGACCTGCCGTTCTCATCCTACCCCAGTTGACACCTGGATCACCTGCTATTCCAGGTCTGGACCTTCACCCTCACTGCTGTGAGGTCACCTTGCGGATTCCACTACTGCATATCCAGTAGACTCCATCACGCTTTCTACTTCCTACAATCCAGTAGGTAAGCTCCATATTAAAATTGTTCATTAAATAATTTTTAATGGTACTTATCATACATGCCATGGACTCCTCTCCTGTAGTCCTTGGGTTTGCTGTTTTCCTTACAGCTCTTCTATTCTCAACTCCTACCCTCCATTCCCTCATGGGATGCCGGGGATTCCTGTGTGGGAAATGCACTCCTGATCCAGGAACATGCATTTTATGGGATCTCCCCCTGGCATCTCTAGCTAGGGAGTCCCCATATGTGAAGACTCATTCCTGCTTGTTCCTGGAGATAGCACAGTTACTTACCTGTAACAGGTGATCTCTGGGAACAGCAGGAATAAGTCTTCACAACCCACCCACCTCCCCTAGGAGTTGTATCTATCTATCTATCTTCCTTTCCTCGTTCTCTCCCTTTGTCTCAGCTAGGAAACTCAACTGAGGAGAGACAGTGGAAAGGGCGGGAAGTCAGTGCGCAGGCGCGAGGGATGCTCCCAAAAGCTTTCTGATTGGATGCTGGGGAGCATTCCCGTGCAGGCTCCGTTGGTACCGATGTACCCATATGTGAAGACTTATTCCTGCTGTTCCCATAGATCACCTGTTACAGGTAAGTAACTGTGCTTTCAACACCCTTGGATGTATACCATCCGGTCCAGGTGATTTTGCTACTCTTCAGTTTATCAAATAGTTGTAATACATCTTTCCTGTGTATCGATATGTCTCCAGGAACAAGCAGGAAGACAGTCCTCACTTATGGGTGACATTGGCATCGACGAGGCCGTGCGGAGCAATTCCCCAGCTTTCAAAGAAAGCCTTTGGGATTGCTACCACGCATGCGTGGTCCTCTTCCCGCCCAAGGATGCCACCTTGCTCAGTCTCTCTTTTTTCGCGCAGCTCCTCGGACGCATGTCCTCGTCTATCAGAAAAAGTGTTTAGTTTTTGGCTTACTGGTCTTCTCTTTTCCGTTTGCACTGGTCCTCTACCCATCCTTCCCCTGCTCTACCTCTTTTAGAGCTTTTAGGGGACGATTTTTCTTCACCTTTTTTGTTGAACGGGCTTCGCGCCTTTTTTATTCCAGCCACTGGCCACGTGGGTCTTCGATCTCGAGGGGGCCATTTTTGCCCCTATGGCCACAGGATTTTAAAAAATGCAATAGATGCTCTGTCGCTTACAGACACCCATGACTGTTGCCTGTGGTGTCTCGGTGCTGATCATGATCCGGAGCTCTGTTCATTCTGTAAGAAAATGTCCTCTAAGGCACTGCTCAGTTGTAAGCAGAAGTCCGAAGACATTTTCAGAAAGGCCGCCTCAGAGTCCCTGGTGGTGCCCTTGGTTCTCTCTACTCCGGTGGGATCCCACTCCTCGGTCCCATGCTCTCGGCAGCACTCCGACCAGGGATCACCTGAAGTGGAGCGACGCAAGAAGAAGGCCTCAGTCGCTGTCGGGGGCTCCCGACAAGCGCGAGCACTCCCACGCTCGGTCGCTTAGCCCCCTTCGGCGTTCCTGAGAGTTGGACAAAGAGCGGCCCCGTAAGATACCTTGCACAGATACGGAAGCCCCTGGTGAAGGCACCCAGTCTCCTGAGGGCCGTCCCAACGAGGACCCCCTCTCCTCTTTGACGCCTGACCCGGTGACACCGGGGTTGGCATCACAGGGCCCCACGCCCAAGTGGGAATCCCGCGTGTTGGCACTGGAATGCAGCGTTTCTGTGTTCATCGCTTCCCAGCAGGTATTCACAGCCAGCTTTGCTGACTTGAGCCCAGAAAGCGTGGTTCCCTCACGTGGGATGCCCAAATCCATCCAGGAAATGCCCAAGAACTGCCGGCCTTGTCAGGGTCCTCGACACTGGTCTCGTTCGCCTTCCCTTCCTCGGGGGCGAGATCATCCAGGGCCTACGGCTCCAAGCGGGCCTCGACCGCTGGACAGGGCAATCTGCCCGGCTCGGATTCCTCCTCTGAGTTCTCGGACTGGGAGTCCGATGGGGACACCTCCCTGGAAACTCGTACCCACCGGGACATTCCATTGGACCCCTCTCCTCCTGCGTCTCAATGGCGCTTACCGTCCGAGGACACCTCCTTCCTGGTATTCATTCAGAATATGGCACAGGCTCTTAACTTGGCCACCCAGGTCGAGGAGGATCCTCAAGCTGAAGAGCTCGATATTCTCCAATACGAGTCCCCACCTAGAGAGTCTCTGACTGTCCTGGTCCCTCTGATACTGTCCAGGCTGCTGCTCCATATGTTGGGAAGCAACAGCCTCAGTCCCCATCATGAGTGAGATCCTCGACCCTATGTACAAGGTACAGCATGGCCCTGGGTTCAGAAAGACCCAACCCCCACACCTCCATGGTGGTGGAATCAGCCATGAGGAAGCAGAAGAGCCCGAAGTCGCACTCTTCGGTCCCTCTGGGCCGGGAGTCGCAGGCCATTGACACCCAAGCCGCAAGGCCTACCAGGGGTCCATGCTATCCTGTCGCATTCAAGCATACCAATTATACATGGGCATGTTCTTGCACGACCTGGCCAAGGAGCTCAGGGGTTTCTCCGCGGGCCTTGAGGGCGAACCTCTCAATAGGTTCAGTACCCTGCTGAGGTCTGTGGCAGATTACTCAAAATACCTCTCCCATGCCGCCTACAATGGTTTTGAGTCTTTGGCTCAGGTAGCAGCTGTGGGTATTGGAGCCTGTCAGGCATGGCTCCAATCCTCAGACTTGTAGTAGTGGGTGCAGGAGAAACTCCTTGGACGTACCCTGCCTCTTCGGCAAGCCAAAGGAGGATAAGGCCGCGGAGATAGAGACTGAGCTCGTCACTAGAACCCGTCTCTCGCGCAAGATCTCCACCCTCCTTCGGAAGAAGCAACAGGTCAAAAAGCCTTTCTTCCTGAGGAAAGGCCTCCCTTACCGTGGCTACCCGCCATACCCGGCCACCCCCCACGCTGACCACTCCTACACAAGGGAAATCCGGCCAGGGTCACCGCAAGCCAAAAGGGCCCAAAACCAAGACTCCAACTCCGCCGCAACCCGCACAGGGGTTGTGACACCAGCCGCATAGCCTCTCGTCCTCTTTCGACCCTCAGTGGGCTTCTATCACCTCGGATGCCTGGGTCCTCCAAGTCATCCGGAGCGGCTATCACCTCCGCTTGGACAGGCTTCCCCCTTCCTTCTCCCCGGCGGAGCCTCCTCGACTCCCCACATGCCAGGCCTTCCTGCAGTGGGAATTAGTCAACCTCCTCGCCCAATGGGAGGTCGAGAAGGTGCTGCCGCACCTCCAAGGTCGGGGCTTATATTTCCAGTACTTCTTTGTCCCAAAGAAGACGGGGGGGGGGGGGGGGGTCTGCGGCTCATCTTCGACCTCCTAAAGTTAAACAAATTCTTGGTGCGGGAGAAGTTCAAGATGTTATCCCTTGGCATCCTGCTGCCCTTCCTCCAGCAGGACGATTGGCTATGCTCCTTGGATCTATAGGACACTTACGCCCACATTTTGATTCACCCTCAGCACAGGCAGTACCTGCACTTCAGGGTGCGGGAAGAGCACTTCCAGTACAGGGTGCTCCCCTTCAGCCTTGCATCCGTCCCGCGGGTCTTCACGAAATGCCTCTCCGTTGTCGCTGCCTGTCTCAGGTGTCAGAGCGTACCAGTCTTCCCCTTTCTCGATGAATGGCTCGTCACGGGATCCTCGGTCGAGGAAACTCGCCGGGCAGTGTCATGCACAATTCTTCTGCTCGAGGGCCTGGGCTTCTTGGTCAACTATCCCAAGTCCCACCTCGAGCTGGTGCAGGCTTTAGAGTTCATCGGGGCACTCCTCGATACTCAACAGGTGACCACGTTTCTACCGGTCAATCGCACCGACCTACTTCGAGCCCTGGCTGCTCGGGTCCAGAGCACCCCCGGGTCACAGCTCAAACAATGTTGCGCTTCCTAGGCCATATGGCCTCCACCATCCATGTGGTCCCCCATGCCCGTCTACACATGCGGACAGCTCAGTGGTGCCTCAGCGCACAATGGAGTCAGTCCACCGGCCATCTTAGGGACCCCATAAGGGTCTCCCACAGCCTTCGCCTGTCCCTGGATTAGTCGCAAAACCCCACAGCCTTCTCCAGGGTTTGCCCTTCCAGACCCCGCAGCACGACATGGTGCTGACAACGGATGCCTCCCTGATGGGGTGGGGTACCCACGGCAGTGCATTAAGCACGCAGGTGCAATAGTCGCCGGAGGAGTCACAGCAACAGATAAACTTGCTCAAGCTCCGGGTGATTCGGTGGGCCCTGAGGGCCTTTGAGGACCACCTCAAGGAGATGTCAGTGTTCATACAGACCGACAACCGCATGGCGATGTTCTACATCAACAAGGAAGGTGGGACCGGATCACGCTCCCTCTGTCGGGAAGCGGTCCTCCTCTGCTCCTTCGCCTCCCATCGGGGGATAGCTCTCAGAGCGGTCTACCACCCGGGCCAGGAGAATGTCCTAGCAGACAGGCTCAGCAGAATCCTCTGCCCTCACGAATGGCGGCTGGATCCGGGGGTGGCCAGCTGGCTGTTCCTTCAGTGGGGGACTCCGGCTATGGACCTATTTGCCAGTCCCCTGAACGCACAGCTCCCCCGCTTCTGTGGGCCAGTGCCGCACCTGAGCAGGGAGGGGCCCGGATGCGTTCCTTCTGAGCTTGTCCTCCGGCCTGCTGTATGCATTCCCTCCCACTCCTCTCATTGCGAGGACCCTCTTCAAGGCTCAGTGAGACCGGGCATCGATGATCCTCGTAGCTCCCTCGTGGCCTCAACAGCCCTGGTTTCTGCTCCTGCTCCGGCTCCGGCTCTCAACGGAGCCACCCATCCCCCTGGGCTGTGCCCCAGGCCTGCTAACGCAGGAGAACAGACGGGTGTGGCACCCGAACCTGTCTTTGTTATCCCTCACAGCCTGGCGGCTGAACGGGTTTCCCTAGCTCCACTGGGCCTCCCGGAGGAGATTGAGGAGGTTCTCGCGTCAAGGAAGGCCTCAACTAGGCTTGCTTATGCCTTCAAATGGCAGCATTTCTCGGTCTGGTGCTCAGGCCTCCAGATCAGCCCCTTCTGCTCTACCTGGTGGGTCCTTCAGTACCTCCTCCATCTCTCGAAGGAAGGTTTGAAGTGAAATTCCGTCACGGTACACCTCAGTGCCACCTCAGTGAATCACCTCCCTATCTAGGGAAAGCCTCTCTCGGAGCAGCCATTGGTCTCCCGCTTTATGCATGGTCTCTTACTTTCCAAACCTCCCATCCGACTGCCCCCGGCGGAATGGGACCTGAATGTAGTGCTCATGCAGCTCACGCGTTCGCCCTTCGAGAGATGGGCGAATGTGCTCGTTTCGGCACCTATCCTGGAAGGTGGTCTTCCCGGAGCCATACTGTACCTTGTACATAGGTGGTCTTCCTGGTGGCTCTGACCTCGGTTTCATTTACTCTCTTTTCTCAGCTACAAACTCAACTAAAGAGAGGAAGGCAGCAACAAAGGCGCAGTGGGGTGCTCCCATAGGCTTTCCCATTGGACGCTGGGTAGTGTTCCCGCGTGTGCTCTGTCGGTACCGACATCACCCATATGTGAAGACTAAATTCCTGCTGTTCCTGGAGATCATCTATTACAGGTGAGTAACTACTTTTTTGTATGCCCTACTGTACATCACTTGCCTCTTAAAAGTTCTGCTCACCCTCACTCTTGCTGTTCTCTTGCAGTGCCCATCCTTCTTTTCTCTCTCAGTAGCCCTGCTGTTGCTCTACGCCACTTTTCATTCCTGGATCCTGATCAGCCCTTTACCTCTTTTCTTCTCTTATGCACTTCTTTCTCTAAAAAGCCTTGTTCTTCCATTCCCTCCCCTTTTTGTCTCATGGGTCTTACCCCATCTACTATCTCTTTTTTTCTCACAAGTCCTATTCCCTGCTTGAATCCTATTCTACTTCTATTGAGTGGGCCCTATTCTCCATTTTTTCCTACTTCCTTTATCTGAGCCTTACTCTTTGCATTTTCCCTTATTTTTTTGTAGACCTTGCTTTCCACCTACTCTTCCCACACATGCAGTCCAATGTAATAATGTGTGCTAGTATATTAGCATGCTGCAATATACATTATATATCATGATCCAATTTTATGCAATAATGATATAATTCTGGCTAATGGATGGTAGTGGGTGATATGAGTTGTAAAGTACCGTTGAGTCGGTGTTCACGCATGGCGACCCTCTGGATAGTTGTCCTAAATTGTGTTCGGTCTTCAGTCAGGCAGCTCATTGTTCTAAGAAAGGGATGTAGTGGGTGATATGAGACAAACCCTAAATCTTATCTGCCTAGTGAAAGGCTGGAATATAAGTTCTTTCGGATCAGTTTTGAATACCAAAGACGTTCAATTTTTCCATCAACAAGCAGGATTGAGTCAGGTGTACAAGTGGGTGATGTCATCTGATGGTGCCAAGACAGAACCACTCTCCCAGAGCTCAAAACTAATGTCAAGTTCTGAGCATGAATGGTTCTTCCCACGTGCAGTGGTCTCCTCAATCCCTTTAGCCTTCAGTTTTTGTTTGGGGTTTTTTTTTTTGCATTCTCCCTCTCTCTGTTGAACAGGCACAAAATCAAAATCTATATTTGTAAGCCTCAGGAACTCTTCAGTTGCTTGTTAGAATAATATGCAGACGAGCCAAATTTATTGTACCTCTGACTAAACAGACATTGCAAAACACTGGCCAGCATTGGGTGCTCATATCAGAGTAAAATTGATTCAATGACGTTAAAAACTATAACTCAGACTTAACAGATTATGAGATAGCCCCCCAAACACTAGCATGCTACTATATGAATAAAGTAAAGCTCCAACTCGCTCCCACATTACCACAGGACGCAACGCTGATAAACCCTCTCAATACATGGTCCATCTTCCACCAGATCTCAAAGGATACCCTCAAGAATATGTTCGCCAAGTTAAATACTACGACCTCATACCTGGACCCCTGTCCTGTGCACTGGCTAAAAACAACCCTACCAGAACTCTCAAATTTCATCCTCCCCATTCTCAACCTATCCCTCAGGAACGGGTACTTACCACCCCCACTCAAACATGCCCAAATACACACAATCTTAAAAAAACAGCAACCTTGACAAAAGAGCACCCAATTCATACAGACCAATCTCAAGTATACCTTTTCTGGCAAAACTAACAGAAAAAGTTGTGCAAACTCAACTCCGGGATTTCATAGATAACATCGGCCCCTCTTGACGAGCACCAATACGGCTTCCGCCCATATCACGGTGTAGAAACGCTCCTCAGTTTTAACTGACACACACTCAAGAGGCATAGATAACTCTAAACAAGCATTTATTCTTCTATTCCTTCAGCAGATTGGGCTAAACGCTTCCATCCTCAACTGGTTTTCATCGTACCTACATGATAGAACCCAAACAGTGAGAATTAACCAAGAAACATCAACAACATTCAAACAGGAGCAAGGTCTCCCCCAGGGCTCATCACCCTCGGCCCTTCTTTTCAACATTTATCTTCAGCCCATCTGTCAAATCCTAAAGAGATTCCGCGTTGTGATAAGGAAGCTTATCATAGCTCAGGAAGGAGCTATAGAAAAGGTGAAGTGACTCTGAACAAGCAACCTGTCAGTTCTGGTAGAAATAAGAAAACAGAATTTTCCCATAAAAGACTACCAGTCCCAGAATGCACCAGGTTTCCAACAGCCATTAGAGGAGCTGAAGTGGGGAAACGTGTGTTCAATCAGGAGGGCTATGAGGTAATCCCTAAGCACTCATCTCAAAGGGCAGGGCCTGATTCAGCACAGCTGCGCTGTGTTAGGGAGGAGCACTCATCTAGGCAGAATAAAGGTAGAGTTTATTCTACAGAGAATCAGCTTGAGCTTGATCATCTTCATCATCTAGAGGATTATCAGAAGCAGAAGCCAAACCGGACGGACAGAGAGGGCAAGAAACCCTTTGGAAGAAAGAAGAGAAAAGCCTTTGAGAGGTCTAGAAGAGTCTGGAGCAGTACGTATACTGGGAGGCATTCCAGGGGCCAGCATGCACCATTGGACTGGGGAAAGCCAGAGGAATGGTGCTGCAGAGCTAGGAATCTCCAGACGGTACCTGTGAGGGAGACGGCTGCACGTGGAAGGGACCCTAAGACCCGTGCCGGAAGGTATGTGAAGAGAGATCCAGTGTCCAGGGATCTGGATTGGAAGGCTGGACATAAGAACTGGACTACATACTGGCCAGGCTATATAGAGAGGAACTCTAACAGCAATGGAAGCTCAGGTATGAACACTGATCTATGCCCTAGCTATAACCTTGAAAGACAGCAGGGAAACAAGTATTCTCCTGAAAGTGCTCCATTGGGAGATTCATCTGTGCCAATCCATGATATTGAACCCATGCTTGTTGAAGAAGGGGGAATGATAGCAGATGAAGAATGTGTTTACATGGACTGCTCTCTGTCTAAACTCCTTTGGTGATTTTCTGTTATAAAGTACAGCAACCATCACAAAGAAATACAAACTTGTTCTTTAATCTACTCAGAAAAGCTCCTGAGTAGGATTTCTAGCCACGCAGTAGAAAGCAAGCCAGCTACGGGGTTTCAGCTGGAAAACTGCTAGCAATTGAGCCTTACCTAATTGCTTGTGAGCTCTGAGAGAATCACTTCTGAATCTATGTGGGAAGATATAAGAAGTTAACCTAAAAAGAACAGTTTTTCCTTTCTTTGTGGCTTTTGGTTTGTTGTTTGATACATTGCTAAGAGAATATTAGCTAAAGCCTACAGAAAAGACCAGTTTGTTGCCAACCAGGTCTTATTTCTTTTGCTTTGATTGCCTGACAAGTTCAAATGTTGTTTCCTGATTTTGTTTTTCCAAGTTTAACACTGAAAGCAAGTAACCTGATTTATGTGCTACCAAGCATATCTGTGTTGGGAGAAATAACCCCATAAATAAATATCTTATTGGCTTTACACTTGAGCACAACTAAATTATTGTGAGCAGCTGTGTCTGGTGTGAATGGACTGCATTGACCACAATCCCTTGCAAATCATATTGACATATGCACTTGCCAAGACTGTGAACATTCTCACCCAGGCAGCCGTCTGACAGCGTATACTACCACATATATGCGGATGACATAATGTTGTACCTCCCATTCACGATCCCAAACTCTCCAACACAACTCCTATCCGGTTGTTTTAAAGAGATTTCCCAGTGGCTTAAAAAACATAATCTCTATGTCAACTTCGACAAAACGGAAGTGCTTTACGACACTAGAAATCAAAACTTTGTTCCACCTACATCAATCCGCCTACAGAAATCCAACATTACAGTAAAAAACGAGGTGAAATACTTAGGCGTCACACTAGACCAAACCCTCAGCATGGAATCACACATCAAAAACACTGTGATACATCTAAATGACTTCAAATCTGTTATACAATCATCACTCCTCACTTTGACTTTGCGAACTCCATCCTACAGGGCCTTTCAAAACAAACTCTCAAAAGGCTCCAACTAGCCCAAAATGTGGCAGCAAGATCAGTCCTAAACATTAGTTCCATAGAACACATCACACCCATATTATCAGAATTACACTGGCTCCCAATCTATAGCCGCATAAGCTACAAAATCCTTGTGACCACTTTTAAGATAATCCACAACATAGCCCCATCATTTCTGAACAACTTAATCGCAATGGAAACCACCAACAGAACCCAAAAAAGCAAAACTAAATGCAAACTTGAATTCCCAAATGACTACAGAAAAGCCAAAAAATTAACAAACAAACAAAGCATTTTCGCATGCTGCTCCAACCCTCTGGAACGAACTCCCTGAGGACATCAGAGTACAGAATGACATCAAACTATTCCATAAAAAACTTAAAACATTCCTCTTTACCTCTCACTTTGGCACACAATCTGACCATGACACCCAGGCTGACGGAATATCAGGCCAAATAGCGAGCTAATTATAAGATAGAAAATTAGACGCGCCCAGCTAGAGCATATAAAACGTCAATCATGCTCATTATTGTATATAGTTAAAGGGCACATGCACCCTGTACTGTGTGAACTCATCAATGCAAATACTGTTTGATCCCATCAATGTAAATAGTTACTGACTGTTCCATGTACTGCTTTTGTACCAAGCAATGTAAATAGTTATATTATGTTCCATGTAACTGAAAACGACCATGTTAGACTACTTTTCAGACCTTCATTGCTTGTAAACCACGCTTGACCTTATGGGAAGCGCGGTATAAAAATGCTTGTTAAATAAATAAATAAAATAAAATATAATTTTTGACTCTATCAGGCTGTACTAAAAAAGAATCTGTTTTATAGAAAAGGCAGTGATGGTGGCTTTTTATGACGCCTGAGGATTAATATTGGTCTTTATAAAAGTAGCTTAAGGATATTTCAGGATAAAGAATAATATGCAGAATATATTCTTTTTTTTTGTAATTTAAAATTTTATTGAGTCACCATTGTAAAAAGAAAACAAACATCCAATTTTATTAAAATAATGCAGTCGTCATGATTTCTGCTTATCTCCCTTTCCCTCACCTCTCCACCCCCACTGACCCCTTCCTCCCAAAAAACCCCAGCCTTCTGGGTGAAATTCCTACAAACTCCATATCCAGCAACCCTTCATTATAGAATCTTATTGCCTCTCCTCCAAAATGTAACATCTTTTCACCTATAATCACTTTGGGTCACTGGGTTGTGGATCACAAACAGCCTTTCCATATTGCCCCTCCAGTCCACTCCAGATGCATGGGTTGTGCCCCCAACCAGCAGAAGGAGACTGAGCAAGACAAGCTTTGCTGATGTCATCCTATAAGAGCTCTGTGCATCAGTAAACTGGCCAGTATTGCTCAGTCTCCAGCAGATGGTGGGCTTCTCCGTGCATCTGGGCTGAAATGCAGGGGTATTGATTTTTGGTGGCACAGGGCTGATCAGTGGCGGTGTAAAGTGGAATTGAGCAAAGAGAAGAGACAAGTGGAGCAGCGTTTAAAAAAAACAAAACTAAACTAAAGAGAGCGAAAAGTACTTTAAATTGGCTGATTTAAAGGAGTGGGTGCCACAAACTGTATTGAGACAGTGATGGCCCCACTAGCGGCGGGGTGCAAACTCATGAGCCCTGGGTCCCTCCCTCCTGTGCTGCCCGCAAAGGCCAGAACCTCTGCTGAACCTCCGCTGCAAAAGGTCGTTTGCTCTGGTCAGTGCTCTTCTTAGTTTGTTGGTCAAAGCTCTTAGTATATGTGGGGGGCGGGGGGTCTGCTTACCGCCGTTGAGATTCTCATGGGGAAAAGTCTCTTGCAGGTTCTTTGGTGGGGTTTGCCTTGCATATTTCCCCCTCAGTGGGCTTAACTATCTGCGATGTGGTGTTTTCAGTGGGACGGCATGCAGTTGGGTAAGCCCATTTATGCAGCCTGTGGGGTGCTTTCTTTGGCAAGCAGGTGATAAAATCCTCGCAGCTGGTGTCGGGACCCCAGGAGGAAGCTGCGGAAGCTTCCACGATGGCGATCTCCCTGTAGCCATGCGGCTCATCTTTGGCGGGAAAGTCAGCCATTTTGAGAAACACGGAGGCAGGACAAGGTTAGGGAGACTTGCTCCACCAGACCTACTGCTTAAAGCAGGGCTGGGAAGAACCGAAGGGGTCTGGTCCAGCAGATCCAGGGAAAGCAACTTTGGAACTGCTGCCCTTCTCAGGCACTGAGAAGTTACCTCCAGGGAAGAGGCTTAGGGAAGCACCAGAACACTTGGACGAACCGGGGTCTCCGGTGTCGAACTCCTCGGAGGACCCAATGGAAGGGACCTTTGGAGATTGGGAGGAATCCTATAAAACCGAAATAGCAGAAGGAAAGCTACCCTTGGCTGATGAGCCTACAGTGGTTAGAGTGTTTCACAGAGAGATACTGGTGCCCCTTCTCTCACTCCTTCTAGGGGCTCTCAGTATAATGGTTGGACCTCCCGCAGAAGAGATGACCTTGAAAGATCCCTTGCTTCAGGAAATTCGGTCACCACAAGACTCCTTCCCCGTTCATAGGGCGATAAAACAGATGATCGACGCAGAGTGGGAGCTGGCAGAAGCCAGTTTGCAAGGGGGCAGAACGATGTTTCAGTTGTATTCCCTTACTCCTGAGGAGAAGGAGTGGCTGAGGCTGCCAAGGTAGATTCATTGGTATCTGCCATGACCCAAAAGACCACCATGCAGCATGCACAGAACAAGAGATTGGCCTCGAAGACCTGCTTTAGCATGGTTTCCAATGTACTCACTTTGCAGACCTCCATTTGCAGAGCCAATGGCCAGGGCATGTCTGCACTGGGCGCTGAGTCTGCTGGAGCTGGGTCCAGATCCAAGGCAGCAAAGTTAGAGTCCGGTGCGGCATATCTAGCGGACACCTTGTAGGACTTGGTGCGGGCGCCGATTTCTCTGATTACACAATTAGCCCATAGACGTTTTGTCCAAGGTGTGCCTTTTAAAACTACTTTTCAAGGGCCAACTGCTGTTCAGAGAGGCGTTGGAGAAACTGGTTAGGGACCTAGGCGGCACCAAGGGAGCTAGGCTCCCGGAGGACAAGCCAAGAGTGGGTAATAGAGCATTTTCACACTGCGCACCCATTCTTTGGAACACACTTCCTGAAAACCTAAGAGATATAAAAGACCTATCCTCTTTTAAGAAAAAAACTTAAAACATATCTATTCTCTCAACACTTTGGCTCTATAACATAACCTCAGAACCCTAACTAGACACCTCACTCTCCGGATCCACATTCCCTAGAAGAATTCACCATGAACACAATGACACGCATTCTATGTATATAGTTATTAGGTAGGTTGTTTATTGTTATTGTACATAGTTAACAATGTTTCCTGTAAACTGAACTTGTACCTCTATGCAATTCATTGTTGTTCATTGTAAACAGCAAGTGATCTTTTGGAATTTGCGGTATAGAAATGTAAAATAAATAAATAAATCTTCCTCTGCACCACAAGGGCAGTTTCAGGACTTTCGCAGGTTTTCGGCAGTGCGTTTCGCACCCTTTCAAAGAGCATGTTATCCAGCCAGAGGAAATCTTTCCTTTCAGAGATGAGGGACAGACATGGAATATTACTCCTGGCCACTGGTCCCGCTAAAAAGTCACAATTGAAGCAAGGAGGGCCCGAGAGGAGGAGCAGATTGGGGGGCGACTCCGACTCTTCTACTCCACTTGTGTCCACATTACACAAAACAAGTAGGTGTTAGAGATCATTTGGGAGAGGGATGCGCTGGAGTTAGCGCATCCCATGCCCGACTCCTTTCTGGTCTCACCCTGCAAATCACCAGGAAAACTCTGCGTGGTCCAGCCGACACTGGACAAGCTGATTCACATGCAAGCAGTGCATCTGGTTCCCGTAAGCCAATGTGGATCAGGTCATTACTCCATTTACTTTGTTGTCCCCAAAAAGGAGGGGTTCTTTTGCCTGGTGCTGGATCTCAAGTACGTCAACAGGGTGTTGCGCGTGCTGCAGTTTCATATGGAAACCTTGCGGTCTGTTATCGTGGTATGAAAGGGGGAGTTCCTCGTGTCCTTAGATCTTATAGAGGTGTACTTCCATATTCCAATTTGTCCTGAGCACCAGTGATACCTGCAATTCACGGTGCCAATGGGGCATTTCCAATTTCAGGCTCGCCACTGCACCCAGAACACTGCGCTCACCTTGATGGTGGTGGCGGCGGCAGTCGCATTGAGACAGGAAGGCATGCTGGTCCACTTGTACCTGGACCGACTGGCTGATCAGGGCAGAGTTGTTGGAGGAGAGCAGGAATGCCACTAGGTGAGTGGTCGAGCTCCTTCAAAGTCTTGGTTGGATGGTGAACTTTGACAAAAGCCACTTGGATTCCTCTCAGCAGTTGACCTACTTGGGAGTGCTGCTCGATATGCAGAAAGGTCTGCTGTCCTTGACCCTGGAGAGGGCAAGGAAGGTAAGGGAGCAGGTGTATCAGTTCCTCTGGATGGCTTGGCCCTCGGCCTGGCATTACCTCCAGCTCTTGGGGTCCATGGCAGCGACCATAGACCTAGTTCCGTGGGCTCAGGCTCACATGAGACTGCTCCAACATGAGCTGCTGTCGTGCTGGTCCCTACAGTGAGACATCTCGTCAGAGCGGTTGCCATGCCAGGGGGAGGTTGTGATAAGGAAGCTTATCATAGCTCAGGAAGGAGCTATAGAAAAGGTGAAGTGACTCTGAACAAGCAACCTGTCAGTTCTGGTAGAAATAAGAAAACAGAATTTTCCCATAAAAGACTACCAGTCCCAGAATGCACCAGGTTTCCAACAGCCATTAGAGGAGCTGAAGTGGGGAAACGTGTGTTCAATCAGGAGGGCTATGAGGTAATCCCTAAGCACTCATCTCAAAGGGCAGGGCCTGATTCAGCACAGCTGCGCTGTATTAGGGGGAGCACTCATCTAGGCAGAATAAAGGTAGAGTTTATTCTACAGAGAATCATCCTCATTATCCTGAGAATCAGCTTGAGCTTGATCATCAGTTTCATCTGAAGGATCATCAGAAGCAGAAGCCAAACCGGACGGACAGAGAAGGAAAGAAACCCTTTGGAAGAAGGAAGAGAAAAGCCTTTGAGAGGTCTAGAAGAGTCCAGAGCAGTACATATACTGGGAGGCATTTCAAGGGCCAGCATACACCATTGGACTGGGGAAAGCCAGAGGAATGGTGCTGCAGAGCTAGGAAACTGCAGACGCTACCTGTGAGGGAGACGGCTGCACGTGGAAGGGACCCTAAGACCCGTGCCAGAAGGTATGTGAAGAGAGATCCAGTGTCCAGGGATCTGGATTGGAAGGCTGGACATAAGAACTGGACTACATACTGGCCAGGCTATATAGAAAGGAACTCTAACAGCAATGGAAGCTCAGGTATGAACACTGATCTATGCCCTAGCTATAACCTTGAAAGACAGCAGGGAAACAAGTATTCTCCTGAAAGTGCTCCATTGAGAGATTCATCTGTGCCAATCCATGATATTGAACCCATGCTTGTTGAAGAAGGGGGAATGATTGCAGATGAAGAATGTGTTTATATGGACTGCTCTCTGTCCAAACTCCTTTGGTGATTTTCTGTTATAAAGTACAGCAACCATCACAAAGAAATACAAACTTGTTCTTTAATCTACTCAGAAAAGCTCCTGAAGCAGGATTTGACCCACACAGTAGAAAGCAAGCCAGCTAAGGGGTTTCAGCTGGATAACTGCTAGCAATTGAGCCTTACCTAATTGCTTGTGAGCTAGGAGAGAATCACTTCTGAATCTATGTGGGAAGTTATCAGAAGTTAACCTGAAAAGAACCGTTTTTTTCTTGCTTTGTGGCTTTTGGTTTGTTGTTTGATATATGCTAAGAAAACATTAGCTAATGCCTGACAAGTTTGAATGCTGTTTTCCTGATTTTGATTTTGTTTTTCCAAGTTAAACACTGGAAGCAAGTAACCTGATTTATGTGCTACCAAGCATATCTGTGTTGGGAGAAATAACACCATAAATAAATATCTTATTGGCTTTACCCAAAAGCACAACTAATTATTGTGAGCAGCTGTGTCTGGTGTGAATGAACTGCATTGCCCACAATCCCTTGCAAATCATATAGATATATGCACTTGCCAAGACTGTGAAGATTCTCACCCAGGCAGCCGTCTGACAAGGTCAAACGCAATCTGGGCTGGTGGTGCACCTCCCAGGCCTTGACAACAGGGCTGTCTGGATGGGGGGCACTTAGCCTGACTCAGATCGCCCAGGGACTATCGTCAACAGAGGAGTCAACGTGGTCAATAAACCATTTGGAGTTATGGACGGTTTTCCAGGCATTGCAAAGCTTCCAATATCTCCTGCCAGCCCAGATGCTGTGGGTCTTTTTGGACAATGCAACACTGGTAGCATACATCAACCACCATGGGGGCACAGCCAGCCCAACCTTGATGGAGGAAACCGCTCTGCTGCTACAGTGGGCAGAGGAACAACTGCTGGCCTTATTGGTGGTGCATGTGGCAGGCAAGGAGGAGACGGTCCAGGCAGACTTCCTGAGCTGGTACTAGTGGACCCGGCAGAGTGGTCCCTGGAGGACTCCATTTTTTGGAGCTTAGTGCTTTCCTGGGGACAGCCAGCGATGAATCTGATGGCGTCTGCTGCCAATGTCAATGTGGTCTGTTTTAACAGCAGGAGGGACTCGATGCGTTGGTGCAGCTATGGCCACAGGAGGAGCTGCTGTATGTGTTGCTGCCCTAGCCCCTCATCGGATGGGTGTTGCACAGAATAGAGAGGCATCACGGTTGGGTGATCCTCTTGCGCCAGGTTGGCTGCTGAGGCCATGGTATGCAGATCTAGTGCGTTTGGTGGCGGCGCCTTGGCAGCTGACCTCTTGGAACAGGGACCGCTTCTCATGCTTCAGGTGGATCGATTCTTGCTTATGGCCTGGCTCTTGAGAGGGTTTGGCTGAGCAAGTGTCAGTGTTGGCGACACTCATCAGGGCAAAGAAACGATCTACCTCCTTATTGTACATCAGAGTGTAGAGAGTGCTCAAGGAGTGGTGCAGGCCTAGAAGAGCTATGGCCCTATCCATCTCCATTCCGCAGATATTGGAGAAAGGCCTGATGCTTGGCTCACTATGGGTGCAGGTGGCCGCTTTAGCTTGCTATCAAGGTAGGATACAGGGCACATCCTTGGCCACATATCCGAACGTGGTCCAGTTTCTCAAGGCCATTTAAACGGGTCCGACCACCACAGCACCCGGTGGTACTGCTGTGGGTTTTGATTCTGGTGCTGTTGGCGCTTATGGAGCCACCCTTTGAGCCCTTAAAGGGAGCTTCTTTGAAGGATCTCACTCTGAAGATGGTGTTCCTTGTGGCAATTTGTTTGACATGGCGCATCTCAGAGTTGCAAGCTTTGTCGTGTCAAGAGCCATTTTTGGTCTTCCACCCTGAGATGGTGGTATTATAGAAGGTGTCCTTCTTGCCGAAGGTGGTGACTCCTTTTCACATTAACCAGTCCATGTCTCTGCCAGTCCTGCGGGGAGCTGGTGACTCAGAGGAGAGCAGGAAGTTGTGATTGCTTGATACTAGGAGGGTGCTCCAAGAGTCTCTGACTAACAGCAGCATTCCGACATTCCAATCAACTTTTTCTCCTTTTTGGAGGCACACACCAAGGGAACATGGCATCTAAAGCGTCCATAGCACAGTGGCTAATGGAGGCAATTGCCTCGGCATACCTGCTGAAGCACTGAATGGTGCCTCCGGAGCTGTGGGCCCATTCTACTAGGGCACAAGCAGCGTCCTGGGTGGACGCAAGTCTCATCCTGCCCAGGGAGATTGGTAGGGCAGCCACTTGGGCCATTGTTGCATGCTTTTGTGAAGCACTATCACCTCAATATCTGTGTGAGTGAGGCCTCGCGGGTCCCGCCCCATAGGAGATACTGCTGTGGTACGATCCATGTGTCTAGACTGGAGCAGAGGGACAATATGGAAGGTGAAATTAGGCCTTTACTTGGTAATTACCTTTCCTTGAGTCCCTTCAATCCAGACAAGAATCCACCCTATTTGCTTTCCGGTCTGTCTGTAACTGTCTTGGGGGGGAGTGAGCCCAGCATCCATGGGTCTGGGGACATCGATTGTTGGCGTGGGTCTCGAGGCCTCCCGTTCTGTTTTCGCAGAAGTTGCGGGTGTGTACGAGGTAGGGGTCATGTGGACTCCTGTTTGCAGTACTCCTTTGGGATACAAAAAAAAAAGAGAAGAAATAAAACATATGGCCAAAAAAAAAAAAAAGGGATAAGTAGATGTATGACCAATTTGGGTTAGTGGTGACTTAAATTCTGCTTTGATACTCCAATACTGACCAGTTTACTGATTCACAGATCCCTTATAGGATGACATCAGCAAAGCTTGTCTTGCTCAGTCTCCATCTGCTGATTGGGGGGGGGGGGCATAACCCATGCATCTAGACTGGACTGGAGGGACTCAAGGAAAGGTAATTAGCAGGTAATGCATTAATCAGATTGGTCCAATTAACTTGTTTTCCTTATTTAGCTTGTACTGTCCAAAGAGGTCATTACATTCCCAAGATGCTACTTTGTTGGTGGTTCCAAATTTTAAGGAAATCCATTATCAAGCATTACGGAATATCATTTTTCAATGTCTCTTCCACCTTTGTGGAATATATTATCAGAAGATTTATTTAAGATTTCTGATTAATCATCATTTAGAAGACAGTTAAAAGTTTACTTTTTTAGGCAAGCATTTGCTAAATTATTGTTGCCTTTGTGTTTGTTTGGTATTATGTTATGTTAATTATGTTTTTATGTTAATTTTGAGGTTTTGTTTAATACTACTTTGAAGTTTAGATTTCAATATTGATTTTACTTCATATGATTTCGTATGCACTTTGTGTAATCTGCCACATTAGTGAATGGAATATAATTTTTTAAATAAATAAATAAATTTCACCTTCATAAGAACATAAGAAATGCCATATTGCGTCAGACCAAGGTCCATCAAGCCCAGTATCCTGTTTACAACAGTGGCCAATCCAGGTCACAAGTACCTGGCAATTTCCTGAAAAAAAAAAAAGACACACAGGTTCCACAATGCTTGTATTGGTGCAAGCAGTGGATTTCCCGGATCCTCTTTAATAATGGTTTATGGACCCTGCCCTATGCTTCACCTTTCACACAAACACAAGTTATTTATCCCATAATACAAAATAAAGGCATATACTTATTTTTCCATTGAGATGAAATTTCTATCCGTGCTGCTAACATAATATTGAAAATTAATACTTTCCTTATCATTCTGCTAGAACAGTACAGAGAAGTGGATTATGCTTTCTTGCCAGCAGGTGGAGGCAGACTTGAGCAACGTTCAGTGATGTCATTACTTGGTATATGTGCTGGTGCAGCACTGAGAGAAGTCAGTAGTTTCTACCTCCAGCAGGTGGCAAGCTGTGTGGATGCTGCAACAGTGTAGATAGGCTTGACTCTCCTGAACCACACTGTGGTGCAGTGGCTTCTGGACTGAGTCTGGAAGGACCCAGCAGTGCTCAGAGTGAGGGTACATCCCTGACTCCTTAAACAGACAGCCGCACTGGATTCAGTGTTGTTTTCCATGGGTTATGAGTGCTTTGTGGGCCTGAAGAAGAGTAGGCCTAACTGTCCTGGCCCATGCTATGGTGCAGAGGCTTCTGGATTGAGTCCAGAAGGGCCCAGTGATTCTCGGAGCAAAGGTATGCACTTGATTCCTTGAGCAGAGAGCCGCCTAAGATCCAACGCCATTTCCTACAGGTTACAAACATTTGGTAGGCCTGAAGAGGAGCAGGATACCCCATTGGGCTCTGCGAGAAGTCTGTAAGTTGGCTCAGTCGTCCTCCCTCTCCCTTCTCTCCTGTTATCTGCATGCCATAGATTTCTTCTGAACCATTCTGATCTTTGATGATGTCTTGTATTTTGAGGATTATCCTGCTTCAAAAGGACCCCTCGCTGCATCGTTACATGATATTTGCTAGTTCCTCCCACGTGCCAGATCCTTTATAGGCCTCAATGGTTTGAGGAAACAGCTGACAGAGGTCAAATCTGATTTTTATTGGCCTAAGGAAGCCATTGGGTCAATGTGTGTGTTCTGGCTGGTAAGCGTGTGCCAGAATGGGTCCAGAGCTCACTCCCTTGGGCACAGGTCTATCAGAGAGAGTCCACTCTAATATCTCCAGGAGACATCTCTAAAGAGGCTTCTGTTTTTTTGTTTAATTCTTTTGTGAAGCCCTACAGGGTGCTTGTGCAGACTGGTACAGTTGGTACCTTTGTCGACTAATCTGTCCTGAGCATTGTCTTACTTCCAGCCAGGGTCCTGACTGCTTGGGTACATATCACTCATCTGGAAAATTACTTATTATCTTTCTACCAAATCCAGAGCCGATGTAACATTAAGTGCCTCCAGCTTAGCTAAATAGATATTAAAGCCAGAGACCTCGCTATATTTCTCAAGTGATCTGTAAAAGGTTGGGTAAGGAATATACCGCTTCAGACAGTGTGACTACAATATCATCTTCAAACAGACATTTTAAACTCCAACTGTGCCACCCTGTATCCTTTCACATCCACACAATTATGTATTAATATTGCCAGAGGCTCCAAGGAAATGGCAAAAAGGACTGCAGATAATAGGCATCCCTGTCTAGTTCCCCTTTCTAGGAGTAATATTTCCGACAACCTCCTATTTACCTTCACCACTGCCTTTGGCTGATGATACATGGACTTAATCCAAAACAAAAAATCCCTCCCCCCCCATCTCCATCCCTTCCATAGCTGAAAATAAAAATGCCCAATTGACACAATCAAATGCTTTTTCACCGTCAACTGATAGGGAAGAAAGTAGAACTGTATGTGTTTGTGAGTAACAAATTAAATTCACCAGTTTTCTTATAATATCTCCCATCTGTTTTCCTGGGATGAATCACACTTGATCAGTGTGTATTATATCACCAATAAAACTTTGCAGACGCATTGTTAGGATTTTATCTAGAATTGTAATGTCAATGTTTAGCAAAGATATGGGATGGTAGGAGGTACAGGAATACCTTCAGGTCCCCTTTTTCAAAAAACATCTACCTTAGTTTCATTACATTTATCGTTATGGTTTATGGTTTTAGGCACTTGATAGTCAGTTGTGCATGTAGCTTACCTCTAAGAACCAGGCAGAGAAGGAGGACCAGGCCACACTGGGAGAAAACTTAAAAAGCCTTTATTAAGGACCCAGTTTTAAAAAGTTTCGGCATGTAGCTTACCTCTACAGTCACATAGGACTCTTAGAAAATATTCTTCCCAGTCCTTTTTACAACCAAGTACAGGTACTAAAGTAATTAATTAACATAGTAGCCAACGTTAAGGAGAGAAAATAAAGCTCTATTTAAGTCGGAGAATACTTTTCAAGGTTAGGTTAAATCCTACACCAGGCAATTAAACTAAATATGAAAGACCACAAAATTAGATTAGAGGGTACATTTCCTTCTCCAGGACCAAGCAGGAAGTCAGTCCTCACATATGGGTGATGTCGGCGCCGACGGAGCACCCGTGCGGAGCATTTCCCCAGCTTTCAAAGAAAGCCTTTGGGAATTGCAGCGCGCATGCGCGGTCCCCTTCCCAACCAAGGGTGCCATCTTGCTCAGTCTTCTTTTTTCCGCGGAGCCCGACGAACATAGTTCGTTTTTCGCCGAGGAAAAAGTTGATTACCCTGTTTTTTGTCTTCCTTCTTCGGTTCGACGCTGGATCCTTTTCCCGCCTGGGCCCGATACGCCGGTATCGAGCCCACTCTCTCTTTTTTTGTTTTTTGTCCTTCGTGACTAGCGTTCGCGCCATTTTTCTTTTTCACTGGCAGTCCTGTCTTTCGACCTCGCAGGGGCCCTTTTTCCCCCGATGGCTGCCAGCGGGTTTAAAAAGTGTGATCGGTGTAAGAAACGTATGTCTCTTACCGACACACATGACTGCTGCCTCCGCTGCCTCGGACCCGATCATGACCCGATGATCTGTGGTCTGTGTGGCAAAATGTCCTCAAAGGCGTTGAGTCGGCAGCACCAAAAGGACAGAATCTTCTCTGACTCCATGTCCGGACGGGCCCGGACCTCGTCAGAGGCCTCAACGTCTCGGGACTACGGCCCCGAGCAGCGTAGGGGGTTCCTCTGAGCGGGGGTCTCCTTCACAGGAGCAGTGCAGGAAGAAAAAACCCGCGAGGGCGGCGTCGGCAGATGCATCTGGTTCCTCGAGGGCCGGGTCGCATAGCCCCGACCGCCGTCCCGGGTCTTAGGAGTCGGAGAGGCCTGCCAAACAACCTTGTCTCGAGATGGAGTCTCCTGGGCACGTGAGTACTGTAGTCCTCGTGGACTCTCCTCCAGGGGAGCCGATGTCAGGCCCGACACTGTTGGGGCCCAAGTAGGGGGCTGCTGAGTCTCCTGAGCTCGGACTCAGGTTGACGGCCTTGGAGAGCAGCTTGGCTGCCTTCATGGAGCAGCAGCGGGCACTGATCGCCGGTCTCACCGGTGCATCTGCCCCGACCACCAGGACATCGACATCCAAGTCGACCCCGGAGGCCGAGCCGATCCTCGAGTCCATGCGAGCTCGAGTCAATCCTCGGCCACGGTCTTCCTCGGCCTTCCGTTCGGGACCGAGGTCATCGACGCCGGTTCCCTCGGCGTCGGGGCGGAGGGCATCGGTGCCCACCCGACCGGAACCGCTCGATTCCTCCTCTGAGGAGTCGGGCTGGGAGACGGAGGATGAAGAGTCGCCCGACACCTTTCGGACTCTGTGTGTCCCATCGGACTCACCGGAGTCTGAACCTCGGAGACGATCCCCACCGGAGGATACCCGGTTCTCGGACTTCGTGCGGGATATGGCCAAGGCCTTGGCATTCCCCGCGGATCCCGAGGAGGAGCCTCGAGCCGAGGAACTCGAGGCCCTCCAGTATAACTCTCCCCCGAAGGAGGCCTTTACTGTTCCGTTTCCTCCGATGCTGGAGAGGCTGCTCTTCCGCATGTGGGAGACCCTGGCCTTGACGCCGGTGTTAAGCAAGCAGGTCAATTCCATCTATCGAATCCGCAAGAGCCCCGGGTTCCAAAAGGCACAATTACCGCACCACTCCATGGTTGTGGAATCGGCCATGTATCGACTGAAAAGTCAGAAGATGCACTCCTTGGTGCCTCCCAGCCGGGAGGCCCAGAACCTGGATGCCCTCGGTAAGAAGTGCTTCCAGGGCTCTATGCTTGCTTGTCGTGTCCAGACATACCAGCTCTACATGGGCATGTACCTTCGAGACCTGGCAAAGGAGATTGCCGGGTTCTCTGCTGGTCTCTCCGAGGAACCTTTGCAGAGGTTCCAGGCCTTGTCCACTGGTATTCGAGAGTGCTCGAAGTTTATCTCTCGAGCAGCCTACGATGGCTTCGATGCTTCGGCCCGAGTAGCCGGGGCCGGCATCGGTGCCCGCCGATAGGCTTGGCTACAGTCATCCGACCTCGAGCCATGGGTACAGGACAAGTTGGTCGATGTCCCCTGCCGAGGTGAAAACCTTTTTGGCAAACCCATGGCTGAAAAGGCTGCTGAACTCGAGACCGAGACTCTGACCAGGACTAGGCTGTCCAGAAAAACCTCTGCCCCTTCTCAGAAGAAGAAGGGCTCGGGAAAAAAGACCTTTTACCCGAGGAAGACATCTACCTATAAACAATACCCTCATTATCAGGCCTCTGCAGCTCCCCAACAGGGTCAGCAGGCCAAGGGGCAGGGTCATGGGCCCCGTAGGCAGAAGGCCCCCAAGCCACCAACACCAGCTCCTGCACAGCAGGGCGGGGGTTTTTGACTCAGAAAGCATAGCCTCTCCTCCTCAGCTGGCTCACATCAGCAAAGGAGGCCGGCTGGCCCTTTTTGCCCACAGGTGGTCAGCCGTCACATCAGATACCTGGGTGCTCCATATAGTCCAAAAGGGCTATCTTCTTCATTTTCACCAGGTACCTCCCTCCTTTTTTCCAGGGGAGCCTCCAAGACCCCCTCTGCACAGGGACCTACTCCTACAGGAGTTAGCAAGTCTGCTAAAGGAACAGGCTGTGGAACCGGTGCCCCACCACCTGGGAGGTCACGGCTTTTATTCCAGGTACTTTCTGGTACCAAAAAGAACAGGAGGCCTCAGACCCATCCTAGACTTGCGAAACCTCAACAAGTTCCTGGAGAGGGAAAAGTTCAAGATGCTTACCCTTGGAATCCTGCTACCCTACCTCCAGCAGCGAGATTGGTTATGCTCCTTAGATCTAAAGGATGCTTATACTCACATCCTTATTCATCCAGACCACAGACAATATCTCAGATTTGTTGTGGGAGGAAACCACTATCAGTACAGAGTACTACCCTTTGGCCTAACCTCCGCCCCCAGGGTGTTCACCAAGTGCCTGGCGGTAGTGGCGGCCTACCTAAGGCTTCAAGGTCTTTTTGTTTTCCCATACCTGGACAACTGGCTCATAAGGGGCCAGTCTTCACAGGAGGCCAGTCAAGCCACCTTTCGCACTGTGGCTCTGCTTCAGCACTTGGGGTTTGTCATAAACTTCGCAAAGTCCACTTTGCTCCCGTCCCAGAACATGGAGTTCATAGGAGCAAGGCTGGACACCCTTCAGGCGAAGGTTTTTCTGCCTGTGGACAGAGCCCACAGATTAATGGATCTAGCCAGACAGTTTCGCAGCAATTCCCTGGTCTCCGCCAGGCAATTCCTGAGACTTCTCGGCCATATGGCTTCCACGGTTCATGTAACCCCCAATGCCCGCCTGCATATGCGGCCTGCTCAGTGGAGTCTTCGAACTCAGTGGCATCAGGCCACAGGGAGCCTTGCAGACTCAGTAAGAATATCCACACTGCTTGCCTCCTCTCTGCAATGGTGGCTTCATCTTCCGAATCTGGTGCTCGGAGTGTTTTTTCAAACCCCTCCGCATTCTCAAGTGCTGACAACCGATGCTTCTCTTCAAGGTTGGGGAGCGCATTGCTAAGGGGCATGTACTCGGGGTCTCTGGACCCCTTGGGAGGCTGCACAGCAGATAAATTTCCTGGAGCTGCGGGCGATACGCTTAGCTCTGAGGGCCTTCTCCAATCTCACGTCTCACCAGTCTGTACTGGTCCAGACGGACAATCAAGTTGCCATGTTTTACGTGAACAAGCAGGGAGGCACAGGCTCCTTCCTTCTATGTCAGGAAGCACAACGGCTGTGCTCCTGGGCTGTCAATCACGGAATCCTTCTCAAGGCAGTCTACCTCCCAGGTCAAGACAATTACCTGGCGGACAGACTGAGCAGGATCCTGCAACCACACGAATGGAGATTGAATCCATTGGTGGTTCAGCAGATCTTTCTGAGGTGGGGCCTCCCCACCATGCATCTTTTCGCCAGTCCTCTGAACCGGCAACTCCCAAGATTCTGTTCCAGACAACCGCATCCTCTCAGAGTAGCAGCGGATGCGTTTCTGCTCCCGTGGTCCAAAGGCCTACTGTATGCGTTTCCTCTCACGCCACTAGTGTCCAGAACACTGTTCAAAGTACTCAAGGACGGGGCCTCCATTATTCTGATAGCCCCCAGGTGGCCGAGGCAACCGTGGTTCCCACTTCTGCTGCAACTAGCGGTGGACACTCCTATTCCTCTGGGGATTCAACACGATCTCCTGTCTCAAGAACAGGGATCTCTCTTACACCCCAACCTCCAGTCCCTTCATCTGATGGCCTGGCTGCTGAAAGGGTAGTTCTGGCTTCCCTGCTACTGCCTAGAGAGGTGGAAGACGTAGTCTTAGCCTCTAGAAGGCAATCCACCCGGAAATCCTACGCTCTTAAGTGGCATAGATTCTCCGCATGGTGTGCTCAGCACAGCGAGAATCCCTTCTCGTTCTTGGTAGCGGTAGTATTGCAATATTTGCTTTACCTCTCCAATCTAGGCCTTAAGTCCAATTCTGTCAGAGTTCACCTCAGTGCTCTCTCAGCGCACCACTCGCCGGTGGACGGGAGGCCTCTTTCCAACCACCCTTTGGTGGCTCGTTTCCTCAGAGGCCTCCTCCTGCTTAAGCCTCCTCTACGCCCACCGGCCCCTGAGTGGGATTTAAATGTGGTCTTACAGCGGATTACTTGTCTGCCATTTGAACCTATGGCTACCTGTCCTCTCTGTTTTCTCTCCTGGAAAACTTTGTTTCTGATAGCTCTTACCTCTGCTAGGCGACTAAGTGAACTTCAGGCGCTAGTGTCTGATCCCCCTTACACTAGGTTCTACAGGAATAGGGTAGTCTTACGGACTCACCCTAAGTTTCTCCCTAAGGTTGTCTCCTCTTTCCACCTCAATCAGGAGGTGGTTCTTCTGACTTTCTTTCCCAGGCCGCATGGCAGCCGGGCTGAGATGGTCCTGCATACTCTGGACTGTAGGAGGGCGTTATCCTTCTACCTTGACCGTACGCGGGAGCACCGGAGGGCTGTTCAGCTCTTCGTTTCTTTTGACCCCAATAAGTTGGGGTTACCTGTCTCCAAGCGTACTTTGTCCATATGGGTCGCTGACTGTATCGCCTGGGCTTATGGGCAGCCGGCCTCTCGTTGGAGGGTCGAGTCACGGCTCATCGTGTCAGGGCGAAGGCTGCGTCAGTGGCTTATCTCCGCTCTGTTCCGTTGGCAGACATCTGCCGGGCCGCTACTTGGTCTTCATGCCAGACTTTTGCGGCCCATTACTGCCTTGAGAGGAAGTCCCGCAGGGACAGTGCTTTCGGACAGGCAGTACTCCATAATCTCTTTGGGGTTTAGGCAACTCCTTCCCTCCGGCCCTGATGTTGGGCTACCGGTCGGGGGCGTTCTCAGAGAAGATTCCTTCCTTACGTTCTGACGCTCTAGAGGGAGCTCATTTTTTCGGCTTGGGGTCTCCGGTAGCCTTAAGCTGGGGAGTCCCATATGTGAGGACTGACTTCCTGCTTGGTCCTGGAGAAAGAGTAGTTACTCACCTGTAACAGGTGTTCTCCAGGAGCAGCAGGAATCAGTCCTCACAACCCTCCCTCCTCCCCTTGGAGTTGCAGTCGTATGATTTATTTTTTGCTATTTTTGCTGTCTTTTAGCTATGTCATCAGACTGAGCAAGATGGCACTCTTGGGTGGGAAGGGGACTGTGCATGCACGCTGCAATTCCCAAAGGCTTTCTTTGAAAGCTGGGGAAATGCTCCGCACGGGGGCTTCGTCGGCGCCGACGTCACCCATATGTGAGGACTGATTCCTGATGCTCCTGGAGAACACCTGTTACAGGTGAGTAACTACTCTTTCCCTATTTTTCACAAAATCTTCCAATTGTAGGGGGTCCAAAACACATTGGACTTCCTGCAAATCCACCAAGCATTTACAATGAAAACGCAAAAAGAGTGTGGCTCACAGAACCAAAGTGCGAGATTTCAATGCAAGAAAACTCTTACAATACAATTGGGTCTCGAAACATTTGGAAAATTCATTATTTTTTTACCACAAAATAAAATTTGTTGTTTAAAAAAGTATAATTTCAACACAAGCAGTTTATCACTCTCACGGGCAAATGTTACCACCAAAGTGGCTCTATTATTAATCACCTCCTCTGAAGACTCAAGAAAATGAGATAAATCAATAGATTATTGAGCCACTTCAGTAGAGGCATCAAGAGTCATTTTATTAGGTAAATAAAAGGACGATAGCCACTGTGTCAGCATTAGACAATTGCAGTATTTCCTTAAAATATTTCTGAAGCATAATCAAGGATGAAAAATAATGTGTTTTAGGGAAATTGAGAAACCTTCCCAGATCTTTTAGGATCTACTTATTTTTCTCCAGTCTTTTCCAACCACCATATCCATTTTTTTTTCCTTTTTCTCATGGGAGGCTATCAGAGCAGCTCTTGGACAGCTTGAATTAATTTCCTGGAGCAGCATGGAGAAGTGGCAGTTGTACCTCCAACTTTGATTGTTTAGTTGGCTGTAGACACTGAGCAAGATAGTCAGCATACATACTTGGTTTGTGCCACTGAATATCTCCTCTGAAGTCAGCTGACCCCCCCAATGCTAACCATTTAGCATCAGGACGATCTAGGGGTGGATTGGGAGTGGCACCCACAGTCAGCCTGTCAGTGGTGTTATTTGAGCGACTAACCAGCTAACCTAAACTGGCTAAAGTCAGGAAAACAAAAGCTGGCCCAACTTTAGCCAGCTAGCCAGCGGCTGAATATCACCACTGACCAGATAGCTAAATTGCTATTTGAGCAAACTGGATATTCAGTTCCACTTTAACTCTGTCACTGAATATCTGGGTATTATTTAATGTGGTGACTGCCAACTGCTTCAGTTGTATTGGCTACTGCTGCTGTGTATGCCCCCCCCCTCCCTATTTGCTTAACCCTTTCAGACCTGAATTTTTTCACAGACACCATATATATATATATATATATATATACACATGGAATTCAATGAATAACATGACGCGTCCATTACAGTGGACATACGGTCTGAAAGGGTTAAAGTTGTTTTTTTCACATTTATGGACCTAATGTTCCTGGATTGCAAAGTTAAAATGCTTCCAGAAGTCTCTCATTAGACACAGAAAAGGAGGAGGTAGTTTTTGCTTTCGAGGCCTAGAACAGTCCAGTTAGGCGTAATGGTTTTTTTTTTTTCAAATCTGTTTATTGAGCAACAAAGCCAAACAACCATTATGATCAGCAGATTTACATTTCTTTTCCATATTCATGTTTACATCTAAACTTCCCCCATTAACAGCCATTAACAGCGTCTTATCCACTGCCCAAGAGCCAATACAACAACAAGGAAGAAGAA
The DNA here is from genome assembly GCA_033557465.1 of Ichthyophis bannanicus. Classification (NCBI taxonomy): domain Eukaryota; kingdom Metazoa; phylum Chordata; class Amphibia; order Gymnophiona; family Ichthyophiidae; genus Ichthyophis; species Ichthyophis bannanicus. The sequence continues at coordinate 580,686,663 of CM066034.1, read as the reverse complement.
AGGCAATGAAAGAAGGGAAATACATATAACAATTGAAATAAGCTGGGGCTCTCCTCAGTCATCACCTTGTAACCCTCACCCTCTACCCCCTTCCCCTCCCCCCTACCCCCCCCTTACCCCCCCCCCCCAGCCAGAGCCCAAACGCACCGCACAGGGAGTCCCCATACCAGCTTTCCTTCTCATTATCCAACTCGCACCCCCAACTCGGGTGTTTCACTGAATCCATCTTAACCCGATGCCAAGACCGCACTCCTCGCCTTGGGTCCCAGACTCTGAATGTAGGGCATCCATACCAACAAAAAGGAGGCCCAATGCTGGGGAGTCCCCTTTGCCGCCCTACACTCCAACAACATCAATTGATGAAAGCTATTGCGCCACTCCCAAAAGGAAGGAGCCACCGATTCCCTCCACCTATGAAGGATGGGACCCTTTCCCACCAGACAGGCCTTGCGCACTAAGATTCTCCCCCAGCGCCCCTTCAACTGTAAGGAGCCCATGCAATCTAAGACAACCAGTGGAGCTGACCACCGAATACGTTGATGCAATACACTACTTAAATATGTCGAAATACGTGCCCAGTAAGGCCGAATGTGGCCACAACCCCACCACATATGACCTAAATCTGCCAAAGGAAAGGCACACCTGGGACAGCCCCCATCGTCTGTAAGACAACTTCTCAATGCTCGCCGCGCAGAAAAATGGGCCCGCGTAATACATTTAAATTGAACCTCCCGCCATCTATTCCCTTCCACTAATCGTGCAATCCGCCTTAGAGCTGCCCTGATCGAGCTGGAGGAGATCTCGCACCCTATTTCCCGCGCCCAAGCGTCTTCCTCCGCTGAATAATCCGGGGGGACACTATATTGATCCAGCCTACTTTTCAGTTCAGCCACCCTAGGCGGACACTCCTTCCCCAAGGTGAAAAACTCTATAATCCGCGCAGAATGCGACTCCTGCAACCCATACTTCTGTACAGAATCAACATAATGCCTGAGTTGAATATACGCAAAGAGGGAGTTACCACGGTTCAACTCATATTCATCACATAAAACCTCAAAGGATTTACATTGACCCTCTAGGGTAACTACATGCCCAAGACACTTTAGCCCCTTTCCCCACCACTGCCAAAATATAGCAGAGTCGGTTCCCGGCGGGAAACTAATGTTCCCCTGCAGTGGCAACCAACTAGATACCACAGAAGAACTGCCCCAAAATTTATTAGGCCGCTGCCAAGTACGTCTGAGTGGATCCACCAAGACACTATCTCGTATACGACTCCGCAGCAAAGAGCCATCCAGATGCACAACCGCAGTGGGGCATCAAAAAGGCGGCTTCAAAAGTCCTGGGCGTATAATATTCGGTGACTCCCAACCAATCCCCCAGGTGTCTTGCTTGACAGACCAACGCGTATTGAGACAGATCCGGCAGCCCCATCCCGCCCAGCTTCCAACTGCCCTTCAACCGATGCAACGGGATCCGGGCTTTTGTGCCCCCCCCCCCCCGAGAAATCTCCGGACTTCCCTCTCTATCCGTTTAACATCCCTGCGCAACAACCACACCGGTAGAGTTTGCATCCAGTACAGCAGCCGTGGAAAGATAATCATTCCTATAGCCGCCAATCTACCTGACAGTGACAGCGGGAGGGGAGCCCAAGCTTGTAATTGTGCCTGAATCTTCGAGAAGAATCTGTCAAAATTCAGTTTATAAAGTACTTTAGGGTCCCTAGGCAACAGAATACCTAAATAGACAAATGACTCCCCCTGCCCACCGAAGAGGAAAAATCCCCCGCCATTCATCCTGCAATGAGCCTGCCACATCTAGGGCCTCAGATTTGTCCATATTAATCCGCAACCCCGCAAATTTCCCAAAAAGAGCAAACTCCTCCAGCAATGTAGCGAGTGATTGTTGAGGGGAAGTCACATGTACCAACATATCATCTGCGAAGGCCGCCATTTTAAACTCCTGCTTCCCAATCCGTACTCCCCCTATTTTCAAAGAGGCCTCCACTCTTCACACGAACGGATCTAACCACCATAGACTAATTCAAATAAAATATACATCACCCCCTCGACCAACAAAAATCAGTCCATGCAAAAACTTTGAATCATTATCAATAATACTAATTAATGCTAGATCAATGAAAAATAAACTGCCTATATTCACAGAAATACTAGACAATCAAAAACCAGACATATTATGTGTAACTGAGACATGGCTAGCTGACACAGACAACGTATATCTAAATCAACTAAGTAACAATGAATATGACACCTTCTACACGCATAGAACTCACAAAAAAGGCGGTGGAGTTCTAATAATGTTAAAAAAAGTACTAAAAGCCAAAAAACTAACATCGGACTTACCCACCAACATAGATACCATCATTATGAAAATCGGCAACATAAAAATTTGCCTAATTTACAGACCACCACACCAACACTCAGAAAACATGGACCCTTTAATTGACTTTCTAAGCTCCTCCACTGATCAAAACCCAATTCTAATGCTCGGTGACTTTAACCTCCCCTCCTTACCAGCCTCATATGCTTCCCTCTTCTTAGAATCAATAACAGATATGGATTTTCACCAAATAATAAACACCAGCACACACAATAAAGGTAGTATACTTGACATGGTCTTATTGCCAAATGTACTTCACCAACTCTATAATCCCAATTCCCTTAAATGCACACCCATCCCATGGTCAGACCATTACCTTATTAACTTTAATATCACAACCAATAACACCTCTATTAAACGAATCACAACTAATGCACCAACCTCCAGATTTAAGAAATACAATGAGGAAGATTTCCTAGATCTTATAATCCCAAACCTATCTACCTCACCACTAAACCTAGATGCAGCAGTAACGAACTGGCACAAAACTATTAATAATGCTGCAGCTAATAAACTAATCATTAAGAAAAACAAGCATTCCAAAGTTGACCACACCCCTTGGTACAATAATGATTTAAAACTAATGAAAAGAACTTAAGGAAAGCTGAATGTAATTGGAGGAAAAATAAAAACATGATTAAAAAAGATTTATACCTCATGCTCCTTAACAAATATAAAGATGCAATTAACAATGCCAAGAAAAACTACCATGCCTCCATCCTAAATAATGCCATAAATAGACCTAGAGAACTTTTCTCAATAGTACAAAAACTGACAAATAACACCCACAACTCCAGCAATGAAATCACAGATATTACTCCTCAGACCTTGGCAAATTATTATATGAACAAAACAATGTCCCACCCCCCCCTACCTAAATCCACATATACTTCTCAAACACATCACACTGACACTTATACTTTTCAAACACATCACGCAGACGAATGGTCTGAATTCCAACCCCTAACTAACGTTGCACTCAAGAACATCATAACAAACATTAATACAACAACCTCACTCCTCGACCCTTGTCCTGTAACATGGATAAAGAACTCTCTATCAATACTCTCCCAATTCATCCTCCCAATAATAAATCTTTCCCTAAAAAACGGATACTTACCCCCTACACTAAAACATGCTCAGATCCGCCCAATCTTAAAAAACACTACCCTTGACAAATCATCACCTAAATCTTACAGACCCATATCAAGTATTCCGTTTATGGCTAAATTAATTGAAAAAGCAGTACAAATCCAAACCCAGGACTACATTGACAGCTCAGCCCCCCTTGATGATCAGCAGTATGGGTTTCGTCCCAGACACGGAGTTGAGTCTCTTCTAACAGTTCTAATTGATACACTTGTAAGAGGAATAGACAACTCAAAACAAGCATTCCTACTTATATTCATTGATGTCTCCGCAGCCTTTGACAGTGTTCACCACTCAACAATGATCAATAAACTTAGGCAAATAGGAATAAAATCTACAGTACTAGAATGGTTTACCTCCTACCTAACGGACAGAACTCAAACGGTACAAATCGGTAATCTTACTTCAAATACATATAATCAAGAACTAGGCCTCCCCCAAGGTTCAGCACTGTCAGCGCTACTATTTAACATATACTTAAAACACATCTGTAAAATCTTCAAAAAATTCAGTGTCCACTATCACCTATATGCGGACGACATTATGATGTATGTCCCTTTCAAAATACCAAATATCCCTTTACAACTTATTAACGATTGCCTCAATGAAATAAACACCTGGCTAAATGAGAACAACCTATACATCAATCACTCAAAAACAGAAGCCCTAATAGTAACAAAAAACACAACATTCATTCCCCCCTCACATATCACATTGCAGAATAACGATATCAAACTAAAAACTGAAGTACGTTATTTAGGCGTAATACTAGACAAACACCTCAGCATGGACACACATGTAAGAAACATAACAAAAAAGGTTTATTTCAAACTCAAAATATTAAAGCAACTCCGCCCACTAATGCACCTACAAGATTTTCAACGAATTATACAAGCGATAATAACCCCCCACTTCGATTTCGCAAATCAAATCCTACTAGGTGTAACAAAACAGACCTTGAAAAAGCTCCAATTGGCACAAAATGCGGCAGCTAAGACCATTACAAAGGCCCCACCTTTCCAACATATAACCCCGATTTTAGAATATCTACACTGGCTCCCGATTCAAAGTCGAATAGAATATAAAACTATTTTAACCACCTACAAAGCTCTAAATAAAACAGCACCCCTGTCTATAAATAACCTCATTAAAACTGAGCCTACTCATAACCTTCAAAGGAGAGACCAGCTAAACAAATTAACTACACCAAAAGAATTTATTAAGGCCAAAAAGACCACAAACAAGAAAGCCTTCTCCCATGCTGCCCCCATACTTTGGAACACTATCCCATCAGAATTAAGATCCTTACCCAAAATCATGGAGTTTAGGAAAAAACTCAAAACACACTTATTCACAATGTACTATGCACCCTTGGCGAACTCACCTCCCACCTCACAGATAGATAAAGGATAGTCATATTTCAGCCAATACAACTATTCCAAAAAAGGTCGAACCACTAAAGCCCGAAAACAATGTATTCAAAGACTAACGAATAATATTTAAGCCTGTATATAGTTTTAACTCTGTTACTCTGTACATAGTTCACAAATTGTTAAATGTAAGTTACAACTTGTTATCTGTAAAAACAGTTCACTGTTTTATTGTTGTTCCATGTAAACCGCACCTGATCAATGGAAGGAGCGGTATATAAAAAATCTGTAAATTAAATTAAAAATTAAAATTAAGGTCAGCACGAAAAGCAGGGGGGAAAGGGGACAGCCCTGCCGCGTACCTCTCTCCAATCGGAAGGCATCTGAAAGCAGACCATTACACAAAATTGCAGCCGTGGGACCCTCATAAAGCAGTTCCACAACTTTACAAAATGTTGTCCCTGTGCCGTATTGGGGAAGGAGAAACTTCAAATAATCCCAATTGACCTGGTCGAAGGCCTTCTCTGCATCAAAACTAATTAACAGAGATTGCAAGTCCCTTTCTCTGAGCCATTCCAGCGATGCCAATATTTTGCGTAGGTTACGGACTGCATAACGCCCCTTCACAAAGTCCACCTGCGACTCATGCACCAACTCACCCAGAACTTCTGCCAACCTATCCGCCAAGATTTTTTTTTTTTTTTTAAATTAGATTTTCTTAATGATACAAAGAACAACAAAATAATAAATAGCCATTATCGATACAGCATAGCAGAGGAACATACATTGAAATGCAACCTGAAGCTCATCAAGGAGATGCCTAAATAATACAACTCTCAAAACCTGAATGATTCCTGAAATATAAATCAAACTCTGTTTCACATATCAGTGAACCTAATAGAGGAAAAACAAAAACAAAAACCAAAGAGAGAGCCATTAAGTCTTACCATCCAAAAATATAGTTAACTGTTCTACATCCATGAATACATATCTTTTCCCCTGGTACAAAACATGACATTTACAGGGAAACTTTAAATAAAAAGAAGCCCCTAAAGCAAGAACACGCGGGCGCATGTCCAGGAAGGACTTATGTCGTCGCTGAGTTTCTCTAGAAACATCTGGAAATATTTGTATGGTTTGTCCACAAAACTTTTCATTCTTTTTTTGAAAATAAGCACGAAGGACTCTATCTTTATCCATTATAGAAACAAACGTTACCAAAAGGGTAGCCCTGGAATTTATAATATCATTATCTGACTCAATAAACTCTGAGATATTTAGAGGAGAAGAGGCTGGATGTTGCGACTGAACGCCCATCCCCCCCTCTATCTCCCCACTAGCCACATTACCAACAGGAACATAAAAAAGCTTAGAAATACTAATTACCTTGGCATCACTAAAACACAATATCTCCTGAAAATATTTTTGCAACATAATCATAGGGGACAAAAAATGTGTCTTCGGAAAATTAAGTAACCGAAGGTTACAAGATCTAAACATATTTTCTAAATATTTATCTTGCCTATGTAACACCAATGAATCTACCGGGATCTTTTCTAATAGAGCCTTATGGGAAAGAAGACTAGAATCCTGAAAATCAACCCGCTCTTCTAAAGTTGATATTCTATCTTGATGGTCAGTCAATTTCAAAACAGTCTCATTAGAAAAATCCGAAATCATCTTCAAAGAGGAACCTAAAGCAAGCTCCATACGAGAGACAATTGTCCAAATGTCTTTCAGAGAAATATCTGACGGTGGAGTGTGGACTTCGACAATCGGGGGGAAAGAAATCACAGTAGGCATAGAAATAAGTGGCGAAGCAGAATCCACTCTTAAAAAGGAGGTCGGTAGCACTTCCGAAACAGAGTTAACCATTACTGGCTCAGTCAATGATGAAACTACAGCAGACGCTGACTTAAGATCACCGATGGGCGGAGTTACGCCCGTTTCGCTAGGAGAAGGAATAGGGTAAGAAGTACTCACAGCTGACGTATCTACAAGATCATTCAATGCCGACTGGGCAGAGGCAGCTGAATCATGTAACTGTACATGTGCATCCATTGGACCGATAATCTTCACTGCCTTCACTTGAACAACAGGCGGCGATTTCTTCTTCCTTTTCCCCATAACAGGGGGTAACCTCCTCAACCGACGTGGACCGAAGGGGCACCAAAGGGGCGTGGCCTGCCCCTTTGGGCATGCCCGCGACCGCGTCCCGCGGTGGGGCAGGTGGATTTAAAGCCCTCAGAGCAGCTCAAGAACCAATCGGGAGAGCCGCTAGTGCCAGCAATCATCCAGGGAAAGGCAGCAAAGTAAAAGTCAAACAAAACGGCACCTCCATCCGCCAAGAGTTTAGCCAACACTTTCAAATCAAAGTTCAAGAGGGAAATAGGCCTATAAGAAGCAGCTTGGGGTGGGGTCCTTCCCCGGTTTAGGTATTAAGGTGATATGGGCATGATTTGTTCCCCAGGTGTATACACCTTGGTCAATCCGTCTGATACGTTTCCACTAGGGCAGGAGACACCTGCTCCCCTAATAATTTGTAAAATTCTGCCCCAAACCCATCGGGACCTGGAGCGCAACAACAACTAGCTCCATGAATAACCCTAAGCACCTCCTCTACCGTCACCGGTGAATCTAGATGGGCCCGTTGGTCTATAGACACCTGGGGTAATTTCACCTCTCGAAGATAAGTGATCATATCAACCGAAGACCCCTCCCTTCCTGCATAAAACTTCTGAAAATACGTCTGAAATACTTGTGCTATCTCTCGACCCTCCTTTTGTAACCATCCATGCTCGTCCCGTAACGCCACTATTGAGTGGGCTCCCCTGCTTCCCCGAAGGCATCTCGCTAGCAGTTTCCCCAGCTTATCACCGAAACGATACAATTGATACCGATAATACATATACGATTTTTTAGTTCGTTGGTGTATTAACTCATTAAGAGACACCTGAACATCCCATAATCTTTTCTTATTCTCCGGAGTGGGATGACTCGTATACCTCCACCTTTCTTTCATGGACAGTTTTTCCAACTGAACAATCCGGGAAGCCAACATTTTCCGTTTCCTAGCTGCATAAGCTATAATATCACCACGCAGCACCACTTTCGCTGTTTCCCAAAGTAACTCCAGGTCAACTGCCTGCTGCTCATGGTTTTTCCAAAAGTCCATCCAACGTTGCTTAAGGAAGCTGCGAAACTCGGGGTCTCTATATAATTCGAGAGGAAAGCGCCAAATCAGAGTTCGTGGGGCCTCATTCCCCCAAGAAAGACTCACCCATATAGGAGCATGATCAGAGACTTCCATGGGTCCAATTTGTGCTTCTCCCACCTGTGCAAAAAGTCGCTCTGAAATTAATGTATAATCTATTCTGGCACTGGAGCTATGAGCTCTGGATTGGTGCGTAAAATCTTTCTCTAGCGGATGCAGCAAACGCCAAGGGTCCACCAAACCCAATCTGTGACACAGGGCCCGCAACGCCTTGGTGGTCTGCACCCGAGAGCTCTCCCCTGCCCCCGCCACAGTGTCCAATCCAATATCCAAGACCCCGTTTAAGTCGCCCGCCAGCACCAGGGGAGCATCTGGCCATTGTTCAACCCTAGAAGCCAATCGGGCATATAACGCCCTATCCAACACATTCGGGCTATATAGGGTACCCAAAATAATAGACTTCCCTGATATTTTGCCGAGAAGCAAAAAATACCTGCCGTCCGGATCTGCATACTCCCGCTCTATTTCAAAGTGGAGTCTCTTGTGAATTAGAATAACCACTCCCCCTTTCTTCCCAGTGGCCGGGGCACCCCAAACCCGCCCCACCCAATCTCGCTGCAGTTTATTATGTTCTACCTCCGTCTGGTGAGTTTCTTGTAACATGGCTACATCACACTGTAGTCGAGCCAAGGCCTGTAACACTTTATATCTCTTGACAGGGTTGCCCTGCCCACATACATTCCACGAAACAATCTTCAGCATGAAAAACAAAATTGCATATTCAGCCGTATATACTTTCCAAGCAAAGAAAGGACAGCCGTCCCAGCCTGCGGCCATCCCCCTAATATCAATGAGACCCTAAACTCTACTTGCCCATGCGCAGTGCGGTTGTTCTCCGGCCCCACCCCTCCCCAACCTTCCCCTCCCCCGTTCCCTATCCCCACCTCCCTAGCTCTACTACTATCTAACCCCCCCTCCCCCATCTTATCCCCTTGCCCCTTCTTAACCCCCACAATCCTAACCCTTCCCGTACCTCCCAGCCTAAACAGTGGCCGGACGACTTCCTGTGACAGCCGGGCACACCCCCCATGCAGTCCCCTGCTGACCCTCCCTATTCCCATCTGATTACCCCCTTAATCCCTGGACCCTACTATATCTATATAGCACCTATGATCCCACAGCCCCCCCCCCCCCCGGGGTGTCCCATGTCAGTATAGAAGCAAACCCCTGGTGCCTAAGCCCTCTGACACGTTGCCACCAACCAATGCAAAACCTCCACCCGGGGTCGCATCCCGCTAGCAGCATGGGCTAAAAACATCCCCCGCTACCCGCAACATTCCAACCCTGAGAGGTTCGGCCTGCCTCGAGACCACCCATTCTAACAGTTAGTCTGATTCCTACAGCCCCACCCAAGTCCAGCACCAAACCTCCCCTTCACCTCCCAAATCAAGAATCAAAGTACATTACTGCAAGTACAAAAAGTACACAAATTCCACAATTATGACTTGTGCAAGGGAGCCCCCAAGAAAACACCAAACTAATCCATCCCACAAACAGTATATCTAATGAGACAGAAGAAGGAAAAAGAAAAACTGAACAAATCTCCATCCCCCCTCCCTCCCCCCACCGTAAGATAGGCACAGAAAGAAAGTTGAATTACAGCAGTAAACTAACTCACTGATCCCCTTTCCGCAGCCCCCACCGCAACCACATAAGGGAACAAACTTATCCAGGTAATAACACCCCATCTCTCCCCCCCCATGGCAATCTGGGCCACCCTCCGGAAGTGGGTCTGGGGCGGGGAAGCCAGCATCACCGTAGGGTTGCGCCGAAGCCCAGCGCATCCCCCCAAACGAGAGGCGCGCTGGAGCTCCACGCCCCACACACCCCTGACCCCCCCATTACAACCCCGGAGAGCCGTCCCCTCAACAATCCCAAATCAGAGATGCTGAACTGGCTATACAGTTAAACCCATTATAACTCAGGGGCACACAAACTCTCCTGCACATGAACCATCTCACCGGAGACATCTCCGGGAGATCCAAAATTGGCACTATGGAGTATAGTCCCAAGTAAACAAATGTCCAGCATGTCATGCCCTCCAAACCCGGTTCAGCCGTAGTGGTTGCAACAATCTTCCCCAGAGGCAAGGTCCACACCACTGCATAGATCATGTCAAACGATGCCTGTACCCTCACAAAGCTGCTGTTGATGGTCCCGCAAGCTGCTCCAAAAAGGCTAGGGCCTCCGCAGGGGTCCCCAGATAGCGTGCCTGGCCTTGATGTTCGACGCGCAGTCTAGCAGGATACAAGAGCGAGAAACGCATCCCCTTGCTGGCCAACTGAGCAGAGACGGCAGAGAAGGCTCGTCGTTGTTGGCTAACCAGCAGTGAATAGTCTTGAAATACCAAGATGTGCTCCGAATCTCCCGCCTGTCTCCTACGGTTACGGGCCGCACGTAGCACTTCTTCCTTCTGGCAATAATTGAGAAAGCGTGCTATCACTGCACGTGGCCGGTGAGCCTGATGCCGCCTGGGGCCCAACCTATGCACTCGCTCCAGTTTAATAGGTGCCTCCGCCCCGCCGTTGAACAGTTTCGCCATCCATGTAAGTAGGAAACTGCTGAGAGCACTATCTGCTACATTCTCTGGGATTCCAACAAACCGAACGTTCTTTCTGCGTCCCCGGTTCTCTAGATCTTCTAGTTTATCTCCTTGCTGTTTTATTGTAGCTTCCAGGGCCTGCACTTTAGCAGCTAAGGACTGTTGGGTATCCTCCAAACCTGAAATCCTTGTTTCCGCAAGTTCCATCTGACCCATAAAGTCCGTTATACTTTGGGCAACAGACTGCAATTGGTCCTCCAGCTCACGAAAACGATCATTTAGAGCCCGCACTACCGCGGCACTCACATCTGCCACCATGCCTCGGTCACAATCCGAAACTGGGCTTTTAGGCGCTCCCTCCGCCATCTTTGAATCCGGGACACGGGCTTTCTCTCTCCTAGACAATTTCGCGGCCATCAGGCTTCCCCCAATTCACGGGGAGGGTACCGTTGCTTTCCAACCACTCTCTCTGTTACTCTTCGAGGGGTTCGGGGGCATGCAACCTCTATTTAGCAGGAGAGTTTGCCGTTTTGCGGGGTATGATGCCCGGAGCTGATTTGCACACGTCTGGTCAGCTCATTGCCACACCGGAAGTCCTCAGGCGTAATGTTTATTTTGAGTTATCTGTGTAAATGTGTGAGATGGTTTTTTTTTTTTTTTAAGAGGGAAGGGGCAAGATATTTAATTTGAGCCATGTTAATTATCTGAGTAGTTGTCACCAAGTTGGTAGTCTCTCTATCTACTTAGTTAGATTCTGCATTGCAGTTAAAGATCGTAATTATGCATTGCATCCAGCCTTAATCTTGGTGTTTTCATTATATTTTTATATTGCCTTTATAATTTATTTATTTATTTATTTAACAGTCTTTTCTATACCGCCCCTTCCAGAGATCAGGAGCGGTTTACATTGAACAGTAAACAGAACAATTGTATACTTTTGTATACAATTCCAGCTTTTCTCCCCCCCCAATAGTAGACAAACTCAAGTAAGGTGGTGTTTTTTTGTTTTCCTTTGTCATTTTTTATATTAATGTGTATTTCAAGAATATTTTTGTTGCTGAACTGAAAATTAAAAAAAAAAGAATTTGCACTGAAAATCTCTATTTAGTACTGTATGGCAAATAATGCAGTTGTTAGCAACTCCTATTCAGGTGGCTTTACCTGTGCCATGTTATCTGCCATGTTAACAGTTAGCATTGATTACTAAATAGACCCATATGTGTTCAGTATGCACTTTTTTCACTGTGGAGTTGATGATGGGATTATGTGCTGTGTTACCAGGTGATGCTGCTGGCCAGTCCAAGCATGGAAGATCTGTACCACAAGTCTTGTGCCCTTGCTGAAGATCCACAAGAGCTGCGAGAGGGCTTTCAGCATCCTGCTAGACTGGTCAAGGTAAGGAGCAATTTAAATAAATAATTGCATCCTTAAACATATGTATTTTTCAAACCTTCAGTCCCAGGACAAGTGTGACATAAGGAGAAAAAAAGCTTAAAATTTCATTTGTACAAACTTAAAAATCTAAAGTGTTTTCCAAAGACAAGCAGGATATCCAGTCCTCACAGATGTGTGACATCACTGATGAAGCCTTGTACAGGAAAAGGCTTCTCCATCTTAAAAGCTTCGAGAGGTTTTTGAGAAGGTCTATCGCACATGCATGTTATTTCCTGTCTGCTGCTGTCAGGTAGGGACTGCCTCAATTTATCATTTATCTCCAGGAACAAGCAGGAATGTAGTCTTCACATATGAGTATCGTCAGTGCCGACGGAGCCTGCGCGGGAATGCTCCCCAGCGTCCAAAAGGAAAGCTTTTGGGAGCATCCCACAGCGCCTGCGTGCTGCCTTCCCGCCTTTCCCCACTGTCCCTCTCCAGTTCTTCGTTTTCCGCGGAGCCGACAGGTTGCACATCCTGTCACCACAGAAAAAAAAAATCCCTTCTATTCTTCTTTTTTGTGGGCGTGTCTGCCTTCCCTTGACGCTACACCGGTACCGCCGGTTCTTCTTTCTTTTCTTCTTAAAAAAAAAATAATAATAATAAACTTTCTTCTGGAGTCTTTCCAGTAATTTTCTCCTCAGGTGCCATGTGCCATTTTGGGCACTAGGCCCAACTTTTTTCTTCAAAATGGAAAAACCCGCTTCGGGTTTTAAAAAGTGTTCTAAGTGTGGCGGTACCATCTCCGTCACCGACACCCATGAGTGGTGCCTCAAATGTTTAGGTCCTGACCACTCTATTTCTGAGTGTGTTGCCTGTGGAATGATGTCGAAAAGGGGCCGGCAAAACCGAGCTGCTAAACTTAGCACCCTTTTCCCCTCCGATGCAGCTTCCGTGGCATCGACGTCTTCCAGGGCTTCGTCTTCCTCCCATGGATCTCAGGTAACTAAACATAAATCTAGCCGGTCCTCAAAGGGTAGATCTCCTTTTAGACATCGAGATGCCTCTGGCGTTGCCCTTGAGGGACTTTCACCGGCAAAATTGCCCTGGCAGGAGGCTTCGGCTTCCAAAGCACTAATGGGGCTCCAGGATGTTCTCAAGGCTTCAACCTCGGCAGAACTACTGTTGCCATGCTCTGGGGTACCAGCCGCTTCATCTGGTACCGATACCCAAGCATCGGCAGCATCGATAGACCAGAGATTCTTGGCTATTGAACGCAGTCTGGCGGCTCTTCTCACGGCCTCGATGCCTCTGAAACTGCTTCAGACAATTCAACCGGTACCGACATCGACTCTGGTGCCGGCACCGACTGCATCGACATCAGCAGGTATTCTACCAGGACCAAGTCATGCGTGTCTATCCGGCATCGACAAGTTGCTACCGGACCACTCCGATGCTGACTTCGATCGGTACCGGTACCGTGCCTTGCACGATCACCCGGATCGGAGATACTTCAAATCCTTGGAAGAGTCTGAAGACTCTGAAAGCTCTGCCGATACCAGAGTACTTCTTCCTGAGGATTCCTCTTCTCCTCGGCGTAGTATGTCTCCACCAGAAGATATGTCCTTTCAGGATTTTATCCGAGATGTGGCCCGAGATCTTTCCATCACAGTGGCTCCTGAAAAAGAGCCTAGGGCAAAGGAATTAGAAATCCTGCAATATCCTAAAACTCCCAAGGAGGCAGCTACCTTACCTATTCATAAGATCTTGCATGATCTCATTTATTTGACCTCTCCTCACTCTCAAAGACTCGACACCATGTATCGAGTTCCTCCTTGTCCTGGGTTTCAGAAGACTCAATTACCACACCATTCCATGGTGGTGGAATCAGCTATGAGAAGGATCAAGAGTGCAAAAAGCATGCATGTAATCCTCCAGGACATGAGTGTAGGACTCTTGACACCTTTGGACGTCGAACCTTCCAGGCTTCCATGCTTTCTGCTAGGATCAGTTCCTATATCTTGTATATGGGAATGTTTCTTAAGGAGGTCACAGGAGATTGAGAGCTTATGAGCCCTCTCCTTCCTGATGATAAGAGGCAAGATTACCTCGCCCTTGTCAAACAAGCCCAGGATATTTCCAAGTTTGTGAATCGTGCAGCCTTTGACTGCTTTGAGTGCATAAGCAGGACCTCTGCCATTGCCATAGGTGCACATAGGATTGCCTGGCTCCAGGCATCTGACTTGGAAATTTGGGTACAGGATAAACTAGGGAATATTCCTTACACAGGAGAGAATCTCTTTGGCAAGAATTGGCAGGAAAAAGCTAATGAGATAGATGCTGACATTATCACTTTGGATAGATTGTCTAAATCTACAGCTGATCCTGCGAGGAAAAAATCCTATAAGAAACCATTCTTCAGTAAGAAGAAGACGTTTTATCCCTCCTATACCCAGCAGGGGCATTGTTTAGGTCAGTCTGCCCAAAAGGGACAGCAGCAACAACCTAGACAAAGAAAGACAAAAGCAGCTAAGCCTCAACCGGCTCAGCAGACTCGGCCTCCACAGTGGCTTTGACTCCTATCTAGAGAACTTTGCCTTCCTGGCCCTGAATGGCCCAGAACCCTCCACCATCCCAGGAAGGTTATGTCATTTTGCCCCCAGATGGGGTCATATAACAGCAGAAAATTGGACTCTGTCTATTGTAAGAGAGGGGTACAAGCTTCATTTCCTCAGCATGCCCCCTCCTACAATCGTCATTGTTAAGTGCCATCGAGTCGGAGTTGACTCATGGCGACCCTCTGGATAGCTATCCTAAATTGTGTTCAGTCTTGAGTCAGACGGCTCATTGTTGACAGACTGGTACCCGTAGCTGCTGTTATTGTATCGATCCATCTCATTGCTGGCCTTCCTCTTTTGCGTCTACCTTCTATCTTGCCAAGCATGATGTCTTTCTCTAATGATCTCTTTCTTCGCATGATGTGTCCAAAGTATGAAAGTCGAAGTCTTGTCATCTGAGCTTCTAAAGAAAGCTTAGGTTTGATCTCCTCTAGTACTGACTGGTTTGTTCTTCGGGCAGTCCATGGTATACACAGTATTCGCCGCCAGCACCATAATTCAAAGGCATCAATTTTCTTCCTGTCTATCTTTTTCACTGTCCAGCTTTCACATCCATATGATGTTATTGAAAATACCATGGCTTGAACAAGTCGAATCTTTGTATGGAGAGAGATATCTCTGCTCTTCAGAATCTTATCTAGATCTTTTATAGCCATCCTGCCAAGAGCAATGCGTCGTCTGATTTCTTGACTGCTTGTTGCTTCTTTATTGATAGTTGATCCAAGTAGGTTAAAGTTGTTCACAATTTCAATTTCTTCTCCTTCAACGATGAACCTGTTGATTTTGCCAGTTGTCATGATCTTTGTCGTCTTTACATTAAGGTGCAGGCCCATTTTGAGACTATGTTCTTTGATTGTGAGAAGCAAATGTTTCAGATCATCTTCACTTTCAGCCAGTAATGTGGTATCATCAGCATAGCGAAGGTTGTTGATGAGTCTTCCACCAATCTTCACACCTCTGTTGTCTTCATACAATCCTGCTTCTCTGATGATTTGTTCTGCATATAAATTAAACAGGTAGGGGGAAAGTATGCAGCCTTGTCTTACACCTTTGCTTATTTTAAACCATTCTGTTTCTCCTTGTTCCATTCGAACTGCTGCTTCTTGATCAATGTACAGATTGTGCAAGAGTATACCCATGCTTCTTAATGTGGCCCAGAGTTTCTCATGGTTTACACAGTCAAAAGCCTTGCTATAGTCGATAAAGCACAAATAGATATCCTTTGGGTACTCTTTAGTCTTTTCAAGGATCCATCTCACATCCACAATGATGTCTCTCGTTCCTCGCCCTTTCCTGAACCCTGCTTGCACTTCAGGTAGTTCTTGTTCCAGGTATGGTTGTAGTCTCTTTTGAATAATCTTCAGTAGAATCTTACTGGCATGTGGGATCAGAGCGATTGTGCGATAATTTCCACAGTCAGTTGGATCACCTTTCTTTAGTATTGGTATAGACACAGATCTTTTCCAGTCAGTTGGCCATGATGTCGTCTTCCATATTTCTTGGCAGAGCCTTGTAAGTACGGTAACAGCTGCATCAGATTTCTGTATTACTTCTATGGGAATGCTATCAATGCCTGGAGCAATCGTAAGACAGTTCAATTCTCAGACCTCTCTCAGTGACCAGTTAGGGCAAAAGGTCGCTGTGTTCCTTGCTCAAGGGGCAATAGAAGAGGTACCCATTCCCCAACGGGGTACAGGGTTTTACTCCCCCTGTTTCCTTATTCCAAAGAAAACAGGAGGACACAGACCCATTTTAGACCTCAGAGAATTGAACAAATTCCTGTTCAAAGAGAAGTTCAAAATGATTTCTCTAGGAACTCTGCTGCCATACCTTCAGAGTCAGGATTGGCTTTGTTCTCTAGATCTCAAGAATGCGTACACTCATGTTCTCATCCATCCAACCCACCGAATGTTCCTTCGCTTTCTGTTTCAAGGGAAGCAGTACCAATACAGGGTTCTTCCTTTTGGCCTGGCCTCTGCTCCAAGGGTGTTCACAAAATGTATAGCTGTGGTCGCAGCATTTCTCCGCACCCTAGGAATATTCGTCTTCCCTTACTTAGACGACTGGCTCATTCGAGCCCCTTCAGAGCCAGAGGCCAGGGTTGCCCTCTCTCGCACAATGCGCATCCTTCAGTATTTGGGACTTGCCATAAACTTCCCGAAATCCAACCTTGCTCCCACTCAGTCCCTAAAGTTTATAGGAGCTCTGCTGGATACCAGACAGACAATGGCCTACCTTCCACAGCCCTGCTGCCTTCGCATTGTGCAGTTAGCTTCCCAAGCAGTGCTAAAACTTCACCTCACTGCTCGGGAAATGTTACAGTTGCTAGGCCACATGTCATCCACCGTGCATGTGGTTCCTTATGCTCGCCTCCATATGAGGGCAGCCCAGTGGACTTTATCCACTCAGTGGACTCAGGCGTCAGGTTGCCTGTCAGACAAAATAGCAAACTCAGATCGCCTTATTTTGTCCCTCCAATGGTGGCAATCACCCCAGAACCTTTTGTTGGGGTCTCCTTTTCAGCAACCCCCACCCCAGGCCACTCTAACAACAGATACTTCTCAGGTGGGTTGGGGAGCCCACCTGCAAGGCCTCTCTGCCCAGGGTACCTGGACTCCACAGGAGGCCTATTTACACATCAATCTCCTAGAACTTGGAGCAATTTTCCATGCTCTTGGAGTATTCCACACCCAGCTCAGCTACAAGACAGTCCTAGTTCAAATAGACAATCAAGTAGCCATATTCTACGTGAACAAGCAGGGCGGAACAGGCTCTCTGTCGCTTTGCAACGAAGCTTTGCGACTATGGGGCTGGGCCCTCGCCAGAGAGCATCAGATTCATCTCCTTGCTGTGTATCTTCCAGGCATTCAAAACTCTTGGGCAGACAGACTCAGTCGAGTTCTGCTTCCACACGAATGGTCTCTCCATGCAGACCAGGTGGCCAAAAGTTTTCAAATTTGGGGAACCCCGGACATAGACCTCTTTGCAAGTCCGCTGAATGCCAAACTTCCCCGGTTCTGTTCCAGAATTCCAGCTCAGGGTTGTCAGGCCAGGGATGCTTTCCTCCTCCATTGGGGTCAGGACTTCCTGTATGCCTTTCTACCTGTTCCCCTAATTCCCAAAACCCTGTTCAAGCTTCAGAGAGACAGAGGTCATATGATCCTCATAGCTCCACGTTGGACATGGCAAATGTGGTACCCTCTGCTCCTACATCTCTCTCAAGCTCCGCCTCTGGAGTTAGGATCTGCTCCAAATCTCCTTTCTCAACAGGACGGGATGCTGTGGCATCCCAGTCCCCAGTCTATGCATCTCAGGACCTGGTTGCTGAAAGCCTAGAACTTCATGGTCTTAACCTTTCCCAGCAGGTAAAGGATATCCTTTATGCTTCCAGGAAGCCTTCCACAAGACGCTCTTATGCATTTAATAAGTGGAAAAGGTTTACCATATGGTGCTCGCAGAAGGGTCTTAACCCTCTTGCAATACCTCTGGAATCATTACTGGAGTATCTCCTTCATTTATCAAATGCAGGGCTTAAGACCAATTCAGTGAGAGTTCATTTGAGTGCTATTGCGGCTTCTTTCAAGCCTCTAAATGGACAACCTATTTCCTCTCATCCTCTCATAGTGAGATTTATGAGATGCATTCTTTTAACTAAGCCTCCCATTAAGCCACCACCGGTGGCATGGGACTTAAATCTGGTTCTTGGGCAGCTCATGAAACCGCCTTTTGAACAATTAGCCACCACCTCTTTGAAATTCCTTTCCTGGAAGGTCATCTTTCTTATTGCAATCACATCAGCATGTCGCATCAGTGAATTGCAAGCGTTGGTGGCTGATCCTCCTTATACAAGGTTCCATCATGATAAGATAGTCCTTAGGACTCATCCACACTTTATGCCAAAGGTGGTGTCACCTTTTCATTTAAACCAAGCGGTTTACCTTCCTGTATTCTTCCCAAGGCCTCGTGCCTCAAATGCAGAAAGGAATCTTCATACTTTGGACTGCAAAAGGGCTTTGGCCTTTTACTTGCAAAGGACGCAGCAACATAGAAAGTCCTCTCAACTCTTTGTTGCTTTTGACGCTAGTCATTTGGGACGTCCAGTTTCCAAAAGAACACTGTCCAACTGGATCGCACAGTGCATATCCTTTGCCTATGAGACTAAGAACTTTCCTCTTGAAGGCCATGTCACAGTTCGCAATGCGAGAGCCACGGCAGCCTCTATGGCTCATCTTCACTCTGTCTATCGACGACATCTGTCGAACAGCTACTTGGACTTCGGTTCATACCTTCACAGCTCATTACTGCTTAGACAAGGACTCCCGCCGGGATGCCTTGTTTGGTCAGGCTGTTCTTCAACACCTGTTCCATACTTAATCAACTCCTACCCACCATCCCTGGTAGGATGCCAGAGATCTTTGGGGGGAGGTGGAGCCTTTTCACAAGGGCACACAACTTCTGGGTCCTTCTCCCTGGCATCTGCAGCTAGGGAGTCCCCATATGTGAAGACTACAATCTCCAGGAACAAGCAGGAATGAGTCCTCACATATGGGTACGTCGGTACCGACGGAGCCTGCGCGGGAAAGCTCCCCAGCTTCCCAGAAGGAAAGCTTTTGGGGCCTCCCACAGCGCATGCGCGCTGCCTTCCCGCCTTCCTGACCAACTCTCCTCAGTTCTTCTTTTTCCGCGGAGCCAGCAGGTCGTGTTCCTGTCACCGCTGAAGAAGTTGTTATTTTAATTTGTTTCTTTGGCCGCGTGTCTGCCTTCCCTGATTCCAGACCGGTACCGCCGGTCTTTTTCTTTATTTCTTTTTAAAAAAAAAAAAAAAATCTTATTTTTCCCCACTTGGTGTGTTTTTGCTGTTAAGCCTCTAGGCCTTCACTAACTTCTCCCTCATGGAGAAACCAGCTTCTGGTTTTAAAAAATGCACCAAGTGTAGCGGTACTATATCGGTTACAGACACCCATGAATGGTGTCTTAAATGTTTGGGGCCTGACCACTCCATTCCGGATTGCCCATCCTGTTCTTTGATGTCTAAACGTGGCTTACAAAACCGAGCAGCCCAGTTTCATATGCTGTTTTCTGATACTCCAGCATCGACATCATCCAGGTCTTCCTCTCCTGATGGATCTCAGGTAACCAAACATTCTTCCGGCAGGTCCTCAAAGGGCAAATCTTCCTCTAAGTATCAAGACGCCCCTGGGCTTGACCCTGAGGACCCTGCCCCAGCCAAACAACCCCGGCGGGAAGCTCCGGCTTCCAAAGCTCCTCCTATGGGGTTACAGGTTAACATCGATGGCACGGCCTCGACCGATCACCTGTTAGACTGCTCTGGGGTACCGGCTCAGTCTTCCGGTACCGACATCCAGACAGTCGTGGCGTCTATGGATCATACAGTTCAATCCATGCAGCAGGCCATAATGGCTTTCATTAGAGCTGCGACGCCCTCGGTACCGCAGCCAGCGGTACCGACTCCGGTTCCGGTACCACAACCGGTACCGGTACCCAGGGCATCCACTTCAACCAGGATACCGGTTCCGGTTCCCGGTTCCGGGGTTTTTACCGATCCGGTTCCGGGTACCCCCGATGTGGATACCGGTCAATACGCTTATCGATCCCTGGAAGCCAACAGACGATACTTCGAGTCTTCTGATGATTCTGATTCATCAGATGACTCTGCTGAAGTATCTCGTACTCTTCCTAAAGAGCCCTCTTCTCCAAAAAGGAGAATGTCTCCTCCAGAGGATTTGTCCTTTCAAGACTTCATCATTGAAGTAGCTAAAGGTCTCTCTATTTCAGTAACCTCTGAAAAAGAACCTAGAGCAAAAAAATTAGATATTTTGGGATACTCTAAGGTTCCCAAAGAGGCAGTCACCTTGCCCATTCATGAAATTCTTCAAGAACACATGATGGACTTATGGGAGACTCCTCTCACTCTATCTCCACATTCTCGTCGTTTGGATACCATGTATCGTGTCCCTCCTTCTCCTGGGTTTCAAAAAACTCAGCTCCCTCACCACTCTATTGTGGTGCAGTCAGCTATGAAAAGGATAAAGAGTACCAAAAGACACTCTTCTACTCCCCCAGGAAGAGAATGTAGGACTTTGGATGCTTTTGGTAGAAAAATCTTCCAAGCCAGTATGCTTATTGCCAGAATTAATTCATACAGCCTCTATATGGGCATGTTTCTGAAGGAGATTGCATTAAAGATGCGCCATTTTCTCCCCTTTATCCCAGAGGATAGAAAGGAGGAGTTCCTTCTCTTGCTAAAGCATACCCAAGATATTTCAAAGTTCTCCAACAGAGCAGCCTTTGACTCCTTTGAGGGTGCTAGCAGAGCCTCAGGTATTGCTATAGCTGCTCGCAGAATTGCTTGACTCCAGGCCTCTGACCTAGAACCCTGGGTCCAGGATGGGTTGGGAAATCTGCCCTGTACAGGTGAAAATATGTTTGGTAAGGAGTGGCAAATCAAAGCCACTCAAATGGACGCAGAAAATGCTGCTTTAGATAGACTTTCAAAGTCTACCTCTACCCCTGTCAAGAAAAAGTCTTTTAAGAAGCCTTCCTACAAGAAGGCCAGATTTTCTACAAATACTGGCCAACAATCTTCTGCAGTTCGCTTTGCTCCTAAGCGTCAGCAACCTAAACAGGCCAGGGCAAAACCTGCAGGGACTGCTCCAGCCCAGCAGTCCCAACCCCTCAGGGTTTTTGACTTAATACTAGAGAACTTAACCTTTCTGGCTCTACAACAACCAGAGCCTCTCACCATTCCAGGACGGTTAACTCATTTTGCTCCCAGATGGGAGCAAATCACATCAGAACAGTGGACCCTCTCTATCATCAGAGAGGGCTACAAACTGCATTTCTCCAGCCTTCCTCCCCATACCATGGTGAGACATTTCAATTCTCCCCCATCTCACCTAGACCTGTTGGGTCAGGAGGTGACCACCCTTCTCGCCCAAAGGGCAATAGAAGAGGTTCCTCTTCTTCAACAGGGGTCAGGGTTTTACTCCCCTTATTTTCTCTTTCCCAAGAAAACAGGGGGGTACAGACCCATTCTAGATCTGAGAGAATTGAACAAATTCCTATGCAAGGAGAAATTCAAGATGCTTTCTCTAGGTACTCTCCTTCCATACCTGCAGAGTCAGGATTGGCTTTGTTCTCTAGATCTCAAGGATGCGTACACACATATACTCATCCATCCATCCCACAGAAAATTCCTACGGTTTCTGTTCCAGGGAAAACATTTCCAATACAGAGTGCTTCCCTTCGGTCTAGCCTCTGCTCCAAGAGTGTTTACCAAATGCATGGCAATAGTGGCTGCATTTCTACACGCCCTGGGAATTTTTGTCTTCCCATACCTGGACGACTGGCTCATCCGAGCTCCATCTCAGTCCGAGGCTCAGACTTCCCTGGACCGCACCAGACGCATTCTGCAGTATCTGGGACTTGTGATCAATCTGCCAAAGTCTCACCTCACCCCTACTCAGTCCCTGGAATTCATAGGGGCCTGGTTAGATACCACCACTGCAAGGGCCTACCTTCCTCAGGCCCGTTGCCAACGTCTAGTGCAACTGGCCTCCCAGACCCAGTCCAGAAGCCACTTGACTGCCAGGGAGATGCTACAACTATTAGGCCACATGGCCTCCACAGTACATGTGGTGCCCTATGCTCGCCTACATATGAGAGCAGCTCAATGGACTTTGTCCAACCAGTGGACTCAAGCATCAGGAGCTCTCTCAGACCAAATAGCAACCTCCAAGCGTCTCTTTTGGTCTCTCCAATGGTGGATGTCCACTCAAAATCTGTTGTTGGGGGCCCCCTTCCAACCTTTGTTGCCCCAAGCAATCCTCACAACAGATGCCTCCCAAACAGGTTGGGGAGCTCATCTACAGGACCTATCCACCCAAGGCACTTGGTCCCCACAGGAGACCTCCCTTCATATCCATCTCCTGGCAGTATATCTTCCAGGAATCCAAAACTCTTGGGCAGACAGACTCAGTCTAGTTCTGCTTCCACACGAATGGTCCCTGCACATGGATCAGGTACTCAGAATCTTCCAGAAATGGGGAACCCCAGACATAGACCTCTTTGCAAGTCCCTGGAATGCCAAACTTCCCCGGTTCTGTTCCAGAATTCCGTGTCAGGGAGTTCAGGCCAAGTATGCCTTCCTCCTACATTGGGGTCAGGGCTTCCTGTATGCCTTCCCACCCATTCCTTTGATTCTCAAGACTCTGTTCAAACTTCAAAGGGATCACGGGTCCATGATACTCATAGCTCCACGCTGGCCACGCCAAGTGTGGTACCCTCTACTTCTGCATCTCTCCCAGGCCCCCTCGCTGGACTTGGGAGTGGCTCCAGACCTTCTGTCTCAGGAGGAGGGGACTTTGTGGCACCCAAACCACAAGTCCCTTCACCTCAGAGCTTGGTTACTGAAGGCCTAGACCTTCAAGACTTCAATCTTTCGCAGCAAGTGAAGGATATCCTCCATGCCTCTAAGAAACCTTCCACTAGGCGTTCTTACGCTTTTAAATGGAAAAGATTTTCCATTTGGTGTGCTCAAAAGGGTTTTGACCCTCTAGCACTCCCCTTGAATTCTCTATTGGAATATCTCCTGCATCTCTCCAATGCAGGACTCAAAACAAATTCAGTACGGGTCCATTTGAGTGCTATCTCAGCATCTCTTAAACCTCTCAATGGACAACCTATCTCCTCTCATTCTCTTATCGCAAGATTCATGAGAGGCCTAACTTTGACTAAACCTCCCATTCGACCTCCTCCGGTGGCATGGGATTTAAATTTGGTTCTTGGTCAGCTTATGAAGCCACCTTTTGAACCCTTAGCTACTACCTCCTTGAAATTTCTTTCCTGGAAGGTTATTTTCCTTATTGCATTCACCTCAGCTCGCCGTATCAGTGAACTGCAAGCTCTAGTGGCTAATCCACCTTATACAAGGTTCCATCATGATAAGGTGGTCCTTAGGACCAATCCCCACTTTATGCCTAAAGTGGTCTCCCCTTTTCATCTTAATCAAGCGGTATATTTACCTGTCTTTTTTCCAGCTCCTCATGCATCCAGTGCAGAGAGGAACCTTCATACTCTAGATTGTAAAAGAGCTCTTGCCTTTTACCTCCACAGGACACAGCAACATCGAAAGTCTTCTCAGCTTTTTGTTGCTTTTGATCCTTCTCATTTAGGACTTCCAGTCTCTAAAAGAACACTGTCCAATTGGATTGCTCAGTGTATCTCTTTTGCTTACCAGAGTAAGAACCTTTCTCTGGAGGGCCATGTCACTGCTCACAATGTGAGGGCCATGGCCACCTCTATGGCTCATCTAAATTCTGTGTCCATCGACCAGATCTGTCGAGCAGCCACCTGGGCCTCGGTTCATACCTTTACAGCCCATTACTGTTTGGACAAGGACTCCCGCCGGGATGCCTTGTTTGGTCAGGCTGTCCTCAGACACCTGTTCCACTCTTGAACAACTCCAGTCCACCTTCCCTTAATGGATGCCTGAGATCCATAGGAAGATGAGGAACCCTTCAGGGTCTCATACCCTTGAGGGGATCTCCCGGGCATCTTAGCTAGGGAGTCCCCCATATGTGAGGACTCATTCCTGCTTGTTCCTGGAGATAGCACAGTTACTTACCTGTAACAGGTGATCTCTGGGAACAGCAGGAATTAGTCCTCACAACCCACCCACCTCCCCTAGGAGTTGTATCTCTCTCTCTCTTTCCTTTCCTCTCTCTATTGTCTCAGCTTTAAACTCGAACTGAGGAGAGTTGGTCAGAAAGGCGGGAAGGCAGCGTGCATACGCTGTGGGAGGCCCCAAAAGCTTTCCTTCTATGAAGCTGGGGAGCTTTCCCGCGCAGGCTCTGTCGGTACCGACGTACCCATATGTGAGGACTAATTCCTGCTGTTCCCAGAGATCACCTGTTACAGGTAAGTAACTGTGCTTTGCTGCTTGTTCCTGGAGATAGCATAGTTACTCACCTGTAACAGGTGATCTCCGGGAACAGCAGGAATTTAGTCTTCACAACCCATCCACCTCCCCTAGGAGTTGTATCTCTCTCTTTTTCCCTCTCTCTTTGTCTCAGCTTTAAACTCAACTGGAGAGGGACAGTTGGGAAAGGCGGGAAAGCAGCACGTAGGCGCTGTGGGATGCTCCCAAAAGCTTTCCTATTGGACGCTGGGGAGCATTCCTGCGCAGGCTCCGTCGGTACCTACGATACCCATATGTGAAGACTAAATTCCTGCTGTTCCCGGAGATCACCTGTTGCAGGTGAGTAACTATGCTTTCCATGGAGCTGAATTTTATTTATTTAACAATTTTTATATACCGTCTTTCTGCAATTCAAGATGGTTTACATAGAACTTTACATGGCAGTATATTTCAACTGTTTACATAGAACAAGTAACAAGGATACAAGTGTAAAAAATGTTGTAAATATGAAACTATTTATAATGATCAACTATTTACATAGGTACATACAGGAATACCACATGGTAGCATGATAGATTTTGAAAAGGCAGGGGTTAGGAGGTGGAGGCAGAGGGCTAAGTACTAAGGTGGTAGGGAAAAATGTTCGAGGAAGAGATGAGTTTTTAACTTCTTTCGGAACTCGGAGTGGTCTGAACAGTTTCGCAGCTCATGAGGAAGGGCATTCCATAAGGATGGGGCATAGAGGGAGAAGGCCCTGTTACTAGTAGATTGTTTGCTATATCTTTTATTTGTTGGGATGGTCGGTAGGTTTTTGGTAATGGAGCGGCGTGATCTTGTGTTATTGATTGAGGGAAGGAGTGGGGAGAGGCATGGTGCTGACTCATTGGAGATGATTTTATGTGTAAGGGTAAGTTCCTTGAATCTAACTCTGTATTGAATGGGGAGCCAGTGGAGATCATAGAGGACTGGTGTGATGTGGGATCGTCTGGGGTTGTTGGTTATAAGCCGAGCTATCGTGTTCTGGGCTAGTTGGAGCGGTTGTATGCTGTTCTTGGGAAGGCCATGGTAGATAAGGTTACAGTAATCAAGAGAAGGGATTGTAAGGGCCTGACAGACAGTACGAAAAGAGTCAGGGCTTAAGAGAGGTTTGAGGTTCTGAAGGGTACATAACTTTGTGTATATTGTATTAGAGGTTCTCTTTATTTGATCAGTGAAGGAGAGGTTCTGATCAAGGATAATACCAAGATATTTCACTTGTTTTTTTATAGTGAGTGAGATCTCGCCAATAGTAAGGGTTGGAGGTGGGGTGTATGTGGCATTGGAAAATACTTGAAGAACCTCAGTTTTGGATTGATTAATTAGGAGGTTGTGCTGGGAGAGCCAAGATTTTAGGATAGCTAGGCATTCACTTAGCTTAGTAAAATTGGGGTTTATAAGGTTAAATGGGACAAAGCACATCATATCATCCGCATATAATTGGTACTGAATTCCATAGCTTTGGAAAATCTTGCAGACAAGATTGAATGGTTGCACCACCAGTGTGTGTCTTGAAAATACAAAGTTTACTTACTTTTTCTTGTGATTTCAATTTGTGGTTGTTGTGAAGGTTCACAGTGTTCCTCATAATTCCTTAGGTAGATTTTCAGTCTTTCTAAGTTTTATTTCCTTTGTCATGTTCACCCAGTCAGGCCTGTTTATAAGGTCCTTGGGTGCCCCGGTTGAAGTTACACATCACAACCAAGTAATTTGTTTCTCTCTGGCTGTCTTTTTTGACATGTCACAGCAAAGGTCCCCTCAGCAACTTTAAAAAGCTCACCTGCTGTGGCAAGATCATATCCGTGGCAGATGCTCTTAATTGCTTCTTGCAGTGTCTGGGGCCTGACCATGATTCCTCTCGTTGTCCTTTGTGTTCAGATATCAGCAAGAGTTTTTTGTGGCCAATAACAGCAATGCCAACAAATTTTTGGAGCTTCTAAGACTAGTCCGTTGCAGATGCTGGGGATGCATCAACATTGAAAGTACATTGACCACTCAAGATTGTGCATTGGTATAGGCCTTTGGTGTTGGATATCCACTAAATCCAATGTGAAGAAGAGGATGGATTCGTCCTCTTCTTCATTGACATTGTGAGCATTGAAGCACTCAGATCACTGGTGGCTCTCTAAGAGTCCCCACCAAAAAGACCACTCATCTTCCTTGGTGTCAGCAAGGTCATGAAAGCCTCTAAGAAACCAGGAGGACAATGCCACTTCTACTCATCCCCTTGCACTTTCAACATCAAAAACTTTTAAGGAGAAGCCCATCAGAAAAATGTAATAGATGGAGTACAGTACTTCTTTGCTGAATCTGCCACTGTATATTGAGCAGGGCTGGCCCAAGGGTTTCTGCTGCCTTAGACAGAAACCCCAACCGCAACCCCCCACCCCCCGCCAAGCCTCGCTGCCACTCCCCCCCCCCCCCCTGCTGCTGCCGATTCAATCTTAAGGGGGGAAGCGGGTGGCGGCGGCAGTCTTTTAAAAGTGGTGGCTTTGTGCCTCTGCTTTGTTGCTGCTGCAAGCCATGTGCTTTGGCACGTATGGTCTGCTGCTTCTGACCCCCCTCCGACAGTAAGTTGCATCAAAGGGGGATCAGAAGCAGCAGGGCATGTGTGATGAAGCACATGGCCTGCCATGGGCAACAAAACAGTGACATAAGGCCACCCACCCAGGCCAGCCACCCTAGGCGGCTGCCTAGCTCACCTAGTGGATGGGACGGCCCAGCCCTGATATTGAGATTAATGGTCTGTCTCAGAATGGAAAGATGGTACTTGATCTTAAAATTGATCAGGAAATGGTCTGGCCAAGGTACAGGTTGTGTTTGAATTGCAGGTTGTTTGGAGTTTCTAAAAATATCGTTAGGAAGGAAAATTAGATCAAGCAAGTTTCCGTTAAAGTGATTTGGAGAGCTAATAATTTGTTGGTAGCCCATATCAGTCATTGTGTTAAGGAATGAATATACATAACTACTGTGCATTGATTCCAGAAAAGCAACATGTCAACCGCAGACATATTGAGTTTCAGAGTGGTCGACCCTACTTCGATTCCTCAGATACTAGGGTCTTCTTTGAATTTAGTCGCTAGAGGCTCCTGTGTGAGAACAAAAAGGAGTGGTGAGAGGGGACATCCTTGTTTCGTCCCCCTCAGGATAGGGAACTGAGGTGAGTGCCTCCCATTAATAGTGAGTTGGGCCTTCAGCCTACTATAGTGTATTTGGATGCACTGCGCAAATGTCCTAATAATACCATATCTCTCCAACACCCAAAAAAGGTAGGGCCATAAGATCTTGTCAAAAGCTTTCTTGGCATTGAAACTTAGAATTGCAGGATCTCCTTTGCCTTTGTGATTAAGAAGGTCAAAATCAACTGGAGAGGTGGAGATATCAACAAAACTATGCTGAGACTTGAACCAAGGTTCATATATTTATTGAGATCCCTAGATCCACATGGTCTTAATCTAGATAGAGATCTCTCCGTTTTTCTATAACAATTTGATTATTGGGATGCTACTTGTCATGTAGGCTTTCTGTCCCTCTTCCTTCTCCTGGTTTTAGTTTTTATTATCAGCAGATGGTACTTTGTATAAGTCTGCCCTATCTTTTTACATTTTTCACATGGTTTAAAGATGTGGTGGTGTTATTTATTTATTTATATTCAAGTCATGTTTGGTGGTAGTCATAACAATTTATTAGTAACTGTACTTTGTCATTTAATAAGATTTTATATTGGTCATGTCATTGATTTTTAATTGTATTTGTGTCGGGGTATCCATTTTTATTGGTTTTATCTGTGTATTTAAGTTATTTATGGTATTAGCTTTCCTTTTATCACATATGATATAAGTTTGGGTTAGGGATCGTTGGATGTGCGTTCATAACTGTATCCTGTCTTAATATTTTAATATGTTTATATTGGTCATATTATTGATTTTTATTTGTGCCGGGGTATCATTTTTTTTGGTTCATATGTGGTTTTAAGGTATTTATGGTTTTAGTTATCATTTTTGCCTTCTGTCATTAGTGGTATAGGTCTCCTTTAGAGATAGATGGATGTTCGTTTATTCCTGCACAACATTAGGGCATTTTAAACTTGATGGTATTATTTGTCTATTCACTTTTTAATGCCCCCCTTTTTACCTGTCAAATCATTATTTATTATTTTATCGTTTATTTATGGTTTTTAAGAATTTTTTTAGTTTCATCCACCTTTCATATCTAATAGGGGCATAGTTTTTGGTCTGAGATTGATGGGGGTGTGTTATATTTTTGCCCGGTAATTGAAGGCTTTTTTAACTACCCGTTTTACTATGTGTTATGTTTATTAGAGTGCAGTCCTATATGATAAAATCCCTCTTTATCCCCTGGTTTGACATGTATCCTCGTCCTACCGCTCCTGACTCCGCCCCTTTGTCGGCCAGCCTGAATATAATTTTCTTGCGCGCCTGCGTCGGCGTCTTTTGAAGAGAGGTTTATGGCAGCGTGAGAAGAGCTGATTCAAAGTTTCTCGGCAGGTTTGTGTTTTGATTATATACACACAGACTCCTAATCTTTCATATAATATGTCTGTCCTTTTTAGTAAACTACTATTTTGTTTTGTTTTTTTAGTCATTGATACGCGCCAGTTTTGGCGTTCTTCAGAAATTGTTAGCAGTAACATAGGAGATACCGACTCTTGGTTCGTTATCCTTCCTTACTTCTAAAATTTATTTATTTTAAGTTTCAGTGCCTTGATGGCTGGTTACATTTTTCACGTTTATTTAAACGTAGTCATCCCATGATTTGCATTTTTAGATAATGTGTGTAGGTTAGAATAGATTTTAGAGTCAGTGTTCAATTAAATTGTGTACAGTAAGGACCCGTGCTTATTTAGTTCTTTGTTTCTGAGTTATCCCTTGAAATAAGCAGCCTTCATTCTTGAACACATTGTTCAGCCCTTTGAAGGTTTTAGATATTTGTCTTCACCGCACGCTCTTGCCACGTTTCTCTTTTTTGGTCTCCTCTGGTCATTTAATATACATTATATTTTTTCCTTTTGATGCAATTTTAAAATAACTATAATTTGGTATTTGTTTTTATTTTTCTAGCACGATTGCAATTACACTAAGGTGATTCCTAAAAGTGTCCTCTAGTATCTGCACAGAGGTATTTATCCTCATCTCCAGGAACAAGCAGGAATGAGTCTTCACATATGGGTATCGTCGGTGCCGACGGAGCCTGCGCGGGAACGCTCCCCAGTGTCCAAAAGGAAAGCTTTTGGGAGCATCCCACAGCGCCTGCGCGCTGCCTTCCCGCCTTTCCTAACTGCCTCTCTCCAGTTCTTCTTTTCCGCGGAGCCAGCAGGTCGTGTTTCCTGTCACCGCTGAAGAATTTCTTATTTTTTCTTTAGTCGCGTGTCTGCCTTCCCGTCTCAGGACCGGTTCTGCCGTTTTTTTCTTTCTTCTTTAAAAAAAAAAAAAAAAGCCTACTATTTTTTCTCACTTCGGTGCTTTTTCTTCTGTGGCCTTAGGCCTACACAAATTTTTCCTTGTGGAAAAGCCTGCCTCCGGGTTTAAAAATTGCACGAAGTGCAGCGGCACTATTTCTGTCACCATCACCCATGACTGGTGTCTCAAATGTTTAGGTCTTGACCATTCCATGACGGACTGTGAGTCCAGTTCCATGATGTCTAAAAGAGGTCTACAGAATCGAGCAGTCAAGCTCAGTACCCTGTTCCCCTCTGATGCCGCTTCAGTGGCATCGACGTCTTCCAGGGCTTCCTCTTCCTCCCATGGATCTCAGGTAACCAAACTTAAGTCCAGCCGGTCCTCGAAGAGTAGATCTCCCTCTAAGTATCGAGATGCCTCCGGGCTTGCTCTCGAGGAATCCGCACCGGCAAAATTACCCCGGCGGGAGGCTCTGGCTTCCAAAGCTCTATCTATGGGGTCACAGGTTGACATCGATGGCTCGGCCTCGACCGATCACTTGTTACAATGTTCTGGGGTACCGGTGGGTTCCACTGGTACCGACATCCAGACATTGGTGGCGTCGATGGATCAGAATATTCTGACCATGCAGCATGCCATCACGGCATTCATTCTATGTTCTATGTAAAAAGCAGAATGTTTACCCTGCTTAAATTGTTCCATTGTAAACCGCACCTGATCTTTCTGGAAGGTAGCGGTATATAAGCATTTGTTAAATAAATAAATAAAAATAAATTCAAGCTGCGACGCCTTCGGTACCGCAACAAACTTCGTTGACGGTACCAATTCCGGTACCGGACCCGATATCGGTTCTGGTGCCGGTACCGATTGCATCGACATCCACGTCGACGGCAGCTGTACACTGTGCTGTGATGCCCATCGGTACCGATTACTCCCGATGTCGATACCCCCCGGTACGCGTATCGGGCTCTGCAGCAGCATCCAGACAGACGATACTTCGATTCCTCTGAAGACTCTGATGAATCAGAGGCCTCTATTGAAGCATCGGGGATCCTTCCTCAGGGACCCTCTTCTCCAAAAAGGAGAATGTCTCCTCCAGAAGACTTGTCCTTTCAAGACTTCATCAGGGAGTTGGCCAGGGGCCTTTCCATCTCAGTGGCCTCTGAGACTGAGCCTAGAGCCAAAAAATTAGATATTTTACAATATCCTAAGGCTCCTAAAGAAGCAGCCACTTTACCAATACATGAGATTCTTTATGATCACATGTTGGGCATATGGGAGACTCCTCTTGCCATCTCCCCTCATTCTCGTAGGTTGGACACCATGTATCGTGTTCCTCCTTGTCCTGGTTTTCATAAGACTCAGCTTCCTCATCACTCTATTGTGGTGGAGTCTGCTATGAAAAAGATCAAGAGTGCAAAAAGGCACTCTTCTACTCCACCAGGAAGAGAATGCAGAACCTTAGATGACTTTGGCAGGAGAATCTTCCAGGCCAATATGCTTGTGGCCAGAATCAACTCCTATAGCCTCTATATGGGGATGTTTCTAAAGGAAGTTACAGATCATCTGCAAACCTTATCTCCTTTTATTTCAGAAGATAAAAGGGAAGAGTTTCTCACCTCGCTTAAACATGCCCAGGATATTTCCAAGTTTTCCAACCGTGCAGCCTTTGACTCTTTTGAAGGTGCCAGCAGAGCCTCGGCTATTGCTATAGGTGCACGCAGAGTTGCTTGGTTACAAGCTTCTGATTTGGAACCCTGGGTTCAGGATGGACTAGGTAACCTTCCTTGTACAGGTGAAAACCTTTTTGGCAAAGATTGGCAAGCAAAGGCCAACCAGATGGATGCTGAAAACTCTGCTTTAGATAGACTTTCCAAGTCTACTTCTGCTCCTTTTAGAAAGAGGTTGTTCAAAAAAGGATTTTTCCCAAAAAAAGGGAAATATTCTTCTGCTTATGGTTAGGCCTCTTCTGCAGGTCATTTTGCTACAAAGAGACAGCAACAACCAAAACAGGCCAAGCCTAAGGCTGCCAGGACTGCTACGGCCCAACAGCCTCAGCCTCCTCAGGGCCTTTGACTTACACCTAGAGAACTTAGCCTTTCTGGATCTAGAACATCCAGAGCCTCTCACCATTCCAGGAAGGTTAGCTTATTTTGCTCCCAGATGGGAACAAATCACAGCAGAGCAATGGACCCTCTCCATCATAAGAGAAGGGTACAAGCTTCATTTCTTAAACCTTCCCCCTCACACCATGGTGAAACAATTCAGTTCTCCAACATCTCTCCTCGACCTTCTGGGTCAGGAGATTGCTGCCCTTCTTGCCCAAGGGGCAATAGAAGAAGTACCCCTTCTTCAACAGGGCTCAGGGTTCTACTCCCCCTATTTTCTCATCCCAAAGAAAACAGGGGGCTACAGATCCATGTTAGATCTCAGAGAATTGAACAAGTTTCTATGCAAGGAGAAATTCAAGATGACTTCTCTCGGAACTCTCCTTCCATACCTCCAGAGTCAGGACTAGCTTTGTTCTCTAGATCTCAAGGATGCGTACACCCATGTCCTCATCCATCCAACACACAGAAGGTTCCTTCGGTTCCTTTACCAAGGAAAGCACTACCAATACAAAGTGCTTCCTTTCGGTCTGGCCTCTGCACCAAGAGTGTTCACAAAATGCATGGCAGTAGTAGCTGCATTTCTACGCACTCTAGGGATATTCGTATTCCCATATCTGGATGACTGGCTCATTCGAGCTCCATCCCAGTCAGAGGCCCAGACTTCCCTGGCCTGCACAAGGTGTGTTCTTCAGTATCTGGGACTTGTTATAAACATTCCAAAATCCCATCTCACCCCTACTCAATCTCTAGAGTTCATAGGGGCCTTACTGGATACCACAACTGCAAGGGCCTATCTTCCCCAGGCCCATTGCCTACGCTTGGTGCAGTTAGCCTCCCAGATTCAGTTGAAATCCCATTTAACTGCTCGAGAGATGTTACAACTGTTAGGCCACATGGCATCCACCGTGCATGTGGTTCCTTATGTTCGCCTTCACATGAGAGCAGCTCAATGGACTTTGTCCACCCAATGGACCCAGGCATCAGGGTGCCTGTCAGACAAGATAGCGACCTCCAATCGCCTCTCTTGCTCTCTCCATTGGTGGAAGTCCACTCAAAATCTGTTGTTGGGGTCCCCCTTTCAACAGGTGTTACCCCAAGCAACCCTTACCACAGATGCCTCTCCAAGGGGTTGGGGAGCTCATCTACAAGATCTCTCCACCCAAGGCATCTGGTCTTCACAGGAGACATCTCTACATATCAACCTCTTAGAGCTCAGAGCAATCTTTCTGGCTCTCAGAGTCTTCCACACCCTGCTCAGCTACAAGACAGTCCTCATCCACACGGACAACCAAGTAGCCATGTTCTACGTGAACAAGCAGGGTGGGACTGGCTCTCTGTCGCTTTGCAACAAAGCTCTGAGATTGTGGGCCTTTGCCAGAGAGCATCAAATCCATTTCATGGCAGTGTATCTTCCAGGGGTTCAAAACTCTTGGGCAGACAGACTCAGTCGAGTTCTGCTTCCACACGAATGGTCCCTCCATGGGGACCAGATAGCCAGGATCTTTCGAATTTGGGGAACCCCAGACATAGACCTGTTTGCAAGTCCGTGGAATACCAAATTCCCCGGTTCTGTTCCAGGATTCCGTGTCAGGGAGTTCAGGCCAGGGATGCCTTCCTCCTTCATTGGGGGCAAGATTTCCTATATGCCTTTCCTCCTATTCCCCTCATTCCCAAGACACTGTTCAAGCTTCAGAGAGACAAGGGGTCTATGATCCTCATAGCACCACGTTGGCCACGCCAAGTGTGGTACCCTCTACTTCTGCATCTCTCTCAAGCTCCCTCCCTGGACTTGGTGTCTGCTCCAGATCTCCTCTCCCAGGAGAAAGGAACGTTGTGGCACCCAAATCCCCAGTCTCTTCATCTCAGGGCCTGGTTGCTGAAGGCCTAGACCTTCAAGATTTACCTCTTTCTCAGCAGGTGAAGGATATCCTTCATGCTTCCAGAAAGCCTTCCACCAGACGTTCCTATGCTTTTAAATGGAAGAGGTTTACCATTTGGTGTGCAGAGAAGGATCTTAACTCTCTTGCAATACCTCTGAATTCTTTACTAGAGTATTTGTTTCATTTATCCCATGCAGGCCTTAAGACAAATTCAATCAGAGTCCATTTGAGTGCTATTGCAGCATCCCTTAAACCCCTCAATGGACAGCCTATTTCCTCTCATCCTCTTATAGCAAGATTCATGAGAGGCCTTCTTTTGACTAAACCTCCCATTAGACCACCTCCAGTGGCATGGGACTTGAATCTGGTTCTTGGCCAGCTCATGAAGCCACCCTTCGAACCCTTAGCCACTACCTCCTTGAAATTCCTTTCCTGGAAGGTTATTTTTCTCATTGCAGTCACCTCAGCTCGCCGTATCAGTGAGTTGCAAGCCTTAGTGGCTAATCCTCCTTATACAAGGTTCCATCATGACAAGGTAGTCCTCAGAACTAATCCACACTTTATGCCTAAAGTGGTCTTACCTTTTCATCTGAACCAGGAGGTGTATTTACCTGTCTCTTTTCCAGGACCTCATGCATCAAGTGCAGAGAGGAATCTTCACACCCTGGATTGTAAAAGAGCACTTGCTTTCTCCTTACAAAGGGCACAGCAACATAGAAAGTCCTCTCAACTTTTTGTTGCTTTTGATCCCTCTCATTTAGGACTTCCAGTCTCTAAAAGAATTCTGTCCAATTGGATTGCTCAATGTATTTTCTTCGCCTACCAGAGTAAGAACCTTTCTCTGGAGGGCCATGTCACAGCTCACAATGTGAGGGCCATGGCAGCTTCTATGGCTCATCTAAACTCTGTGTCCATTGACCAAATCTGTCGAGTGGCCACCTGGGCCCTCGGTTCATACCTTTACAGCCCATTACTGCTTGGACAAGGGCTCCCTCCAGGATGCCTTGTTTGGTCAGGCTGTTCTCAAACACCTGTTCCATACCTAATCAACTCCTACCCTCCATCCCTGACTGGATGCCTGAGATTCATGGGTGGAGGTAGAGCCCTTTCCAGGGACTCATAACCTGGGTGGTCTCCCAGGCATCTCTAGCTGGGGAGTCCCCATATGTGAAGACTCATTCCTGCTTGTTCCTGGAGATAGAACAGTTACTTACCTGTAACAGGTGATCTCTGGGAACAGCAGGAATAAGTCTTCACAACCCGCCCACCTCCCCTAGGAGTTGTATCTCTCTATCTATCTTTCCTCCCCTTTCTCTCTCTTTGTCTCAGCTTTAAAACTCGAACTGGAGAGAGGCAGTTAGGAAAGGCGGGAAGGCAGCGCGCAGGCGCTGTGGGATGCTCCCAAAAGCTTTCCTTTTGGACGCTGGGGAGCGTTCCCGCGCAGG
The DNA here is from genome assembly GCA_033557465.1 of Ichthyophis bannanicus. NCBI lineage: Eukaryota > Metazoa > Chordata > Amphibia > Gymnophiona > Ichthyophiidae > Ichthyophis > Ichthyophis bannanicus. The sequence continues at coordinate 580,651,107 of CM066034.1, read as the reverse complement.
CTCCGTCGGTACCGACGATACCCATATGTGAAGACTTATTCATGCTGTTCCCAGAGATCACCTGTTACAGGTAAGTAACTGTGCTTTATCTACGTTGTTTGTGTCTTACTTCAACAAAGGCTAACACACCTTGTTAATGAAGACGTGCGTTTATTTATAATACAAAGCAGGGATAACTTGAATTTCACTTATTTAACTTCTTAATTCGTACTTATTTAGAAAGGCAAGTAATTCATATATCTACCTATGATTAGTTAAAAAGATATCTGGAAAACTATTAGAATAAAAGCACTTAATTACAGAATAGATAACTAGAAAGATAATTACAGAAGAAGAATATACTTCACCGAAAGAGATTTACTTCATCCCTGTCACACTTCGATTGAATGGATCCCTGATTCAACCAGACAAGAGAGACTTCTCAATCGGGAGTTTCTCTAGGCAATGCGTCCATTCCTAGATGAATCCATTTCTCTCTGTCTAGCTGAAAACAGGTACCCATTTTATCCAGTTGCAAGAACAATCCAGTTATTTCCTATCATGTGACACATACGTAGTATAGAGTCAGTTATCCATTAAGCACATCCAAGACACTGGCCAGGTGCTTGAAAATGCTCAAGGGAACCCCCCACCCCCCCTGGTCTACATTACAATTGATGAATTCTTAGGAGAAATGTTTCCAAGGCAAGGTGAATTGTCCTGTTTTGTCCTGTTAATGGGTTTCAATTTGTCTGCTAGTAGAAAGGCTCCTAGGTGAAGTGTTCTTTTGTTCTCTGTAATGGGTCTCCATTTGCTTGCTAGGAGAAGGTCTCCTCCCTGATCTTTCCAGTATCTGTAGTTATGTAAATTGTTTCAACAGTTTCAAGTGCCCCTATTCACAGATGAGGCATATTCACTGCTGAGACATATTCACTAGTGGCATAATCAATAGTCAAAATTCATCTGTACCACATTCGGTCCTTTGACTATTGATTGTGCCTATAAGATACTGGTAACATTGTGGGAACTTTGGGTGGATGAAATATAGTAATGAAACTGGGTATGCATTGAATAAAACAACATATCATAATTAATAAACAAATACAAATAATAATTCCCCCAATGATTTGTCTGAGGCTACCCATACTGGGCAGCCATCCAAATACCCAATCCCACCAATTAACATTAATATCTTGTTTAATATCTTTGGCTAGTTCTTGCAAAGCTTGAATATGAGACTGAATGGAAGTAGCATGGTCAGTTAAATTAAAGCAACACATGCCTTCAAAATGTTCACATCCATAATTGTGTTTTAAAAGTAAATAATCTATTGCTACTCGATTTTGCAAGACTGCCTTCCTAGTACTACTTAAGTCAATAAATAATTCTTGTAAAGCAACTGAAGTATGATTAAGACTTTTTACCATGGTGCAAGCTAAAGCATTAATTGTGCGAGTGTTATATAGGGCTAAACCAGGCACTCCCAGAAGGGAAACGGCTGCACTGGTATATTCTACTTTAGAAAGTAAAGTGACTTTTGAATCACAATCTGCGGGTATCATAGCTGTTATTGTTCTTCTCTTTCTAATTTTAGTTTTAGGAGAGGGTGGCATAATAAGTCCTAATCGACTAAGAGTGCAAGGCCCCCCTGTGAGATTTCCTGGAATATATGTATAAGTGGTATTACCACAAGACAATAACCACCCTATTGGCAGTTTAACATTTCTACCATAACTAGCTTGTACTATTGTATTATTACAATTCATAGTATTAGTTACATTTCTACATTTCCTAGTTGCATCACATAAAAGTATTATATCAATGTCCTTGGCAATTTCTTGTTGCATCTTTAGTTGTTGGCATTTCGGTATTTCATCAGGATTACATGTCATGTTATAACATACATCGCGTGGGGCGATATTATGGGTGATTATTTGAGTCATGTTATCCCAAAAATTGAAATTAGTGGGACAATCTCTGCAATATTCGTATAGCATGGGGTGTGTCCTTATATCTTCTTCATTTGCCCAACTGTCATTTTGTGTAGCTTTAAAATAGTACAACAAAACTCGAGCTGGTGTGAGTATTGCAATCAAACATGTAGTTAACAGATCCACTGGATTACGCATGTCCGAAAGGCAAAAGTTAGAAATATTTAAAACTTTTCGGGCTAAATAAGTCCAGATATTCTGAGGTGGTTCTATCGCATCTGCTAAACGCTTGGGCAAGTGTAATTCGGGTTGGGTTACCACTTGCACTCTCCAGTAATAGACTTTCCATGTACCAAAGATCAGGCTGGTAATGAGTGCCCATGTCACTACATGGCATATGAAAGCTTGCTGGAACCGATCCCGGTCCTTGATAGAAATATGCTGGTTCATTGGTTCATAAGGTGTAGAGATAACCTATAATGAAAAGACATCATTTTATTCTCGCAGGTAACATTTGTTTGCTGGTATATATTCCCACTTTTCTTGTCCAGGTCTCATAATCAATATTATATTATCATTCCCAGTGGCAATAACTTCTGCCTGCTCAGGTGGGTGATTTGGTGATTGTACCCAAATCCTTGCCCCGGTGTTTAAATTAGCAGATCCAAATCCAGCATTGCCTCTAACTGTTAGAGCAGTGGGGGCATTCCCCTTCTTTACTACTCCTCCATAAGTGGGGATGATAAGTAATTGGGCCACTCTGTCCCCAGTCTGGATCATTAAATCTGAGTTACCACTGTTCATTAGAATAATTTTTATCTCTCCTTGATAATCTGCATTAATCACTCCTCCAAGTATTTGTATGCCTTTCAGGGCCAATCCAGAGCGAGGGGCAATTAACCCAAAATGCTCGGGTGGTAACTGGACTCCTATTCCTGTTTCTATTAATTGCAAATCATGGACCTTTATTCTATATTCCTGCAGAGCATGTAAATCTAGTCCGGCTGCCTCTGGTGTTGCCCGATACGGGGCTAAGGCACCTTCTTTAATTTCCCAATATAGAATAGTGTTAGTGGCTACATAAGATTTGATTTGTAATGCGGGAGTCAACATCCTCATTAGAGGAGTTTCAGTTTCTGCAATTGGTCTATTGTTAAGGATCTGTAGTGCTGCAGATAAATGATCTCTCCACTTTTGCAGGGATCCTTCCCCTAATTTCCTAAGCTGTTCTTTGAGCAATCCATTCATTCTTTCTATAAGTCCTGCAGCTTGAGGGTAATAGGGTATATGAAATATCCATTCAATGTTATGCTGTCTACTGTGATCCTGTACAAGCCTCCCTTTAAAATGAGACCCATTATCACTTTGAATCTGAAGAGGGATCCCATAATATAAAGTAATAAGGTCTAATGTTTTAATGGTGTTAATCTGCGTAGCCCTCTTACATGGATATGCCACTAAGTACCCGGAATATGTATCCACAGCCGTGCATACATACTGACATCCCTTACTGGTAGGTAGAGGTCCTATGTAATCTATTTGCCATATCTGGCCTGGTAGTTTTCCTCGCCCTAAATGGCCATACACTATGTGTGGGACAGACCTGTGCTGTATATGCTGACAAATTGGGCATTGCAAGATAATTGTTCTAATGGCATCTAAGGGGATAGGGATTCCCCGTGTTTGTGCCCAGCGGAAAGTAGCTTTTTCACCTAAATGCCCACATTTCTGGTGAGCCCATTTTGCCATGCCCAGCAAGTCAGATTCTTTGGTGTCTGTTTGTGCTTCAGCAATTTTAGCTTGTTCATCAGTAATAGAGTTAAACCATCTGTCTAACGAATCAATAGCACAATGAGCATCTACATGATACACAGTTACCGTACTTAAAAGCAACATTTCCCAAATTTGCTGCCACAGTTCTTTTCCCCAAATTTCTCTTGAATGTATCTCCCAATTATTTTGCTGCCAGGTAGGTAGCCATGTGGCTAAGCCATTGGCTACTGACCAGGAATCAGTGTAAATATGACAAGTCCCTGGGGTCTCTTGTTTTAAAGCCTGAAATACTGCATAAAGTTCAGCATATTGGCTACTTTTCCCTTCACCTGTAGTTGTCAACAATTTTTTAGTAGTGGGATTGTAAGACACAGCCTTCCAACACCTTTTATTTCCCACATATTTAGCAGACCCATCAGTAAACCAAACATGATTTCTCTGTTCTGAGGTTAATTGTACAAATGGTTGTCCCCACTTCACTGGAGACTCTGTTGCTATTAATTCATGATTTGGCAATTGCATGGTCTCAGTGTCCTTAGTCCACCCTTCAACTGGAGCTTGGCCTACTTCCTATTCTTGAAACAAATCCTGTGCCCATGAAAGATCAGGGTATAAGTCAGAAAGTGGTGCTGTGGGAATAACATTTGATCTTGCTTCTCTAATCTCACCCTCCTTCCTTTTCCCCTCATTCTTTCTCTCCTCTTCATTCACTTCAGAATTTTGTTTACTCACATTCCTATTTCCACTTTTCTTATACAGCCCTCTTTTCTTATATATTTCCCACATGCTCTGTGTGTCAATTCCATCAATCTGTTCCTTTTTAACACCATCTTTAAGGAGAGCAGTAAACATATCTTTCCTGGATACTCGGTTGTTTATATTTCCCTTCTGTCCTTCTGATCTATTCTCCCTTCTGTCACCAGCACTGTACTTTGGACCCCACTCTCCCAATTCACCTAATTGTCTCACTGCTTCTATTACTTCTGATAAAGGATTCCCTGTTTGATTTATCAGTAAAGTCATAATAACATGTTTGTAAGCTGGTGGAGCCAAACGTATAATCTTATTCCTCATTGATGCAGTCATGGCACAATTCATTAACTGATCAGCTTGCCCTATAAAAATAGCAGTTTTCATGCCTTCCTCTTTAATGCGCTGAATAGCGTCACGCAAAGCAAACCATTGTTTATCATTTGGGGGCCAATCAGCTTCGGCAGAAAATTTAGCATTACATCCTTCTACTGCCAGTTGGAGTAAACTAGTCATATTTTGTGATATGTAATTACGAAACTGCTCTTGTATCACAGGGTCAACACTAATTAGACAAAATTTCCTAGCATCACCATGATCTAGCTGTACTCCTGCAGCTCCAGTTTCATAAATACGCACCATCCAGGTAATCAGTGATTCCCCAGGTTTCTGCCTAAACCTGTCCTGGATATCATTAATCTCTTGTTGATTAAAATCCTCCACAGTATCTAGATTAACTCCTCCAGGATTTTGGGGAGTACTCTGCACTTTCCTCCTATAAATCGGTTGTGCCTGATAGTTTTCATTACTAACTCCTTGCTCTTCCTCAGAGTTAGATGATTCAGTAGAATCCCAGATATTACCATCCCAGTCATCAGGATTCCAATTTACACCTGCTTTAGCAATAGACATGTGCACTTTCTTTTTATTTACTCTCCCCTTTTTTTTACGATATTTATACTGGGCCACCCTGACAGCTGCTCTCTCAGCAACCTGCTGATAAGTATCTAATTTATCCGTCAACAAACGGATTTGGCATTGTAGCATTGTTATCATATTTTGTAAATCACAATTCTGTTTTTCAAGTTGCTCAATCAAATCTACTTTGCTGGATTTTGTCTGATGTATCTTACGATATGCAGACAGCAAAAGCCAACCTCTCCTCCCCAACACACTCAATTCTATCCCTTTTTCAACAGGTATTTTTTGCAAGCATGTAAGGAGATTTACAGGTTCCGCATCTTTTAAAACAGATTCCCAATTCTCACTTAGTCCTGAATTGCAAGACCATTCTCTAGCTAACATTTCATAAGGTGCCTGATCCCATCCGGGGATATTTACAAAATCTTTATCTTCCTTTACAGTCTTTGTACTATTTACATTTTTTACTCTTCTTTTCAACATTGTTATAGCCTTTCTTTTTATCGCACCCCACTTCTGGTACCAAATGTCTTACTTCAACAAAGGCTAACACACCTTGTTAATGAAGACGTGCGTTTATTTATAATACAAAGCAGGGATAACTTGAATTTCACTTATTTAACTTCTTAATTCGTACTTATTTAGAAAGGCAAGTAATTCATATATCTACCTATGATTAGTTAAAAAGATATCTGGAAAACTATTAGAATAAAAGCACTTAATTACAGAATAGATAACTAGAAAGATAATTACAGAAGAAGAATATACTTCACCGAAAGAGATTTACTTCATCCCTGTCACACTTCGATTGAATGGATCCCTGATTCAACCAGACAAGAGAGACTTCTCAATCGGGAGTTTCTCTAGGCAATGCGTCCATTCCTAGATGAATCCATTTCTCTCTGTCTAGCTGAAAACAGGTACCCATTTTATCCAGTTGCAAGAACAATCCAGTTATTTCCTATCATGTGACACATACGTAGTATAGAGTCAGTTATCCATTAAGCACATCCAAGACACTGGCCAGGTGCTTGAAAATGCTCAAGGGAACCCCCCACCCCCCCTGGTCTACATTACAATTGATGAATTCTTAGGAGAAATGTTTCCAAGGCAAGGTGAATTGTCCTGTTTTGTCCTGTTAATGGGTTTCAATTTGTCTGCTAGTAGAAAGGCTCCTAGGTGAAGTGTTCTTTTGTTCTCTGTAATGGGTCTCCATTTGCTTGCTAGGAGAAGGTCTCCTCCCTGATCTTTCCAGTATCTGTAGTTATGTAAATTGTTTCAACAGTTTCAAGTGCCCCTATTCACAGATGAGGCATATTCACTGCTGAGACATATTCACTAGTGGCATAATCAATAGTCAAAATTCATCTGTACCACAGTTTGTCACATTCTACATTTTCTCTTCGATTGCCTCATGGTTTATATGTTTATAAGTTTTATTTAATTTGTTTTGCTAAGTACTTATTGTAAGTATTTATGCTATTAACTACACAGGTACACTACCAAAAAACTGCCTCCAGTTTTGCAACTGATTCCTATAGATTTTGGGGTGCTGAATCCAGGAAAAATAGCCAAAATGTTCCATCACGTCACGTTTTCTTGCAAAATTAGATTTCTTACCCATATAAGGAATGTTCACATAATTTCTTTTTAGCCGACTGCAGTTTATTTTCTTGGCCCAAAATAGAGGTTGTAATGGTTAACTAACTAGAAACACTCCCTCATGATATTTTAGAGTGTTTTGTATTCATTTTATACATTAACAGGACAATTGGGAGGCGGGGTGGCTAAATCCAGTACTCGCGCTGGCGCATATTCTTTCCTGTTCGCCTCGCCTCGTTCGCTCGCTCAAACACGGTGGTTGCGACATGAACGTTCCTGTCAAATTTCAGTTTCTTGCAAGTTCATTATTACCTTTTGTTTGCTCAGTCGTAATCCAGCTTTATTCCGAAGTGGTTCACTACAGTTGTAGTTTGCAGTGCTGTGTATTTGTGATGGCTCACAGAGCCAGAGGTTGCGTCAACTCTCCGGACAGTTTTTGTTTTATTTGTGGGGAATATACCGTGAAAAAGCGGCAGAGGAACATTTCTGCATTTATTAAAAAAGTATATTTCGCCTATTTCGGTTTGAAGTTAGGCGATCAAGACAAACCGTGGGCTCCTCACAAAGTGTGCAAGACATGTGAGGAAGATCTACGCTTATGGATGAAAGGTAAAAAACAAGCATTTCGTTTTGGAATACCTATGATGTGGCGTGAACAAAGAGACCACAGCAGTGACTGCTATTTTTGCTCTTGCATTGTGAAGGGATACAACTTAAAAAATAAGAACGTAATAAGTTACCCCAACCTTCCCTCAGCAATTAGGCCTATGCCTCATAGCAACGAAGTACCTGTGCCTGAACCACCAAAATCTTTGGATCATATTTGTGTGGACGGTTCTGATCATGATGAGACTCATCAGATGGCTTTTCCCGATGAGTCCAGTACTTCCGAGTTTGAAACTGAACCAGATCCGAAACCTGAACTTTTCTCTCAAGCTGAATTGAATGATTTAGTCCGGGATTTGGGCCCCCAAAAGATGCTGCCCAACTGCTAGGTTCTCGGCTTAAACAGAAAAATCTATTGTCACCAGGAACAACTTTTTATTGGTACCGCAACCGCGAGACACAATTTTTGAAGTATTTCAGCAAAGAGGAAGATTTGGTATTTTGCAACGATATATACGGAGTGATGGAAAAGTTTAAACTCAAGTATGATCCTGCTGAATGGCGGCTGTTCATTGATTCGTCAAAAGACAGCATAAAAGGTGTTCTTCTTCATAATGGCAACACATTCGCTTCAGTTCCTATTGCTCACGCTGTTATTCTTCAAGAAAAATACGAGAATTTGGCCCTGATTCTTCAGAAGATTCGTTATGATGAGCATAAGTGGATGATTTGTGGAGACTTTAAAATTCTATCCATGCTATTAGGGCAGCAGTCCGGTTTCACCAAATATCCCTGCTTCCTTTGCTTGTGGGATAGCCGGGCCCGCGACCTACACTGGGGGAAAAAAGACTGGTCAATTCGGGAGTATTTGAGACCCGGTGAGAAAAATGTTCTTCATGAGAGCTTGGTACCTCGTGATAAAATTCTATTACCACCTCTCCACATTAAGTTGGGTCTCATTAAGCAATTCATCAAGTCCCTTCCAAAAGATGGTGAGTGCTTTCGGTACCTTTGCTCAAAGTTCCCCCGACTTTCTGAAGCAAAGCTAAAGGAAGGAGTGTTTGTTGGCCCTGATATAAGGAAACTCATTTCAGATGGAGCATTCGCTGAAACGATGTCTGAGAAGGAAAAAGAAGCCTGGGATTCCTTCAAGGATGTTGTTCTCAAATTCTTGGGGAACAGGCGGGATGAGAACTATAAGGATATTGTTGCCAGGATGCTCAATGCCTTCAAAGAACAAGGCTGTAACATGAGCCTGAAAGTCCATTTCTTGCACTCCCATGTGAACTACTTTCCCGAAAACTTGGGGGCGTACAGTGAAGAACAAGGTGAAAGGTTTCACCAGGACATCAAGGAGGCAGAGAGAAGGTACCAAGGAAGATGGAACACCACTATGATGGCTGATTTCTGCTGGTTGCTGCTGCGGGAAACCCCAGATGAAAAATACGCCAAGCAGCGCACCAAGAGAAGCATTCGGGGGAAGAAGAAACGGGCCCACCAGGAGATTGATTGACCCAAGAATGACTTTAAAATCTAAACTGTGTTGACAAATATCGTGTTTTTACTAAACTTTGAAATAAAAATTTGCTAGTTATTACCACAGTGTCGGATCTCATTTATTAGAATTTTATTTTCACACCATCGGGTGTTTGTCTTCATGTATTGCAATGGTGCGGTTTGCGTTTTCTATTCTTACATACATACCTGTACAACATTTTTTGCACATTTCCTTGCTTTGCTTTGTGTCTAACCTCGCTCTTATATGCTCAATGTTTGTGCACATGTATGTGGCTGTTTTAAGTGCAGACAATTTTGCTACCATCACAGTGTGTTTTGTTGACATTACTCTATTCTTATGTGCTGCCTTGTTACAATTTTCTTTATTCTTATTTGAATAACTACTAAACAATTAGTATAAAGAATTCATCCAAGAAACTTTTATCTCGATCGCACTCAATCTGAAACGTTCACCTCAAACTGCTAACCCAATGTAGCAAAAAATCTGTACGTGATGGAGCAAATTGGTTACCAGATTTGGATTCAGCGCACCAAAAAACGTAAAAATCAATCGAAACATTAGAGGCAATTTAAAAAAATTTTTTTTTAGTGTACCTGTGCTATTTATTAGTTTTCATTTACACTTTTTACCCTCATGTATGATAATGTTTTCATAGTTTATAAATAGTTTTATATGTGTTAGAGTTTTTTATTTCTATTGTAGCATCTGTTTTTCAATGTGTTTTAATGCGATTAATGTGCCTATTATTAATTATTTTCATGTATTTATGGTTTTAGTTTCATCAGTTTGATCAACCCCTGACAAAGTGTGCGAAACACGGCCTGTGTCGGGTTGGCAATAAGATTATCTAAATAAACTCTGTTTTTCACTTAATCACGTCTTGTACTGGGTCTGTTGCTACACGTGATTATTTGCCTTTTCGTGGTGGTGAACTCTGCACCCAAGCCATCCGGCCCAAGGCTCTTTGCCAACTTCAGGCCCTTGATGACTGCATGGACTCTGCCACCATGATAAGTCGGTTGAGGGCCATCACCTCTTCAGCACTTTGCTGCGGCAGCTCCAGGTTCTGGAAAAACAATCTGTCCTCCCCCACACTGTACAGGGCCTGGTAAAAGTCTACAAAGCTCTGGATGATATCTTTAGCTTCTGTTTGAAAGGCCCCTAAACTGTTGCGGATTTTATCTTTTTTTTTTTCCCTGCAGCGTATGCATCAGAATCATCAGATGTGCCAGCAACCGCCCCCCCCCCTGTGTAGCTGATATTTCTGTATCAGAATACTACGCTTGGCGCGCTCGGTCAGAATCTCATTAATCTGTTTCTTGAATGCCACCACCTTTTGCCGATTCTGTTCCTGAAACGCAAGGTGTACAGTTTGTGGAATGCACCCAACTCTGCAGTAAGTTCCTTCAGCATCCTCTCCCATTGCTTTTTTGCCACTATGGCAAAGGCCATAATCTGCCTCCATAACCCTGCCTTTGCTGCTTCCCAGTACGTTACCAGGGAGCTGACTGATCTCTTATTCTACCCCTCAAGTTTCACCCAAGCCTTCCGGGCCGCTTCTTTAAAGCTCCTGTCTGAATAATAACCTTGGGGCATACGCCATAAGAAATCCATCCCGTCTTTGACCAATGCTATATCCATACTTACAGCAGAGTGGTCTGAGAGCACATTAAGTTATATCCATGTAGTTATTAACTTATCTGTAAGGGATTCATTAAGCAGCCAGTAATCACTTCTAGAGTACATATGGTGTGGGGCCGAGTGGAATGTGAAGTCCTGTTCCCAGAGGTGTAGATATCTCCACATGTCATTCAGTCCGCCCTAGCTCAGTGAGGAGGAAGTTCACCCGTTTTTCAAAGTGTCCCCTGTGAGCCCCCTTACTAGGCTTACAGTCAAGCTTGGATTAGCTACAATGTTCAAATCTCCTCCCAAAATCAACTTATAGTCAGCATGCATTACCCCTGTCACCACGTTGTTAATGAAGAAAGAGTGCGAGTAAATGTTTGGTACGTAAACATTGCAAAGCATGAGTTTTGTAGCCCCTATCTCCCCCACTACTGTAACATATCTACCCTCATTGTCCTGAAGCACTTTGTGTTTGGAAACCCAGGCCCTTCTTGAGGAGGATCGCTACCTTCTGCTGCTGCTCGTTAAAGGCGGAAGAGTAAACTTCTCCCACCCAGAACCTACACAGTTTCTTGTGTTCTATGGCACTTTTATGGGTTTCCTGCAAGAAATCTATATCAGCCTTGGCCTTCTATAAGAAGGCCAAAATTTTGTGTGATTCACTAGTGAATGAGTAAACAATTGCAAATCAGCCATTGTCCCATATCCAGGTCTGATCATTACTTGACTCTGGTTTTAGGTCATCCCCTTGCCTTTCTCCCTCCCAGCTAGGGATACTTAGCGCTATCTGGTTCCCAGGTAGTCCTGTCCCACTGACGTGTCCACCCCCCCTCTGACAGTCCTGGTTCAATCAACCCAATGTTCCCTTCAGTCTCTCCTGCCCACTTCCCAGGCAGTGTTTCTCTTTCACCCAAAGTCCTGCCATATTCACTTCCTGCACCTCTTGCACTCTCCTATTCCACATGAAAGGATCCTGCCACCCCCCACCCCTCCACCTACCGCCCCAACCCCTGTCTGGCAGCAATAGCAAAATTAGACAGTACATAGTTCCCTTTGCCCTATATGCAGACTCCTGTCCTCCCCCGAACTGTTCTCACCACCTACAGAGGGCCAGGAAGCTGGCAAGCTCATGGCACACTTGTCACACTTATGATTCTTTTCCATATGCCATGGCCCCTCCAAGGGGAGGATAAGATAACTTCCCCACCCCTCTACTGGATAACCAATAGAACATCAGAAAAAACATTCCTCTCCCCTAAATAAGGCAATCCCAGAACCAGAGAGTCCTGTCGCAGTCCAACAGGCAGGAACTGTTCAGGGTCTCGATGTTTCTCGGTCCTGGGGCTCTCCCATCTGCCAACAACACACAGCAGCATGTGCATGGAGCACCCCGGACCCTTCTCACACAGGTGCTCTCTCCATTTTCTTCACAAAGGTCTGAATGTCCTCCTCCTTTTCAAATACTTTGGTCGTGCTGTCATAGAAGACTTTCAGTGTAGCTGGATATTGCAGGCTGAAGCGCACCCCTTTCTCAAACAAGTGGGAACAGTATGGAGTGATCTCCCTCCTCTTTGCCGCCACCTCCGCTGAGCAGTCCTGGAAGATTAAAAGCCTCTTCCTGTCCATCCCAAAAGTTCTTTGCTTGCGATAAGCAGTCAAAATTGCCATCTTGTCTAGATAATTCAAGACCCTGAAGATCACCGGCCTGGAGGAGTTGTTATCCTTCCAGCGTGTTCCTATCTAATGTGCCCGCTCTACTTGCAGCAGCAGAGAGGCAGCAGGCAGACCCAGCCACTTGGGAAGCACCCAACTACAGATGTGCATCAGTTCTTTATCTCTGATGCTCTCGTCTACTCCAACCAACCTCAGGTTATTCTTCTGGCTTCTGTTCTCTTGATCTTTGATCCATTCCTCCAAGCTGGCATTCTTCTGTTGGAGCTGTGCTGGCTAAGTCCTCATTTCCTCCACTATTGTGTCAACATCTTGGATCCACTGCGTATTTTCAGTGATTTGCTGTGTGTGGGACGACAGTGCCTCTTTCACCTCATCCAGAGTTAACTGAAACTTGGCTAGCTTTCCTCCAGCACTGCCGTCACACTTTTTGTAAAGTACTTGGCCACATCCTCCATGAGCAGAGGTGCCAAAGGATTGTCCGAGACTTCCGTGATCTTCCTGGTCTGCTCTGGAGCAATCTTAGCCTTCAAGCTGGGCTTCTTTTGAGTATGGACTTTTCTGGTGCACTTCAGCGGCCTGGGCATCCTCCCAAGGGAGAGCCTATCAGTTAGCGGGGTCCAGGTATCACCCTACCATCATCAACAAGCCTGGGGGCTCCTCCTCTCCCAAGATGCCTCTAACCTGACCACCTCTAAGTCACACACTTCCAGGCCGCTCTGTGTCAGTCAGGTGGCTGTGCTCCTGCTCCACTATTTGGCCTGTCGGGGAATTTATCGTAGTGCCCAGTCAAATGCGGCCTGGTTCTGAGGTGTTCCACATGGCCTTCAGTTCTCCACATCAACCAGAAGGGTCCCCTGACATTGGGTGTGCCCTCTGTCCACCTCTCAGCGCCATGGCATGAAGCTGCTTTCCTTCTCTGGGTGCTGCGCTGCTGTAACGCACCTTGGGGCCGGGTTCTTCTCTCTGCCCACTCTAACATCCAGACTCCTCACCTCCCAGCTCTCACCACTGCAGTTGTCATTCCGGTGGTGGGGCTGCTGTCCGTCACTGCTGCAGGCCTTTCCTGCTCTCCAGGCACCAAGACTGCAAGTTCCCGTTCTGCTCATCCAGAGGACCTGCAGCAAATGTTGCATTTCGCCAGGTCCTGCCATGCTTCTCTTTTCAACAGCTGCCTCTCTCCCGGTCAGGCTTGCAGGGGGGGCCAGGTATGGTGCTTATTTCAGCAGGTTTGCTGGTGTTCCGGGCGGCTCTTGGCAGGGGGGATTGCGGAGTGTATGGGGCCACTTCCATTTTCCCTCATGGCTCTGCCTCTTCTCCTTTAAAACGCTTCTAATTCAAATATTACAGCTTCTAGTCTTTCAAGTCCATCTTCTAAAATCTTTGTGAGCTATTTTTTCCAAATATGAACATAAGAACATAAGATATGCCATACTGGGTCAGACCAAGGTCCATCAAGCCCAGTATTCTGTTTCCAACAGTGGCCAATCTAGGTCATATGTATCTAGTAGTTTCCCCAAGAGACACAAGTTCCACAATGCTTGTACTGGGTCAAGCATTGATATCTTCGGTCACTTCTTAATAATGGTTTATGGACCTTTCCTCCAGGAACTTGTCCAAACCTTTTTTAAACCCAGCTACACTAACAGCCTTTACTACATCCTCCGGTAAAAAATTCCAGAGTTTGATTACACGTTGAGTGAAAAAATATTTTCTTTTATTAGTCTTAAATAGTTTACCCTGTAGCTTCATTGCATGTCCCCTAGTCTTTCTATATTCTGATAAGGTAAACAATCGATCTACGTTTACCCGTTCCACTCCGTTCATTAATTTATAGACTTCTATCATATCTCCCCTCAGCCGTCTCTTTTCCAGGTTAAAGAGCCCTAACCTTTTTAGCCTTTCTTCATAGGAGTATCCTTCCATCCCCTTTACCATTTTGGTGGCTCTTCTCTGTACCTTTTCTAAAATCGCTATATCCTTTTTAAGATATGGCGACCAGAATTGCACACAATATTCAAGGTGCGGTCTCACCATGGAACGATATAGAGGCATTATAATATCTTTTGTTTTATTTTCCATTCCTTTCCTTATCATACCTAGCATTCTATTTGCTCTCTTGGCCGCCGCTGCACACTGGGCCGAGGGTTTTAACATGGTATACACAATGACGCCTAAATCTTTTTCCTGGGTGGTGGTTCCTAATGTGGAACCTTGCATCGTGTAACCATAGTTTGGGTTGTTCTTCCCTAGGTGCATAACCTTGCACTTGTCCACATTAAATTTCATCTGCCATTTTGATGCCCAGTCTTCCAATTTATCAAGATCCTCTTGCAATTTTTCACAATCCTCTTGGGTTTTAACAGCTTTAAATAGTTTTGTGTCATCTGCAAATTTGATAACCTCACTCGTTATTCCACTTTCCAGGTCATTTATGAATATGTCAAAAAGCAGCGGACCCAGCACAGATCCCTGGGGTACACCACTATTCACCTTTCTCCATTGGGAAAATTGGCCATTTAGCCCTACCCTCTGCTTTCTGTCTTTTAACCAGTTCCTGATCCACAATAGTACATTGCCTCCTATCCCATTACTCTTTAGTTTTGCCAAAAGTCTCTGATGAGGGACCTTGTCAAAGGCTTTCTGAAAGTCCAGATACACAATATCAACCGACTCACCTTTGTCCACCTGTTTATTCACTCCTTCAAAAAAACATAACAGATTAGTAAGACAAGATCTTCCTTGTCTAAAGCCATGTTGGCTGTCTCCCATTAGGTCATGACTATCTACATGCTGAGTAATTTTATTCTTTATGATGGTTTCTACCATTTTTCCCGGTACTGACGTCAGGCTCACCGGTCTGTAGTTTCCCGGATCACCCCTGGAACCCTTTTTAAAAATTGGTGTTACATTGGCGATCCTCCAATCTTCAGGTATTAGAGATGATTTTAATGATAGTTGACAGATTACTGATAGCAGGTCTGCAATCTCATATTTCAGTTCTTTCAACACCCTTGGATGTATACCATCCGGCCCAGGTGATTTGCTACTCTTCAGTTTATCTAATAGTTGTAAGACATCTTCCCGATGTATCGATGTTTCCTTCAGTTCTTCTGCACCTTTAAATACCACTTCAGTCATGGGTAACATCCCTACATCTTCCTCAGTAAAGACCGAAGCAAAGAATTCATTCAGTCTCTCCGCTATCGCCTTGTCGCCTCTTAGTGCTCCTTTAACCCCTTTATCATCTAATGGACCAACTGACTCTCTCAAAGGTTTTTTTGCTACGAATGTACTTGAAAAGGTCTTTATTTCGCGTTTTTGCTTCCGCAGCAAGCTTCTTCTCAAATTCTCTCTTTGCCTGCCTTATCAATGCCTTGCATTTGACTTGCCAGTGCTTGTGCTGTTTCCAGGTTTCGTCATTTGGCTCTTTTTTCCATTTCCTGAAAGATGCTTTTTTGGCAACAACAGCCTCTCTGACCTCACCTTTAAACCATGCTGGCAGTTTTTTGGACTTCCTTCCACTTTTCTTAAAGCATGGAATACAGCTGGTCTGGGCTTCCAAGATAGTATTTTTCAACAACACCCAAGCTTGATGTACGTCTTTAACCTTCGCAACTGCTCCTTTTAGTTTTTTCTTAACTGTTTTCCTCATTTTATCATAGTCTCCCTTTCAAAAGTTAAAAGGTAGTACTGTGGATTTCCTTACTATCCCTCCTCCACTAATTAAATCAAAGGCGATCATGCTATGATCACTATTGCCAAGTGGCCCCAACACCCTTATCTCTTGCACTAGATCTGGTGTTCCACTAAGGACTAGGTCTAATATGGCTTCCCCTCTGGTCGGTTCATGAACCAGCTGCTCCAAGAAGCAGTCATTTATTTCATCTAGGAACTTTATCTCCCTAGCATGTCCTGACGTGACACTGACCCAGTCGATACCGGGGTAATTGAAATCACCCATTATTATTACTGCGCTGTAACTTTTGTTAGCTTCCTTGATTTCTTTGAGCATTTCATCTTCCGTTTGGTCATTCTGGCCAGGTGCTCGATAGTACACCCCCACTGCCATCGCCTTCCCCCTTTTATATGGAATTTCAATCCATATAGATTCTACAGCAGATTTTGTTTCCTGCAAAACTTTAATCCTTTCTGAGTCATTGCCCTCTCTAACATAGAGCGCAACCCCTCCACCAATTTGATCAGCTCTATCATTACGATATAGTTTGTACCCAGGTATCACAGTGTCCCACTCGTTGTCCTCCTTCCACCATGTCTCTGATATTCCAATCATATCTAACATTTCATTGAGTGCTATATATTTTAACTCTCCCATCTTATTCTTTAGACTTCTAGCTTTTGCATACAAGCATTTTAGAGAATGTATTTTATTCATGTTAATTTGGCTATTGTTAGACATGGGTAAATTGTGATCTTTAAGCTCTGTCTGCTCCATACTTGAGGGCATTTGGGCTACTTTACTCTTTTGTGGAACCTCTCTGCTTTTGGTAGTATCCTTCAAGGATACATTCTTACCAATCATCCTCCTCTCCCACCTCACCCTCAGCTGCATATAATTTATATAAAATATCACAAACCGGTCCTAAATATTTGTCTTGATAGGAATGTATTCAGTACCTGTTTATAGTGATTACATAATATAAACCGCTTTGATTGAAGGATAAAGCAGTATAGAAAACTGGTTAAAATAAATAAAAATAAATAAATATTACCCCCTTTTCTTTTTTTTTAGTGCCGTCAAGTCAATGTTGACTCCTGGCAACCCAGCTGATTCTGGGTTTTCTTGGAAATGTATCCCTGGAAGTAGATTGCCAGGTCTTTTCTTCCAAGGCAATGGAGGGTAAAGTGACTTGCCCAAGGTCACAAGCAATGCCAGTGGGAATCAAACCCTTGATCTTCTGGGTAATAGACAGTTACTCTAGCCACTAGGCTACTTCTCCACTCCCCATTAACATCTTTTAATTTTGTATAGAGGATCTCTCCTGCTTACCTCTGTCTCATAGCCAACAAACAACGTGGCTTGTTCCCAAATTCAAAGTATTTTTGCCGCACCCTCGTCATGGCATATTCAATCGTGTCTTAATTGAACTTCTTTTAGTTCTGCCCTGGCTTTTTCTAAGTGCCCCAAAATGTTTTCCCCCGCCCCATTTTATGTTGTACTACAGGATTATTAATTACATGAATTAAATACCCCTCTTTTACTTGTCTTTGTTTATTCTGCTGGGCCACTCATATGATCAGTGTCCTTATGATGACTGCCTTCAAAGCATCCCACAGATTATCCAAACCCGTTTTGCCTTTATTGAGAGACAGATAATCTTCTATACTTTTATTTATGTCTTGGATTACTTTATCATCTCTCAGTAAACTTTCATGTAATCTCCAAAAAGCTCTACCACCCCTTTCCTAAATTCACACCATACTGGCACATGATCTGACCAAGTGATGTTTTCTATACTAGTTCTCATATCAGAATCCATTCTGTCTCTGTCCACTAATAATAAAGCTATTCTCGAATAATTGTCATGAGGGTGTGACTAGAAGGTATAATTTCTACTCCTTAAATATAGCTCCCTCTGTACATCCACCAAGCTCTTCATCTGTATTCACTTCTTAATTAGGTTGCGTGATTTCCTAGTTGATTCTTTTCTGTTTTCATTTTATCCATCTCTCCATTAAGCACTATGTTGAAGTCCCCCATTAGCTGACCCCTCTCCTCTATCTCCAGGAACAAGCAGGAATGTAGTCTTCACATATGGGTATCGTCGGTACCGACAGAGCCTGTGTGGGAACGCTCCCCAGCGTCCAATAGAAATGCTTTTGGAAGCATCCCTCAGCACATGCATGCTGCCTTCCCGCCTTTCCAACTGTCCCTCTTCAGTTTTTCGTTTTCCGCGGAGCCGACAGGACACATACCCTGTCATCGCAGAAAATTTCTTCTTTAAACTTGTTTTCTTGTGGTCGCATCTGCCTCCGCTCGACACCTACCGGTACCGCCGGTTCTCTTTTCTTTTCAAAAAGAAAAGAAATATATACTTTCTGAACTGTTTCTCTTCAGAAACTTTTTCTTTTTGGTGCTAGGTGCCATTTTGGGCATTAGGCCCCATTTTCCTGAAAAATGGAAAAAACAGCTAGTGGTTTTAAAAAAAAATGTACTAAGTGTGGCTGTACCATTTCCGTCACCGACACCCATGACTGGTGTCTCAAATGTTTAGGCCCTGACCATTCTCCATTGGCGTGTCTCTCTTGTATGGGGATGACTAAAAGAGGAAGACAGAACCGGGCTGCAAAGCTCGGTACCCTCTTTTCTTCAGATGCCATGTCCATTGCATCAACGTGTTCCAGAGCCTCGTCTTCCTCCCATGGATCTCAGATAACTAAACATAAGAGCCGGTCCTCAAAGGGTAGATCTCCTTCCAAGCATCGAGAAGCCATTGGCATTGCCCTTGAGGAAATTACACCGGCAAAACAGCCCCGGCGGGAGGCTTTGGCTTCCAAAGCACCAACGAGGCTCCAGGATGTTCTCGAGGCCTCGACCTCGGCAGAAAGTGTAGTTACTCACCTGTAACAGGTGATCTCCAGGAACAGTAGGAATTTAGTCTTCACATATGGGTATCATCGGTACCAACGGAGCCTGCGCGGGAACGCTCCCCAGCGTCCAATAGGAACGCTTTTGGCCGCTACTACCGGTACCGACACCCAGGCATTGGCAGCGTCGATAGACCAGAGATTCCTCGCTATTGAACGCAGTCTTGCAGCTCTCCTTTCAGCTGCGGTACCGTTGACACCGCTACCGATGGTTCAATGGGCACCATTACCGACACCGATACTGATGCCGGTACCAGCCCCGGTGGGAATTCTTCCCAGGTCGACTTTTTCTGGCATCGACAGATCGGTACCGGACCAACTCGATACCGACTTCGATCGATACCGATACCATGCTTTGCATGAACATCAGGATCAGAGATACCTGGAAGCCTCCGATTCCGAGGACTCTGATAATTCTTCTGGTACCAGAGTGCTTCTCCCGGAAGACTCCTCTTCTCCTCAACGCAGAATGTCTCCTCTGGAGGACATGTCTTTTCTGGATTTTATTTGTGATGGGGCCCGAGGCCTTTCAATCACGGTAGCTCCTGAAAAGGAACCTAGAGCAAAGGAATTGGAAATTCTCCAATACCCTAAGGCTCCCAAAGAGGCAGCCACTCTGCCCATTCATGAAATTCTTCATGATTTGATGCTCAGAATGTGGGAAACACCTTTGACCACATCTCCTCATTCTAGTAGACTCGATACCATGTATCAAGTTCCACCATGTATGTCCTGGCTTTCAAAAGACTCAGCTGCCACACCATTCAATGGTAGTGGAGTCAGCCATGCGTAGGAAGAAAAGTGCAAAAAGGGACTTCCGGTGACGTCATGGAGCTCATGGCGGCATAGAAGCCTAGCTCCATCTGATTCCTGAGATTGTAGTGTTAAAATTGTGACCCCAACGACTCTAAAGTGGAGGGAAAGTGAGGATCCACCTTGGTGATGGCAGCGAAGAAAAAGCTGGCGAATTTCCAGTCATTGTATGTGCGGCGGGAGCTGAGGACGGCCGCGGAGTCAGCCGGCTCGGGAGAGGAGGCAGACACTGGGAGCTCGGAGGAGGAAGAAAGCGGGGTGAAGGAGGGTTTGGAGGATGTACCACTAAAACAGTGGCTGAAAGACTTTAAGTTGGAGATGCAAGGGGAGATAAAGGCCATGCGGAAAGATGTGAAGGAGACCCTGGTAGCGATCCAGAAGGAAGTGAGCGGTCTGGGTCAGAGAGTGGAGGATTTGGAGAGCCACGTGGAACAATGTGAAGAGGAGGTGAGAGAGATGGCGGGGCTTCAAAATAAACTGCAAGCTCAACAGGAGGAGATACAGGAGAAATTGGAGGAGATAGAGGATAGAGCGAGACGGAATAACCTGCGCATCAGGGGGGTGCCAGAAGAGGAGGCCTTCCGGGATTGTATTCAGGTGGTGCAAAAGATTTGCAGCCATATCTTGCAGCTGGGGGAGGGCGCAGGCCCAAGAGCAGCTTCCATTGGTGTTGAAAGAGCGCACAGAAGTTTGGGGCCGAGGAGCGAGAAGCAGACGAGAGATATCATCGCCTGCATGAGCAGTTTTCCCCTCAAGGAACAAGTATTAAATGCGGCAAGAAAGTTTGGAAGAATTGCCTGGGAGGGCAGAAAGGTGGAGGTGTTTAATGACTTGTCTAGAGGCACGCTGGAAAGGAGGAGAATGATGAAGGAAGTCACTGCCTACATGAGGGGGAAAGGACTGCGATATCGATGGATGTTCCCCTTTGGGCTCTTGCTGACGGTGAATGGGGTGACCAGGAGAGTGAAAACGGCGGAGGAAACGTGGTTGATAATGAAAGAGTTGGGATGCGAGAATCTTCCCCAAGCGGTGGAGAGAGAGCAACAGCAGTCATACAAAAATGTGCCGGGTAAACAGCAGCTGGGCTCGAAATGGCAGAGAGCAGGAGAAAAAGGGAAGAGACTGCAGCAGTTGTCCAAGGAATGGAAAGATGCGGTGATCGAGGAAGACCCCTGAGGAGGGGAGAGAGAATGGCAAGGAGTGGAAGGGAGCAACAGCGTATGGGGCGGTAGAGCTCTATTACCGCTAAGTGAAGGACACTGGACTTTTAGGGCTGCAGGGGGGAGAGCGGGAGGGCTTAACGGTAAGGGGGGGAAGGTGAGGGAGGTGGGGGGAATGGAAAGAGAGGGGGCAGGTGGTGCTTTAAGGTGGACTTGAGGATTGGGGAATGGAATGGCGAGATAGGACAAGATGTTCCGGGATGGAGGGGAGAGGGTGTGGTATGGGGAGGAGGGAAGGTGGGGAGGGAAGGGGGGTGGGAGGGGGCTCAAGGACACAGCAGATGGGAGAGGGAGGGAGGTGAATATGGGTCAATGCTACGGATAGGAACTGTTAATGTAAAGGGCTTGAACTCCCCTGCGAAGCGCAGTTTGTTATTTAGGGAGTTATCAAAGACCCAGTGGGATGTGGTGATGATTCAGGAGACTCACCTGAGGAGGGGGGATGTTGGAAGGTTGAAGCATAGGCAATATCCAGATCAATATTTTTTGTGTAATAAAGAGGGAATAAAGAAAGGAGGGGTAGCCTTATGGGTGAGGCAAGGGAGTGAGATATAGGTGGGGGGCACTTTAAGGATACGGAGGGGAGGGTGGTAGGGATAAGGGGGAAGCTTGGGGGAGAGGATATTGTGGTGGTGGTTGGGGTATATGGTCCAAATGGGAACCAGGGGAGTTTCTGGAGGGAGGTTGGGAAGTTAATAGAGGGAGCGGGAGGGGGGAAATTGGTAGTGGTGGGGGGGGGGAGATTTTAATTTGGTCATAGATCCAGGGGTGGATAGAGCGCCGAGGGGAGGGGGGGAGTAGGAATAGACGGGGGGGGGGTGAAATCTGATGAAGAAATTTAATTTGGTGGGCACTCAACCTAGGGAGGAGGGAGTATACTTTCTATTCCGCACCGCAGAAGAGCTGGAGTAGGATTGATTTGCTTCTAATGGATGGGGCGTGGATGATGGAGGTGGAGGAAGGGAGTATACGGACAGTGGGGTGGACGGATCATGGGGCAGTGGAGGTTAGATGCCGACCTCTGAGGAGGGGAGGAGTGGTGTTTTGGAGATTGAATGAGAGCTTACTTAAGGATGGTAGGGTGGTGGAGGATGTGCGTGGGGTAATAAAGGAATATTTGCTCTTTAATGATACGGGGGAGGTGGCGGAGGTGATAGTGTGGGAAGGGTTGAAGGCAGTAATAAGAGGGAGATTTATAATGTGGGGAGCCAAGAAAAAGAGGGAAAGAGTGAGGAAGGAAGAGGAGTTGGGAAGGGGGAGTTAAGGGAGGCGGAGAAGTATCGGGAGACAGGGCTGAAGCGGGATAGGGTGGAGATGGAGAGGGTGAGGGTGGAGTTACAAACCCTGCAGGTGGATCAGGTGGCTTTCGCATTGCAGAGAGTTAAGCAAATACATTACGAGTTTGGGGATAAGGTGGGTAGCTTGCTGGCACGTAGACTGAAACAACAGCAAGGGGCGGCTACGATATTTCAGGTTAGGGGGAGGGATGGTGGAATGTGCAGAATGGAAGATGAGATAAGGGAGCAGTTTAGGGAGTATTATAAGAAGCTGTATGAGGGGACGGAGGGGGTGGGGGAACGGGATATTGAGGGGTACCTGGATGGGGTGACGTTAACAGGCCTTCCGGAGGAAGCTACAAAGGAGTTGGAGGAGGAGATCTCGGGGGATAAAATTGGTAGGGCGGTGAGGGGGCTGAGGGGAGGGAAGGCCCCAGGGTTAGATGGGCTGCCGGGGAGTTTTTATAAGGTCTTTATAGCAGAGATAGGGGATATCTTAGCGAGGATGTTTAATGGGGTGGTAAATCAAGGGAGGGAGTTGTCACCGGAGATGTTGACGGTGGGGATTACGGTTCTGTTAAAACCGGGTAAGGACCCAGTTAGCTGTAGCTCTTATAGGCCTATCTCCCTTCTCAATGTAGATGTAAAAATTTTGGCTAAGATTTTGGTGGGGAGGCTGGCACGGTGATTACCGGGAGTAATTAATGCTGATCAAGCGGGGTTTATTGCGGGACAGCATGCAGGGTATAATATCAAGCGGGCAATAGCGGTGATTTGGGAGGCCAGGCAGGAACAAGAGGACTTCCTACTGATGTCAATAGACGCAGAGAAGGCTTTTGATAGGGTTCACTGGGGGTTTTTAATGAGGCTGTTGGAAAAAGTTGGGAGTGGGCCTAATTTTGTAAACTGGGTGAAGGGATTGTAATAAGGGACCTAGGGCAAGGGTTAAAATTAATGGGAGGTACTCTAGGGACTTTGGGTTGGGCCGTGGGACTAGGCAGGGATGTCCGCTATCCCCGCTGTTATTTGCAATGGCATTGGAGCCGTTAGCAGAAAGTATCAGAGTGAATGAAAGGATAATAGGTCTAGTAAGGGGAGGGGTGAATCATAAGATTTCTTTATATGTGGATGACATCCTTTTATACTTAGGTAGGCCTCAGGAGTCCTTGCCGGAGGTGATGGTGGAGGTGGGTAGGTACAGAGCAGTGTCGGAGTTTAAAATGAATATAGATAAAACTGAGGTGATGAAGGTCCAGTTGAACAGGGAGATAGAGGAGAAGTTGAAGAGGTTATATCCATTGAGGTGGGTTAGTAAATCCTTAGGGTATTTGGGGGTGAGGCTCAAGGTTAGATATGAGGACTTGTACTGAGAAAATTACCCTAGGCTTTTAGGACAGATTGGCAAGGATATAGCGGGGTGGATGCGTTTGGAGATTTCCTGAGTGGGAAGGATAGCAGCGCTCAAAATGAATGTATTACCGTGTTTGCTGTATCTGTTTCAGGCTCTCCCAGTAGAAGTGCCGGAGGGGGCGATGAGGATGTTGCAAAGGCAAGTGTTTGGCTATATCTGGAAGAGAAAGCCCCCAAGAATAGCAAGGGCGGTGATGCATGCGTCCAAGGAGGAGGGGGGGGTGGTTAGGAGTATCTAATCTGAGGGACTTTTATAGAGTGGCACAGTTAACACATGTCTTGGGTTGGAGGGAGGGAGGGGAGGAGAAACCGTGGGTTAGCTTAGAGAAACTAAGGGTTCGGGGAGGACATTTGGATGCATGGGTTTGGGCCCCAAAGGTGGAGAGGGCGGAACTAGGGGAGGGAACGCCGGCGATGAGACAGGTAGTGAAGATTTGGGATAAGAGATTTGGGATGAGAGCCTGAGATTGCTGGGAGGGGAGCGGGATTTTCAGTAATGACTCCATGGAGGGGGTGGAAAGCCTTTAAACCAGGGTGGTAAGGGGGTAGGTTTGATATCTGGAGGGGGAAGGAGTTGAGGTGTAGTTTGCAATTGCTGGAAGAGGGGGCGCTTAAAAGTTTTGAGGTGGTGAAAGAGGAGTTTAATTTGGGGGAGGTGGCTAGGTATTCATATGTGCAAGTGCGCTCTTTTTTACAAAAGGCGTTGGGGAAGGTGGGGATGGAGACGGAGGCCTCTAATATGGAGGTCATCTGGTATGGGAAGAGAGGTTTGAGGGGGATGAACTCGGGTTTATATAAGGGGGGATACAAGGGGAGGGAGAGGGAAAATATCGGTATATGGTGGAGTGGGAACGAGATTTGGGGGTGACTTTGACAGCAACAGATTGGAAAAGGGTGTGGGGCTAGATAAAGCGGGGGCCCAGTGCGAGTAGATTCAAAGAAAACTGCTATAAATTGATGATGCGCTGGTACTACACGTCAGAGAGATTAAGCCGGATTTACCCGGGAGTCTCTCCCCTATGCTGGAGGGGGTGTGGGGAGGTGGGGACTTTCTGGCATATTTGGTGGAGCTGTGTAAAGGCCCAGGGGTATTGGAGGCAGATCAAGGAGTGGATACAGGGGAAATTAGGGGTGGCGGTGGACTTAGAGCCAAATATCTGTTTACTATCCTGGTGGGAGGAAGGGCAGGGGCAACGGGGGGAAGAATGGTGCTGGCGTGTCTAAGTGCAGCACGGTGTGAAGTGGCGAAAGCGTGGAAACAAAAAGAGATGTCCTTGGTGGAGCAATATGAGACAAGGCTTAGGGTTATGGTTCTTATGGAAAAGCTTACGGCAGCTCGACAACAAAGGGGGGGGTAAATTTGAGGAGGTGTGGGGGTCAGCTGTGTCGAGCTCTGGGGGAGGGTTAGGGATTGGGGGGGTAGCGGAGGGAGGAAGGGGGGAGGGGGGTAAGCAGGGGGTTAAATTTTAAAATTTAACAAGAGGGTAAAGGGTTATATTTTAAGGGTAGACTGGGGTTGGGGGGTAACAGGCTTGGAATGGTAGATTACATTTAGTAATGTTACCAAAGAATGGAGATAAGGTAGGGGGGGAAAGGTTTATTCTGAATTGTATTAGGAGGGGAATAGGAGTTAGAATGAGGCCTAACAGTTACAATGATGTTTGAGCACCTTGATGTATAGAAATATTGTAGGCTAGTTACCCAATGTAGAGTTGAAGGAACGGTTTCTTTTGTTTTGATATATGTATATGGTTGTGTTAAGGAGGTGGTGACAATAAAATAAAAAAAGCTTAAATACAAACCCCTCCCTCCCTTTATACTGTAAAATATAGCACATTATAATTTAAACAAGGAATACCGCAAGGCTCCGCACTCTCTTCACTACTCTTCAACCTATGCATTCGACCTGTTTGTACTATCTTTCAAAAATTTAAGATCAGCTATCACATGTATGCAGATGATTTAATGCTCTATACCCAACTGGACGAAAATAAGCCAAATTGCAAACAACTGGAAGAATGCCTATGTGAAGTTCAAGCTTGGCTTCAGCAAAACAACAAGGCAATAAACCACACAAAAACAGAGGTGATGTACATATCCAATAAACCTGACTTCAACCCCCCCGCAACAACTACTCTGAACAACAACACATACCACACAAAGAACGAAATAAAATATCTAGGGGTTACGTTAGACAGCAAACTAAAAATGGATAAACACCTTAGGATAACGAATTGTGCCATAATTCCACAAGCTAAGAGTCCTCCAGCCACTACGGAACATCATTGAGCACCATGACTTCAGAACAGTGGCTCAAGCTCTCATCACTCCACACTGGGACTACTGTAATGCTATATTACAAGGACTACCGAAAAAAACCCTGAACATACTTCAAATGGCGCAAAATGTTGCAGCCAGAATCATAATGAAAAGGAGCTTCACGGAGCACATCACACCAGTGCTAATAGAATTACACTGGTTACCCATCGCTGCCCGCATAAAATACAAACTTATAGTAACCACATTCAAATTGATACACAACTTAGCACCATCATTCCTTACCAATCTCATCCACTCCCAACCACACAACAGGAGCAGAAGAACCACCAACTTAAACACCTTATGCGTCCCAAATAGCATAAGGTCCACCAAAACACTGACCAGCAACAGAGCTTACACATACACCGCACCAACACTCTGGAACCAACTGCCGCATGACCTACGTGCAATCAGCAACCTAAGTGACTTTAGGAAAAAGCTTAAGACCCACCTGTTCCAGACTCACTATGGCATCACATAGACCATAACCCACATAGACGCGCTCTCAGGAAAGCAATGAGATGCAAGTATCCATAATCACTAGAATGACCATTGAAAATGTATATGTGAAGAATACGACAGTAAAATTGAATATATGTCATGTATATATGTAAATACACCCCCATGATCAAGTGTAAATAATGTAACCAAAGGTCTGTGCTCTGCGAACCCCCCTGCAATCGAATTGTATATACTGTTGATTATCCCCATCTAAACTCCCTGATGTGGTGTAAAGTAAACCGCTGCTGATCGCTGGAAGTAGCGGTATACAAATACTCTCCAAATAAATAAAAAAATAAAACTAATAAGGCACTGAAAAAAAAAAAGTGCAAAAAGACAAGCATCCAATCCTCCAGGTCGTGAATGCAGGACTCTTGACGCCTTTGGGCGTCAAACTTTTCAGGCCTCCATGCTTTCAGCTAGGATCAGTTCATATATTTTATATATGGGAATGTTCCTCAAAGATGTCACAGGAGATTTGGAGCTTATGAGTCCCCTTCTCCCTGATGACAAACGACAAGACTTCCTTACTCTTGTCAAGCATGCTCAAGACGTTTCCAAGTTTGTAAATCGTGCAGCCTTTGACTGCTTTGAATGCATCAGCAGAACTTCTGCTATTGCCATTGGTGCATGTCAGATTGCCTGGCTTCAGGCACCAGACTTGGAGATTTGGGTACAGGATAAATTAGGAAACATCCCTTGCACAGGAGAAAACCTCTTTGGCAAGAATTGGCAGGAAAAGGCTAATGAGATAGATGCTGACAATATCACTTTAGACAGATTGTCAAAATCTATAGCCACTCCAGCCAAAAAGAAACCCTATAAAAAAACCTTTTTCAGCAAAAAGAGGAAGTTTTATCCGTCCTATACCCAGCAAGGGCAAGGTCAGGGTCAAGTTGCCCAAAAGGGACAACAACAACAATCCAGACAACAAAAGAAGCCAAAAAGCCCGAGAGCTCAATCAGCTCCACAGGCTTATACCCCTCAAGGGCTTTGACTTCTTCCTAGAGAGCTTTGCCTTCCTGCCTCTGAAGGGTCCAGAACCCCTAAACATTCCAGGCAGGTTGTGTCATTTTGCTGACAGATGACACCAAATAACAGCAGAAAATTGGACTCTGTCCATTATAGGAGAGGGGTACAAGCTTCATTTCACAGCATGCCCCCTCCTACAGTCGTAAGACAGTTCAATTCCCAAACCTCTGCAGACAATCTACTGGATCAAGAAGTCTCAACACTCCTTCCCAAGAAGCAATAGAGGAAGTACCCATTCTCCAACAGGGTACAGGGGTTCTACTCCCCCTATTTTCTTATTCCAAAGAAAACAGGAGGACACAGACCCATTCTAGACCTCAGAGAATTGAACAGATATCTGTTCCGAGAAAAGTTCAAAATGATTTCTCTGGGAACTCTTCTGCCATACCTTCAAAGTCAGGATTGGCTTTGCTGTCTAGAACTAAAGGATGCATATACTCACATTCTGATCCATCCGGATCACAGGAATTTCTTACGATTCCTTTTCAAGGGAAAACACTTCCAATACAGGGTTCTTCCCTTTGGTCTATCTTCGGCACCAAGAGTATTTACGAAATGCATGCAGTAGTAGCTGCATTCCTGTGAACCCTAGGGATATTCGTCTTCCCTTACTTGGACGACTGGCTCATTCGAGCCCCCACGGTTGCAGAAGCCAGCTCTGCACTGTCTCGCACAATGCGACTCCTCCAATACTTGGGATTGGTAATAAACTTCCCAAAATCCCAACTTGTTCCTTCAAGTCCCTGGAATTCATAGGAGCTTGTTTAGATACCAGACAGTCAAGGGCTTTCCTCCCACAGCCCCAATGTCTTCGCATAGTGCAACTAGCTTCTTAAGCAGCAGGAAAATCCTCCCTAACTGCTCGAGAACTGCTACAATTACTGGGACATATGGCATCTACAGTTCATGTAGTTCCCTATGCGAGCAGCCCAGTGGACCCTATCCACACAATGGACACAGGCCACAGGATGTCTGTCAGACAAGATATCAAACTCTCAACGACTGATCTTGTCCCTACAATGGTGGCAATCACTGGAGAATCTTTTAGTGGTGTCTACTTTCCAACAAACCCTATTCCAGGCCACCCTAACAACAGATGCATCACAGGTGGGTTGGGGAGCACACCTGCACCATCTCTCTACCCAGGGTACCTGGACTCCACGGGAGGCTTGTCTTCACATAAACCTCCTAGAATTAAGAGCAATCTATCTAGCTAGCTCTTCGAGTATTCCATGCCCAGCTCAGCTACAAGACAGTCCTAGTCCAAACGGACAATCAAGTAGCCATGTTCTATGTGAACAAGCAGGACGGAACAGGCTCTCTGTCGTTATGCAATGAAGCTTAACGACTATGGGCCCTCGCCAGAGAGCATCAAATTCACCTTCTCGTGGTATATCTTCCAGGCATTCAAAACCTTTCGGCAGACAAACTCAGCCGAGTACTGCTGCCTCACGAATGGTCTCTCCACCTAGACCAAGTGACAAAGATATTTCAGATCTGGGGGACCCCAGACATAGACCACTTTGCAAGTCCACTGAATGCCAAACTTCCCCGGTTCTGTTCCAGAATTCCGGCTCACAATTGCCAGGCAAGGGATGCCTTCCTCCTCCACTGGGGTCAGGACTTCCTCTATGCCTTCCCACCCATTCCCCTCATCCCAAAGCACTCTTCAAGCTTCAGAGAGACACAGGTCGTATGATCCTCATAGCGCCACGGTGGCCACGGCAGACGTGGTATCCCCTGTTCCTACATCTCTCTCAAGCTGCACCTCTGGAGTTAGGCTGTGCTCCAGACTTTCTCTCCCAAGAGAACAGGATGCTATTGCACCCAAATCCCCAGTCCCTGCATCTCAGGGCCTGGTTGCTGAAAGGATAACAGGTAAAGGATATTCTTCAAGCTTCTAGAAAACCTTCCACAAGACGTTCTTACGCCTTTAAGTGGAAACGTTTTACTATGTGGTGTTCTCAAAAGGGCTTAAACCCCCTTATTATACCTTTGGAATCGGTACTAGAGTACCTACTTCATTTATCAAATTCTGGTCTAAAGACCAATTCAGTAAGAGTCCATCTTAGTGCAATTGCAGCTTCCTATAAGCCTCTAAATGGACAGCCAATTTCCTCTCATCCATTCATAATGAGATTCATGAGGGGTCTTCTATTAACAAAGCCTCCCATCAGGCCACCACCGGTGTCATGGATTTAAATCTAGTTCTGGGACAGCTCATGAAACCGCCCTTTGATCCTCTAGCCACTACAGCTCTAAAGTTTTTATCCTGGACGGTCATCTTCCTGATTGCCATCACCTCTGCACGTCGCATTAGTGAATTGCAAGCTTTAGTGGCTGATCCTCCTTATACAAGGTTTCACCATGATAAGGTTGTTCTCAGAACTCATCCACATTTTATGCCAAAGGTGGTTTTGCCTTTTCATTTAAATCAATCGATTTACCTTCCTGTATTCTTTCCGAGGCCTCATGCCTCTAAGGCAGAAAGGAACCTTCATACTTTGGACTGTAAAAGAGCCTTGGCTTTTTACTTACAAAGAGCACAGCAACATAGAAAGTCTTCTCAACTTTTTATTGCTTTTGATTCAAGTCATTTGGGACTTCCAGTCTTCAAAAGAACTCTAAATGGATTGCACAATGCATATCCTTTGCTTATGAGAGTAAGAGTCTTCCTCTCCAAGGCCATGTCACAGCGCATAATGTGAGAGCCATGGCAGCCTCTATGGCTAACCTTCACTGTGTCTATCGATGACATCTGTAGAGCAGCCACCTGGGCTTCGGTGCACACCTTCACAGCCCACTACTGCCTAGATAAAGCCTCCCGTCGGTATGCCTTCTTTGGCCAGGCTGTTCAACATCTCTTTCAGACTTAATACAACTCCTACCCACCAATCCTGGTAGGATGCCAGAGATCCATGGGAGGAAGCATGGCCCACCTCACTATAGGTGGCAGCTTCCTGGGGCCATCTCCCCGGCATCTTCAGCTAGGGAGTCCCTATATGTGAAGACTACATTCCTGCTTGTTCCTGGAGATAGCGTACTTACTCACCTGTAACAGATGATCTCCGGGAACAGCAGGAATTTAGTCTTCACACCCCACCCACCTCCCCTAGGAGTTGTTCTCTCTATCTCTTTGTCTCTTTCCTCTCTCCCTCTATCCTTTCAATCAGCTACAAACTTAACTGAAGAGGGACAGTTGGAAAGGCGGGAAGGCAGCGCGCATGTGCTGAGGGATGCTCCCAAAAGCGTTCCTATTGGACGCTGGGGAGCGTTCCCGCGTAGGCTCCGTCGGTACCGACAATACCCATATGTGAAGACTAAATTCCTGCTGTTCCCGGAGATCATCTGTTACAGGTGAGTAACTATGCTTTGTCCAGTATCACCAAAGCTTGATCCCAGAAGACATAATGTTGCTAGTTTGGACCATATATATTAATAAAGGAAACAATATGACTCTGAATTGCTCCTCTGAACACTAATACTCTTCCACTTTTATCCCCAATTACATCTTGGACCTGAAAAGGACATTTTATCATGCAGCATATTGGCAATGCCCCCAGATTTTTTTCCCCAAACATTAGTATTGCAATATACTCTGCTATATACCGGGTCTCTTAGCACATGTTCATGCCTCTTTAATAAATGCATTCACGGTATCATAGCCACATCCAGTTGTAATCTTTTGATTTATTTAAATAATACGCTTCTCTTATAAAGAGAATTAAGCCCTTTCACATTATAAGGGGGGATTTTAGAAAGGACGTTCAAGTTAAATTGTGGACGGCCAGGGCAGAACATGCAGAAAAAAGGCCAGGGACATCTGTGCCTCCATCTGATTTCAGGGACATAGACATACTTGACCTGGACATGCATGCAGATGGCCACAAAGACTCCCCAAATAGGGGTGCTTGGGTCGAGAATGTCCACCTCCAGCAAGCTAGCATTAAGGGGACGTCCAGCGGCATAGCAAAGTGAAAACATGAGCCCCCATTCCCTATCAGTGTTTGTTGGCCTAGTATAAAATACAGAGGGTATTAGTGTAGCCAGTGGCGGCTCAAGGCAATCTGCTGCCTGAGGTGAGGGATGAGATGGCACACCCTTCCCCCACCTGGAGTGGGGGAGAAGGTGTCTTTCTCTAAACTCCAGTCAGGGACTGAACCAAACCATAAAGCTGATTAGATAATGTGGAGGAAATGCAAGATGTTTGCACACCAAGTAACTAAAAGAAAGAGCGAGAACTGCAACACTGTTTATAACACCAAATTATAACTCATTTTTATTTTGTTATAAATTGCATCATGGTTCTTGCTTTTTTGCTTTTTGAACATATATTTTGCATCCACAGAACCCCCTCCCTCAATGAGTGCAGAACAGAACTAGGACATTCACCCACGGAATTCAATATTAAAAAAAAAAAAACTGATTCAGACCATCTCACTAACAACAAACATTCTCCAATACAGGCATATTGTGAACTAATACAAAACCCTACAGCAAAGTCACTGAGGATCTGTAGAGCAAACCTACCATACTAGCTCATCTTCCAAAACTCACATAAGGAGCCTACCCAAAGAAAGCATAACTGTAAATACTGCAGCGGGCCCTGGAACATCCAAACACATTTTTGAAAAGCTGAACAATTCAGATTACTACAGAACAGATCCCTACATACAAACTCCATGTTAACAGAACACCTGGCGTTGGCCACAAACTCAGAACCACAGACCCTCACCAAAGTACAGAATAAGTGACCATAACCTAATAACAAACAAATATAGATAAAAATTAAACTGAAGCCGCAAAAAGTCAGATTCTGCATACAATGCAATGCCAGAGAAATAGATTAATTTCCCTGTATTTTATAAAATATGAAGATAGCACCAAGACTGTTCATTAAATTGAAAATAAAATTCTCTTCTACCTTTATTGTCTGACCATTTTATTCTCCAGGACCAAGCAGGAAGTCAGTCCTTATATATGGGTGACGTCGGCGTCAACGGAGCCCCCTTGTGGAGCATTTCCCCAGCTTTCAAAGAAAGCCTTTGGGAATGCAGGCACGCATGTGCGGTCCCCTTCCCGCCCAAAGGTGCCATCTTGCTCAGTCTTCTTTTTTCCGCGGAGCCCTTCGGACGCCTATCCTTGTCACCCGTGAATAAAGTTGATTTTTCTGCGTTGGGTCGAGTTTTTTCTTCGGTTCGACGTCGGTTCCTTTCCCGCCTGGACTCGGTACACCGGTGCCGAGCCCGGATCTTTTTTCTGTTTTTGTCCTTAGAGACTGCGTTCGCGCCTTTTTCTTTTCCCTGGCAGCCCAATTTTTTGATCTTGCAGGGGCCCTTTTTCCCCCAATGGCTGCCAGTGGCTTTAAGAAGTGTGATCGGTGCAAGCAACTGATGTCTCTCACCGACACACACGACTGCTGCCTCTGGTGCCTAGGGCCAGACCATGATTCTACGGTCTGTAGTCCCTGTGGCAAAATGTCTTCTAAGGCATTACGGAGCTGTCAGCACCAGCATGAGAGGATCTTCTCCGAATCTGCTTCTGGACGGGTCCGGACTTCGTCAGAGGCCTCGACGTCTTAGGAGTCTGACCCCGAGCATCGTTGGGGCTCCTCTGAAAGGGAGTCCCCCTCGAGGAAGCATCGAAGGAAGAAGAAACCTGTGAAAGCGGCATCAGTGGACGCTCTTGGCTCCTTGAGGGCCAGGTTGCATAGCCCCGATCGCCGTCCCGGGTCTTCGGAGTCGGAGAGGCCTGCAAAGCATCCTCGTGTGGAGTCGGAGGCCCCGAGTCACGTGAGTACTGTAGTCCTCGTGGACTCTCCTCTGGGGGAGCCGACATTGGGTCCGACGCCGTCGGGACCCGAGGCGGAGGCTGCTGGGTCTCCTGAGCTCGGACTCAGGTTGACGGCCTTGGAGAGCAGATTGTCTGCC
Source organism: Ichthyophis bannanicus (assembly GCA_033557465.1). NCBI lineage: Eukaryota > Metazoa > Chordata > Amphibia > Gymnophiona > Ichthyophiidae > Ichthyophis > Ichthyophis bannanicus. The sequence goes on along the minus strand of CM066034.1, from coordinate 580,617,618 downwards.
TTCATGGAGCAGCAGCGGGTGCTGATCGCCGGTCTCACCGGCGCATCTTCCCCGACCACCGGGACATCGACATCCAAGTCGACCCCGGAGGCCGAGCCGATCCTCGAGACCATGCAAACTCGAGTCGATCCTCGGCCAAGGTCACCCTCGGCCTCCCGTTCGGGACCGAGGTCATCGATGCCGGTTCCCTCGGCATCGGGGCGGATGGCATCGGTGCCCGCCCACTCGGAGCCGCTCGATTCCTCCTCGGAGGAATCGGCGTGGGAAACGGAGGAGGAGTCGTCCCCTGACACCTTCCGCACTCGGTGCATCCCTTCGGACTCACCGGGATCCGAGCCTCGGACAAGGTCCCCCCCGGAGGATACCAGGTTCTCGGATTTCGTAAGGGACATGGCCAAAGCATTGGCATTCCCTACGGACCCCGAGGAGGAGCCTCAAGCCGAGGAGCTCAAGGCTCTGCAGTATGACTCTCCTCCTAAGGAGGTCTTTACTGTCCCGGTTCCTCCGATGCTGGAGCGGTTGCTCTTCCGCATGTGGGAGGCGCCGGCCTCGATGCCGGTTCTAAGCAAGCGGGTCGATTCCATCTATCGAGTCCGCAAGAGCCCCGGGTTTCAAAAGGCACAGCTACCGCACCACTCCATGGTTGTGGAATCAGCCATGCATCGCCTGAAGAGTCAGAAGATGCACTCCTCAGTGCCTCCTGGCAGGGAAGCCCGGAACCTGGATGCCCTCGGTAGAAAGTGCTTTCAGGGCTCTATGCTTGCTTGCCGTGTCCATACCTACCAGCTGTACATGGGCATGTACCTTCGAGACATGGCAAAGGAGATTGCTGGGTTCTCTGCTGGTTTGTCCGAGGAACCTTTGCAGAGGTTCAAGGCCTTGTCTTCTGGTATTCGAGAGTGCTCGAAGTTTATATCTCGAGCAGCCTACGATGGATTTGAGGCTTCGGCCCGGGTAGCAGGGGCCGGCATCGGTGCACGCCTCCAGGCCTGGCTACAATCCTCGGACCTCGAGCCATGGTACAGGACAAGTTGGTCGATGTCCCTTGCCGAGGTGCAAACCTCTTTGGCAAGCCCATTGCCGAAAAGGCTGCAGAACTCGAGACCGAGACTCTTACCCAGACAAGTCTGTCCAGGAAAACCTCTGCCCCTTCTCAGAAGAAGAAGGGCTCAGGGACAAAGAGACCTTTGACCCGAGGAAGACAGCTGCCTACAAAACCTACCCTCACTACCAGGCCTCTGCAGCTCCCCAACAGGGCCAGCAGGCCAAGGGCAGGGTCATGGGCCCCATACGCAGAAGGCGCCCAAGCCTCCTACGCCGGCTCCTGCTCAGCAGGGAGGGAGTTTTTGACTATGCCAGCATAGTCTCTCCTCCTCTCCAGGGCACAGGAGGCCGGCTGACCCTGTACGCAGACAGGTGGCCAGACTTCACAGGGGATACTTGAGTGTTAAGCATCATCGAAAGGGGCTATCTGCTCCACTTCACCCAGATACCCCTCTTCTACTTTCCAGGGGAGCCTCCAAGACCCCCTCTGCACAGAAACTTACTCCTTCAGGAGTTGGAAGGTCTGCTAAGGGACCGGGTGGTGGAACTGGTGCCTCACCACCTGGACAGGCAAGGCTTCTACTCGAGGTACTTCCTGGTACCAAAAAGAACAGGAGGCCTCAGACCCATCCTCGACCTGAGAAATCTGAACAAGTTTCTGGAGAGGGAAAAGTTCAAGATGCTTACCCTTGGAATCTTACTGCCCTACCTCCAGCAGGGAGATTGGCTATGCTCCTTAGACCTGAAGGATGCTTATACTCACATCCTCATCTATCCAAGCCACAGACAATTCCTCAGATTTGTGGTGGGAGGAAAGCACTTCCAGTACAGAGTGCTTCCTTTTGGCCTCACCTCCACCCCCAGGGTTTTTACAAAATGCCTGGCGGTGGTTGTGGCCTACCTCAGGAACCAGGGGAACTTTGTGTTCCCTTACCTGGACGACTGGCTTATCAGGGGCCAGTCTCCACAAGAGGCCAAGCAGGCCACCTTCACAGTACCAAAGAAAGAGCAGAAGGATCCGCACACCAATAAGGAACAAAAAGAGCGGAGCCTGGACTGACAACAATTAGGTAAACCTTGTTTATTGCGCCCCGATGCATTTCAGCTAACAGCCTTCTTCAGGGGGGTCTTAAAAGAAGCACACCTCAAAAAGAAATAACAATAATCATAAATAATAGTGATCATAAACATATATACATTAAATACAATTAAAACATGAATTTAATTATTATGTAATTAGAACGATTAAAAACATGCAATAATAATCATAACTTAAAATGAGGACAATCAAATAGACATATAGACATTATTAATAGAAACATCTAAACTTTTAAATAAGAATGTACCACTAGATAAAATAGAAGTTGAAACAGCCAATCAAAGGAAAATAAAAAACACCAAAAAGAGAGAAGAGGAGGATCAAAGGGGTTAATAAATACCTTAATTCTGTCAAGTAGAACGTTAAAACGTACACCAAACATATAAGACGCTAAAAGCTGACAATAAATAAATAAGTTTTCAAATATTAAGAAAATGACACTTATCTTAAAAACAAATGTACCTAACTAATATAATGACAGTAAAATGGCAAAGCCATGCTAAATACAAAATCCATGTGAAACAAGAAAAGCACATCTGAAAAAAATGCAGATTGATGTGGAGAACCACCTCTCCTAATCTATAACTCAAAATAAAACCATGACTGGTAGGTAGGAGCGCTCCTACTTACCAGTCATAGTTTTATTTTGAGTTATAGATTATTGTTATTTCTTTTTGAGGTGTGCTTCTTTTAAGACCCCCTGAAGAAGGCTGTTAGCCGAAACGCGTCGGGGCACAATAAACAAGGTTTACCTAATTGTTGTCAGTCCAGGCCACCTTCACAGCCATATCCCTGCTTCAGCACCTGGGGTTCGTCATAAACTTCCCCAAGTCCACTTTAGTCCCCTCACAGGACGTGGAGTTCATAGGGGCAAGATTGGATACCATCCATGCAAAGGCCTATTTGCCTGTGGACAGAGCTCACAGGCTGATAAAGTTGGCCGGCCAGTTTCGGGCGAACTCTCTGGTCTCGGCCAGACACTTCCTCTGTCTCTTAGGTCACATGGCTTCCACTGTGCATGTCACACCACATGCCCGGCTGCACATGAGGCCGGCTCAGTGGCACCTCAAAGCACAGTGGCTGCAGGCCACAGGGAAATTGTCAGACAGAATAAAGGTGTCCAAACTCTTGGTGGACTCCTTACGCTGGTGGAGGCATCTCCCAAATCTGGTCAGGGGTCTTCCTTTCCAGGCCTCCCCACACACTCAGGTACTGACAATCGATGCTTCCCTGCAGGGCTGGGGGGCACACTACCAGGGGGCCTGCACGCAAGGCCTGTGGTCTCCGTGGGAGGCCGCTCAGCAGATCAACCTGTTGGAATTGAGGGCCATTCGACTAGCCTTACGGACTTTCTCTCAGATCCTGTCTCACCAGTCTGTCCTAGTTCAGACTGACAACCAGGTGGCTATGTTCTACGTCAACAAGCAGGGAGGCACAGGATCCAGACTTCTGTGCCTGGAAGCACAAGCTCTCTGCTCCTCAAATCCCTCAATTTGATGGCCTGGCTGCTGAAAGGCTAGTTCTTTGCTCCCTTGCTCCTATCAAGGGAGGTTGAAGAGGTGGTGTTGGCTTCCAGGAAGCATTCCACTAGGAAAGCCTATGCTCTGAAGTGGCGTAGGTTCTCTACTTGGTGTTCTCAACAGCAAGAGGACCCCTTCTCCTGCTCGGTCCAGGTGGTGCTACAATACCTGCTCCACCTTTCCAACCTAGGACTTCAGTCCAACTCTATCCGGGTCCACCTCAGTGCCCTCTCAGCTCACCACTTGCCGGTTGATGGACAATCTCTCTCAGGCCACCCTCTGGTGTCTCGCTTTCTCAGAGGCCTGCTTCTGCTTAAGCCGCCTATTCGTCCACCGGCAACTGAGTGGGATCTCAATGTGGTCTTGCAGCAACTGACTCGCACACCTTTTGAGCCGATGGCAACCTGCCATTTACGTTTCCTCTTCTGGAAGGTGTTGTTCCTTGTGGCACTCACCTCGGCTAGGCTGGTGAGTGAGCTTCAGGCCCTGGTCTCAGATAGGCCGTATACCAGGTTCTGTAGGAACAGGGTAGTCTTGCGGACTAATTAGTGGAGGAGGGATAGTAAGGAAATCCACAGTACTACCTTTTAACTTTCAAAAGGGAGGCTATGATAAAATGAGGAAAACAGTTAAGAAAAAACTAAAAGGAGCAGTTGCAAAGGTTAAAGACGTACATCAAGCTTGGGTGTTGTTGAAAAATACTATCTTAGAAGCCCAGACCAGCTGTATTCCATGCTTTAAGAAAAGTGGAAGGAAGTCCAAAAAACTGCCAGCATGGTTTAAAGGTGAGGTCAGAGAGGCTGTTGTTGCCAAAAAAGCATCTTTCAGGAAATGGAAAAAAGAGCCAAACGACGAAACCTGGAAACAGCACAAGCACTGGCAAGTCAAATGCAAGGCATTGATAAGGCAGGCAAAGAGAGAATTTGAGAAGAAGCTTGCTGCGGAAGCAAAAACGCGAAATAAAGACCTTTTCAAGTACATTTGTAGCAAAAACCTGTGAGAGAGTCAGTTGGTCCATTAGATGATAAAGGGGTTAAAGGAGCACTAAGAGGCGACAAGACGATAGCGGAGAGACTGAATGAATTCTTTGCTTCGGTCTTTACTGAGGAAGATGTAGGGATGTTACCCATGACTGAAGTGGTATTTAAAGGTGCGGAAGAATTGAAGGAAATATCGATACATTGGGAAGATGTCTTACAACTATTAGATAAACTGAAGAGTAGCAAATCACCTGGGCCGGACGGTATACATCCAAGGGTGTTGAAAGAACTGAAATATGAGATTGCAGACCTGCTATCAGTAATCTGTGAACTATCATTAAAATCATCTCTAATACCTGACGATTGGAGGATCGCCAATGTAACACCAATTTTTAAAAAGGGTTCCAGGGGTGATCCGGGAAACTACAGACCGGTGAGCCTGACGTCAGTACCGGGAAAAATGGTAGAAACCATCATAAAGAATAAAATTACTCAGCATGTAGATAGTCACAACCTAATGGGAGACAGCCAACATGGCTTTTGACAAGGAAGATCTTGTCTTACTAATCTGTTATGTTTTTTTGAAGGAGTGAATAAACAGGTGGACAAAGGTGAGTCGGTTGATATTGTGTATCTGGACTTTCAGAAAGCCTTTGACAAGGTCCCTCCTCAGAGACTTTTGGCAAAACTAAAGAGTCATGGGATAGGAGGCAGTGTACTATTGTGGATCAGGAACTGGTTAAAAGATAGAAAGCAGAGGGTAGGGCTAAATGGCCAATTTTCCCAATGGAGAAAGGTGAATAGTGGTGTACCCCAGGGATCTGTGTTGGGTCTGCTGCTTTTTGACATATTCATAAATGACCTGGAAAGTGGAATAACGAGTGAGGTTATCAAATTTGCAGATGACACAAAACTATTTAAAGTTGTTAAAACCCAAGAGGATTGTGAAAAATTGCAAGAGGATCTTGATAAATTGGAAGACTGGGCATCAAAATGGCAGATGAAATTTAATGTGGACAAGTGCAAGGTTATGCACCTAGGGATGAACAACCCAAACTATGGTTACACGATGCAAGGTTCCACATTAGAAACCTCCACCCAGGAAAAAGATTTAGGCGTCATTGTGGATACCATGTTAAAACCCTCGGCCCAGTATGCAGCGGCGGCCAAGAGAGCAAATAGAATGCTAGGTATGATAAGGAAAGGAATGGAAAATAAAACAAAAGATATTATAATGCCTCTATATCGTTCCATGGTGAGACCTCACCTTGAATATTGTGTGCAGTTCTGGTCTCCGTATCTTAAAAAGGATATAGCGATTTTAGAAAAGGTTCAGAGAAGAGCCACCAAAATGGTAAAGGGGATGGAAGGATACTCCTATGAAGAAAGGCTAAAAAGGTTAGGGCTCTTTAACCTGGAAAAGAGACGGCTGAGGGGAGATATGATAGAAGTCTATAAATTAATGAACGGAGTGGAATGGGTAAACGTAGATCGATTGTTTACGTTATCAGAATATAGAAAGACTAGGAGACATGCAATGAAGCTACAGGGTAAACTATTTAAGACTAATAAAAGAAAATATTTTTTCACTCAACGTGTAATCAAACTCTGGAATTTGTTACCGGAGGATGTAGTAAAGGCTGTTAGTGTAGCTGGGTTTAAAAAAGGTTTGGACAAGTTCCTGGAGGAAAGGTCCATAAACTATTATTAAAAAGTGACCGAAGATATCAATGCTTGACCCAGTACAAGCATTGTGGAACTTGTGTCTCTTGGGGACACTGCTAGGTACATATGACCTAGATTGGCCACTGTTGGAAACAGAATACTGGGCTTGATGGACCTTGGTCTGACCCAGTATGGCATATCTTATGTTCCTATGACTCATCCTAAGTTCCTTCCAAAGGTAGTGTCCTCCTTCCACCTCAACCAGGAGGTGGTACTTCCGATGTTCTTTCCTAGGCCGCACGCCAGTAGGGCCGTAACTGTCTTGCATACCCTGGATTGTAGAAGGGCGCTGTCCTTTTTCCTAGAACGTACGCAGGGGCATAGAAGGGCTTCTCAGCTCTTCATTTCCTTTGACCCTAATAAATTGGGGTTGCCTGTCACTAAGCGTACGTTGTCCATCTGGGTGGCGGACTGTATCGCCTGGGCGTACAGGGCAGCCGGCCTCTCCCTGGAGGGTCGAGTCACTGCCCACCGGGTCAGGGCGAAGGCCACATCAGTAGCTCACTTCCGTTCTGTTCCGTTGGCAGACATCTGCCGGGCCGCTACTTGGTCTTCCAGCCAGACTTTTGCGGACCACTACTGCCTCGAGAGGGAGTCCCGTAGGGACAGTGATATCGGGCAAGCGGTACTCTGTAATCTCTTTGAGGTTTAGGCAACTCCTACCCTCCGGCCCTGGTGTTGGGCTACTGTTCAGGTGTGGTCTCAGAGAAGATTCTCTCACTGTTGCTGAAGCTCTAGAGGGAGCTCTATTTTTCAGCCTGGGTTCCTGGTAGCCCAGAGCTAGGCAGTCACCCATATGTGAGGACTGACTTCCTGCTTGGTCCTGGAGAAAGAGTAGTTACTCACCTGTAACAGGTATTCTCCAGGAGCAGCAGGAATCAGTCTTCACGACCCTCCCTCCTCCCCTTGGAGTTGCAGTTGTATATAGTTCATTTTCTTTTTGTACTGTCTTTTAGCTATGTCATTAGACTGAGCAAGATGGCACCTTTGGGCGGGAAGGGGACCGCGCATGCGTGCCTGCATTCCCAAAGGCTTTCTTTGAAAGCTCGGGAAATGCTACGCATGGGGGCTCCGTCGACGCAGATGTCACCCATATGTGAGGACTGATTCCTGCTGCTCCTGGAGAACACCTGTTACAGGTGAGTAACTACTCTTTCTTGATCATGCTTGTCCCAATCTGAGGATTCTGCTTTCCTCCTCCTCCTAGTGCCCCCCCCCCCCACCCCCATCTATGTCCTCCCAGGGGCAGCATGATGGTGATGCAGAGCCATGTAAGGAGATTCATTGCAGCATTATTTGCATAAATTTAGCTTGCTTTATTTTAAAATATATATGCTACCAATCTAAAATCCTAGGTGGCTTCCAAACATATACATGCAATTTAGTAAAACAGATGTTTCAATAAAACACATAATACAAAAAACCACATTAAACCTGATTAATAAAAAGCCACTTACACTCCCCACCCCCGATCAGATCATCACCAATCTGCACATCATATTTATTTCGCTATGACCAGATTATTGATAAGGAGGGAAGATATAAAATGAGAAACTAATCCCGGTAGCCATGAATTCAAATGTTGGATAGGATTGTGCTAGAGCTGGAAAAGTCCAGAACTAAACAAAATTAAACTTTGACATCCCTTAAAATTTGAAATGTCCTTTAATCTGACCTGATAAAATATTTTAAATTTCAGTCTGACAGCATAAAGAACACAAAACTGCAAATCTCAAAAACAATACATATTCCAGTCTCCCCTCCCCCCCAACCAACACCCTAAAGCACCTCCATTTCCACAAAAACAGGAGCAACTTGGTGCCCCAACACAGCACTTCCCACCCTCTGAAAAACAAGAGAGACTTTGTGACCAAGAAGGACTTGGCAACCCCAACATAACTCCTGAAACTGCACACTGGACCGGTATGGTGTTAATGTAAATATATATTCTGCAAAAGAACAAAGGGAAATGCAAGATGTTCGCACACAAAGGAGCTAAAAGAAAAAGTGAGAACCACAGCACAGTTTATAATGCAATGCAATGTATGCCTTCAAGTCAATGCTGATTCCTGGCGACCCAGCAGCTCCTGGGTTTTCTTGGCAGTGTGACCGGAAGTAGATTGCCAGGCCTTTCTTCCGAGGCAATGGAGGATTAAGTGACTTGCCCAAGGTCACAAGGAGTGCTAGTGGGAATCAAACCCAAATTATAACTCATTTTATTTTTTATATACTGTGTTAATGGTTCTCGTTTTTTCTTTTTGAATATATATTCTGCATCCACAGAAACCTCTCCCTCAACAATGGGTACAGAGCAGAAGTAGGACATTCATCCTCAGAACTCAATATATTTAAAAAAAAATTGGATTCTGGTCATCTCAACAACACCACACATTCTCCAGTATCAGGCATATTGGGAACTAATACAAAACCCTACAAAAGTCACTGAAGATCTACAAGGCCAAATCTACCATACCATGCTAGGATAAAATTCCAAAACTCACAAAAGGAACCCACTCAGAAAAACGATGCACTATAAATACTGCTGTAATCCCTAGAACATCCATACACCTATTTGAAAAGCTGAACAAGTCAAATTACTACAGTACTGTATAGATCCCTATGTACAAACTCCATGTTAAGAAGACATGGCCTCAGTCACACACTCAGAACACAGACCAAGTACAAAGTGACCACAACCTAAAGTAAAAATAAAAATATGTAGGCAAAAATTAAACTGAATCCCCAAGAAGCCAGACTTCGCATGACGTGCAACATCAGATAAATAAGAGATGTAGTTCCCCATAAAGATTGTGCAAAGTCCAATCACTAAATTGAAAATAAAAGTATTTTTCTACCTTTGTTGTCTGATCATTTTATTCTCTGATCATGCTGGTCCTGATTTGAGGCTTCTGCTTTCCTGTCTTCTCTTAGCTCTCTTTCTATGGTCTATATCCATCTGCCATTTCTGGTCTCTTCTTCTGTTTTCTTCACTTCCTTACATCAGCCTATTTCCAGTCCTAGTAACCCTCCCCATTATCAGCCCCCTTTTCCATTCCTCCCCTCCCAGTACCTTCCAATTTCAATCCCCTTGCATTCCCAGGACTTCCACTGGTGTCCATTCCCTTCCACTCCCCCTCTTTCCCCACTGTCCAGCCCCTTCTAGTCCAAATACCATCGCAGTTCCAGTGTCTCCTCCCTTCCAGCCCCCACCTCCTCCTAGGCAGTCTTTGAGGGTTTCTTCTTCTTGTGCTCCACCTCTGGGATTTCCACTTGGAGGAATCGTGGCCGTGGGACTCTGAGGTGGCTCTAGCTTTGCGGGGCACCGAGGTATTGGAGGGGGCCCTGGAGCATAGTGTCACCAGACTTTGGCACAGAATTGGACCTGAAAAAAGCTTTTCTGCTGCTGATGGCGGCTCTTCAAGGCCTTAGTGGTCATGGTTCTGCAGAGTCCGGGCCGAGACATCAGAGGCAGCAGTCGTGTGGGTCGGTGAGTGACACCATTTTGCCACACCGGTCATGCTTTTTGAAGACACTGGAGGCCGTCAGAAAAAGGGGTCTCTGCCTCCCAGCAGGGGTCCAAGGCCTTCGGCTGAAAAAGGACACACACACCAGTCGAGGAACACCTCAATGAAAAAAGAGAAAACAGACTAATCCAAGGAGTGACACTGAGGCGAGCTGGCTCGTGAGCGGGAAGGAACCGGTACACAAACTAGACAAAAACTCAATAATAAAAAACCTTTTTCCGGGGAAAGCTGGACAATATCAGATGGGCTCCACGGAAAAAAGGAGTGAGGCAGGATGGCACCCTTGGGTGGGAAGTGGATCATGCATTCGTGGTGCATCTCCCAAAGGCTTTGAAAGCTGGGGAGATGCTTCTGCATGGACTCCATAGGCGCTGACGTCCCCCATATGTGAGGACTGATTCCTCCTGTCCCCGGTATTGTGCCCTTTCTCGGGGCAGGCCCTCCTTTACCTAGATTCTTAGGCTTACCTGGCCCTTCTAACAGGAAGGAAAAAACAAGACACACACAGAAAACCAGTTATATTAAATTCTTGAGTTCTAGAGGAAGACCGTCAGGGGGACCAAACCAGGACTCCTCCGACCACCTTCGAAAATCTCCTGCTAGAGATCTGCCTTTTATTAAGACGTTTCGGCTGACATGGTTAAATTTTAATTAACATCGGATGATAATCATTTTACAAAATTACAGGTTTGGAATAAAATCTGCTTACAGGATCATTTTTCTGCTGATGCTTTGCAAAAGTCATATAAAAGTGGAAGTTACATGACCATGATCATAATCACAAAGCGACAGCAGGGGTCGCTACAATTCTTTCATCAAACAAAAGTTGATTAGTTACACTTATAATTTCTTTCTAAATTCTGCTGATTTCTCAAGCTTTTATTTGATTTCCAGTTATATGTTGATCTAAGGTCTCTGATTCTCAGAAAGTTCATGCAATAATGCTGACATTAGTTGTTATCTAAAATTTGACCCATCATTTACCACAAGAAGGGTGGAGGGACTGTCTGTAACACAAAGTCCCCAAAATTTGCAGAAGCTAGCCTTTGGTAATAGTAGCTGTGTACACAATTTGTTAATCTCTTTTGCAATAACTGTCAGCAGTCTTTGCAGGGACAGAAGCTTCTATCTAAAATGTATGTCTTGCAGTTCAGCCTTGCATTACAATAAGCATATATTTCTTCCTGATTAGAGGTATATGGCTATAGCCACCTTCACAGACCTGTATCTTCATCACTATCTGTGCCTTCATTACTGTCTGTATCCATATCAAGAGTACCATAAACAGGGTCATCACTATCCATATCAAAATCAAGATTGCCATAGACAGGATGATTTATACTAGTGTAAGTTACCTTATTACACAAAGGCTCATCAGTCTCTGCTATAGTCTCTAACTTTATTCGGTGGTTTTGGCCAGCCCCTCCTTTCCAATTCATCCTGCTAGACCAGTCCAGACAATCGGGTTATGCACCCCTGCCAGCAGATGTTGGAGACAGAGAAAAAACTGCACCAGAAGCTGATTGGCTAGAATCCGGTGCCCATATAGGACTACCCCTAGGGGATACCGTCAGTATTTTCTCTGTCTCAGCAGATGATGGTAGTTTTGTTCTGGACTGATTATTTTCCTTAATTTTCTTTTATTGCCTGGAAGTTGCAGGGCACACAGGAGGTGTTCCCCTGCATTACCCAGCTACTATGATCCTCACCTTTAGCAGCTCCTGATTTTTATCAGTCGAGCTCCTACTGCCCCCCCCCCCTCCCCTGGGGATCTGCTTACTGGCCACGAGGGCCTGTTCTGCCGATACTAGTGGATGCTTTTACAGCTCTGCTGCTTTGCCTTCTTATTGTGGCTCCCCTGCTTGACGGTCTCGTCTAACAGTGAGTACTTTCAACAAGCTGTCTGGATCCCCCCCTTTTCCCCCCCCCTCGTGGTGGTTGGACTTGGGGCAGCATTTGAGCCGTTCATGCTTGGCTCTACAGGACCAGAGGATTAGAAGGAGCGTTCCTCCCCCGCAGGATCACTGTTTATCTTTTTACAGTTTTTAATCCGTCTGAACGGCTGGTTTTTCTCACAGCCCGGTAGCCGCATTTGTGCAATCCTCCACGATCGTCGGATCTCTTCAAACACGTTTTTTTTTTAAGTGCGGCTGTTTCCTGTAATTCTGGGGCACTTTTGCTGTCCATATTTTATATTTTTCTCACCAGCTCGTGAATTCTTTTCACTAGTTCAGTCACTACACATTTTCTCCTTCGTGCCGATTTTGGCGGGCTTTTCAGCCGGCAGCCATTTTGGGTTCTCCTGCATCAGCCATATTCAGCAACAGAGTTGTTGTTTCAAGGCAGAAGCAGCACAATGCCTTCCTCTGCACAGCGCTGTATCAGCTGCTGTAAAAAAGCTAAGGAACTCAAAGACAGACTGTTTTGACCACACAGGGGAGTCTTCAGCTGCATCTGCTCCCCCACCTGCTGGGTCAGCTGCAGCTATCAATCTGCCCTCCACATGTACAGCAGACGGGCTGGCTGAACCTCCTCTGTTATTGCTTCAGGCTACAAATGCGACAGCGCTGGGGGAGGCAGAGCCCCTACCTTCGTCCGATGCGCAATTTTTATCTTTGTTTAGGCAGGCCTGGTCCCTATGGCGTTCAGAGCCGGCTACGTCCGGAGCAGCGACGCAGGGGGTATCGACCAACATGCCTAGCACACACTTGCCTTCCCGTAAACGCGCTCATGCGGCGTCCAGTGCTAGGTCCAATGTCCGGACTTCCAAGGACTTCTGGTGGGGCTCGGAGGCTTCCCAAGCTGAACCAGTAGAAGATATATCTTCGGGAGCTTCCGATCGAGAGGATGGTGAATACTCCCCCTCAGTTTTCTCGGCGGACAGCCAGGGCGATGCCCAGGACATCCGTTTCTTCCATAAAGACGAGTTACCGACGTTGATTGCCTACATCGGGGAAGTCTTAAGCCTGTCGGATGTTTCTGGGTCTCAGGATAATCAATCTCAATCAGACCCCATTTTGCAGGGTATTCGGAAGCCCGCGAGAGCGTTTCCGTTCCCAGCAGAGCTGCAACAAATGGTATCGCAAGAATGGGAAACCCCGGATACCTCTTTGCGCTCGGCTCGCCGTCTCGGTCAGGTTTATCTTTGGTCTCCCTTGGATCGAGATAAACGGCTTGCCTATCCCAAGGTGGATGCCCTGGTGACTGGAGTCATCAAGCACACGACCATTCCAGGAGAAGGAGGTGCAGCCTTGCGAGACCAACAGGATTGGAAGCTGGAAAGTCTTCTTAAAACTCCGTTTTCCGCTTCATCGTTGGCACTCCAAGCCACCGTCTGTGGTGGCCTCGGGGCTAGGGCCTTACTACGTGGAATACAAAATTTGCCAGACGATCCAGCCCTGGTTCGTCTTGAGTCTGTCACGGCTTAATTAGCTGATGCCTTTTATGATTTGCTCAGGCTTTGAGCTCGGGCCATTGCGTCGATTACTGTTGCTCGATGATGGCTTTGGCTACATCAGTGGTCTGCGGATGTTGCCTCTAAGACGCGGCTTTTCAAGCTGCCTTTTAGGGGTCGTCTACTTTTTGGTGATGACCTGGATAAGTTGGTCAAGGATTTAGGGGAAATAAAGCCCCAGCGTCTCCTGGAAGACAAATCAAAGTCCTCCGCTCGCCGCTCATCACGTTCTTATTCGACTAACTTTCGGCGCACATCTCAATTTCGAGATACTCGTCGCTATCGGTCGCATCGACCAGCACCTCCCGCCGCCTCCAACCAGTTTAGCCAACAAACGCAGTCCTTTCGAGGAGCCCGTAAGAACTGTGACACTTACTCTGCCTCAAACAAGTTCACTGGATCCGTGCGACCATCCTGCTGACGGGACCTGTCGCCCACCCGAGATACTGCCCCCGGTCGGGGGACGTCTTTCTCTTTTTTCTCGACAGTGGGCGCTCATTACCTCAGATCATTGGGTCCTTCAGGTAGTCACGCAAGGTTATGCTCTTGAGACTCATCGCCCTATTTGGGACGTCTTTCTCGTCTCGCAGGCAGGAGCACCTCAAAGACGGGAGATCATCCTCACCACGCTTCAACGTCTTCTGCTCCTGGGGACGATTTGTCCCGTTCCCGTCGCCGAGCACGGGACAGGCCGTTATTCCATTTATTTCGTGGTTCCCAAAAAGGATGGGTCCTTCCGCCCAATTCTCGATCTCAAGGGCGTCAACCGCTCTCTCCGCGTGCCTCGCTTTTGCATGGAAACCTTGCGTTCAGTTGTCCAAGCGGTCCGCAAAGGGGAATTCTTGGCATCCTTGGATCTAGCAGAGGCATATTTCCACATTCCGATTCGCGGCAACCACCAGCGCTACCTGTGTTTTGCCATCCTGGGCGTCATTTCCAGTTCTGCGCCATGCCGTTCGGCCTAGCTACCGCACCACAGACCTTTTCAAAGGTCATGGTGGTGGTGGCAGCCGCCTTGCGCAAGCAAGGAATCCACGTGCATCCGTACCTGGACGATTGGCTGATGCGAGCGGATTCCTTCTTCGAGGCACGTCAAGTGGTCTCCCAGGTAGAGGCCTTTTTGGAAAGTCTTGGCTGGATTGTTAATCAAGCCAAGAGCTCATTGCAGCCGTCTCAATGCCTGGAATTCCTCGGTGCTCGGTTCGATACCACCCAGGGCAGGGTATATCTGACGCAAGATCGATTTCAAAGACTGTCCTTACAGATTCACGCCTTCATGTCCCATCCGTCACCGCGGGCGTGGGACTACTTCCAGGTGCTAGGGTCCATGGCAGCCTCCATAGAAGTGGTGCCATGGGCTCGGGCGCACATGCGTGGACTACAATGTGCCTTGCTTACTCGTTGATCGCCGGTATCGGAAGATTACAATGCTCGTCTTCCGATTCCGCCCGCCACCAGAGCCGACCTCCGCTGGTGGCTTTGCCCCTCTCACATATTCAAGGGCGTGTCTCTAGAGTCGCCTCACTGGGTTTTGGTGACAACCGATGCCAGCCTCTCCGGTTGGGGAGCGCATTGCCTCGATCATACGTCTCAAGGCGTTTGGTCAGTTTGAGAGGCCTGCTGGTCCATCAACCGGCTGGAAGCGCAAGCTGTTCATTTAGCCTTACTACGCTTTCGGCCCCTACGCTATGGCAAAGCGGTTCGCGTGCTATCCGACAATGCGACGACAGTGTCCTACCTCAACTGCCAGGGCGGGACACAGAGTCTCGGGGTAGCCATGGAAATGCTCCTCCTCTTCCAGTGGGCAGAAAGACATCTCCAAGCTCTTTCTGCACAACATATCGTGGGGATGTCCATTGTGATGGTAGATTTCCTCAGCCGGCATGCGCTCGATCCAGGAGAATGGGAGCTGGCGCCTTGGGCATGCCACAAAATAGTACGCAAATGGGGCCATCCCACGATGGATCTGATGGCGTCCTCAGCCAATGCCAAGACAAAGGCCTTCTTCAGCCGCAGAAGGGAATACGGGACGCAGAGCATAGATGCCCTAGCGCAGCCGTGGCCACTGTCGCCGCTGCTATACATTTTCCCTCCATGGCCAATGATAGGCAAAGTTCTTCAGCGAATCTGAATGCACTCCAGGGCTATAATCCTGATAGCTCCGGACTGGCCTCGTCGGCCGTGGTATTCCGACCTCGTATGCCTAGCTCGAGCTCCCCCACTACGGCTCGGCTCTCATCGGGGACTTCTCAAGCAAGGGTCGGTCTTAATGGATGACCCCGCTCCTTACTCGCTTACGGCCTGGCTCTTGAGCGCCGCCATTTAAGAAACAAGGAGTATTCTCCCAAGGTGGTTGCAACCTTGCTCAAGGCACGTCGTCCGTCTACGTCCAGAACGTATGCTCGTGTGTGGTGTCGATTTGAAGCGTGGTGCTCTGTCTGTAAGCTCTCTCCCTGGTCCGTGCAAATTCCTCAGATCCTCGTGTTCCTTCAAGAGGGTCTGGAGAAAGGCTTAGCACTTGAGTCTCTTTGAGTCCAAGTTTTGGCCCTTACCTGTTTCAGAGGCCCGATACATGGTTCTTCTCTCGCATCGCACGCCGATGTGGCCCGTTTTCTCAAGGGGGCAAAGGTGGTTTGTCCACCCATCTGCCTGGTGGTGCCTCCTTGGGATCTCTCCTTGGTCCTCAAGAGTCTCATGGCAGCTCCTTTTGAGCCACTGCGCTGTGCTTCGCTTCGCTTCGCGATCTGTCCTTGAAAATGGTTTTTCTGGTGGCAGTCACCTCGGCGCGGAGGGTGTCGGAGTTGCAAGCTCTTTCTTGCCGGGATCCGTACCTGTCATTTTCGGAGTCTGGAGTAACCTTGCGGACCGTTCCTTCCTTTTTGCCAAAGGTCCTCACTCCTTTTCATGCTATCCAACCTATTTTCTTGCCTTCTTTTCCCGCAAGTCAATCTGCCGGGAAGCAGAAGCACCTTCGGGCTCTGTATCTTAAGAGAGTCCTATACCGGTATTTGAAGGCTATGAATCCCTTCCGTAAGTCAGATCGTCTTTTCGTCCTCTTCGCGGGCCCTCGTAAGGGCCTCCCGGCGTCAAAATCGACCATCTCCAGATGGCTACGGCTCGTTATTGAATCTGCTTATATCCTCAGCAGGAAAGCGGTACCTTCGGAACTGCGAGCGCATTCGACGCGGGCTCAGGCGTCGTCGTGGGCGGAGCGCTCTCTGGCTACTCCTCTTGACATTTGCAGAGCGGCCACATGGTCCTCCCTGTCCACCTTTAGTCATCATTATCGGTTGGACATCCAGGCACGTGAGGATGCCAGATTCGGGAGCACTGTTGTTACCGCAGCTCGGTCTTCCCACCCGGAGGGCAGTTAGCTTGGGTACTACCCGATTGTCTGGACTGGTCTAGCAGGATGAATTGGAAGGAGAAATTTCACTCACCGTTAATTTCCTTTCCTGGAATCCTGCTAGACCAGTCCAGGACCCGCCCAGATTTGTATGCAGTCAGTCTTTGCGAAAGTCTTACACAGATTTCTATCTCAAGCAGGGGTCCTCCACTGCTTCTCTGACTTATGTACATAGTTGCTTATGTCTTCCTGTTTTGGTTGCTTGTTTGCTTGTCAGAGTTTACTGACGGTATCCCCTAGGGGTAGTCCTATATGGGCACCGGATTCTAGCCAATCAGCTTCTGGTGCAGTTTTTTCTCTGTCTCCAACATCTGCTGGCAGGGGTGCATAACTCGATTGTCTGGACTAAAGGGGATAGAGCTGGAGCTCCTCAATCAACATTGTAATTTTGTTTCTTGCATTTATTTTTATTTTTGTTTGTCTTATTAATGGTCTGTAATCCGCTAAGGTGTCACTGATGAAGGGCAGTATAGCAAATACTACTACTACTACTACTTATTTTGTATAATGCTACAAAGCGTATGCAGCACTGTACAGAGACATGTAAGAGAAAGTCCCTGCTCATAAGAACTTACAGACTACAATCTACAAATAAACATAAACATATATCACATTCAGTCTCACCATTTGCATTCATTCTTTCATCCTTTCCAGTCACTAGTCTCACTGTTGGTGGAACCAGATCAGTCCAGTTCATCAGTATACATTTCCGTGCCACCATCAAACCCATATTGATAAATATACGATTCCCTTTATTGCAGGTGCAATATTTCTTCCATCACTCACACTATACTCCCATATATCACCCCAACTGCTTCTTTATGTCCCTTCAAAACCTTTGCAACTGTGCACAATGTAGAAAGCTGTTAACAAATATTCTACTTCTGCTTGGCATTTGAAGCACATTGTCAATTCTGATTTCACTATCTTATGTCACTTTTCCATATCGATGTGGCAGTAGTCCAAATTTTTAAATTGCATTTCATGGAAATCTGCATCTTCACATTCTCTCCTACCTATCTGGAACCATTAGCAAACTCTTGCTGGGTGATTTCTTTAGCCAGTGCCCTATTCCAATACTGCATTAAGGGCCAGAACACTAGTTTGGTAGTTGTCTTATCCTGTCTCATTTGCTACCAATAGGTGATGTCATTTCTCTGTTTCCATGGGGGTTGCATATCATCCTTGAAATCTCACTCTGCCTCGCATTACTTTCTCCACCCCCAGGAATTACAGTAGTACCTCACTTGAAGGAAGGCAAAGAAATGTCTTCCTCAACCCATACAAGGTGTACAGTGCAGACTGTCCCTCTGAGAACACTGCCTCCACTGTCTCCCGTTCCCTGCGTTTCTACTTATTGAACACCCCCTCACCCAATCCTGGTAAAAGAATCCCCACAACTGCCAACTTAACATAGTTTACTTTTAGCCCTACAAATTGTTCTAGCAAAAACAAACAAACAAAATATCATCTGCAATCAAACAGATCTTTATTTCCTATCCTCTCACCATGGTCCTACTACGTTCTGTAAGATCTTGTATCTGTATTGCCAAAGATTCCAACATCAATATAAATAGAAAACATGAATGTGGACAGCTCTGCCTTGTCACCCATTTATGAGGATTCAGGCACTCAGAGTAGAATACAGCAATCAAATCCAATTCAACATTGTCTCCACTATGTCCCACTGTTCCAACACCCCGAACATATACTTCCATATAATCTTGCCAAACGCCTTTCAGCATCCAGATTCAGTTTTAATCCTTGCCCTCCTGTCACTGCAGCTAACAACTTGCAGATATTTTTTGCCCCATTGCACTCCCCCCCTCTCAAAACCTACCTGGTCTTCTAATATCAGGCACAGAAGTGCCATGCCCAATCTGTTTGCCAAAATCAGTACTAATAAATTTGCGTCCATATACTGAACCCCCCCCCCCCAGTCTTCCTTTCCTTCCTCCTCCCTCCCCATGCCTACTACCACGATAACTCCCCCTGCTTTCTCAATTTTCCCATCACCCATTCCCTAGCCTTCTCTCTCCCTTGCATCATCTGTTGTATACCAACATGCTGTTCAAGTCTTCCGACCCACAACATCCAACCATCACCCTCCACTTATCTCACATACTCATCCCTCATACTATCCATCCATTACTCCCTCCTACTGTCAGCCCTTCCCCATTCCTTCCCAGACCATAGTCACTGGTTTCCTCTCCTCTCTGCATCACAGACTCACTACATCTTCATTGGTCTACTGTCTGTGTGAACAAGTTACTCAATTCATTCCTCAGCTGTTATCCTTGGTTTCTCCAAGGCTCAGCAGGAAAACAATTCTGTCTTGTCTCATTCTCATGGGTACTGTCACAGATTTCTGATGACAGAGTCCTGTTGAAAGATGTCCCACCAAGATTGTGCCCAATATCATCAGACCATTTTTTTCAATATATTCCATTCTGGGGATTTACCACCGCTCACTGTAGAGTCTATATGTACAGATCCTTTCTCAGGGGAGGGTGGAAAGAATTGGGTGTCCCAGTTTCCAGCAATACACTTTTTCATCCTTCTCATCTGGGGAAAAATAACTTAAAGCATCCAGTCTCCACATCAGTGACATCTCAATAGCAGTCCAGTCACCAACCTCAAACGCCTCATCTGAGTCCACTATAGCTTTAATCATCCATTTAGATTGAGTCAGCTGGCACATTCAAATGCTCCATAAACCGCCAAGCCTCCACTGTGTCTGAAAAATACAGCACCTGCCCATTGTGTTGAACGTTCAGCTTGGTCAGAGTGATGATCATTCCCTTACGGTGAAGCTCCAAGCACACCAGCATAAATCTTCTGTAGCCACCTGAGCCAAATAGTCATAGTACATCAGCATTGTGGCTCTGTGATAATCCATTTCTCTCACACACCAGTAAGCTTTCGTTAATAATTTTTATCTGTCTAGTTTAAAATCCAGGCTTTCACCAAGCACAGCCGAACATCTTGCTCCCACTGCAAGCCTAGCCTGTGGACAAGTTCACACATGACACTCTCCTCTGCTGCATTCAGGCCCAGCTTTTCTAGGAGCCACTATTCAGTAAAAAAAGATCAGTTTAGCATGTTTAACAGGTTCCAGGAATCCAATCACCTGAATATTGTTTCAGCAGCCGCAATTTTCTTGATCCTTAATTCTCTCTTGCAGCTGTGCATTTTCTTTCTGGAAGGCTTCAATTTGCTGAGCCATTTGAGGAGTCAAGTCTTCCTTTGCAGATAGACATTGCTCTGCTTCACCCAGCCTCTGCCTTTGGCTCTTAAAAATGTCTCTAATCTCATTGAGTGCAGTCTGCGATTTATTCAGCTTATCCTCTAAAGCAGTGGATACACTGTAACATATCTTTTGTACCATGTCCCTTGGTATGTGGAATTACTGCCAGTCACCCTCCACTGCCATCTTGCTCTCACCATTCTTAACTTTCTTGTGACCATATCACTGAGGTTTCCCCAATATTGCACTTCGAGGGTGCTACTGGATCTCCAAATGATGATCTTAGGTACAGTACATCGTGGTAGTGGTGGTTGAATTTGCTGAATTTATTGAAGATAATTTGGGGGACATAACAAAGCTACCTCCTTTTGCTTTCGTTTAGTTCACCTGTTTACTGGAAGTCCACTCAACCAGTTTCTAACCCAATCATTTGCTTTAGAGAGCCTATCACAAGGATCCTCTGTTTATTTTATTTTTTTTTTTAACTTTTATTTAAGCTTTTCTTGAGTGTACAAACAGTGAAAAGGAAAATAAATATAATAAACATACAAAATCTTCAAGAAAACAAAATACCACTCATCATAAGAATACACATCATGGAGAAAGAAGCTCTTAATAGAAATACATAATAAGAAGAAATAAGGAGTAAAAATAACATATACTCCACATAAGAGAGTTATTTAAACAAAATCATTCCTCCCCCTTTTGCTCTCCACTAGCCTCCTGTTCAGACAACCATTGACGCAGCGAAGCCACGTCAGTATATACATAATTCTGACCCTCAAGTGTAATTAAACATCGGCATGGAAACTTGAGGAAAAAAGAAGCACCCAACGCTACAACCCGAGTTCTAAACTCCAAAAACTGCTTACGCCGAGCCTGAGTTGTCCGGCCCACATCTGGAAACACCTGCATTTTGAATCCACAAAATAGAACATCTTTGTATTTAAAATAAGCACGAAGAACCCGAAGTTTGAGAGATTCCGTACTGAAGGTCACCACCAACGTGCAACGTTTGGAGATGAGATCCAGTGAATCTTCCAAAAAAGCGGTGAGATCCTGTTCTACTGAAACATCAACTGGAGGGGGGGGAACCCCTTCCTTTGACGGTAGAGCAGGAATAAGTGTAGGAATACAATACAACTATACCACATCCATTGTCTCACTAATATGTAACACTTCAGTGAAATATTTCTTCAACAAAATTTCAAACGAAAGCAGATGGGTATGAGGAAAATTTAGGAAACGTAAGTTCCTTGCCCTTTGCTGATTCTCAAGAGCTTCCAGTCTGCATGATAGTGAGGCAACATCCCTAATAAGAGAGACATTAACGTCTCTACCAGACTGGAGCAATTATCAACACGGGCAAGAGACTGAGAAAAGCCAACCAACTGTGAATCAATAACTTGTACTTTATCTACAACAGAATGAGTAAATGTACATAGTGAAGAGACTGTTTTAGAAAGTCTGGAGTCAATCTGCTGGAGTGCTAACCAAATGTCAGACAAAGTCACCACATGGGTGGGGGAAGATGGGAGATCCCCTATATCAGCTGGATCCACCGGGAGTAGAGTCGGGACAACAACAGGAGGGACAGAATCCACAGGCGTAGAAGATTGAGGAGGTTGAGGAGGAGGGGGAGGCGTCCGGAGTACAGGGCTAAGAGACGCCCCTTCCGAAGACAGATTAGCAGGCGGCAGGGGTAAAAGATGCCGGTCCATGGGGCCGCTCAGCTTACCTCGCTGACTCTCCTTGGCGACGGCTCTGTTCTCCATTTTCGCTTTGCGCTTCCCCATCGAACCCGGCAAATTCAACTCCGGCGCTCAGAGAAAACCCTCAGAAGCACCGAAGGAGCACATAAGGAGCGTGTCAGGCCCCTTACGACACGCCCCTTCGGACACGCCCCCGCAGGCCGCGCACACGCAGCCGCGTGTGAAGCAAGCGGATCTTATGGGGCTCGGTGGGGTCCTCAGCCCCAAGGGCGACCAACCAGCGCCTGCTGCTGACCGAGCAGGGACCCGGCTCCCACCTGCAACGCCGCTCCGCGGAACAAGAACACCCGCGGCAGCTCTCAGGTACAAGAAGATCTTTCTCAACGTGTTGCCAGTCCAGCTAACGTTTTAAAGGGCTCGGGGGGGTCCTCAGCCCCAAGGGCGACCAACCAGCGCCTGCTGCTGACCGAGCAGGGACCCGGCTCCCACCTGCAACGCCGCTCCGCGGAACAAGAACACCCGCGGCAGCTCTCAGGTACAAGAAGATCTTTCTCAACGTGTTGCCAGTCCAGCTAACGTTTTAAAGGGCTCGGGGGGGTCCTCAGCCCCAAGGGCGACCAACCAGCGCCTGCTGCTGACCGAGCAGGGACCCGGCTCCCACCTGCAACGCCGCTCCGCGGAACAAGAACACCCGCGGCAGCTCTCAGGTACAAGAAGATCTTTCTCAACGTGTTGCCAGTCCAGCTAATGTTTTAAAGGGCTCGGGGGGGTCCTCAGCCCCAAGGGCGACCAACCAGCGCCTGCTGCTGACCGAGCAGGGACCCGGCTCCCACCTGCAACGCCGCTCCGCGGAACAAGAACACCCGCGGCAGCTCTCAGGTACAAGAAGATCTTTCTCAACGTGTTGCCAGTCCAGCTAACGTTTTAAAGGGCTCGGGGGGTCCTCAGCCCCAAGCGCGACCAACCAGCGCCTGCTGCTGACCGAGCAGGGACCCGGCTCCCACCTGCAACGCCGCTCCGCGGAACAAGAACACCCGCGGCAGCTCTCAGGTACAAGAAGATCTTTCTCAACGTGTTGCCAGTCCAGCTAACGTTTTAAAGGGCTCGGGGGGGTCCTCAGCCCCAAGGGCGACCAACCAGCGCCTGCTGCTGACCGAGCAGGGACCCGGCTCCCACCTGCAACGCCGCTCCGCGGAACAAGAACACCCGTGGCAGCTCTCAGGTACAAGAAGATCTTTCTCCCCTCTGTTTATTTTTAATCTTGCTATGCAGAACTTTGTCAAAGGCTTTGCTGAAATCTAAGTACATCGCATCTAGTGTTCTCCCTCAATCCAACTTTGATCACCCAGTCAAAGAAATTAATCAGATTCGTCTGACAAGACTTACCTGTAATAAACCCATGCAGTCTTGGATCCTGCAATCCATTGTATTCCAGAAACTGCACTATCTTTTGTTCTTGCAGCATTTTAATTAATTTACTCACCATAGAAGTTGGAGTAAATGTTCTGTAGTTCCCAACCTCCTCCTTACTTCCACTTTTGTAAAAGGACTACATCCATACTTCTTCAATCCTCCGGAAATAATCCTGAATCTAATGAAGCATTAGAGAGGTCAGATAGCAATGCCACTAGAACTTCTCAAAATTCCTTCAGTACCCTTGGATGTATCCCATCTGGCTCCATTGCTTTGTTTCTGTTTAGTTTAGCTAGCGCCTCATGTACATAGTCTTTTGAAAATTATTCAAGTTTCACTTCATTTTCATTCCTATTTGTGTTTCTTCTGTGTGCACCTTCTCCTTGCCTTTCATCTGTGAACAAGAGCGGAAGTAAGGATGAGGCTGACAACCACAGGCTGGTTAGTCTAACCTCTGTGGTGAATAAATTATTGGAAACGCTACTCAGACAGAGAATAGTGAGGTTTCTGGAGTCTAGTGGATTGCAGGATCTGAAGCAGCATGGGTTTAGCAGGGGTAGGTCTTGTCAGACAAATCTGATTGATTTCTTTGACTGGGTGACCAGGGAGTTGGACCAAAGGAGAGCCCTAGATGTGGTGTACTTAGATTTCAATAAAGCCTTTGACGCCATTCCACACAGGCGACTTATAAACAAACTGAGCACCCTAGGGATGGACCCTAAAGTGACTGCTTGGGTTAGAAATTGGTTGAGTGGGAGGCGACATAGGGTACAGGTAAATGGAGCTTACTCAGAGGAGGAGGACGTTACCAGTGATGTGCTGCAGGGATCTGTCCTTGGACTTTTTCTTTTTAACATCTTCGTTAGTGATATTGCAGAAGAGCTGTTGGCTAAGGTTTGCCTCTTTGTGGGTGATACCAAAATCTGCAATATAGCAGACACCCAGGAAGAAGTAGATAACATGAGAAGGGATCTAGCTAACCTTGAAGAATGGTAGAAAATTTGGCAGCTGAGATTTAATACTAGAAAACGCAAGGTCGTGCATTTGGGCTGCAGAAATCCAAGGGAACGATACAGTGTAGGGGGCGAAGTACTTCTGTTTACGAAAGAAGAGTATGACCTGGGCCTGATTGTTTCTGATGATTTGAAAGTGGCTAAACAGGCAGAAAAGGTGACAGCAAAAGCCGGAAGGATACTTGGGTGCATGGGGAACATAAGAACATAAGATATGCCATACTGGGTCAGACCAAAGTCCATCAAACCCAGTATCCTGTTTCCAACAGTGGCCAATCTAGGTCAAAAGTACCTAGCAGTTTCCCCAAAAGACACAGGTTCCACAATGCTTGTATTGGGTCAAGCAGTGATATCCTGGGTCCCCTTTAATAATGGTTTATGGACCTTTCCTCCAGGAACTTGTCCAAACCTTTTTTGAACCCAGCTACACTAACAGCTTTTACTACATCCTCCGGTAACAAATTCCAGAGTTTGATTACACGTTGAGTGAAAAAATATTTTCTTTTATTAGTCTTAAATAGTTTACCCTGTAGCTTCATTGCACGTCCCCTAGTCTTTCTATATTCTGATAACGTAAACAATCAATCTATGTATCTCCAGGAACAAGCAGGAATGTAGTCATCACATATGGGTATTGTCGATACCGACGGAGCCTGCGCTGGAACGCTCCCCAGCGTCCAATTAGAACGCTTTTGGGAGCATCCCACAGCGCCTGCGTGCTGCCTTCCCGCCTTTCCCAACTGCCTCTCTCCAGTTCTTCTTTTTCTGCGGAGCCAGCAGGTCGTGTTCCTGTCACCGCAGAAGAATTTCTTTATTTCTTTTTATGGTCGCTTCTGCCTTCTTTGACGCTCTACCGGTACCGCCGGTCTTTCTTTTCCTATTTCTAAAAAAAGATATGTATATATATTTCCTTTCTATTTTCTTCAGGTGCATCCGCCTTTTTGGACCTTAGGCCGAAAACTACCTTAACATGGAAAAACCTGCCTCAGGTTTTAAAAAGTGCACCAAGTGTGGCGGTACCATCTCTGTCACCGACACCCATGAATGGTGTTTAAAATGTTTAGGTCCTGACCACTCCATCACGGATTGTGTGTCCTGTGCCATGATGTCTAAAAGAGGTCGGCAGAACCGAGCTGCCAAGCGCAGTACCCTGTTTCCCTCTGATGCAGCTTCGGTGGCATCGACGTCTTCCAGGGCTGCTTCTTCCTCCCGTGGATCTCAGGTAACTAAACATAAATCCAGCCGGTCCTCGAAGGGTAGATCTCCTTCTAAGCATCGAGATGCCTCTGGCGTTGCCCTCGAGGATTCTGCACCGGCAAAATTACCCCGGCGGGAGCCTTCGGCTTCCAAAGCATTATCGGGGTTCCAGGATGTTCTAGATGGCTCGGCCTCGACAGATCTCCTGGTGCCATGCCCTGGGGTACTGGTGGCTTCCACCGGTACCGACTTCCAGGCATTGGCGGCGTCCATGGACCAGAGAATTCTGAGCATGGAATGCAGTCTGGCGGCTTTCCTTGCGGCATCGACGCCCTTGGTACCGCGACAGACAACTCCACCGGTACTGACACTTAGCATCGGCACCGATACCGATAGCATCGGCATCGGTGTCTGCTATGCCGGTACTCTGTCCTACGATGCCCTCCGGTACAGATTCTCCGGTACCGGTTATTCCCGGTACCGACCTTGGTCGGTAAGGGTATCGGGCTCTGCAGGAGCATCCGGACAGACGATACTTCGAGTCCTCAGAAGAATCTGAGGATTCTGAAAGTTCTGTCGATGCAAAGATACTTCTTCCAGAGGAGGAGTCCTCCCCTAAACGCAGGATGTCTCCTCCAGAGGACATGTCTTTCCAAGACTTTGTCGGAGAGGTGGCTCGGGGCCTATCCATCACTGTGGCCCCTGAAACAGCCAAGGGCCAAGGAGTTGGAAATTTTACAATATCCCAAAACTCCTAAAGAGGCAGCTACCTTACCCATTCATGAGATTCTATATGATCTCATGTTGAGGATGTGGGAAACACCTCTTACCACCTCTCCTCATTCTCGTAGGTTAGATGCTATGTATCGTGTCCCTCCTTGTCCTTGGTTCCATAAGACTCAGCTTCCTCACCACTCTATTGTGGTGGAGTCAGCTATGAGAAGGATTAGAAGTGCAAAAAGACATGCCTCTAATCCTCCAGGACGTGAATGCAGAACCCTGGATGCTTTTGGACGTAGAGTCTTTCAAGCTTCCATGCTTGCTGCAAGAATCAGTTCCTATAGTCTCTACATGGGAATGTTCCTAAAGGAGGTCTCAGATAATTTACAGACTTTAAGTCCTTTCATTTCTGAGGATAAAAGACAGGACTTTCTCACTTGGGTCAAACATGCCCAAGATGTCTCTAAATGTCTCTAAGTCTATTAAAACTCTTGGCCCTATGGATCGTCATCTGTTGAGTGCCCAGGCTGATTTGTCGGAGAGACATATTTCGGGGGAGTCCGTGAGTACCATCCCAGAACTGTCCTCGCATACGCTGGGTTTAACCCTACCCGGTCAGGAAGTGGCTAATGGGATTGCTTCCCCCCCCCCCCCCAGGGAAGTTCTGTTGGTGGGGGAACATTCTATTGGTATACAGGAAGCTTCATCTATGTTGGCTGTTAATTTGGATAAAGGGAAGATTACTTTGCACTCGATATTGGATCTTTCTCCTTCTACTACAACTGTATCATCGCCTGTGGATGTTTCTTTGCGTGATGTTTGGGAGGTAGTTGTGCGCATTGAGGAGTCTTTGCGTTCCTCTCCCAAATTACGCAATTTTCTAAGGAAGTTGTGCAGAAGTTTTCTGATCATGATGATTCTATTGTTAAATGTAATACATCTTTAAATAAGTTGGAGGGTCAGGTCTCTGTGGCCAGGCCACTATTTCATCCTCGATTCTTGATGGTGTTATTATTCATCATCAATTGGAGTCATTGGAAAATGCTGTTCGAGTTAAAAATTTGCGTTTTTTTTAACTTTCCCCGTACTCATTATCTTTCCCCTACTATATTATTGCATAAGTATTTCAAGGAGGTTTTTAGTTAATTGAGGATGTCGAAGCTATTAAATTTTCTTCTGTTTATTATGTTCCCTTGCTGCCTTCCATGGAGACCTCCTCTCCTAACAATGATAGAGGGAATCGCCTCTCTGCAGAGGCTTTGGATGTTTCGGCGTTGTTAGTCTTCCTTAGATGTGATTTCGCATCGAGCTACCTTAATAGCCTCCTTTTTGTCATTGGCTGATAAGAACTTGATATTCCGATTATATTTCTCCAAAAATGATCAGGCTTTTTGTGGTAACTCGATTCACATTTTTCCTGATGTATGTAGACTCACTCAAAAACGCAGGAAAGCTTTTCTTGTATTAAAATGTCAGATTCTGGCTATTGGGGCTTCTTTCTTTTTAAAATAACCTTGTAAATGTATTTTGATGTATCAGGGTGTTAAGTATGTTTTTCTTGAATTGGCGCAGTTAGAGGCTTTTCTGTTAGATAAGGAAAATAGTTGTTTTGTCTCCTTCTTTTCCTAATTATAAAGGGTTTGAGATGTAATTTATTTCTTGGGGATCCATGTTTAGTTATATGAAGGATTAGTTTAAAATCTATTTTCTTTTGTGTTATTTCTATTTATTGATGATGGAATTACTTATTGTGTACTAGCTGCTTTCCTCTTGATGTGGACTTGATTGGAATGCTTATTTATTTACTAAATAAAGAATTTTTGAAACTTAAATTTAAAAAAATAAGCAGGATGGAGCCGGTGCAGAGAAGGAAAGGCAGGATAAAGGAGATATGATAGAGACGTTTAAATACGTCTGTGGCGCAAATACTCGAGGAGTGCCTCTTTCAATTGAAAGCAGTCTTTGCTATGAGGGGACATAGGATGAGAGTGAAAGAGGATAAACTCATGAGTAATATATGGAAATATTTCTTTATGGAAAGAGTGGTAGATGGCGGTTTGTGGGGACGAGGATGGTATCTGAATTCAAGAAAGCACGGGACAAGCACAGAAGATCCTTAAAGGATAAAAGGGGACCATTGTAGTGGATATGGAAGGGCAGACTACTTAGGCCATGTGGTCTTTTTCTGCTGTCATTTTCTATGTTTCCATGGATACAAAGCAGAAATATTTCTGAAGCAATTCAATTGTATCTTCATCCATTTCTATATATTATCCCTTGTCTGACAATACCACTTTTGCACTTCCTCTAGCACTGCTATATCTTTAAAAAAAAAGTCTTGTCTCCCCATTTTATTGCATTGTTTATTTTTTCTTCCGTTTGCATCTTTGCTTTCCTGATTACTTTCCTAGCTTCTCTTCTCTTTTCTAAATATTGTTGCTTGTCTTCCTCATTCTGTAATTTCTTGTAATTTATAAAGGCTAGCCTCTTTTTTTTTCTTGTCAGCTGCTTTGTTTGAGAACCATAGTGGCCTCTTTTTCCTCTTACTTACAGAAAAGGTTTGTTGTCCTTAAATAAATATATGGATAAAGAATCTCCTTTCAGTTTTGCCCACAATGTTTCTATATCCTTAAAATGTTCCCATCCAGCTAACAACTACATGAGATATTCCCCTATTTTTACAAAGTTAGTTTCCCGAAATCTAGGACCCTCATGTTTTGAATGAACCATTTCCATCCCTGTCCTAATACCAAACCACACCATCCGGTTAATCATTTGGTGCCGGTTGATCACTGGGTGCCGGTTGATCACCTATAATAACATCTGAAATACTCTCCCAATTGGTAATCTCCTGGTCCAGTATTGACCCCTCCTTTGTGTGTTCTGTCACCAATTGCTGTAACAGTTTTTCCTATAGAGAATCCAGGATCTCTATATTTCTAGATGAAACTGCAGCTGAGATGTCCTATCAGTAGCACTTTCCCTTTCACAAATCTGTATCCACTTCTTCCTGTGAAGGAAAACTGTATATGACACTAGTGTAAATGGATGTTCCATTTACTTTTCCAGTTTAACCCACAGTGCCTCCTCACCTCAAGTCCTGCAGTTCTGTTGCTTTAATATTATTTTTACATATAATGACACTTCTCTCTTTCTCCTTACCTTTTCCTTCCTGAATAACTTATAACCCGGTATAGCTATATCCCTGTCATGGTTCTTTAGAACTTAAAGATCTAAACACAGACTTGGAAGACATAAGAAAGACAGAGAGGTTGTAAACGGGGGCGCTGGGCGTGAATGTCCACAGTCTTGGCAAAGGCAAAATACTATTATGACTTGCAAAGGATTGTGGGGGATGTAGTCCATTCATACCAGAATCAGCCGTTCACAAAATAATGAGTTGTGTTGCTCGAGTGTAAGCAAAGAAAAATATATTTTATTCATGGGGTTAATTCTCCCACACAGATTTACTTGGTAACACAAAAGGACACTTGCTTCATTATTGTACTCAGGAAAAAACAAATCATGATATAAGCAACTGAACTTCTTAAGCAATCAAACAATAAAGACCTTGATGGGAAACAGAAAAGGTCTTTTTGAGGGCTCCTGCTAATAACTTTTAGCAGTGCTCCAAAAGCAAAAACAAAACCCAAAAGTAACAAAAACTGTTCTTTTCCAAGGATAACTTTCTTGTATTTACACACACAAACAGTAGTTTCCTTTCAGAGCTCATGTGCAATTATGCATGGCTCAGTTACCAATAATTAGCCAGCTGCAAACCCCTTTGCTGGTTCACTTTCTCTACGTGGCTCAAATCCTACCCTAAAGCTTTCTTGCAGACTTTTCTGGGTAGATAAAAGAACAAGTTATAGTTCCTTTTGATGGTTGTTGTATTAGTGAAAGTATTTTACCACAAAAGCCTAGACAGAGAGCAGTCCATGTATTCTAACTGATCATTTGAAATATCTCCTTCTTCTTCAAATATCATAGAATCAATATCATGGTCTGGCTCAGAGGAATTCCTTAATGGATCACTCTCAGGATAATATTTGTTTCCCTGCTGTCTTCCAGGTGAAGAGCTAGGGCATAGATCAGAGTTCATACCTGAGCTTCCTTTGCTGTTAGGTTTCCTCTCCAGATATCCTGGGTAGTAAGTAATCCAGCTTTTATGTCCAGCCTTCCAATCAAGAGCCCTGGACACTGGGTCTCTTTTCTCATACCTTCTTGCACTGGTCTTAGGGCCCCTTCCAAATGCAGCCGTCTCCCTCAAAGGTGCCGTCTGGGAATTCCTGGCTCTGTAACCCCACTCCTCTGGCTTCCTCCAGTCCAATGGAGTATGCTTGCCTCTGGAATGACTCCCAACACACGTACTGGTGTGGGCTCCTTCTTTAGACCTCCAAGATGTTTTTCTCTTCTTCCTTCCACGTTGCTGCTGCTTGCTCTCTCTGTCCTTGAGCTCTGAGTTCCTGTTCCTGATCATCTGATTCTGTGTAGAATATGTTTTACTTTTAACTTGTTTAGAGGGATGCTCCACCCTAGCACAGCGCAGCTGTGCTGAATCAAGCCCTGCCCTTGGAGATGAGTGATTGGGGATTACCTCATAGCTCTCCTGATTGAACACACGTTTCCCCACTTCAGCTCTTCTAGAGGCTGTTTGAAACCTGGTGCATTCTGGGACTGGTAGTCTTTTATGAAAATATTCTGTTTTAGTATTTCTACCAGCTAAGACAGGTTGCTTGTTCAGAGCCAATTCACCTCTTTTATTGCTCCTTCCTGAACTATGATAAGCTTCCTTATCACAAGGTACATGACGAGACCTACAGGGATATAGTCCTGAAGTCCCACCTCCAGTCTGGAAGCACCCCTGTTGCCATGGAGGAGAGAAGTCACGTGACAGAAGAGCATCACCTTGGTGTGGCAGGAAGTGATCCTGTAACTAGGACCTGTCCTCCAGGTGATGTAAAACCCTCTCGCACCAAGGACGTTTCTCTGGGGCCATGTGCCCATGAGGGAAGGGTTAGGACAGCCGTTATAGTTGGTGATTCGATCATAGCTAGATGGCTGGTGGATGTGAGGATCGCCTGGTAACATGCCTGCCTGGTGTGAAGGTAACTGACCTCACGCGCCACCTAGATAAGGTCTTAGTGCTGGGGATGAGTCTGCTGTCCTGGTACATGTTGGTACCAATGACATAGCAAAATGTGGTAGGGAGGTTCTGGAGGCTAAATTTAGGCTTTTAAGGTAGGAAGTTGAAATCCAGAACTTCCAGGGTAGCATTCTCCGAAATGCTTACAGTTCCATGCGCAGGACCCAAAAGGCAGGCAGAGCTCCGGAGTCTCAATGCGTGGATGAGACGATGGTGCAAGGATGCGGGTTTTGGATTTTTTTAGGAACGGGGGAACATTCTGGGGAAAGCAGGGCTCGTCTGAAGGGATGGACTTCACCTTAACCGGGATGGAGCCAGGCTGCTGGCATTAACCTTTAAAACGGAGATAGAGCAGCTTTTAAACTAGATAATAGGGGAAAGCCAACAGTCGCACAAGAGCGCGTGGTTTGGAAGAATGTATCCTTGAAGGATACTACCAAAAGCAGAAAGGTTCCAAAAAAGAGTAAAGTAGCCCAAATGCCCTCGAGTATGGAGCAGACAGAGTTTAAAGATCCCAAATTACCCATGCCTACCAATAGCCAAATTAATATGAATAAAATGCAGTCTCTAAAATGCTTGTATGCAAATGCTAGAAGTCTAAAAAATAAGATGGGAGAGTTAGAATATATAGCACTAAATGAGAGGTTAGATATGATTGGAATCTCAGAGACATGGTGGAAGGAGGACAACCAGTGGGACACTGTGATACCTGGGTACAAACTATATCGTAATGATAGAGCTGATCAAATTGGTGTATGGGTTGCGCTCTGTTAGAGAGGGCATTGAGTCAGAAAGGATTAAAGTTTTGCAGGAAACAAAATTTGCTGTAGAATCTCTATGGATTGAAATTCCATGTAAAAAGGGGAAGGCAATGGCAGTGGGGGCGAACAAATGGATGATGAAATGCTCAAAGAAATCAAGGAAGCTAACAAAAGTTACAGCACAGTAATAATAATGGGTGATTTCAGTTACCCCGGTATCGACTGGGTCAGTGTCATGGCAGGACACGCTAGAGAGATTTATTTATTTAACTGTATTTATATCCCGCTTTTCACCGGGTCAAAGCGGAGATAAAGTTGCTAGATGAAATAAATGACTGCTTCTTGGAGCAGCTGGTTTATGAACTGACCATAGGGGAAGCCATATCGGACCTAGTCCTTAGTGGAACACCAGATCTGGTGTAAGAGGTAAGGGTGTTGGGGCCACTTGGCAATAGTGATCATAGCATGATGATTTAATTAGTGGAGGAGGGATAGTAAGGAAATTCACAGTACTACCTTTTAACTTTCGAAAGGGAGACTATGATAAAATGAGGAAAATAGTTAAGAAAAAACTAAAAGGAGCAGTTGCAAAGATTAAAGACTTACATCAAGCTTGGGTGTTGTTGAAAATTACTATCTTGGAAGCCCAGACCAGCTGTATTCCACGCATTAAGAAAAGTGGAAGGAAGTCCAAAAAACTGCCAGCATGGTTTAAATGTGAGGTGAGAGAGGCTGTTGTTGCCAAAAAAGTCTCTTTCAGCAAATGGAAAAAAGAACCAAACGACGAAACCTGGAAACAGCACAAGCAATGGCAAGTTAAATGCAAGGCATTGATAAGGCAGGCAAAGTGAGAATTTGTGAAGAAGCTTGCTGCGGAAGCAAAAATGCGTAATAAAGACTTTTTCAAGTACATTTGTAGCAAAAAAAACTGTGAGAGTCAGTTGGTCAGTTAGATGATAGAAGGGTTAAAGGGGCACTAAGAGGCGACAAGGCGATAGCGGAGAGACTGAATGAATTCTTTGCTTTGGTCTTTACTGAGGAAGATGTAGGAATGTTACCCATGACTGAAGTGGTATTTAAAGGTGCGGAAGAATTGAAGGAAATATCGATACATCTGGAAGATGTATTACAACTATTAGATAAACTGAAGAGTAGCAAATCACCTGGGTTGGATGATATGGATGATATCTGCCATCAGCAACCACGGTAACCATCACTAACAGACTGTGTACAAGCAACTTAAAATCCTGAAGTATCTTTATCCTATGATTTAAAATGTAATATGTAAGCTCCAGTATTTCCCGATAGATCGAGAGCCCACCACAAACCGCAGCCCTCCTACGACTGAACCAAAGATAGAGCAAACTATCACAACCAGGCAACATACCTACCCGCCACCACCAACCAACCTCCCAGCCCAGATCCACACCGCAACAAAGCACACAAAATGGCCCTACCCTGCATCATCTCGATTGCCCTCTACCTCCTTGCTACAGGCTTAAGCAATGTCACTGGCCTATACACTAACAACAACCACATACCAACTATCCACAGTTATAGAAAGAGATGGCCAGATACCCCATTCTATCAATCACAGGAAACCTCCCAAATTCACCACCACCACCTCCTGCAGGTATCATTACAGCACAACAAGAAGAAGAAACAAGAAGAGAACCCCCTCCCTCGAATCATGAAATGTGCCCTTGTAAATGCAAGATCTGTACGTAAAAAATGGCCGGTAATCTCAGATATGATATCACTACATAACCTTGACCTACTACTGATCACCGAGACATGGCTTTCCTGTGATGACAACGTGATACTCAACCAGCTCCTGCCTGCTAACTTCTCTATCCATACATGTCATAGAGCAGCCAAAAGAGGAGGCGGCGTCCTCGCCATCACCAGATCTGATCTTCAATTCAACATAAAAGATGCAACCAGCTCACCGCTCCTAGACACAATCTCGATAGAGAACAAGTGTTCCTCCATCAATCTACTCTACAGAGCACCATCATCTGATGCAGATGCACTAACAACAATAATAGATGCAGCCGCAAACTCCCAGAGCCCACATACAACAAGCTGGGTACTAGGAGACTTCATCCTCCCCTCCCTGCAAGACTCTCACTCAAAGGCGTTCCTCGAAGCCATGAAAGATCTAGGATATAGCCAATTAATCAAGGAACCTACCCATATAAAAGGAGGCATGCTAGATCTAATATTCACAACAGACCCAACCATCAGAGAAACAACCATCCCTGATATATCAATCACCGCTGTCCCATGGTCAGATCACTCATTAATCCTATTCCAAATTCCTCAGCCAAGCCATGTCCAAAAAGATGAAAGCACAGCAATCGGTCAGTCCAACAATCCGCCGAGAAGATTCCAACCATTCAACAAAGATCTAATCCTGAAATCAGCAATCCCACTAATGAACTCACCAGCACACAACCCTGATGAACTAGTCTCCAACTGGAACAAAATATTCAGTTCAATAGCTGTTCGCCCAGCAAAAAACAAACCTCAAGCGAAACGACACACAGCAGCATGGTACTCTACTGAGTTGAAAGCCTCACTCGCGACACTAAGAAAACTTGAGAGACGCTGGCGCCGCTCACGCTCAGAAGCAGACCAAAAGGCATACAATTTACAACTCACAGCGCACCGTACCGCAGTGACTGAAACCATGAGACGTTACCACGCCGACACTTTAAAGAGATCCCTCAACAAACCTCGTGACCTGTTTGCCCTCGTTAAGCAACTTACAACAGAACCTGCATCAGAACAAACAAATGGAATCCATCCTCAAACATATGCGGATTATCTACAAACGAAACTTTGTCAGATAAACAACAACCCAGCGTCCAGCATCATCCTTCAGCCCTACAATCAAACACCACTCACTACCTTCTCAACTCCATCCAAACGATGCATCGAAGACACCATAGCAGCCATCAATACGTCCACAGCGCAATCTGATCCATGCCCAGCTTTCTGGGTCAAGGAACTCCGGACTGACCTCAGTCCAATCATATCCAGACTTATTCAACAATCGTTCACAACAGGTGATTTCCCACGCACCCTCAAACAAACTTCAATAAGACCTCTACTAAAAAACAACAAACTCGACCAACAGAAACCAGAATCCTACAGACCCATAGCAAGCATACCATTGCTTGCAAAAATAATGGAAAAGATAGTTCAGAGACAAATACAAGATCACATTGATTCCAATGCACCACTGGATCCATGCCAGCATGGATTTAGAGAATCTCACGGGGTCGAGACCCTTCTCACCACACTCTTCAGCAACATAATATCAGGCATCGACAATACCCGCCAAGGCTTTGTCCTTGTCTTCCTTGACATCGCGGCAGCGTTTGATTCCGTTAGCCATGAGCGCCTCCTAGAACGCCTCAAAGAAAAAGGAATCTCCGGTAAAGCACTTGAGTGGTGCAGGTCCTACCTCTCGGACAGATGGCAGCAGGTAAGATCCAGAAACACATCATCAGAACCATTCCACCAAAGCCAAGGTGTCCCACAAGGATCCTCCCTCTCCGCCTTACTATTCAATATATACATGCAACCTCTCTGCAACCTGATCCGGTCTTTCAACATTAACTGCATGATATACGCAGATGATGTGCTATTATACACGCCTTTTGCAACAGATAACCCAGACCTCGAACCAATAACATGCTGCATAAACGAAATATCCAATTGGCTACAATCCCAAAACCTCCGGATTCAACACAAGAAGACGGAGGTGATGTTCATTACAAGGAACCGTAACTTCACTGCCCCAACAGTACTGAAAGTGAAGGAAGCAGACCTCCAGACCAAATCCGCGATCAGATACCTCGGCATCACACTAGACCAGAACCTAAATATGCAAGCTCATATAAGTAACACTGTAAGGGCAGTATATCATAAAATTAGATCCCTTAGATACCTAAGATCTCTGCTGGAGCCAGATGATTTCAGGACTATCTATCAGGCACTAATTATCCCGCATTTCGATTATGCAAATGCAATACTTCAAGGTCTCCCCCAAACCACCCTAAACCCACTGCAAATGGCAATGAACACCGCAGCAAGAGTACTGCACGGAGCATCCAGGAAAGACCATGTCACACCTATAATGAAACAACTCCACTGGCTCCCGATTCAAGGTAGAATTACATTCAAGACCTTGCTGCTCACCTTCAAAGCCACCAAAGGTCTCTCGTCAACTTCACTAACTGAGCTAATCCAGATGACACCCCACAACAGAGACAGAAGGTCAGTAGCTCAAAACACCTTGATAGTCCCAAGATCTATAACTCAATGCTCCAAGTCAACATCCAGCAGGACTTTCAATCTTTATGCACCAGTGATCTGGAATAACCTCCCTCACAACATTAGATCAATCCCAGACATATTCCAATTCAGGAAGGCCGTGAAACACTACCTCTTCCTCATACATTACCCTGAACCTAATAGAAACTCAGCACCATTTGCCGAAACCACCCAAATCACCACTGTCTAAAACCATACAAACACATGATCAGCCTACAAATTGTATATATTGTATATTTTGTGGTTGTACATAGTTACCCTGTTAGCCAAGTTGATTATCCTGTTCATATGTAAACACAAAGTACTATTGGAAATGTGTATGTTCACTGTTTATTGTAAACCGCGCTGATGCTGAATAGCGCGGTATAGAAGAGACTTTAAATAAATAAATAAATAAATACATCCAAGGGTGTTGAAAGAACTGAAATATGAGATTGCAGACCTGCTATTAGTAATCTGTGAACTATCATTAAAATCATCTGTAATACCTGAAGATTGGAGAATGGCGAACGTAACACCAATTTTTAAAAAGGGTTCCAGGGGTGATCCTGGAAACTACAGACCGGTGAGCCTGACGTCAGTACCGGGAAAAATGGTAGAAACCATCATAAAGAACAAAATTGCTGAACATGTAGTCATGGCTTAATGGGAGACAGCCAACATGGCTTTAGACATGGAAGATCTTGTCTTACTAATCTGTCATGTTTTTTTGAAGGTGTGAATAAACAGATAGACAAAGGTGAGTCAGTTGATATAGTGTATTTGGACTTTCAAAAAGCCTTTGACAAGGTCCCTCATCAGAGACTTTTGGCAAAACTAAAGCATCATGGGATAGGAGGCAGTGTAGTATTGTGGATCAGAAACTGGTTAAAAGATAGAAAGCAGAGGGTAGGGTTAAATGGCCAATTTTCCCAATGGAGAAAGGTAAATAGTGGTGTACCCCAGGGTTCTGTGCTGGGTCTGCTGCCTTTTGACATATTCATAAATGACCTGGAAAAGGGAATAACGAGTGAGGTTATCAAATTTGCAGATGACACAAAACTATTTAAAGTTGTTAAAACCCAAGAGGATTGTGGAAAATTGCATGAGGATCTTGATAAATTGTAAGACTAGGCATCAAAATGTCAGATGAAATTTAATGTGGACAAGTTCAAAGTTATGCACCTAGGGAAGAACAACCCAAACTATGGTTACACGATGCAAGGTTCCACATTAGGAACCACTACCCAGGAAAAAGATTTAGGCGTCATTGTCGTTAACATGTTAAATCCCTCAGCCCAGTGTGCAGCGGCGGCCAAGAGAGCAAATTGAATGCTAGGTATCATAAGGAAAGGAATGGAAAATAAAACAAAAGATATTATAATGCCTCTATATCGTTCCATGGTGAGACCGCACCTTGAATATTGTGTGCAATTCTGGTCACCGTATCTTAAAAAGGATATAGCTTTATTAGAAAAGGTTCAGAGAAGAGCTACCAAAATGGTAAAGGGGATGGAAGGATACCCCTATGAAGAAAGGCTAAAAAGGTTAGGGCTCTTTAACCTGGAAAAGAGACGGCTGAAGGGAGATATGATAGAAGTCTATAAATTAATGAACAGAGTGGAACAGGTAAACGTAGATCGATTGTTTACGTTATCAGAATATAGAAAGACTAGGGGACATGCAATGAAGCTACAGGGTAAACTATTTAAGACTAATAAAAGAAAATATTTTTTCACTCAACGTGTAATCAAACTCTGGAATTTGTTACCGGAGGATGTAGTAAAGGCTGTTAGTGTATCTGGGTTTAAAAAAGGTTTGGACAAGTTCCTGGAGGAAAGGTCCATAAACCACTATTAAGAAGGGACCCAGGATATCAATGCTTGACCCAACATAAGCATTGTGGAATCTGTGTCTTTTGGGGAAACTGCTAGGTACGTATAACCTAGATTGGCCACTGTTGGAAACAGGATACTGGACTTGATTGACCTTGGTCTGACCCAGTATGGCATATTTTATGTTCTTATGTTCATGTACTGGATCTCTGTGACCACTGCTAAATACAAGTCATTCTCTTCCATTACAGCCTCTAGATCCAGAACCTTATTTCTCATACTAAGGGCATTAGTCTACACAGCTTTCTAGGTATTGCTCTTTTATCCGATTTCTATACAGGTATTTAATGTTTCTTACGTGGGGGCTTTGGTCACTTTTCCCCAAAGATCCTAGTTTAAAGCCCTCTTCAGTAGGTTAACCAGTTTGCTGTGGAAACACTTTGCCCCTTCCTTAATAGGTGGATGCCATCTCTGCTGAGCAGCCCTTGGAAAATTATTCCGTGGTCCAGGAAGCCAAAATATTCTCTGACACCATCCTGTGTAGCTATGCATTCATCTTCAAGATACATGCGTCTCTGTCTCAGCCTTTATTGTCAGCAGGGAGGATTGAGAAGAACATCACCTGCACGCCATCTACTTCACCCTTTCTCCCAGAGCCATTAAGTCACTTTTGATACTTTCGGAAGGATACCCAGCAGTATTATTTATGCCAGCATGAATGAGGAGCATCAGATAATAGTCAGTAGGCTTGATGAGTCTTGGCAAACTCTCTGTAATCTCTTGGATTTTGGCACCAGGCAGACAGCACACCTCTTGATACATTACGAGGCGCGATTAAAAAATATTGAGACTTACTGTAACACAAGTAGTATAACACTGACAGCTGCTGTACTAATTCTCCTTCAAAGTAGTCCCCTTCTGTAGAAACACATTTCCTCCAACATTTCTGCCACCACTGGAAACAATTTTGAAATGCCTCTTTTGTTATGCTGTGAAGCTGCTGTGTCGAATTTTGCTTAATGGTCTCTGAGTCGTCAAATTTCTTTCTTTTCAGTGGTAATTTCAGTTTTGGAAACAAGAAAAAGTCACAGGTTACGAGGTCAGATAAGTACGGAGGCTGACTGACTTACTCGATTTGGTGTTTGGCCAAGAACTGCTGGACAAGATGTGATGTTTGAGCTGGGGCATTATCGTGATGAAGCAACCATTTCTCTCAAACGAGTCAGAACTTGGACGTAGTACTCCATATTGATGGCTTTTTGGAGCATATTCATGATGAACAATACCCTGGTAATCAAAGAAAACTGAGCATGACCTTGACATTGCTCCTCACCTGACGGGCTTTCTTGGTTCTGGGAGAGTCTGGAGTCCTCCTCCATTATAAGGATTGAGCCTTAGTTTCTGGGTCATAACCATAAACCCGTAATTCATCACCAGTAATAATCTTTTTGATGAAATCTGAGTCATTTTCAATGCATTCTAACAACTCCCTGGCTGCAGACAGTCTATCTTCTTTTTGGTCAGGGGACAGGAGTTTTGGCACAAATTTTGCAGACACACATCTCAAACCCAAATCAACAGTAAGAATGGAATGTACCGACCTGAAACTGTTGTCCATGTCCTCAGCAAGCTCCTTGATAATCAATCGATGATTTGAGCATATTGTGTCATACATTGCTTCAACTTTGTCTTCATTCCTGCTCATGGATGGCCTTCCAAGAACGTTCATCACTGTCAACACATTCGTGGCCTTCTTGGAAACGTTTGTGCCAGTCATAAACTTGAGCATGACTCATGCATTCATCGCCATACACTTACTGTAACTTGTCACAAGCTTTTTTGCATGAATCTCCAAGTTTCTGGCAGAATTTAATGCAAATTTGCTGTTCAGTTTTTTCATTCATCGTAAAGCTGATTAAATGCTTTTACACGTTACCAAATATCACGTGATTAAAAAAAGGACAGGTGTGCTGCAGCCACGCTACATTCTGCATATGCAGTACACATAACTAGGTCAGTGCATACTTAATTTATATCCAGTAAACATACCTTAGGATCATACCTCACCGCGTCACCCCCACTTTGTGCTCAAAATTAACACCCCTTTCTCCCAAAAAGCCTATCTCCAGGAATAAGCAGAAATATAGTCTTCACATATGGATGACATCGGTACCGACGGAGCCTTCACGGGAACGCTCTCCAGCATCCAATAGGAAAGCTTTTGGGAGCACTTCACTGCGCCTACGTGTTTGCCTTCCTGCCTTCCCAACTCCCTCTCTTCAGTTCTTCGTTTTCCGTAGAGCCAGCAGGAAGCAAATCCTGTCACCACAGAAAATCGTCTTTTTTTGTTTCTTGTGGTTAGCGTCTGCCTTCCCATCGACACCGGCACCTTCTCAACACCATCAGATCCCTTATTTTTTCTTTCATTCTTTTCTTAAAAAAAAAAAAACATCTTCAGGCGCATTGACGCCGTTTTAGGCTTTAAGCCTACCATACTGTCCACCAAAGGTATAGAGAAACCGACTAGTAGTTTCAAAAACTGTTCCAAGTGTGGCAGTACCATTTCAGCACCTGACTGGTGCTTGAAATGCCTCAGTCCCGACCACCAGTCAACATAATGTTCCCTTTGTAAAAAGATGACAAAGAGAGGGCTGCAGAAACGGGCCTCTAAATTTGGAACGCTCTTCGCTTCAGACGTGGTATCTTTGACATCAACGTCATTGAGAGCCTCATCTTCCTCTCGTGGATCTCAGGTATCGAAAGTGTTTAAGCATAAAATTTTATCGAAGACAGAAAATTCCTCCAGAGATAGATCTTGTTCCCAACATTGAGATGCCTCAGTCGTTGCCATGGAGGTGGATCGGCCTGCCAAACAGTCCCACCAGGAGGACCTGCCCTCCAAGGCCATCGAGGGGCTCCAGGATGCTCCCGAGGCCTTGACCTGAGAGCTACTGGTGCCATGGTCTGGGTCGGTGGCACAAGTTTCCATCACCGATACCCAAGCATCAGCAATTTCGATAGACCATCGAGTGGAGCTTGACAGCTCTATTGGCAGCCTCTGTTCCCTTCAAACCTTTGTCTTCCGACACCAGGCCATCCATACCGATAAAGGTACTGGCATTGAAGTTGGCACCGGTGCAGGGTACATCGGGATACATGGCACTGTGATCACTGCCTCCTATGCCTTCCCTCAAGTCCATTCCCGATACCGGGGCTCGACCCAAACGGTTTCCTGAGCCCGATATCGACACTCATTGGTATCGGTGCTTGGTGGAGGGCAAACACCGTTCCTGCCAATACATCGAGTCTTCCGATTCTGACTCCCCTGTTTCGGATGAGGAATCACTCGATTCCCAGGGGCCTGAGGCCTGCCTTCTGAGCCCTCTCCACCTCCAGAACGACGCATGTCGTCTCATGAGGACATGTCCTTCCAGTAATTCATTTGAGACCTAGCTAGGAGTCTCTCCATAACAGTGACATCCAAGAAAGAGCACAGAAACAGAAGAATTAGAGATCCTCCAGTACCCAGCAGCTCCCAAGGAGGCGGCCACCCTGCCGGTGCACTGCATACTCCATGATCTAATGCTCCGGATGTGGGAGACTCCCTTCACAATTTCGCCTCATACTCGACGCCTTGAAACCAGGTATTGAATACCGGAGTGTCCTGGCTTCCAAAAGCCACAGCTTCCCCACCATTCAATGGTGGTAAAATCGGCGATGCGCCGACTCAAGAGTTCCAAAACTCATTCCTCTAACCCATCGGGTAACCCTCAATGCTTTTGGGTGTCGATGTTTTCGGGCATCCATGCTCTCCTATATACTCTATATGGCTATGTTCCTTAAAGAGATTGCCAGGGACCTCGAGACCGTGGTCCCTTTTCTCCCAGATGATAAGAGGGAAGACTATCTTTCTCTAGTCAAGCATACCCAAAATGTATCGAAGTTTGTCAGTAGGGCAACTTTCGATGCTTATGAATGCATAAGCAGAGCCACAGCAATATGCATTGGTGCACGCAGGATTGCATGGCCCCAGGCCTCAGATCTTGAACAGTGGGTTCAAGATAAGCTGGGCAACATACCTTGCACAGGGGAGAACCTCTTTGGCAAAGACTGGCAGGATAAGGCTTCTCAGAGTCATAGAATACCACTCTAAACAGACTGTCCAGAACAACAGCTAATCCTGCTAGAAAAAAGACAAATGCAAAGAAGGCGTTCTTCAATAAAAAGAAGAAATTCTACTCTGCTTATCCTTCTGCTTCTCAGTACCAGGCTCAAGGCCCTCAGAAGAGACAGCAGCCTCCTAAACAACAAAAGAAGCCATGGGTCACTAAATCTCAACCAGTTTCACAGCCAAAGTCTGTGCCTGGTTTTTTACTTTTTCTAGAGAACATTGCCACCCTGCCTCTGGAGGACCCTCACCCCTCCACATAGCAGGCAGACTGTGTCACTATACCCACAGAGGGCACCTTATCACCTCAGAGCAGTGGACACTAACCATAGTTCGGGAGGGGTACAGACTTCATCTGCAAACTCTGCCCCCCTCAACTTTCGAAGGGAAATATCACATTTGCTGCTCCCCTACAAGAAGAGGTGTCTTCTCTTGCATCTCAGGGCACCATAGATGTCCCGATATCCCAGCAGGAATGGGATTCTACTCTCTGCACTTTCTCATACCAAGACATCAATTCCCTCTTCAAGAATTTTTTAAACATGGGGCACTCAAAGGCTCCCTCCTCAAAAGTCCCATCACAACTCCTCAGTCATATCTTGGCATAATGTCTGCATCTGCAGATATCTCAAACACTCTTACCACAACCTCTCAGTATCCAATAGCTGCCCCAAATTACACAAACCTCAGAGCTCTCAAAGTTGAAACACAGAACTCCCCATTTCTGGTAGAAAATCTCCATTTCTACCCAGGGGAAGATAGGAGAATTGGGGTGAGAGAATAAGTTTCTTGTGGAGCCAATTCCATGTCCAGCACT
The DNA here is from genome assembly GCA_033557465.1 of Ichthyophis bannanicus. NCBI lineage: Eukaryota > Metazoa > Chordata > Amphibia > Gymnophiona > Ichthyophiidae > Ichthyophis > Ichthyophis bannanicus. Next base: position 580,574,514 of record CM066034.1, on the reverse strand, counting down.
CCACCTTTACCAAAATACTTGTTTATTCAGCCCCCCCCCCTCCAATATATGTGCCTCTCTGGACCTCTGAAAGAGCTGGCCATGAGTTAAAAGCTGAGCTGGGCAGAGAAAATGATATTTATATGCCTAGAGGACATGAGCAGGATACGATAGACACATTTGAATATGTAAAAGATATAAATACTGCACAAAAAGAAATAATTTTTTCAATGGAAAAGGAAGTTTCTCTTTGTTTCTCCAGGCCAGCCCAGGCATCATTGGGTACTCATCCCCCCTCCAGCAGCTGAGGACTGAATTCAAAGGAGTCTTGCTGACGTAATATCTAGCTCCCCCTACAGCATCAGACTCAGTCTTTCAGTCCTCAGCAGCTGGAAAGGACCTTACAGAGCTTAGTCTCTCTAGTCAGGAGATTCCTTTCCTGTATTTTTCCTTAGAAAAGCTAAAGGGACCTTACAATAGGGGTTGGATTACTCTAGCAAGGCAGGAAATCCAACAGAGGTGACTTTAAGCTGGGAGTGCTTCCCCCCGGGTATCAGGCAGAGTGAAGGGCAGCAGAGGCAGGACCTGCCTTGACCTGGTGCTCAATTTCAAACACTGCCCAGGTGCAAAGTGCCTGGGAGCCCCAGTTCACTCCTCCTCTTTCTCCCAGCGGCGGGCAGGGGGAGCCATGACTATCCCAGAAGAGCAATAGTAAACGGAGGTGGTTTTTGTAAGATTCGCCGCTCCACGCAGGTAAGGGTACTCTGGGGGGCATGAAGAGGGCCGATCCTTATTACCTGCAGTCGGCGGGACTCACCACAGGCCATGCTCCTTCCCGTCTTGCAGCGTCAGTGGGGCTATGATCTGGTTCAAATAACCGCAAAGAATGTGGCATCAATTATTGCAGCAAGGCGTTTTCTCTGGCTCAGAAACTGGGCAGCGGATGCGTCTTCAAAGGCTCGTCTCAGCAAGCTCCCCTTTTTGGGGAAGCGCTGGACAATATGGTGAAAGAGTGATTCCAAGGAAGGCCGTCTGCCGGAGGACCGTCCGAAGGATCCGAAACCAGGAGGGCCGCAGCAAGGACAGGCAAGAGTTTTCCTTAGGTTCCGGGCACCTCGGGTATGCGCCATACCAGAGGGATCACTATGTGGCCAGAGGGCAGTCCTTTCGGGAAGCCCAAGAGTTTGGACGGGACTATTTCGCTGCCTAGCAAGCCGCAATCATGAAGCTGCAATGAAGTCAAGCAGGTCCAGTTGGAGTTGGCGATAGGGGGTCGGTTACAACATTTTTACTCCACCTGGGCCGTGGTCACAACAGACCAGTGGGTCTTGGAAATCATCCGGAAAGGTTATGCGCTTATATTTTGGAGACCCCTGTGCAAGGTGTTTGTCGCCTTATCATGCAAGGCGCTGGAGAAGAGGGAAGCAGTCTGCACCACCCTTCGGCGCTTATTACAGCTTCGAGCAGTGGTACCGGTACCCCAAGACCAGTGAGGGTCCAGTTGATACTTCATTTATTTTGTGGTACCCAAAAAGAAGGGGTCCTTCCGGCTCATCCTCGATCTCAAGCATGTAAACCGTAGCTTGAGAGTACCACATTTTTGGATGGAAACGTTGCGCTTGGTGATTCTGGCGGTGAGGCAAATTTTTGTTGGGATTGGACCTCACAGAAGCTTATCTGCATATTCCCATCAGGGCAGACCATCAAAGATTTCTGCACTTCGCCTTGCTCATAGGCCATTTCCAGTTCAGGGTGCTGCCCTTCAGCCTGGCCACAGCACTGCGCACTTTCACGAAGGTGATGGTGGTAGTAGCGGTGGGCGCTGAAACAGGAAGGGATCTTAGTGCCTCCCTGTCTAGATGATTGGCGTATTCGGGCAAAGTCTGAGGCGGAGGCCTACGGCTCTATGCAGTGGGTTCTAGAGTTTCTACAACAGCTAGGCTGGGTGGTCAACCTGACCAAAAGCCAGCTTCAACTGGTGCAGCGCCTGGTATATCTTGGGGCCTTATTCAATACAGAGGCAGGTTTGGTTGCGCTACCCAAGGAAAGATCCTGGTGCAGGTTCAGAGATTTCTGCACATGAAGGCACCAATAGCTTGGTACTGCATGCAACTGTTGGGTTCGATGGCAGCAACCTTAGATCTGGTGCTGTGGGCCAGGGCCCACATGCGTCCACTTCAGCAAGCGCTCCTATTACAGTGGTCGCCTCCGAGGTACCCGTTATTGCGAAAGCTAGTGTGTCCAGAGGAGATCAGAACCAATTTAGAGTGGTGGCTGGAGCCGGCTCATCTCCAGGCAGGCATGCCATTGGAGCAGCCAAAATGGATTTTGGTAACCACGGATGCAAATCTCTCTGGCTGGGGAGTGCACTGTCATTCCCAGATTAACTCAAGGCTTCTTGTCTGCAGAGGAAGCCTTGTAGTCAATCAACCTGACACAGTTTAGGAAAGCCCTCAAAGGCCACCTTTTCAACAAATACCTTATAGAACCCAATGGCGTCACCTAGAGCCCAATAACACCCACTGATACCAGCCCCAGATAAATCTAGGGTATATCAACAACTCACCAAGTGTGATATTCATTCCTATAGTGGCTGGTTTCCCTATGTATCTTCTGTGTATATGATCCCATGTAGTATGTTTTGTAGATAGTTACCCCGGTTATCCAAGTTATTTATACCCTGTTACCTGTAAACTCATACGTGTTAAATGTACTGAGCATTTTGTTCCATGTGAACCGCGCTGATGCTGAATAGTGCGGTATATAAGAGACTGTAAATAAATAAATAAATAAATAAACCGACTCCGGGGCGGTGCTGTTGGCACTGTGGGATTTCAGGCACCTAGTATTAGGGAAGACCCTCCACGTTTTCTCCGACAACGAAACAACCGTAGCCTATATCAACAGACAGGGGAGCATGGGCAGTGCCATCTTGGTGAAGGAAGTCAAATACTTCTGCAGAGGAACATCTGGTGGCATTGTTGACAGCTCATGTCGCCAGGAAGGACAATGTACAAGCCAATCTCAGTCGGCATGCAGTGGATCCCGGAATCTCCAGGAACAAGCAGGAATGAGTCTTCACATATGGGTATCGTCGGTACCGACGGAGCCTGCGCGGGAACGCTCCCCAGCGTCCAAAAGGAAAGCTTTTGGGAGCATCCCACAGCATCTGCGCAGTGCCTTCTCACCTTTCCTAACCGCCTCTCTCCAGTTCTTCTTTTTCTGCAGAGCCAGCAGGTTGTGTTTCCTGTCACCGCTGAAGAATTTCTTATTTTTTCTTTTATTTCTTTAGTCGCGTGTCTGCCTTCTCGACTCCGGACCGGTACTGCCGGTTTTTTCTTTCTTTCTTCTAAAAAAAAAAAAAAAACTACTCTTTTCTACTTCAGTGCATTTTTCTTTCTGTGGCCTTAGGCCTGCAGAAAATTTTTCCTCATGGAAAAGCCCGCCTCCGGGTTCAAAAAGTGCACGAAGTGCAGTGGCACTATTTCTGTCACCGACACCCACGACTGGTGTCTTAAATGTTTAGGTCCTGACCATTCCATCGCGGACTGTGAGTCCTGTTCCATGATGTCTAAAAGAGGTTTACAGAATCGAGCAGCCAAGCTCAGTACCCTGTTTCCCTCTGATGCACCTTCTGTGGCATCGACGTCTTCCAGGGCTGCTTCTTCCTCCCATGGATCTCAGGTAACCAAACTTAAATCTGGCCTGTCCTCGAAGAGTACATCTCCCTCTAAATATTGAGATGCCCCCGGGCTTGCTCTCGAGGAATCCACACTGGCAGAATTACCCCGGCGGGAGGCTCCGGCTTCCAAAGCTTTATCTATGGGGTCACAGGTTGACATCGATGGCTCGGCCTCGACTGATCACCTGTTACAATGTTCTGGGGTACTGGCGGTTCACACCGATACCGACATCCAGACATTGGTGGCGTCGATGGATCAGAATATTCTGACCATGCAGCGTGCCATCACGGCATTCATACAAGCTGCGACGCCTTCGGTACCGCAACAAACTCTGTTGTCGGTACCGATTCCGGTACCGGACCCGATACCGGTTCCGCTTGCATCGACATCGACGGCAGCGGTACACTATCCTGTGATGCCCATCGGTACCGATCCGGTACCGAGTACTCCCGATGTCGATACCCCCCGGTATGCGTATCGAACTCTGCGAGAGCATCCAGACAGGCGATACTTCGATTCCTCTGAGGACTCTGATGAATCAAAGGCCTCTATCGAAGCATCGGGGATCCTTCCTCAGGAACTATCTTCTCCAAAAAGGAGAATGTCTCCTCCAGAGGACTTGTCTTTTCAAGACTTTATCAGGGAGGTGGCCAGGGGCCTTTCCATCTCAGTGGCCTCTGAGACAGAGCCTAGAGCCAAAAAATTAGATATTTTACAATATCCTAAGGCTCCCAAAGAGGCAGCCACTTTACCAATACATGAGATTCTCTATGATCACATGTTGGGCATATGGGAGACTCCTCTTACCACCTCCCCTCATTCTCGTAGGTTGGACACCATGTATCGTGTTCCTCCTTGTCCTGGTTTTCATTGCAGACTCCATTGTGGTGGAGTCTGCTATGAAAAAGATCAAGAGTACAAAGAGGCACTCTTCTACTCCTCCAGGAAGAGAATGCAGAACCTTAGATGCCTTTGGCAGGAGAATGTTCCAGGCCAGTATGCTTGTAGCCAGAATCAACTCCTATAGTCTCTATATGGGGATGTTTCTAAAGGAAGTTACAGATCATCTGCAAACCTTATCTACTTTTATGTCAGAAAATAAAAGAGAAGAGTTTCTCACCTGGCTTAAACATGCCCAGGATATTTCCAAGTTTTCCAACCGTGCAGCCTTTGACTCTTTTGAAGGTGCCAGCAGAGCCTCGGCTATTGCCATAGGTGCACGCAGAGTTGCTTGGTTACAAGCCTCTAATTTGGAATCCTGGGTTCAGGATGGACTAGGTAACCTTCCTTGTACAGGTGAAAACCTGTTTGGCAAAGATTGGCAAGCAAAGGCCAACCAGATGGATGCTGAAAATTCTGCTTTAGATAGACTTTCAAAGTCTACTTCTGCTCCTTTTAAAAAGAGATTGTTCAAAAAAGGATTTTTCCCAAAAAAAGGGAAATATTCTTCTGTTTATGGTCAGGCCTCTTCTGTAGGTCGTTTTGCTACAAAGAGGCAACAACAACCAAAACAGGCCAAGCCTAAGGCTGCGAGACTGCTACGGCCCAACAGCCTCAGCCTCCTCAGGGCCTTTGACTTACCACTAGAGAACTTAGCCTTTCTGGCTCTAGAGCATCCAGAGCCTCTCACCATCCCAGGAAGGTTAGCTCATTTTACTCCCAGATGGGAACAAATCACAGCAGAGCAATGGACCCTCTCTATCATAAGAGACGGGTACAAGCTTCACTTAAACCTTCCTCCTCACACTATGGTGAAACAGTTCAATTCTCCAACATTTCTCCTCAACCTTCTAGGTCAAGAGATTGCCACCCTTCTTGCCCAAGGGGCAATAGAAGAAGTACCCCTTCTTCAACAGGGCTCGGGGTTCTACTCCCCCTATTTTCTCATTCCAAAGAAAACAGGGGGCTACAGACCCATTTTAGATCTCAGAGAATTGAACAAGTTTCTGTGCAAGGAGAAATTCAAGATGACTTCTCTCGGAACTCTCCTTCCATACCTCCAGAGTCAGGACTGGCTTTGTTCTCTAGATCTCAAGGATGCGTTCACCCATGTCCTCATCCATCCAACACACAGAAGGTTCCTTCGGTTCCTTTACCAAGGAAAGCACTACCAATACAAAGTGCTTCCTTTCGGTCTGGCCTCTGCACCAAGAGTGTTCACCAAATGCATGGCAATAGTAGCTGCATTTCTACGCACTCTAGGGATATTTGTATTCCCATATCTGGACGACTGGCTCATCCGAGCTCCATCCCAGTCAGAGGCCCAGGCTTCCCTGGCCTGCACAAGGCGTGTTCTTCAGTATCTGGGACTGGTAATAAACATTCCAAAATCCCATCTCACCCCTACTCAATCTCTAGAGTTCATAGGGGCCTTGCTGGATACCACAACTGCAAGGGTCTATCTCCCCCAGGCCCATTGCCTACGCTTGGTGCAGTTAGCCTCACAGATTCAGTTAAAATCCCATTCAACTGCTCGAGAGATGTTACAACTGTTAGGCCACATGGCATCCACTGTGCATGTGGTTCCTTATGCTCGCCTTCACATGAGAGCGGCTCAATGGACTCTATCCACCCAGTGGACCCAGGCATCAGGGTGCCTGTCAGACAAAATAGCGACCTCCAGTCGCCTCTTTTCCTCGCTCCATTGGTGGAAGTCCACTCAAAATCTGTTGCTGGGGTCCCCCTTTCAACAGGTATTACCCCAAGCAACCCTTACAACAGATGCCTCTCCAAAGGGTTGGGGAGCTCATCTACAAGATCTCTCCACCCAAGGCATCTGGTCTCCACAGGAGACATCTCTACATATCAATCTCTTAGAGCTCAGAGCAATCTTCCTGGCTCTCAGTCTTCCGCACCCTGCTCAGCTACAAGACAGTCCTCATCCACACAGACAACCAAGTGGCCATGTTCTACGTGAACAAGCAGGGGGGGGACTGGCTCTCTGTCGCTTTGCAGCGAAGCTCTGAGATTGTGGGCCTTTGCCAGAGAGCATCAAATCCATCTCATGGCAGTATATCTTCCAGGGGTTCAAAACTCTTGGGCAGACAGACTCAGTCGAGTTCTGCTTCCACACGAATGGTCCCTCCATGGGGACCAGATAGCCAAGATCTTTCGAATTTGGGGAACCCCAGACATAGACCTGTTTGCAAGTCCGTGGAATGCCAAACTTCCCCGGTTCTGTTCCAGGATTCCGTGTCAGGGAGTTCAGGCCAGGGATGCCTTCCTCTTTCATTGGGGGCAAGGCTTCCTCTATGCCTTTCCACCTATTCCTCTCATTCCCGAGACACTGTTCAAGCTTCAGAGAGACAGGGGGGTCTATGATCCTCATAGCACCACGTTGGCCACGCCAAGTGTGGTATCCTCTACTTCTGCATCTCTCTCAAGCTCCCTCCCTGGACTTGGGGTCTGCTCCAGATCTCCTCTCCCAAGAGGAGGGAATGTTGTGGCACCCAAATCCCCAGTCTCTTCATCTCAGGGCCTGGTTGCTGAAGGCTTAGACCTTCAGGATTTACACCTTTCTCAGCAAGTGAAGGATATCCTTCATGCTTCCAGAAAGCTTTCCACCAGACGTTCCTATGCTTTTAAGTGGAAAGGGTTTACCATTTGGTGTGCAGAGAAGGGTCTTAACCCTCTTGCAATACCTCTGAATTCTTTACTAGAGTATTTGCTGCATTTATCCCATGCAGGCCTTAAAATGAATTCAGTAAGAGTCCATTTGAGTGCTATTGCAGCATCCCTTAAGCCTGTCAATGGACATCCTATTTCCTCTCATCCGCTGATAGCAAGATTCATGAGAGGCCTTTTTTTGACTAAACCTCCCATTAGACCACCTCCAGTGGCATGGGACTTGAATCTGGTTCTTGGCCAGCTTATGAAGCCACCCTTTGAACCCTTAGCCACTACCTCCTTGAAATTCCTTTCCTGGAAGGTTATTTTTCTCATTGCAGTCAACTCAGCTCGCCGTATCATTGAGTTGCAAGCCTTAGTGGCTAATCCTCCTTATACAAGGTTCCATCATGACAAGGTAGTCCCCAGAACTAATCCGCACTTTATGCCTAAAGTGGTCTCACCTTTTCATCTGAACCAGGAGGTGTATTTACCTGTCTTTTTTCCAGGACCTCACGCATCAAGTGCAGAGAGGAATCTTCATACCCTGGATTGTAAAAGAGCACTTGCTTTCTACTTACAAAGGACACAGCAACATAGAAAGTCCTCTCAACTTTTTGTTGCTTTTGATCCCTCTCATTTAGGACTTCTAGTCTCTAAGAGAACTCTGTCCAATTGGATTGCTCAGTGTATTTCTTTCGTCTACCAGAGTAAGAACCTTTCTCTGGAGGGCCATGTCACAGCTCACAATGTGAGAGCCATGGCAGCCTCTATGGCTCATCTAAACTCTGTGTCCATCGACCAAATCTGTCGAGCGGCCACCTGGGCCTCGGTTCATACCTTTACAGCCCACTACTGCTTGGACAAGGACTCCCGCCGGGATGCCTTGTTTGGTCAGGCTGTTCTCAAACACCTGTTCCATACCTAATCAACTCCTACCCTCCATCCCTGACTGGATGCCTGAGATTCATAGGTGGAGGTAGTGCCCTTCCCAGGGACTCACAACCTGGGTGATCTCCCAGGCATCTCTAGCTGGGGAGTCCCCATATGTGAAGACTCATTCCTGCTTGTTCCTGGAGATAGCACAGTTACTTACCTGTAACAGGTGATCTCTGTGAACAGCAGGAATAAGTCTTCACAACCCACCCACCTCCCCTAGGAGTTGTATCTCTCTATTTATCTTTCCTTTCCTCTCTCTCTCTTTGTCTCAGCTTTAAAACTCGAACTGGAGAGAGGCGGTTAGGAAAGGCGGGAAGGCAGCGCGCAGGTGCTGTGGGATGCTCCCAAAAGCTTTCCTTTTGGACGCTGGGGAGCGTTCCCGCGCAGGCTCCGTCGGTACTGACGATACCCATATGTGAAGACTTATTCCTGCTGTTCCCAGAGATCACCTGTTACAGGTAAGTAACTGTGCTGAATGGGAACTGAATGCGACGGTGTTTCACGACATTATGGGGCATTGGGGGCAGCCAGTCATGGATCTCATGGCCACCCTAGTCAATACCAAGGCTGCACGGTTCTTCAGCAGATGCAGAATGCACATGTCGGAAGGGCTTGATGCTTTCTCAAAACCGTGGCTGATGGAACGTCTTCTGTATGTCTTTCTACCATGGGCACTCATCGGTCACTTTCTTAAAGCATATAGAGACGCAGAACGGACATGTGATTCTTACAGCACCAGATTGGCCTCGAAGGCCTTGGTATGTAGATCTCTTCCGGCTTCTGGTGGATTGCCCGTGGAAGCTTCCGAAAAGGACCAACCTATTGAGGCAGGGTCCAGTGTTGATGCTGCAGGTGGATCGATTCTCGCTTACCGCCTGGCTCTGGAGAGGGCACAGTTGCTCCGCCGAGGATTCTCAGTGGTGGTTATTTCGACCATTTTGAAGTCTTATAAGCATTCCACCTCCTTGGTGTTGTCAGACGGCTGCCTAGGGTGAGAACTTACACAATCTTGACGATGCATATATTCATATGATTCTTGCAAGGTATTGTGGGTAATGTAGTTCATTCACTCCCAAACACAGCTGAAGACAATAATTGAGTTGTGAAACCAAGTGGTAGAGCCAATAAAAATTCTTCTTTTATTGATGGGGTTTAATTCACCCAGCACAAGTATGCTTGTTAGCAATATAAATGAGGTTACTTGCTTGCAGTGTTTAAATGGATAACAAAAAGTCACAAAGCAAATCAGAAAACAACCTTCAGCTTGTCAGGCAATTAGCTAATGCTTTCTTAGCAAATAGTTACCAAATAAAAAGGCACAAAGAAATAAATGAACTTTGCTTGTTAGGTTAACTTCTGCTTATTTTCCACGCAGATCCAAGCAGTGATTCTCCCTTGCTCACACACACAATCAGGTGCAGCTTTAATTACTATCAATTGACCAGCTGAAAGCCTTTAGCTGGCTGGCTGCTACTGTGTGAACCCAAATCCTGCTTTAAGAGCTGTTTGCAGTGGAAATAAAGAACAAAGTTAGGTTTCTTTGTGATGGCTGATGTGTTTGCTCACAGAAAGCTAGCAATAGCACTGGGATAAAGAACAGTCCATGTAATTAATAATCTCATCTGCTGTAATTTCCCCTTCATCAATCAGCATAGGGTCACTATCATACATTGGCACAGACGAGTCTTTCATTAAGGCACTATCATGAGAATGCTTATTCCCTTGCTGCCATTCACTATTATAGATATGGTCTGGATCAGTGTTCATACCTGAGCCTCTCCTGCTATCATAATTCCTCTCTGTATAGCCTGGCCAGTATGTAATCCAGTTCTGATGTCCAGCCTTCCCATCTTGATCCCTGGACACTGGATCTTTCCTCACATACCTTCTGGCATAGGTCTGAAAGTCCTTTCCACGTGCAGTCTTCTCTCTTCCAGGTAGCCACTGGTGATTCCTATCTCTGCCAATCCATTCCTCTGGCTGACTCCAGTCCAATGGACTCTGCTGGCACTTGGAATACCTCCCAGTATAGGTACTGCATTGGGTTCTCCCAGACCTTCCAATGGCCTTTCTTCTCTTCTTTCCAGAGAGTTTCCTTCTTTCTCTATCCGCTGGGCTTGGCTTCTATTTCTCCAGGTGATACTGGTGCTTGAGCTTGAAGTTGTTGCTGTCTCCTTTCCTGAAGCTGTCTCTGAAGCTCTTTCTGTAGCTGTTATCTGTAGAATAAGCTCTATTCTTATTCTGTCCTAATGTGTGCTCCTCCCTAACACAGCGCAGCTGTGTTGAATCAGGCCCTGCCCTTTGAGATGAGTGCTTAGGGATTACCTCATAGCTCTCTTGATTGCACACACATTTTCTCACTTCAGCCCCTCTCATGGCTGCTGGAAACCTGGTGCATTCTGGGACTGGTAGTCTTTTATGTGAAAACTCTGTTTTCTTACTTCTACCAGAACTGACAGGTTGCTTGTTCAGAGTCACATCATCTTTTCTATAGCTCCTACCTGAGCTATGATAAGCTTCCTTATCACAGTGTATATCCGCATATGGTGCATCTTCAGGGATTGGTGCACGGTCAGGAAGGCAAGACCATTTTCCTGTTCGCTTCCAGATGTATTGATGTTTCTTCAGAGGGTACTCGAGAAGGGTCGGTCCCTCAGTTCCTTGAAAGTGCAGGTGGCAACGTTGACCTCACTGGCAATGCATCCGGATATGATCCGATTCCTTCGAGCAGTAAGGAATGTGCGGCCACCTTTCCAGCCAGTAGTTCCACCGTGGGATCTGAATTTGATTCTGGAAGTGCTGGCAGGGCCACTGTTCGAGCCTTTGACTATGTCAAGGTTAAGGGATATCACATGAAAAATGGCATTCTTGGTAGCGCTATATTCCATGCGGCAGATCTCTGATCTACAGAGAAAAGGTGGTGCTGCGATCCATGCTATCCTTTCTGCCGAAGGTGGTGGTGTGTTTTCATTTGAATCATTGCCAACCTTTCTGGATCTCGGAACATCAAAGCAGGATCACAAATTACATTGGCTAGATCTCCATAAGGTTCTCCACAGATACATCCAGAGGTCAGAGTACATCAAGAGGACAGAGCCCTTTCGGAAGACACACTGGTTGTTTGTCATTTTCAGCGGGCCTTGGAAGGGGGAAGCGGCTTCCAAGGCCTCAATTGCCCGGTGGATTAAGCAGGCAATTGGGGCAGGGTATGCAGTGCACGGGAAGATTCCTCCCCTGTGGCTGAGGGCCCATTCAACCCGGGGCCAGGCAACGTCCTGGGTGGAGCACTGTCTGATTCCACCGGTAGACATCTGCCGGGTAGCAGCTTGGTCCTTGCTTCACACATTTTCGAGACACTATCGCCACACAGGAAGCGATTGTGGGGGCCTCGGCTCTTCAGGCCGGACTTGCGGGTCCCACCTGGGATTAGGTACTGCTCTGGTACGTCCCAATGGTTTCTGAATCGCATGATTGGGATATAGCCATACCTGGCTATAATCTTTTGTGACGCACCTCCACGTCCCTATTAGGCAGCCGCCTAGGGCCGTGAGGCGCGAGTTGCCTTTTAATGTAAGAACAGTCTGTAGTCGAGTGTTATAGGCAAAAATAAATATAGGGCTTTATTCCCCTTCCTTTAAAGACTTCCTTTTTAACAGCAACAGAGGATAAACAAAACAACTGTTTCTTCACAGCAAAATAAACTCTTTTCTCCAAGTAATTATCACAGTGCTTCAGCTTGCTTGTTCAACATAAAGATTCAATCTCATCTGAGAAACATAGTGTACAATCCATGGGACTGGATTCCAAATCACAGCTAGCGTTTTCCCACTGCATTGGCTCACAGTCTGGGTTTTCAGGTGGGTAACAATCCTTACAGCTGGCATTATCCCAACTCCCTCCTTGTGAGACACCGGTTATTCTAGCAGGAAACTGCTCTATATAGACAGGGTTCTGGGCACCTGTACCTTGGGCAGTTTCTCCTGGGAATTCTCTCTCTTTCCAGTAATGAGGATTTTCCTCCAAGCTTCTAGCCTTTGCTTTACTGGCTGTGCCCACCTCTTGCCCTCTAGGGAAAATAGAGTACTTAGCTTTTCCTCCGTGGCAGTTAGCTTCCCCTCTTCCCTCTGTTATCCAGGCTTCTCTCTTTGGGCTGTGGAGTGCTCTTTCTCGGGACCTCCAGCCACCAGTAGTCTGGGCAATTCTATAGCCACGTTCTGGAGAGGCTTTTTTCCTGCTGCTCCTTGCTATCGGGACACATCCACTGCTTCCTGGATCCAGCAAGCTCTCCTGTCTGTGACGTCTGCTTTCCACCTGGTTTCTCACTCCTCCCAGGACGCTGCCCTCTCTGGCCTGAGAGACTCCTGCACTCGTCTCAGAGACTCCTGCTCTGCCACCTCCCTCTGCTGGGATTTCCCAGCAGCTTTTATCTTCCTGTTTCTTGCATGCTGTACGTGCTTCCCTGAACAGGTGCTCCTGATTAGTTTTTTGGTTTTCTGCTGCGTCATGACTAGTGAGTGGAAACCTGGCTCCACTACTCTTTTGCTCCTTGTAATCTGAATATACTTGCTGCCTATGCGATTCCAAGGTAAGCTCTTCTTTTTCCCCTATTACCATAGGTTCTGTACCAGTCACTGCATCACACTATTCAGAAGAGACAGAGAAAATGGAAAAGGGGGAGGAGGAGTATTATATGTCAAAAGCAGTATCAAAGCTACTGAAATGCAGGGTGCATGGGGAAAAGAAGAAGCGCTCTGGATCATGTTGGAAAGAGGAGATGGCACTGTCATCCATACTGCTGTAATCTACAGACCTCTGACTCAAATTGAAGAGAGAGATAACGAATTGATTATAGATATTGCCGATAGCAACAAAGGGGGAAACGATCATATTGGGTGACTTTAATCTACCCGATGTGGATTGGATTACTCCTTCTGCAAATCTGGAAAGAAGCAAAACAATTGTGGACGCTATCCAAGATGCATTACTTAGACAAATGGTGATGGAGCCAACCAGGGAAAGCTCAACGCTGGATTTGGTGCTCACCAACAGTGATAGCGTGTCTAATGTCTGGGTGAGTACCCCTGTGAGCAACAGTGATCATCACACGGTGTGGTTTGAGATAAAAGCCAAGGTGCAATCCAATCATAGCAAGCTCAAAGTCCTAAACTTCAAAAACACTGACTTCAATAAAATGGCCGAGTACCTAAAGGAGGAGCTGACAGGGTGGAAGGGGATAAGGGAAGTGGAATTGCAATGGGCTAAACTAAAAGGGGCAATAAAAGGGGCAACAGATAAATATGTAAGAAAAGTAAATAAAAACAAGAGGAGAAGGAAACCTATTTGGTTTTCCAAAGAAGTGGCTGCTCAAATAAGGGCAAAAACCACAGCTTTTGCAAAATTCAAAAGCTTGCAAACAGAAGAACACAGAAATGAATACAGGATCAAACTCAAGGAGACAAAAAGAGAAATAAGGATAGCAAAATCAAAGGCAGAGGAAAAGATGGCTAAAGATGTTAAGTGTGGCGACAAAACTTTCTTCAGGTATATTCGGGAAAGGAAGAAGATCAGAGGTAGAATTGCAGGACTCAGAAGTGCTGGAAACGGACTTGTGGAAAATAACATTGATAAAGCAAAATTACTAAACAAATACTTCTGCTCTGTTTTTACTAAAGAAAATCCTGGAAAAGGACCACCTGTGACTCCAAAATATAAAAATGGGAATGAGATAGATACCACACCAGAGAGGATGCGGTTTTAAAACAACTTGCAAAACTGAAAGTGGACAAGGCCATGGGACCGGATGGGATACATCCCAGGATACTGAAAGAGCTCAGAGAGGTTCTTGCAGGGCCGTTAAAGGATGTTTTCAACAGATCCTTGGAAACAGGAGAGGTTCCTCAGGACTGGAGAATAGCTGATGTCGTACCTCTACACAAAAGTGGTGACAGGGAAGAAGTGTCTTCTCCAGGACAAAGCAGGAAGTCAGTCCTCACATATGGGTGACGTCGGCGCCGATGGAGCCCTCGTGCGGAGCATTTCCCCAGCTTTCAAAGAAAATCTTTGGGAATTGCAGCGCGCATGCGCGGTCCCCTTCCCGCCCAAGGGTGCCATCTTGCTCAGTCTTCTTTTTTCCACGGAGCCCGACGGACGTAGTTCGTTTTTCCCCGAGGAAGAAGTTGATTTTTCCCTGTTTTTTCTCCGGTTCGACGCCGGATCCTTTTCCCGCTCGGACCGATACGCCGGTATCGAGTCCTTTCTCTCTTTTTCGGTTTTTGTCCTTTGTGACTGGCGTTTGCGCCTTTTTTTCCCTGGCAGCCCAGTCTTTTGACCTAGCAGGGGCCCTTTTTCCCCCGATGGCTACCAGCGGGTTTAAGAAATGTGATCGGTATAAGAAACTTATGTCTCTTACCGACACACATGACTGCTGCCTCCGTTGCCTCAGACCCGATCATGACCCGATGATCTGTGGTCCGTGTGGCAAAATGTCCTCGAAGGCGTTGAGGAGTCGGCAGCACCAAAAGGATAGGATTTTTTCTGACTCCGCGTCCGGCCGGGCCCGGACCTCGTCAGAGGCCTCGACGTCTCGGGACTCCGGCCCCGAGCAGCGTCGGGGTTCCTCTGAGCGGGGGTCTCCTTCGCGGGAACATCGCAGGAAGAAGAAACCCGCGAGGGCGGCATCGGTGGACGCTCCTGCTTCCTCGAGGGCCAGGTCGCATAGCCCCGATAGCAGTCCAGGGGCTTCGGAGTCGGAGAGGCCTGCCAAACATCCTCGTGTCGAGATGGAGTCTCCTGGACACGTAAGTGCTGTTGTCCTCGTGGACTCTCCTCCGAGGGAGCCGATGTCGGGCCCGACGCCATCGGGGCCCGAGTCAGGGGCTGCTGGGTCTCCTGAGCTCGGACTCAGGTTGACGGCCTTGGAGAGCAGCTTCGCTGCCTTCATGGAACAGCAGCGGGCATTGATCGCTGGTCTCACCGGTGCATCTGCCCCGACCACCGGGACCTCGACGTCCAAGTCGACCCCGGAGGCCGAGCCGATCCTCGAGTCCATGCGGGCTCGAGTCGATCCTCGGCCACGGTCTCCCTCGACCTCCCGTTCGGGGCCGAGGTCGTTGACGCCGGTACCCTCGGCATCGGGGCGGAGGGCATCGGTGCCCGCCCGACCGGAGCCGCTCGATTCCTCCTCCGAGGAGTCGGGCTGGGAGACGGAGGACGAAGAGTCACCCGACACTCATCGGACTTGCCCGAGTCCGAACCTCGGAGACGATCCCCACCGGAGGATACCCGGTTCTCGGACTTCGTGCGGGATATGGCCAAGGCCTTGGCCTTCCCCGCGGATCCCGAGGAGGAGCCTCGAGCTGAAGAGCTCGAGGCCCTCCAGTATGACTCTCCCCTGATGAAGGAGGCCTTTACTGTTCCGGTTCCTCCGATGCTGGAGCGGCTGCTCTTCCGGATGTGGGAGACCCCGGCCTCGACGCCGGTGTTAAGCAAGCGGGTCGATTCAATCTATCGAGTCCGCAAGAGCCCCGGGTTCCAAAAGGCGCAATTACCGCACCACTCCATGGTTGTGGAATCGGCCATGCATCGACTGAAAAGTCTGAAGATGCACTCCTCGGTGCCTCCCGGCCGGGAGGCCCGGAACCTGGATGCCCTCGGTAAGAAGTGCTTCCAGGGCTCTATGCTTGCTTGCCGTGTCCAGACATACCCAGCTCTACATAGGCATGTACCTCCGAGACCTGGCAAAGGAGATTGCCAGGTTCTCTGCTGGTCTCTCCGAGGAACCTTTGCAGAGGTTCCAGGCCTTGTCCACTGGTATTCGAGAATGCTCGAAGTTTATCTCTTGAGCAGCCTACGATGGCTTCGAGGCTTCGGCCCGAGTAGCCAGGGCTGGCATCGGTGTCCGCCGACAGGCTTGGCTACAGTCATCCGACCTCGAGCCATGGGTACAGGACAAGTTGGTCGATGTCCCCTGCCGGGGTGAAAACCTTTTCGGCAAACCCATGGCTGAAAAGGCTGCTGAGCTCGAGACAGGGACTCTCACCAGGACTAGGCTGTCCAGAAAAACCTCTGCCCCTTCTCAGAAAAAGACCTTTTACCCGAGGAAGTCATCTGCTTATAAACAATACCCTCATTATCAGGCCTCTGCAGCTCCCCAACAGGGTCAGCAGGCCAAGGGGCAGAGTCAGGGGCCCCGTAGGCAGAAGACCCCCCAAGCCACCAACACCGGCCCCTGCTCAGCAGGGTGGGAGTTTTTGACTCAGAAAGCATAGCCTCTTCTCCTCAGCTGGCTTCTCTCAGCACAGGAGGCCGGCTGGCCCACTTTGCCCACAGGTGGTCAGCCGTCACATCAGATACCTGGGTTCTTCATATAGTCCAAAAGGGCTATCTTCTCCATTTTCACCAGGTACCTCCCTCCTATTTTCCAGGTGAACCTCCAAGACTCCCTCTGCACAGGGACCTACTCCTTCAGGAGTTAGCAAGTCTGCTAAAGGATCAGGCTGTAGAACCGGTGCCCCACCACCTGAGAGGTCACGGCTTTTATTCCAGGTACTTTCTGGTACCAAAAAGAACAGGAGGCCTCAGACCCATCCTAGACTTGCACGACCTCAACAAGTTCCTGGAGAGGGAAAAGTTCAAGATGCTTACCCTTGGAATTCTGCTGCCCTGCCTCCAGCAGGGAGACTGGCTATGCTCCTTAGATCTAAAGGATGCGTATACTCACATCCTTATTCATCCAGACCACAGACAATATCTCAGATTTGTTGTGGGAGGAAACCACTATCAGTACAGAGTACTACCCTTTGGCCTGTCTTCCGCTCCCATGGTGTTCACCAAGTGCCTGGCAGTGGTGGCGGCCTACCTGAGACTTCAGGGTCTTTTTGTGTTTCCGTACCTGGACGACTGGCTCATAAGGGGCCAATCTTCCCAGGAGGCCAATCAAGCCACCCTTCGCACTGTGGCTCTGCTTTAGCACTTGGGGTTTGTCATAAACTTCGCAAAGTCCACTTTGCTCCCGTCCCAGAACTTAGAATTCATAGGGGCCAGACTAGACACTCTTCAAGCGAAGGCTTTTCTGCCTATGGACAGAGCCCACAGGCTGATGGATCTGGCCAGGCAGTTTCGCAGCAATTCCCTGGTCTCTGCCAGGCAATTCCTGAGACTACTCGGCCATATGGCTTTCAGGGTTCATGTCACCCCCAATTCCCGCCTGCACATGCGGCCTGCTCAGTGGAGCCTTCGCACTCAGTGGCATCAGGCCACGGGGAGCCTAGCGGACTCAGTAAAGATATCTGACCTCCTAGTCTCCTCTCTAAAATGGTGGCTTCATCTTCCGAATCTGGTACTCGGAGTGGTTTTTCAATCCCCTCCGCATTCTCAAGTGCTGACAACAGATGCTACTCCTCTCGGTTGGGGAGCACATTGCCAAGGGACATGTACTCAGGGTCTCTGGACCCCTTGGGAGGCTGCTCAACAGATAAACTTCCTGGAGCTACGGGCGATACGCCTAGCTCTGAGAGCCTTCTCCCACCTCGCCTCTCACCAGTCTGTACTGGTCCAGACGGACAATCAAGTTGCCATGTTCTAAGCAAACAAACAAGGAGGCACAGGCTCCTTCTTTCTATGTCAGGAGGCACAACGGCTGTGCTCTTGGGCTGTCAATCACGGAATCCTTCTCAAGGCTGTCTACCTCCCAGGTCAAGAAAATTACTTGGTAGACAGACTGAGCAGGATCCTGCAACCACACGAATGGAGATTGAACCCGTTGGTGGTTCAGCAGGTCTTTCTCAGGTGGGGCCTCCCCACCATGGATCTTTTCGCCAGTCCTCTGAACCAGCAACTCCCGAGATTTTGCTCCAGACAACCGCATCCTCTCAGAGTAGCAGCGGATGCGTTTATGATCTCGTGGTCCACAGGCCTGCTGTATGCGTTTCCTCCCACACCACTAGTGTCAAAAACGCTGTTCAAAGTCCTCAAGGACGGGGCTTCATTGATTCTGATAGCCCCCAGGTTGCCGAGGCAACCGTGGTTCCCGCTTCTGCTGCAGCTAGCGGTGGACACCCCTCTTCCTCTGGGGTTTCAACACGATCTCCTGTCTCAGGATCAGGGGACTCTCTTGCACCCCAACCTCCAGTCCCTTCATCTGATGGCCTGGCTGCTGAAAGGATAGTCCTGGCTCCCCTCCTACTGCCTCGAGAGGTGGAAGATGTGGTCTTTGCCTCTAGGCGACAATCCACCAGGAAATCCTACGCTCTTAAGTGGCGTAGATTCTCCGCATGGTGTGCTCAGCACAGCGAGAATCCCTTCTCGTGCTTGGTAGCGGTAGTATTGCAATATTTGCTTTACCTCTCCAATCTGGGCCTTAAGTCTAACTCTGTCAGAGTTCACCTTAGTGCTCTCTCAGCGCACCACTCGCCAGTGGACGGTAGGCCTCTTTCCAACCACCCTTTGGTGGCTCGTTTTCTCAGAGGCCTCCTTCGGCTTAAGCCTCCTTTGCGTCCACCGGCCCCTGAGTGGGATCTGAATGTGGTCTTGCAGCGGATTACTTGTTCGCCTTTTGAACCTATGGCTACCTGCCCTCTCTGTTTTCTCTCCTGGAAAACCTTATTTCTGGTAGCTCTTACCTCTGCTAGGCGAGTGAGTGAATTGCAGGCACTAGTGTCTGATTCTCCTTACACTAGGTTCTACAGGAATAGGGTAGTCTTACAGACTCACCCTAAGTTTCTTCCTAAGGTTGTCTCACCTTTTCACCTCAATCAGGAGGTGGTTCTTCCTACCTTCTTTCCCAGGCCGCATGCCAACCGGGCTGAGATGGTCTTGCATACCCTGGACTGTAGGAGGGCGTTGTCCTTCTACCTTGACTGTACGCGGGAGCATCGGAGGGCTTTTCAGCTCTTCTTTTCTTTTGACCCCAATAGGTTGGGGCTCCCTGTCTCCAAGCGTACTTTGTCCATATGGGTCGCTGACTGTATCACCTGGGCTTATGGGGCAGCCGGCCTCTCGTTGGAGGGTCGAGTCACGGCTCATCATGTCAGGGCAAAGGCTGCGTCAGTGGCTCATCTCCGCTCTGTTCCGTTGGCAGACATCTGCCGGGCCGCTACTTGGTCTTCAAGCCAGACTTTTGTGGCCCATTACTGCCTTGAGAGGGAGTCCCGCAGGGACAGTGCTTTCGGACAGGCAGTACTCCATAATCTCTTTGGGGTTTAGGCAACTCCTACCCCCTCCGGCCCTGGTGTTGGGCTACCGGTCGGGGGCGTTCTCAGAGAAGATTCCTTCCTTATGTGCTGACGAGCTAGAGGGAGCTCATTTTTTCCGCTTGAGGTCTCCGGTAGCCTTAAGCTGGGGAGTCCCATATGTGAGGACTGACTTCCTGCTTGGTCCTGGAGAAAGAGTAGTTACTCACCTGTAACAGGTGTTCTCCAGGAGCAGCAGGAATCAGTCCTCACAACCCTCCCTCCTCCCCTTGGAGTTGCAGTCATATGATTTGTTTTTGCTAATTTTTTGCTGTCTTTTAGCTATGTCATCAGACTGAGCAAGATGGCACCCTTGGGTGGGAAGGGGACCCCACATGAGCGCTGCAATTCCCAAAGGCTTTCTTTGAAAGCTGGGGAAATGCTCCGCACGAGGGCTCCGTCGGCGCCGACGTCACCCATAGGTGAGGACTGATTCCTGCTGCTCCTGGAGAACACCTGTTACAGGTGAGTAACTACTCTAAACTACAGGCCGGTGAGCCTTACCTCGGTGGCAGGAAAAGTAATGGAGATGCTCCTGAAAGAGAGAATAGTGAACTTTCTCAAAACCGGCAGGTTGCAGGATCCGAGGGACGATCTTGCCAGACGAATCTCATTGAGTTCTTTGACTGGGTGACCAGAGAACTGGATCGAGGACACGCGATGGATGTCATCTACCTGAATTTCAGCAAAGCCCTTTGATACTGTCCCTCATAGGAGGCTTATCAATAAACTCAGTAGTTTGGGATGGGTCCCAAGATGGTAAACTGGATCAGAAATTGGTTGACTGACAGACGACAGAAGGTGATGATAAATAAAGCTCACTCGGATGAAAGGAAGGTGATTAGCGGGGTGCCTCAGGGTTCGGTCCTAGGCCCAGCACTGTTCAATGTATTTGTGTGTGATATTGCTGAAGGACTGAATGGAAAAGTCTGTCTTTTTGCAGATGACATGAAAATTTGCAACAGAGTGGACTCCCCTGAGGGAGTGCTTAACATGAGGAGGGATCTGCAAAAGCTGGAGGAATGGTCTGATGCTTGGAAATTAAGATTGAATGCGAAGAAGTGCAGTTTCATGCACTTGGGTAGCAGAAATCCAAGGGAAATGTACACAATAGGTGGCGAGAGGTTGGTGTGCACGGAACAGGAGAAAGACCTCGGTGTGATTATTTCTGTAGATCTCAAGGTGGCAAAACAGTGCAACAAGGCGGTGGCAAAAGCCAGGAGGATTTTGGGCTGCATTCGAAGAGGAATTACCAGCAGAAAGGAAGTGGTACTAGTACCACTGTATAAGTCTCTGGTGAGGCCTCACTTCGAATACTGTGTTCAGTTTTGGCGACCATATCTTGCAAAGGATGTAAAAAGAATGGAAGCTGTTCAGAGGAAGGCGACCAAAATGATTTGGAGCCTCCGTCAGAAGCCTTATGAGTAAAGACTTGAAGACTTAAATATGTACACTTTGGAGGAGAGGAGGGATAGGGGGAGATATGATCCAGACCTTTAAATACTTAAAGAGAAATAATGAACAAACAAACCTCTTCCAGAGACGGGGAAGCTGTAAAACTAGAGGGCATAACATGAAGCTGCAAGGTGGTAAATTGAAGGGCAATGTCAGGAAATACTTTTTTTACTGAAAGGGTGGTGTATGCTTGGAATGCCCTCCCGATGGAGGTGGTGGGGACAAACACAGTGACGGAATTCAAAGTGGCCGGGGACAGACACTGTGGATCACTTTACAGCAACAAGATTAAATCAAAATAAACTGAACCATATAATTTCTCAACAAATAGGGGTGTCCTACATGGAGCGATGGGGGGAGGAGCAGTGTGTTCACCCCTAAAGGCTTCAAAGGATACAGAACACTGCGGCACGTCTTGTCACTTACTCTGCTCTTCGAGATCACGTTACCCCCTTGCTTTTCGATCTTCACTGGTTGCCTGTTTCTTTTCGTTCACAGTTTAAGCTATTGACCCTTCTTCACAAGGTTTATCACACTGGTACTCCATCCTACTTGTCTGACCTTCTATCTTTCCATTCTCCCCGATACACACCCCGTTCTTTCCATCTCAACCGTCTTGCCCTTCCCTCCCCCTCTCATGCCCACCTCCAATTCACACGCCTCTCTGCATTCTACTTTGCTGGCCCCGCTCACTGGAATTCCCTCCCTTCTTCTCTCCGTCTGGAATCACAGTTCACTGTCTTCAAACAAAATCTCAAAACCCATCTGTTCTCCATAGCCTTTAATGTTCCCTCCCCATTTGTATGAGTCCTTTTCTATTGTATCTATTTGCCTTTTGTATCTTGTCCTGTGTTCCCTGTACTTATCCTTCTGTCCTTTTTAAAATATGTACATTTCTTTTTCTTTTCTGGCCTTGGCCACAGTTTTTATGTATTGTTTTATGCATCGTGTGATTTATGTATTTTATGACTTTTTATGTATTTTATTATTGTACACCGCCTTGACTGTTTTTGAAAGGTGGTTTTTATCAAATTATTAAACCTTAAACCTTAAAGAAACAAAGATATGGGGAGGGGTGAAGACACGGGGAGGGGTGCACCTGCTCCTGGTGGGTGCACCACTAAGCAAAGACATGGGTAGGGGTGCACCTACTCCATAAAAGACATGGGAAGGGTGCACCTACTCCTGTCATATTGCTGGGCAGACTAGATGGACCATACTGGTCTTTATCTGCTGTCATTTACTATGTTACTATATGTTACTGTGGACTGGCCTGGAGAAATGAAGAGGAAGGAGAAATTAGACATTGTCTGCTAATTGTCTTTCCTTGAGTTCTCTCCTTGCCAGTCCAGGGCCCACCCAGTTCATTGATTGGTGGAGTCCGGCCGAAAATAGATAGTTTGTTGGTAGCTGGATTGTCAGATATATACATTCAACCCCAAGGAAGGGGTGTGTTTGAGACTGGGGACAGGCTGAGCCAGTTGGCCCTGCTCCTCCTCTGGTTATGCTCTTCACAGGGCATAAGATAAACAGCGCCTTAAGGCGTATAGTGCCTATATGTATATATAAAAAATAAATAAAGACAGCAAAGGGGGCAAGTGTTCTCTAGGTCTTATGTCTCCCTCTAGTTGGCATATGGCGTTCAGGGGAGAAAGTTAGTTAGTCATTTAAGGTTAGTATGTTACAGTTAGTCATATTAGGCTGCTTTGTCAAGAGAATACTGAGTCTGATGCTGTAGGGGGAGCTAGATATTACGTCAGCAAGACTGTTGAATTCAGTCCTCAGCTGCTGGAGGGGGTTGACTACCAAATGATGCCTGGACTGGCTTGGAGAGAACTCAAGGAAAGACTATTAGCAGGTAAGGTCTAATTTCTCCTTCTGGAACAAGGGACCATGATATAATACTGAAAAGAAGTAGATTTAGAAGAAACATAAGGAAAACTGTTGGCTAAGTCTCTCGTCAAATCCCACTAGTATCTGGAAAGTGGTCCTGATGTGTTTGTGTGTGTATTGTGTTGTATATTTTATATTGGAAAATTCAATAAAAGTTTCAAATTAGAAAAAAAAGAAGTAACATAAGGTAGTTAAATAGGTAGTTAAGGTAAAAACAGTACTGGAGGTTCAGAAAAGCATGGGACAACCACCAGAGGATCCTTAGTAGCAAAGAAACTAAGATAAAGGGGCACGTTTGCTAAAGGTTAATGCATGTTAATGTGCATTAAGTGTCACAATGGCCCATAGAAATTAATGGGCAGTGGCAGCACTTAACACACATTAACCTTTAACAAACATGCCCCAAAGTCTAAGGTCAAATATTACAGCCTGAAGGAAAAGCGTTGTCTTGTGTGTCTGTCTGTGGAATCCGAAGTGCAATTGGTTTTGCCTCCCTAGAACAAAGAAATGCAAAGTTCAGTAGGGTTTACATTTATAGAGCAAGAGGTTGCAAAATACAGTAGCGTTTTTTTTTTTTTTATTTGACCCTAATTTTAGAAAAAGAGATGGTCACTTGATCTGCTTATCCTTTCTCCATCCTATTTGCATCCTTTATTCCCTAAATCCCCTCTGCTTGAACAAAATGCCTTATGATTTTCGTTTTACTTCTAGTTTTTGGTAGGTATGAAAGGCAAGGATGAGGCAATGGCCATAGGAGGACATTGGTCCCCTTCCCTGGATGGCCCTGATCCGGAGCAGGACCCTGCAGTGCTGATTAGAACCGCTATCCGTTGTTGTAAGGCTCTGACAGGCATTGACTTAAGTGTGTGCACTCAGTGGTGAGTACTAAAGTTCGAAATACTTTTCCTAGATTTCAGGCTGTGGTATTCTCCTAAATCAATTCTATCCTAGCAGTCCAAGGCTCTCCAGGTAAAGCATGCATAGGCATGCCAGCTTAGAGCCACAGGGCTTCATGTTTGCTTGGTTTCAAATATATTGGAAAATATTGTAAGAATCACTGTAAATGCTGATGTTACTTTAAATAATCTTGTGGTGCTTCTGTGTTGAAGATTACACATTTTTCATTTCATGGTCAGCTGAAGGAGATCACTTCGAAGGAGTCATCCATGCTAGTCACTCTGTGAGAAAGCCAAGGCTGAGGTCCTTGCATTATGTTTCCACAACCATATTTTCTCTTGACAAATGACATCTTTCAATGCAGATATAAGATTTATTAATTCTTTACGTTCATTTGATCAAAATCACTTTGTAATAAATTGATACCCATACATTAAGATTTTGTGTATGCTCATGTTTTGTTTTCTACCTTGCAACTGCTGGTAGGAGCTTTTCCATTCCAACCTGTAGGTTATAAATGTCACTAAGCTAAGCTTTCCATGCTGACCAGAGCAGGACACAACCCTGGTTCTTGCACAGTCCTGGTAACAGCGGAGATAAAATTGTCTACATCTAGCACTGAGAGATGTTTAGACATGTACAAGAGAAACTATGCTTTTTGTAATATGTTTTTTTTTTTAGAGAGACCTCACCTTCTTTCTGCAAAGTTTCTTTACATGATTGCTGCAAGTGAACTAGGCTCTTAGAACTGTGTTGTAGAATTTTCTTTTCCAACCTGCTTCTTCCCTTGCAACAGGTACCGTTTTGCAGAGATTCGCTACCATCGCCCTGAGGAGACGCACAAGGGGCGTTCGGTTCCAGCTCATGTGGAGACTGTGGTTTTATTTTTCCCGGATGTTTGGCATTGCCTTCCCACCCGTTCAGAGTGGGAATCGCTCTCCAGAGGCTACAAGCAGCAGCTGGTCGACAAGCTTCAGAGCGAGCGCAAGGATGCGGATGGAGAACAGGCACTGAACGCTAATCCCTTTCTTTCTATTCCCGCTTCTCACAGGCACAGGAACACCTCACACACTACACCACCACCACCACACACCAGAGGAATATTGCTGCTAAAGCAGCTCCCAGAAGTGTAGTGATTCCCGTCCTTCATCCATTTAGTATGCTAACTTCTTTCATATGTACTGGCAGCACAGCGGAAAGGCAATTGTAATATATCTAAATGTTGCTTTTTTATCTTAAAAACTAGTTGCTGGAGTTTGGGACCAGTTGTTGAGTGAAGTTCAGTATTGAGGTCCATTTGAAATATTTTACCATCTTTCAGAATTTGGAATTTGAAAAAATGTCTAACTGCCATCAGTTCTAACCGTGGTGTCTGAAATTGAACACACAAAGGTCTGAGGCATTTTGTTTTCAGACTAGGTGGCTGATGTTCAGTCCTTTCAATATACCAAAATAACTGGTGCATATTCAGCTTGGGTGACTTGTACCCGGGGTAAGATGGCAGCCTGTATGGTCAGTGGAGACCAGCAGTGTCTATGTGTTTGTACATCCCTGCTGTTCTCTTTGTTCTGTAATTCCTTACCCTTTTATGTTTCACAGATCTGGCTCTGATTGGCTGTGTGGCATTGATCAGTTACAGTGGTAGGCTGTGTGGATACAGTCATGTCAATGACTTTAAGAGGAGATTATCTCAGACAGTTCTTGCACGGACCAGCAACAGAAATTTTGAACATTTCTTCATGGCTTCTCTAATTGATGACAATAATTAATTTTATACATTAGGAAGAAGAGGATAAAGATGATGGTGAAGATAAAGAGATTGCTACTCCTACTCACTGGTCCAAACTTGATCCAAAAGCAATGAAGGTAGTTATTGCTTATTATGGGGTTCTGTGAATAATGTAGAGGGTATTTTTAAGGAAGGTGGTGATTTTTAAGGTATTTATTCATATCACTTTCTGACTGTACTGTCATGTACTGTATGTGAGTCATGTATGCAGATCAAAGCTGTGTTTGGGTATTGTGTCTGATGTCCAGCTTTCACTTTAATTGGCAAATAATCCTGCCAATATTTTTCTTAGGCCATGTGTTTATAAAGGTATAAAAGCACTTTTTTCCCTTGTTTGCAGGAAAAGTATTGCTATCTGTAACATACTCAAGCCTATAGAAAGTCCACCCCGAGATTTTGTTGTCTTTCAAAAGATACTGAAAACGCTTATTCTCTGTAACATATACTTGAATTTCTATATCAGTGTTTTAATATTTATGAAGGTGTGGTTGCTCACTTAGGTGTGCTTGCT
This sequence comes from Ichthyophis bannanicus, assembly GCA_033557465.1. Lineage (NCBI taxonomy): Eukaryota > Metazoa > Chordata > Amphibia > Gymnophiona > Ichthyophiidae > Ichthyophis > Ichthyophis bannanicus. The sequence goes on along the minus strand of CM066034.1, from coordinate 580,548,534 downwards.
CACTTAGGTGTGCTTGCTCACTTAGCCTCAGTAAACTTGGAAATGTGGTAACAAACATACCTGTTATAATATGAATAGCAGATTGCATTGCCTTTTAGCAGGCCTAAATTTAAAATGGCATATCAGAGACCATAAATAAGGATCATAATGACTCTTTAGGTCTCCCTTGATTGAAGAGATTTACAAAGCTGTGATGTGGAATTCATTCTACACATCTGCTTCTCATTATTGCTGAAACTGTGCTATCTCCAGGAACAAGCAAGAATGTAGTCTTCACATATGGGTGACATCGGTACGGGAACACTCCCCAGTGTCCAATTGGAAAGCCTTTGGGAGCACCCTGCTACGCCTGCGTGACTGTCTTCTCACCTTCCCAACTCCCTCTCTTCAGTTCTTTGTTTTCCGCAGAGCTTGCAGGAAGCAAATCCTGTCACTGCAGAAAAAACATTTTATGGATGGCGCCTTTGCCTTCTCGTTGACGCCAGCACTGTCGAAGAAATCGCCAGTCCCCGTATTCTTTTCTTTTTTAAATCTAGGATTTCCCTTTCAAAAAAAAATCTCTTGTATCTCATCATGCTCTTAAGCCTTAAGCCTACCATAACCTTCCCATCCTTGGAAGGTATAGAGAAACCAGCTAGTGGTTTCAAAAAAAATTTCTAAGTGTGCCAGCACCATCTTAGCGACTGACACACATGACTGGTGCTTAAAATGCCTTAGCCCAGATCACCAGCCAAACGATTGTCCCCTCTGTCAGAAAATGACATGGAGAGGCCTACAGAACCGAGCTTGTAAATTTGGGACACACTTCGCTTCAGATGCGGTATCATTGATGTCCACTTCGTCGAGGACCTCATCCTCTTCTCATGGATCACAGGTGTCCTCAGTCTAAGCACAAGTCTGCATCGAAGTCAGACAAAACCTCTAGGGGTAGTTCTCGCTCAAAGTATCGAGATCCCTCAGGCATTGCATTGGAGGTGGATCGGCCTGCCAAACAGCCCCGGTGGGAGGCATTGTCCTCCAAAGCCTCAGAGAGGCCCAAGATGCTCCCGAGGCTTCGACCTCTGGAGAGCTACTGGTGCCATGCTCTGGGACGGAAGCGGAAGTACCCATGACAAGATCCCAAGCATCAGCAGCCTTGATAGACCAGCACATACTGGCCATCGAACAGAGCTTGGCAGCTCTCCTGGCAACCTTGATTCCTATAAAGCCCTTGGCTCCAGGCACCGCCTCATCGATACTGGCACCGACGTTGACACCAGTTGTGGGCACGGCATCAGGGCTAATGCAGATGGCATCAGCATCGCTAACATCCATGCCCTCCCTTGAAACTATCACCGATGTCGGTACCCAACCTAAATGGCGCACCGAGGCCGGTACCTCAGAGCATCGGTACTGACATTTTGCTTTGGGCGAACACCGTACTCGTTGATACTTTGAGTCCTCCGATTCTGATTCTAGTGTTTCGGATGCGGAGTTGCTCTATTCCCAGGGCCCCCAGAGCCTCTCCCACTACAGCAGCAACGCGTGTCACCTCTGAAAGACATGTCCTTCCAGGAATTCATTCAAGACCTAGCAAACAGTCTCTCCATCATGGTAACATCGGAGAAGGAGCCAAGGGTGGAGGAATTGGAGATCCTCCAATACCCAACAGCACCCAAAGAGGCAGCCACTCTGTTGGTGCACTGAGTCCTTCATGATCTTATGCTCTGTATGTGGGAGACTCCTCTCACAGTCTTGCCTCACTATCAACAGCTCAATACCATGTATTGGGTACCAGAGTGTCCCGGCTTCCAAAAACTTCGGCTCTCCCACCATTCCATGGTGGTTGAATCGGCGATGCGCCAAATCAAAAGCTCAAAAACCCACTCCTTTAACTTTCCAGGTAGAGAATCAAGAACCCTTCAGTGCCTTTGGGCTACGATGCTTCCAGGTATCCATGCTCTCTGCTAGGATCAACTCCTATATCCTCTATATGGGAATGTTCCTCAAAGAGGTGTCCAGGGATCTCGAGGCCTTTGCTCCTCTCTTCCCAGATGACAAGAGGGCAGACTAATACACCCTAGTCAAGAATAGACAAAATGTATCCAAGTGTGTCAATTGAGTCACCTTCGAAGCTTTTGAATGCACAAGCCATGGCCTCAGCAATATGCATTGGTGCCCGCAGACTTGCATGGCTTCAAGCCTCAGATCTTGAACAGTGGGTTCAAGATAAGCTGGGCACCATACCTTGCACAGGTGAAAATCTCTTTGGCAAAGACTAGCCAAGATAAGGTCTCTCAGAGTCAGAAACACTACTCTAAAGAGAATGTCTAGAACAACAGCTGACCCTGCTAGAAAAAAGGTAGCTGCAAAGAAATCTTTCTACAATAAGAGATTCTACTCTTCTTATCCTCCTGCTTTTCAGTACCAGGGTCAAGCCCCACAGAGAAGAGGCATAAGAACATAAGATATGCCATACTGGATGAGACCAAGGTCCATCAAGCCCAGTATCCTGTTTTCAACAGTGGCCAATCTAGGTCATAAGTATCTAACAGTCTCCCCAAAAGACACAGATTCCTCAATGCAACAGCCTCCTAAGCAGCAGAAGAAACTAAAGGTGACTAAACCTCAACCAGCTCCGCAACCACAGTCTGCGCCTGTTTTTTGACTCTTTTCCAGAGAACATTGCCACCTTGCCTCTGGAAGACCCCCACTCCCTCCACATAGCAGACAGATTGTGTCACTACGCCCACAGATGGCACCTCATCACCTCAGAGCAGTGGACACTAACCATAGTCCAGGAGGGATACAGACTTCATCAGCAAACTCTGCCCCCTCAACTTTCACAGGGGAATTTCAAATGCAACCCCCACTCACTGCTCTCCTAGAGGATGAGGTGTCTTCTCTTCTGTCTCAGGGCGCCATAAAGAATGTCCCGACATCCCAGCAGGGACTGGGTTTCTACTCTCCGTACTGTCTCATTACAAAGAAGACCGGAGGAAACGGGCCCATTTTGGACCTCAGAAACCTCAACAAGTTTCTAGTCTGCGAAAATTTCAAGATGATTTCTCTCAGGACTCTTCTTCCCTACCTCCAAAGTCAGGACTGACTCTGTTCTTTAGATCTCAAAGAAGCATATGCACATATCCTCATCCATCCAGGACACAGGAAATATCTATGCTTCACCTTTCAAGGAAAACATTATCAATACAAAGTCCTTCCCTTTGGACTTGCCTCCGCCCCAAGAGTCTTCACAAAGTGCATGGTGGTCATGGCCATATACCTATGGTTTCTGGGGATATTCGTCTTCCCTTACTTAGACGACTGGCTCATAAAAGCAGACACTTCCCAAGAGGTACAGCTTTCCTTACTTCGTACCATCACGGTACTACAACATTTGGGATTTGTCATAAACATCCCAAAATCCCAGCTCACTCCAATTCAAAAGCTAGAGTTCTTTGGAGCCCTACTGGACACCCAGTGGTCCAGGGTGTTTTGCACCAGATCCACTGTACCTATCTAATCGAACTAGCTTCCCAGATGCTCCAACGGGACCATCTGACCACCGCAAACTGCTGCAGCTCCTCAGCCACATGTCCTCTACAGTACATGTCATTCCATATGCCCGATTACATATGTGCACAACCCAATGGATGCAGGCCTCGGGCCGTCTCCGGGACAGGATCCAGGTCACTGCCCCTCTAACCACATCCCTTCAGTGGTGATGTTCTCCAAAACATCTTCTCGTAGGGTCACCGTTCTCTAGAGGCTAGAGTAGCAGACTTGGAAAACATAAGAAAGACAGAGAGGTACATAGATGAGACCTACAGGGATAACCCAATATGCAAAGCTTACTGTTACATATGTAAATAGTTGACGTGCCTGTTTCCCTAAGTTATCCAAGTTGTATTTCCCTGTTCTCTGTAAAACTGACGTTTGTTCATTATGGTTTATTGTTCCATGTAAACCGCGCTGATACTAAATAGTGCGGTATATAAGAAATTAAAATAAATAAAAATAAATAAAATAATATAGTCCTGAAGTCCCACCTCCAGTCTGGCAGCATCCCTGTTGCATGGAGGAAAGAGGTCACGTGACAGGAGAGCATCACCCTGGTGTGTCAGGAAGTGATCCTGTAACTAGGTTCTCCAGGACCAAGCAGGAAGTCAGTCCTCACTTATGGGTGACGTCGGCGCCGACGGAGCCCTCGCGGAGCAATTTTCCCCAGCTTTCAAAGAAAGCCTTTGGGAATTGCAGCGCGCATGCGCGGTCGTCTTCCCGCCCGAGGGTGCCATCTTAGCCAGTCTTCTTTTTTCCGCGGAGCCCTACAGACGTCCCCGTCTTGTCCCCGCGAAAAAGTTGATTTTCTTCTTTATTTTATCCTTTTTTCCTTCGGTTCGACGCCGATCTTTTCCCCCCCCCCCCCCCCCCGGAGGATGCCCGGTTCTCGGACTTCGTTAGGGATATGGCCAAGGCTTTGGCCTTCCCTGCGGATCCCGAGGAGGAGCCTCGAGCCGAAGAGCTCGACGCCCTCCAGTATGACTCTCCCGCGAGGGAACACTTTACTGTGCCGGTTCCTCCTATGCTGGAACGACTACTCTTCCGCATGTGGGAGAGTCCGGCCTCCTCGCCGGTCCTGAGCAAGCGGGTCGATTCTATCTATCGAGTCCGCAAGAGCCCTGGCTTTCAAAAGGCACAGCTGCCACACCATTCCATGGTAGTGGAATCGGCCATGCATCGTCTTAAGAGCCAGAAGATGCACTCCTCGGTGCCTCCTGGCAGGGAGGCCCGTAACCTGGATGGCCTTGGCAAGAAGTGCTTCCAGGGCTCTATGCTCGCATGTCGTGTCCAGACTTACCAGCTATACATGGGCATGTATCTCCGGGATCTGGCTAAAGAGCTAGCCGGATTCTCCGCTGGTCTCTCCGAGGAGCCCTTGCGGAGGTTCCTAGCCTTGTCCACTGGCATTCGGGAATGCTCAAAGTTCATGTCCCGAGCAGCCTATGATGGCTTTGAAGCCTCGGCTCGAGTGGCCGCAGCCGGCATCGGTGCCCGCCGACAGGCTTGGCTTCAGTCGTCAGACCTTGAGCCCTGGGTGCAGGACAAGTTGGTCGATGTCCCCTGCCGAGGCGAAAACCTCTTTGGCAAGCCCATGGCGGAAAAGGCTGCGCAAATTGAGACTGAGACTCTCACCAGGACCAGGCTTTCTAGGAAGACCTCCGCCCCTTCCCAGAAAAAGAAGGGCTCGGGGAAAAAGTCCTTTTACCCGAGGAAGGCGGCTGCCTACAAACAATACCCCCATTATCAGGCCCCTGCAGCTCCCCAACAGGGCCAGCAGGCCAAGGGACGGGGTAACGGGTCCCGTAGGCAGCAAGCCCCCAAGCCTGCACCACCAGCCCCTGCTCATCAGGGTGGGGGCTTTTGACTCGCTAAGCATAGCCTCTCCCCCCCCCGCTGGTTCCTCCCAGCACCGGAGGCCGGCTGGTTCACTTCGCCCACAGGTGGTCCAGCATCACCGCAGATGCCTGGGTGCTTCAGGTCGTGCGAGAAGGCTATCTTCTCCACTTCCATCAGGTCCCTCCCTCCTATTTTCCGGGAGAACCTCCGCGCCCCCCTCTGCACAGGGAGTTGCTCCTTCAGGAGTTAGCAGGTCTTCTGCAGGAACAGGCGGTGGAACCGGTGCCACACCACCTGAGAGGTCAAGGCTTTTATTCAAGGTATTTTCTGATACCAAAGAGAACAGGGGGCCTCAGACCCATCCTGGACTTGCGCAACCTCAACAAGTTCCTTGTGCGGGAGAAGTTCAAAATGCTTACCCTTGGAATCCTTCTGCCCTACCTCCAGCAGGGAGATTGGCTATGCTCCTTGGATCTAAAGGATGCCTACACGCACATCCTCATCCACCCAAGCCACCGCCAATACCTAAGGTTTGTGGTGGCAGGAAATCATTACCAGTACAGAGTACTGCCCTTTGGCCTGTCCTCCGCACCGCGAGTCTTCACAAAATGTCTCGCGGTCGTGGCGGCCCATCTCCGGCTTCACGGCCTCTATGTCTTTCCGTACCTCGACGACTGGCTCATCAGAGCAGCGTCCGCTCAGGAGGTCACCAACGCCACGTGCCGCACGGTGACTCTGCTGCAGCACTTGGGCTTTGTTATAAACTTTGCAAAGTCCACTTTGCTCCCCTCACAGGATCTCGAGTTCATCGGCGCAAGGCTGCACACTCCTCAGGCGCGAGCATACCTACCGCTCGACAGGGCTCAACGGCTCATGGACCTAGCCGACCGCTTTCGCAGCCAGCCCCTGGTCTCCGCCAGGCGCTTCCTGAGACTGCTCGGCCATATGGCTTCCACCGTCCATGTGACCCCCAATGCCCGCCTGAATATGCGGTCTGCTCAATGGTGTCTCCGCCAGCAGTGGCGACAAGCCACGGGCGGCCTAGCAGACCTAGTGCGCGTTTCCGAGCCGCTGGTCTCGTCTCTCCGGTGGTGGCTCCGGCAGCCGAACCTGATATTCGGAATGCCTTTCCAGTCACCTCAGCCGACCCGGGTGCTGACCACCGATGCATCCCTCCTGGGCTGGGGAGCACATTGCCAAGAGGCACGTACTCAGGGCCTCTGGACCACGTGGGAGTCTGCTCAGCAGATCAACTTCCTGGAGCTCAGGGCGATCCGCCTAGCTCTCAAGGCCTTCTCCCACCTGACTTCCCAACAGTCCGTCCTTTTCCAGACGGACAATCAAGTTGCCATGTTCTACGTGAACAAGCAGGGGGGCACGGGCTCCTTCCTCCTCTGCCGGGAGGCACAGAAGCTCTGCTCTTGGGCCGTCAGTCACGGCATTCTCCTCAAGGCAGTTTATCTCCCGGGCCAAGAAAATTGCCTTGCAGACAAACTCAGCAGGGTCCTCCAGCCGCACGAGTGGCGTCTGGATCCCTTGGTAGTTCAGAAGCTCTTCCTCAAGTGGGGTCTCCCCACGGTGGATCTCTTTGCCAGTCCTCACAACCGGCAGCTTCCTCGCTTCTGCTCTCGTCAGCCACACCCCTTCGGGTTGCGGCGGACGCCTTTCTGATCTCGTGGTCGGGGAGCCTTCTGTACGCTTTCCCTCCCATCCCGCTGGTCTCTCGGACTCTTTTCAAGGTTCTCCGAGACAAAGCCTTCATGATCCTGGTGGCCCCTCGCTGGCCCAGGCAGCCGTGGTTTCCGCTCCTGCTGCAACTGGCGGTGGAGGATCCAATCCCTCTGGGGGTACAACCGGATCTCCTCACTCAGGATCAGGGGTCCCTCCTGCACCCCAACCTCAGGTCTCTCAACCTCATGGCCTGGCTGCTGAGAGGGTAGTCCTTGCTCCCCTTCTCCTGCCGGCGGAGGTGGAGGAGGTCGTCTTGGCTTCGCGACGGCCTTCTACCCGCAAATGCTACGCCCTTAAATGGCGTCGCTTTGCAGTCTGGTGTACCCAACAGTCTCAGGATCCCTTCTCCTGCCCGGTGTCGGTGATCTTGCAGTACTTGCTGCACCTCTCTAATCTGGGACTTAAGTCCAACTCCGTCAAAGTTCACCTCAGTGCTCTTTCAGCACATCATGTGCCGGTGGACGGCAGACCTCTCTCCAATGACCCTCTCTTAGCAAGGTTTCTCCGAGGTCTCCTTCTACTTAAACCACCTCTGCGCCCGCCAGCGCCTGACTGGGACCTGAATGTGGTTTTGCAGCGGATCACCTGTCCGCCTTTTGAACCTATGGCTACCTGTTCTCTCCGTTTTCTGTCTTGGAAAACACTGTTCTTGATAGCCCTCACTTCCGCTAGACGCGTAAGTGAATTGCAGGCCCTCGTGTCTGATCCCCCTTACACTAGGTTCTACAAGAATAGGGTAGTCCTACGGACTCACCCAAAATTTCTGCCTAAAGTGGTCTCCCCTTTTCACATCAATCAGGAGGTGGTACTTCCAACCTTCTTTCCCAGACCACACTCCAGCCGAGCTGAAACGGTCCTCCATACCCTGGACTGTAGAAGGGCATTGAACTTCTACCTTGACCGTACGCGGGAGCACCGTAAAGCTGCTCAGCTTTTGTGTCTTTTGACCCCAATAGATTGGGGCTCCCGGTCTCCAAGCGTACTCTGTCCATCTGGGTTGCGGACTGTATCTCTTGGGCTTATGGGGCAGCCGGACTCTCCTTAGAAAGTCGAGTCACGGCTCATTGCGTTCGGGCAAAGGCCACGTCAGTGGCTTACCTCCGCTCTGTTCCGCTGGCAGACATCTGCCGGGCCGCTACTTGGTCTTCAAGCCAGACTTTTGCGGTCCATTACTGTCTCGAGAGGGAGTCCCGTAGGGACAGTGCTTTCGGACAGGCAGTCCTCCGTAATCTCTTTGAGGTCTGAGCAACTCCTACCCTCCATCCCGGATGTGGGCTACCGGTGGGTGATAATTCAGCGAAGATTCTATCCTTCTGTGCTGCTGAGCTAGAGGGAGCTCATTTTTGTGCTTAGGGTCTCCGGTAGCCTTGAGCTTGGGAGTCCCATAAGTGAGGACTGACTTCCTGCTTGGTCCTGGAGAAAGCGTAGTTACTCACCTGTAACAGGTGTTCTCCAGGAGCAGCAGGAATCAGTCCTCACTACCCTCCCTCCTCCCCTTGGAGTTGCAGTCGTCTGCTTATGTTCTTTTTGCAAATTTTTATGCTGTCTTTTTAGCTATGTCATCTGACTGGCTAAGATGGCACCCTCGGGCGGGAAGACGACCGCGCATGCGCGCTGCAATTCCCAAAGGCTTTCTTTGAAAGCTGGGGAAAATTGCTCCGCGAGGGCTCCGTCGGCGCCGACGTCACCCATAAGTGAGGACTGATTCCTGCTGCTCCTGGAGAACACCTGTTACAGGTGAGTAACTACGCTACCTGTCCTCCAGGTGATGTAAAACCCTCTCGCACCAAGGAAGTTTCTCCAGGGCCATGTGCCAATGAGGGAAGGGTTAGGACAGCTGTTATAGTTGGTGATTCGATCATTAGGCATGTAGATAGCTGGGTGGCTGGTGGACGTGAGGATCGCCTGGTAACATGCCTGCCTGGTGTGAAGGTAACTGACCTCACGCGCCACCTAGATAAGGTCTTAGTGCTGGGGATGAGTCTGCTGTCCTGGTACATGTCGGTACCAATGACATAGCAAAATGTGGTAGGGAGGTTCTGGAGGCTAAATTTAGGCTTTTAAGGTAGAAAGTTGAAATCCAGAACTTCCAGGGTAGCATTCTCCAAAATGCTTACAGTTCCATGCGCAGGACCCAAAAGGCAGGCAGAGCTCCGGAGTCTCAATGCGTGGATGAGACGATGGTGCAAGGATGCGGGTTTTGGATTTGTTAGGAACTGGGGAACATTCTGGGGAAAGCAGGGGCTCTTCCGAAGAGAAGGGCTTCACCTTAACCGGGATGGAACCAGGCTGCTGGCATTAACCTTTAAAAAGGAGATAGAGCAGCTTTTAAACTAGATAACAGGGGAAAGCTGACAGTCGCCCAAGAGCGGATGGTTTGGAAGAATGTATCCTTGAAGGATACTACCAAAAGCAGAGAGGTTCCAATAAAGAGTAAAGTAGCCCAAATGCCCTCGAGTATGGAGCAGACAGAGCTTAAAGATCCCAAATTACCCATGTCTACCAATAGCCAAATTAATATGAATAAAATACAGTCTCTAAAATGCTTATATGCAAATGCTAGAAGTCTAAAAAATAAGATGGGAGAGTTAGAATATATAGCACTAAATGAGAGATTAGATATGATTGGAATGTCAGAGACATGGTGGAAGGAGGACAACCAGTGGGACACTGTGATACCTGGCTACAAACTATATTGTAATGATAGAGCTGATCAAATTGGTGGAGGGGTTGCGCTCTATGTTAGAGAGGGCATTGAGTCAGAAAGGATTAAAGTTTTGCAGGAAACAAAATTTGCTGTAGAATCTCTATGGATTGAAATTCCATGTAAAAAGGGGAAGGCGATGGCAGTGGGGGTGCACTATCGACCGCCTGGCCAGAATGAACAAATGGATGATGAAATGCTCAAAGAAATCAAGGAAGTTAACAAACGTTACAGCGCAGTAATAATAATGGGTGATTTCAATTACCCCGGTATCGACTGGGTCAGTGTCACGGCAGAACATGCTAGGGAGATAAAGTTCCTAGATGACATAAATGACTGCTTCTTGGAGCAGCTGGTTCATGAACTGACCAGAGGGGGAGCCATATTAGACCTAGTCCTTAGTGGAACACCAGATATAGTGCAAGAGATAAGGGTGTTGGGGCCACTTGGCAATAGTAATCATAGCATGATCGCCTTTGATTTCATTAGTTGAGGAGGGATAGTAAGGAAATCCACAGTACTACCTTTTAACTTTCGAAAGGGAGACTATGATAAAATGAGGAAAATAATTAAGAAAAAACTAAAAGGAGCAGTTGCAAAGGTTAAAGACGTATATCAAGCTTGGGTGTTATTGAAAAATACTACCTTGGAAGCCCAGACCAACTGTATTCCACACTTTAAGAAAAGTGGAAGGAAGTCCAAAAAACTGCCAGCATGGTTTAAAGGTGAGGTCAGAGGCTGTTGCCAAAAAATCATCTTTCAGGAAATGGAAAAAAGAGCCAAACGATGAAACCTGGAAACAGCACAAGCACTGGCAAGTCAAATGCAAGGCATTGATAAAGCAGGCAAAGGGAGAATTTGAGAAGAAGCTTGCTGCGGAAGCAGAAACGCGAAATAAAGATTTTTTTCAAGTACATTCATAGCAAAAAACCTGTGAGAGAGTCAGTTGGTCCATTAGTTGATAGAGGATTTGAAGGGGCAATAAGAGGTGACAAGGCAACAGCGGAGAGACTGAATGAATTCTTTGCTTAGGTCTTTACTGAGGAAGATGTAGGGATGTTACCCATGACTGAAGTGGTATTTAAAGGTGTGGAAGAATTGAAGGAAATATTGATACATCGGGAAGATGTATTACAGCTATTGTTACAACTATTAGATAAATTGAAGAGTAGCAAATCACCTGGGCGGGATGGTATACATCCAAGGGTGTTGAAAGAACTGAAATATGAGTTTGCAGACCTGCTATTAGTAATCTGTGAACTATCATTAAAATCATCTCTAATACCTGAAGATTGGAGGATCGCCAATATAACACCAATTTTTAAAAAGGGTTCCAGGGGTGATCCAGGAAACTACAGACCGGTGAGCCTCATGTCAGTACCGGGAAAAATGGTAGAAACCATCATAAAGAATAAAAATTACTCAGCATGTAGATAGTCATGGCCTAATGGGAGACAGCCAACATGGCTTTAGACAAGGAAGATCTTGTCTTACTAATCTGTTATGTTTTTTTGAAAGTGTGAATAAACAGGTGGACAAAGGTGAGTCGGTTGATATAGTGTATCTGGACTTTAAGAAAGCCTTTGACACGGTCCCTCATCAGAGACTTCTGGCAAAACTAAAGAGTCATGGGATAGGAGGCAGTGTACTACTGTGGATCAGGAACTGGTTAAAAGATAGAAAGCAGAGGGTTGGGCTAAATGGCCAATTTTCCCAATGGAGAAAGGTGAATAGTGGTGTACCCAAGGGATCTGTGCTGGGTCCACTGTTTTTTGACATATTCATAAATGACCTGGAAAGTGGAATAACGAGTGAGGTTATCAAATTTGCAGATGACACAAAACTATTTAAAGTTGTTAAAACCCAAGAGGATTGTGGAAAATTGCAAGAGGATCTTGATAAATTGGAAGACCTGGCATCAAAATGGCAGATGAAATTTAATGTGGACAAGTGCAAAGTTATGCACCTAGGGAAGAACAACCCAAACTATGGTTACACGATGCAAGGTTCCACATTAGGAACCACCACTCAGGAAAAAGATTTAGGCGTCATTGTGGATAATATGTTAAAACCCTCAGCCCAGTGTGCAGCGGCAGCCAAGAGAGCAAATAGAATGCTCCTCCCATACCCTCCCACACATCAACCTCAGTAGACACCCAACATACTATTAACTCCTTTTCCCCCCCAACCATAAAGGTCATTCAAGACATTCTAACAGCCATATACACCACCACGGCACCAAACGACCCCTGTCCGGCACCTTGGATAAAAACTCTAGGGGCTGAGCTCAGTCCTTTTCTAGCCAAACTAATAGGCGCATCCTTCCTTTCCGGTACATTCCCCCAGGAACTAAAACAAACTTCAATAAGACCTCTTCTGAAAAACAACAAGCTTGACCCCACAAAGATGGACTCATACAGGCCAATTTCGAGCATCCCGCTCCTTGCCAAAATCATGGAGAAAATAGTCCAACAGCAGTTGACACACCATATTGAAACGAATGGACCTCTAGACTCTTGTCAACATGGCTTCAGGGAGTCACATGGAGTTGAAACCTTGCTGACAACATTATTCAACACCCTCACCATTGGACTTGACAATCTTAGACAAGGCTTTGCCCTTATCTTCCTAGATATCGCAGCAGCCTTCGACTCCGTCAGCCTCAAACTACTCTTAGCCCGCCTTGCCGAGAAGGGTATCCATGGAAATGTCCTTGCCTGGTGTGCCTCTTATCTAAACAACAGATGGCAGCATGTCCGCTCTGGCCCCTCCAATTCCGCACCTTTCCTGCAAGAAAAAGGGGTCCCGCAAGGATCTTCACTCTCTGCCCTTCTGTTCAACATCTACATGCAACCCATCTGTAACATCATCCGGTCATTCAACATCAACTGCCTAGTTTATGCCGATGATATCCTAATATTCACCCCAATAGCCACAGATCACCCCGACCTCTCTCAGCTGAGTACGTGTTTTGATGCTGTCGCAAACTGGCTACAATCCCAAATGCTCAAAATAAATTTCAAAAAGACAGAGGTTCTGTTCATCAGTAGAGATCAGACATTTGCCCTGCCTTCTTCAATAAAGGTACGCGACGCCGAACTCACCTCTAAGGAGACGATCAAATACCTAGGTGTAACGCTTGACCAGCGCCTCGACATGCATGCCCAGATAAGCAACACAGTGAAAGCAATCTACCATAAACTCCGGATATTACGACATATGAAGCAAATCCTTGAGCCACAAGACTTCCGTACAGTCTTTCAGGCCTTAATAATGCCCCATTTTGACTATGCCAACTCCATCTTACTTGGCCTCCCAGTGAGCTCGATAAATCCTCTGCAGCTTGCGATGAACACTGCAGCTAGAACAGTCTACGGAGCCTCAAGAAAAGACCATATCACCCCCATCCTAAAAAACTTACATTGGCTCCCTATCCACTGTAGGATCACCTTTAAGATCCTAACCATGACATTCAAGGCAATCAAAGGAAGCATGGCGACCACCCTCTCAGACCTTGTTCACCCTACCCCCCTCAACAGATCAAGGAGATCAACAACCTCCAACACCTTAATTCTCCCAAAAGCCATCACCAAATGTAACAAGACCATGAGAAAACGTTTCTTTGCACTGCACGCACCCTCCAGCTGGAACTCTCTCCCATCAGACATCCGTGCCTTAAGCAGCCTTCCCCAGTTCAGAAAGGCACTCAAACATTATCTTTTCTTGCAACACTTCTCCAACCCTGACAGCATCACCTAGCCATCCCCACCCGACAATAGCAGCTCTTACAGATCAACGTACCTATCACAGCATCTTGCATGATAAACATATCATCCCTGACTACATGCCCAAAATACCCTAGACTATCGACACAAACATTTACATACATTTAGCCACCCTGCCCAATGTAAATATCCCACACTTCATTTACATCCCCCTTACTATATTGTATATAGTGTATATGGTTTATCTGTTCACCATATTAACTTCCCTGTTCATTGTAAGTTCAATGTGAGGCTGTTCTGCATTGTTCAAATTTTGTTGTTTGTAAACCGCGCTGATGATAAATAGTGCGGTATAGAAAAAACATTAAATAAATAAAATAAATAAATAAATAAATAAGGAAAGGAATGGAAAATAAAACAAAAGATATTATAATGCCTCTATATCGTTCCATGGTGAGACTGCACCTTCAATATTGTGTGCAATTCTGGTCGCCGTATCTTAAAAAGGATATAGCATTATTAGAAAAGGTTCAGAGAAGAGCCACCAAAATCGTAAAGGGGATGGAAGGATGCTCCTATGAAGAAAGGCTAAAAAAGTTAGGGCTCTTTAACCTGGAAAAGAGACGGCTGAGGGGAGATATGATTGATAGAAGTCTATAAATTAATGAACGGAGTGGAACGGGTAAACGTATATCGATTGTTTACGTTATCAGAATATAGAAAGACTAGGGGACATGCAATGAAGCTACAAGGTAAACTATTTAAGACTAATAAAAGAAAATATTTTTTCACTCAACGTGTAATCAAACTCTGGAATTCGTTACCGGAGGATGTAGTAAAGGCTGTTAGTGTAGCTGGGTTTAAAAAAGGTTTGGACAAGTTCCTGGAGGAAAGGTCCATAAACCATTATTAAGAAGGGATCCAGGATATCAATGCTTGACCCAGTACAAGCATTGCGGAACCTGTGTCTTCTGGGGAAACTGCTAGGTACGTATGACCTAGATTGGCCACTGTTGGAAACAGGATACTGGGCTTGATGGACCTTGGTCTGACCCAATATGGCATATCTTATGTTCTTCCCACCCATTCCTCTCATCCCCAAAACCCTATTCAAGCTTCAGAGAGACAGAGGTCATATGATCCTCATAGCTCCACGTTGGCCACAGCAAACGTGGTACCCTCTGCTCCTATATCTCTCTCAAGCTCCGCCTCTGGAGTTGGGATCCGCTCCAGATCTTCTCTTCCAAGAGGATGGGATGCTGTGGCATCCCAATCCCCAGTCTCTGTATCTCAGGGCCTGGTTGCTGAAAGCCTAGAATTTCAGGATCTTAACCTTTCCCAACAGGTAAAGGATATCCTTCATGCTTCTAGGAAACTCTCCACAAGACGCTCGTATGCTTTTAAGTGGAGAAGGTTTACCATATGGTGCTCGCAGAAGGGTCTTAACCCTCTTGCGATACCTCTGGAATCGATACTGGAGTATCTCCTTCATTTGTCAAATGCGGGTCTCAAGACAAATTCTTTAAGAGTCTATCTTAGTGCTATTGCAGCTTCTTACACGCCTCTAAGTGGACAACCTATTTCCTCTCATCTTCTCATAGCGAGATTTATAAGAGGCCTTCTTTTAACTCAGCCTCCCATTAAGCCACCACCGGTGGCATGGGACTTGAATCTGGTGCTCGGGCAACTCACAAAACCGCCCTTTGAACCATTAACTACTACATCTTTGAAATTTCTTTCCTGGAAAGTCATCTTCCTCATTGCAATCACATGAGCACGTCGCATCAGTGAATTGCAAGCGTTAGTGGCTGATCCTCCTTATACAAGGTTCCACCATGATAAGGGAGTTCTTAGGACTCATCCACACTTTATGCCAAAGATAGTTTCGCCTTTCCATTTAAACCAAGCGGTTTACCTTCCTCTATTCTTTCTGAGGCCTCATGCCTCCAGTGCAGAAAGGAACCTTCATACCTTGGACTGTAAGAGGGCTTTGGCCTTTTACTTGCAAAGGACACAGCAACATAGAAAATCTTCTCAACTTTTTGTTGCTTTTGATCCTAGTCATTTGGGACTTCCAGTTTTCAAAAGAACGCTGTCCAACTGGATCGCACAGTGCATATCCTTTGCCTGTGAGAGTAAGAACCTTCCTCTTGAGGGCCATGTCACCGCTCACAATGTGAGAGCCATGGCAGCCTCAATGGCTCATCTTCACTCTGTGTCTATCAGCGACTTCTGTCGAGCAGCTACTTGGGCTTCGGTACATACCTTCACAGCCCACTGCTGCTTAGACAAGGACTCCCGCCGGGATGCCTTGTTTGGCCAAGCTGTTCTTCAACACCTTTTTCAGACTTAATCAACTCCTACCCACCATCCCTGGTAGGATGCCAGAGATCCATGGGGGGGAAGTGGGGCCCTTTCACAAGGGCTGACAACTTCCTGGGGCATCTGGAGCTAGGGAGTCCCCATATGTGAAGACTACATTCCTGCTTGTTTCTGGAGATAGCGTAGTGACTCACCTGTAACAGGTGATCTCCGGGAACAGCAGGAATTTAGTCTTCACAACCCGCCCACCTCCCCTAGGAGTTGTATCGCGCTCTCTCTCTTTCTCTCTCTCTCAGCTATAAACTCAACTGGAAAGGCGGGAACGCAGCACGCAGGCGCTGTGGGATGCTTCCAAAAGCTTTCCTATTGGATGCTGGGGAGCGTTCCTGCGTGGGCTCTGTCGGTACCGATGATACACATATATGAAGACTATATTCCTGCTTTTCTCCAGGACCAAGCAGGAAGTCAGTCCTCACATATGGGTGACGTCGGCGCCGACGGAGCCCTCGCGGAGCAATTTTCCCCAGCTTTCAAAGAAAGCCTTTGGGAATTGCAGCACGCATGCGCGGTCCCTTTCCCGCCCAAGGGTGCCATCTTGCTCAGTCTTCTTTTTTCCGCGGAGCCCTACAGACGTTGTTTGTACTTCACCGCTAGAAAAGTTGATTTTATTTGTCTTTTTTCTCGGTTCGACGCCGGTTCTTTTCCCGCCCGGACCCGCGACGCCGGTTGCGAGTCCGTTCTTTATTTTTCGGTTTTTTGTCCTTCGTGATAGATTTCGCGCCTTTTTTTCTTTTTCACTGGCAGCCCTGTCTTTTGACCTCGCAGGGGCCCTTTTTCCCCCGATGGCTGCCAGCGGGTTTAAAAAGTGTGATCGGTGTAAGAAGCTCATGTCTCTTACCGACACACACGACTACTGCCTCCGCTGCCTCGGACCCGATCATGACCCGATGATCTGTGGTCCGTGTGGCAAGATGTCCTCAAAAGCGTTGAGGAGTCGGAACCATCAGCGGGAACGTATCTTCTCTGACTCCGGCCGGGCCCGGACCTCGTCAGAGGCTTCGACGTCTCGGGACTCTGGTCCTGAGCATCGTCGAAGTTCCTCTGAGCGGGGATCTCCTACCCGGGAACATCATCGGAAGAAGAAACCCGCGAGGGCGGGATCGGTGGACGCTCCTGGTTCCTCGAGGGCCAGGTCGCATAGCCCCGATAGCCGTCCCGGGTCCTCGGAGATGGAGAGGCCTTCCAAACATCCTCGTCTTGAGATGGACTCGCCCGCTCACGTGAGTACTGTAGTCCTCGTGGACTCGCCTCCGAAGGAGCCGACGTTGGGCCCGACGCCGTCGGGTCCCGAGTCGGGGGCTGCTGGGTCTCCTGAGCTCGGACTCAGGTTGACGGCCTTGGAGAGCAGTCTGACTGCCTTCATGGACCAGCAGCGGGCATTGATCGCTGGCCTCGTCCATGGGGGCTCGAGTCGATCCTCGGTCACGGTCTCCTTCGGCCTCCCATTCGGGAACGAGGTCGTCGACGCCGACTCCCTCGGCGTCGGGGCGGACAGCATCAATGCCCGGCCGACCGGAGCCGCTCGACTCCTCCTCCGAGGAGTCGGCCTGGGAATCCGAGGACGAAGAGTCACCTGGTTCTTTTCGGACTCGGTGTGTCCCATCGGACTCCCCCGAGTCCGAACCTCGGAGACGGTCCCCCCCGGAGGATACCCGGTTCTCGGACTTCGTGCGGGATATTGCCAAGGCCTTGGCCTTCCCCACGGATCCCGAGGAGGAGCCTCGAGTCGAAGAGCTCGATGCCCTCCAGTATGACTCTCCCCCAAAGGAGGCCTTTATTGTACCGGTTCCTCCGATGCTGGAACGACTTCTCTTCCGCATGTGGGAGAGCCCGGCGTCGTCGCCGGTGTTAAGCAAGCGGGTCGATTCCATTTATCGAGTCCGCAAGAGCCCCGGGTTCCAAAAGGCACAACTACCGCACCATTCCATGGTGGTGGAATCGGCCATGCATAGACTTAAGAGTCAGAAAATGCACTCCTCGGTGCCTCCCGGTCGGGAGGCTCGAAGCCTGGATGCCCTCGGTAGGAAGTGTTTCCAGGGCTCTATGCTTGCTTGTCGAGTCCAGACCTACCAGCTCTATATGGGCATGTATCTCCGAGACCTGGCTAAAGAAATAGCCGGGTTCTCTGCTGGTCTCTCCGAAGAACCTTTGCAGAGGTTCCAAGCCTTGTCAACTGGTATTCGGGAGTGCTCAAAGTTTATCTCTCGAGCAGCCTACGATGGCTTTGAAGCATCGGCTCGAGTAGCCGCAGCCGGCATCGGTGGCCGCCGACAGGCTTGGCTTCAGTCATCCGACCTCGAGCCATGGGTGCAGGACAAGTTGGTCGATGTCCCCTGCAGAGGTGAAAACCTCTTTGGCAAACCCATGGATGAGAAGGCTGCACAGATCGAGACCGAGACTCTCACCAGGACTCGGCTCTCAAGGAAAACCTCTGCCCCTTCTCAGAAGAAGAAGGGCTCGGGGAAAAAGCCCTTTTACCCGAGGAAGGCGGCTGCCTATCAACACTACCCTCATTATCAGGCCTCAGCAGCTCCCCAACAGGGTAAGCAAGCCAAGGGACGGGGTAATGGGTCCCGTAGGCAGCAAGCCCCCAAGCCTGCACCACCGGCCCCTGCTCAGCAGGGTGGGGGTTTTTGACTTCATCAGCATAGCCTCTCCCCCTCAGCTGGTTTCTCTCAGCACAGGAGGCCGGCTGGTCCACTTTGCCCACAGGTGGTCCAACATCACTACAGATACCTGGGTGCTTCACATAGTCCAAGAAGGCTATCTTCTGCACTTCCACCAGGTACCTCCCTCCTACTTTCCAGGGGAGCCTCTCAGACTCCCTCTGCACAGGGACTTACTCCTTCAGGAGTTAGCAAGTCTTCTTCAGGACCAGGCTGTGGAACCGGTGCCCCACCACCTGAGAGGTCAAGGCTTTTACTCCAGGTACTTTCTGATACCAAAAAGAACAGGAGGCCTCAGATCCATCCTGGACTTGAGGAACCTCAACAAGTTCCTCGCAAAGGAAAAGTTCAAGATGCTTACCCTTGGAATCCTGCTGCCCTACCTCCAGCAGGGAGACTGGCTATGCTCCTTGGATCTAATGGATGCCTACACTCACATCCTCATCCACCCTAGCCACAGACAATATCTCAGGTTTGTTGTGGGGGGCAATCATTACCAGTACAGAGTACTACCCTTTGGCCTATCCTCCGCACCAAGGGTGTTCACCAAATGTCTAGCAGTGGTGGCGGCTTATCTAAGACTTCAAGGCCTCTTTGTATTTCCATACCTGGACGACTGGCTCATCAGAGCACAGTCTTCCCAAGAGGCCACTCACGCCACGCACCGCACTGTGGTTCTGCTCCAGCACTGTGGCTTTGTCATAAACTTCGCAAAGTCCACTTTGCTCCCCTCTCAGGATCTCGAGTTCATCGGCGCAAGATTAAACACGCTTCAGGCGCGAGCCTTTCTGCCTCTCGACAGGGCAAACAGGCTCGAGCCTTTCTGCCTCTCGACAGGGCAAACAGGCTCATGGATCTTGCCAGCCACTTTCACAGCAATTCCCTGGTCTCTGCCAGGCAATTTCTGAGACTGCTCGGCCATATGGCTTCCACAGTCCATGTCACCCCCAATGCCCGCCTAAACATGCGGCCTGCTCAATGGTGCCTTCGCACACAATGGCATCAGGCCACTGGGAGCCTAGCGGACTCCGTACAGATCTCCGACCCGCTGGTCTCTTCTCTGCAATGGTGGCTTCATCTGCCAAACCTAGTGCTAGGAATGGCTTTTCAGTCTCCTCTGCCTTCTCAGGTCCTAATGACTGATGCTTCTCTCCTGGGTTGGGGAGCACATTGCCAAGGGACATGTACTCAGGGCCTCTGGGCTCCTTGGGAGTCTGCCCAGCAGATCAACTTCCTGGAGCTCAGAGCTATCCGCCTAGCTCTGAGGGCCTTCTCCCACCTCACTTCTCACCAGTCTGTGCTGGTCCAGATGGACAATCAAGTTGCGATGTTCTACATGAACAAACAAGGGGGCACAGGCTCCTTCCTTCTCTGTCGGGAAGCACAAAAGCTGTGCTCTTGGGCCGTCAGCCGCGGCATCCTCCTCAAAGCTGTTTATCTCCCGGGTCAAGAAAATTGCCTGGCAGACAAACTGAGCAGAATCCTCCAGCCACAACAGTGGAGATTGGATCCGTTAGTGCTTCAGCGGATCTTTCTCAAATGGGGCCTACCCACCATGGATCTCTTTGCCAGTCCTCTCAACCGGCAACTTCCCCGATTCTGCTCTCGACAACCATATCCTCTCAGAGTAGCGGCGGATGCTTTTCTTCTCTCCTGGTCCACAGGCCTTCTGTATGCCTTTCCTCCCATGCCACTGGTGTCTCGGACGCTCTTCAAGGTTCTCCGGGACAAAGCCTCAATGATCCTCGTGGCTCCCCGGTGGCCGAGACAGCCCTGGTTCCCGCTTCTGATGCAGCTGGCGGTGGACACTCCTCTCCCTCTGGGGTTTCAGCCTGATCTCCTCACCCAGGATCACGGGACTCTCCTACACCCCAACCTCCGGTCCCTTCATCTGATGGCCTGGCTGCTGAAAGGGTAGTCCTTGCTCCCCTCCTGCTGCCTCCAGATGTGGAGGAAGTCGTCTTGGCCTTCAGGCGACCCTCCACCCGGAAGTCCTACGCTCTTAAGTGGCATCGGTTCTCCGTCTGGTGTGCTCAGCAGTCTCAAGATCCCTTCTCCTGTTCGGTATCAGTGGTCTTGCAATACTTGCTTTGCCTCTCCGTTCTTGGACTTAAGTCCAACTCGGTCAGGGTCCACCTCAGTGCTCTTTCTGCGCATCACATGCCGGTGGATGGCAGACCTCTTTCCAGCCACCCTCTAGTGGCTCGTTTTCTCAGAGGCCGCCTCCTCCTTAAACCACCTTTGCGCCCACCAGCCCCTGACTGGGATCTGAATGTGGTTTTGCAGCGGATTACCTGTCCGCCTTTTGAACCTATGGCTACCTGTCATCTTCGTTTTCTTTCTTGGAAAACCTTATTCTTGGTAGCCCTCACTTCTGCTAGACGCGTTAGTGAGCTACAGGCCCTAGTATCTGATCCTCCTTACACTAGCTTCTACAAGAATAGGGTAGTCCTACGGACTCACCCTAAGTTTCTTCCTAAAGTGGTTTCCCCTTTTCACATCAACCAGGAGGTGGTACTTCCGACCTTCTTTCCCAGGCCACACTCCAGCCGAGCTGAAATGGTCCTGCATACCCTGGACTGTAGGAGGGCGTTAACCTTCTACCTTGACCGTACGCGAGAGCACCGAAGGGATGTTCAGCTCTTCGTGTCTTATGACCCCAATAAGTTGGGGCTCCCTGTCTCCAAGCGTACTCTGTCCATCTGGATTGCTGACTGTATCGCTTGGGCTTATGAGGCAGCCGGCCTCTTGTTGGAATGTCGAGTCACGGCTCATCGTGTTAGGGCGAAGGCTGCGTCAGTGGCTTACCTCCGCTCTGTTCCATTGGCAGACATCTGCCGGGCCGCTACTTGGTCTTCAAGCCAGACTTTTGCAGCCCATTACTGCCTGGAGAGGGAGTCCCGCAGGGACAGTGCTTTCGGACAGGCAGTCCTCCGTAATCTCTTTGAGGTATAGGCAACTCCTGGCCTCCGTCCCGGATGTTTGGCTACCGGTTGGAGGCGTACTCAGAGAAGATTCCTTCCTTCTGTGCTACTGAGCTTGAGGGAGCTCCTTTTTTGTGCTTAGGATCTCCGGTAGCCTTAAGCTTGGGAGTCCCATATGTGAGGACTGACTTCCTGCTTGGTCCTGGAGAAAGAGTAGTTACTCACCTGTAACAGGTGTTCTCCAGGAGCAGCAGGAATCAGTCCTCACAACCCTCCCTCCTCCCCTTGGAGTTGCAGTCCTATGATTTCGTTTTTGCTAATTTTTTGCTGTCTTTTAGCTATGTCATCAGACTGAGCAAGATGGCACCCTTGGGCGGGAAGGGGACCGCGCATGCGCGCTGCAATTCCGAAAGGCTTTCTTTGAAAGCTGGGGAAAATTGCTCCGCGAGGGCTCCGTCGGCGCCGACGTCACCCATATGTGAGGACTGATTCCTGCTGCTCCTGGAGAACACCTGTTACAGGTGAGTAACTACTCTTTCCCGGAGATCACCTGTTACAGGTGAGTAACTACGCTTTCTGATCCAGTGGCGTCCAGTATCTCCTCCATCTGTCATCAACAGGTCTAAAGACCAACTCGGTGAAACTCCACCTCAGTGCCATAGCAGCCTCTTACCACCGCTGGATGGACTACCCTTCTGCTCGCATTCGCGCGTTTCATGAGAGGTCTCCTGCTGTCCAAACCACCCATCAAGCCACCTCTGGTGGCTTGTGATCTCAACGTCGTTCTAGCACAGCTTCTCAAACTTTCCTTTGTACCAATGGCCACGACCTCCATAAAGTTCCTGTATTGGAAAATACAGTGCCTTGCGAAAGTATTCATCCCCTTGGTTTTTGTCCTGTTTTGTCAAATTACGTACAATCTGGAATGAAAATGGAGGTTCATTTGGATGCTAGGTATTGGACCTAGCAATATAGTCCAAATTGGTGAAGTGAAATGACAATAAAATACCTTGTATATATAATAAAACAAGTAAAAACTGAAAAGTTGTGAGTGCATATGTATTCATCCCTTTTGCTGTGAAACCCTTAAATAAGATCTGGTCCAATCAATTAACCTCAGAAGTCACATAATTAGTTGATTAGGGTCCACCTGTATGCAATCATTGTCACATGATGCCTGTATAAATATACCTTTTCTAAAAGGCCCCTGACTCTGCAACATAAGAACATAAGATATGCCATACTGGGTCAGACCAAGGTCCATCAAGCCCAGTATTCTGTTTCCAACAGTGGCCAATCTAGGTCATATGTATCTAGCAGTTTCCCCAAGAGAGACAAGTTCCACAATGCTTGTACTGGGTCAAGCATTGATATCTTCAGTCACTTCTTAATAATGGTTTATGGACCTTTCCTCCAGGAACTTGTCCAAACCTTTTTTAAACCCAGCTACACTAACAGCCTTTACTACATCCTCCGGTAACAAATTCCAGAGTTTGATTACACGTTGAGTGAAAAAATATTTTCTTTTATTAGTCTTAAATAGTTTACCCTGTAGCTTCATTGCATGTCCCCTAGTCTTTCTATATTCTGATAAGGTAAACAATCGATCTACGTTTACCCGTTCCACTCCGTTCATTAATTTATAGACTTCTATCATATCTCCCCTCAGCCGTCTCTTTTCCAGGTTAAAGAGCCCTAACCTTTTTAGCCTTTCTTCATAGGAGTATCCTTCCATCCCCTTTACCATTTTGGTGGCTCTTCTCTGTACCTTTTCTAAAATCGCTATATCCTTTTTAAGATACGGCGACCAGAATTGCACACAATATTCAAGGTGCGGTCTCACCATGGAACGATATAGAGGCATTATAATATCTTTTGTTTTATTTTCCATTCCTTTCCTTATCATACCTTGCATTCTATTTGCTCTCTTGGCCGCCGCTGCACACTGGGCCAAGGGTTTTAACATGGTATCCACAATGACGCCTAAATCTTTTTCCTGGGTGGTGGTTCCTAATGTGGAACCTTGCATCGTGTAACCATAGTTTGGGTTGTTCTTCCCTAGGTGCATAACCTTGCACTTGTCTACATTAAATTTCATCTGCCATTTTGATGCCCAGTCTTCCAATTTATCAAGATCCTCTTGCAATTTTTCACAATCCTCTTGGGTTTTAACAACTTTAAATAGTTTTGTGTCATCTGCAAATTTGATAACCTCACTCGTTATTCCACTTTCCAGGTCATTTATGAATATGTCAAAAAGCAGCGGACCCAGCACAGATCCCTGGGGTACACCACTATTCACCTTTCTCCATTGGGGAAAATTGGCCATTTAGTCCTACCCTCTGCTTTCTATCTTTTAACCAGTTCCTGATCCACAGTAGTACACTGCCTCCTATCCCATGACTCTTTAGTTTTGCCAAAAGTCTCTGATGAGGGACCTTGTCAAAGGCTTTCTGAAAGTCCAGATACACAATATCAACCGACTCACCTTTGTCCACCTGTTTATTCACTCCTTCAAAAAAACATAACAGATTAGTAAGACAAGATCTTCCTTGTCTAAAGCCATGTTGGCTGTCTCCCATTAGGTTGTGACTATCTACATGCTGAGTAATTTTATTCTTTATGATGGTTTCTGCCATTTTTCCCGGTACTGACGTCAGGCTCACCGGTCTGTAGTTTCCCGGATCACCCCTGGAACCCTTTTTAAAAATTGGTGTTACATTGGCGATCCTCCAATCTTCAGGTATTAGAGATGATTTTAATGATAGTTCACAGATTACTGATAGCAGTTCTGCAATCTCATATTTCAGTTCTTTCAACACCCTTGAATGTATACCATCCGGTCCAGGTGATTTGCTACTCTTCAGTTTATCTAATAGTTGTAAGACATCTTCCCGATGTATCGATATTTCCTTCAATTCTTCCACACCTTTAAATACCACTTCAGTCATGGGTAACATCCCTACATCTTCCTCAGTAAAGACCGAAGCAAAGAATTCATTCAGTCTCTCCGCTATCGCCTTGTCGCCTCTTAGTGCTCCTTTAACCCCTTTATCATCTAATGGACCAACTGACTCTCTCACAGGTTTTTTGCTACGAATGTACTTGAAAAGGTCTTTATTTCACGTTTTTGCTTCCGCAGCAACACTAAGCAAGCAACATGAAGACCAAGGAGCACTCCAAACAGGTCAGAGACAAATTTGGAGAAGTATAGATCAGGGTTGTGTTATAAAAAAAATCACAAATTCTGAATATCCCACGGAGCACCATTAAATCCATTATAACAAAATAGAAAGAATATGGCACCACTACAAACCTGACAAGAGAAGGCCGCCCACCAAAAATCACAGACAAGGCAAGGAGGGCAAGGCAAGGAGGGCATTAATCAGAGATGGTACAAAGACATCAAGAATAACACTGAAGGAGCTGCAGAGATCCACAGAGGAGATGGGAGTATCTGTCCATAGGACCACTGTAAGCCATACACTCCACAGAATGGGACTTTATGGAAGAGTGGCCAGAAAAAAAGCCATTGCTTAAAGAAAGAAATAAGAAAACAAATTTGGAGTTTGCACAACAGCATGTGGTGGACCCCCCAAACACATGGAAGAAGATTCTCTGGTCAGATGAGATGAAAATTGAACTTTTTGGCCATCATGGGAAATGCCACTTGTGGCACAAACCTAACACTTCCCATCACCCCGTGAACACCATTCCCACAGTGAAACATGGTGGTCGCAGCATCATGCTGTGGGGATGTTTTTCATTTGCAGGGACAGGAAAACCGTTCAGGATTGAAGGAACAATGAATGGCACTAAATACAGGGCAATTCTTGAGGAAAACCTGTTTGTTTGCCAGAGATTTGAGACTTCCAGTAGGACAATGACCCTAAAAATACTGCTAAAGCTGGTTTAAAGGGAAATATTTAAATGTCTTGGAATGGTCTAGTCAAAGCCGACCTCAATCCAATTGAGAATCTGTGGCATTACTTGAAGATTGCTGTACACCAACGCAACCCATCTAACTTGAAGGAGTTGGAGCAGTTTTGCCTTAAAGAATGGGTGAAAATCCCAGTAGCTAGATGTGCTAAGCTAATAGAGACATATCCCAAGAGACTTTCAGCTGTAATTGCTGCAAAAGGTGGCTCTACAACGTATTGACTTTGGGGTTGTGAATACATATACACACTCCTGCTTTCAGGTGGTTTTTATCTTAATTATTGTTTGTGTCACAATAATGGATATTTTGCACCTTCAAAATCCTAAGCATGTTGTATATATCTCATAGTGCTAACCCCCAAAACTCCATTTTAATTCCAGGTTGTAATGCGACAAAACAGGACAAACACAGAGGGGATGAATACTTTTGCAATGCACTGTAATCTTCCTAAGTGACCTCACTTCAGCTAGATGCATTAGTGAGCTTCAGGCTCTGGTGGCAGCCCCCCCTATACCCGGTTCCACCATGACAGTCATCCTTCGGATTCATGCCCACTTTATGCCAAAGTTGGTGTCTCTTTTTCATTTAAACCAGTCAGCTAACCTTCCAGTCTTCTTTCCTAAACCGTATGCGTCTCCAGCGGAAGCAACTCTGCACACTTTTGACTGCAAGCGTGCATTGGCCTTTTATCTCCAAAGGACTCCAGGTCATCATAACGCCTCACAGTTGTTCATCTCATTTGACCCTAGTCATCTGGGTCTATGTGTATCTAAGCGTACACTCTCCAGTTGGATAGCGGACTGCATTTCATTTGCCTATGATAAAGCAACCTCGATTGTAAACCTATTCTCGGTAGCTGTTGACAAAATTTGCAAGGCAGCAACTTTGTCTTCTGTCCATACCTTTGCTGCCCATTATTGTCTGGACAAGGACTCCTGTCGGGATGCCATGTTTGGTCAAGCTGTACTCCAGCACCTCTCTCAGACTTAGATGCAACTCCTACCCTCTGTCCTGGACTATGACGCTATCAGAAATCCATGTAGGATCCATGACCTCTTCAAGGTAAACCTCCACCGGTTCTGAGGTCACTTCATCTGGGAACTCGGGAGTCCCATATGTGAAGACTACATTCTTGCTTGTTCCTGGAGATAGCATAGTTACTCACCTGTAACAGGTGATCTCCTGCAATAGCAGTAGTCTTCACAGCCCACCCTCCTTCCCTAGGAGTTGTAGGGTTTCATTTACTTTTCTTTCTCAGCTACAAACCCAACTGAGGAGAGGGAGTTGGGAAGGTGGGTAGGCAGTCACGCAGGCGCAGTGGGGATCTCACCCCTCAGAAGAGACTCCAGAGGAAGCGTAGTTACTCACCTGTAACAGATGATCTCCGGGAACAGCAGGAATTTGGTCTTCACAGCCCACCCTCCTTCCCTAGGAGTTGTAGGGTGTCATTTATTCTCCTTTCTCAGCTACAAACCCAACTGAGGAGAGGGAGTTGGGAATGTGGGAAGGCAGTCATGCAGGTGCAGTGGGGTGCTCCCAAAGGCTTTCCAATTGGACGCTGTGGAGCATTCCCCATGGGCTCCGTTGATACCAACATCACCTATATGTGAAGACTAAATTCCTGCTGTTCCCGGAGATCATCTGTTACAGGTGAGTAACTACGCTTCCTCTGGAGTCTCTTCTGAGGGGTGAGATCCTAACTCTGTTAGTCCATTCTTATGATTTTGTGTTCTATATCCTTTTCCAAAAACGTCAAAATTGAAAGATTTTTCCGCAACGCTTATGTTTGTCTTTGGCAGACATTGTTGTTCACCTCTTTACTGAAAACAACCCTTAGCTAGGAAATCCCACTTGTGTGACTGGTGAACTTGCCTTCCTTCAAAGAAAGTGAAGTTGCTTTCCTGTAATGATAGTTCTTCATGGACAGTAGGATAAATCAGCCACACAGATGGAGTGTTGTCATTCCTTGCTCTCCCAGAGCCCAGAAGAGTCTAGAAAACTCTTCTAGGCATGTGCAGGTGACTTCTCCTGTGTGCCTGTTGCTCCTCCTCCCCAGTCATTCACAGAACTGTGGTGAAACATAGATAAGAACAGTAGCTTCAACCAGGACCGTACCAAGCTAGAATGCGCGCCCTATGTGACTACTGAATTTGGTGCCCCTCTGCCTCAGCCACATGCACTAACCCACTCTTTTTAAGCTTCCTGGAAACCCAGTAATGCTATCAGCGCCCTTTCTATACATCCACCCTATGCAGCCGCACCGCTCGCATAGCCCTTGGTACGGCCCTGGCTTCAGCTGAGACGGAGATGTGGGAGGGATTGTGTAGTGGATTCATGGAGAACCATCATTTCAACCTTTCTTTCTCCACGGACAAACAGAAACATAGAAACATGATGACAGAAAAAGACAACATGGCCTTTCTAGTCTGTCCTTCCATATCAACAACATCAACAGTCCACTTTTTACCTTTAGAGATCCTCTGTTGGTACCATGCTTTTTTGAATTCAGTTACTGTCCTCATCTCTACCACCTCCACTGGGAGACTATTCCATGGATCCACTACTCTTTCTGTAAAGAAATATTTCCGCATATCACTCCTGAATCTATCTCCCTTCACCCTCATCCCATGTCCCCTCATAGCAGAACTTGCTTTCAATTGAAAGAGGCTCTCTCCCTGAACATTTTTGCCACGGAGGTATTTAAACATCTCAATCATATCACCTCTATCCCGCCTTTCCTCTAAGGTGTACATATTAAGATCCTTAAGTCTGTCCTCATATGCTTTATAATGAAGCCCACTAATCATTTTAGTAGCCACCCTCTGCACCGACTCCATCCTGTTCACATCCTTTTGAAGGTGCGGTCTCCAGAATTGCACACTATACTCCAAATGAGGTCGCACCAAAGACTTATACAGAGGCATTATCACCTCCTTTTTTCTGCTAGCCATTCCTCTCCATATGCACCCAAGCATCCCTCTAGCTTTTGCCATCGCCTTTTCTACCTGTTTAGCTACTTTAAGATCATCAGACACAACCACGCCTAGGTCCCGCTCTTCTTTAGTGGACAAAAGTACTTCACCTCCTGTACTGTATTGCTCCCTCGGATTGCTGCAGCCCAAATGCATGACCTTACATTTTTTAACATTAAATCCTAGCTGCCAAATTCTAGACCATTCTTCAAGCTTAGCTAGATCCCTCCTCATGTTATCTACAAGCATCCAAATACAACCACAAATAAGATACCTGGGCATTATTATTGACCAAGCCCTCACACTAAAGCAGGAAATTACCAAAACCTCCGGAACTATATTCCACAAGGCAAGAACAGTGCAACGTCTCAGACCCCTCCTAGAACATCAAGACTTCCGAACTCCTGATGCAAGCCATGACGCTTCCACATCTAGGCTACTGTAACATAATATACCATGGTCTTCCAGCCACGCAGACCAACCCCCTCCGAACAGCTCTGAACACCACAGCAAGAATCATCCAGAGAGCAAAGAAATCCGACCACATCACCCCAATTCTGAAAGACCTACACATACTCCCCCTCGAAGCAAGGACTAAATACAAAGCCATCCTACTCACCCACAAAGCCATCCATCAAACACAGGACTCCCAACTTCACACCCTACTGTCTCGACCAGCCCACAGCAGAACTACAAGACAAGCCTCCAGCAATTCCCTCACCGTCCCTCACAAAAGAACCAAATGCTCACAACGGTTCTGCAACCGAGCCTTTGAACTCTATGCTCCATCCATATGGAACTCTCTACCGAGTTGTCTCAGAAATAATGCCAATCTACTATCTTTCAGAAAACAGCTGAAAACTATCCTGTTCCAGGAATACTTTAACACGACCCCCACCAAAAAAGCGCACTAACCTTTGATCTCACCCATCATGACCCCCCAACGCAAACCTGTACTAACCTGTCCATGTCCAAACTCTGTCCCATGTCCAAAGTCTATCCTATGTTGAAATCATCAATGTTGTCTCCCTGGTGATGGCCCCGCCCTAAACTTAAATTCCCCCCACCCTTTATATGTAACGCCACTTTGACCTGGTGAAAAGCGGGATATAAATACAGCTAAATAAATAAATAAATCTACCCCTTCCTGGGTGTCTACTCTATTGCAGATTTTGGTATCATCCGCAAAGAGGCAAACCTTACCCGACAGCCCTTCCGCCATATCACTAACAAAGATGTTAAAAAGAATCAGACCAAGGACAGATCCCTGGGGCACACCACTGGTAACATCCTTCTCCTCAGAGTGAGCTCCATTTACTTGTTCTCTTTGCCGCCTCCCACCCAACCAATTTCTAACCCAAGTAGTAACTTTAGGGTCCATCCCTAGGGTGCTCAGTTTGTTTATAAGTCGCCTGTGAGGAACAGTGTCAAAGGCTTTACTGAAATTTACATACACCACATCTAGGGCTCTCCCTCTGTCCAACTCCCTGGTCACCACTGTTCCCTCTAAGCTGTGCGCGTGTGCGCGCGCACACACCTCACCGAGTGAGCGCACATACTTTACAACAGAGCGCACAAAAATTACAGTTCTGATTCTGATAGAAAACAACATAGACGTTCTTAAAATTGAAAAGTTGTTGTGTATTTATGGTTTTCACAAGTTCTACAATATTTTCTAGTGCAATCAATGTGGTGCACATACTGTATTCTGACGTGTAGTCAAATTTAAAGTATATAACTCCAAATGTCGTTATGTGGCACACAAAAATTTAACCTTTCTTCAAAAGCTGCACAGCTGATATTTTATGCGCACACAGCCTACAGAAAATTAGAGGGAACATTGCTGGTCACCCCGTCAAAGAAATCAATCAGATTTGTCTGACAAGACCTGCCTCTGGTGAATCCATTCTGCCTCGGATCCTGTAATCCGCTGGACTCCAGAAACCTCACTATTTTCTCTTTCAGCAGCGTTTCCAATAATTTACTCACCACCGAAGTTAAACTAACCGGCCTGTAGTTTTCAACCACATCCTTACTTCCGCTTTTGTGTAAAGTCACCACATGAGCCTCTCTCCAGTCCTTTGGCACCACTCCCGACTCCAACGAGGCATTGAAAAGGTCAGTCAGTGGAGTTGCTAGAACGTCCCCAAGTTCCCTCAGTATTCTAGGGTGTATCCCATCTGGTCCCATCGCTTTGTCTACTTTAAGTTGAGCTAGTTTCTCACGAACACAGTCTTCTGAAAATTGTTCAAGATGTCCCTTGCTTCTGTTCCTATTTGTGGGTGTTTTCTGAGGTCCTGCTCCTGGTTCTTCATCTGTGAACACAGAACAAAAATATTTGTTAAGCAATTCCGCTTTATCCTTATCAGCTTCTACATGTTCCCCCCCTGCACCCTTGAGTCTGACAATACCACTTTTGCCCTTCCTCTTCTCACTAATATATCTGAAATATGTCTTATCCCCCCATTTTATTGCATTGGCTATTTCCTCCTCCTTTTGAATCTTTGCCTTCTTGACTACTTTGCTAGCTTCTCTTAAGTTTTTCCAAATACAGATGCCTGTCTTCCTCTCTCTGTGATCTCTTGTATTTCATGAAGGCCTCCCTCTTTTTCTTCACTTTTTCAGCTACTTCCTTAGAAAACCATAGCGGTCTCCTTTTCCTTTTGCCTTTATTTACCATTTTAACAAAAAGGTTGGTTGCCCTTAAAATGCCCCCTTTCAGTTTTGCCCACTGTTTTTCTACATCCCCCAGCTGTTCCCATCCCACTAACGACTCCCTGAGGTATTGGCCCATCTTCGCAAATTTAGTCTTCCTAAAGTCTAAGATCCTCACCTTGGAATGGATTCTAACAGCCCTAGTCCTAATACTGAACCACACCATCTGGTGATCACTGGATGCAAAATGATCTCCCACTACAACATCAGAAACACTTTCACCATTGGTAAGCACCAAGTCCAGTATGGCCCCTTCACGTGTGGGGTCCATTACCAATTGCCTGAATAGTTCTCCCTGTAGAGAATCCAGGATCTCCTTACTTCTAGATGATACTGCAGCAGGAATGTGCCAATCAACATCTGGCATATTGAAATCTCCTATCAGTAGCACTTCCCCTTTCCTAGCAATGCTGCGTATGTCTTCAATTAACTCTCTGTCCACCTCTTCCTCTTGTGAGGGAGGTCTGTATTTCACACCAGTGCAAATAGATTTCTCTTTCCCTCTTTCTAGTTTAACCCACAGTGCCTCCTCTCTCCTTTTTAAGCTCTGTAATTCCAAAGCTTTAATAGTAGTTTTTACATATAGTGCCACTCCTCCTCCCCTTTTTCCTACCCTGTCCTTTCTGAATAAAGTATAGCCAGGTATAGTTACATCCCAATCATGGTTTTCTGTGAACCATGATTAAACAGGATATAATCAGCCACATCAGATGGGTAAATTCAAAGCTGGGGGGGGGGGGGGTGCAAGGAATATGATATCTGGATTGCTAAAAGTCGTTCTTGCACCAGAGGAATTTGGCTGGGGTAGACTGAAGCTAGTACAGCTTATGGTAGTCCCTCTAGCTCAAAGGTTGCCCTGATGGGAGGACTGTGGGTGCAAGTCTTTAAATAAACGGTGCAGTGAGGGAGCAGAGAGACATGTTGTCATCACCAATGGTTTTTCCACCTGCCTGTAGATGGGGTTAATGCACGGATATTGATTGGATTATGTATCAAACTGCAACGGGGAACCACTGATGTAGGAACTGTTTTAAGAAGCTAGGAAAGCTACCCAGAGTAGAGTAACAGAAAGTTTTCCCTCTGCCCTCCACCCTTTTTTTTTTTGTAAACAAGGATAGGCAGTGGCCGTGGCATCGAGAGGACTGTTTGATTGCTCCTCCCATCCCGGAAGCTGTGAGCAGTGTCACCAGCTTGGTCAATGCAACCTAGGGTATGGAGGGAGGAGTCACTCCACAAGTGGTGCAGCGTGGGAAGAGTAGCCACGTTAGGAAGGTAGATCCTGCTGTGCCTGCTCATGCCAGTGGGGAGTTAGGCCTAATGCAGTCAGTGAAGTGGTGAGGGTTGCATCTACATTGAGAGGCCAAGCTTGTTGGGTCTGCGCAAACAACACAGCAGGGGGGATTGCAACCATGGTAGTTAGTCACTACAGCTAAATGATTTTGGATCTGTGCGGCCATATTGAGAGGGCCAAGCTTTTTACACAGTTGACACAGTGACAGCAATCACAGCTGCATTAAGAGGCAGAGCTAATCGCTATGGTTGAAGAAGTTGTACCCCTGTGGTTACATTGGGAGAGCAGATGTTACCTCACAGTCGATTCAGCACAGAAATTGCGATCACATTAGGAGGCAGAGTTAATTATTATGGCTGAAGATGATATAAGACCTGCACTGCTATGTTGAAAGAGCTGAGCTTGTCCTACAACTGACGCAGTGGCAAGGATCACACTACGTTGGGAGGCAGCAGCATTAACAACGTTGAAGGGTCTATCAAGATACCGGGGCATAACCACAGCAAAATGAGATTCCTACAAGGGTAGGGTGCATCGGGAAAATGGGTCTGCCTTTTATTTTCCCCCTTCTCTAATGCCAGTGCCACTGCCAGAGAGAATCTTGCTGAACCAGGAGACCAGAAAATGAAACCGCCGCCTTCTTCTTTTCCTGAAGAAATAGGAGTATAAGTTCTTCAGTCCCCCATTGTCCATAGCACTACTTTCTCTGCCAGATAAGTCTTTTCTGGATGAGACAGGCTGGATGAGGCTTCCAGTTTGCCTTAACCTCAATGTCACCACAGAGAGGTTTGCATTGGACGGGGCTCATATGGGGAGGAGTAAGTATTCCTTAGTGCTGCCACTGCTGGAAAAGTCTGTTGCAGTCAGGGCTAGCACTGCCGACAAAGCTAGGAAATTCAAAATGGGAAAATATTTTGAGGAGAAAGAAGCAGCACAGAAAAGGGAGACTGGAGAGGAGTCGTCACTTTGACATGCTTAGAAGAGTTTTCTAGACTTTACTGGGCTCTGGGAGAGCAAGTCCAGCCTGGTACCGTCAGGGATGATGCCACTTCATCTGTGTGACCAATTATATCCTGCTTATGTGTGGAAAACAGGTGTTCTGCTTTGACTTTTTTTCATAGTAGTACTGAAAATTTTTTTTATATCTAGGCTCTCATCTCCTTATTGTGGCTGTTCAGGTAAGAACATAACTGGCAGCATACTTGGTCCGACCAAAGGTCCATCACGCTTAGTATTCTGATTCCCGTAGTAGCCAAGTACCTGGAAAGATCTCACTAAGTAAATATATTCTTGACACTACTTAGCCACAAGAATAAGTAGTGGCGTTCTCCCAATATACTTTGTTAATAACGGTTTATGGATTTTTCCTCCAGGGACATGTCCAAACCTTTTTGAAACTCAGGTTCACTTAACTGCTTTTACCGTGTCCTTTGGTAATGAATTCCAGAACTTAATTGTGCGTTGAGTGAAAGAGTATCTTCTCCAGTTGGTTTAAATGTTCTAGTTAGTAACTTCATGGCATATCCCCTAGTCTTTGTATTTTTGGAAGAGTAAACAACTGATTTGCGTTTACTCTTTGCACTCCCAATTTTATCATATCTCTCCTTAGCGCTCTCTGTCATATCTGCCCTTGGCCATTTTTTCTCCAAGTAGAAGAGCCCTAACCTCTTTAGCCTTTCCTCATAGGGAAGTCATTCCATCCCTTTATCATTTTGGTTGCCCTTCTTTGTACCTTTTCTAATACTACTATATCTTTTCTGAGATTCTGTGACCAGAATTGCGCACAATACTAAAGGTTCAGTCACACCATGGAACACATGGACATAATTTGACTATTTCATTTAGGGGGGGGGGAAGAGTGGGTTAGTCAGATGGGGGGGGGGGGGTGATATATTTGCATATTTATCTGCATACATCTCATACATATTCATTAGGTTATCTAAAAAAACGAACGGGTCAGATAGGAAGCTAGTATATCAAACAGCAAAGATTTTCACTGAAATATGGGGGTTCACATGAATTAGCAAAGGGATTGTTCCTGTGGAAGTTTTATGGGTATAGGATTTCTGGTATTGATGTGAGGGGATTAGAAGAAGAGCTCAAGGGTGGGGAGAAAAGAGGATGGATCTGGTTTAGAGAAGAAAGGGGGGAGGAGGAGATCACATAAGGGGAGTGAATGAAGGAGGACTGAAGATGGGAAGAGGAGGAGAGGGAATCATGGATGGGAAGGCATAAAAAGAGAGGAAAAGAAAGAAGGAGGGGGAAGATCAAGGCGAGGAAAGAAAATAGAAGGGAGGTTCCTAGGGTCTTGCAGGATTCTAAGATCAGAAGGTGATGTCCCTCTCCTGGCTCCAGTTCTGCTCCCCACTTATAGACCCGCTCCCCACGTTGTCCCTAGTCCTCCTCTATTCCTTAGCACCCTTATCCTTGGTTCTTTTTCTGTCCCTTCCTAGGTGACTACACATACAACACATCTACCATTCCCCAGCACTTCTTTCATACACACCTTAATCCCCAAGCCCACCTTTCACAGTATTCCCCTTCACATGCCACCAACCTCACAGAACTGCTTCCCCATCCTTCACTCCCTGCTCCCAACCACAGTAACCCTGTGACAGAAGGACAGCAATAATGCATTGGGCTGCATCTTTCTCCTTTGCTGTCCAGAGCTCAAATGCCGCTTTGAGTTGCATGAGATACCAGCTGTGCTTTCAGAACAGCAATCAGTTTCAGGTGGCAAAAGAGAAATATGCAATCTGATATGCTGCAGTTCCCTTCTTCTCC
Organism: Ichthyophis bannanicus; assembly: GCA_033557465.1. Lineage (NCBI taxonomy): Eukaryota > Metazoa > Chordata > Amphibia > Gymnophiona > Ichthyophiidae > Ichthyophis > Ichthyophis bannanicus. The sequence continues at coordinate 580,513,324 of CM066034.1, read as the reverse complement.
TGCCATCCAGTCAGCCCATGAGAGGAGAATCTAACAGGGCAAGAGGTCATCACTTCTGGACCCAAATTGGACCCTCTTTTCCCTGAGTTAGTGCAGCAATTCTATCAGAATTTCCCACAGCAGAGGAATTGCAGAAGACTAAGAGCCTTGCTAATACGTTGTCTCATAGGGTGTTGTTTAGTACTCTATGACAATAAATATAATACCAGCACGAAAAAACATTTTAGCAAATAGTACACATACTATGAAAATCACTCATGAGAGTAACATTTCTAGATTGATCTGGTTTATGTGTAACAGGAATGAACTGCACCCTTAAGCTGGGGATGTTGGGAATAACGACACACTGATATTCCAATACCAAGACACTTTGTGAAGTCACGTACAACTTTGCAAAAAAAACAGACTAGGAACCTATACAGTGAACAACATATCAGAATAGCACAAACTCCTAGGATTCAAGTATAAAACATTTCGTATGAAGCATTACACTAGGTCTTTGAACACCCATACTCCCAGAACAAGCAGGACTGCTACAGATCTCTACACAGGAACTACACGCTAGCACTAGGCCACTCTTCCACTCCACTATGGAGTGGAGGAGTGGCCTAGTGGTTGGGGCAAGGTACTTCAGGCCGGAAAGTCGGGGGTTCAAATCCCACTAGAGGACAGCAACCTTGGGCCGCAACCTAGTCCCACAGGTGCTCCTTGTGGTCTTGGGCAAGCCACTTAACCCTCCATAGCCCATGTTCCCTGTAAAATAGTTATCTCCAGGAACAAGCAGGAATGAGTCTTCACATATGGGTACGTCGGTACCGACGAAGCCTGCGCGGGAACGCTCCCCAGCATCCAATCAGAAAGCTTTTGGGAGCATCCCTCAGCGCCTGCGTGCTGCCTTCCCGCCTTTCCAACTGTCTCTCCTCAGTTTTCGTTTCTCCGCGGAGCCGGCAGGACGTCCTCCTGTCACCGCAGAAAATGTTTTCTTTAAATTCTTTAATTCTTGTTTTCCTGTGGTCGCGGCTGTCTCCCTTACTCCACCGGTATCGCCGGTGTTTTTTTCTTTTATTTTTATTTAATTCAGGGAATTTTTTCCCTCAGTTTCAGTTTTAAACTTTTGGGCCTTCAGGCCTCTCCATTATGGAGCCGCCTCCTTCTTTTCCTAAGAAGTGCCGTAACTGTAGCAGTGCAGTATTGTTTTTAGACTCCAAGTCCTGGTGTCTAAACTGTTTGGGTCCTGACCATCCGGAGCCATTAGGCTACCATATTATGAGAAGAGATTTCCCTTTTTGAGTTTTCCTCGATTCCGAGTTCCCTTCCAATGGCAGGGCACCGACCATTTCTCCTTCTCTACAGGATCAGGTAACCCACAAACAGTCTGTTCAGACTAGCCAATCCTTGAGTGGTAGGTTTCATGCACAGCATGATGACGGCTCCGGCCTTGCCCTCAAGGATCCTTTGGCTTCAAAACCCCAGCGGGAGTCTTCGGTCTCCAAAGCCTTTCAGGGGTTTCAGGTTGCTCCTGAGGCTCACCCCTCACAGAACATACCTGAGCCATGCTCGGTGGTGGCATCCGCTTTGAGTGGTACCGATACCCCGACATCGGCACTGGTGTTGAGTGATCCACTCTTCACCAGGGATCGTCATCTGGTTTCCTCGGTACCTTTGGGACCGATCGATACATCCCAGATTGACTTCCCAGTATCGGTATCACCGCCGATACTACCACCGACGTCGGTACCTTCCAGACATGCATCGATAGACTCGCTTCCTTCGATACCGAGTCTGGAATCGGTTTCCAGTCTGGAAGACTGGGTACCGACACATCTCGGATCCGATGCTTACTGATTCCGGATGCTCGGTTCCGAGGGTAATTACCAAAGGCCTTCGGTTTCCTCGGTACCACTTGAGCAGCCTCCGATGACTGCTTCGATGTCGGTAACGTCTTCGATTCCGGCACAGCTACCGGTATCGGTATCGGTGCCAATACCTGCAGTGGCATCGGGGTCAGCTCCTTCCATGCTTCTTTCACCAGAGTCGCTCCTTTCTATACCTAGTTTGGAGTCGATACCTAGCATGGACGATGCAGTACTGACTGTCTCACGTCTTGACCTCCAGTACCAGCATCCATCCCTTAGGGATCCTTTTCTGCACCGGGTTAGACTTCTATTCCTACATTCTCAAGTGCCTACTCCGGTGCCCAGGCTAGTTCTTCAGATCTAGCCTGTCCAGGGATGAGTTCTGTTGGAGATCCTTCTTTTCAGAATTTTCTCCTGGACATAGCAACATCCCTTGCTATTCCTACCCCTGGCTATGATCCTGCTCAAGGCTCTCTTTGTTCTGGAGAAAAGGAAAATATAATGCTTCCTTTACATCATTCCTTGCAGGATCTTCTTCTACGAATGTGGGAAGCACCTTTAAGGGTTTCCTCACCTTCTAGAGCAACTGATCTTCCATATCAGGTGCCCCCCTCTCCAGGGTTTCAAAAGACTCAACTTCCCCATCATTCCAGGTCGTGAATCTAGAACACTGGATGCCTTTGGACGTCAAACCTTCCAAACATCTATGCTGGCAACAAGGATTCTCTCATATATTTTTTATATGAGTCTATCCCTTCAGGAGGTCACAAAGAAATTATCTCTTTTGACTCCTTTTCTATCAGAGCCCAAGGCTGCAGACTATTCCTTACTTCTTAGTCATAGACAAAATATCTCTTGGTTTCTTTCTCGTGCTTCCCTAGACTCTTTTGAGTCTGTTAGCAGAACCTCTGCTATAGCCAAAGGGGCACGACGTAGAGCCTGGCTCCAAGCTTCAGACTTGAACAAATGGGCACAACAAAGACTGGGTAATACTCCTTGCACTGGAGAAAATCTCTTCAATAAGGAGTCTTTACATCAGGTTGCTCAGTGCTCCACTGACTTCCCTGTTTCTGAAGGCCATCCTAAGCCTTCTCCTTCCCCAGTAGGTAGGAAATACCCTACCAAACCTTCTTTCCCTAGGAGAAAGAGGTTTTACTCTTCTCCTGCCCATCATTCAGATGTTCCCAAGCACGGGAAACCTCGTTCTGGTCTGAAGAATCCAAACTCTAACCAGGCTGAATAAATACAGCAATCATGGGGTTCTGATTAATCTCTTTATAACCTACAGTTATCTTCTTTTCAACAGAAGTTTTTTCACTGTTTTTTTTTTCATTCAAAACTCTACACAGGGATTCCTATTCTCAGGACATCCTTTTGCTTTTCGGTATGCTGAGCTGTCAGGCTATTCATGTCTATTGGTCACAGGTTTTTCCTCCTTTTCCTGACAAGAAGAGAGGTTTAACAACTGTCACATGATAGTTTTTCTGTACCAACATGAATTTTTCCCTTCCAGGGACTTACCATATGGTAAGCCTTTTTTTTTCAGCTCTTGTATCTCTACCCTCTCCTCCAGGTTTTTCCCCTGTAAGAGGGCTACTATACCACTGAAAGACTTCTTGTCTTTCTTTCCACTGTGGAGTTTTTTCTCTGGGGTGAACTCCCTTCTTTTATCTGGGCAGCTCATCAGATAGGGACAAGATTCTCCCCTTCTCTCTGTTTAACACAGAAAGATTCTCTCTGCTGTCCTATTCAGTAGCTGCCCATGCAGGAGTTACAGTGATTTGACTACTGGTACTTTTCCACAAGTTCCAGTCTTGTCTTCCACCACTTTTCGGTCTGGCCTTAGTAGTGATTCCAAGACAGTACTTACATCTTTCTTGGGAAATCCTTATCACTACAGACTTCTAACACTACCTTCTCTCCTTGCCATCTCCAATCCTTTGGGTTTAGCAGCATAGTTGTCTTGGCTGCTGGTTTCTCCATCAGCCAGTTCTATCTCCCAATTCTCCTGCATAATGCTCTCTGCAATCCTACAGAGAAGCTTTCCACTATGGGCCCTTGCGAGAGAGCATGGAGTTTTTTCTCTAATGACTATCCATCATGGTCGAGAAAGGCTTCCTCAGTCATCCCCCATGACTGTGAGGGTTCTTCACACCCTACTATCTCCTTTTCGTACAAAGGATATAAGCCTTCTCCGCGTGTAAGTCTAAAGAGTTATCCAGCTCCTACAAGGAATATGCTCTTTTTTCCTTACAGCTTATCTTCATGGTATCCTAATCCTTCATGGACAGCACATTTTCAACTAATAACGCATGATACCCCTTTGTGTCCCTCCAGTGGGTCAACCTGGTATCTCATCCTATGCATTTTCTGTCCATTTACCATGTGAGAATTCTACAGGACTCAGGACTTGCTGTTTACAGACTGATATTATCCTCTGTATTTTCACGCAACCATCCTGGTTATTTCACGGGATAGCATTCCTGCGCCATCTTAGCCAGGGGGAATAGATTCTCTATATATCTTCTCAAGTAGGTTCCACCTTCTTGTTATTAGATGAATCTTTCTCCTTCACATCTCCAATGTGAATGTTCTTATGGGCATCTCTCTATCTGCTTAGTTGCAGACATTTATCTTAGACATATGTATTCATGTATATATATATCTCTATATACTTCTCTATAGATACATATGTCTGTAGGCTGCGTGTGCATATGTTATGCCCCTCCAGATCTCACTATAGACATATATATATATATATATATATATATATATATATATATATATATACATATATATATATATACATATATATTTTATATATATATTTAATATGTATATATATACACACACACACATATATATATCCCTATATATATATGTGTATCTGTCGAAATGCTCCTTATAGGTAGATATGTATTTACATACTTATCTCTGTCTATGCTTATAAAGGCTTTTACCTTCCTATAGGTTCCAGACAGTGGGCTTGCATATGTTCATACTGTCCCTCAGTATGTCTAGGGTATTATGCACACAACCACTACTGTGGTACTGACAGGTCCTACTTTAACCCTAGGTTTAGGTATCCCTGAAGCTCCATGCTTTAATATCTTTCCTATCTCTCACCAGTTAGGAAAGACAGGGTGGATCTTCAGTAGATCTGAGGTTTCAACCCTTCAGACATCTGTCCTCCTTGGGAATACGGGCTTTTTCCCATACCCCTTCTTCCCTCCAGGACTGGGCTAGTTTGTCCAAATCAGTCAGTCTTCCTCTTTTGCTCCTAAATGTTAGTAACTCTGTAGCCAAAAGAGTTCCAAGCTTTTTCCATAAAGCTTCCACTAAAGACCTGCCATTTTCTACTACCCCAGTTGACACCTGGGTCACCTGTCAATTCCGGATTGGGACCTTCACCTTCCCTTCAGTGAGGTCACCTTGAAGATTCCTCTACTGGATCTCCAGTAGACTCCATCAGCCTCTCTACTTCCTGCAACCCAGTAGGTGAGGTCCATATTGTGATTGTTCATTTCAATATTTTTTCATGATAATTATCATACATACAAGGACTCCTTACCTGTAGTCCTTAGGTTAGCTGTTTTTCCACAGCTCCTCTCTTTTCAACTCCTACCCTCCATCCTCAGGATGCCTGGCCATATGAGGTGTGGCATGTTCCAATCCTCACCATGCTAGGGCTCCAGGCATCTTAGCTTGGGAGTCCCCATATGTGAAGACTCATTCCTGCTTGTTCCTGGAGATAGCACAGTTACTTACCTGTAACAGGTGATCTCTGGGAACAGCAGGAATAAGTCTTCACAACCCACCCACCTCCCCTAGGAGTTGTATCTCTCTATCTATCTTCCTTTCCTCTTTCTCTCTCTTTGTCTCAGCTATAAAACTCAACTGAGGAGAGACAGTTGGAAAGGCAGGAAGGCAGCACGCAGGTGCTGAGGGATGCTCCCAAAAGCTTTCTGATTGGACACTGGGGAGCGTTCCCGTGCAGGCTCCGTCGGTACCGACGTACCCATATGTGAAGACTTATTCCTGCTGTTCCCAGAGATCACCTGTTACAGGTAAGTAACTGTGCTATCTCCAAGTTATAATGCCCTGTTCAATGTAATTTCAGTTTGTTCAATGTAAACCGCACTGATGCAGAATAGCGCGGTATATAAGAGAATATAAATAAAAAAATAAATAATAAATAGCAGATTCCTTTGCCGTGGTTACACAAGCAGAAAAGGAACAGAGCCTCACCTCATGTAGAATAAGGAACCACAAATTAGAAAGAGAAACATACAAACAAAACTGAAATAGAAACATCAAAAAGCTAGACTCTATAAGCAGTGCAATACTGGAAAAAGAGGAATAGAAATGCATTTCCTCCCATGTTTTGCAAAATGCAAAAAAGAGAAGAGATGCATATTTCCCAAAATTGACATATTCCTTAGCGTCCCTCTAGTCCAGTCCCGGAACCATAGAGTTGTCAACCTTCACCAGCAGCGTTGGAGACTGAAAGATTTCATCACTTTGATGTCACCGGTATAAGTAGACAGGAACCGCCCCCTATCACCAGTACTTTCAGTCTCCAAGCAGCTTGGAGGTTCTGAGCCCGGGACTGGGCTCAGGGAGATCAAATAAGCAGAGCTTTGTTTGTTTCTTTGGGGTTGGTTTTTTCCTCTCCTTTGATTTAGTGCTTTTGTTTTATTCTGGGGTGAAAATCTGCTGCTGCTGGAAGGGTCCCAGTTCTGCCTTTCTCTCCTGTTCTCTCTCGGTCCTTCCCTTCCCTCCGAAGGGTTCTTTTAGTGGGAGGCCCAGCTATTTAAAAGTGCAGTGGGCTGAGAGCCTGACTGCCTTACCTCCCTGCTCCTGAACCCATGCCAGAAGGGTGAGGAGCAGGTAGCAGGAAGAGTCTGCAGCAGCAGAGGACATAATCTGGCAAGAGCTGTGTGCTAAGAGGCTGCAGCAGTCAGTGGGAGCTGAAGCTGGGTGAGAGCTGTGCTCCGGAGCTGTATTTTTCTCTGCCCCCCTCCTCTCCCCCTCCTCCCCCCTTCTCCTCCGGATCGGGTAAGTGCTGCTGAAATTCTTTTTGGGGGGCAGTGCAGGAGTGATAGTAGAGGTCCTAGGGAGGCTCCCAGGTAAAAGAGAAGGCTTGGGGCCTCAGCGCGTGCTGTCAGTCAGACCTTTTTTAAGCGGGAAAGCTGGCGGCGGCCATTTTGAAATCGGCATTTCTTTTAAAAGACAGAATTTGCTTCTTTTAATTGAGCAGGCTAGAAGCTTCGTTTTTGCATGGGACCTTCAGAATTCAGCTGATTGGCCTATTGGGAGTAGATTACTGGGTTTAATAGAAAAAAAAAACAAAAAAACGGACAGTGACTTCTGTCTCAGGGCAGAGAGCCTGTTTTCTCTCTTCAGAGCTGTTTGTTGCTCATAGACAGTAGCATGCCACTTAAAAATCGCTGCTTGGTTTGTGGAGTGAAGCGCAGCGAGCTACTGGACTCCGGGGTATGGAGCCAGTAGGTATGGAGAAGGCGCTGGGGGGGCCGGCAGGAGATCAGCCAGCGGCCGCTTCAGTAGAAGAGGGATCCCGGCCGTCCTCCCTCGGTCTTCCTGAGCCGACGGCAGGGCCGTCTGGGACAACTGATGTGTCTTCGGCTCCTGCGGGAAGTCTGGGTGGGAGCGTTGCGGGGATTCCCTCGGACTTCTTTTCCCTGATGCAGCAGGCGTTTGCCTTGCTACAGCCTGCGTTCTGGACTCAGTCGGGAGTCCCGAGGAGTCGGAAACGGTTGGGGTCGGCAGATCTCCCTGTGGGGGAGATAGGCTCGGCAAAGAAACGTAGGGAGCTCCGAGAGGACAGTCTGTCAGGTGATGGGATAGATGACCTCGGAGCGGATATGGATCTGGAAGTGGCCTCGGAGGAGGATTTAGAGGATGGAGAGCTACCGGACGTGGAGCAGAGTGGAGTGGTCCGGGTGTTCCGGCGGGAAGAGTTGCCAGCGTTGATTGCTGAGACTCTAAAGACTTTAAACATGCCCTCCGTGACGCCTGCAGCTGAGGATGTGTTGGAGGATCCGTTGTTGCAGGCGGTTAGGACTTCTCAAAAGGTATTCCCGGTTCATAGGGTGTTTCGAGATATGATTCAGGAGGAATGGGACGCGCCGGAATCGGCGCTTCGGGGGACCAAGACTTTGGCCCGGTTATATCCGTTGTCGGAACAGGATAGGGAGATTTTTAGGTCCCCAAAGGTGGATGCTGCAGTGTCGGCGGTCACTAAGAAGACCACCATTCCGGTGGAGGGCGCCGCGGCGTTAAAAGATGTGCAGGAAGGAAGCTGGATACCTTGTTGAAACAGGTGTTTGATATGTGCGCTCTCTCGTTGCAAGCCTCCATTGCGGGAGCATGGGTGGCGAGAGCTGACTTGCGGTGGTCCCAACGTCTGCAGGGGGGGGGACTACCAGAAGAGCAGGCCGAGGATCTGGCACGGCTGGAATCCGGCACGGCTTACCTATCGGATATTCACTATGATTTGATTCGGGGGCTCGCCAAGAGCATGGCTTCGGTGATGGCGGCTCGCCGGTATCTGTGGCTCCGCAACTGGTCGGCGGATGGTTCTTCCAAGGCGCAGCTTAGTAAATTACCTTTTCGAGGCAAGCTTCTCTTTGGGGAGGATTTAGAGAAGTTGGTCAAGGACTTGGGGGAATCAAAAGGGGGTCGGCTCCCGGAGGATAGGCTGAAGCAGGGCCGGGGGTCGATAGCCTCTAGGGGTGTCCCCAGAGACTCGCAGAGATTCCGATCCTTCCGATTTTCCCAGCCTTCGCGGGGTCGGTATATGGCTCGAGGTCAGTCCTTTCGGGGTTTCTGGGGGGTGGGCAGAGGATTTGGTTCCTTTCAGTCCGCCAACAGTCGAAAACCCCAATGAGATACGGCGGGCCCAGAGGGGGGAGGTGCCCGTGGGAGGAAGGTTGCGGGACTTCTACCCCGTCTGGGTCCAATTAACTGCGGATCAGTGGGTGTTGGAGGTCATTCGAGAAGACTATGCCCTAGAGCTCCAGCGCCCCGTCTCCGACGCCTTTGTCCTCTCCCCGTGCCGAGCCCCAAGGAAGTTCAGGGCGGTCGCCAGCACGCTGCAGCGGCTGCGGCATTTAGGGGCGGTGGTGCCCGTTCCGGCGGCTCAGTGCGGCTCCGGTCGATACTCCATTTATTTCGTGGTTCCGAAAAAAGAGGGTACGTTCCGTCCCATATTGGATTTAAAGAGGGTAAATCGCTGTCTTCGGGTGACCCATTTCCAGATGGAGTCCTTGCGTTCAGTCATTGCGGCGGTGCGAAAGGGAGAGTTTCTCATGTCTCTAGACCTGACGGAGGCATATTTGCATATTCCCATACGCCGCGAGCATCAAAGGTATCTGCGGTTTGCTCTGCCGATGGGTCATTTTCAATTCCGAGCATTGCCTTTCGGCCTAGCGACGGCGCCTCGCACTTTCACCAAGGTCATGGTAGTGGTGGCGGCGGCGCTCCGCAAGGAGGGCATTCTCGTGCATCCTTACTTGGACGATTGGTTGATTCGAGCGAAGTCCCGGGAGAAGAGCGTGGCGGCCACGGCGCGAGTGGTGCAATTGTTGGAGAGTCTCGGCTGGGTGGTCAATTTTGCGAAGAGCAAGCTAGCTCCCTCTCAAGCCCTCGAATATTTGGGGGCGCGTTTCGAGACCAGTCGGGGAATGGTGTTTCTCCCGGACAAGAGAGCACGGGAATTGCAGGAGCTCGTGCGGAGATTTCTGGGTTGCAGAGCTCCGACTGCATGGCGCTATTTGCAGTTGTTGGGGACGATGGCGGCCAGCATCGAGGTGGTTCAGTGGGCCAGAGCGCATATGCGGCCGCTGCAGAGCTCTCTTCTAAGGCGCTGGTCGCATCAGAGGGATGCGTTGTCTCAAAGGTTGGTGTATCCTCCGGAAGTGCGACGGGCACTCCTGTGGTGGTTGCGCCCCGGAAGTCTAGAGGGGGGCATGCCTCTGGAGGCTCCCGTATGGAGGCTGTTGACAACGGATGCATGCCTCACAGGTTGGGGGGCACACTGCGAAGGAAAGTTTGCCCAAGGCGAGTGGTCAAGGGAAGAGAGTCAATGGTCCATAAACCGATTGGAGATGCGAGCGGTATTTCTGGCGCTGCAGAGTTTCCAAAAAGACTTGGGTCGGGAGGCGGTTCGAGTGCTGTCCGACAATGCCACGACGGTAGCTTATATCAATCGCCAGGGCGGCACAGGGAGTGCGTCGCTGGAGGAGGAGGCGAGTCGACTCTTGGACTGGGCCGAGCAGAATCTGGCGGCGCTGTCGGCGCAGCACGTGGCAGGCGTGGAGAATGTCAAGGTCTATTTTCTGAGCCGCCGCAGAGTAGACCCGGGGGAGTGGAGTCTACACCCGGACGTGTTTGCGTTGATAGTGTGGCACTGGGGGCTACCGGTAATGGATCTGATGGCACGGTTCGATTCCGCGCAGGTGGAGAGGTTCTTCAGCCGGAGGCGGGAATGAATGGCGGAAGGCCTCAATGCGTTGGCTTAGCGGTGGCCGCTTGAGGGCCTTCTCTACGTGTTTCCTCCTTGGGCTCTCATAGGCAAGGTGATTCAACGCATAGAGAAACACTGCGGTCTGGTGGTTCTTGTGGTGCCCGATTGGCCCAGAAGACCGTGGTATGCAGATCTGGTTCGGCTTCTAGTGGGCAGTCCGTGGCGGCTTCCTCTGCGGGGGATCTCTTGCTTCAGGGGCCGTTACGCATGCCGCAGGTGGGTCGATTCTCGCTTATGGCATGGCTCTTGAAAGGGCAAGGTTGACTGCCAAGGGGTACTCGGCGGCAGTAATTTCTACCTTATTGAAGGCGCGGCGCCACTCTACTTCCTTGGCTTATGTTCGCGTATGGCGTGTTTTTGAGGCGTGGTGTGAGGACCGCGGTTTTCAACCTCTGCGGGCTTCGGTGCCTCATATACTGTCTTTTCTTCAGGATGGTGTGGAAAAGGAGTTGGCCGCGTGCACTTTGAGGGAGCAGCTGGCAGCCATAGCCTGTTTCAGGGGTAAGATTCAAGGTCAGCCGGTGGGTGCCCACGGAGATATTCGGCGTTTTCTTAGAGCGGTGTTACTGTTGAGGCCTCCAAGACGGGATTCCGTTCCTTGGGATCTGAATTTGGTTTTGGACGCGCTACTTCAAGAACCATTCGAGCCTTTGGACAAGGCTTCCTTGAAAGACTTGACGTTGAAGACTCTCTTCCTTGTGGCTATTTGTTCGGCTCGGAGGATTTCGGAGTTGCAGGCGTTGGCGTGTACGGAGCCGTATCTGTCCTTTTTCAGGCACAAGGTGGTTTTGCGCACGGTTCAGCCTTTTTACCGAAGGTGGTTTCCGTGTTTCATGTCAACCAAGTAGTATCGCTTCCGGTGTTCTCGGCAGAACAGAAGGAGCGCTCGGGGGGCCGTTTGCATCTCTTGGATGTTCGGAGAGTGCTCAAGAAATATCTCAGGAGAACGGCCTCCTTTAGGAAGTCAGACAGGCTCTTTATTGTTTTTGCGGGGCCTCGGAAAGGTGAGGCAGCGGCGAAGTCTTCCATCTCGCGGTGGTTGAAGGAGGTGATTGCTTCCGTCTACCTGTTAAAGGGTAAGGTGGTTCCGGAAGGTCTTCGTGCGCATTCCACCAGGGCGCAGGCGGCGTCTTGGGCGGAAGTCAGTTTAGTGCCAGCGGAGGAGATCTGTAGGGCGGCGACGTGGTCTTCGCTCCATTCGTTTGCTCGGCACTATAGGCTGGATGTGCAGGCACGGGGGGATGGGCGTTTTGGCTCAGCGGTTCTTCAGGCTGGGCTAGTAGGTCCCTCCCGTTGATGTACTGCTCTGTCACGTCCTCTATGGTTCCGGGACTGGACTAGAGGGACGCTAAGGAAGAGTAAATTAGACTTACCTGCTAATTGTCGTTCCTTAAGGAACTCTAGTCCAGTCCCGGATCCCTCCCAGGGTCTTTACATTAGGGGCAGCCTGAAGATTCTTTAGAGCGGTCCAGACGGTCAGTCTACTGTTTTAGCGCAGGAAGGGTGAGAAGAAGCGCAGGGAAGACAGGTGGGGCCCTTCTTTACGCAGCAGTGTCTCTTGAGCTTGGTCGCACAGTTGCGCCGGGCTTGGGGATTCTCGGTTCACCCATTCTTTTTTTCTGGTAACAATGTTTGGGACTGTATGGGTGCGAGTTCATTTCGACTGTTGGCCGATTATGGCTATTATTTCTTTATTCTACTTATTTGTTGCTCTGCTGAGTCTGCTTTGTCAATAGGTGCTGGTGATAGGGGGCGGTTCCTGTCTACTTATACCGGTGACATCAAAGTGATTAAATCTTTCAGTCTCCAAAGCTGCTGGTGGAGGTTGACAACTCTATGGTTCCGGGACAGGACTAGAGTTCCTTAAGGAACGACAATTAGCAGGTAAGTCTAATTTACTCTTTTAATCCTTAACATTGAAAATGTTTTTCCTTTCTACCCTTTTTGTCTGGGCATTTTATTTTTCTGATTGGGTTAGTTCCATAGATGTAGTTTGAGGCAGGCATGGAAGGGCAGTGCCCCCCAAATGTTGCAGCAACTAATGTTGAATTGGTCCTTCCTTATCGTCTCTCCAGTCCAGTCCAGTCCCGCACTTCTGAGTAGTGTACCTCTTTCAGCAGTTTGGAGATTGAGCATGTCATCTTTTGATGACACCAGTACTAATACAGTGGGGACTGCCCACTATCTCCAGTATACTCAGTCTCCAGGCAGCTGGAGGAGGTGGTGAGCCAGGGTGCTGGACTCACTGAAGGGACAACTAAGGAGGTTTAATTTAGTGTAGGTTTAAGTTAGTGTGGTGTATTTTACCTTTCTTTTGTCAAGTTTCTTTGCTGTGCAAGCAGTTTTTGATTTGCCTTTAAAAAAAACAAAAAAAGGAACGGAGAAGAATCCTCCCCCCCTTGGTGATCGGGGGTGTCTGAGAGGCTGTGTGGACAACCGGGGAACTGGCGGCTCCTGAACCCGTAATCAGATGAAATGCCGCCTGACAAAGGACTGATGCGGCAGAGCAGGCAATCCCTGGAGGCACTCCTCCAAGTCGAAGCCATGATTACCGGCTAAGCTTGGGAGTTGGAAGAGAGCAGGAGCAGCGCACACAAAGTGGTAATATTTCTCCGGAGGGGTTAGATTAGCTACACGCAGTGTCTGGGGCTATACAGAAAGCTGGGCATGGAGAGCATGTTTTCCGGAAGCCCAGTTTGCTGCCGAAGGCCTGTATTCTTCTGGGCCTGTGACTGTGTGTGGTGGACAGTTTTGTGCTTTGTGGGAAGGAAAGTGGCAATTCTTTCTCCCTCCCCCCCCCCCCTCTTTTTCTCCGCATGTTATCTTTTTCGCAGCACGGGTCCCTCTGAGTGAATATTTGGGGGTTTTTTTGCGGTGTGGGAAACTAAGCTAGCCACCCTACATTTTAAAAAAAAATGCAATGAGGGGTTTTTCAAGGCTTGTAGCTGTTTTGAGTGGTTAGTAATTTCTTTCCAGCTAGCAGGCAGAAGGGGTCTCCTTCTTGGCCTCAGAGTGGGTCAGGGGCAAGCTAGGGACCGTTCCCCTGGTATATTTCCATTATGCCTGTTAGACTACAATGCGGGGTGCGGTCTCGGAGGTAGGCATTTGTCGGGGGTGAACGCAAGAAGCCACCTCAATGAAACAGACTTTGCAAGACAAGACAGGTCCTGAGAGGACTCTCTCTCCATCCTGGCAGCACAAGATTCAGTGGTGCCGTGCTTGCGCCACAGGAGACAACTTCCTGCTCCCCATCCATTCTAGGACCCTCCACAGCTCAGAGACTTGACAATGTGGAGGTCCCTGGGTATTTTCTCCCCAGAATTTGTGCTCCTTCTCCATAAGGCGTTCTGCTTGCACCAGCAGGGGTCAGTGGGAGGTCCCTCGGCACCAGAGCATGGCACAAAACGGGCAGTGGTTCTGAGTGAGTGTGAGTCGGGAGTAGTGTCAGCAAAGAGGCCCTAGCCCTCGGAGGAGGGTAGGGGCAGTCTCCATTGCCTGAAGGTCCAGAGGGAGAGGACCTGGACATGGAGCTAGATTTGGACGAAGAGCTGGAAGAAGGGGAAATCCAGAACAGGAAGACCAGGCGCGGATAGTATGGATGTTCCGCTGGAAAGAGTTGCCAGTGCTCATCATGGAATCCCTGAAGGCTCTTAATTTATCCACTAGTCTTCCAGCAGAAGACGAGTCCCTAGAGCAGAGGTTCCCAACGTCGGTCCTCGGGAAACCCCAGGCCAGTCAGGTTTTCAGAGTACCCACAATGAATATGCATGAGATAGATCTGCATACAATGAAAGCAGTGCATGCAGATCTATCTCATGCATATTCATTGTGGGTACTCTGAAAACCTGACTGGTCTGGGGTTCCCTGAGGACCGACTTTGGGAACCTCTGCCCTAGAGGATCCGCTACTGCAAACGGTATGGAAGATACAGAAGGTTTTTCCGATGCATAGAGTAATCAGGCAGATGATACAGGATGAGTGGGATCTGCCAGAGGCTGACCTAAGGGGGCTGAGGACCATGGCATGCCTCTATCTGCTGTCAGATCAGGATTACGAGTTTTTCCGGTCCCTGAAGGTAGATGCGGCAGTTTCGGCAGTTACCAAAAAGATGACGATCTTGGTGGAAGATAGTGCAGCGCTTAAGGACGTCCAGGATAGGAAGTTGGATACCCTGTTGAAACAGGTCTTTTATATCAATGCTCTCTCACTACAGACCTCCATATGTGGGGCCTGGGTGGCTAGGACCTGCCTCCGCTGGTCACAGCGAGTTCAACAGCAGGGGGAGCAAGATCAGACAGGGGAGGCAGCCAGATTGGAGTTGGGGGCGACTTATCTGGCAGATATCCACTATGATCTCATTAGAGGTCTCTATAAGAGCATGGCCTCGGTAGTGGTGGCCCGCCACTATCTTTGGCTGTGAAACTGGGCGGCGGACAGTTCTTCCAAGGCCCAACTCAGCAAGCTGCCCTTTAGAGGCAGACTGCTGTTCAGGGAGGATCTGGACAAGCTGGTCAAAGACTTGGGAGAGTCCAAAGCAGGTGTTTGCCCAAAGATAAGCAGAAACAGAGCCGCGCTTCTCCCGCACCCCGGGGTCAGCCACGAGACTTCAGGTATTTTCGTTCCACACACTTCACCCCTTATCAGAGGACAGGGGTTTTGGGGTTTTCGAGAAAAGGACCGAAGATTTGCCACTGCTTTGCCCTCAGGACCCAAGAAATCCCAATTTCGTGAGGGAGACCCAGGCTGGGGTGCAGCCCATAGGAGGTCGGTTGCGGGAGTTCTACTCAGTCTGGGCCCAGATCACATCTGACCAATGGGTGTTAGAGGTCATTCGGGAGGTGTATGCCCTCGAGTTGGCTCATCCAGTGGGCAACTCCTTCGTTCAGTCTCCTTGCAAAGCATAAGCTAAAGCAACAGCGGTAAGAGACACCTTGACGCGGCTGCTGCAGCTCAGGGCCATGGTGCCTATTCCCCGAGACCAAGTACGGCTGCAGTCGGTACTCCATTTACTTCATGGTGCCAAAGAAGGAAGGGGCCTTCTGACTGATACTCGACCTCAAGCGAGTGAACCGATGCTTCTGGGTCCTGCATTTTCCACATGGAAACGTTGCGGTCCGGCATAGTCGCGGTCAGAAGCAGAGAGTCCTTGTCGTCTCTTGATCTAATGGAGGCATATCCCCATATGGCCAGAACCTCAGCAGTTTGTGGTGTCAGTGGGGCATTTTCAGTTTCGGGCGCTGCTGTTCGGTCTCACAATGGCGCAACACGCCTTCACCAAGGTCATGGTGGGGATAGTAGTGGCGCTCTGCAGGGAAAGCATGCTAGTACATCCTTACTTCAGTGACTGATTGATTCGGCCAAAGTCCAGGGATGAAAGCAAACGAGCAACATCCCGGGTGGTGCAGTTCCTTCAAAGTCTCTGTTGGATGGTCAACGTGGCCAAGGGCCATTTAGACCTATCTCAGGGACTAGAGCATGCTTCTTATACCCACGTAAGGAGAGTCTTCCTACTGGAACAACATGCACAGGAACTTCGACGATTAGTGCAACAGTTCCTGAGAACGTCAGAACCGATGGCATGGCATTACCTGCAGGTCCTTGGAACCATGGCAGCCACTCTCTTGCCATGTGTGCCATGCTCTTGTCCTGTGGGCGAGGGCACACATGTGGCCCCTTCAGAGGGCGTTGCTCTGGCAATGGTCGCACCAGATGCATCCTTGTCCCAAACGTTCCCCTACCCACGAGTGGCCAGGAGAGCGCTCAAGTGGTGGCTTTGTCTAGAAAATCTAGAAAGAGGAATGCCCCTTGTGTCGCCATCGTGGATCCCACTGATGACTGATTTCAGTCTATCCAGATGGGGAGCCCGTTGTGAAGGACACATTGCGCAGGGACTGTGGAGTACGCTGGAAGCTCGTTGGTCTGTCAACAGGCTGGAGATGCAGGTGGTGGCCCTTGTGCTCCAGAGCTTCGAGACATGGTTGCAGGGGAAGGCGGTATGGGTCCTGTTGGACAATGCAACAACGGTAGCCTACATCAACCGGCAGGGTGGCATGGGCAGCGCAGCCTTGGAGGCAGAGGCCGAAGCACTTTTAAGCTGTGCGGAAATCACCTCCAGGCATTGTCAGTAGTGCATGTGGCAGGGGTCAACAACATGGGCAGACTATCTGAATCGAGTTCACATTGACCCTAGGGAGTGGATGCTCAACCAGGAGGTGTTTGCCCAGGTGGTATGCCGATGGGGCACTCCGGTCCTGGACCTGATGGCAACATTCGAGACCGCCAAAGCGTGCTGTTTTTTCATCAGGAGAAGAGAGGATGTCAGAGGGCCTAGATGCCCTGGTGCAGCAGTAGCCCGCAGAGGGGCTTCTCTATGTGTTCTCGCCGTGGGCTCTTTTAGGCCAGGTCGTGCAGAGGATCAAAGCTTATTGGGGAATGGTCATTCTGATCGCTCCGGATTGACCAAGACGCCCATGGTATGCCGACCTCATGAGGATTCTAGCAGATCAGCCATTGCATCTACCGACGCGGGAAGATCTCTTGAAGCAGGGGCCAGTGCTCATGCTTCAGGTAAATCAATTCTCGCTTACGGCCTGGCTCTTGAGAGGGTGCAGTTGAGGAAGAAAGGTTACTCGGGCCCAGTGATTTCAACTTTGCTGAAGGCAAGGCGGAGGTCTACCTCTCTGGCCTATATTCGAGTCTGGTGCATCTTTGAGGCGTGGTGTGCAGTCAGATTCGGCCATCCACAGCTTCCATGCCCGACCTCTTAGCATTCTTGCAGGCCGGGTTCGATAAGGTCCTAGCGGCGAGTTTCTTGAGGATACAACTAGCAGTGCGTTTGTGCTATCGCAGAAAGGTCCAGGGGTTGTGTTGGGGATGCACTGGGATGTTGTATGATTCCTGCGGGCAGTGGTCAACCTGCGCCCTCCACGCCGATCGGTGGTCCCGCTATGGGATCTCAGTTTGGTGTTAGTAGCACTGTGTGGAGAGCCGTTGGACCGGGCTTCGCTAAAGGATTTGACCTCAAGACAGTTTTTCTGGTGGCGATATGCTCGGCACGCAGAATTTCAGAGCTTCAAGCCTTGTCATGCCAGGAGCCGTTTCTTTCTTTTTCAAGGGAGGTGGTTCTGCGACTGGTGCCTTCTTTTTTGCTCAAGGTGGTTTCGGCTTTTCATTTGAACCAGTTTGTTTCCTTACCAGTCCTGGTGAATTTGGAGAACGTCTCCTCCAGCCCGTAGTTGCGACATTTGGATGTTCGTCGCGTCCTGAGGAGGTATTTGAAGAGGACTGCGTCCTTTCGCAAATTGGATCGCCTATTTATACTGTTTGGAGGACCACGCAGAGGAGAGGTAGCGGCCAAGGCCTCTATTTCTAGATGGATCAGAGAGGCAATCATGAAGACATACATCCTGAGGGGTAAACAAGTGCTGGCGTGGTTGTGAGTTCATTCCACGAGAGCTCAAGTGGCCTGATGGGTGGAGTATGGTTTGATGCCACCGGTCGAAATCTGCAAGGTGTCAACCTGGTCTTCGCATCATACTTTTGCTAAGCATCATCACCTGGACGTCCAGGGGCGGGAGATGCCTTTTTTGGATCGGCGGTGCTTCAGGCCGGTTTGGCAGGTCCCTCCCATTAATTTTGACTGTTCTGATACATCCCAGAAGTGCGGGACTGGACTGGAGGGACGATAAGGAAGATGAAATTAGACTTACCTGCTAATTGTTGTTCCTTGAGGAACTCCAATCCAGTCCCGGATTCCACTCCGAAAACAGGTTTCGGTTACCGGGGCCTGAAGCGGTTTTCCATGACTAAGGAAATGGTCACGGGGGGGGGTTCACAAACTGTGGGGAGAGCAGTGTTGAGGGCGGACCAAAAGGATTGTCTGGCTCCCGCTTAGTACTGTATATCGTCGTCCGGAGGGGCCTCAGGTAAGCCTCCTCATTCGGGGGGGGGGGGGGAGGGGGAGGAATCTCTTCTCCAGGAAGGGAGGAGGTTTGATTCTTTAGATATAGTATTTTTTGTTCAAGTTTTAACTACTTATTTGTTGTTCCTGTGAGTCTGCTTTGTCAGTAGGTTACTGGAGATAGTGGGCGGTCCCCGCTGTATTAATACTGGTGTCATCAAAAGATGACATGCTCAGTCTCCAAGCTGCTGGAAGAAGTACACTACCCAGAAGTGCGGGACTGGACTGGAGTTCCTCAAGGAATAACATTTAGCTGGTAAGTCTAATTTCATCATCTTCCCCTACTGCCAATATGACTTCCTTACCCTTTGCCCCCCCCACCCAAAGTAAACAGGCAAGCTATGCTGATGGTTAGTGGCAGTCTCTCTCTTCCACTTTTCTCATGTCAATCTTCTCTTCAGTTCTTTTCCAGCTTTGCCTTTCCATTTCTTATTTCTTTTCTTGTTGTCTTTCTTTCCTTCTCTACATCTATATGATGCTGATCTTTCTCTTTAAGCATGTTTCACTTCAGCATAGCAACTGTTGTTGAGGGTCAAGCTGATATGATATTTATCTGTCCAAATGCATGTTTTTTGTGCAAACATGCATATGGTCCCCTCTCTGCCACCCAAAGCAGCAGTTTGAAGACCCTATGGGAGCCAGCATGAAGAGCCTGGGCTGCAGCCTGGAAAGACCAGCAGAAGACCCTGGGTTCTGTTGGCCAGAAGAGTGGGACTGTGGCCTGAAGAGACCAGTGGGAAGCCCTGGGCTCTGCCAACCAGAAGAGCAGTCGAAAGAAGGGCCAAAGCCAAGGAAAGTGGTGGGGGTTAAAAGAAAGAAAGGGATGGGGTATAAGGGAAGGGACTATGCTAGGGATGGAGCATAAGGGAAGGGACAGAATTAGAGGAAAGAAGAAGAGGCAATGAGTCAGTGAAAGGAAGGAGGCCCAACTGCAGTCTTTCTCAGATCTTTTGAAGTGGATTATTTGGCTTTTAGGGGCTTTTTGAGAATCTGCAGCTTGGGGGCCCTTAATATGAATTTCTGCTACTGCTGTGAGTGCATTAAGGGAGAAGGGAAGGTAGGGAGAGAGTGAAAGGCCAGAAAGATTGCAAAGTTGGGTATCAGGAAAAAGAGTGCATGGGTTGGTGGAGGGAGAAGAGGAAGAGTACAAGAGGGCAGTGAAGGATGGGAATGGATGATAATGCAAGAGGGTGGGAGGGACTAGATGCAGGAGGAAAGGGAAAGTGTGCAGATACACATACACCCGTTGCCCCAACATACACACACTAATACATACATGCATAAAGCCACCAAGACATCCCTACACGCTCCCGGACATTCCCCATGACACATGCAAAGACATACACTTCCTGATATTCCCCATGACACACACACACATACACCCTGACATTCCCCATCACACACACATACACACTCCCTGGCATTCCCCATCACGCACACACACACACACATATACTCCTTGACATTCCCCATGAAACACACATACGAATAACACACACATATGAATACACACACATACACTCCCTGAAATTCCCCATGACACACACAGACACACACTCCCTGACATTCCTCATGACCAGACATATGAACACACACACCGTCCCTGACATTCCCCACCACATACACACACTCCCTGACATTCCCTCTCTCACACATTCCCTCTCTCACACATATACACACACACACACAAACACGCACACCCTTTGACATTCCCTATGACACACGCGTACACACTCTCTGACATTCCCTATCACACACGCGCACACACTCCCTGCCATTCCCCATCATACACACACATTCCCTGGTGTTCCCCATCACACACTCCCTGACGTTCCCCATCACACACACACACTTCCTGACATTCCACATGATACACACACATGCACACACATTCATGCCCTGGCATTTCCCATGACACATATGCGCACACATTCATGCCCTGGCATTCCCCATGACTCACACATACACACACATTCATGCCCTGGCATTCCCCATGACTCTCACATACACACTCCCTGACGTTTCCCATGACGAATATATACACACACACACACACACGCTCCCTGACATTCCCCATGACACACACATGCTCCCTGACATTCCCCATGACACACACATACAAACACACACACACACACTCCTTGACATTCCCCATCTCACACACACACACTCCCCATGACACACACTCCTTGATATTCCCCGACACACTCCTACATGTATTCTCCACATGCCTGACTCTTCAAATGGGGAAAATGTGCCATTATGTCATACTACAAATGTACAATTTTCAGTTCGTTTATGGTTTAATTCATAAACATCATTTATAATTCTTCTTTACTATCATGTGACATACAAAGCAGAAGACAACTGTGTAGTCATATTCATTCAAATAAAACATATCATAAAACATGCATTTCATTTTAATTTTCTCTCCCTCTGTACCCATTCACATCTGATTTTACCCCCCCCCCCATTCTTCCCATCTCTCTCCCTCTAGTCCTCAGTGACTTATTTTAAACTCTCATTTACCTACCGACCATCTCTCACACCCCTCTCCAGTACTCCTACTGTCCTGTCTGTCTCTTTCCTTCCCCAGTCTTCAGTATGCCTACTATCTTTCACACACTTCCCAGTTCCTCATTTCTATCCTCTATATTCACTCTTTAAGCCCTCATCTACCTTCCATTGCCTTGCATCCCCTCACAAACCCCAGTTTCTCCCCGTCACTCACTTCTACCTTTCTGTCCAGGCCATTCTTCTATTTCTTACCTTCTACCCAGCCTCTTATTGCCTCCCCTTTCATCATCCTTATATCCCCATTTCTTCCCTCACTCATTCCCTTTTAGAGACCCATCCTTTTCTTATTTTCTACCTCTCTACAGTACCCCATTCCTTTTCTGCTACTTCTCATCCTTTCTCCCATTCATAATACTACTACTAATCATTTATATAGCACTACAAGGCGTACATAGCATTGTACAGACATATATAAAAGATGGTCCCTGTTTGTCAGAGCTTACAGTCTAATCAAGACAGACAATACAATAACCGAGAACAAGGGTACAAATAGGAAAACCATGTCTCTCTTCTCACCCTTTATTCTTTTTTTCTTTCCACCATCTTACACCCTCACTCAGACCTCCAACCCATCTAACACACCCTATCTACCAATTGCCCAGGTCCTTATTTTCCCCTCCAGATTCCCTCAGTCTCTCCATACCCAGTTCCCTGCTCTGCCCCCGCCCCCCCTTATTCTCCCACTCATTCACCATGTCTTTCTTGATCTCCAGGAACAAGCAGGAATGAGTCTTCACATATGGGTACGTCGGTACCGACGGAGCCTGCACGGGAATGCTGCCCAGCTTCCAATCAGAAAGCTTTTGGCAGCATCCCTCGCGCCTGCGCGCTGACTTCCCGCCTTCTCCAGAGCCTCTCTTCAGTTTTCGTTTTTCCGCGGAGCCGGCAGGACGTCCTTCCTGTCACCGCAGAAACTTTTCTTTTTACTTACTTAATTTCTTTAGTTTTTTGTTTTCTTGTGGTCGCGGTTGTATTTCCCGCCGCCACCGGTACCGCCGGTGGATTTTTGCCTAAATTCTCAGAAACGTTTTCTTCAGTTTTTTCTGCTTAACTTGTTAGGCCTACCAGGCCTCATGGAGCCTTCTTTTCCTAAGAAGTGCATTCGATGTGGAAACACTTGTTTCCTTTTAGACTCCAAAAACTGGTGTCTCAACTGTGTGGGTCCTGACCCTTTTTCCCCTGACATGTCAGGAGATATTTTTGTGAGGAAACCTTCAGTTTTTAAAGTTTCCCTCGATGCCGTTTTTTCCTCGGCAGTGAGGGTACCCGGTTTCTCCATTTCACAGGATCAGGTAACCCACAAACAGTCTGTTAAGACTAGTCAATGCTTGAGTGGTATGTCCCATGCCCAGCATGGTGACGGCTCCGGCCTTACCCTCAAGAATCCATTGGCATTACCCCTGCGGGAGTCTATGGGCTCCAAAGCGTTAAAGGGGTTTCAGGTTGTTCCTGGGGCTCACCCCTCACAGAACATACCTGAGCCATGCTCGGGGGTGGTATCTGCTTCGAGCGGTACCGATCCCCCGGCATCGGCACCGGTGTCGAGTGTTCTACTCTTCACCAGGGATCGTCATCTGGCGTCCTCGGTACCTTCGGGGCCGATCAATACGCTTCAGAATGACTTCCCTCGATCCCCACCGTGTCCGGTGGTGGTATCCGCTTCGAGCGGTACCGATACCCCGGCATCGGCACCGGTGTCGAGTGTTCCACTCGCCACCAGGGATCGTCCTCAAGCGTCCTCGGTACCTTTGGGACCGATCGATACGCTCTGCATGGACATTTCTATTTCCCAGCCATGCTCGGAGACGGTACCGCCGTCGAGCGGTTCCGATGCCCTGGCTACGACATCGGGATGCAGTAACCTGTTTCTCGCAGGTGGGTATCATCGGGTATCCTCGGTACCTTCGGGACCGATCGATGTAACCCAGACTGCTTTATCGGTATCTGCATCGCCGATACTGCCACTGACATCGGTACCCTCGAGGCATGCATCGATAGACTCGCTTCCATCGATGCCAAGTCTTGAATCGATTTCTAGTCTCGAGGATTGGGTACCGACGCGTCCTGGTACCGACTCTGCTCGCTTCCAGATAAGCAGTTCCGCAGATCCTAGCTATAACTCTAAACTCATGATCTCGGTACCACTGCAGCAGTCCCCGATGACAACTTTGACCGCTGGTCCTGTATCACAATCGATGTCGATGCCTCCGTTGGAACCGATACCTGGCATTGCTGATGCAGTACCTACTGCCTCTGAGTTAACACGCCAGTATCCCGGTCCATCTACTACGTCTCTTGCTTCACACCATGGTACGTCCTCTAGTGCTCAGCCTCTTTCTTTGGCCTTACCAGGGATGGTTCCCATAGGGGATCAGTCTTTTCAGACTTTTCTCCGAGACATGGCAACCTTTCTTAATATCTCTATCCCTGGTTGTTCTGATACTCATAGCCCACCGGCACAAATGGAAAATATCATGCTTCCTTTACATCCTGCTCTGCAGGATCTCCTTCTGAGGGTTTGGAAATCACCCCTTACCGCTTCCTCTAGCTTCCACAGCTACTGAGGTTCGGTACCGAGTGCCTCCCTCTCCAGGATTTCAGAAGCCGCAACTTCCTCATCGTTCCCTGGTAGTAGAATCAGCACTGAGGAAGGCTAAGAGCAAGAAGATGCATTCTTCTTATCCGCCAGGTCGTTCTTCAGGAACACTTGATGCTTTTGGTCGTCAAGCCTTCCAAACATCTATGCTGGCCTCCAGAATTCTTTCATATATTTTCCACATGAGTCTAACACTCCAGGAGGTCACAGAGAAATTGTCTCTCTTGACCCCTTTTTTGCCAGAGCCGAAGGCTACTGATTATTCCTTGCTCATCAATCATAGCCGGAATATATCCTGGTTTCTGTCTCGTGCTTCTATAGACTCTTTTGAGTCTGTTAGCAGATCCTCTGCTATTGCCATTGCAGCATGTCGCAGAGCCTGGCTCGAAGCTTCAGATTTGAATAGACGGGCACAAACTATACTGGCTCATTCTCCTTGTACAGGAGACGGTCTTTTTGGTAAGGAGGCTTTACGTCAGGTTGCTCAATGCTCCACTGACTCTCCTTCCACTACAGACCATTCTAAGCCATCCCATTCTTCGAGGGGTAGGAAATGTCCTACCAAACCTTCTTTCCCTAAGAAAAGAAAGTTTCATTCCTCTCCTGCCCATCATTCAGAGGTACCTAAGCAAGGGACACCTCAGCCTAGTCTGAAGTCCTCCAGCTCTGGCCACTCTCAGCATTCCCAACAACCATAGGGGCTGAGAATTATAGTCTGCAGTTCACTTCTACCTATTAGAAGTTGCTTCACTGTGCTTTTCTTTCTCAGTGTACTAAGATGTCGGAACATTCTTGTTCAGGGACTACGCACTTCTCCTCCTTTACTCTCTAGAGGAGCAGTTACTACTATCCCCTGATAGTTCTGTCCCACTTTGAACATTTTTTTCCTTCAAGTTGCACTTACCCTGAGGGTACGTCACCCTCCACTTACTTGCCTACCCTCTCTACAGGACTTCTTCCTGGTTGAGAGGTACCATACTGAGCAGCTTCTTAGCACGCTTATTCCTCAGAAAGAGACAGGAGATGCCTCCTCTCCTTCCTTGTCTCTTATTCTTAAATGGGCACAGTACAATCTCTCTGCTGGTTTCTATCACCAGCTGTGCCTGCAGGAGTTACAATGATTGTGTTACTGGTACTTTTTAGTTCCAGTCCCTTGTTCCAAGGTTTATCTAGCCTCAGTAGTGATTCCAGGCTGCTCCTCAGCTATCTTGGATCCTCCTACTTTTTGGCTTTTTCACAATCTTCCTCCATCTCCTCTCTTAGGATATGGCAATACCACTGACTTCAGTCAGTTTATCTCCTCTTTCTCTTGCACAATGCTCTCTGCACTCTCAGAGCAGCTTTCTACTATGAGGGCCTTATTTTAGAGCATTGACCTTATCTCTGAAGCTATTAGTAGGGAAAAGCTTAATTCCTTCCCATGCCTATGAGGGTTCTCCAAACCCTCTGGTCTGGGCTGTTGGTATGATATATAAGTTCTTCTGTGTGAAGATCCAAGGCTGATGTTTACGCATGCTCCCTCTGGGTCCCTCCAGCAGGTCCCTCTGATATCTTCTTGCGTTGCTGAACATCTGCCATGTCAGTGTTCTTTGCAACTCCCGCCTTGTTCTTTACAGACTGATATCATCATCTGTTCTCACGCAAACATCATATTATCTTACTGGATTCCCTCAATCCACGGAAATAGATTCTTTACACATATCCCAAGTGGGTTCACCCTCTTGTGGAGCAGAGAATCTTTTCTTTTATATTCCCCATATACAACTATGGGGCTGGGTGGTAGATATGTATCTTCAATCTCTATCTTGTATGTAGCATCTCCATATATGTCTACATACCTATCTCATTACCCTGGTGGTGCAATTCCATGCCCCACCAATGTATATATATTTTGATACATTTCTCCACCCATATCCTAATATACACATATGGACATATGTATATATCTATACATATATATATATTCCATCCACATATATATATATCTTTATATCTGTATATATATGTGTCTGTTGGAGGGCTTCTCAAGGGTTGATATGTCTTACACACTATAACCCTCACTGTCTATACTAAATGTTTTACTTTCTAGAGGGTTTAGACAGTCTATCGCCCTACTTGCATACCATATTATGATGCAGGAACTGTTAGGCACCAATAACTACTGTGGTGCTAACATCTTCCATTTTTTCTTTAAGTCCTTGAAGCTTCAAGCTTCAATATTTTTTCCTATCTCTCGCCAGCTAGGAAAAATAGTGTACATCTTTATCTTGAGTAGACAACTGTTCTCCTTGGGAATAGGGGTTTTTTCCACTCCCCTTCTTCCTGCCAGGACTGGGCTAGTTCTCTACCTCCGTCAGTCTTCTTCCTTTAGCCTTCATTGTTAATGACTTTATGCCTAAAGGAGTTTTCAGCTTTTTCCCATAAAGCTTTCCATTGAAGACCTGACGTCTAATCCTACCCAGTTGACACCTGGATCGTCTGCTACCTCCAGGTCTGGACCTTCATCCTTACTGCTGTGAGGTCACTTTGAAGATTCCGCCACTGCTTATCCAGTAGACTCCATCATGCTCTCGACTTCCTACGATTCAGTAGGTAAGCTGCATATTTTAAGTGTACATTAAATGTGCTTAATGTTACTTATCATATATACCAAGGACTTCTCCCCTATAGTCCTTGGCTATGCTGTTTCTTTCCTCACAGCTCCTTTATTGTCAACTCCTGCCCTCCATCCCACGAAGGATGCCGGGAATTCCTGGAGACAAAATGCATCCCTGGCCGAGGCCTCTGCATTTTTATGGGATCTCCCCCTGGCATCCCTAGCTAGGGAGTCCCCATATGTGAAGACTCATTTCTGCTTGTTCCTGGAGATAGCACAGTTACTTACCTGTAACAGGTGATCTCTGGGAACAGCAGGAATTAGTCTTCACAACCCTCCCACCTCCCCTGGGAGTTGCATCTCTTTATCTTCTTCCTTTCTCTCCTCGCCTTTGTCTCAGCTTTGAAACTCAACTGAAGAGAGGCTCTGGAGAAGGCGGGAAGTCAGCGCGCAGGCGCGAGGGATGCTGCCAAAAGCTTTCTGATTGGAAGCTGGGCAGCATTCCCGTGCAGGCTCCGTCGGTACCGACGTACCCATATGTGAAGACTAATTCCTGCTGTTCCCAGAGATCACCTGTTACAGGTAAGTAACTGTGCTTTCCCTGAGTGCCATTCTCCTCCTGTGCTGTCCCCCCAGTGCCATTCTGGTTGTCTCCCCTTGTCTGGCCTGAGTCCCATCCTCCTGATCTGTCTCCCCTCAGGAGATTAACTTCTGGGACTAATGTCTGGCATCCTGCGCCCTCCTCACACTGTGGCCTGGATTCACACTCAGATCCCAGCTGATCCTCCACATAAAGCAGCCACTCAGAGAATGATTTCCCCCCCAGCTTCCATCAGTCATTACCACCATTCTCAGGCCCCGGCTCTTGCCTTGCACAGAATTCACTAGTACAGATATACCCATGTGCTGACCTGAGAAGAGGAAGGGGAGAAAGAGTAGTTGCAGAGCCTGTGGCAGGCATTGAAGCTAGCTCCTCTTTCTGTACTTTTCTTTCCCAACACCCAGTCCTGTTTCCATTCAGGATGTTCATACACCCTTCCTTCCTTACCGACCAGCCAGACAAATCCATTCCTCCAAGCACTTGAAGCACTACAACTCAACCAGATAATCACAGGACCAACACACAGCAAAGGGGGAACCCTTGACCTTATTTTCACTCCATACACCTGGCCACATCAAGAACTTTCCCACAAGACCCACATCACATACACGCCCTGGTCAGACCACAACCTACCTTCTACCTTTCGCACATACCTAAAGCAATCGCCCTCAAATCCCCCTCTCCCGACTCACAGAGATTCAGGGCCTTTGATAAAGACACCTTCACCAATATGATCCCACCTCCACCCCAGTTGAATCCGACCAGTATCAACACCTCCACCTCTGAATGGAACACAAACATCTCTGCATACGCCATCAGGCCAGACAACACAACCAGAATAAAGCGACTACACCAAGCTCCATGGTTTACCCCTCAACTCAATACTCAAAAAAGTAAACTCGGACAGCTTGAGTGCAGATGGCAATGACAAAAACCCCCAAACAACCTATCAGCCTGTGCACGCACACAGACTACTGTGCACCCACACTCTGCAAGAAAAACAGAATATCACTCCAAGCTACTAAATGCCTCCCTCAACCGCCTCAGAGAACTTTTCAATATAGCCATGAAGCTGCTTCAAGCTCTAACAACCACAAAATTTAACCTCACCATAGCGCCTGACACCATGGCACATTTCCTCCAATCCAGACAACCAGCTACTTCAGCTCAGCACCTGCCTGCCACTGACCCCATAAACATCCCAGACAAAAAAAACCTGGTCAACATTCAGGCACTTGCCAACCAGGGAGATTATCAATATTATAGCAAATCTCAACTGTACCACCTCATCACTCGACCCCTGCCCTTTCTCTTGGATCAAGATGACCAGACATGACCTTGACCCAACCATTCTCCAACTGGTCCATGCATCTCTGACACTAGGCTATATGCCAGCTTTTCTCAAGCAAGCCTCCATCAGACCCCTACAAAAAAAACATGCAGCCGACCTCTTGGCCCCAGCCTCATACAGACCCACATAGAGCATCCCCTCCCTAGCCAAGATCATAGAAAAGGCAGTGCAGCTGCAGTTACAAGAATTCATTGAAACCTATGCTCCTCTCGACATGTACCAGCATGGATTCAGACCATTCCACAGCACCGAAACCCTTTTGACCTCTCTTCTGGACAACTTAAGCAAGGGCACACAGAATATCACCCAAGGATTCATTCTCATCTTCCTCGATGTCTCTGCAGCCTTCGATTCAGTTACCCACTCCCAACTACGCTCCCGTCTCCACTCAATCGGAATCAGATATACAGCACTACATTGGTTCTAGTCATACATTTCCAACCGAACCCAGCAATTAAAAATCAATACTGAAACTTCCAAACCTTTCCAGCTACTACAGGGATTACCTCAAGGTTCCACATTATCATCACTCCTGTTCAATATCTTCATCCAACCTCTATGCACACTCATAAAACACCACAAGATCCACTATCATCTGTACGCAAATGACATACTGATCTACACATCAATCCGGATTGCTCCATGATCAGTAGAAGCCTAGAAGCAGCCATACAATAGCTCAGCAATCACAACATGCACATCAACCCCAGCAAAACAGAAGTCCTCTTCATAACCAAACACCCATCTTTCACTCCTCCAAACTCCATTAATCTGGTCAATTTAACCCTAGACGTCAAACAACAAGTAAAATATCTGGGCATCATCCTGGATCAACATCTGAACTCTCACCACCACATTAACCAGGTTACCAAAGCCTCCTACTTCAAGATGAGAACACTCCGACACCTGCGCCTTCTGTGGGACCCTAATGACTTCAGAAACGTCTGCCAAGCACTTATCCCCATTCTGGACTATGCAAACATAATATACCAGGGACTCCCCAAAGCTACCTTACTCCCCTTACAGCTCGCCCAAAACTCTGCAGTCAGAATAATTATGGGCATGGGCCTACAAGAGCACATTATCCCCACCTTGAAATAACTACACTGGCTGCCCATCCACATGAGGATTAAATATAAAGTCACACTAACCATTTTTAAGACTATCCACCACCTCTCCGCAGACATCCTTTCCTTCCTTCTCCAACAACCACTTAACAAGAGTTCAACATGTTCCACCAGTCACAACCTCCTCTCGATTCCAGCTTCTTTCACCCACTCCAACAATACCGCTACCAAGAGAGCCTTCTCCTATTATGCACCATCATTTGGAACTCCCTCACCCCAGAAATCCGTGCCCTCAGAGACCTAGGTGATTTCCAGGGTAAGCTAAAAACCTCCCTCTTTTTGGCACAGACCCTCCCAGCACCTCATCTAATGGATCTCCCGGAGCACCAGTTCAGCCTCATGTAAATAGTTATTCATGTTAATAGTTTGCACCCAGTTGAGTTATCTATTGTTTCCTATGTTCAATGTAAAGTTGCTTGTTTTATTGTTGCATGTAAACCGCTGTGACTGGAAGATACAGCGGTATACAAAAACGGCTAAATAAATAAATAAAATAAATATGCCATCCACCCTCCCACAGCTCTTATTTTGCATGTACTCTGATAGTTTACTCCCCCCCCCTCTACTCACTCACACACAGGCATACACATCACGCCGCCCCTCTACCACATCAACCAAGTCTTTCTATCACGTACCTCAGCCCTTCTTTTATAAAGCTCTCCAAGTTCCTTTTTCACAACCATATCCATCCTCTCCCCCACCCCCCCAATTCCCACTTATCTGGACTTCCACACATAAACAAGGAGGCAAGGCGAACACAAAGATAGTCTGTTAATCAGGAGGGGGTGCAGTAGTGCTGCAGTGATGACCACTCTGAAGTTTAAAAAATAATGCAACCGTAATGTTGCTGAAGAATCTTCCAATGATCAGATCCAGCTGGAGTGAAGCAGAGAAGAGGGATCTTACATGCCTTTGCAACGTAATGGCCGTGGCAGCACTCAGGGTTCAGTTGGGCAGTTGGGAGTGCCTGAGAAGAGGCACTGGGAGGAATGCAGGATGGAACCAAAGCCAGGACAGACACTATGAGGGTGTGAGAGGCAGAGGGGCCTATCTGTAAACAGTAGTACCATGTGGGGATCAGGCCAACGGAGCCACCGGTGGGAGGGCAGGATGCGGGATTCAGCTGCATGCCAGCAGGCACATATGGGGAGGTCTGGCATTGGCAGGAAGCAGCAAGAGTGGATGAACATTGAATAGCAGTAGTGGTGTTGGTGATGTCTCAAGGAAGTCTAAAATGGTGGCAGTAGAGACTCAAGTCTTTTACATGACTGTGGCTGCCTGGGGACACACACATGCATAGGGTTTTCCCTGTCTCAGTGAACCAGTGGACAGAACTGTAGCTCCAGCTTGGCAAAAGGTGGTATAATAAGCTGAATAAACCAAACTAGTTTACAAGACAGCTCGTTTGAGAGGGGGGGGGGGGCGCAGTGCTCCTCCTCGCTATCCCCCTAATAATGACCATGATGGAACAATACAGAAGCATAATGATATTCTCTAGTTTATTCTCTATTCGTTTCCCAGTAATTCTTAACATTCTCTTTGCTTTTTGGCTGCTGCTGCACATCAAGTAGAGGATATCAAAGGATTGTCTGTGATGACACTTGATCTTTTTCCCTGGGTAGTGACTCCTAAGGTTAGAACTTAGCATTGTGTAGTTATAGTTTGTTATTCTTTCCTATGTGCATCAGTTTGTATTTGTCCATATTAGATTTCATTTGGATGCCTGGTCTCCCAGTTTTGCAAGGTACCCTACAATTCCTTGTAATTCGCTCTTGATCTAACAGTTTTGAACTATTTTGTGTCATCTGCAAATACGATCATCTCATTTCTTTTTCCAGATCATTTATAAGCAGTGGTCACAATACAGATCCCAGAGCACTCCACTATTTATCTCCCTCCATTTTGAAAATGGATCATTTAGCCCTACTCTGCTTTCTATCTTTCACTAGTTATTAATCCAGAAAAAGCATTGCCTCTCTGTCCTATGGCATTATTATTTCCTTCCTCTCTTGAGGGGCATTATCAGATGTCTTTTTTGAAAATCCAGATTCATTTGGTCAGCCAGTTCACCCTTATTGACATGTTTTTTACCCCCTTTAAAAAAATCTTGGTAAGGCAGGACTTCCCTCTGGTAAATCCATGTTTGTTCTGACCAATTAAGCCACGTTTATCCATTTTTTTAAAGAATGAATGGTCTTACCATTTCGCTGGCACTAGTGTCAGACTAGTCTCACTGGTTATAGTTTCCTGGATCCCCTTTTAAAAATTGGTATTGCATTCTCTACCCTCTGATCCTCTGGTACTATGGCCTATTTTAATGATAGATCTACATCAGTGGTTATCAACCCAGTCTTCCCATATCCCCTAGGCCAGTCGTGTTTTTAGGATATCCACAATGAATAAGCATGAGATAGATCTGCATACAATGATCTACATCCTAATTCCTGAGAATTCTAGGGTGCATAACATCTGGTCCAGGCAATGTTTTACTCAGTTTTCTCTATTACATCTTCCAGGCTTACTGTGATTTACTTCAGTTCTCCAGGAACAAGCAGGAAGTCAGCCCTCATAGAAAGCCTTTGGGACATGCTACCACGCATGCATGGTCCCCTTTCCGCCCAAGGGTGCCATCTTGCTCAGTCTCTTTTTTTACGTGGAACCCAATAGACATCTGTCCTGTTTCCCTGGAAAAAATCCTTTCTAAATATCCTTAAAGTTAGCTTTTCTCGGTTTGTGTACCGGTTCCTCTTCCTACCTCGAGCTGGTGCTGAACCCGGCACTGTTCTTGGTCCCTTTTTCTTTTTTGAATGAGGCTTGCCTCGACCGGCATTCGTGCCTTGTTTCATCCACGTGCTCCCCACCATGTCCCCTGGTGGGTTCAAAAAATGTGACCACTGCAGTCAAACTATGTCAGTGACCGACACCCATGACTGCTGCCTATGCTGCCTGGTACTGGATCATGACAGTACCTCCTACGACCTGTGCCAGGCCATGACGCCTAAGACCAACAAGAAGAGGTCGGAGTTGCAGGAAAAACTGTTCCCCAGGTCCATCTCGGCCCCAGCCTCTCCGACGCCAAAATCCAAGCCTAACACTTCCTGTGAGGCTTGAGTGTCCTTGGAATCCTGCAGTGGCGGCTCCTCTGAGAAGACCTCTGACCCTGAGGAAAAATCCTTGAAGTCCGCCGAGGTTGCACCAAAAAGCCCCTTACCAAGGTCCTCAAGAAGGATCCCTCGGCCAGTGGAGACTGTGCGAGGTTCCTCGAGGCCATAGTCCTCATCGAGGATGCACTCACAAGAGTGCCAGCACCGGGCCCAAGATCCTCGGTGCCCGTGCCGAAAGCTGCAGAGCCTTCTGGCTTGGAAACCAGAATGGCGGTCCTGGAGCAGAATATAACTACTATCCTGGCCCTGCAGCAGGCAATGATGGCTGGTTTGTCTGCATCATCTGCCCCGATGACTGGACCCCCGACTGCGGGGGAGTCCCCATTTGTCGAGCCGAGCTCTGAGCACCACCGGCCTCGGGTAAGCCTTCGGCACCATTCGAGGATCCAGTCCTCCCCGGCTAGTTTCTGCGACTCTGATCCCAGGTCCCTCAGAGGCCACTGACTCCTCGGCGCCGGCCTCGAGGCAGTGAGTCGCCAGGCCTTGGATTCGTCATCACCATTTGACTCCGACTGGTAGACCAATGACGAGGCATCCCCGGAGACTAAATGGCACCAAGACATCCCCTCGGATACATCTCCCCGGTACCACTCCCCTCCAGAGGATGTAGCCTTCCATTACTTTGTCAAGGACATGGCCAGAGCCCTCTCTGTGCAGATCTAGGCGGAGGAGGACCTGGCTTTGGAGATACTCCAATACGAGTCTCCACCCAAGGAAACAGTCACAGTGCCCATGCAGCCGATCCTTTAGCGGCTACTTCTCAGAATGTGGGAGACACCAGCATCTGTACCGGTAGTGAGCCGGCACCTTAATGCCATGTATCGTGTACGGAAGGGCCTGGGTTCCACAAACCCCAGCTCCCTCATAACTCCATGGTTGTTGAGTCAACCATGCAAAAACTTAACAGCCAAAAGACCCACTCCTCTGTTCCCCCCAAAAGGGAGGTCAGAGCCCTCCACACCCTTGGGCGCAAATGTTATCAGGGCTTAATGCTGGGGTGCCGGATCCAAGCCTATGAATTATACATAGGTATGTACCTAAAGGCTCTAATCCAGGAGCTGTCAAGGTTTTTGGCTAGCCTTGTCGGGGAACCGCTCCAACGGTTCCTGTTCCTGACCTCTGAGATCAAGGACTGCTCCAAGTTCCTCTCCTGAGCAGCTTACAACAGCTTTGAGTCAGTGGCTCAAGTTGCAACAACCAGCATCGGCGCCTGACCCAAGCCTGGCTACAGTCTTCTGACTTCGTGCAATGGGTCCAAGACAAACTGCTCAATGTCCCCTGCACTGGGGAAAACCTATTCGGCAAACCCATTGCCAACAAGGCGGCTGAGATTGAGGCCGATGTGGTGACCCGCCAGAGGTTCTCTAAAAGACCTCATCCCTTCCCCGCAGGAAACCAGTGGGAAAAATACCCCTGTTCTGGAGTCACCACTACCAACCCTTCTTGGGCCAGCAACAAGGTTCTCACCCTAAGAGGCAAGGCACGGGGCTCAGAAGGCAAAAACACTGAAGCCTCAGGCCCCAGCTTACACCCAATCCGGGGGAAGCTTTTGACTCCCAGGGCAGGGCCTCCCTTCCCAGGAGACCTTCACCACCCCACAGGGGGGCACCTGGCACTCTTTGCCCACAGATGGGCCAACATCACCTCGGACCAGTGGGCACTGCAAGTAGTAATGGAAGAATACCTCCTCCACTTACAGCAGATACCACCCAGGAGAGCCGGTACAACCCCTCCTTCATCAGACTCTTCTGCTCATAGAGCTCGCAGGTCTGATCAGGGACAATGCAGTAGAGCTTGTACTGCTCATAGAGCTCGCAGGTCTGATCAGGGACAATGCAGTAGAGCTTGTACCCAAACACCTATGGGCAAAGGACTTCTAGTCCAGATACTTCCTTGTCCCAAAGAGAACTGGGGGCCTTAGGCCCATGCTAGACCTGCAAAACTTAAAAAAGTGTCTGGTGAGGGAGAAGTTCAAGATGCTTTCCCTTGGAACACTGCTGCAATCTCCAGGAACAAGCAGGAATGTAGTCTTCACATATGGTTATCGTCGGTACCGACAGAGCCTGTGCGGGAACGCTCCCCAGCGTCCAATTAGAAAGCTTTTGGGGGCATCCCACAGCGCCTGCATGCTGCCTTCCCGCCATTCCCAACTGCCTCTCTCCAGTTCTTCGTTTTCCGCGGAGCCAGCAGGTTGTTTTCCTGTCACCGCAGAAATTATCCCATATTTTTCATTCTTTTTTGTGGTAGCGTCTACCTTCCTCGACGCTATACTGGTACCGCCGGTTCTTTCTAAAAAAAAAAAAATAAATTTGTAATCTTTTTCTGGACTTTCCAGCCTTTTTTCTCTCGGGTGCCATGCGCCATTTTGGGCACTAGGTCCAATTTTTCCTCAACATGGAAAAACCCGCTTCAGGTTTTAAAAAGTGTTCCAAGTGTGGCGGTACCATCTCCGTCACTGACACTCATGAGTGGTGCCTCAAATGTTTAGGTCCTGACCACTCCATCTCGGAGTGTGTTGCCTGTGGAATGATGTCGAAGAGGGGTCTGCAAAACCGAGCTGCTAAGCTTAGCACCCTTTTTCCCTCCGATGCAGCATCCGTGGCATTGACGTCTTCCAGGGCTTCGTCTTCCTCCCATGGATCTCAGGTAACCAAACATAAATCTGGCCGGTCCTCAAAGGGTAGATCTCCTTCCAAGCATCGAGATGCCTCTGGCGTTGCCCTTGAGGGACTTGTACCGGCAAAATTGCCCCGGTGGGAGACTTCGGCTTCCAAAGTACTATCGGGGCTCCAGGATGTTCTCGAGGCCTCAATCTTGGCAGAACTACTGGTGCCGTGCTCTGGGGTACCGGCCATTTCATCCGGTACCGACACCCAGGCATCGGCAGCATCAATAGACCAGAGATTCTTGGCTATTGAACGCAGTCTGGCGGCTCTCCTTGTGGCATCGGTGCCTTCGGGACCGTTTCAGACAGTTCAACTGGTATCGACACCGGTTCCGGCACCGATATCGGTACCGGTATTGACAGCATCGACATCGGCGAGTGTGTTACCAACACCGAGTCAAGCTATTCCTCTGGTATCGACAGGCCGGTACCGGACCCCTCCGGTACCGACTTCGATCGGTACTGGTATTGTGCTTTACAAGAGCACCCAGACAGAAGATATTTTGAATCCTCCGATGACTCTGAGGACTCTGACAGCTCTGTTGATGCCGGAGTACTTCTCTCTGAGGAGCCTTCTTCTCCTAAGCGTAGGATGTCCCCTCCAGAGGATATATCCTTTCAGAATTTCATCCGGGAGGTGGCTAGAGGTCTTTCCATCACAGTGACTCCTGAAACAGAGCCCAGAGCAAAGGAGTTGGAGATTTTACAGTATCCTAAAGCTCCCAAGGAGGCAGCTACTTTGCCTATTCATGAGATCTTGCATGATCTCATGTTAAGAATGTGGGAAACACCTCTTACCACCTCTCCTCATTCCCGTAGGCTGGATACCATGTATCGAGTACCTCCTTGTCCTGGATTTCAGAAAACTCAGTTGCCACACCACTCCATAGTGGTGGAGTCAGCTATGAGAAGGATCAAGAGTGCAGAAAGACATACATCTAATCCTCCAGGACGTGAATTTAGGACTCTTGATGCCTTTGGGCGTCGAACCTTCCAGGCCTCTATGCTTTCTGCCAGGATTAGTTCCTACATCTTATACACGGGAATGTTCCTTAAGGAGGTTACAGGAGATATAGAGCTTATGAGCCCTCTCCTTCCTGATGATAAGAGGCAGGATTATCTTACAACTTGTCAAACATGCCCAGGATGTTTCCAAGTTTGTTAATCGTGCAGCTTTTGACTGCTTTGAGTGCATAAGCAGAACCTCTGCCATTGCCATAGATGCTCGTAGGATTGCCTGGCTCCAGGCATCTGACTTAGAACTCTGGGTACAGGACAAACTGGGGAATATCCCTTGCACAGGCGAAAATCACTTTGGCAAAAATTGGCAAGAGAAAACTAATGAGCTGGATGCTGATAACACCACTTTGGATAGACAACTTCTGGGGCCTTCTCCCTGGCATCTGTAGCTAGGGAGTCCCCATATGTGAAGACTACATTCCTGCTTGTTCTTGGAGATAGCATAGTTACTCACCATAGACCCCCCCCCCCCGATTGCCAGGACCCTCTTCAAGGTCCAGAGCGAGAGGGCGTCAGTTCTACCAATTGACCCCAGGTGGCCCAGGCAGCCCTGGTTTCAACTGCTGCTCTCCCTATCTGTGTTACTCCCAGTACCGCTGGGCCGAGCCCCAGACCTCTTGTCTCACGAGGAGAGCTCCCGCCTGCACCCCAATTTGGGGGCCCTAACGCTAACAGTGTGGCTGCTGAAAGGGTAGTATTAGCCCCTATCAAGCTTCTGAGAGAAGTTGAGGAGATCCTACTAGCCTTCCGAAAGCCCTCCACCAGACTGGCGTACACCTTTAAATGGAGAAGGTTCTCCGCCTGGTGTGTGCAATTAATACTCCAGTACCTACTGCACCTGTCCCACACGGGTCTGAAATCTAACTCGGTGAAGGTGCATCTGAGCGCGATAACCACTCACCATCACCCTATCAAGGGAAAACCCTTCTCTTGACAGCCCCTGGTCTCCAGGTTCCTCCAAAGGCCTCCTGTTATCCAAGCCCCCTCTCCGCCCTCCAGCAGCGGAGTGGGACCTCATTGTGGTGCTATCACAGCTCACCAGACCACCTTTCGAGCCCCTAGCCACTTGCCACCTGTGGTACCTGTCTTGGAAAGTGGCCATTCATGGCCCTCACGTCTGCTCGAAGAGTGAAATCCAGGCCCTGATGGTGGATCCACCATATACAAGGTTCTATAAGAGCAGGGTAGTGCTCCGCACACACCCCAAATTCCTCCTGAAGGTGGTTTCTCCTTTCCACATCAATCAAGAGGTGGCCCTCCCCACCTTCTTTCTGCGCCCTCACGGCAGGGAGGAACTAGTACTTCATACACTGGATGCAAATGGGCCCTGTCTTTCTACTTACAACGGACTCAGGCCCTTCGCAAAGCTCCTCAGCTTTTCATCTCTTATGACCCCAGCAGACTGGGGCTCCCTGTGACTAACCGAACTCTGTCCACTTGGGTGGCAGACTATTTTCCTTCACCTATGAGCGAACTGGCCTCTCCCTTGAGCACAGGATCACAGCACATTGTGTGAGGGTGATGGCCATGTCTATGGCCAGCCTTCGCTCAGTAGAAAACCACAAAAACGAGCAGAAATGGAAGTCACAGGTGCTTTATTATTAAACCAAACCCCAACGCGTTTCGGCTGTCGCCTTCATCGGGGGGTGCTAGAGGACAGCCATTCTTTATTGCTTTTGTGCGCTTCATTTGTAAGTATGGTATACACATTTTATTATTATTATTTTGATCATTATGTATTACTGGTTGTCTTATTTATATGGTTCATATATATATAAATAATTTTTTATATATGTGTGTTTTAATTTTAACTTTTTATGAATTTATTAATTATTCATATTTGTAACATTTATGTTTTTATGTACTCTTATTTGTTTTAATGTTTTGTCTTGCTGTCCTCTAGCACCCCCTGATGAAGGCGACAGCCGAAACGCGTTGGGGTTTGGTTTAATAATAAAGCGCCTGTGACTTCCATTTCTGCTCGTTTTTGTGGTTTTCCAGTTTGTTACGAGCAGAGCTCCTGTTTGTGTTTCCAGCCTTCTCTCAGTGCCAGTGATGGAGATCTGCAAGGCTGCCACATGGTCTTCAGTTCATACATTTGCAGTTCACTACTGCCTGGAGAGCGAATCGCAAAGGGACAGTGCATTTAGCCAGGCAGTACTCCATAATATTCTAGGGGTGTAGGCAACTCCTGCCCTCCAACCCTTCTGTGGTCAGGCTACCGGAGTGATAGTGTCGCTGGACACTAGGGTCTTGCAGAGTCTCTCAGTGGGGACTCGCTTTCTGCAACTCGTGGCTACTCACTTGGTTGCCGTTGGTGCTGTTGTGGTTCGGTCTTCAGCAGCCTGGAGCTAGGGAGTAGCCTCTCACCCCCCCCCTCCCCGACAGCTCTTCCACCAGTGAGGGGACACCTGTCCTTGTTTGCCCCAGAGTGGGCGTCGATCACGTCGGACACCTGGGTCCTCTGGGTAATCTGAGACGGATACAGTCTCTGCCAGGACGGACGCCCTCCTCCCTTCTCCCCAGTGGAGCCTGCTCGGCTCCTCGTGCACCAAACCTTCTTACAGCAGGAACTGTCCAACCTCCTCACCCAACGAGCGGTCAAGAAGGTACCGCTGCACCTTTGAGGTCAGGGGTTCTACTCCCGCTAATTTCTCATCCCTAAAAAGACGGGGGACCTGCGCCCCCATCCTTGACCTCAGAAACCTCAGCAAGTTCCTGGTGTGGGATAAGTTCAAGATGTTATCCCTTGGCATCCTGCTGCCCTTCCTTCAGAAGGGCAATTGGCTATGCTCCTTGGATCTCAAGCACACTTATGCCCACATCCTAGTTCACCCCCAGCATAGGCAGTACCTGCGCTTCAGGGTGCAGGGGGAACACTACCAGTACAGAGTGCTCCCCTTCGGGCTTGCGTCCACACTGCGGATTTTCACAAAGTGCCTCTCCACGGCCACCGCCTCCCTCAGGTAGCAGGGCATACCCGTCTTCCCCTACCTCGACGACTGGCTCATCACAGGGTCCTCGATCAGCGAAGCCCACCTGGCGGCAGCATGCACAATCCTTCTCCTTGAGCACCTCGGCTTCCTGGTCAACTACCCCAAGTCTCACCTCGAACCGGTGGAGTTCATCGGCGCACACCTCGACACGGTGCGGGCGACTGCCTTCCTTACCATGGACCAAGCAGTCTCACGTCCAAAACAGGACTTCGGTTATGGCGCAAGCCATGCCGCGCCTCCTTGGGCACATGGCCTCGACCGTCCATGTGGTCCCCCACGCCCGTATGCACATGCAGACAGCCCAGTGGTGCCTCAGGGCACAATGGAACCAGGCCTTTGGCCGCCTCAGAGATCCTATCCAGGTCTCCTGCAGTCTCCACGACTCCCTGAGGTGGTGGCGGGACCCCCGAAGTCTCTTTCGGGGAATGCCCTTCCAGACCCCGCAGCACGAGTTCGTCCTAACGATGAATGCATCCCTGCTGGGGAGGGGAGCCCACTGCGGCGCATTGTGCACCCAGGGGCAGTGGTCACCTGAGAAGTCTCGGCAGCAGATCAACCTGCTCAAGCTTCGGGCAGATGGGCCCTGAGGGCCTTCGAGGGCTATCTGAGGGGAAAGTTGTTGGTGCTCGTGCAGACCGACAACAGGGTAGCCATGGTTTACGTCAACAAGGAGGGGGGAACAGGATCACACCGCCTGTGCCAAGAGACGATCCTCTTTCCTTCTTTGCGTCTTGCCGGGGGATGACCCTGCGAACAGTCTACCTCCCAGGCCAGGAAAATGTCCTCACAGACAAACTCAGCAGAATCCTCTGCCCCCACACAAGTGGCGCTTGGATCTGGAGGTTGCCAGCGTCTTGTTCCATCGGTAGGGGATCCCATCCATGAACCTATTTGCCAGTCTAGTGAATGCACAGATTCCCCACTTCTGCAGCCCGGTTCCACATCCGAGCAGGGTGGCCCCAGATGCGTTCCTCTTGAGTTGGACCTCCGGTCTTCTTTTTGCGTTCCCTCAGATGTTTGTTTATTTATTTATTTATTTATTTTATACCATGCTCTTTAGAATCAGTGCGGTTTACATGTATACTAACAGGCACTTTTTATTCCCTTGTCCCCGAAGGGCTCACAATCTAAGTGTACATGAGGCAATGGATGGTTAATGGCTTGCCCAAGGCCACAAGGAGTGGCCATGGGACTAGAGACCCCAGTCCCTTCAGCCTGAAGTTGCTTGTCCCCATGTGGGAATTGAACCCCCGGCCTTCCGGCCTGAGGTAACCTGTCCCAACCACTGAGCCACTCCTCCCTCCACCCGATCCTGGCCTCACTGTCCCTTGCAGCCTGGCGGCTGAACGGGTCGTCTTAGCTCTGCTGTGCCTCCCGGAGGACATCGAGGAAATCCTTCTCACGTCGAGGAAGGACTCAATGAGATGGGTGTATGCCTTTAAGTGGTGACGTTTCTTACTCTGGTGCTCCGAGCTTTAGATCGACCCATTCTCCTGCTCTACCCGGTGGATCCTCCAGTACCCTCCTCCACCTCTCGAAGGCAGGGCTGAAATCCAAATCAATCAGGGTACACCTGAGCGCCATTACGGCGAACCATCTTCCTGTCGAGGGAAAACCCCTCTCAGTGCAGCCCCTAGGTCTTTTGCTTCATGCGAGGTTTACTGCTTTCCAAGCCACCCATCTGGCTTTCACCGGCAGAGTGGGACCTCAACGTGGTGCTGATGCAGCACCCTTCGAGCCTATGGCAATGTGCTTGCTTTGGCATCTCTCCTGGAAAGTGGTCTTCCTGGTGGCTTTGACCTCGGCTCGCTGAGTCAGCGAACTTCAGGCCCTCATGGCTGAGACTCCATACATCAGGTTCTACGGGAACAGGGTGGTCCTCCGCACCCATCCCAAGTTCCTACTAAAAGTGGTCTCGGATTTTCATCTCAACCAGGAGATAGTCCTACCGACCTTCTTCCCGAGACCACATGCTGACCAGGCAGTGGCGGTGTTTCATACACTCGACTGCAAGAGGGCTCTTGCTTTCTACCTGCAGCGTACCCAGGTTCATCGCAAGTCCAACCGGTTTTTTGTCGCCTACAACCCCAATCGCCAGGGACAGGCAGTCACCAAGCACACCATCTCCGTCTGGGTGGCGGACTGCATTGCCTTCGCCCAAGCAAAGGGGGAGTGCCACACTGGATCGGCGGATCATCGCGCATGGTGTCCAAGCCAAGGAGGCCTTAGTGGCTTCGCTGCACTCAGTGCCTCTAACGGATATCTGCCGGGCTGCATCCTGGTCTTCAGCGAAAATTTTCGCTGTGCACTACTACCTGG
This sequence comes from Ichthyophis bannanicus, assembly GCA_033557465.1. Taxonomy (NCBI): domain Eukaryota; kingdom Metazoa; phylum Chordata; class Amphibia; order Gymnophiona; family Ichthyophiidae; genus Ichthyophis; species Ichthyophis bannanicus. Next base: position 580,471,948 of record CM066034.1, on the reverse strand, counting down.
AGAGAGAGTCCCGCTGGGTCAGCATCTTCGGCCAGGCTGTACTCCATAATTATTTGGGTATAAGCAACTCCTGCTCTCTGACGCTTCTTCGACAGCTACCGAGAGCTTTTCCCCGGGGACCCGAAGACTTGGGCTCCTCCAGGCATAGACTTCTTTTCACGGCATCACGGAGGCATTTTGGGTTACAGGCTCAGTAGCCTGTAGCTAGGGAGTCCCATAAGGGAGGACTGATTTCCTGCTTGTTCCTGGAGTATGTGTAGTTACTCACCTGTAACAGGTGTTCTCCAGGGACAGCAGGAATCAGTCCTCACTACCCTCCCACCTCCCCTAAAGAGTTGCTATTTTTGTCCTTCCCTTGCCATCTGATTAGTAGGGCTCTAGCTAGGGGACCTGACTGAGCAAGATGACACATTTGGGTGGGAAGAGGACCATGTATGCGTGGCAGTAAGCTGGGGAATTGCTCTGCGCAGGTTCCATCGGTGCCGACATCACCCATAAGTGAGGACTGATTCCTGCTGTCCCTGGAGAACACCTATTACAGGTGAGTAACTACGCTTTCTCCATAGCATATAACCTTCCACCGGGCCCCCCATAATCCTCCTTCCCCTCCCTAGCTATGCTCTCTTGTCTGATCTCTGATGTCCTGTGCTTCTTTCCTGTCCATCATTGGCGTTCTTTTCTATATGTATTTATAATGTTGGCTTTACCTTTGTAAACCACTCTGCTGTCCCTTACTAAGGGCGGTATATTAAGTTCTAAAAAATGAAATGAAATTCTATTTGCTTTCTTGGCCACCGTTGCACACTGATTATAATTTTTTTTATTTGTTGTTTGTTGAAATATTTGTGGACTCCCAATGAAGGCTTTGTAGTTGAAACTTGGCCAAGTCAGGCTTCTCAAATTAAAGAATTTTGTTTGATAAGGTCCGGTCTGTCTCTGCTCCGTGTGTATGCTGATTTACTGATCTGCGGAAGATCTATCTTATTTGTGCGTTTTGTGTCTAAAACCTTTCACCGCATGTATTTATTATACACTTATTAATTAGTGGATATAGTTATAGTACTGTATAGTCCAAAGCCATTTCACTGGCCACTTTTTTTTTAGCAGATATTGGATATTTATTTATTTTATTTATTTATTTACATTCTCTTATATACCGCGCTATTCTGCATCAGTGCGGTTTACATTGAACAAACTGAAATTACATTGAACAGGGCATTATAACTTGGAGATAACTATTTTACAGGGAACATGGGCTATGGAGGGTTAAGTGGCTTGACCAATATTAAGCGGTTGAACTGCAAGGATACCAATAATGTTGACTACAATTGTAGATAGAGTGATTTTCATGTACTTTAAGGGGGCACATACTTTGAGGCACCAAGTATATGTCTAACTGTGGATTATTCAATCATATGTGGCCACATATGAGCATTGATGACCTCTTATATAGTACCAACAAGTGTAAAAGTACATGTATTGATTGGCAGTGCATTTTTTGCTGGTGGGTATGTGCATGGGTGGAGTTTGGTTAGAGCATGGGTCGAGCACACAAGTGGACGTGGATTATAAAATATTATAATTTATGTGCATTCTTGCAAACATCTTTGTGCGGGGCATTTATACCAGTTCTAGGAATGGTGTAAATGTCTGCACCTTGGCACAATTTCTGCCACTCAGGCTAGTATTTTATTAAGACAAGTTGGTTCCTATTTTTGTTTATAAAACGGGCATAAATAGATGCCTTAAAAAAGCTTTTTTACTGGGTACTTCTTAAGAAATTACCTTCTAAGAGGGTAATTTTATAAACTCATGTATTGGAGGCCTGTTTTATAAAGTGAAGTACACACATACTTCACTTTATAAAACAGAGGTGTAAGTGTTGTAAAATGTGAATCAAACTAGTCATGGGCACTTACGCCTGCCTTCAGCAGATATAAATACCCACACCAAAATTTGGCAAGGAGACACATAAGTTATAGTATTTTTTAACTTTTGCATATAAAGTTGTGTGCTCTCCATGCTCCACACAAACTTCACCCCTGTGCACATCCATACTGAAAGTGTATGCACTTGCAAAATAGCGATTGGCTAAAGTATGCATGAAAGTCCTTAAAAATAGTGAGTTACCTACATAAATGGCATTTATCTTTACGTGGTTCCCTTATAAAATCACCCCCTAAATGTTTAGGTGCCCAGACAAACCAAATGCGGGCTCACAAATGTGCATTCCTAATATCTTCCCAACATCCTCCTCGGTAAAGACTGAACCAGAGAATTAATTTAGGACATGTTTACTAAAGTGTGCTACCGGATAGCTCAGGGTTCAGCGTGTGCCAAATGCACTGTGATAAAAAAAAATATCGTACACTGAAAAGATGGCCACACAAAAAATCCCATGCTACACAAATGGCATGGGTTGGGGCAGAAACTGGCTTGTTCTTAGGGAGAGCATTCGCAGCACTGTTCATGTGGGCATTTTTGGTACGCACTTCCCATCAATGTAGCCCATATTACAGATGCGCTTACCGCCAACTCAGTGGGTGGTGGTAAGTGCACCTGTGCTGATCGTGCCAAAGGCAACAAGCACAGGGTTAGCGCAGTACCTAACCTAGCAACATGAGGACATGCCAGGCATACCTCCATTTTCTGACATGCATGGAGCGCCACCTCTACACCTATTTTCAGGGCTGATTGCATACTACTGAGGCGGATCTTAGTAAACATGCCCCCTGGTGATTTCACAGTGGCCTAATCCTCTCTGAGTGCCCGAATGTCATTTTTGCAAAAATATCTGCAGCAGTTGTATCATCTGGTTTCCTTTAGGTAGCACAAATGCTACAATAGCTACTTTGTCCTTCAGAAATTAGACTGATTTTCATCCATTAAGTGTCTATTAAACTCCCAGTACTGCATCTCCTATACCGATGCCATCATTCAGTTAGATGTTTATCATGGCTTCTGCATCAGAAAAAAATTATTATAAGGTCGATACCATTTTTTTTAATGTAAGGGCGTTATGACTGTGGTCATGGAGTCATTGAAAAATAAATGAAATGCACTCCCTGAGTTGCTATGCAATTCTAGACTTATTAAATGCTTTTTAAATCCAAATTTTGTGTTTGATTTTAAAAAGCTTGGTTTGAACTTTGCTTGGTAATGCAAAACTAGTTACTCAATTAGCTGCCTCTCTGCCCTGCTCCAGATGGAGAATCTGTGTATATTTGGTTTTTTTTCACCAGGTAAATGATCTTCGCAAGGAACTGGAAAGTAGAAATCTGAGCTCCAAAGGACTGAAATCTCAGCTGATAGCCCGATTAACTAAACAACTGAAAGTGGAGGAGCAAGAAGAGGAACAGCAGGAGCTAGAGAAGTCAGAGAAAGAAGAGGATGAAGAGGAGGAGGAGGAAGAGGAAGACAGGAAGTCAGAAGAGGATAAAGAGGTTAGTTGCACATTCAGCTTCCCTAACAGGTGATAGAAAATATATTTTTAATATAATTGTAATTCATTTTATGGATGCATCATTATCAGTCCAGTTTCACTTGGTTTAATCAAAATGTTTTTTGTCTTTTGATGCCTCATCTTTAAAATACTTATTCGAGATTGTCCTGCTAGACCAGTCCAGACAAGTGGGTTGGGTCCCCCTGCCAGCAGATGATGGAGACAGAGAAAAAGCAAAGTTCCTAGTGATGACATCACTGGTATAAGGAGTTAAGCAACTTGAGGCACTCTCCTCTATTTCTTCGTCTTCAGCAGATGGTGGTTGCTGGACTGGTGCAGCAAGAAGATTTGGGGCTCGTTGTCCTGAGAGGGGCCTTTCTGGTTGAGCTGTATGTTTTAATAGTCTCCAGGGCGTATTTGTGGATAACCCTCTGGGGAATTTGCCTAGGGGAACTTTTGACGGCACTCCCCATCAGCTCGCTGACCGGTTGAGCCCTCCTGTCTTCCCCCTCCCTCCTTAGAAGAAAAACGTATGAGGTTTTTTGAGTCCCAGTTGCAGTTTAGTTGGGGAGATCCAGCTGGCAGCTTTACCAAGCCATAGAGTTGGGTTGCTTCTGGGCTTAGGCTGCCGGTGGGGGAGGGAGTCATCTGAGGGGAGCCAACCCATTACTTAGTAGTTGCTGCGGTCTATCAAAACTAGCCTATTACTTTGTGGATGCCATGGCCTCAGCCTGTCGAAACAGCCACAGGTCCATGGGGGGGGGGGGGCCCTGCCATTCTGGGGCTCCAGCCTGCTTGTTCATTGTGGTTATTACCTGCCAGCTCTGCTCACTCTGTCACTGGCATTAGCGGTGCTTGGTTTGGAGTGGGCCTCCTCAGTAACATGTGCCCCAGTGGCCAGCCCATTCACTCAGGTGACATGCTATTTACTGCCATGCAGAAGATGCCTAGTTTGATCCCTGACTTGGGTTTTCAACTCTCTAGGTTGACTATGAGGAAGGGAGTCCTCTTCCATAGCCCTGGAAAGTGAGTGGGAGATAGGAGATCATGGCCATTGCTGATGGGCCAGATTCAGGACCCATGAATGCAGGGTTCCAGGAGTGCCCTGGTGAATGGCCCCTGGTCAAGGATAGTCACTGTAATGACCAGGCTAGGTATTTTGAGGCAGAAGGGAAATCAAAATCCCTAGTTTGTTGCAGATATAGGTTCATTTCTGCCAGATCTTAGCGCTGGTTCCAACTGAACAGGAAATACAAAGAGCAGGGGGACACTTTAGGGTAAAAAAAGAAATTGGGGGATATTTATAATTAGAAAAAACAGCAAGATGTGTGAATATTTTTTGATGCTTAGTTTCCCTCTTTTGTACAGAAATTTGCATATACTAGTGACTACTAATACATTAGGAGTGGAGGAGTAGCCTAGTGGTTAGAACACTGGCTTGGTAACCAAGCAACCAGGGCTCGATTCCCACTAGCACTCCTTGTGGCCTTGGACAAGTCACTTAACCCTCCACTGCCTCGGAAGAAAGGCCTGGCAATCTACTTCCGGTGACACTGCCAAGAAAACCCAGGAGCTTCTGGGTCGCCAGGAGTCAGGACTGACTCGAAGGCACACATTGCATTTGCATTTTTACTAATAAATTGAAGAGTAGTTTTCAGAATGCCTAATGACATCGCAATGTGCTGTGGTCCAGTTGAGATTTCAACTGAGCTAACTTATAGGAGATGAGGAGGAGTTCTGCACTCCAGGGATGCTGAGGGCACATAAAAACATGCAAGCTGGGTGTGGGGGAGCCATTGGGTGCCCTATATTAGGAATTTTAATCCAATTAAATGAATGATTTTTAAGTTAATGGGAAGTCTGGATGCTTGTATAAGAGAGGACTGAGAGACAGAGACATAATGATTTTATTACACCAGATTCCCTGTAGGAAACTAAGCCTCTATAGTATTTTTTATAGTGTTTCTGTAGAAGGAGTTTGAGTATAGCAAATAAGTTGTAAATGTTGCCTGGGGAAGTTAGATCAAGCAGGTGGTATCTGGTTGATTGGCTTTGGGTTGAAATGGCAGTAAGGCAGTATGAGATAGGACAGCACTGAGTTAGACATCTATGCAAAAGATTTCAACAGAAGCAGCGTGGTGCGCGATGTTACTGCATGGCCATAGCATGTAGTGTTGATACCCATATATCCATAACATGCACTGCAGCATGCATTATCAGCGTGCCGTAAGCCTGTGAAGCTGGGCTGTTAGCGGCGATTACTATTCACGTTGTTAGCCCAGACACATGCCTGCTTCTAAGAAACACTGCCTGGTCTGTGGGAAGCAGAGAGCTGCATCGCTGGATTCTGGTTTCTGCGATTCTTGCATGGAAGCTTCAAAGGCACCCTTGGGAGGGGGGGGTCCATCTTCCCTCTCGCAGCCAGGAGATAGGGGTAACCTAGCCACCTTATCTGTGTTGCAGAAAACAGCAGACATGGCAGTAAAAAGGGATGATCTCCAGGACTTGAATTTGAGTCCTCGCTCTACTGCCTACTTCCCTTCTTTAAAGGGTCCAATGGCCAGTCTCTTCCCCATGGGTTGGGACTCTATTCCTGTCAGGGAACTCTGGGTTCTCCTCCCCAGAATTATTCTTATTTCTGCAGCCAGTTTGGTCCTTCTGGCATGACAACTCAGACACTGTGACTTCCAGGTCCTCTCGCTCTTTTCGATCACTCAGAAGAAGGGCCGATTGCGAGTCTGTACCTGGCCCAGGTGCCGCCTCCTGAACAATCTCACTGGAGATTGGAGTCTGGAGGTTCGGGTGGCCTTTCCTTTGGCCAGAGCCCAGAGTCCAGTTCAGACACCTCAGGCAATGATTAAACCTTGAGGGGTGACATGTCTGCTTCTTTGGTTGATCCATGACGATTCTGGTATTCTCTGTCTGGTCAGAAAAGAGGAATGGTGTCTCTGATTGCTCAAGTGTCTTCCGCTCTGCATTTGGCTAACCCTCCAGTGCAGAACATGTGCCGCGAATATATCCCCTCTTTCAGGAGGTCCGGAAGTCTACGAGGGCCTTTCCTTTTCCAGAAGTTATCAGAGCATGGTTCGCTCAGAATGGATTTGCCCGATTTCCCCAGTTAAGGGCCTGAGGGGTCCTTAAGAAACTTTGCATCCCACCGCAGTAGGACTATACCATGTGGTTCAGCACTCCTTGAGTGGATACACATGTGGCAGTCATGATGCAGGTACACAGAGAGCAGAAGCAGTGGACGACCCAGTTGCTTAGTAATAATTCCAAAAGGCTTTATTGAAGATCCCCGATGCGTTTCGGCTTGCGCCTTTCTCAAGGGGAGAGTTGCTTACAAAATGATGCAGACCACCATCCCAGTGGAGGGTGGTGCAGCCCTAAAAGACCACCTGGATTATAAGATGGCATCTTGCCTGAAGAGTCAGTTCTGACTTCCTCATCCTACAGTTGGCTGTGTGTGGGGGTCTGATGACTCCACCCTGCTTCAGATGATTCAGTCTCTCGCTCCAGAGGATACTGCCATCCTCTTGGAGTCGGCAGTGGCCCTTCTATTGGATGCTATGGATGATCTTGTCCACTTGGCAGCTAAAGACGGTGACACAACGCTGGCTATGGCTGTGGCACTGGGCAGGTCCCCAAGTCCAGGTTATCCAAGCTTATGTTAAGGGAAGCTTTTGTTTGGAGAGGACTTGGAGAAGCTGGTTAAGAACTTGAGTGAGTTCAGAGCAAATCGCCTCTTAGAAAATAGGCCAAAGGGCCTGGAAAGTGAACAGATATGTCCTCTTTCTCAGCATCTGTCCGTTTTCCTAGTTCCTAATACCTCCAATCGCAGAGTTCTCAGGACCCCCATAGGTATTGCCCCGGAAAACCCACCTTCTCTTCCTCTTCTGGTCTTCAGTCCTGGCTAAGTTCTTTCATGGATTTGGCAGACCCTGAGAACGTATCACCTCCCAATTGGCGCAATGATGGGATGGGGCCCATTCTGGAACTTCTATATTGAGACTCTGTGGTCAGTGATCCAGGCAGTGTGGCACAGGGAGTTCCTTATGTTTCTGGATCTAGTCGAAGCTTATTGCCACATTCCTGTCCACGAAGATCAACTGTGCTTTCTCTGTTTCGCCTACTTGGCTCTCATTTTCAATTTGCTGTTCTTCCCTTTTCCTCTCTACCACCCTGAGGATGTTCTTGAAGGTAATGGAGGTGGTGGTCACAGTGCTGAGGCACCAAGGAATCTATGTTCACCCATATCTGGACAGTTGATTCATTCGAGCTACCTTTAATCTCTTGTCCGCCACTCCTTCTAACCACTGCGCCAGATCCGTGCAGTTCAGCCTTTCCCTATCCGTCCCTTCCCTCCACTACACTTCTTCTATCCCTAGTTATCACGCGACTCGATTATTGTAATGTTGCCCTAGCAGGTCTTCCCCATTATTAAATGCAACGTCTACAGCTCCTTCAAAACCCTGCAGCTCGTATTGTTACCCATGCCTCTTGCTCTGACCATATCACTCCTCTCTTCATACGCCTTCACTGGCTCCCACTTAAGTAGAGAATTCACTGTAAGTTCCTCATCCTTGTTCACAAAGTCATTCACACATCCGCCCTGCAGTATCTGGCTGATCTCCTTCATCTTCTTACCCCACACTGTCTGCTTTGCTCTGTCCACACCAAACGTCTGTTCCTCCCTTCTGCCTCACAGGCCCATCTTGAACTTATCCGCCATTCTGCCCTCTTTTTTCTTGGCTCTGCACTCAGAATTCCCTACCCTCTGCATTTTGTCTGGAACTTTCTTTCCAAAGGTTTAAGATGATGTTAAAATCCCATCTTTTCCATCTTGCTTTAGACCTTCCCCCTTCCCCCCCCCCCTCAGCATTAATACCCCTGTTCTGTTTTCTTCCTTTTTGCTTTTCTTCCCCCCCCCCTTGGCCTCTGACGTGAGTATCTGTCTTCTGTCCTGTCAATCAATGGTATTCTTTACACTTTCCGATTTTCGCAACAAACTTGATTTCTATTGTAAACCACACTGATGCTGTTACTTGGGCGGTATATCACATGTATGAATAAAGATCGCAGTTGGAAGCATCTCGGGTGTCGGCCTATGTGTTGAAGTTCCTGGAGAGTCTTGGCAGGGTGATGAATCATGGGAAGAGGCACTAGGAGCCTTCCCAGTCACTGGCATGTCATTGGACGATCAGTCATGGCTTTTCCTGTCGCTGGATGTCAGCTTGTTTGGCTGGGGAGCCCATTGCAAGATCCGAACAGCTCAAGGCCATGGGAGGAGCCTGAATCGGCATGGCCCATCAACTGACTTGAAGCAAAAGCCATTTGTTTGGCCCTTTTGCACTTCCGGGCCAGAGCGGTCCAGGTATTCTCAGGCGATGCCACGGCGATTGCATATATCAACTGGCAAGAGGGCATGACGAGTGCCGGAGTGGCCCTGGAAATGATTCTCCTGTTCTCCTGGGTGGAAAGGAACCACCTGACTCTTTTGGCACAGTACACTGCAGGAGCTGACAATGTGGAGGCGGACTTCCTCAGTCGCCACTCTCGATCCTGGGGAGTGGGAACAGAGTCAGTCGGTGTTTCAGCAGATTCTGCACCTCTGGGATTGTCCTGAGATGGATCTAATAGTGACCCAATCCATTGCCAAAGTGTGCAGATTCTTCAATCGCTGCAGAAAAGCAGGCTCCGAAGGTGTCGTTAGTTCAATCCTGGCCAAAGCAGTGTCTGCTGTATGTTTCCTCCATGGCCACTCATAGGGTGTGTGCTTTGCTGCATAGAGTGCCATCTGGGCTGGATGATATTGATGGTGCTGGATTGGCCACAGAGACCATGGTTCCAGGGACCTGATGCAGATCCTGCAGGAGCCTCCTCTGCAGTCTTCCCTGGTCCAGGGGGACTGTTGTGGCAAGGACTGGTCTTTCTAAATCACCCAGCTCCCTTCTTCCTCTCGCTTATGGCTTGGCTCTTGAGAGGCATCGTTTAGCACAGAAGGGCTATTCTCCTGCCATAGTTTTAATGCTGCTTAAGGCGAGGAGAGATTCTACTAACCTTGCCTATATTCGTCTGGTGTCTCTTTGAGTGTTGGTACCATGAGAGTCAGGTTGGTTCAAATATGGCAGACTTGCCTTCCTTGCTTGCCTTTCTTCAGGATAGTCTAGATAAGGGACTTTTCCGTTATTCCCTGAAGGATTGGGTGGCAGCCTTATTATGCTTCAGGGGACCGTTGGCAGGCAGTCTATAGCCTTACATCCGGGTGTGAGTCGTTTCCTTCAGGTGGGAGGTATGTCACTTGCTTCCTTCCCTGCGCTCAGTCGTTCCCTCATGGTATCTCTTCTTGGTGCTGTGGGCCCTGATGTCTGAGCTCTTGAAGTGCATCACTCTTAAAGATCTGACCATTAAGATCATTATCTTGGTCGTAATCTGCTCAGCAAAACTTATCTCCAGGGTTGCAGGCATTATCTAAATTGTAGATCCCTTAAGTCCAAATTAACACTTATCTTTAACCTAGTTAAGGATTGCAACCTTGACCTTCTCTGTCTCACAGAAACCTGGCTCTGAGAAGGGGAAGACTCTTGTAGCGCTGCCTTTCCTCAGTCTATTCAGCCTTTTCCATTCCCCCATCTCTCCTGAAGAGGGGAAGTGGCCTTTGTTCACAGGATTACTATCCCTTCCTCTGAGCTTTTTGACTGCCCACTAGCTGGCCCAGAATATAATTAAGATTGGGGCACCTTATTATCTCCACCTTCTGATTTTATACTGGCTCGTATCTTTTTTGATGAGAAACAGGTTGTGGAAGTTTGCCATTGCCCTAGAGCAGCGTTTTTCAACCACTGTGCCACGGCACACTAGTGTGCCGTGAGATATTGTCTGGTGTGCCGTGGGAAAAATTCCAATTTCATCCGTAACATGTGGCCTCGGCTCACAAATTAGGTTTGCCAACCGGCCGGTTTTCAGCCGGCCTGGCCGGTTTTTCCATGGCCAGGCTGGCTGCCAGCACAGTTGTAAAACCGGCCATTGAAAAGCCGTTTTTTTGCTCTGGCCGCAAGATCGGGAGCGGCCAGAGCAAAAAACCGGCTTTTGTGCCGAAGTCCGCGGTGCGAACGCGATTCCCTATAGCAGTGCAGCCGCTGGTTCTGCTTTGTACAGAGCAGCGGCTGCACTACACTTACATTGAAAAGTAAAGAGAAACTGTGTCAGGAGTCCTCCGATCATGCAGAGCCCGAGGAAGTGATGTCATGGAGGCGGGCTCCTCACAGGCTGTCTTTCCTTTTCAAATTAACTTTAGCTGCAATAAAGTTAATTTAAAAAGGAAAGACAGCCTGTGAGGAGCCCGCCCCCATGATATCACTTCCTCGGGCTCTGCGATGACCGGAGGGCTCCTGACACAGTTTCTCTTTACTTTTCAATGTAAGTGTAGTGCAGCCGCTGCTCTGTACAAAGCAGAAGCAGCGGCTTGGGCAGAGGGGGGGTGTGTGTGTGTGAGTGAACCAGCAAGGGGGGGGAGTGTGAGTGAACCAGCAAGGGGGGGGGGAGTGTGAGTGAACCAGCAAGGGAGGGGGAGTGTGAGTGAACCAGCAGTGGAGGGGGGGTGGTGGTGTGAGTGAACCACACAAGGGGGGGGGCGATGGTGTGAATGAACCAGCAGGGGAGGGGGGTAAGTGAGTGAGTGACCCAGCAGGAGGGGTGAGTAAGTGACAGGGGGGTGGGTGAGTGAACCAGCAGTGGAGGGGGGGGGTGGTGTGAGTGAACCAGCAGGGGAGGGGGGTTGGTGTGAACCAGCAGGGGAGGGGGGTTGGTGTGAGTGTTTGATTCCTATTCAAGAGAATTACTTTATATATAGTCAATATAGGCACAGAGGTAAATTTTTTTAACATTTTCTAATGGTGGTGTACCTCGTGATTTTTTTCATGAAAAAAGTGTGCCTTTGCACAAAAAAGGTTGAAAAACACTGCCCTAGAGAGCCATGTACCTACCAGGTGAACAAAATACACTGGCAAACCAACTTGAGTAGAGTCCGCCAACCACTTGAATGGACACTTGACAGGAAGGTTGCGACTTTAATCTTTCAAGAGTGGGGGCACTCCCTTGATAGATCTGTTCGCGACTTTTCAGAATGCTCAAGTAGTTCAGTTCTGTTCACAGGTAAGATCATAGAGCAGACTAGCCTCCAAAGCTTTCCTCCTGCATTGTAGGAAGGGTCTTCTGTATGCATATCCTCCAATACCTCCCATTGCAAAGACCCTCCTGAAGCTCAAAACAGATGGAGGCACAACGATCCTCATCACTCCCTACTAACCCCGACAGCCTTGGTTTCCTCCCCTGCTGCAGTTCTCCAGTCAGGAGCCACTCCGACTGGGCCAGGCGCCCGACCTGATTTCACAGGCGAACGGGATGATGATGTACCCCATCATCAGGTCCTTGCCCTTACGGCGTGGATGTTGAGAGGCTAATGTTATCCGAGCTCAATCTGCCAGAGGACGTGACCTCTTTTTGGTCTCTAGGAGGATCTCAATGAGAAAATCCTATTCATGCAACTGGAAAAGGTTTGCTGTCTGGTGTGAGGATCATGCCTGTCTCACACAAAAACTGCTTGAGTATCTTCTACACCTGTCAGGGTTCACCTTGGTGCAATTGATGCTTATCATTGAGGTGTAGAGGGGAAGTCCATCTCTGCACAGCACTTTATGCGAGAGTTGCTTCTCTTGAAGCTTCCCAGCAAACTTCCACATTGTCTAGGGTCCTCAATATGGTTCTTGTGCAACTGATGAAAGCTCCTTTTGAGCCACTCAGTTCCTATACTCGGAAGTTTTTGACCTGGAAGATTTTGTTTTTGGTGGTGGGTCACTTCAGCTCGCAGGGTGAGCAAGCTTCAAGCTTTCATAATTCATCCTCCCTACATCAAATTTCATCATAATAGTGTTCTCCAAGAACAAATAGGAAGTCAGTCCTCGCATATGGGTGACGTCGGCATCGACTGAGCCCATGCAGATCCAATCCCCAGCTTTCAAAGAAAGCCTTTGGGACCTACACGTGCATGCATGGTCACCTTCCCATTCAAAGGTGCCATCTTACCTCATTCTTCTTTTTTCCATGGAGCCCTGCAGATGTGCTGACTGTGCATCCCGGTTAAAGTGGATTTTTTCACCATTTCTTGGTAACTTTTTCTTCTTTTTTTAATTTTTAATTTTTATTTATAGAAATTTCGCATTATATAACCAAGTCAACTAACTTCAAGGAAAAAAACACCAAAAAAACCCAAGCCTTACCAGTCCTCACACTTTGAGAGACCCACGATAGATTAAAGAAACAAAACTACAATCACTCAAGAGGATAGGAAGACCCACCAGAGCGTCGGTATTAACTATTTCTGCATTTATCCCCCCCCCCCCACTAGGGGACCACAGTGAGGCGAGAGCTAATAAAGGAAACTAAGTTAGAAGGGTCATAAAAAATATAAGATACAGAATGTAGTTTAACCAAACATTTACAAGGAAATTTGAGGAAAAACAGAACCCTAACTGATTCACCCTTTACTTAAGCAACAAGAACTCCCTTCTTCTTTTCTGGGTGTCACGTGATAAATGAGGAGACATTTGAACAGACAGGCCTTTAAACAAAACAGACTGTTTCTTAAAGTACATTCTAAGTAGCCATTCATGGTCGGATACCAGGGCCAATGACACCAAAAGAGTTGCAGGAACTACAGTCTCAGAGATAGAAGTGTCCAATAGTTCAGAAGCATTTTGAACATACATAGCTTCAGAATCTGCAGGGGTTCCAAAATCCGAACCTTTGGCTTTCTTGCTTGTAGGTAGATAATAGATTTTAGAAAGCGGAGGATGAGACTGAGCAGGAACACTCAAAACTTCCAAAAGATATGATTTAAACATGTCTCGAGCCGTGACCAAAGGAGAACGAGGAAAATTCAATAATCTGAGATTTATTGCCCTATATTAATTTTCCAACAGCTCTATTTTAAACTTATAACCAGACAAATCTTTACAAACAGTAATAAACTGATCCTCCAACTGTATAACCTTTTTATCAATGGTAGACACTTGAGACTGTAAAGCAGCTACTGAGTCCTGGCACTTCTGGACAGCCCCAGCATTCCCACGAATCATCAGCAAAGTGGTATTGGTTTGAATCACCAAATACTCACCAAGTTTTGTCAAGGCTGTCCAAATAGAGTCCAAAGTAACATGGTCCGGACGCTCTAAAGAGAAGAGTGCCATAGAAAATTGTCCAGTTGAAGCTTCGGACAGAACCGCCAAACTTCCCTGCTCCCCCAATGGCAGTAAAACTCCTTAGGGATCGCACAACGCTACTTCTGTACCCAATCCTGCAACCGCAGACGCTGACCCCGGCAGAGAACAATCAGCCGAACTTGAATCTTGCCCTTCTCCCACTGGAAGCATAGCCTTAACCACATCGGATCCTACGACTCCAGAAGGGCTCAAATTCAAAATGTCTGCAGGCAATACAGGTGGGAGTTGCAGATCTGGAGTTAGATCACACCCAGTAGAAGACGCCATACTCACCAGTCCCGGGGTCGACACAAGTGGGTTGACTCCAGTTTCCACCCGATGTGCTCCGTGTAAGTGCACAAAGGAATCCATCGGCCCAGTCATAGAGGTAAGAGCAGAAGGGGACAGCACCGGCTGGGAAGGGTTCCCCCATAGCTTCCCCTTTCACTTCAGCATCAGAATGGCAGCTCACATACAGGCAGATCTCACAGCCATCTTGGATCTCTCCACTTTTTCTTCTTTCTTCGGTATCGATCACCTTCTGCTGCCCGAGTCCAACACCTTGGCTTTGTGCTTTTCGCTCGAGTATTTTCTTTTATTTTATGGCCCGTGGGTTTTTTCTTCGCAGCCTAGATGGTTGAGACATCAGAGTTTAACCTTGAGAGACTCATTTTTCCTGCTATGTCTTCAACCAGCAGATTTAAGCAGTGTGGCAAGTGCAACTGCACTATGTCCCGCACGGACCACCACAGTACTTGCATAAAATGCCTCGGGGCGGACCACGACGTGTCTTCCTGCCTGCTTTGCCTTTTGATGTCAGCTAAGATCCAGAAGGAGCGCGAAAAGCAGCAGGGGGAGCTGTTTGGCAAGTCTGCCTCGGGATCGGCATTGGGGGTAGAATCCTTGCCTTCGATGCCGGCATCGGACGACTCGGCATCCCGCTCCCAGGTTAGGTCAGAGCCGCAGAGTCAGTGTGTATTGGAGTCGTCCTCAGAGGACCTTCCTTGAGCGTCGAAGACCTCATTGAAGCCAAAGTTGAGCTCCAATTCCAGTCCTGGGGGTAAGACCTCCGGGACCCGGGCGCGGAGCCCTCAACTCTGCACTGGTGATGAGGACTGGGAGTGCCCCTCCAAGCAATCCTGGAGGGAGGCGTCATTGACGGAGTCAGGGGATTGAGTTGGTTCCCCCGGCACCATTACCATCAGGGACTCCCCTACCAGGGTTCCGACACTGGCCTCTACATCCTCGAAGATGGCGCCCACCTTGGCAGAACCATTGGGCATTGAGGCTAGGATGCTAACCCTGGAGTGCAGCTTCGCAGCATTCATTGAAGTTCAGTAGGGCCCGACTCCCAGTCATTTGTCCTCGTCCAGGACCTCCCTGGAGGTATCCCCCTCCCATTCTTGAGAGGCTGGCCCGCTCAGTGTTGACTCCGTCGGCGTCCGAGTCAAGGACCAGCACAGTATCAGGCAAGGCTGTGCTGGAGCCCCAACGCCAGTTGTTGTCGACGCCAAGTCGGTCCTACCACAAAGCGCTAGCCAACTACTTCGGCTTCGAGTCGGCCTGGGAGATGGATGATTATTCTCCTGACACCATCCTCCATTAGGACATCCCTTCCAACCCATCTTTGCCACACCATTGGTAGCGGTCACCTCCAGAGGTCCTAGCTTTCCTGGAGATCCATCAGTACAAGGTGCCTCCTCAAGAAGTACTGACTGTGCCCATGCTCCCCGTCCTTGAACGGCTACTGTTCAGGATGTGAGAGACTCCGGTGATGGTGCCAATTGTGAACCGTCGACTCAATTTGCAGTATCAAGTCTGCCGGGGCCCCTGCCACATTACTCCATGGTTGTGGAGTCGGCTATGTGTTGCATTAAGAGCCAGAAGACACACTCCTCAGTGTATCCTGGCAAGGAGGCACGCAGCATGTATGTTTTTGGCCATATCCAAGCATACCAGCTGTCCTCCAGATATAATACCCTCATGCACCGAGGAGTTTTCTTCAGGGCTATGTGCTCACGAGGGAATGGTTATGACAGCCGTTATAGCTGGTGATTCGATCATAAGGCATGTAGATAGCTGGGTGGCTGGTGGACGTGAGGATCACCTTGTAACATGCCTGCCTGGTGCGAAGGTAGCGGACCTCATGCACCACCTAGACAAGGTCTTAGATAGTGTTGGGGAGGAGTCGGCTGTCTTGGTACATGTTGGCACCAATGACATTGGAAAGTGTGGTAGGGAGGTTCTGGAGACTAAATTTCGGCTTTTAGGTAGGAAGTTGAAATCCAGAACTTCAAGGGTAGCATTCTCCAAAATGCTTCCTGTTCCATGCGCAGGACCCAAAAGGCAGGCAGACCTCCTGAGTCTCAATGCGTGTGTGAGACGATGGTGCAAGTATGAGGGTTTTGGATTTGTTAGGAACTGGGGAACATTTTGGGGTAAGGAGGAGCTCTAAAGGGATGGGCTCCACCTTAACCAGGATGGAACCAGGCTGCTGGCATTAACCTTTAAAAAGGAGATACATCAGCTTTTAAACTAGATAATAGGGGAAAGCCAACAGTCGCCCAAGAGGCATTGTTCGGAACAATGTATCCTTGAAGGATACTCTAAAAACCCTGTTAGGTCACCCTTTTCAGCAAGAACAATGGGAGTGCTGGGATCACCATCCCTTAACTCCGAGGGCAAATACTGTGCCCGAACCAGAGGTGGAAACTGGTCCTGGGGAAGTTTAAGAACCTCTCCAAAATACCTTCTCACCATCTCTAGTGGAGACAGTAAGGGAGACTGTGGAAAATTTAGAAAACGAAGGTTACAATGTCTAACCTGGTTTTCCAAATATTCCACTTTTCTGGCTGACACAGTCCTGTCCAAAGCCTGGGCATTCACTATTTCTTGCAAATGCCCAACTTCTTGCTCAAGCTTGATTAGTCTCTCCTCCTGACCAGACAAAGCGCTAGCCAGAGATCCACAAGTAGTCTTAACCCCAAATAATTCTTCATTCACAGCACCAAAAATAGTCTTAAGGGACAAACTGAGCGAAGCCAAACTGTCCCACAGTGTTTCCATTGTTATAACCGCAGGTTTTACCAACAGAATTTTCCCCAGAAGGTCTCCTCCTTGAATAGCCTCCACAGCACTCTCTCCTCCTACTGCTGTTCCAGCTTAAGTTGTTCTCCGCCGCTGAACCGGCGCCTCGAGGAAAGAACCATCAGCCGAAGCTCCTCCCAAGGACCCCTCCTTCGGCGTGCTCGTCGGCCTGCCGTCAAGGGATCCAGCCTCTGGTTGCATTACACTTCCGGGTCACAGTGGGGAGCTCGCATCTCAGGCGATAGCCAAACCCCCGACACACTCGGCGCCGACGCTTCATCAACCGGCGCTGCCGAAGACACAGCTTCTGCTCCAGATCGAAAACCGCAATCACCCAAGGTTCGCTGAGCCGAAGGGCGCGGAATGCTCACCCCGGGAGGATCCATCACCTGCTTTCGCTTCCTCCTCCCCATCACGACAAGGAAGGAAACAGTGCCACGGCTCCAGTTCACCCAGGTGCTGCAGCTTCAGAATTCAGAGCATCCTGACGCAAACTCGTCACGCCCCCCAATGCTCTAACCTTTTTAGCCTTTCTTCATAGGAGTATCCTTCCATCCCCTTTACCATTTTGGTGGCTCTTCTCTGAACCTTTTCTAATAACTCTATATCCTTTTTAAGATACGGCGACCAGAATTGCACACAATATTCAAGGTGCGGTCTCACCATGAAACGATATAGAGGCATTATAATATCTTTTGTTTTATTTTCCATTCCTTTCCTTATGATACTTAGCATTCTATTTGCTGCCGCTGCACACTGGGCCGAGGGTTTTAACATGTTATCCATGTAACCTCCAGGGTTCTGCACTCACGTCCTGGAGGATTAGAGGCATGCCTCTTTGCACTTCTGATCCTTCTCATAGCTGATTCCACTACAATAGAGTGGTGAGGAAGCT
The DNA here is from genome assembly GCA_033557465.1 of Ichthyophis bannanicus. Lineage (NCBI taxonomy): Eukaryota > Metazoa > Chordata > Amphibia > Gymnophiona > Ichthyophiidae > Ichthyophis > Ichthyophis bannanicus. The sequence goes on along the minus strand of CM066034.1, from coordinate 580,454,265 downwards.
GAGTCTTCTGGAAACCAGGACAAGGAGGGACTCGATACAGAGCATCCAGTCTGCGAGAATGAGGAGAGGTGGTAAGAGGTGTCTCCCACATCCTTAACATGAGATCATATAAAATCTCATGAATGGGCAAGGTTGCTGCCTCCTTAGGAGTTTTGGGATATTGTAAAATTTCCAACTCCTTAGCTCTGGGCTCTGTTTCAGGGGTCATAGGAATGGACAGACCCCGAGTCACCTCCCTGATAAAATCCTGGAAGGAAATATCCTCTGGAGGAGACATCCTGCACTTAGGGGAGGAGGGCTCCTCTGGGAGAAGTAGTCCAGCATCGACAGAACTATCAGAATCCTCAGATTCTTCTGAGGACTCAAAGTACCGTTTGTCCGGATGCTCCTGAAGAGCCCGATACCCGTACCGACCGAAGTCGCTACCGGGAGTAATTGGAACCGGGGTATCGGTACCCGAGGGCATCGGATGACTGGATACCGGCAAAGCAAATGCCGATGTTGATGCTATCGGTACCGATACCGACTGGATTGTCTGTTGCGGTTCCGAGGGTGTCGATGCCGCAAGGAGAGCCGCCAGACTGCGCTCAATAGCCAGGAATCTCTGGTCTATTGACGCTGTCGATGCCTGGATGTTGGTACCGGAGAAGACCGCCGGTACCCCAGAGCATGGCACCAGTAGTTCTGCCGAGGTCGAGGCCTCGAGAACATCCTAGAGCCCTGATAATGCTTTGGATGCCGAAGCCTTCCGCCGGGGCAATTTTGCTGGTGCAGAATCCTCGAAGGCAATGCCAGAGGCATCTCGATGCTTAGAAGGAGATCTACTCTTTGAGGACCGGCTGGATTTATGTTTAGTTACCTGAGATCCACAGGAGGAAGAGGAAGCCCTGGAAGACGTCGATGCCACCGAGGCTGCATCAGAGGGAAACAGGGTACTGAGCTTAGCAGCTCGGTTCTGCCGACCTCTTTTAGATAGCATGGCACAGGACATACAATCCGTGATGGAGTGGTCAGGACCTAAAAATTATAGACACCATTCATGGGTGTCGGTGACGGAAATGGTACCGCCACACTTGGTGCACTTTTTGAAACCTGAAGTAGGTTTCCCCATTGTAAAAAAAAGTTTTTGGGCCTAAGGCCCAAAAAGGCGCATGCACCTGAAGAAAAAATAGGAAAAATCCTAGTGTGTATAATATAGCATGATCGCGTTTGATTTAATTAATGGAGGAGGGATGGTAAGAAAATCCACAGTACTACCCTTTTAACTTTTGAATGGGAGACTATGATAAAATGAAGAAAATAGTTAAGAAAAACTAAATGGAGCAGTTGCAAAGCTTAAAGATTTACATCAAGCTTGGGTAGTGTTTAAAAAAACTATCTTGGAAGCCCAGACCATCTGTACTCCACACTTTAAGAAAAGTGGAAGGAAGTCCAAAAAACTGCCAGCATGGTTTAAAGGGGAGGACAGAGAGGCTGTTGTTGCCAAAAACGCATCTTTCAGGAAATGGAAAAAGGAGCCAAATGACAAATACTGGAAACAGCATAAGCACTGGCAAGTTAGATGCAAGGCATTGATAAGGCAGGCAAAGAGAGAATTTGAGAAGAAGCTTGCTGTGGAAGCAAAAACGTGTAATAAAGACTTTTTCAAGTACATTCATAGCAAAAAACCTGTGAGAGAGTCAGCTGGACCATTAGATGATAGAGGGGTAAAATGGGCACTAAGAAGGGGACAAGGCCATAGCAGACAGACAATGAATTCTGTGCTTCGTTCTTTACTGAGTAAGATGTAGGGATGTTACCCATGACTGAAGTGGTATTTAAAGGTGATACTGCAGAAGAATTGAAAGAAATATCGATATACCGGGAAGATGTATTACAACTATTTGATAATCCGAAGATCAGCAAATCACCTGGACTGGATGGTATACATCCAAGAGTGTTGAAAGAACTGAAATATGAGATTGCAGATCTGCTATTAGTAATCTGTGAACTATCATGAAAAGATTGAAGCTAGGGCATATCAGCAGAGAGGTTCCAATAAAGAGAAAAATAGCCCAAATGCCTTTGAGTACAGAGCAGATGGAGCTTAAATATTCCAAATTACCCCTGCCTATCGATAGCCAGATTAATATGAATAAAATGCAGCCTCTAAAATGCTTGTATGCAAATGCTAGAAATCTAAAAAATAAGATCGGAGAGTTACATAAGAACATAAGATATACCATACTTGGTCAGACCAAGGTCTATCAAGCCCAGTATCCTGTTTCAAACAGTGGCCAATCTAGGTCAAAATTACCTGCAGTTTCCCAAAAAGACACAGGTTCCACAATGCTTATATTGGGTCAAACAGTGATATCCCGGCTCCCTTTTAATAATGGTTTATGGACGTTTCCTCCAGGAACTTGTCCAAATCTTTTTTAAACCCAGCTACACTAACAGATTTTACTACATACTTCGGTAACAAATTCCAGAGTTTGATTACACGTTGAGTGAAAAAATATTTTCTCTTAAATTAGTCTTAAATAGGTTACCCTGTAGCTTCAATGCATGCTCCCTAGTCTTTCTATATTTTGATGGCCTAAACCAGAGGTACTCAAATCCAGTCCTGGAGGGCCACAAACCAGTCAGGTTTTCGGGATATCCCTAATGAATATGCATGAGATATATTTGCATGCACTGCCTCCATTGTATTTGAATCTATCTCATGCATATTCATTAGGGATATCCCTTGCTATTAAGGGAGGAAGTTGTTGTTGAAGTGTCTAAAGCGTCCCATACGTCTGACACTTAAGCCTTTACCTGTTCGCTTGGTGTATTGTTTTAGGTTTGGTATTGGTTATTTTTAACCTTTGGCTAAAAAGGTTAAAAATGGAAAACCTGGAAACCTGGAAAAGAGACGGCTGAGGGGAGATATGTCTATAAATTAATGAATGGAGTGGAACGGGTAAACGTAGATCGATTGTTTACGTTATCAGAATATAGAAAGACTAGGGGACATGCAATAAAGCTACAGGGTAAACTATTTAAGACTAATAAAAGAAAATATTTTTTCACTCAACGTGTAATCAAATTCTGGAATTTGTTACCGGAGGATGTAGTAAAGGCTGTTAATGTAGCTGGGTTTAAAAAAGGTTTGGACAAGTTCCTGGAAGAAAGGTCCATAAACCATTATTAAGAAGGGACCCAGAATATCAATGCTTCACCCAGTACAAGCATTGCGGAACCTGTCTCTTTTGGGGAAACTGCTAGGTACATATGACCTAGATTGGCCACTGTTGGAAACAGGATATTGGGCTTGATGGACCTTGGTCTGACCCAGTATGGCATATCTTATGTGCTTATGATGCTTTTGGACGTCGTGTCTTCCAAGCTTCCATACTTTCTGCCAGGATCAGTTCCTATAGTCTCTACATGGGAATGTTCCTGAAGGAGGTCACAGATGATTTAGAAGCTTTAAGTCCTATTCTTCCTGAGGATAGAAGACAGGATTTTCTCACTTTGGTCAAACATGCCCAAGATGTTTCTAAATTTGTCAACCGTGCAGCCTTTGACTGCTTTGAGTGCATAAGCAGAACCTCTGCCATTGCCATAGGTGCATGTAGAATTGCTTGGCTCCAGGCATCTGATCTGGAGCTCTGGGTACAAGACAAATTGGGAAATATCCCATGTACTGGTGAGAACCTGTTTGGTAAAGATTGGCAGGAAAAGGCCAACGAGATGGATGCTGACAACTCCACCTTGGATAGGTTATCCAAGTCCACAGCTGATCCTGCTAGAAAGAAATAGTTCAAGAAACCATTCTTTTCTAAGAAGAAAAGATATTATCCTGCTTATGCTCAGCAGGGGCGTTCTGCAGGTCAGCTTGTCAGGAAAGGTCAGCAACCACCCAAACAGAAGAAAGCAAAGACTGCTAAGCCTCAACCGTCTCAGCAGTCTCAGCCTCCACAAGGCCTTTAACTTGCAGCTAGAGAACTTAGCCTTTCTGGCTCTCGTGGGACCAGAGTCTTCCACCATTCCAGGAAGGTTATGTCACTTTGCCCCCAGATGGGGGCAGATAACAGCAGAGCATTGGACACTCTCCATCATAAAGGAGGGGTACACGCTTCATTTTTCAAGCTTGCCCCCTCCCACAATAATAAGGCAGTTCAATTCTCTGACACCTCTCATCAACCTGTTAGATCAGGAGGTCACTATCCTTCTTGCCCAAGGGGCAATAGAAGAAGTACCCACGCCTCAACAGGGTACGGGGTTTTTCTCCCCCTATTTTCTTATCCCAAAGATAACAGGGGGATACAGACCTATCTTGGACCTCAGAGAATTGAACAAATTCCTTGTCAAAGAGAAATTCAAGATGATTTCTCTCGGAACTCTGCTGCCATACCTTCAGAGTCAGGATTGGCTTTGTTCTCTAGATCTCAAGGATGCGTACAGCCATGTTCTCATCCATCCAACCCACAGAAAGTTCCTTTCGTTCCTTTTTCAAGGAAAGCACTACCAATACAGGGTGCTTCCTTTTGGCCTGGCCTCAGCACCAAGGGTGTTCACAAAATGCATGGCCGTAGTAGCAGCATTTCTCCGCACTCTAGGGATATTCGTCTTCCCCTACTTAGACGACTGGCTCATTCGAGCCCCAACAGAGTCAGAGGCCAGGACTTCTCTAGCCTGCACAATGTGTATCCTTCAGTATTTGGGTCTGATCATAAACATCCCAAAATCCAGTCTAACTCCCACTCAGTCTTTAGAGTTCATAGGAGCTTTGCTGGATACCAGAAAGGCAAGAGCCTATCTACCCCAGGCCCGTTGCCTTCGCATGGTGCAGTTAGCTTCTCAAGCAGTGCTAAAGTCTCATCTTACTGATCGAGAAATGTTACAACTACTAGGCCACATGGCATCCACCGTGCATGTGGTTCCCTATGCTCGCCTCCATATGAGGGCAGCCCAGTGGACCTTATCCACTCAATGGACCCAGACATCAGGATGCCTGTCAGACAAAATAGCAAACACAAGTCGCCTTATTTTGTCCCTCCAGTGGTGAAAGTCCACTCAAAAACTGTTGCTGGGGTCCCCTTTTCAACAACTCTTACCCCAAGTAATTCTCACAACAGATGCTTCTCCGATGGGTTGGGGAGCTCATTTGCAAGACCTCTCCACCTGGTCTCCACAAGAGACTCATCTACATATCAATCTCTTGGAACTCAGAGCAATCTTCCTTGCTCTTCGAGTGTTCCATACCCTGCTCAGCTACAAGACAGCCCTCATTCATACGGACAATCAAGTAGCCATGTTCTATGTGAACAAGCAGGGGGGAACAGGCTCTCTGTCACTTTGCAATGAAGCTTTGCGACTATGGGCCCTCGCCAGAGAGCATCAGATTCATCTCCTGGCAGTGTATCTTCCAGGCATACAAAACTCTTGGGCAGACAGACTCAGACGAGTTCTGCCTCGAGTGGTCTCTGCATGCAGACCAGGTGACCAAGATTTTTCAAATTTGGGGAACCCCGGACATAGACCTCTTTGCAAGTCCGTGGAATGCCAAACTTCCCCGGTTCTGTTCCAGAATTCCGGCTCAGGGGGCTCAGGCTAGGGATGCTTTCCTCCTTTACTGGGGTCAGAACTTCCTGTATGTCTTTCCACCCATTCCCCTAATTCCCAAAACCCTGTTCAAGCTTCAGAGGGACAGAGGCCATATGATTCTCATAGCTCCACATTGGCCACGGCAAGTGTGATACCCTCTGCTTCTACATCTCTCTCAAGCTCCCTCCCTGGAGTTAGGGTCTGCTCCAGATCTCCTATCTCAGGAGGACAGAATGTTATGGCATCCCAATATCCGCCTCTGCATCTCAGGGCTTGGTTGCTGAAGGCCTAGATCTTCATAGTCTTAATCTCCCTCAGCAAGTAAAAGATATTCTTTTTGCTTCCAGGAAACCTTCCACAAGATGTTCTTATGCTTTCAAGTGGAAAAGGTTTACCATATGGTGTTCGCAAAAGGGTCTTAACCCCCTTGCGATATCTCTGGAATCATTGCTGGAGTATCATTTATCCAATGCAGGACTTAAGACTAATTCAGTAAGAGTCCATTTGAGTGCTTTTGCAGCTTCCTTTAAGCCTCTAAATGGACAGCCTATTTCTTCTCATCCTCTTATAGCAAGATTTATGAGAGGCCTTCTTCTAACTAAGCCTCCCATTAGGCCACCACTGGTGGCATGGGACTTAAACCTGGTTCTTGGGCAGCTCATGAAGCCACCTTTCGAACCTTTAGCTACTACCTCCTTGAAGTTCCTTTCTTGGAAGTTTATCTTTCTCATTGCAATCACATCAGCACGTCACATCAGTGAGTTGCAAGCGCTAGTAGCTAATCCACCTTATACAAGGTTCCATCATGACAAGGTAGTTCTTAGGACTCATACACACTTTATGCCAAAGATGGTCTCGCCTTTTCATCTGAACCAAGCGGTCTACCTACCTTTTATTTATTTATTACAAATTCTTATATACCGCGCTATTTAGTATCAGTGCGGTTTACATAATAACAACATTTTGCATTAGAAACAAGATCTTTTGCTTACATTGTAACAGGGATTGTAACTTGGAAGTAACAGGTTAACTATATACAGTTCAAACAAAGGAGCTTATAAATTATTTAAGTTATAATGTATTAGAGTCGTAATGTAATCATGCTCATTGTGAATGTGCCTAATGGTGAGTTTCTTTTGTAAATCACTGGGAATTATGTTGTTGGTACGTCAGATGCTGTGTGGGTGAGATGAGGTGTTGGATGTGAATGTGTTAGGTTAGGGTGGATAAAATAAAGGCAGAATAAGTGATGTTTAAGAGCTTTTCTGAATTGTGAGAGGTCAGCAATTGATCGTATATGAGGTGGGAGATTGTTCCAGCACTTAGGAGCATATATGTAAATGCTCTGTTTCTAGTTGTTTGGGTACATTTAGTGGGCTCAGGTGGTATAGATAGCGTATTGCTAGTTGTTGACCTTCTTAGCCTGTTAGTAGGGGTACTGGTCAGGAGTGAAGAGAGGGATGTGGAAGATATCCGGTTAATTGCTTTAAATGATAGGATTAACGCCTTGTAGGTGATTCTGCATGTAATGGTAGCCAGTGTAGATCCATAAGTATGGGAGTACCTGTGTTTTTTCCAAGGCCTCATGCATCAAATGCAGAGAGGAATCTTCATACCTTGGACTTTAAAAGAGCTTTAGCTTTTTACTTACAAAGAACACAGCAACATAGAAAGTCCTCTCAACTTTTTGTTGCTTTTGATCCTTCTCATTTGGGACTTCCAGTCTCCAAGAGAACACTGTCTAACTGGATTGCTCAGTGTATTTCCTTCGCCTATCAGAGTAAGAACCTTTTTCTGGAGGGCCATGTCACAGCTCACAATGTGAGAGCCATGGCAGCCTCAATGGCTCATCTGCACTCTGTGTCTATCGACGACATCTGTTGAGCAGCCACCTGGGCCTCGGTTCATACCTTCACAGCCCATTACTGCTTGGACAAGGACTCCCGCCGGGATGCCTTGTTTGGTCAGGCTGTTCTCCAACACCTGTTCCATACCTAATCAACTCCTACCCACCATCCCTGGTAGGATGCCAGAGATCCATGGGGGGAAGTGGAGCCCTTCTCATGGACACACAACTTCTGGGGCCCTCTCCCTGGCATCTAAAACTAGGGAGTCCCCATATGTGATGACTACATTCCTGCTTGTTCCTGGAGATAGCATGGTTATTCACCTGTAACAGGTGATCTCCTGGAACAGCAGGAATTTAGTCCTCACAATCCACCCACCTCCCCTAGGAGTTGTATCTATCTATCTATCTCTTTCCCTTTCCCTCTCTCTCTCTTTGTCTCAGCTTAAAACTCAACTGGAAAGAGGCAGTTGGGAAAGGCGGGAAGGCAGCGTGCAGGCGCTGTGGGATGCTCCCAAAAGCTTTCTAATTGGACGCTGGGGAGCGTTCCCGCGCAGGCTCCGTTGGTACTGACGATACCCATATGTGAGGACTAAATTCCTGCTGTTCCCAGAATTCACCTGTTACAGGTGAGTAACCATGCTATCTCTTGCACCAGATCTGGTGTTCCACTAAGGACTAGGTCCAAAATGACTTCCCCTCTGGTAAGTTCATGAACCAGCTGTTCTAAGAAGCAGTCATTTATTTCATCTAGAAACTTTATCGGCTTAGCATGTCCTGCTGTGATACTGACCCAGTCAATACCAGGGTAATTGAAATCACCCATTATTATTACTGTGCTGTAACATTTATTAGCTTCCCTGATTTCTTTGAGCATTTCATCATCCATTTGTTCATTCTGGCCAGGTGGTCGATAGTACAACCCCCCTGCCATCGCCTTCCCCCTTTTACATGGAATTTCAATCCATAGAGATTCTACAGCAAATTTTGTTTCCTGCAACACTTTAATCCTTTGTGACTCAATGCCCTCTCTGACATAGAGCGCAGCCCCTCCACCAATTTGATCAGCTCTTATCATTACGATATAGTTTATACCCAGGTATCACCGTGTCCCAGTGGTTGTCCTCCTTCTACTATGTCTCTGAGATACCAGTCATTTCTAACCTATCATTTAGTGCAATATATTCTAACTCTCCCATCTTATTTTTTAGACTTCTAGCATTTGCATACAAGCATTTTAGCAACCATATTTTATTCATATTAATCTGGTTATCGGTAGGCAGGGGTAATTTGGAATCTTTAAGTTTTGTCTGCTCCATACTCAAGGGCATTTGGGCTATTTTCGCTTTACTGGAACCTCTCTGCTGATATGCCCTAACTTCTTTCTTTTGGTAGTATCCTTCAAGGATACATTGTTCCAAACCATGCACTCTTGGGCGACTGTCAGCTCTCTCCTATTGTCTAGTTTAAAAGTTTCTCTATCTCCTAGCTACAGGATCACTTCCTGCCACACTAGGGTGTTGCTCTCCTGTCACGTGACCTCTCTCCTCCATGGCAACAGGGATGCTGTCAGACTGGAGGTTGGACTTCAGTACTATATCCCTGTAGGTCTCGTCTGTGTACTTCTCTGTCTTCCTTATGTCCTCCAATTCTGCTACTCTTGCCTCCAGAGATCGGACTTGTTCCCTGAGAGCAAAGAGCTTCTTGCACCTAGTGCACACGTAAGACCCTTCCCCAACTGGGAGAAAATCATACATGTGACACTGAATGCAAAAGACTGGAAAACCCCCATATCGCTGCTGGAGTGTTGTCTGCATCTTAGTTTTAAGTTTGGGTTTAGGTATTTAAGTTCTTTACCTACTAAGGGTTGGTGAGGATACATATACTAATAAAACTACTCCTAATATGTTTAATGTACTTTGTTCAACTGAAGCTTAATCTCAGGTCCTTAATGCATGCCTGATGAGGACAAACAGCTGCACTTGAGAGTGAATATGGCACCTCCTTTCCTTTGAGAGGTGTATGCACCTATAAAGCTATAATTATCCCAGAGGTAGGTGGGGGTTGGGGAGGGTGGGAGGGAAAAAGACGTATTAAAAGCTGGCTGGTACACAGTACCCTATTCTGGGCTTCTAAGGTAACCTGTGACCAATTTCCAGAGGGAGTCCCACAGCCCTTGCTTGGATAGAGGGAGTCTTGGGGTCTTAATTTTACCAGAAAGCTCTCTGCTGTGTTTTAAATTTAAACTGAAAGCTCTTTGCTGCTACTAGGCCGTGACTGATTTAACAGATACACTGGGTTCATAGATTTAACCTCCCCAAGATTTAGAAAAATTCCCAGAAGTAAATACTTACAATTGCAGATATCTCTCTAGAAGTAGCAGTCCCCTTTTGTAGTCTTTCAAGAATATATAGCACTAAATGAGAGGTTAGATATGATTGGTATGTCGGAGACATGGTGGAAGGAGGACAACCAGTGGGACACTATGATACCTGGGTACAAACTATATTGTAATGATAGAGCAGATCAAATTGGTGGAGGGCATTGAGTCACAGAGCATTTAAGTTTTGCAGGAAACAAAACTTTCTGTAGAATCACTATGGTTTGAAATTCCATGTAAAAGGGGGAAGGCGATGGCAGTGGGGGTTGTACTATCGACTGCCTGGCCAGAATGAACCAATGAATGATGAAATGCTCAAAGAAATCAGGGAAGTTAACAAAAGTTACAGCACAGTAATAATAATTAATGGGTGATTTCAGTTACCCTGGTATTGATTGGGTCAGTATCACGGCAGGGCATGCTAAGGAGATAACGTTTCTTGACAATAGTGATCATAGCATGATCGCGTTTGATTTAATTAATGGAGGAAGGATGGTAAGAAAATCCACAGTACTACCTTTTAACTTTCAAAAGGGAGACTGATAAAATGAGGAAAATAGTTACGAAAAAACTAAAAGGAGCAATTGCAAAGGTTAAAGACTTACATCAAGCTTGGGTGTTGTTTAAAAATACTATCTTGGAAGCCCAGACCAGCTGTATTCCACTCTTTAAGAAAAGGGAAAGGAAGTCCAAAAAACTGCCAACATGTTTTAAAGGGGAGGACAGAGAGGCGGCTGTTGCCAAAAACGCATCTTTCAGGAAATGGAAAAAGGAGCCAAATGACAAAAACTGGAAACAGCAAAAGTACTGGCAAGTTAGATGCAAGGCATTGGTAAGGCAGGCAAAGAGAGAATTTGAGAAGAAGCTTGCTATGGAAGCAAAAATGTGTAATAAAAACTTTTTCAAGTACATTCGTAGCAAAAAACCTGTGAGAGAGTCATTTGGACCATTGTATGATAGAGGGGTAAAATGGGCACTAAGAGGGGACAAGGCCATAGCGGACAGACTGAATGAATTCTGTGCTTCGGTCTTTACTAAGATGTAGGGATGTTACCCATGACTGAAGTAGTTTTCAAAGATGATACTGCAGAAGAATTAAAAGAAATATCGATACACCGGGAAGATGTATTACAACTATTTGATAAACCGAAGAGCAGCAAATCATCTGGACTGGATTGTATACATTCAAGAGTGTTGAAAGAACTGAAATATGAGATTGCAGACCTGCTATTAGTAATCTGTGTGCTATCATTAAAATCATCTGTAATACCTGAAGATTGGAGGATGGCCAATGTAACACCAATTTTTAAAAAGGGTTCCAGGAGTGATCCTGGAAACTACAGACCGGTGAGCCTGACGTCAGTACCGGGAAAAATGATAGAAACCATCATAAAGAGCAAAATTACTGAACATATAGATAGTCATGGTTTAATAGGAGACAGCCAACATGGCTTTAGCCAAGGAAGGTTTTGTCTTACTAATCTCTTATGTTTTTTTTGAAGTTGTGAATAAATAGGTAGACAAAAGTGAGTCGGTTGATATAGCGTATCTGGACTTTCAGAAAACCTTTGACAAGGTCCCTCATGAGAGACGTTTGGCAAAATTAAAAAGTCATGGGATTGGCGCTAGTGCAGTATTGTGGATCAGGAGCTGGTTCAAAGATAGAAAGCAGAGGGTAGGGCTAAATGGCCTATACCAGGTTCCACAAGAACAGGGTCGTCCTTAGGACTCGCCCAAAGTTCTTGCCGAAAGTTGTCTCTGCTTTCCATTTGAATCAGGAGGTGGTATTGCCCTCATTCTTTGCTAGGTCTTATTCTTCTAGGGCGGAGTCTTCCTTGCACATGCTGCCCTGCAAGTGTGTGTTATCCTTCTACATCCAGAGGACGCACCCCCATTGCCATTCAACGCAGCTCTTTGTTTCTTTTGACCCCAGTCGTCTGGGGATTGCAGTCTCCAACTGAACCCTCTCATGGTGGGTGGCTGACTGCATTTCTTTTGCTTATCAATAGGTGGGGCTCTCTCTGGAGCTCATAGTGTGCATACCATAGCGACCTTTTGGCAAGCCTGGACTCTGTGCCCTTACCTGGATATCTACTAGGCCACCAGCTGGTCCTCTTCGCTCCATACTGCTCTTTGGAAGAGACCTCCTGGAGGGATAGCGCCTTCAGCCAGATCATACTCCGTCACCTCTTCAGGGAATAATGCAACTCCTCCCTCCAATCCATAATGTCCAGGCTACCGTAGTAGGGCTTGCATCTTTCTCCAGGAACAAGCAGGAAGTTGGCCCTCACATATGGGTGATGTCGTCTCCAACGGAGCCCGCGTGGAGCATTTCCCAGCTTTCAAAAAAGCCTTTGGGAATGCCACCACACATGCATGGTCCCCTTCCCGCCAAAAGGTGCCATCTTACTCAGTCTCCCTTTTTCCACGGAGCCCTTTGGAAATGCGTCTCGTCCCTGGAAAAGGTTTTTCAGTTCCAACCAGTTTTTGCTTTCCGGCCTCCGCCTGTCCTCTTCCCGCCTCTCGAGCACCTCTGCTTTAGCCCTGGTCTCTGGCTTTTTTCTTTTTTGCCTTTTTATGTTTCACTGCTCTTCACGCGTTGAGGGTCTTCAACCTTGCAGGGTGCTTTTCCCCCAATGGCCTCCGGTTTTAAGAAATGTGATAAGTATTCAAAAAACATGTTGCTCACGGACACCCATGACAGTCTCTGGTGTCTAGGAGCTGACCATGATCCGGAGCTGTGCTCCCTCTGTAAGAAGATGTCCTCCAAGGCCATCCAGAGTCATAAGCAGAAGCTGGATGATTTCTTTCGTAAGGCAGCTTAGTATCCCCGGTAGCTTTCCGCTCTTCAGCACCAGAACCCCTGGAGTCTCCCAAGGCTCCTCCCCGGGCCCGGTGGCACTCTGACCAGGGGTCGCCCGAACGCAAGTAGAAGGAGGAGAAGTCAGGGGCGTCAGACAAGCGTGAGAGGTCATGCACCTGGTCTCTCAGCCCTCCTTGGCAAACTTTAGAGTCAGAGAGGGGTGTGGTTCAGTAAGGTACCTCTAACCGATACGGAGGCCTACCTTGAAGGTGCCCGGTCTCCTGAGGGTCATCCCAGCGAAGACCCTCTCTCCTCCTCGACACCTGTCCTGGTCACCTCAGTGTCGCAGGGCCCCACTCCCAAGTGGGAGGCCCGGATGTTGGCCTTGTAGTGCAGTGTTTGTGTGTTCCTCGCTGCCCAGCAGGCGCTGGTGCCTAGCCCCACTGGCACGTGCCTCGAGTCCGCAGGGACCTCGAGGACTCCCCAGGGACCTCGAGGACTCCCCAGGCTGCCACAGTGACCCCCGAGAGCCAGATGCCTCGTGAGGATCCTTGGCACGGGTCTCGTTCTCTGTCCCAGTCCTTGGGCGCGATATCTTCTCGGGCAAGCGCCTCTGGCTCCGGGCAGATTTTGGCCTCGGAAACCCGGCGCGGTTTACCGACCCATCTCGAACCGCCTGACCTGGAGTCCTCCACGGACTACTCAGAGTGTCTCTCAGAGACCTCCCCTCGGACCCCTCTCCACTAACCCAGAGGTTGCAGTCACTCCCAAGGACACTTCTTTTCTGGAGTTCATCCAGGATATGGCGCGGGTCCTAGCTCTCTCGCTACTGAGTCGGAGGAGGAGCCACACGTGAAGGAGCTCAATATTTTTCAATATGAAGACCCTTCGAAGGAAGCTCTCTCGGTGCTGATTCCTCCCATTCTGAACCGACGACTCCTCCACATGTGGGAGACCCTGGCCTCTGTCCCTATTGTGAACAAGCGCCTGGACGCTATAGGGTTCAGTGGGGCCTGGGTTTTCGGAAAGCCCAGCTTCCTCACACCTCAATGGTGATCGAATAAGTCATGCGGAAAATAAAGAGCCATGGCTTATCAAGGCTCCATGTTGTCATGCCACATCCAAGTTTACCAATTATACATAGGGATGTTCTTCCGTGACCTTGCTAGAAAGCTCGGAGGCTTTGCGGCAGACCTTGATGGAGACCATCTCCGACATTTCAGGCCCTCTCAAAGTCAGTCGAAGAATGCTCAAATTACCTCCATGAGCAGCGTACAACGGCTTTGAGTCTTCCACCCAGGTGGCAGCTGCTGGCATCGGAGAGCTTCCCGGCAGGCTTTGCTTCAGTCCTCGGACCTGGAGCAGTGGGTCCAGGAGAAGCTGCTGGATGTTCCTTGCCTCGGGGATTAACTATTTGGCAAGCCCATGGAGGATAAGGCAGCAGAGCTTGAAACGGAGTATGTGACTCGTACTCTCCTCGCCTAGATAAAAAAAGATTGAGAAGTACTTCTCTAAGATATACATATTTAAGTCTTCAAGTCACTTCTCATACGGCTTCTGGTGCAGACTCCATATCATTTTGGTCACTTCCTCTGAACCGTTTCAAATCTTTTTATATCCTTTGTGAGGTATGGTCTCCAAAACTGAACGAATACACCAAGTGAGTCCTCACCAATGACTTGTACAGGGGGATTAAATACCTCCTTCTTTCTGCTGGTTATTCCTCTCTATGTTCAACCCAGTGTCCTTCTGGTTTTGGCTACTATCTTGTCACATTGTTTCGCCACCTTGAGATCCTTAGACACTATCACTCCGCGGTACCTCTCCTGGTCACACCAACCTCTCCTCCTCTATCGTATATGATTCCTTTAGATTTCTGCATCCCAAATGCATGACTCTGTACTTCTTCACATTAAATCTTAACTGCCAAGCATTAGACCATTCTTCTAGTTCTTGTAGATCTTTCTTGATGTTGTCCACTCCCTCAGTGGAGTCCACTCTATGGCAGATCTTCATGTCGTCTGCAAAAAGGCAAAGGTTTCCCTTCAGTCCCTCAAAACTGATGCTTAGAACCAAGGGCACTATCCTGGATCTAAATGGCTTAAAAATAAACAAGTAGAGAAAGCATATGGATTATAAGTCAGGTAATTCTTCCCATTACTACTAATCATTTGTATAGTGCTACAAGGTGTACATAGCGCCGTAGATATAGATGTAAGAGACAGCCCCTGCTCATCAGAGTTTGCAATCTAATCAAGATAAAACACATAGCAAAACTAGGCAAGACAAATACCTTTCTGAATGAGAGTGCGTGTGTGTGTATCAGATCTGGAGGGAAGGAGGGAATGAACAGTTTGAATGGAGTAGCATTCAATTATGCGCTGGTTTGTAAAGCAGAATAAAATGAAGCAAAGTGTGATAATATATCAAACTATTAGATGTCAGTGTTACAGATTTCAAAGGATAGATTTTACAATCTAACCACAGGGTACTATTGCTCCAAAGCAATAAGAAAAATGTTTTTCCTGCCTTTATTTACACGATATATACACATTGAGATATCTACGAGGAATGGCTTAAAAGGTTAGGGCTCTTCAACTTGGAAATAAGACAGCTGAGGGGAGATATGATAGAGGTTTATAAAATAACAAATGGATTGGAATGGATAAACATAGATCGGTTGTTTACTTCTTAAAGTAGAAACACTAGGTGTCGTGCAATGAAACTACAATATAGCAGATTTAAGACTAATCGGAGAAAATATTTTATCTCCAGGAACAAGCAGGAATATAGGCTTCACATATGGGTGACATCAGGTACCGACGGAGCCTGCGTGGGAAATTCCCCAGCTACCAATAGGAAAGCCTTTGGGAGCAATCCACTGTGCTTGCGCTGCTGCCTTCCCACTCTCCCAACTCCCTCTCCTCAGTTCTTCTTTTTCCGTGGAGCCAATGGGTCACTACCCTATCACCGCAGAAAAGAATTTCTAAAACCTTTTTCTTAACCTCTCTGCCTAACTGCACTAGTATTGTTCGATACTACTCCTTTCATCCTTTTACTTTTATTTCTTTCTTCTAAAAAAAAAACCCTTAATTTTTTCCTTTTCCCTCAGGGTCTCATGCCCCTTTGGTTTTGCCCACCATCTTAAGATGGAGAAACCCTCCAGTGGTTTAAAAAAATGCACCAAGTGCTCCAGCACCATCTATGTTACTGACAAACACGACTGGGGCTTGAAGTATCTTAGTCACAACCATCTTCCCTAGGACTGGTCCCTCTGCAAGCAGATGATGAAGAGGGGCCTAGGAAATTGGGCCAAAAGGTTTGGGGAACTCTTCCCTTCGGACTCGTTGTCGTTGGCCTCTACTTCATCCAGAGCTTCATCCTGCTCTCCTGGTTTGAAACATTCTAAGGAATCGAGGCACGCAGGAAAAAAGACTAAGAAAACACATCTCCAAAAGATAAGTCAAAAACCCGAGACTCCTCTGAGAAACTGAAGGAACCGAGAGAAAGGTCCAAAGACACCTCAGGAAAGTCTCGGGGCACCAGAGAAAGATCTCATTCCTTATTGTCCCTCTAGTCCAGTCCTGAACCTCTGGGTAGTGTACCTTTTCCAGCAGCTTGGAGACTGAGCTTGCCATCTTTTGATGACAGTAGTACTAATAGAGCGGGGACTGCCACTTCTCTCCAGTATTCTCAGTCTCCAAGCAGCTGGAGGTGGTGAGTCAGAGGGCTGGACTCACTGAGGACAACTAAGGAGCTTTTTCAGTTAGATGGGATTTTTGTTGATTTGCCTTCTTAAGCCTCTGCTGAGAGCACTTTATTTTCATTTGGTAGTTTAAAAAAAAAGTTTGATCGGAGGAGATTCCTCCCCGCCCCCCCACCCATGTGTTTCTGGTTGGTGGGGTGGTGAGCAGGAGGTGGACTAACCGGGGGTTCTTGCGGCTTCCAAACCCACATTTGGGTGAGGAGCCGTCGGTTAAGTGCAGCTTCGTGCCTGCAGCAGTCTTCTTCTCCGGAGTTCCCGCAGTGCCGAAGCCTTTTACATTTACATTTATTCAGGCTTGATATACCGCCCAGGACCGGAGTATCAGGGCGGTGTACAATAAAAGGCAGCTACAGAAAAATAAAGAGAGAAAGGAACGCCATTAAATAATAGGAAAGAATGAGTGAGAGATAGAGAGAGAAAAAAAAAGGACAGAGACTGGAGAGCTAGACACAAAAACGCAGGGGGAAAGGAAGAGTGGGGGGGTAGCAGTCGGGTGGGACATGGCGGGCAGGAGACAAGCACAGCACGGGAACGGATTATGTCCAGTTAAGTGGTGGGGCGAGTGCTCGGATTAGGGGAGGCTGCCGCATCAAGTCCCGTTTGGTGGGGGAATAAGGCAAACGATGTATTGCGGCCTGTCTTCCAGTTAGCGGCCTGCTTAGGGCCGAAGTGCCTTTCCCGCACAAGCTGACACCGCATGGTGGAGGCTCGCAGCTGTACAGGAGCTACAGGGCTCAGTCCATTTTACTTTATTTACTTTATTTCCTTTGTTTTCTTTGGTTTGTTTTATTTTTCTTTGCTTTTATGGCAAACTTAGCAGCCCGCTCTCCCTCTCCCTCTCGGAGCGATTTAGTGTGAACGTTTCTTTGAAAAAAAAAAAAAAAGGTTAAAGGACTACAAAGATGAACAGGGGGGGGGGGGCAGTTTCCTGCCATGCTCGGAGGGTGGGACACTGCTTTTCCATCTGTTTTCGGATCCCTTTTGGGGGAACAGACAGCCCTTGCTAGCCTGAGGGAGGAACAGGTGGATCAAGGGCTCAATCACTGGTCCTGGGATTGCTGGTATGCCCGCCAGGCTTCAGTGTCTGGTTTCTGGAACCAAGCGAGGTACTATTTCGGAGGTGGGTGTTTGTAGGGGGTGCACCCAGAACAGGGGGGGTGTCTTTTTCTCCGCCTCTGGATGAGCAGGTGGTGGCAGGGGCCCACCTACTTCTCAGGAGCCATCTCCCCTCACCCTGGCCATTCCCGGGCCATTCTCCTCCCAGAGTCTGGTGGAGGAGGGTGTCCCGGGGATGTTTTCGCCGGAGTTTGTGCTGCTGCTCCACAAGCATTCTGCTTGCGCCAGCAGGGGGCGGCAGGAGCACCTGCGACCTTAGATCGGAGTGAGAAGAGGCCAGGGGTTCTTAGTGAGGAGCCGGGGGCACTACCGGCAAAGCGTCCCAAGCTCTTGGAAGAGGGGCAGGAGCACGCTCTGGGGTCGGAGGGTCTCGAGGGAGAAGACCTCGACACGGAGATGGATGTGGAGGACGAGTTAGAGGAAGGAGAGATCTCAGAACAGGAGGACCAGGCTCAGATAGTCAGGGTCTTACGTAGGGAGGAGTTGCCAGCGCTGATCATGTAATCGTTAAAGACACTTAATATGCCCATGGGGCCTTCTGCGGAGGAGGCTACTCTAGAGGATCCCCTTCTGCGAGCAGTACAGAAGATGCAGTCAGCCTTTCCCATACATAGGGTGGTACGGCAGATGATCCAGGATGAGTGGGATCTGCCGGAGACTGGCCTTCAGGGGACTAGGCTTATGGCGCGCCCCTATCCATTGGCAGATCAGGATAGGGAGCTCTTTCGGTCTCCGAAGGTGGACGCGGCGGTTTCGGCTTTCACTATGAAAATGACGATTCCCGTAGAAGGTGTGGCGATGCTGAAGAATGCGCAGGATAGAAAGTTGGATGCACTGTTAAAACAGGCCTTCATTGTCAATGCCCTTTCCCTCCAAGACCTCATCTGTGAAGCTTGGGTAGCATGAGCCTGCCTCTGCTGGTCCCAGCAACAAGGGGACCCAAACCAGTCGGTGGAAGCAGCCCGGTTAAAATCCGGAGTGGCCTACCTAGCAGATATCCATTATGATCTCATTAGAGGAGTGTCAGAGAGCATGGCCTTGGTCATTGCTACCCGCCGTTATCTGTGGCTCCGTAATTGGGTGGCAGATGGCTCTTCCAAGGCCCGACTCAGTAAGCTGCCTTTCCAGGGAAAGCTGTTGTTCGGAGAGGCTAGTCAAAGACTTGGGAGAGTCTAAGGGCAGGCAACTGCCAGAAGACAAGCAGAAGCCGCGTTTCCTCAGTCCCCCCTCCCCCCCCCCCCCGGGGTCAGCAGCAGGAATTCTGGCGTTTTCAGTCCCCACGACAAACACAGGAGAAGAGGGTATCCGCAAACCGACAAGGCCAAAGCAGAAGCGGACCACCAAGGACCAGGCCTACACACAAGTATAGTATTATATAAAAATTGTTTATTGAGGGACCCAACTAAAATGTTTCGGCTTGAGGCCTTCTTCAGGGGTCTAAAACAAAAACAGACATGTGTATTAAAATGTACATTCATAAAACATATGTCATACTCAACACATAAATTTTTTTTTAAAAACAATCAAATTAAGTATCCACATAAAAATCAATTAAAACAAACAGTGTTCTTTGAAAATTTCAATGATGCATAAAATTGTAAACATCGTAAAGGAGAATACATTACCACAACAAGAGAGCACCACCAGTGTGAAAGAGGCAGAAAGCTCTCCTTAATCTGTATAAAATAGAGAGAGATATACGTAAGGGTATATTATTATGATTAAATGGTAATCTCCAGGAACAAGCAGGAATGAGTCTTCACATATGGGTATCGTCGGTACCGACGGAGCCTGCGCGGGAACACTCCCCAGCGTCCAAAAAAAAGCTTTTGGGAACATACCACAGCGCCTGCGCGCTGCCTTCCCGCCTTTCCCAACCGCCTCTCTCCAGTTCTTCTTTTCCGCGGAGCCAGCAGGTTGTGTTTCCTGTCACCGTTGAAGAATTTCTTATTTTCTTTTATTTTTCTTTAGTCGCGTGTCTGCCTTCTCGACTCCAGACCGGCACTACCGGTCTTTTTTCTTTCTTTCAAAAAAAAAAAAAAAAAACCTACTCTTTTCTTACTTCAGTGCATTTTTTCTTCTGAGGCCTTAGGCCTACAGATATATTTTTCCTCATGGAAAAACCCGCCTCCGGGTTTAAAAAGTGCACGAAGTGCAGTGGCACTATTTCTGTCACTGACACCCATGACTGGTGTCTAAAATGTTTAGGTCCTGACCACTCCATTGCGGATTGTGAGTCCTGTTCCATGATGTCTAAAAGAGGGATACAGAATCGGGCAGCCAAGCTCAGTACCCTATTTCCCTCCGATGCAGCTTCTGTGGCATCGACGTCTTCCAGGGCTGCTTCTTCATCCCTTGGATCTCAGGTAACCAAACTTAAATCCGGCCGGTCCTCAAAGAGTACATCTCCCTCTAAGTATCGAGATGCCCCCGGGCTTACTCTTGAGGAATCCACACCGGCAAAATTACCCCGGCGGGAGGCTCCGGCTTCCAAAGCTCTATCTATGGGGTCACAGGTTGACATCGATGGCTCGGCCTCGACCGATCACCTGTTACAATGTTCTGGGGTACTGGCGGTTTCCACCGGTACCGACATCCAGACATTGGTGGCGTCGATGGATCAGAATATTCTGACCATGCAGCGTGCCATCACGGCATTCATACAAGCTGCGATGCCTACGGTACCGCAACAAACCCCGTTGTCGGTACCGCTACCAATTCCGGTACCGGATCCGATACCGGTACCGCTTGCATCGACATCAGCGTCGACGGCAGCAGTACGCTATCCAGTGATGCCCATCAGTACTGACTCGGTACCGATTACTCCCGATGTCGATACCCCCCGGTATGCGTATCGGGCTCTCCGAGAGCATCCAGACAATCGATACTTCGATTCCTCTGAAGACTCTGATGCATCAGAGGCCTCTATTGAAGCATCGGGAATCCTTCCTCAGGAACCCTCTTCTCCAAAAAGGAGAATGTCTCCTCCTGAAGATTTGTCTTTTCAGGACTTCATCAGGGAGGTGGCCACAGGCCTATCCATCTCAGTGGCCTCTGAAACTGAACCTAGAGCCAAAAAATTTGATATCCTTCAATATCCTAAGGCTCCTAAAGAGGCAGCCACCTTACCAGTGCATGAGATTCTTTATGATCACATGTTAGGCATATGGGAGACTCCTCTTTCCACCTCCCCTCATTCTCGAAGGTTGGACACCATGTATTGTGTTCCTCCTTGTCCTGGTTTTCATAAGACTCAGCTTCCTCACCACTCCATTGTGGTAGAGTCTGCTATGAAAAAAATCAAGAGTACAAAAAGGAACTCCTCTGCTCCTCCAGGAAGAGAATGCAGAACCTTAGATGCCTTTGGCAGAAAGATCTTCCAGGCCAGTATGCTTGTGGCCAGAATCAACTCCTATAGTCTCTATATGGGGATGTTTCTGAAAGAGGTTACAGATCATCTGCAAACCTTATCTCCTTATATGTCAGAAGATAAGAGAGAAGAATATATCACCTGGCTTAAACATGCACAGGATGTATCCAAGTTTTCCAACCGTGCAGCCTTTGACTCTTTTGAAGGTGCCAGTAGAGCCTCGGCTATTGCCATAGGTGCACGCAGAGTTGCTTGGTTGCAAGCCTCTGATTTGGAATCCTGGGTACAGGATGGTCTAGGTAACCTTCCCTGTACAGGTGAAAACCTGTTTGGCAAAGATTGGCAAGCAAAAGCCAACCAGATGGATGCTGAAAACTCTGCTTTAGATAGACTTTCAAAGTCTACTACTGCTCCTTTTAAAAAGAGGTTGTTCAAAAAAGGTTCTTTCCCCAAAAAAGGGAAATTTTCTTCTGGTTATGGTCAGGCCTCTTCTCAAGGTCGTTTTGCTACAAAGAGACAGCAACAACCAAAACAGACCAAGCCTCAAGCTGCGAGGACTGCTATGGCCCAACAGCCTCAGCCTCCTCAGGGTCTTTGACTTTCCACTAGGGAACTTAGCCTTTCTGGCTCTAGAACATCCAGAGCCTCTCACCATCCCAGGAAGGTTAGCTCACTTTGCTCCCAGATGGGAACAAATCACAGCAGAGCAATGGACCCTCTCCATCATACGGGATGGGTACAAGCTTCATTTCTTAAACCTTCCCCCTCACACCATGGTGAAACAGTTCAACTCTCCAACATCTCTCCTCAACCTTCTGGGTCAAGAGATTGCTACCCTTCTTGCCCAAGGGGCAATAGAAGAAGTACCTCTTCTTCAACAGGGCTCAGAGTTCTACTCCCCTTATTTTCTCATCCCAAAGAAAACGGGGGACTACAGACCCATATTAGATCTCAGAGAGTTGAACAAGTTTCTATGCAAGGAGAAATTCAAGATGACTTCTCTCATAACTCTTCTTCCATACCTCCAGAGTCAGGACTGGCTTTGTTCTCTAGATCTCAAGGATGCGTACACCCATGTCCTCATCCATCCAACACACAGAAGGTTCCTTCGGTTCCTTTACCAAGGAAAGCACTACCAATACAAGGTGCTTCCTTTCGGTCTGGCCTCTGCTCCAAGAGTGTTCACAAAATGCATGGCAGTAGTAGCTGCATTTCTGCGCACTCTAGGGATATTCGTATTCCCATATCTGGACGACTGGCTCATCCGAGCTCCATCCCAGTCAGAGGCCCAGGCTTCCCTGGCCTGCACAAAGCGTGTTCTTCAGTATCTGGGACTGGTAATCAATATTCCAAAATCCCATCTCACCCCTACTCAGTCTCTAGAGTTCATAGGGGCCTTACTGGATACCACAACTGCAAGGGCCTATCTTCCCCAGACCCGTTGCCTATGCTTGGTGCAGTTAGCCTCCCAGATTCAGTTAAAATCCCATTTAACTGCTCGAGAGATGTTGCAACTCTTAGGCCACATGGCCTCCACGGTGCATGTGGTTCCTTACGCTCGCCTTCACATGAGGGCAGCTCAGTGGACCCTATCCACCCAATGGACCCAGGCATCAGGCTGCCTGTCAGATAAAATAGCAACCTCCAGTCGCCTCTTTTGGTCCCTCCACTGGTGGAAGTCCACTCAAAATCTGTTGCTGGGGTCCCCCTTTCAACAGGTGTTACCCCAAGCAACCCTTACAACAGATGCCTCTCCAAAGGGTTGGGGAGCTCATCTACAAGATCTCTCGACCCAAGGCATCTGGTCTCCACAGGAGACATCTCTATATATCAACCTCTTAGAGCTCAGAGCAATCTTTCTGGCTCTCAGAGTCTTCCACACCCTGCTCAGCTACAAGACAGTCCTCATCCACACGGACAACCAGGTAGCCATGTTCTACGTGAACAAGCAGGGAGGGACTGGCTCTCTGTCGCTTTGCAACGAAGCTCTGAGATTGTGGGCCTTCGCCAGAGAGCATCAAATCCATCTCATGGCAGTGTATCTTCCAGGGGTTCAAAACTCTTGGGCAGACAGACTCAGTCGAGTTCTGCTTCCACACGAATGGTCCCTCCATGGGGACCAGATAGCCAGGATTTTTCAGATTTGGGGTACCCCAGACATAGACCTGTTTGCAAGTCAATGGAATGCCAAACTTCCCCGGTTTTGTTCCAGGATTCCATCTCAGGGAGTTCAGGCCAGGGATGCCTTCCTCCTTCATTGGTGGCAAGACTTCCTCTATGCCTTTCCACCTATTCCCCTCATCCCCAAGACTCTGTTCAAGCTTCAGAGAGACAAGGGGTCTATGATCCTCATAGCACCATATTGGCCACGCCAAGTGTGGTACCCTCTACTTCTGCATCTCTCTCAAGCTCCCTCCCTGGACCTGGGGTCTGCTCCAGATCTCCTCTCCCAGGAGGAGGGAACCTTGTGGCACCCAAATCCTCAGTCTCTTCATCTCAGGGCCTGTTTGCTGAAGGCCTAGACCTTCAGGATTTACACCTTTCTCAGCAAGTGAAGGATATCCTTCATGCTTCCAGAAAGCCTTCCACCAGACGTTCCTATGCTTTTAAATGGAAAATGTTTTCCATTTGGTGTGCAGAGAAGGGTCTCAACCCTCTTGCAATACCTTTGAATTCTTTACTAGACTATTTGCTGCATTTATCCCATGCAGGCCTTAAAACAAATTCAGAGTCCATTTGAGTGCTATTGCAGCATCCCTTAAGCCTCTCAATGGACATCCTATTTCCTCTCATCCTCTTATAGCAAGATTCATGAGAGGCCTTCTTTTGACTAAACCTCCCATTAGACCACCTCCAGTGGCATGGGACTTGAATCTGGTTCTTGGCCAGCTTAAGAAGCCACCTTTTGAACCCTTAGCCACTACCTCCTTGAAATTCCTTTCCTGGAAGGTTATTTTTCTCATTGCAGTCACCTCAGCTCGCCATATCAGTGAGTTGCAAGCTTTAGTGGCTAATCCTCCTTATACAAGGTTCCATCATGACAAGGTAGTCCTCTGAGCTAATCCACACTTTATGCCTAAAGTGGTCTCACCTTTTCATCTGAACCAGGAGGTGTATTTACTTGTCTTTTTTCCAGGACCTCATGCATCAAGTGCAGAGAGGAATCTTCATACCCTGGATTGTAAAAGAGCACTTGCTTTCTACTTACAAAGGACACAGCAACATAGAAAGTCCTCTCAACTTTTTGTTGCTTTTGATCCTTCTCATTTAGGACTTTCAGTCTTTAAGAGAACTCTGTCCAGTTGGATTGCTCAGTGTATTTCCTTCGCCTACCAGAGTAAGAACCTTTTTCTGGAGGGCCATGTCACAGCTCACAATGTGAGTGCCATGGCAACCTCTATGGCTCATCTAAACTCTGTGTCTATCGACCAAATCTGTCGAGCGGCCACCTGGGCATCGGTTCATACCTTCACAGCCCATTACTGCTTGGACAAGGACTCCTGCCGGGATGCCTTGTTTGGTCAGGCTGTTCTTAAACACTTGTTCCATACCTAATCAACTCCTACCCTCCATCCCTGACTGGATGCCTGAGATTCATGAGTGGAGGTTGAGCCCTTCCCAGGGACTCACAATATGGGTGATCTCCCAGGCATCTCTAGCTGGGGAGTCCCCATATGTGAAGACTTATTCCTGCTGTTCCCAGAGATCACCTGTTACAGGTATGTAACTGTGCTTTATCCCTAACGAAATCAAACAAATTGCAAACACAGGCATGTAAGATATAAAGAAATAAATAATAGAGGTGTATAAAAGACAATTAGCGCCATAATGTCTAAAAACTGTAACAACTTGATGTGGCCATATTGTTATACAATTGATAACAACTGTATCGGTTAGGAGCTTGGATTAATAGGATTAACCACACATGTGTAATAACAAAGGAATGATATAAACCAAAAAGTGTGGTGATCATGAATAGTAATAAACACATATACAGACAAGAAACGACAACCATAGAGACATAAAAACCTGACCGCAAAAAGAAACGACATGACGGAGGGGAACCAAAAGGAAATCATCCACACTGTTATAAATATTGTAAAAAGAAAAACCTTTGCACACGACTATTAGTCATTGAAAAATAAAATGGAAAATAAAAGAATCTGTTGTATCAGTAAACATCCAAAAGCTCATCCGCGTGAATGAAATTGACTCAGGGAAGGTCACAGGGAAAAACACGTGAAAGTGGAAAACACACGCCGTGCAAGACCAATATGGTGAGTGTGCCATTATATATAAAAACAGCTAAAAACTACATATAAGGCCACCGCACATTTTAAAACCACAAGGGAAAACTTTAAGATTGGAAAAATTAAATAATAAATAGGTTAAAAAGGTGGTAAAACTATTGGGGAACATATCATTACATTAAAAGGCAAAAAAAAGGGGGGAGACAACAAACCGTAAAACGCATCAACCATTTGATGGGGGTCTAAAGTGTGCAACTGTAAGGGAAATATGATGATCCGATGAAGGCACAGCAATGACTAGAAAAACGACTCATGCCTACAATCGAGAGTGCAATACAGCAACTATCAGGACTATGGAAACAATGTTGTGGAAGATGGCCGTGAATACATTGTAATAGTATATACTAAAATAGAAGTTAAAATGGTACATATAGATGAAAATGATACATTGAGGACTACAGTTAACCGAAAGGCAGACCGATAAAAGTAAAACACGTGATGTACAAAACCACAGCATTATGGATGTGTCATCACAAGATAGCTTCTAAAAATGTGTTGTAATAGTAAAACATATAAGCGCTGATCAGATGGAGGCAAGGCAATAACTAGAAAAACAAGAAAAACAACTCGTGCCTACAATCGGGGGTGCAATGCGGCAACCATCATGACTATGGATATAGTCTTGTGAGAGATGGCCGTAAATACATTGTAATAGCGTATACTAAAAATGGTACATATAAATGAATTTGATGCATCAAGTACTGCAGCTAAACGAAAGACAGGCCGAAAAAAGTAAAAACCGTGATGCACAGAACCGCAACATTATGGATATTTCATCACAAGTTAGCTTCTAAAAATATATTGTAAAAGTAAAACATATAACGCCAAAGAAAAGAGTTTGTTCAAGCAAAATTTTTCCAAGCAAAATTTTGAGTAAAAGGTCCAGAAAAGGAGTAACTGTCAACATTACCGGCGTCGTTGCTATGCGCGGGAAAACGCCACGCTGAAGCAGAAAGAGCATTTAAATTGTCTCTCACACAAAGGGGGGGGGAAGGGGGAAGAGGGGGAAGGGGGGAGGGAAAGGGGGGGAGAAAGGGGGGGAAGGAAAAGGGGGGGCTTTCCCTTGTGGTTTTAAAATGTGCGGTGGCCTTATATGTAGTTTTTAGTTGTTTTTATATATAATGGCACACCATATTGGTCTAGCACGGCATGTGTTTTCCACTTTCACGTGTTTTTCCCTGTGACCTTCCCTGAGTCAATTGCATTCACGCGGATGAGCTTTTGGATGTTTACTGATGCAACAGATTCTTTTATTTTCCATTTTATTTTTCAATGACTAATAGTCGTGTGCAAAGGTTTTTCTTTTTACAATATTTATAACAGTATGGGTGATTTCCTTTTGGTTCCCCTCCGTCATGCCGTTTCTTTTTGTGGTCAGGTTTTTATGTCTCTATGGTTGTCGTTTCTTGTCTGTATATGTGTTTATTACTATTCATGATCACCACACTTTTTGGTTTATATCATTCCTTTGTTATTACATATGTGTGGTTAATCCTATTAATCCAAGCTCCTAACCGATACAGTTTTTATCAATTGTATAACAATATGGCCACATCAAGTTGAGTTACAGTTTTTTTTTTTTTTCATTTTAAATTTTTATTGAGATTTTATAAGAAGAATACAAATGCATACGCGTGGAAAACCAATAATAAACAGTATAGTCAACCAACAAACAACAAGAATTCAATCCTGTCAACAATCCCAATTGGTTCATACATCGGTGCATTTGGACTATTCCAACCTACCCCTTCTCCCCACCCCCCCAACCCACTCGTCCCTGCCCAATATACAAACCTAACTAATCAATTGCCCCTACCCCCCCACCCCCCCCTTACCCGCCCATCCCTTCATAGTCTCCAAAGCCCCTCCTCCACTCACCACCACTCACCAGACATCCAAGCCCCATTTCCACTAGCACAGTCATCCTGCTCCCTATAGGCCCTCCTTCCCCTTCCAGCCCTCCATCCAGCTCCAGACCTTCTGCCAATATACCACACTCGTCCCTCCCTTTCCTCGTCGCAGCTCCGTTAGTTTATGCATCAAACTCACCTCAGCCATCCTTCGCACAAAACCTGCCACCTGTGGTATGCTCTGCCCCCCCCAGTGCTGGGCTATCTCACAGCGCGCTGCGGCTATACAATGGTGCAGAACCCCCTCCTCCCGTCTCGAGAGTCCTTCGTCTAGTTGATGCAGCAAACAAGCTGCTGGACTCCCATGGAGTTTCTGCCCAGTCATCCCATGGATCGCCTCCCAGACCTGCCCCCAGTAAACTTGTAACCTGTCACACTTCCACCACATATGCATCCAGTCCCCTCGTTCGTCACAGCCCCGCCAACATAAGTCATCTCGCCCCTTCCCTGCCCGAAAACGACGCACTGGCGTCCAATACCATCTATATAGCACTTTGTAAGCATTTTCCCTAATTTGTGTCGCTATTGACACAGAAGCAATGATCTGAATAAGCTTCACCCATCGCTCCTCATCCCAACATACCCCCAGATCCTCCTCCCATTGCAACATGTATCGGGGCTTACACTCCCCAGCCCCCAGGAGGCCTTTGTAAATTCTGGACAAAACCCCCTTTTTCCCCCCTGACCGTTACATATAGCCTCAAACCAGCCCCTATTGTCCCAGAGATCCTTCCATACCTTTGATTGCCTCAGAAAACTCCTCAGCTGCATATAAGCAAATTGATCGCCCTCTTTCAGCTTGTAGAGGTCCCGAAGGCCTTCAAACGGGTGAACCCCCTTGGGATGGAGAATCTGTTGGACATGCGTTAGCCCATTTCTGGCCCATCTTCGTAACACTCGCTCATCTGGGCCCTGTCCCCTCTCGAAACATGCCTCAATAGTCATCCCCAGAATATATCCCTTATTTGGAACAAGTTGAGGTTTGTTGCATTTCCAAATTCTCAAGCTATGCGCTGTCATAGGATTCATGGCATGCCGGTCCAGTCCCTTAGACCCCCGCCATATCGCTCTTTCGAGGTCCTTGCCCCCGACCAACTCGTACTCCATATTAACCCAAGCTTTGGATGTTTCCCTCTGCCACTCATATATCGCTTTCAATTGCGCTGCTTCATAATATTTGCGTATATTAGGTACCCCCTACCCCCCCTCCCCTCGGACCCGTTGCAACACCTGCATTGCTACCCTAGGACGCTTCTGCATCCAGATAAACCTATTAATCATCTGCTGTATCCGTTTTAATCTATGTAGAGGGACCCCAACCGGGAGTGTCTGAAATAAGAACAACAATCGGGGCACCAGCATCATTTTTACCGTCGCGATACGCCCAAACCAGGACAAATATCTCCCTCCCCACCCATCCAGCCAACCCTCTATCTTCCCCCACATCCTCTTGTAGTTCAAATTGTATAACTCATCGATTTTATTGCTTATCCAAATGCCGAGGTAGCGGATACTTCCCCGGGCCCACTTGAAGGGATATTTCTTGGCCAAAATCGTTGCTAGTCCACCAGGGACCGTCAAGTTCAGAATTTCCGATTTAGATTGGTTAATTGTAAACCCCGAAACTTTGCCATACTCTTCCAGCTCCCATATCACTATGGGCAGACTCACTCTGGGGCGGGCTAGACTTAAGATAACGTCGTCCGCAAACAACGAAATTTTATAGGCACTTCTCCCCACTGTAATACCCGAGATATCCGCCCTATCCCTTATCCGCTGCGCCAGGGGCTCCATAGCTAACGCAAAGAGCAATGGTGACAATGGGCAGCCCTGCCGTGTTCCCCGCCCTAGGTCGAAAAACTCCGAGTGGGCCCCGTTTACCCGCACACAAGCTTTAGGGTGCGCGTACAGCCCCTTAACCCACGCTAGAAACTCGCTCCCCAGCCCCACCTTCTCCAGCACCTGAAAAAGAAAAGGCCAGGCCACTTGGTCGAAAGCCTTCTCCGCGTCCAGCGAAAGCAAAAGCGTCTCCTCCCCTCTCCGCTCCCTAGTCCAAATAATATTGAGAATCTTCCTAATGTTATCGGCCACCTGCCTCCCGGGAATAAACCCTGCCTGATCTTGATGAATCAATTTCCCAATTACCTTGTTCAAACCTCGTGGCGAGGATCTTGGCCAGGAGCTTAGCATCCAAGTTAAGCAGAGAAATCGGCCTGTATGAGGCGCACTCCCGCGGGTCCTTCCCTTCTTTGTGGAGCACCGTAATACCCGCCCAACCCATGGTGTCCGCTAACTTCCCCCCCTCCCGGGGTTGGTTAAATAATTTCACCAGAGGCCCGATCAATAGACCAGCGAAAGTCCTATAAAACCGGGCAGTAAACCCGTCCAACCCAGGAGCTTTCGCCAATTTTAACTGTTGGATCGCCCGCTCCACTTCGTCTGATCCAATAGGTTTATTCATATCGTCCTGTTCGCTCTTGCCCAATGTAGGCAATTCCATAGAAGCCAGATAATTTACCCCCGTTCTACTGAATGCCGGTCCTTAGCTGTGTACAATTCCCGGTAATAATCCTTGAATGCCTCCCGAATCTCCCCATCTTGAGTGACCAATGCCCCACCCCTCTGCCGGACCCCTATTATGTGGGAGCGAAGCTTCTGTTGCTTCAACCTCTGGGCCAGGTACCGCCCGGCCTTGTTCCCCCCCTCAAATGCCTCCTGTCGCAAAAGCTGCATCTGATAT
Source organism: Ichthyophis bannanicus (assembly GCA_033557465.1). NCBI lineage: Eukaryota > Metazoa > Chordata > Amphibia > Gymnophiona > Ichthyophiidae > Ichthyophis > Ichthyophis bannanicus. The sequence goes on along the minus strand of CM066034.1, from coordinate 580,424,450 downwards.
TTAATCTTGTCCGCCTGTAACTCATTGAGTTGCGCTCTCGCCGCCAGAACCTGTCCCCTATGGCTTCCCCCACTCCCGCGTCCGTCTAATTCTTCCAATTCCAATAGCCGTTCCCTTAAGAGCCGTTCTTTCTCCTCCCTTTCCCTCTTTTTCCGCGCCCCCCATTTGATTAATATACCTCTGACCATCGCCTTATACCCATCCCAAATAACCCCCCAGGAGGTCTCCCCGTTATCATTTAAGCGAAAGTACTCCCGCATACCTTTTTCCACTTCAGCTCTGACCCGCTCCTCCTCCAGTAGGGATTCGTTGAGCCTCCAGAACCGATTCCCTTTCCCTTCATCTGCCACTTGCAGCCAGACCACCACCGGTGCGTGGTCGGACCATGTAATGGACTCCATATTCGCATCCTTTATTTTCCCCCCCACCTCTTTGGACACCCATATAGCATCGATACGGGAATAAGACCCATGTACCGGCGAGTAATAGGAAAACTGTCTCCGCCCTGGATGGCGCAAGCGCCACGCATCTACCAAACAATGCTGTGTCACGAAATTACGATAGCTTCTTCGATCCCCCCGCTTTCCTTCTCGCGGACCTGTAGCATTCCTGGATGGGTTCCACGTTAGGTTGAAGTCACCCCCGCAAATGAGAATCCCATCCCCCTGTTTCCCCAACTCCCCATTCAGTTTTGTCCAGAATTCACTCTGCCCCCCCGTGGGTGCGTACACATTCACTACACAATAACATCAATTCCCCACTTTTACCCGGGCCACCACATACTTCCCCCCTCTATCCCTCACCACCATCTGTACCTGAAGCTTTAAACGTGAAGCAAATAGAATAGCAACCCCACCCTTCTTCTTCTCCAGGGTGTTAGAAGCGTGGATACATACCCCATACCCTTTGTGCTTAACCAAGTACTCTGTGGCCCTTGTCAAATGTGTTTCTTGGAGCATGACTATATCCGCCTTCTGGCGGGATAGCTCCGAATAAAGTTTTTGTCGCTTATGGGGTGAGTTAAGCCCTTTTACATTTAGAGTAACTATTTTAAGCTCCCCCAGTCTGCCACTCTCCCCCCTCCCCTACCCGCTTGCTAGACCCCCCTACCCCTACCTCTTCCCCCTCCCCCCCGAACCCCCCCACCTCCCCCCTCTCATAAAGAGAGGATCGTCTTCCATACAAGTGACCAGTTAACGGGCCTTGCCTGTTTGCCTCTCCCTTCCCCCCCTCCCAGCACTACCCCCTCCCTTCTTAGCCCCCTATCTTCCTAAATCCCCCCTACCAACCACCCCTCACCCCTCCTCCCGTGCAGTCTAATCCCTCCTTCCATCCCCCAGCCTTTTGCAACAACAAATTACCAATACAATGAAACCTCACTAAATAAACTGTACTCATGCAAAGTCCACATAATCAGCCTGCATCCTGCTCCCCTGCAGGGTTTCCTGGGCTTTCTCTATTCAGCCGCGTTGTCTTCTTCCCGGCCGCAGGGGTTCTGTGCCATTTCTGAAGATTCCTCTGCAAGCTCGATGGCTTAACGGCTGCAGCCAGGTCTCCTGTCGGGGGCCGCCCCCCGTCTGGTAGATTTTGCAACCCGCACTCGCGAAGGACAGACCAGGCCTCGTCGCTGGTCTGCACTCTCCGCGACTTCCCCCTGCAGGTAACCAGCAGCCCAAACGGAAACAGCCATTTATATCTAATGTCCTCTTTTCTCAAGTAGGCGGTCACCGCCTTCATGCTACGCCGACGTTGCAGCGTTCCTGCAGAGAGGTCTTGAAATAGCTCCAAGGGGTGCTCCTCCCACGTAATCTGTCGTACTTTCCGCGCCGCTTGTAGTAGTCCTTCTTTTATCTTGAACGACCGTAGACACACCACAATGTCCCTGGGCTTATTCTCTCGTATCGGCCCCAAGCCCCGATGGGCTCGCTCAATTTGAGATGGGTCCAGCTGTATCTCCCCCTGCAGGTCCGCGGCCACCAACAAAGAATTGAACACTTTCAGCAGAACAGCTTCACAGTTCCGATATTGAGGCTCCTCCGGAATCCCCCGGATCCTTAGGTTACATCTCCGTGACCTGTCTTCCAAATCCTCCAGCTTCATCTGCTGGTCCACCTGGGTCTGCTGAAGCGTCCCCCAGCGCTGCTGTAGATCCACCATGTCCTCCCCCTGCTGTTCCATCTGGAGCTCCAGCTCCTCCACTCTATTGCCAATGTCCACAATATCTTGTCGCAGTGTCTGTATAGATTCTTTCAGTTCGTGTTTTACTCCGCTAATTTCTGATTTAATTTCCTCTTTCATTTCAGTAAGCCACGCCTTGAGTTGGGACAGGTCCCCAAGTCCAGCTCCACTTTCCATCTCCTCTCCCTGCTCTTTCGGGTCTCCCACCTGCGTTCGGCTCTCTTTCTCCCCCTCTTTTCCACTTTTAGCTGTGGCATACGGGGAGCGGAAATCAGCCAGTTTTTTTCGTGCTGCTGCCCCCCCCCTTAGTTTTCTCCATCCGTATGCAGGGGGGAGAGGCCTTGTGCTGCTCTAAAGACCCCGGCCTGCGAAGTGTGCCTCTGCCAAGCTTCTCCCCTGTATGGAGGGGCACCCGCAGCCGACTCCGCTGGTCTACTATTCTGCTCTGGAACCACCGTCTTCCTCCAGGCTCCCCGCAGGCCTCTCTCCTTGCCCACTTGCCCGGGCCAGCTGCTTCCCCGGAACTCTCACCTGAGTGTTAGCTCACGCCCCTCGTGGCTGCCCCCGGAAGCTGCCCCCGGCTCTCCAGCTGTCGTGATGGTCGATACAGCCGCCCGCAGTCACAGCCCTCCTGGCTGCTCTCCGGCACTGCTCTCTGGGGTAATCAATACAATACTGGCTCACTCCAGGTCTCAGCTGGCCTCCTCATGCCAGGCACTGCTTCCAGCCACACTCTCCACTGACCTCCCTTCAGAGTCCGCTGCGGCACCCCGCTCTTCTGGTCCTGCCGCTGTCAGCCTCCTACTGCTGGCTCGTCTTGTCTCCGCCACTCTGTTCTCGCGTAGCTGCTGCTGCGGGGGGGGCACCGCTGAGAAAGTTTTCCCTTTCACCCCCTTGCTGTTTCTCTCCGGAGCTCCGTCTCCTGCCGCCTCCAGACTCGAAGGGGGGGGGTGGTACAACTCTCGGAGCAGATGAAGATCAATTCTGCCAGTTACAGAGCCTCTGCCGCTCCCCTGCAAGTCGGGTGCAGCGCCGTGGCCCCCCTCCGACGGCCACCACGCGGTTAATTGGGCCTCCTGAGCAGCCGGCAGCGCCTCGCGTCCCGGCTCACCGGCGCGTCGGGAGTTTTCACCGCTGCCACGTCGCGGCCCGGAACTCTTCCCCTGCCTCTGACTCGCTTTGGGGCTGCTTATTCCACCTCTCGGGGGTAGTAATTCCCCCTTAATACAGGCCTTGGCGGCACGAACTAGCTCACGCCGCCATTAGCCCCGCTGACGTCACCGGAAGTCTGAGTTACAGTTTTTAGACGTTATGGCGCTAATTGTCTTTTATACACCTCTATTATTTATTTATTTTTATCTTACATGCCTGTGTTTGCAATTTGTTTGATTTCATTAGGGATAATACCATTTAATCATAATAATATACCCTTACGTATATCTCTCTCTATTTTATACAGATTAAGGAGAGCTTTCTGCCTCTTTTACACTGGTGGTGCTCTCTTGTTGTGGTAATGTATTCTCCTTTACGATGTTTACAATTTTATGCATCATTGAAATTTTCAAAGAACACTGTTTGTTTTAATTGATTTTTATGTGGATACTTAATTTGATTGTTTTTAAAAAAAATTTTATGTGTTGAGTATGACATATGTTTTATGAATGTACATTTTAATACGCATGTCTGTTTTTGTTTTAGACCCCTGAAGAAGGCCTCAGGCTGAAACTTTTTAGTTGGGTCCCTCAATAAACAATTTTTATATAATACTATACTTGTGTGTAGGCCTGGTCCTTGGTGGTCCGCTTCTGCTTTGGCGTTTTCAGTCCCCACGCCTGACCCCTTTTCCAGTGGGGTTGGTTTCCTGCTAGGATGCAAGGGTTTCAAGGCCATCTGCAGGACTTCTACTCTGCTTGGGTCTAGATCACATCCTTTCAGTGAGTGATAGAGGTCATTCGGGAAGGGTATGCCGTCGAGTTCGCTCAACTGATGGGCAGTTCCTTCGTGCAATCTCCGTGCAAAGTGCTGGCCAAGGAAGCGGCGGTGCGAGATACCTTGACATGCCTCATTCGGCTCAGGATCATGGTGCCGGTTCCTCAGGACCAGTACTGCTGCGGTCACTACTCCATTTATTTTGTGGTCCTTCCATCCGATTCTTGACCTCAAGCGAGTAAACTGCTGTCTGCATGTGCCGTACTTTCGTATGGAGACCTTGTGGTCCGTCATAGTGGCTGTCCGCAGCGGAGAGTTCTTGACTTCCCTCGACCTAACGGAAGCATACCTGCACATTGCCATTCAGCCGGAGAATCAGCAGTTTCTCAGGTTTGCAGTGCCGATGGGGCATTTTCAGTTCTGGGCGCTGCCCTTTGGCCTTGCAACAGCTCCGCGCACCTTCACCAAGGTCATTTTTGTGGTAGCGACGGTGCTATGCAGAGAAGGAGTGCTCTTTCCTCAACGACTAGCTCATTTGGGCAAAGTCCAGGGATGAAAGTGAGTGCTCATCAGCCCGGGTGGTACAGTTCCTTCAGAGTCTGGGTTGGGTAATAATCAACATGGCCAAGAGCCACTTGTGCCCGTTTCAGGTCCTGGAGTACTTAAGGGCACGATTCAACATGCAGGTAGGGAGAGTCTTCCTGATGGAGCAGCAAGCACGGGAGCTTCGGTGCTTGGTGTGAGAGTTCTTTGGAAGGTCAGAGCCCACTGTGTGGCATTACCTGCAACTCTTGGGCACCATGGCACCCACCCTTGAGCTGGTACCATGGGCGAGGGCGCACATGCAGCTCCTCCAAAGAGCTCTGCTCCGGCGTTGGTTGCAGCAGTCTCATCCCCTGTCCCAGAGGCTTCCCTGCCCGCAAGGGATCAGGAGAGCCCTCAGATGGTGACTGACGAAGGAGAATCTAGAAAGAGGTATGCCTCTCTAGTCACCAGACTGGATCCCTTTGGTGATGGATGCCGGTCTCTCTGGCTGGGGTTCCCATTGCAAGAGGCAGTTTGTACAGGTGCAGTGGAGTCTGTGGGAGGCTTTCTGGTCAATCAACAGGCTGGAGATGCGGGCAGTGGCCCTCACGCTGCGGAGCTTCAATGCAAGGTTGCAGAGCATGGCAGTGAGGGTTCTGTCGGACAATACAACTATGGTAGCCTACATCAACCGGTAGGGCGGCACAGGCAGTGCAGCCCTAGAGGCAGAGACCGAGGCACTCATGGACTGGGCGGAAAGTCTCCTCCAAGCGTTGCTGACGGCGCATGTGGTGGGAGTTGACAATGTCACGGCAGACTACCTGAGTCGAGTACAAATAGACCCCAGAGAATGTGTGCTTAATCAGGAGGTGTTTGACTTGCTGGTGCACCGCTGGGGTGCACCAGTTATGGATCTGATAGCGAAGTTTGAGAGTGCCAAGGCGAGTTGTTCTTTCAGCAGAAAAAGAGAGAGAATGTTGGAAGGCTTAGACACCCTGGTGCAGCAGTGTCTGTCAGAAGGGCTCCTCTACATGTTCCCGCCCTGGCCCCTGATAGGCCGGGTGGTTCAAAGGATCGAGGACCATCAGGAAATGGTGGTTCTCATCGCCCCAGACTGGCTACGACTTCTGTGGTATACGAACCTGGTGAGGAGTCTGATGGATCTCCCATGGCATCTCCCGGCGCGAGCAGATCTCGTGTCTCGGGGGCCGGTGCTCATGCCTCAGGTGGATCGATTCTCACTTACAGCCTGGCTCTTGAAAGGGCACAACTGAAGAAGAAAGGTTATTCAGGGCCGGTGATTGCGACATTGCTGAAGGCAAGGAGGAGGTCTAACTCTTTGGCCTATATTCGTGTCTGGCGCCTTTTTTGAGGGTTGGTGTGTGGACAGGCAGGTGGGGCCAGCCACGGCCTCTGTGCCCATCATCTTAGCGTTTTTGCAGGCTGGGTTCAACAAGGTCTTGGCCGCGAGTTCCTTGAGAGGACAGCTGGCAGCAGTCGCCTGTTATCAGAGAAAGGTCCAGGGGGTAGTGTTGGGTACACACCCAGATGTAGCATGCTTCTTGAGAGTGGTTCTTCGCCTGCGTCCTCCACGGTGAGCGATGGTTCCGCCATGGGACCTCAATCTGATGTTGACAGCACTATGTTGGGAACCCTTTGAGCCCTTGGCTCAGGCTTCTCTAAAGGATTTGACCCTTAATACGGTATTCCTGGTAGCCATATGCTCGGCGCACAGGATTTCGGAGCTTCAAGCCTTATTGTGCAGGGAGCCGTTTCTTTCCTTCTACATGGAAAAGTGGTGTTGAGGCCTGTTCCTTTGTTCTTGCCCAAGGTGATTTCTACCTTTCATGTGAATCGGTTGGTATCCCTGCCAGTTCTATCAGGTGCAAAGGACTCTGGCACCAGCCAGTCACTGCAGTGTCTGGATGTGCAGCACATTATACGGCGCTATTTGAAGAATACTCAGGCATATTCCGTAAGTCAGATCGCCTCTTTGTGCTGTTTGAAGGTCCACGCAAAGGTGAGCTAAGGAGTCTATTTCCAGATGGATCCATCTCGTCGGTATATATTCTCAGGGGTAAACCAGTGCCGATGGGATTGCGGGTGCATTCCACGAGAGCGCAAGCAACTTCGTGGGTGGAGAATAGTTTGGTGCTGCCGGTGGATATTTGCTGGGTGGCCACCTGGTCATCGCTTCATACCTTTGCGAAACATTATCGCCTGGACGTTCAGGCGGCCGGGGATGCCTGCTTCGAGTTGGCGGTATTGTGGGCCGGTTTGGCAGGTCCCTCCCATTTTTCGTAACTGCTCTGTTACATTCCAGAGGTTCAGGACTGGACTGGAGGGACGATAAGGAAAACGAAATTAGATTTACCTGCTAATTGTTCCTTGAGGAACTCCAGTCCAGTCCCGTATCCCACCCATTTTAGCAGTTGTCAGGATTATAGGTCTACGGCGGGTTGTAGGGATGGTCTGTCTCTCGTGCAGTGCTTGATCTTGGGACCCAGTGGGGTCACAGTAAGTTCCCTCATCCTGGGTGGGGGGAGGAGGAAGAACCTCTTCTACGGGATGGGGGCGGTATTGTTTATAGTTTTAGTGAGAGAGTATTCAGTGTTTGAATTTAACTACTTATTTGTTGCTCCTGTGAGTCTGCTTTGTCAATAGGTTACTGGAGAGAAGGGGCGGCCCCGCTCTTTTAGTACTACTATCATCAAAAAAATGACATGCTCAGTCTCCAAGCTGCTGGAAGAGGTGCCCTACCCAGAGGTTCGGGACTGGACTGGAGTTCCTCAAGGAACAACAATTAGAAGGTAAGTCTAATTTTGTCTTTGACTCACTGGGAAGATCATAGATCCAGACATCCCCGGCGGGAGGACTTGTCCTCCAAAGCCTCCATGGAGATTCGGGAGGCACCCGAGGTCTCAGCCTCCAGAGAGCCCCCGATGCCTTGCTCTGGTATGGTGCTCCCAGCCCTGTTCTTTCAGTGGACCAGACACAGGCTACTTCCCTGGATCAGCATATGCTGTCCTTGGAAAAGACCACAGCGGCTCTTCTGGCAGCTTCGGTACTGTTAGCATCGACAGCCTCGAGAATGCAGCCGGGAGCATCGACCTTGATGACTCCATCCACTCCGGTGCAACAGCCGGCATCTGTCTTGCCTTTGACATCGATGCATCACGCACTGAGTACCGAGGTATCGGTACCAGGCCTGGTATCGGCAACAATCATGGAACCTCCCTGGTCTACACAACGATTATCTGAGGGTATCGAAGAGCATCACCGTTGCTCAGGTCACTGTCGACATCAGAGATACTCTCCGACATTGGATTTGGAAACTTCCATTTCCAATCACCGATCCCTCAATTCCGATGACCTCCAGGACATAGCCTCAGAGCCCTCGCCACCATCCATTAGCATTCACCGTAAGTCCCCTCCTGAAGACATGTCCTTTCAGGAGTTTATCCGAGACATGGTGGCTGGCCTTTCCATCCCAGCAGCGTCAGAACCGGAACTGAGAGCGGAGGAACTGGAGATCCTCCAGTACCCCATAGCCCCGAAAGAGGCCGCAATCTTCCCAGTACAGCAGATTCTACATAATCTGATGCTAAGGATGTGGGAAACCCCCCCTTACAGTTTCTCCCATAAGTCGCCGGTTAGACACCATGTATAGCGTGCCTGAATGCCCCGGCTTCCAAAAACCAAAACTCCCACACCATTCTATGGTAGTGGAATCGGCAATGTGCCATATAAAAAGAGGGAAAAATCAGGCATACATTCCTCTGGGCAGGGAATCGAGGCATCTTGATTCCTTTGCCTGTCACTCCTTCCAAGCATTGATACTATCCAGTAGAATAAATTCGTACATCCTTTACATTGGAATGTTCTTAAAGGAGCTTAATAAAGACTGGGATGGATTTCTCCCTTTTCTTCAAGAGGAGAAGCATCCAGCTTTCCAGGCTATTCTGGCTCACAGCCAGAATGTTTCAAAATTCGTGAATAGAACTGCGTTTGACACCTTTGAGTCATCAAGCATGGTTTCCTCTATTGCCATCGGGGCAAGGCGTCTGTCTTGGCTCCAAGCCTCTGACTTGGAACAGTGGGTCCAAGACAAATTGGGCAACATACCCTGCACTGGTGAAAACCTATTTGGGAAGAACTGGTGGAAGAAAGCAGGAGAGCTAGAGACAGATGATACAACACTCAAAAGGCTCTCTAGAAAGACTTCTGATCCTTCTAAAAAGAAGGCACCTAATTAGAAGCCTTTCTACCCCAAAAAGAGGAGATTCTATCCTTCATACTCCCAGCCAGTCTACCAGGCTCCACAAAAACAACAAGGCCCTAAACAGGCTAAAAAGCCCAGGGCTAGCCAAGCCACAATCAGCCACTCATCCAACTCCTGCCACATCCAGTTTTTGACTCCTACATAGGAACACGGCCAGCCTTCTCCTTCATGTACCAGAGCCCACCACCATCCCAGGAAGACACTCATTTTGTTCAGCAGTAGCATTCCATCATCATGGAGCAATGGACTCTCAACATAATCCAGAGAGGTTACCATCTAAATTTCTGAGAGCTTCCTCCTCCCCATTTCAAGAGAGAGCTTCATTTCAAACCTCCCCTGGATACACTGCTCAGGCAAGAGATAAACATTCTCCTTTCCCAAGGAGCTGTAGAACTAGTTCCAACAAACCAATGGTTCAAAGGCTTCTACTCCACCTACTTCCTCATTTCAAAAAAAAGTCAGGAGGCCACAGACCACTACTACTACTGAGCATTTATATAGCGCTATAAGATGTATGCAGCGCTGCACAGACATGTTAGAGACAATCCCTGCTCATCAGCGCCTACAATTTAGTCATGACAGACAACATAGAAGGTGTAGACAGGGATAAAACAAGGGGGAATGGTAAAGAAACAAGGAGATCAGGTGAGTCAATATCCAAAAGCAGCAGCGAAGAGGTGAGTTTTCAGCCTGGATTTGAAAAGGGTCAGAGAAGGGCCTGGCTTACAGACACAGATAGTTTGTTCCAGGCGTAAGGTGCAGCAAGGTAAAAGGAGCGAAGTCTGGAATTAGCAATGGAAGAGAAGGGCACAGATTTATTTATTTATTTATTTATTTTATTTATAGACTCTTATATACCGCACTATTAAGCATCAGCGCGGTTCACAAAAAACAGTGAGATACACAATTAAACAGTACTTTGTGTTTACAGAAAACAGGAGAATATAACTCGGATAACAGGGTATATAATTAATAAACATAGTCATAATATCATCATGGCTTCAGTTTTGTGTGTATGTGGTCTGTGGGGTATCTGTATTGTATGTGTATGAGTGGAAGGTCTGTGGGTTGGTTGAGATGTCTTTAGAAGCAATTTGCCAGAAGAGCGGCGTTCCCGAGGGGGGGGGGGGTGTAAAGAGGGATAAGAGAAGAAAGGTAATGAGCAGCTGCAGAGTGAATGCACTTATAGGTCAGCAGGAGAAGTTTGAAATGGATGCAGAAACGGATAGGGAGCCAATGAAGTGATTTGAGTAAAGGGGTAATATGGGCATGGTGAGGTTCGTGGAAGATTAGCTGTGCAGCAGAGTGTTGAACAGATTGAAGGGGAGAGAGATGATTCAAAGGGAGACCAGCAAAGAGTAGGTTACAGTAGTCAAGACAGGAGGTGATTAAGGAGTGGATAAGTGTTTTGGTAGTGTGTTCAGAAAGGAATGGGCAGATTTTGTTGATGTTATAGAGAAAGAAACGGCAGATCTTAGCTGTCAGATGGATGTGTGTAGAGAAGGAGAAAGAGGAGTCAGACAACCCCAAGGTTGCGAGCTGAAGAAACAGGGAGGAGTAGAGAGTTATCCACAGAGATTGAGAAAGGAGGAAGAGGAGAGGTTTTAGGGGGAAAAATAAGAAGCTCAGTCTTGGCCATATTCAATTTCAAGTGGTGGTTAGACATCCAAGTAGCAATGTCAGAAAGGCAGGCAGAGATCCAGGTCTGGATTGCCGTAGATATTTCAGATGTAGAGAGGTAGATCTGGGATTCATCGGCATAAAGATGGTACTGAAAGCCATGGGAAGAGATGAGTGCACCACGGGACTGTGTATAGAGAAAGAAAAGAAGTGGACCCAAGACAGATCCTTGGGGTACACCAACTGAGAGCAGGATAGCAGCAGAGGAGGAGCCACCAGAACTAACACTGAAAGAGTGATGGGAGAGATAAGAGGAGAACCAGGATAATATAGAGCCCTTAAAACCAAGCGAGGACAGGGTATCAAGGAGACGGTTGTGGTCAACAGTGTCAAAAGCAGCAGAGAAGTCAAGAAGGATGAGGATAGAGTAAAGGCCCTTGGAATTTGCCAGGAACAAGTCACTGGAGACTTTGACAAGAGCCGTTTCAGTAGAGTGTAAAGGACGAAAGCCAGATTATAAAGGATCCAGGAGAGCTTGAGAGGAGAGGAAATCAAGGCAGCAGCGGTGAACTGCACGTTCAAGTAATTTAGAAACAAAGGGGAGGAGGGTGATGGGTCGATAATTAGAAGGACAGGTAGGATCAAGTGAGGGTTTCTTGAGGAGAGATGTAACTACAACATGCTTGAAGGCTGCAGGGAAAGTTGCAGTGGAGAGTGATAGGTTGAGAATATGAGAGATGGAAGGGACAACAGTGGAGGAGATGGGGCTTAGGAGACGGGTGGGGATAGGATCAGAGGAGCAGATAGTGAGTTTGGAGGAAGAAAGAAGGTGTGCAGTTTCCTCTTCAGAGATCACAGAAAAGGAAGAGAGGGTAGCAGAGGTAGAAGGGAAAAGTCGGCAGTGAAGAGGGGAAGGAGGGGAAGTAGCTGAGTTTATGGGGAATTGGCGGGTGATTTTGTGGACTCTGTCATGGAAATAGTCAGCCAGGGTTTGGGCAGAAAGGGAGGGGGAGGGGTCGGAGGCAGAGGCACTTTGAGGAGAGAGCTAAGAGTAGTAAAGAGACGGCGAGGATCAGAGGCAAGAGAGTTAGTCAGATGGGCATAATAGTCTTGTTTGGCAAGAGCTATGGCTGACTGGAAAGAGACAAGCATGAATTTGAAGTGTAGAAAGTCTGCAAGGAGCGGGATTTAAGCCAAGCACACTCAGCTTAATGGGCATAGGAACATAGATAGTGGGTAGTGGATGAAAGCCAGGGCTGGGGTGCAGTACGCTCACAGGATGTGGCATGGGCAGAGCAAGAGCATCCAGAGCAGAGGAGAGTGCAGCGTTATAGGAAGCTACTGTCTCATCAACTTAGATGACATAGTGGAGGAAAGAGATGAAGAAACAGTGGAGGAGAGAACCAAAGGATCAATAGCATGAAGATTTCTAAATAGGTTGGAGGAGACAGGACGAGGTTGAGGCAGTGGGTGATGAAGAGTGAAGCTTAGCAGGTGATGGTCAGATAAGGGAAGAATGGAGCTACAGACATTTGAGGGTAAGCAACTAGAGAAAAATACCAGATCAAGGCAGTGCCATGCTGATGAATGGGGGCAGTAGAGCAAAGCTGGAGGTCGAATGAGGAAGTAAGGGAAAGGAGCTTTAAAGCATCCCCGAGAATAAGAGGGGGGGGGGGGGGAAGAAGAATCCAGAAAGAGAGCCATGAGTCAAAGTCAGTGAGAAAGGTAGAAGTAGACTTTTCTACCTTTTCTACCATTCTCGACCTCAGAGAGCTAACAAATTCCTTGTCAAGGAGAAATTCAAAATGTTCTCTCTGGGAACCCTTCTTTCCTTCCTACAGGAACAAGACTGACTTTGTTCCCTAGACCTCAAAGAGTCCTACATTCACATCTTGATACATCCGGACCACAGACAGTATCTTCGCTTCACCTATCAGGACACCCATTACCAATACAGGGTCCTTCCTTTTGATCTGGCATCCGCACCAAGGGTCTTCACAAAGTTCATGGCTGTCGTAGAAGCTAATCTTCGGAGCAGCAAAATCTTTGTCTTCCCTTACTTAGATGACTGGCTCATAAAGGTAGACTCTCCTGGAGAATTCTGCTCATCTCGACAAAACCCTCTTGCACTTCTGCAGTACCTGGGCTTTGTGATAAACTTCCCAAAGTCCCAACTCACTCCAACACATAGGATGGAATTCTTAGGAGCCATTCTGGACACAGCACATTCCAGAGCCTTTCTCCCTCTGGATCGCATGAACAGGTTAGTGCAACTAGCCACCAACAAGCGCCAACAATAGACACTACAGCTCAATGTTTTCTATCTCTCCTGGGACACATGGTCTCCAGAATGCATGTGATCTCTTATGCGAGACTTCACATGCGTTAGTCGCAATGGACCCTTTCAACTCAGGGGACCCAGTCCACAGGGGGCCTTCGGGATGTTATCCGGATTACACCATCCATGGCCCAATCTCTCCTGTGGTGGTGCACCCCAGCAAACCTTCTCGTAGGGTCACCTTTTTGGACACCCACACCTCAGCATACACTGACAACAGATGCCTCCAAGCAGGGTTGGGGAGCATATCTGGATTCCGTATCCACACAGGGCCTGTGGACAACCCAGGAATCCATGCAGTAGATAAATCTACTCGGGCGTTTGGCAGTCACGAATGCCCACAAGGCCTTCTAGCACCACCTCTCAAACAGTCAGATCCTAGTCAGGACAAACAGTCAGGTGGCTATGTTTTATATAAACAAACAGGGGGACGAGCTCCCTACCCCAAGAAGCCTGCAAGCTCTGAGAGTTTGCCTTCCTCCACCACATGCACCTCCATGCAGTCTACACTCCAGGAGAATCTAATTTCCTAGCAGACAAGCTGAGTCGGATCCTGCAACCCCACAAATGGTATTTAGATCCAACAGCAGTAGCAAAACTGTTCCACATGCGGAGAACACCAGTGATAGACCTCTTTGTCACTCTGCAGAACACTCAACTTCCTCAGTTCTGCTCCAGAGTTCTATAAAGATTCAGCCTGGTGTCAGATGCTTTTATGATCCACTGGGGTCGGGGACTCCTCTATGCATTTCCATTCATTCCCCTCATCTCAAAGACCCTCCTCAAACTACAAGCAGACAAGAGCTCTACGATTCTCATAGGCCCATGCTGGCCACATCAACCCTGGTTTCCCCTTCTACTTCATCTGATGGAAACATCAATCCCACTGGGTTCCAGGACGGATCTCCTATCTCAAGACAACAGAGCACTTCTCCAACCCAGTCTCTGCAGTCCCTTCAACTGACTGCATGGCTGCTGAAAGCGTAATCTTCCAGGACTTGCCATTGTCTACTGCTGTAAAACATATTCTCCAAGAACAAGCAGGAAGTCAGTTCTCACATATGGGTGACGGTGGTGCCGATGGAGCCCTCATGCGGAGCAATCCCCAGCTTTCAGAGAAAGCCTTTGGGATTACATCACGCATGCGCGGTCCCCTTCCCACCCAAGGGTGCCATCTTGCTCAGTCTCCTTTTTTCTGCAGAGCCCAACGGATGTCGTCCAAGTTCCCTCGTGAAAAAAGTGTTTTTAAAAAGCCATAAAATTACTTTTCTGCCTAGCCGGTTCGACGCCAGTTACCCTTGCTGCCTCGGCTCGGTACACCGGTATCGAGTCCGGTCCAATTTTTCGTTTTTTGTCCTTAGAGACTAGCGTTTGCACTCTTTTTCCTTTTAGCTGGCAGTCCGGTCCTTTGACCTCGCAGGGGCCCTTTTTCCCCTGATGGCTGCCAGCGGGTTTAAAAAGTGTGATCAGTGCACGAGGTTAATGTCTCTTACCGACACACATGACTGCTGCCTCCATTGCCTCGGGCCCAACCACGACCCGAAGGTCTGTGGCCCGTGTAAGAAAATGTCTTCCAAGGCCTTGAGGAGCAGACAGCAGCAACATGATAGGATTTTTCCCAAGTCCACCCGGGCCCGGACCTCATCGGAGGCCTGGACATCTCGGGAGCTCTCTGATCCTGAGCAGCATCGAGTGTCCTCCGAAAGGGGGTCTCCCTCACGGGAACACCGGCGGAAGAAAAAATCCACGAGGGCGGTGTCCTCAGATGGCTCCGAGCGGCCTGGTCCCTCGTGGGATAGGTCACGGAGTCCGGTGCGTCGCCCCAGATCCTCGAAGTCGGAGAGGCCTGCAAAGCTCCCTCGTAAGGAACTGTAGACACTGAGGCAGGTTAAGCACTGTCCTCTTTGTGGACTCTCCTCCAGGAGAGCCGATGTCGGGTCCCGACCCGGAGGCTGCGGAGCCTCCTGAGCTCAGTCTCAGGATGGCGGCCTTGGAGCGCAGCATGGCTGCCTTCATGGACCAGCAGCGGGCACTGATAGGCGGTCTCACCGGTCCATCTGCCCCACCACTGGGACATCGACATCGAAGTCGACCCTGGAGGCCGAGCCGATCCTCGGCTGAGGTCCCCCTCGACCTCCCATTTGGGACTGATGTTGACGCCGATTCCACCGGTGTTGGGGCAGTCGAGACCGAAGCCCTCGAGGCTGGAGCCGCTTGATTCCTCCTCGGAGGGGTCTGGTTGGGAAACGGAGGATGAGGAGTCACCAGACACCCACTGGACCAAGTACATTCCCTCGGATTCCCCGGGATCTGAATCTCAGAGAAGGTTCCCCCAGAAAGACACCCGGTTCTTGGACTTCGTCCGGGACATGGCAAAGGCATTGTCATTCCCGGTGGAGGCCGAGGAGGAGCCTCAAGCCGAAGAGCTCGAGATACTCCAGTATGACTTCCCCCTCGGGAAGCCCTTACTGTACCGGTGCCTCCCATTGTGGAACGGTTGATGCTCCACATGTGGGAGACACCAGCCTCGATGCTGGTGCTCAGCAGGCAAATCGATTCCATCTATCGAGTTCGTAAGAGCCCTGGGTTCCAAAAACACAACTGTCGCACAACTCCCATGGTTGTGGAATTGGCCATGTGCTGGCTCAAGAGCCAGAAGACGCACTTCTTGGTGCCTCCCGGCTGGGAGGCCCACAACATGGATGCCCTCGGCAGAAAGTGCTACCAGGGTTCGATGCTGTCATGCCGAATCCAGACATACCAGCTGTACATGGGCATGTACTTACGAGACCTGGCAAAGGAGATTGCCGGGTTCTCAGCTGGTCTCTCCGGGGGACCTTTGCAGCGCTTCCAGGTCTTGTCCACTGGGATCCGGGAGTGCTCGAAGTTTATGACTCGAGCAGCCTATGACGGCTTCAAGGCGTCGGCCCGAGTAGCTGCGGCCAGCATCGGTGCACGCCGCCAGGCATGGCTACAGTCGTCTGACTTGGAGCCATGGGTGCAGGACAAGTTGGTCGATGTCCCTTGCCGGGGTGCAAACTTCTTCAGCAAGCCCATGACCGAGAAGGCTGCTGAGATCGAGTCCGAGTACCTGACCCGGACAAGACTTGAGAAGAAGACTTCTGCCCCTTCTAAGAAGAAGGGCTGGGGTAAGAAGCCCTTTTTCTCGAGAAAAGGTACGGCTTACCGCAACTACCCCACATATCAGGCCTCCCCATCTCCCCAAAAGAGGCAGCAGGCCAAGGGACAGGGGCATGGCCCGTGTAAGCAAAAAGCCCCGAAGCCCCAGGCACCAGCTCCGGCCCAGCCTGGAGGGGGGTTTTGTCTCCCAGAGCATAGTCTCTCTCTCCAAGGAAGCAAGGCCATGCACAGGAGGAAGGCTGACCCTGTATGCCCACAGGTGGCCAGCCATCACAATAGATATCTGGGTTCTCCAGATAGTCCAAGTGGGCTATCGGCTACATCTCACCCAGGCACCTCCCTCTTATTTATTTATTTATTTACATTCTCTTATATACCGCACTATTCTGCATCAGTGCGGTTTACATCGAACAAACTGAAATTACATTGAACAGGGCATTATAACTTGGAGATAACTATGGGCTATGGAGGGTTAAGTAGCTTGCCCAAGACCACAAGGAGCACCTGTGGGACTAGAAACCCCAGTCCTTCCGGCCCAAGGTTGCTGTCCTCTAGTGGGATTTGAACCCCCGACCTTCCGGCCTGAAGTACCTTGCCCCAACCACTAGGCCACTCCTCCACTCCACTCTTACTTTTCAGGGGAGCCCTTCAGACCCCCTCTTCACAGGGACCTCATGTTAAAGGAGTTAGCAGGTCTTCTCAAGGATCAGGCGGTAGAAACGGTGCCCCACCACCTGCAGAGGAAGGGCTTCTACTCCAGGTATTTCCTGATACCAAAGAGAACTGGAGGCCTAAAACCCATCCTTGACCTGCGCAACTTAAACAAGTTCCTGGTGAGGGAAAAGTTCAAGATGCTTTCCCTTGGAATATTGCTGCCTTACCTCCGCCAGGGAGACTGGCTATGCTCCTTAGACCTAAAGGATGCTTATACACACATCCTCATTCCTCCAGACCCCAGACAATATCTACGATATCTCCAGGAACAAGCAGGAATGAGTCTTCACATATGGGTATGTCGGTACCGACGGAGTCTGCGCGGGAACGCTTCCCAGCGTCCAATCAGAACGCTTTTGGAAGCATCCCAACACGCCTGCGTGCTGCCTTCCCGCCTTTCCCAACTGCCTCTCCTCAGTTTTCGTTTTTCTGCAGAGCCGACAGGACATCCTTCTGTCACCACAGAAACTTCTTCTTTTATTTTTTAGTTTTCTTGTGGTCGCGGCTGCCTTCCCCGACGCCACCGGTACCGCCGGTGTTTCTTTTCTTTTTTTTCTTCAATTTATTCCTGTTAGGGAATAACTTTTTCCCTCTTAGTGCCTGACGGGATTTTCCCGGCCTTCCAGGCCTACCCCTTTTTTCCTCATGGAAACGCCAGCCACTATTCCTAAGAAATGTTCAAACTGTGGCGGTAAAAAACTTATTTTAGATACTCATAATTGGTGTCTACCCTGCTTGGGTCCTGACCACTTTTCTCTGGAGTGTCCCTTCTGTAACAGTATTGTGGGAAGACGTCTTCAGCATCGAGTTCCCCTCAATACGCAGTCCCCATCCAACGCTGTCCCCGACCACCTCTTCTTCTTCACAGGATCAGGTAACCCAAAAACAGTCTTTTAAAACTAGCCAGTCCTCGAGTGGTAGATCTCATGCACAGCATAGAGATGCCTCTGGCCTTGCCCTCGAGAACACACTGGCTTTAAAACCCCGGTGGGAGTCTTCGGCCTCCAAAGCCTGTGTGGGGTTTCAGGTTGTTCCTGAGGTTCAACCCTCTCCGAACATACCTGAGCCATGCTCGGTGGTCGCATCTGCTTCGAGCGGTACCAATACCCCGGCATTGGCAATGGTGTTGGATGAAACATTCTTCACCAAGAATCGTAGTCTGGCGTCCTCGGTACCTACGGGGCCGTTGGATACGCTGCAGACCGACCTTCCAATATCGGTATCGATCCCGGTACCGGTACTAGTACCGACGTCGGTGCCCTCCAGATGTGCATCGATAGACTTGCTTCCTTCGATGCCGAGTCTGGAATAGATCTCCAGTCTGGAAGACTGGGTACCGACTCGCCTTGGTACCGACACCAGATGGTACCGAAGGCACGGTTCCGATGATCCATGTTCGGCATTGACAGTTCTTTCGATACCGTTAGAGCCGTCACCAGCTGGCCTTCCTCCACCGGTATTGGATACGGTACCGGAGTCGGTACCGGTATCCTTTTTACCATCGTTGACGGTACCTTCCATGCTTCTTTCATCAGGCTCGCTTCCCTCGATACCGAGTCTGGAATCGATTCCTGGCATGGACGATATGCTACCGACTGTTGCTGCTCCCGACCTCCTACAGTACCGGCAACCATCCTCTAAGGATCCCATACTCCACCCTTTAGGATCTTATACTCCTAAAAAATTGGATAGATCCCTGGGTGCCAATGCTAGTTCTTCAGCAGATCTAGCCTGTCCAAAAGGATTTCCCTCTGGGGATTTTTCTTTTCAAGCTTTTCTCCTGGATATGGCAAAATCACTTGCCATTTCTATACCTGGACAGGATCCTACACAAGGGAATACAGAATCCCTGTATATTCCTGGGAGAGCAAAGGAGAACATCATGCTTCCTTTGCATCATTCCTTGCAGGATCTCCTTCTACGAATGTGGGAAGCTCCTTTAACGGTACCCCCACCTTCTAGGGCAACTGATCTTCTATATCAGGTGCCCCCCTCTCCAGGTTTTCAAAGGACTCAACTTCCTCATCATTCCATTGTTGTAGAATCAGCAATGAGGCGGGTTAAGAGTACTAAGAAGCACTCTTCTTATCCGCCAGGTCGTGAGTCTAAGACTTTAGATGCCTTTGGACGCCAAACCTTCCAGGCATCCATGCTTTCAGCAAGAATTCTCTCATATATTTTCTATATGGGATTATCTCTTGAAGAGGTCACAAAGAAATTACTGTTTTTGACTCCTTTTCTTCAAGAGCCCAAAAGTGCAGACTATTCCTTACTGGTTAGTCATGCTCAGAATATCTCTAGGTTCCTTACTCGTGCTTCCCTAGACTCCTTTGAGTCTGTTAGCAGAACGTCTGCTATAGCTATAGGGGCACGACGTAAAGCCTGGCTCCCGGCTTCAGACTTGGACAAATGGGCACAAGAAAGACTGGGAAATACTCCTTGCACTGGAGAAAATCTCTTTAACAAGGAGTCTTTACTCCAAGTTGCTCAGTTAACCACTGACATTCCTGTTTCCAGGAGGCTGTTCTACGCCTTCCTCTTTCCCAGTTGGTAGGAAATGTCCTACCAAACTTTCTTCCCTTAGGGGAAAAAGTTTTATCCATCTTCTGTCCATCATACAGATGTTCCCAAACAGGGGAAACATCGCCCTGGTCTGAAGAAACCACAACCTCAACAGGGTCAGCAAACCCAGCAGGCGCAGGGTTTCAAATAGATCATCATTACCTCTATTGGTTGGTGGTTAGAGTGGCAGTCTGCTTCTGTTCACTTGAAGTATCTGCACTAATTTCATCCTAACCTTTCCTAGATATCTCTTCACGAGACATCTTTTCTTTTACTCTAAGAGTCTTTATGATGATCATGCCCATAGTTAACAGGTTTCTCTTCCTCTTCGGGGAAAAGAGAAGTGACAACTATCAATAAGACAGTTTTTTCCCTGTACTGTCATGTATCATCTTACCTTTATTACCTTAGGGCAGCTCATCAGACAATAGGAAGTCCTACTATGTCGTTTCTTTTTTCCAATCTAAAAAAGGAGGGGAAAGAAATTTTCTTCCACCGCCCTGGTAGTTGCTGCAGATACCGCAATTCCTAGTGGTTAAGCCACTGGTTCTGTTCACCACACAACCAGGGTTTCTCCTCCACTAGCAATCCTTCTAGCCTCAGTGCTAAACCCCAAACAGGTTATTAACCTTGTTTGGAAACCCTATTATCACAGGCTGGTTGGTCAACTTCTATTCTTTGCCCCCTTGTCCTTGTCAGAATAGTTAAGTTACCCACTGGCTTTAAACAGTCAGTTTTTTCTTCTAACCAACCTGCAGCATGCTCTCTGCAACTCTACAGAGTAGCTTTGCACTATGGGCCCTTGCTAGAGAACATTAGTATTTTGCCTAGCAGATAACCCCAGATGGTTAGGAGGGGTTCCCCCAGTCATGTTCTCATGACTGGTAGGTGTTCCCTACCCTTACCATCTCATCTAAAATCTCTTTTGAGAAAAGAGTATATAGACCCCCAGACCAAAAACCAGAATGCCTTGACGCTTTTATTGAACTCCTCAGCTCTTCCACTGAACAACACCCTATAATTATGCTAGGAGACTTTAACCTTCCCTCACTGCCAACATTGGACTCTAAACTATTCTTTGATACTATATCAGACATGGAATATCATCAGATAATAAACACATCTACACACATCAAAGGTGGAACTCTCGATCTTGTCCTTCTCCCTAATACACTCTTCAAACTAATTAATCCAAATTCAGTTGAATGTACACAGATACCCTGGTCTGATCACTACATTATCAAATTAAATCTTACATATCCCTTCACTAGCACTAACAATCACACCAGAAATGTCCCAACTACAAGATTTAAAAAGTTTAACAATGAAGAATTTATTGACTTAACAATCCCCCACCTCTTATCACCTGCAACGAATTTAGATGACACTGTCAAAAACTGGCATGAAACCATCAACAATGCAGCCAAAATTAATCACACAAACAAAAAGATCACCTACTCTGAGACTAATACCAAACCATGGTTCAACACTGTACTAAAACAAATGAAAAGGAATCTTAGAAAACTAGAACACAACTGGCGCAAATCTAAATTGACGATACACAAAGAAATATACAATAACCACCTCACTAAATACAAAGAAACCTTGGACAGCACAAAAAAAGAATATTATGCTAAAATACTATCAAAATCATATAACAGGCTAAGAGAGTTATTCACCATTGTCAGAAATCTAACCAACCCTCAAACTTCTGACAGCGAAATTACTGACATCTCAGTTCAAACCTTAGCCCACCATTATCAAAACAAAGCAAAAATGCCATCAATGTCTATAGACATTATCAACTTATCACACCAGCCTTCAGATGAATGGTAAGAGTTTCATCCCATAACTAAAGAGACACTAAAAAATATCATCACCAGTCTCAACACCACAACTTCTTATCTAGATCCATGTCCAGTAACATGGATAAAAAACACACTACCAATTTTATTACCCTACATTCTCTCAATAGTGAACCTCTCACTAACCCAAGGTTACCTCCCACCATCACTCAAACACGCACAAATACGGCCAATCCTCAAGAACAGCAAACTTGATAAAATTTTGCCTGCATCATATAGACCCATCTCAAGCATACCATTCTTGGCTAAAATAATTGAAAAAGTGGTTCAATTACAGACACAGGATTTTCTAGACTCATCTTACCCTCTTGATGAGCAACAGTATGGCTTTCGGCCCCGCCATGGAGTTGAAACACTCCTCACAGTTTTAATAGATGCGCTCCTAAGAGGGATTGATAATCATAAACAGGCCTTCATTCTACTTTTCATTGATATATCAGCTGCGTTTGATAGCGTACACCACACAATAATGCTCAATAACGTAAGACAAATAGGCTTAAACTCCACAGTACATAAATGGTTCTCATCCTACCTAAATAATAGAACGCAAAATGTAAGAATTGGGAATCAAAACTCAACCACATATAAACAAGAAATTG
Organism: Ichthyophis bannanicus; assembly: GCA_033557465.1. Classification (NCBI taxonomy): domain Eukaryota; kingdom Metazoa; phylum Chordata; class Amphibia; order Gymnophiona; family Ichthyophiidae; genus Ichthyophis; species Ichthyophis bannanicus. The sequence goes on along the minus strand of CM066034.1, from coordinate 580,402,697 downwards.
GATTACCACAAGGTTCAGCGCTGTCAGCCCTGCTTTTCAATATTTACATAAAACCAGTCTGCAACATTTTCAAAAAATTTGGAGTAAAATATCATCTATACGCAGACGATATTATGATGTGTATTCCATTCACGATACCCAACCTACCGCTTCAACTCCTATCGGACTGCTATAATGAAATCACAACTTGGCTAAAAGCACAAAACCTCCACATAAATCACACTAAAACTGAAGTTCTAATCGTGACCAAGAACAAATCCTATATCCCCCCAACACACATAAGACTTCAAAACCAAGAAATTAAAATAAAAAACAAAATAAGATATCTAGGCGTTATACTAGACACACACTTTACGATGGAAACACACATTAGCAATACCATAAAGAAAATTTATTTCAAACTCAAAACCCTCAAACAACTTCGCCCGCTAGTATTTACACAAGACTTCATCAACATAATCCAGGCCACCATAACTCCACATTTTGACTTTGCTAATCTAATTCTAATAGGCATATCAAAACAAAACATCAAACGATTGCAATTAGCACAAAATGCAGTGGCCAGAATCATATTGAAAATTAACTCACTCCAACACATATCACCAATACTAGCCTCCCTCCATTGGCTACCAATTCAAAGCAGAATAATCTACAAAACAATAACTTCATTCAAGGCCTTACATGACATGGCCCCAACTATGCTATGTAACTTAATACACAAAGAACCATCTAAGCCTACACACAGAAAAGGACAATTGAACAGATTAAAGATCCCGAAAGATTATACAAGAGCCCATAAATCAACAAATAACAGAGCCTTTTCTCACATAGCCCCAACTATCTGGAATTCCCTCCCAGAGGAGCTACGAACACTAACGGAGATCATGGAACTCCGCAAAAAATTGAAAACTTATCTGTTCACCAAACACTATAACATAGATAACTCATCACCTGCTTTAGACAAAGGTTAAACAGGTATCTGTCTGCTTCAAGCAAAATCCCTTTAACCCACACAGATAGCACACACTCATGACGACCTCACAGCTTACGTCCTTTCACTTCCATGAATGTATATACATATATAAAATTGTATATAGTTTATTCTGTTCTGTATTATCTCACATTGTTTAGACTGTATATTCTATATATAAAATTATGTTCCTTGTAAATATGTTCTGTTATAATATGATGTTCCCTGTAAAACAAACTTGCTTTGTTAATTATTGTTCACTGTGAACCGCAACTGAACTTTGGAAGATGCGGTATAGAAATGTGTATAAAATAAATAAATAAATAAAATAAGACACAGGCCTTTCATCACGTGAAAACCTAAAGAATGGCCAATTCTCTGGCTTGGCCCATATCTCCTTTGGACTCTCGCCAGAGATAGTTTTCTTTCAGTGGCAGCTCAAGGACGCCTGATACCCATCTTGCCCTTAAAGGGCGGATCACTATGGTATCTTATTCCATTGGCGCCTTCTATCCAATCACCATACTGCAGTTCTGGAGAGATCTGGACTTGCTTCCTGCAGACTGAACTTATCCTCTGCATTTTTCACGTAGGCCATCCTGGTTATTCAAGAGCTCGATTTCTGAAAGGAATCTAGACTCCTTCTTGTCAGGGAGACCATTCCTCTGACTCTGCCAGTCATAACCAGGGAAAAAAGATTCTCTATGCATCTATTCAAACAGGCTATTAGATGAATCTTTCTCTCTCCCCATATTCCTAGGGGGATCTAGTTTCTATAGGCATCTCTCCATCCACATAACTGGAGACGTGTCTATATGCCTACATATTCATATACATATACATATATATATCTGTGTATCTTCTGCCCATACATATCTCTCTATATATATATGCATATATACCCTATATGTGTATATATTTAGGAATATATATATATCTATATCTATATAGATAGATAGATATAGATAGATAGATTCCTATATATATAGTGAGATATATCTTTTACGTAGATATGTATCCACATACTTATCTGTCTGTCTGTTTAGGTTCAGATATCCCTACATTCCTATATGACCCTGACAGATGGGCACTACCCCTATCAATGCTGTGCCAGCATACTTAGGGTTCTACACATATATTCACTTCCTGTGGTAATTAGCAAACTTTTTCCTTACCATAACCTTTCAGGGTTAGGTACCTCTGAAGCTCTCCATGTACCTTTTCTTTCCTAATTGACCCCATTTAGGAAAGACATTGCGGAACTTCAGTGAATCTAAAGCTTAGCGCTTCCTGAGTCTGTTCTTACTTTCTTATCAGATACAGGGGTCTCCATACCCTTTCTCTCCTACATGGACTAATTCCATTGTCAGTCCAGATGGGTCAGACTCATTTTCCTTTTGGTCCTAGAATTGTACTGTTCTTGGGCCAAAACAGCTTAAGCTTTGTCTAATGGTACCTTCTGCGTTTTCCGCTGAAGCCCTACCTCTTTATACTACCCCAGTTTCCCCTGGGGCTATTTCTCACCCTGAAGGGTTCTGACCGCCACTTGTTTTTTATACAGTTATTACCTCTACTTCTGTGAGGTACTCCTTGAGGATCTTCTACTGGCTCTTCTAACAGATCCATATGAACCTCGGTAGACTTTTCACAATGTCACCAAGGGAGGCCCATATTGGAATATTGCACTCAATATTTTACTACTAAATACCCTCTATACAAGGTCTTCCTCTATAGAAGTCCTGTTCTAGTCCAGCTGTTCCACAGCACCTTGTCTGTACTTCAACTCCTCCATCCCCAGGATGCCTGAGGTTCTGAGGAGTAGCATGGCTCTTTCTAGATTCGCAACATGCCAGGACTCCCTCTGAGCATCTCAGCTTGGGAGTCCCCATATGTGAAGACTCATTCCTGCTTGTTCCTGGAGATAGCACAGTTACTTACCTGTAACAGGTGATCTCTGGGAACAGCAGGAATAAGTCTTCACAACCCACCCACCTCCCCTAGGAGTTGCATTTCTCTATCTCTATCTTTCCCTTCCTTGCTCTCTCTCTCTCTTTGCCTCAGCTTTAAAACTTAACTGAGGAGAGGCAGTTGGGAAAGGCGGGAAGGCAGCATGCAGACGTGTTGGGATGCTTCCAAAAGCGTTCTGATTGGACGCTGGGAAGCGTTCCCGCGCAGACTCCATCGGTACCGACGTACCCATATGTGAAGACTTATTCCTGCTGTTCCCAGAGATCACCTGTTACAGGTAAGTAACTGTGCTTTGTGGTGGGAGGAAACCACTTCCAGTACAAGGTGCTTCCATTTGGCCTAGCCTCTGCACACAGGTTGTTCACAAAGTGCCTAGCAGTGGTGGCAGCCTTCCTAAGAAACCAGGGGGCATTTGTCTTCCCATACTTGGACGACTGGCTCATCAGAGCCCAGTCAGCCTTGGAGGCCCAACAGGCCACGTCTCGCACTATCCAGTTGCTACAGCACCTAGGATTTGTGATAAATTAGACAATGTCCACTTTGGTTCCCTCTCAGGAACTGGAGTTCATAGGAGCGGGGTTAGACACACTTCAAGGAAGGGCTCATCTACCCGAAGACAGGGCACGGAGACTTGTGGCCCTAGTGCAGCAAGTGAGTCGCAGATCGCAGATCTCAGCAAGACACTTTCTGTGCCTTTTTGTTCACATGGTCTCCACGGTACATGTGACGCCCAATGCCCGCCTCCACATGAGAACAGCTCAGTGGTGCCTGAGGGACCAGTGGACGCAGGCCACAGGCTGACTCAGAGACAGCATAAAGTTGTCCAAACGACTGATGCAGTCGTTGACATGGTGACTTCAGCCATGCAACCTACTGGAGGGGGTGCCTTTGCAGTCTTCCCCGCACATGAAAGTGCTGACTACAGATGCATCCTTGCTGGGCTGGGGAGCCCATTGCCAGGAATTGTGTACTCGGGTTATGTTGTCTCCACAGGAGAGCATACAACAGATCAGTCTCCTTAGCTTCAATCCACCTAGTTCTACGGACCTTCTGTCAAACCCTGGCTCATCAGCCTGTCTTCATTCAGACGGACAACCAAGTGACAATGTTCTATGTGAACAAGCAGGGGGGCACAGGGTCTCGCATCCTCTGCCAAGAGACCCTGGACCTATGCTCATTTGCAGTCAGCCAAGGTATGAACCTCAAAGCAGTTTACTTGCCAAGTCAAGAGAACTTCTTAGCCGACAAGCTCAGCAGAATTTTGCAGCCGCACGAGTGGCAACTGGATCCCAATATAGTCCAACAGTTGTTCCAGTGCTGGGGGCGTCCATCCATAGATCTGTTTGCAAACCCACAGAATCACCAGTTGCCTCGCTTCTGCTCCAGATAGCCACACCCAAGCAGAGTGGCTGCGGATGCCTGTATGCGTTTCCTCCCACGCCCCTGGTGGCTTGGACTCTATTCAAGGTCCGTCAGGATAAGGCCTCGGTCATCCTGGTAGCTCCCAGGTGGCCGAGGCAGCCATGGTTTCCTCTGCTGCTTCAACTGGCGGCATAGGCCCTAATTCCTCTGGGATTGCACCCCAACCTCCTGTCGCAGGAGGGGGGGGGGGGGCACTCTCCTGCATCCCAGTCTCAGGTCTCTCAACCTGATGGCATGGCTGCTGAAAGGGTAGTTCTTGCACCACTTTTACTCCCTAAAAATATAGAGGATGCACTGTTAGCCTCAAGAAGGCAATCGACTACAAAAACCTATGCTTTCAAGTGGCATAGGTTTGAGGTGTGGTGTGATAAACAGGGAGAAAACCCTTTCTCCTGCCAAGTGTCAGTGGTATTGCAGTATCTGCTTCACCTCTCAGATTTAGGCCTCAAATCAAACTCTGTCCGAGTCCACCTCAGTGCCTTATCAGCACACCACTCTCCAGTGTAAGGACAACCTCTGTGCACCCTTTGGTGTCCAGGTTCCTGAGAGGTTTACTTCTGCTGAAACCACCAGTTTGCCCTCCGGCAACCGAATGGGATTTGAATGTGGTCATAGAGCAGCTTACTCGCCCACCTTTTGAACCGATGGCTACCTGCCATCTCCGCTTCCTCTCTTGGAAAGCGCTTTTCTTGGTGGCACTCACGTCGGCCAGACGAGTGAGTGAGCTGCAAGCTCTGGTTTCTAAAAGACCGTACACACGGTTCTATAGGAACAGGGTGGTGCTTCGCACTCACCCCAAGTTCCTCCCAAAAGTGGTCTCCTCATTCCACCTCACCCAGAAGGTGGTACTTCCAACCTTCTTTCCCAGGCCGCATGCCAGTCAGGCAGAAGCAGTCCTGCACACCCTGGACTGTAAGAGGGCTTTGGCCTTCTACATGGAGCATACGAGGGGACATAGAAGGGCTTCTCAGCTCTTCATCTCTTTTGACCCCAGTAAGCTGGGGATGCCTGTCTCCAAACGTACCTTGTCCACTTGGGTGGCTGATTGTATCGCCTGGGCATACAGGGCAGCCGATCTCCCGTTGCAGGGTCGAATCACGGCCCACCAGGTCAGGGCTAAGGCGGCGTCAGTGGCTTACTTCCGCTTTGTTCCACTGGCAGATATCTGCTGGGCCGCCACCTGGTCTTCAAGCCAGACCTTTGCGGCCCATTACTGCCTGGATAGGGAGTCCCAATGGGACAGTGCTTTTGGCCAGGCTGTACTCCGTAACCTGTTTAAGGTTTAGGCAACTCCTACCCTCTGACCCTTTGGTGTCATGCTACCGGAGTGTTACGTTCTCAGTTGAACTCCTATCATGGCTGCTGCGGCTCTTCTAGAGGGATCCTATTTTTCAGTTATGGGTTCTCGGTAGCCTATAGCTGTTGTTGTTGTTAAGTGCCGTCGAGTCGGAGTCGACTCATGGCGACCCTCTGGATAGCTATCCTAAATTGTGTTTGATCTTCAGTCAGGCAGCTCATTGTTGACAGACTGGTACCCGTAGCTGCTGTTATTGTATCGATCCATCTCATTGCTGGCCTTCCTCTTTTGCGTTGACCTTCTATCTTGCCAAGCATGATGTCTTTCTCTAATGATCTCTCTCTCCGCATGATGTGTCCAAAGTATGAAAGTCGAAGTCTTGTCATCTGAGCTTCTAAAGAAAGCTTAGGTTTGATCTCCTCTAGTACAGACTGATTTGTTCTTCGGGCAGTCCATGGTATACACAGTATTCGCCGCCAGCACCATAATTCAAAGGCATCAATTTTCTTCCTGTCTATCTTTTTCACTGTCCAGCTTTCACATCCATATGATGTTATTGAAAATACCATGGCTTGAACAAGTTGAATCTTTGTATGGAGAGAGACATCTCTGCTCTTGAGAATCTTATCTAGGTCTTTCATAGCCATTCTGCCAAGAGCAATGCGTCGTCTGATTTCTTGACTGCTTGTTGCTTCTTTATTGATAGCACAGGTACACTACCAAAAAACTGCCTCCAGTTTTGCAACTGATTCCTATAGATTTTGGGGTGCTGAATCCAGGAAAAATAGCCAAAATGTTCCATCACGTCACGTTTTCTTGCAAAATTAGATTTCTTACCCATATAAGGAATGTTCACATAATTTCTTTTTAGCCGACTGCAGTTTATTTTCTTGGCCCAAAATAGAGGTTGTAATGGTTAACTAACTAGAAACACTCCCTCATGATATTTTAGAGTGTTTTGTATTCATTTTATACATTAACAGGACAATTGGGAGGCGGGGGGCTAAATCCAGTACTCGCGCTGGCGCATGTTCTTTCCTGTTCGCCTCGCCTCGTTCGCTCGCTCAAACACGGTGGTTGCGACATGAACGTTCCTCTCAAATTTCAGTTTCTTGCAAGTTCATTATTACCTTTTGTTTGCTCAGTCGTAATCCCGCTTTATTCCGAAGTGGTTCACTACAGTTGTAGTTTGCAGTGCTGTGTATTTGTGATGGCTCACAGAGCCAGAGGTTGCGTCAACTCTCCGGACAGTTTTTGTTTTATTTGTGGGGAATATACCGTGAAAAAGCGGCAGAGGAACATTTCTGCGTTTATTAAAAAAGTATATTTCGCCTATTTCTGTTTGAAGTTAGGCGATCAAGACAAACCGTGGGCTCCTCACAAAGTGTGCAAGACATGTGAGGAAGATCTACGCTTATGGATGAAAGGTAAAAAACAAGCATTTCGTTTTGGAATACCTATGATGTGGCGTGAACAAAGAGACCACAGCAGTGACTGCTATTTTTGCTCTTGCATTGTGAAGGGATACAACTTAAAAAATAAGAACGTAATAAGTTACCCCAACCTTCCCTCAGCAATTAGGCCTATGCCTCATAGCAACGAAGTACCTGTGCCTGAACCACCAAAATCTTTGGATCATATTTGTGTGGACGGTTCTGATCATGATGAGACTCATCAGATGGCTTTTTCCCGATGAGTCCAGTACTTCCGAGTTTGAAACTGAACCAGATCCGAAACCTGAACTTTTCTCTCAAGCTGAATTGAATGATTTAGTCCGGGATTTAGGACTCCCAAAAGATGCTGCCCAACTGCTAGGTTCTCGGCTTAAACAGAAAAATCTATTGTCACCAGGAACAACTTTTTATTGGTACCGCAACCGCGAGACACAATTTTTGAAGTATTTCAGCAAAGAGGAAGATTTGGTATTTTGCAACGATATATACGGAGTGATGGAAAAGTTTAAACTCAAGTATGATCCTGCTGAATGGCGGCTGTTCATTGATTCGTCAAAAGACAGCATAAAAGGTGTTCTTCTTCATAATGGCAACACATTCGCTTCAGTTCCTATTGCTCACTCTGTTATTCTCCAAGAAAAATACGAGAATTTGGCCCTGATTCTTCAGAAGATTCGTTATGATGAGCATAAGTGGATGATTTGTGGAGACTTTAAAATTCTATCCATGCTATTAGGGCAGCAATCCGGTTTCACCAAATATCCCTGCTTCCTTTGCTTGTGGGATAGCCGGGCCCGCGACCTACACTGGGGGAAAAAAGACTGGCCAATTCGGGAGTATTTGAGACCCGGTGAGAAAAATGTTCTTCATGAGAGCTTGGTACCTTGTGATAAAATTCTATTACCACCTCTCCACATTAAGTTGGGTCTCATTAAGCAATTCATCAAGTCCCTTCCAAAAGATGGTGAGTGCTTTTGGTACCTTTGCTCAAAGTTCCCCCGACTTTCTGAAGCAAAGCTAAAGGAAGGAGTGTTTGTTGGCCCTGATATAAGGAAACTCATTTCAGATGGAGCATTTGCTGAAACGATGTCTGAGAAGGAAAAAGAAGCCTGGGATTCCTTCAAGGATGTTGTTCTCAAATTCTTGGGGAACAGGCGGGATGAGAACTATAAGGATATTGTTGCCAGGATGCTTAATGCCTTTAAAGAACAAGGCTGTAACATGAGCCTGAAAGTCCATTTCTTGCACTCCCATGTGAACTTCTTTCCCGAAAACTTGGGGGCGTACAGTGAAGAACAAGGTGAAAGGTTTCACCAGGACATCAAGGACGCAGAGAGAAGGTACCAAGGAAGATGGAACACCACTATGATGGCTGATTTCTGCTGGTTGCTGCTGCGGGAAACCCCAGATGAAAAATACGCCAAGCAGCGCACCAAGAGAAGCATTCGGGGAAAGAAGAAACGGGCCCACCAGGAGATTGATTGACCCAAGAATGACTTTAAAATCTAAACTGTGTTGACAAATATCGTGTTTTTACTAAACTTTGAAATAAAAATTTGCTAGTTATTACCACAGTGTCGGATCTCATTTATTAGAATTTTATTTTCACACCATCGGGTGTTTGTCTTCATGTATTGCAATGGTGCGGTTTGCGTTTTCTATTCTTACATACATACCTGTACAACATTTTTTGCACATTTCTTTGCTTTGCTTTGTGTCTAACCTCGCTCTTTTATGCTCAGTGTTTGTGCACATGTATGTGGCTGTTTTAAGTGCAGACAATTTTGCTACCATCACAGTGTGTTTTGTTGACATTACTCAATTCTTATGTGCTGCCTTGTTACAATTTTCTTTATTCTTATTTGAATAACTACTAAACAATTAGTATAAAGAATTCATCCAAGAAACTTTTATCTCGATCGCACTCAATCTGAAACGTTCACCTCAAACTGCTAACCCAATGTAGCAAAAGATCTGTACGTGATGGAGCAAATTGGTTACCAGATTTGGATTCAGCGCACCAAAAAACGTAAAAATCAATCGAAACATTAGAGGCAGTTTAAAAAAATTTTTTTTAGTGTACCTGTGTAGTTGATCCAAGTAAGTTAAAGTTATTCACGATTTCAATTTCTTCTCCTTCGACGATGAACCTGTTGATTATGCCTATAGCTAGGGAGTCCCATATGTGAGGACTGACTTCCTGCTTGTTCCTGGAGAAAGTGTAGTTACTCACCTGTAACAGGTGTTCTCCAGGGACAGCAGGAATCAGTCCTCATGACCCTCCCTCCTCCCCTGGAGTTGCAGTCCTATTATTATTATATTTTGTTCATTTTGCCGTCTTTTTAGCTATGTCATTTGAGTGAGCAAGATGGCACACTTGGGCGGGAAGGGGACCGTGCATGCGTGATGCAATCCCAAAGGCTTTCTCTGAAAACTGGGGATTGCTCCGCATGAGGGCTCCATCGGCGCTGACGTCACCCATATGTGAGGATTGATTCCTGCTGTCCCTGGAGAAACACCTGTTACAGGTGAGTAACTATGCTTTCTCATATCCTCCAGAAAGCTCTCCATCAGAAAGACCTATTCTTTCAAATGGCATAGATATGCTTCATGGTACTCTCAGAATGGTCACAACCCATTTGAAGTATTAGTACCTATGCTCCTCCAGTATCTTTTGCATTTATCTTCTCTGGGTCTTAAAACGAACTCCGTGCGAGTGCATCTTAGTGCTATTTCAGTTTTCCATAAGCTTGTGGAAGGCATACCCATCTCCACAGCTCCTCTGGTAGCACATTTTATGAGGGGTCTTCTCCTTACTAAACCACCCATCTGGCCACCACCAGTGGCTTGGGATCTCAATGTGGTACTAGCTCAACTTCTCAAACCATCGTTTGAGCCCTTAGCAACCACACAGCTCCAATACTTATCCTGGAAAGTATTATTCCTCATCGCCCTGACATCGGCAAGGTGCATTAGTGAGCTTCAGGCCTTAGTGGCTCATGCTCCGTATACATTTTTCATCATGACAAGGTCATCCTTCAGACACACTCCCACTTTCTTCCGAAAGTAGTATCACCTTTCCATCTTAATCAGTCAGTAATCCTACCGGTCTTTTTTCCAAGACCTCACGCTTCTCGTGCAGAAGCCACCCTACATACATTTGACTGTAAGAGGGCTCTAGCCTTCTATCCCCAAAGGACTGAGGACATTAGGAAGTCCTCCCAGCTCTCCATCTCCTTTGATCCTTCTCACCTGGGCCTTCCGGTGACCAAACGTACACTGTCCACTTGTATTTCTTTCTCATATGATGAAGCAGGTCTTTCCCTCATGGGACACGTAACTGCACAGAATGTCCGAGCAATGGCAACCTGTGTTGCTAACCTCCGGTCAGTAGCCATTGACGAGATTTGCCGAGCTGCTACATGGTCCTCTATCCATACCTTCACAGCCCAATACTGCTTGGACAAGGACTCCTGCCGGGATGCAGCCTTTGGCCAGGCGGTTCTTCAGGATCTCTTTGGAATGTAAAAACAACTCCTACCCCCCCCACCCACTTCTTGCCAGATCTCCTTGGCGGGGAAGTCTAGGTTCAAATGACCTCGTCTGACTTTCTGACAGTGTTTAACTCTTCAGAGATCTGGGAGCTAGGGAGTCCCATATATGAAGATTATATTCCTGCTTGTTCCTGGAGATAACGTAGTTACCTGTAACAGGTGATCTCCGGGAACAGCAGGAATTTAGTCTTCACAACCTACCCTCGTCCCCTTGGAGTTGTAGGATTCTTTCTATTTTGTTTTTTCCACTCCATTTCTTCAGCTACAAACTTATCTGAGGAGAGGGAGTTGGGAGAGCGGGAAGACAGCGGCACAGGTGCTGTGGATTGCTCCCAAAGGCTTTCCTATTGGTAGCTGGGGAGCTTCCCACACGGGCTCCATTGGTACCTGATGTCACCCATATGTGAAGACTAAATTCCTGCTGTTCCCGGAGATCACCTGTTACAGATGAATAACTATGCTTTTCAGTCAACACATGATCAAACTCTGGCATTCATTATCAGAGGGTGTAGTAAAAGCTGTTAGTATTGTTGTTGTTGTTTAGTGCTGTCGAGTCTGGATAGTTGACCTAAACTGTGTTTGGTCTTCAGTCAGGTGACTCATTGTTGATGAAGTAAGTCCAGTGCAGACCTTCTGCCCTGGACAGTTGTGTTTTAATGTAAACCGCACTGATGCAGAAGAGCGTGGTATATAAGAAAGTTAATTAATTAAATTAAATTAAGTGGCACCCATAAGCTGCTGTTATTGTATCAATCCATCTCATTGCCGGCCTTCCTCTTTTACATTGCCCGTCTACCTTGCAAAGCATTATGTCTTTCTCCAACGATCTTTCTCTTCGTATGATGTGTCCAAAGTATGAAAGTCGAAGTCTTGTTATCTGAGCTTCCAAGGAAAGCTTAGGTTTGATCTCCTCTAGTACTGACTGGTTTGTTCTTCGGGCAGTCCATGATATACCATAATCCTGCAACACAACAATACCATTACACGGTCCTGTTTTAAACAATTCAGCAAAGACATATTTTTAAAAGAAATACTGCCTCAACTTAATACTGATTCAAATTACCTAGTTGTACCATTAGAAAACTGGAATTCTGTTATTAATAATCCAGCATCTACCTCCCCACCTAAGCCTAACAATCGCTGTAGTCGTTCAAATATCTGGTACTCACAGGAACTTAGAAAATTAAATCGAAGATTAAGAAAATGAGAACAAAAATGGAGTATGAAAAGACTACCAGAGGATAGGAATAGTTATATGACCACCCTCCAAGCCTACCGAGACAGCATAAACAAGCATAAGAAAAACAACTATACTAAGTTACTTCTGAAATCCCTAAATCGACCAAGGGAACTATTTGAGATTGTGAGATCTCTAACACGATCTATCTAATAGGGAGGACAACTCTATCAACATCAACCTACAAGCGTTAGCCAGTCACTACATGAGTAAACTACGATTGCAGACAGATACACCACTAATTCCTGTCCTTCTACCCAACATGACCACTGCACCATGGCAATCATTTACCCAAATCAGTCTAGAACACACAGATAAAATCATTATGTCAATTAATACTACTACATCCTCAATTGATCCATGTCCTGTCAGTTGGTTAAAAATGGCTGGAGCAGAAATGACAACTTACATACTTAAAATAGTCAACCTCTCACTCTCCTGTGGCCATATGCCTGCAGCCTTAAAGAAAGCCTCAATTAGACCAATCCTGAAACAGAGTTCTTTGGACAAAACAAACCCTAATTAATACCGCCCAATTTCAAGCTTTCCATTTATGGCAAAAATAATTGAAAAGATAGTCCAAAAACAACTTAAAGACCACTTAGATAATCATGCCCCCCTAGACCCACATCAGTATGGTTTTAGACCCTGCCATGTAGTTGAAACACTTCTTCTGGCCGTGTTCGATAACCTCATTAAAGGAACAGCAGGAACTAAACAAGCCTTTATACTGATATTCAATATCACCGCAGCATTTGACTCTCTTAATCACTCCATCTTATTATCAAGACTGAGGCAAATTGAGATTGATGGCTCTACCCTCCAATGGTTTAAATCTTATTTAACTAATCGCACCCAGCAGGTAAAAATTGGACAACCCATATCTAACACATATAGGGCCCGATTCTGTCCCACAAATAGTGAGGATGGACATCCCAGCTATTCGTGCCCTCCCCGCCAGCGTCTAATCTCCCCAGCGGTTATACGGAGAGGTTAGACGGGGCGGAGTTAGGGCGGGCAGTGGGCAGTCACCGGCCCTGGACGTATAGGGTCGATTCTAATGTCTGCCCTGTACATCCAGGGCCGGCAACTTGTGCAAGGAAGTTATTCCCCCTCCGAGGTGGAATAACTTCCCTGGACATTCTTTTTTGGCAGGCCCTGGGCGCGGATGGAGCAGAGGGGTTCCAGGGACATTCCCCACAACCTGACCCTGGCCTTAGGAAGCCAGATCAGGGGTCAGGCTGCGGGGAAAGTCTTTGTGAAGCCGGCGGCTGGGATCGCGGCTTTACAATAGAGCTGCGGTGCAGTGGCAACCGGATGCCATGGCACCGCAGCTCCATTGTAAATCCCTGACTGAGTTAGTCGGGCTTTTCCTGTACATGCAGGCCGGGCTGAATCGCAGTCCCAGCCTCCACGTACAAGGCTGTTTGCAATTCTGGTCCCGCGAGGCTTGACGTGCCCCATGAGATCAGAATCACGACCCCCCCCCTCTGTCCATCCAGTTCAAACTGGACGTACAGAGGGGGCTGTACGTCAGGGATGGAATGAGCCTAATAGTCAACACAGGAATCTGTCAAGGCTCATCTCATTTACCTTCAACCAACCTGCACATTTTTCAAAAGCACAATGTAAATTACCACATTTATGCGGACAGTATAATTATGTACCTCCCAATCAATACAGATAGTCCTAACCTTCAGCAAATAATAACCTGCTTTAATGAAGCCTCACAATGCCGCTGGTCATATAACCTCAGAATAAATTTTAGTAAAACTGAGATACTATTTATCACCAGAAACAGACTTCATACCCCCACCTAAAATACAAGTCAAAGAAGCTACCCTTGAAGTAAGAAATTGTTAAATATCTAGGTATCATATTAGATCAAAATCTAAACCTAGCATCCCACATCAATAACACAACCCAAGCTATCTACAGAAAAATTAGAATGTTCCATCATCTAAGACCCTTACTAGATCCATGCGATTTCCGATCTCTTCTCCAAGCCATGATTTACCCTTATATTGACTTTTGCAACAGCATAGTCCAAGGCTTACCTAAGCATACACTGATGCCACTGCAGATGGTATAACACACAGCAGCTCGTATAATTTATTATTTATTTATTACATTCTCTTATATACCGTGCTATTCTGCATCAGTGCGGTTTACATTGAACAAACTGAAATTACATTGAACAGGGCATTATAACTTGGAGATAACTATTTTACAGGGAACATGGGCTATGGAGGGTTAAGTGGCTTGCCCAAGACCACAAGGAGCACCTGTGGGAATAGAAACCCCAGTCCTTCCGGCCCAAGGTTGCTGTCCTCTAGTGGGATTTGAACCCCCGACCTTCCGGCCTGAAGTACCTCGTCCCAACCACTAGGCCACTCCTCCACTCCAGAAGGCTCCCAGATCTGAGCACATCACTCCCATAATGAGACAGTTACGCTGTCTCCCCATACATAGAAGAATCCAGTACAAAAACTTAATTATCACATTCAAACTAATGCATGTCATATCCCCATCCCACCTTGGATCTCTAATTAACAGGATCCCAAATAACAGACAAAGACGTGGAGATGCTCAAAACTCCCTAGCCATCCCAACAGAATTCAGAAGGACCAAACAGTCAACTAGTAATAGAGCCTTTTCTTACTATGCCCCAAACTTTTGGAACTTCCTCCCAGCTAGAATAAGAAACATAGACCTGTCCACCTTCCAGAAAAATATTAAGACATTGCTTTTCTCGGATCATTATCAAACTAAACAAACCAAAACAGATACTGAACCAACATAAATTATTCCCTGATCATAACACTCAACACACTCCTTTTCATTCTAAACCTATGTAAATACATCACACAATGTAAAGATGTAAACCACTCCAAAATCTTATTTTAAATATGTTTCGCTGTTGTAAATAAGTTACTGCTGGTTACCTTGTGTGAAAGTTTTGCTCACTACTAACTTTTGTGTTTTGCTAAATACTGTTCATTGTATGTGTTATCGTTCTTTGTAAACCGCTTTGATTACTTGATAAGGCAGTAGAAAAGAAATCTAAATAAATAAATATACACTGTATTTGTCGCCAGCACCATAATTCAAAGGCATCGGTTTTCTTCCTGTCTATCTTTTTCACTGTCCAACTTTCGCATCCATATGATATTATTGAAAACACCATGATTTGAACAAGTCAAATCTTTGTATGGAGAGAGACATCTCTGCTCTTGAGAATCTTGTCTAGGGCCTTCATAGCCATTCTGCCAAGAGCTTTGTATTGTTGGATTTCTTGACTGCTTGTACTTTCTTTATTGACAGAGGACAACTTTAACCTACTTGGATCAACAATTTCAGTTTCTTCTCTATCAGTGATGAACTTATTGATTTTGTCAGTTCTCAGGATCTTTGTCGTCTTAATGTTAAGGTGCAGGCCCATTTTAAGACTATGTTCTTTGATCTTGAGAAGCAAATGTTTCAGATCATCTTCACTTTCAGCTAGTAATGTGGTATCATCAGCATAGCGAAGGTTGTTGATGAGTCTTCTACCAATCTTTACATCTCAGTTGTCTTCCTACAGTCCTGCCTCTCTGATGATTTATTTTTCATATACGTTAAACAGGTAGGGAGAAAGTATGCAGCCTTGTCATACACACCTTTGTTGATTTTTAACCATTCTATTTCTCCTTGTTCCATTCAAACTGTTGCTTCTTGATCAATGTAAAGGTTGTGTAAGAGAACTATCAGGTGCTCTGATGCTGAATATTTATTTATTTATTTATTTATTTATTTATTTATTTGAACAGTTTTTATATACCGCCATTTCCAAGGATCAACAGCGGTTTACATTACAACAACATAGTTATACAGTTAAACAGTTTAACGGTTAAACGGTTACATAGAACATTATGAACAATTTGAACATTATGAACAATTTGAACAATATTACATTATAACATGAGTTGAATAGAACAATATTGATTAATGTGATTAGGGTATTACAAAGACCAAACAAGAACAATATTTGATTAAGTTACAGTAAAACTGTACATCAATAATATGTTACAATATAACAGGAACAACAACAATATCAATCAAATGTTTGAACTATAATACATTTAAACTATATTACAGGTATTAAATATTACTTTGATTATATATATGTGTAAGGAATCATTTTATGATAATTATCGTTTGCAGTTGTGGATGTCTAATTATAGATATGCATTAGGGTAATGTGAAAGATTCAGTTATGGAGGTTGGGAAACTATAATTGTTTCTCCATTGTTGTAGTGTTGACAAAATAGATATGTTTTTAAGTCTTTTCTAAATGTTTGAAGGTCTTTAGATTCTCTTAGTTGTTTTGGAAGATTGTTCCACAGTATTGGTGCGACAAACGAAAAGGCACTATTACTAGTTGATTGTTTTGATTTTCTTATTAGATCTGGAACTGCTAGTGTGTTGAGGTTTTTTTTCCTTTTTTTCCTAGTTTCTAGAGGACTGTGAAGAAGAGTAGTTAAGTATGATGGGGCTATGCTATTAATTAATTTAAAAGTGGTTAATAGTATTTTGTATTGGATCCTACTGAATATGGGTAGCCAATGTAGTGTGTATAGAATGGGGGTAATGTGGTCAGATAGTTTGGCTTTGAATATAACTCTTGCTGTTACGTTTTGGGCCATTTGTAATATTTTGATGTTCTTCTTAGTTATACCATGAAGTATGCTATTACAGAAATCAAAATGTGGTAAAACCAAGGCTTGAGTAACGGTTCTAAAGTCTTCATCTTGTAGTAGTGGTCTTAATTGTTGTATAGAGCGTAATTTGTAATATATTGTTTTTGTTAGTTTTTTAATGTGTGTAGTGAAACTGAGAGCTTTGTCTATGATAACTCCTAGATATTTGATTTCTTCTTTGATAGGGAGAGTCGTGTTCAGGATTTTAATGTCAGGTTGGGGGGTATATTTTGTGTTTTTTGTCACAATCATGACTTCAGTTTTTTTGATGTTAATAGATAAGTTATTTAATTGGAGCCAGTCCTCAGCTTCCATTAGGCAGTTTATTAGATTATTATGGTTTGGGTTGGTTATGTTAAATTCAGAGAATAGCATGATGTCGTCTGCATATATATGATATTTAATCTTGTGTTTTGAATACTTATGCTTCTTAATGTGTCCCAGAGTTTCTCATGGTTTACACCAGGGGTCTCAAACTCAAATTGCTTTGAGGGCCGAATGAGGACTTGTAAAGTAACCCGGGGGCCGCATAAGACGCCGGGCCTCATTTGCATAAGGGGCCTCATTTGCATAAATATTTGCATAATGTTACCATGCACTAACTTTTAGTAAACATGCCTCTTTAATGAGTGCATGGATAAAGAAAGACTAAAAGATTTAGAAACAGGAAGACAATAATTAAACTGGGAACCCCAAAAGCCAAACTTGGAATGTACAACAACACTGTAGAAATAAAACTATAAATTAATTTCCTCTTGTACTAAACAAAGCGCAAACATTAATGATGCACATTTCCCAGAGCTGACATATTCCAGTTAATAAATTCAAAATAAAGAGATATTTTTCTACCTTTTGTGCATTTTTTTTCAGTTGCAATTGTTCCAGCCACTTTCTTCTGGTTTCTTCATGTCTTCTGCTAACTCTCCATCGTCTGCTGTCCATTTGCCCTTTCTTCTCTCCTAGTTTTTTTTTCCATTCTCTCTCTACATCTGCTTTAACATACTAATCTTTCTCCTTTTTCTCTTTCCTCATTCCTATTTCATCCACTCAAATTTTACCCCTCCATCCTCAATCCCCACTTACTCTCCCAATACCTGGCCAATTGTAGATTTGTCTTCTCTCCCAGACAAAATATTTTTCCCCTCTCCATTTCACTTTCCCAGCTCCATCCCATTCTAATCCTCCCCCAACATCAGCTCCCTTCTAGTTCCAGCCCCACCCAGCATACGCTCCCTTCTAGTCCCTGCATCAGTCCATTTCCAATCCTAGCCCCCCATCAGCCCATTTCCAATCCTAGCTCCCTCCCCTCACAGCCCATTTCCATTCCAAGCCCCCTCCCCATCAGCCATTTGCAGTTCAAGCCCCCCTTCCAATCAGCCCACCTCCAGTCCTAACCCCCATCTGCCCATTTCCAGTCCTAGCCCCCACCATAGCCCATTACCAGTCATAACCCCCCCCCTGCCAATAGCCCACTTCCAGCCCTAACCCCCATTACCCCATTTCAGTCAGCCCCTCCATAGCTCATTACCAGTCCTAACTCCCCCCATCAGCCCACTTCCAGTCCTTCCTAACCCCCACCTGCCCATTTCCAGTCCTAGCCCCCACCATAGCCCATTACCAGTCATACCCCCCCCCCTGCCAATAGCCCATTTCCAGTCCTACCCCCCCTGCCAATAGCCCATTTCCAGTCCTACACCCCCCCTGCCAATAGCCCATTTCCAGTCATAACCCCCCCTGCCAATAGCCCATTTCCAGTCATAACCCCCCCCTGCCAATAGCCCATTTCCAGTCCTACACCCCCCCCTGCCAATAGCCCATTTCCAGTCATACCCCCCCCCCCCCCGCCAATAGCCCATTTCCAGTCATAACCCCCCCTGCCAATAGCCCATTTCCATTTCCAGTCCTACACCCCCCCTGCCAATAGCCCATTTCCAGTCATAACCCCCCCCTGCCAATAGCCCATTTCCAGTCCTACACGCCCCCTGCCAATAGCCCATTTCCAGTCCTACACCCCCCCTGCCAATAGCCCATTTCCAGTCCTACCCCCGCCTGCCAATAGCCCATTTCCAGTCCTACACCCCCCCCTGCCAATAGCCCATTTCCAGTCCTACACCCCCCTGCCAATAGCCCATTTCCAGTCCTACCCCCCCCCTGCCCATAGCCCCTTTCCCGTCCTACCCCCCCCCCTGCCAATAGCCCCTTTCCCCTCCCCCACCCCCCCCCTGCCAATCGCCCATTCCCCGCCCTCCCCCCCCCCCCCGGGTAAATAAAAAAAACACCTGGCTTCTTCTGCTGCTGCTGCTGCAGCAGAAAATCAGCTGTCCCGCGGCCCCTTCCTCTCTGCCCGGAGATCCCTCATTGTGCTTCATCAGCGTGTGCTTCTTAAGCCGCGAAGAGAGTATTTCCCTCTCGCGCGGCTTAAGCCTATTCACTTGTCAAGCCTCGCGAGAGGGGAATACTCTCTTCGCGGCTTGAAAAGCACACGCTGATGGAGCACAATGAAGGATCTCCGGGCAGAGAGGAAGGTACCGCAGCACAGCTGATTTTGCTGCTTGAGCAGCAGAAGCCCGTTTTAAAAAAAAAATTGACAGTCGATTCTGCCGCTGCCACGGCGGCAACGGCAGAAGCAAGGCTTTTTTTATTTCCCTCCGTCGCGGGCCGCACAACCTTCCCTCGGGCCGCGTGTTTGAGACCCCTGGTTTACACAGTCAAAAGCCTTGCTGTAGTCAAAACACATATGGATATTGTTTTGGTATTTTGTCTTTTCAAGGATCCATCTCACATCTGCAATGATGTCTTTCATTCCTTGCCTTTTCCTGAACCATGCTTCCACTTGTTCCAGGTATGGTTGTAGTCTCTGCTGAATGATCTTGAGTAGAATCTTGCTGTCATGTGGGATCAAAATGATTGTGCGATAATTTCCACAGTCAGTCAGGTCCCCTTTCTTCAGTATTGGTTTAAACACAGATCTTTTTCGGTCAGTTGGCCATGAATTTGTCTTCCAAATTTCCTGGCAGAGCCTTGTAAGTCTCGTAGCGGCTGCATCAGATTGCTGTAATACTTCAATGAGAATGCCATCAGTGCCCACTGCTTTGTTCTTTGATAAGGCTTTCAATTCTGCTTCGAAAAACCCTACTGTGGATGAGCTGAAGACTTCTCAGAGTAAAATATAAGCAAATCATCACTGCTTTTAAATTGCACAATGATATCTCCCCCTCCTACCTCTCCACTGTAATAAAATCTCAAACTGACACCAGACACAAGCGAAAGCGCGCACAAAACCTCCTGCAAATATCATTCCTAATACGCAACATCAAACGGTATGGAAGCAATAGGGCATTCAGATACACAGCCCCTATACTCTGGAATGCTCTCACTGACCAAATCACGGCTATCAAAGACCTCCTAACATTCCGCAAGGAATTAAAAACACACCTTTTCTCAGAATATTATAATGATCACCTATCCAACAACACATCCAATAACTCTACCCTGATGGCCTAACACATCCTATCTCCCTTCCTTAACTCATTGTAATTAGCTAAGAGAATCCAGTCTTTACTATGCCTTTGTAATAGTGTGCACTGGTATGTATATAGTTCTTGTTCTAAGTTCCTTGTTTAAATTATGTAATGGTTAAATATGTTCCATGTACCTTTGAGTTACAGTTCCATGTAAACCGCCCCTGATCGCTGAAAGGGGCGGTATAAAAAAAAAAAAGTTCAAATAAATAAATAAATAAAGCCAGTTGTTAGTGTAGTTGGTTTTAAAAGATGTTTGGACAAGCTCCTGGATTAAAAGTCCATAAACCTGTATTAAAGAGGACCAAGGAAATCTACTGCTTACCCCTGGGATAAGCAGCATGGAATCTGTGTACCTTTTTGGGAACCTGACTGGTACTTGTGACTTGGATTGGCCGGCATTGGAAACAGGATACTGGGCTTGATAGACCCTTGGTCTGACTCAGTATGGCCAAGAAAAGCGATCAGTGATGTTGTACTGAAGAAGCCAGTTTGGACTGGTCTGTGAGTACTGAGGTCTTTTTTGCTTCTGCTCTGGATACTCTGAGTGTAATTCAATAGAAAGTGAGTTTAATCTGAGGGGGTTACTATATTTTAGGTATATTTTCCCCTGTTTTGAGTTTATTTGAGGTCATTAAAAGTTGTGACATCTTTCTGCATCACAATGCACTGATAGTCCACATTAAGGTCTTTCTTTAGAGAGAGTTGTAAGGTCCAAAAGTAAAGGAAATGCTTCCCAAAATACGATAACAAGCTGTAAGCCATGGAAGTAGGCTCCTTTTGCCCATCCTGTGAGATTACCCTCTAATTTCGAGTCTTTATTCTGAACTGGTAGGTCTCAATCTCCAGGAACAAGCAGGAATAAGTCCTCACATATGGGTACGTCGGTACCGACGGAGCCTGCGTGGGAATGCTCCCTAGCTTCCCAGAAAGAAAGCTTTTGGGGCATCCCACAGCGCATGTGCGCTGCCTTCCCGCCTTTCCTACCAACTCTCCTCAGTTCTTCTTTTCCGCTGAGCCAGCAGGTCGTGTTCCTGTCACCGCTGAAGAAGTTCTTTATTTTAATTTATTTCTTTGGTCATGTGTCTGCCTTCCCCGATGCCGGACCGGTACCGCCGGTCTTTTCTTTTCTTTTCTTTTAAAAAAAAAAATATATATATATACTTTTCCTCACTTGGTGTATTTTTCTTCTTAGGCCTCCAGGCCCACAAGAACTTTTCCCTCATGGAAAAACCAGCCTCCGGCTTCAAAAAATGCACTAAGTGTAGCGGTACAATTTCTGTTACAGATACCCATGAATGGTGTCTTAAATGTTTGGGGCCTGAACACTCCATTCTGGATTGCCAGTCCTGCTCTCTAATGTCTAAACGAGGGTTACAGAACCGAGCAGCCAAGCTCCATGTGCTGTTTCCCACGGATGCACCAGCGGTGGCATCGACATCTTCCAGGTCTTCCTCTCCCGATGGGTCTCAGGTAACCAAACATAATCCTAGCAGGTCCTCGAAGGGCAAATCTCCCTCCAAGCATTGAGATGCCTCCGGGCTTGCCCTTGAGGATCCTGCCCCAGCCAAACAACCCCGGCGGGAAGCTCCGGCTTCCAAAGCTCCTCCTATGGGGTTACAGGTTGACATCGATGGCACGGCCTCGACCGATCACCTGTTAGACTGCTCTGGGGTACCGGCACAATCTCCCGGTACCGACATCCAGGCAGTCGTGGCGTCCATGGATCACACTGTTCAATCCATGCAGCAGGCTATAATGGCTTTTATTAAGGCTGCGACGCCGACGGTACCGCAACGAAGCTCGTTGTCGGTACCGGTACCGACTGCATCGACATCGGCCAGGATACCGACTCAGGTTCCCTGTCCAGGTACCGGGGACGCCCGATGTCGGTACCGATCGATACGCATATCGATCGTTGGAAGGGGACAGACGATACTTCGATTCCTCTGATGATTCTGATTCCTCAGATGAGTCTCCTGAAGTATCCATTACCCTTCCTGAGGAGCCTGCTTCTCCAAAAAGGAGAATGTCTCCTCCAGAGGATTTGTCCTTTCAAGACTTCATAATAGAAGTGGCTAAAGGACTCTCTATTTCCGTAACCTCTGAAGCAGAGCCTAGAGCAAAAAAATTAGATATTTTAGGATACTCTAAGGCTCCTAGAGAGGCAGTCACCTTGCCAATTCATGAAATTCTTCATGAACATATGATTGACTTATGGGAGACTCCTCTCACCCTTTCTCCTCATTCTCGCAGATTGGACACTATGTACCGTGTCCCTCCTTGTCCTGGATTTCAGAAAACTCCGCTTCCTCACCACTCTATTGTGGTGCAGTCAGCTATGAAAAGGATAAAGAGTACCAAAAGACACTCTTCTGCTCCTCCAGGAAGAGAATGCAGGACCTTGGATGCTTTTGGTAGAAAAATCTTCCAAGCCAGCATGCTTATTGCCAGAATCAACTCATATAGCCTTTATATGGGTATGTTTCTAAAGGAAGTTGCACTAAAGCTGCACAACTTTCTCCCTTTTATTCCAGAGGATAGAAGGGATGAGTTCCTCCTTTGGCTTAAGCATACTCAAGACATTTCAAAGTTTTCCAATAGGGCAGCCTTTGACTCCTTTGAAGGTGCCAGCAGAGCCTCAGGCATTGCCATAGCTGCTCGCAGAATTGCTTGGCTCCAGGCTTCTGATCTAGAACCCTGGGTTCAGGATGGCTTGGGAAATCTGCCCTGTACTGGTGAAAATCTCTTTGGCAGAGAGTGGCAAATAAAAGCCACTCAAATAGATGCAGAGAATTCTGCTCTGGATAGACTTTTTACAAAAGGAGCAGATTTCCTTCCACTTCTGGCCAACAATCTTCTACAGGTCGCTTTGCTACTAAGCGTCAGCAACCTAAACAGGCCAGGCCTAAACCTGAAGGGGATGCTACAACCCAGCAGTCCCAACCCCCTCAGGGTTTTTGACTTGATACTAGAGAACTTAACCTTTCTGGCTCTACAACAGCCAGAACCTCTCACCATTCCAGGAAGGTTAGCTCATTTTGCTCCCAGATGGGAGCAAATCACATCAGAGCAGTGGACCCTCTCCATCATAAGAGAGGGCTACAAACTTCATTTCTCAGACCTTCCTCCCTACACCATGGTGAGACATTTCAATTCTCCCACATCTCTCCTCGACCTTCTGGATCAGGAGGTAACTACCCTTCTGGCCCAGAGGGCCATAGAAGAAGTTCCTCTTCTTCAACAGGGGTCAGGGTTTTACTCCCCCTACTTTCTCATTCCAAAGAAAACAGGGGGATACAGACCCATTCTAGATCTCAGAGAATTGAACAAATTTCTATGCAAGGAGAAGTTCAAGATGCTTTCTCTAGGCACTCTCCTTCCATACCTACAGAGTCAGGATTGGCTTTGTTCTCTAGATCTCAAGGATGCGTACACTCATGTCCTCATCCATCCATCTCACAGAAAATTCCTACGTTTTCTGTTCCAGGGAAAACATTACCAATACAGAGTCCTTCCTTTCGGTCTGGCCTCTGCTCCAAGAGTGTTCACCAAATGCATGGCAATAGTTGCTGCATTTCTACGCACTCTGTGAATCTTTGTCTTCCCATATCTGGACGACTGCTCATCTGAGCTCCAACCCAGTCGGAGGCTCAGATCTCCCTGAACCGCACCAGGTGCATTCTGCAATACCTGGGACTTGTGGTAAACCTCCCAAAGTCCCAGCTCACCCCTACTCAGTCCCTGGAATTCATAGGGGCCTGGTTGGTCACCACTTCTGCAAGGGTCTACCTTCCCCAGGCCCGTTGTCAACATCTAGTGCAGTTAGCCTCCCAGATTCAGTCAGAGAGCCACTTAACTGCCAGGGAGATGCTACAGCTGCTAGGCCATATGGCTTCCACAGTACATGTGGTGCCCTATGCTCGCCTACACATGAGAGCAGCTCAATGGACTTTGTCCACCCAGTGGACTCAAGCTTCAGGAGCTCTCTCAGACCAAATAGCAAACTCCAAACGTCTCTTTTGGTCTCTCCAATGGTGGATGTCCACTCAAAATCTGTTGCTGGGGTCCCCCTTTCAACCTTTGTTGCCCCAAGCAATCCTCACAACAGATGCCTCCCAAACAGGTTGGGGAGCTCATCTACAAGACCTCTCCACCCAAGGTACTTGGTCCCCACAGGAGACCTCTCTTCATATCAACCACTTGGAACTTCGAGCAGTGTTCCTAGCTCTCAAGGTCTTTCATACCCTTCTCAGCTACCAGACAGTCCTCATTCAGACGGACAATCAGGTAGCCATGTTTTACATAAACAAGCAAGGAGGAACTGGCTCTCTGTCGCTTTGCAACGAAGCTGTAAGATTATGGGCCTTCGCCAGAGAGCATCAAATCCATCTCCTGGCAGTATACCTCCCAGGAATTCAAAACTCTTGGGCAGACAGACTCAGTCGAGTTCTGCTTCCACACGAATGGTCCCTGCACATGGATCAGGTACTCAGAATCTTCCAGGAATGGGGAACCCCGGACATAGACCTCTTTGCAAGTCTGTGGAATGCCAAACTTCCCCGGTTTTGTTCCAGAATTCCGTGTCAGGGAGCTCAGGCCAAGGATGCCTTCCTCCTTCATTGGGGTCAGGACTTCCTGTATGCCTTTCCACCCATTCCTTTGATTCCCAAGACTCTGTTCAAACTCCAGAGGGATCAAGGATCTATGATCCTCATAGCTCCACGCCAAGTGTGGTACCTTCTATTTCTGCATCTCTCCCAAGCCCCCTCCCTGGACTTGGGAGCTGCGCCAGACCTTCTGTCCCAGGAGGAGGGGACTTTGTGGCATCCAAACCCCAAGTCCCTTCACCTCAGAGCTTGGTTACTGAAGGCCTAGACCTTCAAGACTTCAATCTTTCTCAGCAAGTGAAGGATATCCTCCATGCTTCCAGGAAACCTTCCACTAGGCGTTCCTATGCTTTTAAATGGAAAAGATTTTCCATTTGGTGTGCTCAAAAGGGTCTTGACCCTCTGGCACTTCCTGTGAATTCTCTATTAGAATATCTCCTGCATCTTTCCAATGCAGGCCTTAAGACGAATTCAGTAAGGGTCCATTTAAGTGCTATTGCAACATCCCATAAGCCTATCAATGGACAACCTGTTTCCTCTCATCCTCTTATTGCAAGATTCATGAGAGGCCTAACTTTAACTAAACCTCCCATTCGACCTCCTCCGGTGGCATGGGACTTAAATTTGGTTCTTGGTCAGCTTATGAAGCCACCTTTTGAACCCTTAGCCACTACCTCCTTGAAATTTCTTTCCTGGAAGGTTATTTTTCTTATTGCAATCACTTCTGCTCGCCGCATCAGTGAACTGCAGGCCTTAGTGGCTAATCCACCTTATACAAGGTTCCATCATGATAAGGTAGTCCTTAGGACAAATCCTCACTTTATGCCTAAAGTGGTCTCACCTTTTCATCTTAATCAAGAGGTATATTACCTGTCTTTTTTACAGCTCCTCATGCATCCAGTGCAGAGAGGAACCTTCATACTCTAGATTGTAAAAGAGCTCTTGCTTTTTACTTACACAGGACACAGCAACATAGAAAGTCTTCCCAGCTTTTTGTTGCTTTTGATCCTTCTCATTTAGGACTTCCAGTCTCTAAGAGAACACTGTCCAATTGGATTGCTCAGTGTATTTCTTTTGTTTACCAGAGTAAGAACCTTTCTCTGGAGGGCCATGTCACAGCTCACAATGTGCTTATCTTCATTCTGTGTCCATCGACCAGATCTGTCGAGCAGCCACCTGGGCCTCGGTTCATACCTTCACAGCCCATTACTGTTTGGACAAGGACTCCCGCCGGGATGCCTTGTTTGGTCAGGCTGTCCTCAGACACCTGTTCCATTCTTGAACAACTTCTGCCCTCCTTCCCTGAATGGATGCCTGAGATCCATAGGAAGACGAGGAACCCTACAGGGTCTCATACCCTTGGGGATCTCCCAGGCATCTTAGCTAGGGAGTCCCCATATGTGAGGACTTATTCCTGCTTGTTCCTGGAGATAGCACAGTTACTTACCTGTAACAGGTGATCTCTGGGAACAGCAGGAATTAGTCCTCACAACCCTCCCACCTCCCCTAGGAGTTGTATTTCTCTTTCTCTTTCCTTTCCTCTCTCTCTCTATTGTCTCAGCTTTAAACTTGAACTGAGGAGAGTTGGTAGGAAAGGCGGGAAGGCAGCGCGCATGCGCTGTGGGATGCCCCAAAAGCTTTCTTTCTGGGAAGCTGGGGAGCATTCCCGCGCAGGCTCCGTCGGTACCGTCATACCCATATGTGAGGAATAATTCCTGCTGTTCTCAGAGATCACCTGTTACAGGTAAGTAACTGTGCTATCATGCATCGTGCTCCCTCCATCGGGATCACATAGCAGATCCTTCTAGGACCGCATTGCGAGCAGATCCTCTCATGTCTCTTGACAACTCTCTGTGGGGTTACGTGACTTTTTGGTAGTTTCAGAGGTCTGGCTTGAGGGCTGAAGGTGAGTTTTGAAAGAATCAGTCTTCCTGAAATCACCTTAGAAAATGAAGAAGGTTATGTATCCCCTAAATATGCATCTCCAGGAGTTGGTAAGATACCTAGTTCTCTAATAAAAAAAATATGCAGAAGAAAAAAAGCAGTTCATGAACAAAACAGCACCTTGGGCAAATACTGCTTTCAGTGCCCGCTGCCTTTTTGTCTCATATTGTACTTGCATGCTTGCAGACTGATTCAAGAGTGGCATGATTTGATTTCCACCTCTACACCGCACCTTCCGAGCTTGATGCCCAGGCAGATCACCCTTTTTGCCCATATCATTTGACAGCCCTAGACCTAGCCATTCAGGGGCTAGCATTTCTTTGTTTATTTTATTCCTTTATTTAATGATACTTATATTCCATTAATCCTATTCACAGCAAATCTTCGTTAATCATAACCCACAAAACAGTGATAAAAAGACATAAAGCAATTTACAGAACTGCTCTCTGTCCTCAAATGCACAAGTAAATAGGTACATTTTTAGCATCTTCATAAACATAGCATAGAAGCACTAGTTCAAATGGTTTGGACAACGCTCACTACATGGAAAAACTTACCCCACAACTAAGGGGAGATTACCCAGTTCATCCCCAAAATGGGAGTTATTGCATGGATGGGAAAGTGAGAAACAGTATCACCAGGAACAAGCAGGAATGAGTCTTCACATATGGGGTATCGTCGGTATCGACGGAGCCTGCGCGGGAACGCTCCCCAGCGTCCAGTAAGAAAGCTTTTGGGAGCATCCCACAGCGCCTGCACGCTGCCTTCCCGCCTTTCCTAACCGCCTCTCTCCAGTTCTTCGTGTTCCTGTCACCGCTGAAGAAGTTCTTTATTTTTCTTTATTCCTTTGGTCGCGCGTCTGCCTTCGACGTCGGACCGGTACCGCCGGTCTTTTCTTTCTTTCTTCTTTAAAAAAAAACAAAAAACCCTACCGTTTTCCCACTTCTGTGAAATTTTGTCTTTTGGGCCTTGGGCCTAGAAGATTTTTCCTCATGGAAAAGCCCGCTTCCGGGTTTAAAAAGTGCACAAAGTGCAGCGGTACTCTTTCTATCACCGACACCCATGACTGGTGTCTAAAATGTTTGGGTCCTGAGCACTCCATCACCGATTGTGAGTCCTGTTCCATGATGTCTAAAAGAGGTCGACAGAATCGAGCGGCAAAGCTCAGTACCCTGTTTCCCTCTGATGCAGCTTCGGTGGCATCGACATCTTCCAGGGCTTCGTCTTCTTCCCATGGATCTCAGGTAATCAAACATAAGTCCAGCCGGTCCTCGAAGGGTAGATCTCCCTCTAAGTATCGAGATGCCTCCGGGCTTGCCCTCGAGGATCCTGCACTGGCAAAATTACCCCGGCGGGAGGCTCCGGCTTCCAAAGCTTCATCTATGGGGTCACAGGTTGACATTGATGGCGTGGCCTCGACCGATCACCTGTTGCCATGTTCTGGGGTACCGGTGGTCTCCACTGGTACCGACATCCAGACATTGGTTGCGTCGATGGATCAGAATATTCTGACCATGCAGCGTGCCATCACGGCATTCATACAAGCTGCGACGCCTCCGGTACCGCAACAAACTCCGTTGGCGGTGCCGGTACTGATTGCATCGACATCGGCTTCGGTGTCGACTGCAGCGGTACCCTGTCCTGTGATGCCCATCTGTACCGAATCGATACCGATCACTCCCGATGTCGATACCACTCGGTACGCATATTGGGCTCTACAAGAGCATCCAGACAGGCGATACTTCGATTCCTCCGAGGACTCTGATGAATCAGAGGCTTCTGTCGAAGCATCGGTACTCCTTCCTCAGGAGCCCTCTTCTCCAAAAAGAAGAATGTCTCCTCCAGAAGACTTATCTTTTCAAGACTTCATTTGGGAAGTGGCCAGGGGCCTCTCTATTTCAGTGGCCCCTGAACCAGAGCCTAGAGCCAAGAAATTAGATATTTTACAATATCCTAAGGCTCCTAAAGAGGCAGCTACTTTACCAATTCATGAGATTCTTTATGATCACATGTTGGGCATACGGGAGACACCTCTTACTACTTCCCCTCATTCTCGCAGGTTGGACACCATGTACCGTGTTCCTCCTTGTCCTGGCTTTCATAAGACTCAGCTTCCTCAACCCTCTATTGTGGTGGAGTCTGCTATAAAAAAGATAAAGAGTGCAAAAAGACACTCATCTAATCCTCCAGGAAGAGAATGCAGAACCTTAGATGCTTTTGGCAGGAGAATTTTCCAGGCCAATATGCTTACTGCCAGAATCAACTCCTATAGTCTTTATATGGGGATGTTTCTAAAAGAAGTTACAGATCATCTGCTAACTTTATCTCCTTTTATCTCAGAAGATAAAAGGGAGGAGTTTCTCACCTGGCTTAAACATGCCCAGGATGCTCCAAATTCTCCAACCGTGCAGCCTTTGACTCTTGAGTGTGCCAGCAGAGCCTCGGCTATTGCCATAGGTGCACGCAGAGTTGCTTGGTTGCAAGCTTCTGATTTGGAACCCTGGGTCCAGGATGGATTAGGAAATCTTCCTTGTACAGGTGAAAACCTTTTTGGTAAGGATTGGCAAGCAAAGGCCACTCAGATGGATGCTGAAAATTCTGCCTTAGATAGACTTTCAAAGTCTACTTCTGCTCCTGCTAGAAAAAGGTTATTCAAAAAGACTTTCTTTCCCAAAAAAGGGAAATATTATCCTGGTTATGGTCTCCAGGCATCTTCTACAGGTCGTTTTGCTGCAAAGCGTCAGCAACAACCTAAACAAGCCAAGCCTAAGGCTACAAGGACTGCTACGGCCCAACAGCCTCAGCCTACTCAGGGCCTTTGACTTACAACTAGAGAACTTAGCCTTTCTGGCTCTAGAAGAACCAGAGCCTCTCACCATTCCAGGAAGGTTAGCTCATTTTGCTCCCAGATGGGAACAAATCACAGCAGAGCAGTGGACCCTCTCCATCATAAGGGAGGGGTACAAGCTTCATTTCTTAAACCTTCCTCCTCACACTATGGTGAGACAGTTCAATTCTCCAACATCTCTCCTCGACCTTCTGGGTCAGGAGATTGCTACCCTTCTTGCCCAAAGGGCAATAGAAGAAGTACCCCTTCTTCAACAGGGTTCAGTGTTCTACTCCCCCTATTTTCTTATTCCAAAGAAAACAGGGGGCTACAGACCCATATTAGATCTCAGAGAATTGAACAAGTTTCTATGCAAGGAGAAATTCAAGATGATTTCTCTCGGTGCTCTCCTTCCATACCTTCAGAGTCAGGATTGGCTTTGTTCTCTAGATCTCAAGGATGCGTACACCCATATCCTCATCCATCTAACACACAGAAGGTTCCTTCGGTTCCTTTATCAGGGAAAGCACTACCAATACAGAGTGCTTCCTTTCGGTCTGGCCTCTGCTCCAAGAGTGTTCACAAAACGCATGGCAGTAGTAGCTGCATTTCTACGCACTCTAGGAATATTTGTATTCCCATATCTGGACGACTGGCTCATCCGAGCACCATCCCAGTCAGAGGCCCAGACTTCCCTAGCCTGCACAGGGCGTGTTCTTCAGTATCTGGGACTTGTAATAAACATCCCAAAATCACAACTCACCCCTACTCAGTCATTGGAGTTCATAGGGGCCTTGCTAGATACCACAACTGCAAGGGCTTATCTTCCCCAGGCCCGTTGCCTACGCTTGGTGCAGTTAGCCTCTCAAATTCAGTTAAAATCCCATTTAACTGCTCAAGAGATGTTACAACTGTTAGGCCACATGGCGTCCACCGTGCATGTGGTTCCTTACGCTCGCCTTCACATGAGGGCAGCTCAGTGGACTCTGTCCACCCAATGGACCCAGGCCTCAGGTTGCCTGTCAGACAAAATAGCAACCTCCAGTCTCCTCTTTTGGTCCCTCCAGTGGTGGAAGTCCACTCAAAATCTGTTGCTGGGGTCCCCCTCTCAACAGTTGCTACCCCAAGCAACCCTCACAACAGATGCCTCCCCAAAGGGTTGGGGAGCTCATCTACAAGATCTTTCCACCCAGGGCATCTGGTCTCCACAGGAGACATCTCTACATATCAACCTCTTAGAGCTCAGAGCAATTCTTCTAGCTCTCAGAGTCTTCCACACCCTGCTCAGCTACAAGACAGTCCTTATCCATACGGACAACCAAGTAGCCATGTTCTACGTGAACAAGCAGGGCGGGACTGGCTCTCGGTCGCTTTGCAACGAAGCTTTGAGATTGTGGGCCTTCGCCAGAGAGCATCAGATTCATCTCATGGCAGTGTATCTTCCAGGGGTTCAAAACTCTTGGGCAGACAGACTCAGTCGAGTTCTGCTCCCACACGAATGGTGCCTCCATGGGGACCAGATAGCCAGGATCTTTCGAATTTGGGGAACCCCAGACATAGACCTATTTGCAAGTCCGTGGAATGCCAAACTTCCCCGGTTCTGTTCCAGGATTCCATGTCAGGGAGTTCAAGCAGGGATGCCTTCCTCCTCCACTGGGGGCAAGACTTCCTCTATGCCTTTCCACCCATTCCCCTAATTTCCAAGACACTGTTCAAGCTTCAGAGAGACAAGGGGTCTATGATCCTCATAGCTCCACGTTGGCCACGCCAAGTGTGGTATCCTCTACTTCTTCATCTCTCTCAAGCTCCCTCCCTGGACTTGGGATCTGCTCCAGACCTCCTGACCCAGGAGGAGGGAACGTTATGGCACCCAAATCCCCAGTCTCTTCATCTCAGAGCATGGTTGCTGAAGGCTTAGACCTTCAAGATTGGCATCTGTCTCAGCAAGTGAAGGATATCCTTCATGCTTCCAGAAAGCCTTCCACTAGACGTTCCTATGCTTTTAAATGGAAAAGTATTTGCTGCATTTATCCCATGCAGGCCTTAAAACGAATTCAGTAAAAGTCCATTTGAGTGCTATTGCAGCAAACCTTAAGCCTCTCAATGGACATCCTATTTCCTCTCATCCTCTTATTGCAAGATTCATGAGAGGCCTTCTTTTAACTAAACCTCCCATTAGACCACCTCCAGTGGCATGGGATTTGAATTTGGTTCTTGGCCAGCTTATGAAGCCACCCTTTGAACCCTTAGCCACTACCTCCTTGAAATTCCTTTCCTGGAAGGTTATTTTTCTCATTGCAGTCACCTCAGCTCGCCGTATCAGTGAGCTGCAAGCCTTGGTGGCTAATCCTCCTTATACAGGGTTCCATCATGACAAGGTAGTCCTCAGGACTAATCCACACTTTATGCCTAAAGTGGTCTCACTTTTTCATCTGAACCAGGAGGAGCACTTGCTTTCTACTTACAAAGGACACAGCAACATAGAAAGACCTCTCAACTCTTTGTTGCTTTTGATCCCTCTCATTTAGGACTTCCAGTCTCTAAGAGAACTCTGTCCAATTGGATTGCTCAGTGTATTTCCTTCGCCTACCAGAATAAGAACCTTTCTCTGGAGGGCCATGTCACAGCTCACAATGTGAGGGCCATGGCAGCCTCTATGGCTCATCTAAACTCTGTGTCCATCGACCAAATCTGTCGAGCGGCCACCTGGACCTCGGTTCATACCTTTACAGCCCATTACTGCTTGGACAAGGACTCCCGCCGGGATGCCTTGTTTGGTCAGGCTGTTCTCAAACACCTGTTCCATACCTAATCAACTCCTACCCCCCATCCCTGGTTGGATGCCCGAGATCCATGGGGTGAGGTAGAGCCCTTCTCAGGGACTCACAACTTTGGAGATCTCCCTGGTATCTCTAGTTGGGGAGTCCCCATATGTGAAGACTCATTCCTGCTTGTTCCTGGAGATAACACAGTTACTTACCTGTAACAGGTGATCTCTGGGAACAGCAGGAATAAGTCTTCACAACCCACCCACCTCCCCTAGGAGTTGTATCTCTCTATCTATCTTTCCTTTCCTCTCTCTCTCTTTGTCTCAGATTTAAAACTCGAACTGGAGAGAGGCGGTTAGGAAAGGCGGGAAGGCAGCGCGCAGGCACTGTGGGATGCTCCCAAAAGCTTTCTTACTGGATGCTGGGGAGCGTTCCCGCGCAGGCTCCGTCGATACCGACGATACTCCATATGTGAAGACTTATTCCTGCTGTTCCCAGAGATCACCTGTTACAGGTAAGTAACTATGCTTTACAGTTTGGAGGAGCCATATGTGTGGCTCCCAACTTCATTGGTTTCTACTACTAGAAAAAAGGAGAAATTCTTTAATCAGTCAGTATATATAGCTAGTATGTGTGCATATGATTGTTGAATTCATTCCCCATTTCACTCCAGATGGAGCAAGACTATGTGAGGTTTGTCTGGAGAATTCCAATGTAGTGCCATAGTATACCTGGCTGAGATCAATTTGTGGTTTATCGATGCAGTGTCCAGTTTGTTTTTATGGGAACTAAGTCCTCTGTGGATCCTAGCAAATTTACTACTGGGGCCATAGGGAATGGCATGCCAGTTATTTTGTGTATCTGTGAGATCACTGAGACCAAAATATGGTTATTACAGAACATCTCCCTCAAATTGAAAAATATTTCCGTTCCCCACAATTTTGTCAGCAATAGTCGATTAAACGTCCATCTATTTCAGGCATTACGACGATATGCCATGTGCATGTGCATGTTATTTTGTATAACCTTTCTTGTGCTAAAGCACTAGTAGAATTTCCCTTCTTTAGTCTGCCAGAAATATGGGCCCAGCATTGCTCCAACAAAGGTTAACCAAGGTCAGCTTCCCAGTCTTTCTTTGTTCTTTTAAGTGCCATCAAGTCGATACACAGCAATATTTACTATATGAATTAGTGAGTAGAAATGAATAGAATCTGAATGGGTTTTGTTCCTTGCTTGTTTTAAAATGTTATGCTGAAAGTCTGTGGGGCTCACACCGTTTAATTTACGAAGAGCTTTTGAAAAAAAACTTTTACATTTTAAGGCTGTTTTTTTTTTATTTTTTATTTATGCAATTACATTAATACATCCAGTAAATCTTGAATGACACAAAGGGGTATGTCTAGTAAGCTGGGCTAACAGTTAACCTGGGCTATCTGCAATTAGGTCCTATGTTATTCAGGAAGTGAAAAAGATAACCCCAAGTAAAACTAAGTAATATAGACCTCTTGTCATACCAGAATATTGAGAGGACCAAGAAAGAAAGGAAAAATATAAAGGAGGGAAAAAAGCCCTACACTACGGTACGGCTAAAAGAGAGGACATTCCATTAGCCAACATACCCAGCACTAGTCTTCTGGGACCACCATCAGAGCATTGGACTGCTCTCTTGCAGTAAGAAACTCCTTAAGCTGTGAAGACTCAAAAAAGACATATTGTTTATTCTCAAATAAAGGTACACATTTACAAATTAATCTTAAACTAAAAGAGGTGCCCAGGCTTACAACCCTATCCTTGAGGGCCAAAATCCCTTGGCGCCTTGTGTGTCTTGAGAAATCTGGAAATATCTGAATTCTTGAACTAAGAAAGGAAATAGACATATTACAAAAATAAAGTATCAACACAATGTTTCTGTCAGACCCCAAAGCAAACGATGCAACTAAAGAAGTCCTTTATTTATTTATTTATTTAATACACACTTATATACCGCCGCTTCCAGCGATCAGCAGCGGTTTGATTCATCTATTTGGGGTGTCAAATCAGGACTGGGAGGGTACAGTGATTACATGGGATTGGAGGGAAGTCACAGCACACATGTTGAGTGTCTAGGGGGAAAATATACATATTTACATTTATACATACGTATTTACATATTGCTGGCTACTATTGAACATTTACACCTTTACGCAGTTTTACATTTACATAGTTGGGTTTTGTATTTTTGTGTTTATATTTTCCATATTTTCCATATTTTACTTAAAGTGTATCCAAATGCGTATAATTATCCACAGTCTTTGCTATGATTTCCTGGAACTTGAGGGTCATGGCTGATTGTAGTGGCATTTGAAGAGGTATGTTTTTATCTCTTTCCTGAATCTTGTAATGTCCGTGACTGATCGCAGTTCAACAGGGAGTTGGTTCCATATGGTTGGTGCAGAGAATGAAAAGGCTCTTCTAGATGTACCTGTTTTCACAGTTCTGATGGTGGTGGGGACCTGTAGGGTGCCCAAGTTGGCAGTTCTTCTGTCCCTATTTGCAGGTTGTGTTGCGATAAGTGAGGTCAGGAAAGAGGGGGATATGTTGTTGATCAGTTTGAATGTGGTTACTAGCATCTTGTATTGTATTCTAGCTGCTATTGGGAGCCAATGTAGGTCGATTAAAATTGGGGTGATGTGATCTGAAAGCCTTGCACCCTTTATGACTCTGGCGGTCACATTTTGGGCCATTTGAACGATATTTAATGATTTCTTGGGGAGACCTTGTAAGATGGCATTACAGTAGTCCAAGTGTGGCATGATGAGAGCTTGGGCTATGGTCCGGAAGTCATTTGGTTCTAGTATTTTCCTTAGAGGTTGTATTATTCTTAGTTTATGGAAGATGGCTTTATTCGTTTTACGCAGGTGGGTTTCCATTTTTAGATTGCAGTCTAGAGTGACTCCTTTGGGTAATAATCTCTAACAAAGATTCAAGAAAATCAGTCAAGTTCATAATCCCTTGCTGTCCCCCGCCGGGAGTCTCCCTAGAGTCTCCAAAAGGTGTAGCTGATAATAAGTGATACTGAGCCCAGGTAATAGGAAACAAAGCTTCCCCTGGCCATCTATAAACTTTCCCACAAGTACTTCCTCACCATATCAGTAGGAACAGTCGGGTGCATTTGGGAAAATTTAAGCTAAGATTGTTCTTCCTAATACGATTCTCCAAAACGTCCAACCTCCTATGGATAATATCTCTTTATTTGATGTGTGCCGTACTTGCATGCCTTAAAAATTCCAAAGCAGCTTCTACTTTCTCCAACTGACCAGCATGCTGCTTCAGAGACTGCTTTTGTGATACTGCTGTAGCTTTAACTTGGTCAAAGTCTGTTTTGAGCTTCCCAGCCAATAATTGTAAAGAAGAATCCACACTCTTGATAGCGTCCCATAATGTTTCCATCATTATGGCAGTCGGTCTCGCCACTACCTGACTCGGACTTCCCGGGAAGATGTCTCTCCCACCTCATGGGAGGCCATGGTCATGGTAGCCGCCGCCTCCATTAGTGTCTTCAGAACAGCTGATGCAGCCTCATTGGCCAAAGTGGTTTCGACCTGTGGCGGGGTCGGCCTCAGCTCAGGGCTCAAAGATGCCCTTCTGTACTTGCCTCTGCACTTGTGGAGATCACAGAGGTGGAAAGCCTCTCTCTTACCCGGCTGCGTGGCAAAGTCCTCCATGGTTCGCTGACCTGCGGGATGGGAAACACTAGGAGTGGAGGTAGACCCAAAAACCTCCCCTTCCTTCTGCCATGGGTCTGAGGCACCAGGAAACTAGTAGGTTAATAGATACTGGAGGTATCAGCCATTGCACTACAACCCACTAAAATTGTAAATATTTTAAAAAATATACATATAACAATGGAATTGTTAAAACAAGACAAACAGAAAAAAGGTACATTACATTCATACTCTATAGAGAATGTTAAACATTTAAGAGGAACATAAATTCTCTCTGGACAAGCAGGATAATGTCCTTACATATTGGTGACATCACCAATGGAGTGCTGTGCGGGAAATCTCTCCCAGCTTCTTCTAAAAGCTTTTGGAATAATCCCAGCATGCCTGCGTGCCCCTTCCCACCCAACTGTACCTCTTCTCCTCGGTCTCCATTTTTTCCATGGAGCTCTATGGACATGCAAGTCCCATGAAGAGTGAGAATTTTGGTTGAGAAGCCTAGTTGTTGGTATTTTACCACTCATTTCTTGGGTTTTCTCATTTGTTATATGTCTTGCTGCCAGGGCCGGCCATCCAATAGGTGGGCTAGGTGGCAGCCTAGGACGGGAGAGCCTGTTGGGCGGCATGGTGGCTTTATGCCACCACTTTGGTACCCCAGCAGGCCATGCGTTTTGGTGCCTGCTCGCACATGCATGGCCTGCCACTTCGGACCCTCCTACACAACTTCCTTTGAGAAGGGGTTAGGAGCGACAGGCCATGCATAGGCGCCAAAACGCATGGTCTGTCGGTGCACAGAAGCAATGACACAAAACCGCCGCATTGAAATTCCGTTGTTCCTCTGCTGCTGCAGCGCCCCTACCCCCAGATTAGAAGAGGAATCGGAGGTGGCTCGGGTTGGCTCAGTGAAGGGGCAGCACAGCCGGGGTTCCTGCCTGGGGCAGCAGAAACCTTTGGGTCAGCTCTGTTTACTGCCCTTATCTGTGTTTTTCCTTTGGTTTATCTTGAACAGGTTTTAAAAGTTTGTTTGTTTGTTTTTTTACTGTGTTGCTGTGTAGGCTGCATTTAGGCCTTAGGTGCTCTGATTGTTGTTAAGTGCCATCGAGTCGGAGTCGACTCATGGCGACTCTCTGGATAGCTATCCTAAATTGTGTTCGGTCTTCAGTCAGGCGGCTCATTGTTGACAGACTGATACCCGTAGCTGCTGTTATTGTATCGATCCCTCTCATTGCTGGCTTTCCTCTTTTGCGCAGACCTTCTATCTTGCCAAGCATGATGTCTTTCTCTAATGATCTCTCTCTTCGCATGATGTGTCCAAAGTATGAAAGTCGAAGTCTTGTCATCTGAGCTTCTAAAGAAAGCTTAGGTTTGATCTCCTCTAGTACCGACTGGTTTGTTCTTCGGGCAGTCCATGGTATACACAGTATTCGCCGCCAGCACCATAATTCAAAGGCATCAATTTTCTTCCTGTCTGTCTTTTTCACTGTCCAGCTTTCACATCCATATGATGTTGTTGAAAATACCATGGCTTGAACAAGTCGAATCTTTGTATGGAGAGAGACATCTCTGCTCTTTAGAATCTTATCTAGGTCTTTCATAGCCATTCTGCCAAGAGCAATGCGTCGTTTGATTTCTTGACTGCTTGTTGCTTCTTTATTGATAGTTGATCCAAGTAGGTTAAAGTTGTTCACAAATTCAATTTCTTCTCCTTCAACGATGGACCTGTTGATTATGCCAGTTGTCATGATCTTTGTCTTCTTTATATTAAGGTGCAGGCCCATTTTGAGACTGTGTTCTTTGAGGTGCTCTGATTACATGTAGCTTTTTTTCACTTTCTCCAGTTCAGCACTGTCAGTGGATGTGCGGTGAAGTTACTTTTTTTTTTTTTAAGATTGTAGATTAGTGAGCTGAGCTGGGATAATCTATAGTATGTACTTACCCTCCTTGGATTGGAGGAAGCATAGATTACGACTTTTTAATTATCCAGCAGATTTTATTTGAAATTTGATTATTGATGCAGACATAAGCCAAAACATGGCCATGTCAGGTCTTTTGTGTTGAAATTCACAGGTTTTGTATGTTTTTAATATTCTTATTGTTATATTTATTTATTGCCTGATATTAATCTTACTTAATGTATATAATTACCTATCCTTTGTTGATTGTTTTCTGATTTTGTTGTGTGCAGATTCATTGGTTCTTTTATTTTTTATCTGAATGAAGATGAGAAACGTTTTTCAAAGGCATGGCCCAATCCTCAATTTTTGTTATAATTAAGGAAAATAGTTATAAACCTTTGCTACATTGGTACTATATCCCTATAAAGTTACAACAAATGTTCCTGGGTGTGTCTGGTTTGTGTTGCGGAGCATGTAGGGAGTGTGGGTTTTTATTTAATATTTTGTAGGCCTGTTGCAAGATGCATAATTTAGAAGCAGGTGGAGCGAGAGCTTCAAAGAATCTTTTATGGAGCATTCAGCCTGCTCGAGTTCTGTTGGGACTATGGCCTAAGGGGATTTCAAAGAATTTTCATAAAGTTTTTAGAGCTTCTCTCTTGGCTGCAAGGTGTGACTTGACCTATCAGTACAAACTGCTAGAACCCCCGACGTTAATGAGTAGCTTTTCACATTACAGAGAGTGGTGACCATGGAAAAGCTGACAACATTGTACCATGAAACTTATCAGATATTTGTTACAGACTGGGCATTGCTTATTCAATATTTAAGGATGCGCTAAGTATGATGGATATTGGGAGGAGTTGGAGGGAGTGGGTTTAATTTTGTAAAATTGGAGTATGAAATGGTTAATGTTGATTTGTAGCTTGGAGTGTTGTTGTGATTGCTGCTCAATAAACAAGGGAAATATAAAAAATAAGAACATTTAGAACATAACATAAGAGCATGGCATAAAATATGAGTAATGCTCAGAACCATTTAAGCTTGGACAAACCTGGCATAGATTGTGTTACAATAGTTGAATCGTAAAATCATTTATATTAAGGCAAATATATTTTGGGAAGAAACAGGCTGGACAGCACAAAATCGCCTCAAGGCCGTGAAAAAGCTCCTTCTCCAGGACCAAGCAGGAAGTCAGTCCTCACTTATGGGTGACGTCGGCGCCGACGGAGCCCTCGCGGAGCAATTTTCCCCAGCTTTCAAAGAAAGCCTTTGGGAATTGCAGCGCGCATGCGCGGTCGTCTTCCCGCCCGAGGGTGCCATCTTAGCCAGTCTTCT
This sequence comes from Ichthyophis bannanicus, assembly GCA_033557465.1. Classification (NCBI taxonomy): domain Eukaryota; kingdom Metazoa; phylum Chordata; class Amphibia; order Gymnophiona; family Ichthyophiidae; genus Ichthyophis; species Ichthyophis bannanicus. The sequence goes on along the minus strand of CM066034.1, from coordinate 580,363,455 downwards.
TTTTTCCGCGGAGCCCTGCAGACGTCCCCGTCTTGTCCCCGCGAAAAAGTTGATTTTCCTCTTTATTTTATACTTTTTCTTTCGGTTCGACGCCGATCGTTTTCCCGCCCGGACTCGCGACGCCGGTCTCGAGTCCTCTAGCGTTTTTTCGGTTTTTCTGACTTAGTCAGCTTTCATTTTCGTTTTCCCTGGCAGCCCGGTCCTTTGACCTCGCAGGGGCCCTTTTTTCCCCCGATGGCTGCCAGTGGCTTTAAGCGGTGTGGTCGGTGTGACCGAAATATGTCACTAACCGACACACACGACTTTTGCCTCCGCTGCTTGGGCCCGGATCATGAGGAACTGATCTGTGGGCCCTGCAGCAAACTGTCCTCGAAGGCGTTGAGAAGTCGGCGGCATCAGCGCGAGAGAATCTTCGCTGACCCCAGCCGTACCCGGACCTCGTCGGAGGCCTCCGTGTCAAAGGGCTCCAGCTCGGACCGTCGCCGGAGCTCCTCCGACCGGGGTTCTCCCTCCGGGGACCATCGTCGGAAGGAAAAACCCGCGAGGGCGGCGTCGGTGGACGCTCCTGGCTCCGCGAGGGCCAGGTCGCATAGCCCCGACAGCCGCCCCGGGTCCTTGGAGAAGGAACATCTCCCGAAGCGACCTCGCCTGGAGTCGGAGATGCCTGCCCGGGTAAGTCCTGTAGTCCTTCTGGACTCGCCTCCGCGACAGCCGACGTCGGGCCCGACGCCGTCGGGGCCCGAGTCGGGGGCTGCTGGGTCACCTGAGCTCGGACTCAGGTTGACGGCCTTGGAGAGCAGACTGTCTGCCTTCATGGACCAGCAGCGGGCACTGCTCGCTGGCCTCGCTGGCGCCGCTGCCCCGACCGCCGGGACGTCGACGTCCAAGTCGACCCCGGAGACCGAGCCGATCCTCGAGTCAATGAGAACTCGAGTCGATCCTCGGTCGAGGTCACCCTCGGCCTCCCGTTCGGGACCGAGGTCGCCGACGCCGACTCCCTCGACGTCGGGGCGGCTGGCGCCGCATCCTGCCCGGGCCGACCCCACCGAGTCCTCGTCGGAGTCGGTCTGGGAGTCTGAGGAGGAAGAGTCACCTGATTCTTTCCGGACTCGGTGTGTCCCATCGGACTCACCGGGGTCCGAGCCTCGGAAGCAGTCCCCCCCGGAGGATGCCCGGTTCTCGGACTTCGTTAGGGATATGGCCAAGGCTTTGGCCTTCCCTGCGGATCCCGAGGAGGAGCCTCGAGCCGAAGAGCTCGACGCCCTCCAGTATGACTCTCCCGCGAGGGAGCACTTTACTGTGCCGGTTCCTCCTATGCTGGAACGACTACTCTTCCGCATGTGGGAGAGTCCGGCCTCCTCGCCGGTCCTGAGCAAGCGGGTCGATTCTATCTATCGGGTCCGCAAGAGCCCTGGCTTTCAGAAGGCACAGCTGCCACACCATTCCATGGTAGTGGAATCGGCCATGCATCGTCTTAAGAGCCAGAAGATGCACTCCTCGGTGCCTCCTGGAAGGGAGGCCCGTAACCTGGATGGCCTTGGCAAGAAGTGCTTCCAGGGCTCTATGCTCGCATGTCGTGTCCAGACTTACCAGCTCTACATGGGCATGTATCTCCGGGATCTGGCTAAAGAGCTAGCCGGATTCTCCGCTGGTCTCTCCGAGGAGCCCTTGCGGAGGTTCCTAGCCTTGTCCACGGGCATTCGGGAATGCTCAAAGTTCATGTCCCGAGCAGCCTATGATGGCTTTGAGGCCTCGGCTAGAGTGGCCGCAGCCGGCATCGGTGCCCGCCGACAGGCTTGGCTTCAGTCGTCGGATCTTGAGCCCTGGGTACAGGACAAGTTGGTCGATGTCCCCTGCCGAGGCGAAAACCTCTTTGGCAAGCCCATGGCGGAAAAGGCTGCACAAATTGAGACTGAGACTCTCACCAGGACCAGGCTTTCTAGGAAGACCTCCGCCCCTTCCCAGAAAAAGAAGGGCTCGGGAAAAAAGTCCTTTTACCCGAGGAAGGCGGCTGCCTACAAACAGTACCCCCATTATCAGGCCCCTGCAGCTCCCCAACAGGGCCAGCAGGCCAAGGGACGGGGTAACGGGTCCCGTAGGCAGCAAGCCCCCAAGCCTGCACCACCAGCCCCTGCTCAGCAGGGTGGGGGTTTTTGACTCGCTCAGCATAGCCTCTCCCCCCCCGCTGGTTCCTCCCAGCACCGGAGGCCGGCTGGTTCACTTCGGCCACAGGTGGTCCAGCATCACCGCAGATGCCTGGGTACTTCAGGTCGTGCGAGAAGGCTACCTTCTCCACTTCCATCAGGTCCCTCCCTCCTATTTTCCGGGAGAACCTTCGCGCCCCCCTCTGCACAGGGAGTTGCTCCTTCAGGAGTTAGCAGGTCTTCTGCAGGAACAGGCGGTGGAACCGGTGCCCCACCACCTGAGAGGTCAAGGCTTTTATTCGAGGTATTTTCTGATACCAAAGAGAACAGGGGCCTCAGACCCATCCTGGACTTGCGCAACCTCAACAAGTTCCTTGTGCGGGAGAAGTTCAAAATGCTTACCCTTGGAATCCTTCTGCCCTACCTCCAGCAGGGAGATTGGCTATGCTCCTTGGATCTAAAGGATGCCTACACGCACATCCTCATCCACCCAAGCCACCGCCAATACCTAAGGTTTGTGGTGGCAGGAAATCATTACCAGTACAGAGTACTGCCCTTTGGCCTATCCTCCGCACCGCGAGTCTTCACAAAATGTCTCGCGGTCGTGGCGGCCCATCTCCGGCTTCACGGCCTCTATGTCTTTCCGTACCTCGACGACTGGCTCATCAGAGCAGCGTCCGCTCAGGAGGTCACCAACGCCACGTGCCGCACGGTGACTCTGCTGCAGCACTTGGGCTTTGTTATAAACTTCGCAAAGTCCACTTTGCTCCCCTCACAGGATCTCGAGTTCATCGGCACAAGGCTGCACACTCCTCGGGCACGAGCGTACCTACCGCTCGACAGGGCTCAACGGCTCATGGACCTAGCCGACCGCTTTCGCAGCCAGCCCCTGGTCTCCGCCAGGCGCTTCCTGAGACTGCTCGGCCATATGGCTTCCACCGTCCATGTGACCCCCAATGCCCGCCTGAATATGCGGTCTGCTCAATGGTGTCTCCGCCAGCAGTGGCGACAAGCCACAGGCGGCCTGGCAGACCTAGTGCGCGTCTCCGAGCCGCTGCTCTCGTCTCTCCGGTGGTGGCTCCGGCAGCCGAACCTGATATTCGGAATGCCTTTCCAGTCACCTCAGCCGACCCGGGTGCTGACCACCGATGCATCCCTCCTGGGCTGGGGAGCACATTGCCAAGAGGCACGTACTCAGGGCCTCTGGACCACGTGGGAGTCTGCTCAGCAGATCAACTTCCTGGAGCTCAGGGCGATCCGCCTAGCTCTCAAGGCCTTCTCCCACCTGACTTCCCAACAGTCCGTCCTTGTCCAGACGGACAATCAAGTTGCCATGTTCTACGTGAACAAGCAGGGGGGCACGGGCTCCTTCCTCCTCTGCCGGGAGGCACAGAGGCTCTGCTCTTGGGCCGTCAGTCACGGCATTCTCCTCAAGGCAGTTTATCTCCCGGGCCAAGAAAATTGCCTTGCAGACAAACTCAGCAGGGTCCTCCAGCCGCACGAGTGGCGTCTGGATCCCTTGGTAGTTCAGAAGCTCTTCCTCAAGTGGGGTCTCCCCACGGTGGATCTCTTTGCCAGTCCTCACAACCGGCAGCTTCCTCGCTTCTGCTCTCGTCAGCCACACCCCCTTCGGGTGGCGGCGGACGCCTTTCTGATCTCGTGGTCGGGGAGCCTTCTGTACGCTTTCCCTCCCATCCTGCTGGTCTCTCGGACTCTTTTCAAGGTTCTCCGAGACAAAGCCTTCATGATCCTGGTGGCCCCTCGCTGGCCCAGGCAGCCGTGGTTTCCGCTCCTGCTGCACCTGGCGGTGGAGGATCCAATCCCTCTGGGGGTACAACCGGATCTCCTCACTCAGGATCAGGGGTCCCTTCTGCACCCCCAACCTCAGGTCTCTCAACCTCATGGCCTGGCTGCTGAGAGGGTAGTCCTTGCTCCCCTTCTCCTGCCGGCGGAGGTGGAGGAGGTCGTCTTAGCTTCGCGACGGCCTTCTACCCGCAAATGCTACGCCCTTAAATGGCGTCGCTTTGCAGTCTGGTGTGCCCAACAGTCTCAGGATCCCTTCTCCTGCCCGGTGTCGGTGATCTTGCAGTACTTGCTGCACCTCTCTAATCTGGGACTTAAGTCCAACTCCGTCAAAGTTCACCTCAGTGCTCTTTCAGCACATCATGTGCCAGTGGACGGCAGACCACTCTCCAATGACCCTCTCGTAGCGAGGTTTCTCCGAGGTCTCCTTCTACTTAAACCACCTCTGCGCCCGCCAGCGCCTGACTGGGACCTGAATGTGGTTTTGCAGCGGATCACCTGTCCGCCTTTTGAACCTATGGCTACCTGTTCTCTCCGTTTTCTGTCTTGGAAAACACTGTTCTTGATAGCCCTCACTTCCGCTAGGCGCGTAAGTGAATTGCAGGCCCTCGTGTCTGATCCCCCTTACACTAGGTTCTACAAAAATAGGGTAGTCCTACGGACTCACCCAAAATTTCTGCCTAAAGTGGTCTCCCCTTTTCACATCAATCAGGAGGTGGTACTTCCAATCTTCTTTCCCAGACCACACTCCAGCCGAGCTGAAACGGTCCTCCATACCCTGGACTGTAGAAGGGCATTGAACTTCTACCTTGACCGTACGCGGGAGCACCGTAAAGCTGCGCAGCTTTTTGTGTCTTTTGACCCCAATAAATTGGGGCTCCCGGTCTCCAAGCGTACTCTGTCCATCTGGGTTGCGGACTGTATCTCTTGGGCTTATGGGGCAGCCGGACTCTCCTTAGAAAGTCGAGTCACGGCTCATTGCGTTCGGGCAAAGGCTACGTCAGTGGCTTACCTCCGCTCTGTTCCGCTGGCAGACATCTGCCGGGCCGCTACTTGGTCTTCGAGCCAGACTTTTGCGGTCCATTACTGTCTCGAGAGGGAGTCCCGTAGGGACAGTGCTTTCGGACAGGCAGTCCTCCGTAATCTCTTTGAGGTCTGAGCAACTCCTACCCTCCATCCCGGATGTGGGCTACCGGTGGGTGATAATTCAGCGAAGATTCTATCCTTCTGTACTGCTGAGCTAGAGGGAGCTCATTTTTGTGCTTAGGGTCTCCGGTAGCCTTGAGCTTGGGAGTCCCATAAGTGAGGACTGACTTCCTGCTTGGTCCTGGAGAAAGCGTAGTTACTCACCTGTAACAGGTGTTCTCCAGGAGCAGCAGGAATCAGTCCTCACTACCCTCCCTCCTCCCCTTGGAGTTGCAATCGTCTGCTTATGTTCTTTTTTGCAAATTTTTATGCTGTCTTTTTTAGCTATGTCATCTGACTGGCTAAGATGGCACCCTCGGGCGGGAAGACGACCGCGCATGCGCGCTGCAATTCCCAAAGGCTTTCTTTGAAAGCTGGGGAAAATTGCTCCGCGAGGGCTCCGTCGGCGCCGACGTCACCCATAAGTGAGGACTGATTCCTGCTGCTCCTGGAGAACACCTGTTACAGGTGAGTAACTACGCTTTACTACTGAGCTTATCTGAATCTCAAATGAAAGTCTACTGTCCAATTAGACATCTAGGTACCTGAAGATAGAAGTAAATTACATGGAAGATCCATCCAGGACTGGAATGAGAGATGGAGAGTTGGGATTACCTGTAAACCAAGCGGCTGATGTCTTTTGCATACTGAGTTTGAGACTGTTATCTAGTAACCAGGCAGCAACCTTAGTTAAGTAGTGATTCGTTTGAGTGAAATCTGGGAAGCAAGCATCAGTATATGTTAAAAGCAAACCGTCATCAGCATAGTTAAATGCATTGACTCTGAATTCCTTTATGAATGTTGCTAGCAGAATCAGATAAATATAGAAAATAAAGGTGCTTATACAGAGCCTTGTGGGACACTACAAGATAGCAGTAACGGATGAGAAAATGCTGAGTCTGTTAACTGCGAAAAGGCGCCCTTTTAGAAAACAGGGGAACCAGGAAAGAACTGTATTCTGAAGTCCAATTGTATAAAAGTGGGAGAAAAAGATGTCCTGATCGATCAAATGAAAAGCCACTGAGAGGTCCAAAGAAAGAGTCAGGGATATCATACCTTGATCTATGTGGTCATGAACCTCACTTAAGACACATAAGAATAGTCTCTTTCTCTGTAGACAAGCAGGAATGAAATCTTTACATATGGGTGATGTCATCCGATGGAGCCCAAACGGGAATGCTCCCCAGCTACTAATGGAAGCTTTTGGGAGGTCCCATCGTGCATGCACGCCATCTTCCCAAGTGCTGCCACAGCACCATTTTACCTGTCTTTGTTTTTCCGCAGAGTCTAACAGATGCATTTACCGATGTCTCCGCTATTTGGGAAATTTTTCCCCTCATCAGGGACCCTGCTGCCTTCATGGTATTTTAACTTTTCTTTCTTGCCTGCCCGTCATGGGCAGTATCATTCGTTTTAAGTTTCCCTTCTTTTTCCGCAGCACCTCTGCCTCTTTAGGTGTCAGTGCTCTAGCCATGGGTCCTGCTCTTTGAAGATTGAGCTGTTTGATTTTGCCGCAGCTGTTTTTCCAAAAACTGACCAGCAAGTTTAAAAAGTGATCCCGGTGCTCAAGGACCATATCCACCATTGATACACACATTTTGGTGCCTTCAGTGCCAAGGACCCGATCATCAGCCTTGTAATTTATGTTTGCAGATGGCAAGAAGAGGCCTTAAGGATCAAGAGGAACAGCGCAAATCACTTTTTGGTGCTCAGAAGTCTGATCAGTTGTCGGCATCAATGACACTTGTTTCAATGGCTTTGAAGGCTGCATTGGATGTTAGCGGTCCATCGACATTGAGGAGTTCTTGAGCCCACTCAGTCAAGCACCCATAATGCCCCCAGAGCATTGGCCATCGATCGATCTCCACTTGAGGACGAGGAAGGATTCGGCTTCATCTTCATTGGCATCGGGCACCAAGTGAAGGCTTCGGTGCATCAATGTTGAAGCCTCTCGAGGTACAGCGTCAAGAGTAATGAGGGTCCATGAGAGCGCCCCTTCAAGCTGTCTTGAAGAATGGAGAACTCATCCTCCAGGACATCGGAGGGGCAGCGACAGCCTACTGAGAGCAGAGACCAAGCTGCCGATAATCCCTTCAGATTCCGGTTACATCGGTCGAGGTTACTGGGGCAACACAGCCTTCGGAGTCGGCAGCCATGGAGAAGTGCCTTCTGCAGGCTCTCGAGGAACGTATTGCAGCACTCTTGGCCATGCACCAGGCCAGGGCCTTGACATCAGCTGCACTGACATCGGTGACCATTCAGTTGATCCTCAAACGTATGCCTTGCCCCAATGTTGATGCCTCTCCTGCAGGTATCAAACGACCTGGTACCGGTGTCTTCCCGGCCTATATCACTCTCTAAACATTCAGGGTCCAATTCACCCTTGGAATCCAGACAAGCATTGGTGCATCATTGCTTCCGATCCCCAAGGGTCTGGAGAGTGATCCAGGCAGAGACTCAGAAGTACTTCAACTTCATCTCTGAGTGATTCAGAAGACTGGGTAATCAATGTCTACTCTGAAAACTTGTCTGAGGACAGGTCTCCAGAGCTTCCATTGGACCCTTTTCCTCCTCATGAGAGATGCAAGTTCCTTCCTTAGGATAAGATCTCCAAGATTTTGTCAGTGATATTGCCAAGGCCATACCATTTTCTTTGGAAACTGAGGATGAGCCTAGGGCAGAATAATGGGAGATCCTTCAGTACTCTTCGTTCCCTCAGTAAGCAGTGACAGTGCCCGTGCACCGCATTCTTCAGAGAGTGCAGATGAGAATGTGGGAGAACCCCCTCACTGTACCTCCAGTTAGTAGGTTTGACTCTTATGTATAGAGTTCAGATGGCTCCCGGATTCAAGAAGCACCAGCTTCCACACCGTTCCTTGATGGTTGAATTTGCTCTTAAGAGATCCAAAAGTTCCAAGAGTGACTCCTCGCAGTATTGGCACCTGGAGACTCGCCTGGCTCCGGTCCTCGAACCTGGAATAAACAGTGTTGACGTGCCATGATGTAGAGAGAATCTCTTTGGAGAACAAGTCAAAGAGAAGGCTGGCTTCATTGAAAAACAGCATGTGGAGTGGAGGAGTGGCCTAGTGGTTGGGGCAAGGTACTTCAGGCCGGAAGTTCGGGGGTTCAAATCCCACTAGAGGACAGCAACCTTGGGCCGGAAGGACTGGGCTTTCTAGTCCCACAGGTGCTCCTTGTGGTCTTGGGCAAGCCACTTAACCCTCCATAGCCCATGTTCCCTGTAAAATAGTTATCTCCAAGTTATAATGCCCTGTTCCATGTAATTTCAGTTTGTTCAATGTAAACCGCACTGATGCAGAATAGCGCGGTATATAAGAGAATGTAAATAAATAAATAAATAAATAAAATGTCACCCTTCAGAATCTCTCAAGACGTACGTCCGAGACAACCTCTTACCACAGGAGGTATCAAGGCAGTGGCCAGAAAAAGACCTATTACTCTCGTAGGCATAGATGTTTTCCTTGTTCCCAAACCTCCCAACCAAAACAGGCTCCTCAACCACAGCCACAGCAGGAGAAACCTCAGAAGCCCCAGCCTGCTCCTCAGCCAAAGCCTGGGATAGGGTTTTGATTGGTTCCTTCAGAGCATAGCCACTCTACTAGTAAGCACAATGGAAAACTCTCCTGTCAGGGGTAAGGCTCACTCTTTTTGCCCAAAGGTAGCCCCTCATAACCTCAGACACTTGGGTTCTGCAAATCGTCCAAAGCGGTTACAAGTTACATCTATTCAACCTACCTCAAAATTGCTCACTGAGGGTGCATCACATTGACTCTCTGCATCAGAAGTGCTTCAGAGAGAAATCACCGCTCTTTCGGAGGATTTTGCAATTGAGCTTGTGCCACCAGAGCAAAGAGGGCAAGGATTTTACTCCAGGTATTTCCTGATCCCCAAGAAAACAGGGGGATGCTGTCCCATCCTAGACTTCAGACATCTGAACAGATATTTTGTCAAGGAAAAGTTCAGAATGATTTCTCTGAGCACCCTGCTTCCTTATCTTCCAAAAGGAGATTGGCTATGCTCCCTGGATCTGAAGGATGCGTACACCCACATACAGACCATCCCAGTCACAGGAAGTATCTTAGATTCGTCCTGGGGGGTCATATTTCTAGAACCAGGTGTTACCATTTGGCCTACCTCAGCACTCTGCGTTTTCATAAAATGCCTCACAGTAGTAGCAGCTTACCTGTGGACACTGGGATTGTTTGTCTTCGCCTAGTTGGACATTTGGCTGATCGAGAGTACCACTCTGGAAGGAGTTTGAGAATTAACACGGTTGACCATTCAGGTGCCGGAACTACTAGGGTTCATCAAAATACCATCTTCAGCCTACTCAGCAATTGGAATTCATTGGAACCCTGCTAGACACAAGTCAGGCAAGAGCCTTCCTCCCACATGACAGACTTCACAGATGGACAGCGCTGGTGCGTGAAACTCAATTGAGTCAGCAGGTCATGGCTTGCAAAATGTGAACTGTACTAGGTCATATGGCCTCTATGGTGCAAATAACACCTTTGGCACATCTCCATATGAGACCTCAGTTTGGTTCTTGCACAGCTCACGAAGGCTCCTTTTGAGCCATTCACTTCCTGACCTCTGAAGTTTTTGACCTGGAAGGTTGTGTTTTTGGTGGCGGTAACTTCAGCACGCAGAGTGAGCAAGCTTAGGCTCTGGTAGTTCATCCACCTTATATCATATTCCATCATAACAGAGTGGTTCTCCGTACTCATCCTGAATTCCTTCCAAAAGTGGTATGAGACTTCCATCTTAATCAGTCAGTTGTTCTACCAACATATTTCCCAAAACCTTATGCCCATAAAGGGGAAACTGTGTTGCACGTTGGACTTCAAACAAGCCTTAGCCTTCTACTTGGAGCAGACAAAAGTCCATAGAAAGTCCATCCAGCCTTTTGTTTCTTTTGACCCAAGCAAGCTAGGGACTGCCATCTCCAAACACTCTCTTTCCATTTGGCTTGCAGACTGCTTTTCTTTGCTTATTCCCAGGCAGGCCTGAGCCTTGATGGACGTGTCGCAGCTCACAGTGTGAGAGCCATGACTGCGCCGGTGGCCAACTTGCGCTTCATCTCCTTGGAAAAGATCTGCAGGGCTGCAACTTGGTCTTCTGTCCACATATTCACATCTCACTACTGTCTAAAAGGGGATTCCCAATGTGACAGCAACTTCGGCCAATCCGTACTTCTGAATCTGTTTGGGGATTAGACTCCAACTCCATTCCCCCAGGCCCATTCTTTTCTGTTCAGGCTACCAAGAAAGGAATAAAGAATAACAGCTTTATATTGTATTCATTATTATTATTATTATGCATTTATAGAGTACTACTCGCCGCACGCAGCTCTATACAAACACAGATGAAGACAGGCCCTGATTGTTAGAGCATACAATCTACAATATCTAATACTAAGGCCTGTTGCCAGTTAGCAGACAAACTTAGTTGTCCTTGTTGGGCTTGTCTACATACTCTCGTTTTCGATAGCCTGTAGCTAGGGAGTCCCATACATGAAGACTTTATTCCTGCTTGTCCACAGAGAAAAGGTAGTTACTCACCTGTAGCAGGTATTCTCCGTGGACAGCAGGAATATGTCCTCACAACTCTCCCACCTCCCCTGAGAGCTGTATTCTACTATAGCTATAGTAACAGACTGAGGTAAAATGGCACTGTGGCTGCAGGCGGGAAGATGGCATGCATGCCCGGTAGGTCCTCTCAAAAGCTTCCATTAGTAGCTGGGGAGCATTCCCATGAGAGCTCTATCGTATGATGTCACCCATACATGAGGACTTATTCCTGCTTTCCACAGAGAATGCCTGCTACAGATGAGTAACTACATTTTTCTAGGCCCTGGTTTGAAACCATACTGATGGTAGTGTAGAGCATTAGTTGTTTTCCACATGATTCCATAACCAACTAAAAGCTCTTTTCTCTCTCAGCTGGGCTAGAAAAGGGAGATGGGAAACTGGATGATGATTGGCTGGATTTAGCATTTTAGGATTTGATTTTTTTTAAAGTGATGATGTAGTGTTTATAGAGTTTCCAGTGGATGTGACGTGCCACTTTATTGTGCCTTTCAGTATAGAAATTTTCTGCCAGAATTTCTCAGCCAATTATGAGATGAATGATCATTTATAGTTCTTTGTTACAGAATCCACATTTGTCAGTTTTCCAATGGGCTGAGATTCAAAAGCACTTATCCGATTAACAGAACCTGCTAACCAGATAAGTGCCAACCAGCGCAGTATTCAGCAACGCTATCCAGATAACATTGCTGAATGTTTTCTCTGACCAGGGTGGATTGTTGATGGGGCGAGGACAGTCCAATAGGTTATGTGGTTGGTGGTAGGCCTAACTTTGTGGTTTTGCTATTCAGATAGCAGCTGAATATCACATTACTCAGATAGCTTGCGGTGATCACTGCTGAAACTGAATATTCAGGGGAAGCTGCTACCCAGACACTTCCAATGAATATCCAACTTCATTTTGCCCATGACGGCCATCATTTAAAAATGTGCCGACTGCCGCAGGCTGGATATGAGCCTACCAGGTTTTTCTATGCATACTGCCACCCATCTTTTCTGTAATCCAGTATCCTGGGCTGCAACTATCAGTTTCTCATCCTTTGGTTTCAGTTCACCTCTCCTTATCGTTTTTCAAACAACTTATGATGAGTGAACCACATGGCAGCACTACCAGGAAGAAGCAGTAGAGAGGGCTGATCAACAGCTAGAGGAGGAGCCGTGATGGAAGCTATGATGGATAGCATCTTTGATTGTCAGTGCATGCATGCATGGCACGCACCTTTTTTAAGCTTTTGGTGCGTATACAGCACTATGACCTTACGAAACTGACAGTCTCCACGCCAGCTGGGAGATCATGTTGCATTCTGACAGGGAAATACGTCTATAGTCTATATTTATGTCTCAGTTTATCTTAATGAACAGCCCAAACAGAGGGCTGAGAGATTGTCATGATCTAAAATATAAATAAAAGAAGACAAAGAAGTTAACTCTATTAACAGGTTAATGTAATGTGTTGTACTTGTGTGGAATTCACTTTTAGGCCTGTCTGTTGTATGCAGCTTTCAATCATTTTATGTTTATTGTTCATCCTTTTTAAACCTCTTTTCCTTATCGTCCCTCTAGTCTAGTCCCGGACCTCTGGGGTATAAGCACCTCCTCCCGCAGCCTTGGAGACTGAGCACGTCACCCTTTTTGGTGACACCAGGATAAATAGATGAGGAACCGCCTCCTTTCTCCAGTAAGCTCAGTCTCCAAGGCAGCTGAAGGAGGTGTGAGCCTCAGAGTGGGGGGCTCACTAGAGGAATGATTGAGGAGTTTGTGTAGGATAGTGTTTCAGATAGTGCAGTTTAGGGATTAAAACTTTGAAAAAGAAAAGAAAATAGGTGTTCTCTGACTTTAAATTTGCCGGCGAGAGTACAGCCGATGAGATGCTCTGCCGAGTGGCTGCGAAGGCAAGTCAATAGCTTCCCCGCCTCCCTGCAGGTACTTATCTCGGGGTTGTGTGTGGGAGCTGCTGCTGGGGCCTCCGTCTCCCGAACCCGCAGATCGGGTGAGGAGACGTTGAGCGAGTGACCGCGCGAGTGAGCGGAGTTGCGGCAGCCAGGCAGCTCGCAGCCGCGGTGAGGTCAGCGGCACCGGGAGTCGAGCAGCAGGAACTCCATTCTTCCTTGGAGACCAGAGGTGAGAGGCGCGCTGGGCAGGCTCTCAAGAATGTGACAGTTAGAGCAGAATGCAGTTAATGTGAAGCGGATTAGCCCGTGCGGGGAGATTGTTGGAAAGCGCGGCAAAATTTAGTGCCGCAGGCTTTCACGGAGGAAAGGCCTCAGTCACGTGGCATCGTGGGAAGACAGGTGGGAGCCCTGAGCAGATAAGAGGAGCTCGTTTGTAGGCTGCGGAGCCAGGGTGAGCCTTTTGGGAGAGAGCAGCCTCATTAAAGGAGTGCAGGACCTGCGTTTTGAAGAAAAGAAAAAAAGAATAAAAAGGCAGTTTGATTCAGGAGAGTCAGGCAAACCTTGGGGACCTGGCTAAGATGCCTACTAGGCCTCAATGTGTAATGTGTGGGGCCAGAAGGGGGGTCAGTGTCGGAGGTGGGGGTCTGCAAGGGCTGTGCTCAAGAAGCGGCGGCAAAGGAGATGGATACAGAAGGGGCGGCGCTGAGGGAGGAAGCGTCGGGCTCTCCGGAACCCCTATCTCCTGCAGCGCCACCTCCGGCACTAGCACAAGGCACATCCACGGCTCCGGAGCCCTCCACGTCCCAGTCTGCCTTGCCAGGGGGACTGGCGGCGATCTTTTCCCAAGATTTTATGTGCCTACTCCAGCAGGCCCTGGGGGGTAGCAGTGGACTTCAGAGACAGAGATAGGCCTGGGTCTGAAGCATGCTGGGCCTTCTATGACTGCGGGGACGGGTGCCACCCTGTGTAAGAGACCTAGGTTGGGGAAAGATAGAGTGGGCTCTGTGGTCTCAGAAGATGTCTCGGAAGACGAAGACTCAGATAGGGATCTGGACTTGGAAGAAGGCGAGATCGCTGAGCAGGAGGAACAAGCAAGAGTGGTCAGGGTTTTCTGGCGGGAGGAACTGGCAGCCCTTATTTCAGAGATGCTGAAAGCTCTTAACGTGCCGGTGGCAGAACAAGGGGTGGATTCGCCTTTGGAGGAACCGTTGCTTCAGGCGACTCGCAAGTCCCAGAGAGTTTTTCCATTGCATAGAATCTTCAGGGAGATGATCCAGGAGGAATGGGACACGCCGGAAGCCGGGATGAGAGGTTCGCGGGTAATGGCAAGACTTTACCCGTTGCAGGATCATGATAGAGAGCTTTTCAAGTCTCCGAAGGTGGATGCGGCGGTGTCTGCGGTCACGAAAAAGACAGTTCCTGTGGAGGGAAGTGCTGTCCTTAAGGATGCGCAGGATAGGAGACTAGATACTCTGCTAAAACAAGTCTTTGATTTTATTTATTTATTTATTTACATTCTCTTATATACCGCACTATTCTGCATCAGTGCGGTTTACATTGAACAAACTGAAATTACATTGAACAGGGCATTATAACTTGGAGATAACTATTTTACAGGGAACATGGGCTATGGAAGGTTAAGTGGCTTGCCCAAGACCACAAGGAGCACCTGTGGGACTTAGAAACCCCAGTCCTTCCGGCCCAAGGTTGCTGTCCTCTAGTGGGATTTGAACCCCCGACCTTCCGGCCCAAAGTACTTTGCCCCAACCACTAGGCCACTCCTCCACTCCTAAAAAGTTAATGCGCTTTCAATGCAGGCTTCCATCTGTGGGGCATGGGTAGCAAGGTGTTGTCTACGATGGGCCCAAAGGATGAAGTTGAACCATGAGGAAGAATCGGTAGAGGAAGTGGCCCGAATGGAATCGGGGGCAGCTTATTTGGCAGATGTGTAGTATGATCTTATTCAGGGGCTAGCGAAAAGCATGGCGTCGGTAATAGCGGCGCGTAGGTATCTGTGGCTGCGTAATTGGGTGGCAGACGGAGCCTCTAAGGCAAGACTAGGAAAGCTCCCCTTTCGGGGTAAGCTCCTTTTTTGGACAAGTTGGTTAAAGAACTCGGGGAGTCTAAAGGGGGAAGGTTGCCGGAGGACAAACAGAAGCAGAACCATCCTCTGGCACCCTCCAAAAGTCAGCAGAGAGAATTTCAGAGATTTCGTACACCGAGATTTGGGCAGTTTCAGATAGGGCGTTTTCAGTATAGATCACAGGGGTTTCGAGGGTTTAGGGGAGCGGGGAGAGGCTTTGGAGCTTCCTCGTCCTCAGCCCTCAAGAAGCCTCAATGAAGCGAGGGGGGACTCAGACAGGATTGGTACCCATAGAGGGTCGGTTAAGAGAGTTTTATCCTGCCTGGGTCAGAATAACGTTGGATCGTTGGGTGTTGGAAGTC
Source organism: Ichthyophis bannanicus (assembly GCA_033557465.1). NCBI lineage: Eukaryota > Metazoa > Chordata > Amphibia > Gymnophiona > Ichthyophiidae > Ichthyophis > Ichthyophis bannanicus. The sequence continues at coordinate 580,348,377 of CM066034.1, read as the reverse complement.
TTTCGGAAAGGGTATGCTCTAGAGTTCCAACAGCCCGTGTGCGTTGCCTTCATACAGTATCCCTGCAGAACGAAGTCAAGACAACGGACAGTGCTGGAGACTTTGCAAAGGCTGCAGGACCTCAAGGCAGTGGTGCCGGTTCCAGTAGACCAGTGCGGATGCGGTCGATACTCGATTTATTTTGTGGTACCCAAAAAGAAAGGTCTTGGCAACCAATCCTGGACCTCAAAGGAGTTCAACAGATGTCTCAGAGTTTCTCACTTTCGCATGGAAACTCTGAGGTCTGTCATCGTAGCAGTGAGGCAAGGAGAGTATCTAACATCATTGGACCTCTCGGAAGCATATCTGCACATTCCCATCCACTTAGAGCATCAGCAGTACCTTCGCTTTGCAGTTCCGATGGGGCATTTTCAGTTCCAGGCGTTGCCGTTTGGGTTGGCAACAGCGCCACGAGCATTTACCAAGGTCATGGTCGTAGTGGCGGCAGCATTGCGCAGAGAGGGGGTGTTGTTCCCCCCCCCCCGTCCCACCCCCGTCCCCCCCCCGTACCTGGACGATTGGTTGATTCGAGCAAAATCAAGAAGCGAAAGCGAAGCAGCTACTCGCTGGGTGGTGCAGTTTCTGCAGAGTTTAGCAATGCAATGTGTGCCTTCGAGTCAGCCCTGACTCCTGGCGACCCAGAAGCTCCTGGGTTTTCTTGGCAGTGTCACCGGAAGTAGATTGCCATGCCTTTCTTCCGAGGCAATGGAGGGTTAAGTGACTTGCCCAAGGCCACAAGGAGTGCTAGTGGGAATTGAACCCCGGTTGCTTGGTTACCAAGCCAGTGTTCTAACCACTAGGCTACTCCTCCACTCCTGCAAAGTTTAGGATGGGTGGTAAATACAGCAAAGAGCAGGTTAGAGCCGTCTCAGGAATTGGAGTACTTGGGAACCCGCTTTGACACGAAGAGAGGCAGGGTGTTCCTGCCCGCGCGCCAGGGCTCAAGGAATGAGGCAGCTCATTTGGGAGTTCTTGGGGAAACGGGCCCCCTCAGCATGGCATTACCTACAGCTGTTGGGTACAATGGTGGCCGCGCTTGAGTTAGTGCCTTGGGCCAGGGCACACATGCAGCTATTGCAGAGAGCGCGGCTAAGGAGGTGGTCTCATCAGTCAGATCCATTGTCGCAAAAGCTGATCTGTCCAGTGCAGGCGAGGCAGTCTCTGCAGTGGTGGCTGGATCCCAGGAATTTGGAACAGGGCATGCCATTGGAGTCCCTGAATTCGAAACCCTTGACGATGGATGCCAGCCTGTTCGGCTGAGGAGCGCATTTTGAGTGTTAGTTTGCCCAGGGGCAGTGGACCGAACAGGAAAGACAGTGGTCAATCAACAGATTAGAGCTCAGAGCGGTCACGCTGGCGCTCGGGGCCTTCCAGCAGCAGTTGCAAGGGAACGCGAGTTGAGTGCTGTCGGACAATGCCACGGCGGTAGCGTATATCAATCGGCAAGGGGGCACCAGCAGTGTAGCTCTGGAGGCAGAGGCGGAGGAGCTACTAGGTTGGGCCATGTTGCATCTGGAAGTCCTATCGGCAGGGCACGTGGCAGGAGTGGACAATGTGACTGCCGATTTCTTGAGTTGGGTCGCGGTAGACCCAGGAGAGTGGGATCTCCAGGAACAAGCAGGAATGTAATCTTCACATATGGGTATCGTCGGTACCGATGGAACCTGCGCGGGAACGCTCCCCAGCGTCCAACAGGAAAGCTTTTGGGAGCATCCCACAGTGCCTGCATGCTGCCTTCCCACCTTTCCCAACTGTCCCTCTCCAGTTCTTCGTTTTCCGTGGAGCCGACAGGTCGCACATCCTGTCACCGCAGAAAAACTTTCCCTATTCTTCTTTTTTTGTGGTCGTGTCTGCCTGTACCGCCGGTGGTTCTTTCTTTTTTTCAAAAAAAAGAAACAAAAAACTTTCTTTCTGGAGTCTTTTCCAGTAATTTTCTCCTCAGGTGTCATGCGCCATTTTGGGCACTAGACCCAACTTTTTCCTTCAGAATGGAAAAACCCTCTTCGGGTTTTAAAAAGTGTTCTAAGTGTGGCGGTACCATCTCCGTCACCGACACCCATGAGTGGTGCCTCAAATGTTTAGGTCCTGACCACTCTATTTCAGAGTGTGTTGCCTGTGGGATGATGTCGAAAAGGGGCCGGCAAAATCGAGCTGTTAATCTTAGCACCCTTTTTCCCTCCGATGCAGCTTCCGTGGCATCGACGTCTTCCAGGGCTTCGTCTTCCTCCCATGGATCTCAGATAACTAAACATAAATCTAGCCGGTCCTCAAAGGGTAGATCTCCTTCTAAACATCGAGATGCCTCTGGCGTTGCCCTTGAGGGACTTTCACCGGCAAAATTGCCCCGGCGGAAGGCTTCGGCTTCCAAAGCACTAACAGGGCTCCAGGATGTTCTCGAGGCTTCAACCTCAACAGAACTACTGGTGCCATGCTCTGGGGTTCCGGCCGCTTCATCCGGAACCGAACCCAAGCATTGGTAGCATCAATAGACGAGAGATTCTTGGCTATTGAACGCAGTCTGGCGGCTCTTCTCACGGCCTTGATGCCTCTGAGACCGCCTCAGACAATTCAACGGTACCGGCACCGACTGCATCGACATCGGCAGGTGTTTTACCGGGACCGAGTCATGCGTCTCTATTCGGCATCGACAAGTTGGTACCGGACCACTCCGATGCCGACTTCGATCGGTACCGATACCATGCCTTGCACGATCACCCGGATCGGAGATACTTTGAATCCTTGGATGAGTCTGAAGACTCTGAGAGTTCTGCCGATACCAGAGTACTTCTTCCTGAGGATTCCTCTTCTCCTCAGCATAGGATGTCTCCACCAGAGGATATGTCCTTTCAGGATTTTATCCGAGATGTGGCCCGAGGTCTTTCCATCACAGTGGCTCCTGAAAAAGAGCCTAGGGCAAAGGAGTTATTCATTTATTTATTTATTTACATTCTCTTATATACCGCGCTATTCTGCATCAGTGCGGTTTACATTGAACAAACTGAAATTACATTGAACAGGGCATTATAACTTGGAGATAACTATTTTACAGGGAACATGGGCTATGGAGGGTTAAGTGGCTTGCCCAAGACCACAAGGAGCACCTGTGGGACTAGAAACCCCAGTCCTTCCGACCCAAGGTTGCTGTCCTCTAGTGGGATTTGAACCCCTGATCTTCCAGCCTGAAGTACCTTGCCCCAACCACTAGGCTTCTCCTCCACTAGGCTACTCCTCCAATCCTACAATACCCTAAGGCTCCCAAGGAGGCAGCTACCTTACCTATTCATGAGATCTTACATGATCTTATGTTAAGGATGTGGGAAACACCTCTGACCACATCTCCTCACTCTCGAAGACTCGACACCATGTATCGAGTTCCTCCTTGTCCTGGGTTTCAGAAGACTCAATTACCACACCATTCCATGGTGCTGGAGTCAGCCATGAGACGGATAAAGAGTGCAGAAAGGCTAGCATCTAATCTTTTAGGATGTGAGTGTAGGACTCTTGATGCCTTTGGACGTCGATCCTTCCAGGCTTCTATGCTCTCTGCTAGGATCAGTTTCTATATCTTGTATATGGGAATGTTCCTTAAAGAGGTCACAGGAGACTTAGAGCTTATGAGCCCTCTCCTTCCTGATGATAAAAGGCAAGATTATCTCGCCCTTGTCAAACATGCTCAGGATGTTTCCAAGTTTGTGAATCGTGCAGCCTTTGACTGCTTTGAATGTATAAGCAGAACCTCTGCCATTGCCATAGGTGCACATAGGATTGCCTGGCTTCAGGCATCTGACTTGGAAATTTGGGTACAGGACAAATTAGGGAATATTCCTTGCACAGGAGAGAATCTCTTTGGCAAGAATTGGCAGGAAAAAGCTATTGAGATAGATGCTAACAATATCACTTTGGATAGATTGTCTACAGCTGATCCTGCGAGGAAAAGATCCTCTAAGAAACCATTCTTCAGCAAGAAGAAAAAGTTTTATCCCTCCTATACCCACTAGGGACATTGTTTAGGTCAGTCTACCCAAAAGGGACAGCAGCAACAAACTAGGCAAAGAAAGACAGAAGCAGCTAAGCCTCAACCGGCTCAGCAGACTCGGCCTCCACAGGGGCTTTGACTCCTATCTAGAGAACTTTGCCTTCCTGGCCCTGAACGGCCCAGAACCCTCCACCATCCCAGGAAGGTTATGTCATTTTGCCCCCAGATGGGGGTCAGATAACAGCAGACAATTCGACTCTGTCTATTGTAAGAGAGGGGTACAAGCTTCATTTCCTCAGCATGCCCCCCTCCTACAATTGTAAGACAGTTCAATTTTCAGACCTCTCTCAATGACCGGTTAGGTCAAGGGGTCACTGTGCTCCTTGCTCAAGGGGCAATAGAAGAGGTACCCATTCCCCTGCGGGGTACAGGGTTTTTACTCCCCCTATTTCCTTATTCCAAAGAAAACAGGAGGACACAGACCCATTTTAGACCTCAGAGAATTGAACAAATTCCTGTTCAAAGAGTTCAAAATGATTTCTCTAGGAACTCTGCTGCCATACCTTCAGAGTCAGGATTGGCTTTGTTCTCTAGATCTCAAGGATGTGTACACTCATGTTCTCATCCATCCAACTCACCGAAAGCTCCTTCGCTTTCTGTTTCAAGGGAAGCACTACCAATATAGGGTTCTTCCTTTTGGCCTGGCCTCTGCACCAAGGGTGTTCACAAAATGCATGGCTATGGTGGCAGCATTTCTCCTAACCCTGAGAATATTTGTCTTCCCTTACTTAGACGACTGGCTCATTCAAGCCCCTTCAGAGCCAGAGGCCAGGGTTGCTCTCTCTCGCACAATGCGCATCCTTCAGTATTTGGAACTTGTCATAAACTTCCCAAAATCCAACCTTGCTCCCTCTCAGTCCCTAGAGTTGATAGGAGCTCTGCTGGATACCAGACAGACAAGGGCCTTCCTTCCACAGCCCCGCTGCCTTCACATTGTGCAGTTAGCTTCCCAAGCAGTGCTAAAACCTCACCTCACTGCTCGGGAAATGTTACAGTTGCTAGGCCACATGGCATCCACCATGCATGTGGTTCTTTATGCTCACCTCCATATGAGGGCAGCCCAGTGGACTTTATCTACTCAGTGGACTCAGGCGTCAGGTTGCCTGTCAGACAAAATAGCAAATTCAGATCGCCTTATTTTGTCCCTCCAATGGTGGCAGTCACCCCAAAACCTCTTGGTGGGCTCTCCTTTTCAGCAACCCCCACCCCAAGCCACTCTAACAACAGATGCTTCACAGGTGGTTTGGGGAGCCCACCTGCAAGGCCTCTCTATCCAGGATACCTGGACTCCACAGGAGGCCTATCTCCACATCAGTCTCCTGGAACTCAGAGCAATCTTCCTTGCTCTTCGAGTATTCCACACCCAGCTCAGCTACAAGACAGTCCTACTTCAAATGGGCAATCAAGTAGCCATGTTCTATGTGAACAAGCAGGGCGGAAAGGCTCTCTGTCGCTCTGCAACGAAACGTTTCGACTATGGGCCCTCGCCAGAGAGCATCAGATTCATCTCCTTGCGGTGTATCTTCCAGGCATTCAAAACTCTTGGGCAGACAGACTCAGTCGAGTTCTGCTTCCACACGAACGGTCTCTCCATGCAGACCAAGTGGCCAAAACTTTTCAAATTTGTGGAACCCCGGACATAGACCTGAATGCCAAACTTCCCCGGTTCTGTCCCAGAATTCCGGCTCAGGGTTTCAGGCCAGGGATGCTTTCCTCCTCCATTGGGGTCAGGACTTCCTATATGCCTTTTCACCCATTCCCCTAATTCCCAAAACCCTGTTCAAGCTTCAGAGAGACAGAGGTCATATGATTCTCATAGCTCCATGTTGGCCATGGCAAATGTGGTACCCTCTGCTCCTACATCTCTCTCAAGCTCCGCCTCTGGAGTTAGGATCTGCTTCAGATCTCCTTTCTCAAGAGGACGGGATGCTTTGGCATCCCAATCCCCAGTCTCTACATCTCAGGGCCTGGTTGCTGAAAGCCTAGAACTTCACGGTCTTAACCTTTTTCAGCAGGTAAAGGATATTCTTTATGCTTCCAGGAAGCCTTCCACAAGACGCTCTTATGCATTTAAGTGGAAAAGGTTTACCATATGGTGCTCGCAGAAGGGTCTTAACCCTCTTGCGATACCTCTGGAATCATTACTGGAGTATCTCCTTCATTTATCAAATGCAGGGCTGAAGACCAGTGAGAGTTCGAGTGCTATTGCAGCTTCTTTCAAGCCTCTAAATGGACAACCTAATTCCTCTCATCCTCTCATAGCGAGATTTATGAGAGGCCTTCTTTTAACTAAGTCTCTCATTAAGCCACCACCGGTGGCATGGGACTTAAATATGGTTCTTGGGCAGCTCATGAAACCGCCCTTTGAACCATTAGCCACTACCTCTTTGAAATTCCTTTCCTGGAAGGTCATCTTTCTTATTGCAATCACATCAGCACGTTGCATTAGTGAATTGCAAGCGTTGGTGGCTGATCCTCCTTATACAAGGTTCCATCATGATAAAGTAGTCTTTAGGACTCATCTACACTTTATGCCAAAGGTGGTGTCACCTTTTCATTTAAACCAAGCGGTTTACCTTCCTGTATTCTTTCCAAGGCCTCACTCCTCAAATGCAGAAAGGAATCTTCATACTTTGGGCTGTAAAAGAGCTTTGGCCTTTTACTTGCAAAGGACACAGCAACATAGAAAGTCCTCTCAACTCTTTGTTGCTTTTGATCCTAGTCATTTGGGACTTCCAGTCTCCAAAAGAACACTGTCCAGCTGGATTGCATAGTGTATATCTTTTCCCTATGAGAGTAAAAACCTTCCTCTTGAAGGCCATGTCACAGCTCACAATGTGAGAGCCATGGCAACCTCTGTGGCTCATCTTCACTCTGTGTCTATCGACGACATCTGTTGAGGAGCTACTTGGGCTTTGGTTCATACCTTCACAGTCCATTACTGCTTAGACAAGGACTCCTGCCGGGATGCCTTGTTTGGTCAGGCTGTTCTTTAACACCTGTTCCATACTTAATCAACTCCAACCCACCATCCCTGGTAGGATGCCAGAGATCCATGGGGGGAAGTGGAACCCTTTCACAAGGGCACACAACTTCTGGGGCCTTCTCCCTGGCATCTGCAGCTAGGGAATCCCCATATGTGAAGACTTCATTCCTGCTTGTTCCTGGAGATAGCATAGTTACTCACCTGTAACAGGTGATCTCCGGAAACAACAGGAATTTAGTCTTCACAACCCACTCACCTCCCCTAGGAGTTGTATCTCTCTCTTGCTTTCCCTCTCTCTTTTGTCTCAGCTTTAAACTCAACTGGAGAGGGACAGTTGGGAAAGGCGGGAAGGCAGCACGCAGGCGCTGTGGGATGCTCCCAAAAGCTTTCCTATTGGATGCTGGGGAGCGTTCCCGCTCAGGCTCTGTCGGTACTGACGATACCCATATGTGAAGACTAAATTCCTGCTGTTCCCGGAGATCACCTGTTACAGGGAGTAACTATGCTTTCTCCATCAGGAGGTCTTCGAGATGTTAGTGGGTCGCTGGGGTCTGCCGGTGATGGATCTCTTGGCAACGTTCGCATTGGCGAAGGTAGACAGGTTTTACAGCAGAAGGAGAGAGAGAATGTCCGAAGGTTTGGACGCCCTGATGCAGAGATGGCCGAAGGACCACCTCCTATACGTGTTTCCACCATGGGTTTTAATAGGTCGAGTACTACAGAAAATAGAGAGACACAAGGGTCAGGTGATTCTCGTTGCATCAGATTGGCCGAGAAGGCCATGGTATGCTGACCTGGTATGGCTTCTGGTGGAGCCGCCGTGGAAACTGCCAGTCAGGGAGGATCTATTAGTGCAGGGTCCATTGAAGATGCCTCACGTGGATTAGTTCTCGCTTACAGCCTGGCTATTGAAAGGGTGAGATTGACAGCCAGTACGTATTCGTCAGCGGTGATTTATATCCGCGTGTGGCGACTGTTTGAGGCTTGGTGCGAACATAGGCATGTGCTGGCGCTGAAGGCCTCTATTCCGCAGATTTTGGCGTTCTTGCAGGACGGGTTTGATAAAGGATTAGCAGCTGCATCCTTACGAGTTCAGTTGGCAGCACTTTCTTGTTATTGGGGAAAGGTACAAGGGTTAGTGCTTGGTTCTCACCCAGACGTGAAACGGTTTTTTGAGGGCGACGTCTCTACTGAGACCGCCATGCCGGAACCCGATACCGACTTGGGATCTCAATTTGTTGCTGGGAGTGTTGATATGTGAACCTTTCGAGCCGGTGGCTAGGTCAACGTTGAAGGATCTCACGCTCAAGGTGGTCTTTTTAGTGGCCATTTCTTCGGCAAGGTGGATTTCAGAGTTACAGGCTTTGTCTTGTAGGGAGCCTTTTCTATCCTTCTGTGACAAGAAGGTAGTGTTGAGAACAGTGCCTTTGTTTTTGCCTAAGGTGGTATCAATGTTTCATGTGAATCAGACAGTGTCTTTGCCGGTTTTTGAGAAGGGTGGCAGGGACAAGTCCAGGAGTCGGTTACATCGGTTGGATGTGAGTCGAGATTTGCGGGCATATCTGCAAAGAATGGCTGGATTCTGCAAGATGGACAGATTGTCTTGTTTGGAGGACCGAAGCAAGGAGAGCCGGCATCAGTCTTCTATTGCAAGGTGGCTTAAAGAGGCGATTTCGTCGGCGTATATATTGGAAGGCAGGTCAGTACCGAGTGGCTTAAGAGCTCATTCGACTAGGGCGCAGGCGGCTTCCTGGGCGGAGGTCAGTTTGGTGTCGGCGGCAGAGATTTGTAAAGCAGCGACGTGGCCGTCCTTGCATTCTTTTGTCAAACATTACAGGATAGACCTGCAGGCAGAAAGGGATGCTAGATTTGGATCAGCGGTTCTTCAGGCTGATCTGGCAGGTCCCTCCCGTTAAGGTGTTTACTGCTCTGTTACATCCCCAGAAGTCCGGGACTAGACTAGAGGGACGATAAGGAAGGTGAAATTAGACTTACCTGCTAATTGTTGTTCCTTGAGGAACTCTAGTCTAGTCCCGTATCCCTCCCTGCTGTAGTAGTCTGGACCATAGCCTGAAGTGAGATAAACAGTATTTCGTCATTTGGCGGCGCTAGTGACTGGTTGGGCTGTTGTTCATTTGGGGAGGTAGAAGTGTAACATCTGCGGAGCAGTTTTATCAGTACCTGCTAGGAGGTCCTAGTGAAAGGGCAAAGCAAGCCTAAGCAGAAAGGTATATAAATCTTTTCTTATAAATTGCCCAGTATCAGTGTTAGGCAAATTTAAGCAGTTCTTATAGTTCAATAGTTATATAGAGTTTAAGAATGTGTTTTCTACTTACTTATTGCTCTGGTGAGTCTGCTTGGTCAATAGGTTATTGGAGAAAGGAGGTGGTTCCTCATCTATTTATCCTGGTGTCACCAAAAAGGGTGACATTCTCAGTCTCCAAGGCTGCGGGAGGAGGTGCTTATACCCCAGAGGTCCGGGACTAGACTAGAGTTCCTCAAGGAACAACAATTGGCAGGTAAGTCTAATTTCACCTTTATTGACAGGTGAACTGCATAATACAGTTGGCACAAAGATTACATACATAAATGTGCACATGTTGTCATATTCAAGAAAGAACTTTCCAATATTTTCTGTTTTTCCAACAACCCATCTCCCCCACTGTTCATCCTTTATAATAATAAATATTTCCGTTTATTAGCTCTTTGTTTGTGACTGATGAGTGACCCTCGTAAAATAAATTATTGGAGAATCCCAGAGTTTTTAGTAAGTAGTTTGTGAATACTTTTTTAGGAACTGTGTGACCTCAGGTTAAGGTGACCTATGAAACTATTGGGGAATTAATTTATTTACATAGTGCTTGTCCAGGGCAAGTGGGAATCCAGTTGGGTAGTGGAGGTTTCCAGAACTGAAGCACAGGTGCAGGAAAGACCTGCACAGTACTTGCTGACACCCTCATATGGCCAAGATTTCAACCCCTGGTGGGTACGGGGATATATCGTGGAGGAGTTATATGATAGAAGCAAATTGTACTTAATCTTTATTTCAGATAAGCGTGGACTTCGAACAGCAATGTTTTTGGTTTTATGCAGGAGGAAGAAAAGAAACGACTGGATGAAGTGGAACGTCAGCGGCGTGATAGACGCTATGCATTACCAGATGAACCAGCAATCATTGTCCACCCTAATTGGACTGCCAAGAATGGGAAGTTTGACTGCAGCATCATGTCACTCAGTGTGCTCCTGGATTATAGGCTGGAGGACAACAAAGAACATTCGTTTGAGGTACATTCTAATATTTCTTTGTGAAGAAAACAATAATACTAGCAGGTAGAGTAATATCCACATGCTTCGGTATATTACGTGCATGGAAAGCATGACATCAGGTAAAATGTCTGAACATAAGGATTAATATGAACTTTTCAGGTTATATTTAAATCATATTTATGACATATTTTTACTGTGCTGTAAGTTGCTTTGGCAACGCTATGGTGTTGTAAAGTTGAGTTTAAGTGTTAGTGAATTTAAGAATTTAGCATATTGTATAGTTATTTTAAAGCTGTTTACAGGAATTCTTTAAAGTAAACCTTATGCATGGGCGTATTTTGGGGGAGCGAGGGGCGGAATTGCCCCTCCAAAAAAGCTGGCGCTCTCGCCAGTTCAGAGACAGCCCTCCCCCCCGCACTTCTGTACCTGCAATAGCAGCGGCAGTCTGGTCTCCGATAAAAAAAAAAAAAAAAAAGACTCTCAGGAGCTGAGGACGACGGTCTGGTCCCGCCCCTTTCTGATGCATGGATGCATGCATCTCCAGGAACAAGCAGGACTGTAGTATTCACATATGAGTGACGTCGATACCGATGGAGCCCGTGCGGGTTCGCTCCCCAGCATCCAATAGGAAAGCTTTTGGGAGCATCCCACTGCACCTGTGCTGCTGCTTTCTCGCCTTTGTGACTCTCCCTCCTCAGTTCTTCGTTTTCCGCAGAGCAGCAGGAAGCAAAACCTGTCACCGCAGAAAATTTCTTCTTCTTCTTTATGTCTTTGATTCTATTTCTTTCTTTCTAAAAAAAGAAAAAAAAGAAGAACTTCAGTTCTTTCAGGCACATTGATGCCATCTTAGGCCGAGGCTTTCTATCCAGTCTACTGACACGATGGAAAAACCAAACAGTGGTTTTAAGAAATGTTCCAAGTGTGGTAGCACTATCTCTGCGACTGATACCCATGACTGGTGTCTTAAATGCTTCGGCCCAGATCACCAGCCATCTGAATGTCCCCTATGCAAGAGATAATAAAAAGAGGCCTACAGAATCAGGCCGTGAAACTCAGCTCCCTTTTTGCCTCAGATGCGGTTTCACTCGCTTCAATGTCATCGAGGACATTGTCTTCCTCACATGGATCTCAGGTATCGAAACACAAGACAGGCCATCCTCCCAAGGGTAGATCTCTATCTAAACATAGAGATGCCTTGAGTGTTGTCCTAGAGTTGGATCGACTATCCAAACTACCCCGGCGGGAGGACCTCCCCTTCCAAAGCCTCAAAAGGGGCCCAGGATGCTCCCGAAGCCTCCACCTCAGGAGAGCTCCTAGTGCCATGCCCTGTCACAGTAGCCCATGCTTCTGGTACTGACACCCAGGCATCGGCAAGCTCTGTGGATCAGTGTATGCTGGCCATTGAGCAGAGTCTAGAGGCTCTGTTAGCGGCATTGGTACCGGTCAGGACATTACCAGCAGTATCGTCAGTACTGGTACCTTCAACGATGTCCATGCAGTCTGCATCAGGCTTCATGCTGCACACTTCTGTCCATACCGGCCCTTGAGTCTGTTCCGAGGTACTGGTACAGCAAGTCTCTCGAGCCAATACCGATCTCGATCGGTACCAGACCTTGCAAGTACAGGAGCATCGCTCCCATCGATACTTTGATTCTACCGATTCTGATTCTTCAGATGATGAATTGATTGTTACCCGAGAGATGTGAAGTCTTCCGGAGGAACCCTCAACGTCGCTGCAGCAGCACATGTCCCCTCCCGAAGATACGTCTTTCCAAGAGTTTATCAAGGATATGGCAAGGGGTCTATCTATTACTCCTATGTCTGAGACAGAACCCAGAGCAGAGGAGTTGGACATTCTCCTACAGCTCCTAAAGAGGTGACTACTCTGCCTATTCACCATATACTCCAGGATCTTATGTTTCGGATGTGGGAAATGCCCCTCACCATTTCTCCCCATACTCGACACCTCGATACCATGTATTGAGTACTGGAAAGCCCCGGATTCCAGAAAATGCAGCTTCCAAACTACTCAATGGTAGTGGAAACGGCTATGCGTCAAATTAAAAGTTCTAAGACGCACGCCTCCATTCCCCGCCTTCATGCTTTCAGCCCGGATATGTTCATACATACTCTACATGGGTATGTTCCTTAGTGGGGTAACTAGGGTTCTGGCATCGATGTTTTCTCTTCTGGATGATAAGAGGGCAGATTACCTTAAATTAAACATGCCCAAAATGTTTCCAAATTTGTCAACAGGGCAACCTTTGACTGTTTTGAATGCACTATCAGAGCAACTTCTATCTGTATAGGTTCATGTAGGATTGCATGGCTCCAGGCTTCAGACCTTGAACAAGTGGGTTCAAGATAAGCTGGGTAATATTCCCTGTACTGGTGAGAACCTGTTTGGAAAGTATTGGCAAGATAAGGCCTCTCAGAGTCTGAGAATACTTCTCTCAATAGACTTTCCAAAGCTACTGCCAACTCTGTCAAGAAGAAAGCAGCTTCAAAGAAGCCTTTCTATGGTAAGAAGAAAAAATTGTATCCTTACCCCCCAGCTTCTCAATACCAACCTCAGGGTACCCAGAAGAAGCAACAGCCTCCTAAGCAACAGAAGAAGCCATAGGCTCCTAAACCCCCAACCAGCTGCGCAGACCCACTCTGCGCCTGGTTTTTTACTTCTTCCTAGAGAACATAGTCACCCTGCCTCTGGAGAACCCCCGCCCCCTCCACATAGGCAGACTTTGCCATTATGCCCACAGGTGGCATCTTATCACCTCAGAGCAGTGGACACTAACCACAGTGCGAGAAGTTTACAAGCTTCATCTACAAAGCACCTCCCCCTCCACTCTAGTGCAAGAATATCATTCTCAGCCCCCATTCACTGCTCTCTTGCAGCAAGAGATCACTTCTCTTCTGTCAGAGTGTGCCATTGAAGAAGTTCCAGCATCCCAACAGGGGATGGGGTTCTATTCTTACTTTCTCATACTAAAGAAAAACGGAGGGTACAGACTCATCTTAGACCTCAGGAACCTAAACAAGTTTCTAGACCGAAAGAAATTCAAAATGGTCTCACTAGGAACCCTTCTACCTTATCTCCAGAGTTAGGACTGGCTCTGTTCTCTAGATCTAAAATAAGCGTATACTCATATCCTCATTCATCCAGAACACAGGAGGTATCTACGCTTCATCTTCCAGGGAAATCTCTTATCAATACAGAGTCCTTCCCTCCGGACTCACCTCTGCCCCAAGAGTCTTCACAAAGTGTATGGCGGTCATAGCCACATATCTAAGGACTCTCGGAATATTCGTCTTCGCTTACTTAGATGACTGACTAATAAGGGCAACCACTTCACTGGAGTTTCATCTATCCCTCCTTCGTACAATGCAGGTATTGCAGAAACTCAAACACTAGAATTCATAGGAACTCTTGTAGACGCTCGATGGTCAAGGGCATTTCTTCCCCGGGACCATTGTTCTTGACTAGTGCAACTAGCATCTCAGGTAAGGCTCAGAGACTATCTTTTGGCCAGGGAGATGCTCCAACCTCTAGGCCATATGGCCTCCACGGTGCATGTAGTTCCATATGCCCGTCTGCACATGCGGACAGCTCAATGGACTCTTGCCTCCCAGTGGAAGCAGGTTTCCGGGGCCCTCAGGGACCAGATCCAAGTCACAGATAGTCTCATCTGGTGGTCTACCGCAGGAATTCTTCTCATAGGGTCACCTTTTCAGATACCTTCACATCAATGCATCCTGACGCCTCCAAACTAGGCTGGCGTGCCCACTTGGACTCTCTCTCCACTCAGGGCTGCTGGATGGAGCAGGAGTCGCAGCTCCAGATAAATTTACTGGAGCTTTGTGCTATCTTCAATGCCCTCAAAGTGTTTCAACAACAACTGCAAGACCACAGAGTTCTCGTCCAGACGGACAATCAGGTAGCTATGTTCTATGTGAACAAGCAAGGAGGCTCTCCATCTTTGGTCCAATTGCTCATCAAATATACCTCCAAGCAGTATATCTGGCAGGACAGCAAAATGTCTTAGCAGACAGATTGAGTCAGATCCTCCTTCCACACGAATGGTCCCTCCATCAAGAGACAATCTCCTACATCTTTCAGACTTGGGGGACTCCAGAGATAGACTTTTTTGCCACTCCGCAAAATGCCAAACTACCTCGTTTTTGCACTAGAACCCCGATGTCCAGCCTCCAACAAGTAGATGCTTTCCACCTGCACTGGGGTCAGGATTTCCTGTATGCCTTTCCTCCCATACACCTGATTCCCAAAATGCTTTTCAAGCTCCAAGCAGACAGGGGCCACATGATCCTCATAGCCCCATGCTGGCCACATCAGCCGTGGTTTCCTCTCCTACTACATCTGTCCCAGACTCAGCCCCTGCATCTCGGGTCGTCTCCCAATCTCCTCTCACAGGAGGAAGGGATACTATTCCATCCCAATCCGCAGTCTCTCCATCTCATGGCTTGGCTGCTGAGAGTGTAATGTTGCAAGATCTTAACCTTCCTCAAGAAGTAAAGCAGATCTTGCTAGCCTTAAGGGAATCGTCCACCAGACATTCCTATAACTTCAAGTGGCGTAGGGTCTCCACTTGGTGTTTCCAGAGGGATCTTAATCCCTTCTCAGCTCCTGTGGAAGCTCTCCTTCAGTATCTCCTTCATCTTTTGTCCTCTGGTCTCAAGACAGACTCGGTGAGGGTTCACCTCAGTGCAATGGCTGCTTCTCACCATCCCTTGAATGGGTAGCCCATCTCCTCAAAACTGCTTGTGATGCGTTTCATGAAAGGGCTCTTATTGACCAAGCCTCCTATCAGGCCACCACCAGTGGTGTGGGATCTTAATGTCATCTTAGGACAGCTCCTTAAGCCGCCTTTCAAACCTTTAGCCACAACCTCACTAAAGTTTTCTCTCTTGGAAGATCATCTTCCTTGTTGCACTCACTTCAGCTAGATGCATCAGTGAACTTCAGGCGTTGGTGGCAAACCTGCCTTATATCCAGTTCCACCATGATAAGGTGGTACTTAGGATTCACCCCCATTTCATGCCAAAGGTGGTGTCTCCTTTCTATCTCAATCAATCTGTTTACTTTTCTGTCTTTTTCCCTAGACCGCTTTCTTTTAGGGTAGAGGCAACCCTCCGTACCCTTGACTGTAAACGGACCTTAACATTCTATATTCAAAGGATAGCTGAGCACCGTAAAAGCTCTGTTGTTCATCTCCTTTGATCCCAGTCACATGGGGTTGCCAGTATTCAAACGTACCCTTTCTAAATGTATAGCAGATTGAATTTCATTTGCTTATGATAAGGCAGGACTATCCCTTGGGTTATGTCACTGCCCATAATGTTCATGCCATGGCTGCATCCGCGGCAAACCTATGTTCTGTTGCCATTAACGAAATTTGCAAACAGCCACATGGTCTTCGGTACATACCTTTGTGGCTCATTACTGTCTTGACAAGGACTCCTGCCAGGATGCCATGTTTGGTCAGGCTATGCTTCAGTACCTCTTTTCAGACTTAGGGCAACTCCTATCCTCCGTCCCAGAATTTTTCGATGCCAGACATCCATGTAAGATTCATGCCCTCTTGAGGCCTGCTCTGAGGTAAATCTACCAATTCTGGGGGCATTTCTCTGGCATCTGGTAGCTAGGGAGTCCCATATGTGAAGACTACATTCCTGCTTGTTCCTAGAGATAGCGTAGTTACTCACCTGTAACAGGTGATCTCCAGGAACAGCAGGAATTTAGTCTTTGCAACCCACTCTCCTCCCCTAGGAGTTGTAGGGTTTCCCTCTCTCTCTATTCTCTCCTTTTATCTCAGCTACAAAGTCAACTGAGGAGGGAGAGTCACAAAGACGGGAAGGCAGCAGCACAGGTGCAGTGGGATGCTCCCAAAAGCTTTACTGTTGGATGCTGGGGAGCGTTCCCGCGCGGGCTCCGTCGGTACCGATGTCGCCCATATGTGAAGACTAAATTCCTGCTGTTCCTGGAGATCACCACCTGTTAAAGGGTGAGTAATTATGCTTTCATGTCAGAGGGGGCGGGACTAGACAGCTTCCTATCAAGAAAGTGGATAGACCCATATTTTTTTAAAAATCTGAGGCCAGTCTGCCGCTGCTGCCACAGGCATAGAAAAAACAGCTGGGGGGAGGCGCAGGCGTGTGTGGAATGGCTGGAAGGGAAATGCTGTGCAGATAGACATGAAGAGGGGGTGGAATAGCTGTAAGGGCAATGCTGGGCAAATATTGGACACCAGGGTGAGGGCAGATGCAGAATAGGAAGTGTAGAGAGGATGGCCCAAGAAAGATGCTGGACACAAAGGGGAGTGAAGGGCAGATACTGGACACAATGTGGAGGCTGGAAGACAGATGCAGGACATGGGTAGTGGTGGTGGGCAGATGCAGGACATAGGCTGGAGGAGTAGAGAGTGGACATAGGGTGGGGGATATAAGGGGATAGAGAGCAGATGATGGATATGGAGTGGGGGTAGATGCTGGACATGGGGTTAGGGATAGAGAGCAGATTCTGGACATGGGGTAGGGGTATAGAGTATGGAGGACAGATGCACACAGGGTAGGGGACCATAGGGGAGATAAATGGCAGATGCTGGACATGGGGTGGGGGATATAGGGCAGATGCTGGACATGGTAGGCATGGAGAGCAGAGGCTGGACACAGTGTGGGGGAATGGAGGGGCAGATACTGAGCATTAGGTGTGGAGAGAGGGGGATGCTGGATATGGGGGAGGTTGAGTAAATGTTGGACACAGGGTGGGGTGAGATGGGTGACATGCTGGACATGGGATGAGGGAGAGAAAGGGAATGCTGGAGGATAGGTTGAGAAAAAGGGAGAGGCACAAGATAGAGGGGAGACAAGACAAGGCAGGAGAGAAGGGGATAGATGTTGAACACAGGAAGGATGGAAGAGAGAAAGAAAAAGGAAAGTTAAAGACTGGGGAATAAGTGGCTGGGGAAGGATAGAGAAATGGAGTGAAAGAGCTATAAAAAGGGAGATTGAGAACTAGATACAAGAAGGAGAAATGAAATCTGAGTTGATTAAAGAGAGAAACATGAAAGAAAGCTGAAAGGAAAAGATTAACGTCAAAGATGGAAATAGGGGAGTGAGTGGAGAGACTCTGAAAAAGAGAGTTAAGAAAAGACAGAGGATGCAGAAACTAGATGCCTCGATCAAGGCAATTAGAGAAATAAAATAGCTAGATGATAAAGGTAAAGAAATTTATTTTCCATTTAATGTCAGTTTTTGGATTTTATATATGCCATCTTTATAAAACTGGGTTTAAAAAAGGTTTGGACAAGTTCCTGGAGGGAAGGGTCCATAAACCATTATTAGAGAGGACCCAGGAAATCAACTGCTTACTCCAGAACAAGAATTGTGGAACCTGTGTGCCTTTTTGGGAACCTGTTAGTTCTCTAGGAACAAGCAGGAAGTCAGTCCTCACAGATGGGTGACATCAGAGCCGATAAAGCCCGCGCGAATCCACTCCCCAGCTTTCACAGAAAGCCTTTAGGAGCTACAACGCACATGCACTATCACCTTCTCGCCCAAGTGTGCCATCTTACCTCAGTGTTCTTTTTTCTGTGGAGCCCTGCAGGCGTACTGTTTGTGCCCCCAGTCAAAGTTGATTTTTTTCCCTACATTTTTCTTCTTGATTTTCTCCAGATCAGTTCAGATCACCTTTCGCTGCCCAAGTCCACTGCCTCGGTGTCACGTTTTTCTCGGGTCCCTTTATTCTTTTCTTTTTGGCGTGCAGGTTTTGCTCACGGCCTAGATGATCGAGACATCTGAGTTTGCCTTCGTGGATGCCATCTTTCCCGCTATGGCCTCGATCAGCGGTTTCAAGCAATGTGGCAAGTACCCCCGCACTATGTCCATTACGCACTACCATAACAGCTGTATAAAAAGCCTCGGGGCAAACCACGACATGTCTACCTGCCTGCTCTGCCAACAGATATTGGCGAAGACCTAGAAGAATCATAAAAAGTGGCAGATAGAGCAGTTGGATCAGGGGTGGAATCCTTGCCCTCGGAGCCAGCGTCTGACTTGCTGCACGCCCAGGCTCATTCCGAGTCCTGGGGTCGCGGAGCCTCGGACCGGGGATCGCCCTCCAAGGATCTTCTCCATGGGTCATGGACATCATCGAAGCCGAAGGCAAGGTCGGATCCCAGACCAGTAGGCAAGTAAGACCTCCAGCACCTGGTCTCGGAGTCCTTGACCCAACGCCGACTGCAATAGCCATGAGCGGACTTCCAAGCAGCCCCGGCTGGAAGAGACTCTTACTGTGTTGCGGGATCTGGTCAAGTCCCCTGATGCCATCACCATCGATGATTCCCCAGCGAGAGACTCTGCTCTGGACTCAACGACCTTCAGACCTGCGCCAGCCACTGCAGAGCCAGTTGGCATCGAGGCCTTGATGGCAGCCCTGGAAAGCAGCTTTTCTGCATTCCTAGAGGCACAGCGGGGCCCAATGCCCGGAACCTCCTGGTCATCGGTGCCATCCTCAGGGCCCTTCTCAGTTAGGACTTTCCTGGAAGACGTCCAGCCTGTCTTGGAGAAATTGGCTCGATCAGTGCAGACTCAGTTGGCGTCTGACTCGAGGTGCCGTAGCTGTGGAGCATCAGCATCAGACATCATCGATGCCGAGTCAACTCGAGGATTGTTCGGCACTCGACAACTCCTCCAAGTCTGGTTGGGAGACAGACGAGGAGTCTTCTGACACTGTCCTCCACCGAAACATCCCTTCTGACCCGTCTCCACCTCACCAGCATTGGAGATCTCCACCAGAGGATCTCATCTTTCTAGACTTTGTGAGGGAGATGTCCCAAGCCCTCGCCTTCGTGGCGGTGCCTGAGGATGAGCCTCGTACTGAGCATATGGAGATTTTCCAGTATGAGGCTCTGCCGAAGGAGGCACTGATGGTGCCTATTTTCCCCATCCTTGAACGACTGTTCAGAATGTGGGAGAGCCCAGTGATGGTGTCGATTGTGAACCCTCAACTCGACTCCCTGTATTGAGTCGGCCAGACCCTTGGCTTCTAAAAGACAGCTGCTTCATAACGCCATGATGATTGAGGCGGCCATGCATTGAATAAAGAGCCAGAAGAGACACTCCTCGGTGCCCCTCGGTAGGGATGCGCACATTATGGATGCCTTTGGCAGAAAGTGTTACCAGGGCTCCATGTTCAAAGCCCAGATACCAGCATACCAGCTGAACATAGGCATGTACCTAAGGGACAAGGCGAAGGAGCTCGCTGGGTTCTTGGCTGGATTAACAAGTGAACCTCTTGAGTGCTTCAGGACTCTAGTCTCCTCGATCACGAAATGCTCCAAGTTTCAAACTCGGGCAGCCTTCAATGGCTTCAAGTCGGTGGCTCATGTAGACAAGATGGGCATTAGTGCCCGCCACCTCACCTAGCTACAGTCCTCCAAATTGAAGCAGTGGGGGTAGGACAAGCTGGTCGATGTCCCTTGCCAGGGAGAGAATCTCTTCGGCGAGCCCATAATGAAGAAGGCAGCCGAGCTCTAGATCGAATTCCCGACAAGGACTGGACTTTCCAGGAAGACTGCTGACTCTTCCCTTCAGAGGGCTTGGGGGAAAAAGCCCTTCCACCCGAAGACCAAGAAGGCTTATGGGAAATACCCAGTTTCCAGCCTATCAGGCTCCCCAACATGGGCAGCAGGTCAAGGGACAGGGGCACGGCCCCCATAAGCAGAAAGCCCCCAAGCCCCAAACAGTACCCCAGCCGCAGCCTTGGGGGGGGGGGGCGGGCTTTTGACTCTTGGGCATAGCCTCCCTCCCCCAGGAGGTAACGGGCCCAAGGTTCAAGGGAGGATGGCTGATCCACTTTGCGCACCTCTGGCCGGACATCACCACCAGTACCTCCTTCACTTTGTCCAGCTGTCTCCTTCCTTCTTCCCAGGGGAATTTCCCATGGACTCCTTGCACAGGGAGTTCCTGCAGAGGGTGCTCGTGTCCCTGCTCAAGGATCGAGCTGTAGAACCCATTCACCAGCTTTTTTGGGGCAAGAGGTTCTACTCCCACTTCTTTCTTATGCCTAAGAAAACAGGGCCTATCCTGGATCTGCAGGACCTCAACCACTTCCTGGTCAAGGAAAAGTTCAAAATGGTATCCCTTGGAACCTTGCTGCCTTACCTCCTGTGGGGAGCTTGTCTATGTTCCTTGGATCTCAAATATGCCTACACCAATATCCTGATCCATCCAAGGCACCGTCAGTACATCCGCTTCGTCATTGGAGGCCAACACTATCAATACAGGGTGCTTCCCTTTGGCCTCACCTCGGCTCCTCTGGTATTCACCAAAAGCCTTGCAGTCATCGCATCCGCCTCCATCTCCTAGGGTTCTTTGTCTTCCCCTACCTGGATGACTGGCACGTCAAGGCCAGCTCACAGGAGGAGGTGCACCACACAGCACATTGCACCATAGGGCTGCTGCAGCATCTAGGCTTTGTGGTCAACTTCCCGAAGTCACACCTGCTCCCGGTCCAGCACTTAGTGTTCATAGGCGCTCTCCTGGATGCCATCCATGCAAGGGCCTTCCTTCCGCCGGATCATGCACTGCATCTGTCTGCCCTGGCTAAGGAAGTACAGGGCTGCTCTGTGGTGATGGCACAACAAATGCTATACCTGCTGGGACACATGGCCTTGACAGTCCATGTCATTTCCTTTGCCCACCTCTGAATGTGGCAGACCCAGTGGACGCTTAGCTTCCAGTGGACCCAGGCCTCTGACTGCTTGGAGGACAGGATTCAGGTCACGCCAGCCTTTGCGGCATCCCTTACCTGGTGGCAGAGCCCCCACAACTTCAGGGCCAGCCTGCCTTTCCAGGCACCCCAGGTACAGTGCATTTTCACGACAGACACGTGACCACCTGCAGTCACAGGCCCATGATCGTCGTCAGAGAGTGCCCTTCAGATCAACCTGTTGGAACTCAGGGCTGTCTATAATGCCCTTTGGGTGTTTCAGGACCATCTGATGGGGCAGGTGGTTCAAGTCCAGATGGACAACCAGGTAGCGATGTACTACCCCAAAAGGTAGGGGGGCACAGGGTTGTTACCACCTCTGCTGGGAAGCCATTCATCTGTGGAACTTTGCTGTGGGGAGACGGATCTCCCTTCATGCGGTTTACATGCTGGGCCAGGTCAATGTACTCGCGGATCACCTGAGCTGGTCCTTCAGCCCCACGAGTGGTGAATCAATCCAGGGGTTCTCAATGTTGTCTTTCGCTGCTGGGGGACCCCGGAGATAGATCTCCTTGCCTGTCTGGAGAATGCACAACTGCTGCACTTCTGCTGTTGGAGACTAGCCTGGGGGCAGGAGGCGGTGGACGCCGTTCTCCTCCCTTGGTCCAGGGGCATCCTGTACACATTCCTGCCAATGTTCCCTCTAATTTTCTGTAGGCTGTGTGCGCATAAAATATCAGCTGTGCAGCTTTTGAAGGAAGGTTAAATTTTTGTGCGCCACATAACGACACTCGGAGTTATATACTTTAAAATTTGACTACACGTCAGAATACAGTATGCACACCACATTGATTTTAATCAAATTAAATGAAAATAGACAATTACTAAATGAAGCAGGAAATTTCTAGTAATTACAATCATAACTTTTAAATTTTAAGACGTCTGTGTTGTTTTCTATCAGAACCAGAGCTGTAATTTTTGTGCGCTCTGTTGTAAAGTATGTGCGCTCGCTCGGCGAGGTGTGTGCGCACGCACACAGCTTAGAGGGAACAGTGATTCCTGCCTACGCCTCTGCTTCCCCAGACTCTCCTCAAGATACAATCAGAGGCGGCCTCCATCATCCTCATCGCTTCCAGGTGGCCCAGGCAACCGTGGTACCCCCTGCTCCTGCAGCTGTCCTGGGGGGGGGGGGGTCCGCTGCCACTGGGGAGCTTCCCGGACCTACTGTCACAGGGAAGTGAGACGCTTTTCCATCCCAACTTCCCATCCCTCGCCCTGACGTCCTGGATGCTGAGAGGTTAGCCATAGCGCACCTCTCGTGGGAGGCGGAGGATGTCCTGCTGGCTTTGCGTAAGGATTTCACGCATTAAGCATACACCTTTAAGTGGTGCTGGTTCTCTATCTGGTGCACAGATGGCGGGGCTTAACCCCTTCTCTTGCTTGTTGCATGACATCCTGTGATATCTTTTGCATCTTTCCAGAGCTGACCTGAAGTCCAACATGGTCAGAGTGAACCTTAGTGCCATTTCCACACACCATTAAGTAGACTTCCTGGCCATTTTCATGCACCATCTGATGCCGTTTCATGAAGGGATGACATGGGACCTCAATGTGGTGCTGGGGAAGTTCATGGCTCCCCCTTTAACCCTTGGCCATGTGCTGTCTCAAGTACCTGTCATGGAAGGTCATTTTCCTGGTGGGGCTTACCTCAGCCAGACGGGTAAGTGAGCTGCAGGCACTGGTAGCCCACACACCCCTACACTAGATTCCACTTGAACAGAGTTGTTCTTCGGTCTCACCCCAGGTTCCTGCCTAAGGTGGGCTCTGCTTTCCACCTGAATCAAAAGTAGTGCTCCCCATCTTCTTTCTCAGGCCTCACTTCACCTGGGCAGAGGCCTTCTTGCCCACTTTTGAATGCAAGAGGGCTTTATCCTTCTACCTCCAGAGGACGCAGTCCCACTGCCACTTGATGCAGCTGTTTGAGTCTTATGACCCCAGTTGGCTTAGGTTTGCTGTCTCCAAGCGCACCCTCTCCTGGTGGGTAGCTGACTGCATTTCCTTCACCTACCAGCAGGCTGGGCTTTCCCTGTAACATCATGTCAATGCACACAATGTGCATGCCATGGTGGCTTGTGGCCAATCTGTGCTCGATGCTCTTGCTGGACATCTGCCGGGCCACCACCTGGTTCTCTGTCCATACCTTTGCAGCGCACTACTGCTTGGAGGAGAGCTTATGGGTGATAGAACTTTTGGCCAGGCAGTACTTTGTCACCTCTTTGGGGGAATAGTGCAACGCCTTCCCTCCAGCCTTCTGTGTCCAGGCTACTGGAGAGAGGATTACATCTTTGATGTTAGTGCTGCATTGATGGTGGGCTTCCAGCCAACTAGTGCTCCCTGCTGTCCTTTATGGTCCGCTTTTTGGGTCACCTGTGGCTTCAACAGGGTTATTCGGTAACCTGTAGCTTGGGAGTCCCATATTTGAGGACTGACTTCCTGCTTGTTCCCGGAGAAAGCATAGTTACTCACCTGTAACAGGTGTTCTCCAGGGACAGCAGGAATCAATCCTCACAACCCTCCTTCCTCCCTGCTTGATTAAGCTATGTCATTGTACTGAGGTAAGATGGCACCCTTGGGCAGGAATGTGACCGCGCATGTGCGGTGTAACTCAAAGGCTTTTTGTGAAAGCTGCAGAGTGGATCTGTGTGGGCTCCTTCGGCGCTGACGTCACCCATATGTGAGGACTGATTCCTGATGTCCCCGGAGAGCACCTGTTACAGGTGAGTAACTACGCTGTAGTTGTGACCTGGATTGGCCACTATTGGAGATAGGATACTGGGCTTATGGTCCTTGGTCTGACATAGTATGGCATTTCTTATATTCTTATTTTGCAGAGTACAGGGGAAATGCATCACTGTTTCTATTTCTTGTGTTGCACTGCATGCAGAGTCTGGCTTGTTGGGAGTTTCAATTTAATTATGTCTACATATTTCTACTTTGAGTTTGTTATAATTTATTCTGTACTTGGTTAGGGTCTAATTATGTTGTGCCTGTGTGACTGAGACCATGTGTTGCGTTAGCATAGAGTTTCTGAGTAGGGTCTGTAGTGATCTGCTTGTTCAGTTTTCCGAATAGGTATAGGGATGTTCGAAGGCCCACTGCATTATTTATGGTGTTTCTCTTTTCTGGTAGGCTCCTTATTGTATTAATTTTAGAAACTGATGTGATCATAGAAACATATAATCATGACGGCAGAAAAAGACCACATGGCCTATCTAGTGTGCCCTTCCATATCAACCACTATAACAGTCCCCTTTTTTCCTTTAGAGATCCTCTGTGTTTGTCCCATCATAGTATGGTTGATTTGCTTTATTAGGTCTTTTGTAGAGTTTTGTGTTAGTTTGCAATCTGCCTGGTACTGGAGAGGCTATTAATTAGGTGACATTGGAATCTGATTTTTTTTTCTTGTGGAGGAGTAGTCTAGTGGTTAGGGAAGCAACCTTTGATCAGAAAGATCAGGATTAGAATCCCACTGACTCTCCTTGTGGCCTTGGGCAAGTCATTTTAACCCTCCATTGCCTCAGTTACGATCTTAGATTGTAAGCCCTCCAGGGATAGGAAAATACATATAGTATCTGATTGTAACTCGCCTTGATCTACTACTGGAAAGGTGTGAGCTAAATTCTAATAAATAAATAAATAAATTGTATGTTGGGTTCTATGGGGAAATGTCCTAGTTCTACTCTGTACCTATTGTTGAAGGAAGGATTTTATTGGATGCAAAATAGATGTTCGAGAAGAAAAAGAGAGAACCATAGCACAGTTTCTAACACCAAAATAAAATTCATTATAATTTATGATGGTGTTAAAAACTGCATCGTGGTTCCCTTTTTCTTGTTTCCCTTGGTGTGTGAGCACCTTATATCTCTCATTTGTTTGCAGAATATATATTTAAAGGTGTCGATATTTTTTTCTCTTTACGTCCTCCTTTTCAACATTTACATTCAGCCAGTCTGCAAAATTATACAGAAGCACAACATACCAGGAAACTACAGACCGTTGAGCCTGACGTCAGTACCGGGAAAATGGTAGAAAACATCATAAAGAACAAAATAGCTGAACATGTAGATAGTCATGGCTTAATGGGAGACAGCCAACATAGCTTTAGACAAGGAAGATCTTGTCTTACTAATCTCTTATGTTTTTTTGAAGGTGTGAATAAACAGGTAGACAAAGGTGAGTTGGTAGGTATAGTGTATCTGGACTTTCAGAAAGCCTTTGACAAGGTCCCTCATCAGAGACTTTTGGCAAAACGAAAAAGTCATGGGATAGGAGGCAGTGTACTATTGTGGATCAGGAACTGGTTAAAAGGTAGAAAGCAGAGGGTAGGGCTAAATGGCTAGTTTTCCCAATGGAAAAAGGTGAATAGTGGAGTACCCCAGGGATCTGTCCTGGGTCTGCTGCTTTTTGACATATTCATAAATGACCTGGAAAAGGGAATAACGAGTGAGGTTATCAAATTTGCAGATGACACAAAACTATTTAAAGTTGTTAAAACCCATGAGGATAATGGAAAATTGGAAGACTGGGCATCCAAATGGCAGATGAAATTTAATGTGGACAAGTGCAAAGTTATGCACCTAGGAAAGAAAAACCCAAACTATGGTTACATGATGCAAGGTTACACATTAGGAACCACGACCCAGGAAAAAGATTTAGGTTGTGGATAACATGTTAAAACTCTCCGTCCAGTGTGCAGCGGCGACCAAGAGAGCAAATAGAATGCTAGGTATCATAAGGAAAGGAATGGAAAATAAAACAAAGGATATTATAATGCCTCTGTATCATTCGATGGTGCAACCGCACCTTGAGTATTGTGTACAGTTCTGGTCGCCGAATCTTAAAAAGGATATAGCGTTATTAGAAAAGGTACGGAGAAGAGCCACCAAAATGGTAAAGGGGGTGGAAGGATACCCCTATGAAGAGAGGCTAAAAAGGTTAGGGCTCTTCAATCTGGAAAAGAGACGGCTGAGGGGAGATATGAGAGAAGTCTATAAATTAATGAATGGAGTGGAACGGGTAAACATAGATCGATTGTTTACATTATCAGAATATAGAAAGACTAGGGGACATGCAATGAAGCTACAGGGGAAACTGTTTAAGACTAATAAGAGAAAATATTTTTTCACTCAACGTGTAATCAAACCCTGGAATTTGTTACTGGAGGATGTAGTAAAAGCTGTTAGTGTAGCTGGGTTTAAAAAAAGGTTTGGATAAGTTCCTAGAGGAAAGGTCCATAAACCATTATTAAAAGAGACCCGGGATATCACTGCTTGACCCAATACAAGCATTGAGGAACCTGTCTTTTGGGGAAACTGCTAGGTACGTATGACCTAGATTGGCCACTGTTGGAAACAGGGTACTGGGCTTGATGGATCTTGGTCTGTCGCAGTATGGCATATCTTATGTTCTTATACATTACCACCTATACGCAGACGACCTGACGACTCCTCGAATCCTGATTACTCTTCTATCTCCATCTCTAAATGGCTAATTGAACGCAACCTAGCAATTAACTACAACAAATCCAAAGCTCTCATAAAGGATACAGCATTCATCCCCCCTCAAAATATACTAATAGGAAACCAAGCAATTCCAGTGAAGAGTGAAGTAAAATACCTTGGAATACCAGAGGCTCAATTTCCAATCCCACATCAGTAAATCAACTGCCAAAGCCTACTTTAAAATGAAGATCCTCAGGGGGTTGAGAGAAGGGGGAGCTGGGGCAGGGAGGGAGGGATGGAGTTAGGGAGGGGAGGGGCAAGAGGGTACAGGGGCCTGGGGTAAGCTGCAGTCCGATAACCAATCACCGTTATGGAAGTAGTATCTCATACGGGGGAGATGGAGGGGAGGGGGAGAGGGTGGACAGAGTGAGGAGGGGAGGAGGAAGGTATGAGGGGGGAGGGGTGGGTAAGGGAGGGGGGTAGCTAAAAGAGGGGAGGCACAGAAGGAGGGGGTAGGGAAAAATACAAGGTGAGTTAAAAATTGTAACATTAAATGTTAAAGGGCTTAATTCACCATTTAAGCGGCAGACACTCTTTAAAGAAGTAGGCCGCCAAAGAGCATTGCTGGTGCTCATACAGGAGACACACTTAACAAGGGGAACTGAATGTCTGGTCAAGCTTCCTGGATATGGGACAGGGCTGTATGCATCAAACACAGTGGAAAAAAAGAAGGGTGGGGTAGCAGTTTTTATAGCCTCCAAACTCAAGGTGGAGGTACAGCAGGTATTCCAAGATAAAGAGGGGAGATCTATACTGTTACGCATACAAATTGGGAATGAATGGTATTGTATTATCAATGTATATGCACCAACAGGAGGACAAGGGGCATTTTGGGCAAAACTAGAAGCTGAGGTGGGGAAACTAGGAGATGGAAATATTATCTGTGGGGGAGATTTTAACTTAACATGGAACCCAGATAGGGACGCAACGGGGAAACGCGAGGGCAAAAGAGCAGATAGGAGAAAATATCGCAATTTTGTGGCCCAGCATTGTTTGATGGACCCATGGTGATTTCAGCATCCCCAGAAAAGACAGTTTTCCTACTTTTCTCATGTTCATGGCTCATATTCTAGAATAGACGCTATATGGATAACAAAGGAATTGGCGGGTAGGGTTAAAGGGGCAGATATGGACTCTATAACATGGTCGGACCATGCATTAGTGGAGGTCAGGTTGACATTGGAGAGGGAGAGAAGGGGTACACAGTTTTGGCAGTTAAATGAATCTCTGTTGGAGGATGAGTGGGTGCGAAAGGAGATAGAGCGGGAGATGGTGGAATACTTCAGATGGAATGATAATGGGGAGGTGGCCTGGGGGGGGGAGTCTGGGATTGGATATAAGGCAGTGGTGCGGGGTGTCTTCATTAAATGGGGGGGCACGTAAAAAGAGGGAGAGGGAAGGGAAAGAACGGGAACTGTGAGAAAAATTAATGGAACTGGAAGCATTAGATGGGCAGGTGGGAAGGGGAAAGTATAGAGGCCAAGTGCTGGCGGTAAGAGCGCAATTAAATGCTATGCAAGCAGAAATTATAAGATACCGAATGCAGTTACTGAGACAGGGTTTTTTTGAAGGGGGAAATAAAGTGGGGCGCTATATGGCGCAGCGACTGAAACAAAGGAAATTAAGATCACAAATATTGCGCATTAGGGATTGGGAAGGGAAATTGGCTTACAAAGATGGGGATAAACGAGAGGCTTTTAAAATATACTATCAAGAGCTATATGCAGCTCGGGCCCCCCCGGATCCGGAAAGAATACAAAGCTATTTGGATTCCATTCAGTTCCCGGCTCTGAGTGAGGAGGAACAACATCAGATAAATACCGCGATTGTGGCAGAGGAGATAATACAGGCAATAAAACAGCTTAGATGGGCTCCGGGCTTAAATGGGTTTACAGCATGATTTTATAGAAAATTTAAAGAACTTTTAACAGCACCTCTACTGAGATTGTTCAACTTGCCAAGGGGGGGGGGGGGGTTTCTAGCAGCCACGATGGGATGGGCTGGGATCACGGTGATACACAAAGAAGGTAAGGATCCACAGGAATGTACATCGTATAGACCAATTTCCTTACTTAGATGCCAAATTATTGGCTAAAATATTAGCCACCCGTTTAAATAAAGTTATTGGGAAATTGATCCATCCGGATCAAGCGGGTTTTATCCCAGGGAGGCAGATGGCGGATAACATTCGGAAGACCCTGAATATCATTTGGTCGGTGGGGCAAAGTAATCAGGAGGCCTTGTTAATGTCATTAGATGCGGAGAAAGCGTTTGACCAGGTGTCTCGGTCCTTCCTATTTCAGGTCATGGATAGAATGTGGTTGTGGGGGGAGTTTAAGGGGTGGGTGACAGCATTATACTGGAACCCGAAGGCATGTGTCAGGGTAAATGGAGCATACTCAGCCTTTATTGAGCAGGAGCGAGGGACAAGGCAGGGATGTCCATTGTCACCCTTATTGTTTGCAATTACACTGGAACCGTTTGCAGAGAGAGTGCGTGTCCGCGAGGATTTGCAGGATATAATGGTGTGGAAGAGTGAATACAGAATATCATTATTCGCGGATGATATTATATTGAGTGTGACCCACCCGAGGTGCTCAATACCTATTTTAATGTGGGAAATAGAAGAATATTGGAAGTTATCAGGCTTCACTATCAATTGGGCAAAATCGGAAATCCTGAATTTTGACAGTGCCAGAGGTGCAGACGCGCTTAAGAATGCAGTACCCCTTCAGGTGGGCAAAGGGGTCGATTAGGTATTTGGGGATCCAGATAAGCAATAGGTTGGAGGACCTGTATGATTTAAACTACAAAAAGCTGTTTGGACAAGTTGAAATTATATTGGCCGGGTGGGGGCGGTGATATTTCTCATGGTTTGGTTGAATCGCAACAGTAAAGATGATGATCTTACCCTGCTTTTTGTTTTTGTTTCTGTTTCAAACATTGCCGATAGAATTACCACACTAGAACAGAAAGTCATTGAAAAACCACCAATGGATTCTTCCAAAACTTTCAATATACTTGTCTGAATACTTTTTTGTCGGGACCAACCGACATGAGAGGGGAGAAGTGAAACTCCCGCCTCAGCTTCGGGAGGGCCCTTTTATTCAACAAGATTAAAGTACTGTGATGCTTAACAATAGTGTAACTAACACTTATCTGAAAAAATAGGCGATGTGATCTCCGCAGTGAATGGCACGACATGCATGTTTCGGGCTTGCAAAAAGCCCTGTATCAAGTGTTCCCCTCGGTCTTCCGGTTAGACTGAGGGGAACACTTGATACAGGGCTTTTTTCAAGCCCGAAACATGCATGTCGTGCCATTCACTGCGGAGATCACATCGCCTATTTTTTCAGATAAGTGTTAGTTACACTATTGTTAAGCATCACAGTACTTTAATCTTGTTGAATAAAAGGGCCCTCCCGATGCTGAGGCGGGTGTTTCACTTCTCCCCTCTCATGTCGGTTGGTCCCGACAAAAAAGTATTCAGACAAGTATATTGAAAGTTTTGGAAGAATCCATTGGTGGTTTTTCAATGACTTTCTGTTCTAGTATGATTTTGTAGTCATTTGAGGTGTGGAGGTTTATTATACATTGATAGAATTACCACGGCAAAAATTAAAGCAGCTGCAACGAAGCATTTCCAGATTTATGTGGAATAATAAGGGACCAAGAGTGGCTCTTTCCATATTGCAGAAAGATAGGGAAGAGGGGAGCGCTTGGGGTTCCCAATTTTAACAAATACTATCAAGCGGCACAATTGAAAACGCTGTATGATTGGCACCATGAAAAACAAAAACAATGGGTTCAGATGGAAGAGGCTTCAGTAAGGGGAGTGGGGCTGGAAAGGTTGGTATGGAGGGGGGGTAAGGGGTTGGCCAGTAGAGTTCAGAACCCCTTCGTAGGGCATATTCTGATGATCTGGCGGAGAAACAGGAATGTCTTAGTACAGGATAAAAGAGATATACAGGGGATGACCTTGGAGGCGTGCTTTGAGAGGGGACAGGGGCCAGGGGCGCAGATATTACAAGGATGGGCAGAACGGGGACTGACGCACATCTCCCAGATAGTAGTTGAGGAATGACTATGGGATTTCGAGGGGATTAAGGATTTGTATGGATTATCCAGCAATGATGATTATAGTTACGCCCAGGTGAGTCACTTTATGAGGCAGCAGAGTGTATGGTGGGACTTATGGAGCAATAGAGGGTGGTTTGAAGCCCTTTGCTCAGGTAATTTAGGACGCAAGGGTACCTTGTCTAAAATATATAAAGGGCTAAAAGAAGATGGAGGGGGCAGATTAGAGTTCATGAAGAAATGGGAGGAAGACCTTGGCACAAAATGGACTGAGGAGAGGTGGGAAAAACTTATAAGGACCATAGTGGGGATACTCATTGCCACCCAAATAAAAGAAAATGCCTATAAAGTTCTGTATAGGTGGTATTGGACACCGACTAAACAAAAAAGGGCAGGAAGAGGGATATCGGACAGGTGTTGGAGAGGATGTCCGGAGAAAGGGGATACGCTACATATGTGGTGGAAGTGCGGACCGATTCAAAGCTTCTGGGAGGAGGTCTTATCGATAATCCATGAAATGACTGGCCACAAATTA
Organism: Ichthyophis bannanicus; assembly: GCA_033557465.1. NCBI lineage: Eukaryota > Metazoa > Chordata > Amphibia > Gymnophiona > Ichthyophiidae > Ichthyophis > Ichthyophis bannanicus. The sequence goes on along the minus strand of CM066034.1, from coordinate 580,317,150 downwards.
CAAAAAACACCAGAAGTGTGTCTCCTGCATCAGTTGGGGGAGGAATGGGAGATAGGGGAGAGAGGGGTACTACATCACTGCATAGCAGCGGCAAGAAATGAAATAGCACAACATTGGCTGGGGGTGGGGAGTCCCCAGAGGGCAGGGTTTATTAGACGAATGGAGGACCTGTGTTTGATGCACAGGCTGACAGGGTTGAGACATGGGAAAGGGGACAAAGCTATGGAACACTGGCAGGGAGTCTGGACCTGGCTGGGTAAATGGAAAGTAAGGAAGATTGGGGAAATGACCATGCACAGCTGTGTGTAAACAAAGGAATGGCTGTGGAGTGAAGCGCAGGAAATACCACAACCTGTATAAGTGATACAAGCGAGAAGAGGTAGAGAATATGATGCGATTTTATAAAAGGGGGGGTGGGGGGGCTGAGCAAACATCAACGCATTGTAGCATTGGAATCTAGGGAGGGAGGGAAAATTGGTTTAGCTATTGATAGATTGCTGTTATAAAATCTATACACCATGTTGAATGAAGAAGAAATCTGTATTATATGCGATATAAGTTCAATAAAAATGTTAAATTTAAAAAAAAGAAAAGAAAATGAAGATCCTAAAAAATCTACGACCCATACTCTACTTGATTCACTTCCATTTCGTCTGCCAGGCAATAGTCACCCCACAGTTAGATTACTTCAGTTTAGTTCTTCAGGGCCTACCCAAATGTGCAGTACAAGCATTACAACTGGCACAAAACACAGCTGACGATTAATCACTGGAACCAAAAAACAAGACCACATCACTCCCATCTTAAAATCCCTCCACTGGCTCTCCATCCGATCACAAATAAAATACAAAGCTATAATGATGGCATTCAAGATACTAGACAACCAATCCTCCGAATGTTTAAAAGAGATAGTCAAAAGAATTCCTGACGCTCAATTAGGGAGGAAACAACACCAGAACACCCTCTCAACTGCTACCATATCTACTTACACCTCTCAATCAGCGCTACACAGAATATTTGAATATTATACCCCATCACTATGGAATTCGCTCCCGCATCACCTGAGAGCAATTTCAGAAATCGCAGAATTCAGGAAAAATCTAATAACCCACCTTTTCACAGAGAACTTCGACGCCACAGAAAACACGCAACCTTAGAAACAGAACTTCCAATCAACAGCCCCATCCGCAACCAATTTCCTCTTTAGTAAGTCCCAAGTTACCACAAGCAATTAAAATGCTGTAAGACTATTGTATCACACAGGGAATCATTAATTGATTAATGTAAATAGTTCGGACTGTTAAATGTTCAAAGTAAATAGTTGCTACTGTACTATTCTATGTAAACCTTCGTTATGTTTTAATGTAGACCATTTTGATAAAACTGAAAAGCAGTATATAAAAGATGTTAAATAAATAAATGTACTCGAGGGACCTGGCAAAGGAGCTCGCCGGGTTCTTGGCTGGGTTGACGAGTGAACCTCTTGAGCGCTTCAGGGCCTTAGTCTCCAGGTCAAGGAATGCTCCAAGTTACAAACTCTGGCAGCCTTCAACTGCTTCGAGTTGGTGGCTCGTGTAGACACTGTGGGCATTAGTGCCCTCCGCCTTGCCTGGCTACAGTCCTTCGACTTGGAGCAATGGGTGCAGGACAAGCTGGCTGATGTCCCTTGCCAGGGAGAGAATCTCTTCGGCAAGCCCATGATGGAGAAGGCAGACGAGCTGGAGACCAAATTCCTGACAAGGACTAGGCTTTCCAGGAAGACTGCTGACCCTTCCTGCCAGAAAACTTTGGGGAAAAAGTCCATCCACCTGAAGACCAAGCAGGCTTACAGGAAATACCCTCAGTTTTCGGCCCATCAGGCTCCCCAACATGGGCAGTGGGCCAAGGGCCAGGGGCATGGTTCCTGTAAGCAGAAAGCCCCCAAGCACCAAACAATGCCACAGCCTGGGGGGGGGGGGGAGGTTTGACTCCTTGGGCATAGCCTCCCTCCCCCAGGAGGTAACGGGCCCAAGGTTCATGGGAGGAGGACTGGTCCACTTACCTGGTGGCAGAGCCCCCACAACCTCAGGGCTGGCTTGCCCTTCGGTCACCTCAGGTACTGCACATTCTCATGACAAATGCGTCAAAGCTGGTCTGGGGAGCCCACTGCGACCACTTGCAGTCACAGGGCCCATGGTCGTCAGGGTTAATGCCCTTCAGATCAACCTACTGGAGCTCAGGGATGTTTGCAGTGCCCTTCGGGTGTTTCAGGACCATCTGATGGGACAGGTGGTTCAAGTCTAGTCAGACGACCAGGTAGCAATGTACTATATCAACAAGCAGGGGGGCACGGGGTTGTACCACCTCTGCTGGGAAGCCATTCGTCTGTGGAACTTCACTGTGGGGAGACAGATCTCCCTTCGTGCGGTTTACCTGCCGGGCCAGCACAGTGTACTCGCGGACCAACTGAGCTGGGTCCTTCAGCCCCATGAGTGGTGACTCAACCCGGGGGTGCTCAGTGTCGTCTTTCGCCACTGGGGGATCCAAGAGATAGATCTCTTTGCCAGCCTGGAGAATGCGCAACTACCAAACCTCTGCTCATGGAGACGAGCCAAGGGGCGGGAGGCAGTGGATGCCTTTCTTCTCCCTTAGTCCAGGAGTCTCCTGTACATGTTTGTTTAACATTTCTTATATACCGCCTTTCATGATATCAAGGCGGTTTACATTGAACAAACTGAAATTACATTGAACAGGGCATTATAACTTGGAAATAACTATTTTACAGGGAACATGGGCAATGGAGGGTTAAGTGGCTTGCCCAAGACCACAAGGAGCACCTGTGGGACTAGAAACCCCAGCCCAAGGTTGCTGTCCTCTAGTGGGATTTGAACCCCCAACCTTCCGGCCTGAGGTACCTTGCCCCAACCACTAGGCCACTCCTCCCTCAAATGTACATGTTCCTGTCTACACCTCTGGTTCCCCAGACTCTCCTAAAGATACAATTGGAGGCAGCTTCCGTCATCCTCCTCGCTCATAGATGTCCCAGGCAACCATGGTTCCCCCTGCTCCTGCAGCTGTCCCCGAGGTACCCACCGCTGGGGAGCTCCCCGGACCGACTCTCCATCCCAACCTCCCATCCCTCGCCCTGATGGCCTAGATGCAGAGAGGTTAGCCATAGCGTACATCAGCCTCTTGCAGAAGGTGGAGGATGTCCTGCTGGCTTCGCATAAGGAGCCATGCATCGGGCATATGCCTTTAAGTGGTGTAGGTTCTCAGTCTGGTGCACGGCGGGGGCTTAATCGCTTCTCTTGCTCGGTACATGACATCCTGCGGTATCTTTTGCATCTTTCCAGAGCAGGCCTGAAGTGCAACACCGTCAGAGTGCACCTTAGTCCCATTTCAGCACACCACCATCAAGTAGAAGGCCAGGCTGCTTCCATGCACCTCCTGGTGGGCCATTTCATGAAGACATTCCCCTTGTCACAACTCCCAATCCGTCTGCCGCTGGTGACATTGAGACCTCAATGTGGTGCTGGGGAAGCTCATGGCTTCCCCCTTTGAACCCTTGGCCATGTGCCATCTCAAGTACCTGTCATGGAAGGTTATTTTCCTGGTGGTGCTCACCTCAGCCAGATGGGTGAGAAAGCTGCAGACACTGGTAGCCCACGCGCCCTATATGAGATTCCACAGGAACAGAGTTTTCCTTCGGACTTACCCCAAGTTCCTGCCTAAGATGGTCTCTGCTTTCCACCTGAATAAAGAGGTGGTGCTCCCCACCTTCTTTCCCAGGCCTCGCTCCTTCCGGGCGGAGACCTCTCTACACACTCTGGATTGCAAGAGGGCTTTGTCCTTCTACCTACAGAAGACGCAGCCCCACTGCCACTTGGTGCAGCTATTTGTCTCTTATGACCCCAATCGGCTTGGGGTTGCTGTCTCCAAGCACACCCTCTCCCCGGTGGGTGGTCGACTGCATTTCCTTCACCTACGAGCAGGCTGGGCTTTCTCTGCAACAACATGTCACTGCGCACAGTGTGCGTGCCATGGCAGTCTCCGTGGCCAATCTGTACTCAGTGCCCTTGCTGGACATTTGCCAGGCCACCACCTGGTCCTCTGTCCATACCTTCGCAGCACACTACTTCTTGGAGGAGAGCTCACAGCATGATAGCACCTTCGGCCAGGCAGCACTTTGTCACCTCTTTGGGATAGTGCAGCTCCCTTCCTCCAACCCTCTGTCCAGGCTACTGGAGAGGGGATTAAATCTTCGATGTTTGTGCTGCATTGCTGGACTTCCAGCCAACTGGCACTCTCTTCTGTCCTTTATGGTCCACTTTTTGGGTTGCCTGTGACTTCTACAGGGTTTTTCGGTAGCCTGTAACTTGGGAGTCCCATATGTGAGGACTGACTTCCTGCTTGTTCCCAGAGAAAGCGTAGTTACTCACCTGTAACAGGTGTTCTCTGGGGACAAGAGGAATCAGTCCTGACAACCCTCCCTCCTCCCCGTGGAGGAGTTTTCTTTTTTTTCTGCTTGATTAAGCTGCGTCATTGTACTGGGGTAAGATATCACTCTTGGACGGGAAGGTGACCGCGCATGTGCGGTGTAACGCCGAAGGCTTCCTGTGAAAGCTGGGCAATGGATCCTCGCTCGCTCCGTCGGCACTGACATTACCTATATGTGAGAACTGATTCCTGTTGTCCCCGGAGAACACCTATTACAGATGAGTAACTGCACTTTTTCACCCACTGGTTCCCACCATGTAGTTGTGCTACGTTTGTGCGCTATTGGTGCTGGGCTATGCCTTATCACGCGTTCCACACTGTGCACAGTATTTGCACACTTTCGGTGTACATTGTAAGCTTGCGCTATTTGAGTGCTACCTCCGCAGCATGTGGTAGTTCCGCATTTTTGATGCACGTGTTCTAAGCACAGCCCTCCGCAGGATGCCGTGGTTGAGCGAGGAAGGACTTTATACAAGAAGCCACTCTGCTTCAGATAGGTGCTTGTCTTCTGAGAGGAAAAACCTGCCTTTCTAGTCTCTGTCTGCTATCTTCGTGTGGAGGGTTCTGCTCGCCTCTTGGAGCTATCATCCTTGTAGTTGGTCGACATGAACCTCCTTTCTTCTTTCTTCTCCAGCTCTGCAAGCAGTAGCAAGGGCAGCTGGAGAGAGAGACAGCACCCTGGCTTGAGAGTCCTTTGCTTGCTCTTTTGAGTTCAGCCCGCCTGAAGTTTCCTAGCGGAATCCTCCAGTGGCCGGTCTTCCTGCTGCTAAGAGGACAACCAAAGCTGGCAGAGAGTTCCAAGCCTCCAGACTATCATCTCCAGAATTCTTTTACTTTGTTCAGCAAGCATGGTCTTTCTGGTGTGGCAGTTCAGATCCAGCGGCCTAAGGGCCCTTCTGTTTCTTCTCCTCTCGCTCAGGGGAAAGCCCTTCTTCACAGTGTGGGCAGAGCCCTGAAAAGGCTTCTCCAGAGTGGCACTCCCCAAAGAGAATGGATTTGAGGGATCATCTCTTCTATGCTCTAAATCCTGCCTTGAGTTTCAAGAAATCTGACAGTGACTCCACGTGTGAGGAAGGCAAACCTTTGGTGCCGGACGACCAAATTGAATCTCTCATCATCCATCTATTTCTTAAAGAGCTGGCAGCACTAATTGATCAAGTTCAGAAGCCACAAGTGCATCCCCTCTTGCAGGAGTTTTGAAAACCCTCCATGATCTTTTCTTTCCCAAAGGTTCTTAAAAGCATGGTGCACATGGAATGAGGATCACCTGATGCCCCATTGAAAGGGGGCAGGGTCATGAGTAGGCTCTATGCTCTCCCTCAGGAGGAATTTTCTGCCTGGATTTGGTTACCCCAGGTAGGATGTGCAGGTGATAGCTGTCACCAAGCACACCACCATCTTGATGGAGGGTGGTATGGCTTTTAAAGACCTTGTAGATTGGAAGGTTGAAGCTTTCTTGAAGATCCTGTTCTTGGCTGTGTCCCTTATTCTTCAGGTGGCGATTTGCAGGGAGCATATGGCACATGCCCTTCTCTGTTGGATCCAATTGCTACCTCAGGATGACACGTCAGTGATTCTGGAGTCGGCTGTGGCCTTTTTGTCAGATACCATGTATGATCTTGTCTACCCGGTGGCCAGAGATATTGCATTTTCCATGGTGGCACATTGCTGGTTTTGGCTTCGCCATTGAGCAGCAGACATGACGTCCAAGTCCTGATTACCTAAGCTTCTTTTCAAGAGGAAGCTCAAGTTTGGGAAGGAAAAGCCGATCAAGGGGCAGGGAGCATTCAAACCACATCATCTTCTGGAAGATAAACCTAAAGGGCTTAGGAAGCACCACCCCTCCTCCTCTACATCATGTTCTCCTTACTCCTGCTACCAGGATTCCCATGGTTTCTGGGACTACCAGAAGTATTGCCCAGGGAGGTGATCCTTTCCTCCCTCGGACTCATTTTTGGACTCGGTTTTTTTGAGGGACTTGTGGGCCCTTTGAGGCTTTTCCCTCTTACTCCAGATCTGGGTTCTCCCATTAGACACAATGATGGGTTGGGGGCCCATTCCAGGGTGCCTCCTATAGGCGGCCAGCTCCATCACTTCTTCCAGGAATGAGCCCGTGAGTGCTCAACATCATTCAGTATGCTGGAATGCAAGGATCCCATCCCAGATGCCTTCGTCATGTCTCCATGTAGCTTTGTGGCCAAGGAAACCACCATTCAAGCTATCCTGGAGAGACTGCTCAGCTTCCAGGCTGTCATTTTGGTGCCATCTACCCTAGGACCAAGAGCCAGTATTCCATCTACTTTGTGGTGCCGAAAAAGGATGGATCTTTCTGCCCAGTCTTGGATCCCAAGGGTGTCACTGTTTACCTAAGGACCTTTTACTTCTGCATGGAAATGTGGAGGTCAGTCATTCAAGCAGTCTGGCAAGGGGAGTTTCTCACATTTCTGGACTTGCTGAAGCCTGTTTCCACATCCCCATTTGCTAGAATCAACAGTGATTCCTGTGCTGCTTTGTTCTTGGCTTGCACTTTCAGTTTGCCGCTCTGCCATTCAGTCTTTCTACATTCACCAAGATCATGGTGGTGGCTGCTGCTGCTCTGTGGCACAAAAGGATATGTGTTCATCCTTAACTGGATTACTGACTTAGGTCACCTTTGGAAGCTCTTTGGGCATTGGCCCAAGTGGTATAATTCCTGGAGAGTCTGAGCTGGTTGATCAACTATGGCAAGATCTACCTAGAATTACTAGAGTATCTTGGGGCATATTTTGATGCCGCTTCAGGAAGGTCTTCCTGCACGCAAAAAGAATGGATGTCTTTTTGAAAGCAGCAGGCTTCCAAGGTATTGGGACTATCTTCAGCTTCTGTGGTTGATGGCAGCAACAATTAAGATGGTCCCTTGGGCGGGGGTGCACATGAGACTGCTCCAAAGGTCCCTTCTGTCTCACTTGTCTCCTCCTTTGCAAGACTTTGAGATCAATCTTCCTTGTCTCCCATCAGTTTCATCCAGCCTGCCATGGTGGGAGGACCTTTTCCTGGACGATCACTAGTGGCTTCAACTGATGACGGATTGGGAATCCATTTCAGGGGACAGACAGCACAGGATCGCTCAAAGACATGAGAGGTGGCTTCGCCCATCAACCATCTGTAGGCGAGAGCCATTCTCTTGACTCTCCTGCGTCTCCAGAGCTTCGTCTGAAGGAAGGCAGTTCGAATCTTTTTAGAGAGTGCCATAGGAGTGGCCTTTGTTAACAGGCAAGGGGGCACAAAGAGTTCTGGGGTTACCCAGAAATGACCCTCCTGTTCTCTTGGGCAGAGTGAAATCTAGTCCTCTTGGCACAGCATATTGCAGGACTGGACAGCATGGAAGCAGACTATTTCAGTCGGTACTCCCTCAATCCCAGAGAATGGGAATTGAACCGCATGGCATTTTGGAGGATCCTGAACAAGTGGGGTTGCCCCGAGATGGATCTGATGGTGACATAGACCAATGCCAAGATACAACAGTTCTTCAACCTTCCACAAATAGGCAGACTCTGAGGGCGTGGATGCCCTAGTTTAATTTTGGTCAAGGCAAATTTTGCTGTATATGGTTTCCTCCATGGCCTCTCATAGGTCATGTGCTTCGTCATGCAGCCCATTTTTCATAGAGAGTTACACTTGTGTCCTTCCCTTCGATCAGTTGTTACTTCTTGGGACTGTTTGGTTATTCGGGCCTTGATGACTAAGTCTTTTGACCCTTGAGGAGGGCTACACTCAAGGATTTGTTCCTTAAGGCTGTCTTTTTGGTCGCAGTCTGCTCTGTAAGATGCATTTATTTATTTATTTGGAGAAGTGGATCCTGGCTAAGGAGGGGGCTCATTGACTTTCCATTTTATATTGGTTTTCTTTGAGTTTCATCCTGGGGAATGGAGGTATCTCAACAGGCTGTTTATTGGCTATGGATTTCTCTCCATTGGAGCGTTGTTCTAGCCTTGTTTTCTTTACTGTTGTTGTTTTATATTAATTGTATGCATGTCTCCCCGAGATGTGGGCTGTTTTCTTTTCAATGCTTATCTTACTGTAAATTATTTACTGGTATGTTTTGTTTGCCTTAAATTTTAAATCTTATTGTATAAGCTGAAAAATTCTCATAAATAAATAATTAAAAAAAAAATTGTGTTCTGCACACTAACATGGCAGATTACAGAAGCACAGACATAATCTTAAAAATAAAATAAAATAAATATAAAACATAAAATACTTAAGTCCCAAAACAACATAAGACAAAAACATCAAATTAAAATTAAACATAAACAGGCAAGATGGCGGGTAACTGACCCGGGAAGGCTGCGTTCTGTGTTTGCTCGACGAGGAATTTGGCCGGTATTACCTTCGGCTCCGGTGAAATGGGATGTAGGAAGAGAAAGCAGACGAGCTCCCCTGTTGTTCCGCAGCCTGCTTTGTCTACGGTCCAACGGACTCTCGAACATTGTGGATTCGCGCCTCTGGGGTCACAAGCAGCGTCTTCGACGGCACGCTCAGGCGAACTGGAGAGTGTGCTGGGCGCTTCAGGGGTTTGCTTGTCCCCTGATTTGCGGATGCCCCCAACGCAGCCTGGAATTGGTGTTTCACCGATTGGTGTTTGCTCCCCGGACCTCCCAGGCGGTAGAGGGAAAGTGGGTCGGCCGGAAGGAAGAGGGGCAATTGCAGAGGCTGTTCGAGGACTCTGGAGAGGGGAAACCGATTGAGGGTTATGATCCCGTCTCTCGGTTGGAGCCTGGAGGAGAACAAAGACCAGGAAAACTTCTGTTGGAAAAGCCCACTATTATAACTTTAGATGCGCTGTGGGACGCTCTTACAGCACTGACTACTTCTCTCTCTTCGCTTGTGAGTACAGTAAGTACTGAAGTGACTGTGTTGAAAGTGGAAGTTTCAAAACACCAGGAGCAACAGGTGAACTCTTTGTCGCAGCTTAAGGAGGAACTTTCTCTGGTTAAAGAGGAGCATTCGGCCTTTATTAAGGAGCAGAATGTGTTAACCCGGAAAATGGAGTATATTGAAAATCAAACTCGACGGAACAACTTGCGTATATTGAACTTTCCAAAATCTCCCCTTCTGTCTCCATTAGAGATGTTTCGTAAATACCTGATGGAGGTCCTTAAGATTCTTATAGATCAGCTACCCCCTCTTACGAGGGTGTATTACTTGACTGGTACTATGGAGTCGAGAAGGAAGAGTTTGGGGGCCTCTGTAGCCAATGGGTCTGGGCCTGGAGACTTAACAGGTTTTTTTGGAAAGCTCGCTGGAAGTTATCACAGAGAGAAGAACCCTGTTGGTTACCCTGTAAAATAGTTATCGCCAAGTTATAGTGCCCTGTTCAATGTAATTTCAGTTTGTTCAATGTAAACCGCACTGATGCAGAATAGCGCAGTATATAAGAGAATGTAAATAAATAAATAAATAAAATAAATACCCTGGCGTTGGAAACAGATAAATCCTTAATTCTTAGATTCTTCTTTAAAAATATGAATGAGCTGTTTTTTGGTTCAAAAGTGAGAATATTTCCTGACCTATCTCGGTCCACCCAGTTGAGGAGAAGAGAGTTCCTGACCTTGCGGTCTAGGGCTCTTTCGCTGGGGGCATCTTTTATACTGAAATATTCATCCAGATGTTTTATTACCTATCAGAATAAGATTTACCTTTTCTTTGATCCTAAACAGCTCTTGGCTTTTCTTATTGGGAGGGAAGAGGTTGGAGTTGGGGTAGTACCTACATTGGCTCAAGCTTAAGTCTTAACCCGCTAGGTTTATTATAGGATTTCTTGTTATTATATTGCCATATGTTCTATCTTATTAGATGGGTTAGGATAGGACTTGACAATGATATTTCCTGTAGCCTCCTGGTAGTTTTGTGGGTTCAGTGGTGGGATGATTTAATTTAATTGTTTATTTCTTGATTTGTATGAATTTCTTTTTTTTTGTTTAAGATTGGTATGATTGTTTTGGGCATCCCTTTTCTTCTATATGCATTTTGTTGTTGCATGTATAATATGTATAATTTAATAAAAATTAAAAAAAAAAATAAATAAATAAAATTAAACATAAAATACTTAAGTCCCAGTATAACATACAGCAGAACTTCAATTAATATGTAATTATCACCATAATGTAGAAAATGCTTGTCTGAAAATGTGGGCTTTCAACTGCCGTCTAAATAATAGCAATTCAGAAATCTTGCGTAAATCTTCACATAACGCATTCCATAAAACAGGAGCAAAATATGAGAAAATTCTATTCCACAAAGTTTGATAATGAATTTCTTTAAAATTTGGAACCACTAACAGAGTAGTGTCCTGTGATCACAGTAACCTCCAAGGACAGTACAATCTCAGTAAAGAAGATAGACTAGTGGGAGCAAGCTGATTAATACATTTGATGACAACCATCAAAACTTTAAACTATATATGATATTTTATTGGTAACCAATGCAAGGCATACAGTTGTTGTTGAATATCAATGGAGTGATTACTCCCAGCAGTAAGACGCACAGCAAAATTTTGCACAGACTACAAAGAACGAAGTGCCTCTACTGGTAAGCCCTAAAAAAAGACTATTACAATAGTTGAATGAAGAGAACACCACTGTTTGAATAACTGTGCAAAAATTATCGATAGTGAGATTTGGCCTTAGATGCTTCAACAAATGTAATTTATAATAAGCTTCCTTCACCAATTTCTGGACATGAGACCGCAGGTGCAATGAAGTATCCAACATTATTCCTAAATCATGGATCTCAGACTTGATAAGCATAGACTTTTGTTGTTCATCAAGTAAATGAGGTGCTTCCAAAAACTTCTTAGAGAAAAATACAATTTCATTCATTCATTCATTTATTTAACTGGTTTTAATATACCGTTTTTCTACTAGTCAAAACTGTTTACATTGAACAGTGGTGCATGCAGGTTACATCAAACTTATTGAACGTAGAACAGAGTATAACAGGGGGATTGAGGGAGCATGCAGGATCGTTGTAACATTAGAACTTATACAATGAACATACATTGGAATATATAACATTAGAATTTATTATACAATGAATATACAATACATTATCTATTGTGAAACATCCATTCACGGATGGCCTCAATACAACGTGTAACTTCTTTAAAGGAGTCATCAATAGACGATACTGGAATTAAGAACTGAACATCATCCATATATATTCAGTAATCTAAACCTAAAGTACCAAAGCATCACACAAGGGAACAATGTAAATGTTAAATTACATGGCAGGAGGAGGAAGTGATGTCACCGACCGGGATGGCCATTGGGACAATGGAATATCTGGGAAAGACTGCGCGCCTAGACCACGGGCAGTAAAAGCGAGGGTGGAATAATAGACAGCAACCCCAGCCATGTCAGCCTGAAAAAAATTGGAGCAATACAGAGCCCCCTACATGATCAAACAGCATGCACTGGCAGAGCTGGCCGATAACAGAAACTAAAGACAAACCGGAGCATGCGGAGGAGCAGTGCACGCAAGGGGATCTGTGGCAGTGATGCAGAGAGATTAAGCAAGGGGTAATCGTAGTAAAAAAGCAACATGAAGGAGGCAATGGCTGAATTGCAGGATGATCTGCAGGCCCTTGGACAAACGCATAGCACAATTGGAGGAGCAAGCAGGGGGGTGGAAGAAGCCAGCCACGGAATTCAGGAGAAAATATAACTCTGGCAGCGGGAGCAGGACTATATGCAGGACAAGATCGAGGATCTGGAGAATCACTCCCGCCACTGCAATATTTGTGTCCGGGGGGGTAGTGGAGGAAGAGCACGTTCAACAGGCAGACCGTGTGATAAAGGACATATGTAAGTTTCATTTGCAAGTTGGCGCAGGGAGGGCTGAGCAGGACATTCCCATGATCACTCTGGAGTGGGCCAGCAGGGCACTGGGAACCCCCGGGCTCAAAACCACACCACTTTGACCTGGTGAAAAGCGGTATATAAGCATTGCTAAATAAAATAAATAAATATAGTGGCATACCTCACTAGCTTTCAACAAAAGGAGGCTATCATGCGGGCAGCAGCTAAGAGAGGAAAGTTCAAATGGCAGAACTATGAACTCGAAATTTACCAGGACCTGGCCCCCTCAACACTACAGTGCCACTGAGCAATGCGGCCACTTACTACATACTTGCAACATGAGCAGATCAAGTATAAATGGCTCTTTCCTTTCGGGATCCAATTTGAGATAAAAGGGCAAATTAAGCGAAGCATGGACTGCTGCAGAGGCCTGGGAGCACTTTAAGAAAGCGGGGGCTCCAGACTTGCCTAGTGAATCAAAGAACCCCACCTGGAACATACAAAGTAGCAGCAGATTCCAAAAAAGGGGCAGCGACTAAAGCGCCTGTCGAAGGGACTGCATGATAGAGGGGAGCTCAAGCCAGGAGTCACCGAAGCAACAACTTGAAGACTCCGGGGGGGGGGGGGGGAGGGAAACAAAGAGCGCTTTATTGGAGACCAGGAGAGCATAACGACTGTGAAGGGAGAATGGAGAAGGAGCGGAAGGGATTCCTCCCACATGGTTGCCTCTCCCTTCCCCCTACTTAGGTGGAACTGTTTGTTTTGTATCTGTGGTTAAAGTTTAACACTGTTTGGCTTTGTTTCGGTTAAGGGAAGGGGAGAAATGGAATTTGGGGAGATTTGGGTATCTAAGAGAGGAGGGGAGTGGGGGAATATAAGGATGATACAAGAAGGAGAGCAACCCACAGAGGAGAGCAGAGAAGAGAAGGGAGGTGAGGAGGATGGGGGGATGGGAATTGGGGGCAGAGAATACAGTAGGGGATCGGTCAGTGGAGAGAGAAAGGGAATAGGGATGGGGGATGACTAGCTGGAAGGAGGATAAGAGGTGGAGGTTGTAGTGGGCAACATAACAGCAGTCTAGGGAGAGCAGGTTGGGGAGTCCGGGGGGGGGGGGGGTATTGTCAGTTTCTTACGATAAGGAGAGGCAGAAAGGAGTTCTGCAAGTTTATGGGCGTCAAGGAAGGGGAGGGGGAGGGTGCAGGGGGTGAGGAGGAGGGTTGGGAAGAGCAGTGGGTTCAAGAAGGAGGCACTGAAGGAAGGCAGGAGAGGGAACGGAGGGATGGTTGCCATTAGAGTAGGAACTTTAAATGTCTGGGGGCTTAATACACCACAAAAGCGCAAATCTTTATTTTGGGATGTGCAATGCTGGCGATGGCAGGTGGTTCTCCTGCAGGAGATGCACTTGTTTCCGCAAGATGAGCGATTGCTACGACATAGAGCATACAGCCATTATTATTTTAATGCTGAGGGATCTCATAAGAAAGCAGGGGTGGCAATTCTGATCAGAGGAGATGTCCCATTTCATCTCGGAGGCTTGACTAAAGGGTTAGCGGGCTGGGTTCCTACTAGTCTAGGGCGAAATACAGAGCCAACAGATCACCTTTCTAAACATCTATGGGCCCAGCGAGACATCTGGGGAATTTTGGGGACAACTATCGATTATGGTTGGGGGGGGCAAGGTTCATGGGGCTCTGTTGGTGGGGTGTACTCAATCCGGTGTTGGATAGGACTAGAGGCACAGATAGTGGAGGGGAGTGGGGGTCAAAAAAAAAATGTGTGAAATGATGAAACAATGTGAGTTGTATGACCTATGATGTCAGAAACATCCATAAGGGAGGGACTACACATACTACAGTGCATAGGAGCTATAGCCGTATAGACTATTTCTCCAGGACCAAGCAGGAAGTCAGTCCTCACATATGGGTGACGTCGGCGCCGACGGAGCCCTCGCGGAGCAATTTTCCCCAGCTTTCAAAGAAAGCCTTTGGGAATTGCAGCGCGCATGCGCGGTCCTCTTCCCGCCCAAGGGTGCCATCTTGCTCAGTCTTCTTTTTTCCGCGGAGCCCTACAGACGTTGCCTGTGAATCCCCGCAGAAAAGTTGATTTTTCTCTATTTTTCTCTATTTTTTCTTCGGTCGCGCCGGTTCTTTTCCCGCCCGAACTCGCGACGCCGGTTGCGAGTCCGTCCTTTATTTTTCGGTTTTTTGTCCTTCGTGACAGATTTCGCGCTTTTTTCCTTTTTTCCCTGGCTGCCCGGTCGTTCGACCTTGCAGGGGCCCTTTTTCCCCCGATGGCGGCCAGTGGTTTCAAAAAGTGTGACCTCTGTAAGAAACTTATGTCTCTTACAGACACTCATGACTTCTGCCTCCGCTGCCTCGGCCCAGATCATGACCCCATGATCTGCGGGCCATGCGGCAAAATGTCCTCAAAAGCATTGAGGAGTCGGCTGCACCAGCGGAGCGTATCTTCTCTGACTCCGGCCGGGCTCGGACCTCGTCAGAGGCTTCGACGTCTCGGGACTCTGGTCCTGAGCATCGTCGGAGTTCCTCTGAAAGGGGGTCTCCTACCCGGGAGCATCATCGGAAGAAGAAACCCGCGAGGGCGGGATCGGTGGACGCTCCTGGTTCCTCGAGGGCCAGGTCGCATAGCCCCGATTCCCGTCCCGGGTCCTTGGAGTCGGAAAGGCCATCAAAACATCCTCGACTCGAGGTGGACTTGCCCGCTCACGTAAGTACTGTTGTCCTCGTGGACTTGCCTCCGAAGGACCCGACGTCGGGCCCAACGCCGTCGGGGCCCGAGTCGGGGGCTGCTGGGTCTCCTGAGCTCGGACTCAGGTTGACGGCCTTGGAGTGCAGTTTGTCTGCCTTCTTGGACCAGCAGCGGGCATTGATCGCTGGCTTCGCTGGCGCTTCTGCCCTGACCGCCGGGACGTCGACCTCCAAGTCGACCCCGGAGACTGAGCCGATCCTCGAGTCCATAAGGGTTCGAGTCGATCCTCGGTCGAGGTCTCCTTCGGCCTCCCGTTCGGGACCGAGGTCGTCGACGCCGACTCCCTCGGCGTCGGGGCGGAAAGCATCAGTGCCCGCCCGACCGGAGCCGGTCGACTCCTCCTCCGAGGAGTCGGCCTGGGAATCTGAGGACGAAGAGTCACCTGGTTCCTTTCGGACTCGGTGTGTCCCTTCGGACTCCCCCGAGTCCGAACCTCGGAGACGGTCCCCCCCGGAGGATACCCGGTTCTCGGACTTCGTGAGGGATATGGCCAAAGCCTTGGCCTTCCCTGCGGATCCCGAGGAGGAGCCTCGAGTCGAAGAACTCGATGCCCTCCAATATGACTCTCCCCCGAAGGAGGCCTTTATTGTACCGGTTCCTCCAATGCTGGAACGGCTTCTCTTCCGCATGTGGGAGAGCCCGGCGTCGTCGCCGGTGTTAAGCAAGCGGGTCGATTCCATTTATCGAGTCTGCAAGAGCCCCAGGTTCCAAAAGGCACAACTACCGCACCATTCCATGGTGGTGGAATCGGCCATGCATAGACTGAAGAGTCAAAAAATGCACTCCTCGGTGCCCCCGGGTAGGGAAGCCCGAAGCCTGGATGCCCTCGGTAGGAAGTGCTTCCAGGGCTCTATGCTTGCTTGTCGAGTCCAGACATACCAGCTTTACATGGGCATGTATCTCCGAGACCTGGCTAAGGAAATAGCCGGGTTCTCTGCTGGTCTCTCCGACGAACCTTTGCAGAGGTTCCAATCCTTGTCTACTGGCATTCGGGAGTGCTCCAAGTTTCTCTCTCGAGCAGCCTATGATGGTTTTGAGGCTTCGGCTCGAGTAGCCGCGGCCGGCATCGGTGGACGCCGCCAGGCTTGGCTTCAGACGTCCGACCTCGAGCCCTGGGTACAGGACAAGTTGGTCGATGTCCCCTGCCGAGGTGATAACCTCTTTGGCAAGCCCATGGATGAGAAGGCTGCACAAATCGAGACAGAGACTCTCACCAGGACTCGTCTCTCAAGGAAGACCTCTGCCCCTTCTCAAAAGAAGAAGGCCTCGGGGAAGAAGCCCTTTTACCCGAGGAAGGGTGCTGCCTATAAATACTACCCTCAGTATCAGGCCTCCCCAGCTCCCCCACAGGGAAAGGAGGCCAAGGGTCGCGGTAATGGGCCCCGTAGGCAGCCAGCCCCCAAGCCTGCACCACCGGCCCCTGCTCAGCAGGGTGGGGGTTTTTGACTTTCTCAGCATAGCCTCTCCCCCTCAGCTGATTTCTCTCAGCACAGGAGGCCGGCTAGTCCACTTTGCCCACAGGTGGTCCAACATCACCACAGATACCTGGGTGCTTCAGATAGTTCAAAAGGGCTATCTTCTTCATTTTCACCAGGTACCTCCCTCCTACTTTCCAGGTGAGCCTTCCAGACTCCCTCTGCACAGGGACTTACTCCTTCAGGAGTTAGCAAGTCTTGTTCAGGAACAAGCCGTGGAACCGGTGCCCCACCACCTGAAGGGTCAAGGGTTTTATTCCAGGTACTTCCTGATTCCGAAAAGAACAGGAGGCCTCAGACCCATTCTAGACTTGCGCAACCTCAACAAGTTCCTTGCAAAGGAGAAGTTCAAAATGCTTACCCTTGGAATCCTGCTGCCCTACCTCCAGCAGGGAGACTGGCTATGCTCCTTAGATCTGAAGGATGCGTATACTCATATCCTTATTCATCCGGGCCACAGACAATACCTCAGGTTTGTGGTGGACGGACGCCATTACCAGTACAGAGTACTGCCTTTCGACCTATCCTCCGCCCCAAGAGTGTTCACCAAATGCCTAGCAGTGGTGGCGGCCTATCTGAGACTTCAGGGTCTCTTTGTGTTCCCATACCTGGATGACTGGCTCATCAGAGCCCAGTCTGCCCAAGAAGCCACTCAGGCTACTCATCGCACGGTGGCTCTGCTCCAGCACTTGGGATTTGTCATAAACTTCGCAAAGTCCACTTTGCTCCCCTCTCAGGATCTAGAATTCATCGGCGCCAGGTTGGGCACTCTTCAGGCGCGGGCCTTCCTGCCTCTGGACAGGGCCCAAAGGCTCATGGATCTCGCCAGCCGTTTTCACAGCAATTCCCTGGTCTCGGCCAGGCAATTTCTGAGACTGCTCGGCCATATGGCTTCCACAGTCCATGTAACCCCCTATGCCTGCCTGAACATGCATCCTGCTCAATGGTGCCTTCGCAAACAATGGCATCAGGCCACTGGGAGCCTAGCGGACTCCGTACAGATCTCCGACCAGCTGGTCTCCTCTCTGCGATGGTGGCTTCACCTGCCCAACCTGGTGCTCGGGGTGACTTTTCAGCCCCCTACACATTCTCAGGTCCTGACGACCGATGCTTCTCTCCAGGGCTGGGGAGCACATTGCCAAGGGACTTGTACTCAGGGTCTCTGGACTCCTTGGGAGTCCGCTCAGCAGATCAACTTCCTAGAGCTCAGAGCCATCCGCCTAGCGCTCAAGGCCTTCTCTCACCTGATTTCTCACCAGTCAGTACTTGTCCAGACAGACAATCAGGTTGCCATGTTCTACGTGAACAAGCAAGGCGGAACCGGCTCCTTCCTTCTCTGTCAGGAAGCTCTGCTCTTGGGCCGTCCATCGCAACATCGTCCTCAAAGCTGTCTATCTCCCAGGTCAAGAAAACTATCTGGCAGACAAACTGAGCCGGATCCTCCAACCGCACGAGTGGAGATTGGATCCGCTGGTGGTTCAGCGGATCTTTCTACGGTGGGGCCTCCCCACCATGGATCTGTTCGCCAGTCCTCTGAACCGGCAGCTTCCCAGATTCTGCTCTCGACAGCCGCATCCTCTCCGGGTAGCGGCGGATGCTTTTCTGATTCCATGGTCCACGGGCCTCTTGTATGCCTTTCCACCCATGCCTCTGGTGTCTCGGACGCTCTTCAAAGTTCTCAGAGACAAGGCATCGATGATCCTAGTGGCTCCCCGGTGGCCGAGGCAACCTTGGTTCCCGCTTCTGATGCAGCTGGCGGTGGACACCCCTCTTCCTCTGGGGTTTCAGCCCGACCTCCTCTCGCAGGATCAGGGGACGCTCCTGCACCCCAACCTCCGGTCCCTTCATCTGATGGCCTGGCTGCTGAAAGGGTAGTCCTTGCTCCTCTCCAGCTGCCTCCAGATGTGGAAGAGGTCGTCTTGGCCTCCAGGAGGCCTTCCACCCGGAAGTCCTACGCTCTTAAGTGGCGTCGGTTCTCCGTCTGGTGTACTCAGCAGTCTCAAGACCCCTTCTCCTGTTCGGCATCAGTGGTCTTGCAGTACTTGCTTTCTCTTTCCAATCTTGGCCTTAAGTCCAACTCGGTCAAGGTCCACCTCAGTGCTCTTTCTGCGCATCACGTGCCGGTGGATGGTAGACCTCTTTCCAGCCACCCTCTGGTGGCTCGTTTTCTCAGAGGCCTCCTTCTCCTTAAACCACCTTTGCGCCCGCCAGCCCCGAACTGGGATCTCAATGTGGTTTTACAGCGGCTTACCTGTCCGCCTTTCGAGCCTATGGCTACCTGTCCTCTTCGTTTTCTTTCCTGGAAAACCTTGTTCTTGGTGGCCCTCACTTCTGCTAGACGCGTTAGTGAGCTGCAGGCCCTGGTATCTGATCCTTCTTACACTAGGTTCTACAAGAACCGGGTAGTCCTACGGACTCACCCTAAGTTTCTTCCTAAAGTGGTTTCCCCTTTTCACATCAACCAGGAGGTGGTACTTCCGACCTACTTTCCCAGGCCACACTCCAGCCGAGCTGAAATGGTCCTGCATACCCTGGACTGTAGAAGGGCGCTGAACTTCTACCTGGACCGTACGCGGGAGCACCGAAGGGCGGTTTAGCTCTTCGTGTCTTATGACCCCAACAAGTTGGGGCTCCCTATCTCCAAGCGTACTCTGTCCATCTGGATTGCGGACTGCATAGCTTGGGCTTACAAGGCTGCGGGCCTCGTGCTGGAAGGTAGAGTCACCGCTCATCGTGTTCGGGCGAAGGCTACGTCAGTGGCTTACCTCCGCTCTGTTCCGTTGGCAGACATCTGCCGGGCCGCTACTTGGTCTTCAAGCCAGACTTTTGCAGCCCATTACTGCCTGGAGAGGGAGTCCCGCAGGGACAGTGCTTTCGGACAGGCAGTCCTCCGTAACCTCTTCGAGGTATAGGCAACTCCTACCCTCCATCCCGGATGTTGGGCTACCGGTTGGAGACGTATTCAGAGAAGATTCCTTCTTTCTGTGCTACTGAGCTAGGGGGAGCTCATTTTTGTGCTTAGGGTCTCCGGTAGCCTTAAGCTTGGGAGTCCCATATGTGAGGACTGACTTCCTGCTTGGTCCTGGAGAAAGCGTAGTTACTCACCTGTAACAGGTGTTCTCCAGGAGCAGCAGGAATCAGTCCTCACAACCCTCCCTCCTCCCCTTGGAGTTGCAGTTATATGTTTTCGTTTTTGCTAATTTTTGCTGTCTTTTAGCTATGTCATCTGACTGAGCAAGATGGCACCCTTGGGCGGGAAGAGGACCGCGCATGCGCGCTGCAATTCCCAAAGGCTTTCTTTGAAAGCTGGGGAAAATTGCTCCGTGAGGGCTCCGTCGGCGCCGACGTCACCCATATGTGAGGACTGATTCCTGCTGCTCCTGGAAAACACCTGTTACAGGTGAGTAACTACGCTTTGCTGGGGGATTCGAGATGGATACAGTCAGTGGGTCGGGTGGTGATTGAGCCCATCATGTGGACAGACCATGCCCCCTTGTAGGAAGAGTTTGAGGGGGCTGCAGACAGGCAAGGGCGCACTTTTTGGCGCCTCATTGAAAGTTTAGTTCGCAATAAAGCGGTGGTACACAGTCTGGAAGAGGCCATAGCAGAGTATTTATGTTTTAATGACACAGGTGAAGTCCCTCTGAGAATACTATGGGATGGATTAAAGGCGGTCCTTAGAGGGAAATTGCTTCAATGGGCAGCTCGGAAGCAACGGGATAGACCAGCGAAGGTGGAACGTCTCCTAAGGACTATAAGGGAGTTAGAACAGCTACAGAAAAGAACGGGAGGGAAGAAAGTTCGGACCCAATTGGAACAGGCCCAAATGGAATTAGCGGTATCCCAGCTGCAGATGGTGCAGCACCAGCTACAGTGGGTGAATCAACATTACTATGAATTTAATAATAAGGTGAGCACATTACTGGCCAGAAAATTAAGGGAGCAAGAACAACGCTCAACCATAGTGAAGATTAAAAGGACCGGGAGACCAACTCTTACTTTGTAGAACAGAGATTAGAGAACAATTTGCACAATACTACCAAGATCTATATGGGAGTGAAGGGATAGCTCGGGAGAAAGAGGTGGATGACTATTTAGGGGGAGGCAGTGGACTGCCTCACTTAAATGAGGCAGATCGGGACATGCTAGATAAAGCAATCGGCGTATAAGAGATTGCTAGGGTTATTAAAGGTTTGGCTCCTCATAAATCGCTGGGACTAGATGGCCTACCGGCGAGTTTTTATAAGACAATGGCGACTTCACTTGCCCCATTGTTTAATGGAGTTCTCGAGGGGAGCCTGCTAGTGCCCTCAATGTGACAGGCGACTATCTCAGTAATAGCTAAACCGAGGCGAGACCCTGTGGTATGTGGCTCATACCGACACATTTCATTTCTGAACACAGATGGGAAGATTTTACCAAAAATCCTGGCGAATCGTTTAGGGGCGGTTCTTCCAGGACAGGTACAGCCAGACCAGACTGGGTTTGTCCAGGGTAGAAGTACAGGAGATAATATTAGAAGAGCGCTCCAGGTGATATGGGCAGCCCGAAAAGAAAAACAAGACCTGATGCTTCTCGCAATTGATGCCGAGAAAGCATTCGATGGGGTCAAATGGGGCTTTGTTTGCGGTGCTGAGGAGAGTAGGGATGGGGCCCGGTTTGATGGCATGGATCCAAGTGCTGTACATGGACCCAGAGGCCACAGTGAAAATTAACAGCCACTACTCAGAATTCTTCCCTTTGAGAAGAGGAACACAACAGGGATGTCCCCTATCACCCCTGCTGTTCGCACTGGTTATGGAACCTCTGACGGAGAGAATGAGAAGAAATGGAGATGTTACAGGGGTGAAGATAGGACAGGAAGAACATAAACTTGCTGTATTTGCAAATGACATTCTGCTGTTCGTGACCCATCTGCTGTTGACTCTGCCGGTAATCCTCCAGGAGCTCAAGCGTTGTAGGGCACTATCAGGTTTTAAAATCAATTTGTCAGACAGAGGCGATGAATATCAATCTGCCAGAAAGTTTGGTCCAGAGGCTGCAAGACAGCTATTCGTTTTAGTGGGCCACAAGATCGATTAAGTATCTAGGGGTTCAAATCATTAAGAATCCCAATGGAACATATAGGGCGAACTATCCCACTATGTTAGCACAAACTGAGAGGGATTTAGAGAGAGAGAACAAAGAAGATATCTCATGGTTAAGCCGAATAGTGGCTATAAAAATGATGATCCTCCCTTGGCTAGTTTACTTTTTACAGGTTCTCCCAGTTCGGGTTCCCCAATTGGTATTGCACCGTTTCCAAAGGAAGTTATTCCTGTTTGTGTGGAGACATCGACCACCGTGAATAGCACGAAGAGTACTATATGCAACGAGACGAAAGGTGGGGTTAAGGATGCTGGAAATTTCTGACTATTATCTGGCTGCCCAATTAAGACAAGGAGGGCACAGGGGAAGGCTAAACGCTTTTGGTCCCTGTAGCAGCACTGGGTGGTGGGTCCCGAACTCTACCATATCCTGTAGATGAAGAGGGGCCTTAAGAGGGGACTGGACAGAGAACTCATATATTCGCCATTTATGTATGGAGTGACAGCGGGGTTGGCGAAAAGTAGCTCTCAATCAAATAATCTCTATGTTGGTCCCGATAAGAGCGACCCTGGAATTCTGTCCCGGGAAGGAGGGAATCTTCAAACGATGGGCGACACAGGGCTTAGACACCTTCGATAAGTTACTGGAGACCAGGGAAGTAAAACCTTTTGAAAAGCTTAAGAAGCAGTATGCATTGGGAACCAGAGACTACTTTGCATATATACAAGTTGCCCACTTTCTTAAACAGAGGAAATATTGATTAGTTTATGAAGATGGGTTTAATGATTTGGAGTCGCTATAGTTGGGGCACCACCAATTAGAGGGCTAATTCGCCTCCAGTATGCTAGCCTGCACATCCAGAAAGGGGAAGGGGAAAAATTCCTGTATATGTGGGAGTGGGAGACAAAGCTGGGGGTTAGCTGGGAGGAGGGGGCGTGGCAGTCCATATGCATGGGAACCGCAAGATCAGCTATATGTGCGACCATTAAGGAAAATGCATATAAACTGTTGATACGTTGGTATTATACCCCAGTGCGGATCAAAAAGATGCTCCCAGCGGCCTCTGACCATTGTTCATGTATGGTGGGAATGCCCCATGATAAAGATTTACTGGACACAGATTTAAGGGCAGATACTAAATATCTTCAATGTTGCAAAGGGATATGAGTCCCACTTTATCTCCAGGAACAAGCAGGAATAAGTCCTCACTTATGGGTACGTCGGAACCGACGGAGCCTGCGCGGGAAAGCTCCCCAGCTTCCCAGGAAGGAAGCTTTTGGGGCCTCCCACTGCACATGCGCGCTGCCTTCCCGCCTTCCTGACCAGCTCTCCTCAGTTTCTCTTTTTCCGCGGAGCCAGCAGGTCGTGTTCCTGTCACCGCTGAAGAAATTATTGTTTGTTTGTTTCTTTAGACCGCGTACCTGCCTTCCCCATACCGAAACCGGTACCGCCGGTCTCTCTTTTCTTTTCTTTTTAAAAAAAAAAAAAAATCTTTATCTTTGCACAACTTGGTGACTTCAGTTAGGCCTCAGGCCTACACAAATTCTCCTCATGGAGAAACCAGCCCCTGGTTTTAAGAAGTGTACCAAGTGTAGTGCTGTTATTTCTGTCACAGACACCCATGAATGGTGTCTTAAATGTTTGGGACCTGACCACTCCATTCCGGACTGCCCATCCTGCTCCCAGATGTCTAAACGTGGTTTGCAGAACCGGGCCAACAAATTCCATGTGCTGTTTGCTTCAGATAATCCAGCATCACAGTCATCCAGGTCTTCCTCTCCGGATGGATCTCAGGTAACCAAACCTCCTTCAGGCAGGTCCTCAAAGAGCAAATCTCCTTCAAAGCATCGAGAGGCTCTCACTTTTGAATCTGAGGATCCTGCCCCAGCCAAACAACCCCGGCGGGAAGCTCTGGCTTCCAAAGCACCATCTATGGAGTTACAGGTTGACATCGATGGCACGGCCTCGACTGATCACCTGTTAGACTGCTCTGGGGTACCGGCCCATACCGGTACCGACATCCAGGCAGCAGTGGCGTCTATGAGCAATACTGTTCAGACCATGCAGCAGGCTATGCTGGCTTTTATTACAGCTGCGACGCCCTCGGTACCGGGTCCGGTTCCGGTATCGTCTCCCATACCGGAACCGAGACCATCGACTTCCAAACGCAGATCGGTTCCGCATGCCAGATCCGGGTTTCCACCCGATACCGATCCTATACCCGGTACGCCCGATGTCGATACCGATCGGTATGCGTATCGTGCGTTGGAAGCAAATAGAGAATACTCTGATTCTTCTGAGGATTTTGACTCCTCTGAGGACTCTGATGAGCTGTCTCTAGTTCTTCATGAAGACCCTTCTTCCCCAAAGAGGAGAATGTCTCCACCAGAGGATTTGTCCTTTCAAGACTTCATTATAGAGCTAGCTAAAGGACTTTCTATTACCACATCCTCTGAAAAAGAACCTAGGTCAAAGAAATTGGATATTTTAGGATACCCTAAGGTTCCTAAAGAGGCAGTCACCCTGCCTATCCATGAAATCCTTCAAGAACACTTGATGGACTTATGGGAGGCTCCTCTAACGTTGTCTCCTTACTCTCGTAGGTTGGACACCATGTACCGGGTCCCTCCTTCTCCTGGGTTTCAAAAGACTCAGCTGCCTCACCATTCCATTGTGGTGAAGTCTGCGCTGAAAAAGATTAAGAGCACCAAAAGGCACTCTTCTACCCCTCCAGGGCGAGAATGTAAGACCCTAGACTCTTTTGGCAGGAAAACTTTCCAGGCTAGTATGCTTATAGCCAGGATTAATTCTTACAGTCTGTATATGGGCATGTTTCTCAGGGAACTTGCCCTAAAGGTACGGCATTTTGCCTCCTTTATCCCTGAGGATAGAAAGGAGGAGTTCATTTCTCTGGTGAAACAGCTTCTAGATGTTTCTAAGTTCTCCAACAGAGCAGCTTTTGATTCCTTTGAGGGTGCCGGTAGAGCTTCGGGCATTGCTATTGCAGCCCGACGACTTGCTTGGCTCCAGGCCTCTGACCTAGAACCCTGGGTCCTGGATGGCTTACGGAATCTGCCCTGTACAGGTGAGAACTTATTTGGTAAGGACTGGCAAATTAAAGCCACTCAAATGGACGCAGAAAATGCTACATTAGGTAGACTTTCTAAGTCTACCTCTACTCCTGCCAAGAAAAAGTCTTTCAAGAGGCCTTACTACAAGAAGGCCAGATTTTCCACAAATACTGGCCAACAATCTTCTCAGCCTCGCTTTGCTGCTAAACGTCAGCAACCTAAACAGGCAAGGTCAAAGCCTGCAGCGTCTGCCACTCCTCAGCAGGCTCAACCCCCTCAGGGGTTTTGACTTGCCCCTAGAGAACTTAACCTTTCTGGCTCTAGAACAACCAGAGCCCCTCACCATTCCCGGAAGGTTAGCTCACTTTGCTCCCAGATGGGGGCAAATTACATCAGAGCACTGGACCCTCTCTATCATCAGAGAGGGCTACAAACTTCATTTTTCCAACCTTCCTCCACATACCATGGTGAGGCACTTCAATTCTCCCCCATCTCTCCTGGACCTGTTGGGTCAGGAAGTCTCTTCTCTCCTTGCCCAAGGGGCAATAGAAGAGGTTCCTCTTCTTCAACAAGGGACAGGATTCTACTCCCCTTATTTTCTCATAACAAAGAAGACAGGGGGATTCAGACCTATCCTAGATCTGAGAGAATTGAACAAATTTCTGTACAAGGAGAAATTCAAAATGCTTTCTCTAGGCATTCTCCTTCCATACCTTCAGAGTCAGGATTGGCTTTGTTCTCTAGATCTCAAGGATGCGTACACACATATACTCATCCACCCATCCCACAGAAAATATCTAAGATTTCTGTTTCAGGGAAAACATTTCCAGTACAGAGTACTTCCCTTCGGTCTAGCCTCTGCTCCAAGAGTGTTCACCAAATGCATGGCAGTTGTTGCCGCATTTCTAAGAGGTCTGGGAATTTTTGTATTCCCATATCTGGACGACTGGCTCATCCGAGCTCCATCTCAGTCAGAGGCCCAGATTTCCCTGGACCGCACAAGGCACATTCTGCAGTATCTGGGACTGGTGATAAACCTTCCCAAGTCTCAACTTATCCCTACTCGGTCTCTGGAATTCATAGGGGCCCAGTTGGACACCACCACTGCAAGGGCCTACCTACCTACCTCAAGTCCGGGGCCAACGTCTGGTGTGCTTGGCCTCCCAAGCTCAGTCCAGCAGTCACTTGACAGCCAGAGAAATGCTGCGACTTCTGGGCCACATGGCCTCCACGGTACACGTGGTGCCCTACGCTCGTCTTCATATGAGAACAGCTCAATGGACCTTGGCCACCCAGTGGACTCAGGCATCAGGAGCGCTCTCCGACCAAATACTCACCTCAAAGCGTCTGTTTTGGTCCCTCCAATGGTGGATGTCCACCAAGAATCTGTTGTTGGGGGCCCCCTTCCAACCTTTGTTGCCCCAAACAACCCTCACAACAGATGCCTCCCAAACAGGGTGGGGAGCCCATCTTCAACACCTCTCCACTCAGGGTGCTTGGTCTCCACAAGAGACCACCCTTCACATCAACCTCCTGGAACTGCGAGCAATCTACTTTGCCCTCAAAGTCTTCCATACCCTCCTAGTCAACCTGACCGTCCTAGTCCATACAGACAATCAGGTGGCCATGTTCTACATAAACAAACAAGGAGGGACAGGCTCTCTGTCGCTTTGCAACGAAGCTCTCAGATTATGGGCCTTCGCCAGAGAGCATCAAATTCATCTTCTGGCAGTGTATCTTCCAGGGGTTCAAAACTCTTGGGCAGACAGACTCCGTCGAGTTCTGCTTCCACACGAATGGTCCCTACATATGGACCAGATAAACAGAATCTTTCAGGAATGGGGAACCCCGGACATAGACCTCTTTGCAAGTCCGTGGAATGCCAAACTTCCCCGGTTCTGTTCCAGGACTCCGTGTCAGAGAGCTCAGGCCAACGACGCCTTTTTCCTACATTGGGGTCAGGAATTCCTATATGCCTTTCCACCCATTCCTTTGATTCCCAAGACTCTGTTCAAACTCCAGAGGGATCACGGATTGATGATCCTCATAGCTCCAAGCTGGCCACGCCAAGTGTGGTTCCCTCTACTTCTGCATCTCTCCCAGGGACCCTCCCTGGACCTGGGAGCTGCGCCAGACCTTCTCTCTCAGGAGGAAGGGACTTTGTGGCACCCAAACCCCAAGTCCCTACACCTCAGAGCTTGGTTACTGAAGGCCTAAGCCTTCATGACTTCAATCTTTCTCAACCAGTGAAAGATATCCTTCATGCCTCTAGGAAACCCTCCACGAGGCGTTCCTATGCTTTCAAATGGAAACGCTTTTCCATTTGGTGTGCTCAACAGGGTCTTGACCCTCTAGCACTTCCTTTGAATTCTCTACTAGACTATCTCCTGCATCTTTCTAATGCAGGCCTTAAGACGAATTCAGTAAGAGTCCATTTGAGTCCTATTGCAGCATCCTTAAAACCTATAAATGGACAACCTGTCTCCTCTCATCCGCTTGTTGCAAGGTTCATGAGAGGCCTGACTCTAACTAAGCCTCCCATCCGACCTCCTCCGGTAGCATGGGACTTGAACCTAGTTCTGGGTCAGCTTATGAAGCCACCTTTTGAACCGTTGGTTTCTACCTCCTTGAAATTTCTTTCCTGGAAGGTCCTTTTCCTTATTGCAGTCACTTCGGCTCGCCGCATCAGTGAACTACAGGCCTTAGTGGCTCATCCACCTTATACCAGGTTTCATCATGATAAGGTGGTCCTTAGGACGAATCCCCACTTTATGCCCAAAGTGGTCTCGCCTTTTCATCTTAATCAAGAGGTATATCTACCTGTCTTTTTTCCAGCTCCTCATGCATCCAGTGCAGAGAGGAACCTTCATACTTTAGATTGTAAAAGAGCTCTTGCCTTTTACCTCAACAGGACTCAGCCACATCGAAAGTCTTCCCAGCTTTTCGTGGCTTTTGATCCTTCTCATTTGGGAGTTCCAGTCTCCAAACGTATACTTTCCAATTGGATTGCTCAGTGTATTTCCTTCGCTTACCAGAGTAAAAATATTTCTCTGGAAGGCCATGTCACAGCTCACAATGTGAGAGCAATGGCAACTTCTATGGCTCATCTTCACTCTGTATCCATAGATCAGATCTGTCGAGCCGCCACATGGGCCTCGGTTCATACCTTCACAGCCCATTACTGCTTGGACAAGGACTCCCGCCGGGATGCCTTGTTTGGTCAGGCTGTCCTCAAACACCTGTTCCATACTTGAACAACTCTGCCCACCTTCCCAGGATGGATGCCTGAGATCCATACGAAGATGGCGAACCCTTGGAAGGGGATCTCCCAGGCATCTTAGCTAGGGAGTCCCCATAAGTGAGGACTTATTCCTGCTTGTTCCTGGAGATAGCACAGTTACTTACCTGTAACAGGTGATCTCTGGGAACAGCAGGAATTAGTCCTCACAACCCACCCATCTCCCCTAGGAGTTGTATCTTCTATCTATCTTCCTTTCCTCTCTCTATTGTCTCAGCTATAAACTCGAACTGAGGAGAGCTGGTCAGGAAGGCGGGAAGGCAGCGCGCATGTGCAGTGGGAGGCCCCAAAAGCTTCCTTCCTGGGAAGCTGGGGAGCTTTCCCGCGCAGGCTCCGTCGGTTCCGACATACCCATAAGTGAGGACTAATTCCTGCTGTTCCCAGAGATCACCTGTTACAGGTAAGTAACTGTGCTTTATCTCTTAGGGGTCTGGCCGGTGGCACTGCAGATGAGGTGGTGCAGGCCGATCTGGGCATGCATAATAGCAGCCCGTTGCAAAATAGCCTGGAACTGGAAACAACCACAATCTCCAGAATTGGAGGCCTGGGCACGCAGACTTCGCAAAGTGATCATTGTGGAGCAGCTAACAGTGCTACGAAAAGGCAAAGAGGATACCTTTCATAAAAGCTGGAAACTTCTATTGGACTACATACAGATTCATTGAACCCTTGGGGTGGGAAGGAAAGGGGTGGGGGATGGGTGGGAAAGGGAAGGAGGAGGGAGGGGGGAAGGGAAAGTAAAGTTTGTTAAAGCTATTGGTGTTGGAACGCCTCAGGTTTGAGGATACATGAAGTTGTACATTGGGTATGTTGTACAAATTTGATTATAAAAATAAAAAAATAAAAAAAACATGGCAGAAAGAGCAGACCCTTGAGGGCACCCCAGCACTCACAGTAGTCCAAGATAGATTTAACTTGTACTGTCCTATCTTTGAAAAAAAAAAAGATCTAAACCAGGATAATACTAATCCTTGTATCCCCAGTAATTCCAGTCGTTGAATCAATAATTCGTGATCTATGGTATTAAACGCAGAGGAAATATCCAATGTAATTGAAAAGTATGTTGTACCTTTATCAAAACCAGTAAGGATTTTATCCATCATGGTTAACATAAGTGACTCTGAGTTGAAAGCTTTGTAGTGCCAAGATTCCTACCTGTCATTTTGAGAAGAGGCCATGTATTTCTGGCCTGTTCCTTCCTTCTTGCCCAAAGCGGTGTCATCTTTCCATGTCAATCAGGTGGTCTGTTTGCCTTCATTCCCAAAGGAACAGTGCCAGTGGAAGGATAAGGGCCTTTGCCTGAAGGTCACTAAGTCCTTCCAAAATTCGTACAGACCTTTTGTCCCTTTTGCAGGCCCACATAAGGGCAAAGTGTCCACGAAGTCTATCTTGACCCACTTTAAAGGAGGCAATAGCATCAACCTATCTGTTATGGAACCAACCGGTTCCGGAGGATTAGGGTGTGCATTCCATACGGGCTCAGGTTCTCTCCTGGGCAGAGCATAGCTCAGTCGCTCCAATAGACATCTGTTAGCTGGCACCATGGTCATTGCTTTCCACTTTCATCAAGTATTACCGTTTCGATGCCCACTCTCAGGCGAACATGGCCTTTGGTGCAGAGATCTTGAAGTCTGTCGTGTTGTCTTCCAGCCCAAAGGAGGCATAGCTTTGGTATATTGACTTGTCTGGACTGGCCTAGCAGTATGATATGGAAGATGACATTTTACTTACCAGATAATTACTTTTTTGTATTCAAACCTTTATTAAACCTTATTCAATCATACATAACAGCACGTCCTATAACATCGCAGATATAACAGCTACAAATCTTCTTTATACAGTATAACAGTAATGCTATCTTCATCTATTTGCTAAGATCATTCCTCCAGTGCCCTCCTTGCTTGCAGTAGTGCATCCCTGTCCCCATCATTCCTGTCCCCCTTCTCCTCTGCCCCACACCACCCAGAGTATTGCCTTTGAAAATGAGACCATAACCATTTATATCGCACCCATGTCGGTGTGGATTGCTCCACTACTGTGTGCAGTTCTGCCAGGGCCAAAGCTTGCATTGCTATGACGCATTGCTGAAAGGTGGGCACTCTCTCTCCCACCCAATGTTGTAGGATTAACTTCTTGACACAGCCCCCCCTAACATGAGGAACTGTGCCTTCCCCATTCTCAGCCTCCATGAGTGTAGTGTTTCTGCATCCCCCAGAAGCAGCAGCCCATAGGTCCACTCTGTTGGTTTCTTCAGTAAGGTTTCCATGCACTTCAGAGCCCCCCCCCCCCCCACCCCCGTATCTCTGCCAGGTGGAGGCATTCCAAAAAAGCATGGTGAAGAGTCTCCACTTGTATTTGGCATTTCTCACAATTCCCGTTTTCCAACACTCCCAACCTGGCCCCTCGTTCTCTCGTTAAATACCCTCTGTGTAATATTTGGAATTGCATTTCTTGGTAGTGAGTGGAAACATAGAATTTCGGTAGCTGCTCAAAACATTTCTCCATATTTCCTTCCACTATATCATCCCCCGGCTCCTCTGCCCATTTTCCCCATAGCTGCTCTAGATATGGTGATGCCCAGGCCCTTCTAAGCATGCAATACCAATTGCCTAGCCTATTCCACTGGAAGTCAGATTTCGAAAGTCCTGGTCACTCTCTTTGAGCCCATCTTCCCCCATGCTGCTCATGTACCCCGGGGATAAGGACTGCCAATAATGGTGCAGCTTCATGTATTGAAAATAGTGACTCATTGGAAACCCTAGATGGTGCTTCAGCACCGCATACGTGGGCATGCAGCCCCTACCCCCAGTCATGAGGTCTTTGAAGTCTAACAGGCATGCCTCATTCTATTGGCGGAATTTGGTTGTGCCCAATCCTGGCATGAACCCCGGGTTCCCTGTTAACCTGTAAAATTGGGGTGACCCTCCAGCTCCTGTGATGCACATTCGCTCACCATTGCCAGGCTTTTTTGAGAGGGTCTATCAATGCCACGTAGTCTCCACAAGTCAGCTCCACTTTGCAGTAGTATAGCAGGCTCATCAGGTCATAAGGCCGACTCCACACCGCCATCAGATCCCCCGGTGCAAAGCGTTCTAATCCCGTGTATGTTGCATGTCTCCATTGCATTAGCGATGCTAAATTATATGTATGTAAATCCGGCAGGCCCGCTCCCCCTCTCTCCCTGTCCATTATGAGCTTGGCATAGCTGACTCTGACATGCTTTACTGTTCCACAGGAACTTTCTGATAAACTCTCAGCAGCTATGTTCATCCACCTGTTGGATCCACACTGGTAGCATTTGCAGCTGGTACAGAATCTTGGGGATAATGATCATGTGGACCAGGGCAACCCAGCTATATAGAGATAATGGGAAGTCCGCTCAGTGATCACACAGACTGCGCATCTGACATAACTTGTCTTGGATGTTAAGCTAGTACACAATTCGCAGATCACTATGTAGATAGATACCAAGGTATTTCATTGGCTCAGTAGACCAATGATACGCCATATATCCCCTCCATTCCCTAAGTGTCGGGCCTCTGATTTGTCCATATTTATTCAAAGACCAGAGAACCCACCAAACTCCCAGAGCGAGCTGGTTAGCTCCTTCCAGCATGCATGATCATGCTGCATGGTGATGAGAATATCATCAGCAAAGAGGCTAATCTTATACTCACTCTCCCCCACCCACACTCCCCTCAGGGCCTGCAACATCCGAAATCTTTGCGCCAGGGGTTCCAGGAAGAGGATAAATAGCAATGGGAACAATGGGAAACTCTGCCGGGTGGCCCTTCGCAGCCCGAAGGCTGCAGTGAGCCTATCATTCATAAGGATCCTCACTGTCTGGTCCCTTGTAGGGCACCCGAATCCAATTAGCAAAGTATCCCTCTATCCCAAATTGGGGTAGGAGCCAGAACAGGTATTCCTAGGAAACCCAGTCAAATGCTTTTTCTGCGTCTAGGTTCACCATTATGGCCTAGTTGTCAGTCTTTCATCCTTGCCTATACATGGTTAAAGCCCGCAGGATGTGTCCCGCCGCGTTCCGCTACTGAACAAACCCACTTGGTCTGGGTGTATGAGATTTGACAGCATTTCTTCAGTCTTTTGGCCAAGACTTTGGTTAGGATCTTAAGGTCCTGGTTTAATAGTGAAATTGGTCTATAGGACTCAAGTGCCTCTGGGTTTCACCCTGGCTTATGCAGCAAAGTCACCACCGCTGCAGTGCTGTGCTCCCCCATGGTACCACTTGCCACTGCCGCCTCCTCAAAGTCTGACAGCCGCTGCAAGACAAGTTCCCACAAGGTTTTATAGACGTCAGCTCCCAGGCCGTCAGGCCCTGGGGCTTTGGCCTGTGCCAGCTGTTTTATGACTTCCTGTAGCTCCGCTGGCTGGATGAGTCTGTTTAAGCTTTCCTGCTGGGTTGCTGTGAGTTTGGGTAAGGTTAGCCCCTTGAAGAAGGCCACCCCTCCCATCCCCTTTGGGAGTTTGATAAAACTCCCAAAATCGGTGCCAATTTCCCCTTCCTCCGTTAAGAGTGTCCCATCTGCGGTGAAGAGCCAGGTAATAGTCATTTTTGACCTAACAGGTCTCACCAAATTGGCCAGCATTTTCCCTGTTTTATCTCCCCATTTGTGCAGCTTATATTTGTAAATCTGTATGTTCTGAATGGAAGAGTAGCCTAGTGGTTAGAGCAACTGCCTAGTACCCAGAAGATCAAGTCAATTCCCACTGGCACTCCTTGTGACCTTGGGCATGTCACTTTGCTCTCCATTGCTTCAGAAGAGAAGGCGTGAGAATCTACTTCTGGTGATACATTGCCAAGAAAACCCAGAGGCAGTTGGGTTGCCAGGAGTCAGCATCAACTTGAGGGCACAAAAAAAAAAAAAAGTTCTGCATAACCCCTTGCTATAAAATGGCCTGCACCCTGTTTTTCCCTTCATGCAACTTCGTCTTAGTGTCATCCCTCGGATCGCCCAAGTATGCAGCCCAATAGGTGATGGGGCCAACATCCTCCACCCTGTTCTCACGTTCATACTCTACCCAGTCCTTGCAGAGGAATTGTTTAAATGTCGCCGATTGGGTCCAAGTCTGGGTGAGTTGCCACAGCCTCCCCCTCTCTGGGCCCCCATATGTAAATGCATCTGTACAATTGCGTGATCTGATACTACTTGTGAGTGAATGTCTGCCCTTCCCATGCGAGAGTAGAATCATTCATGTAGCAGGATGTAGTCGATGCGACGGTGTATTTTATGTGGCCCGGAATAATGGGTATACTCATGATCTAGTGGGTGCACTGTGCACCAACTATCAATTATCTCTAGTTCGGTGCAGAGGAGGTTTATGCTTTTATGGTCCGCCCGTCATTTTCCCACTCTTGGTGATTAGCTATTGATGGAGGCATCCACCACCATATTAAAATTTCCGCCCAATATTGCTTGGTACTCTGATTGGCTAATTGGGCAACAATATCTAAGAAAAACTGATGGTGTTATGAATTGGGGCATATATACTTCCCAGCACAATTTTATTACTAGTGAGTTCTCCTCATGCTAGGACATACCACCCTGCCGGGTCACTAATTACTTTGTGTACCACAAAAGGCGCTTGTTTCCCCACTAGTATGGCCACACCTCATTGTCTGGAGTTATAGTGTGCCACATATACTTCTCCAACCCACCTCTGTTTTAATTTGCTGTGTTCTGCAGCTATTAGATGCGTTTCCTGTAGGAAAACTATGTGAGTCCCTAAGGTCCACAGATATTTTAAGACACATTCATGTTTAATAGGTGAGTGCAGTCCCTCAACGTTCAGTGAGGTAAAATGGGTTTCATCTAACATCGCTCCAGGGCTTGCCGTGTGTCTCAAGGTAAGCTTTAATGATACCCCCATGGCTGCCCAGCTCAGCCCCAATGGGCGTCTCCAGCCCCCCACAGTGGGTCTCTTTTCCTGTTGATGGTCTCCCCCATTTCCCCTGGCTGGCTTAGGGCCTGATGTCCCCCCCCCCCCTATTTTCCCTTCCCCTTCCTCTCCCTTCCCATATTTGCCCCAGTTCATCTCTCACAAGCAATATTTCTCTCCGTGCACACCACCCCGGCTGTACCTCCACCTCCTTTCCCTGTCCCCTAAGTCCCTGTCCCCATGAGTGATTGCAGTTTTACCCCTCCCCTCTACCTAATACTTTTTACTTCAAGTTATACAGTTTATTTTTCCCTTCTATCGTCTTCTCTCCCCTGTCTTGTCTCAGATAGTTCCCCCCACAAGTCTTTCTGCTCTAGCGGATCGAGTTGGATCATGTGTGTGATCCTCTGATTGCACTTTCACTATAATTCAGAGTTCCTCAGCCACTGCTCCGGTACCCCAGGTTCGCCGGTCTCCTGGCACTCTCGATCCAGCTCCCGGTCTGTAGCACGTGTTCTCCGCACCATCCGGGTGGTAGCTTCTTCAATCTGGTGCAGTCATCTTGCTTCGGTGATCAAGGCAATGGTCTGTTCACAGGGGTTTCCTTGTTATAGAGCATTTCAAACTTTGTGCCTGCGGCCAAGGCTCTCCCCTCGTAGCTTTCACCAGCTGATGTCCTCCAATTGCTATAGTGGCTCAGACCAATGTTTGCCCGCACCATTTTTCTTTCCCCCTTGTGCCGTCCTTCCTAAATACCAGTCCATCTCCATGTCCACTGCTGGAACTCTTCCCCTCTCTCAAATTTGTACCACAAACCAAACTAAAACAATATTATAACTTCAGTTTTGGCAGTAGAAGTTTGCCTTCTGTGTAGTCCTTTTCATTTTCAGATCCTGGCCTCGGCCTCCTGCCACTCTTTACCTGCGCCAGCCCACTTTTCCGCTAGCTTCCTTCCCTCTTGTGCTATGATACAGAAGAAAGTTTTCCCATTATAGGACAATCTCAATTTGCCCAGGAACAAAAGAGCAAACCTTATTCCTTGACTGAAGAGCTGCGTGCAAACAGGTGCGAACTCCCTCCGTGCCGCTGACACTTTGTTGGAATAATCATTAAATAAGATCAATTTGTGTCCTTCATAGAGCAGACTTTTTCTGCTCTGGAATACCTTCAAAATCTGTTCCTTTTCAGCCCTTACGTAAAGGGAACACCCTTCCTGCAACGACACAAGGTACAAACAAAGCAGGACGCAGGAAACACCATGGAAGGAACAATGTTATTGCAACAGAGAGGTCAGCCCAACATGTGTTTCGGTCGAGGGCCATCTTCAGGGGACAACAAACCTCTAGAGTTTTGTTTAAAGGTTTTTGAAATTTACGAATGATGGTTCAATGGGAATAGATCGCTTTAGAAATATGGAGTCCTGAGATTTCTGGTGACGTCAGGGAGCATGGTGGCAGCTCTCTGAGGGAGCTCCGGGTCGCTGGTGAAATAAGCTATATAACGAGCGACCCTACCCTAACAGGAGAGAGTGCAAATAGAGCCAGACACACCGGCCAATAGAGCGGATGTCGGTAAAAAAGAGATTGTCGGTCTACCGCTCTTCATATGCCGTGGCGGAGGAGCAGGGGAAGGAGGGCCACGTGGACATCATGGCGGATGAGGTGGCTGAGCGGTCCGACTCTGATGGGGACTTTGATGGAGGACAGGACTCGCTGGGGAGCCTGAAGGAGTGGCTCACCACTTTCAAAGAGGAGCTGAAGGCTGAGATGGGCTCCTTCAAGAAAGATCTGAAGGAGACGCTGGCCATGCTAAAGCAGGACGTGAAGGAGCTAGGGGCCCGGGTGGAGGCCTCGGAGGAGCGGTTGGAGCAGCAGGCAGAGATGATAAATGATCTGCGAGCTGGTTGGGCGGAGCTGCGACAGGCCCAAGACCAACTTCAGGTGAAAGCTGAAGACCTAGAAGATAGGTCCCGTAGGTGTAATGTGCGGGTGCGGGGCCTACTGGAGGAGCAGCGCTTTCAGGACTGTGAGGCGACGTTGACGCGCTTGTTCGCCGCTATCCTGCATGAGGTCGACCCTGAAGGAGAATGGGAGGGAAAACCGATGCCCATGGACAGAGCTCATCGAAGCTTGGGCCCTCCCCGGGAGAACAAGCCACGCGATGTGATAGTGTGCATGGGTTCCTTTAAGTTGAAGGAGCGACTCCTCACCACGGCACAAAAGCTCGGCCCATACAAGTGGGAAGGGGCAAAGATCGAGCTCTACCAGAACCTCTCTGCGGGCACGTTGCAACGGCGGTGGGAGTTGAGAGGAGTCACATCGTTGCTGCGCAGAGAAGGTTGGCGCTATAAGTGGCTTTACCCATTCGGACTGCTGGTGATAGTAAAGGGCAGCACACGCCGGATTCAGAGCGCGGAGGGAGCCTGGCAGATTCTGTGGGACCTGGGTGTGGAGAATATCCCGGAGGCTCAACTGGGAGGTCCACCTAAGGAGCAACGCTCATCCGAATGGAGTGCAGGACTGAAGTGGCAGAGAGTGGAGAGTAAGAGCAGGCGGCTGACCAGGCTTTCCCGAGGCAAAGAACAGGCACTGGCGGTGGGGGCGACTGGAGACTGAGCGGAGCCGAGGAAGCTGACTGTGCCGGGAGGACTTTGGATCGTTATGAACTGGCATGGTGGTAACTTACCGACATACCATAGGTCTCTTACTGTTTACTGTGTGCACCAGGGGGGTCACGGGGGGTAATATTACTGTAAATCTGGATATGCATGGGAGGAATTGGGGGGTCAGGGACAGGGGGGGAGATAAGAAGGGAGAGGGGGGGGCGAGGGGGGCAGGGAGAAAGGAAGGGGGGGTAGCTCAACTTGCCAGGCGTGTGTGGGGGCTGGCGGGGAGAGTAGGGGATGGTGGATGAGCAGGGAAGGGGGGGGGGTTAGAGTGGTAGTGGAAGCGCCCGGGGAGTGTCACTGGGGGGTCAGGGTAATTCCGGAGGGGGTGGTAATGCAGGGGGGGGGATGAATGGGGGCGGGGGGGTGGGGAAGGGGGAGGGGGGGAAGAGGTGGAAAGCGGGGCTTCGTAGGTATTGGAGGGGGGGGGCAGGGGTGGCTGAAAGGTCCCAATAGGGAGGATAGGGTCCATCAATGCCAAAGGGCTGAATAATCCCCGGAAACGGCAGCAGCTGTACCGAGAAGCCACCCGGTTGGATTGGGAGGTGGTGCTCGTGCAGGAAACCCATCTGCGGAGGAAATATGAGGGGCTGATGCGGAATGCGAAATATCCGCAGCAATATTTTGGGGGCATGAGGGGGATGGGAGCGGGTAAGAAAGGGGGGGGGTGGCTGTTTTGGTACGCTGGGACAGTTCATTTAGGGTAAAAAGGGTGGAGAGGGATGATGAGGGGCGGGTGCTGCTTCTGGGGGGGGGGGGGGGAATGGCAGGGGGAGCAGGTTACTCTGGTTAACATCTAGGCTCCAAATGAGCGGCAGGGGCAATTCTGGAGAGGGGTGCAGGAGCTATTGGCTAGGCATGTGCAAGGGAGGCTTATTTTGGGGGGTGATTTTAACTTGGCTCTTAACCC
Source organism: Ichthyophis bannanicus (assembly GCA_033557465.1). Classification (NCBI taxonomy): domain Eukaryota; kingdom Metazoa; phylum Chordata; class Amphibia; order Gymnophiona; family Ichthyophiidae; genus Ichthyophis; species Ichthyophis bannanicus. Next base: position 580,279,662 of record CM066034.1, on the reverse strand, counting down.
TAGCTGGGATCGCCAAGCGGGGGGGGGGGGGGGGAATGGGAAGGATAACATCCGTATGGTACTGCAGAGCATTATGGAAGCTTATCAGTTGCGTGATGTGTGGAGGCATCTGCATGCGGGGAGTAGAGAGTACACTTTTTACTCCGCACCCCATGACAGCTACAGTCGGATAGATTATATCTTGATGGCTGATGGATGGGGCCCTAGGATTAAGGAAGCGGCCATAGGAAATATCACATGGTCCGATCATGCTCCAATGTGGGTGAGTGTTGGGGGCCCCCGAGACGGGGGGGAGTGCAATTTTGGAGGCTTAATGAAAGTCTACTCAAGAGAGAGGAGGTGGTGAAGGATGTTAAGGAATGTCTGCAGGAGTATTGGCGCCTTAATGACACGGGTGATGTGGGGGAGGTGGGACTGTGGGAGGGTATGAAGGCGGTGGTGCGGGGGCGATTGGTGATGTGGTCCTCTAGATTTAAGAAGCAGCGGCTGGCCCGGGAGGAGGAATTGCAAAAAGAGATCAAGCAGGTGGCCGAGAACTATCAAGCTCGGGGGAACCAGCGCGACTTTAAACGCCTCAATCAGCTGAGGATGGAGCTTCAGAAATTGCAAGTGGATGAGATTGGGTTCCAGCTGGCCAAGTTGAAACAGTGCTATTATGAATGGGGGGACAGGGCCTGGAAAATGCTGGCCAATAAACTGCGTAAGCGAGAGGCCCAGACCTCTATAGTGGGATTGATGGGGAGCGGAGGGGAACAGTTGCGGTCGGAGAAACACATTGGGGAGCGTTTTTGCCAATTCTACAGGGATCTCTATCGGAAAGGGGAGGGGGGCGGCCGGGGCTTGGGGAGGCATATTTAAAGGATATAGAGCTGCAGAGCCTGGGGGAGGGGGATGCTCAGGACCTGGAGGTTGATATCACCCGGGAGGAGGTGGTACAGGCCCTGCGGGTGTTGCCAGCGGGGAAAGCTCCGGGCCTGGATGGCCTGACGGGGGCCTTCTACAAAACCTTTCGGGAGGAACTGGTGGATAGGTTGGTCCAGATGGCGAATGGGGTGCAGCAGGAGGGGGGAGGCTTCTTGGCGGATATGCTTACAGCGGGCATAACGGTCCTGCCCAAGGGAGATAGGGATCCGATGCAGTGCGGGTCCTACCGCCCCATTTCCCTGATCAATATGGATGTTAAAATCCTCGCCAAGGTGTTGGCTAACAGGTTAGCTCCGAAGATGCCTGGAATGCTAGGGATAGACCAAACGGGATTTATAGTGGGGAGGCAGGCCTCGGACAATATTAAGAGGGTGTTGGAAGCGGTGTGGGGGGCGCATGCACAAGGGGTAGAGGCAATGCTGCTGTCAATTGACGCTGAGAAAGCGTTCGATAGGGTGGACTGGGACTTTTTATTCCTGGTAATGCGGCAGATGGGGATAGGCCCTAAATACATGCGGTGGGTACAAGCGCTGTATAGGGGCCCGAGGGCGCGGGTTAAAATCAACGGGCGCTATACTGAGACCTTGGAATTGGAAAGGGGGACCCGCCAGGGGTGCTCGTTGTCCCCGCTGCTTTTTGCCATCGCTATTGAGCCCCTGGCGAGCGCAATTAGAGGCAGTAGGGGGGTATGGGGGCTGCAGAGGGGGGGCGGACACCATAAAATTTTCCTTTTTGCTGACGATGTACTCATGGTGGTGACGCAGCCTGATGAGTCCCTACCAGAGATCTTGCGACTGCTAGGGAGGTATGGGGAGGTATCGGGGTTTAAGGTGAACCCGGATAAGACTGAGGCCCTGAATATAAATATGGCCCAGTCTCGGGTGGAAAGGTTGCAGCGGGCTTACCCGTTTAAATGGGCGGAGAGAGCAATTCGATACTTGTGGGTCAACATCACTCCCCAACCCGGGGGGATGTATGGGGCTAACTATGGTAAACTGTGGAAGGAGATAGACCAGGACCTGCAGCGGTGGATGAGCTATGAAGTGTCTTGGTTGGGACGGATAGCGACAGTCAAGATGAATGTCCTCCCGCGAGTGCTGTATTATTTTCAGGCGCTGCCGGTGGTCATCCCGGGGGCACACCTTCGGCGACTGCAGCGGAAAGTGAACCAGTTTATCTGGCGGCGACGTCCGCCAAGGATAGCCCGTGCAGTGATGTACAGGAGGAGGGAGGAGGGGGGTTTGGGGGTGCCTAATATGCAGGCCTATTATTGGGCTGCCCAGGCTCGCCACGTGATGGATTGGCGGGAAGGAGGGGAGAGGAAGAACTACGTGGAGATGGAGAAGGATTGTGTGGGGGGGGGGTCCCTAGCAGGACTCCCCTGGATGGGGCGGGGGGAGAGAGGGGTGGAAGTGCGGGTCAATCCGTATGTGAGCCATGTGCTCCGCGAGTGGGATAAGCTTAGAGGGGCAGCGGGGGAAGGCGGAGGGACGCGCTTTTCACTGATGAGGGAACTCTGCCATACAGAGGAGTTCCGCTCCGGGAGGGAAGGGGGGGGATATCGCAGGTGGGCACGAGGGGGGCTGAAGTGCTTCTTCCAGTTTATCGATGGGGGGGAGTGGGTGCCATTTGCGGCATTGCAAGAGATGTATGGGCTACGGGAGGGGGATCATTTTTACTATGGGCAGGTGGTGAACTTCCTGCGGCAGAAATTAGGGAAAACAGGCCTCGAGCGGGACTATACCCCGTTGGAGGTGGTTTGGTATGGGAAGAAGACATCCCCGGGGCTAATCTCGGTGTTGTATAAGGCCATACAAGGGCCCCTGGGGGGAAAGCACAGATACATGCGGGAGTGGGAGGGGGACCTGGGGGTGGAGCTAGAGGAGGGCCACTGGAAGAATGTTTTCGATCAGATGAGGCTGCTGCCATTGTCCATAGCTGTTCGGGAGAATTGGTGCAAGGTGGTTATGCGGTGGTACTATACCCCGGCCCGGTTGCATCGGATGTTTCCCCGAGTGTCTAATCTGTGTTGGCGGGGGTGCGGGGAGGAGGGCACATTTTTTCATATTTGGTGGAAGTGTCCCCGAATACAGAGATACTGGGAGGCGATCCGGGATTGGATTAGGGAGGTGGTGGGGCGGGAGGCGACACTTGACCCAAGTGGGTATTTAATGGGGTGGTGGAGGGAAGGGGGGCCGGCTCAAGATAAAAGGCAGGTAATGGCGTGCCTGAGTGCGGCCCATTGCGAGCTGGCTTATCGCTGGAGGCAGCGGGAGGCACCGCAGGTGGAGCACTGTGTACCTAATGGAAAAACTGACTGCAGCTCGAAGGCAGAGGGTGGATAGATTTGAGAAGCAGTGGGACAAGGTGCTGCTTTACCTACGGAAGGATACCCTGCAATAGAGGGGGTACACCAAAAAAGGGGGGGTGGGATGAAGGGGGGGAGGGGGGTGGGATGAAGGGGGGATATAAAAGGGGGGGGATCGACAAGGGGGGGGGCAGGGGGAGCGATAGGGGGGGAGGGATGGGGGTCGGGGGGGAAAGGGGGGGTAGGCCCAGACGGGAGGGAAGGGGGGAGAAAGCGGAAAGTAGGAGAGGGGGGGTTTGAGGGTGGGGGGGGGTAAATGTTACAGCTGATGGAAGGGGGAGTTGAAGGCTCTTGCTTATATATAAACAATTCCACAAGGGGGGGCAGGGATGATTGTAAATTGTTGTATTCAGGTTGGCTGCGGCCCCATCTGTATCTTTTGGGCATGGAGAAGGGAACTGTTTGTTCAATGTAAACCGCATCAGTTTGTTCAATGTAAACCGCACTGATGCAGAATAGCGCGGTATATAAGAGAATATAATAAATAAATAATAATAAATAACTGTTCATGTGTGGGGATTTAAGCGGGGTGGGAGAGGTTGATATAAGGGGCTCTAGGGTGGGCTGGATGGGAGTGGGTCAGCTGCTGTAACAGGACAGTTTTCTTATGTCTAGATGGGGCGCTGATATAATGTGTGTTACAATGTGTGTTAATGATGTTATAATGTATGTCCTTGAGTTTGCGATGGATTTGTTGTCAATAAAAAGTTAAATACAAAAAAAAAGAAATATGGAGTCCTTTATTTTTAAGGTGAAACAATCGTGTTGCTCTGCCCGACGTCATCATATTTGCATATCGCGGGAAAACTCTGTTCATCTAGCGCGCAGACGCCGGCGTTTGTAACTTTTGCTATTTTAAAGTCAGCAGGGTCTGCGAGACGGTATTAGTATACCAGCGGCTACAATATGTGAGTTTTTCCTTTTTAAATATATTACAATATGAAGTACGAGGGTAATCGTAGATTTAAAGCCCGTTGTGTTTTAAGGCTGTTGAGAAGTTTAAAAGTACTAATGCAGCCACATTTGTTTCCTCCTTTGTCTCTCTCTCTCCTATTTTTGGTCGCATTTAAGTCTGCGTCTTATACACGGAGGTAAAATAGAGAATTGGAATAATAACAGGTACCGAATGAAATTTCACGAACATTTTATTAGGATTACAAGGATATTTGTATTTTTATAGACCCTAGGCAATGGATTTACCAGCGGCTGCATATAGAAGTTGCCTTCATTTTAAATGAATTACAGTATGAAGCACATAAATAATTGTAGTTCTTTATGCTTTTTATGTTATGGTCTTTGAGAAGTCAAAAGTGTTAATGCAGCCATGCCTCTTCCCTCCTTTTTCAGTTTTTAGTTTTTGTTGCATCTAAGGCATCTAAGGCTGCCCCTTGCAAACGGAGGCATTATAGAGAATCGGAGTGTTCACAGGTACAGATTGATTTATGAATACTACTCACCAGGATGGTCAAGTATCCTTAGATTCCACTGATTCTGTTGCTTTGCTCACTTTTTTGATTTGTTTTTTTTATTTGGTTTTTAAGTAGTATGTCACTGATAATTTTTGTAAACATGGATACACTTATCATAGTGGTGTCTTCGTCTCAGGTAGTGAATGTGTTTTTCTTCATCCCTTGTAGTTATCAATTTAGTCCTGATGGTGGATAGTACACCATAGTGGGTTGAACAAGTTTATAAAGGTATGTTTTATGAGTTAGTAGTTTCTTATTATTTATGTATTTATTTTTTATCTTTAGGTATTTATTTGAGTAAGAAGCTGTTTTTATTCATGGTTTGTTTCCTTTTTATAGCTGCTTATGTTCTTTTATGTTCATTTTTATCTTTATCCTCATTCATGTTCTATTTATGGTATGTTAAATATGGGTGTCATCATCTGCTGTTTGCTGTGCTGGTCCTGTCAATTCACGTATGAGTAATTTTATATAGTTTTTATATAATTTTATAGGATGTTATTAATATAATTTAAATATTCATTTATATTTTGTGATATGTGCATGTCTTTTACATTCTTAGCTGTTATGTTAATATTCTTATTGTGTATATATCTGTAGTAAATTTTATTGTTTTTATCATTTATGTAGCCTGCCCCTGAAGAAGGCAACGAAACACGGCCTGTGTCGGGCCATAGGCTTTTTATTTACCAATAAAGAATAATCCTTCCTTTGCTATCCACGGATTGACTGGGATTATTGGACGGGTACACAATGAGAAATATAAAGGAATAGGGTAAAATGGTAGAATCTAAAAAACGTTTTACAATCATAGAATTATTGAGCCAAAATATAACAAGCAAAATCGAAGGCATTTTGTAGACATTTATGTTGGGGCACCCGAAGCATTCAGAAGCCAATATATTTGAATAAAAGCAAAGCTGTCCATTGCCTTCAGTAGTAGGAAGTGAAAATAATAGTGTAGAGTGATTAGAAGAAACACCGTAAAAAGATATAAAAAATATCAGTGCCCAAGAGCAATACATATAGAACCAAACATGCCAAGAGCACTGATAGTGAAATATTTATTCATAGCTAAACTAAAAAACATCTTACCACAAAATATCCACAGTAATGGGTAGGACAGAATGCTGCCAAAAGGCACCAATTTTGAAAACGAGGCACCCATGATGTAAGATTTTTTATGTCACCTTTACGTAGCTGTGCTGTTCACTAGTAGAACTTGGTAACCACTATTGTAGTCCAGTGATATAGCATAAGCCATATGGTTTTGCTCAAGAAATCTATTGCACCAAAATAAATATGGACAGTTAGCAGATCCATAATAGAGGATGTAACAGCTCCTACTTAAAAAAAAAAAAAAAATGTCAATAAAATACTTGCGGTAGTGTATTCGACACTCCCAGTATCAAAACATGAACGACTACTTATATGCTTCAGATGAACAGAATGGGCCCAGTTTCAAATGGGGAATGTCCTGCCCGCCCAGATATCCAGGATCTGGAAGGGCCGATTCTGAGCCCACGGGAGCTAGATGTTCCCACGGGAACGGAATCGGGTCTAGTCAGCCAGCCTGAGCTTCCAAAAGTTACAGCTGCCACATAACTCCATGGTGGTGGAGTCGGCCATTCATCGGCTAAAAAGCCAAAAGACGCACTCCTCCATGCCCCTTGGCAGGGAGGGCCCGCACCCTGGACGCCATCGCAGAAAGTGCTACCAGGACTCAGTGCTCATCAGCCGTATCCGGGCCTACCAGCTGTAACATGGGCATGTACTTGAGAGACTTGGCAAAGGAACTCGCCCGGGTTCTCAGCTGGGTTCTCAGCTAGGTTCTCCGAGGAACCCTTGAAGCGGTTCAAGAACCTGGCCAAGGCAGTCCGTGAATGCTCCATATTCAGGTCTCAAGCAGCCTATGACAGGTTCGAGTTGGCGGCTTGAGTAGCGGCAGCAGGCATCGGTGCACGCCACCAAGCTTGGCTACAGTCATCTGACCTTGAGCAGTGGGTTCAGGACAAATTGGTCGATGTCCCCTGCCAAGAGAAAACCTCTTTGGCAAACCCATGACCAAGAAGGCTGCTGAGCTGGAGACCGAGTTCATGACGAGGACCAGGCTCTCTAAAAAGACCGCTACCCCTTCCAGACAAGAAGGGCTTGGATAAAAAGCCTTTTTACCCAAGGAAAGCGGCTGCTTACAGAAACTACACACCTTTTCAGGCCTCCCTAGCTCCCCAACAGAGTCAGCAGGCCAAGGGACATGGGCATGGCCCTCGTATGCAGAAGGCTCCAAAACCCCAGGCACCGGTTCCGGCCCAACCAGGGGGGAGTTTTTGACTCCTTGAGCATAGCCTGTCTACCCCAAGGAGATCAGAAGCCCACAGGGGGGGACGTCTGGCCCTCTATGCCCAGAAGTGGTTGACCATCACCACCGACTCCTGGGCACTTCGGGTAGTCAGGGAGGGTTACCTCCTCTGCCTGACTCAGACACCTCCCCCTTATTTCCTGGGAGAGCCCCTCAGGTCTCCCCTCTACTGGGACTTTCTACTTAAGGAGTTGGCAGGTCTTCTCAAGGACAAAGCATTGGATCCAGTGCCCCAGCATCTCAAGGGCGAGGGGTTCTACTCTAGCTACTTCCTCATGCCAAAAAGGATAGGGGTCCTAAGGCCCATCCTTGACCTGCACAACCTCAACAAATTCCTGGTGAGAGACAGGTTCCAGATGCTCTCCCTTGGAACATTACTGCCATACCTCCAGCAGGGAGATTGACTATGCTCCTTAGACCTCAAGGATGCTTATACTCACATCCTCATTCACCCCAACCACAGGTAGTACTTGCGGTTTGTAGTGGGGGGGAGGGACAGGCATTTTCAGTACAGGGTGCTCCCCTCAGCTTGGCCTCAGCCCCGTATTCACAAAATGCCTGGCAGTCGTGGCCGCCTTCCTCTGCCTCAAAGGGGTCTTTGTCTTCCCCTACCTGGACAATTGGCTCATAAAGGGAGGCATGGCCTCAGAGGTGCAGCAGGCCACCGCATGCACCATCCAGGTCCTACAACACTACCCCAAGTCTCATCTTCTCCCGACACAGTGTCTGGAGTTCATCGGGGCAAAGCTCAACACTTTCCAGTCAAAGCCCTTCTTGACCAGGAACCGAACTGACCATCTCAGGACTCTGGCATGGGACATACAATACCGTCCCTTGGTGCCCGCCCGGCTGCTTCTGCGCCTCCTTGGGCACATGTCCTCTACGGTCCATGTCACCCCAGATGCCTCCATATGAGGGCGGCGCAGTGGTGCCTCTGGGACCTGTGGTCTCAGGCCACGGGTCGCCTCCGAGACAGAGTCTCTGTAACCCGCCAACTGGCAGACCTCCTGGTCTGGTGGCAGTCTCTTCAGCATCTCGAGGCAGGCATGCCTTTTCAGGCCCCAAGCTCCTCAAGGGTCCTCACCACGGATGCCTTCCTGCTCAGCTGAGGGGCACACTGCGGGGAGGTTTGCACCCAGGGCAACTGGTCATCACACGAGAGCACACAGCAGATCAACCTCCTGCAGCTCCGAACCATATACTTAGCCCTGCGAGTCTTCTGCCACCACCTGCGTTATCAGCCAGTGCTGGTCCAGGTGGACAACCAGGTGGCAATGTTCTACTTGAACAAACAGGGGGTACAGGGTCTCATAGCCTTTGCCAGGAAGCACTGGTCCTCTGCTCATATGCAATCCAACAGGGTATCCTCCTGCAAGCAGTGTACCTGCCAGGCCAGGACAACCTTCTGGCCGACAGGCTGAGCAGAGTCCTCTAGTCGCACGAGTGGCAGCTGTTCGCCAGCCTGGACAACTTCCAGTTGCCCTGTTTCTGTTCCCGGCAGGCCCACCCCTCCAGGGAGGCAGTGGACACATTCCTTCTCATGGTCAGAAGGCCTCATGTACGCCTTCCCTCCCATGCCACTGATCACCAAGACCTTGTTCAAGACCCTCTACAACAGGGCCTCGCTCATCCTGACAGCCCCTCAGTGGCCCAGGCAACCATGGTTCCCGCTGCTCCTCCAGATGGCGTTGGGGACCCCCATCCTCTTGGGGACCGCCCCGGGACTCCTGTCTCTGGAGGGGCAGCTCTCTTCTGCACCCCAACTTGGGCTCCCTGTCGCTGACTGCGTGGCTGCTGAAAGGGTGTCTCTGGCCCCTTTCATCCTTTCGGTTGAGGTGGAAGAGTTTCTGCTGGCCTCTCGTAAGGCCTCTACTAGGAAGGCTTATGCCCTCAAATGGCGCAGGTTCTTGGCTTGGTGCACCGAGCACAGTGCTGACCATTCTCCTGCCCAGAGGAACTGGTGTTATAGTACCTTCTCCACCTCTCTCATTACGGCTCAAGTCTAACTCCGTCTGAGTGCACTTAGTGCCCTGGCGTCGCACCACCATCTGGTGGATGGTAAGCTCCTCTCAGTCCAACCTTTGATGACCCATTTTCTTTGGGTCCTGCTCTTACCAAAATCCCCGGTTCACCCTCCAACAACTGAATGGGACCTCCACATAGTGCTGGGGCTAACTGGAAGGTGGCTTTCCTGGTTGCGCTCACCTCCGCTCGCAGAGTTAGTGAGCTTCAGGCCCTTGTGGCGGAGGCGCTTTATACCAGGTTCTACAAGAACAGGGTGGTGCTTTGCACGCACCCCAAATTCCTGCCGCAGGTAGTATCGCCCTTCCATCTCAACCAGGAAGTGGTGCTCCCTGCCTTCTTTCCAAGGCCTCACTCGTCGGGTGGAGATGATCCTTCACACCTTGGACTGTAAGAGGGCTTTGTCCTTTTATATCCAATGCATTCAGGGCCACCAAAAAGCTACTCAGCCTTTCGTATGATCCCAGTAGGCTGGGGGAGGCGGTGACCAAGCATACGCTGTCCACCTGAGTGGCGGACTGTATTGCCCTCGTCTATGAGCAGGCGGTGCTCCCACTGGAAGGCCGCATCACGGCGCACCATGTCAGGGCCATGGCAGCCTCGGTGGTAAACTTGCACTCTGTCCTGATGGTGGACATCTACCATGCCACCACCTGGTCTTCAGTCCATACCTTCGCAGCTCATTACTTCCTAGAAAGAGAGTCCCGGCGGGACAGTGCCTTCGGACAGACTGTGCTCTGTAACCTTTTCGGGGTTTAGGCAACTCCTACCTTCTGACCCTTCTGTGTTCAGGCTACCGGAGTTCTGGTTTCATCGGACACAGGGGTCCCTACTGTGGTCTGTGACACAGACTACTTTGCTGCTGCTTACGGCTCCCCATGAGGGAGCCTCTATTTTTGCTATGGGCTTTCAGTAGCCTGTAGCTGGGGCGTCCCATATGTGAGGACTGACTTCCTGCTTGTTCCCAGAGAAAGTGTAGTTACTCACCTGTAGCAAGTGTTCTCCGGGGACAGCAGAAATCAGTCCTCACAACCCTCCCTCCTCCCCTTGGAGTTGCTCCTTACCATCTTTTATTTTATTTTCTGCAGTCTTTTAGCTATGTCATCTGACTGAGCAAGATGGCACCCTTGGGCAGGAAGAGGACCACGCATGCATGGTAGTATCTCCCAAAGGCTTTCTTTGAAAGCTGGGGGGATGCTTCCGCAAGGGATCTGTTGGTGCCGACGTCGCCCGTATGTGAGGACTGATTCCTGCTGTCTCTGGAGAATACCTGTTACAGGTCAGTAACTACGCTTTTTGCAGATGACACGAAAATTTGCAAAAGAGTGGACTCCTCTGAGGGAGTGGATAACATGAGGAAAGATCTACAAAAGCTGGAAGAATGGTCTAATGCTTGGCAGTTTATCTTTATTTTATTTCTTTATATAGCGCTCTACGAAAGCACATCAGAGCAGTTTACAGAGTGCAAAAAGCAAACTGCCAGAAAAGGAAAAGAATGTCATAAATTTGACAGGAAAGTAGAGAGACAGGAGGACAGGAAGGAGGAGGAGACAGCGAGAGAAGGGACAGAAAAAGAGGGGGCAGAGCATGGGAAAAGAAGGATTATGAGAGAGACGGGAGGAGCCTCATCTGGGGACGTTAAGTTAAGTTTTAATTTGAAGAAGTGCAGTGACATGCACTTGGAAAGCAGAAATCCAAGGGAATTGTAGGCAATAGGGGGAAAGACCAGGAGAAGGACCTTGGCGTGATTATTTCTGAGGATCTCAAGGTGGCAAAACAGTGTGAGAAGGCTGTGGCCAAAACCAGAAGATACTCGGTTGCATACAGAAAGGAATTGCTAGCAGAAAGGAGAAGGTACTAATGCCACTGGTGAGGCCTCACTTGGAATATTGTGTTCAGTTTTGGAGACCATATCTCGCAAAAGATATAAAAAGACTGGAAACTGTTCAGAGGAAGGCGACCAAAATGATTTGGAGCCTGCGTCAGAAGACTTATGAGAAGAGACTTGAAGACCTAAATATGTACATTCTGGAAGAGAGGGAGGGAAAGGGGGGAGATATGATTCAGGCCTTTAAATACTTAGAGTATTAATGAACAAATAAACCTCTTCCAAAGGCGGGGAAGCTGTAAAACTAGAGGGCATAACATGAAGCTGTAAGGGGGTAAACTGAAAGGCAATGTCAGGAAATACTTTTTCACTGAAAAGAGTGATGAATGTTTGGAATGCCCTCCTGATGGAAGTGGTGGGGGCAAATACAGTGACAGAATTCAAAATGGCATGGGACAGACACAGTGGATCCCTTTTTAGCAACAGAATAAAATCAAAATAAACATAACTATCTCTTATATCTCAACAAATAGGGGTGACCTGCATGGAGCAATGGGTACACCCCTAAACAAAAGCATGGGGAAGGATGACTTGCGCGGAGTGGCAGGTGCACCTACTCTTACCACCTTGCTGGGCAGACGAAATGAACCATACTGGTCTTTATCTGCCGTTATATACTATGTTACTATGTAGGAAGGTAACTTCCCTCTTACAATCTCTGAAAATAATCATTAACATCAAGAAGTTAAATCCAGTCCCATCGCAGTCCACCCTGTTTATTGGAGCCCAGTTAGACACTTCACTAAGGAAACCTTTTCTTCTGCAAGAATACTCTGGAAGATCCTGGGCAGGCTTCCACCCAAATGAACTGCTTCAACCTAATCTCTGCTTCAACCTAATCTCCGATACAATAACAGCAGCTATGGATGCCACTTCCTGACTGACTTGATGTTCGCAGAAGACAGTGCTATATTTGCTGACATGGATGCAGAGGCCACTGACATCCTTTTCCATATCGCCCGCATCGCCCAATCTTATGGCCTAAGAATCAATTTGGACAAGACCAAAGTTATGACCACGGATGGATCATAGGCCATTGTTCACCTCGATGGAATTCAAATTGAGCAGGTCCAAGAATTCAAATATCTGGGATCGCTGGTACAGGAGATGAAGGTTGCATCCACCACTGAAGTCCTCAGGAGGATTGGTCAGGCAACAGTGGCGTTCGCCTCACTCAAATGGTGCCTCTGGAAGAAGGCCAATATCTCCAACAAGACCAAAATTTGCCTTTTCTGAACGCTTATCCTGCCAATTCTCCTGTATGGATCGGAAACTTGGACTCTGCTCAAACCCGACTTTAACAAATCTGAAGTCTTTCAAATGCGATGCCTGAGACAAATTTTGAGTGTCTCTCTGTGTGATTGCCATCGAAATGAGACAATTCGGACAAGGTGCGACCATCAATCCTCAGTTGAAGAACAAATCCAAAAATGCAGACTTCTCTGTTTTGGCCACGTTTGCAAAATGAACATCAGTCGTTTGCCATACAAACTCCTCTGGTAAGAGTGACCCATCCACTGGTTGGTTCAACAAGCAACAGCAAAGAAAGCGTGGCTCAAGCACATCAAGGAAGACCTAAGGAAGCAATAACTGACCACCAATGAGGCTAGAAATGTTACCACTGATTGCCAAGGTTGGAAGTGTATTGTGAGCAGTACACAGAATCCAGCGGCACCTACAGCATCATATTAGCTGAGAGGATGGCCTCCTCTCCAAATGCCAGCTAGGAATTAAAGAAGAAGAAGATAGATGCCACTCTGGATGCTGTCACAGGAGAATGGGACGCTTCTTCATCCATAAGAACATAAGATATGCCATACTGGGTCAGACCAAGGTCCATCAAGCCCAGTATCCTGTTTCCAACAGTGCCCAATCTAGGTCATACGTACCTAGCAGTTTCCCCAAAAGACACAGGTTCCGCAATGCTTGTACTGGGTCAAGCATTGATATCCTGGGTCTCTTCTTAATAATGGTTTATGGACCTTTCCTCCAGGAACTTGTCCAAACCTTTTTTAAACACAGCTACACTAAAAGCCTTTACTACATCCTCCGGTAACAAATTCCAGAGTTTGATTACACGTTGAGTGAAAAAATATTTTCTTTTATTAGTCTTAAATAGTTTACCCTGTAGCTTCATTGCATGTCCCCTAGTCTTTCTATATTCTGATACGTAAACAATCGATCTACGTTTACCCGTTCCACTCCGTTCATTAATTTATAGACTTCTCTCATATCTCCCCTCAGCCGTCTCTTTTCCAGGTTAAAGAGCCCTAACCTTTTTAGCCCTTCTTCATAGGAGTATCCTTCCATCCCCTTTACCATTTTGGTGGCTCTTCTCTGAACCTTTTTTAATGACGCTATATCCTTTTTAAGATACGGCGACCAGAATTGCACACAATATTCAAGATGCGGTCTCATCATGGAATGATATAGAGGCATTATAATATCTTTTGTTTTATTTTCCATTCCTTTCCTTATGATACCTAGCATTCTATTTGCTCTCTTGGTTGCTGCTGCACACTGGGCCGAGGGTTTTAACATGTTATCCACAATGACGCCTAAATCTTTTCCTGGGTGGTGGTTCCTAATGTGGAACCTTGCATTGTGTAACCATAGTTTGGGTTGTTCTTCCCTAGGTGCATAACTTTGCACTTGTCCACATTAAATTTCATCTGCCATTTTGATGCCCAGTCTTCCAATTAATCAAGATCCTCTTGCAATTTTCCACAATCCTCTTGGGTTTTAACAACTTTAAATAGTTTTGTGTCATCTGCAAATTTGATAACCTCACTCGTTATTCCACTTTCCAGGTCATTTATGAATATGTCAAACAGCAGCGGACCCAACACAGATCCCTGGGATACACCACTATTCACCTTTCTCCATTGGGAAAATTGGCCATTCAGCCCAACCCTCTGCCTTCTATCTTTTAACCAGTTCCTGATCCACAGTAGTACACTGCCTCCTATCCCATGACTCTCTAGTTTTGCCAAAAGTCTCTGATGAGGGACCTTGTCAAAGGCTTTCTGAAAGTCCAGATACACTATATCAACCGACTCACCTTTGTCCACCTGTTTATTCACACCTTCAAAAAAACATAACAGATTAGTAAGACAAGATCTTCCTTGTCTAAAGCCATGTTGGTTGTCTCCCATTAGGCCATGACTATCTACATGCTGAGTAATTTCATTCTTTATAATGGTTTCTACCATTTTTCCCGGTACTGACGTGAGGCTCACTGGTCTGTAGTTTCCCGGATCACCCCTGGAACCCTTTCTAAAAATTGGTGTTACATTGGCGATCCTCCAATCTTCAGGTATTAGAGATGATTTTAATGATAATTCACAGATTACTAATAGGTCTGCAATCGCATATTTCAGTTCTTTCAACACCCTTGGATGTATACCAGGTGATTTGCTACTCTTCAGTTTATCTAATAGTTGTAATACATCTTCCCGATGTATCGATATTTCCTTAAATTCTTCTGTACCTTTAAATACCACTTCAGTCATGGGTAATATCCCTACATCTTCCTCAGTAAAGACCGAAGCAAAGAATTCATTCAGTCTCTCCGCTATCGCCTTGTCGCCTCTTAGTGCCCCTTTAACTCCTCTATCATCTAATGGACCAACTGACTCTCTCACATTGTTTTTGCTACGAATGTACTTGAAAAAATCTTTATTTCGCGTTTTTGCTTCCGCAGCAAGCTTCTTCTCAAATTCTCCCTTTGCCTGCTTTATCAGTGCCTTGCATTTGACTTACCAGTGCTTGTGCTGTTTCCAGGTTTCGTTGTTTGGCTCTTTTTTTCCATTTCCTGAAACTTCCTGTCCCTTGCTCTGATGGCCTGGATGCTGTGAGGTTAGCTATAGCGCAAAACCGCCTCTTGAGGGAGATGGAAGATGTCCTGCTGGCCTCTCGTAAGGATTCCACACATCTGGCGTACGCGTTTAAATGGCCCAGGTTCTCGCTGTGGTGCACGGATGGGGGTCTTAACCCCTTCTGCGCTGTGCAAGACATCTTGCAATATCTCTTGCATCTTTCCCATACCGGCCTCAAATCCAACGCGATCAGAGTGCACCTCTATGCCATTTTGGCTCACCACCATCCAGTGGATGGCCAGGCCATCTTGGTGCACCCTCTGGTGGGCCGTTTCATGAGAGGACTCTTCCTGTCCCGTCCCCTGATCCATCCACCGCCAGTGGCGTGGGACCTTAATGTGATGTTAGGGAAGCTCATGGCTCCCCCCTTTGAACCCTTGGCACCTGCCATCTCAAGTACCCTGTCTTGGAAGGTCGTTTTCCTAGTGGCACTCACCTCTGCCAGGCGTATGAGCGAACTGCAGGCACTGGTGGCCCATGCACCCTACACTAGATTTCACAGGATCAGAGTCATCCTTCGGATCACCCCAAGTTCCTGCCTAAGATGATCTCCGCCTTCCACTTGAATCAGGAGGTGGTGCTCCCCACCTTCTTTCCCAGACCTCACTCCTCCATGGTGGAGGCTTCCCTGCACACGCTTGACTGCAAGAGGGCCTTGTCCTTTAATGTCCAGAGGATGCAACCCCACTGCCACTTGGCACAGCTCTTTGTCTTCTTTGACCCCAGTCGTCTTGGGGTTGCAGTTTCCAAGTGCACCCTCTCCCAATGGGTGGCCGACTGCATTTCCTTGGCCTACCAGCAGGCAGTGGTTTTCCGACAGTTCGCACTAATCCTCGAAGGTTTCTTGGATTAGTTTTCTTCTTCCCACCACATCATGAGAGGTTCTTGGCAGTTCCATGAGCAGAAAACTTCTTAACTTTGCAAATTGTTGGAGACAGGAATCTCAAAGTCTTTGGAGATGGCTGTGCACCCCTTTGAAGTTTGATGTTTTTGTGATTATGGCTTATCTCCAGGAACAAGCAGGAATAAGTCCTCACATATGGGTACGTCGGTACCGACGGAGCCTGAGCGGAAAAGCTCCCCCGCTTCCCAGAAGGAAAGCTTTTGGGGCCTCCCACTGCGCATGCGCGCTGCCTTCCTGCCTTCCTGACCAACTCTCCTCAGTTCTTCTTTTTCCGCGGAGCCAGCAGGTCGTGTTCCTGTCACCGCTGAAGAAGTTCTTATTTTAATTTCTTTCTTTGGTCGCGTATCTGCCTTCCCCTATTCCGGACTGGTACCGCCGGTCTTTTTTCTTTTATTTCTTTAAAAAAAAAAAATTCTAATTTTCCCCACTTGGTGTGTTTCTCCTGTGAGACCTCTAGGCCTTCACAGAATTCTCCCTCATGGAGAAAGCAGCCTCTGGTTTTAAAAAAAGCACCAAGTGTAGCGGTACTATTTCAGTCACAGACACCCATGAATGGTGTCTTAAATGTTTGGGGCCTGACCATTCCATTCCGGATTGCCCATCCTGTTCTTTGATGTCTAAACGTGGTTTACAAAACCGGGCAGCCAAGTTTCACATGCTGTTTTCTACAGATACTCCAGCATCGACATCTTCCAGGTCTTCCTCTCCTGATGGATCTCAGGTAACCAAACATTCCTCTCGCAGGTCCTCAAAGGGCAAATCTCCCTCTAAGTATCGAGATGCCCCTGGGCTAGACCCTGAGGACCC
This sequence comes from Ichthyophis bannanicus, assembly GCA_033557465.1. Taxonomy (NCBI): domain Eukaryota; kingdom Metazoa; phylum Chordata; class Amphibia; order Gymnophiona; family Ichthyophiidae; genus Ichthyophis; species Ichthyophis bannanicus. Next base: position 580,263,043 of record CM066034.1, on the reverse strand, counting down.
TGCCCCAGCCAAACAACCCCGGCGGGAAGCTCCGAATTCCAAAGCTCCTCCTATGGGGTTATAGGTTGACATCGATGGCACGGCCTCGACCGATCACCTGTTAGACTGCTCTGGGGTACCGGCCCATTCTTCCGGTACCGACATCCAGACAGTCGTGGCGTCTATGGATCATACCGTTCAATCCATGCAGCAGGCCATTTTGACTTTTATTAAAGCTGCAACGCCCTCGGTACCGCACCCAGCGGTACCGACTCCGGTTCCGGTACCTCAGCCGATACCGGTACCCAGGGCATCCACATCGACCAGGATTCCGGTTCCCGGTTCCGGGGTTTTTCCCGATACCGATCCGGTTCCGGGTACCCCCGATGTCGATACTGGTCGATATGCTTATCGATCCCTGGAAGCGAATAGACGATACTTCGAGTCTTCTGATGATTCTGATTCATCAGATGACTCTGCTGAAGTATCTCTTACTCTACCTGAGGAGCCCTCTTCTCCTAAGAGGAGAATGTCTCCACCAGAGGATTTGTCCTTTCAAGACTTCATCAATGAAGTAGCTAAAGGTCTCTCTATTTCAGTAACCTCTGAAAAAGAACCTAGAGCAAAAAAATTAGACATTTTAGGATACTCTAAGGTTCCCAAAGAGGCAGTCACCTTGCCCATTCATGAAATTCTTCAAGAACACATGATGGACTTATGGGAGACTCCTTTCACCCTATCTCCACATTCTCGTCGTTTAGACACCATGTATCGTGTCCCTCCTTCTCCTGGTTTTCAAAAAACTCAGCTCCCTCACCACTCTATTGTGGTGCAGTCAGCTATGAAAAGAATTAAGAGTACCAAAAGACACTCTTCTACTCCTCCAGGACGAGAATGTAGGACTTTGGATGCTTTTGGTAGAAAAATCTTCCAAGCAAGTATGCTTATTGCTAGAATTAATTCATACAGCCTCTATATGGGCATGTTTCTGAAGGAGATTGCATTAAAAATACGCCATTTTCTCCCCTTTATCCCAGAGGATAGAAAGGAGGAGTTCCTTCTTTTGCTAAAGCATACCCAAGATATTTCAAAGTTCTCCAACAGAGCAGCCTTTGACCCCTTTGAGGGTGCTAGCAGAGCCTCAGGTATTGCCATAGCGGCTCGCAGAATTGCTTGGCTCCAGGCCTCTGACCTAGAACCCTGGGTCCAGGATGGGTTGGGAAATCTGCCCTGTACAGGTGAGAATCTGTTTAGTAAAGAGTGGCAAATCAAAGCCACTCAAATGGATGCAGAGAATGCTGCTTTAGATAGACTTTCTAAGTCTACCTCTGCCCCTGCCAAGAAAAAATCTTTCAAGAAGCCTTTCTATAAGAAGGCCAGATTTGCTTCAAACACTGGCCAACAATCTTCTGCAGCTCGTTTTGCTCCTAAGCGTCAGCAGCCTAAACAGGCCAGGGCAAAACCTGCAGGGGCTGTTGCAGCCCAGCAGTCCCAACCCCCTCAGGGTTTTTGACTTAACACTAGAGAACTTAACCTTTCTGGCTCTAAAACATCCAGAGCCTCTCACCATTCCAGGAAGGCTAACTCATTTTGCCCCCAGATGGGAGCAAATCACATCAGAACAGTGGACCCTCTCTATCATCAGAGAGGGCTACAAACTCCATTTCTCCTGCCTTCCTCCCCATACTATGGTGAGATGTTTCAATTCTCCCCCATCTCTCCTAGACCTCTTAGGTCAGGAGGTGACCACTCTTCTCGCCCAAAGGGCAATAGAAGAGGTTCCTCTTCTTCAACAGGGGTCAGGTTTTTACTCCCCTTATTTTCTCATTCCCAAGAAAACAGGGGGGTACAGACCCATTCTAGATCTGAGAGAATTGAACAAATTCCTATGCAAGGAGAAATTCAAGATGCTTTCTCTAGGTACTCTTCTTCCATACCTACAGAGTCAGGATTGGCTTTGTTCTCTAGACCTCAAGGATGCGTAACACATATACTCATCCATCCATCCCACAGAAAATTCCTACGCTTTCTGTTCCAGGGAAAACATTTCCAATACAGAGTACTTCCCTTCGGTCTAGCCTCTGCTCCAAGAGTATTTACCAAATGCATGACAATAGTGGCTGCATTTCTACGCGCCCTGGGAATTTTTGTCTTCCCATACCTGGACGACTGGCTCATCCGAGCTCCATCTCAGTCCGAGGCTCAGACTTCCCTGGATCGCACCAGACGCATCCTGCAGTATCTGGGACTTGTCATCAATCTGCCAAAGTCTCAACTCACCCCTACTCTCAGTCCCTGGAATTCATAGGGGCCTGGTTGGATACCACCACTGCAAGGGCTTATCTTCCTCAGGCCCGTTGCCAAAGTCTAGTGCACTTGGCCTCCCAGACTCAGTCCAGAAACCACTTGACTGCCAGGGAGATGCTACAACTATTAGGCCACATGGCCTCCACAGTACATGTGGTGCCTTATGCTCGCCTACATATGAGAGCAGCTCAATGGACTTTGTCCACCCAGTGGACTCAAGCATCAGGAGCTCTCTCAGACCAAATAGCAAACTCCAAACGTCTCTTTTGGTCTCTCCAGTGGTGGATCTCCACCCAAAATCTGTTGTTGGGGGCCCCCTTTCATTACGATACCCCATTAGCATTGATTCTGTTATCTTTATTTTTATTTATATGATCACTACAATTTTACAACATATTAATTATTTTAATATTCTTATTTTCCTTTTATCCCTTTTTTTTAAAATATGCTGTTTTATTATTTATCCTGAGTTTTGTGACTGAGTCCTTTTGCCTCTGTTTCCCAAATTTTATCCAATGAATGCTACAATATCCCTCTGGCTCTGGGATATATTTGTCTCCAATAGTATCTCCACATAGAGTCTTTTTAAAGACTGAATGGTATACTGTGCCTCCTGTAAGTATCTCTTCCTCATTTTCAATATGTATTGATTTATTTATAACCTCATTATGGTCTTTTTATTCTTTTTTCTCTTTCTCCGATTAGTATTATGTTTATTTGTTTTTATATGTATTGTTGCTTACATTATTATTTTATTGATCTTTTATAGTTTTTATTTAAACAATTGCCTTGTTTTTATGCTTTGTTACATTAAATCATATTTATATATGTTTTTACACTTTTATTATGTATTATTATTCTCATAATTTTAATTTTAGTATAATGTACGCACAAATTTTATGTTCAATATTTTTATTTATATTATTTTGTGTTTTAATTTGAAGATGTGTGCCCCCTGAAGAAGGCAAAATTGCCGAAACGCGTTGGGGCTTTGTTTTCAATAAATTAGTGACTTTCATACCCTTGCCCCCTGTACTTTCTTTGGACTTTGCTGCGAGGGCCTCGCTTGCTCTCTTTGTGTTACCATTATTGTCCAAAGCCATTTCACTGGCCACTTTGTTTTTAAGGAGATATTGGATATGAAGGGGTTGAACTACAAGGATACCAATAATGTTGACCATAACTATAAATCCTTCTGAATCATATGCTCTTGGATGACTGTCAGCTTTCCCCTGTTATCTAGTTTAAAAGCTGTTCTATCTCCTTTTTGTTCAAATTTGTTTATTCAAATTTTTTCAAAACCACACCAAAACAGTACAAAACATATTGGCATAACAAGTTGAAACACAAAGGGCAAACAGTATGTAAACATAGAAACTCTCCCCAGCAAGAAAGAAGAACCATGAACCAAGAGAGATTCTAAAGGACAATCGAAAAGTCCTAACCAACGCCTGGGTCTCCGAAAGACACGAGGACCCTAGGACCCCTAAGAAATCTTGTACTGGAGAAAAGAGTATAATAACCTAATGTCCCAACCCCCCAGACTCCAGCAAGTACATACCCCACAGTGGACGGGCTCGGGGTGCACTCTTCTCCCGTGCCCATCGCCGTATCTATCAGGGAGTCAAACAAGCTAATGATCCCCCACCCAGTTCTCCCCCCCCAAACCCCCCCTCCTCCCCCCATCCCCAACTGGTGCGATCTAACCCGTAGTGTGCGTGTGCTCGGGACAATCCCATATGCAGGGAGAACAAAAATCCTCAGAGCCCTCCCAGAATCCGGCTGCGGGTATTCCTAGGTAAAGAGTCTAAATGGGGTCCCCATCTCATCAAGAAGCACTGCCACTGCCCAGGATGTCCACTAGCCCGGAGCCTTTCCATTAAAAGCATGTCATGCAAGCGCCCCCTCCACAACCCATATAGGGGACCCTTGGCATCCAACCATCTGTGCAAAATAGTCATTCGAGCAGTCGCCAACACCAAACGCATCCAATGCAATACCACCTGCCACATCATTTCGGCCCAGCGGTCCTCCCACACATCCAACACCACATTCACTGCTGTAAAGGTTAGCGGGCGTCGTATACATCCCCCCAGATATGCGGACACCCGGCCCCAAAAGGCCTGGACCCGCGCACACCCCCAGAACATATGACCCAACGTAGCTCTACCTTCCCCACATCGAGGGCAGCAGTGGGAACTGGTAATCCCAGCCTTCCATGCCCTAAGGGGAGCATAGTATAGACGATGCAACAATTTATATTGCATGTCCCGAAATGTCACCACTACACTGAGTTGGGGGATAGTGGACAGACCGCCTAACAGCTCCGCACTCGTCACCGCCTCCCCTAGGTCCCGCGCCCAAGCCGCAGCAAGGTCGTCCAAAACAATCGGCGGCACCAAGTCCCATAACATTTTATGCAGCCAGGCTCACGCGCCCCTTGTTCCCCCCCCAGTAAAACCACCTCAATTTCAGAGCTGACTACCCCGCGCAGCATCTCCTTGGGTACCGTACGAATGTAACTACGAACCTGGACATAAAGGAAAACATCCCTAGAGGATACTGTTGACACAGCGAAGAGAACTCCGCCACCACTCCCTCCGGCGTTACCACATGCTCCAAATTCACGATCCCCAAATGAGTCCAACGCGTGAATAGACTGCCCCCAAGGCCCGGTAGAAACTCACCATTACCCCGAATGGGGAGATAAGGAGAATAATAAGCGACAAACTGTCGACTAGTACAAAAATACTTCCACGCCTTCCAGATGGGGTCCAAAACAATGGCTCGGAGAACACGGTCCGGCACCTTCACCCTCCGCGCATGCAAAAGGTAACGCAAATGAAGGGGCTGCACTGCCTCCTGTAACATCCTCAGTGGGGTGTATTCCCCGAAGTCCCAAAGCCAATCCCGAACATACAGTAACAAGCAAGCTATATTGTATTTCCAAATATCGGGAAGTCCCATGCCTCCCGAGGACCATGGCTGCCGCAACACTGCCAAACACACCCTGGGCCGCCACCCCCGCCATAGAAAACGGTTAAGCAACCTATCCATCTTCCGCAGGTCCGAGCGCTTTAGCAACAACGGGAGTGTCTGCAACATATACAAAATCTGAGGAAATAGCGTCATCTTAAACAATGCAATGCGACCCCCTAAAGATAGCGGTAGGTCTTGCCACTTATCCACACAGACCGTCAAGGCTGCCAAGAGCTTAGTAACATTCAGCTGGTATAGATCTCCCAGCTGTCCAGGCACATAGATACCCAGATATTTAAAGTGCCCTCGCGCCCATTTCAGAGGGAAGTCACCCTGCCAACCCAGCTGTGCTCTGGGACCCAGCAGCATCGCCTCCGATTTATCCAAGTTCAATCGGAACCCTGAGGGCACCCCATACTCACGAAGAAGACTTAACAAATGCGTAAGCCCCCTCTGGGGATCCTCTAAATGCACAAGTAGATCGTCAGCGAAAGCCGCAACCCGGAATTCTGTCCTCCCCACAGTGATACCCCGAAATTGAGAGTGGGCCCAAATCCGTATCAACAGAGGCACCAGTGTTAGCACAAACAAGAGCGGGGACAGAGGACAGCCCTGGCGCATCCCTTTTTGAATAGAAAAGTCCGAGGACAGATTCCCATTCACCATGATAGCCCCTTTCGGGTCCGCGTAAAGAAGCCGTACCACATCCACGAAAAAGCCTGTAAACCCCATGGCATCCAAAACCTGGTACATAAACCCCCAATTAACCCGGTCAAAGGCTTTTTCGGCGTCAAAACTGATAAGCATAGACCCCAGTTGATCCTCGCGTCCCACACAGAGAGAAATCAAAAGTCTTTGCAAACTATAAGCCGCGTGTCTACCCCTCACAAAGCCCACTTGATCCCCATGAATCAGGGTCGGCAAAAACACCGCCAACCTATCTGCCATAATCTTAGCCAAAATTTTAATATCAACATTAAGAAGAGAAATGGGCCGGTACGACCCCGGGAGAAGTGGGTCCCTCCCCGGCTTCGGCAGTATAGTGACCAAAGTTTTATTCGCCTCATACGGGAAGCAGCCACGCTGAACCAAATCTTCAAAGTACCCAGCAAGCGGGGCCACTATAGCATCCCCCATCGTCTTGTAGAACTCGCCCCTTAGTCCATCCAGACCAGGAGCTCGCCCGTTCTTCAAATTCCGAATGCCATCCTGCACCTCTCGCATGGATATGGGTTGATTCAAGGCCTGCACGTGCTCTGCACTCAGGTGCGGTAAAACACACCCCGCCAGAAAGTCCTGGCTCTCCGTCGCTCTATCGCCAGCGTAAAGCTTTCGAAAATACTCAAAAAAAACCCTTTCGATCTCCACCGCATCCCGACGCTGGGACCCATCCGGATGTCGTATCACCCCAGTATGGCACGATCCCCCCACAGGCCTTACCAAAGATGACAGCAACTTCCCCGCCCGATTCCCATGCTGATATAATTGGCATCTATAATACAGTAAGGACTTCTGAGCGCGCTGATGAAGGAGCAGCTCCACCTCCATCTGGACTTCCTTCAACTTACGCCTATTTACCGCCGTCCTATTAGCCGCTAGCTGTCTCCGCGCTTTACCCAATTCACTTTCCAAGAGAAGAATTCGCTGGTTCCTGCGCTTCCGTTTTAAACTATAGTAGCTAATTATCTCCCCTCGGAGGACCACTTTGCCGGCCTCCCAAAATAGAGCCGGAGAAATCTCAGGTTGGTCATTAAAGTCCACATAATCCCTCCATCTATCCCGAAGGAACCCAGCAAACTGAGCATCCCCACTAAGCTCCAACGGATAATGCCAAATCCGGTTGCGGCGGAGGTCGCGGCTGCGCAATTCCATAACTATCATCGCGTGATCAGAAATAACAGAAGGACCAACCTCCGCTGCCAACACCCAGCTAAACAAGGATTCCGAAATCAGAAAATAATCAATACGAGACCATGTTCCCTGTAAAATAGTTATCTCCAAGTTATAATGCCCTGTTCAATGTAATTTCAGTTTGTTCAATGTAAACCGCACTGATGCAGAATAGCGCGGTATAAAAGAGAATGTAAATAAATAAAAAATAAATAAATGTTCCATGGGCCCTAGACATATGGGTGTACTCCCGGTCCCCAGGGTGTAAAACTCTCCAGATATCCAACAGCTTATTCTCCTCACACAGCCCCCACAATCGCCACGTGCTCCGTCGATCTCTCCCCCCAAGTGGCCCAGACCTATCCATAGTGTCATCTAAAACTGTATTAAAATCACCTCCCATAATAACCTGATAACCCTCAGTAGACGCCAACAATCAAGTAAGAGCCCGATAAAACTGAGCCTCGTATGTATTAGGCGCATACACTGAGCATAAGGCCACTTTAGCACCATCGAGCAGTCCCCACACCATGACATAGCAGCCATCTGAATCCATCTCAACGTTCTCCTCCACCCAACCTACATGCTTAGCAATTAAAATGGCCACCCCTCGTTTCTTCCCCACTGCAGGGGCTCCATAAGCCTTGGCAATGTAGCCTCTACACAGCTTCGCATGCTCAGCCGCAGATTGGTGGGTCTCCTGCAACAGTGTAATCCCAATCTGCTTGCGTTTAAGGTGTTGTAGGATTTTATATCTCTTTATTGGGGAGCCCAGGCCACAAACGTTCCAGGAGGCTATCTTAGTACCATTACCCATTACAACGCCTACAAAGGGATCTCCAAGTAAGACCAACCATCCCCATATGACAGCGAGAACCCACCCAGCCTAGGGTCCCCCCCGACACAATCATACCCCGGATCACCAACACACACTCAACCGCCCATTCATTATCGCACACCAAGCTCAGCACACCCAAGCACCCAACCACATCCGTACCCCCCTCACTCCCCCATGCCCTATTGTTCAAAGCATCCCTCCCAGTCCCAGACTCAACTCCCCCCTTCCCCCCCTATCCCCACCCCCCCGCAGCTTCCCAACTCCCTTTCCACCAACCATCTGTCGCCCTGGCTCCCCAGGACCCTCCATCTCTTCCAAACTCCCGAAACATGTAGAGCCCCCCTCCCCCCACCCCAAGATCCACATAGACAGACAACGGCCCCCATTACCCCCCCCCCCCAAAAAAAAACACTTCAAGAGGTCCTACAGCCGGAGTCCAGCCTGCCCCAATCCAGGCAGCCCACTCACCCCAACTAGTAACAACAATCAAACCACCAGTTCCCACCCACCTGAATCCAATGAAGCCAATCCTGCGCCCAGATAGGGGTAACAAGGAAAAATATTAAATGGCATACGCTGATCGAAGAAAAGGTGGATCCTAAGACCGCCACCCACCCCCCAAATCCTCTACCCCCCTTACTACCTCGAACCCCAGGTAGGTAGCCCCCAACAACACAGGATAAAGATATACAGAAGTTAACATCGCAGGAGAGAGAGAAAACCTGAAAACAACAGATAAAGGCATCACAAAGGACTATGGAACTTCAACGTGCCCGACTAGCAGGTGCCCCGGATAACCAAGTGAGTGGGAGACTTCACCCCACTAGCAAAAGAGAAGGGCACCCTCCAACATTTATATCAAGCCACCGGAGGCCCCACGCAAGCCAATGGCAACCAATCCCTCACCCCGGATTCAAGCACTCCCACTCAGTGGACCACCTCAAGGGCAAAAGATGGCAAACTGGGGGGAAGGACACCAGTACCCACACTTAGGTCTCCTGCACAGCATACACAACAATTGCAGACTCAAGTGACATATGAAATAACAGCCATTATGATAGACAGTAAATGGGTGCTCTCCCCCACCCTACACATGTCCATGGAGTCCAGGGGTACCAGAAGAACACCACTGTCCCAGCAGATGAAAGACCCCAAAGTCACCCACACTGGTCACAGTAGGCCATGGCCGCCTCTGGCGTAGAAAACACGCGGCGTCCTCCTGCACAGTCCACCCGTAGAGATGCGGGATAAGCCATTGTAAAGCGGATGCCCTTCTCCACCAATCGACCACAAACCTCCTTGTAGGCCCGGCACCGCAGCGAGACCCCGGCAGAGTACTCCTGGAAAATTAGCACACTGCAGGCAGAGGCTCCGGAGCGCCGCGATTGCCTCGCTGCCCTCAAGACTCCCTCCTTCTGGGCCTCATTAAGAAAGCGGGCGATGACTGCCCGGGGCCGATTATCACCAGCTCTATAAAGGCCCAGTCGATGTGCTCTCTCAATGGTGATCTCGCCTAGCCCCTCCGCCAGCGGCAAATTGGCGGGCAGCCACCTCTCAAGATGCTGCCGGAGATCTTTGTCCTGCACCGACACCGCCACACCAATAAAACGTAAGTTATTTCGCCGGCTTCTGTTCTCAAGGTCCTCCAATTTGTCCGCATGCTATAGCAGGGCCTCTTCCAGCTTTTGGATCTGGGTAGCATCGTGCTCCCACGTGTCCTCCAGGGTGCTAATGCGCTGCTCCACCTGTTCCACGCGTCCTGTAAAATCAGAGACCGCCTGGGCCACCACGTTCATTTGGGATGCCAGTCCCCCCAGGCGATCCTCAAGCGCAGCCACCACGGCTTTCGAGACCTCTTCCACCAGCATACACTGGGCAGTGGGATCCTGGCCAGACACCTCACTCTCCACCATCTTAGCTTCACCACCGCGGAGCCGCTCTCGCCGGGTGGATTTCGATGCCATAAGGTCCACAACCAGGCTGTAACACTTAATTATCCCCCTCCAAGGCGAGATTAATAGTTCCCCAGCTCAAACCCAGCCGGGGGGCTACGGTCAGCAAGTTAAATTTTGAGGGGGTAAAGAGTGAGCTCCGGAGCTAAGAAGGAGACGTCCTTCCTAGTCCACCATGCCACCGGAAGTCCCTCTATCTCCTTTTTAAAAGTCAATGCCAGCAGCCTGGTTCCATCCCAGTTAAGGTGGTACCCATCCTTTCAGAAAAGCCCCTCCCTTCCCCAGAATGTTGCCCAGTCCCTAACAAATACAAAACCTTCTTCCTTGCACCATCGTCTCTTCCACACATTGAGACTCCGGAGCTCTGTCAGCCTTTTGGGTGCTGCGCATGGAATGGGAAACATTTTTCAACTTCCTACCTAAAAGCCTAAATTTGGCCTTCTGAACCTCCCTCCCACACTTTCCTATGTCATTGGTATCAGCATGTACCTAGATATCATGCTCCTCCCCAGCACTATCTAAACCTTGTCAAGGTGGCGTGTGAAGTCCTCTACCTTCGCACCAGGCAGGCAGATTAGCAGGCGATTCTCACATCCACCAGCTACCCAGCTATTTACATGCCTAATGATCACATTGCCAGCTATAATGGCCGTCTTAACCCTTCCTTCATGGGCACATATCCCTGGAAAAACCTCCTCTGTGTGAGAGGTTTTTACATCACCTGGAGGACAGGTCCTAGCTACAGGATCACTTCCTGCCACACCAAGGTGATGCTCTTCTTTCACGTGACCTCTCTCCTCCATAGCAACAGTGAGACTGCCAGACTGGAGTTGGGACTTAAGTACTATACCCCTTCTGGTCTCATCTATATACCTCTCTGCCTTCCTTAGGTCTTCCGAGTCTGCTACTCTAGCCTCCAGAGATTGGACTTGTCCCCTGAGAGCAAAGAGCTTCTTGCACCTAGTGCACACGTAGGACCCCTCAGCAACTGGAAGAAAATCATATTTATTTATTTAACCAGTTTTGTATACCACCTTATCCTTCAATCAAAGTGGTTGACAAGACAGCAAAGGACTTACTTGTTGAGGGTATGGGAAGACAAAAAACAATACATTACAATATAAATACAATACAAACATTATATTATAATACTATCTCATAGTGAAATTGAATATTCATGTTGATCAATTTAAGTTATTTGACCAAATGATTCTATAAATAAATAAGTCTTTAAAGATTTGCGAAAGTCCTTGATGTCTTCCTGAGTTCTTAAGTCTTCAGGAATAGAATTCCATAACTCTGGTGCCATTAAAGAAGATGCTCTTTTAGAGGTCATTTGTTTTGATTTATTGAAGTTCAAAGGTGTACTAAGCTTATTGGTATTTTGAGTTCGTCTAGGTCTTAGGCTCTTGTCTTTGGGTATTATAGATTGTAGAATATCTGCTGAAGATTGGTGAAAAATTTGAAAATAATCATTAGGTTTTTGTATTTTGCTCTTGCAATAATCGGAAGGAAATGTGACTGTTTAAGGACAGGAGTTATGTGATCAAATTTTGCAGAGCCAGTTATTATACAGCAGTGGTGTTTTGAACTAATTGGAGAGGATGGATAGAGTGTTTAGGAAGACCTTGATACAAGATATTTCCAAAATCAAGTAGAGGTGTTATGACAGCTTGACATACCATGCAAAAGTGATTTGTATTTAATATTGGTTTTAGTCTTCTTATAATCTTTAAGCAATGATATGCTTTTGCTGCAATTTTGTTTATATACGATTTTAAATTTAAATATTTATCTAAGGTTATACCTAAATATCTTACTTCATCTTTAATTTTTATTTCTTTATTTAATAAGTTAATTTCACTTGGTAGTTTTAAGGACTGACATTTCGATATGAACAATGCTTCCGTTTTGTCAGAATTTATTTTTAAGTTGTTGTTATTAAGCCAATTATTCATATCAGCCAGACGGTTATTAATTTTTGTTGTATCAAAGGTATTTTGGTCAATTGAAGTATAAACCATAATGTCATCAGCATATAAATGATAATTAATTTCATGATGTTTAATAATTTGACATATGGGTTGAATATAAATATTAAAGAGGATAGATGATAAAGCTGAACCTTGAGGTATACCTTGTTCAATCGTGAATTGTGAGGATTTTTTGTCACCATATTTTACTAGCTGACTCTCGGTGCAAAAGACTGGATAGCCCCCATGTTGCTGCTGGACTGCTATTTGCATCTTAGTTTTAAGGGGGTGGGGTTAACTATTTAAGTTGTTTACTTAAAGTTGCTAGGGATACTTGTACTAATACAACTATACCTAATAATTTTAAGGGACTTTGTTCACCTCAAGATTATTTAATTTCAGGGCCTTAATTACTCTTCCTGGTGAGGATAGCCAGCTGAACCAAAAGTGAATTGGACCTCCTCTTTCCCTTTAAATAAGAGTCTATAAAGCTAAGATTATGCCTAGGGTGAGTAGGAGGGAATGAATACTTAGTTAAAGCTGGCTTGCTCACAGTGCTCTGACCTGCACTTCTATAATCTCTTAACAATTTCCTGGGTGATTCACACAGCCCTTGGTTTGATAGAGGGAGCCTTTCAGATTGCCTCTTTGATCTATCACTTGGCTTTAACACATATTTAAAACAATTTCCCAGGTCTCTTGCCTCCTAACTGGAAGGTCTCTTTGTAAAGATCTCTAGAAACAATTTTCTTCTACTCTAAGAATATTTACCCTATTTTACCTTCTATGCTAAGCTATACTCTTATTTGATTGAAAAGAAAAGCTATCTGATGTTACTAAGCCCTGACTGACTTAACAAATAAATCTGTGTATTTTAGAATTGAGTGTATCAGCTTTAACTCAAAGAATTTCATTTTCCCCAAGATTTAGAGAATGTCCCAAAAGGTACAAGTGCAGACTTCTTTCCAGCAGTAGCAGTCTCTTTTGGTAATCCTTCAAGACTCCACTCTCCTAGTTCCTGAAAAGAGGACTCCCACTAGGCTTGAGGTTGTAAGCCCCTTTGAAATGATTTTATTCAATGAATTTCTTGTATTAAGGATATATCTGTTCCTAGGCTCCCTCCCTCCTTTGCTAACAATTGTCATTTCTGCCATAAATTCAAGCCTTCAACGATCAGTGTTGCCTTATGCGCCATTTTTACCTAACCCCCACTCTCCATCCCTTATAGCTGTAGCCCCCAGCCTTTCCACCTCTGTAGTTTGACCCACATGCCTCATACCCCTCCCCCTTCTCTTCTACAATTCCCCCGCTCCTCCTTCCCCATCCAGTGGCCACCTACCACCAGCCCTCCTCTCTTTAGAGGACTAACGTCATCCCTCCAGTCTCGAGGGATACCCTTTTTTCCAACATTTCCCCAACCCATAACCACCCTCCTCCTCCCCATCCGTCCCCCACCCTTCACCCCCTTTTACCATCCACCCATCAATCACCTCTCGGCACCTCCACCACTCTTTCAACCATAGTGACCACAGACAGCCCCTCATTCTCACTAAACCAACCCCCTTACATTCACACTCCCCACCTAAACCTCAACATTCAATCTTAGCCATTTAGAGACCTTAGAAATCACATGTCAAACCCAACTATGCGTAGCCTTTCAGTCCTTCAGATGTTCTCATCCTTCTTCCCTTGATTCTTTTTCTTCTTTTCTCCTTTCTTGACCATCTGCCACCTGTTCCTTCACTTGCTCTCTCTTCCACTTGCTCCAACAGTTTATGAACATTTTCCATGCCAGCATCTTCCATGGCCTTATATATCTCTGTTAGCGTACTTGCTCTCTTAGTAGTTCCATTCACCAGTAAATGCAATTCCAAAGGCGAACAGCCATGGTATTTTATCTTCTCCTTTCCAAAACATTCAGTTACTAAATGCATCTCTCTTTTCCTTTACAATGTGACTGAAAACAAGTCTGTGTAGACTGCCACTTGATATCCTTGCCATAGAAACTTGCCCGCTACTCTTACATATGCCACAATTTTCTCCTTCAGACCAAAGTCATGTATGCACGTTATATCCCTGAGGGCGGTTCCTCTTGCCAGTCCTAAAGTCCAGTGCACCCTATTCAGTTCAGTGATTTCCTTCACATTATTGGACTTGCCATTCACCAATAGGCTCCTGAAAATAGAAGGGGGAAAGCAATGGGTCCATATAGAGAGGAGTTTGGTAGGGGATAATAGCTTGGAAGGGATATTATAGTCAGGAAGAAGGAGAAAATCCAGCGGTAACCCATTTGTGCAGCATATGTTGGACCTGCGGTGTCACCAGAGAGTAAACTTACTGCCCTGCAAAAACATATCCCCACTGTGCACAGTAAGCGTTTGTTTTGCAGAGGGCACTGATTCATCCTCTCAAATGTTGGAACATTGGGAGTGTAAGGGCTTAGAGCATTGGATGTAACTCTTCCAAAATGGAAAATTGCTCTCTTTTGCGTGGGTTATGGGATATGAACGAACTGAGGTTCTAGAGATTTTTATCTACAATTTGCCACTATATCCAGAAAAGGGGGGATCTTAGGAAGGAGAAAACGTGATTTGAAGCAATTTGCTCGGGGACTTTAGATAAGAAGAGAACTCTTTCAAAATTGTATCAGGGATTGAATGCAGAAGGCCCAGAGAAAGTGGAATATATATTGTCGTGGGCAAAGGGATATTGGGGAGACGTGGGGTAATGGAGGATTGGGGGAATATAATCCAGGTGGTAGCCAAGTTGTCTATGGCATCTAACTTAATGAAAAATGGATACAAACTTCTCTTTAGGTGGTACTTGATGCTAGAAAGACACTCTAAAGCTAAGGTGATGAAGTCAAGGGGCTACTGGCGCCAGTGTGTAGAGGATGGAGAAGTTTTTTGCATATCTGGGAGAATGTAATAAGACATGTGAGTAATGGGAGAGGTAATTGAATAATGGATGAGATTTTGGGAGTGCATTTGGGGCATAAACCAATCACTTCCTTTTATATAAGGAGGATTATACCTTCCCTCATGGAAGGAGGGGGCTATGTAACCACATGTTTGTCGCTGCAAGATTAGAAATTGTGGCTCACTAGAATAATATTAATTTACCTGGACGTGAGGGATTTGTCAAAAGAATAAGTGATATGTTCAAGATGCATAAGCTAGTGGCTATCAAAGGGGGGAGGTTGGGTGCTGTGGAGAGACAGTGGGAAGCATTATAGATTTGGATGAGGAGGCCAGGGGGAGAGATGTGGAAGGTGGTATGAGGACAATGAATGACTGAGGGAACCACACCAAGGGGGGGGGGAGGTGGGGAGAGGGGGGTATTATAAGACTTGCTGTTCAAGTTTGTTTAAAGTATGGTTTGTATATTCTTGAAAAATTAATAAAAATTTAAAATGGGGAAATAAAATGTGTGTCATAACTTTATATGGATAAGTTATATGTGTAGCTTTATCCAGATAAGTTATCCATTTAAATTTAGAACTGCTATGTCTCTCTGCAAATTAAGCACACAAGTTATGCAGATAGCAACTGAATATTGCTGCTATTCAGTTGGACCCAATTCAGACCCGGATGTCCCGGCCCTCTTTGTGCCCGGTCAGAATGGGACGCATAGAGTTAGTCGGGATTCTGATCCCGCGGGCATGTCTAGCCCCGCAGGATCAGAATCTGGGTTCAAGCTTATACATGCAGGCCGGAACCCCGATTCAGGTCGGCCTGCACGTACAGGCCTTGCCCAGCTAGCTCAGTCAAGGTTTTTCAATGGAGCCACGGCATCATGGCGTCGGTTGCCACGGCACAGTGACTCCATTCAAAAGCCACGATCCCTGGCCGCCAGTTCAAAAAGTGCTTTCCCCACAGCCTGACCCCCAATCTGGCCTCCTAATGCCAGGTTGGGCCGCAGGGAATGTCCTCTGCCCCCTCCTGTCCTTTCTGAGCCCAGGGTCCGCCGTCCCCCTCCAACTAGGAGAACTTATTCCACCTCTGAGGTAGAATAAGTTCCCCGTTCAAGCTGCCGGCCCCAGATGTATAGGGCCAACATTGGAATCGGCCCTGTACATCCGGGGCTGATGACCACCCACTGCCCCCCCTAACCCCGCCCCCGATCCACCCCTTTCCCGCTCCCGTCTAATGTACCCGTACAATGCAGCAAAGTTGGGAACAGGAGAGGACACGACCCAACAGGACGTCCATCCTCACTATTCTTGCCTCAGAATGACCCCATTAGTGTTTGACCACAGCCCTGGAACATTCTGGCCCCTCCAAGTTGTATGGATAGATTTTGGCTGTATATCTGCTTAGTCTACCAATATTGTTTCATTCACCTTTGGCTGATTTGCACCCAGAAACACTTACGTGGCCAGCACCCACTGCTGACTACAAAAGTGGTTATGAACATCAATCCCCTTGTATATACACCATCCACTGGCCCGATCAGCAGCAGGGAGTGGGCTGCTTTGCTTCACCCCGCTCCCCACTGCAAAGGCTAATCGAGCCCAACACCACCAAGTTTTAAAGCAGGAAGATCCCGGGCACACAGCACACCATCTGCCGGCACGATCAGTATCTGCAGCAAGGAGCGGGCTGCTTTGCTCCGCCCCACAGCAAAGACCAATCAGGCCCAGCTTCACCAAGTTTAAAAGCAGGATCCTGGGCGCAAAGCGCACCATCTACCGGTCCGATCAGCATCGGCAGCAGGGAGCGGGCTGCTTTGCTCCACCCCGTTCCCCACCACAAAGGCCAATTGGGCCTAACACCGCCAAGTTTAAAAGCAGAAAGATCTCTGGCGCAGAGTGCACCATCCACTGGCCCAATTAGCATCGGCAGAGGGAGCAGGGTGCCTTCCTCCACCCCACTCCCCATCGCAAAGGCCAATTGGGCTGAACGCCGCCAAGTTTGAAAGTAGGAAGATCCCGGGCATGCCAAAGCCTGATGGCCCTTAGACTGGGTCCTGACCTGCAGGAATGAACATCGAGAAACTAAAAAAGAACTCCAAACTTGCACAACATCACAGCAGCCACAACCACCACAGAGGTGCACATCAAGCAGCAAAAAGCATTCACCTCTGGAAGACAAAAAGGACAAGCAAGGTAACTGCTAAACAACACTGAAAACAACCATAATGATGACTCCACTTCCCATGGTAATATGCCTCTCCTCACACACTCGCCACTCATTCATTCCCAACCCTAGCATACCTACCGATCATCCACACGTACCCCCTCATTATAACCCCCCCAACTATCACTGAAACAAACCCAGACAATCATAACACATCATCCAAATCAAACCACAAACACCCACAAATATACCTCCACCACTAACACATATAAGAAAAATCCCCCCTCTAAATTGCACCCTCCTAAATGCCCGATCTGCAAGAAATAAGATACAACTCCTTTCAGATATACTAATCGACAACCACATTGGTATTCTCAACATAACAGAATCCTGGTTCATCGAAACTGACACAGTCCCTACTAAACCAACTTGCCCCACAGGACTACTATCTCTTCAACTCCCCAAGGACTAAACACCATGATGATGGCATATGCATTCTCACAAGAAAACATCTGAACTTCTGCACCCTCTCAAAAGCATCCGACAATGTTCTTGACACACTGACAATAACAAATGATAGCATAACCATCCTTGTCTACAGATCCCCAAAACGCAGACCCCGACCACCTGGATACAATCCTAGAAACCATTTGCAACAATAACTCCAACAAAAGCTACCTCATACTACTAGGTGATCTCAACCTCACCTCCACATCACCAAACAGAGCAAAAACCTTTCCGGAAGCCATGGAATCCCTGGACTATACTCAAATTGTTAGTCAAAGGGATCACCCTCAACATGATCTTCCTGCCATGAAACTCACTTAGCGAACACCCAATACCACCCCACATTACTGTTGGTGTCCCCTGGTCAGATCACAAGATGATCACAATCAACATACCACTCAACATGAACAACCTCAAACAACGCACCTCAGAACACACCATACACAGGTTTCACAAACTGGAAAAAGAAGATTTCCTCAAAAGCATCCTACCAAAACTCCAAGAAGTCCCTGAAGACATAAACTCCTTAATACAAAATTAGAACACAACCATCGCAGATGTTGCAATGAAACCACTTACATCCAGCCAGCGCATAAAACAAAGTACATCAACCTGGTACACACTGCAACTGAAGGGCATGAAGCGAAACCTATGAATCACAGAGAGAAAATGAAGACGCACCAGATCAAGCAACAGTCTAAACACCTACAAACACAAACTACAGGCATATCA
The DNA here is from genome assembly GCA_033557465.1 of Ichthyophis bannanicus. Taxonomy (NCBI): domain Eukaryota; kingdom Metazoa; phylum Chordata; class Amphibia; order Gymnophiona; family Ichthyophiidae; genus Ichthyophis; species Ichthyophis bannanicus. Next base: position 580,244,808 of record CM066034.1, on the reverse strand, counting down.
AGTGGTTACATCTCAGGTAAGGAGAGATTGCTATTCAAAGTTAATCTAAAGCTCTCTCTCTCATCCACTAGAGCTGTTCGACATAGTGAAATCACTAAGGAAAGATACAACACAGCAAACTGAAAAAAACAACCTCACTCCATAAATGATGGCAGACTACTTCCAGATCCTGATTTCAGCCCACGCTAAAGGCACGAACTCGCTCATCACTACAACAGAACAACATGAAACCACACACCTGAGTACATGAAGTTCATTCAGTAATATCACACCATGCTATCTAGAGAAAATCATCACAAGCATCAACACGACTACCTCACCACTTGACCCCTGTCCAGTCAGCTGGATTAAGCTAGCAAGACAAGAACTCATGCCAACAATACTGAAGATTATCCAGCTATCACTGCAACAAGGATATGCATCACCCGCACTCAAAACCACCTCCATCCGCCCTGTAAGGAAAGGGTCTTCGAACGACACCAACCACCTTCCTACCGGCCCATAGCCAGCCTTCCCTTTATAGCCAAAGCACTTGAAAAAATTGTCTACCAACAACTCCAGGATCATATAGAAACACATCACCCACTTGACCACCAACAATACAGATTCGGACTACATTATGGAGTGGAATCCTTAATGACCGCCTTACTAATAATTATCTAATTAAGGGCACTGACAAACCCAGAACCAGCTTTATTCTCATCTTTTTAGACATAAAAGCGGCATTAGACAACATTCTACACAACCTAATCATCCTGAGACTGCAAACCCTTGGACTATTGGACACATCCCTTACTTGGTTCAAGTCCTATATAACGGACCAACAGCTTCAAGCAAGATTAGGCCCTACAAGATCCACCCCATACATCCAATCTCAAGGAGTCCCACAAGGCTCCACCCTCTAATCACTAATCTTCAAAATTTTTCTACAGTCAATCTGTACCATCATAAAAGCATGCAACTTCCTATATCACATCTATGCTGATGATGTAATGATCTACATACCTATCAGCACTTCAAACCCAGACATCACGGCCATAACAAGATGCTTCTCCTCGGTAAGCGAATGGCTCAATAGACAGGATACGGCAATAAACTTCAAGAAGACAGAGGCCATTTACATCACCAGGGACAATAGTTTTAAACCACCAACCTCCATAACTATTGAAGGGACCCAAATCCAAATGAAACAGGATGTGCAATACCTTGGAGTTACACTGGATCAACACCTCACCTTCACAGGACACAAACAGAACATTACAGGAAGCATTTACTTCAAACTCAAAACAATTAAGCACCTTAAACCTCCTCTAACCGACCACGACTTTTGCTCAGTCCTCCAAGCAGCCATCTTTCCGCATTTCGATTACTGCATTATCATTCTTCAAGGCCCACCAAAAGCAGCCATCCATCCGCTCCAACTCACACTCAGCAGTACGGACCCTCCTGAACTCACAAAAAACAGAACACCCCTACTCAGACGACTCCACTGGCTACCTATAATTGAACATATTGAACCCCAAGCCATCCAGATGACCCTGCTGAAGGTGGGGCCATTAGGACCCTATTCTGGTCAGCAGGAACTAAATGTTCTCGCGGAAGCCAGAATTGGGCCTGAGGATGGCCCGGCGTGCCCCCTCCGCCTGTATCCATGGCTGGACTTCCTAAAACCCTGCCGCTCAACCCACGGCTAGCCTCCTGTGGCCTGGATTGTGCGGCAGGGATCCCCAGGCCCCAGGGTGGCTCACCAGCCCCGATCCCGCAAATTGTGCTGGCCCAGCAGGCCCAGCAGCACATACAGGGCTGTGACCTGAATCAGCCCTGTACATGCTGCTGGGCAGCCCGCCCCTGCTCCTCCCCCCACCAGCTTTCCCCATCCTGAAGTACAGGACATTCGGGGAGAGCTGGTGGGGAAATAGAGTCTAGGCGGATTGCGGGGCTGCAACCCGCGTTCTAGAATGACAACATTCAAAATTCTCAACAACTCATCCCCACCACACCTGCAATCCCTACTTCAGGTCACACCTGATAGCAGAAAACGACAAACTGGCTTTCAGAAATGCTATGTATACCACTGTTATTTACGAAAACCAGCTCCACCACTTCAAAGAGAACCTTCTCATTTTACGCTCCACACTTATGGAACTCGATTACTGACAGACTATGGACTATAATGGACATAGTAACCTTCAGAAAAGCTCTAAAGACTCACATAGTCAAAGACTACTTCTCTGACAACATCACCTAATCCATCTACCAACCAGATACCTAACCCCTCTCCCCTTCTTCCCTCCCTCCCCCAGCAAGTTTCCTCCCCCCACTCTCCATTCCGCCTCCCCTTGACCATCTCCAGTCATTCATGATACCCTGGATCTACGAACTTAAGCTAATGTTACTTCCAAGTTGATCTCCCTGTTCTATGTATAATGTTCTGTTACAATGTAAACTGCTTTGACCATAGGATAAAGCGGTATAGAAAAACTGTTAAATAAATACATAAATAAAATATTTTTCTATGTAATAGTCTGCTCTGATCATCAGTTTCTACTAGGCTTTTCAACAAATGGCATCCATAAATATTACAAAAGAAAATTCTTACAGTAAAATTTCACAGTGATATGCAGTACATTAGCAATGATTTTAGAGATTCATTAACCAGATAATGGCAGTTCACTTTCTCTTGGTATGTGTATATGTCTGTCTGTATTTATCTCTATCTGTTCATCTATCTCTGGATGGATGTTTATGTGTGTGTTTGTGAGTGTGTATGTATATAGGGTGGCCCAAAAAAAGTGAGAACATCTCTTAAATTAAAAGCTTAGTTTACTTATTTACCTTTTTTAGTTATATAACGTCTTTATTTCGACAATTTCCAGTCGCCATCTTTTTTTTTTTAATTTGTCCATCGTTTACATCTGACTTTTTTAATTTTTAAATAACTTATATGCTATGAGATGTTCTCACTTTTCTTGGGCCACCCTGTGTGTGTGTCTGTGTGTGTGTGTATATATATATATATATATATATATATATATATATATATATATACACACACACACATATCTCATAGCATATAACACACACACACACACACAAAACATCTCATAGCATAAAACACACACACACGTGTATATACATGTATTTATATATGCATATTTTTACTAGCTTATAATAGAAAGCTATCGCCCATGATCAACAAGGTGATATGATTTGATGTTGAAGTCTTTCTTGCTGCTAGACGGGGCATTAAGTAATTGTCCTCTTATTTGAGGATTCATTTTTATTTATTATGATTGTTGTCGTTCACTCTTGGATACTCTTTCCTCTGTATTTGATAGGTTATTTTCATATGCTTGACCCTTAAGCACATACCTACCTTTTTTCACCTCATGTATTTCTTCTTTTGCAGGTGTCTCTGTTTGCTGAGCTCTTCAATGAAATGCTTCAGAGAGATTTTGGGGTCCGGATATATAGAGCACTCATGGCCCTACCAGAGAAAGAGGACAAGAAGGAGAAAGAGAAAAAAATTAAAAAGGAAGAGAAAAAAGAGAAGAAAGAAGAAAAGGATGATGACACTAGTGACCCTAAGCCTAAGAGGAGGAAGTCTGGAGATGAAAGGGAGAAAAAGGACGAGAGAGAAGAGCGAAAGGTTTGAGTCATACATATACACTTCTATCCTATCTGCACTCATACAATCAAAAGGGAATCCAAAGTGTAGCTGTTTTGTAAAGACAGAGAAAGGCTCAATATATTATCTCTGGTCTAACTGATAATTGTGCCTTTTCTTGATGCCAGCGACACTGATTCATTTAACCTTCTGTTGGCCTCCTGAAAACTTTCAGGCTGATGCAGAAAGTTGATGCTGAAGTCACGGTATCAACTTTTTACGCCTATTTGCAGCGCAACAATAGCGTGCGACTTCAGCGCCGGCCTGCAGAAAGGGGCTCATGTGCAAATAAGCGGCGTATTAAACTGTGCGCAGAATGGAAGCGTTAAACTGGGAGAGCAAGCCAAACACATGTGCAAAGAAGTTGGCGCTAGTTTGACATGCTCTCTCAGAGAAACAGGCACCATGTGGCTAATTTGCATATGAGTCCCAACAGTATTTTGATGGCATTCCCCCTCAGATGATCCAGGCATTGGGGAAAGCCCGCAGTGCCATCAAAATACTGTTTTGACAGAAAGCGAATCCCTGATGGCCGGGCCCCTAATGCCCCACCCCACTAAAAATAAACCTGGTGGCCCAGCGGCCCTGAACTCACTACCCCTCCCAACTAAAAATAAACCTGGTGGCCCAGTGGCCCCAAACCCCTGACCTCCCACCCAACCAAAAATAAAATTGGTGGCCCAATGGCCCCAACCCCCCGCCCCCAACTGTTAGCGGTTACCTTCCGCTAAGGTTCGGAGGCGACACTCTTGGACACACATCTAGTGACTCCAAAGTGTTGGGGAATTACCCGGGATAGCCTTCCCTTGCCATACCCTCCCCTCCCCCTCAGTCATACATACACATGCTAATAAGCGTACAAAACCAATTATTGCAGTGCTTAAACAAGAAATCTTTATTATAGAAGCTTGAGTATAATATCTAATTGCACCTAGCAAGCAGATAGCATAAGCTTACCTAATAAGAATGAGAGAGGTCAGTACAACCCACCTCCGTGTTCTGTTCCCACTAGCTCTCCCCTGTACAGTTCTTCTCCTACTTACTTTATAGGCATTCCAGCACATACTCGCATGCAAACACACACTTCCAGGCCATACTGCTAGACCAGTCCAGACAAACGGGTTGTGTCCCCCTGCCAGCAGATCTTGGAGACAGAGAATTCCACCAGAGCTCTGACAGGCTGGACCCTGGTGATATGTTCCTATCCCTAGGGGTCTCCCTCAGTATTTCTCTGTCTCCAGCAGATTTGGTTGCCTTTTGTTGTTTTTCCCTCAAAATTCCTATAAATCTTATCTGGGGGAGGAAAAGATCTAGATTTCCCGTTGTTTCCAGTGTGCTTCACTTGGAACCCGGGTGTTTCAGCTGAGCTCCTGTTATTCAGCAGTTGAGCTCGCTGACTGAAAGGGTTCCCAGCATCTGGCCATGAGGGCTTGCTAGCTGGACGAAGGGCTCCCTAAAATTCTTGTGTGGCATTGATTTTAGTGGCTGGGCATCTGATATCGCTTCTTCTGCAGCCCTTGTCTTCACTGCACTACTCAGTACTGTGAGTACAGTCTTTCCTCCCTCCCCCAGCTCCTGCAGCTCCGCGGCAGCACAGACAGTGTTGTTTTGCCTTCTTAAGGACTCTGGTCACGGCTGGGTCGGTTTTTACCTCCTAACTTCTTTCCCTTGGTTTTTTTGTTTTAATTTCGGCAGTATTGTGTTTGTTTTAAACTTGTTAGTTTCATTTTGTTTGCCGGCGGCCATTTTGAATTGTCGCGGAGCTCCGTTTTTTGGCGGGAAACCCAGAGCTGCTTCTCCTTGCTGTAACTTCTTCCCTGCATCTCGTTTTTGCTAAAGGATTCTGCCTTGGGGTGCCTTGTTTGTTCAGCGTTCCTGTGGTTTGTAAAAAAAAAAACGGAGCCTTTTAACAACTCACAATGCCTTCTTCATTACAGAGGTGCATTGTGTGTAACAAAAAGCAGAAGGATTTGCAGAATCGGCTGTGCACATCTTGTTATGCTCACCCAGGTGAGTCTTCGTCAGCCTCGACAGCTCTAGGGGCCTCGGACTCTGAGTTACCTGTGTTGGATGGCCCGCTACCATCGTCCTCTCCAGCAGAGGCGCAGGGGGCTCTGCCAGTGACTCTTCAAGCTCCCTTGGTGCCTTCCCAGTCTGGGTTGCCCTCTGAAGAGCACCTCTTAGCCCTATTCCGTAAAGCGTGGTCTCTTTGGCGTTCTGAATCTTCTTCTGCTGCGCGGTGCCGGTGGCACAGGAGCCCGTTCCCCCTTCTGTTAGCCGCAAGCAGTCCAAGAGTTCCGTGGGCCTTAAGGGGTCCCGTCCTCCTAAAGAATTGCAGTTCCTGCTAGACGAGGAGCATGACCCTGAAGATGACAGGTCTTCTGCTGACGGCTCTGCGGAGTCCTCCGATCGTGAGGATGGGGAGTATTCTCCATCAGATTCTTCCATTCCAGCGCAAGAGGACTCTCAAGATATTCGGCTGTTCCGAAAAAAGGAGTTATCCGCCCTAATTGGGCAGGTGTCTGAGGCCCTCCGCCTTTCCAGTTTTCCTGAGCCACAACATTCTCAGACTCAGTCTCAGGCGGATCCCATTTTGCAGGGCATTCGTAAGCCCTCAAAGTCCTTTCCATTTCCTCCAGAATTGCAACAGATGGTGTCCCGGGAGTGGGATTCTCCGGATGTTACACTCCGCAACGCTCGTCGCCTTGGTCAGATATGTGTGGTCTCCAGAGGTCCTGGAGCAAAAGCACTCATCTCATCTCCATCTGTTCCTTCGTCAAGAGGCGCCTCGAGTTTGGGACTACCTTCAACTCTTAGGGTCCATGGCAGCGACCATCGACCTCCGACCTCGTCCCTTGGGCACAGGCACACATGCGCAGCTTACAGAAAGTGTGTCTGTCTCGATGGTCGCCGGTGTCAGAGGATTATCAGGTTCGGCTACCTCTGCTACCGGTGGTCAGGCTCTACCTCCGTTGGTGGCTCCGGCCCCGCAATTTCCTCCGGGGCATAACCCTAGAGCCCCCACGCTTGGTGCTGGTAACGACAGACGCCAGTCTCTCCGGTTGAGGAGCGCACTGTGGCTCGCACACAGCGCAGGGGACTTGGTCTCCGCGAGAGGCGCGGTGGTCCATCAATCGCCTCGAAACGCGAGCGGTGCGCTTAGCCTTGCGGTTCCAGCCTCTTTTGCGATGCCGGTTGGTTCGAGTTTTATCCGACAACGCGACGACGGTGGCGTATCTCAACCACCAAGGGGGCACGAAATGTCCAGAGGTATCAAAGGAAATGAGTCTTCTCCTTCCGTGGGCGGAGAAACATCTCCTGGCAATTTCGGCGCAACATATCGCGGGGGAGAGCAATGTCAAAGCCGATTTCCTCAGCAGACATACTCTGGATCCCGAGGAGTGGGCCCTTGCATCGGAACCGTTTCAGTCCATTGTCCGCCGGTGGGGTCAGCCGGCGGTGGATCTTATGGCTTCAGCGCAGAATGCCAAAGCACCGATCTTCTTCAGCAGATGGAGGGACGATGGATCGCACGGGATAGATGCCTTATCTCAGCCATGGTCGACATATCTTCTTCTGTATGTCTTCCCTCCCTGGGCCATGATCGGCAAGATTCTTCAACGAGTCCGGGAGCATCGCGGCCCGGTGATTCTGGTGGCGCCGGATTGGCCTCGCCGGCCATGGTATGCGGATCTCGTCTGCATGTCTCGAGCGTCTCCTCTGCGCTTGGGGGCATTCCTGGGACTTGTGCACCAAGGCCCGATCGCCATGGAAGACACGGCTCCTTACTTGCTTATGGCCTGGCTCTTGAACGCCGCAGATTAGCTCATAAAGGTTATTCGTCTAGTGTGGTAGCGACGATGCTGAAGGCACGTAGGTCCTCTACGTCGTTGGCATACGCTCGGGTGTGGCAACTCTTTGAAACTTGGTGTTTGCTACGCCCGGTCTCCCCCTGGGGTTGTGGCATCCTGGACATTCTCTCTTTTCTGCAGGCCGGCCTCGATAAAGGCCTGGCTCTCGGGACCTTGCGGGTGCAGGTAGCTGCCTTAACCTGTTTTCGGGGGCCGATAGCGGGGCGCTCTATCGCCTCGCATGTGGACGTTTCCCGTTTTCTCAAAGGTGTTAAGCTCTTACGGCCTCCAATACGTCCTTTGGTTTCTTCTTGGGATCTCGCTCTCGTTCTCCGTGCTCTTGCTGCTTCTCCCTTTGAGCCTTTGAAAGCGTGTACTCTTCGGGACTTGATGCTGAAAACGGGGTTCTTGGTCGCCTTAACAATGGATGTAAGAATATTTATGACATGAGACGAATCGCGAACGTATGACCACATTCTCTCAACAAAGGGCCTTAACAATTTGTCTAAAAACTGAGAAATTGGTTCTAAAAGTGACCCAATGGCAGAGACAATGGGCCTCCCTGGAGGATTCTGTATGGATTTATGAATTTTAGGAATGATATAGATGGTAAGTATGATGGGAAAGTAAACAATCAGGAAATCTCTTTCTTTGGCGGTGAGATAGCCACATTCAAAACCATTCAGAATGTGATTATCAATAGACTTCTTTAAGGAGGGTGTGGGATCATGAGCTAATCGGGAATAAAAATTAGTGTCACAAAGTTGCCTTTGGATCTCCTCAATATACAGCGATTTGTCCATGGCAACAACTGCACCCCCTTTATCTGCGGGTTTTATTTATTTATTTTATTTTATTTATTTAACAAGAACTTATATACCGCTGCTTCCGTAGTTCAGCTGCGGTTTACAGATAACAACATTCAACAAAGCATAGTTTGTTTTACATATAACATCAGATATCTATAAGCAATATAAAATAAACAGAGTAATATTAAACTGAATGGCACAGAACTGTGCAACTTATATACATTATTTACATATAGACATTATGGGGGTATAATCATGGAGAGAAGTTTAGAATATGATAGGGAGAGTTTTCTTTTTAAGTTGTAGTGAGATGTTAATTTATTTATTTATTTATTTAACAGTTTTTATATACCGTCTTTCTGAAAATCAAGACGGTTTACAGTAAACATAACAATGCAGTGTGTTACGACTGCTCACATTGAACATGTGTATAATAACAGAACATTTTACAATGGTCAAATATTTACATGGGTATATATAACAGAGCTTTTTACAATAATGAAGTATTTATATAGATTTGCACTTTTGCAATGACAACTATTTACAACGGTTTATAATGATAGTGTTATTGGTTTGTAAAGATTTAATAGCTTTTTTTTCTTCAATGGTAAGATTGTGGTATTTTCCGAAAAAAACTTATAAAGATCAACCTGTGTTTCGAAGGGATCATAGTTCCTGACAGGCACAAAGGACAACCCTTTGTTCAATAATGATTCCTCACCCGGCGTCAATTTGTATTGTGAGATGTTAATGATATTACTAATAGGGGATGATAACTTCATCTCCTTTCCAGAGATCTTTCTGATCCCCTGCGACCTCTTCCATGGCCGCGACCACGTCCTCTCCCTCTGTGAAAATCGTTTTGTGCATAAGGTTTCTCCTGACCCTTGTTCTGATTCCAAAGGGAATCTCCCCGAGGGTTGCGTGGACGAGACTGTCCTCTGCCTCCCCCTTTCCATAAAGAATCCATGTTCAAAAAACCTTTCTCTTTCCTCTTCTTTTTCTCTGCAACTTCCCCTACCGTCTCCTCTTGATCTCTCTGATTAGGAAATAAAGAGGAAGGAGTGGAACCTATCTCTACTGAATCTTCTGCTCCTTTTCTTAGGGGCTTGTTTACAAAGCCGCGGTAGCGATTTCAATGGGGCCGCGGCTCCGATAACGATCGTGAACCACTACCGCGGCTTTGTAAACAAGCCCCTTAGTTTGTTCCTGAATAGTATCTCCATCCTCATTCTCCATTGTGTGATCTTTGCTGTCAAAAAAGGTGCTGTGTTTTTTGAAAAAAATCCTATAGCCTTCTACCTTCTTACACCAAGGATAAACATATCCAAACATGTAGTCGTCCTCATCTCTCTTAAATTTATCTCGCTTTTGATTTTTAACCTCCTTCTTAAATGATTGAATATTACGTATATAATCTTTATGAGTATTGTTAAAATTATTATCACATCTTTTAAGAGCAATAAGTTTTTCGTCTAACTCTATTTTGTATAGCTCCGATTTTTTGTTTGCTGTACTAATCAATAAAATCATTAAATCTAACGAACATTTATTTAAAATGGCGTTCCAGCATTTAACGAATCCATCTTCATTTTGATATAAGCCAGGCGGTTTTTGATTGTGCATAAAGAGAGATTTTCCAATAATGCTGTTATACAGTTTTTCTTTTACCTCGACAGCATAAGCGTCCGGTTCAGACTCCAGCTGTTCAATCTTTTCATTTTTATTTTTATTTTTAACTTTTGTATATATGTTTACAGCGGCAAGTACAGTTTAATTACTAATGTTATTTCTAATCTGCACATCAGCATATGGGCACAATTTTTGGCGGTTTAGCAAAGGTTTGCTATTTTATATTTATGCCCACGGTGGTTGTTTGAGTTTTTTAATAATTCACGTTTATGTCCTGGACATACTGCACATTACCCCTTCAAGGTTTTTTAAGGTATTATTGGTAGTTTGTTTTGTATAGTTAGTGAATGGGTCATTTTCAGTTTCACATAATTTTAGTCCAATTTGACAGCGCCCATATTGATTAACACTGGAGGAAGCCTTTGTTTCTGCACGCTGATCTTTCTAATTTATTTTTATGCATATATTTACAGTAGCATATATTATTTGATTTACATTTTTATATTGATATGTGTTCATAGTATGGAGAGGTCTGGCGTAGTCCCGGCTTCTTTTTAGCTTCTGCAACTTCACTTTTTTAGTTTTAAAGGTTTTTTAGAATTTACGTCTGTACGAGATTCCCATCTTTACACAAATAAACTGCTTTTCTGTCCGTTTTTTATCATCATTCATACACACCCTTCTGGCGGGTGTAGCCATACGAATTTGATAATGTGTTGACTCCTAAGAAGTAGGAGGTGGAATTTATGGACCTCGCTTGGAGGTTTGTTACACATTTTTATTGCCACATAGTATGCATATCATTTTAATGTATTTAAGACACAGGTCCTCCACTTTAATTTTTTAGTGGTTGACATATTTATATTTTATTGTATATAATCATTTTATTTATTTATTTGAAGCTTTTTGTGCACACATGGCTTAGAAACATATATTTTTTAACTTATTTACAGGATTAGTGCTCATCAGTATTTGAACATTGCCATTTGGGTTAACGAGCCACCTTGGACAGGTATCGACCTATTTATTTGGTTTGGCTCCACATCACTGTTGATTGCAATTCATGTAGGAGCACTTTATTAGATCTCAGGATTTTATTTATTCACTACATATGGATTTCTTAAATAGACGGTTGTTACATGTAGTCACCAGTGATTTTGTTTTTGTCCTCATCTCTCTGTTTATCATTCTGCTTTTTTATTGGCAGTTTGTTATCATTCTCATTTTTACCTTTTAGGTTTCTTATTGTTACGACAATATAAGCGATATTTTTTTCTCCAGGACCAAGCAGGAAGTCAGTCCTCACATATGGGTGTCATCGGCGCCGATGAAGCCCCAGCGGAGCATTTCCCCAGCTTTCTATGAAAGCCTTTGGGAATGCAGGCACGCATGCGCGGTTCCCTTCCCGCCTAAAGGTGCCATCTTACCTCAGTCTCTTTTTTTCTGAGAAGCCCACCGGATGTGTGTCCTGTCCTCCCGGTTAAAAGTAGATTTTTTTTGGCGTTTATCGCTATTTTTTCTCCAGGTTCGACGCCGGTTCCCCTCCCGCCGGGTTCGGTATGTCGGTATCGAGCCCGATTCTTCTTTTTCGGTTTTTGCCCTTCGTGGCTGGCGTTCGTTTCCATTTTTCCTGGAAGGCCGGTCCTTTGACCTCGCGGAGACTCTTTTTTCCCTGATTGATTCCAGTGTTTTTAAAAAGTGTGATCGGTGTAAGAAATTAATGTCTCTCACCGACACACACGACTGCTGCCTTCGGTGCCTCGGCCCTGATCATGACCCTAAGTCGTGCGGGCCATGTGGGAAGATGTCTTCCAAGGCACTCCGAAGTCGCCAGCAGCAAAAAGAAAGGCTTTTGTCGGACTCAGCCTCCGGCCGGGCCCAGACCTCGTCTGAGGCCTCGACATATCGGGATTCCGATCCCGAGCGCTGTCAAAGTTCCTCGGACAAGGGGTCCCCTGACCAGGAACGTAAGAGGAAGAAGCGGCTCGCGAGGGCGTCGTCGTCGGAGGTCCCTGGCTCCTCGAGGGCCAGGTCTAAGATCCCCAACCGTCGCCCTGGGCCCGTGGAACAAGAGAAGCCTGCCAAAGTTCCTCGCTTGGAGCCGGAGTCTGCTGGACACGTAAGCCCCGTAGTCCTCGAGGACTCTCCTCCCAGAGAGCCGACGTCGGGTCCGGCGCCGCCGGGGCCCGAGTTGGTGGCTGCTGCGTCTCCCGAGCTGAGTCTCAGGATGACAGCCTTGGAGAGCAGACTGTCTGCCTTCATGGAGCAGCAGCGGGCACTGATGGCCAGCCTGCCTGGTGCATCTGCCCCGACCACCGGGACATCGACTTCGAAGTCGACCCCGGAGACCGAGCCGATACTCGAGTGCATCATAGCTCGAAGTCGACCTCGGTCGCAGTCTCCCTCGACCTCCCGTTCGGGACCGAGGGCGTCGACGCCGGTGCCTCCGGCGTCGGGGCGGGTGCTCCAGGGCCCCGCGGGGTCGGACCCTGACTCCTCCTTGGACGAGTCCGCCTGGGAGACGGAGGACGAGGAGTCTCCCGATACATTCAAGACTTGGTGTGTCCCGTCAGACTCACCGCAGTCTGAGCCCCGGAGTAGATCCCCTCCGGAGGATACTCGGTTCTCGGAGTTCGTCCGGGATATGGCCACTGCCTTGGCTATTCTGGCGGACCCCGAGGAAGAGCCTCGAGCTGAGGAGCTCGAGACGCTGCAGTATGACTCTCCTCCGAAGGAGGCCTTTACTGTCCCGGTTCCTCCGATGCTGGAACGGCTCCTCTTCCGTATGTGGGAGGCACCGGCCTCGGCGCCGGTTCTCAGCAAGTGAGTCGACTCGATCTATCGACTCAGAAAGAGCCCTGGCTTTCAAAAGGCACAGCTACCACACCATTCTATGGTTGTGGAATCGGCCATGCATCGTCTGAAGAGCCAGAAGATGCACTCCGTGGTGCCCCCTGGCAGGGTGGCCCGAAACCTCGATGGCGTCAGTAGAAAGTGCTTCCAGGGCTCGATGCTTGCTTGCCGTGTCCAGTCGTACCAGCTGTACATGGGCATGTACTTGCGGGACCTGGCCAAGGAGTTGGCCAGGTTCTCTGCTGGACTCTCCGGGGAACCCTTGCAGAGATTTAAGTCCTTGTCCTCGGGGATTCGAGACTGCTCGAAGTTCATGTCCTGCGCCACCTACGATGGCTTCGAGGCTTCGGCCCGAGTTGCTGCAGCCGGCATTGCGGCTCAACGCCAGGCATGGCTGCAGTCATCGGACCTCGAGCCATCGGTTCAGCACAAGTTGGTCGATGTCCCTTGCCGAGGTGAAAACCTTTTTGGCAAGCCCATGACCGAGAAGGCCGCTCAGCTCGAAACAGAGCACCTTACCCGGACAAGGCTGTCTAGGAAGACCTCTGCCCCTTCTCATAAAAAGAAGGACTCGGGTAAAAAGCCCTTTTACCCAAGGAAGGGCACTGCCTACAAACAGTACCCTCAATATCAGGCTGCCCAAGCTGCCCCCCAGGGTCAGCAAGCCAAGGGGCAGGGTAATGGGCCCTGTAGGCAGAGGACCCCCAAGCCTCCGGCCCCTGCTACCACTCAGCAGGGTGGGGGTTTGTGACTCCTTGAGCGTAGCCTCTCCTTCCCTGCTCTCCCAACCCTGCACAGGAGGTCGCCTCGCCCTCTTTGCCCACAAGTGGCTCCTCATCACCGGGGACAGTTGGGTGTTGGATATAGTCCAAAGGGGCTATGCTCTGCATTTTCACCAACTGCCTCCTCCTTACTTTCCAGGGGAGCCTCCAAGGCCTCCCCTGCACACAGACCTTCTCCTTCGAGAGCTTCAAGGTCTGGTGGTGGACAGGGCAGTGGAGCCTGTGCCTCCCCACTTGCAAGGTCACGGATTCTACTCCAGGTATTTCCTGGTGCCCAAGAGAACCGGTGGCCTTCGACCCATTCTGGACCTCAGGAACCTCAACAAGTTCCTGGAGAAGGAAAAGTTCAAGATGCTTACTCTTAGAACACTTCTGCCCTACCTCCAGCAGGGAGATTGGCTATGCTCCTTAGATCTAAAGGATGCGTACACTCACATCCTCATTCATCCAGACCACAGAAAGTACCTCAGGTTCATTGTGGCCTCACCTCCGCCCCCAGAGTCTTCACAAAGTGCCTGGCAGTGGTGGCGGCCTACCTGAGAAATCAGGGAATCTTTGTCTTTCCCTATCTGGGCGACTGGCTCATCAGGGGTCAGACGTGCCAAGAGGCCAAAAGTCAGACGTGCCAAGAGGCCAGACAAGCCACCCTCAGAACTATTGCTCTTCTTCAAAGCCTGGGGTTTGACATAAACTTCACAAAGTCCACTTTGCTCCCCTCCCAGAACTTGGAATTCATAGGGGCAAGGCTGGACTCTACCCTGGCAAAGGCATTCTTGCCAAGGGACAGAGACCAAAGGTTGATATCCTTGGCAAATCAGTTCCTCAGCAGGTCCTTGGTCTCCACCAGACTCTGCCTGAGGCTACTTGGCCACATGGCTTCGACAGTACATGTGACCCCCAATGCCAGGCTCCATATGAGGCCTGCACAGTGGTGCCTTCGGACTCAGTGGTCCCAGGCCACAGGCAGCCTCAGAGACAGGATAAGGGTGTCCAGACCATTTCTGGACTCCCTCACCTGGTGGCTGCACCCCCCGAATCTCCTGCAAGGGGTGCCCTTTCAGATTCCTGGCTACACAGTGGTACTGACCACAGACGCCTCTCTGCAGGGCTGGGGAGCTCATTGTCTGAGCAAGTGCATCCAGGGCCTGTGGACTCCTTGGGAGGCTGCACAACAGATCAATCTCCTCTAACTCAGAGCTATTCGGTTAGCCCTCAAAGCTTTCTCTCCTACCCTGGCTCATCAATCTGTCCTGGTTCAAACGGACAACTAGGTAGCCATTTTTTATGTGAACAAACAGGGCGGCACTGGATCCAGACTCCTCTGTCGAGAGGCTCAAGACCTTTGTTCCTTTGCCCTCAAGCACAACATGCTCCTCAGGGCTGTGTATCTCCCCGGCCAAGAAAATTGCCTGGCCGACAGGTTGAGCAGGATTCTGCAGCCCCACGAGTGGCAGCTGCATCCTTTAGTAGTTCAGAGGATCTTCCTGAAATGGGGTCTCCCTTTGATAGATCTCTTTGCCAGCCCACTGAACAAGCAACTGCCAAAGTTCTGCTCCAGGCAACTGCATCCTCTGAGGATAGCAGAGGATGCTTTTCTGATTCCCTGGTCTCAGGGCCTCCTGTATGCGTTTCCTCCCATGCCCTTGGTGGCCCAGACTCTCTTCAAGATTCTTCAGGACAAGGCCTCGGTCCTGCTGGTGGCTCCCAAGTGGGCGAGACAGCCTTGGTTTCCACTTCTGCTTCAACTGGCGGTGGATCCCCCCACTACCTCTGGGTTGCAACCCGACCTTCTCTCACAGGATCAGGGTTCCCTTCTGCATCCCAATCTCAAAGCTCTCAATTTGATGGCCTGGAGGCTGCAAGGGTAGTTTTGGCTCCCTGGGGCCTACCTCAGGAAGTTGAGGAGGTTGTCCTAGCCTCTAGGAAACAGTCCACTAGGAAAACCTATGCTCTCAAATGGAAAAGGTTTTCTGTGTGGTGTCAGCTACGTACAGAGGATCCTTTCTCCTGTACTGTACCAGTAGTGCTTCAGTACTTACTGCACTTGTCAAATCAGGGACTTAAGTCCAATTCTGTTCGGGTCCACCTCTCTGCTCTAGCAGCTCACCACTCTCTGGTGGAAGGACATTCTTTGTCAGGTAACCCCTTGGTGTCCCGCTTCCTCAGGGGTTTGCTTTTGCTCAAGCCTCCAATCCGTCCTCCTGCCCCTGAGTGGGAGTTATTTATTTATTTATTTATTTATTTAACAGTTCTTCTATACCGCTCTATTTTAGATCAGAGCGGTTTACATTTAACATCAACTATACAACACAAGGAACTTTGAGTTGTATTTACAATAAACAGGGAGATCAACTTGGAAGTAACTGGGGGATGAATGTGGGGGATGAATGTGGTCTTGCAGCAACTGACTCGCCCACCTTTTGAGCCGATGGCTACTTGTCCACTACGCTTCCTATCCTGGAAGACACTCTTCCTGATAGCCCTTACCTCGGCTAGGCGAGTGAGTGAGCTTCAGGCACTGGTCTGTGATAGGCCTTACACTAGGATATATAGGAAAAGGGTAGTTCTCAGGACTCATCCAAAGTTCCTCCCAAAGGTTGTCTCCTCTTTCCACCTCAATCAGGAGGTGGTTCTTCCAACATTCTTCCCTAGGCCTCATGCAAGCCAGGCTGAAGCAGTCCTGCATACCCTGGACTGTAGGAGGGCCTTATCCTTCTACCTTGACCGTACACAGGGGCATAGAAGGGCTACTCAGCTCTTCGTACCCTTTCACCCCAATAAGTTGGGGTTGGCTGTGTCCAAGCGTACCTTGTCCATCTGGGTGGCTGACTGTATCACCTGGGCTTACAAGGCGGCTGACCTTCCTTTGCAGGGTCGGGTTACGGCCCACCGAGTCAGGGCAATGGCTGCCTCAGTGGCTCATCTCCGCTCTGTACCCTTTGTAGACGTCTGCAGGGCTGCAACTTGGTCTTCAAGCCAGACCTTTGCGGCCCATTACTGTCTGGAGAGGGAGTCCCGTAGGGACAGTGCTTTTGGCCAGGCAGTACTCCGGAATCTCTTTGAGGTTTAGGCAATTCCTGCCCTCTGTTGGGCTACCGTTGGAGGTTGTGTCCTTGAAAAGCCTTTCTTTGTTGCTGAGACTAGAGGGAGTTCTCTTGTTCAGCCTGGGTTCCTCGGTAGCCCTGAGCTGGGGAGTCACCCATATGTGAGGAATGACTTCCTGCTTGGTCCTGGAGAAAGAGTAGTTACTCACCTGTAACAGGTGTTCTCCAGGAGCAGCAGGAATCAGTCCTCACAACCCTCCCGCCTCCCCTTGGAGTTGCAGTTGTACATAGTTCATTTTTTGATTTTTGTGTGCTGTTCTTAGCTATGTCATTTGACTGAGGTAAGATGGCACCTTTAGGTGGGAAGGGAACCACGCATGCGTGCCTGCATTCCCAAAGGCTTTCATAGAAAGCTGGGGAAATGCTTCCCTAGGGCTTCATTGGCGCCGATGACACCCATATGTGAGGTCTGATTCCTGCTGCTCCTGGAGAACACCTGTTACAGGTGAGTAACTACTCTTTATAAGCAGTATATAATACAGGTATGTTCTCTTATGCCTGGTATTGGTCACATTCTTGAGGAGTTTTCATTTTTTCGTTTATGGTTATGTAAAAAAAATTTTATATACATTTTATGCATGTTATTTATTTGATATTATATATGTTTAGTTAATTTAATAGGTTTTTAGATATAAATAATTCATTTAATAAACATAAACATGATTTCTGATATATGTAGTTTAATTACTTCATGTATGTTTGTTTATTTATGGTTTTATTAGTTCATCATTTTATATAGTTTATTTAATTGTATACATAATTAATGAAGATAGTTTGGTTAGTGTTATTTTAATTTATCTTAGCTCCGTTTTTTAAGTTGTACTGACATTGTGTTTATAGTTTTTGAGATTTGAATATTTATTTATATGTCTTGTCTTGCTCTCCAAGTCCCTTTCTCTCCCCCCTTTTTTACATTCAAGTTATGTTTATGTTTTTATTTACTTTTCATTGTCTTTTTAGCCATTTAAGCCCCTGAGGAAGGCTTTTTACGAAACACGGCCAGTGTCAGTCCAGTGACTGGAGTGGGTTCATTAATAAAGTTCACATTATCATACGTTCTTTTGTTGCAATCCACGTTTCTTACTGGGTGTCTCTTGCACGTGGATTCGTGCCTGGTTTGTTGGACCCCCAGGGTTCATCTTGGCTAATCACCTTCCCATCGAGGGAAAACCCCTCTCTGGGCAGCCGTTAGTCTCCTGCTTTATGCGGGGTCTTCTGCTTTCCAAGCCACCCATCTGTCCTCCTCTGGCGGAATGGGACCTGAACGTGGTACTCACGCAGCTCACCCGTCCACCCTTCGAGCCAATGGCGACGTGTTCGCTCCGGCACCTGTCCTGGAAGGTAGCCTTCCTGGTGGCACTGACCTCAGCCCGCCGAGTCAGTGAGCTCCAGGCTCTCATGGCTGGCACCCCTTACACCAGGTTTTATCGGAACAGGGTGGTCCTCCTACCCACCCTAAATTCTTTCCTAAAGTCGTTTCGGACTTCCATCTCAACCAAGAAATAGTCCTGCCAACCTTCTTCCCGAGGCCCCACGCCGATCAGGCATCGAAGGCTCTATACACCCTCGACTGCAAATGGGTCCTCGCCTTTTATTTGTAGCGTACCCAGACTCATCGCCAGTCTGACCAGCTTTTCGTGACCTATGATCCCAATAGACAGGAGCAGGCAGTCACCAAACGCACCCTCTCAGTTTGAGTGGCGGACTGCATCACTTCCGCACATGCGAAGGCGGGCGTCCCACTAGATTGTCGAGTCACCGCACACGGGGTCTGGGCCAAAGCAACCTCGGTGGCCTCGCTGCCCTCTGTGCCCCTGATGGACATTTGCCGGGTGGCGACCTGGTCTTCTGCGAATACCTTCACTGCCCACTACTGCCTGAAGAGGGAGTGCTGCTGGGACAGCGCCTTCGGCCAGGCTGTACTCTGTAACCAGTTCGGGATATAAGTAACTCCTGCCCTCCGACCCTTCTTCACGGCTACCGAGGGCTTCGCCCCAAGGACCCGAGGACTCGGTCTCCTTCGGACTTCGGCTTCTGCTCACGGCCTTGCAGAAGCGTTTTTTGTTTACAGGTTTGGTAGCCTGCAGCTAGGGAGTCCCATAAGTGAGGACTGACTTCCTGCTTGTTCCTGGAGAAAGCGTAGTTACTCACCTGTAACAAGTGTTCTCCAGGGACAGCACGAATCAGTCCTCACTACCCTCCCGCCTCCCCTGATGAGTTGCTGAATTTTTGTCCTTCCCTTGCCATCTGCTTGGTAGGGCTCGAGCTAAGGGACCTGACTGAGCAAGATGGCACCCTTGGGCGGGAAGAGGACTACGCATGCATGGCAGCAATCCCAAAGGCTTTCTTTGAAAGCTGGGGAATTGCTCTGCATGGGCTCCGTCGGTGCCGACATCACCCATAAGTGAAGACTGATTCCTGCTGTCCCTGGAGAATACCTGTTACAGGTGAGTAACTACGCTTTCATCCCAGCCACAGGCAGTATCTCTGATTCATGGTGGAGGGTGGCCACTATCAATACAGGGTGTTACCCTTTGACCTGGCCTCTGCCCCCGGAGTCTTCACTAAACGCCTGGCGGTAGTCACTGCCTACTTCTGTCTCGAAGGGGCCTTTGATTTTCCCTACCTGGACAAATGGCTTATAAAGGGAGGCATGGCCGCCGAGGTGCAACAGGCCCTGGCCCGCACCATCTGCATCCTGCAACATCTGGGGTTTGTGATAAACCGCCCCAAATCTCACCTCCTTCCAACACTGTGTCTGGAGTTCATCAGGGCAAGACTGGACATGGTTCAGGCCAGAGCCTTTCTTCCCCTGGATAGGGCTGACTGTCCCAGGGCACTGGCTGCAGATGTTCAGCACCAACCCTTAGTGTCCGCTCACCTCCTGCTGTGCCTACTTGGCCACATGGCCTCCACTGTCTATGTTACCCTTGATGCCGTCTTCATATGAGCGTGGCTCTGTGGTGCCTCTGCGCCCGATGGACACAGGCCAGTGTCGAGACAGAGTGTCAGTGACCTGCCAGCTGGCAGAGTCCCTGAACTGGTGGCAGAGCACACAGCACCTTCGAGCAGGGATGCCCTTTCAGACCCCACCCCCCAGAGGGTTCTTGCTGTTGATGCCTCCTTGCTGGGCTGGGGAGCACATTGCGAGGAACTCTGCACTCAGGGCAGTTGGTCCGAGGTGGAAAGCCAGCAGCAGATCAACCTTCTAGAGCTTCAAGCCATACACTTGGCTCTCTGGGCCTTCTGCCACCATCTGCAGCACCAGTCAGTGCTGGTCCAAATAGACAATCAAGTGGCAGTGTTCTATGTAAACAAACAAGGGGGCATGGGGTCCCGTACCCTCTGCCACGAAGCGGTGGCTCTCTGCTTCTATGTGATCCACCAAGAGATGCTCCTTTGGGTGGTGTACCTGCCAGGACAGGACAACACCCTGGCAGACAGACTGAGCAGGGTCCTCCTGCCACACGAGTGGTGGCTAGACCCCAGAGTGGCCAGTCAGCTCTTATGACTCTGGGGGACCCCTCTAGTGGATCTCTTTGCCAGCCCAGACGACTCCCAGTTGCCCCGCTTCTGCTCCTGGCAGCCCCACCCATCTCCGGTGGCTGTGGATGCCTTCCTCATCCCGTGGTCGGAGTGCCTCCTATACACTTTCCTGCCTACACCATTGATTGCCAAGATCCTCTTCACTGCTCTTCGCAACAGGGCATCGCTAATCCTGGTGCCTCCATGGTGGTCCAGGCTACTGTGGTTCCCTCTGCTTCTCCGCTTGGCAGTGGAGGCTCCCATCCCTCTGGGGAGTGCCCTGGGGATATTGTCTCAGGAGGAGGGCTCCCGCCTGCACCCCAATCTGGGGTCCCTGTCTCTGACAGCTTGACTGCGGAGAGGGTAGCCTTGGCCCCTTTCAACCTCTCGAGGGAGGTGGAGGAGATCCTTTTGGCCTCCCGTAAGACCTTCACCAGGCAAGCCTACTCCTTTAAGTGGCACAGGTTTTTGGTGCGATGCGCGGAGTGATGGGCGAACCTGTTATCGTGCGTGGTGCAGCTGGTGCTGCAATACCTACTTCATCTGTCGCAATCTGAGCTCAAATCTAATTCCATCAGGTACTCCTTAATGCTCTTGTGACGCACCACCATACTGTCGAGGGCAAGCCCCTCTCAGTGCAGCCTCTTTACACCCGCTTCCTACTGGGTCTCCTGTTGTCTAAGCCCCCCAGCCGCCAACCAGCGGCAGAGTAGGACCTCAATGTGATGTTAGCGCAGTTCACTGGGCCATCATTCAACCCCCTAGCTACCTGCCATTTGAGGTATCTTTCATGGAAAGTCATCTTCCTGGTGGCGCTCGCATCCGCTTGCAAGCTCAGTGAGCTCCAGGCCTTGGTGGCAAAGCCACCCTACACCAAGTTTTACAAAAACAGGGTCATGCTCCGCATCCACCCCAATTCCTCCTGAAGGTGGTGTCCCCGTTCTACTCAGTCAGGAGGTGGTGCTCTCCACCTTCTTTCTGCGGCCTCATGCCAGCAGGGCGGAGGCCATCCTCCATACTCTGGATTGTAAGAGGGCCCTGTCCTTCTACCTTCAACGTACCCAGGGCTACCGCAGAGATTCACAGCTTTACTTTTCTTGTGACCCCAGTCAGCTGGGGGAGGTTGTGACCAAGCGAACCCTGTCCACCTGGATGGCAGACTGTATTTACTCTTGCCTATGAACAGGCTGGGCTCTTGCTGGAGTGCCGGGTCGCGGCGCACAACATTAGGGCCATGGCAGCCTCTGTGGCCAGTCTGTGTTCCGTCCCAATGACGGACATCTACAGGGCCGCCACCTGGTCTTCAGTCCCCATACCTTCACAACTCATTATTGCCTGGAGAGGGAATCCTGGCAGGACAGCGTCTAGGTCATGCTCCATAATCTGTTCGGGGTTTAGGCAACTCCTACCCTCCAACCCTTCTGTGTTCAGGCTACCAGAGAATTGGTTTCTTACTGGACAAACAGGTCCTTCTGGAGTATGTATCCTTGGTCTCAATTACTGCTGTTCACGGCTCCCCTTGGGGGCTTCTGTGTTTTTCTACAGGATTTCAGTAGGGAGTCCCACATGTGAGGACTGACTTCTTGCTTGTTCCCGGAGAAAGAGTAGTTACTCACCTGTAACAAGTGTTCTCCAGGGACAACAGGAATCAGTCCTCACAACCCTCCCTCCTCCCCGTGGAGTTGTTTTCTATCATTTTTGCCATCTTTAACTATGTCATCTGACTGAGGCAAGATGGCACCCTTGGGCGGGAAGGGGACCATGCATGCATGGTGGCATTTCCCAAAGGCTTTCTTTGAAAGCTGGGGAGTTGCTTCCACGAGGGCTCTGTCGTTGCCTATGTCAAGATATGTAAGGACTGATTCCTGCTGTCCCCAGAGAACACCTTTTACCAGTGAGTAACTATGCTTTTTGGTGCATCTAAGTCTGATTCATCAGCATCAGTCTATATGGCTACAAAGGCTGCATCAGACATTGGCAGTGCATCAGTATTGAGGAGCTCTCGAGCCACTCTAATTTGCCCTTAGATCCCTGGAGTATCAACCACTTCTCAATGTCTGCCCAAAGGTGAAGAAGGATTTTAATTTGTCTTCATCAACATCAAAGTGGAAAGAAATCAAGCATGTAGTGGAGGCCTTGGTGCATGGATGTTGAAGCCCTCTCAGGCATAGTGTTGAGGACATAGAGGGTTCGCAAGAGTGCCCCTCTGAGCTGCTCCAAAGCATCAAAGGGTCAGCAACAGCCTTCTGATAGCCAAGACCAGTCTGCCGATATCCCTCTCCCAGATGTCAGGAACATATGCTGATGCTGTTGTTGGCCTGTCTCCATTGGAGATGGCAAGCCTGGAGAGACGCTTTAAGAATTTAAGATATACCATATTGGGTCAAAGGGTCCATCCAGCCCAGTATCTTGTTTTTCAACAGTGGCCAATCCAGGTCACAAGTACTTGTCAGGTTCCCAAAAAGGTATACAAATTCCGTGCTGCTTATCCTGGAGGTAAGCAGTGGATTTCCCTAGTCCTCTTTAATAATGATTTATGGACTTACCTCCAGGAATTTGTCCAAACCTTTTTTTAAACCCAGCTACACTAACAGCATTTACTATATCCTCTGATAACAAATTCCAGAGTTTGATTGCACGTTGAGTGAAAAAATATTTTCTCTGATTAGTCTTAAATGTGCTACATTGTAGCTTTATTGCATGTCCCTTAGTCTTTCTACTTTGAAGGAATAAACAAGCAATCTACGTTTGGCCATTCCATTCCAGTCATTATTTTATAGACCTCTATCATATTTCACCTCAGACGTCTTTTTTCCAAGTTGAAGAACCCTTATCTTTTAAGCCTTTCCTGATAGGGGCATCCTTCCATCCTCTAGCATTTTGATAGCGCTTCTCTGTACCTATTGTAATTCTACTGTGTCCTTTTTAAGATATGGAGACCAGAATTGCGCAGAATATTCAAGGTGCAGTCACACAATGGACCAATACAGAGGCATTATAATATCATTTGTTTTATTCTCCATTCCTTTCTTTATGATTCTACTACTACTACTGAGCATTTGTATAGCACTACAAGATGTACGCAGCGCTGCACAAACATTTAAGAGACAGTCCCTGTTCATCAGTCAAGACAGACAACACAGTAGGTGTACACAGGGCTACATCTAGGGCAGGGGTCTCAAACTCAAATTGCTTTGAGGGCCAAATGAGGACTTGTAAAGTAACCCGGGGGCCGCATAAGACGCGGGGCCTCATTTGCATAAGGGGCCTCATTTGCATAAATATTTGCATAATGTTACCATACACTAACTTTTAGTAAACATGCCTCTTTAATGAGTATGGATAAAGAAAGACTAAAAGATTTAGAAACAGGAAGACAATAATTAAACTGGGAACCCCAAAAGCCAAACTTGGAATGTACAACAACACTGTAGAAATAAAACTATAAATTAATTTCCTCTTGTACTAAACAAAGCGCAAACATTAATGATGCACATTTCCCAGAGCTGACATATTCCAGTTAATAAATTCAAAATAAAGAGAGATTTTTCTACCTTTTGTGCATTTTTTTTCAGTTGCAATTGTTCCAGCCACTTTCTTCTGGTTTCTTCATGTCTTCTGCTAACTCTCCATCGTCTGCTGTCCATTTGCCCTTTCTTCTCTCCTAGTTTTTTTTCCATTCTCTCTCTACATCTGCTTTAACATACTAATCTTTCTCCTTTTTCTCTTTCCTCATTCCTATTTCATCCACTCCAATTTTACCCCTCCATCCTCAATCCCCACTTACTCTCCCAATACCTGGCCAATTGTAGATTTGTCTTCTCTCCTAGACAAAATATTTTTCCCTTCTCCATTTCACTTTCCCAGCTCCATCCCATTCTAATCCTCCCCCAACATCAGCTCCCTTCTAGTTCCAGCCCCACCCAGCATCCGCTCCCTTCTAGTCCCTGCATCAGTCCATTTCCAGTCCTATCATAGCCTCACCATCAGCCCATTTCCAATCCTAGCCCCCCATCAGCCCATTTCCAATCCTAGCTCCCTCCCCTCACAGCCCATTTCCATTCCAAGCCCCCCTCCCCATCAGCCATTTGCAGTTCAAGCCCCCCTTCCACTCAGCCCATTTCCAGTCCTAGCAACCCCCCCCCAGCCCATTACCAGTCCTAGACCCCCCATAGCCCATTACCAGTCCTAACCTCCCCATAGCGCACTTCCAGTTTTACCCCCATCACCCCATTTTCAGTCTTAACCCCCCCATAGCCCATTACCAGTCCTAACCTCCCCATAGCGCACTTCCAGTTTTACCCCCATCACCCCATTTTCAGTCTTACCTCCCCTCATAGGCCATTACCAGTCCTAACTCCCCCCATCAGCCCACCTCCAGTCCTAACCCCCAATCAGCCCACCTCCAGTCCTAACCCCCATCTGCCCATTTCCAGTCCTGGCCCCCACCCTAGCCCATTACCAGTCATAACCCCCCCTGCCAATAGCCCACTTCCAGCCCTAACCCCCATTACCCCATTTCAGTCAGCCCCTCCATAGCTCATTACCAGTCCTAACTCCCCCCATCAGCCCACCTCCAGTCCTTCCTAACCCCCACCTGCCCATTTCCAGTCCTAGCCCCCACCATAGCCCATTACCAGTCATAACCCCCCCGCCAATAGCCCATGTCCAGTCATAACCCCCCCCTGCCAATAGCCCATTTCCAGTCATAACCCCCCTGCCAATAGCCCATTTCCAGTCCTAACCCCCTGCCAATAGCCCATTTCCAGTCCTACAGCCCCCCCCTGCCAATAGCCCATTTCCAGTCCTACCCCCCCCCCCCCCGGTAAATAAAAAAAACACCTGGCTTCTGCTGCTGCAGCAGAAAATCAGCTGTCCCGCGGCCCCTTCCTCTCTGCCCGGAGATCCCTCATTGTGCTTCATCAGCGGCGTGCTTTTTAAGCCGCGAAGAGAGTATTTCCCTCTCGCGCGGCTTAATCCTATTCACTTTTCAAGCCTCGCGAGAGGGGAATACTCTCTTCGCGGCTTGAAAAGCACACGCTGATGGAGCACAATGAGGGATCTCCGGGCAGAGAGGAAGGGACCGCAGCACAGCTGATTTTGCTGCTTGAGCAGCAGAAGCCAGGTTTAAAAAAAAAAAATTGACAGTCGATTCTGCCGCTGCCACGGCAGCAACGGCAGAAGCAGAAGCAAGGCTTTTTTCTTTCCCTCCGTCGCGGGCCGCACAATGTTCTCTCGCGGGCCGCGTGTTTGAGACCCCTGATCTAGGGGGAATGGTAAGGAAGCACAAAGGAGATCAGGTGAGTCAAGATCTGAAAGCGGCAACGAAGAGGTGAGTTTTCAGCCTGGATTTGAAAAAGGCCAGAGAAGGTGCCTGACTTACAGACTCAGGTAGTTTGTTCCAGGCATAAGGAGCAGCAAGGTGAAAGGAGTGAAATCTGGAGTTAGCAATAGAAGAAAAGGGCATAGATAAAGCAATTTGCCAGAAGAGCGGAGTTTCCAGGGAGGGGTGTAAGAAGATGTAAGAGAGGAAAGGTAGTGAGGAGCTGCAGAGTGAATGCACTTATAAGTCAGCAGGAGAAGTTTGAACTGGATGCAGAAACGGATAGGGAGCCAGTGAAGTGACTTGAGAAGAAGGGTGTGAATGGAAAACCAAGTTGCTGCCCTGCAGATTTCATCAATGGCTACTGATGGCTACTAGGTTGGCCACCAAGGCTGCCATAGCCCAGACATTATGGGCGGTAACATGACCCTCTAAAGAGAGCCTGCTTGGACATATGCAAAGGTGATCCTAGCATTCTGTTTGCTTTCTTGGCTACCGCTGCACACTGGACAGAGGGTTTCAATGTATTATCCACGACACCTAGATCCTTTTCTTGGGTGGTGGTTTCTAATGTGGAACCTTGCATGGTGTAACTGTAATTTAGGTTGTTCTTTCCTAAGTATATAGCTTTGCACTTCTCCACATTGAATTTCATCTACCATTTGGATACCCAGTCTTCCAATTTATAAAGGTCCTCTTGCAATTTTTCCTAATCTTCTTGTGTTTTAACAACTTTGAATCATTTTGTGTCATCATTATTCCCATTTCCAAGTAATTTATGAATATGTTAAAAACAGTGGGCCGAACACAGATCCCTAGGGTACTCCACTATTCACCTTTATCCATTGAGAAAATTAGCCATTTAGCATTACTCTCTGTTTTCTATCTTTTAACTAGTTCCTAATCCACAATAGTATACTGCCTCCTACCCTATGACTTTTTAATTTCCCCAAGAACCTCTCATGAAGGGACCTTGTCAGAGGCTTTCTGAAAATCCAGATACAGTATATTAACCGGCTCACATTTGTCTACCTATTTATTCACACCTTCAAAAAAATTTAACAGATTGGTTAGACAAGGTTTTTGTTCACTAAATCTGTGTTGGCTTTCTCCCATTAAAACATGACTGTTTACATGTTCAGTAATTTTATTCTTTATAATGGTTTCTACCATTTTACCTGGTACTGACGTCAGGCTCACTGGTCTGTAGTTTACCCCTGGAACCCTTTTTAAAAATTGGAATTACATTGGCCACTCTCCAATCCTCAGGTACTACATATTTTAATGATAGTTCACAGAGTACTAATAGTAGGTCTGAAATCTCATATTTCAGTTCTTTTAGCACCATGAGATGTATATCAACCAATCCAGGTGATTTGCTATTCTTTAGTTTATCAAATAACTGTATTACATCTTTCCGTTTATCGATATTTCTTTCAATTCTTCCAATACATCATTTTTACATGCCATTTCAGGTATGGATATGTTTTCCTGCATCTTAGTAAAGACTGAAGCAAAAAATTCATTCATTCTCCAGGAATAAGCAGGAAGTCAGTCCTCGCATATGGGTGACGTCAACGTCGATGCCGATTGGGTCCTCACAGAAGCATTTCCCCAGCTTTCAAAGAAAGCCTTTGGGAGATTCCACCACGCATGCGTGGTCCCCTTCCTGCCCAAGGGTGCCATCTTACTCAGTCTCCCTTTTTCTGTGGAGCCCTACAGACGTTCATCTTTCTTCCCGGGAAAAAAGTTGATTTCCTCGTGCACTTCTGTGTACCATACAGTTAGCACTGGTCCTTTTCCTGTCTCCGAGCCCCGTCGCCTCAGCTTCGGGACTCGGAACCTGTTTAGTTTGGGCTTTTTTCATTTAGGTGGTTTCGCGCCTTTTCTAACTGCTGGCCGCATTAAAGGTCTTCGACCTCACTGGGATCCTTTATGCCCCAGTGGCCACCGGGTTTAAAAAGTGTGATCGGTGCTCCAAGAGCGTTTCCCTTATTGACACACATGACTGTTGCCTCAGGTGTCTAGGTGCCGACCATGACACAGAAGCGTGCTCCCTGTGCAAAAAGATGTCTGCTGAGGCCATCCAGAGTCACCGGCAGAAGCAGGATGACATCTTTCACAGTCAGACTCAGCCTCGGTATCCCCAGTAGCAACACACTCTAAGGCCCTGCACGGATCCGTAGAGTCGCGTAAAGCCCCCATAGTGCCCAAGTGGGCATGCAGACACTCCAATCAGGGTTCCTTGGAGCGAGTGCGTAAGAAAAAGAAGAAATCTTCAAGGACCTCTTCCTGGGAAGGGAACATGCATTGCAAGTCCTGTATGAGGTCCCACAGCCCCCGGAGGGTTTCTAAGGAGTCTGAGTGGGAGCAGCCAGCCAAGGTACCCAGGACAGATGCCAAGGCCGCTGACGACTGATTTCAGACCCCCGAGGCCCGTCCCGTTGAGGAATTCTTCTCCCCGACACCTGAACCATTCACCCCAGCCTCAGTGTCGAAAGCTGCAAACCCTGAATGGAAAGTCAGGATGATGGCATTTGGAACACAGCATTTCTGCATTCCTTGCCTCGCAGCAAGCGTCGATGCCCGGCCCCACCAGTGCATATGCTGAGACCTCAGGCACTTCGATGTCGAGGACTCCCCGGGCCATTGAAGAGATCCTTGAGAGCCCCATGCCCTGAGCCGATCATCGGCGAGGGTCTCGATCCTGCTCCCAGTCCTTGGAAGCAAGAGCCTCCCTAGCAAGCCCCTCTGACTCTGGGCAAGCCCCAGCTGCAGTGCATCAAAGGCCAGATCCAACAACGCACTTAGAGCCGTCAGGCCTCGAGTCCTCGATGGACTACTCGGACAGGGAGTCCAAAGACAAGGCTTCACCGTAGACACGAGCACACCATGATCTCCCCTCGGATCCGTCCCCGTCTTATTGAGGTGCTGGTCCCCGCTCAAGGACACCTCATTCCTCAAGTTTATCTGGGACATGGCGAAGGTGCTGTCCCTCACCACAGAGTCTGAGGAAGACCCCCTCACAGAGGAACTCAGAATCCTCCAATATGAGGCCTCACCCAAGGAGAGGCCCTCACGGTCCCCATCCCCTATATCCTACACTATATACTGGGTCCATTGAGGGCCCAGCTTCAGGAAGGTGCAACTCCCTCACACCTCCATGGTAGTCGAGTCAGCCATGCATCAACATAAAAGTCTGAAGACTCACTCTTCGGTGCCCCAGGCAGGGAGTCCTGCACCCTCGAAGCACTCAGGCATAAATGTTACCATGGCTCGATGCTAGCATGCCGTATGCAAGCATATCAGCTGTATATCAGCATGTACCTCCAAGACCCTAACCAAGGAACTCGGGGATTTCTCGGTGGGTCTCAGTGGGAGTCCACCTCCAACGCTTCCCATACCCTCATGAAGTCTGTCAGGGAGTGCTCAAAGTATTTGTCTCGAGCAGCTTACGACTGCTTTGAGTCCAATGCGAGGGTGGCCACCGCAGGTATTGGTGCTCGATGCCAGGCCTGGCTCAAGGCATTGGACCTCGAGCAATGGGTTCAGGAAAGACTCCTCAATGTCCCTTCCATTGATGAAAGCCTCTTTGGCAAGACAATGAAGGACAAGGCGGCAGAGATAGAGACCAAGTATGTCACTAGGACTCAACTCTCGAGGAAAACCCAAAGGGGCATCTGATTCATTTTGCCCACTGGTGGGCTGCCATCACCACCAAACTCTTGGCTACTTGCCATTTGTGTTATCTATCTTGGAAGGTTGCCTTCCTGGTGGCACTCACCTCTGCCCGCAGAGTCAGCGAGCTTCAGGTCTTGGTGGCCAAGCCACCCTACACCAGGTTCTGCAAGAACAGGGTCATGCTTTGCACCCACCCTAAATTCCTTCCGAAGGTGGTATCCGCCTTTCACCTCAACCAAGAGGTAGTGCTCCCTGCCTTCTTTCCACGGCCCCACGCTGACAAGGCAGTGACCATTCTCCATACTCTGGACTGCAAAAGGGCCCTGGCCTTCTACCTGCAACGTGCTCAGGGCCACCGCAAAGCCTCACAGCTTTTCGTTTCTTATGACCACAGTCGACTGGTGGAGGCTTTCACCAAGTGGACCCTGTTCATCTGGGTGACAGACTACATCGCCTTTGCCCACGATCAGGCTGGGTTATCGTTGGAGCATCGGGTCACTGCTCACAATGTCAGGGCTATGGCAAACTCAGTTGCGAGCCTACACCCTGTCCCTATGCAGATATCTGCCAGGCCGCCACCTGGTCCTCAGTCCACACTTTTGCAGCTCACTACTGCGTGGATAGTGCCTTTGGCTAGGCCATACTCTCTAATCTGTTCGGGGTTTAAGCAACTCCCGCCCTCTGTATAGTCTGTCCTCAGATTCACTTGCAGTTGCTCACAGATGGGCTGTGTTTTTTCTACAGGGTAGCCTGTAGCTAGGGAGTCCCATGCGTGAGGACTGATTTCCTGCTTGTTCCTGGAGAAAGCGTAGCTACTCACCCGTACAGGTGTTCTCCAGGGACAGCAGGAATCAGTCCTCACAACCCCCCTCTTCTCTTTGGAGTTGCTGTACTATTTTTGTCATCTTCTTTTGTTGGCTCTAGCTATGTCACCTGACTGAGCAAAATGGCACCCTTGGGTTGGAAGGGGACTACGTATGCGTGGTGGCAGCTCCCAAAGGCTTTCTTTGAAAGCTGGGGAGGTGCTTCCGTGAGGGCTCTGTCAGCGTCAACGTCACCCATATGTGAGAACTGATTCCTGCTGTCCCTGGAGAACACCTGTTACAGGTGAGTAACTACGCTGTCTTTCTGCTATGGCCTTGTCCTTTCTTAGTGCCCCTTTTACATCTCTATCATGTAATGGTCCAACTGGCTTTCTCACAAGTGTTTTGCTACAAATGTACTTGAAAATGTTTTTATTTTGCGCTTTTGCTTCCACAGCAAGTTCCTTTTCAAATTCTCTTTGCATGCCTTATCAATGCTTTGCATCTGATTTGCCAGTGCTTATGTTGTTTCCTGTTTTCATCATTTGGGTCCTTTTTCCATTTCCTGAGAGATGCTTTTTTGGCTACAACAGCCTCTCTGACCTCATCTTTAAACCATGCCAGCAGTCCTTTTGCCTTCCTTCCACCTTGCTTAAGCATGGAATACATCTGGTCTTGGCTTCTAAGCTAGTATTCTTATGGTCAAATCTGTTTATTCAAAAATCAGGAACATAGAGAACACTTGAAACAATATACAAGATGCCGTAACAGGTCTCCTGGAGGTACAAAATGCACATCATAAGGATATCCTCCTCTAACCTCCAACCTCCCCAAACCTAACACCCTCATTTCCCTTATTCCCTCCCCCTCAAACCTTTCCTCTCTTTCACTTGGACATTTAAACAAAGACACAGTTAAGGGCCAAACTTTCATGTCTGGGTGACATAGATGGTTTGTAGGGTTCCCAAATTTCCATCAATATCTCATAACAGAAGATTGGGCAGCTGTATTCTACATTTTCAGCAATTGATGCAGCATATTACGCCAGGCCCAAAAAGCCAGGGGGTCAGAACTGAGCCCCACATCAAATGGATCCCTTTTAGGTGCACCAAACAGGTTTTAGAAACATAGAAACATGATGACAGAAAAAGACCACAAGGCCCATCTAGTCTGTCCTTCCATAACAACAAGGTATTCAAAGGTTTTACGAACAAACGTCTTGGCTCCCTACCCCTGGACACAAACCACTCAGGGATTCCCCAGTAAAACCTCAGCTGAGTGAAGTTCCACCATCTGGTGTTATACCCCACCCAGGTATGCCCAAATCTGTCTCCAAAACCTATGAATCAAATCACACTGCCAAAGCATCTGGAGGTCGAACACTTGCCGCATTCTTCTGCAGGCACTATCCCAGCTTTAAATGCCCATATCAGGCGGATATAGGCCCACAGGATAACTTTACACCAAAGTTCCTTCAGCAACCACCTGAGAGGAGCAAGCAATGTCATATCCTCTCCCATCCAGCACGTGCTCAGCTCTGCATTCCTGCAAGAAGCTACCACCTCATACCGCCAAATCACCTCTAACTCAGGCAAGACTTTCTGAAATAATGATAGAGACATCTTTTCACAGCTATCAAGTACAAACAATAGGGACAACTTGCTAGTGAATGACGTACATATCTGATGCTTCCCCTTTGATAAAATATAATGCAGCAGTTGCAGGTAAGCAAAAAAAGTCATGCTGTCGCAGCTGGTAATTTTCCTTAAGCTCCTGGAAGGATTTCAAATCCCTATCATCTTGCAAGCCTGATTAGTGGTGCACAGTCCCCTTAGCTCATAGTCTCAAAACACTCTGGACGTATCCCCGGAGGGAAGATCTGGGTTAGCTTTAAGGGGCAAGAAGCTCATAGCCTCCAGAAATTGGCACAATTTCCCACATAGCCTCCTCCATGCCCACTGTAAGGGCCCTAATATGTGCCCATTCCTTAACATTCTAGGGACCTTCTTCCTCTCTGCCTGAAGTACATACAAGGTATTCAAAGGATTCATCAACCCTTGCTGTAGTGCCATAGATGTACAGGTATAGGTTGCATACAACCAATCCCTTGATATCTCAAAATACATTCCAAATTATACTTTTCTAAGTCCAGAACACCTAGACCTCCCTCTCTCTCGTCAACCTTGCAGATTAGAAAAAGGAATCCTAAGCCTCCCGTCCCTCCAAAAGAGCGACCCACTTGCATCCTCCAAGTGCTTCAACAAGCATGATGGTAGCACTTGAAGGAGATATAACCAGTGTGGCAAACATGTCATATAGGGCAATACAACTCAAAAGAGACATAGAAACATGAAGGCAGAAAAAGACCACATGGCCTATCTAGTTTGTCCTTCAAAGGTAGGTTTTCCCAAAAGTAGGTTTTCCCATTGTAAGAACTGATCCCTGTTCTCTCTTCAGCAAGGACAGTGCATTAAGTCGATAAAGGTGATGGAGATTAGCAGGCAACAGGACACCCAAATAAAGGACCCCACTGCCAGTCTCTGGGGAAACAGATCCTGGACTGCCAAATACTTAAAGGACCCCACTGCCAGTGCCTATGACTTTTCCTTGTTCAAGAGCACCACTAAAAATTCCCTGGGTTCGTTAAATGAACTAGAATGTCATCTGCAAAAGCAGCCACCTTAAATTCTGTCCCCTCATAACCACCCTCTTGATAGTGCCCATACCCTATGCAGGAAAGATTCCAAAAACAGAAGAAACAACAATGGGGCAACCGGGTGCCTCATACCTCTAAATAAGGAGAAGTCCTCTGATGATGGCATTCACCACCATAGAGGCCCTAGGATCTGCCTATGGCAAACGTATAGCCTGGAAGAAAAAACTTTCAAATCCAATCCGCATCAGTACTGCGAACAAAAATTCCCAGTTTTTCAAATCAAAAGCCTTTTCAGTATCAAAACTGACAAGTATAGAAGCCTACTGCCTTTTGTTTCAAAACTCCATTGACACCAGGACCTTGCACAAGTTAAGGACAGGGTGTCGGTCTTGCACAAAACCAACCTGACAATCCTGTATCAGACTCGGCATTATCAAGGCCAAACAATCCGCCAATACTTTAGCCAACAATTATTGTCACAATTCAGCAGAGAAATAGGCTGATATGAGAACGTCAACATAGAGTCTCTTCCTGGTTTGGGCATCACCGCAGTAAGGGTTCTGTTGGAATTATAGGGGCATATTTGTTCTGCAACCAAGGTTTGAAACAACTGACATAAGGTTGTCGCCAAACTCTCCCATAGCAACTTCTGCTATCATTGCTAAACCCATCCAGTCCAGGAGACTTGTTTAGAATGTTGTATGGCCCTATCAACCTCCTCCCCACTAATAGGTCTGTTCAAAATAAGAATATAAGATATGCCGTACTGGGTCAGACCAAAGGTCCATCAAGCCCAGTATCCTGTTTCCAACACCTGCCATTTCAAGTCTCAAGTACCTGTCTGGTTCCCAAAGGTATACACATTCCATGCTGCTTGTCCCAGGGGAAGCAGTGGATTTCCCCAATCTTCTTTAGTAATGGTTTATGGACTTTTCATCCTGGAACTTGTCCAAACCTGTTTCGAACCCATTTATACTAACAGCTTTTACTACATCCTCCGGTAATGAATTCGAGTCACATGCTTTAAGAAACTTCCAAGAAGCACAATATATATAAGGGGGGAACCTCAGAATTTATCCTTAATGCTGTTTCTTGTTTATCAGCCATAGGAAGTCCTCCTGTGCACATCTATATGTATAGTTAAGTGAACATTTTCTAGATAATTGTCCTTCTCCCTTGGCATATAAAGTAAATCTTTATGAAAATGAAATAAGGTCACTCTCTTACTTTCTTCTGTTATAGCACTACTCTCATTCAGTGCTGCTAGAAAACGTCCTCCCTGCTCATGCCTTACCAGCGAAGACATCAACCTTCCCGCTTTGTTGCCATTCTGAAAAAGCTTGAACTTATAGTACAAGCTGTCCATTGGTGAACTTATAGTACAAGCTGTCCATTGGTGCAGGATCGCATTGAATTCCATCTGTAAAGCCATAAGGACCTCCCTCTTACCCTCTGAAGGCCTAGCTCCCAAGGTTCAGCAAGCTGCCCTAATTTGTCTCTCGAACTGGAGTACTCTCCTATCCATTCTCCTTCTGTGGCTAATCATGTAGCTAAGGATCTCTCCCCTGATAGCGGCCTTTGCCGCTTCCCAGTAGAGGGAGGGATTCTCATTATGGGCCTTGTTATAAACCATATAGTCATCCCACTTGGCTTGTAGAAATTTAAAAAATGCTTGGTCACTGTATAGATAGCAAAACACCAGTTCCCGCCCCCTTTCCTACCACCACTGTACCAACTTAATCTACCCTGGTATGTGCATGATCAGAAATTGTTATGGTCACTATTCCCAAGTGGCCCCAACACCATTATCTCTTGCACCAGATCCTGTGTTCCACTAAAGACTTGAGTCTAAAAGAGCTTCCCCTCAGGTTGGTTCATGACCCAGCTGCTCCAAGAAGCATTCATTTATTTCATCTAGGGCAATTGTCTGCTTCTGAAGGCTGGCAAGAACAGAATAACAATGCTTTATTCCATGCAGCACTCCAGTGCCTCGATGAGGGCTACATCGGCATCTGCAAACAACTAACCTATCCTCAAAAAGCATAAAGTGCCTACCGGAGGGGTATTGGCATTGGGGCATCGAAGCACTCCAACACCAGAGCCTGCCCAGCCGATATCATTTTCTAATGCATCGAGGTGCAATACAGACCAAGTTTGCAGGAAGTCATTGGTGCATCGACACTCCCAGAGGAGCTCCCAATCCCCACTGGGAAGGAGAGTCATCCAGGCCGAGACTCAGAAGTACTTTGATTTCCTTTCCGAGTCTGAATCAGAAGGCTGGGTCACAAATGAGGAATCTGAAGGTCTATTGGAGGATAGATCCCCAGAACTCCCCTCTGACCCCTCTCCTTCTCATGAGAGATGAATGGTACCTCCAGAGGATATCACATTCCAAGATTTTGTATGGGATATGGCTGAGGCCATACCCTTTTCTTTGGAGCCCAGAACAGAAGAATTGGAGATCCTCCAGTACTCTTGTGCCCCTAAGGAAGCGGTGATAATGCCCATGCACCACATCCTTTAAAGTATACAGATGAGAATGTGAGAGACTCGTCCTCTCTGTACCTCCACTCAAGTAGAAAGCTCACCTCCATATACAGAGTTCAAATGGTTCCCAGATTTGCGAAGCCCCAGCTTCATCACCACTCATTTGATGATCAAATCCTCCCTCAAAAAATCCAAAAGCTCCAAGATGCACTCCTCGGCACCCCCAGGGAGAGAAGCTTAAACACTGGATTCTTTTAGGAAGAGAATATTTCAGAGTTCTATGCTCGCAACCTGCATGACCTCTTACCAGCTCTACATGGGCATGTTCTTGAAGAACATAATGTCTAGCCTTGATGATATGTCTGTTTCTCCCTCATGAGAAGCTGGAGTAGTATCATTCCCTGGTGAAACATGGCAAAGACTACTCAAAGTTCATGGTCCAAGAAACCTTTGATATCTTCAATATGGTATTGAGGGTTTCTGCAGCAGGTATTTGTGTCAGAGAGTTGCCTGGCTCTTGGCTTCAGACCTCCAACCATTAATGCAGAACAAGCTTTCTGGTGTACTATGCGGTGGAGGGAATTTCTTTGGAGAAAAAGTTGAAGAGAAGGCTGGCTTCATTAAAAAGTAGCACGCTGCCCTTTGAAATCTCTAAGGCTCTTGTCTGAGCTGGTCTCCTATCGTAGGAAGCATCAAGGGAGACCAGAGAAAAGCCTACTACTCTCAAAGGCATAGATGTTTCCCTGGTTCTCTCTATTCCTTAAGCACCACTAAAGCAAGAGCAGTCTCGGAAGGCCCAGTCCACTCCTCAGCCAAAATTTGGGGTGTAGTTTTGACTGGTTTCTGCAGAGAGTAGCCACTACTCCTCTAGCCACAGCAGAAGACTACCTTAGGATGGAGGCTCACTCTTTTTGCCTAAAGATGACCTCTTGTAACCTCCAACACTTGGATTCTGCAAATTATCCAGTGCAGCTACAAATTGCATCTTTCGCCTTTCTCCCAAATTGCCCTCCGAGGGTTCAATCCCCATACCCCCAGCATTAGGAACTGCTTCTGCAAGAAGTTGCACCCTTCAGAAAAGTCTGGCAATCGAGCGTATTCCACCAGAGCAAGGAAGATGGTCTGGTCACTCTTATTAAGACCTGAGGT
This sequence comes from Ichthyophis bannanicus, assembly GCA_033557465.1. Classification (NCBI taxonomy): domain Eukaryota; kingdom Metazoa; phylum Chordata; class Amphibia; order Gymnophiona; family Ichthyophiidae; genus Ichthyophis; species Ichthyophis bannanicus. Next base: position 580,208,486 of record CM066034.1, on the reverse strand, counting down.
GGGAGGATCTAGCAGGCAGATATTTGGGGAAGTGGAAAAGGGTGTAGCAGTGGGTGGAAAGTGATGGTTTGGATGTGGGAGATGGGGGATGGGAGAGGGGTGGGGATGGGGGAGGTAAGGATCCTGAAGTTGCATTGGGGAGTATGGGTGCATTGTGTGATAAGATGTGGGTATCTGAATGGTGGATTGGTGTGTGTAGGGAGAGAATCTAGTCTGCAAAATGTCTGCCACTGTGCAAGATATTGATTTTGTATGGTTGAATATGAGAGGCCTGAATGGTCCCAGAAGGCTTCAACTGTTCTTTAAAGAAGCTTTGCAGCTAAATATGTCTATTGGATTTATTCAGGAGACCCACTCAACATCCAAGCGTGACTATCTGTTGCTGCAGAAGATATTTCTGGGAGTTTACTTGGCATCTAATAAGATGGGCCATGAGACATTTGGAGTTGGGATCCTTTGTCTAGTGATGTAGCATTTATTTATTTATTTGTAGCATTTAGCTCATGCCTTTCCAGGGGGAGATCAAAGCGTGTTACATTCAAATACAGTATGCATTTCTCTGTTCCCAAAGGGCTAACAATCTAAGTTTGATGTGACATATCAGATGCACCAAGTATATTGTGATAAGGAGGACATATATATTTTTCTCAAAATAACACTCTACAACCAAATATGTACTGTCATTACTACTTATGCTGCTAATGTGGAACAAGGATCATTTTTTTTTAGCAAGTACAGCAGAAACTAATAGGCATTGCAGAAAGCAAGTTGATTATTGGGGGTGACTTCAGTCTTTTTCTTAATGCCAGTATGGATAACGTGATTACTTGGTGGGGTGATGGAAGGTCCCATAGACTAAAACTTAATAACTTAAGACCCTTTTCTTTGGTAGATGTTTGGCATTAGGTTCATCTCTGGAGGAGGAATTACACTTATTTTCCCTCTGTTCATGCTTCATATTCCCAAACTGGTTATTGGTTAATTGGTGCAGAGCTAATGCAGTAAGTGGAGGCCGCTGGGATTGCTATTCGGACTTGGTCAGACCATGTGCCAATGTGGTTCTGACAGCATCTGAAAGTGGTGAACAGAGGTAAATAATTTTTGAAAATTGACCGTCTCCCTACAGATGTTGCAGTTCAGGCACAGATCTGGACAACCATCGAGGAATATTTAGAGATTAACGATATAGTTGGGCAGGTGATGGGGATAGTGTGGGACGACTTAAAGACAGTCATTCAGGGAAGACTAATTACGATAGCATCTAAGCATAAAAAGAAATTGAAGCAGGTATATTGCAGCAACAGGAAAAGAGGCAAGCTGAGTTAAATAATCTTGAGTTAGAAGATATTAATTGATGCCTGCAGCAACTCCACTTTGAATATGATAACAGAAATTCATACCACACAAGTTGAAGAAACTGTATATAATAATATATTGAAGACTCGAGATTCTAGAAATAGAGATTTTTTTATACTGCTAAAATTCAGCAGAGTTTCCTTCATTTTTATAAAGAGCTATAAAAAAATGCTAGAATGCAAATAGAGATAAATAACTACCTTCAGGATGTGGAATTGCCAGTTTTAGAGGAGAATAGGAAGAGACTAGGGAGACCAATATCTGCTGCTGAGGTCATTGCAGCTATAAAGTCCCTTTGGGGGGGAGGCACCCTGCATTGATAGCTATACTGCTAATTTTTATAAACTTTTTGAAAACTAGCCGGTGGACCCCAGCTCTCTGACTCATTTTGGAGAGTGGGGATCTCAAATATTCATAGAGAGGGTAAGAACACAACTGGCTGAGTGTATGGAATATCTGATTCCTATTTTAGTTCATTGTGGATCATTTGGGATTCATTCTGGGACACCTTATTGCTGAATTTAATATGGTGGGCCAAAAAATGTCAGTGTCCATTGTTTGCTTTTTGGCTGTTGATGCTGAAAAAGATTTTGATAGAGTACATTGGCCAGTTTTGGTTGGGATGTTGAAAAGATGAGATTGGTTGAGAGTATTTAGGATGGGTAGATTCTGTCTACTGCTCTCCTCTTGCATGCCTCAGAATAAATGGAGGGTATACAGATTTTTATTAGAAAGAGGAAAAAGGCAAAGATGCTCTCTCTCCCTTTTCCTGTTCACCCTGGTTATGGAACCGTTAGCACATAACTTTGGAGTTCTTTTCCTTTACTAAAATATTTAAAGATGTAAACAGTTTTGAGTATGGAAATGTGGTATATCAAAAACCATTAAATCACAAAGAATACACCACAGAAAGTTCACCATAATGAAGTGGAGGAGGGACTGCAGACGGGGGCATATTCTTATAAGATCTCATTATTTGCCGCTGATGTCCTCTTTATGTTGACCTCGTTGTAACATCTGGTAAGAGAGCTAGAAGCTTGTAGGAGAGTGTCTGGATTTAAAATTAATGTATCTAAATCTGAAATTCTAAATATATCATTGCCACCTATCTTAGTAGGAGCAACTCAGCAAGCCTATCCTTTTAAGCAAGCTAAATCTTTCGTAAAGTACTAGGGAGCAAATGTATCAACTGACTTGGGAACTCTGTATGACTTGAATTATGGGTCTCTTAAAGAAATCCTTTAAAGAGCTGGAGCGCTGTATGAGGCTGCATATTTTATTTATTTATTTACATTCTCTTATATACCGCGCTATTCTGCATCAGTGCGGTTTACATTGAACAAACTGAAATTACATTGAACAGGGCATTATAACTTGGAGATAACTATTTTACAGGGAACATGGGCTATGGAGGGTTAAGTGGCTTGCCCAAGACCACAAGGAGCACCTGTGGGACTAGAAACCCCAGTCCTTCCAGCCCAAGGTTGCTGTCCTCTAGTGGGATTTGAACCCCCGATCTTCCGGCCTGAAGTACCTTGCCCCAACCACTAGGCTACTCCTCCACTCCATATTTCCTGGGTGGGGAGAGTTGCAGGGGTAAAGAAGATGCTATTACCAATAATTTTATATTCTCTGCTCTTCCATTGGTGGTGCCAGTGGGTGTGTTCCACTTATTACACTGCAGGGTGTTTTCATTCATTTGGAATGTGACAGCCCCTCTCCCCCTGGGTGGATAAAGCTATCCTTTTTAAGCCCTGTGACAAAGGAAGCATGAGTATATACAATTTTAAAACTTACTTTCAAGTAGCCTAATTGAGGGCAATTTTAGAATGGAATACCATAAAATCTAACAATAGATAGAGATGGAGCAAGCCGTGGTGCAGTAATCTCCCCTTGTTTGTTTTGTCATGGCTTACACCTAATATGAACAAACAATTGAACAGCTTTTTGCCAGGGATGGTTTATTTTAGGACCGCTACTCTTCCAGAATGAGACCTAGTGTATGCTTGATGGGAGCGGGCAGGTTTAAAAGCCTTGTGACAGTTTTGAGATTTAGAGGGAATAATGGGATTTGAGGAGCTGATTGAAGATTTGGATTGAACTCTATAGATAAAGTCCAGTTTCGGCATGTGTGACATATTTTAAAAACACAAACCCTAAGGGATCTAAGATTTGAGGAAACCAAGTTGAAAAAGACCCTTACCTCAGGCCCCACTAGGGAAGGGATTTCCTGTCTACATCTGGCATTGCATTTGAAAGAGGGTGGTTGATCTCACCACTTGAAGGACTAGGAGGAAGATTTGAATGTAATTCTGGGCGATGAGCTATAAAAGCAAACTTTTCAGGGTTTAGGTGTTATTCCTTATCGGTCCTCCAGTTTAGTCCTCCACCTCTGGGTTGTGCACCTCCTCCTGCAGCTTAGAGACTGGCATGTCACAAAAAAACGTGACATCACTGGATATAGCCTGCTGCGCTCTCCCAGGATCCCCAGTGTGTCCAGTCTCCATGCAGCAGAAAGACGTAGTGAACCTAGGTGCTGGGCTCACTTGAGAACAGATAAGGAGCAGTTTGATAGGATTTATTTTATTTTAGGGGTAGTTTTGTCCCTATTTCATATTTTTCTTTTTTTTTGGGAGCTGTACCTTTAAAAAAAAAAAAAAAAAGGGTATTTGGAAGAGTGCTGCCTCTTGTGCCTGGCCCTGCTTCCCCCTCTGCCTTTTTCTTATTTTCTTATTTTTCTTCAATTTCTCCGGCAATGATCTCTCCTCCTTGATCGGTATGGGGGAGAGCTCAGCAGAACGAACAGCCTGTTTATGTACCGGTGGCATGGAGCTGCCGCGATTCTTCTGTCAGGGCTAAGTTCAGTGCCGGAAGTCTGCCCGTCGGCTCCCCACTCGCAAGCGGAGCGGAGCCATGGGGTTTAAAGCACCGCAGTGTCAGGAGCACGCGGTTTCATCCGGCCTGTGAATATCGCTGAAAGAGGCGGCTGGTGAGTGAAGGGGAACGGCGGCAGAGGTGCCATGCCAGGGCTCAGCGGTTTTTGGTGCCTTTTTTCTGTCCCTCACAGATGGCGGCGGCCATCTTTGCAGCGTGTCTTTTTCATTCATGCACCTGCAGACCGCGGGACTCCATTCCCATTGAGGGCAGTCACTTCAGTTTTGGGTGTTTTTCTCAGATTTTTCTGTGGTAATTTTCTGGTAGTGAGTGTTGGTTTAACGATTTTGTTTGACTACCAGGATCTGGGGGCAAAACCTTTTCATTCCTGTGTCTGCTCCGGGTTCTTGACTGTATTAGCATTTATAAAAAAAAAAAAAGGAAAAGACAGAGGTTTAATCCTGTTATGGAGGTAATGGCCTCTCGCCCACAATGTGTCGTGTGTGGTACCAGTAGGGGGGCTATCGCCGACTCTGGAATTTGCCGGGGCTGTACGCAGGTGTCTACAAGCGTGGAGCAGCAAATGGAGGTAAAGGTAGGCCAGGATGGTCAAGGGACCTTGGCTGGACTGGACGTGGAGGAGTCGCTGGCTCCTTCGCCAGCGGTCAGGCTTGAGACGCCAACCGGTCCGACGGGCAGTGCTTTGACGGCGGGACCACAGCCCAGGGACGTTTGTCCTGATTTTGTGTTAATTATGCACCAGGTGTTCTGCTTGCGACGGCAGGGAAAGGTGCCGGAGAGCCTGTCCCTTTCTGTGCCGCTGCAGCAGCCGGTTTTGGCTGATCCGTGTGCCGGTTCGTCGCGTCCGCCGAAGCGACTAAGGACTCGGGAGCCCTCGATTTCGGAGATGGAGGGGCATGAGTCCGAGGAGAATGACGTTGAGCTGGAAGGTGGAGATGAAGAGTTGGAGGAAGGAGAGATCCCTGAGCCAGAGGATCAGGCGAAGATTATTTGGGTGTTCTGCAGGGATGAGTTGACAGTTCTTATCACAGAGTCCCTGCAGATGCTTAAGCTCGCCACTGAATAACCTGTGGAAGACGACAATGGTGAGGACCCAATTATTCAAGCAATGCGGCAGACATAGGTGGTGTTTCCCATTCACAAGGTAGTTGACAGAATGATACAGGATGAATGGGATCAGCCGGAGACAGGGCTCAGGGGGATTCGCATTATGAATCGGCTGTATCCGTTGGCGGATAAAGATAAAGAGAGGTTTAGGTCTCCACGAATTGACGCAGCAGTGTCAGCAGTGACCAAGAAGACTACTATTCCGGTAGAAGGCAGTTCAGCCTTGAAGGATGCGCAGGATTGAAAGTTGGATGACTTGCTGAAGCAAGCTTTTAAAGCCAACGCGGTGTCTTTACAAGCCTCCATTTGTGGGGCATGGGTGGCATGAGCTAGCCTTCGTTGGTCGCAACATTTGAGGCAGTCTTCTCAATTGGAGCAAGAAGGTCTGGGAGAGTTGGACCGACTGGAGTCGGGTTCGGCCTATCTGTCAGATGTTCATTATGACTTGATTAGGGCCTTGGCTAATAGTATGGCGTTGCTAGTAGCCGCTTGTAGATCCTTGTGGTTGCGGAATTGGGCGGCAGACGATTCTTCTAAGGCACGGCTCAGTAAGCTCCCTTTCAAAGAAAAGTTGTTGTTCGGTGAGGATCTCGAGAAGTTGGTGAAGGATTTGGGGGAGTCTAAAGGCGGCCGGTTGCCAGAGGATAAGCCCAAGCAGGGGAAGTCTACGTCAACCTTTCGAGGTACCTTTAGAGATTTTCGGAGGTTTCGGACTTCTCGCTTGGGCGGATTCGAAAGAGGAAGGTTTGCCCCTCGGGGCCAGGGGTTTCGAGGTTTTCAAGGAGCAGGTAGAGGTTTTGCGGCGGCAGCCTCTCCTGGCACTCGAAAGTCGCAATGAAGTGAGGGGGACCCCGGCAGGAAGTTTACCGATAGGCGGGCGACTTCGGGGTTTTCTTCCTGCCTGGGTCCAAATAACGTCCGACCAGTGGGTGCTGGAAGTTATCCGGGAGGGCTATGCGCTGGTGTTCGCGCGGCCCGTACTGGATTCATTTGTACAGTCACCCTGCAGAGGGCAGCAAAAGGCGCAGGCAGTTCGTTCCACGCTGAAAGGGCGCGCCTAAAGAAAAGAGGTTATTCAGGGGCAGTTATTGCGACTTTGCTTAAGGTGCGAAAGTCGTCGACGTCGCTGACATACGTTCGTATTTGGCGCATATTTGAGGATTGGTGTTCAAGGAAGCAAGTGCGCGCAGTGACGGCGTCCGTTGCAGTGATTTTGAGTTTATTTGCAGGACAGTTTCGAAAAGGGCTTGGCGGCCAGCTCCTTGAAGGTTCAGCTAGCCGCGCTGGCTTGCTATAGAGGCAAGGTGCAAGGTATAGCCTTAGGGGCACATGCTGATGTGTTGTGTTTTCTCAGGGCAGTGATGAGGTTACATCCTTCGCGTAAGATTGTGCTCCCTCCGTGGGATCTCAACTTGGTTTTGGCAGCCCTAGCTAGAGAGCCGTTTGAGCCCTTACAGCAAGCGTCTGTGAAGGATTTGACCTTGAAGGCAGTGTTTTTGGTGGCCATTTGCTCAGCGAGGCGAATTTCGGAGTTACAGGCATTGTCATGTAGAGAGCCTTTTCTGTCATTCTCTAAGGAAAAGGTGGTGCTACGGCCAGCTCCCTCCTCCTTGCCCAAGGTAGTCTCTCCCTTTCATTTGAATCAGATGATTTTGCTTCCGGTGCTGGGGTCACTAGAAGGCGGTGCATCGGACCGCGTATTGTGTTGGTTGGACATAAAGCGAGTGTTGCGTCGGTATTTGAAGGTCACCAAGGAGTTTCGCAAATCCGATCGACTGTTTGTGTTGTTCGGGGGAGTCCGTAAGGGGGAGGCAGCGGCGAAAGCCTCCATTTCTCGGTGGATTAGAGAGGCAATTACTTTGGCTTATCTGTTGTCGGGTCGACAGGTGCCAGCTGGTTTGTGGGCTCATTCTACTAGAGCGCAAGCGGCTTCTTGGGGGGAACACAGTTTGGTGTCGCCTGTGGAAATTTGTAGGGCAGCCACTTGGGCCTCCCTTCACACTTTCAGTAAACACTACTGCCTTGATGTCTCAGCAGCAAAGGATGCTGCATTTGGGACAGCAGTGTTGCAGACCGGCTGGAAAGGTCCCTCCTGATGAGTACTGCTCTGTTACATCCCAGAGGTGGAGGACTAAACTGGATGACTGATAAGGAAATGGTAATTACACTTACCTGGTAATTGTTCTTCCTTGAGGGACGAGAGTTTAGTCCTCATTCCCACCTGGGGTAGTATGGAGCTAAGCAAGGGAGGTTCAGCCGGTCGAAGGATGAGCTAACCAGTAGGTACATGCTTTGGCCTAAGATTCTTTGCCATGTATAATTCTTTTTGATCTGTCTTTGGCGCAGGCGGAAGGCGAGGGCACAAGAAGAAAAGCCGTCTTTCCAAGATAATGTTTTTGGTGTTTAAATTGGTTGTTATGTGTTCACTTAGAATTTTCTGGTTATTAGCTACTTATTTGTTGCTCCTTTAAGTGTGCTTTGTCAATAGTTCACTGGGGATGCTGGGAGAGAGCAGCAGGCTATATCCAGTGATGTCATGTTTTTTTTGTGACATGCCAGTCTCCAAGCTGCAGGAGGAGGTGCACAACCTAGAGGTGGAGGACTAAACTGTTGTCCCTCAAGGAAGAACAATTACCAGGTAAGTGTAATTACCATTTAGCTAGCAATATGATTGAGAATGGTTATGGGATGTTTACAGGTGGTATTATAGTGGAGAGCAACCTCTTTGCTGGCATAATTGTGGGCAGAGGTGCACATTTGATCATATATGATGGACTTGTCCAAAAGCTCAACAGTATTGGGGTGTGGTATTTGCCCTGCTACAGATCTTAAATGTTATATTAGATCAGGGGTCACCAACCTGCGGCCCGCGGGCCGCATGCGGCCCACGAGGTCCCTTCGTGCGGCCCGCGATGCTCTACCCCGGTTAACATTACGTGCGGCCCGCCAAGGATTCCCGCCATTGTATCTGCGGCCCGCGGCATGCTCGGCGGGTTCAACGGCACGTGACAGCCGCCCAGACTGCAGCCACCAGCAACACCACAGCTAGCTACCGCGTTGCCTACCTCGCCGCAACTCGTCTCAAGCCCTTCACCGACGGCGAATTCGTAAAGGACTGTGTACTCGCCATCGCCGACGAAGTGTGCCCTGAGAAGAAGGCGGTCTTCGAGAAGGTCAGCCTGTCTGTTGTTTCTTTTCGCGGGGGCGGGGAGAAGGGGGGTGCGGCCCGCGAGGCTCCCGGTAGTCGGCTGTGCGTCCCGCGGCCCTCTGGAGGTTGGTGATAAAACTAGTGAAATCATGTTACTTAATTGGTCTATGCTTGTGTGCAGTACAATTGATTATGTATTTATGCACTGCAGCAAGAGTAGCTCTAGCACAAGCATGTAAACGTGGAAATGCCATTAGGAAGGCAGCTAGTTAAGATTCCGCTATGTGTATGCTGTGGCTAGGCTAACTGCGTTATGCCAGAAGAGATTGGCTACATTCTCTGTGAACAAGCAGGAAATAAGTCCTCACATATCAGTGACATCACCGACGGAGCCCCACATGGAGCGTTCTCCAGCTTCCAAAGGAAGCTTTGGGAGGCACACCATGCATGTGCACCTGCCTTCCCACCTGCCATGGCACCATCTTCTTTTCTTGTTTCTGCAGAGCCCCTAGGATGTGTTTCTGCAGTCTGGAAAAAAAGTTTTCTCTTCTGGCCCTCGTGGACTGTTGTTTTTTTTCTGTGTTTTACTTTCCGCCTGTCATCCATTATCGGTTTTACCCATTTAAGTTTCTTTTTTCTTTTTCTTTCACTTTTAGCATGTTTTATCCCTTTGGGTTGTTTCCCACCCACAGTGGCTCTCAAGTTTAATTTTGCTTAGACGATATGTTTCAGCATGTCTAAGCCAGCTAGTGGCTTTAAGGAATGCACCAAGTGTGGCAAGACCATTTCTGCAACCGACTGCCACAACTGGTGCATGTAATGCCTTGGATCCGATCACCAGCTTTGCTTGCAGATGATGTGCCAAGGTCTGAAGGTTCAGGATAAACAGGAGGAGTCCTTCAGCTCATCGGATTCAGCGTCCTCTGCCCCAACCCTCCTCGTCAACACCTCCCAAATGTTCTGAGGCTTCCAAGGGAAAGGAGCTGTGTGCCATCAGAACAGAGGGGCCCAAGCAGCAAGAGGAGACTCCATTGACATCGAAGGGTGAGCACCAAGAGAAATTCTGGGTGCAGCATCATCACAGGCCTTCTCGACGCAATGCAGAGAACGTTGGACAGGAGCGACCAGCCAAGCTTCACCAGTGGGAGAACTCAACCTGACAGTGGAGTCATCTCCCATTGCCCAGGAAGGAAGCCGGTTGTCTCCTGATCCACCTATCATCGAGGTGTCGACGTTGGTGTCTGTGGCTGCAGCATTGACCCCCTCTCAGTTGGTGTTTCTGCAGGAATGCCTTCAGAGCTCACTTGGCAGCAGTGGAAACCTTACAGAATGCCTCATGATGTGGAGAACACCATCACAGCACGCCATCCAGCCTTTCCTGGAGACCCATGCCCTGCCCGCTGAGGTGCGGACATCGGGTGGGAGATTGAAATTGACTCCAGTTCCTGGAGCAATCTCCCTCTCCAGCATGTCTGAGTCCAAGGCCCAGGGACATTGCCATTGGCGCTCTAGGTGACAGGGGGGCCATCAGCGCCTACCCTCTCCTCAAGTCATGAAATTGGCATGAGGAGGAGACTCGACACTACTTCGACTTCCTCTTGGAGTCCAAATTGGAATGGGAAACCGAGAAGAAATCGACATCTTCAGACCTTCGGTCACCGGACCTCTCGTCTGACCTGTTGCCTCCTCCCGAGCGATGCGAGTTGCCCCCGAAGGACATGTCCTTCCAGGGCTTCGTTAGGGACATGGGCAAGGCCATTCCTTTTTCCCTGGAATTGGAGGAAGAACCAAGAGTGGAAGAACTAGAGCTTCTCCAGTTCCCCTTGGCCCCCAGGGAGGTGGTGACGGTTCCCGTGCACCATGTTCTACAGAGATTTCTGCTGCAGCTGTGGGAAGCACCACTTACGGATCCCGTCATTAGCTGCAGGTTCGAATTCCTGTACTGGGTCCAGAAGACCCCAGGATTTGAGAAGCCTCAGTTACCCCACAATTCCATCGTGGTTGAATTGGCCTTGAAGCGTGCTGAGTGCAAAGACTCTTTGGTACCACTGGGCAGTGAGGCTCTCACCATAGACTCCTTCGGGAGGAAGTACTCTCAGGGTTCTATGCTGGTCACCAGAGTCCCGGCCTACCAGACCTATGTGATCATGTTCCTCAAGGATATCATGTTGGACCTGGAGGACTTTGCCACCCACATCCCCGAGGACCGTTGCAAGATGTTTTGGGGCCTGGTGGCTCACAGAAAAGACTGCTCAAAATTCACAGTGCGTGGCACCTATGACGCTTTTGAGTCCGCAGGCAGAGTGGCGGTCATGGACATCACCACCCACTGAATGGCGTGGCTGCAGTCTTCAGAGCTGGAGCAGCATGTCCAGGACAAGATCACCAATGTCCCCTGCTGAGGGGAGAACCTCTTCGGGAAACCAGTAGAGGAGAAGCAGAGGAGCTCGAGAAGGAGCATGTGGCTTTCTTGAAGCTCTCCAGTAAGACTGCAGTTTCCGCATGGAAGAAACACCAGGCTATGAAGGCCACCTACCAGCTCTGGTATTACCCGACCCAGCTGCAGGCACAGCCCAAGGTGCAGACCCCCTGCCAGCAGTGGAGGGAAAAGACTCCTGAAGGCACAGCCCGCCCTGCAGCCCAAGCCGGGTGCAGATTTTTTACAAGTTCCTCAGAAGTATAGCCAGCCGACCATTGTCCGTCAAGGTACCCCTGCAGGTAGGGAGGGTGGCTGGTCCACTTCGGACACTTGGGTGCTGAAGATCATCCAAAATGGATATCAATTGCACTTCACCCAGTTGCTGTCTCCATACACCCCTGGGGAGTACCCAATGGACCCCAAACACCAGAGCCTGCTGCAGACTGAGGGCATTGCCCTGCTAGCTGGTTCCCCTGGCTCAGGTTGGTCAGGACTTCTACTCCAGGTACTTCCTGGTTCTCAAAAAGACCAGTGGGTTCCAGCCCATTCTGGATCTGCGAAATCTAACCAGTTCCTTGTGTGCGAGAAGTTGAAGATGGTTTTGTTAGGGATGCTGCTTCCATACATTCTTCAGGGCGATTGGCTATGCTCCTTGGATCTAAAGGATACATATATGCACATCCTGATCCACCTGAGTCAGATAGTATCTATGATTCATGCTGGACGGCCAGCACTATCAATACCGAGTTCTTCCCTTTGGGCTGGCCTCAGCCCCACAGGTCTTTATGAAGTGTCTGACGGTCGTGGCCACCTTTCTCCGGACCCTGGGAGTCTTTGTCTTCCCGTACCTGGACGACTGGCTCATCAAGAGTCCCAAGCCGGGCAGTGTCCTGCAGTTTGCCAAACTCACCATTCGGGTGCTCGAGTGGCTCAGCTTCGTGATCAACTACCCAAAGTCCCACCTCTAGCCAGCATTTATCTGGCTAGATAAAGTCCCACCTCTAGCAGTTGGCATTTATCTGGGCCCTCCTCGACACCAGTTGGGCACAGACCTTTCTAGCGGCAGATGGTCTGCAGCAGCTCATCGAGGTGGTGGACACTACGGCCTGTGGGATGTTGAGAGTCCTCGGGCATATGACCGCCAGGGTGCATGTCACCCCTCAGGCCCACCTCTTCATGCAGCAGGCCCAGTGTACCTTAAGCATGCAATGGAAGCAGGTGATAGACCGCCTTCGAGACAGGGTCATGCTCACCACACCACTGGTGCAGTTCCTCGCCTGCTGGCTCGAGCCGGGGAATGTGCTGCAAGGCCCCCTGTTCCAATTGGCAACCCCCCACAAAACACTCATGATGGATGCATCCAAGTTCCACTGAAGAGGGTGCTCCTGGATGGCCTGCGCATCCAGGGCCTATGATTTGAGCGGGAGAGTCTGCATCAAATCAACTTCCTCAAACTCCAGGCCATAGTGAATGCTCTCTGCACCTTTCAGATGCACCTGACCAATCCGATGGTCCTGGTTCAAAGGGACAACCAGGTGGCGATGTTCTATGTGAACAAAAAAAGGGGGCATGGGCTCGTACCTCCTGTGCTGTAGGAGGCTGTTCGCCTGTGGAAGTTTGCCTGGTGCACGGGCAGGGCGCTGGACTCCTTCTGCACTGTGGACCAGCTGCTGAAGTACCTTCTGCACCTCTCTGACGCCATCCTGAAGTCCAATTTGGTGCGAGTTCACCTCAGCATGATAGGGGCATATCATTGCTGCTCCAGAGGGAAGCCCATCTCAGCCCAGCCTCGTATGGTTCAGTTCATGAGGGGTCTGCTCCTCTTCAAGCCCTGGCTCAAGCCCCGTATGGTGTTGTGGGATCTCAATGTGGTACTAGCCCAGCTGATGCGGATCCCGTTCGAGCCGCTGGACTTGTGCCCTCTGAAATTCCTGACCTGTAAGGTCCACTTTCTGGTGACGGTGACACCAGCGTGATGCATCAGCGAGCTCCAAGCTCTGGTCACTCATCTTCCATACACCAGATTTCACCTAAAGAGGCCCCCCCCCCCCTTTCTGTGAAGGTGGTCTCCACCAACTGGTGTGAGGCAGCATTGCATACCTTGGACTGCAAGCGGGCTCTAGCCTTCTACCTGGAACTCATAAAAGTGCATCATCAGTCCACCCAACTGTTCATTTCCTTCAACCCCAATAGGCTGGGTGCCGCTGTCTTGATGTGCACACTATCCCTTTGGCTTGCCCAGACTGGGTTGAGCCTTGAGGGTCATGTCACGGCTGATAATGTCCATACGATGGCCATGTCGGTGGCCATCCTCCTCTCTGTGTCCGCAGAGGAAATCTGCAGGGCTGCTATGTGGTCCTTGGCCCATACCTTCGCAGCCCATTACTGTCTGGATGAGGATTCCTGACGGGACAGTAAGTTTGGCCAGGCCGTGCTCCAGCACCTATTTGGATCTTAGTGTTAACTCCTGCTCACCAGCCCTTCTATCCGTCAAGCTATCTGCAAAACCTCTCAAGTCCAGGTCTGCTGAGAATACCAAATCAGATGAGTCTCTCAGGGGGACTACTTTCCTGTTCTTTCTGGCTTCTCCAGTTTGGTGTCCCTATTAGGCTGCTGTTCTTCTCGGGTTCTGGTAGCCTATAGCTTGGAAGTCCCATACATGAGGACTTCCTGCTTTTTCACTGAGAAAGCGCAGTGACTCACCTGTACCAGGTGTTTTCCCTGAACAACAGGAATAAGTTCTCACAACCCTCCTACCTCCCCGGGTCTTTGCCTTTTTGGCAATGTTACTTGATCAGAGAAGATGGCACCGTGGCAGGCATGCATGCACGGTATACCTCCCAAAGGCTTCCTTTGGAAGCTGGGGAACGTTCCGTGCAGAGCTGCATTGGTGACATCACCCATAAGTGAAGACTTATTCCTGCTGTTCACGAAGAACACCTGCTACAGGTAACTACGCTTTTTCTGTTGTGTGGCCACCCCTTGAGAAATGAATGGGGTAAAAGAATTATGTTTGAATTTTTTCAGGACTTGCTAGTGTATATGTCCTCAATAGCACCTACTGCTGTGGTATCTGTTTTTTGCAGTGTATGCTCTTGGGGGGTGGGGAAATGGATTTATAGGTTCCATATTATGGACAAGTACAACTTATATGATGAATATGTACTGATCTTTGTTACTTGGAATTATGTTGCTCTGCTTAAGTTCTTTTTTCTTTCTACTTGTGCATTCTTCAGTAAACATTTTATAAATATATATAAATAATGGTACATAAATAAAGACCGTTCTTAACTAGATCTCCAGGAACAAGCAGGAATGTAGTCTTCACATATGGGTATCGTCAGTACCGACAGAGCCTGCGCGGGAACGCTCCCCAGCGTCAAATTAGGAAGCTTTTGGGAGCATCTCACAGCACCTGCATGCTGCCTTCCCGCCTTTCCCAACTGCCTCTCTCCAGTTCTTCATTTTCTGCGGAGCCAGCAGGTCGTGTTCCTTTCACCGCAGAAAATTATTTTCCTCCTTCTTCTTTTTTGTGGTCGCGTCTGCCTTCCTCGACGCTATACCGGTACCGCCGGTTCTTCTTTCTTTCTTTTTCAAAAAAAAAAAAAAATAGTATTCTTTTTTCAAAACTTTTCTTTCCAGGTGCATGCGCCATTTTGTGCCTTAGGCCCAAAATTTCCTCCACTATGGAGAAACCCGCCTCGGGTTTTAAAAAATGCACCAAGTGTGGCGGTACCATCTCCGTCACCGACACCCACGAGTGATGTCTTAAATGTTTAGGTCCTGACCACTCCATCTCCGAGAGCATGGCTTGTGCCAGGATGTCCAAAAGGGGTCGACAGAACCGAGCTGCCAAGCTCAGTGCCCTTTTTCCCTCCGATGCAGCTTCGGTGGCATCGACGTCTTCCAAAATTGCCCCGGCGGGAGGCTTCGGCTTCCAAAGCATTATCGGGGATCCAGGATGTTCTCGAGACCTCGGCAGAAATACTGGTGCCATGCTCTGGGGTATCGGCTGTTTCCGGTACCGACACCCAGGCATCGGCAGTGTCGATAGACCAGAGGTTCCAGGCTATTGAACGCAGTCTGGCGGCTCTCCTTGCGGCATCGACGCCCTCGGAACCGCGTCAGACAATTCAACCGGTACCGACACCAGTGCCGGTACCGGTGTCAGTACCAGTACCGATAGCATCGACATCGGTATCGGCTTTGCCGGCACCCAGTCATGCGATGCCTTCTGGTGCCGATACACCGGTACCGATTACCCCCGGTACCAACTTCGGTCGGTACGGGTATCGGGCTCTTCAAGAGCATCTGGACAGACGATACTTCGAATCCTCGGAGGACTCCGAGGATTCTGATAGCTCTGCCGGTACCGGGATACTTCTCCCGGAGGAGCCTTCCTCTCCTAAACGTAGGATGTCTCCTCCAGAAGATATCTCCTTTCAAGATTTCATCAGGGAGGTGGCTCGTGGGTTGTCCATTACTGTGACTCCTGAGACAGAGCCCAGAGCTAAGGAGTTGGAGATTTTACAATATCTCAAAGCTCCTAAGGAGGCAGCTACCTTGCCTATCCATGAGATCTTACATGATCTCATGTTGAGAATGTGGGAGACACCTCTCACCACCTCTCCTCACTCTCGCAGACTGGATACCATGTATCGAGTCCCTCCTTGTCCTGGATTCCAGAAAACTCAGCTTCCTCACCACTCTATTGTAGTGGAATCAGCTATGAGAAGGATCAGGAGTGCAAAGAGGCATGCCTCCAATCCTCCAGGACGTGAGTGTTGAACTTTGGATTCCTTTGGACGTCGTACTTTCCAGGCTTCCATGCTTTCTGTCAGGATCAGTTCCTATATTTTATATATGGGAATGTTCCTTAAAGAAGTCACAGGAGATTTAGAGGTTTTGAGCCCTCTTCTTCCTGAGGATAGAAGGCAGGATTTTCTCACACTGGTCAAACATGCCCAGGATGTGTCTAAGTTTGTCAACCGTGCAGCTTTTGACTGTTTTGAGTGCATAAGCAGAACCTCTGCCATTGCCATAGGTGCACGTAGAATTGCCTGGTTCCAGGCATCCGATTTGGAGCTCTGGGTGCAGGACAAACTGGGCAATATCCCTTGTACAGGTGAGAATCTATATGACAAAAATTGGCAAGAAAAAGCCAATGAATTAGATGCTGACAACTCCACTTTGGATAGGCTATCTAAAGCCACAACTGATCCTGCGAGAGAGAAATCTTTCAAGAAGCCCTTCTTCTAAAAAAAGAAGAGGTTTTATCCCTCTTCTTCCCAGCAGGGACGTTCTGCAGGTCAGCCTGCCCAGAAGGGTCAGCAACCACCTAAACAAAGGAAAGCAAAGACTGCTAAGCCTCAACCATCTCAGCAGTCTCAGCCGCCACAAGGCCTTTGACTTTCATCTAGAGAACTTAGCCTTCCTGGCCCTCAATGGACCAGAGCTTTCCACCATTCCAGGAAGGTTATATCACTTTGCCTCCAGGTGGGAGCAGATAACAGCAGAGCATTGGACACTCTCCATTATAAGAGAGGGGTACAAGCTGCACTTTCTGTGCATGCCCCCTCCCACAATGGTAAGACAGTTCAATTCTCAGACCTCTTTCATCAACCTGTTAGATCAAGAGGTCACTATACTTCTTGCCCAAGGGGCAATAGAAGAAGTACCAATTCATTAACAGGGTACAGGGTTTTACTCCCCCTATTTCCTTATCCCAAATAAAACAGGGGGATACAGACCTATTTTGGACCTCAGAGAATTGAACAAATTCCTGTTCAAAGAGAAATTCAAGATGATTTCTCTAGGAACTCTGCTGCCATACCTTCAGAGTCAGGATTGGCTTTGTTCTCTAGATCTCAAGGATGCGTACACCCATGTTCTCATCCATCCAACTCACAGAAGGTTCCTTCGGTTCCTTTTTCAACGAAAGCACTACCAATACAGGGTGCTTCCTTTTGGCCTGGTCTCAGCTCCAAGAGTGTTCACGAAATGCATGGCTGTGGTAGCAGCATTTCTCCGCACTCTAGGCATATTCGTCTTCCCCTACTTAGACGACTGGCTCATTCGCGTCCCATCAGAGTCAGAGGCCAGGACTTCTCTATCTTGCACAATGCGTATCCTTCAGTATTTGGGTCTGGTCATAAACATCCCAAAATCCAGTCTAACTCCCACTCTGTCTCTAGAGTTCATAGGAGCTTTGCTGGATACCAAAATGGCAAGGGCCTATCTCCCCCAGGCACGTTGCCTTCGCATGGTGCAGTTAGCTTCTCAAGCAGTGCTAAAACCTCATCTCACTGCCCGAGAAATGCTACAACTACTAGGCCACATGGCATCTACCGTGCATGTGGTTCCTTATGCTCACCTCCATATGAGAGCAGCCCAGTGGACTTTATCCACTCAATGGACCCAGGCATCAGGGTGCCTGTCAGACAAAATAGCGAACACAAATCGCCTTCTTTTGTCCCTCCAATGGTGGCAGTCCACTCAGAACCTGTTGCTGGGGTCCTCTTTTCAACAACCCTTACCCCAGGCAACTCTCACAACAGATGCTTCACCAATGGGTTGGGGAATTCATCTGCAAGACCTTTCCACCCAAGGCACCTGGACTCCTCAGGAGCCTCATCTACATATCAATCTCTTAGAGCTCAGAGCAATCTTCCTTGCTCTTCTAGTGTTCCATACCCTGCTCAGCTACAAGACAGTCCTCATTCATAGGACAATCAGGTAGCCATGTTCTACGTGAACAAGCAAGGGGGAACAGGCTCTCTGTCGCTTTGCAACGAAGCTTTGCGAGTATGGGCCCTCGCCAGAGAGCATCAGATTCATCTCCTGGCAGTGTATCTCCCAGGCATACAAAACTCTTGGGCAGACAGACTCTGTCGAGTTCTGCTTCCACACGAATGGTCTCTACATGCAGACCAGGTGGCCAAGATTTTTCAAATTTGGGGAACCCCGGACCTAGACCTCTTTGCAAGTCCGTTGAATGCCAAACTTCCCCGGTTCTGTTCCAGAATTCCGGCTGAGGGCTCTCAGGCCAGGGATGCTTTCCTCCTTCACTGGGATCAAGACTTCCTTTATGCCTTTCCACCCATTCCCCTAATTCCCAAAACCCTATTCAAGCTTCAGAGAGACAGAGGGCGTATGATTCTCATAGTTCCACATTGGCCACGGCAAGTGTGGTACCCTCTACTTCTACATTTCTCTCAAGCGCCCTCTCTGAAGTTAGGATCTGCTCCAGATCTCCTGTCTCAGGAGGACGGAATGTTATGGCATCCCAATCCCCAATCTCTGCATCTCAGAGCTTAAGAACATAAGAACATAAGATATGCCATACTGGGTCAGACCAAGGTCCATCAAGCCCAGTATCCTGTTTCCAACAGTGGCCAATCTAGGTGATACGTACCTAGCAGTTTCCCCAAAAGACACAGGTTCCACAATGCTTGTACTGGATCAAGCATTGATATCCTGGGTCCCTTCTTAATAATGGTTTATGGACCTTTCCTCCAGGAACTTGTCCAAACCTTTTTTAAACCCAGCTACACTAACAGCCTTTACTACTCCGGTAACAAATTCCAGAGTTTGATTACACGTTGAGTGAAAAAATATTTTCTTTTATTAGTCTTAAATTGTTTACCCTGTAGCTTCATTGCATGTCCCCTAGTCTTTCTATATTCTGATAACGTAAACAATCGATCTACGTTTATCCGTTCCACTCCGTTCATTAATTTATAGACTTCTATCATGTCTCCCCTCAGCCGTCTCTTTTCCAGGTTAAAGAGCCCTAACCTTTTTAGCCTTTCTTCATAGGAGTATCCTTCCATCCCCTTTATCATTTTGGTGGCTCTTCTCTGAACATTTTCTAATAATGCTATATCCTTTTTAAGATACGGCGAAAATTGGTGTTACATTGGCAATCCTCCAATCTTCAGGTATTAGAGATGATTTTAATGATAGTTCACAGGTTACTAATAGCAGGTCTGCAATCTCATATTTCAGTTCTTTCAACACCCTTGGATGTATACCATCCAGCCCAGGTGATTTGCTACTCTTCAGTTTATCTAATAGTTGTAATACATCTTCCCGATGTATCGATATTTCCTTCAATTCTTCTGCACCTTTAAATACCACTTCGGTCATGGGTACCATCCCTACATCTTCCTCAGTAAAGACCGAAGCAAAGAATTCATTCAGTCTCTCCGCTATCGCCTTGTCGCTTCTTAGTGCCCCTTTAACTCCTCTATCATCTAATGGACCAACTGACTCTCTCACAGCTTGGTTGTTGAAGGCCTAGATCTTCATGATCTTAACCTCCCTCAGAAGGTAAAGGATGTCCTTTATGCTTCCAGGAAGCCTTCCACAAGACGCTCTTATGCTTTCAAGTGGAAAAGGTTTACCATATGGTGTTCGCAGAAGGGTCTTAACCCCCTTGCAATACCTCTGGAATCATTACTGGAGTATCTCCTTCATTTATCCAATGCAGGACTTAAAACTAACTTAGTAAGAGTCCATTTGAGTGCTATTGCAGCTTCTCTCAAGCCTCTAAATGGATAACCTATCTCCTCCCATCCTCTTATAGCAAGATTTATGAGAGTCCTTCTAACTAAGCCTCCCATTAGGCCACCACCTGTGGCATGGGACTTAAAGCCGGTTCTTGGTCAGCTCATGAAGCCACCTTTCGAACCCTTAGCTACTACCGTATTGAAATTCCTTTCTTGGAAAGTTATCTTTCTCATTGCAATCACATCAGCACGCCGCATCAGTGAGTTGCAGGCACTAGTAGCTGATCCACCTTATACAAGGTTCCATCATGACAAGGTAGTCCTTAGGACTCATCCACACTTTATACCAAAGGTGGTCTCGCCTTTTCATCTTAATCAAGCGGTCTACCTGCCTGTGTTCTTTTCAAGACCTCATGCATCAAATGCAGAAAGGAATCTTCATACTTTGGACTGTAAAAGAGCTTTAGCCTTTTACTTGCAAAGAACACAGCAACATAGAAAGTCCTCTCAACTCTTTGTTGCTTTTGATCCTTCTCATTTGGGACTTCCAGTCTCCAAGAGAACACTGTCCAACTGGATTGCACAGTGTATTTCCTTTGCCTATCAGAGTAAGAACCTTCCTCTGGAGGGCCATGTCACAGCTCACAATGTGAGAGCCATGGCAGCTTCAATGGCTCATCTACACTCTGTGTCTATCGACGACATCTGTCGAGCAGTCACTTGGGCCTCGGTTCATACCTTCACAGCCCATTGCTGCTTGGACAAGGACTCCCACCGGGGTGCCTTGTTTGGTCAGGCTGTTCTCCAACACCTGTTCCATACCTAATCAGCTCCGACCCGCCATCCCTGGTTGGATGCCAGAGATCCATGGGGGGAAGTGGAGCCCTTCACAGGGACACAGAACTTCTGGGGTCTCTCCCTGGCATCTAAAGCTAGGGAGTCCCCATATGTGAAGACTACATTCCTACTTGTTCCTGGAGATAGCATAGTTATTCACCTGTAACAGGTGATCTCCGGGAACAGCAGGAATTTAGTCTTCACAGCCCACCCACCTCCCCTAGGAGTTGTATTTCTCTATCTCTTTCCCTTTCTCTTTCCCTCTCTCTCTCTTTGTCTCAGCTTTAAACTCAACTGTAGAGAGGCAGTTGGTAAAGGCGGGAAGGCAGGATGCAGGCACTGTGGGATGCTCCCAAAAGCTTCCTAATTGGATGCTGGGGAGCGTTC
Source organism: Ichthyophis bannanicus (assembly GCA_033557465.1). Lineage (NCBI taxonomy): Eukaryota > Metazoa > Chordata > Amphibia > Gymnophiona > Ichthyophiidae > Ichthyophis > Ichthyophis bannanicus. The sequence continues at coordinate 580,187,827 of CM066034.1, read as the reverse complement.
CCGCGTAGGCTCCGTCGGTACCGACAATACCCATATTTGAAGACTAAATTCCTTCTGTTCCCAGAGATCACCTGTTACAGGTGAGTAACTATGCTATAGTCCCATGTGGTAAACTGAGTCTTCAGAGAAAGTAAAGTTGTTAAACTATTAACGGTTGGTCTCTGTAGACAACAGTTTACTACACACTCTCACACACACACTCACACTCACTCTTCTGAAGTTGAGCCTATTAGCTTAATTCTGGAACTGATGCACCTTGGCTTGTTTCTTTATTTCATTTAATGTCTAGCCCACTAACCTCAAAAGTCTTAGTGGATGCAACTCAAAATGTGGACCAACAATTGAATAGGCTCTATTACAAGCCCCTGCTCTTCTAGCATAACGTAGCGAAGACACTTCCAGGAGGCCTTAGCCTCTGAATGTAAAGCTCAAGATATTTGGTATATATCACATGGGAAAACTAAGAGCAATGGCTTAGCTATATTCAGATACTTAAAAATCAACACTATTATCTTAGATTTAGCTTGTGTGCCACCATTTTATTTGACTTCAGTAGCATTTGAACTCCCATGCATGTCCAGAGGGATCTAAGAAAGTTCTTAGCTGACCTCTTTACTCATGTGTATGACTCATGAATTTTCGTCCTCAAAAAAAAACTATTATGTGTAATGGACTTTGATTTCTCTGCTTTTGAGAGCTTGCTGTCTGTGAGTACCTGAGGCAATTGATAATAAATGACTTGCTCAGGATCATGATTGCCAAATAGAAGAAGTAGGATTTGAATATGGGTGTCCTTATTCCCAGTCCATTGTTACTCCTATTAATCATTTCTATAGCACAACCACAGCATCCCTGGCTTCAAGATTTCGTTCTTCTGTTACACAGGTTTCTCAAGAATAACATGTTTGATTTTAGAAAGAAGAAAAAGAGAGAAGGCGAGAAGGCTCTAAAGATGATGATGAGACTGAAGAAGAAAATAATCAGGAGGAATATGACCCCATGGAAGCAGAGGATGCTGATGATGATGATGGTAAAATCTATACTTGATATTATTTGTAGATCTCTCCTGCAAACATGTCTTCTTTCTCACAGATCCTCCTTCATTTCTTTAACTTCAGAATCTAGATAAAACTTCCTGCCCCAGCCCTATGAGGAGTATAATTCCTTCTCCTATCAATGAACCGACAATCTTGTCTTCCCTTTAATCCCATTATGGTCTCTATTCATCTATCAGTATTGTGCCTCCTTATACTGACCTCTTGCCCAGGGCCAACTCAAAGGGTAGTAGTAAGCTGTGCAAGCAGGGTAAATGTTCAGCCCACTGGCTTGTTAAATGCCAGCACCGCCATTTAACTTAATCAATATAGTCTTTGCCACTATCCATATAGGTAGCAGCACTTAATATACAAAGAGTGCTTTGTGGCATTGTATTGTCTGTTTAGATTAGGCGTGCTGTTCTGCAGGCCTAAACTAAATGTATAACTTACCTGAATAGTGCCACTATCAGGATAATTTTCTGGCCTGCCCTTGCTTCTTCCCTAAGATGCCCCACAAACACACAGATAATATTTGGCCATTCTGCATTTTAAAATAGTCTGATATTATCTGTATCTCCAGGAACAAGCAGGAATGAGTCTTCACATATGGGTATCGTCGGTACCAACGGAGCCTGTGCGGGAACGCTCCCCAGCGTCCAAAAGGAAAGCTTTTGGGAGCATCCCACAGCGCCTGCGCGCTGCCTTCCCACCTTTCCCAACCGCCTCTCTCCAGTTCTTCTTTTCCGCGGAGCCAGCAGGTCGTGTTTCCTGTCACCGCTAAAGAATTTCTTATTTTCTCATTTCTTATTTTTCTTTAGTCGCGTGCTGCCGTCTCGAGTACTGGTACCACCGGTCTTTTTCCTTTCTTTAAAAAAAAAACAAAAAAAACTTTCTTTCTGCTTCAGTGCATTTTCTTCTGTGGCCTTAGGCCTACAGTCTTTTTCCTCATGGAAAAGCCCGCCTCCGGGTTTAAAAAGTGCACAAAGTGCAGTGGCACTATTTCTATCACGGACACCCATGACTGGTGTCTAAAATATTTAGGTCCTGATCATTCCATCGCGGATTGTGAGTCCTGCTCCATGATGTCTAAAAGAGGGTTACAGAATCGAGCAGCCAAGCTCACTACACTGTTTCCCTCCGATGCAGCTTCTGTAGCATCGACGTCTTCCAGAGCTGCTTCTTCATCCCATGGATCTCAGGTAACAAAACTTAAGTCTGGTCGGTTCTCAAAGGGTACATCTCCCTCTAAGTATCGAGATGTACCCGAGCTCACTATTGAGGAATCCACACCGGCAAAATTACCCCGGCGGGAGGCTCCGGCTTCCAAAGCATTATCCATGGGGTCACAGGTTGACATCGATGGCACGGCCTCGACCGATCACCTGTTACAATGTTTTGGGGTACTGGCGGTTCTTAGTACCGACATCCAGACATTGGTGGCGTCGATGGATCAGAATATTCTGACCATGCAGCGTGCCATTACGGCCTTCATACAAGCTGCGACGCCCACGGTACAACAAACTCCGTTGTCGATTCCGGTTCCGGATCCAGCTCCGGTTCCGATACCAGTACCGCTTGCATCTGCATCAGCATCGACAGCAGCGATACGGTATTCAGTGATGCCTGTTAGTACCGATTCGGTACCAATGACTCCTGATGTCGATACCCCTCGGTACTCGTATCGGGCTTTGCGAGAGCATCCAGACAGTCGATACTTCAATTCCTCTGAAGAATCTGATTCATCAGAGGTTTCCATCGAGGCATCGGAGATCCGTCCTCAGGAACCCTCTTCTCCAAAAAGGAGAATGTCTCCTCCTGAGGACTTGTCTTTCCAGGACTTCATCAGGGAGGTGGCCAGAGGCCTGTCCATTGCAGTAGCCTCTGAAACTGAGCCCTGAGCCAAAAAATTGGATATTCTTCAATATCCTAAGGCTCCTAAAGAGGCAGCCATTTTACCAATACATGAGATTCTTTATGACCACATGTTGGGTATATGGGAAACTCCTCTTATCACCTCTCCTTTTTCTCGTAGGTTGGACACTATGTATCGTGTTCCTCCTTTCCTGGATTTCATAAGACTCAGCTTCCTCACCACTCTATTGTGGTAGAGTCTGCTATGAAAAAAATCAAGAGTACAAAAAGACACTCCTCTGCTCCTCCAGGAAGAGAATGCAGAACCTTAGATGCTTTTGGCAGGAAAATCTTCCAGGCCAGTATGCTTATAGCCAGAATCAACTCCTATAGTCTCTATATGGGGATGTTTCTGAAAGAAGTTACAGATCATCTAAACACCTTATCTCCTTTTATGTCAGAAGATAAGAGAGAAGAATATCTTACCTGGCTTAAACATGCACAGGATGTATCCAAATTTTCCAACCATGCAGCCTTTGACTCCTTTGAGGGTGCCAGTAGAGCTTCGGCTATTGCCATAGGCGCACGCAGAGTAGCTTGGTTACAAGCCTCTGATTTGGAATCCTGGGTATAGGATGGTCTAGGCAACCTTCCCTGTACAGGGGAAAATCTGTTTGGCAAAAATTGGCAGGCAAAAGCCACCCAGATGGATGCTGAAAATTCTGCTTTAGATAGACTCTCAAAGTCTACTACTACTCCTTTCAAAAAGAGGTTGTTCAAGAAAGGATCTTTCCCAAAAGAAGGGAAATTTTCTTCTGGTTATGGTCAGGCCTCTTCTCACGGTCGTTTTGCTACAAAGAGACAGCAACAACCAAAACAGGCCAAGCCTCAGGCTGCGAGGACTGCTACGGCCCAACAGCCTCAGCCTCCTCAGGGCCTTTGACTTTCCACTAGAGAACTTAGCATTTCTGGCTCTAGATCATCCAGAGCCTCTCACCATCCCAGGAAGGTTAGCTCACTTTGCTCCCAGATGGGAACAAATCACAGCAGAGCAATGGACCCTCTCCATCATAAGGGAGGGATACAAGCTACATTTCTTAAACCTTCCTCCCCACACCATGGTGAAACAGTTCAACTCTCCAACATCTCTTCTCGACCTTCTAGGTCAAGAGATTGCCACCCTTCTTGCCCAAGGGGCTGTAGAAGAAGTACCCCTTCTTCAACAGGGCTCAGGGTTCTACTCCCCCTATTTTCTCATCCCAAAGAAAACAGGGGGCTACAGACCCATCCTAGATCTCAGAGAGTTGAACAAGTTTCTATGCAAGGAGAAATTCAAGATGATTTCTCTTGGAACTCTCCTTCCATACCTCCAGAGTCAGGACTCGCTTTGTTCTCTAGATCTCAAGGATGCGTACACCCATGTCCTCATCCATCCAACACACAGAAGGTTCCTTCGGTTTCTTTACCAAGGAAAGCACTACCAATACAGAGTGCTTCCTTTCGGTCTGGCCTCTGCTCCAAGAGTGTTCACAAAATGCATGGAAGTGGTAGCTGCATTTTTACGCACTCTAGGGATATTCGTATTCCCATATCTGGACGACTGGCTCATCCGAGCTCCATCCCAGTCAGAGGCCCAGACTTCCCTGGCCTGCACAAGGCGTGTTCTTCAGTATCTGGGACTGGTAATCAACGTTCCAAAATCCCATGTCACCCCTTCTCAGTCTCTAGAGTTCATAGGGGCCTTACTGGATACCACAACTGCAAGGGCCTATCTTCCCCAGGCCCGTTGCCTACGCTTGGTGCATTTAGCCTCCCAGATTCAGTTAAAATCCCATTTAACTGCTCGAAAGATGTTACAACTCTTAGGCCACATGGCATCCACGGTGCATGTGGTTCCTTACGCTCGCCTTCACATGAGGGCAGTTCAGTGGACCCTATCCACCCAATGGACCCAGGCATCAGGTTGCCTGTCAGACAAAATAGCAACCTCCAGTCGCCTCTTTTGGTCCCTCCACTGGTGGAAGTCCACTCAAAATCTGTTGCTGGGGTCCCCCTTTCAACAGGTGTTACCCCAAGCAACCCTTACAACAGATGCCTCTCCAAAGGGTTGGGGAGCTCATCTACAAGATCTCTCGACCCAAGGTATCTGGTCTCCACAGGAGACATCTCTACATATCAACCTCTTAGAGCTCAGAGCAATCTTTCTGGCTCTCAGAGTCTTCCACACCCTGCTCAGCTACAAGACAGTCCTCATCCACATGGACAACCAGGTAGCCATGTTCTTCGTGAACAAGCAGGGAGGGACTGGCTCTCTGTCACTTTGCAACGAAGCTATGAGATTGTGGGCCTTCGCCAGAGAGCATCAAATCCATCTCATGGCAGTGTATCTTCCAGGGGTTCAAAACTCTTGGGCAGACAGACTCAGTCAAGTTCTGTTTCCAGACGAATGGTCCCTTCATGGGGACCAGATAGCCAAGATGTTTCAGATTTGGGGTACCCCAGACATAGACCTGTTTGCAAGTCCGTGGAATGCCAAACTTCCCCGGTTTTGTTCCAGGATTCCATGTCAGGGAGTTCAGGCTAGGGATGCCTTCCTCCTTCATTGGGGGCAAGACTTCCTCTATGCCTTTCCACCTATTCCCCTCATCCCCAAGACTCTGTTCAAGCTTCAGAGAGACAAGGGGTCTATGATCCTCATAGCACCAAGTGTGGTACCCTCTACTTCTGCATCTCTCTTAAGCTCCCTCCCTGGACCTGGGGTCTGCTCCAGATCTCCTCTCCCAGGAGGAGGGAACCTTGTGGCACCCAAATCCTCAGTCTCTTCATCTCAGGGCCTGGTTGCTGAAGGCCTAGACCTTCAGGATTTACACCTTTCTCAGCAAGTGAAGGATATCCTTCATGCTTCCAGAAAGCCTTCCACCAGACGTTCCTATGCTTTTAAATGGAAAAGGTTTTCCATTTGGTGTGCAGAGAAGGGTCTCAACACTCTTGCAATACCTTTGAATTCCTTACTAGACTATTTGCTGCATTTATCCCATGCAGGCCTTAAAACAAATTCAATCAGAGTCCATTTGAGTGCTATTGCAGCATCCCTTAAGCCTCTCAATGGACAACCTATTTCCTCTCATCCTCTTATAGCAAGATTCATGAGAGGCCTTCTTTTGACTAAACCTCCCATTAGACCACCTCCAGTGGCATGGGACTTGAATCTGGTTCTTGGCCAGCTTATGAAGCCACCCTTTGAACCCTTAGCCACTACCTCCTTGAAATTCCTTTCCTGGAAGGTTATTTTTCTCATTGCAGTCACCTCAGCTCGCCGTACCAGTGAGTTGCAAGCTTTAGTGGCTAATCCTCCTTATACAAGGTTCCATCATGACAAGGTAGTCCTCAGAACTAATCCACACTTTATGCCTAAAGTGGTCTCACCTTTTCATCTGAACCAGGAGGTGTATTTACCTGTCTTTTTTCCAGGACCTCTTGCATCAAGTGCAGAGAGGAATCTTCATACCCTGGATTGTAAAAGAGCACTTGCTTTCTACTTACAAAGGACACAGCAACATAGAAAGTCCTCTCAACTTTTTGTTGCTTTTGATCCTTCTCATTTAGGACTTCCAGTCTCTAAGAGAACTCTGTCCAATTGGATTGCTCAGTGTATTTCCTTCGCCTACCAGAGTAAGAACCTTTCTCTGGAGGGCCATGTCACAGCTCACAATGTGAGGGCCATGGCAACCTCTATGGCTCATCTAAACTCTGTGTCCATCGACCAAATCTGTCGAGCGGCCACCTGGGCATCGGTTCATACCTTCACAGCCCATTACTGCTTGGACAAGGACTCCCGCCGGGATGCCTTGTTTGGTCAGGCTGTTCTCAAACACCTGTTCTATACCTAATCAACTCCTACCCTCCATCCCTGACTGGATGCCTGAGATTCATGGGTGGAGGTGGAGCCCTTCGCAGGGACTCACAATCTGGGTGATCTCCCAGGAATCTCTAGCTGGGGAGTCTCATATGTGAAGACTCATTCCTGCTTGTTCCTGGAGATAGCACAGTTACTTACCTGTAACAGGTGATCTCTGGGAACAGCAGGAATAAGTCTTCACAACCCACCCACCTCCCCTAGGAGTTGTATCTCTCTATCTATCTTTCCTTTCTCCAGGACCAAGCAGGAAGTCAGTCCTCACATATGGGTGACGTCGGCGCCGACGGAGCCCTCGCGGAGCAATTTTCCCCAGCTTTCACAGAAAGCCTTTGGGAATTGCAGCGCGCATGCGCGGTCGCCTTCCCGCCCAAGGGTGCCATCTTAGCCAGTCTTCTTTTTTCCGCGGAGCCCTACAGACGTACCCGTCGTGTCCCCGCTAAAAAAGTTGATTTTCGTGAGTTTTACTCGTTTTTCAATTCGGTTCGACGCCGGTCGTTTTCCTGCCCGGACTCGCGACGCCGTTGCGAGTCCTTCACTTATTTTTCGGTTTTTCTGATTTTGGTCAGTTTCGTTTTCGGTTTTTCACTGGCAGCCCGGTCCTTTGACCTTGCAGGGGCCCTTTTTCCCCCGATGGCTGCCAGTGGTTTCAAGCGGTGTGGTCAGTGTGACAGAAATAGGTCACTCACTGACACACACGATAATTGCCTCCGCTGCCTGGGCCCGGATCATGAAGAAATGATCTGTGGAGCCTGTGGCAAAATGTCCTCCAAAGCGTTGAGGAGTCGGCGGCATCAGCGGGATAGAATCTTCGCTGACCCCAGTCGTACCCGGACCTCGTCGGAGGCCTCGGCATCCAGAGGCTCCAGCTCTGAACATCGCCGAAGCTCCTCCGACAGGGGTTCTCCCTCCGGAGACCATCGACAGAAGACAAAACCCGCGAGGGCGGCGTCGGTGGACGCTCCTGGCTCCGCGAGGGCCAGGTCGCATAGCCCCGACAGCCGCCCCGGGTCTTTGGAGAAGGAGCACCTCCCGAAGCGACCTCGCCTGGAGTCGGAGTTGCCTGCTCGGGTAAGTCCTGTGGTCCTTCTGGACTCGCCTCCGAGAGGTCCGACGTCGGGCCCGACGCCGTCGGGGCCCGAGTCGGGGACTGCTGGGTCACCTGAGGTCGGACTCAGGTTGACGGCCTTGGAGAGCAGACTATCTGCCTTCATGGACCAGCAGCGGGCACTGATCGCTAGCCTCGCTGGCGCCGCTGCCCCGACCGCCGGGACGTCGACGTCTAAGTCGACCCCGGAGACCGAGCCAATCCTCGAGTCCATGCGAACTCGAGTCGATCCTCGGTCGAGGTCACCCTCGGCCTCCCGTTCGGGACCGAGGTCGTCGCCGCCGACTCCCTTGGCGTTGGGGCGGCCGACGCCTCCGCCTGCCCGAGCCGACCCCACTGATTCCTCCTCGGAGTCGGTCTGGGAGTCTGAAGAGGAGGAGTCACCTGATTCCTTTCGGACTCGGTGTGTCCCCTCGGACTCACCTGAGTCCGAACCTCGGAAACAGTCCCCTCCGGAGGATGCCCGGTTCTCGGACTTCGTCAGGGATATGGCCAACGCTTTGGCCTTCCCAGCGGATCCCGAGGAGGAGCCTCGAGCCGAAGAGCTCGACGCCCTTCAGTACGACTCTCCCGCCCGGGAGCACTTTACTGTATCGGTGCCTCCCATGCTGGAACGACTACTCTTCCGCATGTGGGAGAGTCCGGCCTCGTCGCCGGTATTGAGCAAGTGGGTCGATTCCATCTATCGAGTCCGCAAGAGTCCTGGCTTCCAAAAAGCACAGCTACCACACCATTCCATGGTAGTGGAATCGGCCATGCATAGGCTGAAGAGCCAGAAAATGCACTCCTCGGTGCCCCCTGGCAGGGAGGCCCATAACCTGGATGGCCTTGGTAAGAAGTGTTTCCAGGGCTCTATGCTGGCTTGTCGTGTCCAGACCTACCAGCTATACATGGGCATGTATCTCCGAGACCTGGCTAAAGAGCTAGCCGGATTCTCTGCTGGACTGTCCGAGGAACCTTTGCGGAGGTTCCTAGCCTTAACATCTGGTATTCGGGAATGCTCCAAATTCATGTCCCGAGCAGCCTATGATGGCTTTGAAGCATCGGCTCGTGTGGCTGCAGCCGGCATCGGTGCCCGCCGACAGGCTTGGCTTCAGTCGTCTGACCTTGAGCCTTGGGTGCAGGACAAGTTGGTCGATGTCCCCTGCAGAGGTGAGAACCTCTTTGGCAAGCCCATGGCGGAAAAGGCTGCACAAATCGAGACGGAGACTCTCACCAGGACCAGGCTTTCTAGGAAGACCTCCGCCCCTTCCCAGAAAAGGGCTCGGGAAAAAAGTCCTTTTACCCGAGAAAGGCGGCTGCCTACAAACACTACCCCCAATATCAGGCCCCTCCAGCTCCCCAACAGGGTCAGCAGGCCAAGGGACGGGGTAACGGGTCCCGTAGGCAGCAAGCCCCCAAGCCTGCACCACCAGCCCCTGCTCAGCAGGGTGGGGGTTTTTGACTTCCTCAGCATAGCCTCTCCCCCTCAGCTGGTCCCTCCCAGCACCGGAGGCCGGCTGGTTCACTTCGCCCACAGGTGGTCCAACATCACTTCAGATGCCTGGGTGCTTCAAGTCGTGCGAGAAGGATATCTTCTCCACTTCCATCAGGTCCCTCCCTCTTATTTTCCGGGAGAACCTCCGCGACTCCCTCTGCACAGGGACTTACTCCTTCAGGAGTTAGCAAGTCTTCTTCAGGACCAGGCTGTGGAACCGGTGCCCCACCACCTGAGAGGTCAAGGCTTTTATTCCAGGTATTTCCTAATACCAAAAAGGACAGGAGGCCTAAGACCCATCCTGGACTTGCGCAACCTCAACAAGTTCCTTGTGCGGGAAAAGTTCAAGATGCTTACCCTTGGAATCCTTCTGCCCTACCTCCAGCAGGGAGATTGGCTATGCTCCTTGGATCTAAAGGATGCCTACACGCACATCCTCATCCACCCAAGCCACCGCCAATACCTAAGGTTTGTGGTGGCCGGAAATCACTACCAGTACAGAGTACTGCCCTTTGGCCTGTCCTCCGCACCGCGAGTCTTCACAAAATGTCTCGCGGTGGTGGCGGCCTATCTCAGGTTTCACGGCCTCTATGTCTTTCCGTACCTCGACGACTGGCTCATCAGAGCGTCGTCCCCTCCGGCAGTCACCAATACCACACACCGCACGGTGACTCTTCTGCAGTACTTGGGCTTTGTCATAAACTTCGCAAAGTCCACTTTGCTCCCCTCACAGAATCTCGAGTTCATCGGCGCAAGACTGCACACTCCTCAGGCTCGAGCTTTCCTGCCTCTCGACAGGGCTCAACGGCTCATGGACCTAGCCGGCCGTCTTCGCAGCCAGTCCCTGGTCTCCGCCAGGCGCTTCCTGAGACTACTCGGCCATATGGCTTCCACCGTCCACGTGACCCCCAATGCTTGCCTGAATATGCGGCCGGCTCAATGGTGCCTTCGCAAGCAGTGGCAACAAGCCACCGGCGGGCTAGCCGACTTAGTGCGCCTCTCCAGACCGCTGGCCTCTTCCCTACAGTGGTGGCTTCATCGGCCGAACCTGGTGCTCGGAATACCTTTTCAGTCGCCTCAGCCGACTCAAGTGCTGACGACCGATGCTTCCCTCCTGGCCTGAGGAGCTCATTGCCAGGGGGCATGTACTCAAGGTCTTTGGACCGCGTGGGAATCTGCTCAACAGATCAACTTCCTGGAGCTCAGAGCTATTCGTCTGGCGCTCAAGGCTTTCTCCCACCTGACTTCTCACCAGTCCGTCCTTTTCCAGACGGACAATCAAGTTGCCATGTTCTACGTGAACAAGCAGGGCGGCACGGGCTCCTTCCTTCTCTGCCGAGAAGCTCAAAAGCTCTGCTCTTGGGCCGTCAGTCACAGCATTCTTCTCAAAGCAGTTTATCTCCCAGGCCAGGAGAATTGCCTAGTGGACAAACTCAGCAGGATACTCCAGCCGCACGAGTGGCGTCTGGATCCCTTGGTAGTCCAGAAACTCTTTCTGAAGTGGGGCCTCCCCACGATGGATCTCTTTGCCAGTCCTCTCAACCGGCAACTTCCTCGCTTCTGCTCGCGTCAGCCACATCCCCTTCGGGTAGCGGCAGATGCATTTCTGCTCTCATGGTCGGAAAACCTTCTCTATGCTTTTCCTCCCATCCCGCTGGTCTCCCGAACTCTGTTCAAGGTTCTCTGGGACAAAGCGTCCATGATCCTGGTGGCTCCTCGCTGGCCCAGACAGCCGTGGTTCCCACTCCTGTTGCAACTAGCGGTAGAGGATCCGTTCCCTCTGGGGTTTCAACCGGATCTCCTAACACAGGATCAGGGGTCTCTGCTACACCCCAACCTCAGATCTCTCAATCTAATGGCCTGGCGGCTGAAAGGGTAGTCCTTGCTCCCCTTCTCCTGCCCGCAGAGGTGGAAGAGGTCGTCCTAGCTTCTCGGCGACCTTCTACCCGCAAATGCTACGCCCTTAAATGGCGTCGCTTTTCCGTTTGGTGTGTACAGCAGTCTCAGGATCCCTTCTCCTGCTCGGTGTCGGTGATCTTGCAGTACCTGCTCTACCTCTCTAACATGGGACTTAAGTCCAACTCCGTCAAAGTTCACCTCAGTGCTCTTTCAGCACACCATGTGCCGGTGGACGGCAGACCTCTTTCCAGCGACCCTCTTGTAGCACGGTTTCTCCGAGGTCTCCTTCTACTAAAACCACCTCTGCGCCCGCCAGCACCTGACTGGGATCTGAATGTGGTTTTACAGCGGATCACCTGTCCGCCTTTTGAACCGATGGCTACCTGTTCTCTGCGTTTTCTTTCGTGGAAAACCTTATTCCTGATAGCCCTCACTTCCGCTAGACGCGTAAGTGAATTGCAGGCCCTCGTGTCTGATCCTCCCTTCACTCGGTTCTACAAAATAGGGTAGTCCTACGGACTCACCCAAAATTCCTTCCAAAAGTTGTCTCCCCTTTTCACATCAATCAGGAGGTGGTACTTCCAACCTTCTTTCCCAGGCCTCACTCCAGCCGAGCTGAACGAGTCCTGCATACCCTGGACTGTAGAAGGGCATTGAACTTCTACCTTGACCGTACGCGGGAGCACCGTAAAGCTGCTCAGCTTTTTGTGTCTTTTGACCCCAATAAATTGGGGCTCCCGGTCTCCAAGCGTACCCTGTCCATCTGGGTTGCTGACTGTATCGCTTGGGCTTATGGGGCAGCCGGACTCTCCTTAGAAAGTCGAGTCACGGCTCATTGTGTTCGGGCGAAGGCTACGTCAGTGGCTTACCTCCGCTCTGTTCCGCTGGCAGACATCTGCCGGGCCGCTACTTGGTCTTCGAGCCAGACTTTTGCGGTCCATTACTGTCTCGAGAGGGAGTCCCGCAGGGACAGTGCTTTCGGACAGGCAGTCCTCCGAAATCTCTTCGAGGTTTGAGCAACTCCTACCCTCCATCCGGGATGGGGGCTACCGGTGGGTAATAATTCAGCGAAGATTCCATCCTTCTGTACTGCCGAGCTAGAGGGAGCTCATTTTTGTGCTTAGGGTCTCCGGTAGCCTTAAGCTTGGGAGTCCCATATGTGAGGACTGACTTCCTGCTTGGTCCTGGAGAAAGCGTAGTTACTCACCTGTAACAGGTGTTCTCCAGGAGCAGCAGGAATCAGTCCTCACAACCCTCCCTCCTCCCCGTGGAGTTGCAATCATCTGCTTAAGTTTTTTTTTGCAAATTTTTATGCTGTCTTTTAGCTATGTCATCAGACTGGCTAAGATGGCACCCTTGGGCGGGAAGGCGACCGCGCATGCGCGCTGCAATTCCCAAAGGCTTTCTGTGAAAGCTGGGGAAAATTGCTCCGCGAGGGCTCCGTCGGCGCCGACGTCACCCATATGTGAGGACTGATTCCTGCTGCTCCTGGAGAACACCTGTTACAGGTGAGTAACTACGCTTTCCTCTCTCTCTCTTTGTCTCAGCTTTAAAACGCGAACTGGAGAGAGGCGGTTGGGAAAGGCGGGAAGGCAGCACGCAGGCGCTGTGGGATGCTCCCAAAAGCTTTCCTTTTGGATGCTGGGGAGCGTTCCCGCGCAGGCTCCGTCGGTACCGGCGATACCCATATGTGAAGACTTATTCCTGCTGTTCCCAGAGATCACCTGTTACAGGGAAGTAACTGTGCTTTATTTTTTGAAAATACATAACTAGGCTAATTTATGCATTCACCAGCAAGCCCATAATTGCCTTTGAATATCAATCTGATAGGCCATAATTATTCCTTTTATTTATTTATTTATTTTATTTAAAAGCTTTTCTATACCGCGCTCTTTAAAATCAGTGCGGTTTACAATTAACTTATCCTTGTACAATGAGGGAGGACCTGCATTGTACTTACATTGAACGGGAAACATAACTTGGAACTGTAACTGGGGCAACTATATACAGGATGAGCCCTTTGTCCCTACAGCGTTCAACGGTAAGGCTGGGACTCATAACTATTTACAAAGCTTGTCATATGTTTACAGTTATTTAGACTTACTTTATTTACGTTTGTTATCAGTTCGTTGCTCTTCTAGCGTAACTTAGCGAAGACACTTCCAGGAGGCCTTAGCCTCTGAATGTAAAACTCAAGATATTTGGTATATATCACATGGGAAAACTAAGAGCAATAGCTTAGCCTATTTTCAAATACTTAAAAATCAACACTAATGTCTTAGATTTAGCTTGTGTGTCACCATTTTATTTGACTTCAGTAGCATTTGAACTCCCATGCATGTCCAGAGGGATTTAAGAAAGTTCTTTGCTGACCTCTTTATTCATGTGTTTGACTCATGAATTGTTGTCCTCAAAAAAAAACTGTTATGGGTAATGGACTTTGATTTCTCTGCTTTTGAGAGCTTGCTGTCTGTGAGTACCTGAGGCAGTTGATAAGTGACTTGCTCAGGATCATGATTGCCAAATAGAAGAAGCAGGATATGATCCTGGGTGTCTTTATTCCCAGTCCATTATTACTCCTATTAATCATTTCTGTAGCACAACCACAGCATCCCCTGGCTTCAAGATTTCGTTCTTCTGTTACACAGGTTTCTCAAGAATAACATGTTTGATTCATATGGAACACTGCCAGAGTCAACAATAAAACTCTCACAGCAACAGTTGCAGAAGTAGAGTATTAACTTAGCACTCAACATACAAAAAGCATTCTGTTCAAATTCTGGTCTCACATCAGTGACAGCACCACTAACTCCCTCCACTGCCAGACATTGTGTGCATCATAACACAAAACTCTGCAAATGGACAATCAACACAATAGGGGTAAATGGGAAAGGGATTTCGGTGTAGAATAGGTGGAAGAGGAATGGTAGCGGATAACCATGAGCATTGCCAAGTTTTCAATAGCTCACTGTTAACAAAACTGGATTAGAGATAATAACACTTTACTTCTCTGAGGTCTCAGTTTAAAAGAGCACTGCCATCAAGACTCACGCCTCAGTATAGCGAAGTGCTTTGTCACATCAACGACCTCTTAAAAAGACAAAACTCTAATCTTACAATAAATAAGATACAAGCACGACAATACGCGCTGTTTCAACTTCCCAGATTAGAGATGTCAGTATTGCTCTTTTGATCCCAACGTCAATCCCCGGTACCACTGAAACGTTTCACATATGAAGTTTCCTCAGGGGATCTTACTACATCTACAAGAAAACAAAATAATAAAACAAACCAAATCAATAACCTCCAATCCTATCACTATAATCTAACACAACCCACAACCAAACAATTAACTAAAAACCTCTCGTTAAAATCTTACCGCATCTGCTGCCCACGCTTTAACTCAATGCGGTCTCAATCCACTCCCAAATTCGTGAAAGCACCAACCGCCTCTATGAAAAAATGCCGCGCATGTCAAATGGCCTTCAGAACTCCATTTTTAAAGGCCCTCCTCCATAGCTGGCGTCACCATGTGACGTCCTGCTATCACCATACCCCATAACTTTCAACGCGCGATTAAACCTCTGTCCTAGCCACTGAACCAAAACTCTAATCACTCTATTCAAAGCTGTTACCTCCCTAAAATGTTACAACACTAAACACGCAATCCAAAAATGGAATTAACATTACAGCAATAGCATTAATGAACCCTTCCCTCGTAAACCACTTGCGTGGTCAAAGATCTACCTTCAGAGCAAATTACCTCAATTTGTGTCACCGGCAGAGTGCTGATCAAAAACTCGCACTAAACACATGCCGACCATTCTATAACGCTGTTAAGTCCCCTGGGCTCCAGAGTATTTAAATTGTAAATCAATCTTTGTTCATGTCTAATAAGGACCTGATCAAGAGTCTTACCTGCCTGCCCCTGCTTTACCCTATCCAAACACAAACAACGCAACTGTTCAAAAATATGGCTCTTTTGTACACAGTGCAGCACAATAGGGGCCTCAAGGACCTTCCGAGTCAAACGGCTACGGTGTTCCCTCATACGTACACGGAACGATCTTGTAGTTTTTCCTATGTAACATAACCCGCAAGGGCAGATTATCGCATAGACTACATTAGAGGAGTCACAAGTAGTGTCGTATTTCAATTGAATAGTTACTCCCTGATACTCAAATACCGTGGCTGTAATCGTGATATCACAAATGTCACACGAGCCGC
The DNA here is from genome assembly GCA_033557465.1 of Ichthyophis bannanicus. Classification (NCBI taxonomy): domain Eukaryota; kingdom Metazoa; phylum Chordata; class Amphibia; order Gymnophiona; family Ichthyophiidae; genus Ichthyophis; species Ichthyophis bannanicus. Next base: position 580,172,312 of record CM066034.1, on the reverse strand, counting down.
AACTCCTATGGCCCACCCGCTGACTAAATACAGGATCCTCTACAATAGATGGCAAAACGGCTGGACTCAACCATTCCTTTAAGTTACGATGCCTTTGCCATACACAATGCGCCGTTTTGCCCCGTAATCCTGGTACAGCTGCCAGAATATTCCGGTGCTTCTTTAACACTTTCTGAATATCAGCGCTCAATGGAGAGTATTTTGTGACAAAGTTAACATTATCCTCATCGAATTCATCTATCTTACGCGGGGGTTTCCCTTCTAAGAGAGCAGCGCGATGATTAAACAACGCTCGTGGATACGCCCATTTGATTATCCCACTAGGATATCCCCTCTGTTCAAAATTATTATATAACTGTCTAGATTTAATCTTAAAGTCTGCCCTGCTAGAACAGTTGCGACGGGAGGAGTGGCCTAGTGGTTAGGACAAGGTACTTCAGGCCGGAGGGCCGGGGGTTCAAGTCCCACCTGGGGACAGCAATCTCAGGCCGGAGGGACTGGGATTTCTAGTCCTATAGGTACTCCTTGTGGTCTTGGGTAAGCCACTTAACCCTCCATTGCCCATGTTCCCTGTAAGTATTAGCGTATGTGTGTCATATCCCCTCGTGTTAAATGTATCTCCCAATTGACCGCTTTGACCCGGTGAAAAGCGGGATATAAATACAGCTAAATAAAATAAATAAATAAATAAAAATTGAGAAAAAGGAAGTCCTTCCATTAAGCGTCTGGGGTGCATTCTTCCAAACTGAAGGAAGGTGACCCTATCGGTAAATTTTTTTATAAACAGTCATCTCCCATCCATTCAGCCCCCTCATTACTCAAACATCTAAATAATTAAGGGTATTACTATGGTAAGTGTGGGTGAATTTAATGTTAACATCACAATTATTGAGCCAATTTATAAACTCTAGCAGGGATTCCTCAGTGCCTTTCCACAGGAGAAAAATGTCATCAATGTATCGCTTCCACAAAACAATATGGATGGCATATTCCGAGGAAATAACTCAACGCTGTTCAAACAAGCCCATATAAAAATTGGCAATCGACGGTGCGCAAGTAGCGCCCATCGCCACTCCAGAATTTTGTTGATAAAGTACTCCCTGAAAGACAAAATAGTTATGACAAATAGCCAACCTCGCTAGACTAATGAGAAATTCCCATTGAACTACAGAGACATCCCTACGTTGTCTCAACACCCGCTCCACTACATCCATTGCTGCCTCCTGTGGGATGTTAATATATAATGAGACCACGTCTAACGTGACCAAGATAACATCCTGCTGTCCCGACAATGCTGAAAATTCATTCAAGATATTAAGGAAATGAGTAGTGTCCTTTAAATATGAAGGAACAGTGACTAATAGGGGGCGTAAAAAAAAGAGTCCACAAATGTAGATAACGGTTCCAAAACACTACCACGAGTGGACACTATCGGTCTTCCTGGGGGTTTGGAAAGATTCTTGTGGATTTTATGGACAAGATAAAATTTTGCCGTCTCAGGAGCCTTGACATTCAAATATCTAAATTCCTGCCTTGTGATTACATGCGCTGCTAGTGCTGCTGAAGTAAGATGCTGTATTTCCTTCTGTAATTCCAATACTGGATCCTGTTGTAAAACTGAATAGACCTGTAGATCTTGCAACTGAGTCATTGCCTCTGCTATGTAGTCATCTCTTGCTAGTATCACAATGGCCCCTCCCTTGTTGGCCCTCCTAATCACTATATCAGTACGAGTATGTAAATCATGTAATGTACGACGCTCTTCTATAGTCAGCGCAGTTCGCCGTAGTTTTTGAGTCCTTTCCAATTGCCTATAGAAGAGCGTCGTACATTACATGATTTACATACTCGTACTGATATAGTGATTAGGAGGGCCGACAAGGGAGGGGCCATTGTGATACTAGCAAGAGATGACTACATAGCAGAGGCAATGACTCACTTGCAAGATCTACGGGTCTATTCAGTTTTACAACAGGATCCAGTATTGGAATTACAGAAGGAAATACAGCATCTTACTTCAGCAGCACTAGCAGCGCATGTAATCACAAGGCAGGAATTTAGATATTTGAATGTCAAGGCTCCTGAGACGGCAAAATTTTATCTTGTCCCTAAAATCCACAAGAATCTTTCCAAACCCCCAGGAAGACCGATAGTGTCCACTCGTGGTAGTGTTTTGGAACCGTTATCTACATTTGTGGACTCTTTTTTACGCCCCCTATTAGTCACTGTTCCTTCATATTTAAAGGACACTACTCATTTCCTTAATATCTTGAATGAATTTTCAGCATTGTCGGGACAGCAGGATGTTATCTTGGTCACGTTAGACGTGGTCTCATTATATATTAACATCCCACAGGAGGCAGCAGTGGATGTAGTGGGGCGGGTGTTGAGACAACGTAGGGATGTCTCTGTAGTTTAACGGGAATTTCTCATTAGTCTAGTGAGGTTGGCTATTTGTCATAACTATTTTGTCTTTCAGGGAGTACTTTATCAACAAAATTCTGGGGTGGCGATGGGCGCTACTTGCGCCCCGTCGATTGCCAATTTTTATATGGGCTTGTTTGAACAGCGTTGAGTTATTTCCTCGGAATATGCCATCCATATTGTTTTGTGGAAGCCATACATTGATGACATTTTTCTCCTGTGGAAAGGCACTGAGGAATCCCTGCTAGAGTTTATAAATTGGCTCAATAATTCCTTTTTCCCAATTTTTGCGTTTTCGTCGCAACTGTTCTAGCAGGGCAGACTTTAAGATTAAATCTAGACAGTTATATAATAATTTTGAACAGAGGGGATATCCTAGTGGGATAATCAAACGGGCGTATTCACGAGCGTTGTTTAATCATCGCGCTGCTCTCTTAGAAGCGAAACCCCCGCATAAGATAGATGAATTCGATGAGGATAATGTTAACTTTGTCACAAAATACTCTCCATTGAGCGCTGATATTCAGAAAGTGTTAAAGAAGCACCGGAATATTCTGGCAGCTGTACCAGAATTACGGGGCAAAACGGTGCGTTGTGTATGGCAACGGCATCGTAACTTAAAGGAATGGTTGAGTCTAGCCGTTTTGCCGTCTGTTGTAGAGGATCCTGTATTTAGTCAGCGGGTGGGCCATAGGAGTTGCGGCTCGTGTGACATTTGTGTTATCACGATTACAGCCACGGTATTTGAGTATCAGGGAGTAACTATTCAATTGAAATACGACACTACTTGTGACTCCTCTAATGTAGTCTATGCGATAATCTGCCCTTGCGGGTTATGTTACATAGGAAAAACTACAAGATCGTCCCGTGTACGTATGAGGGAACACCGTAGCCGTTTGACTCGGAAGGTCCTTGAGGCCCCTATTGTGCTGCACTGTGTACAAAAGAGCCATATTTTTGAACAGTTGCGTTGTTTGTGTTTGGATAGGGTAAAGCAGGGGCAGGCAGGTAAGACTCTTGATCAGGTCCTTATTAGACATGAACAAAGATTGATTTACAATTTAAATACTCTGGAGCCCAGGGGACTTAACAGCGTTATAGAATGGTCGGCATGTGTTTAGTGCGAGTTTTTGATCAGCACTCTGCCGGTGACACAAATTGAGGTAATTTGCTCTAAAGGTAGATCTTTGACCACGCAAGTGGTTTACGAGGGAAGGGTTCATTAATGCTATTGCTGTAATGTTAATTCCGTTTTTGGATTGCGTGTTTAGTGTTGTAACATTTTAGGGAGGTAACAGCTTTGAATAGAGTGATTAGAGTTTTGGTTCAGTGGCTAGGATAGAGGTTTAATCGCGCGTTGAAAGTTATGGGGTATGGTGATAGCAGGACGTCACATGGTGACGTCAGCTATGGAGGAGGGCCTTTAAAAATGGAGTTCTGAAGGCCATTTGACATGCGCGGCGTTTTTTCATAGAGGCGGTTGGTGCTTTCATGAATTTCGGAGTGGATTGAGACCGCATTGAGTTAAAGCGTGGGCAGCAGATGCGGTAAGATTTTAACGAGAGGTTTTTAGTTAATTGTTTGGTTGTGGGTTGTGTTAGATTATAGTGATAGGATTGGAGGTTATTGATTTGATTTGTTTTATTATTTTGTTTTCTTGTAGATGTAGTAAGATCCCCTGAGGAAACTTCATATGTGAAACATCTCAGTGGTACCGGGGATTGACGTTGGGATCAAAAGAGCAATACTGACATCTCTAATCTGGGAAGTTGAAACAGCGCGTATTGTCATGCTTGTATCTTATTTATTGTAAGATTAGAGTTTTGTCTTTTTAAGAGGTCGTTGATGTGACAAAGCACTTTGCTATACTGAGGCGTGAGTCTTGATGGCAGTGCTCTTTTAAACTGAGACCTCAGAGAAGTAAAGTGTTATTATCTCTAATCAAGTTTTGTTAACAGTGAACAATTTTTTCATATTTTTATATAGTTTGCTCGTTCAAGAATTTGAGGGCCATAACGTTTTAAGTTTTCAATAGCGGCAGATATGGTGGAAAATAATTATAAGCTGAATGTTGGTATAACTGCAAGGAACGGGGAACATTATTCCACATTCCTTAGCGTCCCTCTAGTCCAGTCCCGGAACCATAGAGTTGTGAACCTCCACCAGCAGCTTTGGAGACTGAACATCTTCATCTCTTTGATCATCCAGCTATATGCAGCCCCAAGGACCGCCCACACATCAGTATCTCAGTCTCCAAGCAGCTTGGAAGTCAGAGCCCAGAACTGGGCTCCTTAGGAACAAATAAGCAGAGCTTTAGTGTTTTATTATTTTCTAGATTTAGTTGCTGGGCTGCTGCTGTGGAGGAAATCTTTGACTATGTCCCTTCTGTCTTTCTCTAATCTGTTTTTTTCTTTCTGTCTCTCTCAGTCTCCCCATAGGTCAAACAAGCAGGGGAGTTGCACAGGACACAGGTCTCCTTTCTACCTAACCCCCTTGGTGGGTGAGGAGAAGGTTGAAGACGATTACAGGCAGCAATTGAATACAGCAGTAGGCTCTGAGGGTCCCCTGACTGATTTAGGGGTTCCCCGAGCTGCCCTGAGCGGTTATTACTCTGTTATTGACTCTGATAACTGCTACTCAGAGCTTGTGACAGGCACGCTGGACAGCACTCTCAGTGTTTTGACCCCCCCTCCACTCCTGTGTGTGGGTGAGTAGAGTTTGAAGCTTGTTCTTTCTAAAGGCAGTGGTGGAGGCCTTGGGGTGGCCTGGAATCAGCTCTGGGGAGTGTTTTAGACCTTTTGGGTATTTTTTCTGGTCCTTTTTTTGGCGGGATCGGTCCGGTGGCCATTTTGGATTTTTTTCAAAGTTGTTTTTCTTCGTGTTTTTTTTTTAGGGATAGGAGCTTCGTTTTTGCATTTCTTGGTCAGATTTCAGCTAATTGACTCCAGCTTTATCTAATCCTGCAATTTGGAGCGTTTTTGAGCACTTTTAAAATCGCAATTTTTTTTTTCTGCTCTGTTTGCTTCAGCAAGGTGTTCCTGCTTTGCTGGCAAAGGGCTGTGTGCATAGCCATGCCTCCTAGTCCTCGGTGTCTGGTCTGTGGCATTCGTAGAAGTAGTAATTTGGCAGCCCGAGTCTGTGCCACTTGTTATGCTGTGGGTGCTGGCATGGAGGATCCTCTGGAGGGCTCCAGTGCAGATCTCCCACCTGTATCTACAGAAGGGACATCAGAGCAGGCAGAGACGGTCCTTGGTCCAGGGATTTCTGCGGTGCCGGAGCGCCTGTTGGCGGGGGGCGTCCGGGAGGGATCCCTGGGAGTTCCACCCGCCTTTTCTCTCTCATGCAGGAGGCTCTGGCTCTCTTGCAGCCGGCGGGGGGAGGCTCGGTCCTGCCCCGCCGTGGGCTAAAGCGTCCACTTTCAGTGGAGGGAGACACTGGTCCACAAAAGAAGAGCCGGCCCCCGAGTGTTGCGGATTCTGCGTTTCCTGGGGACGAGTCACTGGATATAGCCTGCTGGTATCTCCCATCAGCCTCCAGTGTGTCCAGTCTCCTTGCAGCAGGAGGACATAGTGAGCCTAGCTTCTGGGCTCACTTGGGGGGAACAGATAGGAGTATTTAGTGTGACAAATGCTGATTTTACTTTTGATTTTTACCTTTAATTTACAGTAATTTTAAATTTGAGCCTGGTTCTTTAAATTAGTAGCAGTTCTTGCCTTCCCTCCTTGTCAGTGGTTTTCACTTGCTGCAGGCATTTGCCGGTGCGGATCTCTCTCCCTGGACTGTACGGGAGAAAGCTCCGGGACCCGTACAGCCACACTGAAGCGGTGTGGGACGGAGCCTCTCAGTTGCTGCGGGATTTAATTTTAGTCTGTGGAACCGGCTGAGCGATCCTTGCCGCGGCTGCCAGGCGCATCAGCGCAGTTTGAGGATCGGAGGAATTCAAGGAGGTAGGAGCAGGCTGTGTGGCTTTCGGCCCTGCAGGTAAGGCCTTCGGGCTCTGTCGGTCTGCTGAGGCCTCATTTTTGCAGCGGCGGCTGTTCTTGGCGCCAAAATTCATTGGCGAAGGGGCGGCCATTTCCTCTCTAGGTATTTGGACCGCATGGCGAGCGTTGCAGTGAACTGCCTGCGTGAGGAAAACAGGCAGAATAGCTAAATTTTTGGGCCTAGTGATTGTTTCTTTCTTTTGTTTGTATTTTTTTTTTGAGGCCAGGGGGTTCCTCAGCATTAAGGGGGACTGTTGTCAATCCTCTTTATAGAATAAATAAGAATAAACTTAAAAACAGGACAGCAGTTTTGGCATTGATCCCTGATACCACATGTTCTTTCCCTCCTAATCATGTCTCTGAGGAGCATCTGTTCAGGCCCAGGATATTAGGCAAATTGCCAGCTTTTAGGTTCAAGGGCAGAGCCCTAACTTGTAGTTTGCAGGAGGGAAAGCCTAGAAGTGTGCCTTTATGTATTCTATAGTGACAGTTGCCCAAAATTCACAGGGACAGGTTTAGGAAACCTTAGGATGTACAAGAATAGACTGGCAGTTAAACTGTCAACCGGGAAGTGCCTGTGCTACGGTCTATGGCCACCAGAGGGCAGCTGGTACACTCAATAGTGCCTTTCTATGACTGTGCAGGCAGCCATTATCTGCAGGTCAGGATAGAAATCACCACAGAGCCTCGGTGCTGTGATGTAAGGTCTGAGAATCCAGTTTATATGACCAAGATTTAAAGCTCTTAATTTCTGTATCATTGGTCGGGCTCTGCTGCCCTAAAGGCCACCGAATGACAGCGCTGCTCATGAATCACATAAAGTATTCAGTGCCCCCATCCCTGGGGGGTGAGTGGTACAATACAAAATCATATTACTCATCAGGTTCACACAGGCGACAACCTCTCAGACCTCCATTTTCAAGGTGGTCGGTGTATTCCACTGCTATTTCTCTGACTTCAGGAAGGCCTGGTGAGGTGCTTGTGGGTTTCATAGCAACACTTAGCAGGCCCTTCCCAGGAAATTCTCATCTATTACTAGAGCAGGGTTTCATTTCTTTTCATTTCTCTGGTTGTGGTTAATGCACAGCGTTAGGGTCTGTGTTCGAAAGCTTGGGTCCCACGGACTTCGGTGGGATTTCAATAAGAAAGAGAAACTCGCTTTAGTGAGAGATAGCCTTGTTCATTTTTAGCTAACACTGTTGCTTTTACTTTTGATTTTTACCTTTTGCGCCTGAATCCCAGGGACACGACACTGTTTGCTTCCAGGGGTTCTACTTTCTATTTTGCTCTTCAGCTCCCTGGCAGATGCAGTAGGCTGGCAGGGGGTGGGCAACGCTTCCTGCAATGCAGAATCTCCCTGGATAAGGGGGGGAAGGACAACTGGGTGCAGCGGGGGCTGGTAGCTTCTTGCAAAGCTATAGTAGCAGTTCAGGTAATTTTAGCTGATCTGCTTTGATTTCATTGGAGTTGGCGGAAACCTGGTTTTTGGAGTCCTCTACTTTAAAAAAAAAAAAAAAAAGATTATCCTTCCGGTATCCATAGAGGGTCCTATAAAGCGTTAAAGTCGGTTTATATGGCGGGATAATATTTTGGCTTAGCTGCTGTGATATAGCGCTATGTTCTGCTGTAAACATATTCAGGTCAAAAGGAATTATGGTGATAACTCTCTTGGACAGTTTTATTTATTTATTTATTTAACAGTATTTCTAAACCGCCTTATCATAATAATCAAGGTGGTATCACAGCAAACAATCTGGTAGTGTGAGTGTGTTATACATGCAGTGAGGGTGAAAATTTAGTTGGGTGCGTGTTGTATTGTGTGCTAGATTGGTTTGAGCTATGTACAAAGTGGGCTATATACAGTGGTGCTAAAAACATTTTATATACAGTGTTAGGTGGTAACGTGTGCTGCTATACAGTCACTTAGGTTATGTGATGTGTCCATAGTGTTCTATGAACAGCATGGTTTTCAGCTGTTTTCTAAAGTCCTTGAGGTCTGTAGTTGCCCTCAAATCGTCCGGTAGTTTGTTCCATATTGTTGGAGCAGCCATGGAGAGTGCTCTGTCTGTTGTGTCCTTGCGTGTGTGTTTGTATTCACTTGGGGTGCTGACTCGGTTGTGTGTTTGTTTTCTTCTAGGACGTGTGCTGGTGTCTGGTTGTATGAGGGTGTGCAGGCTGTTGGCTGATGTGTGCTGTTTTATCTTAAATAGGTTTATGATAGTTTTGTATCTGATGCGTGCACCGATCGGAAGCCAGTGTAAGTCTTTTAAGGTAGGTGTGATGTGCTCCTGTCTTGCGGTTCCGGATATGATTCGTGCTGCGGTGTTTTGTGCCAGTTGGAGTGGTTTGATGGCTTGTTTCGGTAGTCCAAGGTATATCGGATTGCAGAAGTCCAGTAGTGGGGTTATCAGTGCTTGACAGACGGTACGGAAGTGTTCTGGGGCGAGGAGTGGTTTCAGTCTCCTGATGATTCGCATCTTGTAGTAGGCTTTTTGTATTGTTTTGTCTATGTGTGGCTTGAGATTGAGTTTATTGTCCAGCGTAACCCCGAGGTATCTCACTTCTGACCTTATTGGTATAGTAGTGTTTTGTATCTTTAAATTTGGTGGGTGTATGAAGCTTTGGTTCCGAGTGATGATTAAAGCTTCTGTCTTGTTGTAGTTTATTGCGAGGTTGTTGTCTTGACACCAACTGGTCATTTGTGCAAGGCAGTCTGTTATCTTAGAGAAGTCCGGGTTGTCGATTGATATCGGGGTGTATATCATGATGTCGTCCGCATAGATTGTGTATTGAATGTTGTTCTCTTTCATGATGTTGCATATTGGTTGGATGTAGATGTTAAATAGGAGTGCTGAGAGCGCAGATCCTTGAGGTACTCCTTGACGGACTTTTATGGGTCGGGAGGTGATGTTTCCCACCTTGACCTGTAGCTGTCGTTCGGTTAGGTACGAGTGGAACCATTTCAGTGTGATACCGTGTATACCAGTGCTCTTTAGTCTTTCCAGGAGCGTGTTGTGGTCCACTGTGTCGAAGGCTGAGGAGATGTCGATGAAGATCATTATGATTCCATTCCTGGTGTTGTCAATTATTCTTAGGATGCTGTCGAAGAGGTAGATCAGTAGCGTTTCGACACCGTGGTTGGGACGAAATCCGTGTTGGTTGTCGTCGAGTGTTTCGTGTTTGTCGATGTGATCCTGAAGTTGTAGTTGAACCGTTTTTTCGATGACTTTTGCGAGGAAGGGTATGCTGGAGATTGGTCGGTATGCTGCTGGATCTTTTTTGTCGAGAGTTGTTTTCTTTGTGATTGGTCTTACTGAGGCAAGTTTTAGTTGCTTTGGCATGAGTCCTTGAGTGAGTGAGTTGTGTACCATTTTATGTATGGTGGGGATGAGGCTTGATTTGGTGGCTTTGACCCATGACACTGGGCATGAGTCTGTAGGAGCGGTGCTTGTGTTGATTGTAGAGATGATGTGGGATATCTGTTCTGTTGAGGGTGAGGAGAATGTGCCCCAGGATTTGGAGTGTACGTCCGTCCTTGTGGTCCTACTAGGCGTTGTTTGTTCTGTGGAGTGAAATTTGTCTTTGATGTGGTCGGCGAATTTCTGTGGATCAACTTGTGCTTCCCCTTCTGTTGTTTGCTCTTTTGTGAGGATTTTTACTATTTCAAAAAGCTCTCTGGGTTTGTTGATGGAAGTATTTATCATGTTTGTGTGGAATTCCCTCTTTGATTGATTGATGTGTTCATTGTATTGCTTTTGCTTCGTTAGATAAAGATGCTGGTCGGCAGTTGTTTTGTTTTTTCTCCATCTCCGTTCAATCTTCCTGAGTTCCCTCTTTTCCTGTCGTATTTTTGCTGAGTACCATGGTTTGTTTTGTCTCTTGTTGTGGTGTTGTTTCTCGGTCCCACCATCGGATGGTTTGGCGGCGTTGGATAAAATGCTGTTCCAGCTGGAAACTTGTTCCTCCAGGTCGTCTGTAGTAATGTTCAGGTGTTGTATTGTGTCCTGTATGAATTCGTCCTTGTCGAAACACTTGAATCGTCTTTGTGTGTGTGAGATGTTTGCTCTTTCGTTTGTCTGGTCCTCTTGTGACCGCAGCCTTGTCTCGATTAAGTAGTGGTCAGACCATGGCACTGGGGTAATGGTGGGTGGAGAAATCAGGTCTCTTGATGTTAGGTAATTGGATGCGAATATGAGGTCTGGGGATGATCCCTGTCTGTGTGTTGGTGCATTGATTATTTGTGTGAATTGGAGTGAGGACATTGCTTGAAGGAAGGCCTCTGCGTCTTTGACATTGGTGGACTTTAGGTTGAAGTCTCCAATCAGCAGCGCTGGTTTGTTGTTTGTTGTTATGGCACAGGCTTCTTCGAGTGTGAAGGCCAGTTCGTCGGGTGGAGCTCTGGGTGCTCTGTATGTTAGGCAGATTGCAATGCTCTTGTTCTTGATGGTAATTGTGTTACATTGCTGTGTATCGGTGAGGCTCTGTGTCTTGAACTTTAGTTTTGTTTTCGCTATTATCAGGACTCCTCCTCCACGCTTGTGGGTGCGTGGGCAGTTGTACGCTGAGTAGTTGTTTGGTAGTAGTTGGTTGAGTAGTACATTGTCAGTCGGGTTAAGCCATGTCTCTGTGATGCATATTATGTCGGGCTGTCGCTCTTCAATGTGGTCTACAAGCGTGTGTATCTTGTTGCAGACAGATCTGGCATTTATGAGCTTGATCGTTGTTGTCTTTGTTGAGGAGGTTGCTGTTACAAGTGCTTCCTTTGTGCAGGTGTGGGAGTTTGATTTGTGTCTGTTTGGTCGCTTTGCCTGGGAGGTTCTGAGTGTCTCTTTGTATGTGTGCTGTGGTTCTAAATGTGGCAATTCAGTTGGTGGGTGCCATGTTGTGTTTGCTTGTGGGTGGTGGAGGTGTGTGGTTGGTGGGAGGAGTTGTGTGACGAGTAGGTAGAGTGGGAGGAAGTATGTGGCGTGCATGTTGGTTTTTTGTGATGTTCTGTTAAGGTGATGCCTGTTTTCTTAAGTCTTCGTCTGTTGGCTGTTTGGAGAGAGCTGTATCTGGTGCGATAGCCTGTCTCGTGGAGGGGGAGCCGGATCTGTGTAGGGCAGCGATGGCGAACCTATGGCACGCGTGCCAGCTGTGGCACGCGAAGGCCTTACAGCTGGCACGCGTGAAGGTCCGCAAAAAAAGAAAAAGCGGGCTCTGGCTGCTGCCGCGGCCGCGGCAGCATGCAGTGTCCCGCGGGGCCCCCTCCGCCCGCTACGCCCCTCTGCAAGGGCTTTCAGATTCGCGAGGGAGACAGCGTCTCCCTCGCGTCTCTGTTAAGCCCGTAGGGGTTAATGGGAAATTTCCCATCAGCCCCTTTAGACGCGAGGGACTGATGGGAAATTTCCCATTAGCCCCTGCGGGCTTAACAAGAGACGCGAGGGAGACGCTGTCTCCCTCGCGAATCTGAAAGCCCTTGCAGAGGGGCTTAGCGGGCGGAGGGGGCCCCGCGGGACACTGCATGCTGCCGCGTCTGCGGCAGCAGCCAGAGCCCGCTTTTTCTGTTTTTAAATTTGCCGGGGGGGGGGGTGTTAGGACTGCTAATGGGGGGGGGGGGGGGGGGTTAGGAAAGCTAAAGGGCTAGGGGGGGGGGGTTAGGACTGCTAATGGGCTGGGGGGGGTTTGGACTGCTAATGGGCTGGGGGGGGTTTGGACTGCTAATGGGCTGGGGGGGTTAGGACTGCTAATGGGCTAGGAGGGGGGGGGGGTTAGGACTGCTAATGGGCTAGGAGGGGGGGGGGGGTTAGGACTGCTAATGGGCTAGGAGGGGGGGGGGTTAGGACTGCTAATGGGCTAGGAGGGGGGGGGTTAGTACTGATAATGGGCTGGGGGGGGGGTTTGGACTGCTAATGGGCTAGGAGGGGGGGGGTTAGGACTGCTAATGGGCTAGGAGGGGGGGGGGTTAGGCCTACTAATGGGCTGTGGGCTGATGGGGGCTGTCTGGTAATGGGGTGATGGGGGGTTAGGACTGCTAATGGGCTGGGGGGGTTTGGACTGCTAATGGGCTGGGGGGGGTAGGACTGCTAATGGGCTAGGAGGGGGGGTTAGGACTGCTAATGGGCTAGGGGGGTTAGGACTGCTAATGGGCTGTGGGCTGATGGGGGCTGTCTGGAAATGGGGTGATGGGGGGTTAGGACTGGTAATGGGCTATGGGGGGGGTTAGGACTGCTAATGGGCTAGAGAGGGGGGGTTAGGACTGCTAATGGGCTAGGGGGGGGTTAGGACTGCTAATGGGCTAGGGGGGGTTAGGACTGCTAATGGGCTAGGAGGGGGGGGTTTGGACTGCTAATGGGATAGGGGGGGGTTAGGACTGCTAATGGGCTAGGGGGGGGTTAGGACTGCTAATGGGCTGGGGGGGTTAGGACTGCTAAATGTCTAGGAGGGGGGGTTATGACTGCTGAAGGGCTAGGTGGGGGTTAGGAGTGCTAATGGGCTAGGGGGGGTTAGGACTGCTAATGGGCTGTGGGTTGATGGGGGCTGTCTGGAAATGGGGTGATGGGGGTTAGGACTGGTAATGGGCTATGGGGGGGGGGGGGTTAGGAATGATAATGGGGTAGAGAGGGGGGGTTAGAACTGCTAATGGGCTAGGGGGGGTTAGGACTGCTAATGGGCTGATGGGGAGGGGTTAGGACTTGAGGTGGGCTGTTGGGTGGGGTTAGGACTGGAAATGGGCTGATGGGGGGTTAACACTGGAGGTGGTCTGATGGGGTTAGGACTGGTAATGGGCTATGGGGGGGTTTAGGACTGATAATGGGCTATGGGGGGGCTGGGACAAGAAATGGGCTGATGGGGAGGGGTTAGGACTTGAGGTGGGCTGATGGGGTTAGGACTGGTAATGGACTGTGGGCTGATGGGGGGGTTAGGACTGGCAATGGGCTATGGGGGGCTGACTGGAAGTGGGGGGTTAGGACTGGTAATGGGTTATAGGGGGGGCTTAAACTGAAAATGGGGTGATGGGGGGTTAGGACTGGAAGTGGGTTGATGAGGGGGGGATAGGACTGGTATTGGGTTGGGGGGCTGCTAGGACTGGAAATGGGCTGATGCAGGGACTAGAAGGGAATGGATGCTGGGTGAGGCTGGAACTAGAAGGGAGCTGGTGTTGGGGGAGGATTAGAATGGGATGGGGCTGGGAGAGTAAAATGGAGAGGGGAAAAATATTTTGTGTGGGAGGGATAAAAAATCTACAATTGGCCGGGTATTGGGAGAGTAAGTGGGGATTGAGGATGGAGGGGTAAATTTTGAGTAGATGAAATAGGAATGAGGAAAGAGCCAAAGGAGAAAGATTAGTATGTTAAAGCAGATGTAGAGAGAGAATGACAGAAGAAAGGACAAATGGACAGCAGATGGAGAGTTAGCAGAAGACACAAAGAAACCAGAAGAAAGTGGCTGGAACAATTGCAACTGAAAAAAAATGCACAAAAGGTAGAAAAATATCTCTTTATTTTGAATTTATTAACTGGAATATGTCAGCTCTGGGAAATGTGCATCATTAATTTTTGCGCTTTGTTTAGTACAAGAGGAAATTAATATATAGTTTTATTTCTACAGTGTTGTTGTATATTCCAAGTTTGGCTTTTGGGGTTCCCAGTTTAATTATTGTCTTCCTGTTTCTAAATTGTGATTCCTTGTTTGGTGATGGTCTGTTCTGCATGTGTAACTGAGCTGAGGTATTCTGTTTATATAATTCCTATTTGACATTGCCACTTGTTCTTTCCCCAGTAGGTCATGTATTGTTGTTCTCTGAGATGTATTGGTTTAATATTTGCAGTGTTGCCTTTTGATAGGTAGAGTATGGTGCTTTGTGAGTCCTGGTAGTGCTGTTAGGATACGGCGGGTTTGCTATGGGTTCTAAATGGGCAGCGTTTGTAGTAGTTCCTAATGTGCCTGGCGGTTGGTACTGGATTATAGTAATGTAGAAACCTTTTAGTCTTTCTTTATCCATATACTCATTAAGAGGCATGTTTACTAAAAGTTAGTGTATGGTAACATTATGCAAATATTTATGCAAATGAAGCACCTTATGCAAATGGGGCTTTAATTGACGTGCTGGCACTTTGAGGAAATTCTTTGGTTTTGTGCGGCTGTTTGGGCACTCGGGCTCAAAAAGGTTAGCCATCACTGGTGTAGGGCGTCTTGATGCGGGAGCCTGTCCCGTGGAGGGAGCCTGTCCCGTGGAGGGCGCCTTGGAATTTGTCCCGTGGAGGGCGAGCCGGGTCTGCGTAGGGCGTCTTGATGCGGGAGCTTGTCCCGTGGAGGGAGCCTGTCCCGTGGAGGGTGAGCCGGGTCTGCGTAGTGCGTCTTGATGCGGGAGGCTGTCCCGTGGGGGGAGCCTGTCCCGTGGAGGGCGAGCCGGATCTGCGTAGGGCGTCTTGATGCGGGAGCCTGTCCCGTGGAGGGCGAGCCGGATCTGTGTAGGGCGTCTTGGTGCGGGATCCTGTCCCGTGGAGGGAGCCTGACCCGCGGCGGGAGGGCCGGATCTATTGGGGTGTGTGTAGTGGAGGTGTGAGCTTGGTGGTGGGGAATGTGTGATGTACTGTGAGAGTTCTACTTGCGGTTCTGACGTCCTTCGCCTCGGTCTGCTCCTTGCTGGGTTCTCCTGTGATGCTGTCGGCGCTGCTGTTTATTTTGGTTGTTTCTTGCTGCTTGGCTTCGTGCCTCGCCTGGGGTTCCGGAGTGGTGAGGTTTTTTCCTTGCAGGGTCGGTGTGGTCGTTGATCTTCGGTTCGGTGGTGGAGGTGTCTGTTGGACATAGCGTGGCTTTTCGGGGAGGAGGAAATGTTGGTTGGTTGCATTCTTTGTGCGCCTCTGTGCCGCGCCTAAGGGCCATGCCAAAGGGCCCTCTGGCGAGGCCCTCAGGCGCGGGCCCGCCCGCGAGGGACGCCGCTTTTATGCAGGCGGGCCACTTTTCCCCTCCTCTCCCACTGCCCGGATTGGGCAGGAGCACCGTGGGGGGAGTTGCTCTGTCGGCGGCAGCAGCGGCAGCAGTTGTAACAGATGCTTGGGTGAGCGCCATGGCCAGCCCACAGATGTGGAATGCTCTGCCATAAGCTTTATGTCATGGGAAGGATTTTATAGTTGTGTGGTTTCTTAATGGAAAATGTTCTCGTTTAGTTTGGCCTTGCCCAAATTATAAGATTTTACGGTAGATTTGTAATGTCTTCATTTTGGATATATGTGGTTTAATTTTACATATGGAAAAGGCAGCTCAGCGGAGAGGGGTTGCAAAATAGAACTCTGGCCTTTGAAGCTATCTATGCTCCCATTCCATTTATCAGCGGTTCTCCAGTACGGAGAGTCTCTGCTAGTGTTCAGCAGGTGTCGGGAACGCATGTCGGAAGGCCTCGATGCATTGGCACAAAGGTGGCCAAGGTACGGGCTGCTCTATGTCTTTCCTCCGTGGGCCCTGCTGGGCCGCCTGGTACAGCGGATCGAGCGGCATCCGGGTCCTGTGGTTCTGATTGCCCCGGACTGGCCTCGTCGGCCTTGGTATGCGGATCTGGTGCGGTTGAGTGTGGCCGATCCATGGCTCCTTCCTCCTCGGCCGGATCTCCTTCAGCAGGGGCCGCTGCAGATGCCTCAGGTGGCTCGATTCTCGCTTACGGCATGGCTATTGAGAGGGCGCGAATGAGAGCCAAAGGTTATTCTCCGGAGGTCATTGCTACCTTGTTGCGGGCGCGGCGTCGGTCTACGTCGCTAGCATATGTCCGGGTCTGGCATATTTTTGAGAGCTGGTGTGCGGCTCGCGAGTTGCGGCCTTTGCGGACCTCCGTTCCTCAGATCCTCTCCTTCTTGCAAGCAGGGGTAGACAAGGGCCTGGCGGCCAGTTCGTTGAGGGTACAACTTGCAGTTCTTGCGTGTTTTCGAGGCAAGGTTCAGGGCCAGTTATTGGGGTCCCATGCGGACGTGAAGCGCTTCTTGCGAGCGGTGTTGCTTATGCGTCCTCCGTACAGGGCTTTAGTGCCCTCGTGGGACTTGAATTTGGTGTTGAGGTCTCTGGTGGCTCCGCCGTTTGAACCCTTGGCACAAGCTTCGTTGAGGGACTTGACGTTGAAACGGTGTTTCTGGTAGCGATCTCGTCAGCTCGCAGGATCTCGGAGTTGCAGGCTCTTTCGTGTAGGGAACCCTATCTGTCTTTCTCTGCCGACAAGGTGGTATTGCGACCGGTTCCCGCGATTTTGCCTAAGGTAGTTTCGGCGTTTCACATGAATCAGGGGGTGTCTCTCCCGGTGTTTGCCAAGGAACGGGGCCAGCACGCGGGGTAACTCCTTGCACGCGTTGGATGTCCGTCGAGCTCTTCGTCGGTATTTGAGGGAAACAGCGGCCTTCCGTAAGTCCGATCGCCTATTTGTTGCATTTGGCGGTCCGCGCAAGGGGGAAGCAGCGTCTAAGTCTTCCATTTCCCGCTGGTTGAAAGAGGCGATTTCGTCGGCATACCTTTTACACGGCAGGATGGTTCCTGCCGGGCTTCGGGCTCACTCGACTAGGGCGCAGGCGGCGTCTTGGGCGGAAGTTAGCTTGGTACCGGCAGTGGATATTTGTCGGGCGGCGACGTGGTCGTCCTTGCACACCTTTGCTAAGCACTATCGTCTGGATGTGCAGGCGGCGTCGGATGCGCGGTTTGGGTCTCAGGTGCTTCAGGCTGGACTAGCGAGGCCCTCCCGTTGAGATTTACTGCTCTGTTACATCCTCTATGGTTCCGGGACTGGACTAGAGGGACGCTAAGGAAGAGTAAATTAGACTTACCTGCTAATTGTTGTTCCTTGCGGAACTCTAGTCCAGTCCCGGATCTCTCCCTGTCTATCTGTTCTCGCTGCCAGCCAAGAAGGTACATTCATTATAGGAGTCTGCCAGGGTTTTTGTTCTCTATACTTTTGGTCAGAGCTCCTCTGCTTGCAGCACGCCTTAGTTCCCTTTCGGGGTCAAATCTTGGGGGTGAGCGGTGGCGTCTCTTGTTGCATGCGTTTTGCACAAGGGTCGCCACGGCCGTTCTGGTCCGCCTTCCCGTAGGTGGGAGGTTGTTCTTACACAATTGGAAAAAGAAGAAGAAAAAAAAAAAATTTTGCTAGTGGTGGGAACTTTAGGGTCAGGATCCTTTTTTCCACTGTGTTGTTATATCTACTTATTTGTTGCTCTGCTTAGTATGCTTTGTCAATAGGTACTGATGTGTGGGCGGTCCTTGGGGCTGCATATAGCTGGATGATCAAAGAGATGAAGATGTTCAGTCTCCAAAGCTGCTGGTTGGAGGTTCACAACTCTATGGTTCCGGGACTGGACTAGAGTTCCGCAAGGAACAACAATTAGCAGGTAAGTCTAATTTACTCTTATTGGGGTCTAGTGCTTGATATGATAGAAGAGATGGTGGAAATACAACTGAATAGACAACCAGTAACTGTCCTATTGTTTCATGATATGGGGACGGTCCCTGGCCGTCTTCAGGGGGTAATTCAACTCTCTAATGTGGCAGCAAGCTGCGAGATAGCGGCTTACTGGGCCCAGCCAGCCATGCCAGAGATAAGAGGTTTCCTCAGGAGATTATGCCATTTCCACCTAATGCATTTCATGAGGGCCATCGGGCGAACAGAGTGGGTACAGAGGCAATGGGTGAGGTGTGGGGGTGGTTGGAGAGGTGGAAGAAAAATATCTGAGGGGGGAATTGGAGCACCGAACAAAAGGGGGTAATAGAAAGTAATTGGCGTGCAGACTGTTTATGTATAGTGGTATTGATGGAGGGGGGAATTTGTATAAATAAAAGTTATGCTGGCAAATTGGGCCTCAGTTGGGCATTGTTTTTTGAAGTTGGATTAAGTTCATTAAAAATATAAAAATTGCACCAACCCAGCCTATGGAAAATCAGCACTGCAAATATTCTAGAACACCTGTAACCTTCAGTTGAAAAAAGAGACTGATCTATTACAGATTCCTAGAAAGAGAACCTACAAATAAACAAAATCCCTTATTTCAGCTGCACATGGAAAACAGATCATCACCTTCTACTACTACTACTGAGCATTTGTATAGCACTACAAGAGGTACGCAGCACTGCACAGACACATGTAAAAGACGGTCCCTGCTCATCAGCTTACAATCTAGTTAAGACAGACAACACAGTAGCTGTAGACATGGGATACATCTAGGGGAATTGGTAAAGAAACACAAAGGAGAGTCTAGATCCAAAGGCAGCAGCGAGAAGGTGAGTTTTCAGCCTGGTTGTGAAAAGGGCCAGAGAAGGTGCCTGACATACAGACTCAGGTAGTTTGTTCCAGGCATAAGAAGCAGCAAGGTGAAAAGAGCGAAGTCTGGAGTTAGCAATAGAAGAGAAGGGCACAGTTGGAATTGATTTGCCAGAAGAGCGGAGTTCCCGAGGGGGGTATAGGGAGAGATAAGAGAGGAAAGGTAGTGAGGAGCTGTAGAGTGAATGCACTTATAAGAAACAGATAGGGAGACTTCCGGTGTGGTAATGAGCTGACCAGACGTGTGCTGATCGGCTCAGGGCATCTTACCCCACAAACCTGCTAATTTTCCTACTACAGAGAAGCTGAATGCCCCTAACACAGTCATCGGGTAGCAGAGACGGGGGTCGAAAAGCCGTAGTGCCCGTTCAATCTACCGGGTGCAGCCCGATGGCGACAAAATCCTCGCGGCAAGAGAAGGCTCGGACCCTGGAACCTAAAATGGCGGAGGGAGACCCGCAGAGTCCCGCTTCCGACAGCGAACACACCATGGTTGCAGAAGTAAGCACTGCGGTAGTGCGAGCTCTTGATGATCGTTTTCGAGAGCTGGGCGACCAACTGCACTCAGTGGCTCAAAATATTACAGACTTCACGGGACGGATCGAGCAGGCGGAAACCAGGATATCGGGTCTGGAGGACACTCAACACTCCCTGGTCGCCAAGGTACAGGCCCTGGAAGCTACCGTCAAGCAACAAGGGGAGAAACTGGAAGACCTGGAAAATCGGGGACGCCGAAAGAATCTGCGCTTCGTTGGAATCCCCGGAAAATATTGCGGACAATGCTCTCCCCAGGTACTTACATGACTGGATTGTGAAGATCTCCAATGGCGGGGTGGAGCCACCTCTACAGATAGAGCGGGTACACCGGCTGGGCCCCAGGCGTGAGCAGGCAGGCCGGCCACGTGCGGTGATAGCCCGCTTCTTAGATTACCGCCAAAAGGAAGCAGTGCTGCGCGCAGCCCGAGGTTGTCGGCGAGATACGGGAGATCAGGAAAAAATTCTTGTATTTCAAGACTACTCCCAGCTGGTTAGCCAGCAAAGGAGAGCCTTCTCTGCGGCGTGCGCCCAACTGAGCAGTAAGGGGCTGAGATTTTCGCTCCTTTATCCAGCCCGGCTGCGAGTGGAGCACCTTGGACAGACACGCTTCCTGAGCTCCCCGACAGAGGCCTTGGCTTTTGTGGAACAGCTGGGGGAATCTTCAGCAGCAACCTCTTAGGCGCAGGCCCTATCCACCAGGGTATGACATTGTAGCATTGCGATGTTTTAACAGTGGAGCAGAGAGCAACAGTTTTGTTACAGAGTGTGGTAATTTGTAACAAGTTTGTAACACTATGTAACTGCTGTTAAGCTGGGACTATCCGCTTCTGTGGACACCCTGAGACTTCCTTTTTTTTTTTTTTCTCTCTTTTATTTTCTCCTCGTTGGTTTGCGTTGGGACTATGCGCGATTTTGCATACTTTTTATGCCCCGGACAGCGAGGCCTGTTGTGCAGACCGGCACGATTACTACCTGCTGGGCCTCTGTTACTTTAATGTCAGCATGCTTTCGGTCTCTGGGGGTGGGTCGGAACTTGGGTCCTGTTTGGGCCTTGTTGGGAGGGGATCCCATGGGGGGAGGGCTTGTATAGCTCCCTAGGGGCCTCCCTCGGAGGACGCAGGGGGGGGACACCCCCGAGCCCCTTGTCCCTGACGGGTGTGACAGATGGGGGGCGACGATTGCTCGGGGTGACCTGGCTCCGTTGCTCCTTGGTGGTGGGGAACGAGCCGGACCGCCCGGCGGGAGCACGGGAGGTCCTTGCTTCTGCCTCTTTCCTCCTCCCTTTTCCTTTTCTTTCCTCCCTGCTCAGCCCCTCGGCACTTTCAATTACGAGCAAGGTTTTTTGATGAGAGTGGGGCATTGTTGAGTTTGCTGTAATCTGCCCCCCCCCCCCTGTCTGTATCGTTTCGTAGCATTGTGTCGCAGCTAGATTGCACTGGATTGCAGCATGCGGCTGACTGCCCCGGTCCTGAGATAATGGGAGTGATATCGGGGTGTGGTACCCACGGCCATGGCACCCATTTCCTTGGAACCGGGGTTGGGGGGAGGCGGATGACATTTGGGGTTAGCTTCGGGGGGGGCAGGCACCGGTTTGCAAGTGGACGCTAGCAGGCCTCCTGTGTCGCCCACTATTGTGTGACTTAATGGGTGCTGGAGGAGAAAAGTCTCTGTAGACTCGACTGTGGATTTGAAGGTTCCTTCCCCCTTGGGACCTGGTGGTGGGGGGATAGAGCTCCCTTGGAGAACGGGGTGTATGCAGAGTGGTTTTGTTTCAGGGGTAGCTTGGGGCAGGAGGGGTTGGTGAAGGGAGGGGGTTTTCTTTGGGAGTAGCATTGGGGTTGTTAACAATGGGGTAGCCTGACTACCACAGGAAGTTTTCGGCCTATGGGTAGGCTGGGTGAGGGGATCGAGGAGGGGACGGGGAATGCAGTTGGGGGGGTGGAGTGTTTATTAGTATAGCACCAAAGCAATGGAAGGGGAGGGGGGAAGGGTGGGGAGGGGGGAAGGGAGGGCCAGGGTGGAGCCGCTTCACACAGGGGAGACTGACACTTCCAAATTCATGGACCATGGGAGGGTGGCTGCGGGCTGGGACAGCCACCCTCCTCTCAATTTGCAGATGTGCATGGGAAGACATCGGGAATAGTTTTGCGTTCTGAAGATCGTATCTTGGAATGTGTGTGGTATTGGCAACCCTATCAAGAGATATAAAGTTTTGCAGGCTTTGGCCCGCTTCCAATGCGATGTGGCTATGCTACAAGAAACTCACCAAACTATGGTGGAACACAACAAATTGCAACGGGACTGGGTGGGGCAGATCTGGGGGGCCCCGGCCCTCGGGAAGAAGGGTGGGGTGGTCATTCTAGTTCACAAGCGCCTTAGATTTGAGGCAGTGCGGGAATATGCGGACCCGGCAGGTCGGTATTTTTTGCTCCATGGTATCCTATCGGGAAAGCCTATTACTCTCGGGACCATATATAGCCCGAATGTTTTAGATAAGGCACTATATGCTCGCCTGGCCTCTAGGATTGAGCAGTGGCCGGAGGCTCCGCTGGTGCTGGCGGGTGACCTGAATGGGGTTCTTGATATTGCCTTGGACACTGAGGTGGGAGCGGGGGAGAGATCTCGGGCGCCGACCACCAAGGCTCTGCAGGCCCTTCGTACCCGGTTGGGTCTGGTGGACCCTTGGCGTTTGCTACATCCTATGGAACGCGACTTCACCCACCAATCTCGGGCCCATGGTACACATGCTAGGATAGATTACACTCTTATCTCTGAGAGGCTTTTTGCGCAGGTGGAGGAAGCACAGATTGGCCCCACGGAAATATCTGATCACGCTCCTATCTGGGTGAGTCTCACTTGGGATACTCGAGCCCCACAGTCACGGATTTGGCGTTTTCCCATGGACTTATATCGCGATCAGGCTTTCCAGGGTCATCTCACGCAACGTTGGCTGGATTTCCGGAAAAATCATGAGAACGGTGAGGTTGACCCGGAGTTGCTGTGGGAGACAGCGAAGGTGGTGTTGCGGGGAGATATAATAGCTTACGCAGCTAGGAAACGCAAAATGTTGACGGCACGGATTCTTAACTTGGAAAAGCAGACTGTGAAAGAGCGCAGACGGTGTGCAGGCGACCCAACCCCGATTAATAGAAAAAGATTATGGGAGGCCCAGGTGGCTCTTAATGAGCTCATACATCAACGGGCAAAAAAGTCCCACATGTATTATCGCTACCAACTATATCGCTTTGGGGACAGGCCGGGGAAGCTTTTAGCGAGGTGTCTTCGGGGAAGTAGAGGGACTCGTTCGATAGTCGCCTTGCGAGATGACCAGGGGCGATTACAGAAGGACAGTCGAGAGATAGCACAGGTGCTTCACACCTATTTTCAGAAGTTCTATGCTAAAAGGCAGGGGTCCCTGCTGGATATGATGGAGTACTTTCGGGAGCTGCAGCTCCCCAAGCTTACGGAAGACCAGCGGGCACATCTTGATTCGCCAGTGTCTGTGGAAGAGGTGATTAAAGTGATACGTGGTGCCAATTGCTGCCGTGCTCCGGGCCCCGATGGGTTTGGGGCAGAATTCTACAAGTTGCTAGGGGAGAAGATATCTCCGGTCTTAGTGGAAATGTATCGCAGCCGGATTGATCGAGGCACCTTTACATGGGGAAACAACCATGCCCACATCATTCTGATACCCAAGCCGGGGAAGGATCCCACTCAAGCCGCCTCATACCGGCCTATCTCTCTCCTAAACTTCGATCTGAAAGTGTTAGCTAAAATTCTGGCTGACCGATTGGCGGAAGTCCTGGGCGAGCTGGTACACGAGTCACAGGTGGGGTTTGTAAGAGGACGTTACGCTGTCCGCAACTTACGTAAAATATTGGCATCATTAGAATGGGTTCGCGAACGAAACTTATCATCCTTGTTAATCAGTTTCGACGCCGAGAAGGCCTTTGATCAGGTCCACTGGGACTATTTGCAGTTTCTCTTGCCTAAGTATGGTATTGGAGAGATGTTTTGTAAAATGGTGGACTTACTTTATACAGATCCGACCGCGGGTATTTCCTGTAATGGGGTGCTTTCCGACTCCTTTTTACTAGAGCGAGGTACGCGACAGGGCTGTCCCCTTTCCCCATTGCTTTTTGTGTTATCCTTAGATCCGTTGGTGCGTAGAATTGAGTCTTCTCCAAGTGTACGGGGGGTAAGGGTAGGAGCTCAAGAATTTAAATTGGCGGCATTTGCTGACGATTTATTAGTACATGTGCTCTCACCTCAGCAATCGCTCGCCAACTTACTAGAGGAGTTTGCTCTTTTTGGAGCCTTTGCAGGATTGCGGATAAATATGGATAAATCTGAGGCGCTGGATGTTGGGGGTCAATTAAAAAGAACTTGGCAGGGAGTCTTCCCTCTTCGTTGGGCGGAGGAGGCCTTCTTATATCTGGGTATCTTGCTGTCTAGGGATCCTGCGGCACTTTATAAACTTAATTTCGATCGATTCTTTTTGAAGATACAGACTCAGCTGCAGGCTTGGACCCCTCTTCCCTTGTCATTGTCTGGACGATTGGCGGCTATAGGGATGGTTGTGTTCCCTAGGTTGCTGTATTGGCTGCAAATATTACCGGTGTGGTTGTTACATAAGGATCTTCAAAAGATAGAAAAGGAAGTCCGAAAATTTCTCTGGGGGGCAGTTAGAGCTCGGATACCTTTGTCTAGACTGCGGGGTGGTTGGAAAATGGGCGGAATGGGACTTCCTGACTTATCTCAGTATGCTTTGGCATGTCAGGCCAGACACTTGGGGGATTGGCTGGGTGCTACTGATTATTATACGCCTCGGACCCTGGAGGCGGCCTTCCTAGCCCCCCACGCGCTGGAGGCGGTGGTGCACCTGGATGGTGTGTTGTTGCCGCCCCGGGTGCGGAACAGCGTCTTGGTGGCCCCGCTTCGGCGGACTTGGCAGAAGTTGAATAATATCTGGGGCAGTTCTCCGCGGGTGTCCAGCTGGCTTCCCCTGCAGGGAAATGTTACTTTTGCTCCGGGTACGGACTCCGTTTTATTCCGGCAGTGGAAGGGGAAGGGGATAAAGTGTCTCGGGCATGTGGTCACGCTCGACGGTCGTTGTAAACCCTCGGATATGCTCTGTCAGGAATACGATTTGAATCAGGGTACTTCCCGCTTTGCCTATATCCAGCTTCAGCATTATGTGGACTCTTTGCCACGGACGGGTTTGCAGGAGGCTCACTCGGCAAGAATTATTGACTTTTTGGCCCTGGGGACGGATTGTCCACCTCGGGTAGCGGACTTTAAACGTAAGCTGGATCAATATGGTACCCCCGAGACTTCTCCAAAGAGGAGGCGGCCTGGGCGCAAGAACTAGGGTGTGTGGTCCCTTTAGGCGCGGTTGGAGCGGCCTTACGGCGGATTGCCCGACTAGTTGAAGGTACCAGATGGCGAGAGACGCAATTCAAGTCCATCATACGGGCTTATTTCTCCCCGAGGCGAGCGCTGCGAACGGGGCTAGCTGACTGGGGAGGTTGTCCTAGGTGCGCCTTACCTTTGGCAGACTTGGGCCACATGTGGTGGGGCTGTGGGCGCATCAAAGCATATTGGGCGCGTATTGAGGCTTATCTAAGCGTCTTATTATGTCAACCCGTCCGATGGTCGGGTTTGTTGGTTGCATTGGACTGTTTGGGCCCTCTACAAGTCAAAGGGAAATGGGGGCGCATCCTAACGCGTAAAGCTTGTTTGGTAGGGAAAGGCCCCATTCTTCGTAGGTGGAGAGAAGCGTCAGCCCCTACTTTTTGGGAGTGGCGCATCAGTTTTCACCATCTCATGCTACAGGAGATTAGGGCGGCTAGGGGGACCCCCCAGCGTTGGGCCTCTTTCCTGCTGATATGGACTCCCTACATCCAGAGTTTAGGTCCTAAAGCTAGAAGCGAGGTTTTAGCTATGGGGTAATTCTGCATTTCAGAGTTGTCGGGTGCGGGGCGGGAGTTGGTGATGGCCTGGGATGGAAGATGTGCGGGTTCCCGGTGGGTAGCGATTCGGCTCTGGCTTGGGGGGGGGGTATGGGGGGCTGGGGGGGGCGGGTTTTCTTTAGTATACCACTAGGGAAGGAGTCTTTAGCGGGTTTCTATGCTTACTGGTGTTTTCTTGCTCTCTCTTTCCTTTCTCCCTCCCTTCGGGACTCGAGGGCTCTTGGATGGGGATAAGACACAACCCTGTCCAGGAAATTGTTTGGGAAGGTTTTTTCTTTGTTCTTTTCTGTTTTTGCTATAGCCGTCGGAGGGAGGGGGGGGGTGCAAGGGGGGGAAGAACTTAAGAAAACAAGTATCTATGTTCTCAAAATGGTTGTACTGTTGACTTGATGTTGAATAAACAGATTTTGAAAAAAAAAAGAAACAGATAGGGAGCCAATGAAGTGACTTGAGAAGAG
Organism: Ichthyophis bannanicus; assembly: GCA_033557465.1. Taxonomy (NCBI): domain Eukaryota; kingdom Metazoa; phylum Chordata; class Amphibia; order Gymnophiona; family Ichthyophiidae; genus Ichthyophis; species Ichthyophis bannanicus. Next base: position 580,146,667 of record CM066034.1, on the reverse strand, counting down.
GAGCAATATGAGCACGACGAGGCTGGTGGAAGATTGGCCTTGCAGCAGTTTTGAACAGATTGAAAGGAGATAGATGATTCAGAGGGAGACCAGCAAGGATTAGGTTATAGTCAAGATAAGAGTGCATAAGAGTCTTAGTACAGAATTTGAAACTACAAAAATTGAAATGGAAAACCCCCAAAACCGACACTGAGCTGTGAAACACTGAAGAAAGAGAAACAGAAATGTATTTCCTCTTGTAATCACCTATAAGAAATGCACATTTTCAAAGCTGACATATTTCATTCTTTAAAAACTGACACTCTTGGAGGTGCTCAGTTTGTTTCCTGCTTGTTCTTTTGGACTGCTTAATTGGTTCCCGGTGCCTGCTGGGGCTGTTCTGATTGGGGCAGCTCTGCTAGAGGGCTATATTTAGCTGCTCTCATCGCGGGACGCCGAGGTGCTCAGTTTATTTCCTGCTTGTTCTTTTGGACTGCTTAATTGGTTCCCGGTGCCTGCTGGGGCTGTTCTGATTGGGGCAGCTCTGCTAGAGGGCTATGTCTAGCTGACGTTCCCGTTGGTGCGTGCCCGAAGGGGCGTGACCAAAGGGGCAGGTCTCGCCCCTTTGGCGCACTTCGGCGTGAGGGGGATTCCCTGTAATGGAGAAAAGGAGGAAATGCTACTCACAACCCGTTCAATCTAAGGTGGTAAAGGTGGTTGGACTGATCGATGCCCACGTTTCTGTGGGTGAGTCAGTGCCCGCTGCCTTAAGATCGGGAGCTGGAGCGGTGGACATATCAACTGTGAGTACTCCTTCCTCTCATGCTATTACCCGTGATCTGGGGTTTATTCCCCCCAGACAAGAGACTGAACAGTTGCTCGTCTCAAATCTTTCCATGTCGGTTGCTGGGAAAGGTGATAATGAAATGGCTTTGCTTCCTGTTTCCTTTTTGAGAGTGGATTCCTTTTCAGAGGAGTTATCCCCCCCCCCTTCCATCGGTGATAACGTTTGGGCCGGTCGGAGAAGCCCAAGCTCCACCTTTAGATTTATCCTTAAAAGATATTTGGGTAGTGGTTTTTCGTATGGAGTCAGTATTGGGGGCTTCTCTACAGAAAATTTCGGATTTTTCTAAGGCTACGGTTCAAAAACTCTCGGATAATGATAAGCGTTTGTTATCTATGGAGAAGAGGATTGAATTACAGGAGGCAGATAATTTATCTCATAAGGAAGTCTTGGCTACTTTTGTTCAGGACTTCGGCTCCCTTCATTGTCAAGATGAGAAGTTTGAGAATTCTTTGCGATCTAAAAATCTTTGTTTATTGAATTTTCCACAGACACATTATCTGTCTCCATTATTATTGTTTCAAAAATATCTTAAAGAAATATTGTTGATCACTGATTTTAGTTCAATTGCTGTGTCTAAAATATATTATGTTTCCTTGAGAAGAGTAGTTAGGGGATCGGGCGGAGAGGGTGAGGAGGTGGCTCCATTTGAACATATAATTTCTTCTGCTTTAGATATATCTGCTTTTTTGGAATCAACTTGTGATGACATTTCCTCAAGGGCCACTTTATTAGTTACATTAGCATTAGAGACGGATAAGGATAGAATTCTGCGGGCTTATTTTGCAAAGAAATCTGAAAGGTTTTGTGGACAGAGTATTCAGATGTTCCCTTACGTCTCCAAGGCCATGCAAGTGTGGCGCAAGGCTTTTTTAGAAATGCGCCCACGAGTGTTGGCTCTTGGAGCCGTTTTTCATCTTAAATTCCCTTATAAATGTCTTGTAATTTTTCAGGGTAAAAGATATGTTTTCCTTGAGGTTGATCATTTGTTGGAGTTTTTAAGAGATAAGACGTAGGGATGCAGTCTCAGCTGGAGTTATATCAAATTGCCGGTAACCGATTGGGTGTTATTTTTCTTATTGTCACTGGCACCTCCTTGAAGTGGTCTAACAACTTAAGTTCCATTTGGATGATATGCGTCATCTGTTTTCTGTTGATATGGTATGGTTTTTTTTCTTGTAATGCAATTAAATAATCTTATAAATAAAAATTTAAAAAAAACTGACACTCTTTTGCACCTTTGTTGGGTTGGTCCTAGTTTCTCTTTTCCATTTCTTCTTGTTGGTTTTCTTCTAGGTTCTTTTTCAGATTCCCATCTCCATTTAATGTTTCTTCACACTCCCTGTCTTCATCCTTTCCTTCCCTATTTCTCTCCAACATTGATCCTTCTCTTTCATCTTTTTTTCTCAGTTTCTCTCATTTGCCTTTTACTTAACTATAGCTTCGTTCCATTCTCCGTGGGCAAGCAGGAATGAAATCCTCACTATGTGTGACATCATCCGACGGAGCTACGCAGGGATACGCCTCTAGTGAAAACTTTTGGGAAGTTTCACTGCACCTGCATGCGATCTTCCTGCCTGCTGCCATAGTGCCATCTTGAACTAGTCTTTGTTTTTCTGTGGATGTGTTCCAATGTGTCTCCACCTTGGTAATTGGCTTTTCTCCAGGACCAAGCAGGAAGTCAGTCCTCACATATGGGTGTCATCGACGCCGATGAAGCCCCAGCGGAGCATTTCCCCAGCTTTCTATGAAAGCCTTTGGGAATGCAGGCACGCATGCGCGGTTCCCTTCCCGCCCAAAGGTGCCGTCTTACCTCAGTCTTTTTTTTCCCGAGAAGCCCACCGGACGTGTGTCCTGTCATCCCGGATACAAGTTGATTTTTTTCGGCGATTCTCGCTGTTTTTTCTCCCGGTTCGATGCCGGTTCCCCTCCCGCCGGGTTCGGTATGCCGGTATCGAGCCCGATTCTTCTTTTTCGGTTTTTGCCCTTCGTGGCTGGCGTTCGCGCCCTTTTTCCCTTTTTCCCTGGAAGGCCAGTCCTTTGACCTCGCGAGGACTCTTTTTTCCCCGATGGCTTCCAGCGGTTTCAAGAAGTGTGATCGGTGTAAGAAGTTAATGTCTCTCACCGACACACACGACTACTGCCTTCGGTGCCTCGGTCCTGATCATGACCCTAAGTCGTGTGGACCATGTGGGAAGATGTCTTCCAAGGCACTCCGAAGTCGCCAGCAGCAGAAAGAAAGGCTTTTCTCGGACTCAGCCTCCGGCTGGGCCCGGACCTTGTCTGAGGCCTCGACATCTCAGGATTCCGATCCCGAGCGCCGTCGAAGCTCCTCGGACAGGGGGTCCCCCGACCGGGAACGCAAGAGGAAGAAGCGGTTCGCGAGGGCATCGGAGGAGGAGGTCCCTGGCTCCTTGAGGGCCAGGTCTAAGACCCCCGACCGTCGCCCCGGGGCCCATGGAACAAGAGAAGCCTGCCAAAGTTCCTCGTGTGGAGCCGGAGTCTGCTGGACACATAAGCCCCGTAGTCCTCGAGGACTCTCCTCCCAGAGAGCCAACATCCCGGGCCCCGAGTCAGTGGCTGCTGTGTCTCCTGAGCTGAGTCTCAGGAAGACAGACTTGGAGAGCAGACTGTCTGCCTTCATGGTGCAGCAGCGGGCACTGATGGCCAGCCTGTCTGGAGCATCTGCCCCGACCACCGGGACATCAACTTCGACGTCGACCCCGGAGACCGAGCCGATACTCGAGTCTATCATGGCTCGAAGTCAACCTCGGTCGCGGTCTGCCTCGACCTCCCGTTCGGGACCGAGGGTGTCGACGCCGGTGCCTCCGGCGTCGGGGCAGGTGCTCCAGGGCCCCGCGGGGTCGGACCCTGACTCCTCCTCGGACGAGTCTGCCTGGGAAACGGAGGATGAGGAGTCTCCCGATACCTTCAAGACTCGGTGCGTCCTGTCGGACTCACCGCAGTCTGAGTCCCGGAGTAGATCCCCTCCGGAGGATACTCGGTTCTCGGAGTTCGTCCGGGATATGGCCACTGCCTTGGCTATTCCGGCGGACCTCGAGGAAGAGCCTTGAGCTGAAGCGAGTCGATTCGATCTGTCGACTCAGAAAGAGCCCTGGCTTTCAAAAGGCACAGCTACCACACCATTCCATGGTTGTGGAATCGGCCATGCATCGTCTGAAGAGCCAGAAGATGCACTCTGCGGTGCCCCCCGGCAGGGAGGTCCGAAACCTCGATGGCGTCGGTAGAAAGTGCTTCCAGGGCTCGATGCTTGCTTGCCGTGTCCAGTCTTACCAGCTGTACATGGGCATGTACTTGCGGGACCTGGCCAAGGAGTTGGCCGGGTTCTCTGCTGGACTCTCCAGGGAACCCTTGCAGAGATTTAAGTCCTTGTCCTCGGGGATTCGGGACTGCTCGAAGTTCATGTCCCGCGCCGCCTACAATGGCTTCGAGGCTTTGGCCCGAGTTGCGGCAGTCAGCATCGCGGCTCGATGCCAGGCATGGCTGCAGTCATCGGACCTCGAGCCATGGGTTCAGGACAAGTTGGTCGATGTCCCTTGCCGAGGTGAGAACCTTTTTGGCAAGCCCATGACCGAGAAGGCCGCTCAGCTCGAAACAGAGCACCTTACATTGACAAGGCTGTCTAGGAAGACCTCTGCCCCTTCTCATAAAAAGAAGGGCTCGGGTAAAAAGCCCTTTTACCCGAGGAAGAGCACTGCCTACAAACAGTACCCTCAGTATCAGGCTCCCAAGCTGCACCCCAGGGTCAGCAAGCCAAGTGGCAGGGTAATGGGCCCTGTAGGCAGAGGACACCCAAGCCTCCGGCCCCTGCTCCCACTCAGCAGGGTGGGGGTTTTTGACTCCTTGAGCGTAGCCTCTCCATCCCTGCTCTCCCAACCCTGCACAAGAGGTCGCCTCGCCCTCTTTGCCCACCAGTGGCCCCTCATTACCGGGGACAGTTGGGTGTTGGACATAGTCCACAGGGGCTATGCACTGCATTTTCACCAACTGCCTCCTCCTTACTTTCCAGGGGAGCCCCCAAGGCCTCCCCTGCACACAGACCTTCTCCTTCAAGAGCTTCAAGGTCTGTTGTGTGACAGGGCAGTGGAGCCTGTGCCTCCCCACTCGCAAGGTCACGGATTCTACTCCAGGTATTTCCTGGTCCCCAAAAGAACCGGTGGCCTTCGACCCATTCTGGACCTCCGGAACCACAACAAGTTCCTAGAGAAAGAAAAGTTCAAGATGCTTATTCTTGGGACACTTCTGCCCTACCTCCAGCAGGGAGATTGACTATGCTCCTTAGATCTAAAGGATGCGTATACCCACATTCTCATTCATCCAGACCACAGAAAGTACCTCAGGTTCATTGTGGGGGGAAACCATTATCAGTACAGAGTACTGCCTTTTGGCCTCACCTCCGCTCCCAGGGTCTTTACCAAATGCCTGGCAGTGGTAGCGGCCTACCTGAGAAATCAGGGAATCTTTGTCTTCCCCTATCTGGACGACTGGCTCATCAGGGGTCAGACGTGCCAGGAGGCCAGACAAGCCACCCTCAGAACTATTGCTCTTCTTCAAAGACTGGGGTTTGTAATAAACTTTGCAAAGTCCACTTTGCTCCCCTCCCAGAACTTGGAGTTTATAGGGGCAAGGCTAGACTCTCTGCTGGCAAAGGCTTTCTTACCAGAAGACAGAGCACAAAGATTGATAGCCTTGGCAAGCCAGTTTCTCAGCAGGTCATTAGTCTCCGCCAGACTCTGCCTGAGGCTTCTGGGCCACATGGCTTCGACAGTACATGTGACCCCCAATGCCAGGCTCCATATGAGGCCTGCACAGTGGTGCCTTCGGACTCAGCGGTCACAGGCCACAGGCAGCCTCAGAGACAGGATAAGGGTGTCCAGACAATTTCTGACATCCCTCAACTGGTGGCTGCACCCACCCAATCTACTAAAGGGGGTGCCTTTTCAAATTCCAGAGTACACGGTGGTACTGGGGAGCTCATTGTCTAGGCAAGTGCACCCAGGGCCTGTGGTCTCCTTGGGAAGCTGCACAGCAGATCAATCTGCTAGAGCTCAGAGCTATTCGATTAGCACTCAAAGCTTTCTCTGCTACCCTGGCTCATCAATCTGTCCTGGTTCAGACAGACAACCAGGTAGCCATGTTTTATGTGAACAAACAGGGCAGGACTGGGTCCAGAATCCTTTGTCGGGAGGCTCAGGACCTTTGTTCATTTGCCCTCAAGCACAACATGCTCCTCAGGGCTGTGTACCTTCCAGGCCAGGACAACTACCTGGCCGACAGGTTAAGCAGAATTCTGCAGCCCCACGAGTGGCAGCTGCATCCTTCAGTAGTTCAGAGGATCTTCCTACAATGGGGTCTCCCTTTGGTAGATCTCTTTGCCAGCCCAATGAACAATCAACTGCCAAAGTTCTGCTCCAGGAAACCGCATCCTCTGAGAATAGCAGAAGATTTATTTATTTATTTTATTTATTTACATTCTCTTATATACCGCGCTATTCTGCATCAGTGTGGTTTACATTGAACAAACTGAAATTACATTGAACAGGGTATTATAACTTGGAGATAACTATTTTACAGGGAACATGGGCTATGGATGGTTAAGTGGCTTGCCCAAGACCACAAGGAGCACCTGTGGGACTAGAAACCCCAGTCCTTCCGGCCCAAGGTTGCTGTCCTCTAGTGGGATTTGAACCACCGACCTTCCGGCCTGAAGTACCTTGCCCCAACCACTAGGCTACTCCTCCAAGATGCTTTCCTGATTCCATGGTCTCAGGGCCTCCTGTATGCGTTTCCTCCCACGCCCTTGGTGGCCCGAACTCTCTTCAAAATTCTTCAGGACAAGGCCTCGGTCCTGCTGGTGGCTCCCAGGTGGCCGAGACAGCCTTGGTTTCCTCTTCTGCTTCAACTGGTGGTGGATCCCCCACTGCCTCTGGGGTTGCAACCCGACCTTCTCTCACAGGAGCAGGGTTCCCTTCTGCACCCCAATCTCAAAGCTCTCAATTTGATGGCCTGGAGGCTGCAAGGATAGTTTTGGCTCCCTGGGGCCTACCTCAGGAAGTTGAGGAGGTTGTCCTGGCCTCTAGAAAACAGTCCACTAGGAAAACCTATGCTCTCAAATGGAAAAGGTTTTCTGTGTGGTGTCAGCTACGTACAGAGGATCCTTTCTCCTGTACTGTGCTTGTAGTGCTTCAGTACTTACTGCACTTATCAAATCAGGGACTTAAGTCCAATTCTGTTCGGGTCCACCTCTCAGCTCTAGCAGCTCACCACTCACTGGTGGAGGGACATTCTCTGTCAGGTCACCCCTTGGTGTCCTGCTTTCTCAGGGGCTTGCTCTTGCTCAAGCCTCCAATCTGTCCTCCTGCCCCTGAGTGGGAGTTGAATGTGGTCTTGCAGCAACTGACTCGCCCACCTTTTGAGCCGATGGCTACTTGTCCACTACGCTTCCTATCCTGGAAGACACTCTTCCTGATAGCCCTTACCTCAGCTAGGCGAGTGAGTGAGCTTCAGGCCCTGGTCTGTGATAGGCCTTACACCAGGATTTATAGGAACAGGGTAGTCCTCAGCACTCATCCAAAGTTCCTCCCAAAGGTTGTCTCCTCTTTCCACCTCAATCAGGAGGTGGTTTTTCCAATATTCTTCCCTAGGCCTCATGCCAGCCAAGCTGAAGCAGTTTTGCATACCCTGGACTGTAGGAGGGCCTTATCCTTCTACCTTGACCGTACGCAAGGGCATAGGAGGGCTAGTCAGCTCTTCGTATCCTTTGACCCCAATAAGTTGGGGTTTGGCTGTGTCCAAGCGTACCTTGTCCATCTGGGTGGCTGACTGTATCACCTGGGCTTACAAGGCGGCTGACCTTCCTTTGCAGGGTTGGGTTACGGCCCATCGTGTCAGGGCAATGGCTGCCTCAGTGGCTCATCTCCGCTCTGTGCCCTTGGTAGACATCTGCAGGGCTGCAACTTGGTCTTCAAGCCAGACCTTTGCGGCCCATTACTGTCTGGAGAGGGAGTCCCGTAGGGACAGTGCTTTTGGCCAGGGAGTACTCCGGAATCTCTTTGAGGTTTAGGCAACTCCTGCCCTCCTGCCCTCTGTTGGGCTACCATTGGAGGTTGTGTCCTTGAAAAGCCTTTCTTTGCTGCTGAGACTAGAGGGAGTTCTCTTGTTCAGCCTGGGTTCCTCGGTAGCCCAGAGCTAGGGAGTCACCCATATGTGAGGACTGACTTCCTGCTTGGTCCTGGAGAAAGAGTAGTTACTCACCTGTAACAGGTGTTCTCCAGGAGCAGCAGGAATCAGTCCTCACAACCCTCCCTCCTCCTCTTGGAGTTGCTGTTGTACATAGTTTATTTTTCATTTTTGTGTGCTTTTCTTAGCTATGTCATTTGACTGAGGTAAGATGGCACCTTTGGGCAGGAAGGGAACCGCGCATGCGTGCCTGCATTCCCAAAGGCTTTCATAGAAAGCTGGGGAAATGCTCCGCTGGGGCTTCATCGGCATTGATGACACCCATATGTGAGGACTGATTCCTGCTGCTCCTGGAGAACACCTGTTACAGGTGAGTAACTACTCTTTCCTCTTCAAGGATCTTGCCACCTTCCGGTTTTCACTGTAATTGCCTGCCATCGTGGTTACTTCTCTTTTCCTCTTTATTCATCCCTTTTCGGTTGTTTTAATTTTCTTTTATTCTCCGTGGTACCTCTGCTCCCTTAGGTGCCTGTGCACCGGCTGGACCTTCCTCTTTTTAAAAATTGAACTGTTTAATTTCGCTTTGGCTATCTTTTTGGGCGAATGTCTCAAAAACTGACTAGTAGGTTCAAGAAGTGTTCCCGGTGTACAAGTACCATATCTGCCATGGATGCCCATAGTTGGTGTCTTTAGTGCCTGGGACTCGATCATCAGCACTCTTGTAATTTGTGTTTGCAGATAAACAAAAGAGGACTCCAAAGTTTAAAAGAAGCAGCGCTCACAAGTCCGATTCATCAACATCGGAATCAACAGTACCAGTCTTAATGGTTTCAAAGGCTGCATCAGACGCTGGCAGTCCATCGATATAGAGGAGTTCTCAAGCCCACTTGGAGCTGAGCATCCATGGTAACCTGGAACATCGGCCATCAATCAATCTCCACCCGAAGATGAGGAAGGACAGCTTCATCTTCATCGACACCAAAGAGTGATCATTCCGAGTACCAAGTGAAGACTTTGATGCATCGGCATCAGAGCCCCTGAAGGCATGGTATCAAGAGCGATAAAGGACCACAAGATTGCCTCACCAAGCTGTCCCTACAGGAGAGAGAGCTCATCCTCCAAAATCTCAGAGCAGAGACAGCCTGCCAAGACCAAACCACTCGATAACCCTGTTCAGATCCTGGGTACATCTGTCGAAGTTGCCGAGGGCCCAAAACCTTTGGAATTTGCAGCCATGGAGAAATGCCTTCTGTAGGCTCCACGGAAGGGATTGCTGTGCTCTTGGCCGTGCGTCAGGCTGGGGCCTCAGTGTCGACTACATCAACATTGGCAACCATGCAACCAATCCTTGAGATGCATGCTTTACCTGCGGGAGAGGTATCAACATTGGGGCATCAAAAGGCCCCAACACCGGTGCCTGCCCAGCCAATATCACGCTCTAGTGTTTTTGAGTCCAATGCACCCTTGAAATCTAGTTGAGCGTCCAGTGCATCATTGCTCCCGAAGGAGCTCCTGATTCTCGAGGTTCAGGAAACAGAGCCAGGCAGAGATATTCAGAAGTACTTTGATTAACTCTGAGTCAGATTCCGAAGGCTGGGTAACCGATGTCAACTCTGAGGACAGGTGTCCTGAGCTTCCGTCGGACACTTCTCCACTTCATGAGCGGTGCAAGTCCCCTCCTGAAGACTTGATCTTCCAAGATTTTGTCAGGGACATGGCCGAGGCCATACCATTTTCTTTGCAGACTGAGGATGAGCCCAGGACAGAAGAGTTGGAGATCCTTCAGCACTCCTCAGCCCCTAAGGAGGTGGTGACAGTGCCCATGCACCACATTCTACAGAGAGTACGGATGAGAATGTAGGAGAACGCCCCTCCCCTCACTACTTCCTTTCAGTAGAAGACTTGACTCCATGTACAGAATTCATTAGGCTCCTTGTTTTGCAATGCCCCAGCTTGTGCACCATTCCTTGGTGGCCGTGTCTGCCCTTAAAAGATCCAAGAGTTCCAAGACTCATTTCTCAGTGCCTCCGGAGAGGAAGGTTTAGACATTAGACTCTTTGGGGAGAAGGTATTTTCAGAGTTCCATTCTAGTAGCTCTCATAGCCTCTTACCAGTGCTACATGGACTTGTTTTTAAAGAACATCATGTGTGACCTCACTGATCTGTCTGAGTATCTCCTTCTAGAGAAATTCAAACACTATCGTTCCCTGATGGCTCGTGGCAAGGATTGCTCGAAGTTCATGGCCCAAGAGACTTATGATATCTTTGAAACAGCATCGAGGGCTTCTGCCTTGTGTACTGGCACCCGGAAACTCACATGGCTCTGGTCCCCAGACCTAAACAATCCGTGCAGGGCAAGTTTGCTGGTATGTCGTGCTGTGGAGAGAATCTCTTCAGCGAACAGATTGAGGAGTCTAGCTTCATCGAAAAGCAGCATGTCACCCTTCATAATCTCTCACGGTGCATGTCCGAGCTGGCCTCCTATCGCAGGAGGTACCTAAGGCGTAGGTACTTTCCTGAGTCCCCAAATCTCCCAGCCAAAACAGACTCCTCACCCACAACTGTAATGAGAAAAGCCTCAGAAAGCCCAGTCTGCTCCTCAGCCAAAGCTAGGGGTGGAGTTTTGACCGATTCCTTCAGAACATAGCCACTCTGCCAGTAACTGCAGTGGAAGATTCTCCGGTCGGGGGAGACTCACTCTTTTTGCCCAAAAGAGGCCCCTCATTACCTTACACATAGGTTCTACAAATCATCCAAAACAGTTACAAATTACATTTATTCAAACTCTCTCCAAGTAATCACCACCCTCTTGACGGATCTCACGATTGAGCTTGTGCCACCGGAGCAAAGAGGGTGAGGATTTTATTCCAGGTATTTCCTGATCCTCAAAAAAAATAAGGGGATACCGTCCTATCCTAGTCTTAAGAGATCTGAATACATACTTGGTACGAGAAAAGTTCAGAATGATTTCTCTAGACACCCTTCTCCCTTACCTTCAAAAAGGGTATTGGCTATGCACCTTGGATCTGAAGGATGTATATACCCACATACAGATCCATCCCATTCACAGGAAGAATCTCAGATTCGTCCTGAGACAACACTTCTAGTACCGCGTGTTGCCTTTTGGCCTAACCTCATTACCTCGCGTTTTCACAAAATGTCTCGTGGTAGTAGCAGTTTACCTCCAGTTGCTGAGAGTGTTTGTCTTCCCCTACTTGAATGATTGATTGATCAAGAGTACTGCTCAGGAAGGGCTTCAAGAATTAGCATGGTTGACCATTTGGGTGTTGGAACTACTAGGGTTCGTTATAAATTACCCTAAATCCCATCTTCAACCAACCCAACAGTTGGCATTCATAGGAACACTGCTTGACATGACTTAGGCAAGAGTCTTCTGCCCGCATGACAGACTTCACAGATTAGCAGCACTAGTGTGGGAGACTCAATTGAGTCAGAGGTAACCGTTCGCAGGATATGGATGTACAAAAACATAGATTGTGAGCCCTTCAGGGACAAGGGCAATATATATATACACAGTACCTGAATGTGTACTGCTTTGATTTGTAGAAAAGTGGTATATAAGCCTAGCTATTAGCTATACTAGGCTGCATGGCCTCTACTGTGCACATCACACCCTTGGCATGCCTCCATATGAGGCAGACTCAGTGGACTCTGAGGACTGAGTGAACTCAGGCCACAAGTCAACTTGGGGATCGTCTTTGTCATCAGTCCTCTCGTTCAGTCACTGCAATAGTGGAGAATCCACCTGAATTTGGTCAGAGATCTCCCAAATTGCTCCACCTCAAAGTTTTGACAAACTGGGTTGGGGAGCTCATCTCGATAGGTTTCACACTCAGGGCAATTGGTCCATCCAAGAAAGTCTCCACCAGATCAACTTCTTGGAGTTAAGAGCCGTAGCAAACATTCTAAAGACTTTCAGAGATTCACTGACCAATTAAATTGTTCTGATTCAGACAGACAATCAAGTCGCAATGTTCTGCATCAGCAAGCAGGGGGGAACGAGCTTGTACCTCTTGTGTTGGGAAGCAGGTTGTAGAAGTTTGCCATCGCACATGGGTTGGACTTGAGAGCACATATCTGCCAGGCAAACAAAACACTCTGGCAGACAGACTGAGTCGAGTCATCCAATGAAACGAATGAACACTGGACAGAGAGGTGGCATCCCACATCTTTCTGGAGTGAGGCATCCCCCTCGATAGATCTTTTAGCCACTCTGCAGAATGCCCAGGTGGAGCAGGTCTGTCCCAGGGTAATATCACACAGTAGACTAGCTTCAGATGCTTTTCTCCTACACTGGAGGGAGGATCTTCTGTCTGCATGTCCTCCAACCCTTCTCATTGCAAAGACCTTCCTGAAGCTCAAAACAGATGGAGGCATGATGATATCATTCCTTACTGATCCAGACAGCTTTGGTTTCTTCTTCTATCAGAATTCTCTAGTCAAGGACCATACTGGCTGGGCCATGCGCTGGAACTGATTTTGCAGGAAGATGAGATGATGATGAACCCCCAACATCCATTCTTGGCCCTCATGGTGGTGATGTTGAGAGGCTAATGTTGTCTGAGCTCAGCTTGCCCGCCAGCTTAACTGATGTCCTTTTGGCCTCCAGGAGGGCCTCAACAAGAAAGTCGTATTCCTGTAAATAGAGGAAGTTTGCTATCTGTTGTGAGGGCCAGGCCCTAGATCCCTTCGATTGTTACACATAGAAACTACTGGAATATCTTCTACACCTCTCCAAGTCTGGACTTAAGTCCAACTCCGTCAGGGTCCACCTCACTGCAATTTGAGCTTATCATCGAGGCGTTGAAGGGAAGTCCATCTCTGTGTAGCCTTTAGTTAGCTTGATGAGGGGGTTGCTTCTCTTGAAGCCTCCCTACAAACCTCTCGCAGTATCTTGGGACCTCAATGTGGTCCTTGCGCAGCTCATGAAGGCTCCTTTTGAGCACTCAATTCCTGCCCTCTGAAGTTCTTGACCTGGAAGGTATTGTTTTTCGTGGCAGTCACTTCAGCATGCCGAGTGAGCGAGCTTCAGGCTCTCGTAGTTCATCCATCTTGCACAAAAATTCATCATAATAGAGTGGTCCTCCGTACACATCTTAAATTCCTTACAAAAGTGCTATCAGATTTCTATATTAATCAATTAATTGTTCTACCAACATTTTTCCCAAAACCTCATGCTCACAAAGGGGAAACTGCATTGCACATGTTGGACTGCAAATGAGCCTCAACCTTCTACTTGGAGCAGACAAAAACCCATAGAAAGTCTATTCAGTGTTTTGTTTCTTTTGACCCCAGCAAGCTAGGGGCTGCTGTTTCCAAATGCTCTCTTTCAGTTTGGCTACCAGACTACATCTCTTTCGCTTATGCTCAGGCAGGCCTGAGCCTTGGTGGTCATATCACAGCTCAGAATGTCAGAGTTATGGCTGTGTCGGTGGCCAACTTGCACTCGGTCTCAATGGAAGAGATCTGCAGGGCTGCAACATGGTCTTCTGTCCACATATTCACATCACACTACTGTCTAGAAGGGGATTCTCGATGTGACAGCAACTTCGGCCAATCTGTACTCTGGAATCTGTTTGGGGATTAGAATCCAACTCCATCCCCGCTAGGCCCATTTTATTCTGTTCAGGCTACTAAAAAGAAAAGAAAGGGAGAGAACTGTTCCTACTGTGCATAATTCTAAATCTTGAGTTCCTAAGGCCTATTGCCATTACGCAGACAGATTGTTGCCCTTGTTGGGCTTGTCTGCATTCTCATGGGCTTTCAATAGCCTGTAAGTAGGGAGTTCCCATACGTGAGGACTTCATTCCTGCTTGTTCACAGAGAAAATGTAGTTACTTACTGTAGCAGGTGTTCTCTGTGGACAGCAGGAACATGTCCTCGCAACTCTCCCACTTCCCCTGTGAGTTGTATTCTACTATAGCTATAATAACAGACTAGTTCAAGATGGCGCCATGGCAGCAGGTGGGAGGATGGCATGTAAGTGTGATAGAATCTTCCAAAAGCTTCTACTAGTAGCTTGGGAGCGTTCCCATGCAGGTTCCATCGAATGATGTCACCCATACATGAGAACTTATTCCTGCTGTCCACAGAGAACATCTTCTACAGGTGAATAACTACCTTTTCTTCTTTCTACCTCCTTCAGTCTTCGTTCTCCCTGTTTTTACTATTTGCCTACTTACCAGCTTTCTATTTCCTAACCTTACTTCCCTAATCCCTTCATTCCACAACGGTCTCATTCCTTCACTAGCATCTTATTCCCCTCCCGTCTTTCAAACACTTTATAGTCCCCTATTTCCTCCCTCTGTACTTATCCCTTTCCCAGCCTCATCTACCACCTTTTGCCTCTCATTCCTTAGCCAGCTCCAGCTCATTCCCTAGCACTCATCCTCTCTCCGCCTCAAGACTCTTTCTTATTTATTTATTTATTTAACATTTTTTATATACCGCACTATTCATCATCAGTGCGGTTTACATTGAACAACAATATACCTGTCAATACATGACTGATCTAGGTTTACAGATAACAGGGAAGATAAACTGGGTGTGAACTGGGGGTAACTATCTACATAATTATACAATTTATAATTATAATTATAATTTATGTATTATCTCCCCAGCAAGGCTTTCCATTTCCCCTTTCACTTCTCACCTCCTTCAAGGAAGACCTGTTCCTTCCTGTGGCTCTCGTCCACTCCATAGCACTCTGTCCTGCTGCCCCTAAACCTTCCCACGTCCTTCAAACTTTCTCCGCTCCCCATATTTCTACACTTGATCTCACAGCCCTGCTCATGCCCCTCACACAATCACCTTGTTCCCCCATTGTTCTAATTTCTAGTCAGTTTCTTATTTCCCACTGTCCCCCCCCCCCCCCCCAGGCAACCTCGTCCTCACTCACAGTCCCACTCAAGGCCTGAGTCCCTGCTTACATTCGCAATAGCCAGCCTATCTTAGAGCCAGTCAATAGGAGAATATCTGGGTGGAGTGGAATTACAGTCCTACAGGGATGGTGTTGGAGCTGCAGAGATAGTGTCAGTTGACAGCCTTTAGTCTGGAGGAGGATGAACAAAACCTCGGGTTTGAGACAGTTTACAAATGGCTGAAGTCCCTAAAGAGCAGGAGGTGACTGCATTAGTGGGGCTATGGGTGCCAGTCGTAGCCCAGGCTCTGGGAAAGGGGGGATCAGGGAGGAAATCCCAAGGGATTTCATGGTCACAACTTGGCTTAGGCTAATGCAGTAGTACAAATAAAGCTGCAGCTTGATTTGATCTCATAACTTGTCATGCAGCATATTATTTGGAGTAACATAGTATATGATGGCAGATAAAGACCATCATGCTCCATCTAGTCTGGCTTTGGCCACTGCCTTATCACTCTGTTTCGCCACCTTGAGATCCTCAGAAACAGTCACTCCAAGGTCCTTCTGGTCTGTGCACACCAACCTCTTGCCCCCTATCGCATAGAATTTCCTTGGATTTCTGCATCCTAAGTGCATGACACTGCACTTCTTCATATTAAATCTTAACTGCCAAGCATTAGACCATTCTTCCAGCTTTTGTAGATCTTTCCTCGTGTTATCCACTCCCTCAGGGGAGTCCACTCTATTGCAAATTTTTGCGTCATCTGCAAAAAGACAGACTTTTCTATTCAGTCCTTCAGCAATATAAAAGAGTCTTAATTTCATAGGAGACCAGGTTTCGATTCCCACTAGCACTCCTTGTGGCTTTAGGGAAATCACTTAACCCTCCATTGCTTCAGAAAAATCCAAGTTATCAATGTCCCTGTTTAATGTACATTACCAAGGTTAAGTTACAATGCAAACCACTTTGACTGAAATGATAAAGCAGTATATAAAACCTTTTAAATAAAATAAGGGAGATCTAGTTGAGCAGAGGTTTGAGTTACTTAATAGCATATCCTTAGAGAAGGTGAAACAGCTAATGAATTCTTTACCTTTTCATCCTTTGTTCCAGCTCTGATCTCAATATTTAAACTGTGCTTTGAGGGTATTTTATGGATTAAAGCTGTCTTTAGTGCCTCTTTGAAAAAGAGTACTGTTCTGCATAAGTTAAAAAAAAGTGGTGACCCCTGTTTTAAAGAAAGTGGGGGAAAGAAAGTGTGACCTTTACCAACTATAAGCCTGTTTCAGGTCTTCCTATGATGTCTGAATTGATTGAGAAGAAAATGGTAGCTCAGGTTCATTTGTGGAGGATTATAATCTGTTGGATAAGGGCCAATCAGGATTTAGACTTTAATGTGGAACAGAAACTTTATTATTTGCCCTTATCAATTTGGTTTATTACCACCTTGATAAGAATGAAAAGTGATGTTGATGAATTTTTATCTTTCTTCAGCCTTTGATTTAGTGGATCCCATGTTGTTGTTGAAGATTTGATGCATGGATTTGGGGACAGGTAGTAAAATTATAGAATGTATTTATTTTTGAATAGAAGTATTTATGTTAAGTTTGAAAAAGGATAGTCAAAGGTTAAGAAGTTAAAATAGGGGCTATGAAGGATTCACCTCTATCTACACTGCTTTTCAGCTTCCTTTGGAAGAGCTAGTTTGACCATTTGATCTGGTATTTTTTACTTACACTAATGATGTTCAATTGGTAGTACCACTGGGCAAAATTTTAAATGAGAAGATAAAACAGTTGAATAAGTGCCTGACACACATTCAAATGGGATGCAGGATAGCAGTTTAGTTTTGAATTCTTTAAAATCCGATTCCATATCGTCCTGCTAGACCAGTTCAGACAAGTGGGTTGTGTCCTGTTACCAGCAGAGGTGGAGACAGAAATGTTCCAGAGGTATTTTATGGCCTCATCCTGCTAGATCAATCAGTGCAGCTAGGGCCACACCTCAATAATTCACTGTGTCCAGTAAATGGTGGCTGCTTCAATTCAGCTTGGATGAAAATTTGGAAGAGATTTGATTAAGGGCTGACTTCCTCACTGGAGAGCAACGTTGGAGGCTCCACTAGAGTCACCCTTAAAGCTGGTACTCTCTTGGATATTTCCATATGGAGGAGGGAATTGATTCAGTCCCTCTTTCTAATCTTGTTAAGGACCAATTGAGCAGTCAAAGGTTTTTTCACTCAACATGTAATCCAACTCTGGAATTTGTTACCGGAGGATGTAGTAAAAGCTGTTAGTGTAGCTGGGTTTAAAAAAGGTTTGGACAAGTTCCTGGAGGAAAGGTCCATAAACCATTATTAAAAGGGACCAAGGATATCACTGCTTGACCAAATACAAGCATTGTGGAACCTCTGTCTTTTGGAGAAACTGCTAGGTACTTATTACCTAGATTGTCCACTGTTGGAAACAGGATACTGGACTTGATGGACCTTGGTCTGACCCAGTATGGCATATCTTATGTTCTTATGTTTTTAGCTCCGCCTGCCTTTTGGGTCCTGCACGTGGAATGGGAAGCATTTCAGAGAATGCTACCCTGGAAGTTCTGGATTTGAACTTCCTACCTAAAAGCCTAAATTTAGCCTCCAGAACCTTCCTATGTCATTGGTACCGACATGTACCAAGACAGCAGACTCCTCCCCAGCACTATCTAAGACCTTGTCTAGGTGGCGTGTGAGGTCCGCTACCTTCGCACCAGGTAGGCATGTTACCAAGCGATCCTCACGTCCACCAGCCCCCCAGCTATCTACATGCCTAATGATTGAATCACCATCTATAATGGCTGTCCTAACCCTTCCCTCATGGGCACATGGCCCCGGAGAAACTTTCTCGGTGTGAGAGGGTTTTACATCACCTGGAGGACAGTTCCTAGCTACAGGATCACTTCCTGCCACACCAGGGTGATGCTCTCCTGTCACATGACCTCTCTCCTCCATGGCAACAGGGATGCTGCCAGACTGGAGGTGGGACTTCAGGACTATATCCCTGTAGGTCTCATCTGTGCACCTCTGTCTTTCTTACGTCTTCGAAGTCTACTACTCTAGCCTCTAGAGATCGGACTCGTTCTCTGAGAGCAAAGAGCTCCTTGCATGTAGTGCACACGTAAGACCCCCTCACCAAATGGGAGAAAGTCATACATGTGACACTCAGTGCAAAAGACTGGAAAGCCTCCATCTCGCTGCTGGACTGCTATCTGCATCTTAGTTTTAAGGTTGTGTTTAGATATTTAAGTTTTTTACTTACTAAGGGTTGCTGTGGATACTTATACTAATAAAACTATGCCTAATACGCTTAATGTACTTTGTTCACCTGAAGCTTAATTAATCTCAGGTCCTTAATGTATGCTGATGAGAATAAACAGCTGCACCTGAGAGTGAATATGGCACTCCTTTCCTTTAAGAGGCTTAAGCACCTATAAAGCTACGATTATCCCAGGGGTGGGTGGGTATCGGGGAGGGAGGGAGGCAAAGAAGACTTATTAAAAGCGGGCTGCTACACAGTACCCCATCCTGTGCTTCTAAGGTAATCTGTGACCAATCTCCAAGGGGAGTCCCACAGCCCTTGCTTGGATAGAGGGAGTCTTGGGATCTAAATTTAACCAGAAAGCTCTATGCTGTGTTTTAAATTTAACTGAAAGCTCTTTGCTGCTACTAGGCCCTGACTGATTTAACAAATACACTGGATTCACAGATTAATCAGCTTTAATCTAAAGAATTTCTTTTTCCCCAAGATTTAGAAAAAGTCCCAGAAGTAAATTGCAGATCTCTCTCCAGAAGTAGCAGTCCCCTTTTGTAGTCCTTCATGGGGGCATGAGGAGTGCTGAAGTGGCTCTAGAGATGGCCTCTTGTTCACCTGCGTGGAAAGGAACTTCCTTGCTCTCTTGTCACAACACATTGTAATCATCAACCATATGGAGGCGGACTTTCTGAGTCACCATTCCCTCGATCTTAGGGAGTGAAAGTTGAGCCATTCAACGTTTTGGCAGATTCTGGACTTCTGAGGTCATCCAGAGATGGACCTGATGGCGACCCGATCCAATATCAAAGTGTATAGGTTCTTCATTTGCCTCAAGGAAATGGGTTCCGAGGGCATCGACACCCTAGTTTAGCCCTAGTCAAAGCAGTGCCTGCTGTATCTGTTACTACTACTTATTATTTGCATATTGCTACAAGGTAGCGCTGTACAGAGACATGTAAAAGACAGTCCCTGCTCATAAGAGCTTATAATCCAGTAAATACTACTGCTACTAATCATTTGTATAGAGCTACAAGGCATATGCTGTGCTGTACATACAGTATAGATCTAAGACACAGTCCCTGCTCATCAGAGCTTACAATCTAATCAAGACAAAACACGTGGAGCCCCATTCCAAGCGGGGCACATCTGGACCATTAGCCTGTCCAAAGATGGGATGGGCTGAATGTGTACCCGATTCTGTACCTGTGGGAGCTAGATGTTCCCATGGTTGCAGAATTGGGCATGTAGATGGGCAGGCTGTGCCCCGATTCCATAGCGTGGGATGTTGACTTACCTCTCCGTACAGCCCTACCTATGCTTCTGCTGGAGTGCCTGTGCTGTCGCCATGGCACCGGGACACCCAGCGGGAAACACAGGCACCGTGCCACTCTTCTTTCCTCACTGCCCGGCCCTCTGCGGGGGCAGCCATGGCCCAGATAGGGTGGCGAGGGTCCTACTGCAGCTGCTCCTCTGTTGTTCCGGTTCTGCCCGGGCTGATTCCCTCCGGCGATGGGACTTATTCCACCCTAGGACATGCAGGGCCGTGATCTGAATTGTCCCTGTATGTCCAGATTGTGCCCCCTGCCCCCACTCTGCCCAGTCCCCGCCCTTTTGCTGCCCCCTTCCAGAGCTCCCCGCACAGAAGCCTTGTACATGCAGGGAGCTTTGGATACAGAATCAGGTCCCTGCAAATAGCAGAGTTTGGACGTCCAAGCCGGACGTGCATCTCCGCTATTCACTCTCTGCATGACCCCCATAGTGAAACTGGGGACCAGGGTATGGTAATATATACTGGCTTGGGAACCAAGAGACCAGGGTTCAAGTCCCACTAGCATTCCTTGTGGCCTTGGGCAAGTCACTTAACCCTCCATTGCCTCATAAAAAAAATCCAAGTTATCAATGTCCCTGTTTAATGTACATTACCAAATTTAAGTTATAATGTAAAATGCTTTGATTGAAATAATAAAGCGGTATAAAAAAAACCTGTTAAATATTTAAATAATAAATAAATAAGTAGTGAACAAGAGAGTGAGGAGCATCAGGATCCAAAAGTAGCTTCAAAGAAGTGGGTTTTTAGCCTGGATTTGAATAAGGCTAGAGAAGGGGCCCGACACACAGGTAGTTTGTTCCAGGCATATGGATCAGCAAGATGGAATGAACAAAGTCTGGAGTTGGCAGTAGCAGAGAAGGGCACAGATAAAAGAGATCCGCCAAAGAAGCAGAGTTCCCAAGGATGGGCATAGAGTGATATAAGAGAGGAAAGGTAGTGAGGAGCCACAGAATGAAGGCACTTTTAAGTCAGTAGAAGAAGTTTGAACTGGATGCAGAAACTGATAGAGAGCCAGTGAAATAACTTGAGAAGTGGTGTTACATGAGCATAGCGACACTGGCAGAAGATAAGTCGCGCAGCTGAGTTTTGAAAGATTGAAGGGGAGGGAGATGATTCAGAGGGAGACTAGCAAGGAGCATGTTACAATAGTCAAGGTGGGAGGTGACTATTGAGTAGATAAGGGTCTTAGTAGTGTGAGTAGAAAGGAAGGGATGAATTTTGCTGATGATATAGAAAAAGAAGCATCAGGTATTAGCTATCTTTTGGATGTGCCCAGAAAAAGAGAGAGTCAAAGATGACCCCAAGGTTGCGAGCTGAGGAAACAAGGAGGAGTGTAATATTATCCACAGAAATAGAAAAGAGTGGAAGGTGGGTTTAGGGGAAAAGATAAGGAGTACAGTTTTAGCCAAGTTCCATTTTGGATGGTGATGAGACATCTAGGCAGCAATTTCGGATAAGCAGGCAGAGATCCAGGACTGGACTCCTTGACAGATTTCAAGTGCAGAGAGGTAGATCTAAGCATCTTCAACATAAAGATGGTACTGAAAACCATGGGAGGAAATAAGTGCAGCATGGAACTGAGTGCAGAGAGAGAAAAGTAGACAACACAGCAATTGGGGACGTGGATATATCTAGAGCAACATCCGGGCTGGGTTGTCCTGGCAGCACTGGACTGGCTACAGAGGTTCATGGACCTGGTGTGTCTCCTGCAGGAACCTCCTCCATGACTTCCTACGGGCTGGGGGCTGTTGCGGCAAAGGCCAGTCCTTCTGCGCAACCCAGCTCCCTTCTCACTTACTGCTTGGCTCTTGAGAGGCAATGTTTAGCATGCAAGGGCTATTCTCCTGCTGTGGTTTCCAAGCTCCTAAAAGTGAGGAGAGGTTCTACTAGCCTCCCTTATGTGCGTGTCTGATGCCTGTTTGAGCACTGGTGCCATGAGCGTCAGATTGGTCATAGTAAGGCGGACTTACCTTCCTTACTTGCCTTTCTTCAGGATAGCCTTGACTCAGATGTAGCATCTTTCATTCAGGGGGTACAACACTTGCATCCTCCCTTGCAATCAGTCTTTTTCTCTTGGGAGCTCTGCTTAGTTCTCCAGGCCTTGATATCAGAGCTCTTTGAGCCCCTGAAGTGGGCCACACTTAAAGATCTGTTTCTTAAGATCATCTTTTTAATCACAATTTGCTCGGCGAGTCATATCTCGGAGTTACAATCATTGTCATGCAGGAATCCTTACTTGTCTTTCTCAGAAGAGGTTGTGTACATTCATCCTATCCCCTCTTCCTTTAATGTTAATCAGATGGTGTGTCTGCCCTCTTTTTCTAAGGAACAATGTCAAGGGAAAGACAAAGGACCTTCACCTGGTGGATGTCAGGGAAGTGCTTCTCCGATATCTCAAAGTTAATAACTCCTTTTGCAAGTCAAGACAATTTGTTTGTGCTGTTTGCAGGTCTGCGTAAGGGTGATGTGACCACCAAGTCTACTCTAGGGCTCTAGATCTGTGGTTCTCAACCTTTTTTGTACCGTGACCCCTTTTACCATTGGTCAACTTGTGGTGACCCCCAATGATAAAATTAAAATGTGTCTCTCTTCCTTTACCGTTAACACATTGTCGCTGTAATCATTTGTTGAATTATTAATATATTATAGGCCTTTGCAATATGTTTTTATTTATAAAATTTACTTATTTAAACCACAATAATTAATCACAATAACAAGTAACAATATTTGATTTCAAAATTATGATGATTTTGTAGTCAAATCACTAATATGAAATAAAATTATTTTTTCTACCTTTGTTGTCTGACCAATTTATTCTCTGATCATGCTGGTCCCGATCTGAGGCTTCTGCTTTCCTGTCTTCTCTTAGCTCTCTTTCTGTGATCTATGGTCCATCTGCCATTTCTTATCTCTTCTTTCGTTTTCTTCACTTCTTTCCATCAGCCTATTTCCAGTCCCAGTAACCATCCCCAGTATCAGCCCCTTTCCAGTCCTCACTCTCAGTACCTTCCATTGTCAACTTGCATTCCCATGACTGCCACTGGTGTCCATTCCCTTAGAGTCCCCCTCCTTCCCCACTGAGCAGTCCCTTCTAGTACAAATACCATGGCAGCCCCTCTCAGATCCACTCTCTTCCAGTTCCATTCTCCCATCCCCTCATATCAGCCCATTTGTAGCCTTAGCCCCCAGTTTTCTTCCAGGGCCAGCAGCTCTATCCTCCTCTCCCCACAATCAGCCCATTCCCAGTCGAAGCCCCCCAATCAGCTTGCTTCCAGTGCTAGTCCCCCCTCAACCCCATTACCAATGCTAGCCTCCCCTAATCAGCCCAATACTAGTCTTAGCCTCCCCTAATCAGCTCATTTCCAGTGCTAGTCTCTCCTCAACCCCATTACCAGTGCTAGCCTCCCCTAATCAGCTCATTTCCAGTGCTAGTCCCTCCTCAACCCCATTACCAATGCTAGGCTCCCCTAATCAGCCCATTACCAGTCTCAACCTCCCCGATCAGCTCATTTCCATTGCTAGCCCCCCTATCAGCACATTACCAGTGCCAACCCCCCCTTGATCAGTCCATTCCCAGTCCTAGCCTTCCCTAATCAACCCATTACCAGTCCTAGCCCCCCCCATCTGCCCATTATAATCCTAACCCGCACTCTCTCCCCCCTCTGTCCAGCATTTATTGCCCATCTGTACAGTATGTCCCCTTGTCTCTTCCCTTTGTCCATGTCAGCCCCCCTCCCTCCATGTCAGCCTCCCCTCTGTCCATGTCAGACCCCCTCCCTCCCTCCCTCTATCCATCCATCCATCCATGTCATCCCTCCCCTCCCTCCCTACCTCCATGTCAGCCCTCCCCTCCCTCCTTCCCTCCATCCATGTCAGCCCCCTCTCTCCATGTCAGCCCCCCTCTCTCCATGTCAGCCCCCCTCCCTCCCTCCATCCATCAATGTCAGCCCTCCCTCTCCATGTCAGCCCCCTCCATCCATCAATAGCAACCCCCCTCCTTCCTTGTCAGCCCCCCTCCCTCCCTCCCTCCATTCATGTCAGCCCTCCCTCCCTCCATTCATGTCAGCCCTCCCTCTCTCCATGTCAGCCCTCCTGTCCATGTCAGACCCCTCCTTCCCTCCATCCATCCATCCCTCCATGTCAGCCCCGTTGCAGGTTCCCTGCCCCCTCCTCCCTTCTCCCTGTCTGCCTGCTGCTGCCCTGCTGTTCTACAGCTGCGGCACTCTCCCTCTTAGGGAACCGCGGCTATGCCAGTAAAACTGTTGCGGAGCCTTCCTGTCTCTCGACAGGCTCCATGCAGCATTGTCCCACCTCCAAAGGAAGTGGTAAACATCTTCCTTTGGAGGCGGGACAATGCTGCACGGAGCCTGTCGAGAGACAGGAAGGCTCCGCAACGGTTTTACTGGCACAGCCGCGGTTCCCTAAGAGGCAGGGAGCCGTGGCTGCATTAGAAGGGACTGGGAGGCGGTGAGTTTGCCGCTGCCGAGAAGTGGACGGCAGCAGCAGCAATTTGGGAGCTTTTTTTTTTTTTAACGGCGGAGTGAGGTGAGGAGAGGCAACCCCTGCTAAATCCTGTGGCGACCCCCGTGGGGGTCGCAACCCACAGGTTGAGAACCACTGCTCTAGATCAAGAAGGCCATTGCCTAGGCATATCTGTTGCAGAGCCAGCCAGTTCCAGAAGGTTTTTGTGTGCATTCCACTTCGGTGCAGGCATCCTCGTTGGCAGAACGCAGTTCTGTTGCTCCCTCAGACATTTCAGGCAGCAACATGGGCATCTCTTTTAACCCTTTCGCATCCACATAATTGTTTTGTAACTGAAATTTTTTTTCTGTTTTTTTTATTAAGATTTGAGCTAAATGATGCAGAATATAAAGTTTTTTTTGAAAAACATTTATTTCTAAGAAACAATATTTACTGTTGCCATATGGCAACTACGGTCCTGAATGGCTGAAAATTATAAACAGTCTTGGCATCAGTTTCATTTACTGCTGCGTGTTATAGTTTAAATAACTGGGTTTTTTTTCAGATGTCAAGCACAGATACACATCACATTTCACACACAGTGTGCAGATTTTTTGGAAATATAGAATCCGGTGAAAAATTGGGGGGAAATTTTGAAGGTTGCCATATGGCAACAACAGCCATGAAAGGGTTAACTTCTGTCAATCACTACTGCTTACAGCCCGACCAGGGAGAGCTCGGTGCTGGATTTAGTGCTCACCAACGGAGATAGCATGTCAAATATCCAGGTGGATGCCCATGTGAGCAGCAGCGATCATCATACGTGCTTGCTGTGATTGGATTCTAACTTGGCTTTTATCTCAAAACACGGTGTGGTTTGAGATAAAAGCCAAGTTAGAATCCAATCACAGGAAGCTCAAAGTCCAAGAGTTCAAAAACACTAACTTCAGTAAAATGGCCAAGTACCTGAAGGAAGAGTTGGCAGGGTGGGAGGGGATTAGGGAAGTGGAATTGCAATGGGCTAAACTAAAGGAGGCAATAAAAGGTGCAACAGATACATATGTAAGGAAAGTAAATAAAAACAAGAGGAAAAGGAAACCTATTTGGTTCTCCAAAGAAGTGGCTGCACAAATAAAGGCAAAAAAAACCCTGGCTTTCACAAATTTCAGAAGCTCAAAAACAGGAACACAGAAAAGAATACAAGATCAAACTAAAAGAGACAAAAAGAGAAATAAGGATAGCAAAATCAAAGGCAGAAGAAAAGATGGCTAAAGGTGTGAAGTGTGGTGACAAAACATTTTCAGGTATATTCAGGAGAGGAGGAAAATCAGAGGTAAAATTGCAGGACTCAAAAGTGCTGGGAATGGATTTGTAGAAAATGACATTGAAAAAGTGAAAATGCTAAACAAATCCTGGAGAAAGAACCACCTATGATTGATAAATATACAAATGGGAATGGAGTAGATGATGTGTTAGAACAGCTTGCAAAACTGAAAGTGGACAAGGCTATGGGACCAGATAGGATACATCCCAGGATACTGAAAGAGCTCAGAGAGGTTCTTGCAGGACTGTTAAAGGATGTCTTTAATAGTCCTTGGGGACAGGAGTTCCACAGGACTGGAGAAGGGCTGATATGGTACCTCTTCACAAAAGTGGTAGTTGGGAAGAAGTGACAAACTACAGACCACTAAGCCTTACCTCGGTGGCGGGAAACGTAATGGAGGCGCTCCCGAAAGAGCAAATAGTGGACTTCCTCGAAACCAACAGGTTGCATGATCTGATGCAAAATGGTTTTACCAAAGGACGATCTTGCCAAACAAATCTGATTGAGTTCTTTGACTGGGTGACCAGAGAACTAGATCTACCTAGATTTCAGCAAAGCCTTTGATACTGGTTTTCACAGGAGGCTTATCAATAAACTCAACAGCTTGGGATGGGTCCCAAGGTGGTGAACTGGATCAGAAATTGGTTGATTGACAGGTGACAGAAGGTGACGGTATAAACGGAACTCACTTTGAAAGGAAGGTGATTAGCAGTGTGCCCCAGGGTTCGGTCCTGGGACCGGTACTGTTCAATGTATGTGTGAGTGATATTGCTGAAGTACTGAATGGAAAAGTCTGTCGTTTTGCAGATAACACAAGAATTTGCAAAAGAGTGGACTCCCCAGAGGGAATGATGAACATGAGGAAAGATTTACAAAAGCTGGAAGAATGGTCTAATGCTTGGCAGTTAAGATTTAATGTGAAAAAGTGCAGTGTTATGCACTTAGGAAGCAGAAATCCAAGGGAATTTTATGCGATAGGGGGCAAGAGGTTGGTGTGCATGGACCAGGAAAAGGTCCTCAGAGTGATTGTTTCTGAGGATCTCAAGGTGGCGAAACAGAGTGACAAGGCAGTGGCAAAAGCCAGAAGGATGCTGGGTTGCATACAGAGAGAAATTACCAGCAGAAAGGAAGAGGTACTAATGCCACTGTACAAGTCGCTGGTGAGGCCTCACTTGAAATATCGTGTTCAGTTTTGGAGACCATATCTCGCAAAGGATATAAAAAGGATGGAAGCAGTTCAGAGGAAGGTGACCAAAATGATTTGGAGCCTGAGTCAGAAGACTTATGAGAAGAAACTTGAAGACCTAAATATATACACTCTGGAGGAGAGGAGGGACAAGGGAGATATGATTCAGACCTTTAAATACTGTCCCCAGGCGCCCCTACTGGCGTAGGAAATAAGGGCGTCCGATGACATTTAATTTTTATTAAGGAGTGGTTGAGCTGAAGGACCAAGAGGCTTCTGGTCCTTGTAGTGCAGAACTCCTTATAAAGAACAATCTACGCCAAAGTGTAGGGTAATAAGTCTTTATTTCCCCGGTCAACGCTTAGGTTCAATAAGACACAAAAGAAAATGAAGGTAATTCTTTCCTCTAACAAAAAGGTTCCACCATTATATAAACAGTTAAGGGTTGTAGGCTTCACAATTAACTGTTTATCTGGGTTAAGACTTCTTTCAAATCAATAGAAATTAACATCAGGAAACAAATGGTTAACAACTTCACCATATGCAGAGTTCTCTTTTCTCTATACAGCTAGCAAGGCAATCAAGCTAGTTCTTGAACAAAAGTTACATTCCATTGGTTCACTCTGAGGAATGGGAACACTGGTTTCACAATCAAAGTCCATTGATTCTGGGTCACTACCTTCTTCAGTGCTATGACTGTCTTCAGTATCTGTTAACTCCTCACAGGGGTTCTTCTGTTTCTCATACAACTTCCTTAGCACAGTATTAGGAAGTGCTTTTAAAAGGTTCGCTTTACTTCTTCTAACTTTCTGAGGCTTATCTATTTGCATAAGGTTTTCATCACTTAAACTTTCCCTTATAATGAAAGGCTTTTCATACCTTGACTTCTGTAGGCTGCCACACCCAGGACTCAGCTTGGGACGTAGTTTCTCAGGCTGACAAGCTGTTCTGTGCACTGCTCTACAATCAGAGTCACCAGGAAAACCTGACGTGGATTTCCACTCTCTGCGTTTCTTGGCAAAAGTATCACTGTAGAAGGAATCTCCTTTCCTTGTGCCTTTCTGGTTTAGCATAGGAGACTTACTTGGGCTAGGAGAGTGGCTTTCGTCAGGCATGCTACTTCTTTGGTTTGCTTGGCTTTGGACTCCGTTCCAATACCTTTGGCCTCTCTGGACTTTATCCCTTTGAGTATACCTCTTTTGGATTCTGTCTCCTTGAGTTGGCTGCACATGGAAGCTTTCCTGTTCCAGGCTTCTCTCACTGCTCTGGCTGCTAATCCTTCTCCTGCTGCCGGTCCTTCTGACCTCGCCTCTCTGGATCTTGCTCCTGCCTCTGCCTGTTCCTCTCCTTCCTCCTCCTGTTTCTCTTTCACTGATTATCTGGTTTCCTTTATAAAGGGATTTCTGGTTTGCACGTTCTGAGTTTGAGGACAGGTGAAACTGCTTGTTACTAATGTGATCAATGCTAGAGCACGTTGCTTCAGGTACTGTGTAATTGTTCATGCGCCCTCTGGCTGAGCTGCGCTGGAACTGCGCTCTCTGCCTTTTCTGAGTTCCATGAAAATCAGGAGTTTTTTTCAACACTGTTTCTTCTCTAGCTCCAGCCTCATGACAATACTTAAAGATTATTAATGAACAAATAAACCTCTTCCAAAGACGAGGAAGCTGTAAAACTAGAGGGCATAACATGAAGGTGCAAGGGGGTAAAATGAAAAGCAATGTCAGGAAATACTTTTTCACTGAAAGGGTAGTGGATGCTTGGAATGCCCTCCCGATGGAAGTGGTGGAGGCAAATAAAGTGACAGAATTCAAAATGTCATGGGACAGACACAGTGGATCCCTTTATAGCAAGAGGATAAAATCAGAATAAACATAACTATCTCTTATATCTGAACAAATGGGGTGACCTACACAGAACGGTGGGTACACCCCTAAACAAAGGCATGAGGAGGGGTGACCTGCATGGAGTGGCAGGTGCACTTACTCTTGCTGTCTTGCTGGGCAGACTAGATGGACCATACTGGTCTTTATCTGCCGTCATATACTAGTAGCATCAATTAAAGTTTGAATTTAAAACACAGAGGAGAGCTTTCTGGTTACATTTCATACCCAGCAGAGAGCTTGTAGTTTAAATTTAATAGTCACTCAGGGCCAAGTAACAGCAAAGTACTTTTAGTTTAAATTTAACACACAGAAGAGAGCTTTCTGGCTAAATTTAGTACCCAGCAGAGAGCTTGTAGTTTAAATTTCATAAGAAGTTAGAGCCTAGCAGCAGCTAAGAGCTATAATTTAAATCAAATCAGAATTTAGCTTACCTCAGCAGCACAAGACAGGGTACTGTGTAGCAGCCCTCTTTTAATAAGTGTTATTTGCCTCCCTCCCTCCCCACCCCTGGGATAATCATAGCTTTATAGGTACTTACACATCTTAAAAGACAGGAGGTGCTTTCAGGTGAAGCTCATTACCCAAATCAGTCATACACTAAGGACCTGAGATTAATTAAGCTTCAGGTGAACAAGGTATATTAAACGTATTAGGTACAGTTTTATTGGTATAAATACCCATAGCAACCCTTAGTAAGTAAGAACTTAAAGATCTAGACACAAACTTAAACTAAGATGCAGACAACAGTCCAGCAGCGGGATGGGGGCTTTCCAGTCTTTTGCATTGAGTGTCACATGTATGATTTTCTCCCAGTTGGTGAGAGGTCTTACGTGTGCACTAGGTGCAAGGAGCTCTTTTCTCTCAGGGAACAAGTCCGTTCTCTAGAGGCTAGAGTAGCAGACTTGGAAAACATAAGACAGACAGAGAGGTACATAGACGAGACCTACAGGGATATAGTCCTGAAGTCCCACCTCCAGTCTGGCAGCACCCCTGTTGCCATGGAGGAGAGAGGTCACGTGACAGGAGAACATCACCCTAGTGTGGCAGGAAGTGATCCTGTAACTAGGACCTGTCCTCCAGGTGATGTAAAACCCTCTCGCACCGAGGAAGTTTCTCCAGGGCCATGTGCCCATGAGAGAAGGGTTAGGACAGCCGTTATAGTTGGTGATTCGATCATTAGGCATGTAGATAGCTGGGTGGCTGGTGGACATGAGGATCGCCTGGTAACATGCCTGCCTGGTGCGAAGGTAGCAGACCTCACGCACCACCTAGATAAGGTTTTAGATAGTGCTGGGGAGGAGTCTGCTGTCTTGGTACATGTCGGTACCAATGACATAGGAAAATGTGGTAGGGAGGTTCTGGAGGCAAAATTTAGGCTTTTAGGTAGGAAGTTGAAATCCAGAACTTCCAGGGTAGCATTCTCCGAAATGCTTCCTGTTCCACGCGCAGGACCCAAAAGGCAGGCAGAGCTCCGGAGTCTCAATGCGTGGATGAGACAATGGTGCAGAGATGAGGGTTTTGGATTTGTTAGGAACTGGGGAACATTCTGGGGAAAGGAGGGGCTCTTCCGAAGGGATGGGCTTCACCTTAACCGGGATGGAACCAGGCTGCTGGCATTAACCTTTAAAAAGGAGATAGAGCAGCTTTTAAACTAGATATTAGGGGAAAGCCGACAGTCGCCCAAAAGCGGATGGTTCGGAAGAATGTATCCTTTGAAGGATACTACCAAAAGCAGAGAGGTTCCACAAAAGAGTAAAGTAGCCCAAATGCCCTCAAGTATGGAGCAGACAGAGCTTAAAGATCCCAATTTACCCATGTCTAACAATAGCCAAATTAACATGAATAAAATACATTCTCTAAAATGCTTGTATGCAAATGCTAGAAGTCTAAAGAATAAGATGGGGGGAGTTAGAATATATAGCACTAAATGAAAGGTTAGATATGATTGGAATATCAGAGACATGGTGGAAGGAGGACAACCAGTGGGATACTGTGATACCTGGGTACAAACTATATCGTAATGATAGAGCTGATCAAATTGGTGGAGGGGTTGCGCTCTATGTTAGAGAGGGCATTGACTCAGAAAGGATTAAAGTTTTGCAGGAAGCAAAATCTGCTGTAGAATCTATATGGATTGAAATTCCATATAAAAGGGGGAAGGCGATGGCAGTGGGGGTGTACTATCGAGCACCTGGCCAGAATGACCAAATGGATGATGAAATGCTCAAAGAAATCAAGGACGCTAACAAAAGTTACAGCGCAGTAATAATAATGGGTGATTTCAATTACCCCGGTATCGACTGGGTCAGTGTCACGTCAGGACATGCTAGGGAGATAAAGTTCCTAGATGGAATAAATGACTGCTTCTTGGAGCAGCTGGTTCATGAACCGACCAGAGGGGAAGCCATATTAGACCTAGTCCTTAGTGGAACACCAGATCTAGTGCAAGAGATAAGGGTGTTGGGGCCACTTGGCAATAGTGATCATAGCATGATCGCCTTTGATTTAATTAGTGGAGGAGGGGATAGTAAGGAAATCCACAGTACTACCTTTTAACTTTTGAAAGGGAGACTATGATAAAATGAGGAAAACAGTTAAGAAAAAACTAAAAGGAGCAGTTGCGAAGGTTAAAGACGTACATCAAGCTTGGGTGTTGTTGAAAAATACTATCTTGGAAGCCCAGACCAGCTGTATTCCACGCTTTAAGAAAAGTGGAAGGAAGTCCAAAAAACTGCCAGCATGGTTTAAAGGTGAGGTCAGAGAGGCTGTTGTTGCCAAAAAAGCATCTTTCAGGAAATGGAAAAAAGAGCCAAACGACGAAACCTGGAAACAGCACAAGCACTGGCAAGTCAAATGCAAGGCATTGATAAGGCAGGCAAAGAGAGAATTTGAGAAGAAGCTTGCTGCGGAAGCAAAAACGCGAAATAAAGACCTTTTCAAGTACATTCGTAGCAAAAAACCTGTGAGAGAGTCAGTTGGTCCATTAGATGATAAAGGGGTTAAAGGAGCACTAAGAGGCGACAAGGCGATAGCGGAGAGAGACTGAATGAATTCTTTGCTTCGGTCTTTACTGAGGAAGATGTAGGGATGTTACCCATGACTGAAGTGGTATTTAAAGGTGCGGAAGAATTGAAGGAAATATCGATACATCGGGAAGATGTCTTACAACTATTAGATAAACTGAGGAGTAGCAAATCACCTGGGCCAGATGGTATACATCCAAGGGTGTTGCAAGAACTATGAGATTGCAGACCTGCTATCAGTAATCTGTCAACTATCATTAAAATCATCTCTAATACCTGAAGATTGGAGGATCGCCAATGTAACACCAATTTTTAAAAAGGGTTCCAGGGATGATCCGGGAAACTACAGACCGGTGAGCCTGACGTCAGTACCGGGAAAAATGGTAGAAACCATCATAAAGAATAAAATTACTCAGCATGTAGATAGTCCACACCTAATGGGAGACAGCCAACATGGCTTTAGACAAGGAAGATCTTGTCTTACTAATCTGTTATGTTTTTTTGAAGGAGTGAATAAACAGGTGGACAAAGGTGAGTCGGTTGATATTGTGTATCTGGACTTTCAGAAAGCCTTTGACAAGGTCCCTCATCAGAGACTTTTGGCAAAACTAAAGAGTCATGGGATAGGAGGCAATGTACTATTCTGGATCAGGAACTGGTTAGAAGATAGAAAGCAGAGGGTAGGGCTAAATGGCCAATTTTCCCAATGGAGAAAGGTGAATAGTGGTGTACCCCAGGGATCTGTGCTGGGTCCGCTGCTTTTTGACATATTCATAAATGACCTGGAAAGTGGAATAACGAGTGAGGTTATCAAATTTGCAGATGACACAAAACTATTTAAAGTTGTTAAAACCCAAGAGGATTGTGAAAATTGCAAGAGGATCTTGATAAATTGGAAGACTGGGCATCAAAATGGCAGATGAAATTTAATGTGGACAAGTGCAAGGTTGTGCACCTAGGGAAGAACAACCCAAACTATGGTTACACGATGCAAGGTTCCACATTAGGAACCACCACCCAGGAAAAAGATTTAGGCGTCATTGTGGATACCATGTTGAAGCCCTCGGCCCAGTGTGCAGCGGCGGCCAAGAGAGCAAAAAGAATGCTAGGTATGATAAGGAAAGGAATGGAAAATAAAACAAAAGATATTATAATGCCTCTATATCGTTCCATGGTGAGACCGCACCTTGAATTTTGTGTGCAATTCTGGTCGCCGTATCTTAAAAAGGATTTAGCGATTTTAGAAAAGGTACAGAGAAGAGCCACCAAAATGGTAAAGGGGATGGAAGGATACTCCTATGAAGAAAGGCTAAAAAGGTTAGGGCTCTTTAACCTGGAAAAGAGATGGCTGAGGGGAGATATGATAGAAGTCTATAAATTAATGAACGGAGTGGAACTGGTAAACGTAGATCGATTGTTTACCTTATCAGAATATAGAAAGGCTAGGGGACATGCAATGAAGCTACAGGGTAAACTATTTAAGACTAATAAAAGAAAATATTTTTTCACTCAACGTGTAATCAAACTCTGGAATTTGTTACCGGAGGATGTAGTAAAGGCTGTTAGTGTAGCTGGGTTTAAAAAAGGTTTGGACAAGTTCCTGGAGGAAAGGTCCATAAACCATTATTAAGAAGTGACCAAAGATATCAATGCTTGACCCAGTACAAGCATTGTGGAACTTGTGTCTCTTGGGGAAACTGCTAGGTACATATGACCTAGATTGGCCACTGTTGGAAACAGAATACTGGGCTTGATGGACCTTGGTCTGACCCAGTATGGCATATCTTATGTTACTATGTCTGGACTGGTCTAGCAGGACGATAAGGAAGTTGACATTTTACTTACCAGATAATGCCCTTTCCTTGAGTCCTGCTAGACCCATCCTGTGAGCAGTTATGGTCTGCTGTGTTTCTCTGCGCGTGGCCTTGCGGGTCCTGCAGGCCTTCTGTCTGAAGATGATCCTGTACATAGTTATTAAACCTTGTTATCCTCACTGAGGTTGTGGGTTGTCATGGGTTCTTGACCATGTGCTTGGGTACAATTACTGAGGTGTGCCCCTAGCTGTATCAACTGATATAGCAGGATGAGGTCATAAGAAATCTCTGGAATATTTCTCTGTCTCCATCTCTGCTCGTAGGGGACACAACCCACTTGTCTGGACTGGTTTAGCAGGACTCAAGGAAAGGGCATTATCTGATAAGTAAAATGTCCCCCATGTCTTTGTTTTGAAGGCTTGGACTGGAGTGAAATATGCATAAAACCAATGGTAGCTGATACCTCCCCTTCCTGTGAAGGAAACAGATTATTGGAAATGTGGTTAGGGCATGATGGTGTGGGTGAGAAGCAGATTACAAGTGTAATGTAAAGTGCCTATGGAAAAGTATTTTTGGTGAAACAGCTCTTCTGAAGGATCTATGAGTGGTGGGTTCTCTGCTGTATTTTAGAAAAAAAATTGAAGAAGTTCTCTTTCCATGATAACTAGCCTTTTTGAGGACTGACTTTGTTGTGGTGGTGGGGGGGGACGGGACTGGGTCTGTTGGTAATGCTGGGGGGACAGTCTGTATAGCGCTGTGTACACCTTGTAGCGCTATGCAAATGATAAGTAGTAGTCTTATAGTTGAAAAAAATGAAATGCTGTGTTTGTGCTTTTATTGTTGTGTAATTTTATAATGTTAACCTCTCTGAATGACTCCAGCCATATTAGCAGTATATAAGATGTTATAAGTAACTAAATAAATCACTTACAATTGGTTATGTTCTATGGCTGGCAGCTGGGATATGTCCTTGCAGCATGGGTAGGAATAACTAGGCAGACTGGAAGGGTCAGTTGATCTTTTTATAAAATTTTCTAATACGTAAAAAACAGCTGCATTTGTAATGATTTTGTCTTCCTGATTCTAAAGTCCCTTTTGATTGCAGATGGAGATGATGATGAAATGAGTAACAAGGATAAACGTGAAGAGAAGCGAGAGAGGAGCAGACATGGCAAGGACAGGTCATCTAAGGAGAAGGTACACTGTGCACTCATATCAACTTGGTCTGTCATGAATGTTTTACTTACTACATTAGCTATTAATGCTGCTAACACTGTATCCCAAACATAGGTTGTAGCCAGACGGGTTGTTGCTAAGTGCCGTCAAGTTGCTGTCGACTTATGGCGACCCTCTGAATAGCTGTCCTAAACTGTGTTAGGTCTTCATTCAGGCTCATTGTTGGTACCCATAGCTGCTGTTACTGTATCGATCCATCTCATTGCTGGCCTTTCCCTTTTGCACTGACCTACTTTGCCAAGCATGATGTCTTTCTCTAACAATCTCTCTCTTCGCATGATGTGTCCAAAGTATGAAAGTCAAAGTCTTGTTGTCTAAGCTTCTAAAAAAAGCTTAGGTTTGATCTCTTCTAGAATTGATTAGTTTGTTAAATTAACTCATAGTAGAGGAGTAGCCTAATGGCAAATGCAGCAGGCTGCGATCCAGGGATTCCATGGTTCAAATCTTACATCTCCCACAGATGGCTGCTTGTGAATTAAGGCAACTTCACTGTATTGCCTTATTAACGAAACTTAGTTCGCTGCCCAAAAGAGCTGCTAATCTATCTACTGAAGCTGATTGTAGCTTCCCTTGAGCTTGGATTTCAAAGGCAAAAACTCCAAATCCTTTTTTGAATACTACATTCAGGATTTCATTCTCCAGGAGGTGTCCAAAGAATGTTTTGGGACTAGAATGCAAGGCTTGAAGCTTTGGCAATTGGTTATGCTTTTCCAGTTCATACTGCTAGACCAGTCCAGACAAGCGGGTTATGCTCCCCCTGACAGCAGATGTTGGAGACAGAGAAAAAACTTCCAGAGCTCTGATTGGTTAGGCTCTAGTTGGCATAGGTATACCCCTAGAGGTCCTATTCAGTATTTTCTCTGTCTCCAGCAGCAGGTGAGGGTGTTACTAAATTTTCTCCTTAATTTTTAATTTCTTTTCTTTCTTTTACACTCCTGGATGCACCCAGAGCACACACGAGGTGTTCCTCTAGGTTTCCCAGACCCCACAGCCCAACACTTTAAATTAATTCCTGAGGAGCAGTGCTTCCTGAGGTGAGCTCCTTATCGTGGGGATCAGTTGAGCTCCCTCCATCGAGGGATTCCCAGCCTCATGCCACGAGGGCCTGTTTGCTGGATGGGGGGCAAATTAAATTAATTTTAATTAATTTAAATTGGATTGACTTGCTGTACACAGTCTCATTCTCGATCTTCCGTGGAGCCTTGGCAGCACTGTAGCCGGTACCGTGAGTGACAGCCTGTTCCCCCCCTCTCCTTCAGCTCCGTGGGAAGGTTAAAACGCGAGCTGTCTGTCTCCGATGCTGCCGACAGCACTCCTCTCCTCTCAATTGCTTTCTTTTTGAAACTGCCGCTGTCAGGTGTGTTTTTTTTGGCATGTGCTTCTTTGATTTCAGTTTCTTGTCGGCGGCCATTTCGCGAGTGCGCGATCGCATTCCTCTCAGCCTGTTTTTGGCAGGAAGTGTGTTCATCCGCATTTTCTTTACATTTTGGGACCCGGAACTCCTTGGGCCGTTCTGGTTTCGGGATCAGTGCTAGCAGTATATTTTCAATATATTTTTCAGTCGGCTAGCAGGATCGGTATTTGTTTTGTGTCTGGTGTGTAACAGGAAGCAGAAAGACCTAACCAAGAGGCTGTGCCCAGCATGTTATGCACATCCAGGGAAATCTTCTACTTCTCTACCAGTTGCACTGCCTGCTTTGGACATCAGTGCGTCAGTACCCGCTTCTTTGGATGTGCCGCAGAACTCTCCGCCCGCAGAGGGTTCACAGAGTGCTCCTGTTTTGCTTCCACAACCTCCATCGATCCCTTCTCAGTTTGAGGCACCCATACATCCTGCTGATAGCCAGTTCCTGGCGCTATTTCGCCAGGCATGGGCCCTGTGGCGTTCAGACTCCTCAAAGGTACCCTCAGAACCATTGCCTGCTCTGGACAGGGGCATACCAGGATCAGTGCCTTGTAAGCGGACTCATAAGATAACAGACCTCAAGGGTGGACGTCCTCCCAAAGGCGTTTCATGGATTTTACAGGACAGTCTGGAGGTTCGTGAAGTTGACAGGTCTTCGGCAGAAGCGAGTCTGGACCCTTCAGATTGGGAGGATGGGGAATATTCTCCTTCAGACTCTTCGGTACCAGCTCAAGAGGACTCTCAGGATATCCGACTCTTTCGAAAAGAGGAGTTGCCTGCCTTAATAGCACAGGTGGTAGAAGCGCTGCGCCTCACTGACCTATCTGAGCCACAGACTTCCCAGTCTCTGTCTCAGGTGGATCCTATCGTACAGGGCATACGTAAGCCTTCCAAAGCCTTCCCTTTCCCAGCGGAACTACAACAAATGGTATCTCGGGAATGGGAGTCCCCAGATACCTCTCTGTGTACTGCACGCCTTGACTAGATGGTAAGCTCTGACGAGCAGGGACTGTCTTATTGCTTATATTTCTGTACAGTGCTGCGTGCGTAGCGCTATATAAATGCTGAATAGTAGTAGTAGTAGTGGTGGTCAGTTATACCTTTTGGTCCCCATCAGAACTTGAACGCTGGCTGGCTTACCCGAAGGTGGATGCATTGGTGACTGGGGTTACCAAGCTTCTCCAGGACCAAGCAGGAAGTCAGTCCTCACATATGGGTGACGGCGCCGACGGAGCCCTCGTGCAGAGCATTTCCCCAGCTTTCAAAGAAAGCCTTTGGGAATGCAGCGCGCATGCATGGTCCCCTTCCCGCCCAAGGGTGCCATCTTGCTCAGTTGTCTTTTTTACGCGGAGCCCGATGGATGTGTGTCGTTGTCACCCGGTAAAAAGTTGATTTTCCTGCGTTGGATTCGTGTTTTTTTACCCGATTCAATGCCGGTTCCCCTTCCCGCCTGGGCCCGGTACACCGGTATCGAGCCCGGAGCTAGTTTTTCAGTTTTTGTCCTTCGTGACTAGCGCTCGCGCTTTTTTTCTCTTTTTCACTGGCAGCCTGGTCTTTTGACCTTGCAGGGGCCCTTTTTCCCCCGATGGCTGCCAGAGGATTTAAGAAGTGTGATCGGTGTAAGAAACTGATGTCTCTCACCGACACCCATGACTGCTGCCTCCGGTGCCCTGGGCCCGACCATAACCCGGTGGTCTGTGTCCCGTGCGGCAAGATGTCCTCTAAGGCGCTGAGGAGCCGTCAGCATCAGCGTGAAAGGCTTTTTTCTGACTCCGTGTCCGGCCGGGCCCGGACTTCCTCAGAGGCATCGATATCTCGGGAGTCCGACCCCGAGCACGGTTGAGGCTCCTCTGAAAGGGGGTCTCCTTCTCAGGAACACAGAAGGAAGAAGAAACCCGCAAGGGCGGCTTTGGTGGGTGCTCTTGACCCCTCGAGGGCCAGGTCGCATAGCCCCGACCGCTGTCCGGGGTCCTCGGAGTCGGAGAAGCCTGCCAAGTTACATAAGAACATAAGATATGCCATACTGGGTCAGACCAAGGTCCATCAAGCCCAGTATCCTGTTTCCAACAGTGGCCAATCTAGGTCATACGTACCTAGCAGTTTCCCCAAAAGACACAGGTTCCACAATGCTTGTACTGGGTCAAGCATTGATATCCTGGGTCCCTTCTTAATAATGGTTTATGGACCTTTCCTCCATGAACTTGTCCAAACTTTTTTTAAACCCAGCTACACTAACAGCCTTTACTAATTCCTCCGGTAACAAATTCCAGAGTTTTGATTATTAAGTTGCTTCGAGTGGAGCCGGAGTCCCCTAGTCACGTGAGTGCTGTTGTCCTCGTAGGTTCCCCTCCGGGGGAGCCGACATCGGGCCCGAGTCAGGGGCTGCCGAGTCTCCTGAGCTGAGTCTCAGGTTGTTGGCCTTGGAGAGCAGCTTAGCTGCCTTCATGGAGCAGCAACGGGTACTGATCGCCAGTTTGACCGGTGCATCTGCCCCGACCACTGGGACCTCGACATCCAAGTCGACCCCGGAGGCCGAGCTGATCCTCGAGTTGATGCCGTCTCAAGTCGATCCTCGGCCAAGGTCCCCCTCGGCCTCCTACTCAGGGCCGATGTCATCGACGCCGGTGCCCTCGGCGTCGGGGCTTATGGCGGCGGTGCCCACCCGGCCAGAGCCTCTCGATTCCTCCTTGGAGGAGTCCCCAGACACTTTCCGGACCCAGTGTGTCCCATCGGACTCACCAGAGTCTGAGCCTCGGAGGAGGTCCCCACCGGAGGATACCCAGTTCTCGGACTTCGTGCGGAACATGGCCAAAGCCTTGGCCTTGGCCTTCCCCGCAGATCCCGAGGAGGAGCCTCGAGCCAAAGAGCTCGAGGCCCTCCAGTATGACTCTCTGCCTAAGGAGTCCTTTACTGTACCGGTTCCTCTGATGCTGGAACGGCTGCTCTTCCGCCTGTGGGAGGCACCGGCCTCGGTGCCGGTTCTCAGCAAGCGGGTCGATTCCATTTATCGAGTCCGTAAGAGCCCTGAGTTCCAGAAGGCACAGCTACCGCAC
Source organism: Ichthyophis bannanicus (assembly GCA_033557465.1). Lineage (NCBI taxonomy): Eukaryota > Metazoa > Chordata > Amphibia > Gymnophiona > Ichthyophiidae > Ichthyophis > Ichthyophis bannanicus. The sequence goes on along the minus strand of CM066034.1, from coordinate 580,107,755 downwards.
CACTCCATGGTTGTGGAATCGGCCATACATCATCTGAAGAGTCAGAAGATGCACTCCTTGGTGCCCCCCGGCTGGGAGGCCCGGAACCTGGATGCCCTCGGTAGAAAGTGCTTCCAGGGCTCTATGCTGGCTTGCCGTGTCCAGACTTACCAGCTATACATGGGCATGTACCTCCGACCTGGCAAAGGAGATTGCTGGGTTCTCAGCTGGCCTCTCCGAGGAACCTTTGCAGAGGTTTAAGGCTTTGTCATCCGGGATTCGAGAGTGCTCAAAGTTTATCTCTCAAGCAGCCTATGATGGCTTTGGCTTGAGTAGCCGTGGCCAGCATTGGTGCACGCCGTCAGGCCTGGCTACAGTCATCGGACCTCGAGCCATGGGTACAGGACAAGTTGGTCGATGTCCCTTGCCGAGGTGAGAACCTTTTTGGCAAACCCATGGCTGAAAAGGCTGCCGAACTCGAGTCTGAGACTCTTACCAGGACAAGGTTGTCCAGGAAAACTTCTGCCCCTTCTCAGAAGAAGAAGGGCTCGGGGAAAAAGCCCTTTTACCAGAGGAAGGCTACTGCCTACAAATCCTACCCTCTATTTCAGGCCTCTACAGCTCCCCCGTAGGCAGAAAACCCCCAAGCCATCAGCTCCGGCTCCTGCACTGCAGGGAGGGGGTTTTTGACTCCCACTGCATAGCCTCTCCTCCTCAGCTGGCTCCTCTCAGCACAGGAGGCCGGCTGACACTGTACGCCCACAGGTGGTCAGCCATAACAGTTGATACCTGGGTACTGAGCATAGTCCAGAAGGGCTATTTGCTCCACTTCAACCAGTTACCCCCCTCCTATTTTCCAGGGTAGCCTCCAAGACTCCCTCTGCACAGGAGCCTCCTCCTTCAGGAGTTGGCAAGTCTTCTACAGGAGCAAGCGGTGGAACCGGTGCCTCACCATCTGATAGGGTGAGGCTTCTATTCCAAGTACTTTCTAGTACCAAAAAGGACAGGAGGCCTCAGGCCCATCCTAGACTTGCAAAATCTCAACAAATTCCTGGAGAGGGAAAAGTTCAAGATGCTTACCCTTGGGATACTGCTGCCCTACCTCCAGCAGGTAGATTGGCTATGCTCCTTAGACCTGAAGGATGCTTATAGTCACATCCTCATTCATCCAGACCACAGACAATATCTCAGATTTGTAGTGGGAGGAAATCATTTTCAATACAGAGTACTTCCATTTGGCCTCACCTCCGCCCCCAGGGTTTTCACCAAGTGCCTGGCGGTGGTGGCAGCCTATCTCAGAAACCAGGGCATCTTTGTCTTCCCATACCTGGACAACTGGCTCATCAGGGGTCAGTTTCCACAGGAGGCCAGACAGGCCACCCTTCGCACTGTTTCTCTTCTCCAGCATCCTAGGCTTTGTCATAAACTTCGCAAAGTCCACTTTGCTCCCCTCACAGGGCATGGAGTTCATAGGGGCAAGATTGGATACCGTCCAGGCGAAGGCTTATTTGCCAAAGAACAGGGCCCGCAGACTGATGGCTTTGGCCAAACAGTTCCAGAGCGGTTCTCTGGTCCCTGCCAGAAACTTCCTAAGGCTCTTGGGCCACATGGCATCCACGGTCCATGTAACTCTGAATGCCTGCCTGCACATGCGACCTGCTCAGTGGTGCCTCAGAGCTCAGTGGGTGCAAGCCACAGGCGACTTGAAAGACAAGATAAGGGTGTCCAAACTGCTGGCAACCTCCATATGGTGGTGACTGCATCTCCCGAACCTGGTCCAGGGGGTGCCTTTTCAGGCCCCTCCTCACCCACAGGTGCTGACAACCGATGCTTCCTTTCAGGGCTGGGGTGCACATTGCCAGGGGGCTTGCACTCAGGACCTCTGGTCTCCTTGGGAGTCCACACAGCAGATCAATCTGTTGGAGTTGCGAGCTATCCGCTTAGCTCTGCAGACTTTCTCTCATGTCCTCTCTCACCAGTCTGTCTTAGTTCAAACAAACAATCAAGTGGCAATGTTCTACGTGAACAAGCAAGGGGGCACAGGCTCCAAACTTCTGTGTCAGGAGGCACAGGCCCTGTGCTCCTTGGCAATCAAACACAACATGTTTCTCAAGGCAGTTTATCTGCTTGGCCAGGAAAATTGCCTGGCAGATAGTTTGAACAGGATTCTGCAGCCTCACGAATGGCAGTTGAATCCTTTGGTGGTCCAAGGGGTCTTTCTAAGATGGGGTCTTCCAAGCATTGATCTCATTGCGAGTCCACTGAACTGTCAGCTACCCAGGTTCTGTTCCAGACAACCCCATCCTCTGCGAATAGCAGCAGATGCGTTTCTAATCTCTTGGTCTACGGGCCTACTGTATGCATTTCCTCCCACGCCTCTAGTGGCCTGAACCTTGTTCAAGGTCCTTCAGGACAAGGCCTTGGTGATTCTGGTAGCCCCCAGATGGCCGAGGCAACCGTGGTTTCCCCTCCTGGTACAGTTGGCGGTGGACACTCCACTCCCTTTGGGGGTGCAACCCAATCTCCTGTATTAGGATCAGGGGTCTCTCCTGCACCCCAACCTCAAATCCCTCAATCTGATGGCCTGGCTGCTGAAAGGGTAGTTCTAGCCCCTTTACCTCTTCCTAAGGAAGTGGAAGAGGTGGTTTTGGCCTCTAGGAGGCAATCCACCCGGAAATCTTATGTCCTTAAGTGGCGTAGGTTCTCCACCTGGTGTGCTCAGCACCGGGAGGATCCTTTTTTGTGCCTGGTTCCAGTGGTGCTACAGTTCCTGCTCCACCTCTCGGACCTAGGCCTTAAATCCAACTCTGTTCAGGTCCACCTCAGTGCTCTATCGGCACACCACTCACAGGTAGAGGGCCAATCTCTGTCGGGCCACCCCTTGGTGTCCCGTTTCCTCAGAGGCCTGCTTCTGCTCAAGCCTCCGATCCATCCACCAGCCCCTGAGTGGGATTTAAATGTGGTCTTGCAACAACTTACTTGCCCACCGTTTGAGCCAATGGCTACCTGTCCTTTATGCTTTCTTTCCTGGAAGGCCTTGTTCTTGGTGGCTGTTACCTTGGCCAGGCGTGTGAGTGAACTACAAGCTCTGGTTTCTGATAGACCATACACACGGTTCTATAAGAACAGGGTGGTCTTGCGGACTAACCCTAAGTTCCTTTCGAAGGTTGTCTCCTCCTTCCACCTCAGTCAGGAGGTGGTTCTTCCAACATTCTTCCCCAGGCCGCATGCCAGCCGGGCTGAAACAGTCCTGTATACCCTGGACTGTAGAAGGGCGTAGTCCTTTTACATAGACCGTACGCAGGGGCATCGAAGGGCTGCTCAGCTCTTCATATCTTTTGACCCTAATAAACTGGGGTTGCCTGTCTCCAAGCGTACGTTGTCCCTTTGGGTAGCGGATTGTATCACCTGGGCGTACAGGGCAGCCGGCCTCTCCTTGCAGGGTTGAGTCACGGCCCACCGTGTCAGGGCAAAGGCCGCATCAGTAGACCACCTCCGCTCTGTTCCATTGGCAGACATCTGCCGGGCCGCTACCTAGTCTTCAAGCCAGACTTTTGCGGCTCACTACTGCCTCAAGAGGGAGTCCCGTAGGGACAGTGCTTTCGGACAGGCGGTACTCCGTAATCTCTTTGAGGTTTAGGCAACTCCTACCCTCCGGCCCTTGCGTTGGGCTACCGAACGGGGGCGTTCTCAGAAAGGATTCTTTCATGGATGCTGACACTCTAGAGGGAGCTTATTTTTCAGCTTGGGTTCCCGGTAGCCTGAAGCTAGGGAGTCCCATATGTGAGGACTGATTTCCTGCTTGGTCCTGGAGAAAAAGTAGTTACTCACCTGTAACAGGTGTTCTCCAGGAGCAGCAGGAATCAGTCCTCATGACCCTCCCTCCTCTCCTGGAGTTGCAGTCATATACTTTATTTTGATTTTTGCTGTCTTTTAGCTATGTCATCAGACTGAGCAGGATGGCACCCTTGGGCGGGAAGGGGACCGCGCATGCGTGCTGCATTCCCAAAGGCTTTCTTTGAAGCTGGGGAAATGCGCCGCATGAGGGCTCTGTCGGCGCCGACGTCAACCATATGTAAGGGCTGATTCCTGCTGCTCCTGGAGAACACCTGTTACAGGTGAGTTCCTACTCTATACCACCATTCTGGTCGAGGGCGGAGCAGCGCTCTGAGACCAACAGGACCGTAAGGTTGAGAGTCTCCTGAAAACAGCCTTCTCATCTTCCACTCTTTCGCTCCAGGCGACAGTTTGCGGGGTGTTAGTGGCATGTGCCTCGCTGCGTTGGATTCAGCGACTGCCAGAAGATCCGGCAGTGGAACGTCTGGAATCCGTCATGGCTTTCTTTGCTGATGCCTTTTATGATCTGTTGCATCTCTCAGCTCGCTCGTTGGCAGCAGTGACGGTAGCTAGGAACATAAGAACATAAGATATGCCATACTGGGTCAGGCCAAGGTCCATCAAGCCCAGTATCCTGTTTCCAACAGTAGCCAATCTAGGTCATACGTACCTAGCAGTTTCCCCAAAAGACACAGGTTCCACAATGCTTGTACTGGGTCAAGCATTGATATACTGGGTCCCTTCTTAATAATGGTTTATGGACCTTTCCTCCAGGAACTTGTCCAAACCTTTTTTAAACCCAGCTACACTAACAGCCTTTACTACATCCTCCGGTAACAAATTCCAGAGTTTGATTACACGTTGAGTGAAAAAATATTTTCTTTTATTAGTCTTAAATAGTTTACCCTGTAGCTTCATTGCATGTCCCCTAGTTTTTCTATATTCTGCTAACGTAAACAATCGATCTACGTTTACCCGTTCCACTCCGTTCATTAATTTATAGACTTCTATTATATGTCCCCTCAGCTGTCTCTTTTCCAGGTTAAAGAGCCCTAACCTTTTTAGCCTTTCTTCATAGGAATATCCTTCCATCCCTTTTACCATTTTGGTGGCTCTTCTCTGAACCTTTTCTAATAACGCTATATCCTTTTTATGATACGGTGACCAGAATTGCACACAATATTCAAGGTGCGGTCTTCATGGCTTTGGCTGCGTCAGTGGGCAGCGGATGTCGCCTCCAAGTTGTGTCTTTCAAAGCTTCCCTTTAAAGGAAGAATCCTCTTTGGTGAGAATCTGGATAAGTTGGTAGAGGATCTGGGTGAGGTCAAGCCCTAACATTTGCCGGAAGGTAAGCCAAGGGCTTCTTCACGCTAGTCTTCTCGTTCTCAGGCTTTTCGGCGATTTCCTAGATTTCACGATTCCCAGGGATACCGTTCTTTTAAACCAGACACTTCTGTGGCTCCTAGTCGCTTTGGTCAGAGGTCGCAGTCCTTTCAAGGGGCCCGCAATGGCACAGAGTCCTATTCAGGCCCAGGAAAGTTTTCTGGAGCAACACGCCCTTCCCGCTGATGGGACAGGCAGCCCACTCGAGACCTTGCCGCCAGTGGGGAGCTGGTTGGCACTGTTTTCTCGACAGTGGGCACACATAACATCCGATCAGTGGGTCCTCGACTTTGTATCTCACAGTTACTCCCTCAAATGTTGGCGGGCCATTCATGACGCCTTCCTGGTCTCTCTAGGGCGATCTCCCGAAAAAAGTCTAGCTATTCAAACTACAATTCAGAGACTCCTTCTCCTCAAGGCTATTTGTCCTATCCCATCATTGGAAAGAGGGCTAGGCTGTTACTCTATCTATTTCATGGTGCCGAAGAAAGATGGCTCCTTTCGTCCAATTCTGGATCTCAAAGGAGTCAACCGCAGCCTTTGAGTGCCTCACTTCCGGATGGAGACGCTCCGGTCCGTAATCCAGGCGGTGCGCAAAGGAGAGTTTCTAACATCTCTCGATCTGGCAGAGGCCTACTTTCACATTCCCATTCAGGCCGAACACCAGTGTTTCCTGCGATTCACAGTTCTCGGACAACATTTTCAGTTTCGGGCAATGCCATTTGGCCTCACCTCCGCTCCTCGAACCTTCTCCAAGGTAATGGTGGTGGTAGTGGCGGCCTTGCACAAATAGGGTATCCAGGTACACCCCTACTTGGATGATTGTCTCGTTCGGGCAGACTGTTTTCCGGAGGCCTGCAGCACCATATCGATGGTAGTTTCCTTCTTAGAAGGATTGGGTTGGGTGATCAATCATGCCAAAAGCTGCCTTCAACTGTCTTAGCAAATCGACTTTCTTGGGGCACGATTCGACACCCGTCAGGGTCGCGTATTCCTGACTCAGGAACGTTTCCTCAAGCTGTCTTCACAAATCCGTCTATTTCTGCTTCAAGACTCACCCCGAGCTTGGGATTACCTTCAGTTCCTGGGATCCATGGCGGCTACCATCGAGCTCGTTCCTCGCTGCCTACAGAACATGCTCCTCTCTCGGTGGTTGCCAGTGTCAGAGAACTACCAACTCTGTCTTCCGCTCCAGCTGCCAATCAGACACAGCCTATGGTGGTGGCTCTCTCTACGCAATCTATTCAGGGGAGTACCTCTAGAAACTCCATGCTGGATATTAGTGAAACAGACACCATTCTGTCCGGCCGGGGAGCTCACTGTCGGACTCACACAGCGCAGGGGACTTCGTCTCCATGAGAGTCTCGATAGACTATCAACCGTCTCGAAGCACGGGCAGTCCCGCCTGGCCTTGCAGTGTTTTATAAATCTCTTGCGGAATGAAGCGGTTCGGGTGTTATCCGACAACGCGACAACGGTGTCTTATCTCAACCACCAAGGGAGAACGAAGTGCCCCGGAGTGTCAAAGGAAATGACTCTTCTTTTCCCTTGGGCAGAGAAGCATTTACAAGCCATCTTGGCACAGCATATCGCGGGAACCAGCAATGTCAAGGCTGATTTTCTAAGCAGACATACTCTCGATCCCGGGGAGTGGGAACTTGTTCAGGAAGCCTTTCAGAAAATAGTTCAGAGATGGGGTTTGCTGGCGATAGATCTCATGGCCTCAGCAGCAAATGCCAAGGTGCCGGTCGTCTTCAGTCGCTGGAGGCAACACGGGTCTCACAGCATAGATGCTCTAGCACAACCATGGCAAAGCACATTCTGTTTTACATGTTTCCGTCTTGGGTAGTGATCGGGGAGTTCTCAATCGAATCAGGGAGCACCATGGCCCAGTGATCCTGGTGGCTCCAGACTGGCCCAGGAGACCCTGGTATGCTGATCTCGTACGGATATCTTGGGTAGTTCCTCTGCGACTGGAAGCTCCCTTGGGCCTTCTCGGGCAAGGGCATCTACATGGACAACCCCATTCCTTACTTGCTTACGGCTTGGCTCTTGAACGCCACAGGTTAACCCACAAGGGTTACTCTTCCAAGGCTGTGGCTACGCTACTCAACGCTCAACGATCGTCAACGTCTCTAGTGTACGCTCGAGTGTGGCGAGCTTTTGAGTCATGGTGTTCGCAACACAGCTCTCGCCATGTCATTCCGAAATCCCAGAGATTCTCGCCTTTCAACAAGAAGGTCTTGATAAAGGATTAGCTCTCGGAACTCTTCAAGTACAGGTTTCAGCCTTAACATGCTTCCGTGGGCCGGTTCGCAGCCGCTCCCTTGTGTCGCACTCAGACGTGTCGCGATTTCTCAAGGGGGTCAGACTTCTGCGCCCACTGCTTCATCCAGTAGTCCCTTCCTGGGATCTCGTCCTAGTACTGAAAGCTCTTATGGGCCGGCCCATTGAGCCTCTCAAGGAGGTTTCTCTTCGGGACTTGACATTTAAGACAGTGGCACTAACCTCGGCTCATAGAATCTCGTAACTGCAAGCTCTTTCTTGTCGGGATCCCTATCTTTCATTTTCTGCAGAGGGCATTTCTCTCTGAGCCGTTCCCTCCTTCTTGCCTAAGGTCCTTACACCTTTTCATCTCAATCAACCTCTCCCGTTGCCTGCTTTTTCAAAAGAGCAATGTTCAGGGAAGCATAAGAATCTTCGAGCGGTGGACCTCAAGAGAATTCTCGTCTGCTATCTGAGGTGACCAGTTCATTTCGTAAAACAGACCGTCTCTTTGTTCTTTTTGCGGAACCACGGCGAGGTCTCGTGGCCTCTAAGTCCACTATTGCCAGGTGGCTACGTCAGGCCATTGAAGCGGCCTATATTTGTCAAGGTAGACCGGTTCTGGAGGTTCTCCGGGCTCACTCCACTCGAGCTCAGGCTACTTCTTGGGCTGAACGTTCTCAGGTGGCTCCTCTCGATATCTGTCAGGCAGCAACCTGGTCCTCTTTGTCCACGTTTGTTTGGCATTATCGTCTGGACATTCAAGCACGATGGGACAGTCGGTTTGGAGTTGGTGTGCTGTCAGTGACTCTCTCTGCTCACCCTGTGGGTCGTTAGCTTGGGTACTTCCCGCTTGTCTGGACTGGCCTAGAAGTATGAACTGGAAGGAGAAATTTCACTTACCGTTAATTTCCTTTCCTGGAATACTGCTAGACCAATCCAGAACCCACACGGTTGTCAGTTGCAGTGCTGCACGTGCAGTGGAGCCAACGCTGATCTTTCAGGCACTACCAATATATTCCCTTGGATGGCCTACAGGCATTTCTTAAAGGCTTGATGTCTTAGGGACACTTCATGCTTCATTCCGATACATGTAGATAGTTGAGCAAGTCTTCTCTCCTGTACATAGTTGACCTTGTTGGTCAGTTTTAATACTAATATTTATTGCTTGTCAGAAGATACTGACTAAGACCTCTAGGGGTATACCTATGCCAACCAGAGCCTAACCAATCAGAGCTCTGGAAGTTTTTTCTCTGTCTCTAACATCTGCTGGCAGGGGAGCATAACCTGCTTGTCTGGACTGGTCTAGCAGTATTCCAGGAAAGGAAATTAGCGGGTAAGTGAAATTTCTCCTTAACTTTCAAATTTGTGCTGTTTCATCTCCTTTTTTTGTATCATATATACATACTAATGAAAACTTAAAACCTTTTTTATAAAATGGAACATCAAGAAAGAATTTTGCTACATTTATCTAAAAGAATAAAGTAAAGGGTGAACTTCAAACTCCTTTACCTTGCAGACTTCAGTATATTTAGAATAAGCTCCTTAAGTTGAAAAAGATATTAAATAGATAAAATTAGCACCGATATTGAGACACCTCAAACTATTTTTGACTAATTTTTGAGTTTTATACACTTAATTAAGTGCATCGTTTTTTACAAACAAACTTGGGAGCTGGGTCAGAAGAGCATCGAAGAGGCAATTAGCCAACTATACAGGTAGTGCAGAAGCTAATTACACAAGAGATATGGAAAAGCAAAGGAGAAGGAAATTACCATATTGAGCTGTCCATCTGTTTTTCAGGGCTAGATTCTAATTAGGATACATAAATCTGTTATCACTCCCCTAGTCCACAAGTATGTGTCAAGTGACTAGTAAACGATGCCCTATTTTGCTTTTATGATAGCCTCAGACATGCTCAGTGAATATGTAATTTAGCTCATTCTCCAGGAACAAGCAGGAAGTCAGTGCTCACATATGGTGATATCAGCATCGATGGAGCCAGCGCAGTAATCACGCCCCAGCTTTCAAAGAAAGCCTTGGGAGCTGGCCATGCATGTGCGGTCACCTTCCTGCACAAAGGTTCCATCTTATCTCAGTCTTTTTTATTTCCATGGAGCCCTGCAGACATGCTGTCATCCCTGATGAAAGTCAATTTTTTTTTTCTAATCCTTTCTCTTAGCGCATTTTCACTCTTCTTTTTGCCGGTCGGTTCCCGACCACCTTCTCACCGCCTGAGTCAGCCCTCGCCCTGGCGTCACATTTTTCTCAGGTCCTATTTTTTACTTTGGTACATGGGTATTTTCTCTTGCTCTCACTGACCAAGAGTTTGACCTCGCGGGTGCCATCTTCCCTACTATGTTGTCAGTCAGCGGATTAAAGCAATGTAGCAAATGCCCCCATACTATGTCCATCACGGACCGCCACAGTTGCTGTATCAAGTGCCTCGGTGCAGATCACGATGACTCCACTTGCCTGCTCTGCCTACATATGTCCAGCAAGAGTCGGAGGAATCATGAAAAGCAGTGGGGGGAGCTTTTTGGCTTGAAGGCTTCTGCCGCGGTTCTGGCATAGAGTCTGGAATTTCCGCCCTCAGAGACTGTGTCTGATGACTCAGCATTGCACGCATGTGCTCGATCCGAGCCCTGAGATCGTGGGGCCTCGGACTGGGGATTGTTCTCTGAGGATCTCCCCGTAGGTCCAAGACATCATTCAAGTTGAAGTCTATCCCAGAACCGGGGGTAAGACCTCCGATCCATGGCCTCGGAGTCCTTGATCCGATACCGAGGGTGATGGCTGGGAGCGTCCCTCGAAGCTGCACCGATGGGAGGAGATTCCTACCGCATTGGTGGATCAGGCTCGGTCCTCCGACGCGATCACCATTGGTGATTCCCCTTCGAGGGAGCCGGCTTCGGTCTCGATGCCTTTGAGGCTCGAATCTGTCACTACGGAGCCTTCTGGCATTGGAGCCAGAATGGTGGTCTTGGAACACAGCCTGGCTGCCTTCCTCAAGGTGCAGTGATGCCCAGAACCTCCGGGTCATCGGTGCCGACATCAGGACCCTCCACTGCATGGACCTCCCCGGAGGGCGTCCAGCCTGTTCTGGAACGATTTGCGACTTGCTTGGAGCCGCATCAGTCAGTCTCCTACTTGAGGCACAACTCGCCCCTGAGCATCTCTGGATTGACTCGTCAGTGCCAGTTCCAAGTCGGACTGGGAGACCAACAATGAGTCATCCAATACTAAGTTACACAGGGATGTTCCCTCTGACCCGTCTCCTCAGGAGTGCTGGAGGTCCCCCACTCAAGGACCTCGTGTTCCTCAAGTTTGTCTGGGGGATGTCGAAGGCCCTGGCCTTCATGGGGAAACTGGAGGATTGGCCTCATGCTGAAGACTTGGAGATCCTCCAGTACAAGGCCCCTCCAAGGGGGAGACACTGACGGTGCTGATTTCTCCCATCCTGGAGCATTTGCTGTTCAAGATTTGGGAGAGCCCAGTGACTGTGCCAATAGTGAGCCAGCGACTCGATTTCCAGTTTTGAGTTGGCAAGAGCCCGGGCTTTCAGAAGACATAGCTGCCTCATAAATCTAAAGTGGTGGAATCGGCCATTCGTCAGAAGACACACTCCTCGGTGCCTCCTGGCAGACAGTGCTACCAGTGCTTGATGCTCGTGGCCCGCATCCAGGCTTACCAGATGTATATGGGCATGTACCTAAGTGACCTGGCAAAGGAGCCCGCCAGGTTCCCAGCTGGGCTGGTAGGTAAATCTCTCGAGCACTTCCAGACTCTCATATTATCAGTCAAGGAATACTTCAAATTCCAGTCTTGAGCGGCCTATGAGTCCATGGCTCATGTGGCTGCAGTGGGCATTAGTGCCCGCCACCTGGCTTGGCTACATCCCTCAGTCTTGGGGCAATGGGTACAGGACAAACTGGCCAATGTACCCTGCTGAGGAGAGAACCTTCTCAGCAAACCCATGACTGACAAGGCCATTGAGTTGGAGTCAAAGTTTATGACCAGGACTAGGCTGTCCCGGAAGACCCGCTGACCGTTTCCACTGGAAATAATCAGGGGAAAAGCCTTTTCACCCAAAGGCGAAAAAGGCTTTCAGAAAATACCCCCAATTTCCCGCCTATCAATCTCCCCAACAGGGTCAGCAGGCCAAGGACCAGGGGCACAGCCCCTGTAAGCAGAAAGCCTCAAACTGCGCCCCAGTCACAGTCTGGTGGGGGCTCTCGACTCCTGGGCATAGCCCCTCTTCCTCCTAAGGACCACGGTCCAAGGCACACGGGAGGATGTCTGGTTTATTTGCTCACCTTTGGCCAGGCATCACCACCGATGCCTGGGTGCTGCAGGTGGTGTGGGGAGGTTACCTTCTACACTTCGACCAGGCGCCTCCTCCCTTCTTTCCAGAGTAACTTCCCATGACCTCTCTGCACAGAGAGATCCTGCAGGAGGAACTCGAGTCCCTGCTCGAAGATCAGGTGGTAGAGCCAGTCCCTCTGCCCCTCTGGGGCACGAGTTTCTACTCCCGGTACTTTCTCATCCCAGAAAAGACGGGGTTTCAGCCCATCCTAGATCTGTGGGACCTAAATCGCTTTCTGGTCAAGGAGAAGTTCAAGATGCTATCCCTTGAAACATTGCTTCCCTACCTCCAGCAGGGAGATTAGCTATGCTCCTTGGATCTCAAAGATGCCTATACCCACATCCTGATCCATCTCCGGCACCGTCAGTACTTCCGCCTCGTCATCAGAGGCTGCCACTACCAATACAGGGTGCTTCCCTTCAGGCTCTCCTTGGCTCCCTGGATGTTCACTAAGTGCCTGGCAGTAGTCACCGCTCATCTCCGCTTGCTTGGGAGTCTTTATCTTCCCCTATCTGGACAACTGACTCCTGAAGGGGCAGCTCACCAGAGGAGGTCTGTCACGCAGCTCACCGTACCATTGGGGTGCTACAGCCTCTGGGGTTCATGATCAACTTCCCAAAGTTGTATTTGCTCCTGACTCAACGCCTAGAGTTCATAGGAGCCCTTTTGGACTCAACCCAGGCCAGGGCCTTCCTCCCTCTGGACCAGGCAAAGCATCTGGCGACCGTAGCAAAGGAGGTACAGGGTCACTCATCTGCGTCTGCCTGTCTCCTGCAGTGCTTATTGGGGCACATGGCTTCTACAGTTCATGTAACCCCAGAGGCCCATCTATGTATGTGACAGGCCCAGTGGACCCTCAGCTCTCAATGGACTCGGACCATGGGCCAACTGGAGGATCAGGTCATCCATAGTGCCCGTTTACAGCAGTAGGAAAAGGGGGGAAGGGATTCCTGGACTATGAGCAGAGACATTTAATGTCATAGAGGACTCCTTCTGAGCATCTGACTCAGCAACTATCAGAGAATCCGTGCCGGTAGGGCCAGAGTTCCACTCCCAAAATCCTCCCAAAAGCCTTTGCAGAATGCCTGTACAGGGATGCCATCAAGCTAACGTGACGTTTGCCATAGGCCAAGCAGCATTTCTTAGGGACTGACGTGTGTTCTAACAACGTAAGCAAGCAAACAGTATGTCCAACTGTGGCCCTGACTCACGTGGCAGAATGTGGCCAACCATGCTGCTCACATGTGTGGCTATGGCTCATCCACACAGCTAACTCGAGTAGCCTATGATGAGTGGCTCACACTTGGTTTGCAGCTTGTCGTGCTGTGAGGGCTTGCGTGCATCAGTGATGCTGAGAGCTAAACTATCGGTAGTTTAACTACTGGCAGGGTCTCCCAAGATGGACAGGTCTCAGCTGAGGTGCCAGACCAAGACAAACCACCCATCTGGGCAGCAGCAGAATGGGATAGTGTTGACGGCGGAGGATCACATTTTTGTGACAACGGCAACAACACCAAACTTAAACTGCGCGGAAGAAAGGCCCAGCAAGCTACTTCTGTATCTTGCCATGAAAACCCAATGGATAGTTACAACAAAACAAATTGTGCTATGGTGCTGGAAGATGAGACCCCCAGGTCGGAAGGCACTCAACTAGCTACTGGGGAAGAGCTGAAGACTTTTCAGAGTAAAGCCAGCATTTATGATGTGTTTGGATCAAAGCCCTCGGGAAGTCTGACTGCTGATGAAGCTGCGCATGAAATGAGAGTCAGAAGCTGTAAAGATATTTTACACATTGGAACATGGAACGTACGAAGCATGAACCAAGGGAAGTTGGAGGTGGTCAAGAATGAAATGGAACGTGTACAACTTGATCTGTTGGGTGTCAGCGAACTGAAATGGACTGGCATCGGGCACTTTGCATCAGATGATCACATGGTCTACTATGCTGGAAATGAAAGACAAAGAAGAAATGGTGTTGCATTTATAATAAAGAAGAAATTTGCAAGAACTGTAATGAAATACAATGCAGTCAGCGATTGCTTAATCTCTATTCGTCTACGAGGATTGCCTATCAACACAACTATAATTCAAGTATATGCCCCAACAACAGCTGCAGAAGAGAATGAAATTGAAGAGTTCTATGAACAAGTACAAGCTGAAATTGACAGAACATGCAAACAGGATATCCTGATAGTCATGGGTGACTGGAACGCAAAGGTTGGCAACAAAGAAGAAGGCAAAGTAGTTGGAAAATATGGACTTAGCAACAGAAATGAAGCTGGAGAAAGACTGATAGAATTCTGCAAGACCAATGATCTATTAATTTCAAACACCTTCTTCCAGCAACACAAGCGGCGACTGTACACATGGACTTCACCCAATGGATTGTATAAAAATCAAATTGACTATATCTGTGGAAGTCAACGATGGAAAAGCTCTATAACATCAACCAAGACAAAACCTGGAGCTGACTGTGGTACAGATCATCAACTACTAGTATGCAAACTTAAGCTAAAGTTGAAAAAGAGCAAACCACTCATGAATGCAGCAAAATATGACCTTGAGAATATACCACTGGAATTTAAAGACTGCCTGCAAAAGCGATTCGCTGCTTTAGATACAAATGACAGAGCTCCGGAAGAGTTATGGAATGACATCAAGAAGGTTGTGTTGGAAGAAAGCAAGAAGTCTCTACAAAAGGTGAAAAAGCAAAAACGGCCAAAATGGATGACTGAGGAAACTCTGAAAATTGCCCAGAAACGCAGAGAAGCTAAAGCCAGAGGAGAAAGAAAGACAATCGCAGAACTCAACAGAGATTTCCAACGTGCAGCAAGACAGGACAAGAAAAAGTACTACAACGACGCATGCAAGGAAATAGAAGCAGAAACTATTAGAGGAAGAACAAGATCGGCTTTCCTAAAGCTACGAGAGTTAAAGAAAAAGTTCCAACCTCGAATTGGAATGTTACAAGATGCTCATGGTTCTATGTTGAATGATGCTGAGAAGATCAAGAAAAGGTGGAAGGAATATACAGAGTTTTTATATGATAAAGATCAAGTGGACCAACAGCCGTTTCAACCTGTACCTTATGATCAGGAACCATTGGTGATGAAAGAAGAAGTTGAAGCAGCATTGAAAGCCTTATCAAAGAACAAAGCACCAGGCATTGATGGCATTCCTATAGAAGTATTGCAGCAATCTGATGCAGCTGTTACCATACTTACAAGGCTCTGCCAAGAAATATGGAAGACAACATCATGGCCAACTGACTGGAAAAGATCTGTGTTTATACCAATACTAAAGAAAGGTGATCCAACTGACTGTGGAAATTATCGAACAATCGCTCTGATCCCACATGCCAGCAAGATTCTACTGAAGATTATTCAAAAGAGACTACAACCATACCTGGAACAAGAACTACCTGAAGTGCAAGCAGGGTTCAGGAAAGGGCGATGAACGAGAGACATCATTGCGGATGTGAGATGGATCCATGAAAAGACTAAAGAATACCAAAAGGATATCTATTTGTGCTTTATCGACTACAGCAAGGCTTTTGACTGTGTAAACCATGAGAAACTCTGGGCCACATTAAGAAGCATGGGTATACCAGAACACCTGATCGTTCTCTTGCGCAATTTGTACATTGATCAAGAAGCAACAGTTCGAACGGAACAAGGAAAAACAGAACGGTTTAAAATAAGCAAAGGTGTAAGACAAGGCTACATACTTTCCCCCTACCTGTTTAATTTATATGCAGAACAAATCATCAGAGAAGCAGGATTGTATGAAGACAACAGAGGTGTGAAGATTGGTGGAAAACTCATCAACAACATTCGCTATGCTGATGATACTACATTACTGGCTGAAAGTGAAGATGATCTGAAACATTTGCTTCTCACAATCAAAGAACATAGTCTCAAAATGGGCCTGCACCTTAATGTAAAGAAGACAAAAATCATGACAATTGGCATAATCAACAGGTTCATCGTTGAAGGAGAAGAAATTGAAATTGTGAACAACTTTAACCTACTTGGATCAACTATCAATAAAGAAGCAACAAGCAGTCAAGAAATCAGACGACGCATTGCTCTTAGCAGAATGGCTATGAAAGACCTAGATAAGATTCTCAAGAGCAGAGATGTCTCTCTCCATACAAAGATTTGACTTGTTCAAGCCATGGTATTTTCAATAACATCATATGGATGTGAAAGCTGGACAGTGAAAAAGATAGACAGGAAGAAAATTGATGCCTTTGAATTATGGTGCTGGCGGCGAATACTGTGTATACCATGGACTGCCCGAAGAACAAACCAGTCTGTACTAGATGAGATCAAACCTAAGCTTTCTTTAGAAGTTCAGATGACAAGACTTCGACTTTCATACTTTGGACACATCATGTGAAGAGAGAGATCATTAGAGAAAGACATCATGCTTGGCAAGATAGAAGGTCAACGCAAAAGAGGAAGGCCAGCAATGAGATGGATCGATACAATAACAGCAGCTACGGGTACCAATGAGCCGCCTGACTGAAGACCGAACACAATTTAGGATAGCTATCCAGAGGGTTGCCATGAGTCGACTCCGACTCGATGGCACTTAACAACAACAACATGGATGAGAGGGCACTCTGTGGATGGAGCAACAAGAAGTGAGAAGGAGTCCTTGGATTCTAGTCTGAGGTTGGCAGAATTCTTTTCATTTCTCCGGCAACTATGACCTTTCTGGAGAGACTGTCCAATCCAGGATAGCTTCTGAAACTTCAGGCTTTCCCTCATGCAGCTGGTCAAGGATCCCTACCCAAAGACGGGTCGAAGCTTAGCCATGGCTTCACCATAAAAACAATGACAGCAAGAGGGAGCTGGTGATTCTGACAATCTTGGTACAAAAAACTTCAGCTCTGAAAAGGAATCTAGGTTGGAAGAGAGTGAAATCTCCCCACATGAAGAGGACCAGGAGGAGTCCCTCATCTGCTTGTTTTGGAAGGATGTGTTAGCATCCTTAATTGCGCAGGCATCCTCCTCCCTAGAGCTGTCAGATGACTCAGTTGAGAAGAAGAAGCCAAAGATGCACCTCCTTTCACATGGGGTTCGTAAGTCTACTACGGCCTTTCTCTTTCCGCAGATCCTTAAGAGTATGATGCTTGCAGAGTGAGATTCTCTGGATTCTCTCTTAGAAGGGGTTAAGGTTATAAGTAAGCTTTACATACTACCACGGGCAGATATGGATCATTGGCTGTGCTTTCCCGACCCGCATATGGCAGCAGTCGCTTGGAGGACTATCATACCAGTAGAGGGTGCTACTGCCCTCAGGGACCAGTTGAATCATAAAGTGGAAATGTTGCTTAGGCCTGATTTCTCCACCTCCTTGATTCTTCAGGTGGCAATTTGTGGGGGTATGACATCCTGTGCCCTACTTAATGGATAGAGTCACCCCTGGAGGATGACTCTTCGCTCTTCAGGAGTCTGTAGTGGCTTTCTTAGCAGATACAATGTACGATGTGATCTGACTTGCGGCCAAAGATATTGCATGGAAGACAGTGGCATAGGGATTGGCTTTGGTTACGACGTTGGCAAGGGGTTGGCTTTGGTTATGACATTGAGCAGCAGATACCACTTCTAATTCTTGTTTAACCAAGCTTGCTTTTAGAGGAATGCTCTTGTTGAAGAGAACCTAGAGAAGCTGGTTAAGGACTTAAGAGAGTCTAGACCTCATCACCTTCCAGAGGATAAACCTAAGGGGTCCTGGCGATGGGCAACTTTTTCCTCCTCTGCCATGGCACAGCATCTGTGCCCTCTATATCAGGACTTCTGGGAATTCTGGCAGTATCACCCAGTGAAGTCATACTCTTCTTATCCTAATTCTCAGGCCAAACATGTAGTCCTTTCAAGGAGCCTGCAGTGCCCGTAATTCTTCTTCCTCCATGACCACAACTTCCGTTTCAGCACAATGATGGAATGGGGGCCTATTCCCGGTTGCTTCTGCTGTGCGACCAGCTCTGCCTCTTTCACCAGTAGTAGGCCACGTCACCGATGATCACTGGGTGCTGGACACTGTTCAACAGGTTTACATCCTAGTGTGCAGAGAGTCCATTTTGGGTGCCTTCCTGGCCTCTCAGAACCACACAGAGACCAAGAAGGCTGCTGCGCAGGCCACCCTAGAAAGGCTGCTGCACCTCTAGGCTGTGGTTCCCGTACCTCCCAAAGCAAAGAGACAAAGGTCGTTATTTGATCTACTTCATTCTGCCAAAGAAGGACAGATCCTTCAGGCCAGCTCTCGATTTGAGGAATGTCAATACTTCTCTAAAGGTGTCGAGTTTCCAGATGGAGACATCGAGGTCTGTTATCCAAGCAGTCCAGCACAGAGAGTTTTTCATGTTGCTAAATTTGGCAAAGACTTCCTTGCACATACCCATTCAGGAAGATCAGCAGTGCTTTCTGCAGTTTGCTGTACTGGGTGTGCATTTCCAGCTCTTGGCTCTTCTTTTCGGTCTTGCCACAGCTCCAAGGACCACCTCCAAGGTCATGGTGGTCGCGGCCACAACTCTGCTGCATGAGGGTGTATGTGTGCACCCTTGTCTTGATGATTGGCTTATTTGATTGAAGCAAGTCACAGTTGGAGGCCCTCAGAGTGATGGTTCAGATCTGAGCATGCGCTGTGTAAAGTTCACTGTCCATGGGCACTGTAATAATCTCCTGGTTCTTAGTGCAGCAATTGGAGGAAGGCAAACAATATTTTGGGGCTCTGGATTATTTCTTTTTTGTCTTAAAAGTGCTCTCACAAGCTTCAAAAGTCCTTAGAACTGGCTTTTCCCAGTCCTGTGTCCCCCAAGCAGACAAAAATATAAAACAATCAAAACCCAGGCTCAGCCACCTTATAAAGCTCGCATGGCTACAAATTGAACCAGTCCAGATTTTCCATTCAGCTTCTTTAGTTTAAATCAGCTGGCTGCTCATTCCCTTCAGTCTTGTCCTCTCCAGGTGTTCTTTTACTTTACACACCTCTTTTCAGAACCAATATACAATATTAGAAATAGGTCACTTCATCAGTTTCTGTTACTCTACTCCTCTCTACTGGGCAAATCCTTATTCCTTCTCCATGTGCTTAAGTAGGGTTGGGGGAAACCTTCCACCCACATCTCCCTAGGCGTTCCCTAAAACCCAGTTTGTCAGCCAAAGGCTAAGTAGGTTCACTCCCACGCTTGTTTCACCGGTCTCCTGATACCTATTTTTTCAGATAACTGATCAGAGAGTTTCACTGCTTCCAACTCCATGGGCTCAGGTTCTTCTGGATTGTGGAGAGCTCATGAGGAAACTGACTCCTGGTAGGAACCCTCCCAGTGTCTGCGAGTGGCTAGATATCCTGCCCTTTTTCCCAGGGAGGTATGTCTGCCTCACTCTCTTCCCTGAGCCCCTGAGAAACCACCCAGTCATGGATTCAACACCTCTTTGCCCTACAATCCAGTCTCTCTGCAGATGGCCTTTTATAGTCCTTATCTGCCATCATTGTCTGTAATTCTATGATAACCAATGAAGTGGTACATAGCGTTCCTTCAGCCTTTTTTTAAAAAGATAATATCCTCATGACTGTGGTATCGTAGCATCAAAGTCTGCAGGATGGCCCATTTGTTACTCCTCTAGTCTTCCTCAGCTGTGAGCCTTAACCCTGCTCTGATTCATTTTATTCCAGTATTTCCACAATAATCTGGAAAGATATTTTTTTTCCTGTAGCTGCTCCCTCCAGGGTTGCCTTAATCACCTCCTGCTCTGGATCTTCCTGAGTGCAAGTGCACTGGCACCCCAAGAAAATCCCTCTCTCTGAGGGGTTAAGTGAGGTTCCCAATAAAATGGTCTCATCTTATATGCTTTTTTTTTGTTATATTTTATCAACTATTATGATGGACTAACAAAGCAACTACACTGCTTTGCCCTAGATAACACAAATTCTAGAGAAGATCCAGTGAATTTTGGGTCAGTTTAAGAAATAAGAGGAATTTTGTTTCCCAGAGCAGCAGTCTAGGCTAGTCATGAAGCAGATGGTCTATACCAGTGATGGCTAACCTTTTTGAGCCCGAGTGCCCAAACTGCCGCACAAAACCAAAGAATTTCCTCAAAGTGCCAGCACGTCATTTGCATAAGTGGTCTTATTTGCATAAATATTTGCATAATGTTACCATACACTAACTTTTAGTAAACATGTCTCTTAATGAGTGTATGGATAAAGAAAGACTAAAAGATTTCTACATTACTATAATCCAGTGCCAACCGCCAGGCACATTAGGAACTACTACAAACGCTGCCCATTTAGAACCCATAGCAAACCCGCTGTATCCTGACAGCATTACCAGGACTCACAAAGCACCATACCCTACCTATCAAAAGGCAACACTGCAAATATTAAACCAATACATTTCAGTGAATACTGGGGAAAGAGAACAAGTGGCAACGTCAAATAGGAATTTCCTCTTGTACCAAACAAAGCGCAGATGTTAATGATGCACATTTCCCAGAGCTGACATATTCCAGTTAATAAATTCAAAATAAAGAGATATCGTTCTACCTTTTGTGCATTTTTTTTCAGTTGCAATTGGTCCAGCCATTTTCTTCTGGTTTCTTCATGTTTTCTGCTAACTCTCCATCGTCTGCTGTCCATTTGTCCTTTCTTCTCTCTTCTAGTTTTTTTTCCATTCTCTCTCTCTCTACATCTGCTTTAACATACTAATCTTTCTCCTTTTGCTCTTTCCTCATTCCTATTTCATCCACACAAATTTTACCCCTCCATCCTCAATCCCCAATTACTCTCCCAATACCTGGCCAATTGTAGATTTTTCATCCCTCCTACACAAAATATTTTTCCCCTCTCCATTTTACTCTCCCAGCCCCATCCCATTCTAATCCTCCCCCAACATCAGCTCCCTTCTAGTTCCAGTCTCACCCAGCATCCATTCCCTTCTTCAAGCCCCCCACTTCCCCTCAGCCCATTTCCATTCCAAGCCCCGTCCCCAACAGCTATTTGCAGTTCAAGCCCCACACATCCCCGCCGCCCATTTCCATTCCAAGCCCCATCCCCAACAGCTATTTGCAGTTCAAGCCCCCTTCCACTCAGCCCATTTCCAGTCCTAGCAACCCCCCAACCCATTACCAGTCCTAGCCCCCATAGCCCACTCCCAGTCCTAATCCCACCAGCCCATTTCCAGTCCTAACCTCCCCATCAGCCCACTCCCAGTCCTAATCCCCCATCACTCAATTTTTAGTTTAAGCCCCCCCAGCGCCTATCACCACTCCTAACCCCCCCCAGCGCCCATCACCACTCCTACCCCCCCCCCCAGCCCAGCGCCCATCACCACTCCTAACCCCCCCAGCCAGCCCAGTGCCCATCACCACTCCTAACCCCCCCCAGCCAGCCCAGTGTCCATCACCACTCCTAACACCACCAGCCCAGTGCCCATCACCACTCCTAACCCCCCCACCCCAGCCCATCACTAATCCTAACACCCCCCAGCCCAGCCCAGCCCATCACTACTACTAACCACCCCCAGCCCAGCCCAGCCAATCACCACTACTAACCCCCCCCCCAGCCCAGCCAATCACCACTCCTAAGCCCCCCAGCCCAGCCCAGCCCAGCCCATCACCACTCCTAACCCCCACCCCCAGCCCAGCCCCGCCCAGGGGAAATTAAAAAAAAAAAGTAAACCGGTCTGCTGCCGCGGTCGGGGCCGCCGCGGCAGAATCGAGCGTGCCGCGGGGCCCCCTGTACCCACCGGCAGAGCCTGTCCTCCCCGTCGCAGCTCTCTCTTTGGAGCTGAAGTCAGACGCGCCGGCTTGCAGAGCGCGAGGGAAGAGTTCCCTCGCTGCTCTGTTAAGCCTGCGGGGGCTGATGGGAAGTTCCCATCAGCCCCCGCGGGCTTAACAGAGTCGCGAAAGGGAAACTCTTCCCTTCGCGCTCTGCAAGCCGGCGAGTCTGACTGCAGCTCCAAAGAGAGAGCTGCTACGGGGAGGACAGGCTCTGCCGGTGGGTACAGGGGGGCCCCGCGGCACGCTCGATTCTGCCGCGGCGGCCCCGACAACGGCAGCAGACAGGGTTGTTGTTTTTTTTTTCGATGGCGGACCTTCCCGCGTGCCAGCTGCAAGGCCTTCGCGTGCCACAGCTGGCACGCGTGCCATAGGTTCGCCATCGCTGGTCTATACATTGATGTGACTAAGACCCGTCAATCCTTTAAAAAGGAGGAGAGGTGCATGCTCTCTATAGACCTAGCCATTCAAAAGTTGGTCGAAATTGGGTGGGCTCTCACAGAACCTTTCATGTTCCTAAGATGTTTAGAAAAAGGGGTTTCCTTTGTATTTTTTTACAGTATAAGCATATAGTGGGTTGCAACCTTGATCTAGGATGAATATTACTGCTGAATTACTGGAGATTCACTAACAGGCATGGAAATGAAGGTCAACAAGCAAAACAAAAATAGAAGATAATAACTTTTTATTGGACTAAATTAATGCATTTCTTGACTAGTTTTTGGAAAGGAGTCAAAAAGCGGGTTTGTAGGTTTTTTTTTAGTCAAGCACAACCTCTGTGGTGTGATAATGCTTAGTTTTTTAAATTAAGTCTTTTTGGATCTAGCCAGTACTCCTCTAACTCCCTCTCACTTATCCACTTCACTTTGGCCAATTTGCAGTAATT
This sequence comes from Ichthyophis bannanicus, assembly GCA_033557465.1. Lineage (NCBI taxonomy): Eukaryota > Metazoa > Chordata > Amphibia > Gymnophiona > Ichthyophiidae > Ichthyophis > Ichthyophis bannanicus. The sequence goes on along the minus strand of CM066034.1, from coordinate 580,085,251 downwards.
CATAAATCTTCAAAAAATGTGATGATGTTGAATGTAATGTATAACTATCAGAGCCTCCAAGTCGTGAGCACAGACATAGCTGTGATATTCTATTATTCATGTATGAAGTTTCTTTTTCAGTCTTCCTTTATGGAGAAGGGAACAAGGGTGCAAACCCATGTTTTTAATTTACCCGAAAACCATAGAAACATAGAAAACAATGGCAGATAAAAACCATATTATCTATCCACTCTGCCCAGCCATAAGAATTATTACCAGTATGTTCTACAATCGCTTCGTCTCCTTCAGAGATCCTCTGTGTTTATCCCATGCTTGCTTAAATTCGGATACAGTTCTTGTTTCCACTACCTCCATTGAAAGGCTATTCCACACATCTTTCACCCTGTCTGTAAAGAAATATTCCAGATCATCCTGCTAGACCAGTCCAGACGAGTAGATTATGTCCCCCTGCCAGCAAATGATGGAGATAAAGAAACTATTAGAAGCTTCCAGTGATATCATTTCGGACTTGGAATTTTAATAGCTTCTGGCCCCCCACTCGTAAAACTTCTGTTTAACCTTCTCCATTTGAAAGGCAATGAATTCTAGTTGCAGTTTATTTAATTCCATTCTTAATTGATTTAAGTACTTCAGCCTCCGAGCAGTATCTCATACACTGTATTGCTTTGTAATGTTCTTAATCTCCTCTTGTAACTGCTCTTCCTTTTCCTTCTGGTTCTTTTTAATCTTGGCTGCCCACATAATTAAGCACCCCCTGATTACTACTTTCATCCCCTCCCACAATCCCACATCATGCTCCTCCCCATTGTCATTCATCTGCCAATACTCCTGAAGGCACTTCTTTATATCTTTGACAACTTCCTCCCTCTTGAGGAGACTTTCGTTCAGCCTCCAAAAACGTATTCCCCCCTCCCCCGTGCCTCTCAAACTTCCACCAACGTCGGGGCATGGTCTGACCACGTAATATTGCCAGTCGCCACCTCTCCCAGTCTTAGCTCCCATAGTTTATCCACTAGAAGGTAATCAGTACGACTAAAGGTTTTGTGTGGGTGTCAGTAAAAAGTATATTCCGTACACCCCTTATTGTGTATCCTCCAGACATCTGATAAATGAAATTTCCTAATAATTCCTTTCACTATATGTCGACATTTTGCATTTCCATCTCCCCCCCCCTAGTCTGTCGATCCCATCCCAGATGTAAAGCCAAATTGAAATCGCCCCTCAACACCAATTTCCCCTGGGCAGATCGGACCAATATCTCACTGACTTCCCTCCAGAAGGGGGCTTGTCCCATATTTGGGGCGTAGATGTTGCCAAGGTGACCTTTCCCCCCATCAAATCACCTGTAAGAAGTAATACCCTTCCGGCTTTATCCCTAATTATTTCCCCAACTTGTAGTGGACACTCCCTCCTCACCAATATATCCATCCTCCTTTCTTCCCCTCCTCCTCTCCTCACCGCTCCCCTTTACAGCTCCCAAAATACTATTGTGGGAACTGTCTACGAGATATTAACCCCTCATCTTTACGTTTTAAAAGGGTTTCCTGAACCAATATAATATCTCATTGTAACCTCTCTGCCTCCTGGAAAAGTTGCTGTCTCTTCTGTGGGTTATTGGCATTTATAGTACATATTTGCACCATGGCATCTGTTGGATACATGCTGGTTTGCCTTGTGTGTGTCCCCTGGTCCCTCCCTCCCCCCCTCCCACCCCTATTAACCAGTCCCCACTGAGAGACCTTCCTCTCGTAGGTAGTGACATACTTCCCCAGCCCCATCTACTGTCACTCACTCCCCGCTCTCCCCCCTTTCCCTGATTTATAACTCCTCATTAGCCCCCCTGGCACCTCCTCCCCCATCTCCTCCGCTCTGCTCCCCCCTCATTAACTGACACCCCCCCTCCCCACCTAGCTTCGTACTCCCCCTCTATATTGCTCAGTATCTGACTCTCGGGATATCCTCAATCAACCCACTATGCATTCAACTTTTTAACAGTTTAACAGTGCCCTCCAATATAGTACATCCCCTGCCTTGCAACTGACATGGGATTCCATACAGGGAAAGCATTAACAAATAAGCTAAACTTAAACATCTCCTCTAAGGAGAGAATCTTATAACAGCAGTCCACAAATGTCGTGCAGCCTGATATGCCGCAGTCTCAGCTGCTCACGTCCACCACACCTCCGGTCTGGTTGTTGAAGGCCAGAATTAAAGCCAGAGTGCTGCTGGTACTTCTACGTCGCAGCAATCACTGGCTCCAAGTCCTTCTTCACCGAGTCCAGCATTGGCCTATTTGTAGTGTCTTCTCATATGTTATCCTTTGTCATATTGTCATCTCCACTTTTCCCTTTTGATAGTCTGGTCAGCCTCCGGCCATTGGTATTTACTCACTGCCATTTCAAACCTGCAGTCCTGGAGGTTGTAGTCAAGTTTGGTTTGGTCTGGCCCAGAGGGCCCTCTGGAAGGTTTGGCACTTCAAGTTCTTTTAGCGCCAACTACACTTCTCCACTGTTTTTCACACACTTGATTATCCCTTTCACCGTAATTAGCAAACAGAAGGGATACAGCCATTTATATCTCAGACCCCCTCTCTCCTTAGGAATGCTGTCACTTCTCTCCGTTCCCGGTGACGCTGCAGGGTTCCCAGTGACAAGTCCTGGAACAGCTCCATCGTGCTATCTTCCCACTGAAAACGCCTTAGCTTTCAAGCGGCCACTAGGATCCGCTCCTTCATTTTATAGGCGTTCAGACACACTACTATGTCTCGGGGCCGATTTTCTCTAATAGGGCCTAGACCCGGGTGTGCGCATTCGAGTTGTAGTGGTATCCATTCTATTGTGCCCTCTGGCTCCACTGTCCTTAACAGTGCCCCAAACACTTTTGTAATCACCGCTTCACAGCCTCTGTATTTAGGTTCTTACGGGATACCTCTCACTTTGACATTACACCGCTGGGAATGATCCTCAAGGTCCTCTGCCTTTTCTTTCAAGGATTGTTGTGCCTGTTTCAATTCTTCTCATCCTCTCTGCAGTTCACCAAGTGTATCTGTCTGCTGTTCTAATTGATTTTCATTCTCTTCCACCCAGGCACCGAGGTCCACTATATCTGGTCTCAGAGCTCTCAAAGTCTCTCTTATTTCAGTTTTTACCCCGCTTATTTCTGCTTTTAGCTCTTCTTTAAGCTCGGTGAGCCAGGTTTTTAGCATTCTCCAGGAACAAGCAGGAAGTCAGTCCTCACATATGGGTGACGTCGGTGCTAATGGAGCCCTCATGCGGAGCAATCCCCAGCTTTCAAAGAAAGCCTTTGGGATTGCATCACACATGCGCGGTCCCCTTCCCGCCCAAGGGTGCCATCTTGCTCAGTCTCCTTTTTTTCGCGGATCCCAATGGATGTCGTCCAAGTTCCTCGTGAAAAAAGTGTTAAAAAACACCAGAAAATTACATTTCTGCTTACCTGGTTCGACGCCGGTTCCCCTTCCTGCCTCGGCTCAGTACACCGGTATCGAGTCTGGTCAAAATTTTTGGTTTTTGTCCTTAGAGACTGGTGTTTGCGCTCTTTTTCTTTTTAATTGGCAGTCCAGTCCTTTGACCTCGCAGGGGCCCTTTTTCCTCCGATGGCTGCCAGCGGGTTTAAAAAGTGTCATCGGTGCACAAAGTTAATGTCTCTTACTGACTAATGACACATGACTGCTGCCTCCGTTGCCTCGGGCCCAACCATGACCCGAAGGTCTGTGGCCTGTGTAAGAAGTTGTCTTCCAAGGCCTTGAGGAGCAGGCAGCAGCAACATGATAGGATTTTTCCTGAGTCCGCACCCGCCCGGGCCCGGACCTCATCGGAGGCCTCGACGTCTCGGGAGCTTTCTGACCCTGAGCAGCGTCGAGTGTCTTCTGAAAGGGGGTCTCCCTCGCAGGAACACCGGAGGAAGAAAAAATCCATGAGGGTGGTGTCCTCAGATGGCTCCGAATGGCCTGGTCCCTTGCGGGATAGGTCACAGAGCCCGACCCGCCACCCCGGATCCTCGGAGTCAGCGAGGCCTGCAAAACTCCCTTGCAAGGAACCGGAGACACCGAGGCAGGTAAGCATTGTCCTCGTTGTAGACTCTTTCGGGCCCGACGGCTGAGGAGCTTCGTGAGCTCAGTCTCAGGATGGCGGCCTTGGAGCGCAGCATGGCGGCCTTGGAGCGCAGCATGGCTGCCTTCATGGGACCAGCAGCGGGCACTGATAGCCAGTCTCACTGGTCCATCTGCCCCGACCACCGGGACATCGGCCGGAGCTGCTCGATTCCTCCTCTGAGGGGTCCGGGTGGGAAACGGAGGACGAGGAGTCACCCGACACCTACCGGACCAAGTATATTCCCTCAGATTCTGAACCTTGGAGAAGGTTCCCCCCCGGAGGACACCCGGTTCTTGGACTTCGTCCGGGACATGGCAAAGGCTTTATCATTCCCAGCAGAGGCCAAGGAGGAGCCTCGAGCCTAAGAACTCGAGATCCTCCAGTTTGACTTTCCCCCTTGGGAAGTCCTTACTGTACCGGTGCCTCCCATTCTGGATAGGCTGATGCTCCGCATGTGGGAGACACTGGCCTCAATGCCGGTGCTCAGCAGACGAATCGATTCCATCTATCAAGTTCGCAAGAGCCCTGGATTCTAAAAAGCACAGCTGCCGCACAACTCCATGGTTGTGGAATCGGCCATGCGCCGGCTCAAGAGCCAGAAGACATACTCCTCAGTGCCTCCTGGCCGGGAGGCCCGCAACATGGATGCCCTTGGCATAAAGTGCTACCAGGGCTCGATGCTGGCATGCCGAATCCAGATGTACCCAGCTGTACATGGGCATATACCTACGAGACCTGGCAAAGGAGATTGCCGGGTTCTCAGCTGGTCTCTTTGAAGAACCTTTGCAGCGCTTCAAGGTCTTGTCCACTGGGATCCGGGAGTGCTTGAAGTTTATGACTTGAGCAGCCTATGACAGCTTAGAGGCGTCGGCCCGAGTAGCTGCAGCCGGCATCGGTGCATGCCGCCAGGCATGGCTACAGTCGTCGGACCTGGAGCCATGGGTGCAGGACAAGTTGGTCGATGTCTTTTGCCGGGGTGAAAACCTCTTCGGCAAGCCCATGACAGAGAAGGCTGCCGAGATCGAGTCCGAGCACCTGACCCAGACAAGACTTGAGAAGAAGACTTCTGCCCCTTCTAAGAAGAAGGGCTCAGATAAAAAGTCCTTTTTCCCGAGGAAAGGTACTGCATACCGGAACTACCCCTCATATGAGGCCTCCCTAGCTCCCCAAAAGGGGCAGCAGGCCAAAGGACAGGGGCATGGCCCACGGAAGCAAAAAGCCCCCAGGTACCAGCTCCGGCCCAGCCTGGAGGGGGTTTTTGACTCCCAGAGCATAGTCCCTCTCTCAAAGGAGGCAAAGCTATGCACAGTAGGAAGGCTGACCCTGTATGCCCACAGGTGGCCAGCCATCACTACATCACTACATCCTTGGGGCCGCTCCAGCAGCGGAGGCGCTACTCTTAACTTCATTTTGAATCTCCTTTTTCTCCTAGCAGTCTGCATTCCCACTACAAGCGGATCAGGGAATCCTCCTCTTCCACCTCTCTCAGCCGTCTGCTGGGCGTCCCAGCTACCTCAGGTACAGTCCACTCCTTGCCTTCCGGCTCCTTCCTATTTTCCCACCTCTTGCCTCATGGCTTCTATACCTGTTCACTGGGGTCGCCGCCCAGTCCCGTCTGCTTCTCGGCGCTTCCACTGTCCTTCCAACCTCCATCTCTGCTCTCCTTCTCTTCTTTCCTCCTCCCATACGTCTGTTTCTTCTGTTCCATCTCATCCCCCTCTCAGAATTGGCCTCCTTAATTGTCGCTCTCTCAGGACTAAGTCTCTCCTTATTCAGGATCTCATCTCTCAAGCATCTTTTGACCTTACCCTTCTCACAGAAACATGGCTGAGGGAGGGGGAGGACGCTCTTCTTGCCCGCTGCCTTCCGCCCGGCTTCTCTGCGGTCTCCGTCCCCCGCACTGGCCGTTCTGGTGGCGGTGTGGCAGCTATTCTCAGTCCTGCTCTTCCTTTCACCCGGATTTTTCCCCCTTCACTCTCTTACCCCGAGGCTCTTCTGCTCCGCCTTCACACTTCACCCCCGACACATATCCTCCTTATCTACTCGCCCCATGCCCTCCGCCCTGATCTCTGGGACTCTCTTCTCCGGTCTCTCTCTGATCTTTCCTTGCTCTTCCCCCACCTTCTTATTGCGGGTGACTTTAATCTTCACCTTGATTCTCCCTCATCCTCCAGGGATCACGCTTTTCTTGCCCTCTTACATGATCTATCTCTCCTGCAGCATATCACCTTTCCTACTCACTCTGCTGGCCATACCCTGGACCTTCTTTTGACCCTATCTTCCTCCACTCTTACGCTTCACAACTTGTCCTCTCTCTCCTTGCCCTGGACGGATCATCTGTGTCTTTCGGTTTCTTGCTCCCACTCGGGTGCTTCGGCGCCTATTCTCCCTTCCGCATCACCCCCTCCTGTGCGTTTGTTACGCTCTATTACACCGCTTACTGTTCAGCAATTCCCTTCAGCAAGGGAACTTTTTCCCTCTGACTTTGCTTCCCTTTCCCCCAACTCTCAGGCGTCCACCTGGTCCTCCTCCCTCTCTGCTGCCCTTGACCAGGTTGCCTCCCCGTCGCCCCCGCCCTTCCGCTCGTCGGCACACACAGCCCTGGTTTCATCCTGGTCTCTTCTTACTTCGTTCCCAGCTTCGCAGAGCTGAGAGACGCTGGGGCAAGGCCCCCTCCCCTACTACTCTATCCTCTTTCAAAGCCTGCCACTCATACTACCGCTCCCAGGTTCACCACGCTAAATCTACATTTATCTCTACTGCTATCTCTAACGCCCCCAACCAGACCCGCCATCTGTATTCCACTCTTAAAACTCTCACCTCCCTTCGTCCTACCTCATCTACCACGCTCACTCATCCCACCCCTGTCCCCTCACTTCTAGCTGCGGTCTTTAGTTCTAAAATTTCCACCTTGAGGGCCTCTCTGCCCTCCCATCCTCCTCCCATTTCTTCCCCCCCCCTCCGGTCGCCTCTCCTCCCCCTATCTCCCACCACTCGCATACCTGGTCCTCATTCACTTTGACTACTACTAGTGAGCTTCACCACCTTGTCTCCTCCTCCAATAAAACTTTCTGTCCTCTTGATCCCATTCCCTCCTCCTGGTTACTTACTCCCTCTCTCTCTCTCCTTCCCTATCTCCTTACTATGCTTAACTCTAGCCTCTCCTCAGGAACCTTTCCTTCCTCTTGGAAGCATGCACTGATTCGCCCTATTCTTAAGAAACCCTCCTTGGACCCCTTGGACCCTGCCAACTATCGCCCGGTCTCCAACCTCCTCTTTCTGTCTAAACTTCTCGAGAAAATAGTCTTTGCTCAGCTCTCTCATCACCTCTATTCTATCAACTTCTTGCACCCCATCAGTCAGGCTTCCGTCCCAGTCACAGTGTCGAAACGGGCCTTCACAAACTCACTGCACGTAGCGCACGACCGTGGTGACATTTCGGTGGCGGTTGCACTTGACCTCTCTGCTGCCTTCGACTTGGTTGACCACTCTCTCGTTCTTTCTCGCTTGCGCAAGGCTGGCCTCTGTAGCACAGTTCACCGGTGGTTCCACTCTTTCCTTTCCTCTCGGTCTGGTGCAGTTCTCTCGGCCTCCCCTTCTAGTTCCCCTTCCGATCCATTTCTCCTCCCTTGCGGGGTTCCCCAAGGATCTGTCTTAGCTCCACTTCTCTTTAACCTCTTCCTCACCCCCCTCACTCAATTAGTACAGCAATTCGGAATCTCAGCATTCTACTATGCGGACGACATTCTTCTCCTTCACCATACCTCACCTCTATGCCCCGATCTCACCCCTCTTAACTCCTGCCTTGCCGCTGTCACTGATTGGATGACCCACAATTGCCTTCACCTTAATCTCGCGAAAACTACTGCAATCTGGTTTCCCCATGGTCACGCCTCCCCTTCTTTAGCCCCCTCTTTTTCAGGTACCCCTATATCTCTGGTCTCCACATTTCGCTACCTTGGTGTGCTCTTCGACTCTGATTTCTCCTTTCGCGCTCATGTTTCTCACGTTACCAAGACGACTTTCTTCTTTCTTCGTCAGATTCGCTCGATTTGCCCTTTCCTTTCCCCCTCTGCTCTCACAACCCTACTCCTCTCACTGGTCATGTCTCGTGTCAATTTTTCCAACTCAGTATTCGCTGGCCTGACCTCAACTCAACTAACCCTTCTGCAAAGGATCCAGAACACTGCCGCCCGGCTTCTCACCTGTTCCTCCCTTAGAGATCACGATACTCCCCTCCTTCTACATCTCCACTGGTTACCCGTGTCTTTCCGCATTCAGTTTAAATTACTCACCCTGGTTCATAAAGCATTCCACACCTCCACCCCTCAATACCTCGCAGACCTCATTCACTTCCATACCCCCAGACATGCCCCTCGTTCCTTTCATCTCAACCACCTCGCTCTCCCCTCTCCTTCTCTTGCCCATCTTCAGTCCACCCGTTCCTCAGCCTTCTTTTTCATAGGTCCTGCTCTGTAGAATTCCCTTCCCACTACTCTCCGCTTAGAACCTAATCATTCCACATTCAAAGCCGAGCTAAAGACCCATCTCTTTTCCCTGGCCTTTAACCTGCCCGCCCCCCCTCCCTGACCTTCTCCTTGTCTCTCCTCTACTAGCCTACCTCCTTCTCTCCTATCAAGATATTGTAACTTCCTTTTCAACTTTCTGGCCCTGTGCCTTACTGTGTGATACTTTTATGTATTGTAAACCGCTCTGACTATTCTTGAAGGGCGGTCAAGCAAATCTAATAAACATAAACATACCTGGGTTCTCCAGATAGTCCAGGTGGGCTATCGGCTACATCTCACCTAGGCACCTCTCTCTTACTTTTCAGGGGAGCCTCTCAGACCCCCTCTTCCAAGGGACCTCCTCTTAAAAGGAGTTAGCAGGTCTTCTCAAGGATCAGGCGGTAGAACCGGTGCCACACCACCTGAAGGGGAAGGGCTTCTACTCCAGGTATTTTCTGATACCAAAGAGAACTGGAGGCCTAAGACCCATCCTCGACCTGCGCAACTTAAACTAGTGCCTGATGAGGGAAAAGTTCAAGATGCTTTCCCTTGGAATTTTGCTGCTTTACCTCCGCCAGGGAGACTAGCTATGCTCCTTAGACCTAAAGGATGTTTATACGCACATCCTCATTCATCCAGACCACAGACTGTATCTACGATTTGTGGTGGGAGGAAACCACTTTCAGTACAAGGTGCTTCCATTTAGCCTAGCTTCTGCACCCAGGGTGTTTACAAAGTGCCTAGCAGTGTTGGAGGCCTTCCTAAGAAACCAGGGGGTATTTTTCTTCCCCTACTTGGACGACTGGCTCATCAGAGCACAGTCAGCCCTGGAGGCCCAACAGGCCACATCTCACACTATTCAGTTGCTACATCACCTAGGGTTTGTGATAAATTACACAAAGTCCACTTTGGTTCCCTCTCAGGGACTGGAGGTCATAGGAGCAAGGTTAGATACCTTTCAAGCAAGAGATCTTCTACTGGAAGACAGGGCACAGAGACTTGTGGCCCTAGTGCAGTAAGTGAGTCTCAGATCTCAGCATGGCACTTTCTGTGCCTGCTCGGTCATATGGCCTCCACGGTACATGTGACACCCAATGCTCGCCTCCACATGAGAACAGCTCAGTGGTGCCTCAAAGACCAGTGGACACAGGTCACAGGTTGACTCAGAGACACCATAAAGGTGTCCAAATGACTAGTGCAGTCATTGACATGGTGGCTTCAGCCACGCAACCTACTGGAGGGAGTGCCTTTCCAGCCTCCCACGCACACTGCTGACCACGGATGCATCCTTGCTGGGATGGGGAGCCCATTGCCAGGAATTGTGCACTCAGGGTATGTGGTCTCCACAAGAGAGCACATAACAAATCAATCTCCTAGAGATTCGAGCTATTTGCCTACCTCTGCAAACCTTCTGTCCAACTCTGGCTCATCAGCCTGTCTTAATTCAGATGGACAACCAAGTGGCAATGTTCTATGTGAACAGGCAGGGGGGCACAGGGTCTCGCATCCTCTGCCAAGAGACCCTGGACCTATGCTCGTTTGCAGTCAGCCAAGGTATGCACCTCAAAGCAGTTTACTTATGTCTGTACAGCGCTGCGTACAACTGGTAGTGCTATATAAATGCTCAGTAGAAGTAGTATTACTTGCCAAGTCAAGAAAACTTCTTAGCCGACAGGCTCAGCAGAATCCTGCGGCTGCACGAGTGGCAACTGGATCCAAGGTAGTCCAGCAGCTGTTCCAGTGCTGGGGGCGTCCATCCATAGATCTGTTTGCGAGCCCACAGAATTACCAGTTGCCCCACTTCTGCTCCAGACAGCCACACCCCAGCAGGGTAGCTGCAGATGCTTTCCTAATATCATGGTCGGTGGGCCTCCTGTATGCGTTTCCTCCCACACCTCTGGTGGCTCGAACTCTATTCAAGGTCCTTCAGGACAAGGCCTCAGTCATCCTGGTAGCTCCCAGGTGGCCGAGGCAGCCATGGTTTCCTCTGCTGCTTCAACTAGCAGCAGAGGCCCCGATTCCTCTGGGATTGCACCCCAGCCTCCTTTCACAGGATGGGGGCACCCTGATGCATCCCAACCTCAGGCCTCTCAACCTGATGGCATGGCTGCTGAAAGGGTAGTGCTTGCACCACTTCTCCTCCTGAAAATGTGGAAGATATACTACTCGCCTCAAGGAGGCAATCAACTAGGAAGACCTATGCATTCAAGTGGCATAGGTTTGAGGTGTGGTGTAATAAACAGGCAGAAGACCCCTTCTCCTGCCAAGTGTCGGTGATATTGCAGTATCTGTTTCACCTCTCAGATTTAGGCCTTAAGTCAAACTCTGTCCGAGTCCACCTTAGTGCCTTGTCAGCACACCACTCTCCAGTGGAAGGATGACCTCTATCTGTGTACCCTTTGGTGTCCAGGTTCCTGAGAGGTTTACGTCTGCTGAAACCCCCGGTTTGCCCCCCAATGACCGAATGGGATTTGAATGTGGTCTTAGAGCAGCTTACTCGCCCTCCTTTTGAGCCAATGGCTACCTGCCATCTCCGCTTCCTCTCTTGGAAAGCACTTTTCTTGGTGGCCCTCATGTTGGTCAGATGAGTGAGTGAGCTGCAGGCTCCGGTGTCTGATAGACCGTACACACTGTTCTATAGGAACAGGGTGGTGCTTTGCACTCATCCGAAGTTCCTTTTGAAAGTAGTCTCTTCGTTCCACCTCAACCAGGAGGTGGTTCTTCCTTCCCAGGCCGCATGCCAGTCGGGCAGAAGCAGTTCTGCACACCCTGGACTGTAAGAGGGCTTTGGCCTTCCTCATGGAGTGTACGCGGGGACATCGAAGGGCTTCTCAGCTCTTTGTCTCTTATGACCCCATTAAGCTGAGGATGCCTGTCTCCAAGCGTACCTTATCCACTTGGGTGGCAGATTGTATTGCCTGGGCATACAGGGCGGCCGATCTCCCGTTGCAGGGTCGAGTCACGGCCCACCGCATCAGGGCTAAGGCGGCATCAGTGGCTCACTTCCGCTCTTCCACTGGCAGATAACTTCCGGGCCACCACCTGGTCTTCAAGCCAAACTTTTGCGGTCCATTACTGCCTGGATAGGGAGTCCCAACAGGACAGTGCTTTCGGCCAGGCTGTACTCCGTAACCTGTTCAAGGTTTAGGCAACTCCTACTGACCGACCCTTTGGTGTCAGGCTACCGGAGTGTTACGTTCTTGGTTGAACTCCTATCATGGCTGTTGTGGCTCATCTAGAGGGAGCCTATTTTTTAGTTATGGGTTCTCGGTAGCCTATAGCTAGGGAGTCCCATATGTGAGGACTGACTTCCTGCTTGTTCCTGGAGAAAGCGTAGTTACTCACCTATAACAGGTGTTCTCCAGGGACAGCAGGAATCAGTCCTCATAATTCTCTCTCCTCCCCTGGAGTTGTAGTCCTATTATTGATTTTATTCATTTTGCTGTCTTTTAGCTATGTCATTCGACTGAGCAAGATGGCACCGTTGGGCGGGAAGGGGACCGCGCATGCGTGATGGAATCCCAAAGGCTTTCTTTGAAAGCTGGGGATTGCTCCGCATGAGGGCTCTGTCGACTCCGACGTCACCCATATGTGAGGACTAATTCCTGCTGTCCCTGGAGAACACCTGTTACAGGTGAGTAACCGCTTTTTCTCCAGGACCAAGCAGGAAGTCAGTCCTCACATATGGATGACATCGACGTCGATGGAGCCCTTGCGGAGCATTTCCCCAGCTTTCTATGAAAGCCTTTGGGAATACTGCATGCATGTGCAGTCCCCTTCCCGCCTAAAGGTGCCATCTTGCTCAGTCTTTCTTTTTCCGAGGAGCCCGTCGGATGTTCGTCCTGGTCACCCGGAGAAAAGTTAGATTTTTCTTGCGATTTTCTTGCGATTTCATCGCGGTTTTTATCCGGTTCGACGCCAGTTCCCCTTCCCGCCGGGTTCGGTACACCGGTATCGAGCCCGTCTTTCTTTTTTCGGTTTTTGCTCTTAGTGGCTGGCGTTCACGCCCTTTTTCTCTTTTCCCTGGAAGGCCGGTCCTTTGACCTTGCGGGGGCTCTTTTTTACCCAATGGCTTCCAGTGGTTTCAAAAAGCGTGATCGGTGCAAGAAACTGATGTCTCTCACCGACACACACGACTGCTGCCTCCGGTGCCTTGGTCCCAATCATGATCCTAAGATCTGTGGGCCCTTTGGAAAAATGTCCACTAAGGCACTGCGAAGTCGACAGCATCAAAAGGAAAGGCTTTTTTCTGATTCGGCCTCTGGCCGGGCCCGGACCTCGTCTGAGGCCTCGACGTCTCGGGAGTCTGACCCCGAGCATCGTCGGGGTTCCTCGGACAGGGGGTCCCCCGATCGGGAGCGAAAGAGGAAGAAGCGGCTCGCGAGGGTGGCGTCGGAAGAGGTCCCTGGCTCCTCGAGGGCTAGGTCTCGGACCCCCGACCGCCATCCCGGGCCCTTGGAACAGGAAAAGCCGTCCAAAATTCCTCGTGTGGAGCCGGAGTCTGCTGGACACGTAAGTCCTGTTGTCCTCTCGGACTCTCCTCCCAGGGAGCCGACATCGGTCCCGGCGCCGCCGGGGCCCGAGTCGGTGGCTACTGAGTCTCCTGAGCTTGGACTCAGGCTGACAGCCTTGGAGTGCAGACTGTCTGCCTTCATGGATCAGCAGCGGGTGCTGATGGCCAGCCTTGCTGGCGCATCTGCCCCAACCACCGGGACATCGACGTCGAAGTTGACCCCGGAGACCGAGCCGATACTCGAGACCATGAAGGCTCGAGGTCGACTTTGGTTGCGGTCACCCTCGACCTCCAGGTTGGGACCGAGGGCGTCAACGCCCGTGCCTTCGGCGTCGGGGCGGGTGCTGCCGGGCCCCGCGCGGTCGGAGCCCGACTCCTCTTCGGATGAATCCGCCTGGGAGACGGAGGACGAGGAGTCCCCCAATACCTTCAGGACTCGGTGCGTCCCGTCGGACTCACCGCAGTCCGAGCCCCGGAGTAGATCCCCCCCCCGGAGGATACCCTGTTCTCAGAGTTCGTTCGGGATATGGCCACAGCGTTGGCGATCCCCGCGGATCCCGAGGAGGAGCCTCGAGCCAAAGAGCTCAAGGCCCTCCAGTATGACTCTCCTCCGAAGGAGGCCTTTACTGTGCCAGTTCCTCCGATGCTGGAATGGCTCATCTTCCGGATGTGGGAGGCACCGGCCTCGGCGCCGGTTTTGAGCAAGCGGGTCGATTCCATTTATCGACTCCATAAGAGCCCTGGTTTTCAAAAGGCGCAGCTACCACACCATTCCATGGTGGTAGAATCGGCCATGCATCATCTGAAGAGCCAGAAGATGCACTCCGCGGTGCCCCCCGGCCGGGAGGCCCTGAACCTGGATGCGTTTGGTAGAAAGTGCTTCCAGGGCTCGATGCTTGCTTGCCGTGTCCAGTCCTACCAGCTGTACATGGGCATGTACTTGCAGGACCCTGGCCAAGGAACTTGCCGGGTTCTCTGCTGGTCTCTCCGGGGAACCTTTGCAGAGGTTCAAGTCCTTGTCTTCGGGGATCCGGGAATGCTCATGTCCCGAGCAGCCTACGAACAGCTTCGAGGCCTTGGCCCGTGTTGCGGCAGCCGGCATCGCGGCTCGACGCCAGGCATGGCTACAGTCATCGGACCTTGAGCCATGGGTGCAAGACAAGTTGGTCTATGTCCCTTGCTGAGGTGAAAACCTTTTCGGCAAGCCCATGGCCGAGAAGGCTGCACAGCTCGAGACCGAGCACCTCACGAGGATAAGACTGTCTAGGAAGACTTCTGCCCCTTCTCATAAAAAGAAGGGCTCGGGTAAAAAGTCCTTTTACCCAAGGAAGGTGACTGCCTACAGACAGTTCCCACCTTACCAGGCCTCCCCAGCTCCCCCACAGGGTCAGCAGGCCAAGGGGCAGGGACATGGGCCCCGTAGGCAGAAGGCCCCCAAGCCTCCGGCTCCTGCTCCCACTCAGCAGGGTGGGGGCTTTTGACTCTCAAGGCATAGCCTTTCCGTCTCTGCTGTCCCATCCCTGCACAGGAGGTCGACTAGCCGTGTTTGCCCACAGGTGGCCATCCATTACAGGAGACAATTGGGTCTTAAGCATAGTCCACAAGGGCTACCAGCTCCATTTTCATCAGTTGCCGCCTCCTTACTTCCCAAGAGAGCCTCCAAGGCCGCCTCTCCATACAGACCTCCTCCTGCGGGAGCTTCAGGGTCTGTTGCGAGACCAGGCGGTGGAGCCTGTGCCTCCCCACCTACAAGGTCACGGTTTCTACTCCAGATACTTCCTCGTACCAAAGAGAACCAGAGGCCTCAGGCCTATTCTCGACCTCAGAAATCTCAACAAGTTCCTAGAGAAGGAAAAGTTCAAGATGCTTACTCTTGGAACACTTCTGCCCTACCTCCAGCAGGGAGATTGTCTATGCTCCTTAGATCTAAAGGATGCATACACTCACATCCTCATTCATCCAGAACACAGAAAGTACCTCAGGTTCATTGTGGGAGGAAACCATTATCAGTACAGAGTACTGCCTTTTGGCCTCACCTCCGCCCCCAGGGTCTTTACCAAATGCCTGGCAGTGGTGGCAGCCTACTTGAGAAATCAGGGTATCTTTGTTTTCCTCTATCTGGACAACTGGCTCATCAGGGGTCAGACGTGCCAGGAGGCCAGGCAAGCCACCCTCCGCACTATTTCTCTACTTCAACACCTGGGGTTTGTCATAAACTTCGCAAAGTCCACTTTGCTCCCCTCCCAATACTTGGAGTTCATAGGAGCAAGACTGGACTCTCTGCAGGCAAAAGCTTTCTTGCCAGAGGACAGAGCCCAAAGACTGATCAGCTTGGCAACCCAGTTTCTCAGCAGGTCCCTGGTCTCCGCCAGACTCTGCCTGAGGTTTCTCGGCCACATGGCTTCAACAGTACATGTGACTCCCAATGCCAAGCTCCACATGAGGCCTGCACAGTGGTGTCTCAGAGCTCAGTGGACACAGGCCACAGGGAGCCTCAGAGACAGAGTAAGGGTGTCCAGACCATTCTTGAACTCCCTGCAATGGTGGCTGCACCCCCCCAACTTACTGCAAGGGGTGCCTTTTCAGATACCTGTGTTCACAATAGTGTTAACCACCGATGTCTCCTTGCAAGGCTGGGGGGCACATTGTCTGGACAAGTGCACCCAGGGCCTATGGTCTCCCTGGGAGGCCAAGCAGCAGATCAACCTACTGGAACTACGGGCTATTCGCTTAGCCCTCAAAACTTTCTCTCAAACCCTGGCTCACCAGTCTGTCTTGGTACAGACAGACAACCAAGTGGTCATGTTCTATGTAAACAAGCAGGGCGGCACTGGGTCCAGGCTCCTTTGTCAGGAGGCACGGGACCTTTGCTTGTATGCACTCAGGCACAACATATTTCTCAAGGCTGTTTATCTCCCTGGCCAGGAGAACTTCCTGGCAGACAGGTTGAGCAGAGTTCTGCAGCCCCACGAATGGCAACTGCACCCATTAGTGGTTCAGAAAATTTTCCTGAAATGGGGACTTCCATCCATAGATCTCTTTGCCAGTCCCCTGAACCGGCAGCTGCCCAGGTTCTGTTCCAGGCAACCGCATCCTCTGAGACTAGCAGCTGATGCTTTCCTGATTTCTTGGTCCCAGGGCCTCCTGTATGCGTTTCCTCCCACGCCTCTGGTGGCCCGAACCTTGTTCAAGATTCTAAAGGACAACGCCTCGTTACTTCTGGTAGCCCCCAGGTGGCCGAGGCAGCCTTGGTTTCCACTTCTGCTTCAACTGGCAGTGGACACCCCACTACCTCTGGGGTTGCAGCCCGACCTTCTCTCTCAGAGAGAGCAAATAGAATGCTAGGTATCATAAGGAAAGGAATGGAAAATAAAACAAAAGATATTATAATGCCTCTATACCGTTCCATGGTGAGACCGCACCTTGAATATTGTGTGCAATTCTGGTTGCCGTATCTTAAAAAGGATATCGCGTTATTAGAAAAGGTTCAGAGAAGAGCCACCAAAATGTTAAAGGGGATGGAAGGATACTCCTTATGAAGAAAGGCTAAAAAGGTTAGGGCTCTTTAACCTGGAAAAGAGACGGCTGAGGGGAGATATGATAGAAGTCTATAAATTAATGAACTGAGTGGAACGGGTAAACGTAGATCGATTGTTTACGTTATCAGAATATAGAAAGACTAGGGGACATGCAATGAAGCTACAGGGTAAACTATTTAAGACTAATAAAAGAAAATATTTTTTCACTCAACGTGTAATCAAACTCTGGAATTTGTTACCGGAGGAATGTAGTAAAGGCTGTTAGTGTAGCTGGGTTTAAAAAAGGTTTGGACAAGTTCCTGAAGGAAAGGTCCATAAACCATAATTAAGAAAGGACCCAGGATATCATTGCTTGACCCAGTTACAAGCATTGCGGAACCTGTGTCTTTTGGGGAAACTGCTAGGTACGTATGACCTAGATTATCCACTGTTGGAAACAGGATACTGGGCTTGATGGACCTTGGTCTGACCCAGTATGGCACATCTTATGTTCTTATGTTCTCAGGATCAGGGTTCTCTTCTGCACCCCAATCTCAAATCTCTCAATTTGATGGCCTGGAGGCTGTAAGGGTAGTTTTGGCTCCCTGGGGCCTTCCTCAGGAAGTTGAGGAGGTCGTCCTAGCCTCTAGGAAGCAGTCCACTAGGAAAACCTATGCCCTGAAATGGAAAAGGTTTTCTATGTGGTGTCACCTGCGTACAGAAGATCCTTTCTCATGTGCTGTACTAGTGGTGCTTCAGTACCTGCTGCACTTATCCAGTCAGGGACTTAAATCCAATTCTGTTCGGATCCACCTCTCAGCTCTAGCAGCTCACCACTCACTGGTGGACGGACACTCTCTGTCGGTTCACCCCTTGGTGTCCCGGTTCCTCAGAGGTTTGCACTTGCTCAAGCCTCCTATCCGTCCTCCAGCTCCTGAGTGGGAGTTGAATGTGGTCTTGCAGCAACTGACTCGCCCACCTTTTGAGACAATGGCTACCTGTCCTCTTCGCTTCCTTTCCTGGAAGACACTCTTCCTGGTAGCCCTAACCTCAGCCAGGCGTGTGAGTGAGCTTCAGGCCCTGGTCTGTGACAGGCCTTACACTCGCTTCTATAGGAACAGGGTAGTCCTTAGGACTCATCCAAAGTTCCTCCCAAAGGTTGTCTCCTCTTTCCACCTCAACCAGGAGGTGGTTCTTACAACATTCTTCCCTAGGCCTCATGCAAGCCAGGCTGAAGCGGTCCTGCATACCTTGGACTGTAGAAGGGCTTTATCCTTCTACTTTGACCGTACGCAGGGGCATAGAAGGGCTACTCTGCTCTTCATATCTTTTGACCCTAATAATTTGGTGTTAGCTGTGTCCAAGCGTACCTTGTCCATCTGGGTGGCTGACTGTATCACCTGGGCTTACAGGGTGGCTGACCTTCCCTTGCAGGGTCGGGTCACGGCCCACCGTGTCAGGGCTGTGGCTGCCTCAGTAGCTCATCTCCGCTCTGTACCGTTGGCAGATATCTGCAGGGCTGCAACTTGGTCCTCAAGCCAGACCTTTGCAGCCCTTTACTGCCCGGAGAGGGAGTCCCGTAGGGACAGTGCTTTTGGCCAGGCAGTACTCCAGAATCTCTTTGAGGTTTAGGCAACTCCTGCCCTCCAGCCCTCCGTTGGGCTACCGGTGGAGGTTCTTTCAGTGGAAAGCCTTTCTGTGATGCTGGGACTAGAGGAGTTCTCTTGTTCTGCCTGGGTTCCTGGTAGCCCAGAGCTAGGGAGTCACCCATATGTGAGGACTGACTTCCTGCTTGGTCCTGGAGAAAGAGTAGTCACCTGTAACAGGTATTCTCCAGGAGCAGCAGGAATCAGTCCTCACAACCCTCCCTCCTCCCCTGGGAGTTGCAGTTGTACATAGTTTCTTTTTACATTTTTATGTGCTGTCTCTTAGCTATGTCATTTGACTGAGCAAGATGGCACCTTTAGGTGGGAAGGGGACCGCGCATGCGTGCAGTATTCCCAAAGGCTTTCATAGAAAGCTGGGGAAATGCTCCGCAAGGGCTCCATCGACATCGATGTCACCCATATGTGAGGACTGATTCCTGCTGCTCCTGGAGAACACCTGTTACAGGTGAGTAACTACTCTTTCACTGCACCAGAGCCGCATGCCCCATTTACCTCCTCATCGGGGTCTTCCACACTCTCGGCTGCCATCTTGCCTTCTTTATCAGCATTCCACATCCCTTCATTGGTGGCATACGAGGAGCGGAACTCCGCCAATCTTTTCCCCACTGAACGTTTCCATCTGTTCTGTGCTATTCAGGGCCGGCCGTCTGATCTCTATATCACTTTGCTGGCCGTTTTATTTCAGCCTAACCCGCAGCTTTCACCACACGCAGCCCTCCTGCTTGCTGACCCCTCTGGTGCTTACTGCTTTATTTCAAAGGCATTTTTGAGGTGCTGCTGCACCATCTGGCCTCCGTAGTGCTCTGACTAAAAACTGTTATTTTCTGAATTTTTTTTTTTTGGGGGGGGGGGGGGGTGGTGCTTCTTGTCCTGATCCACTTCCTCCTGGGCCCCGATGCTCTCGGAGGCTTCCGCCCTTCATTTCAGTTGGTTTCACTATTCTTGGGGAGTGTTTTATGCTCTTTTCAGCAGCTTTAGCAACAGAGCTTTCATCTTATGCTGCCATTGAGCCTGGTGATGTCACTTCCCTCACAACCTTTCAGTTTTAACTTGTTTGTTTTATATATATAAGGTATTTTATTATCATTCCATTTCATTAATTTGGACTATATTGTTAGGTCCATTACCTAACACCCAAATGAACCTCCATTTTCATTCCAGATTGTAATGCGACAAAACAGGACAAAAACCGAGGGGATGAATACTTTCACAAGGCACTGTATCTAGGGACATCTGACAGACTGTTTGACTGAATGCAAGTTCTACAGAATACTGCTGCTAAGATGATTCTGTGTGACTGTAGATGAAAAGAGCAGCTCCTTTTTTGATTTAACCACATTGGCTACAAGTTCAAGCTAGAATGTTATTTAAATTATTCATTTTTGCCTTTAAAATCCTCCATGGTTTGGTGCCAGCTTATATAACTAATATCTTGAAATAAAATGTCCCACCTAGAATGCTGTTTTTATCTGGTGCTAACAAACTCAAGCTTCCTTTGCCCAAAGACTTCAGCCTAAAGGCAACGTGTGGTAAATCTATATGTTACACTCCCGTGCTACTGGAACAAATTGCATAATGAAATCAGATTGTTCCATGTAAATTGCTATTTTCTTCTATGTAAACCGCTTTGATTGTATGATAAGGCGGTATATAAAACCCACAAATAAATGAATGAATGAATGCTGGCACCAAACCATGGAGGATCTTAAATGTGAAAATGAATAGTCTTATTTCAGAAATATCTATGAGTAATAGGTTTTCTTTTCTTGTAATCATATTTGTTATTCTTCAGGACCAAGCAGGAAGTCAGTCCTCACATATGGGTGACATCGACGCCGATGGAGCCCTTGCGGAGCATTTCCCCAGCTTTCCAAGAAAGCCTTTGGGAATGCAGGCACGCATGCGCGGTTCCCTTCTCGCCTAAAGGTGCCATCTTGCTCAGTCAAATGACATAGCTAAAAACAGCACACAAAAATGTAAAAATAAACTATGTACAACTGCAACTCCCAGGGGAGGAGGGAGGGTTGTGAGGACTGATTCCTGCTGCTCCTGGAGAACACCTTCTTGCTCAGTGTCTCTTTTTCCGTGAAGCCCACTGGACGTGTGTCCTAGTCCTCCCGGAAAATAATTCGATTTTTCGCGATTTCTTCGCTATTTTTTCTCCGGTTCGACGCCGATTCCCCTCCCGCCAGGTTCGGTACACCGGTATGGAGCCCGATCTTCTTTTTTCGGTTTTTGCCCTTCGTGGCTGGCGTTCGCACCCTTTTTTTCTTTTTCCCTGGAAGGCCAGTCCTTTGACCTCGCGGGGACTCTGTTTTCCCCGATGGCTTCCAGTGCCTTCAAAAAGTGTGATCGGTGCAAGAAACTAATGTCTCTCACCGACACACACGACTGCTGCCTTCGGTGCCTCGGTCCTGACCATGAACCTAAGACGTGCGGACCATGTGGAAAAATGTCTTCCAAAGCACTTCGAAGTCGTCAGCACCAAAAGGAAAGGCTTTTCTCTGACTCGGCCTCCGGCTGGGCCCGGACCTCGTCTGAGTCCTCTACATCTCGGGAATCGGATCCCGAGCACCGTCGGGGTTCCTCGGACGGGGGGTCCCCCGACCGGGAACGAAAGAGGAAGAAGCGGCTCACGAGGGCGTCATCGGAACAGGTCCCTGGCTCCTCGAGAGCTAGGTCTCAGACCGTCGCCCCGGGCCCGTGGAAAAGGAGAAGCCTCCCAAAGTACCTCAAGTGGAGCCAGAGTCTGCTGGACACGTAAGTCCTGTAGTCCTCGTGGACTCTCCTCCCAAAGAGCCGACGTCGGGCCCGAGTCGGGGGCTGCTGAGTCTCCTGAGCTGGGTCTCAGGCTGACAGCCTTGGAGAGCAGGCTGACAGCCTTGGAGAGCAGACTGTCTGCCTTCATGGAACAGCAGCGGGCACTGATGGCCAGCCTGTCTGGCACATCTGCCCCGACCACCGGGACATCGACATCAAAGTCGACCCCGGAGACTGAGCCGATACTCGAGACCATAAAGGCTCGAGGCCGACCTCGGTCGCGGTCTCCCTCGACCTCCCGTTCGGGACCGAGGGCGTCGACGCCAGTGCCTTCGGTGTCGGGGCGGGTGCTCACAGGCCCCACGCGGTTGGACCCCGATTCCTCATCGGACGAGTCCGCCTGGGAGACGGAGGACGAGCAGTCCTCCGACACCTTCTGGACTCTGTGCGTCCCGTCGGACACACCGCAGTCCGAGCCCCGGAGTAGATACCCCCGGAGGATACCCGGTTCTCAGAGTTCGTTCGGGATATGGCCACCGCGTTGGCTATCCCTGCGGACCCCGAGGAGGAGCCTCGAGCCGAGGAGCTCGAGGTCCTACAGTATGACTCTCCTCCAAAGGAGGCCTTTACTGTTCCGATTCCTCCAATGCTGGAACGGCTTCTCTTCCGGATGTGAGAGGCACCGGCCTCGGCGCCGGTTCTTAGCAAGCGGTTCGATTCTATCTATCTACTCCGGAAGAGCCCTGGCTTTCAGAAGGCACAGCTACCACACCATTCCATGGTGGGTGGAATCTACCATGCATTGCCTGAAAAGTCAGAAGATGCACTCCAATGTGCCCCTGGCAGGGAGGCCCGGAACCTCGAAGGTTTTGGTAGAAAGTGCTTCCAGGGCTCGATACTTGCTTGCCGTGTCCAGTCTTACCAGTTGTACATGGGCATGTACTTGCGAGACCTGGCCAAGGAGTTGGCCGGATTCTCCACTGCTCTCTCTGGGGAACCCTTGCAGAGGTTCAAGTCCTTGTCCTCGGGGATCCGGGAATGCTCCAAGTTTATGTCCCGTGCCGCCTATGATGGCTTCGAGGCTTCGACTTGTGTTGCGGCAGCCGGCATCACGGCTCAACGCCAGGCATGGCTGCAGTCATCGGACCTCGAGCCATGGGTTCAGGACAAGTTGGTCGATGTCCCTTGCCGAGGTGAGAACCTTTTTGGCAAGCCCATGACCGAGAAGGCCGCACAGCTCGAAACCGAGCACCTCACGAGGACAAGGCTGTCTAGGTAGACTTCTGCCCCTTCTCACAAAAAGAAGGGCTCGGGTAAAAAGCCCTTTTACCCGAGGAAGGGCACTGCCTACAAACAGTACCCACAGTACCAGGCCGCCCAAGCTGCCCCTCAGGGTCAGCAAGCCAAGGGGCAGGATAATAGGCCCCGTAGGCAGAGGACTCCCAAGCCTCTGGCCCCTGCTCCCACTCAGCAGGGTGGGGGTTTTTGACTCCTTAGGCATAGCCTCTCCGTCCCTGCTCTCCCAACCCTGCACAGGAGGTCGCCTCGCCCTGTTTCCCACAAGTGGCCACTCATCACTGGAGACAGTTGGGTACTCAGCATAGTCCACAAGGGCTATCTGTTGCACTTCCAGCAGCTGCCTCCTCCATACTTTCCAGGAGAGCCTACAAGGCCTCCCCTGCACACAGATCTTCTCCTTCAGGAGCTCCAAGGTCTGTTGGTGGACAGGGCAGTGGAGCCTGTGCCTCCCCACCTACGAGGTCAAGGGTTCTACTCCAGGTATTTCCTTGTACCCAAAAGAACCGGTGGCCTTCGGCCTATTCTAGACCTCCGAAATCTCAACAAATTCCTAGAGAAGGAGAAGTTCAAAATGCTTACTCTTGGAACACTTCTGCCCTACCTCCAGCAGGGAGATTGGCTATGCTCCTTAGATTTAAAGGATGCGTACACTCACATCCTCATTCATCCAGACCACAGAAAGTACCTCAGGTTCATTGTAGGAGGAAACCATTATCAGTACAGAGTACTGCCTTTTGGCCTCACCTCCGCTCCCAGAGTCTTTACCAAATGCCTGGCAGTGGTGGCGGCCTACCTGAGAAATCAGGGAATCTTTGTCTTCCCCTATCTGGACAACTGGCTCATCAGGGGTCAGACGTGCCAGGAGGCCAGACAAGCCACCCTCAGAACTATTGCTCTTCTTCAAAGCCTGGGGTTTGTAATAAACTTCGCAAAGTCCACTTTGCTCCCCTCCCAAAACTTGGAGTTCATAGGGGCAAGGTTGGACTCTCTGCTGGCAAAGGCGTTCTTGCCAGAAGACAGGGCCCAAAGACTGATAAACTTGGCAAACCAGTTTCTCAGCAGGTCACTGGTCTCCGCCAGACTCTGCCTGAGACTTCTTGGCCACATGGCTTTGACAGTCCATGTGACCCCCAATGCCAGGCTCCATATGAGGCCTGCACAATGGAGCCTTCGGACTCAGTGGTCACAGGCCACAGGCAGCCTCAGAGACAGGATAAGGGTGTCCAGACCATTTCTGAACTCCCTCCGATGGTGGCTGCACCCACCCAATCTACTGCAAGGGGTGCCCTTTGAGATTCCTGGGTTCACAGTGGTGTTGACCACGGATATGCAAGGCTGGGGAGCTCATTGTCTAGGCAAGTGCACCCAGGGCCTGTGGCTCCTTGGGAGGCCGCACAGCAAATCAATCTCCTAGAACTCAGGGCTATTCGACTAGCCCTCAAGACTTTCTCTTCCACCCTGGCTCATCAGTCTGTCCTAGTTCAAACAGACAATCAGGTAGCCATGTTTTATGTGAACAAGCAGGGCGGAACTGGGTCCAGGCTCCTTTGTCAGGAGGCACAGGACCTTTGCTTGTTTTCTCTCAGACACAACATTTTCCTCAAGGCAGTGTATCTACCTGGCCAGGAGAACTACCTGGCAGACAGGTTGAGCAGGATTCTGCAGCCCCACGAGTGGCGGCTCCATCCTTTGGTAGTTCATAAGATTTTCCTGAAATGGGGACTTCCATCCATAGATCTGTTTGCCAGTCCTCTGAACAAACAGCTGCCAAAGTTCTGCTCCAGGCAACTGCATCCTCTGTGGATAGCAGCAGATGCTTTTCTGATTCCTTGGTCTCAGGGCCTCCTGTATGTGTTTCCTCCCACGCCCTTGGTAGTCCGAACTCTGTTCGAGATTCTTCAGGACAAAGCCTCGGTCCTGCTGGTGGCTCCCAGGTGGCCGAGACAGCCTTGGTTTCCTCTTCTGCTTCGGCTGGCAGTGGATCCCCCACTGCCTCTGGGGTTGCAACCCGACCTTCTTTCTCAGGATCAGGGTTCCCTTCTGCACCCCAATCTCAAAGCTCTCAATTTGATGGCATGGAGCCTGCAAGGGTAGTTTTGGCTCCCTGGGGCCTACCTCAGGAAGTTGAGGAGGTTGTCCTAGCCTCTAGGAAACAGTCCACTAGGAAAACCTATGCTCTCAAATGGAAAAGGTTTTCTGTGTGGTGTCAGCTACGTACAGAGGATCCTTTCTCCTGTACTGTACCAGTAGTGCTTCAGTACCTGCTGCACTTATCCAATCAAGGACTCAAGTCCAATTCTGTTCGGGTCCACCTCTCAGCTCTAGCAGCTCACCACTCACTGGTGGAAGGACATTCTCTGTCGGTTCACCCCTTGGTGTCCCGGTTTCTCAGAGGCTTGCTCTTGCTCAAGCCTCCAATCCGTCCTCCTGCTCCTGAGTGGGAGTTGAATGTGGTCTTGCAGCAACTGATTCGCCCACCTTTTGAGCCTATGGCTACTTGTCCTCTCCGCTTCCTGTCCTGGAAGACATTCTTCTTGGTAGCCCTAACCTCGGCTAGGTGAGTGAGTGAGCTTCAGGCCCTGGTCTGTGACAGGCCTTACACCAGATTCTATAGGAACAGTGTAGTCCTCAGGACTCATCCAAAGTTCCTCCCAAAGGCTGTCTCCTCTTTCCACCTCAACCAGAAGGTGGTTCTTCCAACATTCTTCCCTAGGCCTCATGCAAGCCAGGCTGAAGCAGTTCTGCATACCCTGGACTGTAGGAGGGCCTTATCCTTCTACCTTGACCGTACGCAGGGACATAGAAGGGCTACTCAGCTCTTCATATCTTTTGACCCTAATAATTTAGGGTTAGCTGTGTCCAAGCGTACCTTGTCCATCTGGGTGGCTGACTGTATCACCTGGGCTTACAGGGTGGCTGACCTTCCTTTGCAGGGTCGGGTCACGGCCCATCGTGTCAGGGCAGTGGCTGCCTCAGTGGCTCATCTCCGCTCTGTGCCGTTGGTAAACATCTGCAGGGCTGCAACTTGGTCTTCAAGCCTGACGTTTGCGGCCCATTACTGTCTGGAGTCCCGTAGGGACAGTACTTTTGGCCAAGCAGTACTCCAGAATCTCTTTGAGGTTTAGGCAACTCCTGCCCTCCTGCCCTCTGTTGGGCTACCGGTGGAGGTTCTGTCAGTGAAAAGCCTTTCTTTGATGCTGAGACTAGAGGGAGTTCTCTTGTTCAGCCTGGGTTCCTGGTAGCCCAGAGCTAGGGAGTCACCCATATGTGAGGACTGACTTCCTGCTTGGTCCTGGAGAAAGAGTAGTTACTCACCTGTAATAGGTGTTCTCCAGGAGCAGCAGGAATCGGTCCTCACAACCCTCCCTCCTCCCCTGGGAGTTGCCGTTGTACATAGTTTATTTTTTTTTACCTTTTTGTGTGCTGTTTTCAGCTATGTCATTTGACTGAGCAAGATGGCACCTTTAGGCGGGAAGGGAACCGCGCATGCGTGCCTGCATTCCCAAAGGCTTTCTTGGAAAGCTGGGGAAATGCTCCGCAAGGGCTCCATCGGCGTCGATGTCACCCATATGTGAGGACTGATTCCTGCTGTTCCTGGAGAACACCTGTTACAGGTGAGTAACTAGTCTTTCTTTGATTAACTGATTGTATTATATTTCCTTTAGTGTACTACTGATGCATTTTTGTGCTGGGTTATTTTGTTGTAATCCATCTTGAACTCTTGTTTGGTTAAGCAGATAAAAAATTCCTAAATGAAATTAAATATTATGTATCCTATTTCTTCATCACTTTCTTTACTATCCTGCTGATAGTTTACTTAGCAGTAACTTTCAAACTGGCACACCTGCTAATACAGTACCGTTAGGGTTACTGGAGGGGTTTTCGTTTTAATAACTTCTCAAATAAGAAAATTTTCTCCTACCATGGTAATGAAAATTATAATTTAAAAGAACAGCCTGGTACCCTTACCTGTTTTAGTTACACCTACATACTCTAACGGTTAATTGAAATTTTGCAATTAACCGTTAGAATATGTAGGTGTAACTAAAACAGGTAAGGTTACCAGGCTGTTCTTTTAAATTATGGGCCCTTTATTAATCTTTTAGCTGCTCACCTACAGGTAAGCAACAATGGCAGATCCCTACTTAGTAAAAATAGGAAAGGCAGTCCCAAATAGATAAAGAGAAAAAAAGAAAAAGAATCTAACTAACCTACCACACTGTTATGTTACATCTCCACTCCACAAACTGTGATGCGGAACTATATGAAATGTTAGATACCAGACTGTTAATAAAGTATGGTACAATGTGGCTTTTATTGTGTTAACACCAGTACAGTTCATCTTGCATATTATTTTCTGTAGGAAAAGAAGCAGATGATTACTATAAATAGGGATCTTCTGATGGCTTTTGTCTATTTTGACCAAAGTCACTGTGGTTACCTGCTTGAGAAAGATTTGGAGGAAATTCTGTACACACTTGGACTCCACCTTTCCCGTGCTCAGGTACCTGCATTTTATAAACATTGCTTATTTGAAAAAAATATTTTAAGTAGAGCTGTAATATTTATTTAGTTAGTTAGTTATTTAACAGTTTTTTTATACCACTTTATCATTTTAGTCGAAGCGGTTTACATTGTAACTTAAACTTGGTAATGTACATTAAACAGGGGACATTGATAACTTGGATTCTTCTGAGGCAATAGAGGGTTAAGTGACTTGCTCAAGGCAGGTCCAAGAAGAGTGTGTTGAAAATGGGACTCACCCCATTCCCTGTTCTCTCCCCTCTCACAACTCACTTGGCCATTCTGATGGGTCTTATCCCCCTTTTCCCCCCCCACCCATTGTCATACTCCTGCATCATGATGCTGCTGGCTGTGCCCCCACCACTGCCTGCCCAGCCTGCCATCTCATCCCCATTGCCCTTGCTAGCCTGTTGATTCTAGGCTCTGTTGCCTCCTCCCTCTCCTCCTGCA
Organism: Ichthyophis bannanicus; assembly: GCA_033557465.1. NCBI lineage: Eukaryota > Metazoa > Chordata > Amphibia > Gymnophiona > Ichthyophiidae > Ichthyophis > Ichthyophis bannanicus. The sequence continues at coordinate 580,057,900 of CM066034.1, read as the reverse complement.
GATTAGCCTTTTCACCCCCTGGAGAACTTAACTACCTGACACCACTCCTTTAATATGTACCTCAAACTCAGACCAGTCCTCTAACCCATGGACTGCCTGTCACTACTTGGCCCTGCCCTATACTTCATTACGCCCACTGTGCTGTTTTCCTCCTGTTCATGGAAACAGCAGGAGAAGAAGAAAATCAATAGCATTAAAGGAAGGGATAACACACAAGTGTTACCAGAGGAAGAAGGTGAATAGAAAGTGAAATAGTGGCAGAATAGGAATGTTGCCAGGGGAGGGGATTTGTAATGAGCATCACTAATGTGAGGGAGGAGGATAGTGAGTGAGAACAGGAGTGTTAATTTTAGGGAAATGGGGAGCAGGGAAATAGAGGAGCAATTCCACCTTCACCAGCCTTGATAAGGAGTTGTACTACTTGTTTATCTTCTGTCTTACTGCAGACACTTCTAGTTTCTTCATCATAAATAATCTTGCTGTTTTATTGTTTTTCAGGTTAAGAAAATACTTAATAGGGTAGTTTTAAGGGAATCTTGCTTTTATCGAAAATTAACAGATGCTTCAAAAGATGGAGATGACCATGAAGAATCAGAAACTCCACAAGACGTCCTGCAGGGTAATGAAAGGAGTATGAGATCCTGCAGGGAGTAGGAGAAAAATGAACTATAAGTACTCAGAACCATTGCCCTAAAAATCATCATAAGTGTAAAAAGTGTCTGAAAAAGACTTGCTTGGTCCTTGCTTTAATTTTAAATACACAGGCAACTTGACTACAGAATCTTCCGACAAAGGACTTTCTTTAATTTCAACTATTTATGTAAAAATTGCAGAGTTATCAAATGGATTTGATAAGAGTTGAAAAGGATTTTATTTTCTTCTAGGTCTGAAACTGGTTGGATGATAGGTGCAAAATGTAGCACCACTGGTAATTTTCCTTTCCTCAGCATGTCATCTCCCACTCAATCAGTTTCTGACCCAGTACCATTTTTGGGCTTATGCCAAGAGTACTTGGTTCTATTTGTTAGCCACCTGTACTAGACTGTGGCAAAGATCTTGATGAAATCTAAGTGTACCACATCTAGCGCTCCCTCCAAACCAAACTCTGATCAGCCAGTCAAAGAAATTGATCAGATTCGTAAGAATTACCATACTGGGTCAAATTTATAGTGCATCAAGCACAGTATTCTGTTCCCAAACGTGGCCAGTCTAGGTCACAAGTGCCTGGTAGGATCCCAAAAAGATAGATAAATTCCATGCTACTTTCCCCACATCTACACATCCAAACCTTTATTAAACCTGGCTATGCTAACTGCTTTTGCCACATCATCCAGCAGTGAGTTCCAGAGCTTAACAGGTGTTGAGTGAAAAAATATTTCCTCCTATTTGTTTTAAATATATGGTTTTGGTTTATTTAAAAAGCTTTATATACTGCTTTTCTACAAATACAAAGTGATTTACATTGAAAATAATTTGAAGAAAGGAAAAGAACTCTATAATGATGCAAGAGAAAAGAAACAGATGATTTACTCTTTCAAAAAATACTAATGATTGGCATCTACCCATTCCACTCCGTATTTTATAGACCATTTCATATTTCCCCTCAGTTGTCTTTTCTCCATGCTAAAGAGCCCTAACTTCTTCAGCCTTTCCTCACAGGAAAGTCGTTTCATCCCCTTTATCATTTTGGTTGCCCTTTGTACCTTTTCTAATAGCACTATATCTTTTTTTGAGATATGGAGACTAGAATTACAAGTACTCAAGGTGCAATCACTCCATGGAATGATATGGAGGCATTTATGATAGCCTTTGTTTTATTTTCTATTCCTTTCCTAATGATTCCTACCATTCTGTTTGCTCTTTTGGCCACCTCTGCACACTGAACAGAAGATTTCAATGTATTGTCTGCGATCACCTAGATCCTTTTCTTGGGTGGCGACTCTTAACGTGGAACCTAGCATTGTGTACCTATAGTTTGTATTATTCTTTCTCCAGGACCAAGCAGGAAGTCAGTCCTCACATATGGGTGACGTCGGCGCCGACGGAGCCCTCGCGGAGCAATTTTCCCCAGCTTTCACAGAAAGCCTTTGGGAATTGCAGCGCGCATGCGCGGTCGCCTTCCCGCCCAAGGGTGCCATCTTAGCCAGTCTTCTTTTTTCCGCGGAGCCCTACAGACGTACCCGTCGTGTCCCCGCTAAAAAAGTTGATTTTCGTGAGTTTTACTCGTTTTTCAATTCGGTTCGACGCCGGTCGTTTTCCTGCCCGGACTCGCGACACCGTTGCGAGTCCTTCCCTTATTTTTCGGTTTTTCTGATTTTAGTCAGTTTCATTTTCGATTTTTCCCTGGCAGCCCGGTCCTTTGACCTTGCAGGGGCCCTTTTTCCCCCGATGGCTGCCAGTGGTTTCAAGCGGTGTGGTCAGTGTGACAGAAACATGTCACTCACTGACACACACGATAATTGCCTCCGCTGCCTGGGCCCGGATCATGAAGAAATGATCTGTGGAGCCTGTGGCAAAATGTCCTCCAAAGCGTTGAGGAGTCGGCAGCATCAGCGGGATAGAATCTTCGCTGACCCCAGCCGTACCCGGACCTCGTCGGAGGCCTCGGCATCCAGAGGCTCCAGCTCTGAGCATCGCCGAAGCTCCTCCGACAGGGGTTCTCCCTCCGGAGACCATCGACGGAAGACAAAACCCGCGAGGGCGGCGTCGGTGGACGCTCCTGGCTCCGCGAGGGCCAGGTCGCATAGCCCCGACAGCCGTCCCGGGTCTTTGGAGAAGGAGCACCTCCCGAAGCGACCTCGCCTGGAGTCAGAGTTGCCTGCTCGGGTAAGTCCTGTGGTCCTTCTGGACTCGCCTCCGAGAGGTCCGACGTCGGGCCCGACGCCGTCGGGGCCCGAGTCGGGGACTGCTGGGTCACCTGAGGTCAGACTCAGGTTGACGGCCTTGGAGAGCAGACTATCTGCCTTCATGGACCAGCAGCGGGCACTGATCGCTAGCCTCGCTGGCGCCGCTGCCCCGACCGCCGGGACGTCGACGTCTAAGTCGACCCCGGAGACCGAGCCGATCCTCGAGTCCATGTGGACTCAAGTCGATCCTCGGTCGAGGTCACCCTCGGCCTCCCGTTCGGGACCGAGGTCGTCGCCGCCGACTCCCTTGGCGTCGGGGCGGCCGACGCCTCCGCCTGCCCGAGCCAACCCCACTGATTCCTCCTCGGAGTCGGTCTGGGAGTCTGAAGAGGAGGAGTCACCTGATTCCTTTCGGACTCGGTGTGTCCCCTCGGACTCACCTGAGTCCGAACCTCGGAAACAGTCCCCTCCGGAGGATGCCCGGTTCTCGGACTTCGTCAGGGATATGGCCAAGGCTTTGGCCTTCCCGGCGGATCCCGAGGAGGAGCCTCGAGCCGAAGAGCTCGACGCCCTTCAGTACGACTCTCCCGCCCGGGAGCACTTTACTGTACCGGTGCCTCCCATGCTGGAACGACTACTCTTCCGCATGTGGGAGAGTCCGGCCTCGTCGCCGGTATTGAGCAAGCGGGTCGATTCCATCTATCGAGTCCGCAAGAGTCCTGGCTTCCAAAAAGCACAGCTACCACACCATTCCATGGTAGTGGAATCGGCCATGCATCGGCTGAAGAGCCAGAAAATGCACTCCTCGGTGCCCCCTGGCAGGGAGGCCCGTAACCTGGATGGCCTGGGTAAGAAGTGTTTCCAGGGCTCTATGCTGGCTTGTCGTGTCCAGACCTACCAGCTATACATGGGCATGTATCTCCGAGACCTGGCTAAAGAGCTAGCCGGATTCTCTGCTGGACTGTCCGAGGAACCTTTGCGGAGGTTCCTGGCCTTAACATCTGGTATTCGGGAATGCTCCAAATTCATGTCCCGAGCAGCCTATGATGGCTTTGAAGCATCGGCTCGTGTGGCCGCAGCCGGCATCGGTGCCCGCCGACAGGCTTGGCTTCAGTCGTCTGACCTTGAGCCTTGGGTGCAGGACAAGTTGGTCGATGTCCCCTGCAGAGGTGAGAACCTCTTTGGCAAGCCCATGGCTGAAAAGGCTGCACAAATCGAGACGGAGACTCTCACCAGGACCAGACTTTCTAGGAAGACCTCCGCCCCTTCCCAGAAAAAGAAGGGCTCGGGAAAAAAGTCCTTTTACCCGAGAAAGGCGGCTGCCTACAAACACTACCCCCAATATCAGGCCCCTCCAGCTCCCCAACAGGGTCAGCAGGCCAAGGGACGGGGTAACGGGTCCCGTAGGCAGCAAGCCCCCAAGCCTGCACCACCAGCCCCTGCTCAGCAGGGTGGGGGTTTTTGACTTCCTCAGCATAGCCTCTCCCCCTCAGCTGGTCCCTCCCAGCACCGGAGGGCGGCTGGTTCACTTCGCCCACAGGTGGTCCAACATCACTTCAGATGCCTGGGTGCTTCAAGTCGTGCGAGAAGGATATCTTCTCCACTTCCATCAGGTCCCTCCCTCTTATTTTCCGGGGAACCTCCGCGACTCCCTCTGCACAGGGACTTACTCCTTCAGGAGTTAGCGAGTCTTCTTCAGGACCAGGCTGTGGAACCGGTGCCCCACCACCTGAGAGGTCAAGGCTTTTATTCCAGGTATTTCCTAATACCAAAAAGGACAGGAGGCCTAAGACCCATCCTGGACTTGCGCAACCTCAACAAGTTCCTTGTGCGGGAAAAGTTCAAGATGCTTACCCTTGGAATCCTTCTGCCCTACCTCCAGCAGGGAGATTGGCTATGCTCCTTGGATCTAAAGGATGCCTACACGCACATCCTCATCCACCCAAGCCACCGCCAATACCTAAGGTTTGTGGTGGCCGGAAATCACTACCAGTACAGAGTACTGCCCTTTGGCCTGTCCTCCGCACCGCGAGTCTTCACAAAATGTCTCGCGGTGGTGGCGGCCTATCTCAGGCTTCACGGCCTCTATGTTTTTCCGTACCTCGACGACTGGCTCATCAGAGCGTCGTCCCCTCCGGCAGTCACCAATGCCACACACCGCACGGTGACTCTTCTGCAGTACTTGGGCTTTGTCATAAACTTCGCAAAGTCCACTTTGCTCCCCTCACAGGATCTCATCGGCGCAAGACTGCACACTCCTCAGGCTCGAGCTTTCCTGCCTCTCGACAGGGCTCAACGGCTCATGGACCTAGCCGGCCGTTTTCGCAGCCAGTCCCTGGTCTCCGCCAGGCGCTTCCTGAGATTGCTCGGCCACATGGCTTCTACCGTCCACGTGACCCCCAATGCTCGCCTGAATATGCGGCCGGCTCAATGGTGCCTTCGCAAACAGTGGCAACAAGCCACCGGCGGCCTAGCCGACTTAGTGCGCCTCTCCAGTCCGCTAGCCTCTTCCCTACAGTGGTGGCTTCATCGGCCGAACCTAGTGCTCGGAATGCCTTTTCAGTCGCCTCAGCCGACTCAAGTGCTGACGACGGATGCTTCCCTCCTGGGCTGGGGAGCTCACTGCCAGGGGGCATGTACTCAAGGTCTCTGGACCGCGTGGGAATCTGCTCAACAGATCAACTTCCTGGAGCTCAGAGCTATTCGTCTGGCGCTCAAGGCTTTCTCCCACCTGACTTCTCACCAGTCCGTCCTTGTCCAGACGGACAATCAAGTTGCCATGTTCTACGTGAACAAACAGGGCGGCACGGGCTCCTTCCTTCTCTGCCGAGAAGCTCAAAAGCTCTGCTCTTGGGCCGTCAGTCACGGCATTCTTCTCAAAGCAGTTTATCTCCCAGGCCAGGAGAATTGCCTGGCGGACAAACTCAGCAGGATACTCCAGCCGCACGAGTGGCGTCTGGATCCCTTGGTAGTCCAGAAAACTCTTTCTGAAGTGGGGCCTCCCCACGATGGATCTCTTTGCCAGTCCTCTCAACCGGCAACTTCCTCGCTTCTGCTCGCGTCAGCCACATCCCCTTCGGGTAGCGGCAGATGCATTTCTGCTCTCATGGTCGGAAAACCTTCTCTATGCTTTTCCTCCCATCCCGCTGGTCTCCCGAACTCTGTTCAAGGTTCTCCAGGACAAAGCGTCCATGATCCTGGTGGCTCCTCGCTGGCCCAGACAGCCGTGGTTTCCACTCCTGTTGCAATTAGCGGTAGAGGATCCGTTCCCTCTGGGGTTTCATCCGGATCTCCTAACACAGGATCAGGGGTCTCTGCTACACCCCAACCTCAGATCTCTCAATCTAATGGCCTGGCGGCTGAAAGGGTAGCCTTGCTCCCCTTCTCCTGCTGGCAGAGGTGGAAGAGGTCGTCCTAGCTTCTCGGCGACCTTCTACCCGCAAATGCTACGCCCTTAAATGGCGTCGTTTTTCCGTTTGGTGTGTACAGCAGTCTCAGGATCCCTTCTCCTGCTCGGTGTCGGTGATCTTGCAGTACCTGCTCTACCTCTCTAATCTGGGACTTAAGTCCAACTCAGTCAAGGTCCACCTCAGTGCTCTGTCAGCACACCATGTGCCGGTGGACGGCAGACCTCTTTCCAGCGACCCTCTTGTAGCACGGTTTCTCCGAGGTCTCCTTCTACTAAAACCACCTCTGCGCCCGCCAGCACCTGACTGGGATCTGAATGTGGTTTTACAGCGGATCACCTGTCCGCCTTTTGAACCGATGGCTACCTGTTCTCTGCGTTTTCTTTCGTGGAAAACCTTATTCCTGATAGCCCTCACTTCCGCTAGACGCGTCAGTGAATTGCAGGCCCTCGTGTCTGATCCTCCCTTCACTCGGTTCTACAAAAATAGGGTAGTCCTACGGACTCACCCAAAATTTCTTCCAAAAGTTGTCTCCCCTTTTCACATCAATCAGGAGGTGGTACTTCCAACCTTCTTTCCCAGGCCTCACTCCAGCCGAGCTGAACGAGTCCTGCATACCCTGGACTGTAGAAGGGCATTGAACTTCTACCTTGACCGTACGCGGGAGCACCGTAAAGCTGCTCAGCTTTTTGTGTCTTTTGACCCCAATAAATTGGGGCTCCCTGTCTCCAAGCGTACTCTGTCCATCTGGGTTGCGGACTGTATCGCTTGGGCTTATGGGGCAGCCGGACTCTCCTTAGAAAGTCGAGTCACGGCTCATTGTTTTCGGGCGAAGGCTACGTCAGTGGCTTACCTCCGCTCTGTTCCGCTAGCAGAAATCTGCCGGGCCACTACTTGGTCTTCGAGCCAGACTTTTGCGGTCCATTACTGTCTCGAGAGGGAGTCCCGCAGGGACAGTGCTTTCGGACAGGCAGTCCTCCGAAATCTCTTCGAGGTTTGAGCAACTCCTACCCTCCATCCCGGATGGGGGCTACCGGTGGGTAATAAGTCAGCGAAGATTCCATCCTTCTGTACTGCCGAGCTCGAGGGAGCTCATTTTTGTGCTTAGGGTCTCCGGTAGCCTTAAGCTTGGGAGTCCCATATGTGAGGACTGACTTCCTGCTTGGTCCTGGAGAAAGCGTAGTTACTCACCTGTAACAGGTGTTCTCCAGGAGCAGCAGGAATCAGTCCTCACAACCCTCCCTCCTCCCCGTGGAGTTGCAATCATCTGCTTAAGTTTTTTTGCAAATTTTTATGCTGTCTTTTAGCTATGTCATCAGACTGGCTAAGATGGCACCCTTGGGCGGGAAGGCGACCGCGCATGCGCGCTGCAATTCCCAAAGGCTTTCTGTGAAAGCTGGGGAAAATTGCTCCGCGAGGGCTCCGTCGGCGCCGACGTCACCCATATGTGAGGACTGATTCCTGCTGCTCCTGGAGAACACCTGTTACAGGTGAGTAACTACGCTTTACATGCATCACTTTGTACTTGCCTATATTAAATCTCATCTGCCATTTGGATGCCCTGTCTCACATGATCCTCCTACAGTTTCTCACAATCCACATGCAATTTAACAACTCTGAATAATTTGGTGTCATGTGCAAATTTAATCACCTCAATTCTTGTTCCCAATTCCAGATCATTTATAAATATCCCAATATTTATCTCCGGGACAGTCACCTTCCTCCATGGAGAAGATTGGCTCTCTGTTTTCTGTCTCTAAACAATTTTCCAATCCACAATAGGACATTGCCTTCTATATCATGATTTCTTAACTTCTTCAGAAGTCTGTGAAGTGGGACTTTGTCATATGCATTCTGAAAGTCTAAATACACTATATGAACTGGCTCGCCTTTATCCACATATTTATTCACTCCTTCAAAGAAATAGAGCAGATTGGTGAGGCAAGACTCCCCTTGGGTAAATCCATGTTGACTTTGCACCATTAAATCATGTCTGTCCAAGTTCCAGTAAATTTTATCTTAATAATGGTTGCCACCATTTAGCTTGGCACCAGCATTAGGCTCACCAATCTGTAATTTCCCGGATCATCCCTGGAGCCCTTTTTAAAAATAGGCATTATATGGGACACCCTTCAGTCTTCTGGTACCATAGACCATTTTAATGATAGGTTAAAAATCACTAATAGTAGTTCTGCAATTTCATCTTTGAGTTCTCACAGCACTCTTGGAAATATATCTAGTTCAGATGATTTGCTGTCTTTAGTTTATTAATTTGTTCTACTACATCTTCCAGGCTCACTGAGATTTCATTCAGCTCTTCTGACTTTTCATCATTAAACATTCTTTCTGCCATGGGTAGCGTCCTCCCATCTTCCTCAGTAAGGACCAAAGCAAAGAATTCATTTAGTTCCTTAGTATGGCCTTGTCCTCCCTGATTGCCCCTTTTACACCTTGATCATCTAATGGTCCATCTGACTTTTTCAAGCTTTTTGCTTCATATGTACCTGGAAACGTTTTTATTGTGAATTTTTGTCTCTATGACAAACTTCATTTCAAATTCTTTTTTTGCCTTCCTTATCATTGCCTTGCATTTAAATTGTCAGTGCATATGCTGTTTTCTATTTTCTTCATTTGGTTCCTTTTTCCATTTTTTGACAGATATCTTTTCTAGCTTTTTTTTTACTTTATTTTTATAAGACAATGAAATATTCTCCCACAACAGAAGCCCCATACTCAGTTACATCATGAACTATCCCCATCCCCTCTTCCCATCCCCCACTCCCTCTGCTCCCAACCATGTCAAACTTCACATTTCTGGACAAAAGGCTCCCATAATTTTTCAAATTTCAAAGCTTATTAAACCTGAACGCAGTCAGTCTTTCCATATATAAATATTATGCAAGTGAGTTTGCCACTCCACATCCGTAAGGGCCTGCATTGCTTTCCAATGCAATGCTACCACACATCTCGCTGCCTAGCACAGAGTCACACCAGTTGCTCTCTATCCCCTTGCCAACCAAAGCCTCCCATTCCAAGCATAATCACCCCCAAGTCCCAATACACCTCTAACCCCACTAAAATCCGCACCTCATCCCGCACTCCTCTCCAGAAGCTCATCAAAACCAGGTAATTCCACTGCATGTGCCAATAGGTCCCCTGCAGCCCACATCGCCGCCAGCAGGAGTCTGGATACCCTGGGACAATTTTGTGCAGTCAAACCAGAGTTAAATACCACTGTTACAGCACTTTGTAACCATTTTCCACATGTTTAATAGCTGTGACCTTTTTCCTCTTATGCTTGAAGATTCTCACCCAGCTAGGATCATGCAGTTCCGATCTCAGATCCATTTCCCTTTGGGTCTGGAATGTCAGTCTACCCTCCCCCAGTTTGGACAGTAAGTTGTAGATTTTGTAAATGGCCCAACGCCAAGCCGCCAGAAACCAGCAAATGCGCTCAAAATCTGTGAGGCCCTACGCAATTGCCGGACCCCATTGCGAGCTTTGCAGCCAAAGTCGGAGTTGTAGATAACTGTACAGCTCTCTGGGACCCAAATCATACTACTCCTGCACTTCCTCAAATGAGTCCAGTTCCCTATTTGGGCAGAGCTGGATCACTGTGGTGAGCCCTGCTCTCTCCCAGCACCGAAATAACAGGTCCACCAGACCCGGTGCAAAGAGTCGATTGTACCATATAGGTTGCAGAGAAGGGACAGCTGCCCTCTCAACCTCCGACAACTAGTGGCTGTTTTCCAGACCCACTCCACGTTTTGCTCATACTGGCTAATCAGCTCTGCTCCATTCCCCCCTCCCACAAGAGATGCTGTAATGGGACCCTCCTGATATAGTAGCCTTCAATTTAGACCCACTTACGACCCCACCCCCTCCTGCCAGCCCACTGTGTTGGCTAACTGGGCCGTCAGATAATACCAGTATAAGTTGGGAACAGTAAGTCTCCCCTTTGTCCGAGGACTGAACAAAACCGCCCACGTAATCCTTGGCGGCTTCCTCCTCCTCCTCCAAATGTATTGAAACACCTTGTTCTGAAGCTTCTTCAGATCCTCCCTGAGGATGGCCACTGACAATGTCTGAAAGTAATACAGAAAGGTAGGCAGGATAACCATTTTCACGACACCACCCGACCCAGCCGTGATAGAGGGAAGTTCATCCAGCGCTCCAAATCCCCCTGAACTCCTCACCACAAGGCAGGATAGTTCTGTCGGGAAAGTTGTGCTGGATCTGAGTCTATTTTCACCCCCAGATAGGCCAATGGTTTCTCCATCCACCTGAAGGGATAAATGCTCCGGAGCTGGCTAATTACCACCGTGGGCAAGGATATACTAAGGGCCTCTGTTTTATCCAAATTGACCTTAAACCCCGAGACTCATCCATAGTCCACCAGTTCATCCTGTAAGGCATTTAGGGATTCAACCGGATTCTCTAAAACCAGAAAGACGACATCCGCGAATAACGCTGTCTTATATTGCTCCCCTCCCACCATTAAGCCCACAATCTCCTCCCTTCCCTGAATTTGTGCAGCCAAGGGCTCAATAGATAGATAGGGCAAACAAAAGCGGGGAAAGAGGGCAGACTTCCTCATGTCCCGCTCCAGCTTGAAAAACTCAGAATAGCCTCCATTAACTTTCACCGCTTCCTGCGGATTAGAATAGAGACTCCATACTCACTGAAGAAAGTAGTCCCCCACCTCAAACTTCCGAAGTATCGCCCAAAGTTATTCCCAATCTACCCTGTCAAATGCCTTTTCAGCATCGATAGCTAGGGCTATAGCTTCCTATTTCTCACTCCAGGCCACCCATATTAATTTTCCACCCACTTCGCATTATCCGCTGCCTGCCTCTCTTGTATAAAGCCCTTTTGATCCAGATGAATCAAGCAAAGCATGAGGCTACCCAGCCTAATGGACACTACTTAGCCAAAACTTTTGCATCGAGATTCAACAAGGAGATTGAGCAGTAGGAAGCACACTGCAAGGCGTCCTTGCCTAGTTTCAAGATCACAGTGATACCTGCTTGTTCCACCTATGAAGATAGAGTTCCTCCACCAAAATCGGGGCTAACTGGTTGCTAAATTTCTTATATACCCTAGCCTTAAATCCATCCAGCCCAGATGCCTTATTGTTAGCCAAGTCTCGAATGACCCTTTGCACCTCCCCTAAGCTGATGGGGCCATCAAGGCGTTCTCTATCAGTTGCCTCCAGCATCGGCAATGACACGGAGTCCAAATACCATCCCACCTCCTCTGGAGCCGCCCTCCACTCCCTTGTATATAACAGCTGATAAAAGGCTTGGAACTGCACTCAGATAATCTCATCCCCCACCACTTCCACCCTTCTTCTTGCACAAGCCGCTGAGCCTGCTGAGCTTTCAAACTATGAGCCAACAGCTTGCCTGGTTTGTTTCCATGCTCATAAAACCGCTAGTGAGCACAATGCAATTGGAAGGCTAGGTCCTCCACCTGGAAGGAATGCATGACCATATGCACTTGTTCCAATGCCCTCAATACCCGCTGATCACCCTTATTAGCGTGCTCCCACTCCAACTTTCACACCTCCACATACCCTCATTCCAGAACTTGCTGCCGTGCCCTCTTCCATCTAGCCCCCCACATTATGAAACAACCCCTTAAATATGCCTTAAAGGCATCCCACACCATTGCAAACCCCACTTCCCTTCCCCGGTTAAGCGTAAAGTACTCTGTAATATCCTTCTCAATACTAGCAACCAGCTCTTTATCCCTTAGCAGTCCATCATTCATCCCCAGAAGCATCTATCCCTTCCATGTCCCCACCCATCCATTGTGATCCGTGGTCCGACCACATGATTGGTTCATGCTCAATTTGCTCTGCAACTGCCAAGAAGTCTCGTCTAATGAGCAACATATGCAATTGAGAATAGGAATGATGTGGTGGTAAATAATAAGAATAGGCCCGGCCTCGAGGATTGAGTTCTCTCCAGCTATCCACAAGCTGCCACAGCTGCATCAAGTTTCTCAGATGCTGCCGGTGAGCCCTTCCCCCCGCCCCGCCCCATCCCCTGCCCCCCAACTGATCCAGTTGCAGAGAATCACGTTGAAGTCACCTCCCACCACTAATGGAGCCCTTTACAAACCCTGATTGCTCCACACCCAGCCTATCAAAATTTGCCCCCTGGCTCTCTGATTGGGGGCATAGATGCTACAGTCAGCATGTGCCCCTGCAGAGTCCCTTTCAAGGCTACAAACCACCCCTCCAGGTCACAAAGTCCCCCTTTACCTCCATGAATTCCAGAGCAAGATAGCTAGCCCCCGACTTACCTCCCCCCACCTCATTTAGATGCAACATAACTGCACTGGTAATGTCGAGCTCTTAGGAGTACTTGATCTCTCACTCTAAGGTGAATCTCTTGATTGCATTTTATATCCCAGTGCAACTGATTGGCCTCCTTGAAAAGCAATTGGTGCTTTTGAGGCAGGTTAAGCCCCTTGGCATGAATAGTGGCAATCTGCAGGGGCTCCATCATTGCCCTTCCCCACTCTCGTCTGCATGCCCTTCTCCTTTTACCTCCCTTCCCCCCTCCCCCACTGCCCCTTCTTACCAGCCTGCTGCCCATACCGTCAGGCAGCCTGCTATCAGATAAAGTGACCGTCCCTATCCCCACCCTCCACCACTCTCACCAATTCTTATGCATTTGTCCTGTTACTCACCTCAGCACCACCACCTACCCTTGAAATTCCTTTCCCTGCACCCCCTGCCTCCAAGCACTCATTCGCCTACTCATGCTCCCCTCTCATCTCAACTCTACCCCCTATCCCTGCCTTCCTAACCTAAACCACCACACTAGACATCCTCAATTCTCGTAGCCCCCCATGCTTTCCAACCTCACACGTTTTGCTTCCATTCACCAACTTCACTAAATCCTGCATCCTCCAGTCCAGTAGCCAGTTCTAGTAACAGCCCCCAATCAGTCATTATAGTCCATGTTGTCCGTCTAGGAGAGTCGCTCCTGCTGCCGTCACAGCCTCTGGTTCTGTTCCACTTATTGCCACCATGCCTCTCGTGGTTTGGGCGTAGCAGCGGTCCATCCAAGTCCCCAGCTCCCTTGATCTCCAGGTCCTTCAAACCAGCCAAGGCTTCTGCGTGTGTCGTGGCTTGAATTGTGCGCCCCTCCCTAGTAATAAGGAGAGCAAACGAGAGCTGCCAGCGGTAGCAGACCCCCTGATTGCAAGTTATATCCCTCATGTCCTGTCTGCCTCAAAGTTGTGGAAGGCAAGTCTTCATAAAGTTTAATTTTATGAAAGTCCCAGTGGAGCTGCTGTTTGTGTTGGCTTTTTGCATAACCTGAAATTATGAAAGCAGACAACAGTGTCCCTAGGCAGGTTTGCTCTAGCTGGCCCCGGTGCATGGTATGCTTGATCCAGGAGTATTTCTGGGCACTTCTTCGCATCCTCCCACAGTGCAGCCACTATCTTTCTGACCACCTCTGCGCTACTCTGATATTGTGCCGCCTCAGGAATCCTGCAAAACCTCACATTGCTATGACGGCTGCGGTTTTCCATGTCCTCAGTTTTTTCAGCTAGGTCCATGTTAGCTTACTGGAGAGCCTGTACTGTCTTTTCCCACCATATCTGCCTGGGCCTCTAGCTGTACCTCTTCCTGGAGCTCACAGAACTAACCCCTCAATTCCCCCGGGGTTACCTGCTCCTCACCTTCAGAGTCTGTGCTGCTTTCTCGGCCAGCCACAGCCACGTGGCCTCTCGATTCTACAGTCATCACCATCCTCTCTTTTTTTGCCTTGGACGGAGTGTGCTCAAATGCAAACTCTTGAAGATCCAGAAGCTGCTTTTTACTTGACATCACGCCCCGGAGGAAAGGGCACAAGAATCCCACCAGTTTCATACTGTTTTACCACTTCGGTGTGAGTAGATCACTGCATTTTGCTTGGCAGGATAGGAGAGCACTAGCTCCGAGCCACCATTTGCAGCGTTGACGTCACTTCCATCTTTTTTTAGCTGTAATAACCTCTTTTTACCTCATCTTTTAACCAAGCTGCTACTACTACTATTAAACATTTATAAAGTATGTAGCACTGTACAGACATATATAAAGACGGTCTAAGCTCATTAGAGCTTATAATCTAATTAAGACAGACAAGACAAAAGATAAGGATAAGAGAAAAAGCGAAGGGTGAGGAGACATAAGGAATAAGGGGTCAGGATCCAAAAGCAGCTTCAAAGAGGTGAGCCTTCAGCATGGACTTAAAAAAGGACAGAGATTAAGCCTGATGCACAGACTCTAGGAACCTTTTCCAGGCATAAGGAACAGCAAGATAAAAGGACTGAAGTCTGGAGTTGACAGTGGAAGATAAGGGCAAAGAGTGAAGTAAGCCAGTAGAAGAGCGGAGTTCACGAGGAGGGGTGTAGGGAGAGAGAAGAGAGGAAAATTAGTGAGGAGCAGAAGAGTGAATGCACTTATAGGTCAGAAGAAGCTTGATTTGGATACAGAAATGGAAAGGAAGCCGGTGAAGTGATTTGAGAAGAGGGGTTATATGAGTATATCGAGGCTGGCGAAAGAGTAGTCGAGCAGCAGATTTCTGAACAGACTGAAGGGGAGAGAGGTAGTTAAGAGAGAGACAAGCAAGAAGGAGGTTGCAATAGTTGATGCGGGAAGTAATTAGAGCGTGGACAAGTGTTTTAGTAGTGTGTTCAGAAAGAAAGGGGCAAATTTTGTTAATGTTATAGAGAAATAAATGACAGGTTTTAGCTATCGGTTGGATATGTGAGGAGAAGAAAAGGGAGGAGTCAAAGATGACCCCAAGGTTGCGGGCTGAGGAAACAGGAAGTAGAAGAGTGTTATCCACAGAGATAGAGGAAGGAGGGAGGAAGGCTTAGGGGGAAAAATAAGTAGTTCAGTTTTGGCCATGTTTAATTTCAAATGGTGCTGAGACATCCAGGTGGCGATGTCAGACAGGCAGGCAAAGATGCGAGTCTGGAGTGTCGAAGATATATCAGGTGTAGAAATATAGATCTGAGAATCATTGGCGCAAAAATGATACAGAAATCCATGGGAGGAGATGAGGGCACCATGGGTGTAAAGAGAGAAAAGGAGAGGGCTGAGAACACATCCCCTGGGATACACCAACTGAGAGAGGAATAGCAGTAGAGGAGGAACCACCAGAAGAGACACTAAAAGAGCGATGGGAGAGATAAGAAGAAAACCAGGATAGTACAGAGTACCTAAAACCAAGCGAGGACAGTGTATCAAGGAGAAGGTGGTGGTCAACAGTGTCAAAAGCAGCAGAAAGATCTAGAAGGGTGAGGATAGATTAAAGGCCCTTGGATTTAGCCAGGAACAAGTCACCGGAGACTTTGACAAGTGTCGTCTCAGTAGAGTGTAAAGGATGAAAACCAGTTTGAAGTGCATCCAGCAAGGCTTGAGAGGAAAGAAATTTAAGAAAACAGCAGAGGACTGCATGCTCAAGAAGTTTAGAAATTAAGGAAAGAAGAGAGACTGTCGGACATTAACAATGGCTTTGTTAAAGTTAATTCTAATATTTCCTGATTACATGCTACGTGCATCTCTGCTATGAAGGACAGTTTGGCTATTCAACGACGCCTTGAGGCACTGGAGAATGCCCAACGGTCATATATTTTTAAACTTTCCTTGCACATATTAACTTTCCCCTACTATTCTCTTTCAGAAATATTTGAGTGAGATTCTGGGGTTTTCTGATGTGGAGAGTATAAAAATCTCTAATATTTATTATCTTTCCAAACAAAAGGTTATTTCTGATTCTGTTGGTCTAGGTCTAGATCACTTGTCACCAATAGATACTTTGGATATATCCTCCTTTTTGGAAAATTCAGTGGACAATATCCCATCTCAGGCCACATTAATAGTTACCTTTTGTTCTTTTACTGATCATAATTAGGTTTTGCATACGTTTTTTCAGAAGAAGAATATGGCCTTTTGTGGGCAATGTATAAATATATTTCCTGATGTTTCGAAGGTTACACAGTTGAGAAGGAAGTCGTTCCTTGCGCAAACCTGCTGTTTCGGCGCTAGGAACTTTCTTCCTCAAATTTCCTTGCAAATGTATTGTTGTTTACCAAAGTATTCCGTATATTTTCTTTGAATCCTCCCATTTAGAGACTTTTCTGCAGGGCAAGTGAACTAGGGATTTTATTTTTTTGTTTATTTCACTGGAATAGCTAATTTCAAAGGTATTTAAGTTAGCTAGGAGGTCTTCCGGCTCTCTTGGTGTGGACTTGATTTTAGATTGTATTTACTTCTTAAATGTGATGGCTTCCTTCCTCTTTTGTTGAGATTGGGATATGTATTGATTGTGTTTCCTTTCTTATAAGTATAATGTAAGGTTGTGCTTAAAATAAAAAGAAATGAAGGGAAGGAGGGAGATGGGTCGCTAATTAGAATGACATCTAAGGTCAAGAAAAGGTTTCTTAAGGAGAGGTGTGACCACAGCATGTTTGAAGGCTGTGGGAATCATGGCAGTGGAGAGCGAGAGGTTGAGAATATATGAGATGAAAGGGATGATAGAGAAGGAAATGGAGCTAAGGAGATAGATGGGGATAGGATCAGAAGAGCAAGTAGTAAGTTTAGAGAAGGAAAGGAGATGAGAGGTTTCCTTGTCAGAGATCATAGAAAAGGAAGAAAGGGTAACAGAGACTGAGGGGAAAAGTTGATACTGAGGTGGGGGAAGAGGGGATGAAACTGATCTAGTGGGGAATTGGAGTGGAATCTTGTGAATTTTGTCATGGAAATAGTCAGCAAGAGTATGGGCAGAAAGAGAAGGAGAAGTCGGAGGGGGAGGAGCCTTGTGAGAGTTTTGAAAGGAGACAGCGGGGGTCATGGGCAAGAAAGTTGGTCAGATGGACATAGTAGTTTTGCTTGGCAAGTTCTAAGGCTGATTGGAAAGAGGTAAGCATGAATCTGAAGTGAAGAAAATCAGAGAGGGAGCGGGATTTGAGCCAAATGCACTCAGCTGAACAGGCACAGGAGCATAGATAGCAAGTAGTTGGAGACAACCAGGACTGAGGTATAGTGCGTCTTACAGAATGTGGAAGGGGTGGAGCAAGAGTATCTAGAGCAGAGGAGAGGGCAGTATTTTAGGAAACTATAGCCTCATCAATGTATTTAGAAGACAAGTTGGGGGAAAGAAATGATGAGACAATAGTAGAGAGAGCCAAAGTATTGATACCATGAAGATTCCTGAAAAGATAGGAGGAGAGTGGGCAAGATTGAGGTGGGGAGTGATGAAGGTGAAGGTTAGGAGATGATGATCAGATAAGAGAAGAGCTGAGATACGGAAATTATAGGGTAAACAGAGAAGAGCAGGTCAAGGCAGTGACCATGCAGATGAGTGGGAGCAGAAGAACAAAGTTGGAGGTTGAATGAGGAGGTAAGGGAAAAGAGCATAGGGGTCAGAAGGATTATCAACATGAATACTGAAGTCACCAAGAATAAGAGAAGGGGAAGAAGAATCAACAAATAGGGAAAGTCAGGAGTCAAAGTCAGTGAGAAAGGTAGAGTTGGATTTATCAGGGGGCCTATAGATAGCAGCTATACGGAGAGATAAGGGGTTAAAAAAAGCAGAAGGAATGGATTTCAAAGGAGGAAAAGGAGTTAGATGGAGGTAGAAGGGTTTAAGTTGACAGGAAGGAGAAAGCAGAAACCCAACACCACAACCACGGCCAGTGGCACGAGGAGTATGGGAAAATTGGTAGCCACCATGACAGAAGGCAGCAACCGAAGCAGTGTCATTGGGGAGGAGCCAGGTTTCCGTAAGAGAGAAAAGATGGAGAGAGTTAGAAATGGAGATCATAGGTAAAGGGGAGTTTATTGGATATGGAATGAGCATTCCATAATGTACGAGAGAAATGGAGAGAGGAGGAGGAAAGGAGGGGAACATGGATGAGATTAGAATGGTAGAGGGAGGAGTGGGAAAATAGTCTAGAGGTGCCAAGGTGCGGATTAATATCACCAGAGGAAAGAAGAAGGAGGAGGAGGCGAGGGAGAGAGGAGACAGAATGGCGGAAACGAGGATGAGGTGGTTTGAGAGAGAGGAGAGGGATGACTGAGAGGAAGAAAAAGGTGACGTTCAAGAGCTGAGGAGAGGGAGGAGGACAAGATGGGAGAGGACATGGGGAAAGGTAGAGAGATGATGATAAAAGGAGGGGATGAGGAAGTTGGTATAAGGGGAGAAGGTTAGGAAGTGTCAATAATAGGAAGAAAAAATGATATGGCACCATAAGAAGGGAAGAAATGGAGAAGAAGAGTTTGAAGAAGAGATAACATAACAGAATCATTAATTACACAAGTACACTAAAAAAATTTTTTTTTAAACTGCCTCTAATGTTTCGATTGATTTTTACGTTTTTTGGTGCGCTGAATCCAAATCTGGTAACCAATTTGCTCCATCACGTACAGATTTTTTGCTACATTGGGTTAGCAGTTTGAGGTGAACGTTTCAGATTGAGTGCGATCGAGATAAAAGTTTCTTGGATGAATTCTTTATACTAATTGTTTAGTAGTTATTCAAATAAGAATAAAGAAAATTGTAACAAGGCAGCACATAAGAATAGAGTAATGTCAACAAAACACACTGTGATGGTAGCAAAATTGTCTGCACTTAAAACAGCCACATACATGTGCACAAACATTGAGCATATAAGAGCGAGGTTAGATACAAAGCAAAGCAAAGAAATGTGCAAAAAATGTTGTACAGGTATGTATGTAAGAATAGAAAACGCAAACCGCACCATTGCAATACATGAAGACAAACACCCGATGGTGTGAAAATAAAATTCTAATAAATGAGATCCGACACTGTGGTAATAACTAGCAAATTTTTATTTCAAAGTTTAGTAAAAACACGTTCTCCAGGACCAAGCAGGAAGTCAGTCCTCACATATGGGTGACGTCGGCGCCGACGGAGCCCTCGCGGAGCAATTTTCCCCAGCTTTCACAGAAAGCCTTTGGGAATTGCAGCGCGCATGCGCGGTCGCCTTCCCGCCCAAGGGTGCCATCTTAGCCAGTCTTCTTTTTTCCGCGGAGCCCTACAGACGTACCCGTCATGTCCCCGCTAAAAAAGTTGATTTTCGTGAGTTTTACTCGTTTTTCAATTCGGTTCGACGCCGGTCGTTTTCCTGCCCGGACTCGCGACGCCGTTGCGAGTCCTTCCCTTATTTTTCGGTTTTTCTGATTTTGGTCAGTTTCGTTTTCGGTTTTTCACTGGCAGCCCGGTCCTTTGACCTTGCAGGGGCCCTTTTTCCCCCGATGGCCGTTTAGTAAAAACACGATATTTGTCAACACAGTTTAGATTTTAAAGTCATTCTTGGGTCAATCAATCTCCTGGTGGGCCCGTTTCGTCTTCCCCCGAATGCTTCTCTTGGTGCGCTGCTTGGCGTATTTTTCATCTGGGGTTTCCCGCAGCAGCAACCAGCAGAAATCAGCCATCATAGTGGTGTTCCATCTTCCTTGGTACCTTCTCTCTGCGTTCTTGATGTCCTGGTGAAACCTTTCACCTTGTTCTTCACTGTACGCCTCCAAGTTTTCGGGAAAGTAGTTCACATGGGAGTGCAAGAAATGGACTTTCAGGCTCATGTTACAGCCTTGTTCTTTGAAGGCATTGAGCATCCTGGCAACAGTATCCTTATAGTTCTCATCCCGCCTGTTCCCCAAGAATTTGAGAACAACATCCTTGAAGGAATCCCAGGCTTCTTTTTCCCTCTCAGACATCGTTTCAGCGAATGCTCCATCTGAAATGAGTTTCCTTATATCAGGGCCAACAAACACTCCTTCCTTTAGCTTTGCTTCAGAAAGTCGGGGGAACTTTGAGCAAAGGTACCGAAAGCACTCACCATCTTTTGGAAGGGACTTGATGAATTGCTTAATGAGACCCAACTTAATGTGGAGAGGTGGTAATAGAATTTTATCACGAGGTACCAAGCTCTCATGAACAACATTTTTCTCACCGGGTCTCAAATACTCCCGAATTGGCCAGTCTTTTTTCCCCCAGTGTAGGTCGCGGGCCCGGCTATCCCACAAGCAAAGGAAGCAGGGATATTTGGTGAAACCGGATTGCTGCCCTAATAGCATGGATAGAATTTTAAAGTCTCCACAAATCATCCACTTATGCTCATCATAACGAATCTTCTGAAGAATCAGGGCCAAATTCTCGTATTTTTCTTGGAGAATAACAGAGTGAGCAATAGGAACTGAAGCGAATGTGTTGCCATTATGAAGAAGAACACCTTTTATGCTGTCTTTTGACGAATCAATGAACAGCCGCCATTCAGCAGGATCATACTTGAGTTTAAACTTTTCCATCACTCCGTATATATCGTTGCAAAATACCAAATCTTCCTCTTTGCTGAAATACTTCAAAAATTGTGTCTCGCGGTTGCGGTACCAATAAAAAGTTGTTCCTGGTGACAATAGATTTTTCTGTTTAAGCCGAGAACCTAGCAGTTGGGCAGCATCTTTTGGGAGTCCTAAATCCCGGACTAAATCATTCAATTCAGCTTGAGAGAAAAGTTCAGGTTTCGGATCTGGTTCAGTTTCAAACTCGGAAGTACTGGACTCATCGGGAAAAGCCATCAGATGAGTCTCATCATGATCAGAACCGTCCACACAAATATGATCCAAAGATTTTGGTGGTTCAGGCACAGGTACTTCGTTGCTATGAGGCATAGGCCTAATTGCTGAGGGAAGGTTGGGGTAACTTATTACGTTCTTATTTTTTAAGTTGTATCCCTTCACAATGCAAGAGCAAAAATAGCAGTCACTGCTGTGGTCTCTTTGTTCACGCCACATCATAGGTATTCCGAAACGAAATGCTTGTTTTTTACCTTTCATCCATAAGTGTAGATCTTCCTCACATGTCTTGCACACTTTGTGAGGAGCCCACGGTTTGTCTTGATCGCCTAACTTCAAACCGAAATAGGCGAAATATACTTTTTTAAGAAATGCAGAAATGTTCCTCTGCCGCTTTTTCACGGTATATTCCCCACAAATAAAACAAAAACTGTCCGGAGAGTTGACGCAACCTCTGGCTCTGTGAGCCATCACAAATACACAGCACTGCAAACTACAACTGTAGTGAACCACTTCGGAATAAAGCTGGATTACGACTGAGCAAACAAAAGGTAATAATGAACTTGCAAGAAACTGAAATTTGACAGGAACGTTCATGTCGCAACCACCGTGTTTGAGCGAGTGAACGAGGCGAGGCGAACAGGAAAGAACATGCGCCAGCGCGAGTACTGGATTTAGCCCCCCACCTCCCAATTGTCCTGTTAATGTATAAAATGAATACAAAACACTCTAAAATATCATGAGGGAGTGTTTCTAGTTAGTTAACCATTACAACCTCTATTTTGGGCCAAGAAAATAAACTGCAGTCGGCTAAAAAGAAATTATGTGAACATTCCTTATATGGGTAAGAAATCTAATTTTGCAAGAAAACGTGACGTGATGGAACATTTTGGCTATTTTTCCTGGATTCAGCACCCCAAAATCTATAGGAATCAGTTGCAAAACTGGAGGCAGTTTTTTGGTAGTGTACCTGTATTATTATATTAATAATACTAATAATATTAACAATGATTAACCATACAATGCAATAAGGCTAAGTAACACTGCACAGATACATGTAAGACAGTCCTTGCTCACAAATAGTAAACAGGAGTAGGTTGTATTCATATATTAACTGAAATAGCCACTGATTTTAAGGGTGAGTCTAAGTCATAAGGTGCTATATTCTGTTCTAAGGTCTGACAGAGCAGTCTCTTTTATTGGAGAAAACTGTTGAGGCCAGTAGCATGAGGCTCGTAGCTGGATCGTATGGCTTTAATAGCAACTTAAGTGATTACCAGAGGCATCAGATCATAAGCTATTAAGTTTATTTAAGTCTCACAAAATTTAAGTCTCACAAACACCAGTCAAGCTGGACCTCTGATTGGAAGAACACTACACAATAATTCTAAAATTGTTGTAATATCTTCTCCACTTCTTGAGATACCACAATGCCCCAATATCCTTTTAATGCAAATGCAAATTCATTCTGCCTCGGTTTCAACTGCTGGGCATTCATATTATAGCTGTAATAGCAGCCATTGAGGCCTTGCAGCACATGGCGCATCGCTGGATCGCATTGTCTGAATACAGAAAACTGGTGTGTTCTGGCCCGGTGCCCTCTCAGGGGCAAAGGTAGTGGGAGCATGGCGCTGTCCTCCTGGAGCTAGCAGGGCCAGTCAGTGCAGAGCTGTTGTAGAACTCCTGCTTTCACTGGAGGTCCTGGACCAGTGACTGTACCTGGATTCTATCCCTGGCTGGTAGTTTCTTTATAACAGGATTGGAAGTCCTGGTTTCTGTCTGCAGCAGCTGGAGGGCCTGGACCAGTGACTCTACCTGGATTCTATCCCTGGCTTGTAGTTTCTTTATAACAGGAACAGAAGGCCTGGTTTCTGTCTGCAGCAGCTGGAACGCCTGGCTGGGTGTTTGTCCTTCCACCTTTCTTAATGCTTGAGGTACATCTGGTCTGGACTTCCAAGATTTATTTTTAAACAACATTTACGCCTTGACCTTTGCAAGTGCTCCTTTCATTTTTTTCTTAATATTGTCCTCATTTTATCATAATCTCTTTTTTGAAAATTAGACATTGACACTGTAGATTTCCTTTGCATACTCGCTCCAGTTATTAAGTCAAAAGTAATCATATGATCACTAGTGCTGAGTGGTCCCAACAAGGTTAGCTCTTTACTTGATTGTCTGTCTGAAAGAGGACAATTTGGTTGGCCATCTGATACTTAAAAACATTTAGTGTTCAAAATTGCTCTCAATTCCAAGAAATATATTTGATGAGGTGAGCTCCAGGCTGTAGTAACTGATCTACCTTACACTAAGTTTTTCAACAATAAGGTGGTTCTGCACACTCATCCAAAGTTTCTTCCTAAGGTAGTGTTGGATTTCCACGTAATCAGTCATTTTTTCCAAGGCTTCACACCCATAAAAGTGAGAGAATTTCTCAGACATTGGACTGCAAGAGAGCCTTAGACTTCTGTTTGGAGAAGACTAAAGCCCAACTTTGTATTTCCTTTGACTCAAACAAGCCAGGGGCTGCCATCAACAAATGCGCATTATCCAGTTGGCTAGTAAACTGCATTTCCTTCGCTTATGCCTAGGCAGGCTTGACTCTTAAGAGTATTGTCACAGCTCAGGTCAGAGCTTGTAGCAGTGTGGGTAGCCCATTTGAGATCAGCCACCATGGAGACTGCAAGGCTGCAACATGGACTTCTGCCTATACATTCGCAGCCACTACTGTCTAGAAAGAGTCTCCCAATGAAACAGTAGGTTTGGCCACTCTGTCCTCTAGAATCTATTTGGGAAATAGAATCCAACTCCACACACCCCAGGTCCATTTCTTTTAAATTCTAGGCTGTCATACAAAAAAACCATGAAAACATTATGAAAAAGGTACTTACCACCAAAACCATTACTGGGTCCACTGTTGCAGCATCTTGAGTGCTCATCATTTTCCCCTTTTTTTCTGTTGAAGGCAGTCTGTAGCTAGGGAATTCCATGTTGTGAGGAATTGCTAACCTGCTTTTGTTTCTCCTCCGTAACACCTGCTTTTTCTTTCCAGGAAACAGGCTGCTGCTGCCCTCTCTTCCAGTGAAACGGGGGACTTTGCAGACAGAGGAACAGGATGGTCTTGTTGTGTACCATGGAGCTGTAGTAGATGTGGGGAGTCTCTTAACCAAACTGGAAAAGAGTGAGAAAGCAAGGGCCGACATAGAGCAACGACTTCTATCACTAGAAGCTAAAGCAGGTTTGTGGTATTTGAATTTATTCTTCAAAAGTATGGAAGATGGCTTATGTTGCGAAATTTTCATGTTAATAAAGGCAATGAATTTTATCCACACTATAGCTCTACAGCAAAGAACTAATATTTGGAGTGCATGCCTGTGAGTCAGGAGAATTCCAGAAACTTCTGAGTTCTAATCTTGATTCTGCCTCTGAGCCCTGGGTTAAGTCGCTTTCTCTGCTTGTGCTTCCAATTCTCTCATATGATTGTCCAGTAGCAACATTCCTTCTGCTATCTCCACTGTGAAAGTTGTTCTGCAGATCATGTGTTCCATGATAACTATGGGTAACTCCATAATTTAGCTCTACTATAGGAAACTTGGGTTTAAGTTTTCAGATCAGTGGGAGTAGACTTAGCATGGAAATGATGTGCTTGGGTTCTGAGGGAGAGGAGAAGAATTGTCTCCAGGGTGCAAATTTCTCAATATCACATCGCAAAAAGAATAGGCCAGTTTTGTTCTGTTGTGATGCAAATATAATGACATAAATTCTTCCCTAGCAGGGCTGAAGGGCTTGCCTTGCAAAAAGCCCATGGGAGGCGGTCCAACAACTTTAAAAAAATAATTGCCTCAAACTGAAAAGCACATCCAAAAAGTATAAATCGCACTACAATGATGCAGTAGCTCCCAAAAATAAAGTATTTTTGTTGGACAAGCTGGTGTGAGATGCAGATTAACGCCCAACTCACAATCCAGCCAAGTCCAAATAGTTCTAAAATCAAAATCAGAAAAGGCTTATCTGAAAAGTACAAATGTGGCAACTGCACTGTTGCTGGCATCCAGTCCGGAATAAGTTGAGCTGCACGACGTGCACGTTTCGAGTTGCCACCGGACTCTGTGTCAAGTGCAACAAAGCTCCAACCTCCAATGGCACAGGACTTTTTCACCAACCACCTAAAAACGCCACAACTCACAGCACTTATGAGAGAAACCGCGTTTCAAACAATTGGTCAGCCACAAATGTGATGAACGGTTAGAACCACCAATGGGAGAAGGAAACCCCTCATCATCATCTGGAGGTCCCTAAACCCATTGGCAAATGTCAAATCAGGCTTAACCAGTCAATTTCCTGATTCAGACCATAGCGGTGGATGGAATTCAACATATGAATCCAACGCTGTTCTAGCCACTGTAAATGAAATATCCGATCACCACCCTGGGGGTCCTCTGGCACATGGTCGATGGTCCTCCATTTCAAATCAGTAAATAGATGTTGTGAAGTTAAACAATGATCCACTATAGGAGCAGGACGAACTGATTGTCGCAATCGGGAGGCATGTTCACTTGGTCTAGCCTTGATGGGGTGAGTGATGTGGCCCACCTATAGTAAGTCACATGGGATCCCCCGATGACAATGAGGGGTTTCCTTCTCCCAATGGTGGTTCTACCGGTTCATCACATTTCTGGCTGACCAATTGTTTGAAATGCGGTTTCTCTCATAAGCACTGTGAGTTGTGGCATTTTTAGGCGGTTGGCGAAAAAGTCCTGTGCTATTGGGAGACGGAGCTTTGTTGCACTTGACACAGATTCCAGTGGTGACTCAAAACGTGCACGTCTTGCGGCTCAACTTATTCCAGACTGGATGCCAGCAATAGTGCAGTTGCCACACTTGCACTTTTCAGATAAGCCTTTTCTGATTTTGATTTTAGAACCTATTTGATTAAAATGGACTTGGCTGGATTGTGAGTTGGGCGTTAATCTGCTTCTCACACCAGCTTGTCCGACAAAAATACCTTAATTTTGGGAGCTACTGCATCATTGTAGGATGGATTTATACTTTTTGGATGTGCATTGATTCTTATCATCCTTGGGGTTTTTGGTTTTGATTCAAACTGAAAAGCAGCAGAGGTGGCCTTAAAGGGATGGTAATCTGGAGTGAGGCTGCAGGGAAGGATTTTGCTTCACCTTCCACCATGGGGGACCAGCTCAAGGGTATCTGACACCCTAGACAAACCTTCAACTGTTCATCCCCCTGGACCATGTACCCTCACTCACCACACAAGTTGTCCCCATTGGCTGCTTCAGCAAAGGAAGAGAAAGAGGAACAATGCAGGAATGTCACCCCCCACATGGCATGTAGAGTTGGCTACGCAGAATAACTGGGGGGCGCCAAACAGAGAAAGTATTAGCCAAGAGACCTCCAGACTTTCAAAACCTCAATCATTCTTCCCTCAGCCATAGGAAGGTATTAACCAAGGGGCTCCAAAGAATAACCAGGCCACCTCCCCCCTTCAGCCACAGAACGATGTCCAGGAGCCTGAACAGCAGCACCCTAGCTATAGTATGTCGTCTCCTCCCTGGCTGTCCACAAAAAAATGACTATCAAAAATATCACAGAATCAAGGTGCATGACCAGAATCCGTTAATTCCAGACAAAGCAAAGGGCAGTGGACAGATCATCTCTACTCAGTTTGCACTTTCAGAGATTGAGGATTTACAGCAACGTACCAGTCCTGTCCCTGCAGTGATATAGCATATGCTTACCTGCCCCTTCCAATTTCCAACCGCTTAAACCCACAGTCACCTGGTAATAATCAAAAGCATATTCTTATTTATGTTCATTTTCAACCTTCTCTGACCCAACAGGCAGCACCCCTTAGTGATGCACATTTGCCTGCTTCACTGCCCTTAGCTCAGGGTGCTATGGTACCGCTGCTATCAGTCTGCTATTGAGTGCCTGCCAACTTGCCACTCTGTACCATACAGCCATATCCCACAGCAGACTATCCAGTGGGAAACCTTGATCTATATCCAAATCAGCTCACAGAGACATGCGGCCACAGGTCATGTTCCCTAGATAGTGTTGCCACTGCTTGTAACCTCATTTCCTATTCCTGGAGGGGGGGGGGGGGGGTTGCAGGAGAAGTACTGAAGGAGAAAGAGAATGCTGACGGTGGGTGGATTTTATAGTGAAGGGAGAGTATAATTGTAAATTGCTTCAGGTTATTTAAAGGGAGCTGTCTATAAATTTACAAAATACATTAAGAACAGCTTTCTCCATAATGGAATTGAGGAGGGGAACAGGGAGAGAGATGAGGAGAGATACTGAGCCATATATGAAGCTTAAACATACCTTATACACACTCCCAAGAGTACTCTTATTCTCAAATGCTCATGCCTCAGTAAATTGGTTAGTCCATAAGTTGTCTCTGGTCTCTGTCATTTATAACATCCCTAACAGGGGCTATACATTTCAAGCAAATGTTTGTGGCTTTTTAAATTACTAGCTCTCTGCCTGGGAGCTCTTAAAAGAGTTTTGGTACATTTTTAAAACAAAGTTACATTCTTTTTGGTGCTTTAGTTTAAAAGGAGAAATATTTTCATTAGTAGGGTAGACTTAAAACTCTGCTTTAGTATCTTTCTCAGCTCTTTGAAGTTACTGACACCTAATCAGGTGTTAGTTCCCTCCCTACCCCCCAACTCCCACCCACCCCTAGTGAGCAGTCTTGCTTTAAAGGGCACCTCCCCATTTAACTACACACAGAGACTTGGCATATTTTGAACATACTTAGAGATTTAACTGCTTTTTCTCTGAAAGGACAGCTGGGAAACCGTCTGGTACTTTGGTAGATCTCTCTCTTTTGCTTTAACAGATACCTAAGCTCCACGAACTAAACAATGGCTGGGAAAAATCGTATTGCTAAAGCTGTTGCCCCCATTACAGCTTCTGCCTCTGCCCAGACAGAGGTCCCAATGCCAGGGTTCCATGTGCAGGGTGCCTGCATGCTGAAACTCTCAGAAAACAAGTGGAGGAACTCAGAGAGGAGATGGCGAGGCTGAGGAGCATTCAAGACAGTGAGAAGTACATTGATGAGATGCTTCTTGCAACATCCAAGCTCTCCAGCAGAGGAGAAGATGGGTGCCTACAAAGTGACAAAGGTTGGACACAAGCCACCAGGCCTTCAGAATCACCAATTCAACTTCTCCAGCCCTTGAATTGAAGAACCATTATGCAGGCCTGGAAGTGGAGGAGGTGAAAGCATCCCTGGGAAGGGAAGAACCAGAGCTCGAGCACCCCAAGGTTGCAGAATCAGTGACCACAAGGAAGTGAAGGGTAGTGGTGGTTGGTGACTCTCTTCTGAGGGGTACTGAGGCATCCATCTGCCGACCAGATTTGATGTCCAGAGAGGTATGCAGCCTACCAGGTGCCAAAATCCGAGATGTTACGGAGAGTTTGCCAAAACTCATCAAGCTCACTGACCATTACCCAATGTTGCTAATCCATTTTGGCACAAATGATACTGCTAGGTATCCCTCTGAGCATATCAAAAGCGACTTCATGGCTCTGGGACAGACGGTGGAGCAGATAAGTGCACAGGTGGTGTTCTCTTCAATCCTCCCTGTTGAGGGTAAAGGCTAAGGCAGAGAAGCTCGCATCCTGGAGATGAATGCATGGCTGCATGGATGGTGTCATCAAAAGTGTTTTGGTTTCCTGGACAATGGGATGCTGTTCCAAGGGTTGCAGAGCTGAGAATGGTGTCCATCTGTCCAAGAAAGGTTGACGTGTCTTCAGTAGCAGACTGGCTAATCTACTGAAGAGGGATTTAAACTAGATTCGTTGGGGATGAGTAAAGAAAGCCCCCAGGTAAGTGAAACATTAAATACCTTTATGGAAATGGGTAAAAGGGGCAACATATGGAAAGCGGTATGTATAAATGCCCATAGCATGGGAAATAAAATCCCAGATGTTGAAGCTTTAATGGTAGTGGCTGACTTGGATTTAGTGGCACTTACAGAAACATGGTTCACAGAAATCCATGACTGGGATGTAACTATACCAGGCTATACTTTATTCAGAAAGGACAGGGTAGGAAGAAGGGGAGGAAGAGTGGCACTATATGTAAAAAATAATATTAAAGCTTTGGAATTACAGAGCTTAAAAGGGAGAGAGGAGGGAAAGAGAAATCTATTTGCATTTGCGTGATATACAGACCTCCCTCACAAGAAGAAGAGGTAGATGGAGAGTTAATTGAAGACATACGCAGCATTGCTAGGAATGGGGAAGTGCTACTGATAGGGGATATCAATATGCCAGATGTTGGTTGGCACGTTTCTGTTGCAGTATCATCTAGAAGTAAGAAGATCCTGGATTCTCTACAGGGAAAACTGTTCAGGCAATAGGTAACAGACCCCACACGTGAAGGGGCCATACTGGACGTGGTGCTTACCAATGGTGAAAGTGTTTCTGATGTTATAGTGGGAGATCATTTTACATCCAGTGATCACCAGATGGTGATCACTGGATGTAAAATGATCACCAGTGATCACCAGATGGTGTATCTCAGTATTAGCTAACTCTTGCTAACCATGTAAATAACCTACTTTTGTTCCTTGTAACATAGTTTTTTGTTAATAACCTACACATTATTTTACATGTAACCTAGTTCTTATGTAATCTAGTTTGTTTACTTAATGTTTAATGTAATGCAATATTGCTCTGTTTTGCTATATTGTTATTTAAGTTCCTTGTAAACCGCCCCTGATCTCTGGAAGGGGCGGTATAGAAAAGCACACAAATAAATAAAATATTAGGACTAGGGCTGTTAGAATCTATTCAAAAGCGAGGGTCTTAAACTTTCAGAAAACTAACTTTACCAAGATGGGCCAATACCTCAGGGAGTCGTTAGTGGGATGGGAACAGCTTGGAAATGTAGAAAAACAGTGGGTAAAACTGAAAGGGGATATTTTAAAGGCAACCAACATTTTTGTTAAAATGGTAAATAAAGGAAAAGGAGACCGCTATGGTTTTCGAAAGAAGTAGCTGAAAAGGTGAGGAAAAAGAGGGAGGTCTTCATGAAATACAAGAGATCACAGAGAGAGGAAGACAGGCATCTATATTTGTAAAAACTTAGAGAAGCTAGCAAAGTAGTCAGGAAAGCAAAGATTCAAAAAGAGGAGAAAATAGCCAATGGAATGAAATGGGGGGATAAGACATTTTTCAGATATGTTAATGAGAAGAAGAAGGGCAAAAGTGGCATTGTCAGACTCAAGGGTGAAGGGGAGGAATATGTAGAAGCTGATGAGGATAAAGCGGAATTGCTTAACAAATATTTCTGTTTTGTGTTCACAAATGAAGAACCAAGAACAGGACCTCAGAAAACACCCACAAACAGGAACAGAAGCGAGGGGCATCTTGATCTTAAAGTAGCTAAACATGTAGAAAAGGTGATAGCAAAAGCTAGAAGGATGTTTGGGTGCATAGGGAGAGGAATGGCTAGCAGGAAAAAAGGAGGTGTTAGTGCCTCTGTATAAGTCTTTGGTGCGACCTCATTTGGAGTATTGTGTGCAATTCTGGAGACCACACCTTCAAAAGGATATAAACAGGATGGAGTCAGTACAGAGGGTGGCTACTAAAATGGTTAGTAGTCTTCATTATAAAGCATATGAGGGCAGACTTAAGGATCTTAATATGTACACCTTAGAGGAAAGGCAGGATAGAGGTGATATGATTGAGACGTTTAAATACCTCTGTGGCATAAATGCACAGGGGGAGAGCCCTTTCGATTGAAAGCAAGTTCTGCTATGAGGGGATATGGGTAAATCTCCTTCAAAGTATCGAGATGCCAGTGGCGTTTCCCTCGAGGATACTTCACCGGCAAAACAGCCCCGGCGGGAGTCTTCGGGCTCCAAAGCATCAACGGGGCTCCAGGATGTTCCAGAGGCCTCCACCTCTGCGGAACTACTGGTGCCATGTTCTGGGGTCATAGCCGCTTCCACCGGTACCGGCACCCAGACATCGGCAGGAGCGATGGATCACAGAATCCTTGCTATCGAACGCAGTCTAGCAACCCTCTTAGTGGCTTCGGTGCCGCTAAGACCGAAACAGACGGTTCAACAGGTATCGGTATCAACATCAGTACCGGTACCGACAGTACCTGCTTCAACAGGACTGCTTCCCCCCATGCCACTCTCCGGTATCATGGATCAGGAACGGAGACATTTCGGTACCGACACCATGCGTTACAGGAGCACCTGGTGCTTGAGTCTTCCGATTCCGATGACTCTGACGATTCTACCGGTACCAGAGCGAATCTTTTAGAAGATTCAGTTCCTTCTCCTCAATGCAGAATGTCTCCTCCAGAGGATATGTCCTTCCAGGATTTCATACGTGATTTAGCAAAGGGTCTTGCAATCACTGTGATTCCAGAAAAGGAACCTAGGGCAGAAAAATTAAGAATTCTACAATACCCTATGGCTCCCAAGGAAGCAGCTATGCTTCCCATTCACAAGATCTTACATGATCTAATGTTGAGAATGTGGGAAACTCCTTTAACAATATCTTCACATTCCGGACGCCTTGACACTATGTACCGAGTGCCAAGTTGTCCTGGTTTTCAAAAAAACTCAGTTACCACACCATTCAATGGTAGTGGAATCGGCCATGTGAAGGATCAAGAGTGCTAAAACACATTCTTCTAATCCTCCAGGCCGTGAATCCAGTACTCTTGATGCCTTTGGCTGTCGATGCTTTCAATCCTCCATGCTAGGAGCCAGGATCAGTTCCTACATTCTTTATATGGGAATGTTCCTGGAAGAAGTCACAAAAGACTTAGAGCTCCTTAGTCCCTGTGTTTCGGAGGAAAAAAAGAGCAGACTACCTTATTCTGGTCAAGCATGCCCAGAATGTCTCAAAATTCATGAACCGTGCTACCTTTGATTGCTTTGAATGTATTAGCAGAACCTCTGCTATATCCATAGGAGCACATCGTATTGCTTGGCTTCAAGCATCAGACTAAGAAAAGTGGGTGCAAGAAAAGCTGGGAAACATTCTTTGCACAGGAGAAAATCTCTTTGGCAAGGACTGGCAGGACAAGGCTAATCAGCTTGAATCTGACAAATACTACTTTAAACAGATTGTCAAAGTCTACAGCCAACCCAGCAAAAAAGAAAATATTCAAAAAACCCTTTTTCAGTAAGAAAAAGAAGCCTTGTCAATCTTACACCCATCAAACTCACTGTCCGCTCCATGTTCCCCAGAAGGGGCAACAACAGAACAGACAGCAAAGAAAGCCGCAAGCTCAAAAAGCTCAACTGGCTCAACAGACCCAGCCCCCTCAGGGTCTTTGACTTCTATCTAGAGAAATTAGTCGTTCTGCCCCTAAAAGGTCCAGAACCCTTGACCATTCCAGGAAGACTATGCTATTTTGCCAAAAGATGGCAACAAATAACATCAGAAAATTGGACTCTGTCCATTGTACAACTGGGGGTACAAGCTTTATTTTCTCAACTTGCCCCCACCTACAGTAGTAAAACAGTTCAATTCTCAGGGGCCTGCCACCGACCTCTTGTGGCAGGAGGTCACATCACTTCTAGCTCAAGGAGCAATCGAAGAAGTACCCATTCCCCAACAGGGGACAGGGTTTTACTCCCCCTACTTTCTTATTCTAAAGAAGACAGGGAGACACAGACCTATATTAGACCTCAGAGAATTAAATATTTGTTCCAAGAAAAGTTCAAAATGATCTCCCTCGGAACACTTTTACCATACCTCCAAAGTCAGGACTGGCTATGTTCTCTAGATCTAAGAGATGCGTACACGCATATTCTCATCCACTCAGATCACAGGAAGTTCCTTTGATTCCTGGTCCAGGGAAGACACTTCCAGTACAGAGTTCTTTCCTTCGGACTAGCCTCTGTTCCAAGAGTCTTCACAAAATGCATGGCAGTGGTAGCAGCATTTATGAAGAGACTGGGGATATTCGTCTTCCCTTACTTAGACGATTGACTCATTCGAGCATCCACAGCTCCAGAGGCCAGCTTCGCTCTCTCTCGAGCAATGGGAATTCTTCAATACTTGGGGCTGGTCATAAACCTCCCAAAATCTCATCTCACCCCCTCTCAATCTCTAGAATTCATAGGGGCTCGTCTAGACACACGGCAGTCAAGGGCTTTCCTGCCCCAGCCATGCTGTCTACGTATAATAGAACTGGCATCTCAAGCATCTATGAAAGTATTCCTTACTGCTCGGGAGATGCTTCAACTGCTGGGACACATGGCATCCACTGTCCATGTGGTTCCCTATGCTCGCCTCCACATGCAAGCAGCCCAGTGGACCCTTTCCTCTCAGTGGTCACAAGCCTCGGGTCGACTAACAGACAAAATCAGAACTACCACACGTCTGATTTCATCCCTGCAATGGTGGCAATCCCTGGAAAACCTCCTTGTAGGCTCTCTTTTCCAGCAGCCTCTATGCCAAACCACTCTGACAACAGATGCGTCCAAGATGGGTTGGGGAGCCCACTTGCACGATCTCTCCACTCAGGGTCTTTGGACCTCACAGGAGATTTCCCTTCACATAAACCTCCTAGAGCTGAGAGCCATTTTCAATGCTATTCAAGTCTTTCAGGGCCATCTCAGCAACAAAACAGTTCTGGTCCAAACCGACAATCAGTTAGCTATATTCTATGTGAACAAGCAAGGCGGAACAGGCTCTCTGTCGCTATGCAACAAAGCTTTGTGACTATGGGCCCTTGCTGGAGAGTTACAAATTCACCTGTTTGCGGTATACCTTCCGGGCATTCAAAACTTGTGGGCAGACAAACTCAGTCGAATACTGCTGCCACACAAGTGGTCCCTCCACTCATACCAGCTTGCCCGAGTGTTTCAAATCTGGGGAACACCAGATATAGACCTCTTTGCAAGTTCACAGAATGCCAAACTTCCCTGATTCTGTTCCAGAATTCCGGCTCAAAACTGTCAGGCAACAGATGCTTTCCTACTCCACTGGGGGCAGGACTTCCTCTATGCCTTCCCACCCATTCCCCTCATTCCCAAGACTTTATTCAAACTTCAGAGAGACAGAGGTCATGTGATACTCATAGCTCCACATTGGCCACGGTAAACGTGGTATCCTCTTCTTCTGCGTCTCTCTCAAACCACTCCTCTGGAGTTGGGGAATGCTCCAGATCTCCTGTCGCAGGAGGACGTATCTTTACTGCATCCCAGTCCCTACATCTCAGGGCCTGGTTACTGAAAGTCTAGAATTCCAGGCTGTTAACCTTTCTCAACAAGTAAAGGATATCCTCCTGGCTTCCAGAAAACCTTCCACAAGATGTTCCTACGCTTTCAAGTGGAAAAGGTTCTCTATCTGGTGTTCACAACAGGGACTTAACCCCCTTTTACTACCTGTAGAGTTGCTACTAGAGTATCTTCTACAATTATCAACTTCTGTTCTGAAGACCAATTCAGTTAGGGTCCATCTTAGTGCTATTGCTGCTTTTCATAAACCTTTCGATGGACAACGTATTTCCTCTCTTCCACTTATATCAAGATTTATGAGAGGCCTACTTTTAACAAAACCTCCCATTAAACCACCACCGGTGGCATGGGATCTAAATCTTGTTCTTGGTCAGCTTATGAAACCGCCCTTTGAACATTTAGCCACTTCAGACCTAAAGTTTCTTTCATGGAAAGTTATTTTCCTAATTGTCATCACTTCTGCAAGACGCATTAGTGAACTACAGGCATTAGTAGCTGACCCTCCTTATACAAGGTTTCAACATGATAAAGTAGTCCTCATGACTCATCCTCACTTTCTGCCAAAGGTGGTATCGCCTTTTCATTTAAACCAGTCGGTTTATCTTCCTATATTCTTCCCTAGGCCTCATGCCTCCAGTGCGGAAAGGAATCTTCACACATTGGATTGTAAAAGAGCCTTGGCTTTTTATCTCCAAAGAACTAAGCCACATAGAAAATCTTCTCAGCTTTTTGTGGCTTTTGACTCTAGTCATTTGGGACTTCCAGTTTCTAAAAGAACTCTGTCAAATTGGATTGCAGATTGCATATCCTATTCATATCAGGGTAAAGGACTTTCTCTCGAAGGCCATGTCACGGTTCACAATGTGAGAGCAATGGCAGCCTCAGTGGCTAACCTTTGTTCTGTCTCTATTGATGACACCTGCAAAGCAGCCACTTGGACTTCAGTACATACCTTCACAGCCCACTATTGCTTAGACAAGGACTCCCGTCGGGATGCCTCGTTTGGCCAGGCTGTTCTACAACATCTCTTCCATACTTAATACAACTCCGACCCATCATTCACAGTTTGGATGCCTAAGGTCCATGGGAGGAAACATGACCCATCTCATCTGGGTTCGCAGCTAGCTGGGGTCACCCCTTGGCATCTTTCAGCTGGGTAGTCCCCATATGTGAAGACTACATTCCTGCTTGTTCCTGGAGATAGCGTAGTTACTCACCTGTAACAGGTGATCTCTGGGAACAGCAGGAATTAAGTCTTCACAACCCACCCACTTCCCTTAGGAGTTGTCTCTATCTCTCTCTTTCTCTACTTCTCTCCTTTGGTCTCAGCTATAAACTCAACTGAAGTGCGAGAGGTACTGTCACCCAGCAGACCCGGTTGAGAGAAAAGAAAAGGCTTTAAACAGAGAAAAAGATACATACAAGCTGCAATATCTGGAGGAGCCAGCTAGAGGGAGCAAGAGGGACTCCAGAGTAACTGAGGAACCACGCCCCACTGGTCATGAGGTAATGCCAGCCAGCTTCCAATCCTCGAGCACAGAAGGACTTCTTAAGGAGGGTGTGGAAGACTGGAAAGAGAGCAGTGGTGAGAGCAGCAGGAAAGGCAGCGGTGAAGGCAGCTGGAGGGGCAGCTGGAAAGGACGCAGCAGGACAGCGTGCAGCAGGAAGGAAGGCAAAACAGAGGAAAAGAGGTTAGAATGGAAACCTGAGTATTCCACTCCTAGAAAATCACCCAGAGTGAAAGGTGATTGCCTGGGAGCTAATGAAGAACCTGGGAAGGTCTCAGCTCAAAGAGGAGTAAGAGCTGTTTGCCCAGAGAGGCAAAAGCATTGCTGCAACTATTGTCTAAAACCAAATGAGAGACAGCCTGAAGACCTAAGCCGTGCTGTACGGGCAAGCCAGAAGAGAAACTGGTGCAGGCCCCAACCTTCACTTGAAACAGAGAAGCCAAATTCACAAGGTAAAGCTTCTTATGATACAAGCTATAGAAAAAGTTTACCTGATAAGAGAGTTTTGAATAAGAAGTGTTTTTATAAAGCTGCTGTAAAACCTCTGAGTAGAGAGGATTTCCCTCAATACAAAACAGCACAGAGCCGACGCCCTACAAGTCACCCAGGACATTGGGCAGTGCTAGAGGAGCTATATAAGAAGCCTGACTATAACTTTCCTGAAACCAGGGACTCAGAGTCAGAGGCTTCCGCCTATGAGCCAATGCAAATGGAACTGGCAGATGAGGTTTCAGATACAGAAATGGACTGTACAGGAAGCCTAGAATCATTGCCAGGCTTGTAAGCTATATGTATTGCTGCCTAGAACATTCTTGTTTGTGTGAATATCATCGCTACTGTGAAAGTAACAGTTTTTGCTTTAAACTTCTGTTTTACTTTTTCTTACCTGAAGTAAGGACATTTTGCGTTGTTGTTGTTGCCCAATCATTTGAACCTTTGCGAGAAAGGGAAATAAAAGCCTTTATTTTCCCACCACTTTGTGCAGTTGATTTCATTGAAGATTAGGACCCAGGAAACTAATAGGACCAAGAGTCAATTGGGCCTCTGGATTACTGACCAGTCTCATCCCTATATAGTTGTGTCCGACCTGCCCTGACCTCTACTTGCCGCCAGGGTAGTGCTCGCGACAGTACAGAGGCGGGAAGGCAGCATGCATGTGCTGTGGGATGCTCCCAAAAGCTTTCCTATTGGACGCTGGGGAGCGTTCCTGCGCGGACTCCGTTGGTACCGACGATACCCATATGTGAAGACTAAATTCCTGCTGTTCCCTGAGGTCACCTGTTACAGGTGAGTAACTACACTTTCCAGGAGTCCTGATAGACCAGTCCAGGACCTGACCCTTTGTAATCTGTTTTTACAGCAGTATACCTTGCGGGCTTGGTTTTGGCTGTCTCGTACATAGTTGTGCACATTGTTCCCTGTCTTGCAGACTTGGCCATCCTAACAAATTTTTGTATGGCTGTTGTTTTGTATATAGTTTCAATGAGGTTGAAGGAGGTCAGGTTCTGGGTACCGCACATGATTCCACCATGTTAACCCCTTATGCACGCTACAACCACACTCTGGCCAAGCAGTTTTGTGCAAACTGATGCATCACATGAACACTCCTAGTGGCGCATCACTTCTACATTTGCAAAAGCAAGGACTGAGGAAGTGCCGCTGCTCATGCACCAGGAGCAGCTGCCTTGTATGTGGTCTAGTGGAGGAGTTCCCATGATCTCCTCTTGCCTTCAGCTGTGAGGCATAGATTACATTTTGGCTTATAAATTCTGAATGGGGTTAAGAAAACTTTCCAAAAAAAAAATTGACACTTTTGATGCATAATTTTGGTACACCAGTGCTTCCCAAACTTTTTTTACAGTATGATCTCATTTTCTTTCTTTCTTTATTCACAACACTTGATAAACCGCCCAGGCTGAAGCATCAGGGCGGTGTACAATACAAAATGTCAGCTGCTAGAAACAAAAGATGTAAAAGAACGCCAAAAAACGACAGGACAGAGAGAGACAGTTAAATAAGATAGAGATCAGAAAAGGCCCAAGGAGGGACGGGGAGGAGGGGAAGTGGGGGGGGGGGGGGGAGGGGAGAAGGGAAGGGAAGAGAAGGAAATGGAGAGGAATCATGGAGGATGGAGGGCACGACTAGGGGATGAGGCACCATCAGCAGGGGAAGGAAGATCGAAAGCCTGACAGAAAAGGTGGGTTTTGAGGAGGGCTTTGAAGCGGGTATAGGACAGTTCAGTGCGGAGAGGTAGGGAAAGGGAGTTCCATAGGGCGGGCCCTAGGAAGAAAAAGGCGGAACGGCAGGTAGATTCCAGGTGGGCCTGAGTAGGAGAAGGAAGGAAGAGACGGTTACCGTGGGTCGAACGAAGAAGGCGGGGAGAGGGCTGAAGATGAATGATGTTGGCCAGGTACTGGGGGGTGTCAGTGTAAAGAACCTTATGTGTAATGATGAGCAACTTGAAGACAAACCTGAACTTGATCGGAAGCCAGTGTAAAGTGAGGAGACACGGGGACACATGGGAACAGGGGAGGAGGTGACAAGACGGGCGGCGCCATTCTGAGCTAGTTGGAGACGGTGATAATGCCTCTGTATAAGTCTCTGGTGCGACCTCATTTGGAGTATTGTGGGCAATTCGGGAGACTGCACCTTCAAAAAGATATAAGTCGGTGCAGAGGGTAGCTATTAAATGGTTAATGGTCTTCGTCATGAAGCATATGAGGACAGACTTAAAGATCTTAATATGTATACTTTAGAGGAAAGGTGGGATAGGGGCATTATGATAAACACATTTAAATACCTCCATGGCATAAATGCACAGGAGTGTCACTTTCAATTGAAGGCAAGCTCTGCTACAAGGGGACATAGCATGAGAGTGAAAGGGGATAGACTCAGGAGTAATATGTGAAAATATTTCTTTACGGAAAGAGTGGTGGATGTGTGGAATAGTCTCCCAATGGAAGTGGTGGACATGAGGACAGTATCTGAATTCAAAAAAGCATGGGACAAACACAGAGGATCTCTAACAGTAAAAAGAGGACTATTGGATTTGATATGGAAAGGCAGATTAGATAGGCCATGTGGTCTTTTTCTGCCATCATGTTTCTTTGTTTTGATTATCCCCTGGGTTTTCCTGACAATGCGTGATCAGAAGTGAATTGTCAGGCCTTTCTTCCATGTAGTAAGCCTACAGCACCTAGTATTCCAAGGAGATCTCCCACCCAAGTACTAACCAGGCCTGACTCTGCTTAGCTTCCAAAATCAGATGAGATTGGGCTCACTCAGTGTGGCATGGCCATATTACCCATATTGCTCTTCACACTGACACACCCCGATATCTGGCTGACCTCCTTCAGTTCCGCATCTCCCCCCCCCCCCCCGTCTCCTTAGGTCACTCCATGTCCATCGCCTGGCACTTCCCTCAGCATCTCAGGCACGCTTAGAAGAAACACTGCATTCTGCCTTCTTTTTTTTTGGCTTTGCTCTATGCAACTCTCTGCCACTCACCTTATGCTCCGAACTGTCATTCAGGTTCAAAACCATGCCAAAGACTCACCTATTCCAATTTGCCTGACCTCCTCCCTTCCAGCTCTAGCTGACTGTCCTGTATCCTGCTTTGCCTACACCCTCTGCTTCTCTCCTTATTCTGTCCTGTCTGATAGCATTTTTTTCTATTTTCTATACAGCCATTTTTGGAAATTGTAAACTGCTCTGATACCCTAAAATCTAGGGTGGTATATCAACTGTTAATAAAGATAAAGATAGTAACCAAAGCAAATTATTAAGCAAACAATATAAGCAGCACATTTGTTGTTTTTCTTAAAGATTCAATGATATTTATATATAAATCTATGCTTTAAAAAGTAGTCATTTGATGTACTCACCATGCTAGAGATGCACGAGCTTACAAGTTGAAGCACAGTTTCACAAACTCTTTCTGCAGCACAGTCTTTGAGCCATCTGATCAGCCTGCCTCTTTTTAGTTGATGACTGTGGATAGGAGACTTGGGAGGGTGTCAACATGTGTATAGTTGGAATCACTGTGTGTGTGAGTTGATGGGTCTAGGTGTGTGACTGAATAGATCTGAAGATGTGGATGTTTGAGTATGTTATTGAATTGACAGTGAGTATCTGGGTATGGTACTCACTATCAATTCAGTATCTGGGCATGTGGAGTGGAGGAGTAGTCTAGTGGTTAGAGCAACTGCCTAGTATCCAGAAGATCAAGGGTTCGATTCCCACTGGCACTTCTTGCGACCTTGGGCTAATTTGAGACTTTGAGGAGAGGATGACTATATTCTTTCCCCTACACAAAGCTGCTGATTTGACAGCATTGTCAATGATGCATTGAACCCATCCTCAAAACTCATTGTCTGCCTGCAGGAGAGGAATCAACATTAAGACTTTGAAGGGCCTCGACACTGGTTCCTGCCTGGCCAATATCATTCTCCAGTGCATTGGGAAGTGATTGCCTTCCCCGGCCCCCAAAGTCATCTGTGCATTGATGCTTCTAGAGAAGATCTGCCTCCCCTGTGAGGCAGTGGTCAACCCATGCAGAGGCTCAGGTGTCTTTAGGGTATCTTTTGAGTGCATTGGACTGTTCCTGATAATCTGAGTTTGGTCTGAATACTTCTCTGAGGAGAGTTCTCCACTGTTACCCTCAGATCCCACCTCTCCTTACAAGCACCACAAGTCCCTGCCGGAGTTACTAACCTTCCATTATTTTATCAGGGAAATGGCCAAGTCCATTCCATTTCTGTTGAAGGCAGAGGAGAAGCCCAGGGCCGAGGAGTTGGATATCGTTCAGTATTTTGTTACCCCTAAGGAGGTGGTGACAGTGTCCGTGCACTGCATCTTTCGGTGAGCAAGAAGGTTGATTCTATGTATAGAGTCCAGAAGGCTTCTGAGAAGCCACAGCTGCTTGCACCCATTTCACAGTTGTCCAATCCATTCTCAAAAGAGACAGGAGTTCCACGCCTCACTGTTTGGCGCCCCCAGGGAGGGAATCTAAGACACTGGATTCTTTTGGGAGAACGTTTTTCAGAATGCTATGCTCTCATTCCATGTAGCGTCCTACCATCTTTTCCTGGCCATGCACATACGGAACATGATGTGCAATCTGGATGAGTTTGCCAACTTCCTTCCTTCAGAGAAAGTTGAGCAATACCGTACCTTGAAGATTCAATGAAGGAGTGCAGAGAA
Source organism: Ichthyophis bannanicus (assembly GCA_033557465.1). Lineage (NCBI taxonomy): Eukaryota > Metazoa > Chordata > Amphibia > Gymnophiona > Ichthyophiidae > Ichthyophis > Ichthyophis bannanicus. The sequence goes on along the minus strand of CM066034.1, from coordinate 580,017,082 downwards.
TACATTGTCTAAGCAGCATATGATATTTTCTATATGACTTTGAGAGCTTTCGCTATGATTAAGCGCGCCCAGAGACTTTCATTGCTCCAGGCCTCATACCAGTCCAGCATGCAAGAGCAACTCACTGATGTGCTGTGCCGTGGAGAGCATCTCATCAGAGGAAAGGTTCAAGAGGCTGCAACTATGACTAAGCAGCATATTTACACCTTGCAGACCCTCTCCAGACCCACTTCTGACCCAGCCTTCTCATCTAGGAGGTTCTATAGCAGAGGATGATTCTATTACTCTCACAGGCATAGGTATCCTCCTCACTCCTGCTCCTCACAAAGCAGGCAATCTCACGCCTGTCCTAGGTAGCCAAAGATTCAGAAGCCCCATCCAGCATCTCAACCAAAACCAGGGGTTGGGGGTCTTTGACTGACTCCTAGAGAACATAGCCTCTACGCCAGCCCTTCCTCCATTTGGAGGGAGGCTCACACTCTTTGTAGATTATTGGCCCCTTTTAACCTCAGACTCTTGAGTCCTCAAAATAATCCATGAGGGGTACAGATTGCATATATTCAAAATCCTTCAAAATTTCCCATTGAGAGCCCATCCTTTGACCTCTCAACATCAGGACTTACTTCATAGAGTGGAAGAGTAACTTAATGGTTAGAGAGGTGGAGTAAGAACCAGGGAAGCTAGGTTTGAATCCTACTGCTGCTCCTTGTGATCTTGGGTAAGCCACTTAACCCTCCATTGCCTCAGGTACGAACTTGGTTTGTAAGCCCTCTGGGGATAGGTAAAATGCCTAATGTTTCTGAATGTAAGTCGCATTGAACTGTGAAGAATGGTGTGAGCTAAATCCAGTCTAATCCAAATTTAGTTCTTAAGGAACTCTCTACCCTTCAGGCCGCAAATTTGGTTAAGCTTATTCCACCAGGGTAGGAAGGGCTGGGATTCTATTCAAGGTATTTTCTGGTGCCAAAGAAAACAGGGGGATGCCGTTCCATCCTAGATCTGAGGAATCTGAACAAATATTTGGCCTGAGAATAGTTCAGAATGGTTTCCCTGAGCACCTAGCTCCCTTTTCTTTAAAGAGGGGATTGGCTGTGTTCTCTAGGCCTAAAGGACATCTACATCCACATACTGATACATCCTAGTCACAGGAAGTATCTGCGATTCGTCGTAGGAAAACACCATATCCAGTGTTGCTTACTGTCCTTTGGTTTCACTTCTGCTCCTCGAATGTTCACAAAATGCCTTGTGGTGGTTGCAGCATTTCTACACAAACTGAGGAAGGATGTGTTCCCCTACCTGGATGATTGGCTGATCAAAAGCACTACTCAGAAAAGCATTCAAGAATCCGTGCGCTTAGCATCTATGTGCTGGCACTATTAGGATTAATCATAAATTACCCCAAATCAGACCTCAATTAATCACACCTATTGGAATTCATTGGAGCTCTGCTAGACACGTCTCAGGTGAAAGCATTTCTTCTGCAAGATAGGGTCACCCAGTTAGTGGCGGTATGGGAGGGAGTACAACAGAGTTAGCAGACATCAGCAAGAACCATGTTGAGAACGTTGGGCCACATGGCTTTGACGTTCATGTAACACTCTTGGCACATCTCAAAATCAAATTGTCTCAGTGAACACAATCCACTCATAGGCCCAAGGACATACTTTCTTCACTTCTCCTTTCCGGGATTCCCTGTCCTGTTGGACAGATCATTCCAATTTGGCCAAAGGTCTCCTTTTTTTAAATCCAACCCCTATCAAAAGTTACTAACATAGGTATCCAAGCTGGGCTGGGGGACTCACATAAATTGGGAAACTAGTCTACTCAGGAAAGTCTACATCAAATATACAATTTTGAATGCTGTAAAGACTTTCAGAGATCGGTTATCCAACCAAATTATCATGATCCATGTTGGGAAACAGTCAGGATGTGGAACTTTACCGTCTCTCAAGGAATGATGCTCAGGGGCATTTAACCTGCCTGGTGAGATCAGTACTCTGTTACACCCCATCAATCAAGTCCTTTGCCCTCACTGCTTGGATGTTGAAGGGGTAACTCTGCTTGGGACCTGCTGGTTGATGTTGCCACCATCGTCCTTGCTTTGAGAAGAGATTCCATGCAGAGGTCATATGGTTTCAAATGGAGAAGGTTTTCTATCTGGTGAGAGTGTCTAGGACCTGCTCCTTGCTCGTATCCCCCACAAAAATTGCTTGAATACCTCCTACATTTGTCCGAGTCCAGTTTAAAAACCAACTCGATAAGGGTTCACCTCAGAGCAGTTGGTGCGTACCACCATCCTGTAGAAGGTAAACTCATCTGTTTATAGCCTTTTAGTTCGTTTTATGTGGAGCTGGCTTCTTACAAAACCTCCCCTTAAGTCTTCCTCAGTGTCTTGGGACCTCAATGTGGTTTTAACTCAGCTTGATGAAAGCTCCCTTTGAGCTTCTGGATAACTGTGCTATGAAGTTCTTCACCTTTAAGGTGAGCAGAATTAGAAAGCTCCAGGCTCTAGTAGCGGATACATCCTTTACCAAATATTTCAGCGATAGGGTGGTATTGCATGCTTATCCTAAGTTCCTTCCTAAAGTGGCATTGGACTTTCACCTTCATCAGTAACTCAACTATCCAGCATTTTTCCCAAGACCACATGCTCACAAAGGGGAAAGTATTGTACGCATTGGACTGCAAGACAGCTTTAGCTTTCTATTTGGAACACACTAAAGTCCATAGAAAGTCTGCCCTACTTTTTGTTTCTTTTAACCCTATGTCATCAACAAACATTCTTTTTCGATTTGGCTCACAGAATGAATCTTTTTCTCTTTTGCCCAGGCAAATCGACACTTGAAGACCTTGTCTTTGCTCATAGCGTCCAAGCCATGGCTGCATCAGTGGCCCATTTGGAACGGGACTTATGACATGTGTAACACGGAAGATCTGCCCTCTGCCTTAGAAGCACAGAAATCTGCTGTTTGCAGTTTAGATTCGGACAGGCAGGCAAGTCACAAGGTTCCCAGTTACCATAGGCAACGTAAACAAACTCAGACACGAGGTCTGCAGTCACGCCTAGCTAGTAAGCATTCCCCAGCTGCTGATGAGAACGGCTTTCACCTGTGCAAGGGAACGCCCAAGAAGCTGTATAAAAAATACTCAGTGCAGTCAGAGTTAGACTGGCAGGACACGAGAAACTTGCAAGACATGAGAGACTTGCAAAACTCAGAAGAAAGCTCAGAATATTCAGGAAATACAGACACAGAGTCAGAACTGCCTGGAACTTCTAGCAGGAAGCCACAAAGGAATTCACAGAAAGAAACACGGAGAGTTTCCCACAGAGAGGTCAGCTGTAAGAAGCACTTACCTCTGACGCAGCTTGAATTTCCTAAGCACCGGGCTGTGCTGAATGAATGGGAGGCAGTAGCAGGCAAACCGTATGTATCTGAAAAGCATGGCAGCTCGAAGCAGTTACAAGCCCTAGAGAGGGAAAGAAATGCTATTGAAGATGTGTATATGTCTGACCCTGAAGAGTGTGTGCCAGTGAAACCCTGCAAAAGATTTCCAAGAGAGAAATCCTCATATAATAGAAGAGAACAGTGTTATGGCTTACAGCCCAATGTAAAAGGCAGGAAGTTTAAAAGTTTTAAGGATAAAGCTTACCCAGAGAAAGATGTCTCTCCTTCCTGCTATTACAAGTTATATGACAACTATTTGCCCTGCTGTGAAGAAGGCTGTTCAGAGAGCACTGATAGAGATACGGGCCTAAGAAAGGTGCAAACTTTCTGTTCTAATGAAAATACTGTAAATGATAAAGCAAAGTGTGAGCCTATGATTACAGAGGCTGGTTTTGAAAGCCCATGTGATGAAGCCATGGATTGTACGCTGTTGTTATCCGATATGGTTTCCTCCTTATGCTGAAGCCAGGATAAGAGTGCCTCGTGAGTGCTGAGAAAGCTAAGAAGAGACAGCTAGCATATCGGATAAGCTTTATACTGTGATTTATGAGTTCTGTTGAAGCAAGATGCTATGTTTAAGTTTTCTTCAGTTTACCAGAAGTATGGTTGTATCCTGAGTTTTTTGTATTATAACCTTTTTGAAAATCCATCCCCGGGAGGGGAATAAAAATCCTTTTGAAAAACCTGACCACTTGACTCACAACTACAACTTTCTATAAGAAAGGTCAGGCCCAGCAAGTCTGGCTGCTAGCTTATGCCACAGTCCAGTCCCTGCTGGTGACACATGACAGAGATTCAGCAAATCTGTTCTTCAGGATCTGTTTGGGGATTAGAAAATCCAACTCCCCAGGCCCTTTTCTTTCTGTCCTGTGCTGCCTTGTTGCTCCTCTCTGTTGCCTAGTGGCTGTTAAACAAAAATAAATAAATAAATAAAAATAAAACAAAAGTTGTTCTGTTCTCTGGTGTGTGCTAGTTGTGACACTTTGTTCTCCCTATTTGTTTTCAAGGGAGTCAGTAGCTAAAGAATCCCATGCATGAGTATTTATCTTGCTTGTCAACAAAGAAAACAAAGTTGATCACCCATAACAGGTGTTCTGGATTTAGCTGGTAACCAGAGTTAGTAGATAAGACACAGCAGCGGCAAGTGGGAATTCACGCACATGCACGGGGAGAGGGGGGGCAATCCAAAAGTTCCTTGAAGAGCTGGGAGAGGTTCCTGCACGGTACAAACAAAATGCTTTGTAAAACTACCCCTTAAATGGCAGTTTTCAAAAGGTCTAGCAGAGCTAACTAAGATATTTGTAAGATATAGTTTGCACCCTGGGGGATTTAATCAGCAGAGTGGCCAAATATAGCTGTATAATTAACTAGGTGGCTATGTTTATTTTATTTATTTTTATTTATTTATGTACATTCTTTTATATACCGCGCTATTCCACATCAGTGCGGTTTACATGGAACACAAATTTACACATTTCAGTTGGTTGATCTGTGTTTACAATGAACGGGTACATGAACTTGGATCAAAACTTGAGTAACTATTTACATCTCAACAGGCTGGTATTACAACATTCATCTGTACGGCATTGACTAGTTCATTGATGGGGGTGTTGCGGTACTAACTTCCAGGTAGTACAAGAGGAAAAGGTGATGTTTTAATGCTTTCCTAAACTGGGCTAGGTCAGTGATCGCTCGGATGCTGGGTGGGAGGTTGTTCCAGCATCTCGGCGCACAGAATTTGAAAGCCCTGTTTGCTGTTGCCTGTGTGTACTGAGTTATTGCTTTCGGGACTATTAGGGTGTTGACCGTTACTGATCTTCTCAATCTGTTAGGTGAGTTGCTCTGTATGAGCTCTGTTAGGGATGAGGATGAGAGCCCATTGATGGCTTTGAAGGTCAGCAGTAAGGTTTTAAATGTGAGCCTGCCTTGTATAGGGAGCCAGTGGAGCTGTTTCAGGATGGGTGTCATGTGTTCCCTCCTGGATGTTCCCTGGAGAACTCTTGCTGCGGAGTTCATAGCGAGCTGCAGCGGGTGTAGAGTGGATTGAGGGAGTCCCTGCAGTATGGCATTTGCATAGTCAAAATGTGGTAAGATCAACGCCTGATAAATCGTCCAGAAGTCATCAGGCTCAAGAAGGAAGCGTAGGTGCCTGAGAGATCGGATTTTATGGTATACTGCTCTTGCTATATTGCCTATTTGAGTCTTCATGTCTAGTCGCTGGTCTAAGGTGACTCCGAGGTATCTGATCGTGGGTTTGGTAAGAAGGTCTGCTTCCTTGACCCTAAGAAAGGGTGGTGTGATGAAATTTGGGTTCCTTGTGATGAATAGGACTTACGTTTTCTTATGCTGAATTCAAAGATTTTGGGTTAGGAGCCAGTTGGATACTGCGTTAAAACAGTCTGTCAGTGGGGAGAGGTCTGGGTTCTCTGTCGAGAAAGGCATGTAAAGGAGAACATCATCAGCGTATATCAAGCAAATTCACCTTGAAGGACCGGATGATGTCACATATAGACTGCATGTACATCTTGAACATCAACGCAGATAGGGAGGATCCTTGTGGGACGCCTTGGTTCTGGTGGAAAGGTTCAGATGTCGAGGCCTCCGATCGTACATGCTGCCATCTGTCTGCGAGATACGACTTGCACTATTCTAGAGCTGTATCATCACATATCCCCTTCTCCTGAAGGCGTCGCAGGAGGAGCTCGTGGCTTACTGAATCGAAAGCGGCTGCTATGTCCATGAAAATGAGGACACACCCTTGAAGGATGTTGTCAATTCCAGCCATTATGCTACTGAAGAGAGTGGTGAGGAGTGTTTCAACCCCATGCGCCTCTCTAAAACCATGCTGGCAGGGATCAAGCGGGGCAGAAGCTTCAATGTGTTCTTGAATTTGTCTTTGGACATCTTTTTCGATAATTTTGGCCAGAAGTGGTATGCTCGATATTGGTCTGTATGAGTCTGTCTTCTTGGGGTCGAGCTTGCTATTTTTTAGAAGTGGTCTGATGGACATGCGTTTGAGGGATTGGGGGAATGTGCCTGTTGTGAAGGAACGGTCTATGAGCCTGGCTATAAACGGGCTAAAGTCTGATCGTAACTCTTTTATCCAGGACACCGGAAAAGGGTCAGTTTGTGCAGTGGTCGTGTTAAGCAGAGCGATTGTGTCTTTAATTTGTCTTTTGGTAGGTGTGGAGAATCTGGTCAGGGGTGTTAGATATCTAGGCTCAGGTGTGGTGGTTGGTGCTAGGGACTTATTGGTCTGACAAAGCTTTGATTGTAAGTAATCCGCGAAATCTTGAGGGTGGATCTCATTTGGTTGCTCGGGGGCTGGTTCTTTTGTTAGGTTCTTGACCAGTGCGAACAGGTCGTGAGGTTTGTTAAAAGATCGCTTTAGTGTGTCAGAGTGGAATCTTCTCATGCTCACTGTTATTGCTTGGCGGTGCTTCCCCAGTTGCAAGTTATATGACTCTCGGTCATCAGCGGAGTGGGATTTACGCCAGCGTCTTTCCAGCTTTCTTAGGAGGGTGAGAGAGGATTTTAGTTCAGTGGAGTACCAGGCTGTGGTGGCTCGTTTCCCTGGCGGTTTGTTTGCAGGTGGACGTAGAGAAATAGTACTGAGGCTTTCGTTCCAGTTGGAAACCAGCACCTAAGGGTCATGTGCTGTCAAGACTAGGAGTGGGCAGGCTTGGTTTAGGATCATGGTTTTGTCAAAGGCCTTAAACCTCTGGGGTGCTGTTTTAGCGGTGCTGCTGAGCCTCCTGATGTCCTTCTGAGCATTGTTGGTGAAGGGTATTTGGAATAAGATCAGCTTGTGATCAGACCAGGGTACTGCGGTGGTGGACAATATAGGGGTGTTGCTTGAGTTGAAAGTGGTCTGTGGGGCGAATACCAGGTCTAATAGGCCACCTTTCACATGGGTGGTTTCATTAACCAGTTGCCTGTATCCTAATACTTCAAGAGCTTCAAGGAATGCTGAGGCCTGAGCATCTTGCAGGGAGGGCAGGTTAAAATCTCCTAGGACCCAGCTTGATGTGCTTGGGCACTGGGAGTTGGAGGCAAGGTTGATTATTGTTGCAAGGGCCTCTGTGTCCGTTGACGGGACCCTGTATAAAAGGTTGATAGAACAGTGCTTGTTGGTTATAGTGATTGTGTCGAGGGATGCTGCGCTGGTTGCGTCGTTCAGGTGGAACTGGAGGCTTGTTTTAGTGATGGCGAGCACTCCTCCCCCTCGTTTGCCATTTCTATGGCATGTGTACATTGAGAAGTTGGTAGGTAGTAGCTGGTTAAGGAGAACATTGTCATCATTGGTGAGCCATGTCTCAGTAATCAAGAGTATGTCAAGGACATAGTGTGAGATCATGTCTGAGATAACTGGCCATTTCTTGCGTATTGACCGGGCGTTTACGAGGGCACATCTTAGATTCTGCGGGTGGGTGTATACTTCTTTCTTTGCTTTCTCATTGTGTTGTAGTGTTATATATAATAGGTGGGGGTGGCGAGAATGGGAAGCGCCATCTGGTATGTGGTGGGGGCTGCTTGACCACCTCCTCCTATGGTTCTGTAGAATAGGTATTTGATTATGATTAGGAGATAATGCTGTGACATTGCTTAACCATCTGGAGAGGAGGTACAGGGCAACTATGGAAAGGCTTGAAAGGGCCATTATATGTATCCGCTCAGAATTAACGTGGTCAGGGCTCTGGCAAATGTTGGCCTGAGAGAGCGCTAGAGTGTTGGGCAAAGCAGGTTGCGACTGTTAGGGCAGCAAGGGAGGTCTATCACAGGCGAGTACACCGGTAAACGATTACTTGCACTTTGGGTAAATCGGTAAAATAGGTGTGTATGCAATTTAAACAAGTTATAAATCAAGTATTTACAGGCATGGATAGCTGCTTTTAATTAGGTGTTTCTGGTAGCTGTATTTCCATCTGGACAATAAACTACATGTATGTAGCTGTAATTCCCCATTAACTTCAGCTACAGAAACAACAATATACAAGTTTTCATATCTGTGTTTGTTCATATTCTGCTGTCTAAAAGATACAATACAAATGCTATTAAAGTAGGGCGTTTTCACTGATCTGTACAATATTGGTAGAACAGAACTCCCGTGGCTAGACCAATGAGGCAAACCCTACATTGTGGCATGATTGTAAATAGTTACCCCATGTTATCCAAGTTTTAAACACCTGTTCATTGTAAACACACAGTACCCACGGAAATGTGTAGTTCTTTGTTCATTGTAAACCGCACTGATGATGAATAGCGCGGTATAGAAGAGACTGGGAATAAATAAATAAATAAATAACATAGTCTACATTTCTGATGTGAAAGAACAATTATAAAAATATTCAAAGAGAAATTAATGATAAGAAACAAATAATTTCTTGATTACATCTTCACACCTCTTGTCATAGCAAATTGCAACTAGCTGTATTTCCAAACTTGCCTTAACAAGACTCATAAGTTACATATCATTCTCCGGGAACAAGCAGGAAGTCAGTCCTCACATATGGGTGATGTCTGCACCAATGGAGCCTGCACGGATTCACTTCCCAGCTTTCAAAGAAAGTCTCTGGGAGTTAGACAGTGCATGCATGGTCACCTTCCCAACCAAGGGTGCCATCTTACCTCAGTCTTCTTTTTTCTGCGGAGCCCTGCAGACATCCTGTCTGTGTCCCTGGTAAAAGCTGATTTTTTTCCAATTCTTTCATAATGTTTTTGTGCTTCCTTTTTGCCAGTCAATTCCCTGATCACCTTCTCACTGCCCAAGTCCACCCTTACCTCAATGTCGCATTTTGTTTTTTTTCTTTTTTGGGCGCAGGTATTCTCTCTCGCCCTGATGTATTCCCCGCTATGTCTATGGTCAGTGGATTCAAGCAATGTAGCAAATGCCCCCGCATCATGTCCATCATGGACCGCCACAGTTGCTGCATCTGGTGCCTTGGGGTAGAGCACAATGACTCTTCCTGCCCGCTGTTCCTGCAGATGTCAACTAAGAGCTGGAAGAATCGAGAGCAGCAGCGAAAGCAACTGTTTGGCTCAACGGCCCCGGACGCAGGGCCAACCTCGAGTATGGAGTCGCTGCCCTCAGGGACTCTGTGTGGGGTTATGCTTGATCTGAGCCCTAAGGTTGCGGAGCTTCAGACAGGGGATTGTCCTCAGAGGACCTCTCCTGTGTGCTCAAGACATCATCCAAGTTGAAGCTGAAGTCCGATCCTGGCACTGTAGGTAAATCCTTGGGTACCCGGCCACAGAGCCATCACTCCAATGCCAAGGGCGATGGCCAGAAGTGGCCCTCGAAACTGCCCCAGCGGAAGGACACTCCCACTACATTGGGGGATAGACCCCGGTCCCGCAGCGTGATCACCATTGGTGACTCCCCTCTGAGGGACCTGGTTCCAGGCTCGAAGCTATTGAGACCCGAGCTGGCCGCTGCAGAGGGAAAAAGGGTTACGGGAAATACCCTCCATTTCTGGCCTATCAGACTTCCCAACAGGGGCAGCAGGCCAAGGGCCAGGGCATGGCCTCCATAAGCAGAAAGCTTCCTAGCCCCAAAGTGCCCCAGCTGCAGCCTTGGGGGGGGGAGGGGCTTTTGACTCCCTAGGCATAGCCTGTCATCCCCCAGAAGACCAGGGCTCAAAGCATACGGGAGGACTTCTAGTCCACTTTGCCCACCTCTGGCCAGGCATTACCACCGATGCCTGGGTATTGCAGGTAGTGCACTTCGACCAGATGCCTCCTCCCTTCTTTCCAGGGGAGATTCCCATGACCTCCCTGCACAGAGAGAGCTCCTGCAGAAGGAACTTGAGTCCCAGTCGAGGATCGGGCTGTGGAGCTAGTACCTCAGCCCCTCTGGGGCAAAGGATTCTACTCCCAGTACTTCCTTGTCCCAAAAAGGATAGCCATCTATCGACCCATCCTGGATCTGTGGGACTTAAACCACTTTCTGGTCAAGGAGAAGTTGAAGATGCTATTCCATGGAACATTGCTGCCCTATCTCCTCCGGAAAGACTGGCTGTGCTCCTTGGATCTCAAAGATGTCTCTACCCACATCCTGATCCATCCCTGGCACCAATGTTCCCTCTAATTTTCTGTAGGCTGTGTGCGCATAAAATATCAGCTGTGCAGCTTTTGAAGGAAGGTTAAATTTGTGTGCGCCACATAATGACACTCAGAGTTATATACTTTAAAATTTGACTACATGTCAGAATACAGTATGTACACCACATTGATTTTAATCAAATTAAATGAAAATAGACAATTACTAAATGAAGCGGGAAATTTCTAGTAATTACAATCATAACTTTTAAATTTTAAGACGTCTGTGTTGTTTTCTGTCAGAATCAGAGCCATAATTTTTGTGCGCTCTGTTGTAAAGTATGTGCGCTCGCTCGGTGAGGTGTGTGCGCGCACACGCGCACAGCTTAGAGGGAACAGTGCCTGGCACCGTCAATACCTCCGCTTTGTCATCAGAGGTTGCCACTACCAGTACACGGTGCTCCCCTTCAGCCTCTCCTTGGCCCCCAAGGTGTTTACCAAGTACCTGGTGGTTGCCTCTGCCCACCTCTGTTTGCTTAAAGTCTTCGTCTTCCCCTATCTGGACGACTGGCTTATAAAAGCAAGCTTGCCAGAGGATGTATGCAATGCAGCCTGCCACACCATCAGGATGCTGCAGACTTGTGAGTTCGTAATCAACTTTCAAAAGTTGCATCTGCTCCCAACTCAGCACCTGGAGTTCATTGGAGCCCTCCTGAACTCGACACAGGCCAGAGTCTTCCTCTCTCTGGACGAGGCGCAGTGCCTTGGTCCCTAGCAGGAGAGTGCAGAGCTGCTTATTGGCATCCGCCCAGCTCCTGCTATGCCTCTTGGGGCACATGGCCTCGACCACTCATGTGACCCCTCAGGCACATCTCTGGATGTAACAGGCCCAGTAGACTCTGAGCTCTTAGTGGGCACAGGCCATGGACCATTTGGAGGATCCGGTCCGGATCACCCAGCCTCTGGCAGCCTCTTTCGCCTGGTGGCAGAGCCAACTGAACCTCATGGCCGGCCTGCCTGCCCTTCCAGGCCCCTCCAACATGCCTTGTCCTTACTACGGATGCCTCCAAGCTCGGCTGGGGAGCACACTGCAGGGCACTTGGACTCGGGAGGAGAGTGCCCTCCAGATCAATTTTCTGGAACTCTGGACAGTGACAAATGCCCTCCGGGTGTTTCAGGCCCACCTAGCGAGTCAAGTGGTGCTCGTCCAGACGGACCACCAAGTAGAACGTATAACATCAACAAGCAAGGAGGAATAGGCTCATTAACTCCTCTGTTGGGAGGTGGTTCTCCTGTGGAATTTCGCTACGGAGAATGGCATAATCCTCTGGGCAGGTTACCTGCCAGGCCAAAACAATCTGCTTGCAGATTGGCTTAGCAGAGTTCTTTAGCCTCACGAGTGGTGACTCAACCCGGAGGTAGCCAGCTCAGTCTTCCAATGATGGGGGACCCAGACATTGGACCTCTTTGCCAGCCCCGAGAATGCGCAGCTGCCACGCTTCTGCTTACGGAGGCCGGTCCCATGCCAAATGATGGCGGATGACTTTATCCTGCAGTGGTCCGGGAGCTTTCTGTATGCATACCCACATACTCCCCTGTTTCCCAAAACCTTGCTTAAGGTTCAGTTGGATGGGGCCTCCATAATCCTCATTGCTCCCGGTGGCCCCAATAGCTCTGGTTCCCCCTGCTCCTGCCACAAGCGGCCCTGATATCTCAGGACCCGGATCTGCTCTCACAGGAGAACAGGACCCTTCCCCATCCTAGCCTCCGGGCCCTCGCCCTGATGGTGTGGATGCTGAGAGACTGGCCATAGCACACCTCTGCCTCTCCAGAGAGGTGGAGGACATTCTACTGGCATCGCGCAAGGATTCTACACTCCGTGTATGCCTTCAAGTGGTGTCAATTCTCCGTCTGATGCTCAGACAAGAATCTCAGCCCTTTCTCTTGCTTGGTGCAGGACATCCTGGAATATCTCCTGCACCTCTCCCGGACTGGGCTAAAGTCCAGTTCTTTCAAGATGCACCTCAGCGAGCTAGTGGCACATCATCAACTTGTCGATGGCCAACCCGTCTCTGTACACCCGCTGGTGGGCCGCTTCATGAGGGGACGTCTCCTCTCACAGCCCCCCATGTACCCACCATCAGTAGCATGGGACCTGAATATCATTCTTGGGAAACTGATGGCTCCCCTATTTGAGCCTCTTGCTACATGCCATCTCAAGTACTTATCATGGAAAGTAGTTTTCCTGGTGGGGCTCACTTCAGCCAGAAGAGTCAGTGAGCTGCAGGCATTGGTGGCTCACTCCTCTACAACAGGTTCCACAAAAACAGGGTCATTCTCTTGACACACCTGAAATTCCTGCTAAGGTGTAAGTCTATTTTACACACTAAAAAAAGGCTGTTATAAAATTGCCTGACCACATGCATGTCCAAAAACTATGCGCATGGAAATTGTGCCCCTACTTTTCATTCCCAAGGGTGTACGTTACATGGAACAAAGGTGGTGTTGCAGTGTGCATAAGTGTTTTATAAAATGCTATGTACACGCATAGAGTATTCATGCAACTTTACGAGGTGTGACAAAAAAGAAACGAGACTGTCCCATAAATGTTTTATTACAAAATCTAGAGAGAAATTACGCATTGTCCCCTTCAAAGTAATCCGCCCCCCCCCCCCGAGTTAATGCACGTCTGCATTTGCTTCCGCCATGTATGGAAGCACTTGGTAAACTCCTCCTTGAGGTCCCTCAGCTCCCTCGTCATAGTGGCCTTGATCTCTTCTACAGAGGCAAAATTAGTTCCTTTGAATACAGTCTTCAGCCTGGGGAAGAGCCAGAAGTTGCATGGTGCAAGATCTGGGGAATAAAGAGGATGGTCGAGAGCTGTGATCTGTTTGTTGGCCAAGAACTGCCTCACACTGAGTGCAGTGTGTGCGGGCGCATTGTCATGGTGGAGCAGCCACGACTTCTCTCTCCACAGAGCCCGCCTGCTGCGCCGAACCCGGTCATGGAGGCGATTGAGGACCTGCTGGTAGAAGTGCTGGTTGACTGTCTGACCCTCAGGCACAAACTCATGATGGACCACCCCCTTCTGGTCAAAGAGTGTGATCAGCATGACCTTAATCCTTGATTTGGACATGCGTGCCTTCTTGGGTCTGGGTAGCAGTCGAGTCTTCCACTGCAGGCTCTGTCTCTTGCTTTCAGGGTCATACTGGAAGGCCCAAGTCTCATATCCTGCGATGACTTGGCCAACGAACTCTGGATCTTCTCTGATCTTCTCTAGCAAGTCTCGACAAACATTGACCCGGTGCTGCTCCAGGTCATCAGATAAAAACTTGGGCACCATCTTGGCGTACACCTTCTGCATCCCCAGCTCCTGCACCAAGATGGTCCACACTGACTCCCTGTTCAGGCTGAGCTCCTCAGCTATCATCCACACCGTCAATCTGCGATCACTCCGTACCAGCTGGTTCACTCTGTCAATGTTCTCAGCCATCTTTGGCGTGGAAGGCCGTCCTGACTTGGGGTCATCCTCCACTTCCTCGCAGCCAGTCATGAAATGTTTGTGCCAATCGAAGACTCGTGGCCTTGACATTGCATCTTTTCCATAAGCCTTTGGAGAAGTTGGAGACACTCAGTTGGGCACTTCTCCAACTTAAACAGAAATTTCAAGTTGATTCTTTGCTCCATATTTCTGCCACCTCCAGTTGCATGAAAAAGCGATGGAGCAGTGTGCTACAAAAAACCTGAGAAAGATGAAAAATATTATAGCAGAATATTGGCGAGGTGTTGCACAACACAGTGACATAAGCAGTTAGCCAAATGGCATTGAGTCATGGGCGTGGCTGCCACAGTCTCATTTCTTTTTTGTCACACCTCATATACCTTTTTTGGATCTGGTATAAATTTGTACACTGGTATTTGTGTGCTATTGGGTTAGATCTGGGAGCCTATTTTATAAAAGCACCTAGATGGCTGTGTTGCCTATATAAATAGGCTTAAAATAGTAGCCTTTCTGAACTTTTCACTTAGATAATAAAATCAGGCCCTATAGTCATAGGTTTTCCTAGGGATGGAGAAAAGGGTGGAACAGGAGCAGGATTTCCACTTATACATGTACTTTATAAAATATGTGCATATGCACCCTTTCTTTCCAGCACATACCTCAGTGCTTATCAGAATTTCTTTGGTTGCAATCACATTTTAGCGACCACAGAAAGCATGTGACCCCTGAGGCCTACCTTGAATCCATGTTGCTGCTTCCTGCACTCCTGTAGTCTTGACTGTGACACTGCTGTCATCCTCCCACCTTCTGTGGAGCCCATGCAGGTCTAGTTATAGTGTGGGCCAGATTGTGTGAGCCCATTTGGGGTCATGACTCACAGTTTAGGAAGCTCTGATGTACACAAGGCAATTATACCTTCCTTGGAACAGATATAAATATGTGCATCTTCTTTCTCTGAGGTAATTTTAGAAAGGCACATAGGTGCATATATTTCCTTTATAAATTATACACTGCCATAGTTTCCTATGACTTTACAGTTAAAATTAAGGACCTCAGTATATACGAGTGAAGTAGCTTCAAGCAAGCAAGCCCAGAAAACCAGGCTAAAGAGCCAGAGTCATCTGTCCCACATACAACAGTTCATATCATCCTATTTTTCAATATAGGTCCATCTGGCTCACTAAAAAAAATGTCCCTGTTATCTAATAACAGTTCACTTAACCCTTAGGGTATATCCAAATAAGTTCAAATAGACCCGCGCCACACTGCAGGCATATCAATCATCCATTCGATAGATTAAACTGTGGTAGTGTATGGTACACTTGGCGTATGAGTTTCCTGGAAGCTAAGCAAATTTTAGACACATTTATGATTGTGTGTCTTGATGGTCTAGCCACTTGCTAGAAAATTACCTTCTAAGTGTGCAAGTTGTGCATTTTCAGTTAGTAATGAACCACAAAACCTCACAGTTAATGAAGGGCAGCAATGTCCGAGCAGCCTGCTGATACTTGGCTCAATAGCCCCATTTATCTGAAGTATGAATAATGCAAGTACAGATTTCCAGAGAACATAAGGAGTTGAACTCCTGTCATGGCTGAGTGAGCCAATGGTCAATGATGGATATGTAACAGTGGAGGTAGATCCATATTACTTCAACCAAAGACATAGGCCAGTGTTTACCAAACCCTCAGGTTTCTGTTGCTTGAAAAGCGGTTGCTGACATACCATATTTAAATAATGTTTAGTGATAACATTAAAAAAACTGCATTTTGTGGGTGGAGCCTTAGAACACTTTGCTTCTAGTACTGGCATTGCCAAAGAGTTTGTTGGCTATTGGGTCTATTCTGTCCCGCGAATAGCGGGGATGGACGTCCCGTTGGGAAGTCCATCCCCGCTATTCGCCCTCCTGCCTTCCCCTGCAAAAGCCTCCCCATACGAACAAAGAATTTGTATGGGGAGGTTTAGGCGGGGGCGTTGCAAAGGCAGAGTTAGGTTGGGCAGTGGGGTGTCCATGACCCCGGACATACAGGGCCAATTTTGAAGTCATCCCTGTATGTCCGGGGTTGTCAAACTAGATGGGGGATGGCAGGCCCGGGCAGCGCCAGTGAGGTGAGGGGGTGAAGGGGGTTCTCCGCAGCCCGACCCTGGCCATGGAAGGCCAGATCGGGGGTCAGGCTGCGGGGAAAGGAAAGTGTGATTGGCAGCTAGGGACCCGCGGTGCCATGGCAGTGAGATGCTATGTCACCGCGGCTCCGTTCAGGAGCCTGAGTTAGCCGGGCATAGGTCTGTACAGGCAGGCCAATCGGAATCGGGTCCCAGCCTGCATGTACAGACCCTAGACCTGATTCTGATCGCGCGGGGCACGTCTAGCCCCTGTGGGATCAGAATCTGGTCTACCTCTGTATATCCTGATTTAAGTCGGGTGCACAGGGGCCTGTGCACACATATTATAATGTGTCTCTACATATTTTGCCTTTTGCTTCTGAAAAAAGCTGTAAATGTTGCTTTGGAAGGTGAGGAATAACAGCAACCTGACCTTGAACAACTGTGTATGCACCTTCAGCCTACACTTGCCTAAGTCACCAAAAATCCTCCATTTCCTTTCTTTCAGTCCTCCATTTGCCTCTGAGCTCCTCCTCTTCTCCCCCAGCTATCCATCCCCCATCTCTGGCCATTCCTTCCCTTTTAGCCTTCCATCTTTCTCTTGAAAAAGCCCAGTTCAGTATGAAACACTATGTTTGTGGTGTGTTTCTGCCTGCCTGACCTTTTGGATCTCAGTAATCTCCAGGAACAAGCAGGAATAAGTCCTCACATATGGGTACGTCGGTACCGACGGAGCCCGTGCGGGAAAGCTCCCCAGCTTCTTAGAATAGAAGCTTTTGGGACCTCCCACTGCACATGCGCACTGCCTTCCCGCCTTCCTGAACAGCTCTCCTCAGTTTCTCTTTTTCCGCGGAGCCAGCAGGTCGTGTTCCTGTCACCGCTGAAGAAATTGTTATTTTATTTGTTTCTTTAGACCGCGTACCTGCCTTCCCCATACCGATACCGGTATCGCCGGTCTTTTCTTTCTTTCTTTAAAAAATTATAATTCTTTTTTCTTATTTTTTAGCTTTTTGGTCACTTCAGAGAGGCCTCTCGGCCTACTCAATTTCTCCTCATGGAGAAGCCAGCCCCTGGATTTAAGAAGTGTACCAAATGTAATGCTGTTATTTCAGTCACAGACACCCATGACTGGTGTCTGAAATGTTTGGGGCCTGACCATTCCATACCGGACTGCCCTTCTTGCTCCCACATGTCTAAACGTGGGCTGCAGAACCGGGCCAACAAATTCCATGTGCTGTTTGCTTCAGAGAATACAGCATCACAGTCATCCAGGTCTTCTTCTCCGGATGGATCTCAGGTAACCAAACCTTCTGTGGGCAAGTCCTCAAAGAGCAAATCTCCTTCAAAGCATCGAGAGGCTCTTAGCTTAGAACTTGAGGACCCTGCCCCAGCCAAACAACCCCGGCGGGAAGTCCAACTTCCAAAAACGCCAATTCAGGGGTCTCAGGTTGATATCGATGCTACGGCCTCGACAGATCACCTGTTAGCCTGCTCTGGGGTACCGGGTCACTCCGGTACCGACATCCAGGCAGCTATGGCGTCCATGGGCGATACTGTACAGTCCATGCAGCAGGCCGTCATGGCTTTCATTAAAGCTGCAACGCCATCGGTTCCGCTTTCAGCGGTTCCGGGCCCGATACCGGTATCGTCCGCCATGCCGGTATCGAGGCCGTCCACCTCTAAACGCAAGTCGGTACCGTATGGGCTTTCGCTCCATACCGGTTCCATACCCGATACGCCCGATATCGATACCGATCGGTACGCGTATCGTGCGTTAGAGGAAAGCACCGATTCCTCTGAGGATTTTCACTCCTCTGATGATTCTGCTGAGTTTTCACTCAACTTACCTGAGGAGCCCTCTTCTCCTAAAAGGAGAATGTCCCCTCCAGAGGATTTGTCCTTCCAGGACTTTGTTTTAGATATGGCTACAGCCCTTTCTATTACCACATCCTCTGAAAAGGAACCCAGATCCAAAAAACTGGATATTTTGGGATACTCAAAGGCCCCTAAGGAGGCAGTTACCCTGCCTATCCATGAAATCCTTCAAGAACAACTGATGGATTTCTGGGAAAATCCTTTGACTTTGTCTCCTTATTCCCGTAGGTTGGACACCATGTATAGGGTCCCTCCTTCTCCTGGTTTCCAAAAGACTCAATTGCCCCACCACTCTATTGTGGTGAAGTCTGCAATGAAGAAGATTAGGAGTACCAAAAGGCACTCTTCCACCCCTCCAGGACGGGAATGTAAGACTTTGGACTCTTTTGGTAGGAAAATTTTCCAGGCTAGTATGCTTATAGCCAGGATTAATTCCTACAGTCTCTATATGGGCATGTTCCTGGAGGAACTTGCCAAAAAGGTGCGGCATTTTGCCCCCTTTATCCCTGAGGATAAAAAGCAGGGATTCCTTTCCCTAGTGAAACAACTCTTAGAGGTTTCTAAGTTCTCTAATAGGGCAGCATATGATTCCTTTGAGGGAGCCAGTAGGGCTTCGGGCATTGCTATTGCAGCCCGACGTCTTGCTTGGCTCCAGGCCTCTGATCTGGAACCTTGGGTTCTAGATGGCTTACGGAATCTGCCCTGTACAGGTGAGAACTTATTTGGGGAAGAGTGGCAAATCAAAGCCACCCAGATGGATGCTGAAAATGCCACCTTGGAAAGACTTTCAAAGTCCACTTCAATTCCTACTAAGAAAAAGTCTTTTAAAAGGCCTTACTATAAGAAGGCCAGAGTTGCTTCAAATACTGGCCAGCAGTCTTCTCAACCTCGCTATACTGCTAAGCGTCAGCAATCCAAACAAGCACGAGCTAAGCCTGCAGCAGCTACTGTAGCTCAGCAGGCTCCAACCCCTCAGGGGTTTTGACTTGCTCCTAGGGAACTTGCCACTTCTGGTTCTAACACAACCAGAACCTCTCACCATACCCGGAAGGTTGGTTCACTTTGCTCCCAGATGGGAACAAATCACAACAGAACAATGGACCCTCTCTATCATTCGAGAGGGTTACAAACTTCATTTCTCCAGCCTTCCTCCCCATCATATGGTGAGACCATTCAATTCTCCCCCATCTCTCCTAACCCTGTTGGGTCAAGAGGTTTCCTCTCTTCTTGCCCAAGGGGCCATAGAAGAGGTTCCTCTTCCTCAACAAGGGTCCGGTTTCTACTCCCCTTATTTTCTCATTCCAAAGAAGACAGGGGGATTCAGACCAATCCTAGATCTGAGAGAATTGAACAAATTTCTCTTCAAGGAGAAATTCAAAATGCTGTCTCTCGGCATTCTCCTTCCTTACCTCCAGGGTCAGGACTGGCTTTGTTCTCTAGACCTACAGGATGCGTATACACATATACTCATCCATCCATCCCACAGAAAGTATCTTCGCTTTCTGTTTCAGGGAAAACATTTCCAATACAGAGTACTCCCCTTCGGTCTAGCCTCTGCTCCAAGAGTATTCACAAAATGCATGGCAGTCGTAGCCGCATTTCTAAGAGGCATGGGAATCTTTGTCTTCCCATATCTGGACGACTGGCTCATCCGAGCTCCAACTCAGTCACAGGCCCAGATTTCCCTGGACCACACAAGGAGCCTTTTGCAGTATCTGGGACTGGTAGTAAACCTTCCCAAGTCCCAACTCATCCCTACTCAATCTCTAGAATTCATAGGGGCCCAGTTGGACACCATCACTGCAAGGGCCTACCTTCCACATGTTCGAGGCCAGCGCCTCCTGAGTTTGGCCTCCCAAGCTCAGTCCAGCACTCACTTGACAGCCAGGGAAATGCTACGCCTACTGGGTCATATGGCCTCCACAGTGCATGTGGTGCCTTATGCTCGTCTTCATATGAGAGCAGCTCAATGGACCCTGGCCACTCAGTGGACTCAGGCGTCAGGAGCGCTCTCAGACCAAATACAAACCTCCGATCGTCTGTTTTGGTCCCTCCACTGGTGGACTTCCACCAAGAATCTGTTGTTGGGGGCTCCATTTCAACCATTGCTACCCCAAGCAACCCTCACAACAGATGCCTCCCAAACAGGGTGGGGAGCCCATCTGCAAACTCTCTCCACTCAGGGCACTTGGTCTCTACAGGAGACCACCCTTCATATCAATCTTCTGGAACTGCGAGCAATTTACCTTGCCCTCAAGGTCTTCCACTCCCTCCTAGCCAACCTCACTGTCCTAGTTCAGACGGACAATCAGGTGGCCATGTTTTACATAAACAAACAAGGAGGGACGGGCTCTCTGTCGCTTTGCAACGAAGCTCTAAGACTATGGGCCTTCGCCAGAGAGCATCAGATTCACCTGCTAGCAGTGTATCTCCCAGGAGTTCAAAACTCTCGGGCAGACAGGCTCAGTCGAGTTCTGCTGCCACACGAATGGTCCCTACATTTGGACCAAATAAACCGAATCTTTCAGGAATGGGGGACCCCGGACATAGACCTCTTTGCAAGTCCGTGGAATGCCAAACTTCCCCGGTTCTGTTCCAGAACTCCGTGTCAGGGAGCTCAGGCTACGGACGCCTTTCTCCTGAATTGGAATCAGGCATTCCTATATGCCTTTCCACCCATTCCTTTGATTCCCAAGACTCTGTTCAAACTCCAGAGGGATCATGGAACTATGATCCTCATAGCTCCACGCTGGCCACGCCAAGTGTGGTTCCCTCTACTTCTACAGCTCTCCCAGGGATCCTACTTGGATCTGGGAGCTGCGCCAGACCTCCTGTCTCAGGAGGAGGGACTTTGTGGCACCCAAACCCCAAATCCCTTCACCTCAGTGCTTGGTTACTGAAGGCTTAAGCCTTCAAGACTTTCATCTTTCCCAACCAGTGAAAGATATCCTTTCTGCCTCTAGGAAACCCTCTACCAGGCGTTCCTATGCTTTCAAATGGAAACGTTTTTCCATTTGGTGTGCTCAGCAGGGTCTTGACCCTCTGGCACTTCCTTTGAATTCTCTTCTTGATTATCTCCTGCATCTATCCAATGCAGGCCTCAAGACGAATTCGGTAAGAGTCCATTTAAGTGCTATTGCAGCATCCTTGAAACATATAAATGGACAACCTATCTCCTCTCATCCTCTTGTTGCAAGATTCATGAGAGGCCTGACTCTCACTAAACCTCCCATCAGACCACCCCCGGTCGCATGGGATTTGAATCTAGTGCTCGGTCAACTTATGAAGCCACCTTTTGAGCCAATGTTTTCCACCTCCTTGAAATTTCTTTCCTGGAAGGTCATCTTCCTCATTGCAGTCACTTCGGCTCGCCGCATCAGTGAGCTGCAGGCTTTAGTGGCTAATCCACCTTACACAAGATTTCATCATGATAAGGTGGTCCTTAGGACGAATCCCCACTTTATGCCTAAAGTGGTCTCGCCTTTTCATCTTAATCAAGAGGTATATCTACCTGTCTTTTTTCCAGCTCCTCATGCATCCAATGCAGAGAGGAACCTTCATACTCTGGATTGTAAGAGAGCTCTCGCTTTTTACCTTAATAGGACTCAGCCACATCGAAAGTCTTCTCAACTTTTTGTGGCCTTTGATCCTTCCCATTTGGGACTTCCAGTCTCCAAGCGTACACTTTCCAATTGGATTGCTCAGTGTATTTCTTTTGCTTACCAGAGCAAAAACATTTCTCTGGAAGGCCATGTCACTGCTCACAATGTGAGGGCCATGGCAACTTCTATGGCTCATCTGCACTCTGTTTCCATAGATCAGATCTGTCGAGCCGCTACCTGGGCCTCGGTTCATACCTTCACAGCCCATTACTGTTTGGACAAGGACTCCCGCCGGGATGCCTTGTTTGGCCAGGCTGTCCTCAAGCACCTGTTCCATTCCTAAACAACTCCTGCCCACCTTCCCAGAATGGATGCCTGAGATCCATACGAAGATGGCGAACCTTTACAGGGGATCCCATGCATCTAAGCTAGGGAGTCCCCATATGTGAGGACTTATTCCTGCTTGTTCCTGGAGATAGCACAGTTACTTACCTGTAACAGGTGATCTCTGGGAACAGCAGGAATTAGTCCTCACAACCCACCCACCTCCCCTAGGAGTTGTATCTTTTATCTATCTATCTTCCTGTCCTCTCTCTGTTGACTCAGCTATAAACTCGAAACTGAGGAGAGCTGTTCAGGAAGGCGGGAAGGCAGTGCGCATGTGCAGTGGGAGGTCCCAAAAGCTTCTATTCTAAGAAGCTGGGGAGCTTTCCCGCACGGGCTCCGTCGGTACCGACGTACCCATATGTGAGGACTAATTCCTGCTGTTCCCAGAGATCACCTGTTACAGGTAAGTAACTGTGCTTTCTAATCAAACATACATCAAGTTTACAAGTAAAACTTTGAACGTCTGTTCTTTGCTGGGATTTAGGCAGCTTGTATCATTTTCCTTGAACTGTTAACTACACCGTATCCTGCATCACTTCATTTTTTTCATATTTATGCTTGTGGTATCTTAAGCAGATTGCTATTAGGACTGGTTAGAGTTTTAGTTTCTATGGTTATGTGGGTCTCATATTTCTCCAGTTTCTCTGGAGTTGCATGGGGTTATATAGTTGTTGCATTACCTATCTTACCAAGGAGAAGTTTATTTACAAATTCTTATTCTTTATACCCCTGTCTTCACTCCTTCCCCAAAACCCTTAGTTATCTGTTCCCTCTTTGCTGGACTATTTGCCCTAGTTTCACTGGTTTTCTTTTGTGATATTTAATTTCTGCATTTTATTTTCAGATGAAGATGAAAAAGCTATAGCACACCTGGAGAACCTCAACAAGAGTATGACTGGGGAGCTCAAAGAAACTAAGAAAGACCTTAGCTGCTTACAAGGACGCTTGCAGGCCTCCAAAGTGAAAAATGTCTGTTTTGAAGAGCAACTGAATAAGAGCATGAGAAGCTTGTCTGCAGCCATGAAGGAGATCCAGGATGCTCTGAAAAAGGTGAAACACTGCAATCTGTTGACCCCTGAGCAAAATAGCAGCATAGCTGGTTAGGATGATTCTTAACCAGTCAGAGATCTCTATCATAAACTGCAATTCCTGCACTTAGTAAAAACAATAGGAAGGAAGGAATAAGAAAAGTATAACCCCCAAGCTTTTGGCTGTCAGGACTGGATGAAGAGATGATTGTATTCATTTCTCACAGGAAAAAGAAATTGGAGGATAAATGTAGCCTCTTTGATGAATTTTAATGGTTTGTATGTGATGGTATTTTATGTAGTTGGAATGTATTTACCTCGTCATAATCCACATTGGATTGGGAGTTGATCCTTTGAAAGCGGAATTCAGTTATTCATTTCCTGGGCCCTATGTTCCCTCAACTGTCATATGAACACTGTTGACTCATGTGTTCTTCAGCTGCTTGTGGGCCTTGCATTCAGTTAGCCTGGTGGTCTCTGCCCTCCTTGTTGCTTGGGCTGTGTCTTCCTGTAGTGGAACAGTTTATGAAGAAAGCTTGTGCCACTGCATTGTCCAGGTTGCATCTGTTCTATAATGCAGTAGCAACATAGAAACATGACGGCAGAAAAAGACCACATGGCCTGTCTAGTCTGCCCTACTATCAACTACAATAGTGCCTGCCCTTTTTCCCTTTAGAGATCCTCTGTGTTTGTCCCATGCTTTTTTGAAATCAGATACTCTCCTTGTCTCTACCACCTCTACTGGAAAACTATTCCACTCATCTGCCACTCTTTCCATAAAGAAATATTTCCGCATATTACTCCTGAGTCTATTCCCTTTCACTCTCATCCTATTGTCCCTTCATGAAAAATTTGCACTGCTACTGCCTGTGTTGTACTTGTTCTGCAGAAGGACAATGTATGATGAATGTTTGCATTGCTGCTGTTCTGTGATAGTGTGTGTGTAGGGAAGCTGATGCGGCTACTGCCCATGTTGTACCATATCTGTGATGGGGGAGGGAGGGAGGGAGGAAGCTTGTACTAATGCATTGCATATTATATCTGTTCTATAAGTAGTTGAAACATGAAGCATTACCTAGATAAACAGAGCCGGCCAAAGATTTGGTTTAGGGTGTTGGCACCCCAGGCAATCCTTAAGTTTATTCTTGCCTGGCTGTCAGAATCTATTGTTTAGCTTTGAATGCCTTGCACTTTGCCGCCACCAAACACACACATAACCCCCCTTCCCCCCCCCTCGCCCCGAAGCTGCCACCCTAGGCAACTACCTAGTTTGCCTGATGGTTGGTCTGGTCCTGTAGATAAGGACTATAAAAGCCATCTTGTTTTCTCTGTTTACCTGCTATTGCAGTACCGTAAAGCCAGTTAGCTCTGACTTTCCATTCACTTCTTTGCTATTAAAGAGTCTCTGTGCTTTCTTGAATTGTTTTGCCATGACTTCCACAGGGAGAGGCTTCCATCTGTTAGTGTTAGATTCAAATTTATTACAAAATTTAAAACTAGAATAAATTTTAAATTAAATTAGTAGGCACTTCTTCATGTGACAGTACTGGACCAGTACCCCAAAATAGGATGAAGAACATTCTCCAAGACCAAGCAGGAAGTCAGTCCTCACATATGGGTGACGTCGGCGCCGACGGAGCCCCTGTGCGGAGCATTTCCCCAACTTTCAAAGAAAGCCTTTGGGAATGTAGCGCACATGCACGGTCCCCTTCCCGCCCAAGGGTGCCATCTTGCTCAGTCTTCTTTTTTCCGCGGAGCCCGACGGACGTGTTTCGTTTTCACCCGAGGAAAAAGTTGATTTTGTTCTGCATGGACTTGTTTTCTTCGGTTCGACGCTGGTTTCCTTTTCCCGCCTGGGCCCGATACATCAGTGCCGAGCCCAGACTTCTTTTTTCGGTTTTTGTCCTTCGTGACTAGCGTACGCGCCATTTTTTCTGTTTTCACTGGCAGCCCTGTCTTTTGACCTCGCAGGGGCCCTTTTTCCCCTGATGGCTGCCAGCGGGTTTAAAAAGTGTGATCGGTGTAAGAAACTTATGTCTCTCGCTGACACACATGACTGCTGCCTCCGGTGCCTCGGACCCGATCATGACCCGATGATCTGTGACCCGTGTGGTAAAATATCCTCGAAGGCGTTGAGGAGTCGGCAGCACCAAAAGGAAAGAATCTTCTCTGACTCCGCGTCCGGACGGGCCCGGACTTCGTCAAAGGCCTCGACGTCTCGGGACTCCGGCCCCGAGCAGCGCCGAGGCTCCTCTGAGAGGGGGTCTCCCTCGTGGGAGCATCGCAAGAAGAAAAAACCCGCAAGGGCAGCGTCGGTGGATGCACTTGGCTTCTCGAGGGCCAAGTCGCATAGCCCCGAGTGCCGTCCCGGGTCTTTGGAGTGGGAGAGGCCTGCAAAACAACCTTGTGTGGAGATGGAGTCTCCGGGTCACGTGAGTACTGTAGTCCTTGTGGACTCTCCTCCGGGGGAGCCGACGTTGGGCCCAACACCGTCGGGGGCCCAAGTCAGGAGTTGCTGAGTCTCCTGAGCTCGGACTCAGGTTGATGGCCTTGGAGTGCAGCTTGGCTGCCTTCATGGAACAGCAGCGGGCACTGATCGCCGGTCTCACCGGTGCATCTGCCCCGACCACCGGGACATTGACGTCCAAATTGACCCGGAGGCTGAGCCGATCCTCGAGTACATGCGTGCTCGAGTTGATCCTTGGCCAAAGTCTCCCTCAGCCTCCCACTCAGGACCGAGGTCGTCGACACCGGTACCCTCGGCGCCGGAGGCAGATGGCATCGGTGCCTGCCCGACCGGGGCCGCTTGATTCCTCCTCCAAGGGGTCCGGCTGGGAAACAGAGGATGAGGAGTCACCACTGTTCCCTCTAAGCTGTGCGCGTGTGCGCACGCACACACCTCGCCAAGCAAGCACACATACTTTACAACAGAGCGCACAAAGATTATGGTTCTGATTCAGATAGAAAACAACACAGACGTCTTAAAATTTAAAAGTTGTAATTGTAATTACTAGAAATTTTCTGCTTCATTTAGTAATCATCTATTTTCATTTAATTTGATTAAAATCAATGTGGTGTACATACTGTATTCTGACTTGTAATCAAATTTTAAAGTATATAATTCAGAGTGTCGTTATGTGGCACACAAAAATTTAACCTTCCTTCAAAAGCTGCACAGCTGATATTTTATGCGCACACAGCCTACAGAAAATTAGAGGGAACATTGGGAGTCACCCGACACCTTTCGGACTCGTTGTGTCCCATCGGACTCGCCGGAGTCCGAGCCTCGGAGACAATCCCCACCGGTTCTCGGACTTCGTGCGGGATATGGCCAAGGCCTTGGCCTTGGCCTTCCCCGTGGATCCCGAGGAGGAGCCTCGAGTGGAGGAGCTCAAGGCCCTACAGTATGACTCTCCCCCAAAAGGAGGCCTTTACTGTACCGGTTCCTCCGATGCTGGAACGGTTGTTCTTCCGCATGTGGGAGGCGCCGGCCTCGACGCCGGTTTTGAGCAAGCGGGTCGATTCCATCTATCTAGGAAAACCTCTGCCCCTTCTCAGAAGAAGAAGGGCTCGGGGAAAAAGACCTTTTACCTGAGGAAGTCATCTGCCTATAAACAGTACTCTCATTATCAGGCCTCTGTAGCTCCCCAACAGGGTCAGCAGGCCAAGGGGCAGGGACATGGGCCCCGTAGGCAGAAAACCCCCAAGCCACCAACTCCGGCTCCTGCACAGCAGGGAGCGTGGTTTTGACTCCAGTGGCATAGCCTCTCCTCCTCAGCTGGCCCCTATCAGCACAGGAGGCCGGCTGGCCCTGTACACCCACAGGTGGCCAGCCGTAACAAGGGATACCTGGGTACTAAGTATAGTCCAAAAGGGCTATCTCCTCCACTTCCACCAGGTACCCCCCTCCTATTTTCCAGGGGAGCCTCCAAGACTCCCTCTGCACAGGGACTTACTCCTGCAGGAGTTAGCAGGTCTTGTAAAGGAACAGGCAGTGGAACCGGTGCCCCACCACCCGAGGGGTCAAGGCTTCTATTCCAGGTACTTTCTAGTACCAAAACGAACAGGAGGCCTCAGACCCATCCTAGACTTGCGGAATCTAAACAAGTTCCTGGAGAGGGAAAAGTTCAAGATGCTTACCTTTGGAATCCTGCTGCCCTACCTCCAGCAGGGAGATTGTCTATGCTCCTTAGATTTAAAGGATGCTTATACTCACATCCTCATTCATCCAGACCACAAGACAATATCTCAGATTTGTCGTAGGAGGAAACCATTACCAGTACAGGGTCCTGCCTTTTGACCTGACCTCCGCTCCCAAGGTATTCACCAAGTGCTGGCGGTGGTGGCGGCCTACCTCAGGGTTCAAGGCCTTTTTGTCTTTCCATACCTGGATGACTGGCTTATCAGGGGTCAGTCCCCACAAGAGGGCCAATCAAGCCACCCTCTGCACTGTCACTCTGCTGCAGCATCTGGGCTTTGTTATAAACTTCGCAAAGTCCACTTTGCACCCTTCCCAGAACATGGAGTTCATAGGAGCAAGACTGGACACCCTTCAGGCAAAGGCCTTTTTGCCCATAGACAGAGCACACAGGTTGATGGATCTGGCCAGTCAGTTCCACAGCAATTCTCTGGTCTCCGCCAGACAATTCCTGAGGCTCTTAGGCCACATTGCTTCCACAGTCCATGTGACTCCAAATGCCCGTGTACACATGAGGCCGGCTCAATGGGGCCTCAGAATTCAGTGGCACCAATCCACGGGAAACCTCACGGACAGAGTGAGGGTCTCCACACTACTAGAGTCTTCTCTACAGTGGTGGCTTCATCTTCCGAATCTGGTGCAAGGGGTGTTTTTTCAGGCACCTCCACACTCTCAGGTGCTGACAACCGATGCTTCTCTTCAAGGTTGGGGTGCACATTGCCAGGGAGCATGTACTCAAGGGCTGTGGTCTCCTTGGGAGGCCACACAGCAGATCAGTCTCTTAGAACTGAGAGCTATCCGCTTAGCCCTGAGAACTTTCTCCCATCTCATCTCTCACCAGTCCGTCTTAGTTCAGACGGACAATCAAGTTGCTATGTTCTATGTGAAAAAACAAGGGGGCACAGGGAGCGCAGGAAACTGTGCTCCTGGGCAGTCCATCACGGCATTCTTCTCAAAGCGGTCTATCTCCCTGGTCAGGAGAATTACCTGGCGGACAGATTGAGCAGGATCCTGCAGCCGCACGAATGGCAGTTGAATCCTTTAGTGGTTCAACGGATCTTCCTGAGATGGGGTCTTCCAACCATAGATCTCTTTGCCAGTCCTCTGAACCATCAACTTCCCAGGTTCTGTTCCAGACAGCTGCATCCTCTCAGATTTAAGCGGCGTCCCTGCTCCGAGGGAGCCGCTTTTTTCCCCCGCAGCCGTCCAGCTTCACTCCTGCCCAATCCGGGCAGTGGGAGGGCTCCTGTCCAATCGGGACAGTGGGAGCAGCTGTGACCAGGCACCCGCAGCCGATTTAAGCGGCGTCCCTGCTCCGAGGGAGCCGCTTTTTCCCCCGCAGCCGTCCAGCTTCACTCCTGCCCAATCCGGGCAGTGGGAGGGCTCCTGTCCAATCGGGACAGTGGGAGCAGCTGTGACCAGGCACCCGCAGCCGATTTAAGCGGCGTCCCTGCTCCGAGGGAGCCGCTTTTTCCCCCGCAGCCGTCCAGCTTCACTCCTGCCCAATCCGGGCAGTGGGAGGGCTCCTGTCCAATCGGGACAGTGGGAGCAGCTGTGACCAGGCACCCGCAGCCGATTTAAGCGGCGTCCCTGCTCCGAGGGAGCCGCTTTTTCCCCCGCAGCCGTCCAGCTTCACTCCTGCCCAATCCGGGCAGTGGGAGGGCTCCTGTCCAATCGGGACAGTGGGAGCAGCTGTGACCAGGCACCCGCAGCCGATTTAAGCGGCGTCCCTGCTCCGAGGGAGCCGCTTTTTCCCCCGCAGCCGTCCAGCTTCACTCCTGCCCAATCCGGGCAGTGGGAGGGCTCCTGTCCAATCGGGACAGTGGGAGCAGCTGTGACCAGGCACCCGCAGCCGATTTAAGCGGCGTCCCTGCAGGGCGTGCCCGCGCCTGGCGGGCCCGCGCCTGAGGGCCTCGCCAGAGGGCCTCGCCAGAGGGCCCCGCCAGAGGGCCCTTTGGCGTGGCCCTTAGGCGAGGGCCGATAGGCGAGGAAGAGATAATACTGCTGCAACAAACCAACGCCCTGAGGAGGACAAACCAAACAAGGAACCCCAGCTACGTCGGGCTAGAGCTCCCCTAAATGGGTTCGAGATCGCCCTCACAGTCGTTCTAAGTACACCTGAAATCCGCAAAAACCCCTCTGTTGCCCGGCTGGAGCTCCCTATGACCAGGTCGAGCTCGCCAACATTAGGTGCAGCAAGCGCGGGAGCACCGAGAGAAACGCCAACTGAAAGCTACAACAGGCATGCGATAACAGGAGGCAGTACCCAGGAGGTAAGAGACACAAAAATAATCACACACGGAATACGCTCCAGAAAATCAATGGATAGGACACGATCCTAGCTGGTCAACTCAAATCCGGGCTATTAGTAGACTGGAAGGGCAGCCCCGGACGCTGTAGACAACTATTACTTGTTAACCCAGATCACGACCGGCAACTGCTGACCTGACTGATATCTTAAAAAACTAAATATTAGCTACTCTGAATAGATCACTGCTGCGTATATTGTGTTACCTATAACCAGGCAATGTTAAGGGCTGTTTGCTTACTGTTACTTAACTCCCTGTTACATGTTCTAACTACTCAAATGTACTGATGCTGTACTACTGTAACTATTACATGTGATATTGTATCTATTACATGATGCTGCTGTTCTACTGTGTGCTGAGACAATAACACTTACCACTGTACCAAGTTTTACCTACTGATACCACAACCGTTACATCTGTCCTACGATTAGCATTAGATAATAAGCAAATTGTATTGCACTGTTGCACACCCACACCTAAACATGCATCTACTAAAACTGATATTAGGGATTAGCCTGATCACCCTAATCTCAACTTACACAACTGTACGAAACATCTACCAACCTACCCCACTTATATGTGGCCCAATATACATCCTGTATGCCATCCATACCCCTCATGAACCCCCTCCCTCAACCTACCTCACTACCAATATAGGACCATCACTCATGACCTATCAAGGGCACACAGGCAGAAAACACGCGGGAGCACCGAAGCGCAACAAGCCAAAATCAAAAAGGCAACGGATACAGAAACCCCGCCGACACCTTGCTCAACAAAACCTTGCGCAATCAGAGCCTTCAGTGATCTGTAGCATCACCCTCATAAACGCCCGATCAATCAGAAACAAGACCCACATTATCTTTGACTTAATCAAAGATGAACAACCTGACATCCTCTGCATAACAGAAACCTGGATATCAAATACCGACACTGCCTTACTGAACCAGATAGACAGACCAGGCTACAACCTGTACAACTGTCCACGTTCCAACAAAAGAGGTGGAGGAGTGATCATAATTGCACGATCACACTTGAAACTCTCATGCACGTCCCTTGACTCAAACCCGGATATAGACCTGATCAAAGTGGAGAACTCAGCAATATCCATCTGCCTAATATACAGGTCCCCCTCACCGAATCATGAAGGACTTGTTACAGCATTGGAAAACATATCCTCAACACAGCCAAGGAAATTCCAAATCATCCTCGGTGACCTAAACCTAGCATCAACAACAGAGGTGCACGCCAACACATTCCTCGAAGCTATGTCACAACTCGGGTATCATCAAATAATAAAGGAGCCGACACACGAAAAGGGACATACACTGGACATGGTTTTTGCTCCAAAAAACAAGCCACCCAACCAAGTTGAACCCCTGATTAAAATCAAAGCAATACCCTGGTCTGACCATCACCAAATAGACCTACGGATGAAACTCCCTTTGGCACCAAAGAATGCAGAAGCCCAACGAGAAACCCGTCAGCAGAGATCTTTCAATAAGCTTGAACTGGATAATCTCGCGAGTAACATCAAAGCGCACATCGATTTGGAGTCTACAGACCTCGATGCCCTAACAAATAACTGGAATGAAGGGATCCAGGCATCAGCAAACCCGAAATGGAAAAACACAGCAAGCACAGACAAACAAAGGTCAGAGCCCTGGTACACGACTACGCTGTCCAAAAGGAAGAGGGAACTAAGAAGATGTGAAAAAAGTGGAGACGCAACAAAACTTCGGAACTCAGAGCTGAATACCTCAACACCCTCAGAAAATACAAAGACGAGGTAGATGATGCAAAAAGGAAACACCACAACAACCTGTTGAATAAAGCCATCAATAAACCACGGGAACTATTTCGAATAGTGAAAACTCTAACCAAAACAAACCAACCAGAACAGCAGAGCGATACCATTCAGCCCCAAACCCTAGCTAACCACTACGCAAGCAAGCTGACCACAACTGCAACCACGCTATCTTTGGCCAAACCCAACTTGACAACTGTAGAGAAGCATGAACAGACGTGGAACGAATTCTGCAAAATTGATGATAAGCAAGCAGTGGAAATAATAACCAGCATAAATACCACCACCTCACTGCTTGATCCATGCCCATCTACCTGGATTAAAGCGGCAAAAAAGGACATTGGACACCAAGTCGCTCACATTGTGAACCAATCACTGTCCCAAGGAATCATGCCTAACCAGCTCAAAAAGTCTATAATAAGACCAATACTAAAAAACAACTCGCTAAACAAAGAAGATCCATCTTCCTACCGTCCAATCTCCAGTATATCGTTTTTAGCAAAAATCATTGAAAAAGCAGCCCTCATCCAACTGCAAGAACACCTTGAAGACAACGATATACTGGACAAACAGCAATACGGATTCAGAAAAAATCATGGGGTCGAAACCCTGCTTTTAGCCCTGTTTAACAACCTCCTCAAGGGGCTGGAAGACAGGAAGAAAATGTTTATCCTCATTTTTATCGACATATCCGCTGCATTTGACACTGTCCATCACTTAACCCTCCTGAACAAGCTGGAATCAATTGGAATTATAGGAACCGCCTTGAAATGGTTCTCCTCCTATATAACGGGCAGAAAGCCACAAGTCCAGTTCAACGGAGAGAAAGCTGAACCGTTCATCCAAACACAAGGCATTCCTCAAGGTTCGGCACTCTCGGCGCTACTTTTTAACATTTACATGCAACCACTCAGTGAAATATTCAGGAAATATGGCATAAACTACCACATATACGCAGACGATATCATGCTGTACACCCAACTAGAGACCACCAACCCGAACTACGACCAGCTTCAAACCTGCATGGGAGAGATGTCGGGATGGCTACAACAAAATAACATGTCGATCAATCATAAGAAGACCGAAGTAATGTTTATATCAAATACCTTGGGTTTCGAACCACCTCCAACAATCACATTGTGCAACAATACATACAATACTAAGAAAGAAATAAAATATCTGGGAGTCACAATTGATAACAAACTGAAAATGGAAAAACACCTCAACAACACCAACAAAGCCATCTTCCACAAGCTTAAAGTGCTACGACCCCTGCGGAACATACTAGATCCGTGCGATTTCCGATCAGTTGCTCAGGCTCTCATCATGCCCCACCTGGACTACTGCAACGCCATCTTGCAGGGGCTACCAAGGAAAACAACCAACATACTACAGATGGCCCAACACGTAGCAGCAAGGATCATCATGAGAACTCGCGTCACCGAACATATCACACCTGTATTGATGGAACTACACTGGCTTCCAGTCGTTGCAAGGATTCAATACAAAACATTGGTAACTACATTCAAGTTAATTCACAACCTGGCCCCCTCATTCCTCTCCACCCTGATCTCCATGCAACCTGCAACCAGAAGCAGGAGAACCATGAACTCTGACACACTAAGAGTTCCAAACAGCTTTAGACACGTAAAGGTCAGTACTAGTCGCAGAGCGTTCTCCTTATCTGCCCCCACGTTATGGAACCAGCTCCCACACGAGCTGAGAGAAATTAAAGACATAAGCAATTTCAGAAAACAACTGAAGACGCACCTGTTCAATTGTCATTATACCAGATGAAAATCCAAAAGGACAAAAGAAATTGAATTGCAGTATGTACAAATGTAAATATATGGTGGTTAGTGCCTGTGTAAATGTATGATAATAGCTAAGGTCTTTATATGGACCCGCATATGTGTGCTGTGTATCCCCCCCCCCTGCTCTCTCTATCTAATCCCCAAATAATTCTGTCTGTAATTTATGACAAATCCCGTAATTGTAATCAAACCGCTTCTGATCGCTGGAAGGAGCGGTATATAAGTCCTTACTAAATAAATAAATAAATAAGAGTAGCAGCGGATGCGTTTCTCATTCCATGGTCTACAGGCCTCCTATATGCGTTTCCTCCCACGCCTCTCGTGTCCAAGACACTGTGCAAAGTGATCCGGGACAAGGCTTCGGTGATCCTGGTGGCCCCCAGGTGGCCAAGGCAACCCTGGTTCCCACTTCTTTTGCAACTAGCGGTGGACACTCCTCTTCCTCTGGGGATGCAACCCGATCTCCTGTCTCAGGAGCAGGGATCTCTCTTACATCCCAATCTCCAGTCCCTCAATTTGATGGCCTGGCTGCTGAAAGGGTAGTTCTAGCGCCCTTACTACTGCCTAGGGAAGTGGAGGATGTGGTCTTGGCCTCTAGGAGGCAGTCCACCCGAAGGTCTTATGCCCTTAAGTGGCGTAGATTCTCTACCTGGTGTACTCAACACAATGAGAATCCTTTCTCATGCCTGTTACCAGTGGTGCTGCAATATTTGCTTCACCTGTCCAACCTAGGCCTTAAGTCCAATTCTGTGAGAGTTCATCTTAGTGCTCTTTCAGCACACCACTCCCCAGTGGAGGGTCAGTCTCTCTCAAGCCATCTTTTGGTGGCTCGCTTCCTCAGAGGCCTGCTTTTGCTTAAGCCTCCAGTGTGTCCACCTGCCCCTGAATGGGATTTAAATGTGGTCTTGCAACGGTTTACTTGCCCACCATTTGAACCTATGGCTACTTGCCCTCTGCATTTTCTCTCCTGGAAAGCGTTGTTTCTGGTAGCCCTTACCTCAGCAAGGCGAGTGAGTGAGCTTTAGGCCCTAGTATCAGATGCACCTTATACTAGGTTCTATAGGAACAGAGTAGTCTTACGGACTCACTCTAAGTTCCTTCCGAAGGTTGTCTCCTCCTTACACCTCAATCAGGAGGTGGTTCTTCCAACTTTCTTTCCCAGGCCGCATGCCAGCTGGGCTGAGATGGTCTTGCATACCCTGGACTGTAGGAGGGCGTTGTCCTTTTACCTTGACCGTACGCGGAAGCACCGGAGGGTTGTTCAGCTCTTCGTTTCTTTTGACCCCAATAAGTTGGGGTTGGCTGTCTCCAAGCGTACTTTGTCCATATGGGTAGCCGACTGTATCGCCTGGGCTTACAGGGCAGCCGGCCTCTCCTTGCAGGGTCGAGTTACGGCTCACCGTGTCAGGGCGAAGGCTGCGTCAGTGGCTCATCTCCGCTCTGTTCCGTTGGCAGACATCTGCTGGGCCGCTACTTGGTCTTCAAGCCAGACTTTTGCGGCCCACTACTGCCTTGAGAGGGAGTCCCGCAGGGACAGTGCTTTTGGGCAAGCGGTACTCCATAATCTCTTTGGGGTTTAGGCAACTTCTACCCTCCGGCCCTGGTGTTGGGCTACCGTTCGGGGGCGTTATCAGAGAAGATTCTTTTCTTGCATGCTGAGACTCTAGAGGGAGCTCATTTTTCAGCTTTAGGTCTCCGGTAGCCTTAAGCTGGGGAGTCCCATATGTGAAGACTGACTTCCTGCTTGGTCCTGGAGAAAGAGTAGTTACTCATCTGTAACAGGTGTTCTCCAGGAGCAGCAGGAATCAGTCCTCACAACCCTCCTTCCTCCCCTTGGAGTTGCAGTCATATGACTTATTTTGTTATTTTTTCTGTCTTTTAGCTATGTCATCAGACTGAGCAAGATGGCACCCTTGGGTGGGAAGGGGACCGTGCATGCGCGCTGCATTCCCAAAGGCTTTCTTTGAAAGCTGGGGAAATGCTCCGCATGGGGGCTCCGTCGGTGCCGACGTCACCCATATGTGAGGACTGATTCCTGCTGCTCCTGGAGAACATCTGATCTCCAGGAACAAGCAGGAATGAGTCTTCACATATGGGTACGTCGGTACCGACGGAGTCTGCGCGGGAACGCTTCCCAGCGTCCAATCAAAGAGCTTTTGGAAGCATCCCACCACGCCTGCGTGCTGCCTTCCCGCCTTTCCCAACTGCCTCTCCTCAGTTTTCGTTTTTCTGCGGAGCCAGCAGGACGTCCTCCTGTCACCGCAGAAAATTCTTATTTTTTATTTTTATTTTTCTTGTGGTCGCGGCTGTCTTCCCGACGCCACCGGTACCGCCGGTGTTTTCTTTTCTTTTCTTGTAAAATTTTCCTTTTCAACGGGATATTTTTTCCTCATGGTGTCCCACGGGGTCTTAGGCCTTTCAGGCCTCCCCTTTTTCCTTCATGGAACCGCCAGACACTTTCTCCAAGAAATGTTCAGACTGTGGCGGTACAACTTTATTTTTAGACCCTCGAAGTCGGTGTCTATCCTGCTTGGGTCCTGACAACAGTTTGGTGAGAAGACATCTTCAACATCGAGAATCCCTCGATACACGGTTGCCCTCCAACTTCGGGGCACCGTCCCCTTCTTCTTCCACTTTGAATCAGGTAACCCACAAACAGTCTGTTAAGACTAGCCAGTCCTCGAGTGGTAGGTCTCATGCACAGCATGTAGACAGCTCCGGCTCTGCCCTCGATAGCCTCCTGGCTTCAAAACCCCGGCGGGAGTCTTCGGTCTCCAAAGCATATAAGGGGTTTCAGGTTGTTCCTGGGGTTCACCCCCCACAGAACATACCTGAGCCGTGCACGGTGGTGGCATCCGCTTTGAGCGGTACCAATACCCCTGCATTGGCACTGGTGTTGGATGAAATACTCCTCACCAGGGATCGTCATCTGACCTCCTCGGTGCCTTTGGGACCGATGGATACGTCCCAGATTGACTTTCCATTATCGGTTCCAACACTGATACTGCCACCGACGTCGGTACCCTCCAGATGTGCATCGACAGCCTCGCTTCCCTCGATGCCGAGTCTGGAATCGATCTCCAGTCTGGAGGATTGGGTACCGACTCGCCTTGGTACCGTCTCGCGGCGGTACCGAAGGCTCGGTTCCGATGGCTCGGATCCGCAACTCTCGGTTCTCCTGAAACCGATTGAGTTGCCACTGGTAGACCTTCATTCACTGGTATCGGACACAGTACCGAAGTCGGTACCGATGTCTTCATTACCCTTACAGTCGGTGCCTTCCATGCTTCACTTCTCAGGCTCCTTGCCTTCGATGCCGAGTTTGGAATCCATTTCTAGTCTGGAAGACTGGGTACCAATAGATTTTGGTACCGACACCGATCAATACCGGTGGCTCGGTACCGAGGATAGCAGCCGGAGGTTTTCGGTTCCCTCGGTACTGATTGAAGTGTCACCGATGACTACTCCGATGTCTTTGTCGAGCCCGACTCCAACATCGGTACCGGTCTTGACTTCAGTACCGGTATCCACAGTAGCATCATGGCAAACTCCTACCATGCTTTTTTCAACAGCATCACTCCATTCTATACCAAGCTTGGAGTTGATACCTGGCATGGACAATGTGGTAAAGACGGTTGCTGCTCCTGACAACCAGTACCAGCAACCATCCCTTAAGCATTCCACACTGCACCCTGCAGGATCTTCTATTCCCATATATTTGGATAACTCTGTGGGTGCCCAGGCTAGTTCTTTAGATCTAACCTGTCCAAGGGAGATTCCTGTTGGGGATCCCTCTTTTCAGAGTTTCCTCCTGGATATAGCAAGATCCCTTGCCATTCCTATTCCAGGACATGATCCTGCACCAGGCTCTGTTTCTACCAAAGCAAAGGACCACATAATGCTTCCTTTGCATCATTCTTTGCAGGATCTCCTTTTAGGAATGTGGGAAACACCTTTAAGGGTACCCCCACCTCCCAGGGCAACTGATCTCTTATATCAGGTGCCCCCCTCTCCAGGGTTTCAAAAGACTCAACTTCCTCATCATTCCATAGTAGTGGAATCAGCAATGAGGCGGATAAAGAGTAAGAAAAAGCACTCTTCTTATCCGCCAGGTCGTGAATCTAAGACACTAGATGCCTTTGGACGTCAAACCTTCCAAACATCTATGCTTTCTGCAAGAATTCACTCATATATTTTTTATGAGTCTTTCTCTTGAGGAGGTCACAAAGCAATTACATCTTCTGACTCCTTTCCTTCCAGTTTCCAGGAGTACAGACTATTCCTCACTGCTTAAGCATATCCAGAATATCTCTTGGTTTCTTTCTCGTGCTTCCCTAGACTCTTTTGAGTCTGTCAGCAGGACTTCTGCTATAGCTATAGGGGCACGACGTAGAGCCTGGCTCCAAGCTTCAGATTTGGCCAAGTGGGCACAACAACAGCTGGGACATACTCCTTGCACTGGAGAAAATCTTTTCAACAAGGAGTCTTTTTGTCAGGTTACTCAGTTGTCCACTGATTTACCTGTTCCTAAGGGTTCTTCTACACCTTCTTCTGTCCCAGTAGGTAGGAAATGTCCTACCAAACGTCCTTACCACAGGAGAAGAAGATTTTATTCCTCACTTGCCCATCATACAGATGTTCCCCTACAGGGGAGGCATCATCCTGGTCTGAAGACTCCATCCTCTCACCAGGCTTAGCAAACCCGGCCTCTGCAGGGTTTCTGATCAATCATCATCAGATGCTTGTGACCCTTGGGGTTAGAATCTACAGTTGCTTCTTTTCAACAGAGGCAATCCATTACTTCATTCTAACCCCTACATAAGGATCTCTTTCCAAAAGACATCCATTTTTTCTATGAGCTGTCAGAATGTTCATGCCTATAAGTCACAGGTTTCCCCTCTTCTCCTACCAGAGAGAGAGGTCTGACCACTATCAAATGATAGTTCCTGTGCCAGCATGTATTTTTCCTTTCTATAGACTTACTACTTGGTAAGTCTTCTTCAGCTCTATTCTCTTCACCCTCTTACCACTGTAAGAGCGGAATTACTTACTGGAGGGTTTTTTCTTCAGCCTCTCTAGGTTTGTCACTTTCCAGTGCGGAGTTTTCCTCCCTGAGTTTCCTCCCCTGTCTCCATTTTACTTTAAGGCAGCTTATCAGACATGTCCAGAGTTTTTCTACTCCTTTTCTGTCTGTTCTTTCTGTTTTTAAACAGTAATATTCTTTCTTCTGCCTTGCTAGCAGCTGCCTATGCAGGAGCCTTAATGTTTCGTCCACTGGTTCTTGCCCTCCAACAACCAGATTTGTCCTCCTTTAACATTCTATCTGGTCTTAGTAGTGGCTCCAAGACAGTGTTGTTCATCTATCTTGGAGTTTATCCCACTACAAGTTTTCTGGGTTGCTCTTCTATTTCTGCCATCTCCATTCCCCTGAATTTGGCAGCATAGTGGACTGAGATACTGGTTCTAGCAGCCAGTACTATCTCCTCTTTCTCCTGCATCATGCTCTCTGCAATTCTACAGAGAAGCTTTCCACTATGGGCCCTTGCTAGAGAGCATGGATTTTTTTTCTCCAACAGCTATCTTAGATGGTTGGAAAAGGCTTTTCAGTCAGGTCTCCCATGACTAGAAGGTTCTCCCTTCTTTTACTATCTCCTTTTGCCATAAAGGACATAGGCTTTCTCTTACCTAAGGGCTTAAGGAGTTGCCAATTCCCTGCTTTGGTCCATAGCATTCCCAATCGGGGATATGCTCTTTCTCCTTGCAGCTCGTCCTCATGGTAAGAACGCATGATACTTTTTGCCCTTAAGCAGGTCAACATGGTACCTCATCCCTATCTGTCTTCTGTCTACTTACCATGCTAGAGTCTTGGACGACTCGGGACTTGCTGGCTACAGATTGATATTATCCTCTGTTTTTCATGTAACCATCCTGGTTCTTTCACTAGCTAGCATCCTTGCGGATCATAACCAGGGGGAATAGATTCTCTATATATCTTCTCAAGTAGGTTGCACCTCCTTGTTATTAGATGAATCTTTCCTCTCCACATGTCCTATATGAATACCATGCTGTAGGCATATATCTGTCTGTTTAATTACAGACACCCATATTTAGGCCTACATATTCATATTTATCTTTTGTGTGTATTTATGCCCTTCATATCTCACTATAGATATATTCTTATATGTTTATTCATATATCTATATTTATATATATATATATGTATCTGTTGAGATATTTCATTATAGATAGATATGTCTCCACATACTTATCTATATCACTGTGTATGTTCATATAGCTATCTGTTCTGACAGAGGGGTTTTACCCATACCTCTGCTATTCAGCAGGTTTGGAATTCCACACACACAACCACTCCTGTGGTAGTCAACAATTTTTATACCATAACCTAAGGGTTTAGGTACCTCTGAAGCTCTCCGTACCTAATATCTCTCCTAGCTTACCCCAGTTAGGAGAGATATTGTGGATCTTCAGTTAATCACAGGCTTCACGCCTCAGGCATTTGTCCTCTCTTCTGGGATACAAGGGGTTCCCATACCCTTTCTCCCCACAAGGACTCTGCCTGTTTGTCCAAATCGGTTAGCCTTTTTCTTTTTGCTCCTAAGAGTGAGTCACTCTGCCGCCAAAAGAGTTTGGTTTTTATCATACAGCTTTTCGCTGAAGGCCCACCGTTTTTGTACTACCCCAGTTTTTCCTACCAGGGGTGCCTGTTACCTTTCAGGATTCTGACCTCCTCTGTTTTCCTACAGGTTTATTACCTCCACTTTACAGTGAGGTCCTCTTCTTGGTTCCTCTACTGGGTTCCCAGTAGATCCATGAACCTCCATACTTCTATGAAATCCTGTTAGCGGAGGTCCATATTGCAATATTCTTTGCAATATCATTAATGACAATCATTATCCATACATGGACACCTTCCCTGCAGTCCTGTGCTAGGTTAGCTGTTCCACAGCATCTTCTTTCTTCATCTCCTACCATCCATCCTCAGGATGCCTGGTGTTGTGGGGGATAGCATGTTCCAACCTATGACATGCTCGGACTCCAGGCATCTCAGCTTGGGAGTCCCCATATGTGAAGACTCATTCCTGCTTGTTCCTGGAGATAGCACAGTTACTTACCTGTAACAGGTGATCTCTGGGAACAGCAGGAATAAGTCTTCACAACCCACCCACCTCCCCAGGAGTTGTATCTCTATCTATCTTTCCTTTCCTTTCTCTCTCTCTCTTTGTCTCAGCTTTAAAACTTAACTGAGGAGAGGCAGTTGGGAAAGGCGGGAAGGCAGCAGGCAGGCATGGTGGGATGCTTCCAAAAGCGCTTTGATTGGACGCTGGGAAGCGTTCCCGCACAGACTCCGTCGGTACCGACGTACCCATATGTGAAGACTTATTCCTGCTGTTCCCAGAGATCACCTGTTACAGGTAAGTAACTGTGCTTTACGGGTGAGTAACTACTCTTTATGTAACTGCTACTGACATTTTCTTTGGGATTCCATTTCACATTAGGTTTCCTTGCTATTATATACAAATCAAAGACCTCATGATGCCTTTTGCATGAGATCAGAAATAAAAAAAAAATTGCATTAGTCTGAAGTGTTGGTTTCCCGTTTTGAATAGTTTATTAGTTTGATATATAGCCAGCAGATCACATATGACTTTATTCAATGGTTAACAGGTGTACAGTGTTCCTCCAGATCAGTGTTTGCTCCCTGATAACTTGTTGCTTTATTCTTCTCTAACAGGACCCTGTGAAGAATGAAGATCAACATGAGACGCTGCTGGAGAATGGAGCTTCTGTATGATACATTGTCATACCCTTCAGTGGAGCCAGCTTATAATATAGCCCATGTCATGCAGAAGTATGGAACTACCAATTGAAAATAGCACTGTACTTTGCAGAAGAATGACATGATGCTGCTTCACACAGAAAAATGGAACTGTCTTATGGTACAGCACTGTGCCACACACACACACAGCAAATGGAGTCACTATGTGATAGCAGTGTTGTGCCATGTGGAAGAATGGAGGTGGTATATCACACAATGCTGTGCAGCTTGGACAGTTGGACCTGCTGTATGATATAGTGCTGCCTCATGCAGAAGAATGGGCTGACCTGTTGTAGTGTAAATCATGATGTCAGTCTAGGGAGTAAAGGATGCATGTTTTGATTTTAGTAGCTTTAATATGTTTAACAAAAAAAGTGTATAAAGTTTGAAGTGTCTGAGCCCTCTTGTGCATACTGTTTCCAGTAGATCACATTTGGCCTCCAAGGACATTGCAAAATATTTTAGAATATATTTTGTTTTAGGATGAGCCCTTTTCATCACTTTCATGCAGTATACTGTATTTAATTTCAGAACATCAGTCATTAAAGGAAGGCTAGTGGAATCAGAATTACTTTCTTGTTTTTTTAATTATATTGTCATTTAGCTGTCAGCTAATTAGCCGTTCAAAGAGATGAGCAAACTGCTTAATTTAGTAGGTAGGCATTAAGAACAGCTTGTGATAGGGATGATTTAGTAACCAGTGCTGTTGACCTGAGTATGATTTCCAGTTTAGGATTCTGCTCCTTTGGCCAGCTGGGGTAGCTGTAGAATCAGCTTTCACAGCCTCTGGAGGGAAGGAGTCCCAGCCTTTGGTCAACAGAGGTATATAGTGGGCAGACTTAAAATTCACACTGGTCAGGTTCTGGAGGGAATCACAGTTTGTAAAGGCTGGGCTAAATTAAGAAGGGGATATAAAAATAGAGGAAAAAATCTCAAGTATTTGCAAATGGAGACTTGTGTCACCTTAGAAATCTAAAGGAGCAAGAGGAAGCGGCCAGTTCCAAAAAAGAAAAACTGTGGCTTTTGTTTGCTAATCAGTTTATCATCTTGGTGCAGTCTCTTCCTGGAGGTGCTCAGGGTAAAATATTCACAAGGGGGCAATGCTACTACTACTATTATTAGTATTGATCATTTATATAGCGCTGCCACTTGCTACAAAATCCAAGAACACAGGCACATCTTTGTTCTCAATGGAGAAGGATAAGTGCTCACTTATGGAGGACGATCCGACAGAACCCACATGAACTCTCTCAGCTCCCTTTCTGGAAGCTTTTAGAAAGGTCAACCAAGCATGTGCCCTCATTTTCACCTGCCGTGCCTGAGGCGCTCAGGCTTTGTTTTTCTGTGGAGCCAGTCGGACATGCCTGCGCCACAAGATTAATTTCTGTCAGATTTTCCTACGTGATTTTTTTTTTGTTATTTTACCCATTTTTTTCTTAGTATATTGGGTAATTCTACTTTCTCTGTGGACAGGCAGGAAGTAAATTCTCACGTATGGGTGATGTCACCGACAGAGCTCACGTGGAACTCTCCCCAGCTTCCATTGGAAGCTTTTGGGAGTTGTACCATGTATGCGTGCCTGCCTTCCTGTCTGCTGTAGTACTGTCTTTTCCACTCTCCTTTTTTCTGCAGAACCCATAGGACATGTCCTGCGCCAGAGGAAAAACCTTTTTCTCTTCTGCCCCCTGTGGGTATTTTTTTCTTAGTAATTTTCACCACCTGTCGTCAGTTAGTCACCTTCCAGTCGATATGTTTTCTTTTCCTTTTGTTTATTGCAATTTTTGGTGCTTTTCCCTTCTGAGCCTTTTTCCCACTGTCACAATTGAGGTCTTTGACCTCGCCGGCGCAGTCTTCACAGACATGTCTAAGCCAGTAAGGGGTTTTAAAAAGTGCACAAAATGTAGCCGCACCATTTCGGTCATGGACCGGCACAACTGGTGCCTGCAGTGCCTGGGGCCCAATCACCAGCCTGCTTCCTGAAACTTTAGCCTGCAGATAACGAGGAGGGGTCTGCAGGGCCGGGAAAAGCAGAAGGAGTCCCTCGTTGGAACATCAGATTCAACATCCTTGGCTCCAGCATTGACGACGCTGTTGCCAAGTTCCGCTGAAGCGTCAACTGGACGCGATGCCCGGCTACATTCAAAACCGAGGGGCTAAAGTACCAAGCAGAGATCCTCCTTTGATGTCCAACTGGAATTGAGGAAGGACCTGACACTGATCCCGTCAGCATCAAAAGGGGTTTTTGAGCACTAGATCAAACCAGAGTTACACTGGCATTGCAGCCCTTCATGGTGTGATGTGGACAGCGAGGACTGAGAGTGACCCTCCAAGCATTCTCTGATGGGAGGGATCAACTCCCAGATGGGAGGAATCGACCCCCACAGTCCTGAAGGGCAGCTGGATGTCTCCTGATAAGCCTGTCATCATGGAGTCCCCCCCCAGAGGTATACGCACCAATGGCCAAAGTTGTAATTCTGGCCCCAGTCCCCTCCGAGGCAGTGGTACTAGAGGAATGCCTGAGGGCCCTTAAGGCTCACATGGTAGTGGTCTTAGACTTGCGGCATGCAGGCTCGGCAATGGCTTTGGTGTCATCACTACACTCCATCCAGTCCATCCTGAGCGGCCATATGCTGCCGACAGAGGCAGACGCATTGGGCGTGAGATTGGCATCAGCGCCATTTCCCACAGCAATCTCTGTCGAACATATCGGGTTCTGATATTCTGGGACACCCCCGCTTCCGCTTGGGATGCCACACATCCCACCACCGCCCGCCCTCTCCACATGACTGGAGTAGGAGGTGGGAGGAAACCCGCTGCTATTTCTATTTCCTCTCGGAGTCCAAGTTTGAGGACTGGGAAACTGAGGAGGGCTCTGCCATCTTGGATAGATCTCCTGACCTTCCCTCTGATCCATCCCCTCCGTACGAGGGGCGTAAATTGCACTCAGATGGACATGTCCTTCCAGGACTTTGTGAGGGATATTGCTAAGGCCACACCCTTCTCCCTTGAGGCAGAGAACGAGCTGAGGGTGGAGGAGCTCAAGCTCCTGAAGTATCTGTCAGCACCCAAGGAGGCAGTGCCGGTGCCAGTGTACCATGTCCTGCAGAGTCTGCTACTGCAGTTGTGGGAAAATCCCCTCATAGTTCCCACCTTTAGCCGGCAGCTGGACTTGATGTACCGGGTCCAGAAAGTGCCAGCTTTGAAAAGCCCCAGCTACCGCACAACTCCATTATAGTTGTGTCAGCCTTGAAGGGCTTGAAGAGCATCAAGATGCAGCTTCGGGCAGTAGGCCAGGACCCTGGACTCATTCAGGAGGAGGTGCTACTTGGGCTCCATGCTGGTGGTTCGGATTCTTTCCTACCAGCTGTATATGGATATGTTCCTAAAGGACATCATGTTGGACCTGGCAGAGTTTGCTGCCTATGTCCCTCCTGATCGCCTCAATGCCTTCTGCGCCTTAGTAGGCCACGGCAAGGATTGTTCAAAGTATGTCGTGCGAGCACATACGATGCCTTTGAGTTTGCCTGCAGGGTGGCAGCGGTGGGCATTGATGCCCGGAGGCTGTCCTGGCTCCAGTCCTCCAACATGGAGCAATGGTTTCAGGATAAGCTGGTCAACGTTCCCTGTAGCGGAGACAACCTTTTTGGGAAACTGGTTGAGGAGAAAGCAGGCAAGCTCGAAGGAGCACATGATACTCTCCAGACGACCTTCACATAAAAAGTACCAGAATAAGAAGGTCTTCTACCTGCACCTGCGCCATTATTATCTGACATCC
This sequence comes from Ichthyophis bannanicus, assembly GCA_033557465.1. NCBI lineage: Eukaryota > Metazoa > Chordata > Amphibia > Gymnophiona > Ichthyophiidae > Ichthyophis > Ichthyophis bannanicus. The sequence goes on along the minus strand of CM066034.1, from coordinate 579,972,361 downwards.
CAGAGTGCTCAACCAAAAGTGCAGGCCCCCATCAGCAGAGGTGGGAGAAGCCTCAGAAGGCCAGCCAGTCCCGCAACCCAAACTGGGGGTGGACTTTTGACTGGTTCCTCAGGAACATAGCCAACCATCCTGTGTCTGCCAAAGTTCCCCCCTCAGGTAGGGGGAGAGGCTTGCCCATTTCACCCCCAGGTGGCCCCTTATCACCTCAGATGCCTGGGTTCTGCAGCTCGTCCAGCAGGGCTGCCAGCTACATTTTGTCCAGTTGCCGCCTCCCTTTGTCCAAGCGAGGCGGCAAATGCACCAAAGCCTGTTGCTAGGAGGTGGTCTTCTCTCTGTTGACCAGCCTCGCCATTTAGCCAGTTCTGCCGGCTCAGGTCGGAGAGGGGTTTTACTCCAAGTACTTTCTGGTCCCCAAAAAGACAGGAGGGTTTTGACCCATTCTGGATCTTCGGAACCTCAACAGATTTCTTGTGCACGTGCTTCTTAGATCTTGAGGATGTGAACACACACATTCCGATTCCCCCCAAGTCACAGAAAATACCTCATATTCCTGCTGGAAGACCAGCACTACCAGCACCAGGTGCTCCCTTTTGGGCTCGCTTCAGCACCTTTGATCTTCACTTCGCAATAGTAGCTGCCTACCTTCAAACCATGGGAGTCTTCGTCTTCCCCTATCTTGACAATTGGCTCAGAGATCCACTATGAACAGCAGTCCACTCACCTCACCATTCAGATCCTCAAGCAGCTGGGGTGCATCATCAACTATACCCCAAGTTCCACCTTGAGCCACGCAGTGGCTGGAGTTCATCAGAGCTCTCCTCTATACAACTTGAGCCCGGGTGCTTATACCACTAGACCATATGCAGTGGCTGACGGATACAGTTAGTGGCATGTGGCATTGGCGCCACACCGCAGCACAGAGGATGCTAAAGGTGCTCAGCCACATGGCCTCCACCATACACATTACCCCATTGGTCTGCTTCTCCATGCAGCAAGCACAATGGACCCTCTGCACACAATAGAAGAAGGCCACGGACCGCCTCTGAGACAAGGTGGTGGTCACCATTCCCCTGGTGCAGTCCCTTGGCTGGTAGTTGGAATTACTGAACTTGCTTTGGGGCCTCACGTTCCAAGTGGAAACCCCCGCAGAACGCTGAAAACCGACGCATCCAAGCTCGGGTGAGGAGCTTTTCTGGACACCTATGGACATAGAGCCATTGGTCAGAACAGGAGAGCCTGCACCAAATCAACTTCCTCTAGTTGAGGGCCATAGCAAATGCTCTTTGTGCCTTTAATATTGTGCCTTACAGATGCACCTGGCGAATCAGGTGGTCCTGATCCAGATGGACAACCAGGTAGCGATGTTTTATGTGAACAAACAGGGAGGCATGGGCTCATATCTCCTCTGTTGGGAAGCAGTCCAACTATGGCGGTTTGCCCTGGCTCATAGGATGGAGCTCAGGGCACCTATCTGCCTGGCGAGCGCAACATCCTAGCAGATCAGAGCAGAGTCTCCCAGCCGCACGAGTGGACCCTCCACAGAGAGGTGATGGTGCGGATCTTCAAGGAGTGGGGTACTCCCACAATCGACCTCTTTGCCATGTTGCATAACACTCAGATGAACCGGTTCTGCTCCAGGAAACTGTCCAGTGACCAGCTGGCCTCGGATGCTTTTCTCCACTGGGGCATAGGTCTGCTCTATGCCTTCCCCCCAGTCTTGCTCATAGAGAAAACTCTGCTGAAACTTCAGGCCAACAAGTGAACCATGATCCTCATTGCACATGCTGGCCCTGGCAACCATAGTTTCCCCAGCTGCTTCAACTGTCTCGTAGGGAGCCTCTCCTCTTTGCCCCGGATTTCATCTCCCAGAACGAGGGGACCCTGCTCCACCCCATTGTCAGCTCCTTGGCCCTCATGACCTGGATGCTGAGCAGGTAGTCCTCTCAGAGCTGAATTTACCTGACAACTTCAAGGATGTCCTCCTGGCGTCGCACAAGGACTCGACACTTCGGGCTTATGTGTTCAAGTAGCAGAGGTTCGCCAATTGGTGCGCAGGTAGTAGCTGGATCACTTCCTCTGTGCAGTGGATCGGTTGCTAGAATACCTTCTGCACCTCTCAGAATCAAGCCTGAAATTCAGTTCCGTCCAAGTTCACCTCAGCGCGATCGGTGCCTACCATCGCGGCTCACCCCTTGGTGACTCACTTCAGGCAGGGCTTCTCTCGAAGCCTCCCACCAAGCCCCCTGCGGCAGCTTGGGATCTCAGTGTGGTCCTTACGCAGCTCATGCAGGCTCCCTGTGAGTCGCTCGTTGCTTGCCTCTCAAGTACTTGACCTGGAAAGTGTTGTTTTTGGTGGCGGTCACATTGGCCCATCATGTCAGTGACTGTCAGACTCTGGTGGCGCATCCACTTTACACTAAATTCCACCAGAACAGGGTGGTCTTGCCAGATGCACCCATGTGTTCTGCCGAAGGTGGTCTCCGAGTTCCACCTCAACCAGACAATTGTCTTGCCGACTTTCTTCCCAAGGCCAACATGCCAACCGGGGAGAGGTAGCATTGCACACACTCGACTGTAAATGTGCCTTGACCTTCTATATCGAGCGTACCAAGGCCCACCAGCAAGTTCACCCAGCTATTCATCATTTTTGATCTTAACAGGCTGGGGACAGCTGTCTCCAAGTACACGCTGTCCTTATGGCTGACAGACTGCATCGCGTTGGAATATTCCAACGCCGGCCTGAACCTGGAGGGTCATGTTACAGCTCATAATGTTTGGGCCATGGCAGCTTCCATTGCTAACCTGCGTTTGGCATCTGCGGAAAAAATGTGCAAGGCTGCAATGTGGTCTTCGGTCCACATCTTCACAGCCCACTACTGTCTGGATGCAGATTCCCGATGAGACAGCGACTTCAGCCATGTTATGCTCCAGCACCTCTTCGGGTCTTAGGTTCAACTCCTTCTCACTGGCCCTTCTGTCCATCTGGGCTACCTGCAAATGTTGACTGACCTAGGTGCTGCTGAATCTATGGAGTCTCTAGAGGAACTAGCTTGCTGTCATTCCTGTTCTCCAGTTTTTGTTGCCCCTGTTGGGCTTGGCCTCCTCGGCCTTTTCGTAGCCTGTAGCTTGGGAGTCCCATATGTGAGGACTTACTTGGGAGTCCCATATGTGAGGACTTACTTTCTGCTTGTCCAGCCTGTTGATACACACACCAAAGTACTGGGGACATTGACCATGACTGCCAAGCCCACCATGGCTACCTTAGTGGCAGCCCTCAAGGAGTGCTTGTCTCGAAGGATGGACAACAAGTAGATGAAGATGCTTTGCATATGAGAGCTAAACACTTCAATGCCTCCAAAGCAGGGGCATTGAACCATCCAGCTGTTATTAGAAGTTCTCAAGCTGCTTGCTGGAGAGCAGCTTTTAAATTACATAGTAACATAGTATATGACGGCAGATAAAGACCAGTATGGTCCATCTAGTCTGCCCAGCAAGACAGCAAGAGTAGGTGTACTTGCCGCTCCGTGCAGGTCACCTCTCCCCATGCCCCAACAATCACCCAAGAGCGCATGTTTTGGAAGGATGGATGCTTGAAGGATACTAGCAAAAGAGGGAAGTTATGATATCCCAACAGAGAGGTTCCAATAAACATAAAAGTAATCCAAGTGCCCTTAAGTACAGAATAGACAGAGCTGAAAGATTCCAACCAGATTAATATGAATAAAATACAACCTCTAAAATGCCTGTATGCAAATGCTAGAAGTCTAAAAAATTTAATTGGAGAGTTAGAATATAAAGCACTAAATGATAGGTTAGATATAATTGGCATCTCAGAGACCTGGTGGAAGAAGGACAACCAGTGGGACTGTGCTACCTGGGTACAATGATAGGGTAGATAAAATTGGTGGAGGGGTTGCGCTGTATGGTAGAGAGGGTATTGAGTCACACAGGATTAAAGTTTCGCAACAAACAAAATACTCTGTAGAATCTCTATGGACAGAAATTCCATGTAAAAAGAGGAAGGCAATGACAGTGGAGGTGTACTACCGACCGCCTGGCCAGAATGAACAGATGGATGATGAAATGCTACAAGAAATCAGGGCAGCTAACAAAAGTTACAACACAGTAATAATGGGTGATTTCAATTACCCCGGTATTAACTGGGTCAGTGTCAGAGTACCACATGCTAGGGAGATAAAGTTTATTTTGAAGGGAAGTATATCAAATTTTAATAAACATAAACATATATGAAATAAATAACTGTTTGTTGGAGCAGCTGGTTCATGAACCGACAAGAGGGGATGCTATTTTGTACCTAGTCCATAGTGGAACACAGGATCTGGTGTAAGAGATAAGGGTGTTGTGGCCACTTGGCAATAGTAATCATAGCATGGTCACATCTGACTTAATAAATGGAGGGAGGACAGCAAGGAAATGCACAATACTACCTTTTAACTTTCAAAATGGAGACTATGATAAAATGAAGACAATAGTTGAGGAAAAACTAAAAGGAGCAGCTGCAAAGGTTGAAGATTTACATCAAGCATGAGCATTGTTTAAAAATATTATCTTGGAAACCCAGACTAGATGTATTCCATGCTTTAAGAAAAGTGGAAGGAAGGCCAAAAAACTGCCAGCATGGTTTAAAGGCCAGAGAGGCTGTTGTAGTCATAAAAGCATCTTTCAAGAAATGGAAAAAGGAGCCAAATGACAAAAACAGGAAACAACATAAGCACTGGCAAATTAGATGCAAGGCATTGATAAGGCAGGCAAAGAGAAAATTTGAAAAAAAGCATGCCGTGGAAGCCAAAATGCATAATAAAAACTTTTTCAAGTACATTCATAGCAAAAAACCTGTGAGAGAGTTGGAACATTAGGTGATAGAGGGATAAAAGGGGAACTAAGGGGAGGACAAGGCCTTAGCAGAGAGACTGAATGAATTCTTTGCTTTGATCTTTACTGAAGAAGATATAGGGAAGTTACCTATGCCTGAAATAGTATTTAAAAGTGATGTATCAGAAGAATTGAAAGAAATATCGATAAACCGAGAAGATGTATTAAAACTATTCGATAAAGCAAAGAATATCAAATCACCTGGACCCGGATGATGTACATCCAAGGATGCTGAAAGAACTGAAATATGAGATTGCAGATATATTATTAGTAATCTGAGAACTATCATTAAAATCATCTGTAGCACCTGAAGACTGGAGAATGGCCAATTTAGTGACAATTTTTAAAAAGGGTTCTAGGGATGATCTAGGAAACTACAGACCCATGAGCCTGACTTCAGTACCCGGCAAAATGGTAGAAACCATTATAAAGAATAAAATTACTGAACATATAGATAAGTCATGGTTTAATGGGAGAAAGCCAACATGGATTTAGCAAAGGAAAGTCTTATCTTACTAATATGTTACATTTTTTTGAAGGTATGAATAAACAGGTAGACAAAGGTGAGCCAGTCAATTTAGTATATCTAGATTTTCTGAAAGCCTTTGACAACGTCCATGGGATAGGAGACATTGTACTATTGTGGATCAGGAAATGGTTAAAAGACAGAAAGTAGAGTAGGGCTAAATGGCCAATTTTCTCAATGGAGAAAGGTAAATAGTGGAATACCCCAGGGATCTGTGCTGGGCCCACTGACTTTTAACATTTATTTTATTTTATTTATTTATTTTTATTTATTTATTGTTCTTTTATACCGCACTCTTTTTCATCAGCGCGGTTTACATTAAACAGAAATACTCATTACAATCAACAAATTGTGATAAGTTTACATATAACAGGAGTAGTCAACTGGGAATCTTCATAAATGACCTGGATATGGGAATAATGAGTAAGGTAGTCAAATTTGCAGATGGCACAAACTTATTCAAAGTTATGAAAATACAAGAGGATTTATATAGTTGGTGATTCGATCATTAGGCATGTAGATAACTGGGTGGCTGGTGGACGTGAGGATCACCTGGTAATATGCCTGCCTGGTGCGAAGGTAGCGGACCTCATGCGCCACCTAGACAAGGTCTTAGTGCTGGGGAGGAGTCTGCTGTCTTAGTACATGTCGGTACCAATGACATAGGAAAATGTGGTAGGGAGGTTCTGGAGGCTAAATTTAAGCTTTTAGGTAGGAAGTTGAAATCCAGAACCTCCAGGGTAGCGTTCTCTGAAATGCTTCCCATTCCACGCGCAGGACCCAAAAGGCAGGCAGACCTCCTGAGTCTCAATGCGTGGATGAGACAATGGTGCAAGGATGAGAGTTCTGGATTTGTTAAGAACTGGGGAACATTATGGGGAAAGGAGGGGCTCTTCCAAAGGGATGGGCTTCACCTTAACCGGGATGGAACCAGGCTGCTGGCATTAACCTCTAAAAAGGAGACAGCTTTTAAACTAGATAATAGGGGAGAGCCAACAGTCGCCCAAGAGTGCATGGTTCAGAACAGTGTATCCTTGAAGGATACTACCAAAAGAATGAAGTTAGGGCATATCAGCAGAGAGCTTCCAATAAAGACAAAAGTAGCCCAAATGCCAGACAGAGCTTAAAGATTCCAAATTACCCCTGTCTATCGATAGCCAAATTAATATAAATAAAATACAGTCTCTAAAATGCTTGTATGAAATGAAGTCTAAAAAATAAAATGGGAGAGTTAGAATATATAGCACTAAATGAGAGGTTAGATATGATTGGTATCTCAGAGACATGGTGGAAGGAGGACAACCAGTGGGACACTGTGATACCTGGGTATAAACTATATCGCAATGATAGAACTGATCAAATTGGTGGAGGGGTTGTGCTCTATGTTAAAGAGGGCATTTAGTCACAAAGGATTAAAGTTTTGCAGGAAACAAAATTTGCTGTAGAATATCTATGGATTGAAATTCCATGTAAAAGGGGGAAGGTGATGGCAGTGGGGGTGTACTATCGACTACCTGGCCAGAATGAACAAATGGATGATGAAATGCTCAAAGAAATCAGGAAAGCTAACAAAAGTTACAGCACAGTAATAATAATGGGTGATTTCAATTACCCCGGTATTTACTGGGTCAGTGTCACGGCAGGATATGCTAGGGCAGTGTTCCCCAACCCCCAGGCCGCGGACCGGTACCGGTCCGTGGATCAAACGGTACCGGGCCGCCCGAGGAACTTTAAATAATTTCACTGTGGGTCCTCCCGCCTCCTGATTGGCCGAAAGGCAAACCCCATGCCATTGGTCGAGGAGGAGGCGCCGCGGGAGGACTGAGGATTTGAGGTCGGAGACGCGGGGACTGAAGAGAAGCTCCCGTGAGGTAAGTGCACAGAGGAAGTGGGTGACAGTGGTGGGTGAAGGGAATCACAGTGATTGAAGCCAACAGCTGAAGAAGTGGGATGCGGCCATTTTGTGGGTGAGTGTGTGGGGCACAGATGAAGAGGGAGTCCACAAAGTGTAATGCCCACATGAAGTAAGGAGTTACTTTAATGGTAAAGATGGCTCTAGAGTCCACGCTGGCATCTCTGTATTGAAAGAGGCACGATGATCTCTGTACTGAAAGGGGGAACGCTGGCATCTCGGCATTGAAAGGGGGCACAGTCATCTTTTGTGATTTATATATATTTCACAGTTATTTTATCTGGCGCAACACTATTTTATGTTTTTATTGTTTCCGATTGTGAGGTGTGAGCACAGTTAAGTGTATGCTGCCGGATTTGTGCACTTTATCTGATTTTTTCACTTTATATTAATATTTATATGCTTTTTTGATACACTGGTCATATATTTATATCAGCGCAAAAATGTGATCAGTGTTAGTTTTTGGATTTACATTCGGATTTAGGTGACGTCTGGAGCTGAGCGGTTGCAAGCAGCAGTGGAGTGAAGAGAAAGAGAAGGTATCACTCTTCTAGCTCTTCTATCTGTTCACCGGTACTCATGTGTGTACTGACGTGTTATTGTGTCTGCTTTAACCCACAAATTAGTAAAAATGAGTATGAAACAGACATCGTTAGAAAGTTTTCTTGGGAAGAAAAAAAGGCCCAGTGAACAGACAGAAGAAGAGCCTTCAACATCAAAGAAATATGCAACCTTTTTTAACAGACAATACCATGAGTCCTATTTGAAATATGGATTTATCGGGACAGGTGATTCCCACGCACCAAAACCGATCTGCATAGTTTGCGGCGAGAAGCTCTCTAATGAGGCAATGAAACCTTCAAAACTGCTTCGCCACTTGACCGCCAAGCACCCTGGCATAAAAGACAAGCCCCTGGAGTATTTTGAAAGAAAAAAAACGGGAGCACGAAGCACAGAAGAAATTTATGAGGGCCACCACATCAATAAAGGAGAATGCACTGAGAGCATCATATTTGGTGGCTAACCGCATTGCTGAGGCTAAAAAGCCATTTACTATCGGTGAAGAATTGATCTTGCCCTCCACTAAAGACATTTGCCGTGAACTTCTAGGAGAGGCTGCTGTGGAAAAGGTAGCACATGTGCCTTTGTCAGCTAGCACTGTGACTAGGCGTATTGAGGAAATAGCCGGAGACATTGAGGCACAATTGTTGGAGAGGATTAATACATCACCGTGGTATGCACTCCAGGTTGATGAATCTACAGATATCGACAACAAGGCACTACTACTTGTTTATGTGCGATATCTATATCAGGAGGATGTGCATGAGGATTTGTTATGTGCACTATCTTTGCCAACCAACACCACAGGAGCAGAACTGTTCAAGTCACTGGATGGTTATATATCAGGAAAACTGAAATGGTCTTTTTGTGTCAGCATATGCACAGACGGAGCTGCTGCCATGACCGGACGACTGTCTGGTTTAACTGCTCGGATTAAGGAGGTTGCACCTGAGAGTGAATCTACGCATTGTATCATTCACAGGGAAATGCTGGCAAGCCGAAAAATGTCACCGGAATTTAACAGCGTATTGAGTGATGTCGTTAAAGTTATTAACCACATTAAAGCACACGCACTTAACTCGCGCCTGTTTGAGCAGCTTTGTGAGGAGATGGACGCAGAGTACAGATGCTTTCTCTTATACACAGAAATAAGATGGTTATCCAGAGGAAAATCGCTAACCAGAGTATTTGAATTACGAGAGCCATTGCAAAGATTTCTCTCAGAAAAGAAGTCACCGCTGGCAGCACATTTCAGTGACAAGGTATGGGTCGCAAAACTGGCTTACCTGTGTGACATATTCAGCCTGCTCAATGAACTCAATCTGTTTTCAAGTTGTCAGACAAAGTAGCTGCATTTAAAGCCAAACTGGAGTTGTGGGGATGGCGCGTGAACAGAGGCATTTTGGACATGTTTCAGACATTAGCGGGGATTTTAGGCGAGACTGAGCTTGAACATTCATTCTGCCAGTTGGTGCACGATCACCTGTCTTTGCTTTTAAAAGAGTTTGAGCGCTACTTCCCAACCACAAAAGACCCACGAACTGGTAAGGAATGGATCCGCGACCCATTTGCCAACAAATCAGGCGAATCTAGCATGTCTATGCAAGAAGAAGAACAACTGCTGGAGATTGCAAATGACGGTGGCCTTAAAACTACATTCGAGACAACAACTCTACCGGTGTTCTGGATTAAAGTCATGGCGGAATATCCTGAGATTGCCACCACAGCACTTAAATCCCTATTACCATTTCCGACAACCTATCTGTGTGAAGCGGGGTTTTCTGCAGTGACAGCAACCAAAACAAAACAACGGAATAAACTGGACATAAGCAACACACTTCGGGTGTCATTGTCTCCTATTACCCCCAGATGGAACCGTCTCGTTGCAAAGAAACAAGCTCAGGGTTCTCATTGATTTGGAATTCTAGTGAGTTAAATAAAATAAATCACTTTATATTCATTTTTTGGTGTAGCTGTATTTTATTTTGAAGGCATGTTTAAATACAATTAAATTAAAATTATTAAATTAAAACAAGCGGGCCATGGAAAAATGATCAAACGTTTACCGGTCCGCGGCGATAAAAAGGTTGGGGAGCACTGTGCTAGGGAGATAAAGTTTCTAGATGAAATAAATTACTGCTTCTTGGAGCAGTTGGTTAATGAACCAACCAGAAGGGCAGCCATTTTGGACCTAGTCCTTAGTGGAACACCAGATCTGGTGCAAGAGATAAGGGTGTTGGGGCCACTTGGCAATAGTGATCATAGCATGATCGTGTTTGATTTAATTAATGGAGGAGGGATGGTAAGGAAATCCACAGTACTATCTTTTAACTTTCGAAAAGGAGACTGTGATAAAATGAGGAAAATAGTTTTAAAAAAAAACCAAAAGGAGCAGTTGCAAAGGTTAAAGACTTACATCAAGCTTGGGTGTTGTTTAAAAATACTCTCTTGGAAGTCCAGACCAGCTGTATTCCACGCTTTAAGAAAAGTGGAAGGAAGTCCAAAAAAGTGCCAGCATGATTTAAAGGTGAGGTCAGAGAGGCTGTTGTTGCCGAAAAAGCATCTTTCAGGAAATGGAAAAAAGAGCCAAATGATAAACTGGAAACTGCACAAGCACTGGCAAGTTAAATGCAAGGCTTTGATAAGGCAGGCAAAGAGAGAATTTGAGAAGAAGCTTGCTGTGGAAGCAAAAACGTGTAATAAAGACTTTTTCAAGTACATTCGTAGCAAAAATCCTGTGAGAGTCAGTTGGACCAATAGATGATAGAGGGGTAAAAGGGAACAAGGCCATAGCAGAGAGACTGAATGAATTCTTTGCTTCGGTCTTTACTGAGGAAGATGTAGGGATGTTACCCATGACTGAAGTGCTATTTGAAGGTGATACTGCGGAAGAATTGAAAACAAATATCAATATACCGTGAAGATGTATTACAACTATTTGATCAACTAAAGAGTACGAAATCACCTGGATCAGATGGTATACATCTAAGGGTGTTGAAAGAACTGAAATATGAGATTGCAGACCTGCTATTAGTAATCTGTGAACTATCATTAAAATCATCTGTAATACCTGAAGATTGGAGGATGGCAAATGTAATGCCAATTTTTAAAAAGGGTTCCAGGGGTGATCTGGGAAACTACAGACCGGTGAGCCTGATGTCAGCACTAGGAAAAATGGTAGAAACCATAATAAAGAACAAAATTATTGAACACATAGATAGTCATGGCTTAATGGGAAACAGCCAACATGGCTTTAGACAAGGAAGATCTTATCTTACTAATCTGTTATGTTTTTTGAAGGTGTGAATAAACAGGTAGACAAAGGTGAGTCAGTTGATATAGTATATCTGGACTTTCAGAAAACCTTTAATAAGGTCCCTCATCGGAGACTTGTGGCAAAACTAAAAAATCATGGGATAGGAGGCAGTGTACTATTGTGGATCAGGAACTGGTTAAAAAAATAGAAAGCAGAGGGTAGGGCTAAATGGACAATTTTTCCAATGGAGAAAGGTGAATAGTGGCGTACCCCAGGGATCTGTGCTGGGTCCACTGCTTTTTGACATATACATAAATGACCTGGAAAAGGGAATAACGAATGAGGTTATCAAATTTGCAGATGACACAAAACTATTTAAAGTTGTTAAAACCCATGAGGATTGTGGAAAATTGCAAGAGGATCTTGATAAACTGGAAGACTGGACATCAAATAGCATATGACATTTAATGTGGACAAGTGCAAAGTTATGCACCTAGGAAAGAACAACCCAAACTATGGTTACACGATGCAGGGTTCCACATGAGGAACCACCACCCAGGAAAAGGATTTAGGTGTCATCGTGGATAACATGTTAAAACCCTCCGCCCAGTGTGCTGCGTTGGCCAAGAGAGCAAATAGAATGCTTGGTATCATAAGGAAAGGAATGGAAAATAAAACAAAGGATATTATAATGCCTCTAGATCGTTCCATGGTGCGACCGCACCTTGAATATTGTGTGCAGTTCTGGTCGCCGTATCTTAAAAAGGATATAGCATTATTAGAAAAGGTACAGCCACCAAAATGGTAAAGGTGATGGAAGGATACTCCTATGAAGAGAGGCTAAAAAGATTAGGGTTCTTCAACCTGGAAAAGAGACGGCTGAGGGGCGATATGATAGAGCTCTATAAATTAATGAATGAATGAAGTGGAACGGGTAAACATAGATCGATTGTCATCAGAATATAGAAAGACTAGGGGACATGCAATGAAGCTACAGGGTAAACTATTTAAGACTAATAAGAGAAAATATTTTTTCACTCAACGTGTAATCAAACTCTGGAATTTGTTACGGGAGGATGTAGTAAAAGCTGTTAGTGTAGCTAGGTTTAAAAAAGGTTTGGACAAGTTCCTGGAGGAAAGGTCCATAAACTATTATTAAAAGGGACCCGGGATATCACTTCTTGACCCAATACAAGCATTGTGGAACCTCTGTCTTTTGGGGAAACTGCTAGGTACTTATGACCTAGATTGGCCACTGTTGGAAACAGGATACTTGGCTTGATGGACCTTGGTCTGACCTAGTAGGGCATATCTTATTTTCTTATATTGTGAAAAATTGCAAGAGGACCTTGATAAATTGGAAAACTGGACGTCCATATAGCAGATGAAATTTAATGTGGACAAGTGCAAATTTATGCACTTAGGGAAGAACAACCCAAACTATGGTTACATGATGCAAGGTTCCACATTAGGAACCACCACCCAGGAAAAGGATTTAGGTGTCATCGTGGATAATACGTTGAAACCCTCTGCCCAGTGTGCAACAGCAGCCAAGAAAGCAAATAGAATGCTAAGAATCATAAAAAAGGAATGAAGAAGAAAACCAAGGATGTTATAATGCCTCTATATCACTCCATGGTGCAACTGCACCTTGAATATTGTGTGTAATTCTGGTCACCCTACCTTAGAAAAGATACAGAGAACAGCCACTAAAATGTTAAAGGGGAGAGGCTTAAAAGGTTAGGGCTTTTTACCTTGGAAAAGAGACAACTGAGGGAAGATATGATAGAGGTCTATAAATTAATGAATGGAGTGGAATGGATAAACGTAGAATGGTTAGGTTTGTTTGGGTTTTTTTTGGTTTTTTAGTGCCGTCAAGTCCATGTTGACTCCTGGAGACCCAGCTGCCTCTGGGTTTTCTTGGCAATGTATCACCGGAAGTAGATTGCAAGGCCTTTTCTTCTGAGGCAATGGAGAGTAAAGTGACTTGCACAAGGTTGTTTACTCCTTCAAAAATTAGAAAGACTAAGGGACACGCAATGAAGCTACAATGTAGCCCATATAGAGCTAATAAGAGAAAATATTTTTTCACTAAGCGAGTAATCAAACTCTGGAATTCGTTATCAGGGGATGTAGTAAAAGCTGTTAGTATAGCCTGGAGACTTTCGTGCTCTGGGCCTCAGACTTGCAATTTGAGCGTGCTGACATGCCATGCTATGGAGAGAATCTCTTCGGAGATAGTGTTTAGGAGGCTGCTATCATGATTAAACAGCGACACCTGAAGATACTCTCCAGGCCCAGTTTGGTCCTAGCTTCCTCCCTACCTAAGAAAATGGAGATTAGCTGTGTTCCTTGGATCTACAGGATGCCTACATGAATGTCCCAATACATCTCTCTCACAATATGTATCTGAGATTCATTATAGGGAAATATTATTTCCAGTATTGTGTTCTTCTTTTTGGCCTCGCATCCGATCCTCGGGTGTACATCAAATGTCTTGCAGTAGTTGTAGCATTTCTGCACAGACTGGGGGTGCACGTGTTTCCCTATTTGGATGATTGGCTGCTCAAGAGCACCACTGAGGAAGGAGTACAAGAATCCACATGCATCACCATCTGGGTGCTAGAGCTATTAGGGGTTCTTCATAAACTATCCAAAGTCCTCACTGACTGTATCCTTTCAAGGCGAATTCATTGGAGCCTTGCTAAACACAACTCAAGAAAGATTTTTCTGCCTTTTGATAGGCGAGAATGCCTGATTCAGCAGAGGTTCATGAGAGTCTGCAGGTTTCAGTGAGAACCATACTGAAAATGTTAGACCACATGGCCTCTACAGTTCATGTCATCCCAGTGGCCCAGCTGCATTTCAGACTATCTCAGTGGACCCTGAGCATAAGAACATAAGATATGCCATACTGGGTCAGTGTGTTATGGAGAAGCTCTTGTACACACTGCCTTTGCTATACTGGCTCGGCTTGTGGAAGAGATTAAGCAGTGTTGCCTTTTGGCCTCTCCATTAACACTAAGTGTTTGTATAGAGTGTCTTTAACCTTTTAGTCCTGTGCCCCGGATGAAGGCCTAGGTGCCGAAACACATGTAGTGTCAGACTTTTGACACTCCAATAAAGTTTTCTACGAACCACTCACAGTATCCTATGATACCTGCTCCTTTTTGATCCTCAACTGTAGAACTTTTCCATCTTGCACAGGATATCACTTTGTGCCACCTATCTGGTGAGGGAGAACAATGTTCTGGCAGACATGCTGAGTGGAATCCTTTATTCTCACGAATTGACTCTGGACAGTCTTTCGAGTAGGGCACCCTCTTGATAGACCTTTTCACAACTCTCCACAACAAACAAGCCCCTCAACTCTGTTCCAAGACAGGAAAAGAAGGCAAACTAGCCTCAGATGCTTTCCTTCTTTTTTATTTTTTTAATTTATGCAGTTTCACAAATATTATCCAAGCAAAAATTACTTATACAGAAAATGAATTGGGTATTGCAATTATCAAAAAACAGACATCCCAGCTAGGAGGTTACATAAAAGGAAATATAATATTACCCTATCCTTCAAGCCCACATTTTAGGGGGATCTAAGAAAAAAGGAAATAAATAATAATCATATACACAAAAGGAAAATATCCATCAACCAGTCATCAGCATCTAAACTAATACACTGTGAATATTGCTAAACTAGCCAATAACCTAGGTGACAACTGGCAGACGAGTGCTTATAAAGGATTCCAGCTGGGGAGGATCATAAAAAACATAATTTACAGAATGTAACTTCACCATACTTTTACAAGGGAATTTAAGGAAAAACAGCCCCCCCCCCCCCAAACTGGAGTATCCCTGGCCTCAAAAGCAGAAATTCCTTCCTCCTCCTCTGTGTCTCCCTGGACAAGTCCGGAAATATACGGACCACCAAGCCTTTAAAAGATATCAAATGCTTTTTGAAGTACAATTTGAGTAGCCATTCTCGATCTGAAAGCAAAGCCAAATTAACTATAAGCGTCACCAGTGTCACCACACTAGTTCCAGAATGCTCCCATATTTCTGATATATTAAGAATATTCATATGCTGTTGATCTCCCAAATAAGGTCAGGGAGCCTCTTCTTCCTGAACCTTCTTACCAGAATGTAGATAATACACTTTTACAAGAGGAGGGTGAGACTCTACCAAGACCCCCAAAATATCAAGCAAATAACTTTTAAGCATAACCCTTGCAGATGTTAACAATGTTCTAGGAAAGTTTATCAAGCGCAATTTGCGCTTGATAAACTTTCCTAGATCATTGTTAACATCTGCAAGGGTTATGCTTAAAAGTTATTTGCTTGATATTTTGGGGGTCTTGGTAGAGTCTCACCCTCCTCTTGTAAAAGTGTATTATCTACATTCTGGTAAGAAGGTTCAGGAAGAAGAGGCTTTAACAATTCAGCTTTAAATCTGAGGCCATAATATCCTTAATCAAAGCCAAGGAACATTCCTCCTGTTAACTCACTGTGTTTGTAACTTCTTCTACTGACTTCCTTAACTCAGAAATAGCACCAGAGTTTTCTTGTATAGATGAAACATTAGCATACACCTGTAGCAGTATTTTGTTAGATTGTGTTAGCATCAGCTCATGCATTTTCGAGATGGCACTCCATATTGTCTCCAAGGTAAAACTTTCTGGACGGTCCAGCACAAAGGGGAGGAGAGACCACCTCTCACCCAGCGAAACTTTGCTGGGCGAACAATCCCCATCTTCATCGAAATGCTGAAGTAAAAATATACTTTCGTCCGTGGGCTTCACCTGGTCCTGTGCCCCTCATGCAACCAATGTAGCTGTTCCCAGTTTCAAGACTGAACCCAAAAGCTGCCCAGAAGAATCTCCTTCCACTGGAGAATCCCAGGACCAGATGTCTCGGGAGCTTCCAGACTAAGAAATCCTTCAGGGAAAGCAGGGGGACGCCACAGCTCTGGTGTAAGTTCGCTGCCTGAAGAAGACACCAAGCTTCCCTGCCATGGCGTCAATACAGCCAGGTTAACGTCTGTTTCTTTCTGATGACCCTCCAAACATTGAAGAAAGAAATCCATCGGTCCAGAGGAAATCATACTAGTAGGAGTTGCCTGTAGGGTAGGAGTCTTCCCCCCGCATTTTCCCCTTCCGTTTAGGCACAGAAGCAACAACTTCTGAAGTGAATGTTGATCATGTGGCCATCTTGGATCTTCCACCTTCCTTTTTTATTGGGGAGAGAGACTTTTTACACATATCTTTCCATTCCTCTGTTAGCCAAAAGTCATCTGGAAATTCAACAAGACTTAATCAGTATGCTATTCATTGCCCCTTGATGGCTCAGACAGCCACGGCTTCCCCTTCTTCAAAACCTCTCCATACAGAACCCCATCTGTCTAGACTTCCCAGCATTGATTTTGCAGGATCAGGGGAGACTTTCAGATCCCACTGTCGGTTCCCTAGCCCTCACAGCTTGGATGGTGAGAGGCTAGAGGTCAGCTTCCTGAAACTGCCAGTTGGGATAATCTGTCATCTTGGCTTCCAAAAGAGGTTATACCAGTAGATCTTGCGCTTTAAAATGGCAGAGGTTTAGCATATGGTATGAGAATCGGGCATTAGATCCTTTCTCTTGTTCCACACAAGACCTGCTTGAATACCTTCTATACCTCTCACAGTCTGGCCTAAAGACCAACTTTGTAAAGATCCACTTCAGTGCACTGGAGCTTTTCATCAACATGTAGACAGTAAACCCATCTGTTTACAGCCTTTAGTTGTCTGTATCATGTGTGGTTTGCTTCTAAAAGTCTCCTCTTAAACCATCAGTAGGGTCATGGGACCTCAACGTGATTTTTATCTCGGCTAAGAAAAGCTCCCTTTGGGTTTATGTGACTGAAGTTTCTAACATGGAAGCAGTGGCATAAATTCCGTCCAAGCAGCCCCCACAATACAGAGGAGCTCAGGCAGGAAGAGGGTGAACAGCAACAAGGCAAACTTACTTACATTTGGTTGCCGTGGTGCTTTTGTTCAGGGCCCAGCTATTAGCTCATGGGCCAAGTTCTCATAATGTCAACCTTACCACGTGATTTTGGCCCAGGAGGAACACCTTCAGACGTGGAACGGAGGCACTGTGACAAGCAAATGTAAATTTGCTACATGGGGTCTTTGCTGCTGCCACTGCTGGAGAGCAGCGGTGGCAGTGGGAGTGTGTGCTGCTGCTGCCAAAGAGCAAAGGGAGCGGGGGGACAAAAATAGGGGGCCCTCAGGAAAATTTTGCTTTGTGAACCCCTCACTAGAACTTTTGCCACTGTCTGAAGGCATTGTTTTTAGTGGCAATTACTTCAGCATGCAGAGTAAGTGAGCTACAAGCTCTAGTAGTGGATCCACCCTACACTAAGCTTTCTCACAATAGGATGGTGGTACGTACTCATACAAAATTCCTTTCTAAGGTGGTATCGGATTTCCACCTTAACCAGTCAATCATCCTACCAACCTTTTCCCCCAAATCTCACTCCCACAAAAGGGAAAATGTGCTACCCATGTTAGACTGCAAGAGAGCCTTGGCCTTCTTTCTGGAGTGGACTAAACCCTTAGAAAGTCCATCCAGAGTTTTGTTTCTTTTGACCCCCAACAGAGCGGATGCTGCCCTAACAAAGCGTAGTTTGTCAGTTTGGTTATCAGATTGCATCTTCTTCACATATGCTCAGGCAAGCTTGACACTTTGATGGTCATGTCATGGCTCATAATGTCCAAGCCATGGCTGCATCAATGACATGCTTAAGAATGTCAAACCTCCTGAATGGTCAGGTTTATTATTTGTTTAGTGCTGTTAATCTTATAATATTATTGGGATACTTGTCATTGATGCTAATGGAACCATCAGAATAAGTGCATCAGACCAACATGACATACTGTATGGTCACATTTACACTGGACAGTATGGATCTTTGAATATGTATAATGGGCGGGTATCATTTATGTTGCATGTAACAAATTCCTAGCTGGGTGCAACAAATACAGAGATCCTTCCTCTGCCCTTGGTTTCCTATCTCTAGTCCTAGAAGCAAGTGAGATGAAATGAGAACACAACACCCAGAGTTGTACCATAACAAAGCCTGCTAAAGCTTTATGAAGGCAGCCATGGGCCCGCAAACCTGAGCAGTCTCCCATAACTCCCTTGATTTGCTTGGCCACAGCACTTTCTTTTATTAGGAAAAATACTGCCACGTTATACATTCTTTTGCCTTATTACTGCATCATGCTTTTTGTTTTGCCTATATCTACATGTTACAGGTCAAGCCAAGCTCACGCTTAATCAGGACAGCTTCCTGCAAACATGAACTTTCTATCTTGTCTCCCATTGAAGATGTAACCTTGACTGTCTCACTAATTCATAAACATCCCTTGTAATAGTGACAGCATATTCAGAGCTGTTCTCACACTCTAAACTTTACCCGTGAGACCCCAGCCTCCCTTCGGGTCCCTTTCTACAGTCCCCTCTATGATTCTATAAAGAATTGCTACAAAAGAATAGTAGTTCAGACATATCCAAATCCAGAATAAGTCTTCTGCCACAGTGGGGAATGCCTTCTGCTTCAATTTGGAAATGTGGGGAACCACTTCAGAGTCCTAAGCACCACATCTGGTCCATAGGTGAATTTCATCTTGCTGATTGGGAGAAGTCAACAAACTGATTTCTTTATACATACGTTTTATTTGACAATATAGAAAAAGGACAATAATCATCCTGCAGATTGACCAAGGTGATGTGACACTGTTTGCTTTTGCTAGGTCTCAAGAAGAATGTGTATGGAGAGTAAGGCTCTGCCGATTATTCTTGCAAGCACTATCTGCTGGCAGTGGCCAACTGCCCTACATAGATCTTTCAGTAGTTCAGGGGTTTGCACCCGCATTCATATTATGACACTGGTAATAACTCCAAATCCTTTAGAAGCATCTCTTTTCAATATAGGCTGCGCTCTGTACATCTTGGACAGAGTTTCAGTGACTGTCTACCCAGACATCATGGCTGCATATAAATGAGTAGTCCTGCTGGAATCGCTGATCTTTGCTCCTACTCGGAGTTCACACATTTCAGTAGTATTGCAGACTTAGAGTAGTTACTCACCTGTAACAGGTGTTCTCCAGGAGCAGCAGGAATCAGTCCTCACATAATGGGTGTCATCGGCGCCGATGAAGCCCCAGCGGAGCATTTCCACAGCTTTCTATGAAAGCCTTTGGGAATGCAGGCACACATGCGCGGTTCCCTTCCCGCCTAAAGGTGCCATCTTACCTCAGTCAAATGACATAGCTAAGAACAGCACACAAAAATGAAAAAATAAACTATGTACAACTGCAACTCCCAGAGGAGGAGGGAGGGTTGTGAGGACTGATTCCTGCTCACTCACTCGCCTAGCCGAGGTAAGGGCTATCAGGAAGAGTGTCTTCCAGGATAGGAAGCGTAGTGGACAAGTAGCTATCGGCTCAAAAGGTGGTCGAGTCAGTTGCTGCAGGACCACATTCAACTCCCACTCAGGGGCAGGAGGACGGATTGGAGGCTTGAGCAAAAGCAAGCCCCTGAGAAAGCGGGACACCAAGGGGTGACCTGACAGAGAATGTCCCTCCACTAGTAAGTGGTGAGCTGCTACAGCTGAGAGGTGGACCCGAACAGAATTGGACTTCAGTCCCTGATTTGATAAGTGCATTAAGTACTGAAGCACTACTGGCACAGTACAGGAGAAAGGATCCTCTGTACGTAGCTGACACCACACAGAAAACCTTTTCCATTTGAGAGCATAGGTTTTCCTAGTGGACTGTTTTCTACAGGCTAGGACAACCTCCTCAACTTCCTGAGGTAGGCTCCAGGGAGCCAAAACTACCCTTGCAGCCTCCAGGCCATCAAATTGAGAGCTTTGAGATTGGGGTGCAGAAGGGAACCCTGCTCCTGTGAGAGAAAGTTGGGTTGCAACCCCAGAGGCAGTGGGGGATCCACCGCCAGTTGAAGCAGAAGAGGAAACCAAGGCTGTCTCGGCCACCTGGGAGCCACCAGCAGGACCGAGGCCTTGTCCTGACGAATTTTGAAGAGAGTTCGGGCCACCAAGGGCATGGGAGGAAACGCATACAGGAGGCCTTGAGACCATGGAATCAGAAAAGCATCCACTGCTATTCTCAGAGGATGCGGTTGCCTGGAGCAGAACTTTGGCAGTTGATTGTTCATTGGGCTGGCAAAGATATCCACCAAAGGGAGACCCCATTTTAGGAAGATCGTTGGAACTACTGAAGGATGCAGCTGCCACTCGTGGGGCTGCAGAATTCTGCTCAACCTGTCGGCCAGGTAGTTGTCCTGGCCTGGAAGGTACACAGCCTTGAGGAGCATGTTGTGCTTGAGGGCAAATGAACAAAGGTCCTGAGCCTCCCGACAAAGGATTCTGGACCCAGTCCCACCCTGTTTGTTCACATAAAACATGGCTACTTGGTTGTCTGTCTGAACCAGGACAGATTGATGAGCCAGGGCAGGAGAGAAAGCTTTGAGTGCTAATCGAATAGCTCTGAGTTCGAGGAGATTGATCTGCTGTGCAGCTTCCCAAGGAGACCACAAGCCCTGGGTGCACTTGCCTAGACAATGAGCTCCCCAGCCCTGCAGGGAGGCGTCTGTGGTCAGTACCACCGTGTACCCAGGAATCTGAAAAGGCACCCCCTTTAGTAGATTGGGTGGGTGCAGCCACCAGTTGAGGGAGTTCAGAAATTGTCTGGACACCCTTATCCTGTCTCTGAGGCTGCCTGTGGTATGTGACCACTGAGTCCGAAGGCACCACTGTGCAGGTCTCATATGGAGCCTGGCATTGGGGGGTCACATGCACTGTTGAAGCCATGTGGCCAAGCAGCCTTAGGCAGAGTCTGGCAGAGACCAGAGACTTGCTGAGAAACTGGTTTGCTAAGTTTATCAGTCGTTGGGCTCTGTCTGCTGGCAAGAAAGCCTTTGCTAGCAGGGAGTCCAGCCTTGCTCCTATGAACTCCAAGTTCTGGGAGGGAAGCAAAGTGGACTTTGCGAAGTTTATTACAAACCCCAGGCTTTGAAGAAGAGCAATAGTTCTGAGGGTGGCTTGTCTGGCCTCCTGGCACGTCTGACCCCTGATGAGCCAGTCGTCCAGATAGGGGAAGACAAAGATTCCCTGATTTCTCAGGTAGGCCGCCACCACTGCCAGGCATTTGGTAAAGACTCTGGGAGCGGAGGTGAGGCCAAAAGGCAGTACTCTGTACTGATAATGGTTTCCCCCCACAATGAACCTGAGGTACTTTCTGTGGTCTGGATGAATGAGGATGTGAGTGTACGCATCCTTTAGATCTAAGGAGCATAGCCAATCTCCCTGCTGGAGGTAGGGCAGAAGTGTTCCAAGAGTAAGCATCTTGAACTTTTCTTTCTCGAGGAACTTGTTGAGGTTTCTGAGATCCAGAATGGGTCGAAGGCCACCGGTTCTTTTGGGTACCAGGAAATACCTGGAGTAGAATCCGTGACCGTGCAAGTGGGGAGGCACAGGCTCCACCGCCCTGTCCACCAACAGACCCTGAAGCTCTTGAAGGAGAAGGTCTGTGTGCAGGGGAGGCCTGGGAGGCTCCCCTGGAAAGTATGGAGGAGGCAGTTGGTGAAAATGCAGGGCATAGCCTCTGTGGACTATGTCCAACACCCAACTGTCCCCCGTGATGAGGGGCCACTGGTGGGCAAAGAGGGCGAGGCGACCTCCTGTGCAGGGTTGGGAGAGCAGGGATGGAGAGACTACGCTCAAGGAGTCAAAAACCCCCACCCTGCTGAGTGGGAGCAGGGGCCGGAGGCTTGGGGGTCCTCTGCCTACAGGGCCCATTACCCTGCCCCTTGGCTTGCTGACCCTGGGGTGCAGCTTGGGCAGCCTGATATTGAGGGTACTGTTTGTAGGCAGTGCCCTTCCTCGGGTAAAAGGGCTTTTTACCCGAGCCTTTCTTTTTATGAGAAGGGGCAGAGGTCTTTCTAGACAGCCTTGTCCGGGTAAGGTGCTCTGTTTCGAGCTGGGCGGCCTTCTCGGTCATGGGCTTGCCAAAAATGTTTTCACCTCGGCAAGGGACATCGACCGACTTGTCCTGAACCCATGGCTCGAGGTCCGATGACTGCAGCCATGCCTGGCGTTGAGCCGCGATGCCGGCTGCAGCAACTCGGGCTGAAGCCTCGAAGCCATCATAGGCGGCACGGGACATGAACTTCGAGCAGTCCCGAATCCCCGAGGACAAGGACTTGAATCTCTGCAAGGGTTCCTCGGAGAGTCCAGCAGAGAACCCAGCCAACTCCTTGGCCACGTCCCGCAAGTACATGCCCATGTACAGCTGGTAAGACTGGACACGGCAAGCAAGCATCGAGCCCTGGAAGCACTTTCTACCGACGCCATCGAGGTTTCAGGCCTCCCTGCCGGGGGGCACCACAGAGTTCATCTTCTGGCTCTTCAGACGATGCATGGCCGATTCCACAACCATGGAATGGTGTGGTAGCTGTGCCTTTTGAAAGCCAGGGCTCTTTCTGAGTCGATAGATCGAGTCGACTCACTTGCTTAAAACCGGCGCCGAGGCCAGTGCCTCCCACATCCGGAAGAGGAGCCGTTCCAGCATCGGAGGAACCGGGACAGTAAAGGCCTCCTTCGGAGGAGAGTCATACTGCAGGGCCTCGAGCTCGAGGCTCTTCCTCGGGGTCCGCCGGAATAGCCAAGGCAGTGGCCATATCCCGGACGAACTCTGAGAACCGAGTATCCTCCAGAGGGGATCTACTCCGGGGCTCAGACTGAGGTGAGTCCGACGGGACGCACCGACTCTTGAACAAAACTCTTGAACTCTTGAACAAAACTCTTGAACCAACACACAATAACTCCATCTCTCATATATACAGTTACCTTGTTCAATGTTCCACATATGTAGATAGTTTCCCCTGTTATCCAAGTTTACTGCTCCTGTTCATTGTAATGACCTGACTCTTGTTTATTGTCGGATATTGTTTGTTCTATGTAAACCGCGCTGATCGCAAATAGTGCGGTATATAAGAGATGTAAATAAATAAATAAATAAACATATCGGGGACTCCTCATCCTCCGTCTCCCAGGCGGACTCGTCCGATGAGGAGTCAGGGTCCGACCCCGCGGGGCCCTGGAGCACCCGCCCCGATGCCGGAGGCACCGGCGTCAACGCCCTCGGTCCCGAGCGGGAGGTCGAGGGAGACCTCGACCGAGGTTGACTTCGAGCCATGATGGACTCGAGTATCGGCTCGGTCTCTGGGGTCGACTTCGAGGTCGATGTCCCGGTGGTCGGGGCAGATGCGCCAGACAGGCTGGCCATCAGTGCCCGCTGCTGCTCCATGAAGGCAGACAGTCTGCTCTCCAAGGCTGTCATCCTGAGACTCAGCTTGGGAGACGCAGCAGCCACCGATTCGGGCCCCGGTGGCACCGGGCCCGACGTCGGTTCTCTGGGAGGAGAGTCCTCAAGGACTACGGGGCTTACGTGTCCAGCAGACTCCGGCTCCACGCGAGGAACTTTGGCAGGCTTCTCTTGTTCCACGGGCCCGGGGCGATGGTCGGGGGTCTTAGACCTGGCCCTTGAGGAGCCAGGGACCTCCTCTGATGACACCCTCGCGAGCCGCTTCTTCCTCTTGCGTTCCCGGTTGGGGGACCCCCTATCCGAGGAGCTTCGATGGCGCTCGGGATCGGAATCCCGAGATGTAGAGGCCTCAGACGAGGTCTGGGCCCGGCCGGAGGCTGAGTCGGAGAAAAGCCTTCCTTTCTGCTGCTGGCGACTTCGGAGTGCCTTGGAAGACATCTTCCCACCTGGTCCACACGACTTAGGGTCGTGATCAAGACCGAGGCACCGAAGGCAGCAGTCGTGTGTGTCGTTGAGAGACATTAATTTCTTACACCGATCACACTTCTTGAAACCGCTGGAAACCATCGGGGAATGAAGAGTCCCCGCGAGGTCAAAGGACCGGCCTTCCAGGGAAAAAACAAAAAAGGGCGCGAACGCCAGCCACGAAGGGCAAAAACCGAAAAAGAAGAATTGGGCTCGATACCGGTGTACCAAACCCGGCGGGAGGGGAACCGGCGTCGAACTGGGAGAAAAACAGTGAGAATCACCGAAACAAAATCAACTTTTATCCGGGATGACAGGACACATGTCCGGTGGGCTTCTCGGAAAAAAAGAGACTGAGGTAAGATGGCACCTTTAGGTGGGAAGGGAACCGCGCATGCGTGCTGCATTCCCAAAGGCTTTCATAGAAAGCTGGGGAAATGCTCCGCTGGGGCTTCATCGGCGCCGATGACACCCATATGTGAGGACTGACTTCCTGCTTGGTCCTGGATAACGTTTCATTCATAGTAGTCATCTTCGGCTCATAGGATTCTACTGCATGCAATATATAATTTGCAGAACCAAAACTCACCATTACAACACCCCTCTGATTCCACACAATTGCAAACAAGCATGACTACTTATACCTAATGGCAATATAGAATTGCTGAATAGGATTATCTTATCTAATACCAATTAATTACAATACATTTACTGCTAGCACTAAATTATTCCAAATTATTTGACTACATGTAAACCAAGTTAGTGCTGGTCCTTGTAATATACTTCTTGCATAACTATCTACATTCCTTAACTTATTCTGTTTATCTACCAAATTAAATGTTAGGCCAAATGCTAATAGACATACCTCTCTTGTTAGGTGCACAGTGTACATATCACTAATTGTTTGTGATTTACTCTCCGACTATGACAGTTTACAAGGCATTGTTAATCCCATTACTCAAAGGGTAACAAAACATTAAAACATAACTGGCAGTTTATGCAAATAAATTAAACTAATTTCAATTGTTTATCAAAAATTCTTAGAAAGGCTCTTATCTTAGGTAATGGATTGACTCACATTATTAACAGTAATAAAAGTAGGTGTAACTATCTGATTAACATGGACATCTCAGCTCACAAAGGAAGGAACATTGCAACTATCAGGGTACAAAACACAAGGAACAGATACATAAGGATCATTACATAAACTGCACCAAGAATTGTGATCAACAAAAGGTAATGCATTCATAACCACAACAATTTTAAAAATATATAATTTAAGTAAATTAGAACATGAATTGTCATTGGTAAATGGAAATTACACTTACCTGGTAATTGATGTTCCTGGAGGAACTCCAGTTTAGTCCACACTTCTGGGTTGTGCACCACCTCCTGCAGCTTGGAGACTGGGTATGTCAAAAAAGTGACATCACTGGATGTAGTCTGCTGGCATCTCCCATCAGCCCCAGTGAACTATTGACAAAGCACACTTAAAGGAGCAACAAATAAGTAGCTAACCATAACCATTTAACTGTAATACAACTATATACAAGAGAACTTTCTTTCAGGAACAATAGATTTCCTTCCTTGTGCCTCACCAGAGTGACAGATCAGAATCACAAGAATAGACAGAAATGAAAGAGAAAAGGATACCTACCGGTCATCCAAGCCTTCCTTCGACAGAACTGGCACTGCCAAAGTACGATCCCGGGCGGGAATGAGTACTAAACTGGAGTTCCTCCAGGAACATCAATTACCAGGTAAGTGTAATTTCCATTTCCTTATCGTTCCTCCAGTTTAGTCCACACTTCTGGGATGTATTAGAGCAGTACTTATTGGGAGGGACCTTTCCAGCCTGCTTGCAACATCGCTGAACCAAACACAGCATCCTTCGCTGACGAGACATCTAGGCGGTAATGTTCACTGAAAGTATGCAAGGACGACCACGTAGCTGCCCTACAAATCTCCACAGGCGGAACCAAACTATGCTCCGCCCAAGAAGTCGCTTGAGCTCTGGTATAATGAGCTCGCAATCCCGACGGAATCTGCTGCCCTGACGAGATAAGCTGACGCAATCACTTCCCTAATCCACCGAGAAATAGAAGCCTTCGCAGCCACCTCGCCCTTCCGGGGACCCCCGAAGAGAACAAACAGACGGTCTGATTTACGAAAGGCCTCTGACACCTTCAAATAATGCTGAAGTACCCGCTTTACATCCAAGCGGCATAGCCCCTGGTCCGCTGCGTGCCCACCCAGGGAACCCAGCACCGGAAGATAAACTGTCTGATTTAAATGAAACGGAGAGACTACTTTAGGTAGAAAGGACGAAACAGGCCGCAGCACCACCTTTTCATGAGAAAAAGACAAAAACGGCTCCCGGCAAGAAAACGCCTGCAACCCAAAACACGCCTCGCTGAACAAATAGCTACCAAAAACACTGTCTTCAGAGTTAAATCCTTTATTGATGCCTGCTGCAACGGTTCGAAGGGAGCCTTAGCCAGCGCTCCCAACACTAAATTGAGATTCCACGGAGGCATCAAAACTCTACGAGAGGGACGCAACGTGGAGACTGCTTTCAGGAACCTCATAACATCCCCATGTACGCCGAGCGCCATTCCCTGAACCTTGCCTCTATAGCAAGACAGCACTGCTAACTGAACTCTCAAGGAACTGGCTGCCAGGCCTTTGTCGAAACCCTCTTGAAGAAAGCTTAAGACTATCGGCACGGACATCGTCACTGCCCAAACTTGTCTCCTCGAATACCAAGCCTCAAATATATGCCAGATACGAACATAGGCCAAAGACGTGGACGTCTTCCGTGCTTTAAGCAAAGTAGAGATAACTGCCCCAGAATAACCTTTCCTTCTTAGTCTCGCCCTTTCAATGGCCAGACCGTAAGCGAGAATTGATCCACTTGAGGCATCCGCAGAGGCCCTTGACGCAACAGACCCTCCGAGACTGGTAGCTGCCACGGCTCCCCGTCTAGTAGACGTATGAGATCGGCGTACCAGGGATGCCTCGGCCAGTGCGGATCCACTAGCAACACTCTCCCCCGATGAGCTTCTATGCGTTGAACCACCCGACCTATCATCGCCCACGGGGGAAATACGTAGAGCAGACCGGACACCGGCCAACTCTGCATTAGAGCGTTGATCCTTTCTGACATCCGTTCCCGTTGTCTGCTGAAGAACCGACTCACCTTCACGGACTGGAAGGTCGCCATGAGATCCATGATCGGCGAACCCTATTGGTGAACCACTTGCGCAAACACCTCCGGATGCAATTCCCATTCTCCGGCATCCACTTGAACTCTGCTGAGGAAATCCGACGTCACATTGTCCTTCCCTGCAATGTGCGCTGCCTAAATCGCCGGCAGCCGCTGTTCTACCCAAGCGAACAGTGCCTCGGTCTCTTCCTCCATGGTTGTACTCCCTGTACTGCCTTGCCGATTGATGTAAACCACTGTAGCGGAATTGTCTGATAGAACTCGCACCGCCCGACCGTGCACCATCGCTTCAAATGTGTTTAGGGCTAGCATCACCGCTCAGAACTCCAACCTGTTGATTGACCAAGCGGCCTCCTGGCTTGACCAAAGACCCTGCGCAAAGAGCTCTCCGCAATGAGCTCCCCAGTCCGCGAGACTCGCGTCTGTCATTAATGGCAGCCATTCTGGCCAAAAAAGACCTCGGACGTAGCCACCATTCCAGTGCCTGTCTGACCCCTAGAGGACAGGGCAGACGCCTGCTCAACGAGTTGGACTGATGAGACCATCGGCGAAGTAACGCCTGTTGCAGCAGCCGCATATGAAACCTAGCCTAAGGCACTGCTTCCAAAGTCGCCGCCATTGTGCCTAGCACCCTGAGGTAGATCCACGCCGAAGGTGCCAGAGTTCCTATGAACTGGCGCACCAGTTGCTGAAGAATTTGGATTCGTCAATCCGGGAGAAACACAGCTCCCCGCTGCGTATCGAAGCGCACACCCAGATACTCGAGACTCTGGGTCAGACTCAGGTGGCTCTTTGCCGTATTGACCACCCAGCCGAGCCCCTCCAAGAACTTCACCACCTTCTCCGTAACTCGTATGCTTTCGCTCTTGGACTTTGCTCGAATCAACCAGTCGTCGAGATAGGGATGTACTAGAATTCCCTGCTTTCGGAATGCTGCGGCCACCACCATCATGATCTTGGCGAAGGTCCTTGGTGCCGTTGCTAGTCCGAAGGGCAATGCCTGAAACTGATAGTGCCCCCACGGCAGTGTGAAGCACAGAAATTTTTGATGCCCCGCTCTGATTGAGATATGTAAATACGCTTATGTAAGGTCGAGAGATGTCAAGTACTCCCCCTGACGCACTGCTACAATGACAGACCGCAACGTTTCCATCCGGAAATGCGGCACTCGGGGACACCAATTCACTCTTTTGAGGTCTAAGATCGAACGAAGAGCTGCATCCTTCTTCAGGACTATGAAACAAATTGAGTATCGACCCCTGCCGTATTCCTCCCTGGGTACCAGAACAACGGCCCCGATCTGTAAAAGTCAATTTAAGGTGTCGCAAATCGCCAGAACCTTTTGTTGACCTTTGCAGGGAGACATCACAAACGACTTGCGAACCGGTCTTGCGAACTCCAGAGCATAGCCCTCGCGGATTATTTCCAAGACCCACTGGTCGGCCGTGATTTGGGCCCAGGCAGGAAGAAAATTCCGAAGCCGCCCGCCTATCGGATCGTTTCCCACCGGAGCCCCCTCGCTTCATTGTGACTTTCGAGCGGTTGCTGCGGTCGTCGTGGTGAAACCTCTACCTGCGCCGTGAAATCCACAAAACCCCTGGGCTCTAGACGCAAATCTTCCTCTTTGAAAACTACCCAATTGGGAAGTCCGAAACCTTCTAAAATCTCTAAAGGAGCCCCTAAAGGCCGGCGAGGATTTCCCCTGTTTAGGCTTATCCTCCGGGAGTCTACCCCCCTTAGATTCCCCCAAATCCTTAACCAGCTTATCGAGATCCTCACCGAATAACAGCCGTCTTTTGAACGGGAGTTTACTGAGACGGGCCTTAGAAGAACCGTCCGCCGCCCAATTCCTCAACCACAAGGACCTACGGGCAGCCACTAATGATGCCATGCTATTAGCTAGAGCCTGGATTAAATCATAATGCACATCTGCCAAATAAGCTGATCTGGACTCCAGGCGATCTAGTTCTCGTAAGCCCTCCGGCTCCAGCTGGACCGACTGTCGCAACCCCTGCGACCAGCGAAGACACGCTCTCGCCACCCAAGCCCCACATATGGAAGCTTGCAATGACAAGCCGTTGGCTTCAAAGGACTGCTTCAGCAACCCATCCACCTTTCTATCTTGCGCATCTTTCAAGGCCGAACTACCTTCCACCGGAATAGTGGTCTTCTTGATTACCACTGCATCAATCCGTGGAGACCAAAATCTTTCCTTGTCCTTATCTGTCAGAGGATACAACCTATTCATAATCCGAGCTCCTCTGAGCCCCACTTCCGGCTGATCCCACTCGTCCTGGATCATCCGATCTACCACCTTGTGGGCGGGAAACACAATCTGAGTTTGCCGCACCGCCTGAATGATCGGATCTTCCCCAGTATCCTCCTCCACTGGCAGTTCCATGGCCAGTTTTAGCGTTTGCAGGGATTCTGTGATAAGAGGCGTCAACTCATCTTTTTGAAAAATCCGAATAATTTTCGCCTGAGCCTCTGGCTCTGGAATCTCTCCTTCTTTTAACTCCTCCAATCCGGCCTCCAGGTCTACTTCGGCTTCGTCCGCTTCCTGCCACTCCAACTCAGAGGGTGAGCGATCCTGTGTCCTGGCCTGCTTGGGCTGCCTAGCAGAACCACCACCTGCCTGCGCCAGACCCGGCTGCTGCAGCTTTGCTGGCAAGGGCAATGGCTCTGGCAGCTTCCCTTGCCTTCGCTTATGCCTCTGTATTTTACTCTACTATTGCTACTGTTACCGTTGTTGTCTGTCTTGTGTTTCCACAGGCTCCCCTCAACCATAACCTCCCCTCCAACCAAACAGGAAGTGACGCGACCGCGGGATCACGGCCGCACTCGACAAGGCTCCCCTCAACCATAACCTCACCTCCAACCAAACAGGAAGTGACGCAACCGCAGGATCGTGGCCGCGCTCGGCAAGGCTCCCCTCAACCATAACCTCACCTCCAACCAAACAGGAAGTGATGCGATCGCGGCTGCGCTCGGCAAGGTACCCTCTCCAGTTATAAAAGACAAGCGCCGGCGGTGTTTGAGCTTACTGCCTGCTTATGCCTCTGTATTTTACTCTACTATTGCTACTGTTACCGTTGTCTTACTTGTGTTTCCACAGGCTCCCCTCAACCATAACCTCACCTCCAACCAAACAGGAAGTGACGCGACCGCGAGATCGCGGCCGCGCTCGGCAAGGTACCCTCTCCAGTTATAAAAAACAAGCGCCGGCGGTGTTTGAGCCTACTGCCTGCTTATGCCTCTGTATTTTACTCTACTATTGCTACTGTTACTGTTGTTGTCTTGTGTTTCCACAGGCTCCCCTCAACCATAACCTCACCTCCAACTAACTTGGGCGCGCGCTGTGCTCCTTAGGTGCGCTCCGTGGGGTGCCTCTGTGGGGGCAATCATTTCTTTTGCCCTCAGAACACTCTTTTCTTGTCATGGGCTTAGCCGGTGGCTTATCTCTCTCCTACTGTACTGCAGCCCAGCCATGCTTACGCCCTCTTGGATGGGATCCTCTCCTATTTCCCACATGCTCTTCCCAGTTCCAGTCCCCACCTCCATCTCTGCACTGGTGCATACTATCCCGGTCCTCTGGGGTAACCGCCCCATTGCCCCGACTTTTCACCCTCTGCTCCCACGATCTCTTTATCACTGTTCTGCCAATCTTATTCAGTGTACATCCCCCTGCCCTTCTCACTCTCTCCCGTCGCAAGCCACTACTAGCCCCTCCCCTCTCAAACTAGGTCTCCTCAACTGCCGATCCTTGCGATCCAAGACTCTTTTGGTCTCAGACCTTGTTGTCCGGGAATCCTTGGACCTCCTTCTTCTCACAGAAACCTGGCTGAAAGAAGGGGAGGATCCCCTCTTGGCTCGCTGCCTTCCCCCTGATTTCTCTGCCATCTCTGTCCCCCGTACAGGTTGTGCGGGCGGCGGAGTGGTCATCATCCTCCGCGCCTCTTTTCCCTTCTCACGGATCTCATCCCCTGCCCTACACTATCCTGAGGCCCTACTTATTCGCCTTCATACCCCATCTCCCCTACATATTCTTGTTGTGTAATCCCCTCCTGGGTTACGCTCTGATCTCTGGGATTCCCTCCTCTTATCAATTTCTGACTTATCACTGGCATTCCCCCATTTACTCAATACAGGAGATTTCAACCTTCATTTGGACTCTCTTTCCTCCTCTAGGGATCTTTCCTTTATCTCACTCATGCAAGATTTATCTCTTCATCAGCACGTTCTCTTTCCCACCCACTTTGCAGGTCACACTCTAGATCTTATTCTCTCTCCACTTTCTCTCCCCTACTGCATACAGTCTCTTCAGGCCATTCCTCTCCCCTGGACTGATCATTTCTGCCTAACTTTTAACTGCTCTCCACCTCCATCCGCCTCACCTTCTCAGACCTCTCTCTCATCCCCTCCCTCTGCTCAGCGACTTTCCCGTCGCATTACCCCCCTTACCCTCCAGAATTTTCCACCTGCACTGGATCTTTTGCCTTCAGACTTTCCTTCCCTCTCCCCAAACTCACAAGCCTCCGTCTGGTCTTCCTGCCTCTCTGCTGCTCTTAATCTTCTGGCTCCTCTCCAACCCTGTGCCGTATCCCATCGCTCTTCTCAGCTATGGTTCCATGCTGGTCTCCGTCTCTTTCGGACACAACTCCGACACACAGAGCGCCTTTGGCGGAAGTCACCTTCTTTATCTACCCTGTCTAACTTCAAGGCTAACCATGCCCACTACCGATCACAAGTCCACAAGGCTAAACAGTCTTACTTTTCCACCGCAGTTTCCTCTGCTCCTAATCAGACCCGTCATCTGTACACGGTACTCAGGTCCCTCACGTCCCTACAGTGTAGCTCTACCCCTGCTCCACTTCCATCATTTCCCCCTCCCTCTCAACTTGCTACCTTCTTTAGCAACAAAGTTCTGGACTTGAGAAATTCCCTGCCTCACTGCCCTCCGCTCATCTCCTCTACTCCCCCTATCTCCCCCCCTCCCATGTCTCAGCTTTCCCATACCTGGACATCTTTTCACCCTATCTCCCCTCAGAACTTATGCAATTAATATCCTCTTCCAACAAAACCTTCTGCTCACTTGACCCTATCCCTTCTTCATGGCTTCTCACCCCCTCCCTTGCTCTCATCCCCCATATCCTCACTATGATTAACGCCAGTCTCTCCACAGGTGTCTTCCCTTGGCCTTGGAAGCACGCCCTTATCCGTCCCATTCTGAAGAAGCCCTCTCTTGATCCCCAGATTCCTTTTCACTATCGCCCTGTCTCCAACCTCCCCTTTCTCTCTAAGATACTTGAGAAAACTGTCTTCGCACAATTGTCACAGCACCTCGACTCTACTCACTTTCTTCACCCCCGTCAATCAGGTTTCCGACAGGGTCACAGTGTAGAGACTGTTCTCTTGGGCTTCCTTAATGAACTCCACGTAGCTCACGACCGTGGTGACCTCTCGGTGGCGGTATCCTTAGACCTTTCGGCTGCGTTTGACCTAGTTGATCACTCCCTTCTTCTCTTTCATTTACGCGAAGCTGGTCTCCATGGTACAGTCTATCACTGGTTCCACTCTTTTCTCTTTTCTCGCTCTTGCACGGTAGTTTCCCCTTCTGTCCCATCAACTCCCTCTGACACCTTTCCACTGCCCTGTGGTGTCCCCCAGGGATCTGTCTTGGCACCCTCCTCTTCAACATATTTCTAGCGCCGCTGGCACTTCTGGTCCAACAGTTTGGTATTCCTGTGTTTTATTACGCTGATGATCTGCTCCTCCTACATCACACCTCCCCCCTTCATCCTGATATCGCTCCACTCAACTCCTGTCTTTCCACTGTCGCTAACTGGCTCACTTTAAACTGCCTCCATCTAAACCTGATGAAAACCGTAGCCATTTGGTTTACTCATGGTAGCCCTCCTCCTCTGATCGCCCCTTCTTTTTCAGGTTCACTGATTCCTCTCGTCACAACCTTTCGCTATCTAGGTGTAATTTTCGGCTCTGATCTTTCCTGCCACGCACACATCTCTCACATTACAAAGACCTCCTTTTTCTTTCTTCGACAGATACGATCTATTTGCCCTTTTCTCACCCCTGAAGCCCTCACTACCCTTCTTCTTTCTCTGGTGATGTCGCGCTTTGATTTCTGCAACTCAGTCCTTGCTGGACTCCCTCTTTCGCAACTTCATCGCCTCCAACGTATTCAAAACACTGCTGCACGCCTTATTTTCCACTCCTCTCTTCGTGATCATGTCACCTCTCCTTCATTTACACTGGCTTCCCCTGAAATTTCGCATTCGCTACAAAATCCTCACACTGGTTCACCAAGTCCTGTATAACCACACCCCCCAATATCTGGCAGACCTACTTCAATTTCATACTCCCACTCGCTCACTTCGTTCAATCCATGTCAACCGCCTTCACCTTTCCTCTCCATCACGCACCCACTTACAATCCACACGCTCCTCGGCTTTCTTTTTTGTCGGCCCTGCTTACTGGAATTCCCTACCCCTTCCACTCAGACTTGAACAGCACTACCCCACTTTTAAAAAAGATTTAAAAACATACCTCTTCTCCACCGCTTTTGACTTCCCCTCCCCTTTTGTGTGAGATTTTCCCTTCCCCCTCTTTCTCACTCCTCTCTCTCCTTAGTCGTGTCTATTTAAATGTCTTGGGTGCTTTTCTGTCACACACTGTACTTCCTTTCCTTTTCTGGCCCAGTGGCCTTTTCTGTTATATTGACTATTTTTGTAAACCGCTGTGCTCTAACTGGAACAGCGGTATATCAAGCTAATAAACATAAAAAGCCTGATGCATAACACGAAGTCAGGGCAAAAATCACCAAGTTGAGACCCTGAGTCTGAAGCTGGAGTAACCCCTGACGGCCCTGCTTGAACCTCTGGAGCGTCCCCCAGCGAATTGGCCAGCAGGACATCTCCCTCTGGTACAGCGGACACTCCTTGAAGGTCCTGCCCTGTTTTAAGCTCCAGCTGCTGCTCCACGCTGGCAGACGCCGCCGTACAGCCTCGGCAGATACCAGAATCTGCGATATCGCTCCTACATGTGCCGCAGACAATGCAAAGCGGACGGGTCGCCATCTCTCACCGCTCTGGCAGCCAAGCCCAGCGGTAACAGCAAAAAGAGCAACTTTGTCACTAACCAAGAAATTTTTTTTTTAAATCAAACAAAGTTCAACCATGTTTTCCCTCCAGCCAGGGGAATAACTCAAAATCTCCCAGTTCCCAGTACTGGGGAAGGTACTCCAGGGATCTAGGATATACTGCTATTATAGAACTCCCCCCCCCAAAGAAACTACAATTAGCCCCTATGGAGTCCCAAAACCACCTAATAGTGACCCCGAGAGAGAGACACACCAAAACCAAAAAAGAAACAAAGACAAGCTAAAATTACTACCGCGTGTGAGTCCTGGCTGAGCGGCGTGCCACGCGGCCACCCCGCTATCAAAATGGCCGCCGCTGACTGAAGGAGGGAAAAAAAAAGGCGCCAAATCGCAGGGAGATGAGACCCGCGTCTGCGGCCTTCCGAGCCCCCAACCGCACCGGCTAAATGCTGCTCACACCCTACCTGCACGTCCGCCGGAGCGATCCGCTGCCTCGAGGCTCCAATCGGCGCGGCCGCGCTCAGCTAAACAGCGAGCGAGCCGCCGCGGACGAGCTGCCTGCTGTCGTCAATAAGCTGGATTCTGCAGGATCGTGGCTGCCCCAGAGCGCCGGATTCAACTGCCGGTCTGCTGTCACAGGGCTCTCTCCCGAACCCCCCAGGAAGAGAGAACTGCACCGGACAAGATACTCATTCAGGTTTTTTTTACAAATCACCTTTAAAGCAGACCCCCACAGACAGACAAGACAGGACCCGGCACAAAGAAGAGCAGGCCCAGTAAAAACAGCCTCTTCTTTACGTTTTCTTTTTTTTTAAAGCTATAGACCCCAAATTAACAAACCATAAAGGAGTCCCAAAAATTAAACAGAAACCTTTCCTACTCTACACTACTTGCTCCTTATGTGTTCCTCCAGTGAGCCCAGCACTAAGGCTCACTACATCCTCCAGCTGCATGGAGACTGGACACACTGGGGCTGATGGGAGATGCCAGCAGACTACATCCAGTGATGTCACTTTTTTGACATGCCCAGTCTCCAAGCTGCAGGAGGAGGTGCACAACCCAGAAGTGTGGACTAAACTGGAGGAACGATAAGGAACAGCTCAATATTTCTCTGTTACTTTTTTCAGCACAAAACTGCATAGTAATAAAGGATCAATTAATCTCTTGCACATTGTAAATTTATTTACATCTTGAATCCACCTCAATCAGTGATATTAATTTAGTTAATCAGTCTTGGT
The DNA here is from genome assembly GCA_033557465.1 of Ichthyophis bannanicus. NCBI lineage: Eukaryota > Metazoa > Chordata > Amphibia > Gymnophiona > Ichthyophiidae > Ichthyophis > Ichthyophis bannanicus. The sequence continues at coordinate 579,936,784 of CM066034.1, read as the reverse complement.
GTTTGTAGTGTTAGGAGGCAATACCTTCGCTTTACCTAGTCCAATAGCGACAAGACATTTGCTTTACACTTCCATCTTCCAGTTAATAACATCAGTTCTGCAGGGGTCCATTCCATAATAAAAATTGAAATATACAACATGAGAATTCAAGATTACTCCTCCAATAGACTCTTGCAGGGTAGCTTAAAATAGACTGGGAGGAGTGTCAGCATTCTCTCTACAGACATCTACTCTGTAATCTCTTACACTTTCATGGATGTGGTGTAGTACTATAGTAGTCCAGGATTTTCAGTTAATCTACTAACATAAAGAATGAAACATAACACACGTTTACCACCTTGGTTTACTTGCTTAATTTACTTGTTAGAATGAAGTTGTATTATTCATTATTTGTGTCTTTTAAAATATGTTAGCTAATACCTAATCTAACATCTTTTCTTTTATATTGCTTATATCACTATGCTGCTTGCACAAAAAGAAATAAAAAGAGGGATATCAATATTACAGACCATAAATCATGAAATGAAAACAAATCATCAAATCTTCAGAACAAGCAATATGATATAAATGCACATGACAGACAATTTGCATTCGTAGATTCTTCTATTTCATCAAGGCATATCTCACAATGAATCCAGCTTTCTTATCGTATCTCAACTTTATCCATAAATGAGTATCTAGATTGAATTACTGAATACAAATATGTTGGTTGTTTCTCCTTTCTTTTTGGTTACTCTTTATTTTTTTTTACAATTTCCTTTAATCAAATAAACTTGCTTTGACTTTGACAAGCAATTTAGTTTTCAGCAAAGCTGCCAACTTGCAACTGCATCTCCTTTTAAACACCTTCATAGTTTCTCCATTCCTTAGCATTTTCTTCTTTGTCTTTGTTATGTCATGCAAATTCACATATCTTTTAAGATATCTAAGTACACCAAAAGCAACCATACATAGAAGATCTTCCCATTCATGTATGCACAGCTACAAATTAATCATAGATAAAACAGGAGAATATTTGCATAACCATTCTCCAGAGGGTTCTCATCTGCAGTTATAAGAAGCTCTGGGAGCTGCTATTTACAATGAACATCTCGGCATTTGTATTTTTATACATGAAATGTAATTAGCAGACAAATTCTCTTAATCGGGATAAGCTCGGACCTGTGAAGCCTAGAAAACAAAATGTGGATTAAACTTATTTACAAATACAAGTAAAGGGGTGGTTAATTGTTTTGTGTGTGGGGGGGGGGGGTCTCATCTGTCCTTCCTCCATCACAATTGTTAAATCCAGGATCACTGTAACATAATCTAACGATCATACAGATTTATCTCTCAATAACTTTATTGCCAATTGGACCTAGAGATTGTTCTTTTTATATATTTATGGGGAAAAGAATTAGCAACATTCATGCCATACTTTAACTGTATTCTATTTTGATTTTAAATTACTTTAGCTTTAGCTGTCAGTTAGATTGAAAACAAAGTACAATCCCCTTGTGCTTCACTAATTAATACATAGCAGCGGCTAAGACATACTCCCTGACAAATTTAACTTCTCTAACAAGGCATGCTGGTATCTGGTAAGAAGGAATTTCATTATGTCCTTGAAAACTGTGCAATTATCTCTCGCTAACAGAGCTACTCTAAACACACAGTCCTGCCTTACTTGTTACTCCAAAATGTTATTTGTGCTGTCTACTTCTATCAAGTTCCATAGCAATGTACATCCCTATTCCGAATCCATTGAATCAGAGAATCAATTTCATACTACAGTTCAAACCCATACAGATAGCAAGAAAAAAAAACACTAGCTGTGCACATTAAAGCTGCAGATCAATCATAAAATCTATTTTCTCTACATATTCATTAGACTGACACATCACATCATTAGATTACATTCACCAGTTTACTATCAGTCAAAATCCTTTTTTTACATATTAATATCTCGCCTCACTTTTTCACAACCCTTCTCATCACTTGCATCATATCACCAACTACATACATAGACCTTTCTTCATACCATACTAATGTATCCTTGTATCGTAAGGCTTGTAGAAACATCAAACAGCTAGTAAACTTTAGTGCTACTTTTAAGTGAACTGTTGGCAGAAGATATAAATTTATATTCTCAACAATAAGCAAAACACAGTGTGAGTCAACAGTGCCCCTTTCCCACTAAACTTAATTGGTCTAGCAACAGGTGGACATGTGCTCATTCCAGAACAACTCTCTATGTGCTATATGTCCTAATTAGCATTAAACATTTAATATAACTAAAGTCCTTATGACATGAAAATTACTCTTTCAAAACATTTTATAACAATCTCAATAGGAAGAAATATCCCCCAAACGTATCTAAGAGTCTATACACTAAGGGTCCGATTCCATCCCGCACGTCTGGGCCCTATGTGCGTCCGGCCGGAACCGGATGCGCAGAGGGAGTCGCGATTCTGATCCCATGGGGCACGTCTATCCCCGAGGGATCAGAATCGTGAACAGGCCTGTATGTGCAGGCCAGGACCCCGATTCCATCTGGCCTGAACGTTCAGGCCTTCCCCGGCTAACTCAGTCAGGGCTCTTCAATAGAGCTGAGGCACCATGGTGTCCAGTTGCCATGGCACTGCAGCTCCATTGAAGAGCCGCAATCCCTGGCTGCCAGCTCCTGAAGCTCATTCCCCGCAGCCTGACCCCCAATCTCACCTCCTAAGGCCAGGGTCGGGCTGTGGGGAATGTCCTTGGCCCCCCCCCGCCCCATCTGCGCCCCGGGCCCACTGATTCCTGGCGACTAGGGAACTTATTCCACCTCGGAGATGGAATAACTTCTCTGTGCAAGTTGCCGGCACCGGACATACAGGGCCGACATTAGAATCAACCCTGTACGTCCAAGGCTGACGACCGCCCACTGCCAGCCCCATCTACCTTCCCCGTACAAGACGTGGGGAAGGTAAACAGGACTGGGAAATGGTGCCTCGGAATGACCCCCATGAGTTTAGGAAGGGCATTAAGTACAACAAATTGGGCAATAGTAATATTTATTTATTTATTTAAGCATCTTTTTTATACCACTCCTTCCAGAGATCGGGGCGGTTTACATTAAACAAACCAGTTACAGGGAACAATTATTACAAACCATAAAGTAGTTTAACTATGTACAGTTACAGAAAAAAACATTCAACTGTATCAGGAAAATCAGGTAAGGGAGCACTTTCCATAACTTCAGAAGCCTTGGTAATCCCACATCTAGACTTTGCCAATATCATCCTACACGGGCTCCCACAATCAACACTGAACCCTCTCCGTCTGGCCATGAACTCAGCTGCGAGAGTTCTCGTAGGAATATCACGCTCCGACCACATAATGCCAGTCTTGAACAGCCTACACTGGTTACCTCTACAGGCCAGAACTCTCTATAAAGCTCTAGTCATGACATTCAAGGCCTCAAAGATCCAACCCCTCTCTCCCATCAGTAATCTTATACATGCCACTCCAGCTAATAGAACCAGGAGGCCCTCTTCTTCGAACACCATTGATCTTCCAAGATTGTTGACGAAATGCTCTAAAACAGCCTCCAGAGCTTTCTCCCTTTTTGCACCCAGAGCCTGGAATGCCCTCCCACCTGAAATCAGAGCCATCACAAATTTAACATCATTTAGGAAAGCTCTTAAATATCACCTGTTTCTAATATATTATCCGGAACCTACACCCAGTATGCACTGCTCTCCAGGCGACTCCATTTCTAGGACCTCTTCAGAAAACGGTTAACTGACATGTTCCCTTACACTCACCACGTCCTGTTTTTTACCCCTTTTGATATTCAATACTACTCTCGTAATGTAATGTATTTACTACAACCATGTTAATTTAATGACCATACCATGTATATAGTTCCCCCAGTTATCTCCATGTTTAGTCGACCCTGTTCATTGTAAAAACCAATGTTGCCTTGTACATTGTGTTTGTTTTGTTGTTCATATGTACACCGCACTGATTATAAAAGCGCGGTATATAAGAAATGAAAATAAAATAAATAAATAAAAGTAACTGAGCTTGAAAGAAACTAATTTGACTCTGCTATATCAGGAAAAATCACAATATTGAAATGATTACTTAAACTAAGGGGGTTTAAGATTTAGGTTATTAGTGTCTAAAACTAGAACAAAAATCAGCATGTACTGCTGTCTTTATAATAGATCTCTACTTAATCCAGTAATGCATAGAGCACATTCAGTGACATAAACTAAATAGTATTAATATCTCACAGTGCTACAACATATATCTGTTTTTCTCACTTAGTTGTTCCCCTGAAACTGAGATCAGGAAAGCTTTCAAAACAAAGTGCATTTCTTATCTGGAAACTAAAATGTATAATTCAAATACTGAAAAACAATTGAAATTACTTTAAGACCCAAGAGTGAAACAAACAAAAAAAGACAAATCTGTGTAGTCTTTACACATTACCGACCAGCAGTAATAAGAAAACTGACATTTCAAATATCAACCAGCAAGTCTAGGGAAATAAGGCCCTGACCTACTAAAGAAGAAAATAGGCTAACAGCTAATTACCAAGCTAAAAACAGGCTGTTTAAATCCTTTACAACCGGAAAATGTTATCCTTTTAAAAGCACGGTGTCAGGAAAGCAAACCAATACCCGATCGGCATCCAGCACAGGGAGCGAATCGGAGGCTTCTCCCACTCCCTGCACCGAAGGCCAATCAGGCCTGAACAAACAGGACTTGAACTCCACAGCACCGAAGGGCATGAAAAGAAGCAGCTCACCACTGCCATCAAGCCTGATCAGCATCCAGCACAGGGAGCGGATCGGAGGCTCCTCCCGCTCCCTGCACCGAAGGCCAATCAGGCCTGAACAAACAGGACTTGAACTCCACAGCGCCAAAGGTGTGCCTGCACCTGAAGGCCCTTTGGCGTGGCCCTTAGGGGTGGACCAAGACCAATCAGGATCCCCTAAGCACCAAGAGGACATGACTCCATAGATACGTATGTTTCAATCCTCACACAACAATCTCCCACTAAAGATTGAAGATGTCTTAAGTAAGTAGTACTCACTAACTCTACTGCACTCTTCCTCTGAAAAGTTTCCCTCAAGATGTATCAAAGATGCACAGCCCCATATCATACCAACAAATCCTGGCCCTCCTCATCATAGTGGTCACCCAATGTAAGCCCTTCAAGGCTACATTTTTCACAATTAATTCCCTACCAGTCCTACTACAACATCTTCCAACTATACAAATCAACCAACCAGGTTGGCAAACCACCTATAAACAATCATCCAGGAAGACTTTGAGACTTATAAGAATCCAACCATCTCCACAAGCTATGCTAACCTCCCTCAAGCTACCACCAGCGCCCCTCTCAATATTGGTCTGATTAATGGTCGGTCCATTCGTAATAAGGTCAACACAATTGTAGACCACATTCAATTCCACTAAACCGATATCCTATGCATCACAAAATCATGGCTTAAAGACACAGACCAAGTTATTCTAAATCAAATTACTCCACCCACACAATCATCTTTCAATTGTCCCCATGCCCACGAGAGAGGAGGAGGGGTACTCATCCTGGCCTGAACTGACCTCAGATTCAAGAAAAACAGCTCATCAAGCTCCAAAAACTGTGAGATAATTAATATAGAGAGCAGGGCTTTAGCCATTTGTCTAACATACAGATCCCCCAGTGCAGGAGATGAAGACACCTCCATAATACTCGAATCACTATGTGCAGCCAAATCTCCTCACAAGCCATTGATTTTATTAGGAGACCTTAAACCTTACCTCAACATCCAATAAAGCAAAATCAGCCTCCTATCAAGCTATGAACTCTCTCCAACTGCACCACATTTCAACGCAACCTACACACCGCTTGGGATCCACCCCAGATCTTATATTTTCAGTTAAGAGCCTCATAGAACAAAACAGAATAAGCACTCCCACAGTCACACCTATACCCTGGTCAGACCACCATGCCATAGACCTCAAGATCCAACTACCTCACATGCAAGAATCACAAGAGATACCCAACCAGATAAGAAGGTTCAAGAGCTTTGACAAAAATAGATTCCTCAGTGACATAATACATAAGCTCCCCCTGCACTGCACTGATCTTGACAAAGCAATTAACATATGGAATACCGGCATTAGCGATGCAGCTAGAGCTTCCGACCAAAATAGTAAGAGGCAAAGGAGCAGCAGAAATAATCCCACCCCCTGGTACTCCGAGATAGAATGACTAAAAGAGAGCTACACAAGAAGGCGCGACAATGGAGACGAGACCGCTCTGATAGCACACTAGAAGAATGCCAAAGAATGCAACACTACAACAACCGTATCAATAACCAAAAAGAGCAATACCACACTAACCTCATCTTAAAAGTTAGCAACAAGCCCAGGGAACTCTTTGAGATAGTCCGAATCCTCACAAAGGAACCATCAAGAAGATGACAAGATTCTCCCACAAACATTTGCAGACTTCCTCCTTGCAAAGAACAACCCACCTCTGAGAACCCCAGAGTCTACCATCACCTCCTATGCTGTACAGAACACAAGTCCAACGGTACCTCACAAATGGACGGAGTTCCACATTCCAGCAACTGAACAAATAACCCGTACAATCTCAGAGCTGAATTCTAGCACAGCCCCATCAGATCCCTGCCTGTTGGCATGGATAAAGTCAGCAAAAGAAGAGCTAACAAAGTAAATACACACATTAATCTGCACCTCCCTAACCCAAGGCTACATACCCGCTGCACTCAAAGAAGCCACTATCCGACCAATCCCGAAAGCTACTTCACTGGACCCTACAGATCCATCTGCTTACAGACCTATCTCCAGCCTCCTGTTCATAACCAAAATCATTGAGAAAACGGTACAGAGACAGCTACAAGATCACTTAGACACACATGCCCCACTGGACCTGCACCAACATGGCTTTCGGCCTAATCACAGCGTGGAGACGCTACTCATCTACTTACTTGACACCCTTCTCAAAGGAATAGACAATATCAAGGCTGGATTCCTGCTAGGGTTTATTGACATTTCCGCTGCATTTTACACTGTATCACACAACTTCCTCTTGAGAAGACTGTCAGACGGCTGCCTAGGGTGAGAACTTACACAATCTTGACGATGCATATATTCATATGATTCTTGCAAGGTATTGTGGGTATTGTAGTTCATTCACTCCCAAACACAGCTGATGACAATAATTTGAGTTGTGAAACCAAGTGGTAAGATCAATAAAATACTTCTTTTATTGATGGGGTTTAATTCACCCAGCACATGTATGCTTGATAGCACTATAAATGAGGTTACTTGCTTGCAGTGTTTAAAATGGATAACAAAAAGTCACAAAGTAAACCAGGAAACAACCTTCAGCTTGTCAGGCAATTAGCTAATGTTTTCTTAGCAAATAATTACCAAATACAAAGGCACAAAGTAAAGAATAAACTTTGCTGGTTAGGTTAACTTCTGCTTATTTTCCACGCCGATCTCAGCAGTGATTCTCCCTTGCTCACACACACAATCAGGTGCAGTCCTAATTACTATCAATGGACCAGCTGAAAGCCTTTAGCTGGCTGGCTGCAACTGTGTGAGCCCAAATCCTGCTTTAAGAGCTGTTTGCAGTGGAAATAAAGAACAAAGTTAGGTTTCTTTGTGATGGCTGATGTGTTTGCTCATAGAAAACTAGCAATAGCATTTAGATAAAGAACAGTCCATGTAAATAGTTTCATCTGCTGTATTTCCCCCTGCATCAACAATCATAGGGTCAATATCATACATTGGCACAGATGAGTCTTTCATTAAGGCACTATCATGAGAATGCTTATTCCCTTGCTGCCATTCTCTATTATAGATAGGGTCTGGATCAGTGTTCATACCTGAGCCTCTCCTGCTATCATTATTCCTCTCTGTATAGCCTGGCCAATATGTAATCCAATTCTGATGTCCAGCCTTCCAATCTTGATCCCTGGACACTGGATCTTCTCTCACATACCTTCTGGCCTTGGTCTGAAAGTCCCTTCCACATGCAGTCTTCTCTCTTCCAGGTAGCCACTGGTGATTCCTATCTCTGCCACTCCATTCCTCTGGCTGAATCCAGTCCAATGGACTCTGCTGGCTTTTGGAATACCTCCCAGTATGAGTACTGCCTTGGAATCTCCCAGACCTTCCAATGGCCTTTCTTCTCTTCCTTCCAGAGAGTTTCCTTCTCTCTCTATCTGCTTGGCTTGGCTTCTGTTTCTCCAGGTGATACTGGTGCTTGTAGCCGTTGCTGTCTCTGTATCTCTTCCTCCCTCTGTAGCTTTTGCTGAAGCTCTCCCTGAAGCTGTTATCTGAAGAATAAGCTCTATTCTTATCCTGTTCTAATGTGTGCTGCTCCCTAACACAGCGCAGCTGTGTTGAATCAGGCCCTGCCCTTTGAGATGAGTGCTTAGGGATTACCTCATAGCTCTCTTGATTGCACACACATTCTCTCACTTCAGCCCCTCTCATGGCTGCTGGAAACCTGGTGCATTCTGGGACTGGTAGTCTTTTATGTGAAAACTCTGTTTTCTTGCTTCTACCAGAACTGACAGGTTGCTTGTTCAGAGTCACATCATCTTTTCTATAGCTCCTACCTGAGCTATGATAAGCTTCCTTATCACAAGACTAACAGACATTGGCCTATGTAACATGAAAACACCAGCTGTCCAAGGGCAAATCACTAATCAAATTAACAAAAAAACTGCCCTCAATACTAGATTTACTCCAACTAACAATTATCACTATTTTTCAATAATTAACACAATTCAAGCAAGGCAATATTGACCTCAGAATGGCTAGAGCCCTACATGTAGTGAATTAATCATTATAGGGAGTAGCTGACGCAGGCATCACAGGTCAAATAGCCACTACACTCAGCCAAACCTTTCAATTTTTATTAATCTTAAACCACAAAATTACCTATGGGAACACACTAGAACAATACATATCACGTCCTAAAATCACATGCACGCTTCAATCACGACATACAAAACCATATCCAAAGCGTCATGTTTAAGAAGGCTGCAATTGAGCATCACTGGAACAAATTATAATCCCCTAAAAAGAAAGGGAAAAGCAAAATAAGCCTCTATAAGTAAAACAAACCGTAAAAGGTCTATAAAGTACTTATCTCCAGGATCCTTTTAAGCTGTTCATTCCCTAGTGCTCAATCACCACAGACCACACCACAGCGAGGCGAGTCCGTAACGGTTGAGTAGTCTTCCCAACATATAATAATGAACAAGAACACCATAATCCATATACAACATGTGTAGTAGTGCGTGTAGTAGTGCACGTAGTCGTGCTTCGCAATCGCTGAACCTTACTTCTATATTTTTCACAAATTTCATCAACCATGATGCTGCAGAAGAAGCAACGCTGACATACCGCATGGCCAAGAGGCGAAGTAGATGTAATAACTCGTCGTGGTACTGCAGAACATAAATAATCTCTTAAATTGCGTCCACGGCTGTAAGACATACGTAACATACAACCTGAAAGTTTAGGGTGTGTACCAATCAATGTCCACCTTTTACACAATATAGATGCTATACAATGAGACAAACTCGAATATGGTAAAACGCAAGTAACCTCTAATCCAGAATCGGATGATGCATGGTGGGGGTGAAGCAGCCATTCGCGATGGTTGTATCTTGCTCGCTTATAGGCTCTTGAAAGGATCGCATCAGGATAACCACGATCCTCAAACTTACGTTGCATGTTCTTTGCCTGAACTTTAAACTCAGATAAATTCGAACAAATGCGTCAACAACGCAAGAATTGTGAATAAGGTAAACTACAGCGAAGGTGGTATGGGTGAAAACTGTCAAAATGCAGCAGAGTATTTCGATCTGTAGGTTTAGAATAAATTGTGATTGAAAAGCCACCATTTGTTCTTAAAACATTGACATCCAAAAAATGTATTTCGTGAACTTGTATGTTTATATCAAATGAAATACAAGTTCTACACCCATTTAAATAGTGAAAAAAAATCGTTCAAAAGAGCCTTTGACCCATGCCATAGAAGAAAAATATCATCTATATAGCGGTACCATTTAATAATATGAACCGCATATGGGGAAGAGTACACATGTTGATCTTCGAAAAAACTCATGTACAAATTAGCAAGAGACGGAGCGAAGTTTGCACCCATCGCAGTCCCCAAGATCTGCTGAAAAAAAATATGTAACATGACCCATAAATGGTTCCAATCATACCTCAGTGACAGAAAACAGAAGGTCAAGTTGGGAGAACACTTCTCTGATTCATTTCACACATTACAGGGAGTCCCCCAAGGATCGGCCCTGTCTGCTCTTCTTTTTAACATATACATACAGCCAGTCTGCTCAATCTTCAAAAAGCACAAAGTAAAATATGCCATCTATGCTGACGACATCATGGCGTACACTCTGATCAGCCTAGACTCTCCAGACTATTATTCCTCCATGACAAATTGTCTCCAAGAGGTATCCAGCTGGCTGTCCAATAACAACCTGAACATAAACATGAAAAAGACTGAGGCACTTATCATCACGTGGAATACCTCATCAATCCTCCTTACCTCAATAACTGTGGCAGAATCTACAATCCTAATCAAGGAAGAAGTTAAATATCTCGGAGTAACCCTTGACCACCATCTAAACCTACAACCACACATCAATAGAATCACCAGGAATACTTTACATAAGCTGGCTACAATTCGAAGACTCAAGCCCCTCCTTAACCAGGAACACTTCTGATCAGTCTGTCAAGCTATAATAACCCCCTTCGCTGGACTATTGCAATGCCATTTACCAAAGGCTCCAGTAACCTATTGACAAAGCAGACTCCCAGAGCAACAATTAAGTAGCAAACCTTTTTAAAATAATATTTCTGTTACTATTCAGTTAAGGTATGGGCAAAAAATTTCCCATCCCAACAAACTCGAATACTTTCGTGCTTCACACTGTATAGGGCCTCCCCATTTCGTGCTTCACACTGTATAGGCCCTCCCCATTTCCGGAGGATCTTGACCCTTTTCGAACCCCCATTTCTTTACCCTCCCCATATGGACCTTAAGCCTCACAGCTGCTCCTCCAGCTGTCCAAATGAAATAGAACCTCTCTTTGCTTCAGGCTACCGTCCAAATAAAACTACATCAGGGAGGGATAAGGGATTGGACTGGAGTTCCTCAAGGATCAACAATTAGCAGGTAAGTCTAATTTCACCTTCCTTATCGTCTCTCCAGTCCAGTCCTGAACCTCTGGGGATGTAACAGAGCAGTGATAAAATTCAACGGGAGGGACCTGCTAGACCAGCCTGAAGCACCGCTGATCCAAAACAAGTATCCCTTTCCACCTGAACGTCCAGCCGGTAATGCGTGACAAAAGAATTTAAGGACAACTAGGTAGCCGCCTTATAAATTTCAACAGCCAGTACTAAACTGTACGCGGCCCACGATGCCGCTTGCGCTCTAGTCGAATGAGCTCTAAGGCCTTCCGGTACTGCCTTACCCTTCAACATGTATGCTGACCCTATAGTTTCTTTGATTCATCTGGCAATGGAAGATTTTACAGCTGCTTGTCCTTTCCTCGTCCCCCCCCAAAGAGGACGAACAGCCTATCTGTTTTGCGGAAACCCGTCGTTATGTGCAAATACCTCTTTAACGCTCTCCGGACATCTAGTAAATGCAACTTCTTCGAAAGTTCATCCTCACTACCGGCCCTAAAAACCGGCAAAGACACTACTTGATTCACATGGAAAATCAAAACTACTTTGGGCAAAAAAGATGGGACTGGCCTCAACACCACCTTGCTATCAAAAAAGGACAGAAAAGGCTCCTGACAAGATAAAGCCTATAATTCTGAAATCCTCCGAGCCAAACATATTGCTACTAGAAAGACCACTTTAAGGGTAAGGTCCTTTATCAACGCCCTTGACAGAGGCTCGAAAGGCTCGCGTATCAATGGCCTACATGGTGGCCTCAGAAGAGACACCGTTCTCAAAAAAAAAGTTTAATATCCGGATGCGCTCCCAGCGCCTCCCCTTTTATTTTACCTCTAAAACAGGATAGCACTGCCAACTGTACTTTCAATGTTGCTGATGCTAAACCTTTATCTAACCCATCCTGCAAGAAGGCTAGAATGTGAGCAACTGACGCTCTCAACGCTTCTACTCTCTTGTTCGCACACCATGCCTCAAAAATACGCCAGACACAAATATATGCTAAAGAGTTAGATTTCTGCCTTGCTCTCAACAAGGTGGAAATCACCGCTGAAGAGTATCCTCTCGCTGTTAGCCTTGCCCTTTCAAGAGCCAAGCCATAAGCGAGAATCGAGCCACTTGAGGCATGCGCAGAGGACCCTGTAACAATAGGTCCCTCCAAACTGGAAGATGCCATGGATGCTCCAATAAGAGTCAAATTAGATCCGCATACCATGGGCGCCTTGGCCAATCTGGCGCGATCAAAATAACCTGTCCTCTGTGTACTTCTATTCGTTGAAGGACCCGACCTATCAACACCCAAGGTGGAAACATGTACAGGAGCTGTTCTTCCGGCCATCTTTGTATGAGAGCATCTAGATCTTCCGACATTCTCTCTCTCTTTCTGCTGAAAAATCGGTTGGCCTTTGCCGACTCGAAAGTTGCCATTGGATCCATTACTGGCGTCCCCCAACGGCGCACTACCATCTCGAATTCCTCCGGATGCAGAACCCACTCCCCTGGGTCCACTTTTACCCGACTCAGAAAATCGGCCTTCACATTGTCTACTCCAGCGACATGTGATGCCGACAGAGCTGCCAGGTTTTGCTCGGCCCACTCGAATAGCTGTTCAGCCTCTGTCTCCAAAGACACACACTGCTGGTGCCCCCTTCGCAATTGATGTAGGCCACAGCGGTTGCGTTGTCGGACAGAAATCGAATTGCCTTCCCCTTCAACCAAGGTTGAAAGGCTGGAAGTGCTAGCGTTACAGCTCTCAACTCCAATCTGTTGATTGACCAAACCTTCTCCATCTCGGTCCACTGTTCTTGCGCAAAACTTCCTTCGAAGTGTGCTCCCCAACCTAGGATACTAGCATCCGTCGTTAGAGGTATCCAGGTGGGCGATTCCAACGGCATTCCCTCTACCAGCCCCCCTAGACGCAACCACCATTGAAGGGCCTGATGCGTCTCCGGTCGACAGGGCAGTTTCTGAGACAGTGGGTCCTCTTGGTGTGACCACCTTCTGAGCAATGATCTCTGCAATGGACGCATGTGGGCCCTTGCCAATGGTACTAGCTCAAGTGGTACCGAGCAGCTGCAGATAATGCCATGCCGTGGGATTTGTTCATTCCAGAAATCTGTGGACTAGGTTCCTTAACCCCTGCGCTCGCAGCTGTGGTATAAATACCCTTCCTACGCTGGTATTGAAGTGCGCGCCCAGGTACTCCAGACTCTGCGACGGGTTCAACCTGCTCTTTGCCATATTGACTAACCCAGCCCAGACTCTGTAACAACTCTATCACTCTGCCTGTAGCCAACTCGCTCTCTCTTTTGGACTTCACTCGAATCAACTAGTCGTCCAGATACGGGTGTACTAACACTCCCTCTCTTCTTAACACCGCCGCCACTACCACCATCACCTTGGTGAAGGTTCGCGGAGCTGTTGCTAACCCAAATGGCAACGCCCGGAACTGAAAATGTCCCATGGGAACCGCAAACCTGAGAAACCTCTGATGTTCCAGCCGAATCAGAATGTGCAGGTAAGCTTCCGACAAATCCAGCGAAGTCAGAAACTCTTCTTTCCTTACTGCTACGATGACCGATCTTAGAGTTTCCATATGAAAGTGAGTCACCTGGAGACAGCGATTTACCCTCTTGAGATCTAAAATTGGTCGATAAGAACCTTCCTTTTTCGGTACCACAAAGTAAATGGAGTATCGACCGCAGCCGCACTAGTCCAGATGTACCAGCACCACTGCGTTGAGGTCCAGTAGCCTGTTCAAGATCTCCTGTACTGCTGCGTATTTGCCGCGGGCTTTGCAAGGGGATTGAACGTAAGAATCGACCACCAGATGCTGTAACTCTAGTGCATATCCTTCTCGAATAACCTCCAACACCCACTGATCTGACGTGATTTGGACCCAGGCCAGATAAAAATCCCGTAGCCGACCCCCGACGGGCATCTGCCCCACCTGGGTCCCCCTGGCTTCATTGTGACTTTCTAAGGTTCGAGGAGGTGGAGGCCGCACATTCCCTGCCTGCTCCACAAAATCCTCAAATCCCTTGATTCCTGTAAGGGGCACGCCCTCTCTGAAATTGTCCGAATCGTGGGGAACGAAAACGGCGAAACTCCCTCTGCTGACCCTTGGTCGCCGGGATCGGACGCCACTGCTTCTGCTTGTCCTCAGGCAGCCTCCCGCCCTTGGACTCTCCTAGATCCTTCACCAATTTCTCCAAAGCCTCTCCAAAAAGTAGCTTGCCCCTGAAAGGCAGCTTACCCAACCTTGCCTTGGAGGAACTATCTGCTGCCCAATTGCGCAGTCAAAGATAATGTCTTGCTGCTATAACTGATGCCATACTTTTTGATAGACCTTGAATGAGGTCATAATGAATGTCGACCAAATAAGCAGCTCCGTATTCCAACCTGGCCGCCTCATCAATCAGCTCTCCACTAATCTGCTGAGACCAGTGAAGACAGGCTCTAGCTACCCATGCTCCACAAATAGAAGCTTGGATGGATAGAGCATTGACATCAAAAACCTGTTTCAACAAGGTGTCGAGCTTCCTGTCTTGTGCATCCTTAAGAGCGGCACTACCTTCCACCGGTAGGTAACCGCTGAGACTGCTGTATCTACCTTTGGCGACGTAAAGAGTTTGCTATCCTGGTCCACTAAGGGATACAGCCGTGACATAACCCTGGACCCCTTAGGACCTGCCTCGGGCATGTCCCATTCCTCCTGAATCATCTCCCGTACTACTCTGTGCACCGGGAAGGCCTTTTGGGTTTTACGAAATGCCTGCAACAACGGATCTTCCAAGGTGGCATCCTCTGCCGGTCCAGCAGACGACATATTAAGAGCCTTAAGCGTTTCCGCAATCGGCGCCGGCAATTCGTCCATCTGAACATGCGAATCACTCTAGCTTGGTCTTCCTGCTCCGTGAGCTCTCCCTCTTGTAACTCATCTTCTATCTCTAAGTCCGGATCCACTTCCTCCAAGAGGATGTCCTCTGAAATCTCCGATGGCTCCAGCCGCTCCTTACCGGTCTTATACTTTTTACAAAGGACGTTTTCCACCCGGTTCCCCCTTTACAGGACTGCTTCCTGGCCCTTTCTGTATGCCACCGAAGGCCTGCTGAAAAAATGACACAAACTCTGGGGAAAACAACGCTGCCAAACCCCCTCGCAAGAGCAATGGAGAAGGGGCGAGATCCGGAGTAGAGGAAGGCCCTGCCACCGCCTCTATAGGTGGTAAAGTGGGGGAAACCAGCTCCGGGTGGGCTAAAGTTGCCTCTTTCTGATTTTCTTTACCTAAGTCCAAAGACTGCTCCATTGAAGTTGCTTCTTGGATGCACCCCCTACACACGCTGGTATCTGATACTGTACCCTTTCAAGTGCCACAGACCAAGCAATGTGACTTAGAAGGCATCCCATTCAAGTACTTACACTCTCTTGCCACACAGCCTCGTATCCTGAGGATCTGAAGATCTAACAAACGGCAACCTCTTACAAGCAGTACTGCTAGCTTCTGTTGTGGCCAAAAAGTACAACTTTTTTTTTATTTTTTTTTTCAAAAAGTAATTAAAAGTACATGGAACCTACTCTAAAGCCCGCTCAGCTGAAATCCACTATACGAATTCAAAAACGAAGCTTCCACAGCCCCCGGGCCCTTCTTGAATTCCCAACTGCAAGAAAATGAAAACCCGCCGCTTCCCGCGCTTTTACCACGCGACCCGGCCTGTGCTCATATGGCCCGAACAAATACTTCACCTCACGGCTGCCACTGAAAGTTTTAATTCCCCCTTACCTCAGTCTGGCTGTCGCGGATGAGTCCTGGTCTCCCTGCGCTCGGCCGGAATAGCGGCATCAGCATCTGAAGAGACACACAGACCGGAGGAGCAACTGCTGCCGCTCACACGGGGAATCCCACAGCGCGCTGCGCTCCTCAGAGCACCGGCTCCTCACCCATTAAGGTGGGTTTGGGAGCCGGAGCACCTCTTCAGGTTTGTGCTTGGCCTCCTGTCCGCTAGTAAACAACCGGAGAAGGGGGAGAAAAAGGGGGGGGGCGCCCCTCAGCACAGCACACTCCTTTTTTTATGTTTTTTTAAAGAATTTACCTCAAACTTAATCAACTCAAATTTAAAGAAACTCAACTTAAACTATCAATCTAGATTCCTTAATGATCCCTCAAGTGAGCCCTGCACCTCTGGGCTCATCACCCTCCAGATGCTTGAAGACTGAGTTAACTGGAGCGGGGAGGCGGTCCCTGTGGTATTAGTACCAGTGTCATCGAAAGAATGACGTTGCTCAGTGTCCAAGCTGCTGGAGGAGATGCTAAACCCAGAGATTCAGGACTGGAGAGGCGATAAGGAAAGACGGATGCAAGGCGCCTCAGGAAGAGCTTCTGCTTTGGTTTCATAATACTGTTTCAGGGGTGCATCCAGGATCCCATCACTCGTCCTACTCAAACACCGCGACACCTTGGTGCATCGTGCAGGAGAAGATCGACACTGAGGTGAACCTTCAGCACATGGCCAGCATCTTCAGCAGCCTGCTGTTTCCTGACTTTTGCATCTCTCCCCTGACAGTAGTCCCTAAGAAAGGACCCCGGGAAGTACAGGTTAATACACAACCTCTCCTTCCCTCTGTGAATGATTACATACTGAGTGAGGCTGGTGCAGTACAGTACATCTCTTTTGACCAGACCCTGGACATTGTTAGGGCCTCTGGATGGGGCTTGTACCTAGCAAAGGCTGACACAGTCGACCTTTGGGTTCTTTCCTATCCACCCTACCTGTTTTCCCCTACTTGGATTCCTCTTCAAGGACATGTACTATTTCAACAGATGCATGCCGATGGGTTGCTCAGTGTCCTGCTCAGCTTTTAACACCTTCCTATACTGGATGGTGCAGCGGCGGACTGGGCTGCATCTGTGGTCCACTACCTCAATGACTTCCTATTTGTTGGTCCAGAATATTCGCCCACGTGTGTGACTCTC
The DNA here is from genome assembly GCA_033557465.1 of Ichthyophis bannanicus. Taxonomy (NCBI): domain Eukaryota; kingdom Metazoa; phylum Chordata; class Amphibia; order Gymnophiona; family Ichthyophiidae; genus Ichthyophis; species Ichthyophis bannanicus. The sequence continues at coordinate 579,919,566 of CM066034.1, read as the reverse complement.
TTGGATACCTTCCAGGATATGGGAAAGGAATTCGGCATACCACTGGCACATGACAAGATGGTCAGTTCCATCCAGGCACTGTCGTTCCTGGGCATTGAGATTGACACTGACACAAGGCAAGGCATCACCTGACTTCTCCATAACAAGCTGGAAGACCTCAAAGAGAAGACGGCCTGCGCAAGAATGTTGAATTGGATCTGTTCACCGATATGGCAGGGGCTTCTGGCTTTGGCATGTTTTTCAAGAGATCCTAGGCTGCCACCCCCTGGCCTGATTGCTGGGTAACGGCCTCACCAGAAATATCACATTCCTTGAGTTCCTTCCTCTTTATGTGGTCCTGTGGTCTGGGGCCATCATCTGTGTGACCACAGAATCCTTTTCTTCTGCGACAAACAGGCAGTTGTCACTGTCGTAAACAGTTACTCAGCCAAGTGTGTCATTGTGTCTGAGCTCCTGCGGAGGTTTGTCCTTAAGTGCTTGCAGCTGAATGTTACAGCATGTGCATGTCATATTCATGGACAGTCTAATAACATTGCTGATTCCCTCTCCCGTTCACAGTGATACACATTTCAGCAACTGGCCCCGGCAGCAAACGAGCACCCCACGCCATTGCCAGACTGGATATGGGACACGGCGTCCACATGGATGGGCAACTCATCCAACGGGCGATGGCCCCCGCACCTGGGCAACATACATCTGAGGCTACAAAGCTGTCTCGTCCTACCTGGCATTGTGAGATGGAGACAGGGACTACTGAACCCAGGGCTGTTAGTGGCGTATGTCTCGTGCGCCAACACCCTAGGCCTGTCTCGACATGCTGTTCAGTCACACTTGTCAGGGTTTTCCTCCTTTGCGAAGTTGGCAGGCTGGGGGAACCCGTATGACAACTTTTTACTTAAAACACTAATGAAGGGCTGGGCAAGGAGCCTCCCCTAGCAATGAAGAGGTGAGTTTTCAGCCTGGATTTGAAAAGGGTCAGAGAAGGTGCTTGACATACAGACTCGGGTAGTTTGTTCCAGGCATAAGGAGCAGCAAGGTGAAAGGAGCGAAGTCTGGAGTTGGCAGCAGAAGAGAAGGGCACAGATAGAAGTGATTTGCCAGAAGAGTGGAGTTCCCAAGGAGGGGGGGGGGGGGGTAGGGAGAGAGAAGAAAGGGAGTGAGGAACTGCAGGGTGATTGCACTTATAGGTCAGCAGGAGACGTTTGAACTGGATGCGGAAATGGATAGGAAGCCAATGAAGAGACTTGAGAAGAGGGGTAATTTGAGCATGACGAGGATGGCAGAAGATTGCCGTGCAGCAGAGTGTTGAACAGATTGAAGAGTGAAACTTAACAGGTGATAGTACGATAAGAGGAGAAGTGAGGTACAGAGGTTTGTGGGTAGGCAATTAGAGAAGAATACAAGGTCAAGGCAGTGGTCTTGCTGGTGAGTAGGGGCAGTAGAGCAAAGCTGGAGACTGAATGATGAGGTAAGGGAAAGGAGCTTTAAAGCATAAGGGTCGGAGGGGTTATCGACATGAATGTTAAAATCCACAAGAATAAGGGAGGGGAAAAATGAATCCAGAAAGAAGGAAAGTTACAAGTCAAAGTCAGAGAGAAAGGTAGAGGTGGACTTATCAGGGCCGGCCTGTCCATTGTGCAAGAATGTTGTTTGCACAGGGCCCCACGCCAACAACATTCTGCATTCAGCACCAGCAGGCAGGGAGGCTTTATAGGGAACCAGAGAGGCTCTGGCTCACCTCTGACAGCCGCTGACGTGAAGAGCATCTTTTTTCTTCACTTTGGCAGCTGTAATGTAGTTTAGAACGCTGGCGCGCTGAGTGTCAGTAAACAGGAAGTCCTCTTTGACCTCAGTGCATCAGTGTCCTAAATTACAATACAGCTGCCGAAGTGAAGAAAAGGCACTCTTCACTTCGGCAGCTGTCAGAGGTGAGCCGGGGTCTCTCCGGCTCCCTCTAAAGCCTTTAGACAACCATGGGACTCTTTGGGGGGGGGGGGGGACTAAGACTGGAAATAGCTGATGGGGAGGGGGGTTTGGACAGGAAATGGGTTGAGTGAGGACGGCCAAAACTGGAAATAGCTGATGGGGAGGGGAGCTTGGACTGGAAATGGGCTGAGTGGGGGGAGCTTGGATTGGAAATGGGCTGAGTGGTAGGGAGCTAGGACTGAAAATTTGAGTGGATGAAAAAGGAATAAAGAAAGAATTCCCCATTACCTCTTCTACCTCACCTTTCTCCCCATTAACTTCTGCTACCCTCTCCTCCTTCCCTGTGGTCTGATGATGAAACAGCACTCCTTCTTTCTTCCTCCAAACCCACCACCTGCTCCTCCGACCCCATCCCCACCCATCTCTTATGCCTCATCTCAACCTCTATTGTCCCTTCCATTTCCCATATCCTCAACCTATCCCTCTCCACTGCTACCTTCCCTACTGACTTCAAGCATGCCAGTCACACCCCTCCTCAAGAAACCCTCACTCGATCCAACCTGTCCGTCTAACTATCGACCCATCTCTCTCCTTCCCTTTATCTCTAAACTACTTGAACGTGCTGTCCACCTTCGCTGTCTCGATTTCCTTTTGGCTCATGCCCTTCTTTATCCTTTACAGTCTGGCTTCTGTCCCTGGCACTCCACTGAAACAGCTCTCACTAAAGTATCAAATTTATTTATTTATTTAAAGTTTTTCTATACCGCGCTTTTCAATTTCAGCTCGGTTTACAGGTAACAATAACTTTGTCCAGTCTTGGAGGACCGTACTGGACTTACAGAGAACAGGGTTGGTAAACTTGGGTTGAACTGGGTAACTATACACAGGTTTTAGGCTAGCTATTTACATTCTAGGATATTATAAGCATTATAAACATTTTTGGATACTATGTACACAGTCCAGCTCGGGTTCTGGTAGAGCTAACATGTTGTGCTAGGGTCATGTGTAGTGGATGGCGCAGGGTGGTTGTTTAGATGATTGGAGATGACTGGACATTGTGTGGTGCCGTAGTGCTGAATGAAGAGGTAATGTTTCAGGGCCTTTCTGAAGGTGGTGAGGTCTGTTATGGACCGGATGTTAGGTGGGAGTGCATTCCAGCACGAGGGAGCATAGTACTCAAAAGCTCTTTTTTTTGTGGACTGTGAGCATTTTGTGACCTTTTGTGACTTGTTCCTAGCAAAATCCAAAGGTCTTTATTCTGTTCTCATCCTTCTTGATCTTTCTTCTGCTTTTGACCATAACCACCTTCTTATCACCCTGTCATCACTCGGCTTTAGAAGCTCTGTACTGTCTTGGTTCTCCTCTTTTCTTTCCCATCGCTCTTTTAGTGTGTGTTCTGGTGGCTCCTCCTCCTCTGCCACCCCACTCTCAGTTTGTGTTCCCCAGGGTTCTGTCCTGGGACCGCTCCTCTTCTCTCTCTATACCCAATCTCTTGGTGCTCTTATCTCTTCCCATGGCTTTCATGACCATCTCTATGCTGATGACTCTCAAATCTACCTCTCTTCGCCTGATAGCTCTCCAGCAATCCATGACAAGATCACTGTTTGCCTTTCAGACATTGCTACTTGAATGTTTCACTGCCGCTTGAAATTAAATATGGCTAAGACTGAACTCCTTATCTTTCCCCCCAATGCCTCCCCTCCTCTACCCCCTTTCTCAATCTCTGTGGATAACTCTTTAATCCTTCCTGTCTCTTCGGCCCGTAACCTGGGTGTTATCTTTGACTCCTCTCTCTCTTTCTCCACTCATATCCAACTCATAGCTAAGACTTGCCGTTTCTTCCTTTATAACATTAACAAAATTTGCCCCTTCCTTTCTGATGACACCACTATAATGATTGCCCACTCCTTGATCATCTCCTGTCTTGATTACTGCAATATTCTCCTTGCTGGCCTTCCCGCAAACCATCTCTTTCCCCTTCAATCTATTCAACATTCTGCTGCTCGGCTAATTTTCCGTCAGCATCGCTTTTCCCATGTCACTCCTCTTCTCAAATCCCTTTATTGGCTTCCCATCTGCTTCAGGATCCAATTCAAACTCCTCCTCCTCTTGAGTCTTGACCTATAAATGCATTCACTCTTCAGCCCCCCACTACCTATCATCTCTTATCTCTCCTTACATCCCCTCTCGCGTTCTTCGCTCAGCCTTTGTCTATCTATGCCCTCCACTCGTACTGCTAATTCTAGACTTTGCTCCTTTCACCTGGCTGTACCCTTTGCCTGGAACAATCTACCTCTGTCTGTGTGCAATGCACCCTCTCTGTACCTCTTCAAGTCCAGATTGAAAACCCATCTCTTCTCTATTTCTTTATGTTCTTGATTATTGTTGTTCTTGTTTATTGTATACTTTGTCTGACTTGATTGTATTTGTATTTTGTGATCTTCTTGACTAGATTGTGAGCTCTGATGAACAGGGACTGTCTTTTCTTTATGTATGTACAGGGCTTTGTACGTTTGAAGCGCTATATAAATGTTAAATAGAATAGAAATGGAGGAAAGCGCAAAAGAAGAAAGATCAGTATGTTAAAGCAGATGTAGAGAGAGAATGGAAAAAAAACTAGAAGAGAGAAGAAAGGACAAATGGACAGCAGACAATGGAGAGTTAGCAGAAGACACAAAGAAACCAGAAGAAAGTGACTGCCACAACTGTAACTGAAAAATAAAATGCACAAAAAAATAGAAAAATACTTTTTTATTTTAAATTTATTAACTATGTCAGCTCTGGGAAATGTGCATCCCTACTGTCTGCATTTTGTTTAGTACAAGAGGAAATTAATTTATAGTTTTATTTCTGCAGTGTTGTTGTACATTCCAAATTTGGCTTTTGGAGTTCCCTGTTTAATTATTTTATTTATTTAGCTGTATTTATATCCCGCTTTTCACCGGGTCAAAGCGGTCAATTGGGAGATACATTTAACACGAGGGGATATGACACACATACGCTAATACTTACAGGGAACATGGGCAATGGAGGGTTAAGTGGCTTGCCCAAGACCACAAGGAGGGGGGAGGGGGGAGAGGTGTACTCAAGAAACAGGCATAGATTTCTCACCAGTCCTGACTACAGACCCAGGAGCTAACCCATAGGGTCTCCTCCGACAACATGTTAAAATCCCAGTGTTGAGTTCAGCCTTCTGCGCTGTATAGACGATTGACTTATTGCCGTCCATTTAAATGTATAGTGCGCTAATATTTGCACATTGGTTATGCTCGCATTAGTTCTCGTCTTGCATTCCGGTCACAAACTGGTACAGAAAATTCTGTGCAAACACTGTCCTATTGCCTGCATTACCGCAGCGCACTTTCCTGCATCTGGCGCATAGTGAGCATTACAAAGAGCTTTGACTACGGAAGCCGTCAGAAGTGTTTGAGGGACGTACTCTGTGATTTCTCTCACCTCCTCTAGCTCATTGGCAGGAGAATCAATGAACTTTAGAAGACGGGAAAAGCAGAAAGCTGCTTATATAGAAATGCCAACAAAAAAAAAATCTCGCGCCTTTTTTGTCACATCTCGCGAGATGTACGTTTGTCGCGTGACGTGCTGGGAAAGCCGCGCGGGTAAAAAGTGAAAGAAAAAGCCCGCGCCTCTCTGGTGATAGTTCATGTTTGGTTGAGTAGCGCAAGCCGGTATTGGAAGCAGAGTTGCTGGTTTGTGAGTTTCACGTTTAGCCTTACACAGATACTGCACAGCAAAGGTGACATGCCGCAGAATCAGCCGGAGCCCGGCAGTGGTAAGCAAGTTAACGACTGTAGTTATCATTTTGCTCTACTAGGAGTAAAGTTGGAAATGTAGTGCCTCTCTTCACAACTACTCCAACTTCTGCCCTATATATATCCTCAGTACAGACTCCCTTAAGTCTCCTCATGGTCTCCTTCAGATGTTGCTCAACTTCTCTCCCATCCCTCTTCTGTTCCTTCACTTATCCAAGTCCTAAAGCAGATAGATATGAACCGTACACAGAAAGGACAAATTTGCTGTAGGTCATTTTGCTCGCAGGAATTTAGTGACCAGTGGGGTAGGAACCGGGAGCGTATTCTGGTAAAATTGTCTCTAAAGAGGGGGCAGGGTAAGAGGGTTGTGGAGTCGTTAATGATGTGGAAAAATAAAGTAATATTAAGGCTATAGGGTAGAATGATTTTTCAGCGAATTAATTGATTGTAATGTTCAAATAAAGGCTTTGAAGGTAGTAATCGCATTGAATTTAAACACTGGGCAGAAGGAGAGGTTAATCCTTGTTTTTTCTCTAATAATCACCGAGTAGAGGCTGTGGATGAATTACTGTGAGAAGAGCTAAGAAACAATATCCTACTATTTAGGAGGACAGTGAATAGTGCAAAAGAATTATGTAAGCCGAAGCTTAATATTTTACTGGGCAAATCAGTACTACGTCGCAGTGATTCTGCCTCTATTCCTGGTAGACATAAGTTTGCAATCTTTTTAAAGTAAGATATTGAAAATCAGGGCACAGTTGGAAGGAAGTGTCTGAGGGTGGGTCTAGTAGACGGGGTGACATATTTGGGTCATAAAGATTGGACGATTTCCATGGGGTTTTTTTCTGTTGCGTTCAAAGTTGATAGTAAAACACAATCTACCACCTCTAGTTTCCAGGATCCTTACCCCGCTTTTTTAATAAAATAGCGACCAGAGAAGTTAGCCTTGGAGGGATATAGTTATTGCATCCCTTCAGGAAGGGAAAGCACCAGTATTCTTAAAGCTTTCAGCGGTCTTGCCAGTGTGAAAGAAGTCACAGTTGGACACATGGTCTATAACATGCCATATATTGCCAAATTGGTGGAAATGGTCAGTGTTACCAGTTTTTAAATGGAATTTATAGCCCAAACGTAGCCTAGGTATCCTGAGTATAGAAGAATCCCAGTCTCGAAAAGGTCAAATAAAGGCTTATATAAACTGTACTGTCCAATACAAATTTGTTGTGTATTTTAATACAGTATGGCATCATATTCAGTGAAAAAATACTTTATTTGATTTGTTTTAAATGTGCTACCTAGTTTAGTAGAGCACTTCCCAGTCTTAACTGTTTGACAAGGTAAATAACGATTCCTATTTACCTGTTCTGTTGCAGTCATGATTTTATAGATATTGATCATTTCTTCATAGCTCTTTTTTTTCTCTAACCTGTTCAGCCTTTCTCCATAGGGAAGCTATTCAATCCCTTTCATCATTTTGGTTGCCCCTCTCTGTTCGTCTCTTGTTCTGCTATATCTCTTTTTGAGATGGGGCAACCAGAACAGCACTATGGAGTAATACAGAGGTGTTACAATAATCTTTGTTTTCCTTATCCTGCTAAGCCAGTCCTGACCTATGGGTTATGCTTGCTTGCTAGTAGGTGGAGGCATACTTAAACAACTTTCAGTGATGTAGTTGCTGGGTATATCTGCTGGTGTAGCACAGAAAGAAGCCAGTATTTGTCTACTTTGAGCAGGTGTTAAGGTGTGTGGACTTGTGCAGCAGTGCAAATAGGCCTGGCCCCATCTGCCCAGAATACGGTCCTGTAGCCTGCGCATTGATTCAGATAGGCCCAAGGTTGCTTGGAGCTTAGGTATGCCCCTGTCTCCTATAGCCTTGTGCACAGTCCTGGTGAGCTGGAGAACAGACATGAGAATCGCATGGGGCCCTTGAGGGGAAGTATGTGGCAAGTTTGGGCCCACGTCCCCCTTTCCCTCTTGCTGTCCTATATCTTCTCGCTAATTTTGTTGTGTGTGTGGTTGTTTTTTTTTTTTTTGTCGCCTTAATGATTTCAGTGGGACTGTATTTGGCTCTGCTGCTTGCAGTAAAGCAGTTCTTTGGCTATTGCTGTGCTTAATTGTGCCTGAATAGTCTCTGGGGCCTCAGGGTTCCTTCTTTCAAGTGACTTGCGCTGCAGCTACTGAAACAGTTCATGGGCTATTCTTAGTCCTTGCTAGCTATTTGGCAGCTGCCTCTGAGGGGGGTCAGAACCCATGTTTTACCCTTATTTGGGGGTCTGTGGCCCTCTGGCATCTCTTTGGTCCTGGAGGATTATGCACACTTCCTCTTCGTCTCTCCGGGCCAGTCCAGGAACAGTCGGGTTGTCAATCTCCTCCAGCAGCTGAGGACTGAAATCTGAAAGTTCTTGCTGACAGGCTATCCGGCTCCTCCTGGTGACAGCAAGGCAGTCTTTCAGTCCTCAGCAGCTGGACAGGACGTTTGGCTGACAGGCTCTCTGGTGAGACAAAGAGGAATAGACCTTCAAGGCTGAGTTGGTGACAGAAAAGACTGTTGGCTGGATTGCTCTAGCAGGGCAATATCTCCAGGACAGTAGAGGCATTACGTTTGGGGGGGGTGGGAACAAACTTGTCTGGCTGGGGTTATAGCAGTCAGCGATATGGACAGAGCCTGTTCAAGGTCCGAGGCTCCGTTTCATTGGTAGGTGAGGGAGAACCTGGGGGCCCCAGAATCCACCCCTCTGCCTCGGTGACTGATAACTCCGCATTCCGCTAGCAGCGGGAGACGGGAGGGCTGCCGCTTCAGCACGCTGGTGCAGGAAGGATTTCTGAAGACGCGAAGATTAGTGTGTGAGAGAACCGCGTGTTGAATTTGGGCCGCAGAGGGATTGTTTCAGCATTATGTGCATGTTACCGGTGTCGGCAGCCTGCGTGCAGTGTGGAAATCGCCGCGGGCTGTCGGGGCTGGGTTTTTGCTGTTCGTGTGTATGAGGCAGCGGCAGTGTCGAGGCTTTTTGGGGGCTTGATGGAGCCCATTTTACCTTTGGGGGAGCTCATGGACAGGCCTCAAGAGCAAGGAAATTAAAGCGGGAGCGGCGGCCATTTTGTCTGGGGCGGCCGTTTCTCCCGCAGCTCACAGTAAGGCAGGGAAGAAAAAGGTGAAAGTTAAGAAGCCTTCCTCTACAGAGGTGCAGGGACTACCTGTGGGAGTTCCTGAGGGAGTACAGTCATTGTTTTTGCCGGACTTTATCCTTGCTTTGCACAAGGCTTATTGCTTAAAGGTGGAGCAGTCTGGCAGCAGTGCAGTTCCTCTCAGCAGCTTGGGGGCTGCGTCAGAGGAGATTAAGGTGGCAGATCCAGGTGAGGGGACCTCTCAAGGGGGCAGAGGTGCAGAGGCAGGTTCCGATGGCTTCAGATCGCTCCTCTCGGAGCCTCAAATGGGAGAGGAAGGGGAAATCCTCTCGGAGGCAGGTTTGGATGCCTGGACTGGTGATTTGGAAGAAGGGGAGATAATTCCGGGCGAAGATCCAAACGTTTTTCGGGTATTTCGCAAAGAAGAGCTCGGGGCGCTTATTACGCATTCCCTAGCGGCTCTGAACATTGCTCTCCCAGCGGTTCAGCAGGAACCGCTTGAGGATCCCTTGTTACGGTGTTTTAAAGCGGAGCAACGCTGATTCCCAGTTCATAGGGTGATCAAGCAGATGATTGAGTTGGAATGGGAATGCCCAAAGGCTATCCTGAGGGGTAGCCGAGCTATTGGGCGTCTTTACCCGGTACCTCAAGACGAGAAAGAGTTGTTGCGAATGCCTAAGGTGGATGCGTTTGGTCTCAGCGGTGACCAAAAAGATAACCATCCCTGTGGAAGGTGGTGCGGCCCTCAAAGATCTTCAGGACCGCAAGTTGGAAGCGCTTCTGAAGCAGGCCTTTGATTCAAGTGCTCTGGCACTGCAGGCCTCCATTTGCGGGGCATATGTTTCAAGAGCTGCTATCCGCTGGCTTCTAAGGGAGCCAGGACAAGGAGGAGGGCTCGGTGGCCAAAGGAGCTAAGCTGGAGTCAGCGTCGGCCTATTTGGCGGATGCCTTCTAAGATTTGGTTTGCATTTCAGCGAAGTTGGTGATTGCTGCTAGACGGTTTCTCTGACTCAGGAGTTGGGCGGCGGACATGTCTTCAAAGACGCGACTTAGTAAGCTTCCTTACAAGGGCAAGCTGCTCTTTGGGGAGGCGTTGGAGAAGATTGTGAAGGATTTAGGGGACTCCAAAGGAGGTTGGCTGCCAGAGGGATCGTCTGAAGACGACGAAGCCTGGAGCGGTATTCAGAGGTCCAGGTAGAGATTCTCAGAGATTTTGTGGTCCTCGGTTTACCCCTTATTAAAGGAGTCAGTTTGTGGCCAGAGGGCAGTCCTTTCGAGGAGCTTGGGGGTTTGGAAGGGGATATTTTAATTCCCAGCAGAACTCCTCTAAGAAGCCACAATGAGATGCGGCAGGTCCAGGCGGAGATTCCGATAGGTGGATGTTTGCAGGGATTTCTCTCCATCTGTGCCTCCATAACTACGGACAGGTGGGTGCTGGACATCATCCGCGAGGGTTATGCGTTGAAATTTGCTCTTCCGCTGCCGGAGTTTTTCGTGATGTCTCCGTGTGGGCCTCGGGCAAAGAGGCAGGCGGTAAGCGACACGCTACACCGATTATTGCGACTACAGGCGGTTGTGCCAGTGCCCCCAGACCAGTACGGCTTAGGTCGATACTCGATTTACTTTGTGGTACCCAAGAAAGAGGGGTCTTTTTGTCTGATTCTGGATCTAAAACAGGTCAATCGGTGTTTGCGAGTTCCGCATTTTCATATGGAGACCCTGCGATCAGTGATTCGAGCGGTAAGACCTGGGGAAGTGCTTTCATCTATAGATCTGACAGAAGCATATCTTCACATTCCCATCAGGGCAGAGCATCAAATGTTTTTGCGTTTTGCAGTTCCCATGGATGGGGCATTTTCAGTTCCGGGCTCTGCCGTTTGGTCTGGCCATGGCGCTACGAACGTTCACGAAAGTGATGGTGGTGGTTGCGGTGGCGTTGCGAAGGGAAGGAATTCAAGTGCATCCCTATCTGGACGATTGGTTGATACGAGCGAAGTCTCTAAAGGATTTGATTGCCGCGACCGCCCATTTAGTGCAGGTTCTGGAGGGCCTCGGTCGGGTGATCAACTGGGCAAAGAGTCAGTTGCAACCGGTAAGGCGGCTCACGTACCTGGGAACATTGTTCGATACAGAGGTAGGGTTGGTGTTTTTGCCCGATGACAGAGTACGAAAGATTTTGAAGCAGGTGTGGGCCTTCTTACGGTTAAAGAACCTGACGGCTTGGAGGTACCTATGGCTGCGGCTTTAGACCTGGTCCCGTGGGCCAGAGCCCATATGAGACCACTTCAGCGGGCATTGCTTTTGAGATGGTTGCCGCAGCGGCATCCTCTGTCCTGAGGACTGGAGTGTCTGGAGGGCGTGGCGGACAACCTCCGGTGGTGGGTGAATCCGCGGCACCTTCAGGCAGGAGCTGCCGCTGATAGACCCGGAATGGGTGTTGGTCACCACGGATGCCGGCTGGGGGGCTCATTGTCAGGCGCACGTGACGCAGGGGGTATGGCCAGCAGAGGAGAGCAGGTGGCCTATCAATCGGTTGGAACTCAGAGCTGTGCGTCTGGTGCTGCGGGAGTTCCAGAGTCAGAAAGCAGAGCGGTTTGCGTTTTTTCCTAGAATCTGGTGGCAGTATCGTATATCAACTGGCAAGGCGGCATGGGCAGTGTAGCATTGCTGGAGGAGAGTCAGCTCTTGATGCTTTGGGCGGAAGCCCATCTAGTGGCCCTATTGGCAGCGCATGTGGCAGGAAAGGACAACGTTCAGGCTGACTATCTCATTCAACATGTTTTGGATCCTGGAGAATGAGAGCTGACCGCAGCTGTCTTTCACGACATTACTTTGCGCTGGGGACAGCCAGTCATGGATCTGATGGCGACTTTCAACAACACCAAAGCCTGTTGGTTTTACAGCAGGGGCAGGGAGCACATGTCGGAAGGGCTCGATGGCTTGGTGCAGCCCTGGCCAGTCCGAGTCTTGCTTTGTGTTCCTGCCATGGCCAATGATCAGACGAGTCATTCGGAGGATAGCGAAGCACGAAGGGAAGGTGATTCTCATTGCTCCGGATTGGCCCAGGCGGCCTTGGTATGCGGATCTAGTGCGGCTATTGGTGGAGACTCCCTGGTCGGATCAATCTGTTGTATCAGGGGCCTGGGTTCTTGCTTACAGCTTGGCTCTTGAGCGGGAGTGGCTACTCATCAGCCATGATAGCTACAATGTTGAAGTCTAAGAAAAAGTCAACTTCGCTAGTGTATGTTTGCGTGTGGCGCGTTTTTGAAGCGTGGTGTGCGGAGCGGCACATACGACCGTTCTCGGCATCCTTACCTACTATCCTGGTGTTCCTGCAAGGGGGGCTAGAGAAGGGTTTGGCGATCAGTACTCTCAAAGTACAGCTGGCAGCCCTGGCTTACTATAGGGGACGAGTGCAGGGGGTCGTTTTATTGGCGCATCCAGATGTGCATCGCTTCCTGAGAGCACAAGGAATATCAGGCTGCCCATTCGGCAGATGGTGCCCACTTGGTATTGGAGGTTTTGACGCAGCCTCCATTTGATTCCATGAAGTCGGGTGGCTTGAAGCATCTGTCTTGGAAGACAGCTTTTCTGGTAGTTCTCTGTTCGGCTCGCTGGGTCTCGGATCTGCAAGCTCTCTCCTGTAGGGAACCGTAAATTCAGTTTTCGGCAGAGAAGGTGGTATTGCGGCTGGTACCATCTTTTCTTCCAAAGGTGGCATCCGAGTTTCACTTGAACCAGACAGTGTCTCTTCCGACCTTTCCGAGCCGGGAAGGGGATAAGGAGAGGCTGTTGCTTTGTAGGTTAGATATGGGTCACGTGCTCAAGCGAAAGCTGAGGAAGACAAAACCGTTTAGGAGGTTGGATAGGCTGTTTGTTCTGTCTGGTGGTCCACGGAAAGGGGAAGCAGCCTCCAAGGCCTCCATTGCCCATTGGGTGAAGCAGGCGATAAGTGCGGCGTGTGAAGCAAGGGGCTCAGGGCGCATTCTACTCGGGCTCAAGCGACGTCCTGGGCAGAGTTTGCCTTGGTCCCTCTGGTGGATATTTGTCGGGTGGCGACATGGTTGTCCCTCCATACTTTCGCGAAACACTACCACTTAGATGTTCAGGCGATGGAAGATGCGAGAGTGGGGGCCTCGGCCATTAGGGCAGGACCCTCCTTGGTTTAGGAACTGCTTTGGTACTTCCTGACTGTTCCTGGACTGGCCTGGAGAGATGAAGAAGAAATTAGACCTTACCTGCTAATTGTCTTTCCTTGAGTTCTCTCCGGGCCAGTCCAGGACCCACCCATATAGTTGGCGAGTGTGCAGGGTGCGACCTTCAGCGGAGCCAGGGGGGTAGAGTTTGAGCTTTGTAGTGTAACGCTGCTGGTAGCTGAAGGGGATGATAATGGACTAGCTGGTTTTGATTCCGGTGGTTTGTTTTTTGTGTTTGCAGAGGTCAGGATGGAGTGGATTTTGGGTGGTTCTTGCGGAAGGGGAAGTCATAAAATAAAAAGTAAAAAGAAATAAAAAAAAAAGAAGAGTATTCGGTTAATAGTAGGTCAAGCAGTGCATTTAATATTGGATGGGCTGCTTTGACAATGGTAGACTGGCTTGCTGTCACCAAGGGGAGCCGGGGAGCCTGTCAGCAAGAACTTTCAGATTTCAGTCCTCAGCTGCTGGAGGAGATTGACAGTCCGACTGTTCCTGGACTGGCCCGGAGAGAACTCAAGGAAAGACAATTAGTAGGTGAAGTCTAAATTTCTTCTTTTGCCTTCAGGATCCCATTCACCCCTATGGGGGTTGATTGGGATGAAGAAGAGGTGAGTCCGGGTAAAGAGGAGACATTCCCTTTAAGGAGGGCGAAGGTCCTTTGCTGATCCACCTGTTTCATTAGGAAAACTTTCCTCTTATTCAAGATGCTGTGGCGGCTTTACAACTTGCAGAGTTGGCGTCTGTGTGAGCCTCACCAGTGGACCCCATTTTGTAGGATATCGAGCATCCTTGTAGCTTTCTTCCTTGCTTGCATCCTATGTGGCAGCTCATAATCTCTCAGTGGGAGACATCCGAGATGGGCCTTTGGGACTTTAAAGTCCTTTCTAGGCTGTACCCTTATGCCCCAGTATGAGCTGGATCAGCTTTTTGGGCTCCTGCAAGTGGATGCCCCGGTTATGGCTATGGCAAAGTTCAGTCTCTCCTCAGTGCCGGGGAAGGTGGGGTGCTCTGCTCAAGGACCCTCATGAAAGGAGTGTAGATGCCCCCCTGAAGAATGCCTTTATGGCCCCCTCCATAGGCGTTCAGGCTGTGCTGTGGTGGCTTGAGCTCTCTTATGCTTGGTGCAACAGTTGCCAGAAACCCCAGAGATTGAGATTTGAGTCAGGGCTGCTTATGTGGCTGATACCACGTACAACTTGTTCAGGATATCTTCTTACTTCATAGCAGCAGTAGTAATGACCTGGCAGTGGCATTGTCTCAGCAATTGGTCAACTGATGCAGTCTCTGTTGCGGCTGAACAAGCTGCCCTTTAAAGGCTGCTTGCTCTTCAGGGAGGACATAGAGAATTAGGTCAAAGACCTTGAAAAGCTTGCATGGACTCCTGGAAACCCACTTCTGTTTTCTGGGCTGCCAATTTTAGTTCTTTGCTTTGCCCCTTGACTTGGCCATGGCTCTTCGCAGCTTCTCAAAGATCATAGTGGTGGTGGTGGTAGCGGCGGCAGCATTCCTGCACAGGTAGGGCATTTTGTGGTCACCCATGCATGGATGATTGGCTAATTCAGTCAGACTCCCTGAAGAAGTCCATGGATGATACTGCATTGGCTGAAAGGCTGGGGTGAGAGAGAGTTCATCTTAAGAGCAGCTTGAATCCCTCCCAGGATTTGGAACATCTCGGAGTTTGGTTCCCTTCTTCATTGGCTCCCTATCAGTTTCTGCATACCATTCAAGGATCAATTTTTTTCATGACTAGAAGTCCCTCTAATTTCAGAGCTAATTCATGGCATTTTGCTGCCAGCCAGCTGTATGGGCCTGGGATGACAACTCCTTTGGTCTATGGCATCGACCCTGGAGTTGGTTCTGAGGACAAGGGCTCACATGTGCCCTCTTGAAAGATACCTATTAAATCTGATTGCTCTGTTCTCAGTTGTTCAACAAGACCCTCTCACCAGGAGATTAAGGAGCAGCTGACATGGTTGCAGTTCTGCCATTTGATGGCTGCAATAACTCATGTCACCCCTAAGGTATTGTCTGAGAACATATGTCAAAAAGCAATGCAGTGCTCACAATGCCTGCATAGCTTTCAAAATGGTAGAGCTTGGGTGGAAGAGAATCTGATTTCACTGTCAGCAGTGCACATTGCAGGCATAGACAATGTGCAGGCTGACTTTGAGTCAGAACACTATTGATCCTGGTGAGCATGAGTTAAGCCCTTGCGTGTTTGACCTCATAGTGCAGAGATGGGGCGTTCTAGTATTCAACTTGTTGCCCACTCAAGAGACTGCCAAAGTAAAGAACCTTTTCAGCTGCAAGAAAAATCTGCAGGTGCTTGGATGTAGTGCTTCAGGAATCTAAAAATTATAGCCCTGGCTCCAAACCTCCGTATGTGACATGTAACCCATATATTATAATTATGAAAAACACTTTCTTTTTGTCGGAGTAACCAACCAGAGGAGGCAGGAACTGCAACCCGTCCCTCGCCGTGGTTACTCCATTTTAATCATTTAAATGCTTGGAAAAAAGCTTTAACTTATCTTGCTTGAATGCAGCCAACATAGGAATTCAAAGGACACAACGTGCCACGTTTCGAGCCATCCAACAGTCACTGGCTCTGCATCAGGTGAAAAGCTAGAATCCCGTAAAAATGGCTTTTGCAAAACTCTTCACAACGGTCAGGTTTAAAGGGATGGCGTGTGACGTCAAACGCACGTAAGAGGATCCTATAGCCAATCAGTAATTCCTCTAATGCAAGCATTGAGAATTGGGGAAACCCACTGCTAGGGAACCCCAATGACAGTAGTATGATGTAAACTCCCAGCTCACAGTAAAGTATACCATTCTACTGAGGCATTCAAACCCCGCGGGGAATGGCACCAAGATGGACTTTTGTATGCCTTCCCTCCATAACCTTTGAGCTGTCTTATGTGCTGGATTCAGGCTCTCCGGACCTGGTGATTTCTCATGGTCCTGGACTGGCCTGGCAGGCCTTGTTATGCAGACATCTTTAACTTCATCGCTCCAGTCCATTACCAGTGGGTAGTCGCCACCCTCCTGCAGCTGAGAACTGAGCATGCCAGACATCTGACCTTACAGAATAAGAGCCTTCCCTTCAGATGCAGGAGTCCAGTATCTCAGTTCCCAGCAGTTGGAGAGCATCCTTCTAGTGGTGGACTCCACTAGAAGAGTTTAAGCCTAGCTAATAAGAAAAAAAGTTCTGAGGTGACAAGAGGAGTGCTGGCTGAAGCTGCACATTATCCTGAATGAGTCTGGCAGACTGTTTTTCAGATAGAGCTGGACACCCTTGTTGGCCAGGGCAGTGCAGCTGTAGGGCTAACGTGTGTGTGGAGTCAGCGCTGGGGTCCTTAGCAGGGTGAGGTGCAGCCTGGGGGTCTAAGTTACTGGGTGGGCCAGGGCCCTCCCCCAACTGGGGAGCCTATTGCCAGTGGTGCTTATCATAGGGCTCCCTTTCAGACCACATTTAAAAAAAAAAAAAAGGGGGGGGGGAGAGAATTGCAGTGCTGCCTTTTCTTTGTTTGATTGGGAGGTTTCTGCAAGTGAACTGGGGTGGTGCGTGTCTTCTTGGAGGGGGAGTGGTCTGTTTGGCATGGTGGGGTTCCTTGCACCTCTCAGTGGCCCCATGTCTGCATTGGGCCATTTATGCTCTGCTCAGCTCCCTGCTTCGTTGTGTGTTCAGTGAGCCACAGACTGTCGGAGGACGGTGTTTGAGGCTGTCTCAGACAAAGGAAGGCTGCTGAGCAGTGTGTGGTGCTAGTGGGGATGGATCTCCCAGTAGAGCAGGTGGAATCAGGGCAGGCCTCAAGGTAGGAGCCTGTGGGAAGCGAGGCCCAATTGCTACGGTCAGCCATTTCTGATGCGGCTCAGTCCATGAAGTTAAAACGCAAGGCTAAGTATGTGGAGCTGGCAGAAAAGCTTCCTGTGCCTCTGGCTGGGGCTTCGGGTAGCTTCTCCCCAGAATTTATTTTGGCAATGCATCGGGCCTTCTGCCTGAAACAGCAATTACGTCAGGGAAGCAGCCCAGCTGAAGTTCAGGCTAGTCCAGGATTGGGGAATCCTCTGCACAAAGGGGAACTGTCCAAACACAAGGAGGTTTCCAAGCAATGGCACACCAAAAAGGAGACTGCCTGGGGGTGCTTGTCTTCTCCGGGATCCCCAGGTTCAGAGAGCTGGGGGAAGGGCCCTCGGATCTTTGGGGTGAGTCAAGCACCCAGGAGCGGGAAGAGGGCGAGCTCTCTCAGGGGGAGGACCTGGGTGTTTCATAAGGAGGAGCTTCCAGCTCTTATCGCCCATTTCTTGGTAGCGTTGAATATGTCACTCATGCCTGCAGTGGGAGAGGAGCCCTTGGATGATCCACTGCTGAAGAGCTCCAGGGGGTCTCGGATGTGTTTTCCAGTTCACAGGGTGATAGAGAGCTGGAATGGGAGATTCCGGAAGCCATCCTCGTGGGGGGGGGGGGGGGCGTACGTAAGGGGGAAGCCGCTGCTAAAGCTTCCATTGCCCGATGGATTAAGGAGGCGATTGCTTCGGCTTATCTGCTTCAGGGCCGCTCGGCGCCTTCGGGCTTGCATGCTCATTCCACTAGGGCGCAGGCTTGTTCGTGGGCGGAGCATCGGTTAGTTCCGCCAGGAGATATTTGCAGGGCGGCTACTTGGTCATCCTTGCATACCTTCAGTAAGCATTACCACCTGGATGTGGCGGCGGCAGCGGATACCCGTTCGGATCGGCAGTTTTGTCGGCCGGCCGGAAAGATCCCACCCGTTAAGTACTGCTCTGGTACATCCCAGACGTAGAGGACTGCACTGGAGGAACGCTATGGAAATATTAATTACACTTACCTGGTAATTGTAGTTCCTTTAGTGACGACAGTGCAGTCCTTCATCCCGCCCTACTCATGATCTTTCCAGGTTTCCGGCGTGGAGTACGGGTCAAAGAGTCTTACAGGTGAGCCGGCTCCGATCTTTTCCTGTCTATTGCTTTCTAAGTTGTCCTATTGCTTCCGCTGCTCGGGGTGCAGGGATAGGAAGCAGAACCTGGGTCATAGCTTTTCTATGGCGTTTAAAAGTGCAGTACATAACAGAATCCATTCCCACTTCTGTACCTAGTTGTAAAAAAAAAAAAAAAAAAAAAAAAAGGAAACAGACAGGGGAAAACACATTGTTCAGTTGACGTGGTTACATTGCTACTTATTTCTTGCTCCTTTGAGTCTGCTTTGTTAGTAGTTCACACTGGAAGTAGGAGGGCTGATGGTGCCAGGATATACCAGTGATGTCACGAATTTGGACATGCCAGTCTCCTAGCTGCAGGACGAGGTTGACTACCCAGACGTAGAGGACTGCACTGTCGTCACTAAAGGAACTACAATTACCAGGTAAGTGTAATTAATATTTACTTCTTAGCCTTGCAGCCAGAGGTTCCATAACTAAAGCGAATAAGAGGCGACAACTGGTACCCCTGCCTCGTGCCCCTCCCCAAGCAGGAAACACTCTGAATACCGCCCATTAATTTTTACTGTTGCTTCTGGGCTCTCGTATAACGCCTTTATCCATGCCATCAACCCAGGTCCTATCCCTACCTTCCTCAACACCGCAAACAGAAAGCTTCACTCCACTCTATCAAACGACTTCTCAGTGTCAATTGCCAGAAGCAACATATTCTGCTTTCTTTTTTGTGCTGCCCAGATCGCCTGAATGGCCCGCCAAATATTATTGCCTGTATGCTGGTCCTGAATAAAGCTGGTCTGATCAGGTTGTACACACCCTGGGAGAACTCCCCCTGGCCAATTTGCCAATATTTTCGCTAAAATCTTCCCATCAGTATTCAAAAGGGATATGGGCCTGTAAGATCCACAGAGCGCAGGATCCCTACCTGGCTTAGCCAGGACAGATATCCCCGTCTGCTGCATAGAGGATGCCAACTGGCTCCCCTCCAGAACCCCATTAAACAACCTCTGCAACACTAGTGCCAACAACGTAGTGAATGTCTGATAAAAAATCGTTGGCAATCCGCCTAGACCTAGAGATTTATTAGGAGCCAGGCCTTTTAATCACCCGAGTAATCTTCTCTAAGCTAATTGTCTGATCTAGTGCTTTCCTATCCTTCTCAGTGACCTACCCTAATTCACCCCCCCCTCAAATATTCATCGGCCTCCTCCAAACTAGGACTTTCACTTTTATATAAATTCTGATAGTATTGTACGAATTGCTCCCTAATTTCTTTAGGCTTGAACGGGAGCTGATCCCCTGGGCCCTTGATTTTCACTATAGTAGACTGCCGTTCTCGCTCTTTCTGCTTCCTAGCTAGCAGTGTGCTCTCTTTATTAAATTCATAGTAATGTTGATTTACTCACTACAGTTGATACGGCACTGTCTCCAACTGTAGGGCGGCTAACTCTGTACGGGTTTGTTCAAGCGTAGCCCGAAGCTCTCCCCCCCCCCCCCCCCCTTATGACGCTGTTCTAATTCTTTGCTCGTATTAATCGCTCAACTTTCCTCTGTTATCCCTCTTCTTGTGTGCTGCCCACTGCAACAATTTCCCCCTAAGAACGGCCTTCAACACATCCCATAAGATACCCTCTGAGACTTCCCCAGAATCATTAACCGCCAAGCTTTGTATCTGGAACTTATCAGGAAGTATCACCGCTTTATCTCGAAACTAACTTTCATTAAGGCGCCAAAAGGTTTGTCCATCCCTGTCCATAATCCCCTCGAACTCCACCCACACTGGGCTATGGTCCGTCCATGTTATAGGTTCTATCTCCTCCTGGGTGACCTGTTGAAGCCATCTCGAATCCCCCAGTAAATAATCTATCTGGCTTTATCTCCGGTGTACCAACGAATAATTTGTATAATCTCTCTCTTGAGGGTGTGTTTGACACCATAAATCACATAATCCATATTGCTTCATCAATTCCTGAATTTGCCGCCTCCCTCCCTTCTCCCCACTAACTACGCCCTGCGACCTATCCTTCCTTGGATCAAGAACTTCATTAAAATCCCCCCCCCTCCCAGTAATAATGCCCCATGGACCTTATCCTTCATCCACCCTGCCAAATGTTCCCAAAAACCGGAGCTAGAATCATTTAGGGCCATACATGTTTAAGAAAGTAATTTGCTGACCTTGCAATTCCCTCCCCCCCCCCCCCCAAAACTAATAAAACTTGACCCTTAAACCCCCTCATCACCCCCCTACTTGAAAGGGAACATCCCCCTGAATCAAGACAGCCACTCCGGCTGCCTTATGGGTACCTTCCGCATTAAAAAACATTTGACTGTATACCCCATGTCACAACAAGCGCTCATCCCGTGGTAATAAGTGTTTCTTGCAAAAAGATTACCTGCCATTACCAACGCTGCACCTCCCAAAACAAAGCCTTATGCTTTTGTGGAGTATTCAGACCCTGGACGTTTAAGGATCCCACCTTAAGTGCTGCCATTATTCCCTCCTTCCACCCCTCTTCCCATATCCACTATCCAAATCCCTCCAACCCCCCCATTGAATCTCCCCCTGTCCCCCTTTCCCCCCTCCTCCACAGCCCATATCTCCGCAGGTCTCCTTTATGCGCTTCCTTTGGTTGTGGGGTGGACTCACACCCCCCCCCCCCCCCCCCCAGGACCTACCCTATCTATAACCCTAGGTCTCTCGGTCTGCTGCGATAGCTTCAACATCTATCCCCCCCGCCTCACCCCCCCCCTTTTTTGCTATCCCCCCTTCACTATCCCCCCCTTCCCTTATATCCTCCTCTCCCTTCCCTCCAACTAACTCCCACTATCTCCCCTATTCCTTACAGGGTGACCGTCAACCTAATCCTCCCCCTTTCCCTCCTTCACCTCCATTCTCAATCCCGCCTTCCCAGCCAGTGCCCATTGCTCCAACATAAACTATAACCTTCAACTTATACAAAAAAAATTTAACAGTTATCAAATGCCCTATAAATCAGAGCTTTTTATATAAAGAGAAAGGAGAGATCATAAGCGTAAAGCATCACTTCTCTGCATCTCCGTTCCCTCTCCATATTGCTATAAATTTCACAGAGCAATAAGAAGAAAAACTCAAATTCTTGCTCCTTCTCCGAAAGTTTCTCGTGCACTGCTCCTCCGCGTGCTCCGGCTCCTCATCCGTCTCCATATCAGCCCACTCTGCCATCTGCTGCGATAATTTTGCATAGGGGGATTGATACCACTCCAATTTCTTCTTAGCGGACATCGCAGGCATTACAGATGCTTCCCCACCTTTGCTTCCTCTATCGGGGGTCCCGGTGTGCTATTTTTTCACACTAATTCCGCTGTCCCAAAGGGAGCTTGGCGTTGAGGCGGCCATCCTGGTCGGTGATGTCACTTCCTCTCCCGCCGCAGCTTTTTATTCCGCCTTGGAGCCTGAACCTGGTTCTGTCGGCCTTGATAGAGGCTCCCTTTGAGCCGTTGGCAGCAGCCTCATTGAAAGATCTTAACCTGAAAGTGACCTTTTTAGTGGCCATCTGTTTGGCGAGGTGGATTTTGGAGCCCCAGGTCCTTTCTTTGCCGGGCTCCGCTTCCTCCTCTTCTCTAAGGAGAAGGTTGTGATGCAGTCGGTCCCCTCGTTTTTGCCAAAAGTGGCAATTTCTTTTCATCTGAATCAGGAAGTCTCTCTTGTGTTTCCGCAGGTGGCTCCTTTTGGATGAGCGCAATCTGGATGTCCGCCAGGTGCTGTGGAGTTATCTGTTGTACGGAATCTTTTCATAGGACAACAGGCTGTTTGTTTTGTTTGGAGGTGTATGGAAGGGCACGATGACCTCCAAGGCCTCTGTGGCTTGCTGGGTGAAGAAGGCAGTTGCCTCATCTTACATGATCAAAGGTAAAGCAGTCCCAGTGGAGCTTTGGGTGCATTCCACCAGGGCTCAGGCTTCGTCTTGGGCGGAGCATCAACTGATACCAGGGGATATTTGTAGGGTGGTGACTTGGTCGACTCTGTATTCCTTTGAGGCATTATCGTCTGGACGTGCTAGCGAGGGAGTATGCTGACTTTGGTGCTTCAGGCTGGATTCGTGGGGCCCTACTAGTGTAGGTACTGCTCTGGTACATCCCACTGGTAATAGACTGGACAGGAGTGATGAAGAGGAAGGTGAAATTTAGTTCTTACCTGCTAATTGTCTTTCTTTGAATCAGTCAAGGACCCTCCCATTTCGAGCGCTTTCCTTATTTCTGTTTGGCCGGGGAGGCATGACAGAAGTCGTGTCCGGCTGGTTGGAAGAAAACATTCGTGGTGGTAGGGGCCACAAGTGCAGTGAGCTCTGCAAGCAAAAAAAAAAAGAGGGGAAGATAAACTGGACAACATCTGGAAGGGGTATGAGGACAGGTGAGTGTCTGGCATTACTGTTGGTCTTCAGCTGTACATAGTTTTATTTTAAGGTTCTTGGGCTTGCCTGGGTGTTCTGGTAGCCTTGTTTTTTGGATGGTATGCTCTTTGGCTAGTCTGCTTTGTCACTAGGATGCAGGACTCTTGGATCTGAAGGGAAGGCTCTTTTCCTGTGATGTCAGAAGTCTGGCATGCTCAGTTCCCAACTGCTGGAGGGCAGTGACTACCCATTGGTAATGGATTGGACTGGAGTGATTCAAGAAAAGGCAATTAGCAGGTAAACTAATTTCACCTTGTTGGTGGGGTTTCACCTTTTGCAGTCTTGAGAGGGGCCTCCTGCATCAAGAGCTCCTAGTGTTCGAACATTCTGTTCTCTTCTCGCTTATAGCTTTGCCCTTGAAAGGCATAGGCTGTCCAAGAAGGGCTGTTCTAGGGCAGTAGTGGGTGCCCTGTTTTCTACATCCTTAGCTTATTTGAGAATCCTGGAGGGTTTTTGAGAGGTGGTTTCCCTCTTGGTCTGTGGAAGCCAGGCAGGCAGACATAGTTGTGGTTTTTGCCCTTCTTGAAATCTCACCTGAACCAGGGCTTGGTCATGAATGCTCTCAAAACTCACCTGCATGGCTCATCTTCTGCCATTGTTGCTATGTTCACATCACACCCCTCTTCTCAAGTCACTTCATTGGCTTCCTATTAGTTTCTGCATCCCATTCAAACTTATACTACTGAACTACAAGTGCTTTCATTCGGCTGCTCCTCGCTACCTTTCCTTTCTTATCTCCTCCTCAGGAACTCCTCTTCTGGCAATTATCTTCTATCTGTGCCCTTCTCTTCCACTATCAATTCCAAGCATTGATCTGTCCACCTTGCTGCTCCTTATGCCTGGAACAAACTACCTGAGTTGGTATGTCTGGCTCCATTTCTAGCCCTGTTCAAATCCATGCTAAAAACTTGCTTCTTTGAGACTTTCAGATCCTGATCCCCCTCAGCCTCCTATTCCCCCTCCTATGTGTTTCTTTTCTTCCTCAACATATCCTAGTCCAGGGCTCGACAATCACTGGTGCCAGGTTGCCATGGTGACCAAAAATTTCCACCTGTCGCCTGGCATTTTCTTGCCGCCCTCCTCCTCTAAGAAATGTGGCACAGAAGATCCCCTTTCCTTGTCGTTCCTCCAGTTCAGTCCTCTACCTCTGGGTTGTCAACCTCCTCCTGCAGCTTGGAGACTGGCATGTCAGAATCATGACATCACTGGATATAGCCTGCCGGACACTCCCATCAGCCCCAGTGTGACCAGTTTCCATGCAGCAGGAGGACGTCGTGAACCTAGGCTGGAGCTCACTAAAGGAGCCTGTAGGATAGAGTAGATTAGTTTTCTTTGGGATTAATTTGTTTTAAATTGGTTTTCTGCAGGACGGTTTTGATAAGGGTCTTGCTGCCAGTTCATTGCGTGTGCAATTGCTGGCTCTTTCATGTTATTGCGGCAAGATACAGGGCGTTGCACTAGACACTCACGCTGATGTGTTGTGTTTTTCTCAAAGCAATTCTAGGTTGCGGCTGTCGCATAGAGTGGTGCTTCCGCCTTGGGATCTCAATTTGGTGTTGGCAGCGTTATCAAAACCACCCTTTGAGCCGTTGCCTCGGGCTTCGGTGAAGGACTTGACGTTAAAAACTGTATTTCTGGTGGCTATCTGTTCAGCTCGGTGCATCTCGGAGTTGCAAGCGCTATCGTGTAGGGAGCCGTTCTTGTCCTTTTTCTAGAGAGAAGGTGGTGCTGCGTCCAGTTCCATCTTTTCTGCCTAAGGTGGTTTCGCCCTTTCATTTGAATCACAGTGTCCTTACCAGTTCTAGGTTCGCTAGAAGGAAGCGACCTGGACCGCAGTTTACGCCGTTTGGATGTGAAGAGGATGTTGAGGCAGTATTTGAAGGCGACAAAGCTATTTCGCAAGTTGGACCGATTGTTCGTGGTGTTCGGAGGTGTGCGCAAAGGGGAAGCGGCAGCAAAGGCTTCCATTGCAAGATGGATGCGGGAGGCGATCGCTTCCTCCTAACTTCAAGGTCGGTTGGTACCCGCAGGGTTGCGAGCTCATTCCACCAGAGCACAAGCGGCGTCGTGGGTGGAACACAGTTTGGTTCTGCCAGGAGAAATTTGTAGGGCGGTGATGTGGTTGTCTCTGCATACTTTCAGTAGGCATTACCGTCTTGACATGGCAGCTGCAAATGATGCCTGTTTCGGATCGGCGGTGTTACGTGCCAGCTCGAAGGGTCCCTCCCAATGATTACTGCTCTGGTACATCCCAGAGGTAGAGGACTTAACTGGAGGAACGATAAGGAAATGATAATTACTTACCTGGTAATTGTAGTTCCTTGAGTGACGACAGTTCAGTCCTCAATCCCACCCGGAGTTCTTGCATTATTGGTATGAGATCAGTACCGTGAGGGAAAATAATTACAGGTAGGTCTGAATTAGAAATTTGTTTCTTTCCACTTTTCCCTTTGCCTACTTGTGTGACATTATGCTTGGCAAGATAGAAGGTCAACGCAAAAGAGGAAGGCCAGCAATGAGATGGATCGATACAATGACAGCAGCTACGGGTACCAGTCTGTCAACAATGAGCCGCCTGACTGAAGACCGAACACA
This sequence comes from Ichthyophis bannanicus, assembly GCA_033557465.1. Lineage (NCBI taxonomy): Eukaryota > Metazoa > Chordata > Amphibia > Gymnophiona > Ichthyophiidae > Ichthyophis > Ichthyophis bannanicus. The sequence continues at coordinate 579,894,568 of CM066034.1, read as the reverse complement.
ATTTAGGCTAGCTATCCAGAGGGTCGCCATGAGTCGACTCCGACTCGATGGCACTTAACAACAACAACTTGTGTGTTTGGCCAGGAAGAGTATAAGAAAGATTTGCCTAGATAGACAAACGATTGGTTCAGTTTAGGTCTCGTTTGTTTTTATAGCTACTTATTTGTTGATCCTTTGAGTCTGCTTTAATAGTTCACACTGGGGCTGATGGGAGTGTCCGGCAGGCTATATCCAGTGATGTCATGATTCGGACATGCCAGTCTCCAAGCTGCAGGAGGAGGTTGACAATCCAGAGGTAGAGGACTGAACTGTCGTCACTCAAGGAACTACAATTACCAGGTAAGTGTAATTATCATTTTGTCTGCCTGTGGGATCCGATCTCCTGCAGGTAGAACAGGAGAGGAAGGCGATTGCGACTTTGAGGCAGCTGGATGCCTGCAGGGATCCCATTCAGGCAGAAGACAAGAAGAGAGCCGCGATTGCTGCTAAGGCACCTTCAGTCTGCCCATGGCAGATCGGATCCCTGCGAGCTGAACAGGAGAGGAAAGCCAAACCAGGAAGGTAACAGGTTGTCCCCAGGGATCCCATCCCCCATGCGGAGGACAGCAGTGATTGGGCCTACAGAGCAAAAAAAAGATAAGGGGGATGGTAGCAAATATTTAAAGGGGCAATAGCCTTAAAGATGCGGTGGGAGGAGGTGACATCACCAGATAGCATAATATAGCAGCAGAAACATTCCAGGCGCAGGAAATGGCTGCGACATGGAGGAAAACAGCAGACTTAAAGGAATATGCTTATTGCAGAACTAAAGGGCAGAATCAAGAGGGAGAAGAGATGGCTGACCACTTTGACCACTTGGAAACAGACTCAGAGCAAGAAGGAGAAAATGGAACGGAGATGCTTGGAAAGCAACGAAGGGACGTGTAAAATATGACAAACTTATTACTTAATTCCATTTCAGCCACTGGCCCGACACTGGCCGTGTTTCGTAAAACCTTCCTCAGGGGCAATAATGGCTAAAATACATAAAAAAACATTTAGAATCAAGGACAATATAAACCAAATATTAAAAAGGAACAGGGAATGAACTAAAATATATAAGTAAAATATGCCACTATGAAACATAAAAACACATCAAGTACAACCAATATACGGAGCTAAACCAATTAAAACTACAATAATAAAGGAAAGTAAATCTAAATGTTAATCAACATAAAGTACTGGTTTTAAAACATCTTAAACAAAATTTAAACATATAAATAGATAAGTAATTTATTTATTATCTTTTATCACATATAAATATGTAGTTATAAGTTATTGGCCTAAAATTGTTTTCCAAAGCTCAATTTTTTAATTTATATGTGATGGCTGAAGTGGAATTAAGTAATAAGTTTGTCATATTTTACACGTCCCTTCGTTGCTTTCCACGTTTTTTGACTGGGTTGTTCGGTGCACGTGGAATCATGCTTAGTTTGTTGGACCCCACGGAGATGCTTGGGCAAATCACAAAGCAAGAAATGTAATGTTGGTTTGCTGAAGTGAGGGGTAATATTGCAGGCGTTAGAGGAGGTGGCAGGAATGGTGGCTGGATTAAGAATGGAGGTGGGGCACCGTGTGAAAGAATTGGACAGAAGGATAGAGGAGAAGGAGACAGCCGTGGATGAACTGAGAACAGAGCTGATTAAGCTGCAAACAGAAAATAAAGGGCTTGAACTAAAATTGGACAGAACGCGCAGGCAGAACTTATGAATAAAAGGGGTCCCAGAAGGAGAGGAATTCCTGAAATGTACAAAAATAGCCCAAGTTTTTTGGGCAATTGCTAAGCAACAATCCAGAAGAGAAAGAGATGGAAGCCATCAAACTAGAATAGGGCTCACAGGATAGCAGGACCGCCGAGAAATCAAATGCCCAGAGACATTGTAGTATGCTTGCATGATTATGGGACAAAGGAGCAAATAACTGCACAAATGAGGAAAGCAGGCAAATTCCTATGGAAAGGACACAGCATTGTAGCTTATGCGGATTTAGCATCAGCTGCTCTAGCAAGAGGTTCAAAGTGAAAAACACTCAATTTTATCAATAAAGGGTTTGTTTTTTACAAACAATTTTTTCTTATGGTTACTGCTTCACATCATTAAAGGTCCTTGTACATGAACATCCCTCAACCGGCGGCATGTGCTGTAGTGGAATGGTTCTTACGTCAACGGGGAGATCTTTCGGAATTGCAAATAACATTTCTGTTGACGATTAGCACATTTGGCTTTTTTTTTAAAAATTATTTTATATTTGAAAATGTCATTTATCAGCAGATTTCTGGAGTGGCGATGGGGGCCACGTGTGCCCAGTCGATTTCAAATTTGCTCATATATAGATTTGCAGAGAAATGGCTGTCTCAGTCCCAATATTCTTCAAACGTAATAGTGTGGCGTCGATATATAGATGATGTCTTTATGATATGGAGAGGATCTGAAGAAAAATTAGGGTTGTTCCTTCAATGGATCAACCAATGTGATTATAACATACAATTTACTCATGTTTATCATAAGATATACATTATCATATCTGGATATGGCTATCACTCGAGGGAAAGGAGACTGGTTAACATCTGTCCACCGAGAATCTACAGATCGTAAGACATTTTTGCATTTTGAGAGTGTGACACCCCCTCCCCCCCCCCCCGAGATTGAAGGAGGGTCTTCCATTTTCTCAGTTTTTACGATATAGACGAAATTGTTCAGATCGGGACTTTAAGAGGTTATCGAAACAGCTGTCAAATAATTTTAAAGAGAGAGGATATCCTTCAGCTGTGGTGAAATGAGCCTATTCTAGGGCTCTTTATAATAGAAATTTATTATTGGAGTCTAAGAAAATGGAGAATGTCAACTCCGATAACGTTAATTTAATCACTAGGTATTCCCCATTTAGTTCGAAGATTCAGCGTATATTGAAGTATGGGGACATCTTAGGGGTTATCCCCGGGTTAGTTGGTAAAAAAAATCTACTGTGTGTGGCAATGCAATAGAAATTTAAGAGTTTCTCAGTCCAGCAATACTGAGATCTCCAGGCTTAACAGACATCCTATTAGATATCGAGAAGGGACATAGAAAATGTGGGGTGTGTGGCATATGTGATATTACCGTGGAAATGAGGGTGTTTGTACAGCAGGGGATCACATATCTTAAATAGCCACACAACCTGCGATTCCTCCTTTGTGGTATATATAATCCAATGTCCCTGTGAATTAATTTGTGGGAAAAACAATTCGCCCCTTTAAGATTAGAATGGGGGAACACAGAAGTCGCTTGAAATGTAAAGTTAGAGAGGCACCATTAGTTTAACATTGTTTATCAAAGGGACATATTTTTGAGCAGTTGCGGTGTTTTTGTATAGATTCATTGCAGTCGGGAATAGCGGGTAGATCACAGGAGCAATCCCTCCTTATTAGAGAACAGAAGTGGATTTTTATTTTAAAATCGGTGTCACCCGACTGTCTTAATGTTAGTATAGCTTGGACATCCTGCATTTAAAGATAGAGGGGAGGATGATATTTAAGTGAGTGAGAGTAAAGGTTGATAATGTAGGGTAAAAAAACATATGTTAAATTTTCCCTAGGACTAAGATTGGACATCCTGTATTTAAAGATAGGAGAGAAAAGAAGTACGTTTAAGTGAGTGAGAGTAAAGGTTGATTATGCAGAGTAAAAAATATATGTAAAATTATCCCTAGGATTAAGATTGAATAGGTCAGGGAAAGTTGATTAATGGGTAAAAGATTCACCTAATTGGAAAATAGTAATTGCAATATTCATTCAGTGATATGACGTCATTTGAGGGTGGGTTTGGCAGTGCCAAATGGATTGATAGAAGGGAAAGATTTAAAATTGATAGTGACATCTCACCTGTATGCGTGGTGTTTTCCGTAACCTTGTTGGAAAAGAAGTTTCAGTTGCAGCGGATTGTATGAAACATGTGCAGCATCATTTTTTTTTCCGATAGGTGATCGGCTTAGTATAGGTGCATGAAAAAGAAGGATTTACATGAAGGTATTTGGGAATAGTTAGTTTGCAAGTGGTTACTGATGAGTTTTTGTTTTTTAGAGACAGAAGCGAATATTAATCCCCTGAGGAAACTTGTAAAAGTGAAATGCGACAGAAGCGCCTAGGCAAGGCGTTGGGATAAGAGCTTATAATATCGTAGGAGTGAAGTTGGAGTATGGCTGGAGCATGAAGATACCACTGAATTATAAGCTAAGCATTTGGCATTTGCTATAGAAAAGAATAGCTACCAATGTTTTAGATGTAACATATATAAAAAGCAGTGGGTTGGAAGCTCCATGCATTCACATTTTTAAGAAATAGGTCATTGATGCTAACAGGTACAACAATTAGACATTTGATCAGTCTAAAAATGAGTGCCATCAAGTCTGAGACCTTTAATGATGTAAAGCGGTAACCATAAGAAAAAAATGTTTGTAAAAACCAAACCCTTTATTGATAAAATTGACTGTTTTTCACTTTGAACTTTCGACAGATTACACTCAGAGAAATGGACCACTAACAGTTCTAGCAAGAAGGGCATGGCGTGGATATAAAAAATATATTGCAGCAGGAAAATATTTGCTTCCGTTGGCGCTACCCTCACGGCATAGCATTTACAAAAAATGGAATTATGAAATGAGCAGTGACAGAGTTTAGAATGGCTATGTCCGAGATGGGATGTCCAAATTTACCAGGGCAGACAAGTCACACAATGCCAACTTAGAAGCTGGAGAGATTTACAAAAGAAATGGGGAAACGGAGCGCAGAAGAAAACGGAAGGAAGCAAAGAAGGTCAGTGGAGCCTGAAAGAGAAGACTAAAAAGAGTTGGCTAAGGTCTACATTAATGAACACGCAGAAGGGAGGCGAGAACTGATGATAACGAGAGATAAGAAAACTGAAGGTCAAAAAGGGAGAATGAATGTGAAAAGGCATGTGTATGAGGGGGAGGTAGTATGCGGGGTGGGGAGAATGGGGTGAGGAGGAAGAAGGGAGTAGCAGGATGGGGGGTGAGTGGGGAGGATAGGTAGAAAGGATGTAGATGACAGTGATAAGGGAAGGAAAGACGCGGGGGCATAGGAGAGGACTGGAAGGGGGAGGGGCGATGGTACAGTGTTTACAAGGGGGGGACTGGGATGTGGAGCTGGGTGAGTCACATCTCAAACTGGAGAGAACTGGGAAGGTGCAAAATAGGCGGAGGGGAGGGGGGACCCAAGGTGGGTTGGGGGAATTAAGATCCTGTCAAATGTTAAGGGCTTAACATCTTGGCAAAAAAAGTGCGTGAACGGAAGGAGGGCGGGTGACACAAAACCAATATCTTACTAATACAAGAGAGGTACCTCGAGTCAAACCAAGAGGGCATGTTGTGAACAAAATACCCCACGGTGTATCTAGCAGGGAATAGAGAGAAGGCACGAAAGGGGGGGGGGGGGGTTAGACATACTGTTTTCTAGACATTAAAGGATGGAGGAACAGCAAATCCAGAGGGATGGGGAGGGAAGATGGATAAATATGGGAAGGCAAAATCAACTGAAGGTTGGTAATGATAGTGTGTGTTCCTTATCGTTCCTCCAGCTTAGTCCTCAACGTATGGGTTGTGCACCTCCTCCTGCAGCATGAAGACTGGACCAATCAAATTTCAGCACCACTGGAATCAGCATACCAGGCATCTCTGGAACTCCAGTGTGTCCAGTCTTCATGCAGCAGGAGGACGTTAGTGAGCCTAGCTGGGCTCACTAGTTGATCAGTTCTGTCTTCTTTCCCTAGCTAACCTTTTGGGTCATTACTTTTGGTCCTATCAGGACTTATTTTCATTTCTTTAGTTCCAGGGTTCCTGTTTCTTTAAATTGCAAGTTTTTCATTTCAACTCTCCGTGGGTGGGGGGGGGGGGGGGCGGAGGAAGGTCTCTCTCCTGCCCAGTCTATGCCGCTTCTGTGTTTCTTACCTGTCTGCCTCTCTTAATTAGGATCTCTGCCCCAGGGCTGTTCGGGGCAGAGCTCCTGCGGCGACTATACAGCAGCTCCTCTCCGGGGGTTTGAGAGTGCGCTGCTTCACTGCCGGTAAGTGCTGGCGTCTGTTGGCGGTCAGGGCCGGTCCTGAACAGATCTCTGTGCCTCTGCCCTGCCATTCTGCGGTTCCTTGCTAATTGGTGTTTAGTACGGGAGGCCTCCGGGTCGCGGTTTTTTGGGGGTGTGCTGGTCATTCGGCGGCAGGGATTTGCTGTCCTCGGGCTGTTCCCACGGCGAGGGGCAAAGCGTGCCAAACTTTTCTGTGCTGCCGCGGCCATTTTCTGCTTCGCGTTTTTTTGTCAGCGTGTCTACCACGTGGCGTTTTTTTCTGTTATTTCCTTTCTTTCATTGATTTCATTGATTTCTGTTCATTTTTGTTCCTTTCTTTCATTTAGATCGGTTGCTTGATTTTTTTCCGGTTCCTTTTCCTTCGGGTGCATGGGTCCCGCGGCTTGCAGGGGGGGGGGAAATTGAGCTTGTTCTCTCCTCCTCCTTGTCATTCGCGGGGCTGTCGGTTCCTCCACGGATATTTTTTGCGTCTCCCAGCTGTGGACCGCAGTCCTTGGGTGAGCTATCCAAAAATAAAAAAAATAAAAAAAACAAAGGAAGGAACAGAGCTAATAACTCATATATCACAAGGGGGAGGAAGTTTTTTTTTTCTTTACATCACTTCTGTGACTCCCTGTTGCTCGCTGCTACCCAGTCCCCTGCTGGTTCTGCTGGGTCGGTGAGCCATTTCGGTCCTTCCAGTATTGAGGGGCGGTTTCCGTTGCTTCCTCAGCGGCCTCAGGAGGAGCCCATGCCCGCGGGGTCCCTTTGTGTAATTTGTGGATCTCGGAAGGGCGCGGATTCTGAGACAGGCGTCTGTCCTCGTTGTGCCTCGGTGTCGCTCAGTATGGAGCAGCGCCTGGAGAGTTCTTTGGCGGCGGCGCAGCCCGGGGCCGCAACAGGGGAATTGGATTCGCCCCTGGAGGGACCCTCAGGGAGTCCGTCTATGGTTCCTTTAGTCTCGGCAGGGCAGTCGGATCTCGGGGGTGGCTTGCCGTTGGAGGACTTTTCTCCCGATTTTATTTTGCTTATGCACCAAGCGTTCTGCCGTAGGCGTCAGAGCATGGGTGCTGCGCCACTTTCGACGCCGGGGGTGTTTGCCCCTTCCACATCGGCGGTGAGTCCGTTGCCCGGCGTCAGGGCTCCTAAGCGACAACAGCTGCACGAACCCTTCCAGTCGGAGGCTGAGTGGCCTGACGGTGATGATCCTGAGTTCGACCAGGAAGCGGATGGAGACGCCTTGGAAGAGGGCGAGCTCCCTGAGCCAGAGGATCAGGCAAAGATTATTCGGGTGTTCCGACGAGAGGAGTTGCCCGCTCTTGTTTCGGAGGCACTTCAGACTCTTGGTTTGGCACCGGCGGCTCCGGTGGAGGAGACGGACGGTGCAGACCCCATTATTCAGGCGGTGCGTCACACTAATGTGGTTTTTCCCATTCACAGGGTGATTGACCAGATGATTCAGTCGGAGTGGGATACTCCTGAATCGGGCCTCAAGGGGGTGAAAATCATGCGTAGGCTCTACCCTATATCGGACAACGATCTTGAGCGTTTCCGTTCTCCGAAAGTCGATGCGGCTGTGTCGGCGGTGACTAAGAAAACCACGATTCCGGTGGAAGGTAGTGCGGCCTTGCGAGAGCCGCAGGACCGGAAAATGGACGGGCTGTTAAAACAGTCGTTTGAGGCGGACGCGATTGCATTGCAGGCCTCCGTTTGTGGGGCTTGGGTTGCCCGTGCCTGTCTCCGCTGGGTTCAGCAGCTTCAACAAACGCCCTCATTGGCGGCCGAAATGTTGGGTGAGCTCCACCGCTTGGAATCTGGTTCGGCGTATTTGGCGGATGTCCATTATGATCTCATCAGAGCTCTCTCCAATAGCATGGCATCCGTGGTAGCGTTGCGCAGAGCCCTTTGGTTGAAGAATTGGGTGGCCGATGGGTCGTCCAAGTCGCGGTTAGGCAAACTGCCCTTTAAAGGTAGACTGCTCTTTGGTGAGGATTTGGATAAGTTGGTCAAGGATTTGGGTGAGTCCAAGGGCGGTCGCCTGCCGGAGGATAGACCCAAGCGAGGGAGGTCGCTTCCGGTCGCTCGGGGGCAGTTTCGGGACTTTCGTAGGTTTCGGTCACCCCGTTCTGGTGGCTTCCAGCGTGGCAGATATATCTCCAGAGCTTCGAGCTTTCGTGGAGCCAGTAGAGGATTTGCGACTGCGACTCCTGCATCCGCCCGCAAGCCCCAATGAAGTGCAGCGGGTCCAGGTGGGGATACCAGTGATCGGAGGACGTCTTCGACACTTTCTCTCCGCTTGGGCCCAGATTACTTCTGATCAGTGGGTTCTGGACATCATACGGGACGGGTATGCCCTGGATTTGGCCAGACTCGTGCTTGATTCCTTTGTAGCGTCTCCCTGCTGGGGAGATCACAAGACTGCTCAGGTTCGCCAAACACTCAATCATCTGGTCCAGCTGGGGGCGGTAGTTCCCGTTCCGCAGGAGGAGTATGGTCTGGGAAGATACTCCATTTATTTCGTGGTGCCAAAGAAGGATGGTGCTCTTCGCCCCATTTTGGATCTCAAAGGCGTGAACCGCTGCCTGCGGGTGCCCCACTTTCGGATGGAAACCCTACGGTCAGTGCTGGTCGCCGTCCGCAGGGGCGAGTTTCTCACTTCCCTCGACCTCACTGAGGCTTATCTCCATATCCCTATTCGGGAGGACCAGCAAAAGTATCTCCGCTTCGCTCTGCCGTGGGGTCACTTCCAGTTCCAAGCATTGCCCTTCGGTCTCGCGACCGCGCCGCAAGTGTTCACCAAAATCATGGTGGTTGTGGCGGCAGCCTTGCGCAAGGAAGGGGTGCTAGTCCATCCCTTTCTGGATGATTGGTTGATTCGCGGGAAGTCTCGCGCGGAGAGCATGGCAGCGACTTCCAGAGTCGTGGCTGGGTGGTCAACCCGTGAAAGAGCCGCTTGGTCCCGACGCAGTATCTCGAATATTTGGGGGTGCGGTTCGATACTTGCGGGGGATCGGTCTTTCTCCCCGAACGCAGGGTGTTAGCACTTCGGTCTCTTGTACGGCGGTTTCGGCAGAGTCCCGCTCCGTCGGCTTGGCACTACCTTCAGTTGCTGGGGACAATGGCGGCGTCTCTGGAGGTAGTACCTTGGGCTCGCTTTCACATGCGTTCGCTTCAGAGAGCCTTGCTCCGTCGCTGGTCCAACCAGTCCGATTCCCTGAGCAAACGTCTCCCTTGCCCGCTGGCAGTGCGGAGGGACCTACGATGGTGGCTGCGACCATCCTCATTCTGGGCGGGAATGCCCTTGGAGCAGCCGGACTGGGTTCAGCTCTTGACGGATGCTTGTCTGACGGGCTGGGGCGCACACTGCAGAGACCAGTTAGCTCAGGGTCTATGGTCTCCGGAGGAGTGCGCTTGGTCAATAAACCGATTGGAGCTTCGAGCCGTGCGCTTGGCATTACAACACTTCGAGACCCGGATCGCCTCTCGGGCAGTACGGGTGCTATCCGACAATGCGGCGACCGTGCCTTACATAAACCGGCAGGGCGGTACCGGAAGCGTCGGCTTGGAAGCGGAGGCTCGGACTTTGTTTGAGTGGATAGAGCCCCGGCTGCAAGCCATCTCGGCGGCGCACATTGCCGGGAAAGACAACGTGATGGCAGATTTTCTCAGCAGAGTTCAGGTGGATCCCGGCGAATGGGAACTCCATCCAAGGGTGTTTGCGCAGCTGGTTCAGCGTTGGGGCCAGCCGGTCATGGACCTGATGGCCACGTTGCGCTCAGCGAAGGCAGCTCGGTTTTACAGTCGTCAAAGAGAGCCGATGTCCGAAGGTCTGGATGCTCTATTGCAGACTTGGCCCTCCTCGGGTCTTCTTTACGTGTTTCCCCCGTGGCCTCTGCTGGGACACGTGATTCAGCGTATCGAGGCTCACCGGGGTCGGGTGTTGTTGATAGCGCCGGATTGGCCTCGACGTCCTTGGTATGCCGATCTAATGAGGTTAGTGGACGGTCCCCCGTGGCGGCTTCCCCTGGATTCGGATCTGTTGTGTCAGGGTCCTCTTCGCATGCCGCAAGTGGGGAGATTCTCTCTTACGGCCTGGCTATTGAAAGGGCACGGCTAAGAAAACGGGGTTATTCCAAGTCTGTCGTGGCGACGCTGTTACAAGCGCGCAAGAGATCCACTTCGCTGGCCTACGTACGGGTTTGGCGTATTTTTGAGGATTGGTGTTCTCGACGTCAGGTTCAGGCGGCTATGGCCTCTATTCCGGTGGTGCTGGATTTTTTACAGGACGGTTTCGCTAAAGGTTTGGCCGCCAGTTCCTTGCGCATGCAGTTGGCGGCGCTTTCGTGCTACCGAGGTAAGATTCACGGCATATCGCTGGGTGCCCATGCTGATGTTGTTCGTTTCTTGAGGGCCGTTTCCAGACTGCGCCCGGTCTGCAGGGTCTCTGTGCCTTCGTGGGATCTTAACTTGATCTTGTGGACTCTCAGTGAGGCTCCTTTTGAGCCTCTTTCTCGAAGTTCGGTGAAGGATTTGACTCTCAAGACGGTGTTCTTAGTGGCGATTTGTTCGGCGCGGTGTATTTCCGAGCTCCAGGCTCTTTCTTGCCGGGAGCCTTTCCTGTCTTTCTCGGCTCAGAAAGTGGTTCTGCGGCCAGTACTTTCTTTTTTGCCTAAAGTGTCTTCTCCTTTTCACTTGAATCAGGTGGTCTCTCTCCCAGTGTTGCCGGAGCCGGAGGGACAGGCGTCTGATCGCGGTCTTAGTCGTTTAGACCTTAAGAGGGTTTTGCGTCGCTATTTGAAAGTTACCAGCGAGTTTCGCAAATCGGATCGCTTGTTTGTGCTCTTTGGCGGTCTTCGCAAAGGTGAGGCAGCGGCGAAGGCTTCTATTGCTCGGTGGATTAAGGAGGCGATTGGCTCGGCTTATCTGTTGCACGGTCGGGTGCCACCGGTTGGATTGCGTGCGCTCATTCTACCAGAGCGCAGGCAGCGTCCTGGGCGGAGTTTAGTTTAGTCTCGCCGGTGGATATCTGTAAAGTGGCCACGTGGTCTTCTTTTCATACTTTCAGTAAGCATTATCGACTTGATGTCTTGGCGGCGAGCGATGCCAGTTTTGGTTCCGCGGTTCTGCGTGCCGGCTGGAAGAATCCCGCCCTTTAGTCTGCTTTGTTACATCCCATACGTTGAGGACTAAGCTGGAGGAACGATAAGGAAATAGTAATTACACTTACCTGGTAATTGTAGTTCCTTGAGAGACGACAGCTTAGTCCTCCTTCCCTCCCTATAAGATTTTCTTTAGTGCTGCACGCCTTGGGTTCAGAAGTCCGTTTTCCCAGGTAGGTGTGTCTCTTTGACTATTCTCTTCGCTCAACTGTTTTCCGCTTAATCTCGCTCTCTGCTTATGCTGCGGCAGGGGCGGGACATTCTCTCTCCGTTGTTTTTTGTGCTCTTGGCTACCGGTCAAAAAAAAAAAAAAAAAAAAGTGACTTTTTAAAGGTTAGCTATTTCTTTGAGTTTGCTTTGACAGTAGTTCACTGGAGTTCCAGAGATGCCTGGTATGCTGATTCCAGTGGTGCTGAAATTTGATTGGTCCAGTCTTCATGCTGCAGGAGGAGGTGCACAACCCATACGTTGAGGACTAAGCTGTCGTCTCTCAAGGAACTACAATTACCAGGTAAGTGTAATTACTATTTTATGCACCAAATGAGGGACAGGGCAATTCTATGAAAAACTCTGGAAGAGAATAATGGTAGAGATCCTTTAAACCATCTTCCTGTGTGCTGTGCTTTTCCCTTCAAATCAACGTGTTTATAACCCAAATTTTCTGTCATGATTGACATCATTCAACATGTAATCAAACCGCTATTGATCGCTGGAAGTAGCGGTATACAAATGTATACTAAATAAATAAATAAATAAAGATAGAAGCCCCTGTAGTACTAGGAGGGGATTTTAATCTAATGTTGAAACCAAGATTAGACAACACCTGGGGGGGGGGGGGGGGGCAGGAAGCGGTATCCATAGGAGAAAACTGATGAAATCACTGGGGCTAGTAGATGTATGGAGGCAGAAAAAGGGCAACAGAAGAGAGTACATGTACTATTCGCCTGTACATCACACACATAGCCGGATTGATATGATTTTAATGGATGGGACTTTCTTACCCCAAGTGCAATAAGTAGAAGTAGGTCAGATAGAATGGTTGGATCATGCCCCAGTGGGAGCTCTGGTGGAGTAGGGACGTAAGGAAGAAGGCTTTCAATTCTGGAGATTGAATAAAACCCTTTTGGAAGACGGAAAGTATAGAAGGTTTGAAACGGGCCACAGTAAGAAGGTGTGTGGTTTTTTGTTTTTTGTTTTTTTTTTTTAAAGGAAAATTGTACCACTGGGATGGGAATGGGGGTGGTGTGGGACAGCTATAAAGCCTATATCTGAGGGAACTCATTAGACTAGGGAGAAAAAAGAAAGAGGCAGAGAAGAGATGCTGGGGAGAGAGAGAGAGAGTGGGAATATTGGTCCACCAGACATAAAGAAAGGGAAAGTAAAAAAACTAAGGGAAGTGGAAAAGATTAGAAAAGCACTGGGAGAATTGCTTAAGGATGACTGGGCCTTCTGGCTAGAGAAATTTCAACAGCAGAATTATGAATGTAAGAATAAAATGGGCAAGTGGCTGGCTAGTAAGATGCAAGTCCGGAGGGTACAGCAGAGTATTTTGATAAGGGGAACTAGAATTTTCTACTTCCAGGATACAAAAATATCTTTGTAGAATATTATCAAAACTTATACTCCTTGGACATGACATACGTGGGGAGGAAGAAGGGAAGAAGTTCCTGCATGACCTCCCGATAGAAGAATTGAAGGAGACAGGGAAGAATTGGCGTGAGAAATCAGAGGAAGTTAGAACAGCTATCAGAGTTAAAAGCTGAAAAAGCCCCAGGATTGGATGGCTTGACGGTCCACTTCTACAGAATTTTGGGGGAGAGATAGTAGGGACCCTGATGGAAATGTTTAATGGTTTGGGGAGAGTTTTGCCAGCAGCAATGGCAGTGGTGGGTATAACAGTGTTGCCTAAGCCAGGTCATATTGCCCAATCTCTATAATTAACCTAGTGCAAAAATATTAACAAAAATTCTAGTGGGGAGACTTCAGAGATATATCCTACAATTAGTAGGAGCAGTCCATACTGGGTTTATTCAGTGGAGACATGCGAGAGATAATGTTAGGAAACTACTCAATATCATCTGGCTGGTTAAGACATGCAAGGAACCAACCATATTTATGGCAGTCTATGCCGAAAAGGCATGCAACAGAGTCGAGTGGGGGTTTACGTTCATGGTGCTGCAAAGGATGGGGATAGGAGAGACATTCCTAGCATGGCTGAAAGTGCTGTACCACAGTCCTAAGGCCAGAATAAAGGTCACTGGAAAATACTCAGAGGAGTTTGGCTTGGATAGGGGAAAGAGGCAAGGCTGTCCATTGTCCCTATTACTGTTCACACTGGTGATAGAGCCCTTGATGGCAGCAAGAGATATGAGAGGGGTGGAAGTGGGTGGCATAGAATACAAAGTGGCACTATATGCAGATGATATAATTTATACCTTCACAAAGCCACTAATCACCTTACCGAATTTGATGAAGTTGATAAGAGATGTATAGTGGAATCTCAGAATACAAGATTAATGTGTCCAAAACTGAAATTTTGAAGCTAGAGCTGGAAAAACAGCTGGAGGAGAGATTAAAGGCTGCCTTCCCATTTAAATGTGGGAGAGCCGCCATACTGTATTTGGGGATACAACTAGGCAGTGATTTAAAGGGTCTGCTTGATCTAAACTATACACTATTGTGTAAAAAGATAAGGCAGGATCTAGAAATATGGGATAAACTACAATTTTCATGGGGAGTGAGAATTACCATAACAAAAATGAATATATTACTGCGCATGTTCCTGTTCCAGATGTTGCCAATCTCAGTACCAGATATATTCCTATGCAAGTGTCAACATAGACTTTTTTGGTACATCTGGAAAACAAAGCCACCCAGAGTGAATAGGAAGATGTGTTGGAGACAAGATGGAGGTATGGGAGTCCCGGACCTTCAAGGATATTACCAGGCTGCACAATTGCAAGCATTGATAGACTGGGGCAAGAAAAAGGGAAAAAAACATTGGGTAGAAACATATGGAATGGGTGCTGATGCTAGGGGACCTTAGGGAAAGGATATTGGGAGGAGGGGGTGGTGGACGGTGGGGGGGGGGGGTGGTATGGAGCATCCCTTATACAACCGATGCAAAGGATTTGGAGGCGGGTGTGATTAAGATTGGCTAGAAGAAGGGTGATTATACCCACAGAACATACGGAATACCTGGTTCTTTGCACCAGGAAGAGATACTAAGGGTTTTAAGGAATGGGAAGAAAAAGGATTGGTTAAGTGGGAGCAATTAGTCACAGAAGGGGGGGGGGGGCGGATAATGAATTTTGAAGCGATACAACGTAGATACAGAGTGGGAACTGGAAGTTTTCTGTCATATTTACAAGCTGTGAATTTTCTAAGGGGTAAGAGCAGAGGAGGGGACCCACCAAATTTGAACAAATGGTGAATAAGGGAAAGAACAGCAAGGGACAAATGGGTAAGATCTATAGGCAACTGATGCTACCCAAAGGGAAAGGGGATTTTATGGTGGCCTGGGAAGGTGACCTAGGAGTAGAGTGGGATGAGACAACGTGGGAGCAAATATTCCAAGGAATATGGAAGGTTGGAAGCTCGGTGGCAACACAGGAGCATTGTTGGAAGGTTATGTATGGAGCGTACCTCACACCACAGAGGATAGGAAAAAGGGGGGGGGGGGGCGCAGGAAGCCAGTGTGCTGGAAGGGTTGTGGAGGAAAGGGGGATTATATACATATGTTGTGGGGATACCCCTTGATTAGAGAACATTGGAAAATGGTGAGTGACATATATAAGGAGATGTTGGGGAGAGAAATAGGGGAACACACCTGAATTTCTACTTCTCTTTAAAGGGGGTGAATGGGAAAAGGTCCCAGGAAACAAATTAGCAGCACATATAGTAGTGGCCACAAGGATGGCACTTGCAAGAGTATGGCGAAGCATGCAAGTGCCCTCAAAAGGGGAGATCCTAACCAGATTGAATCAGGAATATAAAATGAGCCTTCTCACGGCCCTATTTCGTAAAAGGTGGAGAAAGATACAGAGGGAATGGAAACAATATTGAGGAGTGGATGGAACAGACTCATGGGGAAGAAGGGGGGGGGGGGCACAGAAAAAAAGGGCATATCTAACAGTATCACAAAGGAATATCCCCCAGGAGATTTGTCATAAACCCTAGAGGGCAGTTTGATTAGAAGGTGTGTGTTTTTTTCCCCTTCAGCTATTTTCTCAAAATGTTAAATGGAGGGGGGGGGGGGGGTGGCATTTCTAGAGTACACATATGAGCAATTGTAATGGTAGTTGTAAAAAGCACTAAGGTAAATTGGTATTCACAAAAAGCAACACAGTATTGAAAATATAAATCCTGTAAAAATGTAAAAACATGAAAGAAGTAAAGAGTACTAAGATGTTGAGTCTAAAGAAGAGAAGGAAGGGGGGAGGGGAAGGTCAGATAGGAAAAAGGGAGGTGAAGAAGCTGATGTAATGTAAAGAATCAAAATAAGGACAGAAGTGTTATGAAAAAATTTACTTGCAATATGTTTATTGTTTATTGTTTAGTATACATTTGTTATACCGCCCCCCATTACATCGGGGCGGTTTACAAAAACAACATCAAATAATAATTATAGAAAAAGAAATTACAATAATGATAGAGCAAGAGGCAAATGGATAGAAAGGTAGAGAGAGTAGAGTAAAGGAGTGAACACTTAAGATTCAAGGGGGGAAGGCTAGGGAGAACAGATGTGTTTTAAGGAGGGAACGGAATTTGGAGTAGGATTCTTCTGTATGCAGGGCGGTGGGTAGGGAGTTCCAGAGGGATGGGGACAGGTAGAAAAATGCTGCTTTCCTAGTTGATTGTAAGTGAGCTTTGGAGGGTGCTGGGAGGTGAAGACGATTGATATGAATGGACCTAAGACTACGGGAGGGGGTATGGTAAGTGAGTAGGTCGGATAGGTAAGTAGGGGTAGATAAATAAATGGCTCTGTGGGTTAAAGTGAGAATCTTGAAAGATATCCGGAAGTCAATCGGCAGCCAGTGTAGATGATGTAATAAAGGGGTGACATGATCGCGGGGGGAGGCATGTAAGATCATGGGAGCAGCGGTATTCTGGATTAATTGCAGACGGTGTTTTTGATACTTGGGAAGACCGGCAAAAATGATGTTACAGAAATCAAGCCTGGTGATGATCAGGGAAAGGAGGGTGGTAATGGCTGAAGTGGATAGGAACGGACGAAGAGCACGGATTTGCCGAAGGCGCAGAAAGGAGCATCTAGAGACATGGGAAATATGATGATGAAAACTAAGGGCATTATCAAGAAAGACTCCAAGATAGCGAAGTTGGGAGACGACAGCAATATTAGCACCCGAAATAGATGGGGCAAGTGAGGGAACAGGGGAAGTGTGCGGAAACCAAATGGCAGCAGTTTTGGTGACAGTAAGTTTTAGACAATTAGACAAAAGCCAAGAGGAAATAGAGGCCAGACAGTTGTTCAGAGGGGATAAATCAGGACGGGCAGATGAAGTGTGATGCAAAAGAAAAATGTCATCAGCGTAAAAATAGCTAGAGATCCCGGATTGCTGGATGAGGAGGGCCAGGGGGGCAAGAAAGACATTGAACAATAAGGGGGCCAGAATTGATCCTTGAGGGACACCACAGGGGAGGGGAAAAGATTCAGAGGTGGATAGGGGAGAAGAGACAGCAAAGGACCGGTGACAGAGGAATGAGTGGAACCAATGATATACCGAACCCCGGATACCTGCATCCCGAAGGCGAGAGAGAGAGAAGAAGAGCGTGATCCACCAGGTCGAAGGCTGCAGAGAGGTCAAGTGAAACAGCTAGAGTGATATTGCCTTGGTCATGAGCGGTATGAATCTCATTTAGGACTGCTGTAATGGTGGACTCAACACTAAAACCAGGTCTAAATCCGGATTGTCTAGGATGAAAGAGTGTAGAGTCAAGAAAATGAGAAAGCTGAGAGAACACAGCCTTTTCCAAGAGCTTGGAGGCGAAAGGGAGATTGGAAACAGGGCGATAGTGTGCGGAAATGGCAGGATCAAGGGTGGGCTGTTTTAATAAAGGACGAAGTATGGCATGTTTCCAGGGGGTAGGGAAAAGACCAGACAGAAGGCTAGAATTGATAATAGTCAGAAGAGGTTGGAGTACAGCGGGAGGATCAGAGAACCAAACAGAAGGAATAGGATCCAAACTACAGGACGTTCTGCGGGTGGTAGATAAAAGTTGGAGCAATTCCGGGGATGAGATTGGAGAGAAAGCAGACCAGGTGTAAGAGAGAGAAGGAGAAGACGAAGGAGAGACGGGGGGAGGAGACATCAGGGCTGAAGGACCACAAGGAAGAGAGGAGCGGAGAGTCTGAATTTTGGAGAAAAAGAATGTTGCTAAGGAGGCCGAGCTGGGTGCTTGCTTAAGAAGGAGAGCATCCTGAGCGGCAGGGGACTGTAGGCGAGAGAGGGAGGTTAGTGTGGCAAACAGTTGGCGAGATCTGTTCGGGGCAGCTGTAATTGAGGAGGAGTAAAAGGAACACTTTGCCTGGTGAATGGCAGACCGGTAGTAAGCATGGCAGGTTTTGAAATGCTGATATGATGAAGCAGAGGGGGTTTTGCGCCAAAGACGCTCGGCTCTCCGCAGTTGGGAGCGTAACAGAAAGAGCCCGGGATGATACCACGAGTGGTGCGGACGACGCCGGGGTTTGAAAAACTGGACAGGGGCAATCTGATCAAGGGTGCGCGACAACTCAGAGTTCCAAGTATTGACCTGGGAAGATGGGGAAAGAGATGAGAAATCAGATGGGAGGGGGTGAAGAGCAGAGGAAAAAACTTGCAAGGAGGATGAGTGAAAACGCCGAGAGGGGCGAGCAGGTGGAGAAGGGGGAGGGGGAGGTGGCGGAGGAACCTGGAAGGAGAACAGGAGGTAAAAATGATCAGACCACGGAATAGGGACTGTGGAGGGACAGGAGATATGGTATGGAGAAGACAATGGAGCAATAACAAGATCGAGGATATGACCTGCAATATGAGTGGGTGAAGAGACAAGCTGAGATAGGGAGAGATCTTGAAGTAAAGTAGTAAAGGACACATCCCTAGCCGAGGTAGGGGAGTCAAAATGGACATTGAAGTCGCCCAGTAGATGGAGCTGAGGAAACTGCACAACTAAATCCGAAATAGAGGACAAGAGGGAGTCCCAAAGCGGGGGAGAGGAAGAGGGTGGAGAGTAAGCAAGGAGGAACTGGAGAGCCGGCAGGGTATCCAGCTGGAGCAGAAGTGACTCAGGATAGGAAAGGGAAATAGGAGAGATCCTGGAGAGTGGCACCGAGGAGCGGTGGATAACCGCGACCCCACCACCTGATCTGGAAAGACGAGGAACAGAAATGGCTGCATAGTCAGGGGGAAGGCAGCGGTGGAGGAGGGCCTCCTCCCCCCTCCTTAAGCCACTTTATATACCGCTAAACGAATAGACATCAAAGCGGTTTACATAGCTTGAATAAAAAAAACATAAGGTAGAGGAGAGGAAAGGAAAGGAAATTACAATATTGGATAGGAAAGCAAACCTAGCAGACTCATACGACGAGACAGTAAGGAGGGGAGAGAGAGAAGGGGGAGAGAAAAGGTAAGGTTACATAGAAGGATTAGGGAGGTTAAAGGCAAAGGGCAAAGAGATGGGTTTTGAGACTGTTCCTGAAGGTGGTATGCCCTTGCTCGAGCCGGATGGAAGAGGGTAGGGAGTTCCAGAGGGCGGGGCCAATGAAGAAGAAAGCAGAGGAACGAGTAGACTGGAGGTGAGCACAGGCAGGTGAAGGGAGATGTAGGCGATTGAGATGGAGAGATCGTAAGGAGCGGGCTGGGGTATGGAAGTGAACGAGATCAGCCAGATACTGGGGGGAGTGGGTGTAAAGGACGCGGTGGAGAAGTACCAGGATTTTGAAGTGGATGCAGAATTTGATGGGAAGCCAGTGAAGATGGATAAGTAGAGGTGTAACGTGATCACGTGAAGAGGAGTGAAAGATGAGTCGGGCAGCAGTGTTTTGGATGCTTTGGAGGCGGTGAAGTTGCATGGTAGGGAGACCAGCTAGAGCCGAGTTACAAAGTCGATATGGGACATAACCAGGGATAGGAGGGGGGTAGTAAGTGCCTGCGCAGTAAGGAAGGGCCTGATAGCGCGAATCTGACGGAGGGAGAAAAATGAAGTTTTAGAGACATGAGCAATGTGATCTCGAAAGAATAGATTGGAATCAAAGAAGATGCCCAGGTAGCGAAAAGAAGAGACTAGGGGGACGGGTGAACCAGAAAAGGAAGGGGAGACCTGAAGGAACGTATCACCACGAGAAAACCAGATGGCAAGGGTTTTTGTGAGGTTAAGATGGAGACAGTGAGTGGTGAGCCAGTCAGCAACGGCTGAGAGGCAGGAGTTTAGAGGGGAGAGATTGGGGGGGGGAGGTGTGATGCAGAAGAACCAGATCATCGGCATAGTAAAAGGTGGAGATCCTGTGGTGTTGAACCAATAAAGCAAGAGGTGTGAGAAAAATATTAAAGAGAAGGGGGGCCAGGACTGAACATTGAGGGACACTGCAAGGAAGGGAAAAGGGCTCGGAGGCAGATGAGGGGAGGACGGAGTAAGTTCTGGAAGAGAGGAAAGAATGGAACCAGTGAAGGACTGTGCTGCAGAGACCCGCCTCCTATAGTCAGGCCAGAAGAAGGGAGTGGTCAACGAGATCAAAGGCAGCAGAAAGATCGAAAGAGACTGCCACCGAAAGATCACCGCGGTCATTAGCTGTGTGGAATTCGTTTAGGAAGCCCCAATAGAACTGTTTCGACACTGTGGCCAGGCCGGAAGCCAGACTGGCGGGGGTGAAGGAAGTGCGTAGAGTCAAGATAAGAGGATAATTGGGAGAATACAACCTTTTTGAGGATTTTGGAGAGAAAGGGGGGAGGTTGGAGACTGGGCAATAGTGAGCAGGGATCATGGGGTCAAGTGAGGGCTTTTTAAGAATAGGGTGAACCAAAGCGTGTTTCCAGGGCTGAGGGAAAACTGGAATTGATTATAGTAAGTGCTGGTGGGATGAGAGCTAGGGAAGAGGTAAGCAGCCAGGAGAAAGGAACGGGGTCCAGTGGGCGCAAAATTTTCTTGGAGGAGGAGATTGTTGCAATGAGCTCGGAAGAAGTGATTGAGTGAAATGAATGCCAAACATGAGACAGGTGAGAGGTGGGAGGAGGGGAGCAGGGAGGGGGGCTGGAAATAGGGGGAGGACAGTGAGGCAGGGATTGCCTGAGATCAAGTATCTTAGTGCTGAAATAGGTTGCCAACTGAGAGGGAGAAGGTGAGGGAAGAGAGGGGGGAAGGAGTGGTACGGGACTGAAGGACTGAGTAGAGGTGACGTGTCTGATTGGGTGCAGAGGAGATGGCAGTGGGAAAAATAGTTCTGTTTAGCTTTGTGGACATGAGTTCGGTAATGAGTGTTCGGACTTAAAGCGTGAGAGAGTAACAGGAGAGGGGGGCTTTGCGCCATATACGCTCGGCTCGGTGGAGTTGTGCACGAAGAAGATAGAGACCAGAGTAGAACCATGGTTGTGAGGGACGGCGGGAAAAGGAACGGGGACGAAGAGGGGCTATGCGATCCAGGGCAGTGGAAAGGGTGGAGAACCAGGTAGAGGCTTGGGAAGAGGGAGAGAAGGGAAAAGTTAGATGGAAGAAGGTCGGATGCAGGAGGAAATCGTTGAAGGGTCTGGGAGGTTATGCAGCGAGTATAAGGTGTGGAGGTGGGAGAGGGCCGAGGAAAGAGGGAGGAGGCAGAGGGGGTAGAAGGAGAGGGGAGGCAATGAAAAGTGAGGCAGTAGTGATCAGTCCAGGGTAAAGGGAGGGCATGAAGAGACTGTAGGAGATAAGTAGGGGCTGAGGGGGAGAGAAGCAGATCAAGGGTATACCCGGTGGAGTGAGTTGGAAAAGGAACGAGTTGAAGACAAGTCATGGAGGAGAGTATGAAAGGAATGGTCACGAGTAGAAACAGGGGGGGTCAAGGTGCAGGTTGAAATCACCTGCAATAAGCAGGTGAGGGAAGGCCAGTAATAAATCAGTGATGGACAAGAGAAGGGAATCCCAGAGGTCAGGGCGTAAAGCTGGAGGGGAGTAAATGAGAAGTAGGTGCAAAGGGGAGGCAAAATGGAGTTAAAGGAGCAAGGCTTTGGGATAACGTAGTAGGGGAGAGGAGATGGGGGTGAAGGAGATGGAAGTACGGAAGTATGCCGCCTCCAGTATGACCAATATGGGGAATGGAAATACCAGAAAAATCAGGGGATAGGCAGTGGGCTAAAAGTGCATCTTCCCCTTCTTTTAGCCAGGTTTCAGTGAGTAGAAGGATATCAAGGGACTCCTGGGAGATGAGGTCTGATATCAACAAGGTTTTGGATCGAAGGGAATGGCAGTTCAGGAGACCAAAATGAAAGGAGGGGGGGGCAAGAGGTGGGAGTGAGCAGAGGGCGAGTTGGGCAGGCAGGGGAGGAGATTCACAAGAGAACGGTGGGAGGAGCTGTGAAATCGAAATAGTTGGGCAGGGGGGCCAGGGCGATTGCCCCAGAACACAGGGATGGTAGTCATTGGAGGAGGGGGGTCGCAAAGTACAGCGGTTCAAAGCGAGGTGAGAGAGAATAATGGCAGACTTACCGAAGTAGAAAAGGACCAAAAATAACTATTTGCCAGGAACTGAGAGACCAAGGAATAAACCGGGTAAGAGAACGAGTACACCCAGAAGGACAAAGGTGACAGCTCTGCAGGAGCCGCCCCAAGGAGCGCACCCAAGTTCCAAAAAAAATGTGGTGAAGGGTAGGGGGAAGTGGAGAGAGAAGAGTGCAAGGGTTGGAGGTTTATGTATTTATGTATGTATACATACTGCTTTTCACCGGGTCAAAGCGGTTTACAATAAACAAGGGCGATACATTGAACAGGATTGTTTGTATACCCCGTTCGCTTGTGTAATTGCAATCACTAGGGGGGGAGTAAAACATATTTACATTCTCGCGAGATGTCTCTATTCACAGTTCCATTTCTGGTTCTCTCTACAGTCATTCTTAGGTCGGATTTATTTACAGTTCTGGCTTTCTCTTTTGTCTTAGCCCTCCTTGGAGAACTTCATTGGGTGCTGTTCTGTGTTGACCCTAGGTCCTCGCAGAAGAGGAGGGTTTTTATCTGCTTTCTAAATGCAGGTTAAAGGGATGAATGCATGAGGGGGGGGGAGAGCACAATCTGTATATGCCAAAAGGTACGTTACCCCCACCAAAACGCATACAAGCACCCCACCTACACATGCGAAGACACAAACAGGTGTTCCTCTGTATAACAGATACACAGGTAGGCACCTCACCTCTACACTACACACTCTTGCATATATACACACACATGCATTCTTTCCCACCTTCACACTACACATAAGTGTAGCTTAGAGAGTCAGTGAGGGTGGAGGGAGAGGGAAGAGAAGTGGGGCCACTGCATTATGAGAAAATGGGAAAACTGCTTGTTACCTAGGTTTCGGCTGCCAGCCCCTAGATTCCAAGAAAATTTGTCAAGGCCTGTCCTAGCCCCCCCAATTGTTGTCGTAGTCTGTCTTGATTAGACACTAAGAGCCCGATTTGGTCCTGGACACAGAGTTTGCTGTGATCAGAATCTCTTCCAGGTCTGTACGGGCAGGCCGGGACCACGATTCAGGTCGGCCTGCATGTACAGGCCTTGCCCGGTTAGCTCGGTCAGTACTTTTGAATGGAGCTGCGGCGCCATGATGTCCTGGAGCTGCGGTGCCATGATGTCCTGTTGCCATGGCACCGTGGCTTCATTCAAAAGCTGCAATTCCCTGCTGCCAGACCAGAAAGTACATTCCCTGCAGCCCGACCACTGATCTGGCCTCCCAAGGCCAGGGTTTGGCTGCAGGGAATTACCTCTGCCTCCTGCTGCCTCTTTTGGGCCCTGGGCCTGCCCGATCCACCTCGGAGGTGGAATAAGTTCCCCCATTCAGGCTGCCGGCCCTGGACGTACAGTGCCGACATTGGAATTGGCCCTGTATGGGGCCACCCACTGCCCACCCTAACACCACCCCTGCTCTGCCCCATCTAACTTCCCCATACAACGTGCAGGGAAGTTAGCTGGGGTTGGAAGAGGGACCGAATAGCGGGGATGGACGACCCCAACGGGACATCCATCCCTGCCATTCATGCCTCAGAATGACTCTGTAAGCTTTTATTTGCAGAGACTCTCTTGTGTGTGTACAGTGCTGAGTCTACCGTCTAGCGCTACACAATTGATTAGTAGTAATGTTCAGGTGATGACCCTGATGTATTACAGAAATCACATTCAAGTGATGTCTTTGGCAGCACACCCCATCACTCCTTCCTTATGGGAGTGATGCCCATCTGTTTGGTTGATTGTCAAAGGAGTCTCTCGTTCTCTAGTACTGAAGGCTGTGAAAGAACCTCCTTTTGACCTAATTCATAATGCTTTGCTCAAGGATTTGACCCTTAAGGCAGAGCTCGATAAATGCTAGGTTGCCACAGTATCTAGAAATTGCACTCTGGCAACTGGGATTTCATGCTTCCGAAATGTTGCTCTATGCCCTGGCACTGCCTCACAAAGGTCGCGCTTATTTCCTTCATTATGATTGGCTCTTCAAGGAGTTTGAGCTGTTCGGTGAAGAGGCTTGACCTGATTTCATTGATTCAAGTCTCACGACACTTGAAACCTTGTGAGATCCGCCCAAACTTCCTTCACTCTGCACAACTCGAGCTTCTTGCAGAGAGTCGATTATGGTGAGAAAAAATTGCAGCTTTTTTAGTGCAGTTGCAAACGGCAATGCAAGAAGAATAGTAAGTGGCTGGGTGAAGGCTGAGCAGGCTGAGAGAGAGACAATGGGTGAAGCTTGATGGGGGGGGGGGGGAGGGCTGTGAGAGACTAGGTAAAGGTTGATGGAGCTATGAGAGCCCCCCATCAACCAGAGAGACTGGATGATGGTTGGGGGGGGGGGGTGCTGTGAGAGAGAGACTAGGTGAAGTTTGAGGGGGTCTATGAGAGACTGGGTGAAGGCTGAGGGGGGGGGCTATTTATTTAATTAAAAGAATTTATATTCTGCACTATACCCTAGGTGGATAACATAAAAACATACATAAAAAATTATAAGAAAATACAGCACATTCATACTGAAAACACCCCTGAACCTACTGCCTTCATCAGAAGCCATAGCATAACTATTCATACAGTAGTTACAGATATTGCAAAAACCTGTTAAAATAAGTGTGCCTTCAATTTCTTTTGGAACGTCAAGATCTCCAAAATGCAATGTAGCTCGGCCAGCAAAACATTCTAAATATATGGAACAGCCATAGAAAAATTTCTTACGGAATACTTGAAAATGTACCTTGCTAGCGTAAATTGCGAGGAGGGAAGTAGGACCCCAAAAGAGCAGATAAACTAATTGGCACCTGATGATTGAGACATTTGAATACCAACATGATGATTTTATATAGTATCCAAAACTTAATTGGTAACTAATGTAGATTGAGCATATTTCTTGTGATTTATACAATCTACTTCCAATAAGGATATGTTCAGCAGCAGCATTCTATACGGACTGCAAAGGTCGAACAGTATATGAAGGAAGACAAAATAACAAATTATTGAAGTAATCAAGAGGCGATAGCACCAAGTTTGAATCACAGTATGTAAATTTTCAGCAGATAAATATGGTTGAAGTTTTATTTTTTTTAAAATATATTTGCATATTTTACTTGCGTGTCAAGAAGGACTCCTAAGTCCTGAACGTGAGAACTCGCTAAAAGCAAATAATCCCCTAGATTTCAAAGTCAATGAAACAGGGTCAGGAAGTACCCAAGACAAGAACAAAACTTCAATTTTGTTAACATTCAATGCCAATCTATTGTGTGTCATCTAGGATTTCACCATGCTGGTACAAAAATTGGCACGTGGACCCAGGGATGCAGCCTCCCCTGAAGGAGGACCCTCCTGGGCTACAAAATGAAGAATTGGGGGTCCATTCCCTGGTACCTCCAATGGGCATCAGGCTTCACCTTTTTAAGGAATGGGACCAGATTACCAAGCATCATTGGGTGATAGACACCATTCAATTTGACACTATTCTGGAATACAAAGAACAGATTCTCAATGCCTTCATCTCCCCCTGTGAGTGTGATCAAAGATGCTGTAGTGCAGACCACCTTGGATAAGTTGCTTTGCTTAAAGGCAGTGGTGCCCTTACCCCCAGATGAGCGTGGCAAGAGCAGATACTTCATCTACTTTGTGGTGCCAAAGAAGAATGGTTCCTTCCAGCCCATCCTGGACCTCAAAGGAGTCAACAAGCAGTTGTGTGTCCTGTGCTTTCGAATGGAAACCTTGTGCTCTGTGATTTAAGCAGTATACCAACAAGAATTCTTGGCTTCTCTGGAGCTGGCTGAGGCATATTTCCATATCCCAATCTGGATAGACCAGCAAGAGTATCTGTGTGTTTGCCATGCTGGGCTCTCGCTATCAGTTTTCCGCCGTTCCCTTTGGGCTTTCCACCACCCCAAGGATCTCTAAAGTCATGGTAGTGCCAGCTGCAGCACCAAGGGATCTGTGTCCATCCCTATCTGGACAACTGGCTCATCCAAGCTCATTCCTTGTCAGAAGTGTCTTGGGTGACGACCCGAGTGGTGTCCTTCTTGGAAAGCCTCAGCTGGGTAATCAATCAGGAAAAGTCAGCTTTTGCCTTCCCAGACCTTGGAGTTTCTGGGAGCACATTTCGACATTTGAGTGGACAGTTTTCCTGCCAGTCAGAAGACTGTTGAATTGCCTGGTGGTGATCTATGTGCTGCAGGCCCCCAGAGTCTGGATTACTTTCAGCTCCTCGGATTGATGACAACGACCATAGAGATGGTCCTGTGGGCGCATGCTCACATGTGACTCCCCCACCGTTAATTGTTAACTCTGGTCCCTGAGTTCTCAGAGTGCAGGCTCCCGCTTCCATTGATGGTGGTCCAGCCTGCGGTGGTGGCAGCAGCCCTGTCATCTGAAGAAGGGCGTTCCGTTGGACAATTCTCCTGGATCCTGCTGACAATGTATGCCAATCTCTCAGGCTGGGGAGCCCATTGCTGAGACTGTACAGTCCAGGGCTGTTAGAACCACAGGAAAGGATGGTGAGGGCCATCAGGTTGGCTCTCTGCATTTCCAGCCCCTGGTCAAGGGCTGGATGGTTCAAGTGTTTTCAGACAATGCCACAGCAGTGGTTTATGTCAGTCGGCAGTGTGGCACAAGAAGCGCTTGAAGTGGCCCTGGAGATGGATCTCATGTTTGCCTGGATGGAGGAGAACGTCCTAGGCCTTGTTGGCTCAGCACATTGCCGATGTGGACAGTGTGGCAGCAGACTAACTCAGCCAGCACTTTCTTAATCCCAGCGAGTGGGAGTTAAGTCAAGAAGTGTTTCAGTAGATCCTGCGCTGCTGGGGTTGCCCCGAAATGGATTTGATGGCGACTCACTCCAATGCCAAAATGTGCCGCTTGTTCAGTCACTGCACGGAGAATGGGTCTGAGAGTGTTGATGTCCTGGCTCAGTCTTCAGATGCTGTATGTGCTTCCTCCATGGCCCCTGATGGGGCGTATGATTTGGCGTATAGAGCACCACCCAGGCAGGATTGTTTTGGTGGTGTTGCATTGGCCAAGGAGAAGCGTAGTTTGGAGACCTGATAACTGCTCCTTCAACTGCCGCTTCCTCAGGGGCTATTGTGGCAGGAACGGATTGTCCTGGAGGACCCGGCTCCCTTTTCGCTTACAGCATGGCTCTTGAAGGGAGACTGCTAGTGTGTAAGGGCTACTCTCCAGCTGTAATTTCTACTATACATGGTGCCCATAAGAGGGGCATATGTACGGATATGGTGTCTCTTTGAGTGCTGGGTGTGGCACTTGGCTCCTGAGACATCCTCCTGTTGGCTTTCTGCAGGATGACCTAGAGAAGGGCCTCTCTTAGCTCCCTGAAGGTTCAGATGGCAGCTTTGGCCTAGTTCCATGATCTGGTGGCAGGCAAGTCCTTGGCCTTGCACACGGACATCTCCTGTTTTTTCTCCAAGGAATTCAACATCTGCTTCCTCCCCTTCAGTCTGTGATCACTTCCTGGGATCTGTCTCTGGTGCTCAGGTCCCTAATGGCAGTCCCCTTTGAGCCATTGAAGTGTGCTATGTTGAAGGATTTGACACTCAAGACTGTCATCTTGGACTCGATTTGCTCTGCAAGGTGGATCTCCAAGCTGCAGGCTCTGTCTTTCCGAAATCTTTAATCTGTCCTTTTCAACTGAGGCTATTTCCATTCAGCCTGTGCATGTCTTTTTGCCTAAAGTGCTGTCTCCCTTTCACGTGAACCAGGTGTTTGCCTGCCAGGTAGTCCCTGCAGACATTTGTTGAGCAGCAGCGTAGGCATCGCTTTCCACTTTTGTCAAGCATTACCACTTAGATGTCGAGACATGGGCAGACACAGCTTTTGGCTCAAGAGGTTTTTGCAAGCTGCTGTGGTGATGTAGCTTTGTTACATCCCACTCATCTGGACTGGTCTAGTAGGTCAAAGTTCATAATGTTCTATATAATTTGTTCACTGTATTCACTCAATTCCATGTAAACTATTTTGACTTGTAGAAAAATGGTATATCAAAATTTGTTAAACACATACATAAATATAGAAGGTGATATTGTACTTACCAGATAATGTCCTTTTAAGTCCTGCTGGACCAGTCCGGGGCCGGCCCCTGAAATTGTATTTGCTCTGTTCTATTGCTGCGGTACCCTTGGGTCCTCCATGATTTTTATGCTTGGCTCTGCAGACTCATCTTCTACGAACAGCCTTCTATTTCTACATTCCTGTGCAGTTCTCTACTTTTTACTAATTTTTGCCCACATTGAGGTTGTGTGAGGCTTGCTCTCTATCTCCCATTTGCTTTGGGACAAATACTGAAGGGATCTCTAGTGGCTAAGTCGGATAGAGGCATGGCAGTGATGTCATTGAAACCTGGGTTTTCCCATTGGTAGGGGAACACAAACCACTTGTCTGAACTGGTCTAAAAGGACTCAAGGAAAGGACTATTTGGTAAGTAAAATGTCATAAGAACATAAGATATGCCATACTGGGTCAGACCAAGGTCCACCAAGCCCAGTATTCTGTTTCCAACAGTGGCCAATCTAGGTCATATGTACTTAGCAGTTTCCCCAAGGGACACAGGTTCCACAATGCTTATATTGGTTCAAGCATTGATATCCTGGGTCCCTTCTTAATAATGGTTTATGGACCTTTCCTCCAGGAACTTGTCCAAACCTTTTTTTTAAACCCAGCTACACTAACAGCCTTTACTACATCCTCCGGTAACAAATTCCAGAGTTTGATTACATGTTGAGTGAAAAAATATTTTCTTTTATTAGTCTTAAAAAGTTTACCCTGTAGCTTCATTGCATGTCCCCTAGTCTTTCTATATTCTGATAAGGTAAACAATCGATCTACGTTTACCCGTTCCACTCTGTTCATTAATTTATAGACTTCTATCATATCTCCCCTCAGCTGTCTCTTTTCCAGGTTAAAGAGCCCTAACCTTTTTAGCCTTTCTTCATAGGAGTATCCTTCCATCCCCTTTACCATTTTGGTGGCTCTTCTCTGAACCTTTTCTAAAATCGCTATATCCTTTTTAAGATACGGCGACCAGAATTGCACACAATATTCAAGGTGCGTTCTCACCATGGAACGATATAGAGGCATTATAATATCTTTTGTGTTATTTTCCATTCCTTTCCTTATCATACCTAGCATTCTATTTGCTCTCTTGGCCGCCGCTGCACACTGGGCCGAGGGTTTTAACATGGTATCCACAATGACGCCTAAATCTTTTTCCTGGGTCGTGGCTCCTAATGTGGAACCTTGCATCGTGTAACCATAGTTTGGGTTGTTCTTCCCTAGGTGCATAACCTTGCACTTGTCCACATTAAATTTCATCTGCCATTTTGATGCCCAGTCTTCCAATTTATCAAGATCCTCTTGCAATTTTCCACAATCCTCTTGGGTTTTAACAACTTTAAATAGTTTTGTGTCATCTGCAAATTTGATAACCTCACTCATTATTCCACTTTCCAGGTCATTTATGAATATGTCAAAAAGCAGCGGACCCAGCACAGATCCCTGGGGTACACCACTATTCACCTTTCTCCATTGGGAAAATTGGCCATTTAGCCCTACCCTCTGCTTTCTATCTTTCAACCAGTTCCTGATCCACAATCGTACACTGCCTCCTATCCCATGACTCTTTAGTTTTGCCAAAAGTCTCTGATGAGGGACCTTGTCAAAGGCTTTGACAGTCCAGATACACAATATCAACCGACTCACCTTTGTCCACCTGATTATTCACTCCTTCAAAAAAACATAACAGATTAGTAAGACAAGATCTTCCTTGTCTAAAGCCATGTTGACTGTCTCCCATTAGGTCATGACTATCTACATGCTGAGTAATTTTATTCTTTGATGGTTTCTACCATTTTTCCCGGTACTGATGTCAGGCTCACCGGTCTGTAGTTTCCTGGATCACCCCTGGAACCCTTTTTAAAAATTGGTGTTACATTGGCGATCCTCCAATGTTCAGGTATTAGAGATGATTTTAATGATAGTTCACAGATTACTAATAGCAGGTCTGCAATCTCGTATTTCACTTCTTTCAACACCCTTGGATGTATACCATCTGGCCCAGGTGATTTGCTACTCTTCAGCTTATCTAATAGTTGTAATACATCTTCCCGATGTATCGATATTTCCTTCAATTCTTCCGCACCTTTAAATACCACTTCAGTCATGGGTAACATCCCTACATCTTCCTCAGTAAAGACTGAAGCGAAGAATTCATTCAGTCTCTCCGCTATTGCCTTGTTGCCTCTTAGTGCTCCTTTAACCCCTTTATCATCTAATGGACCAACTGACTCTCTCACAGGTTTTTTGCTACGAATGTACTTGAAAAGGTCTTGTCTTCGTGTTTTTGCTTCTGCAGCAAACTTCTTCTTGAATCCTCCCTTTGCCTGCCTTATCAATGCCTTGCATTTGACTTGCCAGTGCTTGTGCTGTTTCCAGGTTTTGTCGTTTGGCTCTTTTTTCCATTTCCTGAAAGATGCTTTTTTGGCAACAGCCTTTCTGACCTCACCTTTAAACCATGCTGGCAGTTTTTTGGACTTCCTTCCACTTTTCTTAAAGCGTGGAATACAGCTGGTCTGGGCTTCCAAGATAGTATTTTTCAAAACCAGCCAAGCCTGATGTACGTCTTTAACCTTTGCAACTGCTCCTTTTAGTTTTTTCTTAACTGTTTTCCTCATTTTATCATAGTCTCCCTTTTGAAAGTTAAAAGGTAGTACTGTGGATTTTCCCTACTATTCCTCCTCCACTAATTAAATCAAAGGCGATCATGCTATGATCAGTATTGCCAAGTGACCCCAACAACCTTATCTCTTGCACTAGATCTGGTGTTCCACTAAGGATTAGGTCTAAAATGGCTTCCCCTCTGATCGGTTCATGAACCAGCTGCTCCAAGAAGCAGTCATTTATTTCATCTAGGAACTTTATCTCCCTAGCATGTCCTGACGTGACACTGACCCAGTCGATACCGGGGTAGTTGCTTGTATGAATGACACTAGAAAATGAATTTTTTTTAATGAGTTGGAGATGCAATGCAAAACTTGGTTGGGATTTTAAATACTGTTATGACACTAAAATATAAGCAGAGTTAAATGGAATTTTGTTTCTGGTTCATGCAGAGATGCCTGTAGGAGAAATTTTCTTAACACCTTCCATGCTTGCAGAGGAAGAAAAGCTTGAAAGAGCTGGTCAGAAGGAAGAGAAGAGACTGCTAGAAAAGGTAAGGCTGTGGTATCCTATTCTTTGTAACATGGTAAAAATACCTGCATAAAAATGTGTGTTATGTTGGCAAAGTCCATTCCCAAGGATAAGTGTACGGAAATAAAGGTTAAATAAATTAGAAAGGTAATATAACAGGAAAACCTCTTACTGGATTATTTTACCATGTTTCTAAGCTAGCTTCCTGGAGTTAATTCTTTCTTCCTCAGGTTCAAACAGAAGAGGTAGTCATAGCAAGAGAAGGGTATTACAACCTAGAGACAAGGGGGAAAACGTGTCTGATTGTGTGATTAGGACTTAGAATTCTGAGGAGAAAGAGGGTCGTTATTATACAGAGAGCCCTATTTTTGCTTATATTTTTCAGGGTATGTTTTATATAAGTTTGTTTGAGACAATGAGTTTCTACTTTTTCCATCAACAAACAGGCTTGATGACACAAGTGGGGGTGATGGATGTCATACAGTACTGGAATGGAACGGTTCTCCCACAGCTCAGAACTTAGCATAAAGTTCTGAGTATGCATGACAATTGTTATGCGCAGCAGTCTCCCTAGCTCCTCCTCTTTTTTTTTTTTTTTTTTTTTTTTTTTTTTTTTTTTTTTGTGTTCTGTTCTGCTCTGCCAAAATGATTCAAAACAAAACTTTCATAACAAATTTTCTTTCTTATCCTGCTAAACCTGTTCAGATGAGTGGGTTATCCTCGCTAGCCAGCAGATGGAGGCAGACCAGAGCAAGTTTATGGTGACATTACTAGTATATATATATATATATATATATATATATATATATATATATATATATATACACACTGGTGCAGGACTGAGAGAAACCAGTATTGTCTGTGTTCAGTAGATGGCAAAGTGTACAGATAGTTCTGTCTCCCCTGGCTCAGACCGTGGTCTTTGTGGCCTATGTGCTGAAACCTTTGGTCGAAGGTTTCTCTAAGCTTGGGTACACCTAGTGTCTCCTTGAGCCGACAGTTGCCCTGTGTTCAGAGCTGTTACCCACAGATTCCAGCACTGCTGGGCAGGGAGCCAGCAGGAGGATCGGGGGGGGGGGGGGGGGGTTGGTAAGTCTGAGTGTTCTATATCTGCTTGTCTTTTTGTATGTATTCCTTTTTTAACTCTGTCATGCTTCTTTAATTGGCTCTCTTTGCTGCTTAAATAAAATGGCTTAAAAAGAAATCTCTGAAATAGCCAGGCTTGCCCAGACCTATGTGGGTGGTTGGGAGGCCTTTCTTGGCTTTCTCTGGCCGGCCCGACAGGTGTAGGATTTCCTTACCATTTGGGATTTCCCTTTTTACTGTTGGGCTTTTTTGCTTTGCATTTTTTTTTCTTTAATTGCTTTGAGCTCGGCCATGATGCTGAGTGCATGGAGGTGTGCTACTTGCGGCTTCCATCGGGTGAGCTCCATGGCTGACTTTTATTTCCCCCGATGGATGGAGATGCCTCTGGGCACATTTGTTTGGCAATGTTGGGGCCCCATGCCGATTTTGCTGTCCCTACAGTGTGTCCCATAATTTTTTCACCAATGGGAATGACGACCATTTTGGATGGCAGCATGGTCCTGGCTGAGAGGTGCATGGTGAGGCAGCAGAAGACTCATGTCAGCATCCTCCTCGAAAGGTATCTGGGGCCCTAACCTGACCTACAGTGGCAAGGGGGTCAAGCGCTCCTGCTCCTAATTTTCACCTTTTCATTGCTGTTAGAATCCTGCCAGTCTGCTCCCAAACCCGTGCAGCAAGTGAGGAGCCGGGAGTCGAGAGTTTAGAAGGCAGCAGTGTTAGCAGTCCTGAGAGAGGGACCTCGGACAATGCACCAGGCCCGCCCTGTCGCCAAAGCCTTAGGGGACGGCTGTGCACAGGAGCAGCAGAGCAGGTCAGCGTCTGTTTCCTCCTTCGCTGCATACCACCAGCCCCGCCATGTGGTGGGAGTGGCCTAGTAGGCGAGCAGCAGGGAGCACAGACAGTCTTGGCAGATGCTGGAAAGGTCGGCACGGAGTGAAATCACACCTCTTTTCCTGGGGAGTCGTGGGGGCCTCTCTCTTGCAGAATGTTTTGGGCCTAGGAGCCTCAGCTTGGAGAGTTTGCCCCCTGATAACTCCCTGAATTCGAGTTTGGAGAAAAAAAAAGGAATACTTAAAAGTAGAGGATACTTCGGCTGTTACAGCCTTAATAGGGGGTCCCTTGTGGAGTTTCTTGTGGGTGGTCCCATTATCCCCCTCTCCGAGGCCTTCAGGGAGTACTAGTAAGGTGATTCCTGAGGAGGATACTATGCTGAGGTGACCGCAGTGCCTGGTCTCTGGTACCCGAAGGGGAACAATGTCAGAGGCGGACATGTGCTGCGGATGCACCCAGGAGGCAGTGTCAGTGGAGCAAGACTTGCAGACCAGTGAGGATCCGGAAAGGGGCTCGGCCCCATCCCAGGATTTAGGGACCCCTTCAGATCTGGAGGTGGGGGGCATTGGACTCCCACTCTCCCTTGCCGAGACTCAGACCGATCCTCAACCTTCTCCTAGGCCCTCCACTTCTCAGGAACGAGACATGGGGGGGAGGGGGGGGACTGGTGAGGTTTTTCACCAGAGTTCATCCTGCTCTTGCACAAGGCGTATTGCCTATACCAACAAGGGTCCAACCCGGCCCCTATGGGATGGGGTCGCACGCCTAAGCGTCCTGTAGTTCCGAGGGGTTCAGAGACTGGGACAGTGGCTCCTAAGAGGATGAGAGGCTTGGAAGCCCGGGGAGATGAATCACCTCGGTCAGAGGTCCTGGAAGGAACGAACCTAGACACGTTTCTGGACACACCAGAAGAGGAGGAAGAGTTGGAAGCAGGTGAGATTCTGGAGCAGGAAGAGCAGGCACGGATTGTTTGCATTTTTCACCAGGAGGAACTGCCAGTGCTTATTGGCGAGTCCTCGAAGGCGCTCAATATGCCTACAGGCCTCCAAACAGAGGAAGAGGTGCTAGAGGACCCTCTACTTCAAGTGGTTCGGAAGATGCAGAAGGTGTTTAATGTCCATCAAGTGGTCAAGCAGATGATTCACGATGAGTGGGAATTGCTGGAGGCTGGGCTTCAAGGGTCACAAACTGTCGTGCCTCTAACCCTTGCCGGATCAAGAGCAAAAGATTCTTTGGACCCCGAAGGTGGATGTGGCAGTATCAGCGTTGACCAAGAAGGCGACGGTCCCATTGGAAGGCAGTGCAGCCCTCAAGGATGCTCTGGATAGAAAGTTGGACACATTGCTGAAACAAGCTTTCGATATCAACACCCTTGCGCTTCAGGCATCGGTCTGTGGGGCCTGGGTGGCTATGGCCTGTCTCTGCTGGGCCCAACGGATCCAGCAGCCATGGGACCTGGCAGAGGAGTCGGCAGGCGAAGCAGCATGTCTGGAATCAGGAGCAGCCTACCTTGCAGACGCTCACTATGACCTTATTAGGGGTCTCTCGAAGAGCATGGCCTTGATGGTGGCAGCACGACACTATCTCTGGCTCTGAAATTGGGCAGCTGACAGTTCCTCTAAAACCCAACTAAGCAGGCTGCCCTTTAAGGGGAAGCTGCTGTTCAGAGAGGAGCTGGAAAAATTGTTGAAGGACCCAGGGGGGGAGTCCAAGGGTGGCAGTCTCCTGGAGGATAGGCAGAAGCAGGCCTGCAGTACTCCTCCTGCACGTTTGCAACTGTGTGAGTTTAGGAGGTTTCAGACTTCTCTCTCAGCGCCCTATCAAAAGGGTTGTTTTCCCTCAAAAGGGCAGGGTTTTCATGGCTTTCAAGGAGCCGGGAAAGGCTTCAGCACCTCCTCCGGGGCCCAAGAAAACACAATGAAGCGAGGGGGCCCCAGGTGGGGGTTCTGCCTGTGGGAGGTTGGCTGTGGAAGTCCTACCCTGCCTGGTCCCAAATTATGTCTGACCGGTGGGTCCTGGAGGTCATCTGAGAGGGCTATGCCCTCGACCTGGCGCACCCAGTGGGTCATGCCTTTGTTCTGTCCCCCTGCAGGGCCCCAGCCAAGGCCGTGGTGGCAAGGAATTACTCTGTCGCGGCAACTGCAGTTAGGAGCAATAGTCCCTGTCCCCAGAGACCAGTACAGCTGCGGTCGGTACTCCATCTACTTCGTGGTGCCAAAAAAGAAGGGGTCATTCCGACTCACTCAAACATGTGAATCTTTGTCTTTGGGTTCCCCGGTTCCACATGGAAACATTGCGGTCCGTCATAGTGGCAGTCAGAGAGCGTGAGTTCTTAACTTCTCTTGACCTGATGGAGGTATATCTTCACATTCCCATCTCGCAGGCTAATCAGCAGTCTCCGTTTTGCAGTCCTGTGGGGACATTTCCAGTTCCGGGCCCTGCCATTTAGCCTGGCCATTGTTCTCACACCTTCACCAAGATCATGGTGGTTGTGGCAGTGGTGCTCCTAAAGGAGGGGGTACTTGTACACCCATATCTTGATGACTGGTTGATTCAGGCAAAGTCCAAGGAAGAGAGCGAACAAGCAATGACCAAAGTGGTTGGGTCATCCAACGTAGCCAAGAGCAACTTGACTCTGTCCCAAGAAATAGAGTATTTAGGAGCATGCTTTGACACTCGTGAGGTCAAGGTGTACTTACCAGACCACTGGGCCCAGGGCCTGTGGTGGATGGTGCGGCAGTTCTTGCAGATGAGGGCTCTGTTCTGTCAATAGTCCCACCAGAGCCAGCCTCTTTCAGTGAGGCTCCCCTGTCCGAAGCAAACCAGAAGAGTATTCAGGTGATGGCTCTGTCCAAGGAAACCTGGTGGAGGGAAAGCCCCTCGAGACCCCACAGTGTATCCTTTTGACTATTGACACATGTCTCGGTGGGGAGCTCACTGCAAGGGTCACTTTGCCCAGGGTCGCTGGAACCCACAGGAAGTCCTTTGATCCATCAACTGGCTGGAGATGAGGGTGGTGGCACTGGCGTTCCAAAACTTCGTCCTATGGCTGCTGGGGAAAGTGGGCAGGGTATCTCGGACAACACGACCACGGTGGCTTACATCAGCTGCCAAGGAGACACAGGGAGAGGCAGAAACTCTTATGGAATGGGTGGAGTCCCACTTCCAAGCATTGTCCAGCAGCGCACGTTGCTACAACATGACGGCGGACTACTTAAGTTGCTTTCAACTGGATCACAGAGTGGGAACTTTGTCTGGAGGTCTTCTCACTCCAGTCATGGATCTCATGGTGAGATGGAGCTCTGCCAAGGCGAGCCGTTTCTTCAGCAGGAAGAGGATGTCTGAGGGCCTGGGCGCCCTAGTAAAGTTGGCCCTTGGGGGAGGGGGGCTTCTATATGTGTTCCTCCATGGGCGTTGATAGGCAGAGTCATCCAAAGAATAGGGGCCCACCAAGGGTTGGTCATCCTTATTGCCCCGGATTGGCCCAGGAGTCTGTGGTACGCTGACTTGATGCGGCTCCTTGCGGGATCAGCCTTGGTGGCACCAGAGCAGGAAGATCTGCTGACATAGGGACCGATCCAAATGACTCAGGTGGGTCGGTTCTCGCTTACAGCATTGCTCTTGACGAGGTTGCTAAAGAGGGGTTACTTGGGTCCTGTGATTTTAATCATGTTGAATGCCCGGAAGAGGTGCACTTATCTCTCCTACGGCAAGGTGTGGCGTTTATTTGAGGAGTGGTGCACAGTGAGACAGTGCTGCATGGCTTCTGTGGCTCTTCTGGACATTTTAGCATTTTTGCAGGCCGGTCTTGAAAGGCTTAGCTGCCAGTTCTCTGAGGGTCCATCTGGCAGAGATTTCCTGCTGTCGCGGAACAGTGCAAGGAGTCTTGCTAGGAGAGCATCTGAATGTAGTTTAGTTTCTGAAAGCAGTGTGTTGTCTTTGCCCGCGTAGAGCGGTGTTTCTGCCCTGAGACCTTAATCTGGTCTTGGAGGCGTTTACAGGGGATCCATTTGAGCCACTGGTTTGGGCTTCTCTGAAGGATTTTATGCTAAAAACAGTGTTTCTGGTGACAATTTGCTTGGCAAGGAGGATTTCGGAGCTGCAGGCACTTTCCTGCTGGTCTCCGTTCCTTTACTTCTCCAAGGACAAAGTGGTTCTGTGGCCGGTCCCTTCCTTCCTACCTAAGGTAGCATCAGAATTTCACGTGCACCAGACTGTCTCCCTACCGGCACTGCTTAGCGCGGGGGAGGAGGCTGTGGACTCACGTTTGCGTCTTCTGGACGTCCTTGGGATACTGAGGTAGTATCTGAAGAGGACGGAGCTGTTTCGTAAATCAGATCGGTGGTTTGTGGTGGTTTGGAGGGGAAGCAGCAGCCAAGGCCTCTATTTCCCATTGGATCAAAGAAGCAATTGTCATCTTTTATGTTTTGAAAGGCAGGATGGTGCCAGCAGGGTTTCAGGCACATTCCATAAGAGGTCTGGCAGCTTCTTGGGCAGAATCTAGCCTAGTGCCATTGCGCGAGAGAGAGAAAGAAGCAACGTGGTCCTCCCTGCATACTTTTTCTAAACATTGTCTGGATGTCCAGGCGGCGGGAGATGCCTCTTTCGGGAGGGGGGGAGCAGTCCTCAGGGCCGGTCTCGCGGGTTCCTCCCATTGATTGTACTGCTCTGTTACATCCCAGAATTCCGGGACTGGACTGGAGGAATGAAGAGGAAAGTATAATTAGATCTGACCTGCTAATTAGCGTTCCTGTTTCCCTCCCCCAAGGGTATTACGGAAGGTTTTAGGCTTGCGATCTTGGCTGGGAGAACTGGCCATTGGGGGAGGTCTGGGCACCCCTTTGTGCAGGGACGCGGCAGAAGCAGGAGCGAGTCGGATGGCCTGTCTGCAGTTCTATCTCCAGGAACAAGCAGGAATGAGTCCTCACATATGGGTACGTCGGTACCGACGGAGCCTGCGCGGGAACGCTCCCCAGCTTCCCAAAAAGGAAAGCTTTTGGGAGCATCCCACAGCGCCTGTGCGCTGCCTTCCCGCCTTTCCTAACCAACTCTCCTCAGTTCTTCTTTTCCACGGAGCCAGCAGGTCGTGTTCCTGTCACCGCTGAAGAAGTTCTTTATTTTAATTTATTTCTTTGGTCGCGTGTCTGCCTTCCCCGACGCCGGACCGGTACCGCCGGTCTTTTCTTTTCTTTTTAAAAAAAAAAAATATATATTTTTTCCTCACTTAGTGTATTTTTCTTCTTAGGCCTCCAGGTCCACAAGAAACTTTTCCCTCATGGAAAAACCAGCCTCCGGGTTTAAAAAATGCACTAAGTGTAGCGGTACAATTTCTGTTACAGATACCCATGAATGGTGTCTTAAATGTTTGGGTCCTGAACACTCCATTCCGGATTGCCAGTCCTGCTCTCTAATGTCTAAACGAGGGATACAGAACTGAGCAGCCAAGCTCCATGTGCTGTTTCCCACGGATGCACCGGCGGTGGCATCGACATCTTCCAGGTCTTCCTCTCCTGATGGGTCTCAGGTAACCAAACATAATCCTAGCAGGTCCTCGAAGGGCAAATCTCCCTCTAAGCATCGAGATGCCTCCGGGCTTGCCCTCGAGGATCCTGCCCCAGCCAAACAACCCCGGCAGGAAGCTCCGGCTTCTAAAGCTCCTATGGGGTTACAGGTTGACATCGATGGCACGGCCTCGACCGATCACCTGTTAGACTGCTCTGGGGTACCGGAACTTTCTCCTGGTACCAACATCCAGGCTGTCGTGGCATCCATGGATCACACTGTTCAATCCATGCAGCAGGCTATAATGGCTTTTATTAAAGCTGCGACGCCGACGGTACCGCAACGAGTTCCATTGTCGGTACCGGCGCCGGTACCAGCACCGATACCGGTAAATACTGCATCGACATCGGCCAGGATACCGACTCCGGCTCCTTGTCCAGGGCTATTTCTCGGTACCGATCCGGTACCGGGGACGCCCGATGTCGGTACCGATCGGTACGCGTATCAATCGGTGGAAGCGGACAGACAATACTTCGATTCCTCTGATTCTGATTCATCAGATGAGTCTCCTGAAGTATCCATTACCCTTCCTGAGGAGCCTGCTTCTCCAAAAAGGAGAATGTCTCCTCCAGAGGATTTGTCCTTTCAAGACTTCATAATAGAAGTGGCTAAAGGACTCTCTATTTCAGTAACCTCTGAAGCAGAACCTAGAGCAAAAAAACTAGATATTTTAGGATACTCTAAGGCTCCCAGAGAGGCAGTCACCTTGCCAATTCATGAAATTCTTCATGAACATATGATTGACTTATGGGAAACTCCTCTCACCCTTTCTCCTCATTCTCGCAGATTGGACACTGTACCGTGTCCCTCCTTGTCCTGGATTTCAGAAAACTCAGCTTCCTCACCACTCCATTGTGGTGCAGTCAGCTATGAAAAGGATAAAGAGTACCAAAAGACACTCTTCTGCTGCTCCAGGAAGAGAATGCAGGACCTTGGATGCTTTTGGTAGGAAAATCTTCCAAGCCAGCATGCTTATTGCCAGAATCAACTCATATAGCCTTTATATGGGTATGTTTCTAAAGGAAGTTGCACAAAAACTGCACAACTTTCTCCCTTTTATTCCAGAGGATAGAAGGGATGAGTTCCTCCTTTGGCTTAAGCATACTCAAGACATTTCAAAGTTTTCCAATACGGCAGCCTTTGACTCCTTTGAAGGTGCCAGCAGAGCCTCAGGCATTGCCATAGCTGCTCGCAGAATTGCTTGGCTCCAGGCTTCTGATCTAGAACCCTGGGTTCAGGATGGCTTAGGAAATCTGCCCTGTACGGGTGAAAATCTCTTTGGCAAAGAGTGGCAAATAAAAGCCACTCAAATGGATGCAGAGAATTCTGCTCTGGATAGACTTTCCAAGTCAACCTCCATTCCAGCCAAGAAAAAAACTTTCAAAAAATCTTTTTACAAAAGGAGCAGATTTCCTTCCACTTCTGGCCAACAATCTTCTACAGGTTGCTTTGCTACTAAGCGTCAGCAACCTAAACAGGCCAGGCCTAAACCTGCAGGGGCTGCTACAACTCAACAGTCCCAACCACCTCAGGGTTTTTGACTTGCTACTAGAGAACTTAACCTTTCTGGCTCTACAACAGCCAGAACCTCTCACCATTCCAGGAAGGTTAGCTCATTTTGCTCCCAGATGGGAGCAAATCACATCAGAGCAGTGGACCCTCTCCATCATAAGAGAGGGCTACAAACTTCATTTCTCAGACCTTCCTCCCTACACCATGGTGAGACACTTCAATTCTCCCACATCTCTCCTCGACCTTCTGGATCAGGAGGTGATTACCCTTCTGGCCAAGAGGGCCATAGAAGAAGTTCCTCTTCTTCAACAGGGGTCAGCGTTTTACTCCCCCTATTTTCTCATTCCAAAGAAAACAGGGGGATACAGACCCATTCTAGATCTCAGAGAATTGAACAAATTCCTATGCAAGGAGAAGTTCAAGATGCTTTCTCTAGGTACTCTCCTTCCATACCTGCAGAGTCAGGATTGGCTTTGTTCTCTAG
The DNA here is from genome assembly GCA_033557465.1 of Ichthyophis bannanicus. Lineage (NCBI taxonomy): Eukaryota > Metazoa > Chordata > Amphibia > Gymnophiona > Ichthyophiidae > Ichthyophis > Ichthyophis bannanicus. The sequence goes on along the minus strand of CM066034.1, from coordinate 579,853,959 downwards.
ATCTCAAGGATGCGTACACTCATGTCCTCATCCATCCATCCATCTCACAGAAAATTTCTATGTTTTCTGTTCCAGGGAAAACATTACCAATACAGAGTGCTTCCTTTCGGTCTAGCCTCTGCTCCAAGAGTGTTCACCAAATGCATGGCAATAGTTGCTGCATTTCTATGCACTCTGGGAATATTTGTCTTCCCATACCTGGACGACTGGCTCATCCGAGCTCCAACCCAGTCGGAGGCTCAGATCTCCCTAAACCGCACCAGGCGCATTCTGCAATACCTGGGACTTGTGGTACATCTCCCAAAGTCCCAGCTCACCACTACTCAGTCCCTGGAATTCATAGGGGCCTGGTTGGACACCACTTCTGCAAGGGCCTACCTTCCTCAGGCCCGTTGTCAACGTCTAGTGCAGTTAGCCTCCCAGATTCAGTCAAAGAGCCACTTAACTGCCAGGGAGATGCTACAGCTGCTAGGCCATATGACTTCCACAGTACATGTGGTACCCTATGCTCGCCTACACATGAGAGCAGCTCAATGGACTTTGTCCACCCAGTGGATTCAAGCTTCAGGAGCTCTCTCAGACCAAATAGCAACCTCCAAACGTCTCTTTTGGTCTCTCCAATGGTGGATATCCACTCAAAATCTGTTGCTGGGGTCCCCCTTCCAACCTTTGTTGCCCCAAGCAACCCTCACAACAGATGCCTCCAAAACAGGTTGGGGAGCTCATCTACAAGACCTCTCCACCCAAGGCACTTGGTCCCCACAGGAGACCTCTCTTCATATCAACCACTTGGAACTTCGAGCAGTGTTCCTAGCTCTCAAGGTCTTTCATACCCTCCTCAGCTACCAGACAGTCCTCATTCAGACGGACAATCAAGTAACCATGTTTTACATAAACAAGCAAGGAGGAACTGGCTCTCTGTCGCTTTTCAACGAAGCTCTAAGATTATGGTCCTTCGCCAGAGAGCATCAAATCCATCTCCTGGCAGTATACCTCCCAGGAATCCAAAACTCTTGGGCAGACAGACTCAGTCGAGTTCTGCTTCCACACGAATGGTCCCTGCACATGGATCAGGTACTCAGAATCTTCCAGGAATGGGGAACCCCGGACATAGACCTCTTTGCAAGTCTGTGGAATGCCAAACTTCCCCGGTTCTGTTCCAGAATTCTGTGTAAGGGAGTTCAGGCCAAGGATGCCTTCCTCCTTCATTGGGGTCAAGGCTTCCTGTATGCCTTTCCACCCATTCCTTTGATTCCCAAGACTCTGTTCAAACTCCAGAGGGATCAAGGATCTGTGATCCTCATAGCTCCACACTGGCCACGCCAAGTGTGGTACCCTCTACTTCTGCATCTCTCCCAAGCCCCCTCCCTGGACTTGGGAGCTGCACCAGACCTTCTGTCCCAGGAGGAAGGGACTTTGTGGCATCCAAACCCCAAGTCCCTTCACCTCAGAGCTTGGTTACTGAAGGCCTAGACCAAGACTTCAATCTTTCTCAGCAAGTGAAGGATATCCTCCATGCTTCCAGAAAACCTTCCACTAGGCGTTCCTATGCTTTTAAGTGGAAACGATTTTCCATTTGGTGTGCTCAAAAGGGTCTTGATCCTCTGGCACTTCCTGTGAATTCTCTATTGGAATATCTCCTGCATCTTTCCAATGCAGGCCTTAAAACGAATTCAGTAAGGGTCCATTTAAGTGCTATTGCAGCGTCCCTTAAGCCTATCAATGGGCAACCTGTTTCCTCTCATCCTCTTATTGCAAGATTCATGAGAGGCCTAACTTTAACTAAACCTCCCATTCGTTCTCCTCCGGTGGCATGGGACTTAAACTTGGTTCTTGGTCAGCTTATGAAGCCACCTTTTGAACCCTTAGCCACTACCTCCTTGAAATTTCTTTCCTGGAAGGTTATTTTCCTTATTGCAATCACTTCTGCTCGCCGTATCAGTGAACTGCAGGCCTTAGTGGCTAATCCACCTTATACAAGGTTCCATCATGATAAGGTAGTCCTTAGGACAAATCCTCACTTTATGCCTAAAGTGGTCTCACCTTTTCATCTTAATCAAGAGGTATATTTACCTGTCTTTTTTCCAGCTCCTCATGCATCCAGTGCAGAGGAACCTTCATACTCTAGATTGTAAAAGAGCTCTTGCTTTTTATTTACACAGGACACAGCAACATAAAAAGTCTTCACAGCTTTTTGTTGCTTTTGATCCTTCTCATTTAGGACTTCCAGTCTCTAAAAGAACACTGTCCAATTGGATTGCTCAGTGTATTTCTTTTGTTTACCAGAGTATGAACCTTTCTCTGGAGGGCCATGTCACAGCTCACAATGTGAGGGCCATGGCCACCTCTATGGCTCATCTTCATTCTGTGTCCATCGATCAGATCTGTCGAGCAGCCACCTGGGCCTCGGTTCATACCTTCACAGCCCATTACTGTTTGGACAAGGACTCCCGCTGGGATTCCTTGTTTGGTTAGGCTGTCCTCAGATATCTGTTCCATTCTTGAACAACTCCTGCCCTCCTTCCCTGAATGGATGCCTGAGATCCATAGGAAGACGAGGAACCCTTCAGGGTCTCATACCCTTGGGGATCTCCCAGGCATCTTAGCTAGGGAGTCCCCATATGTGAGGACTCATTCCTGCTTGTTCCTGGAGATAGCACAGTTACTTACCTGTAACAGGTGATCTCTGGGAACAGCAGGAATTAGTCCTCACAACCCTCCCACCTCCCCAAGGAGTTGTATCTCTCTCAGTCTTTCCTTTCCTCTCTCTCTCTATTGTCTCAGCTTTAAACTCGAACTGAGGAGAGTTGGTTAGGAAAGGCAGGAAGGCAGCGTGCAGGCGCTGTGGGATGCTTCCAAAAGCTTTCCTTTTTGGGAAGCTGGGGAGTGTTCCCGCTCAGGCTCCGTCGGTACCGACGTACCCATATGTGAGGACTAATTCCTGCTTTTCCCAGAGATCACCTGTTACAGGTAAGTAACTGTGCTTTCTTTCTTCTGTCCAGTCGCTTTGTCTGGAAAACCCTCAGGTAAGCCTCCTCAGCATGTGGGGAGAGTGGGAGGGGAGCATCAGAAGGATGACTTGCTCAGTCTCCAAGCTGCTGGAAGAGGTGCACAACACCCAGCATTCTGGGACTGGACTGGAGTTTCTCCAGGAATGCTAATTAGCAGGTAAGATCTAATTTTTGGTTTTTTTGGATCACCCTATGTGCAGTCCCAAGCGGCGGTTAAAGGTGAAGGGGGTTAATCTGAGTTTTTTGGGTTGGAGTGCAGTGCACAGCAGGGTTGCCCACTTTCCCCACTGCTGTTTGTGCTCTCTATGAAGCCTTTGGCTGAGAGAATTAGGATGAGGGAGGAGCAGCATAAATTCTCACTATTTGCCGATGAGATTCTGTTGGTGCTCGCTAAGCCAGAGACCTCCTTAGGGGTGGGCCTATAGGAGGAACTGGATTGATTCCGGATTCAAGGTAAACTTTGATGAAACAGAAGCTTTGAATGTTATGTTTTCTGGGGCAGAGGAGTCTAGTTTGCCAGTTGCTTTTCCTTTCAAGTGGGCATCTGGGCACTTGACATACCTGTGGGTAAAGATTGAGTTGGATTATTTGAAACTGTATCAATTGAATTATTCACCCCTGTGGAGGGGGATTCTTGGAGAGTTAGCTGAGGCTTCCCTTGTCCTGGTTGGGGCACATAGCATGCAAAAAGATGATTACGTTCCTCTCACTCTTTACCTCCTGCTTCATTATCCTCCACCCTACCAATTTGCCCAGTTCTTTCTAAATTAGACCACTGACTTAAGTTCTACTTTTTTCTTCCGCCTCTTTTCCCTTCTGCCTTGGCCTCTGATCCTCCCAGTCCCACATTCCTTTCTACCCTTGGCCATACCTGGACTTCGTTCAATCCTGTATCTTCTGTAGCTCTCTCCAAGGAAATTGCTGCTTCTCGTAAAATCTCCTGCCAGCTTGATGCCATTCCTGCCTCTTGGACCCTCTCCTTGCCCTCCTCCCTCTAGTTCGGTCTATCATCAACTCCAGTCTCTCTCCTCAGGTACCTTCCCTATGGCCTGGAAACATGTCCTCATTTGCCCTATCCTCAAGCATTCTTCATCAGACACATCCGTTCTGTCTAGCTAATGTCCAGTTTGAAATCTCCCCTTCCTGTCAAAACCTTTTGAGAAACTCATCTTCTTACAACTCGCTTCACACCTCTACTCCACCAGTGCCCTCCACCCCTGCCAAGCAGCTTTCTGCCCAGGTCACAGTACAGGCCCCATTATCCTATCCCTTCTCAACAAGGTCCAAGAATCTCTGGACAGAGGTAATGCCACCGTCATCTCCCTAGATCTCTCTTCAGCATTTGACCTCGTCGATCACTCCATTCTCATCTCCTGTCTTCATCACTTTGTTCTTCGCGGCACTGTCCTTCATTGGTTTGGTTCTTTTTTATCAGAACTCTTTCTCAGTCTTTACCAACTCTCCTCTGCACGGTATCTCCTGGATTGTGATGTCCTGCAGGGTTCTTTCCTTGCCTTACTGCTCTTTAACATCTTCCTTTCCCCTCTAGCTCTTCTAGTCCAACAACTGGGCATTTCTGCGTTCTATTACGCTGATGACATCCTCCTCCTGCACATAGACCAGTCTTCCCCCGATCTTTTCCCTCTTAACATGTCTTTCCCACGTTGCTAACTAGCTTCACACCTATAGACTTGTTCTCAATTCTGTCAAAACTTCAGCTACTTGGCTAACAGGATCTAACTCCTCACCTGTCTCTGCTCCTCTTCTCCTGGGTGTCCCAATACCTCTGTCTGATAACTTGGTGTCATCTTAGATTCTGCTCTATCCTTTCAGGACCATATTACATCCATTGTCTGCAGATCCCTCTACACTCTGTCATATTCAAGGCTTATGTTCTTTCTTGTCTCCTTCAGCTCTGACCACCCTGCTGCTCTCCATTGCAATCTTGCATCTCGATTACTGCAATGTTGTTTATGCCGGCCTCCCAAAGTATCAACTTCATTTTCAGCTTATTCAGAATACCGCTGTGTGCCTACTCTCAAATGCTTCATGCTGCAACCATGTAACTCCTCTCCTCTCTTATACTTTCACTGGCTCCCCATCCCATATCGCTTCTGCTTTAAGATCCTCATCCTGATCAATAAAATTCTCCACATAGGTGTACCCTCATACTTCTCCCATATCATTCTTCATACTCTGCATCGCTCCCTTCGTTCACTCCACACTAACCATTTACGCTTTCCTTCCGCTTCCCAGGTATGAACAAACACGTCACTCTACCTTTTATTTTCTGGGTCCCCACCTCTGGAACAACCTACCCCCTGCCCTCCACTTAGAGCCCTCTTTTAACAGTTTCAAATTCAGCTTAAAACCATTCTGTTTCAAGAAGCTTTTGACATACCCATTGCTTGAACCACTGAATCCTGTGACTGACTCTTTTTTTTTTTTTTTTTTCCTTCTCTCTCCCTTCCCTGCATCCCCTGTTGTGTGCCTGTAACTCTTTCCTGTCTGACATTGGAATTCCTTTCTTAGCTCTTTTCTTTTTATTTGGTTTTATTGTAAACCGCCTGTCAACCTGATTGAAGGGATGGTATATCAAGTTTTTAATAAGCATAAACATAAGGTACTTTATTACCTTCAGGTGCTGCCTGTGATGGTCCCCAGGGGAGAGATTTTTCACTGCATTTGGAAAAGGCGCCCCCGAGGGTCGTGAGGTCGGTGTTTTATAGTCTCAAGAAGGGAGGGCTGGCGGTATCCAGCCTCTACTAGTACTATGTAGTGGCACATCTGAACAATGAGGTGGGTTGGGGAGATGAGTGGGAGGAAGTGGGTACAAATTGACGACTGGGTGTCGGGGAGGGGGATTAGGGTAAATAATCCTTTTGTGTGGTATATGGAACAGCTGTGGAGGAGGTCTCCCTGTGTTGCAAGCTGTTGAGGGGGAGGTTGTCCCTATTGCAACACATTAGATATAATGCGGAATTTGGCCTTGGGTTGGTTGATCCCCTGTTTCGGCACTGGGAGGGGGGGGGGGGTTGGGCTCCCTGATACAGTACAGCTGTATCCGGCCGGGGAGATGGCCTCCTTTGTGGATCTACAGGGGGAGTTTGGGTTTGGGACCAAGGGATCTCTATGGCTATTTGCAGGTTAGACATTGTATGGGGGTTAAAAGGTGGGAGCAGACTATGGAACAGGGCCTGTCCAATTTTGAATGTATTTGTTGGTACCCGGCCACTCGACAGAGGGGTATCTCCAAAATTTATAGGATGTTAATGGGGCATGTGGGGACCGAGGTGAAATTCCAGATGCAGTGGGAGGGTGACCTGGGAAGAAAGCTAGATCAGCTTTGAGGGAAGATTTCCAAAAGGATGGGCAGGGGTTTGGTATCAGCATGGCATGCTGAAAATGACTGGCTATAAAGTAATGTGCCACTGGTACTTGACCACAGTTAAACTTCATAGGATGGTTGGGGTACCTAGACACCTGTTGGAGAGGGTATGGAGCAGTAGGTGACTTTCCCCATAGGGTGGGGATAACCACAAATAGCAGAGTTTTGGGAGGGAGTTAGGAGGAGAGATTAGGGCGGTGATGGGGAGTGATGTGGAGTGGGCATGGAATGGATACTGCTGGGGATAAGGGGAGGTTGGTGCATGTGTGTGTCTTAGCAGCGTGATATGAGGTCATACGATTACAACTCATACAAAACACTGCAGCCAGACTTATTTGCCATTCCTATCGCTTTGATCGCGTTACCCCCCTATTGCTTCATCTTCATTGGCTCCCCATTGACCATCGTATCAAATTTAAGATATTGAGACTCGTTCACCGCGCCCTATACACACGTACACCCCAATATCTTACCGATCTTCTCCATTTTACCACTCCCACACGTAGTCTTTGCTCCCTCCATATTAACCGGCTTCATCTCCCTTCACCGTCTCGTGCACATTTACAATCCACCCGCCATTCTGCCTTCTTTTTCTATGGTCCAGCTCTGTGGGATTCGCTACCTACTCTTCGTCCGGAAGAAAATTATCTTACTTTTCGGTCCCTGCTAAAAACACATTTCTTTGTCTCTGTTTTTAATCTCCCAGCCGCAGCCAGCTGACCTGGTTTATACATGTTTGCCTGTGTCTCCCCCTCTGTTTCGGCCTTTCTATGTATTCTCTTTTTCTTTCCTCTTTCCTGTCCAGTTATGTATTTCTTTTCTTGCGATGAGGGCTTGTGCCCACCAATGTAATATTTTGTAAACCGCTCTGGTGTAATGAAGAGCGGTATATCAAATTAAATAAACATAAACATATTTTGGAAGTGCCTACAATTCAGTTGTGGCAAACTCTGATGCACAATGTGTTTATCATGTACACAACAGACTCCCACAGTTTTGAAAAGATGTGGAAAGCATTTGCATCCAAGCACTATTTGTAAATTGACTTGTTAGGAGCCCACGGCTTGGGGGGAGGGGGTTCTGTAGGGGGGGATCAAGCTGCTGTTAATTTCTTTTGTTATATTTTGGAAAAGTTGAATACAAATAAGTTTAAAAAATGCCTTCTCAACTTTGGCCATGAGCACTTGAACAGTGCTATGTGCTAGCCTAGTGGCCCAAGAAGTTTGCATTGGATACAGCAATTGCCAGGTGGCTAGGAGGTTAGAGTTGGGAGCATTGTTTTATGGGTGCCCTATATGACTTGATCAGGAGCTCCTCTAAAGCCATGACAGCAGCTCTTGTTGCCTGGAGATGGCTGTGGCTCTGGGATTGGGTGGCAGATGCAGTGTCCAAGCTGTGACTGATTAAACTTCCCTTTTAAGGACAGGCTGCATTTGGGGAAGGATCTGGTGAAGCTTGCCACAGAGGTTCTCAGAAAATAGGTTCAGAGGGTCAAGAAGGGGTGTGGTCCTTTTGAAGATCTCAGCAGTCTCGGGATTCATTGGGGACCTTCAGAAGTAGTAAACATTTGGAATAAAAACTTGCAGAGCCTTTCTAAGGGACTGGCAGTTGGAGGGCTTCTCCAGCTGTTTTACTAGAAGTGAACCCACATCACCTTGGACCTTGGTCTTTGAGGTCCTCGAAAGGGGATATGCTCTGGAGTTTATAGAACCTCTCTAAGGTGCCTTTGTGGAGTCTCCTTGCAACTTCCTGGCCAAAAGAGCAGCAGTCACTCTAGAGGGAGGAGTGGCCTAGTGGTTGGGGCATGTTTCTCAGGCTGTAGGGCCAGGGGTTCAAATCCCTTCAGAGACAAGGGAAAAATATCTACAGTACCTGAATTTACACCGAAAAGCGGTATATAAGCCTAGTTAAATATATAAAATACATTTTTAGAACTGGCTCTCTGGCAACATTCCATTTATTTCATTGTCCCCAAAAAAGGCAGGTACTTATGGCCTATTCAGGATCTGAAGGTGATCAATACAAAGTTAAGGGTGCCCCACTTTTTTAGCATGGAAACCCTCAGGTCGGTCATTTTCAGTCCGACAAGGAAGGTTGGTGACTTTGGAACTCTGAGGTGTACTTTGACATTTCCATCAAGGATCATCATCAGAAACTTCCCGCTTCTGTATCCTGGGCTGCTATTTATAATTTCATCCCCTGGCCATGGTGCGAAGTATCTTGCGCCTGTTGTTGGGGGTTGTCTTTATTGCTGCCCCAGGGCATGGTCCTCTGATTATGAGGCTCCTGTTCCTCCTTGCTTATGACTTGGCCCTTAGGAGATATAAGCTCTCTTAAGAAAGACTTACTCTAGAGTGCTAGTTGACACCCTTCTTAAGGCCCAGAGCGCCTCTGCTTGTCCTATGTAAGGGTCTGGAGGGTCCAAGAGGAGGCCAGGAAAGCAGACTTAGCTGCTGTTCTGTCTTTCAAACAGTCTGGATTGGACCAGGGTTTAGCTCTGAACTCTGAATATTCAGGTGATAGCCCTTGCATGCAACTGCAGATGGGTTTAGGTTGTGTCCTTAACCCTAAATACAATTGTTCCACAGTGGAGCCTTTGCTGTTGAAGGCACTGAAAAGTTCTCCCGCGCCCCCCCCCCCCCTTGAGCCCCCTCTGGAACACTTCTCTCAAGTATTTGACCCTGAAGGTAGTTTTTCTGGTGGTTGTGTCCGCCAGGAGGGTGTCAGAGCTACAGGCCATGTGTAGGGAGGTTTTTTTGGGGTCATCTTGAGGTGTCTGCCTTGCTGCAGACCATGCTGTCCTTTCTTCTGAAGGTATTGTCTTCTTTCATCTTAATCAATCTCTGGTTCTGCTTTCCTTTTTGGAGGAGGCTCTTTGGACAGACCCTTCTCTGCATCTGTTGGACTTGAGGGTGTTGAAGTATTTGGAGATCAAGGGGTTCCTTCTGTTCTCTTCAGTAGTCTGAGGAAAGGTCAGGCAATGGCCAAATCCTTGATTGCCCACTGGATTAAGGAGATTTAGTTCAACGTACCTTCTGTGTGGGGAAATACATGCTGGGGGGAGTCAAAGCTCATTCCACTAGGCACAGTCCTCTTTTTGGGTGGAGTCTGCCTTGGCATCTGTAAAGCCTCTTCCTGGTCATTGCTGAGCACCTTTATGAAGAACTATAGATTGAATGTGGGAACTGGAGCAGATGGCACCTTGGAAGAACAGTTCTGTTCAGAATGTTGTCGTCTTCCCATCCAGGGTCCTAACTGCTTGGGTAGTCCAACTCGTCTAGACTGGTCTATGGAAGGAAACATTTTCAGTACCTTTTAATTTCCTTTTCTTGAATCCTGCTAAAACAGTCCAGGATGCCCCCTGGGAAGACTTCTAGATGTTTGGGAGCCCTGCTGCCTATTTAGCTGCATGGTCTGTATCAGTACCTGAAGAGTTAAGTACAGTAAGAGCCAAAAAAAGATGTAAAGAGTTACTGATACTTTGAGTCTCGCTTTCTGTTTGGGGAATTTCATACTGACTTTTCTCAGTGCTGCACCTGTGTATATACTAGTGCTGTCATTAAAAGTTGCTCTGGTCTGCCTCCATCTGCTGGCTGAGAAGCATAAACCACTTGCCTGGAAGAGCAGCATTCAAGGAAAGGAAATTAACATGTATGGAAACGTTCTTCTTTTTGTATTTAATTGAAGTAGTCTGTTCTATGTTGACTTCCATTTAAATTTATTTTAATATTTTTAATGTATTTTTTTATTGGGTGTGTTTCAGAATTATACAATATCTTAATCAGACAGTTATTGTGCAGCTTTGTTTTGTTATATAATCAGGTGTTAGAATAACAGATTATGTAATCTATACACTTATTGATCTGCCTCTTCTGGTTTATGATATGTGCAAATGTAATAAAGAATTTTGTTACACACAGATGCGGGTCAGTGTTCTTTTTTTTTTTTTTATTTGATTTTGATGAAAACTTACACCAAATTAACCAAGGAAAATCACAGTACAAAATGCAATAGAAAAATAACATCCATGAAAATAAGAATGATAAAGTCCACATTATGGAGCATGGGCAGAAATTACCAAAAAGGAAAAAAAACATAAACAGAATAGAAAACAAAGCCCGAAGGCCTACAATATTGGAGAATATCTATCTATGAACCAGAATTATCCCCTATAGCTGTGCCAGAATGATCAAGAACAAATTTCTCTAACTGAGTTACATCCATAAAAACATATGTAGCTTCCTTATAATTGATAATACACTTACATGGAAAACGTAAGAAAAAGGTGGCTCCAATTGCCAAAACTTTAGGTTTCAGTACTAGAAATTGCCTCCGCCGGAGCTGAGTCTCGCGAGAAACATCAGGGAATATGTTAATAGTCTGACCACAAAACATGGCAGACTTCACTTTGAAAAAAGCACGTAGAATACGCTGCTTAGCTTCGGGAGAGGCAAGTGTAACCAGTAGAGTAGAACGAGAAGGGATATTATCCGTGGAGTCTTCCAGGAAAGCTGTTAAATTATCAATAGTAGGAACAATTTCATCAAGAGCACCCTCAATGGGGTTAACCTTTTTAACACTTGAAAAAAGGTAATAAGTTTGCGATATTGCAATAGAATCAGGTATCTTTAGTATTTCCTTGAAATATTTCTCAAGTAGAATCCTAGGAGAGAGCAAAGGAGACTGGGGGAAATTCAAAAATCTAAGATTACAGGAGCGTGACATATTCTCTAAAGACTCCAACCGGGAATATACTATCAAGGAGTCCTTAACCCTGGCTGTATGAGCCACCACAAGCGATGGAACTTGAGAACCAATTTTAGCAACTGCCTTATCAAGAGAACTAACCCTCTCATCTAACTGTTGAAAAGAAACAACGGCCTCCTGGGAGAATAGACAGAGAGCATTTAAAGTAGAAGACATCTTTTTATCAATGACCAACAAGGCAGACCAGATATCTTTTAAGGTAATCTCCCCACCGGGGGGTTCTGGTGAAATTTCAGAAAAACTAAGGGAAACAGCTTGAACAGGCTTAGGAAATACAATAGGAACCATTATACTTGCTTTTTCCGGGGACTCCACGGAAAGCCCAGACAGTTGCAAAGGCACAGGCATTGGGGGAGGGGATCTCCCACTAGAATTTAGGGAGGCCCCGTCTGGAGAGGACTGCGCGACGAACTGGCAAAAAATGCCTATCTAAAGGACCACTCGGTTTGTCCGCAGCAGCAGTCTCAGAGCCCTTAGAAGCACCCTTCCCCTTCCGTTTGCCCATAATTAACTAACTAGAAACAACAATCACAATACAAAATGAAAACACAAAAGAAAGGCTCACAGGTAGACAGTACAGACCCTGAAATATTAAGAAATAATATGAAGGAAGAGCTTACCTTGCAGCCACATGTGCAGTTACAGCATTCACAATGCAGAGAGGCAGGGAAAAGGAAAACAAACTTTCCACATGGTTTTAGTGACGCAGTAAGAATTGACAGTTCCAATCAGGCTCACCTGGACCCAGACTCACGTTCTACGTTAGTTGAGCAGAGAGATAAAAACAGGTGGGAAATCCCACAGAGACAGAAGGAGGAGGGGAAGGAGAGAGAAAGGAAGCTGGAGCCTGGATTAGGGCTGGAGCAGGAGTTTTTCTGGGAGGAGGAAAGCAGAGACCAAAGGAACTGCAGTTCCAGGCAGGCTTGGAGAGAAGGTGAGAACAGAACTCCCAAGCAGTTACAGAAAGACACGTTGCCTTGGAGAACCAGGGCTGAAGAAAGGCAGGCTGATAAACCCAGGAGAGCTAAGAAAGACAGTAGCAGTCTTCCCAGCCAGAGGGGTCCTCATACCGAGTCAACAGAAGGCAGAGGTCACGTCCAGGGAAGCTCACTGAAGGCAGGAAGTGAGTTTCCTTCAGCCAAGCACAGTAACCGGTGTTCCCAAAGAAGAGCAGGCTGCAGGGCAGAGAGAAAGCCTTGGCTAGAAGCAGAGGAGTTTAAAACCATCTTCTCCACAGGAAGAGATAAGTACCCTATCTTTGCTGAAGGGAGAGAAGGGGGTTTTCGGGGGAAAAGCCAGGCTTACACCAGGCTAGTGAACTCTTATTGGCCTAAGCCGTGGGAAGAAATCCCCAGCACAGCTCCTGCTATCTGGGACATCCAAAAGCAGCTCCAACTTGCAGCAACTGAGGTTTCCCCAGGGCAAGACTCGGAGAGCAGCTTTACAGGGGCTCAGTGTCCCTACACAGGACCAGGTCCTGGCCCTATGCAGTGGGAGACCTATAGCACAGAAAACATCCCTGAGCCCATGGAATGTGCTTTATGTGTGGCTGATAACATAGAGTGTCTCTGTTAAGTAAAGGAGCAAGAAAGAAAGTGTATTTCTGCACATTGGAAATGTGATGGACTATTGTTTGCTGGAAAGAAGCATAATTATTATTTGTTAAGCATCCTCTACACCGGTGAAGCAACCGTTCTTTTATGTTGTCCTTATTCTATGACATCCACAAGGGAAAGGGAATAAAACCCAACCTTAATTTCACTCTGGTCACGACTACAGTGTCCTTAATTTCCACAACTCAAGGCTATACCCGGGTCTAGGCAACCGCCTAGGACTGGCGTGGTCTCACAATAGTTAGTCTTTGGATGGAAAAGGCCTGAGTATTGGTTTGTATTTTGATCTTTCTAGGCCTTGAGCTTTAGTGTTGAAGGGCTGCCTTACAGTTGTGGCCAACATTATTGGCACCCTTGCAGTTAAACCCTTTAATGACCAATATCTCTTTAAAAAAAAAAGAAAGTGGATAGTGAAATGGCTTTGGACTATATATGCACACACAGGGCTTGATTTGTAGACAAAAAAAAAGTAGAACTGTGGATGGGGCTGGAAGTGACCTCTGGGGGTGTGGCCAGGGCCAGGAGGTTTGCATACTTTTGTTTATAACAGGCATGTCCAACAGGTAGATCGATCTACCTGTAGATTGCGGAGGGGTCAGAGGTAGATCACCAGCTCCACTTCTCCAGCCCTGTCGCTAGGAGAGAGCTCGTGCCAACCTGCCGAGGGCTTGCTGCCACTGCTGATCCTTTGCCTGTCTATTTTCCCTGCCTGTGGGAATCTTGCCTGTGGGTGTATTGGGGGTGCTTGTTTTTGTGCCAATAGTTTGTGGGTACCCCAGGGGGCTGCTGCCCACGCCCTGCAACAAGACGCCACAGGCCTGGTGTCATACCTGGTCTCCTGCCTCGCAGAATCACCCATTCCTGCTCCTGCCCCAACACCCCTTAGAAGTGTGTTATATACCAGGCGAAATCCATTCGCCCGGGATTTACCTGAATACACTTACCATATTAGTTGTGCTGTGTGCTGGTCATTGGTCGCTTTATAGTTTGCTTTCATTAAACGTTTTCGGGCAGACACAACAAAGTGTCAAGGATTTGGTGATTTTGGCGGGCTTTTCCAATTTTGTTCTAACTTGCCTATGCCTTGCCTTTTAATTGGTTCAAACCACTGTAACTTTGCTTGCCTTTGCAATTTTATTTCGCCTTGCCTTTGTGTTGATTCTACACTGTGTGCAGAATTTATTAAATCGCGTGTGGTTGTATTTGAACTTGTTTGGCAGTATTTGATTTTATCTGGTTTGTTGGACAGGTGTTTGAGTTTGTTTGATTGTTTGATGGTATTTGATTATTGGTGCCAGTATGATGATTTCTTATTTTTACTTTTAGAACTGCATGTGTGGTTTTGGCATCTCCAGTCCTTGTATTGCACATCGTCCAGAGGTCTTCAGTTCCTGTTTATCTTTAATACTTTGGGACAGTGACAGTTTTGGACCAGATTCAGCTAGTGTTATACTAACTTAGCAGATTTGGCATTCTTACATCCAGCCACCTTAGTATAACGAATATGAGTCTTCCAAAGAAGAGCAAAACCTACCACGTTCATGATGAATGGGAAATAGACTACTACTTCATCATGGTGAAAGACAAGTGGTGGTGTCTAACTTGTTACTCCCCAGTATCCTTGCCCAAAAAGGGTAATCTGGAACGTCATTATAAGGCTCTGCATAGCAATAAGTTTGATGCTGATTTTCCACCCAAAAGTGAAATTCGTAAACTGAAGCTCAAAGAACTTAAATCAAAATTGGCTACTTAGCAACAGTTGATGGCGAAGCCAAGGTCTGATTCGGTGAATGCAACCACCATGGCATCCTTCAAGGTCAGCAACCTGATCACAAAGAAATGCAAACCTTTCACTGAAGGGGAATTTGTAAAAGATTGTTTTCTTGAAGCAGCTGACAATCTTTTTGAAGGATTTAAAAATAAGAAAGAGATCATAGCTGCTATTTGAGATGTACAATTGTCAAGAAACACTGTCATGTGGCAAATAGAAAAGATGTGTGGAGACACAACTGAACAATTGTTGGAGGATGTTTCAAATTGTGTTGCTTTCTCACTCCAACTGGATGCATCTACAGACATAAGAGATGTAGCCCAGTTACTAGTCTTTAGCCAGATGGTTTTTGAAGACTTCAGTGTTAAAGAACTACTTGGAATGATTTCTTTAAAAGGGAGAACTACCAGTCAGGAAATATTCAGTTCTTTCCATTCTTTTGTAAAAGTGTAATCTTCCATTGCATAGACTTGTTAGTAGTATAATGTAGTACACTGCTTGTCAAACTGATTGACAGGTGAGGTAAGGATGACAGGAGCCAATCAACGCTCACTTCCGGTGTATGTCCCACCTCAGGCCATGCCCCCTCCCATAGAAGTGACTGAGTTAGCCCCGCCCATCCACACCCCCAGGCGTGGCCACAGTCCCACTTTGACATGCCCCCACCCCAACCCCAAGGATGACACCAACCAATCAGTGCCCACTTCTGGGTTTGTGCCACACCCCACACTACAATGTTGGCATTAGCCAATCAGCGCCCATTTCTGGGTTTGTGCCACACCCACATTATCCCACCCTCAACCACGCCCCAACCTACATCATCGGAAATGACATCACAGGAAACAGGGTGTCATCAGAAATGGACAGTGTTGTTTTTCGATGACATCAGCGGAAGCAGAGTGACTGACTCCGGAAATGTGTTTTGCTTCTGGTTAATGCTGACATCTGCAAAAGCAGGAACCCTGGAAAACAAAACAAAAAAAATGCTTTCTCTCCCCCACTGCCCCAGTTCTTTTTTTCTCACAAAGCAGTGCAATGTTTTTGTGTATTGCAGGCTATTTAGAACTGATTGTAAAAAAAAAATAACCCTTTGTAGCAGCAGCAGGAACAATGCAGACACACAGCACTTGGGTATACATGCTTTTTTTTTCCCCAAATGCAATTAACACATCTTTGTTAGACACCAGTGCTGTCCATGTGATAGAATTTTGCTTTTAAGACCTCACTGTTAGAGAGAAGTATTCTGGCAGTCCTGTAGTTCAGGCTGAAATACAGAGAGAGACCTGAGTTCAAATCCCACCACAGCTATTTTTTAGTGGCTTTGAAAAAAAAACAATATAGAGAAAACAAGTCTGGGCATGCTTCTAGCATATGGTAAGTAACGTGATTGGTAGAAAGAACAGGCTATACTTTAAAACACACAGGATTTGTGGAATAAATCCATTCTGAAGATGTTAGCAAAATAAAAAGAATAGTCAAAACACGGCAATCATGAAGGAAACCTTATTGAAGAGCATTTACTATGACCCCAAAGCAATAGGGAGCTTTGGGGGCATAAATCCTCTACTTCAAGCTGCTAGAAAGCATGATAAAACAGTCAACAAATGATGTAATTAGATGGGCTACAGGGCAAGATGCTTATACTTTACACAGACCTGCTAGGGTCCGTTTTAAAAGAAACAAGACGATCGTGTCAGATGTGGATGCGCAATGGCAGGCTGATCTAGTTGATATGGCAGCCTTGTCCCATTATAACAATGGCTACAAATACATCTTAACAGCGGTAGACATCCTGTCAAAATATGCATGGGCTGCAAGTTTAAAATCAAAAACCGGTCATGAAGTTGCTAAAGCCTTTGAAAAAATATTTAATCTAGGTCGTATACCTGAAAAAATACAGATAAGGGTAAAGAATTTTAAATAGGTCCCTGAAGAATTTATTAAAACAGAGGGGTTCATCATTTTGCAACCAATAACGATGTTAAAGCAGCGGTGGTAGAAAGGTTTAACAGGGCTTTGAAATCCAAAATGTGGCATTATTTTACTACACACATAGCACCTTTAGGTACCAAGACGTACTGCAGGCTTTTGTGCACAGCTATAATCACAGTTTTCACAGAACAATAAAGACAAGGCCTATAGATGTGACATACACAAATTCTCTGCAGGTCTGGAAAAGTCTACGATGATAGCATCAAACGTAAGCACACCAAGAACCCCTTAAAGAAAGGAGATCATGTAAGACTTTCAAAAAGGAAATTTTGAAAAAGGTTACGAGCAAACGTGGACTGGCGAGGTATTTATAATAGCAGACATTTTAAACGGGACAGAAAGCGACATACAAGATACATGATTATGACGGTGAAGCCATACAAGGTTCTTTTTATCCTGAAGAATTGCTAAGTCACCCCGCAACAGGACAGAATATACCATATCGATAAGGTTCTAAAGGTAAAAGGATGTGGCAGGAACAGAAATGGAGGGGATGGCATGTTAAATTTAACAGTTAGGTTAAAGCATCAGAGATTCAAGACATCTGATTTCTTTCTTTTGAAGCCGCATTAAAATAAAATTTAAAAAAAAAAAAGAATGATGGTGGCTTTTATATCACACTGCCTAGCAATGCCTCAGCAGGTGTGTTTCCCCAAAATACCAGCTCTAATTTTACCATACAACTAGCAAGGCCTTTGGACTTACAAGGACAGTGGGAAGTAGAGCTCGTGGAAATACAATATCCAAACACCTGGGAGAATATTAAGGAAGATCAAAAGTATGTTGTCACCTCCGCAGCAGGAAATATACAGCACCACATTATAGTCAGGAGAGGACATTATGCAACCATGCAGAGTTTAGTGGAATCCATGAATCATGACATTAGCAACATCTATAAATCAGCGCCACCACAAATCATTTATGAGCCCCCTGCGCAAAGAATCCGAATAAAATCAGAAGATAGGTCTGTTATTTCTGCAGATGGTGATTTGACAACCATTTTGTGACTAGAAGCTGACGTTAATACACACCGTTCCCATTTTCCAGTGGATATCACGGGAGGTTTTAATACCCTCTACCTGTACACAGATATTATAGAGCACCAGTTAGTAGGTGACCATTTTGTGCCACTGCTGCGCTGTGTTCCAACTAAGGGGTTCCTGTGAACAAAACAGCATATTGACACCATCATAGTTGAAATAAAGACGGATCAGAACAGGCACATCTCATTTCGTTACAGGAAGGTGATCCTTAAGCTTCATCTGTGCCCCTGGAGGGTGATTGTTTTTTAAAATGGTTGTGGCTAAAGACTATGGAGACCCCAAAGCATACAGGCATTATTATACAAGACAAGCCGGCTATGAACTTTCAGGATATCTTGGAGTACCAGTCATGTACGGTGCCGGTGTCGATGGGGTGTTTCGTAGTCTCTTTAGAAAAGCTATGCCATTTTTGAGAAGGGGTTTTGAAATTATTAAACCACATGTGAAAGGCGCCGCAAAAAACATAGCCAAGGATGTCATGAGTCATGTCACAACAGCTGTTCTAAATAAAATGAACCAGTCTACAGAACAGGCAGGATCAGGACTGGCTGTGATTAGAAGAGCTGTTAAAAGAAAGAGAACCACGTCTTGGGAGTTATTGCAAGGACCGCCTAAGCCTTTTAAAAGAAAAAGAAACCCGAAGGTGACAAGTCTCAGAAGCTTAACTGCTGGTCTAAGAAGAGAAGCACTAGCTCTAGGAAGCAAGATATATTCTAAAAAAACCACCATGGCTTTTGTACACCATGGCTCTGAAGAGTGTTAAATTGGAACTGGACCTGTTTCAACTAGCCCCGACCCAAACAAGTATCGATAAAAGTATTTATGTGGAAATTCCACCATTATCGGCTTTGGCGGAAACAGCCCCTTTGGACTTCTGTATCGCAGGTCATGGTGAAGACTACATTGATTTCAATAGTACTCCTTTGCACCTGACTTGTAAAATTGTGGCAGAAGATGGCTCGAACATCGATCTGGAAGCTAAAGTAGTGCTGGTGAACTACCCAATTGCATCTCTGTTTAGCCAGCTGGATGTTACCCTGGGAGACCAACTCATTAGCCAGAGCAACAACTGCTACCCGTACAGAGCCCTCATAGAGCTGCTTCTCAATTATGGTGAAGGATCCCTCAAATCACAGTTTACAAGCGGGCTGTTTTATAAAGACAGCCGGGCAGCATGAAGTGAGAGAGATAGGATCTCGCAACGCTGGCTTTACTGAAAGGGCCCAATTTACGGTCTCTAGCCACAAGATAGAGCTGTTGGGGCATTTACATAGCGATCTTTTTTTCAAGAAAAGCTATTGATTAATAGTATGGATCTCAAAATTAAATTGACCCGCAACAAAACATTCTTTCTGTTTAATGAGCGCTGATGCCAAAGAAAGTTATAAACTCCATCTCCAGGAACAAGCAGGAATGTAGTCTTCACATATGGGTACATCGGTACCGACGGCGCCTGCGCGGGAACGCTCCCCAGCATCCAATTAGGAAGCTTTTGAGAGCATCCCACAGCACTTGCGTGCTGCCTTCCCGCCTTTCCCAACTGCATCTCTCCAGTTCTTCGTTTTCCGCGGAGCCAGCAGGTCGTGTACGAGTCACCGCAGAAAAATGTCCTCCTTTTTTGTGGTCATGTCTGCCTTCCTCGACGCTTTACCGGTAATGCCGTTTTTTTTTCTTTATTTCTGCATTTCTTTTCTAAAAAAAAACAAACAAAAAACTTAGTTTTTTCCCATTTTTTTTCTAGATGCACGTGCCATTTTGGGCCTTAGGCCCAATATATTTTTCCATTATGGAAAAACCGTCGTCCGGTTTTAAAAAGTGCACCAAGTGTGGCGGTACCATTTCCGTCACCAACAACTATGAGTGGTGTCTCAAATGTTTAGGTCCTGATCATTCCATCTCTGAGTGTATGGCCTGTGCCATGATGTCCAAGAGAGGTCGACAGAACCGAGCCGCCAAGCTCAGTACCCTGTTTCCCTCTGATGCAGCTTCGGTGGCATCGACATCTTCCAGGGCTTCGTCTTCCTCCCGTGGATCTCAGGTAACTAAAGATAAGTCTAGCCGGTCCTCAAAGGGTAGATCTCCTTCTAAGCATCGAGATGCCTCTGGCGTTGCCCTTGAGGATTCTGCACTAGCAAAATTGCCCCGGTGGGAGGCTTTGGCTTCCAAAGCATTCTCGGGGCTCTGGGATGTTCTCGAGGCCTCGACCTCAGCAGAACTACTGGTGCCATGCTCTGGGGTACCGGCGGTCTTCTCCGGTACCGATATCCAGGCATCGGCAGCGTCGATAGACCAGAGAGTCCTGGTTATTGAGCGCAGTCTGGCAGCTCTCCTTGCGGTGTCGACGCCCTCGGAATCACGTCAGACTTTTCAGCCGGTACCGATAGCATTGGCATCGGTGTCCGCATTGCCGGCACCCAGTCATCCGATGCCCTCCGGTACCGATACTTCAGTACCGACTTCGGTCGGTATGCGTATCGGGCTCTTCAAGAGCATCCTGACAGAAGATACTTCAAGTCCTCAGAAGAATCTGAGGATTCTGACAGTTCTGTCGATGCGGGAATACTTCTCCCAGAGGAGCCTTCCTCCCCTAAACGTAGGATGTCCCCCTCCAGAGGACATTTCCTTTCAGGATTTCATCAGGGAGGTGGCTTGAGGTCTGTCCATTACTGTGGCACCTGAAACAGAGCCCAGAGCAAAGGAGTTGGAAATTTTACAATATCCTAAAACTCCCAAGGAGGCAGCTACCTTGCCCATCCATGAGATCTTGCATGATCTCATGTTAAGAATGTGGGAGACACCTCTTACCACCTCTCCTCATTCTCGTAGACTGGATACTCTGTATCGAGTCCCTCCTTGTCCTGGTTTCCAGAAAACTCAGCTTCCTCACCACTCTATTGTAGTGGAATCAGCTATGAGAAGGATCAAGAGTGCTAAAAGGCATGCCTCTAATCCTCCAGGACGTGAGTGCAGAACTTTGGATGCTTTTGGGTGTCGGGTCTTCCAAGCTTCCATGCTTTCTGCCAGGATCAGTTCCTATAGTCTATATATGGAAATGTTCCAGAAAAGTCACAGGAGATTTAGAGGCTCTAGCCCCTATTCTTCCTGAGGATAGAAGACAGGAATTTCTAACATTGGTTAAACATGCCCAGGATGTTTCAAAATTTGTCAACCGTGCAGCTTTTGACTGTTTTGAGTGCATAAGCAGAACCTCTGCCATTGCCATAGGTGCACATAGAATTGCTTGGCTCCAGGCATCTGATCTGGAGCTCTGGGTACAAGACAAACTGGGAAATATTCCTTGTACTGGTGAGAATCTGTTTGGTAGAGATTGGCAAGAGAGAGCCAACGAGATGGATGCTGAAAACTCCACCTTGGACAGATTGTCCAACTCTACAGCTGATCCTGCAAGAAAAATCTTTTAAGAAACCATTCTTTTTTCTAAAAAGAGAAAATTTTATCCTGCTTATTCTCAGCAGGCACGTTCTGCAGGTCAACCTGTCAAGAAAACTCAGCAGCCACCCAAACAAAGGAAGGCAAAGACTGCTAAGCCTCAACTGTTTCAGCAGTCTCAGCCTCCACAAGGTCTTTGACTTTCATCTAGAGAACGTAGCCTTCCTGGCCCTCAATGGACCAGAGCCTTCCACCATTCCAGGAAGGTTATGCCATTTTGCCCCAAGGTGGGAGCAGATAACAGCAGAGCATTGGGGACACTCCATTATCAGAGAGGGGTACAAGCTGCACTTTCTGTGCATGCCCTCTCCCACAATGGTAAGACAGTTCAATTCTCAGACCTCTCTCATCAACCTGTTAGATCAAGAGGTCTCTACACTTCTTGCCCAAGGGGCAATAGAAGTACCCATTCATCAGCAGGGTACAGGGTTTTACTCCCCCTATTTCCTTATCCCAAAGAAAACAGGGGGATACAGACCTATCTTGGACCTCAGAATTGAACAAATTCCTGTTCAAAGAGAAATTCAAAATGATTTCTCTAGGAACTCTGCTGCCATATCTTCAGAGTCAGGATTGTCTTTGTTCTCTAGATCTCAAGGATGCGTACACCCATGTTCTCATCCATCCAACTCACAGAAAGTTCCTTTGGTTCCTTTACCAGGGAAAGAACTACCAATACAGGGTGCTTCCTTTTGGTCTGGCCTTGGCTCCAAGAGTGTTCACGAAATGCATGGCTATGGTAGCAGCATTTCTCCGCACTCTAGGCATATTCGTCTTCCCCTACTTAAACGACTGGCTCATTCGAGCCCCATCAGAGTCAGAGGCCAGGACTTCCCTATCTTGCACAATGCGTATCCTTCAGTATTTGGGTCTGGTCATAAACATCCCAAAATCCAGTCTAACCCCCACTCAGTCTCTAGAGTTCATAGGAGCTTTGCTGGATACCAAAAGGGCAAGGGCCTATCTTCCCCAGGCCTGTTGCCTTCGCATGGTGCAGTTAGTTTCTCATGCAGTACTAAAACCTTCCCTCACTGCCCGAGAACTGCTACAACTACTAGGCCACATGGCATCCACAGTGCATGTGGTTCCTTATGCTCGCCTCCACATGAGAGCAGCCCAGTGGACTTTATCCACCCAATGGGCTCAGGCGTCAGGGTGCCTGTCAGACAAAATAGAAAACACAAATCATCTTATTTTGTCCATCCAATGGTGGCAGTCCTCTCAAAACCTGTTGCTGGGGTCCCCTTTTCAACAACCCTTACCCCAGGCAACTCTCACAACAGATGCTTCACCAATGGGTTGCAGAGCTCATCTACAAGACCTCTCCACCCAAGGCACCTGGACTCCACAGGAGACTCATCTACATATCAATCTCTTACAGCTCAGAGCAATCTTCCTTGCTCTTCGAGTGTTCCACACCCTGCTCAGCTACAAGACAGTCCTCATTCATATGGACAATCAAGTAGCCATGTTCTATTTGAACAAGCAGGGGGAAACAGGCTCTCTGTCGCTTTGCAACGAAGCTTTGCGACTATGGGCCCTCGCCAGAGAGCATCAGATTCATCTCCTGGCAGTGTATCTTCCAGGCATACAAAACTCTTGGGCAGACAGACTCAGCCGAGTTCTGCTTCCACACGAATGGTCTCTACAGGCAGACCAGGTGGCCAAGATTTTTCAAATTTGGGGAACCCCGGACATAGACCTCTTTGCAAGTCCGTTGAATGCCAAACTTCCTCGGTTCTGTTCCAGAATTCCGGCTCAGGGCTCTCAGGCCAGGGATGCCTTCCTCCTTCACTGGGGTCAGGACTTCCTTTATGCCTTTCCACCCATTCCCCTAATTCGCAAAACCCTATTCAAGCTTCAGAGAGACAGAGGCCATATGATTCTCATAGCACCACATTGGCCACGGCAAGTGTGGTACCCTCTGCTTCTACAACTCTCTCAAGCTCCCTCCCTGGAGTTAGGGTCTGTTCCAGATCTCCTGTCTCAGGAGGACGGAATGTTATGGCATCCCAATCCCCAATCTCTGCATCTCAGGGCTTGGTTGCTGAAGGCCTAGATCTTCATGATCTTAACCTTCCTCAGCCAGTAAAAGATATCCTTTATGCTTCCAGGAAACATTCCACAAGACGCTCTTATGCTTTCAAGTGGAAAAGGTTTACTATATGGTGTTCGCAAAAGGGTCTTAGCCCCCGTGCAATACCTCTGGAATCATTACTGGAGTATCTCCTTTGTTTATCCAATGCAGGTCTTAAGACTAATTCAGTAAGAGTCCATTTGAGTGCCATTGCAGCTTCTTTCAAGCCTCTGAATGGACAACCTATTTCCTCCCATCCTCTTGTAGCAAGATTTATGAGAGGCCTTCTAACTAAGCCTCTCATTAGGCCACCTCCAGTGGCATGGGACTTAAACCTAGTTCTTGGTCAGCTCATAAAGCCGCCTTTCGAACCTTTGGCTACTACATCATTGAAATTCCTTTCTTGGAAAGTTATCTTTCTCATTGCAATCACATCAGCACGCCGCATCAGTGAGTTGCAAGCACTAGTAGCTGATCCACCTTATACAAGGTTCCATCATGACAAGGTAGTCCTTAGGACTCATCCACACTTCATGCCAAAGGTGGCCTCGCCTTTCCATTTAAACCAAGCGGTTTACCTGCCTTTTTTTTTTTTCCAAGACCTCATGCATCTAATGCAGAAAGGAATCTTCATACCTTAGACTGTAAAAGGGCTTTAGCCTTTTACTTGCAAAGAACACAGTAACATAGAAAGTCCTCTCAACTCTTTGTTGCTTTTGATCCTTCTCATTTGGGACTTCCAGTCTCCAAGAGAACACTGTCCAACTGGATTGCACAGTATATTTCTTTTACCTATCAGAGTAAGAACCTTCCTCTGGAGGGCCATGTCACAGCTCACAGTGTGAGAGCCATGGCAGCCTCAATGGCTCATCTACACTCTGTGTGTCTATCAACGACATTTTGTAGAGCATCCACTTGGGCCTCAGTTCATACCTTCACAGCCCATTACTGCTTGGACAAGGACTCCCGCTGGGATGCCTTGTTTGGTCAGGCTGTTCAACACCTGTTCCATACTTAATCAACTCCTACCCACCATCCCTGGTAGGATGCCAGAGATCCATGGGGGGAAGTGGAGCCCTTCACAGGGGCACACAACTTCTGGGGTCTCTCCCTGGCATCTAAAGCTAGGGGGTCCTCATATGTGAAGACTACATTCCTGCTTGTTCCTGAAGATAGCATAGTTACTCACCTGTAACAGGTGATCTCCGGGAACAGCAGGAATTTAGTCTTCACAACCCACCCACCCTCCCCTAGGAGTTGTATCTCTCTATCTCTCTCTCGCTCTTTGTCTCAGCTTTAAACTCAACTGGAGAGAGGCAGTTGGGAAAGGCGGGAAGGCAGCACGCAGGCGCTGTGGGATGCTCCCAAAAGCTTCCTGATTGGATGCTGGGGAGCGTTCCTGCACAGGCTCTGTCGGTACCGACGTACCCATATGTGAAAGACTAAATTCCTGCTGTTCCCGGAGATCACCCGTTACAGGTGAGTAACTATGCTTTATCCAAATGCTGCGCTCTTTGTAAAGAGTTAGTTTCCCCCGGAGTGTGCTTGATACATGCGGAAGCTCTGCTGAAAGCTAATGTCAAGTATGCTATTGACCGTGTGGGGCTGAAGGTGTTTAGCATACCAGCTGTAGCCTGTGTGACTAACCAGGAAAGTCTCTTTTTGGGGCAGCTATCAAAACTCATTGTGCTGGGATTTGTGGATAATGATGCTTTCAGCGGTAATTATGTTAAAAGCCCTTTCAGTTTTAAACATTATGATATTAATTTTGCCGCTCTGTATGTGGATGGTGAACAAGTACCCAGGAAGCCTCTTCAACCTGACTTTCAAAATGGTTGCTGTGTAAGAATATATGCAACTGGTGCAAGCAACTGGCAAACATCTGAAAGACACAGCGTTGCTGATTGACCGTCAGGAGTTTTATAAAGGTTATACCCTGTTGGTGTTTGACCTTTCACTGGATCAGGAGTGTGCAGACCATTACTCGTTGATTAAAACTGGTAACCTGAGGGCTGAAATGTGTTTTGCCAGTGCCTTACCCCATACAGTTAACATGATTGTTTATGGGGTTTTTGACAATGTGATAGAAATTAATCATAGAAGGAATGTTCTTTTTGATCATTCGTGAAAAAGAACGCCATGCAGATCTTCCGTATTTTAAAGGACCCCTGTATTGCAGATTTCTTTTTAGATGTGCTACCCAGCGACTGGTTAGCTGATGTACAAATATCAAGGAAACCCGTGTGTGTGTTGGTAAATACACACCCACATAATCTACCTGGAGAACACTGGTTAGCCCTCTATATATCTGGATATGGAACATGGGAATTTTTTGATTCTTATGGACAACCCCCAGATAGCTTATTCTTTCCTACCAGCATTATGAGCTTTTTCAACAAGCATTGTAAAGCTGTTTTATACCACAGCAGACAATTACAGCACCCAATGTCCACGGCTTGTGGATATCACTGTATTTTTCTTGCACCACCGCTGTAAAGGGGTGCCTTTCTGAAAATATTTTAGAAATGTATTCTGAAGATTTAATGCAAAATGATGATATGGTGTTACATTTTGTAAAATGCAACAAACAAACTTTGTGTAGATTTTAGAAATCCGTTTCATAATCAGCAGGTGTGTGTTTCTTATCGTGAATGTTTTGCTGCTTCTAAATAAAAAGTAACCCCTCTAAGGAGGGTTTTTTAAAAAAAAGAAACCACTGTCTAGTCTTTTATTTTTGTGTTTAAACATTTTATTGAAAATACACTTTTTTTATACACTCAACCACTGGTATCTGAGATAATTTACGTTTTTTGTGAGGGTGTAGCTCTTTGCTCTTTATCGGCTGCATGTACGTTTTAGTAACCTTCACAGATGGGTTCTCTTTGAGGCGTGACAGTACATCTCTGTTGGCTGCATTACCCATCACCGTAGAGGGCATATTTAATTCGGCTAGAGTTTGCATGAACTCCCCCCAGCCCCTGGGTATTCTTCGTTGTGAAAGAGCTTGGGGCTGCGTAGCTCCACGAACGAGGTCAAGTAGGTTAGAGCCATTGACAGTGTTTCCCCGGTATACAAATGTTCCATTTTCCTCCCAGGATGCCACATCCTTGTTTTTTTTAAACAGTTCATTAAGCAGCAACTCGGCATTTTTCCTATAGCGCATATTGATGCTGTTTAACACTTCTTGTATTACAGGGTCTGGAGGTATAATATTTTCTAGAGATGCTGCTGTTGATGTCTCATCTTGTGCCTGTAGATACAAGTTTATTTTTTATTTTTCCATATCCCTTTGTCTGTTAAGCACGAGAGAGCGCTGTAACACTTCTGAGTAACATTTAGCCTTTTCGTGTTCAGACATACCAGCGCTTTGCAGGATGGTTTTTCATTTCTTCATCTAACTTATGAATGGTCGTGGTTCTAATATTTTCATCCCGATCTGGCGGGTTTCTCAAGCACTCGAGTTGTTGACTAGGGACTATGTACATTTTTTCAGCGTGCTGCATTAGCGGTTTGTCAGAAGCCCTGTTATCAATGGTAATGCAAAACTTAACAGGGGACCGATTAAATCCACCTGACTGTCTCACCAATTGCTTCTTTTTTTTTAATGGGTAGTCTTTTATCGCACAGACTCTTTATGGCGTGACGCTTCCCTTTTAAAACCTTTTATCTGGTGTTGTGAAAGAGGAATGTTACCTTTTAGGGTGTTGAGAGCGATTTCAACTATAGCGGCTACCAAATCATTAGAAGCTGTATTCAGGATGGCTCTTCTGTGCTGCGGAGAGACTTGAATCAAAAGTTTTAAAAGGGGCAGGTTTCTCTTTACATGGCGAGACATGTTGTCTGAGACACAAGCATGTATGAAGGGCCGGTTACATATTCATTTCTTTTTATGAGGGATTTGTGTTTTTTCACAGTATACCGTAGTCCAATTGGGTGGGAAGACATCCGTCCTCAGTCTGTAAGCCTCAGGCGTTGTGTTATTTAAATCCACAACGAGATAACCGAACGGCTTTCTGGTGGCATCCTCGAAGACTTCTAAAAAGAATTTTGATTTTCCAGGGTACATCTGCCCGGCTAGAATGGTAATCTGTAACTTATCTCTAGGGTTCTTAAAGAGCACCATGTATTTGGTATTTAAAGTTATAGTTCAGCTCGCTTTGCCTTGGCAGAAAACATTTTGAACAATATATATGATGCTCAGGTTTCTGTGATGTCCATACTTGGTAAAGGCTTTCTCTATTTCATCACTTTTACAGGCAGACTCCATTAGATCATCAACAATAACCAAGTTTACTTTATTGGTTGGAAACATTCGTTCATCATTAAAAGTATCAGGCAAAGTGTCCATAAATGTAAGAAAAGGATATTTATTTAACATTTCTTTATACAAAGGTTGCCAGCAACTGTAACACCATACAATATTGTTAGGCATGACAGTCAATACACGACCAGCGTGTTCTAACAGCTTTTTAACAAAGAAGCTCTTGCCGCAATTGGATGGCCCAGCTAAAATACAAGAAAAAGGATGTGACCAGCGCACATCCACCATGCTAGTATCTGTAGGGTAATGTATTTAAAGCCATCCTCTAACTTCACCCTTTTGTCATACACAACATTTTGTGGTGGTTTTTATTTTTTTATCGCACCAGTCTCTATTGTCCAACCCTTTTTGTTTCTTATAATACCAGGTTGCTGTACTCCTATCTTTTTCTGGGGTAAATATGCTGCCCCAGGCTTGTAATCCAAAACTAGATCTTTCAAACTAGTGAAATTGATTTTCTGGCAGTTTTTTACGTTTAACATAATCCCTTTCACTTTCATACAGGTCTTTCCGCTTGACAGCTTGTAACCATATGTTTTAGGACCTGCTGATACCCTCAGATGAACATATCAGAGTTTGTATCTCACTTGTGAGCTCACCTAAATAATCACCCAAAGATGGGTACCAATCTCCCCCCTCGACTTAGAAATATCACAGAATCTGTATCGTGGTACAGACAGCGCTCTTGCAAACTATCTAGAAGATTGTACAACTCCAGGCATGCATAAGCTGTTGTAAAACAGGCAAGGAAAACATTGGTGCTACCCGACAATATACAGCGGTCTTTTGAGTGCCTCCAAGACACGCAGGCTGTTTCATCATCAATAAAATTGCATGATGAAACCTCAAATTCAGGAGAAAACAGATATTTAAAGAGATCATCAGGTTCTCTCTCAATGCTTGTGGTAGGCAGGTTTGTTCTTTTCTTAAATTCCTTGTGGGGTAAATTTGGTCAAAGTTTTGCTATTTGACGCTTAGCAGGATTTACATTGGAGTGGAGGCGTAGCCTAGTGGTTAGAGCACTGGCTTGGTAACCAAGCAACCAGGGTTCAATTCCCACTAGCACTCCTTGTGGGCTTGGGCAAGTCACTTAACCCTCCATTTGCCTCGGAAGAAAGGCCTGGCAATCTACTTCCGGTGACACTGCCAAGAAAACCAAGGAGCTTCTGGGTCGCCAGGAGTCAGGACTGACTCGAAGGCACACATTGCATTTATTGCATTGCAGGGTTTACGTTAATCTGGTCTGCACACAAACACACCCCCTCTTTTCTAAAGAAATCAGCTATGTACACGTTTTGTTCAGTATCATTGTACCACCGGGGGTAGCCAGAAGCCTCTTGTTTTTGACGGAGGTGCATTTTGATGTATTCAGAAAAGAGATTATCAGATTTTTGCTCGACATGCCAGATTTCATAGATTTCAACAACCACATACCCTTTTGCAATGGCTAAATTCATCTCCACCATACACCCACAAAAGCGCTCTCCTCATCCGTGTGGGCACACATTTCCTGTTGCCGTGTGTCAGCACACGTATGACACAGAGGAAACATAAGCTTACCGCCCAACCGTATGGGTAACACCGGGAGAAAGAGCTTTTGTGGAGGATATACTTTTGCTTTTATAAAACCAAAGTAATTTGTAGGGGGGGCCAAATTTGTCATAAATGATTTGTGGATGGCCTATTGGATATTCCTTTGTTTTATTGACAAAAGGGTATAGACTAGTAAAATCATAGTAGTGTGTTTTTTCCCCAGGTCTTGTTTTGTGGTACAGACAAATGGCATTTGTTCTACCCCCAAAAAGGGCATCTCATGGAATCAGAGGTTGTGGTAATGCTGTGTCAGCCAGGAAACCTGCACAGCCCCCGTCATTTTCTTTTACCATCCGCTTCCACTTGTGCTCCCATAGACTTATGACCTTGGACCCCTGGTTTTCCAGGAATGCAGCTTTTAGCTGTGTTTTGTAATAAAGAAAACCATAGGTCGTGGCTGTTACAGGATTCTGGTCTTTATCGTTATGACAACTTGGACAGCCGTGATAAAAACAACCATTAAATTCAAAAGCTGTTTCTACCCCATCGATCACTGCATAACCATCAAGAAAATAAGACCCCACCTTTTTTTTTTGTCACCTTTCAGAGCATGTGTGATCTGTATATTTTCTTTGGCTTCTACATACATCAGCCATTGAATAGATGGGGATGAATATCTTTGTCTGCCAGTGATAGTTATCAGGTGGAATGAGTGCCACAGTCTTGGGTTCTAAAAACATTAATCTGAACATAGCCATACATACAGATGCAAGTGTTATATATTGGAAAGGGTCTAAACAACTTGTTAGATTTTCTGATACGCCACTCTGCTCTACAACCACTTCTTTCTCTGTCATTTTCATGATTTCAGCTCGGTAGAGAACACAGGCCTGCCGCAAAATAGATACATCCTGCTGGCAGTAACAAGCCAACTCTTTTTGCAAATTAAGTTTTATGCTGATTGTCCTTGTACCATTGCAAAACTTCCTCTTTTTCTTCAGGCAACATGTTTCCCACACCGTAATGTTCAACACCTGGCATGGGGCCCACATAATTTTGATTTTCCAGAGTATTAAAGTGTGGAAAGTACCCCTTGCTGCCTGTAAAACCCATTGCTTGTGGAAGTTTGCTAAGTTTCATAGGCAGGAAATTTAGAGAGTCTATAAAACGGATAGTCAAAGGTTCAACGGTAATTTGTAAAAGTTTAGCACCTTGAACCAGCAGCCCTGTGTTCTTTTTCCTTTAGCAGTTGTTTAAGAACAAAATACCTTTGGAATTATGGGCTATGAATGTGTAGCCTTTAAATATTTTGTCACAAAAAATCTGTATAAAGGCAGAAGTACATTCGAGACCCTTGAATTCCCAGTTTCTTTCATCATTTAAGTCTGTCGCATATATATAATTAGGGACATGCCAGCCTGTTTCTTGCATACATTCACAATCATAAAAAATATACTTTTCAGATGTTTCAGTTTTACCAATAAGTGTCATAAAACATAAGTGGACACCATCCCCGGTTAAGGGTTCACTGCATAGTTTACAATGCTGACCCTTGCACTTGTTTCTTGTCCACATAAGACTCACATTTCTGGCACAGTATCTTAGATAAACACGCCACTTCTTTTTTCAGAGCCAAATACGTGTGTCTAAACACACTTTAGAACGACAAGAGTTTGCAATTAGGACATCTGTTGTACACCAACATTATTTGCACATAATGTGCAATTATGATTGTGACTGTACGGTTTCTGACAGTAACTACAGAAGTTGTGCTCCCCATAGAATTTTTTTACATCGGTTATACCATAGAAATGGTCATCGTGTAGCAACAAGAACACAGTCTTAGGGAACACAAGTTGGTCTGTCTTAAAACAAACCCATGAATTTGTATAAAGCACAACGCGTATGTTTATCTTTAAATGCTGTTCAAATATTGCTACATCATCGAGCATGACTTTTCTATGTACAGGCCATCCCAACTCATTATGTAATTTTTTAGCACCTTCTAACAGTTCGACATCTGTCATTTTTACCAGTGACATGAGGGCTGTGAGGCTACCTGCAAAACACAGGTTATCATCAGTGTTATTCAAGTCTATCAAATGCATCCTTTTCCTAGGCGTTCCTCCCAGTCCGGTCCCTTTACTTCTGGGTTGTGCACCTCTACCAGCAGCTTTGGAGACTGAGCTCTTCACTTTTTTTCTTCTGATGACCCTCCAGTATAAATACCACTGGCTCTTCCCATCAGATCCAATTTAGCTCAGTCTCCAAAGCAGCTGGTAGGAGCACTAAGCCAGGATAAAGGGACTTAGTGGAGAGATATCGCTGTTGGAAGCTTAAAGGTTTTTTGTTTTCTCCCTGTTTTGGTACACCTTTGTGCTGGTTTTGTTGGGGAGTTTTTTGGATGAGATGGATCCCTTCCCCCTTCCATCTTTCCCTTTCTTCCTCTTTTGTTTGTTCTTCCTTGCCGGGGAGAGCAGGAAAAAAAAAAAAGGACCCCACTCACCTCACTGAAGGAGCAGCTCGCGGCGCCTCTCGAGCCATCGAGGTGGGCAGTGACGGTGAGAGGTAGCTATTTTTAGAGGCAGACAGCCTCTGTTTCTTGTAAGCCCGACCCGTGCCGAAGCCCTGGGGGGAGGCTGAGCATGTGGACGGGAGGCTGCAGGTGCACACCGAGACTCAGGCCGCAGAGAAGGAACGGCTGGGTTCAGCGTGGGGCCGCGTGGCTTGTGCCGCGGCAGAGGTAAGCTGTTTGGCACGTGGAGGCAGGACGAGCAGAGAGGAGCCTGGCTGGCTGGAAATCAGCAGCGGAGGTACATGGGGTAGTGAGAGGAAGGTATAAATCTTCATGTTCGCGCATGCGCATTTTTTTTTTGGGCGTGCGGGGGGGGGGGGGAGAGCGGGACACTGTCTTTCTTTAAGGGGCAGACTCCTTAAATTTGGATTTGGGTTATTTTTTGAGTTTAAAAAAAAGAAAAAAAGAAAACAGAGTATATATTTTTAAAGGGGAGCCCTTTCAGCTATGCCGGCCAGGCCCCAGTGCTTGATGTGTGGAGCTAAGCGGGGGGCAGTTTCTTCGGCAGGCATTTGCAGGGGGTGTGCAATGGAAACTGCCTCCGTGGAGCAGGAGATTAAGACCTCCTTGGCCCTGGAAGCAGTAGAGGTCGCTGCTCAAGGTGCAGGAGAGGGGGTAGCTCCAATGTTGGGACAGGAGGATATGGAAGGGTTGGACCCCCCAGCCTCTTCTCTGTCTATCCCGGGCCCTTCTTCTTTGCCAGCGGGACAGGAGGGGGAGGGCTTGGGGGATTTCTCCCCAGACTTCGTATTGCTATTACATAAAGCGTTTTGCCTCAGGAAGCAGGAGCAGAAACAGGGGTCTCAACTTCGGACCCCGGAGAAGGGGAGCTGTCTATTCCGCAGAAGCGGCAGAAGCTGGTTAGGGACGTCTCGCCTTCCCTGCCTTCGGTGAAGGAAAGGGAGGTGGAGCTCTCCGAGCCGGAGCTAGGGGAGGACGAGGAGGAGGAGCTCGAGGAGGGAGAGATTCCGGAGGAACAGAGAACCCAAATTGTGCGGGTTTTTTGCCGGGAGGAGTTACAAGCTCTGATCTCGGAATCCTTGAAGGTGCTTAATATGGCGCAGAGTGTGCTGGCCGAGGAGGACACCCTAGAGGACCCGCTTATCCAGGTGGTGAGGAAACCTCAAAGGGTGTTCCTGGTTCACCGTGTGGTAAAGCAGATGATCCAAGAAGAATGGGATCGGCCGGACTCGGGGCTGAGGGGAGTGCGGTCCATGTCCCGTTTGTACCCCTTACCTGAGGCTGATAGGGATCTCTTGAGGTCTCCTAGAGTGGATGCAGCGGTCTCTGCAGTCACCAAAAAGACGACTATTCCTGTGGAAGGTAGTGCCGCGTTGCGGACGCACAGGACCGGAAGTTGGATACCTTATTGAAACAGGCCTTTGACATCAGTGCCTTGGCCCTACAAGCCTCCATTTGTAGCGCATGGGTTGCGCGTGCTTGTTTGCGATGGTCCCAACAGCTCCAACTGTCCGGGGACTCGGCCGGTGGTTTGCAGGGGGAGGCGGATTGGATTGAGTCAGGGGCAGCCTACTTGGCTGACAGCCAGTATGACCTGGTCAGGAGCTTGTCGAAAAGCATGGCTTCGGTGGTGGCAGCTCGGCGGTATCTCTGGCTGCGTAATTGGGCGGCTGATGTTTCCTCGAAGTCTCGCCTTAGCAAGTTACCGTTCAAGGGTAGACTGTTTGGCAAAGATTTGGATAAGTTGGTGAAGGAGTTGGGAGAGTCTAAGGGCGACAGGCTACCAGAGGACTGGCAGAAGCAGTCTCGTGCCCCCACTCCTGCGAGAACTCAGCTGCGGGACTCCTGCAAGTATTGGGCGTCTCGGTTTACTCCGTTTCAAAGGGGACGGGTCAACACTAGAGGTCAGAATTACCGGGGGTTTCGGGGGGCAGGAAGAGGTTTCGGCACCTCCTCCTCCTCGACCTCTGGTCCGCGAAAGTCACAATGAATTGAGGGGGGGTCCAGGCGGGGGTTCTGCCGATAGGTCGATTGCGGCAGTTTCTTCCCGTCTGGACCCGGGTCACGTCCGACCAGTGGGTTCTGGAGGTGATTCGGGAGGGTTATGCTCTCGAATTCTCCAGCGCAGTTTTCCCAGCTTTCCGTACAGTCTCCCTGCAGGTCGCCATCGAAGAGGGCGGCAGTAGAAGAAACTCTGGACAGGTTGCTGGAACTGGAAGCAGTGGTTCGGTGCCCAGCGACCAGTGCAGGTGCGGTCGGTACTCCATCTATTTCGTCGTGCCCAAGAAAGAAGGCAAGTTCCGCCCAATTCTCGACTTGAAGTGGGTCAATCGGTGTCTCAAGGTCCCGCATTTTCGAATGGAAACTCTGCGGTCCGTAATAGTGGCGGTACGTCGGGGGGGAATTTTTTTCCTCTCTTGACCTGACACAAACCTATTTATATATCCCGATTCGGAAGTCTCATTAGCAATACCTGCGGTTTGCGGTGCCAAGGGGGCACTTTCAGTTTCAGGCCCTTCCCTTTGGTCTGGCAACGGCTCCTCGCACTTTCACCAAAATAATGGTGGTAGTGGCGGCGGCGTTGCGCAAGGAGGGGATCCTAGTCCATCCGTACCTCGACGACTGGTTAATTTGGGCCAAGTCCGAGGCGGAGAGTCGGAAAGTCACGGACAGGGTAGTGGACTTCCTACAGAGTCTGGGGTGGGTTATCAATCGGACAAAGAGCAGACTGTCACCGTCCCAGGTGTTAGAGCACCTTGGTGCAAGATTCGACACAAGGAGAGGAAGGGTTTTTCTGCCGGTTCAGCAGGTGGAGGCCCTTCGTCTGCTGATTCGTCAGTTCCTGGCAAGGAGGTCTCCCTCAGCGTGGCATTATTTGCAGGTGCTGGGAACGATGGCGGCAGCGATCGAGCTGGTGCCGTGGGCCAGGGCTCACATGAGACCACTGCAGCGGGCTCTTCTCCAGGAGTGGTCGCATCAAACTCGGTCCCTGTCGGTGCGGCTCCCCATCCTGCAGGACGCAAGAGAATCCCTGAGTTGGTGGCTCCGATCGGACACCTTGGAGAGGGGGCATGCCCTTGGAAGCCCCAAGGTGGGTGCAGTTAACGACAGATGCCAGCCTATTGGGCTGGGGGGTGCACTGCGAGGGGCATTTCGCACAGGGAATGTGGTCAGCGGTGGAGGTCCACTGGTCCATCAACAGGCTGGAATTACAAGCGGTAGTCCTGGCACTCGGCTTTCGAGCAGTGGGCCTTTCAGAAGGCGGTCCGAGTGTTTTCGGACAATGTGACCACGGTGGCCTACATCAACAGGCAGGGGGGCACAAGCAGTGCCCTCTTGGAAGAAGAAGCAGAGGGACTGTTGGAATGGGCCGAGGACCATCTGGTGGCACTGTCGGCACAGCATGTGGCCGGCGTGGAGAATGTACAGGCGGATTTCCTGAGCAGGCGCAGGGTGGGTCCCGGGGAGTGGGAACTCTGCCATCAGGTGTATGAGCTGGTGGTGTGTCAGTGGGGTCAGCCCATTATGGATCTCATGGTGAGCTTCCAGTCAGCCAAGGCCAGTCGATTCATCAGCAGAAGGAAGGAGCGGTTGTCGGAAGGCCTCGATGCTTTGGTCCAGAGGTGGCCCATGGAAGGGCTCTTTTATGTGTTTCCACCGTGGGCCCTGATAGGAAAGGTGCTGCAAAGGGTGGAGGCCCACCGGGGGTGGGTGATTCTCATTGCGCCGGATTGGCCTTGTCGTCCCTGGTATGCCGATCTGGTCAGGCTGTTAGCCGACAGGCCATAGCGCCTGCTGACGAGGGAGGATCTGTTGTTCCAGGGTCCCTTGCGGATGCCACAGGTGGATTGGTTCTCGCTTACAGCCTGGCTATTGAAAGGGCGCGGTTGCTTAAGCGAGGATATTCTGGAGCACTGATTGCCACCCTGTTGAGGGCTCTTAAGCGTTCCACTTGCCTCTCGTATGTTCGGGTGTGGTGCATTTTTGAAGGTTGGTGTGCGGATCGGAAGATTCGGCCCCTAGTATCTTCGGTACCTGAGGTATTGAATTTTTTGCAGGCAGGTTTGGAAAAGGGTCTCGCGGCCAGTTCTCTTCGGGTCCAGGTAGCGGCCATCTCTTGCTATAGGGGCAAGGTCAAGGGAAAGGCGCTGGGACTGCACCCGGATGTAGCTAGATTCCTGAGGGCGGTCAGGCGGGTGTGTCCTCAGTGGGTTGTGTCAGTTCCTCCCTGGAACCGTAATCTGGTGTTGAATGTCCTAGTGGGGGAGCCCTTCGAGCCGATTGAGCGAGCTTCGTTGAAGGATTTGACCCTAGAGACGGTGTTTCTGGTAGCCATCTGCTCCGCGAGGCGTGTTTCGGAACTGCAGGCATTGTCGTGTCGGCCTCCCTTTCTGGCGTTTTTCAAGGAAAAGGTGGTCTTGCGCACGGTGCCTTCCTTTCTGCCTAAGGTGGTCTCCCCGTTTCATTTGAATCAGTCTATTTCCCTTCCCTCGCTCCGGAGGGGGGGGGTGGGTAAGGGGTCGGAGGAGAGCCTTCTCCACAGACTGGATGTGAAGAGAATCTTGAAGCGTTACGTGAAATGTACGGCGTCCTTCTGTAAGTCAGAGCGGCTGTTTGTGGTGTTCGGGGGGCCACGTAGAGGCGAAGCGGCGGCAAAGGGATCTATTTCCAGATGGATCAGGGAAGCCATTGCCGGGGCCTACATTCAGAGAGGTAGATCGGTTCCGGTGGGATTCCGAGCTCATTCTACTAGGGGGTTAGCTACCTCATGGGCAGAGTTTAGCTTGGTGCCGCCCAGGGAGATTTGTAGGGTGGCGACCTGGTCGTCTCTGCATACATTTGCTAAGTTCTATCTGTTGGATGTTCTGGCCTCAGAAGATGCTGAGATTGGGTCTGCGGTGCTTCGGACAGCTCTGTCAGGTCCCTCCCAGAAGTGAACTGTTCTGGTACATCCCAGAAGTAAAGGGACCGGACTGGAGGAACACCTAGGAAAGAGTAATTAGGCCTTACCTGCTAATTAGCGTTCCTGTAGAGACTCCAGTCCGGTCCCTGATCCCACCCAGTTTTTTGCTCAGATCGTCCCGAAACTTCAGGTAAGTCCCATATGGGAGATGTCTGGGGAATGTCCTAACGACTTTTGCGGGTGTCAGTGAAGATTGTCCGTAAGCATGGAATTTTGGGTCTTACGGGTAAGTTTGTCTGGTACTCCTTCTCTCCTTTTGGGGAGTGTGGGACGCAGATCTTTCTCGCCAAGGGACGGGGAGGTTTGGGTCCTTATGAGGCCGTGCAGGGGTACGCGGAACAGTCTTCTCGGTTATGCCGAGAGGAAGGTTTGCGATTCAGTTAGTTATTTGTTTATGGGTTAATTGAATATTAATGTCTCTCCATTGAGTCTGCTTTGTCAATAGTATCCTGGATCTGATGGGAGGAGCCAGTGGTATTTATACTGGAGGGTCATCAGAAGAAAAAAAGTGAAGAGCTCAGTCTCCAAAGCTGCTGGTAGAGGTGCACAACCCAGAAGTAAAGGGACCGGACTGGAGTCTCTACAGGAACGCTAATTAGCAGGTAAGGCCTAATTACTCTTTCTTATAAATAATTTGGCTAAATGGTATAGTCTTTAAGACCCTACGAGCCCCCCCACCACTGTTCCCTCTAAGCTGTGCGCGTGCGCGCACACACTTCGCCGAGCGAGCGCACATACTTTACAACAGAGCGCACAAAAATTACGGCTCTGATTCTGATAGAAAACAACACAGATGTCTTAAAATTTAAAAGTTATGATTGTAATTACTAGAAATTTCCTGCTTCATTTAGTAATCGTCTATTTTCATTTAATTTGATTAAAATCAATGTGGTGTACATACTGTATTCTGACGTGTAGTCAAATTTTAAAGTATATAACTCCGAGTGTCATTATGTGGCGCACAAAAATTTAACCTTCCTTCAAAAGCTGCACACAGCTGATATTTTATGCGCGCACAGCCTACAGAAAATTAGAGGGAACATTGCCCCCCACCCTGATTTCTTATGACAAGTACAACAACACGGAATATATCACAAACCTGGATTTCTCTGTGATTCTGAAGGAGTTTAGCAATCTGATCTAAGAAATCATCAGCATCCATTGCTTCTGGGTTTAACTTTCCAGAATACAAGGAATTGTGAAAAAGAGATGAATGTAGATGCACCTGTACATAATCACCAGATGAAACTCTGCTGCTAACCTCATCCAGAATATGCTGGATACCTTGTCGAATGCCGTATTGCGCCTCAGATAATGTGGTTACCCTGTCTAAATTAATAAACGGAAATTCCTCTGAATAAATTACACCATTAAACTTGTCCAATTTACGATACCATCTTTTCACAAACTGAACATAGCTAACTGGTTCAGATTCTTCAGAGGGGTCTAATGCAAGATTTGTTCTGTCCTCTGAAACACAGTGATCAAAGATGCGGCTTTCACCACGCTCTTCATATTCTGTATCGGCGTGTGTAGATTCGCTGTATGATCTTTTCCTGTTAGATTTCTCTCCCATAGTCACTGATTTTCTAACATTTTCTCGATCTGAAAAAGAAAATGTAGGGGCTAATACTTTTTTTTCTTTTACAGTGGCCTTAAAATCTAGGTGAGGGATAAAGCCTGAATACTTACTATTTTGCTTGGCTTTTGGTAAGGAGCTGGTTGCTCTTCTGTATCGGCGTGTGTAGTTTCACAGTCAGAAAAACTCTCGCTGTATGTTCTTTTCCTATTAGACTTCTCTCCCATAGTCGCTGATTTTTCTAACATTTTCTCGATCTGAAAAAGAAAACGTAGTGGCTAATACTTTTTTTCTTTTACAGCGGCCTTAAAATCTAGGAGAGGGATAAAGCCTGAATACTTACTATTTTTGTTTTTTTGGTTTTCGGTAAGGAACCGGCTGTTGATTAGGTTGGTCATCTTGTTTTGTAGCATCTTCTTGGTCTAAAATAAAAAAGATTAAAGGTTGAGACACATTATGAAGAGCATAGCTGCTGGAAAATTAAACACATGACACACCTTTTAACTTTCTTTGCTGTCTTCGTTTTGTAAGAGAGAGCCTATTTGTAAAACCCGGTTTCTGCCCCTGTTTTTAAGACAATCATAAATTCAGAGACAGAAACATTACATAACCAGTATTTTTTAAAAGTAAGATTCATATCTACTCACAATGTTGGTGTCTGAAGCACATGGTTCTGATATGGCCTCCTTACCATCTATAGACTGCGTGATCTGCTTTGTAGCAGCTTCCTGGTCTTTAATATAAAAAACAACAACCCATAAGACACATTATAAAGAGCATGGCTACTGGAAAATTAAACACATGACACACCTTTTAACTTTCTTTGCTGTCTTCGTTTTGTAAGAGAGAGCCTATTTGTAAAACCCGGTTTCTGCCCCTGTTTTTAAGACAATCATAAATTCAGAGACAAACATTACATAACCAATATTTTTAAAAAGTAAGACTCATATCTACTCACCATGTTGATGTCTGAAGAGGTGCCGATCTTACAAGCTATAGAGACTGATCTTTTCTGTCAGCTGAAATGTACTGCGCCTTTTTAAATGAAATTCTTTGATGGGATTTACAACCCCCAGACTCTTTAATTGAAACATCTTTGGATCTCTGGCCTATTGTTTTGTGTCACCCCACCCCCATAGCTAATTCACACCACACCATTTTTTTTCCGCAGACAGTACATTGTAATAGATGCTATATATTGTGTATGTGGACCTATGTGGCTAATACACATTCCCCCATTCCCAGACGCCCTTCACACTCTTATCATATGGACTATTATGTAGGCCAAGCCCTGATAATTCACTGTCCCATTTTTTCCAGACAACCCATTGTAGTTTTTTTTTTTTAGTATGAATATATTTATTAAGCATTTCCAAACACAAAATATCAACAAGTAATAAACAGAAAAAATAGAAATTTACAGTCCACATCACGGGGCGTATAAGTAGGAATTACCACACACAAGCAGTAAGATAAATAAGAAAATTCAAACAGTGTGCGGAGAGAGGTGCCTATAACCATATTTAAATAAACTCAAAATTATTTCTAGCATGCTGGTAAATATAAATATATCAAAGCAAAATGCATTTATCCAGGAGAAGAATGACTATTAAGAAATATTTCCAAGGATGATGTCTCTGAGAAGACATATTTAGTTTCCCCCAATGTAACTAGGCATTTGCAAGGAAACTTAAGGAAAAATGTAGCACCAATTGCTAAGACACGAGGCTTTAATGAAATAAAAGCCCTGCATCGAAGCTGCGTTTGCCTAGATACATCGGGGAACAAATTTATTGTCCCCCCACAAAAACTAACATTCTTATTCTGAAAATACAGGCGCATAACTGTTCTTATCCATCTCAGAGTTAAAAGAAACAAGAAGGGTAGACCTGGAAGAAATCAGATCCTGCGAACACTCTATAAATTCAGACACATCCAGAGAGTCAAGCATAGGCATAGCATTATGACCCTGCAAAACACCCCCAGGAGCTACAGCCAATTGAGGTAAATAATACAGCTTATTAATCACAGGCTTAGTATCCTCTTGGTACCCCAAAACTTCTATCAAATACTTGTCAAATAAGATTTGAGGTGACAACAACCGTGTAAAAGGAAAATTTAAGCATCTAATATTTTTAGCCCTAAAGCTATTCTCCAATAACTCCTGTTGGGCATGCGAAGTGGTACTATCCTTAATAAAAGATACATTAACATTCTGTAAAGAAACAATCTGTGACTGCAATTTCTGACATGTAACATCTAACGCAGAAATCTGAGACTCATGTTGAGATAATTTCGCAACAGATTCTTTGGAAAACTCTGAAAATTGAGAAACTACAGTCATTAAAGAAGATTCAATCCGCGAGAGGATCTGCCAAAGATCAATTAAAGAAATCTGTTTGTCCCCAGATAAAGCAAATGTAGAGGCCTGTTGTGCCTTGATAGCGTCCCCAGGAGCATAAAAAATACGTGGCATAGGAACCGCCACTATGGCTGGAACTTCTGACGAAGGCGCCGAAACAGGTGACAAGTCTGGCAAACTCAACTGCTCCTCCATAACAGGAGAGGAAGTCACCGGGCCAACATTATCCACACCAGCAGGCGGGGCTGAGTTAGTAACCCCCAAAAGGGAAGAGGGAGCTGTCAAGAAGGGACGGGGATCTGGCGGCAGCATGAGACAGCGCTTCAGGCCCTTCCAGTGGAATTAAATGCTTATCCATTGGACCAACCACTTTTACAGATTTAGAAGGATTAACTGTACTCACATTCAGATGCTGCTTTTTCCGCTTGCCCATTCCAGATGCTCGGCTCCACGGCTCCTCGTGCGCTGAAGGGGTGCTAAAGGGGCCAAACAAGCCCCTTTAAGCACGCCCCTTCAAAACGTGACTGCGAGACCGCGGTAAAGCTGTACTTTTAAAGGCCCCCAAATGACGTCGGGGCCTGACACCGCTCAGCAGGTCCAGCGGAATCCACCTGCTTATTTGGACAGCAATCATGGGCATACGGCAGGGTAAGGCTCCAGCTCCCCAGGACACACAGCTCCCCAACCCATTGTAGGTTTAATTAACTAGGAATTCCTAAAATACACCACACAAAGCTGTAGGTTCAAAATGTTTTATTTCAAATAAAATGTTTTCATTTTGTGAACTGATTCATTTGAGCATTTACAAGTTTTAAAAAAAAAAATAGACATACATATTTTTGTTCATCTGTATGTTCAGCTAATAGGTTCTGGAAATACAAACATTTTCACAAAAAGTCAATTCCTTATCGTTTCTCCGGGCCAGTCCAGGGAACGGTAGGGTAGTCAATCCCCTTCAGCAGCTGAGGACTGAAAAACTTAGTTTTGCTGACTGCTTAAGCCACTCCCCCTTGTGTCAGTACTCCAGTCTTTCAGTACTCAGCAGCTGAACGGGACGTCGAAGCTGATCTTCTTCCTCAAGTTGATTTTTTAGGCGTTTTGTTTCACTAGTTTATAGTAGCAGTTAGCTCTAGCTGAGCTATTTAAACTGCTATATTTCCCTGGCATAAAGTACAAAAAAAAAAAAAAACCGATAACGGAATCGGACTTGAGCTCTGTTGGACAGCAGCGGGAAGGGCAGAGCCTGTCCTTCCGGTCCTTGGCGGCAGAAGAGGTTTAGTTGGAGCTGGGAGCCCCGGTTACCACCTCTCTGTGCCATTCAGCCGCGACTTCCTTAGCCCCGCGAGCATCGGGGGAGCGGGAACGCGGCAGAGCAGCCCTGCACTCAGGTGGGTGTCTTAGCTGTGTGTGGAGCTCTGGTGCGTTCACGCCCAAAATTGGAGTTGTTTTCTGAACGCGTATAAAGCTTCTAAATGTTATTCAAACGTTCAATATTAACTTCCAGTAGTGGGTTTTAAATAAACAACTGATCTCTGTGTTGTTCAGACCAAGTGGACAATATTTTAATCTAAAATAATCTTCTTTATTTATCAAATATTTTCTTTAAAAATTCTTCATTAATCCAAACGTATTATCACACAGTTTTTCTTTCACAACCATCTTCTTGATTACTTTTCTTTTGTAAAACATTATTTCACATATCAAACTTTTTTGGCACTAGTAGAAATGAATCCCGACGCTCTACTGCAGCGTCTCTAAAGCGTTTCAGTATCTCACTTTCTTCAGGAGATTCTTCTTAGTGTCTGAAAAGTAAAACATACATTCTTACAATGTCCCCCTGCATTATCTCTCTATCATCATCGCATCAAAACTACATTAAAACCAAGCTACTTATGTTAAAATCATTATTTCTTACTCTGTGTGTTGCTGCCCACGTCTCGTCGTTGCAAATTCTGAATGGGAAAGACGCCGTGCATGCGGACTACTGATATGACTCCATTTTTAAAGGGAAAACTTTCTCCTCACTGATTACTTAATTTAAGGGAAACCTCTGCATACTCATCTTACCCTTATGGCTAATCGGACTATCATACTGTTTTACCGTCCCTCTCTCTCATGATGGCTTATTTAGGTATTGAAATATAGGTGAGTATCATCCATTGAAAGGGCTGAATGTGATCTAACAGTCACTATTAAAATCAGATGTTAAATATGGGTCTCAAACCCATGTAAATCGATCCTTCAAAAACTTATCACCTATCTTTATGAGGGAAAGCCAATTCAAATGAACTGTGTTTGAGTAGTGAACTAGCATCTTTATTGATGTGCTACTAGAGTGAGCGTTCTCGCCCCTTCAGCAGGAGCTATGATCAAATGTCCAATAAGACAAATGTATTCAAACGCATGCTGTCCACTCTATCATAGTGTTTAAACCTCCCGGATGTTTAGTGTCTAGTTTAAAAATCCAACGTTGTTCATGCCATATTAAAGTTTCATCTAGCGTTCTTGCTCCCATTGGTTGAATGATTTGTTCAATTACAAAGCATCGAAGTTGTGCAAATGTGTGATTATAAGCTAAACAATGGGCAACTAAAGGAGCATCTAATTTAGCACATTTTATTCTACTTTTGTGCTCTCTCAGACGAGTCCGAAGGGTCCGAATTGTTTTACCAATATATCTGAATCCACACGGACATATGATATTATAAATTACTGACGCAGAGCCACAAGTGGTGTTTGAATGTAGATAATAAGTTTTGTTTTGATGTGTGAATTGTGTTGTTTCCATCATTACTTCGCACATATCACAGGCGCCACAAGGTTGATGCATTCCCTGTTTCTTTGTGTTCTCGATCGGTGGGAGAACCGCCGGACTTAGATATTCTTTTAAATTACGGGCTCGTTTCCAAACACATCTTATGTGTTTGGTTTCCAGCCCGTATGTGTTTGGAAACGAGCCCGTAATTTAAAAGAATATCTAAGTCCGGCGGTTCTCCCACCGATCGAGAACACAAAGAAACAGGGAATGCATCAACCTTGTGGCGCCTGTGATATGTGCGAAGTAATGATGGAAACAACACAATTCACACATCAAAACAAAACTTATTATCTACATTCAAACACCACTTGTGGCTCTGCGTCAGTAATTTATAATATCATATGTCCGTGTGGATTCAGATATATTGGTAAAACAATTCGGACCCTTCGGACTCGTCTGAGAGAGCACAAAAGTAGAATAAAATGTGCTAAATTAGATGCTCCTTTAGTTGCCCATTGTTTAGCTTATAATCACACATTTGCACAACTTCGATGCTTTGTAATTGAACAAATCATTCAACCAATGGGAGCAAGAACGCTAGATGGAACTTTAATATGGCATGAACAACGTTGGATTTTTAAACTAGACACTAAACATCCGGGAGGTTTAAACACTATGATAGAGTGGACAGCATGCGTTTGAATACATTTGTCTTATTGGACATTTGATCATAGCTCCTACTGAAGGGGCGAGAACGCTCACTCTAGTAGCACATCAATAAAGATGCTAGTTCACTACTCAAACACAGTTCATTTGAATTGGCTTTCCCTCATAAAGATAGGTGATAAGTTTTTGAAGGACCGATTTACATGGGTTTGAGAC
Source organism: Ichthyophis bannanicus (assembly GCA_033557465.1). NCBI lineage: Eukaryota > Metazoa > Chordata > Amphibia > Gymnophiona > Ichthyophiidae > Ichthyophis > Ichthyophis bannanicus. The sequence continues at coordinate 579,809,913 of CM066034.1, read as the reverse complement.
CCATATTTAACATCTGATTTTAATAGTGACTGTTAGATCACATTCAGCCCTTTCAATGGATGATACTCACCTATATTTCAATACCTAAATAAGCCATCATGAGAGAGAGGGACGGTAAAACAGTATGATAGTCCGATTAGCCATAAGGGTAAGATGAGTATGCAGAGGTTTCCCTTAAATTAAGTAATCAGTGAGGAGAAAGTTTTCCCTTTAAAAATGGAGTCATATCAGTAGTCCACATGCGCGGCGTCTTTCCCATTCAGAATTTGCAACGACGAGACGTGGGCAGCAACACACATAGTAGGAAATAATGATTTTAACATAAGTAGCTTGGTTTTAATGTAGTTTTGATGCAATGATAGAGAGATAATGCAGGGGGACATTGTAAGAATGTATGTTTTACTTTTCAGACACTAAGAAGAATCTCCTGAAGAAAGTGCGATACTGAAACGCTTTAGAGACGCTGCAGTAGAGCGTCGGGATTCATTTCTACTAGTGCCAAAAAAGTTTGATATGTGAAATAATGTTTTACAAAAGAAAAGTAATCAAGAAGATGGTTGTGAAAGAAAAACTGTGTGATAATACGTTTGGATTAATGAAGAATTTTTAAAGAAAATATTTGATAAATAAAGAAGATTATTTTAGATTAAAATATTGTCCACTTGGTCTGAATAACACAGAGATCAGTTGTTTATTTAAAACCCACTACTGGAAGTTAATATTGAACGTTTGAATAACATTTAGAAGCCTGGTGCGTTCACGGGCCGCGTGCACGACACCGGGAGTCTAGGAGAGACTGGCACGCGGCAAAAGGTACGTCTTCGGTGTGTTTGGTTTGGGGGCCGCGTGTGCGGTGGAAGCCAGGGAGCCGTTTCTGAAGCGGCGGCTCTTGTTTCCTTTCTTGGAAGGGAAGCCTTTGCTCGACGCAGAGAGGCCACTGGTCTCTGCAGAAATGGCGGGAACGTCAGCCATTTTGGGAGAGCCTGCCGGTCTTCACGAGGGGCATCATAAGCAGGGCAAAAAAGGCGAAATCAGATCGGGGCTCTGCTTCTGCTAGTAAACTGGCAAAGAAGGCTCCGGCGATGCAGGAGGATTTGAAGGCATTTTTTTCGCCCGATTTTAGCTTGGATTTGCATAAGGCTTATTTGCTAAAATCCTCACAGGCAAACAGTGACTCCCCAAGTTCTCTGCTCTTGGATATGGGCTCTACTAGCACGGGGGGCTTGGACCCTGGTGAGGGGTCTTCTCAACAGCTGCCAGGTTCAGGTTCAGCCATAGAGAGCTGTGAACATCTTTTCTCAGTCCCTCAAGGGTTGGAGGAAGGAGAAATGTTTTCAGAGTCGGCTTTTGACCCTTGGGCTGGCGAGCGCGAAGAGGGCGAACTTGCTCCGGGTGAAGATCCTAACGTCTTTAGGGTTTTTCGCAAGGAGGAGTTGGGAGCGCTAATCTCGCAATCGCTGGCGGCCTTAAATCTGCCGTTGCCGGCAGTGTCGCAAGACCCTCTGGAAGATCCGTTATTACAGGGATTCAAAGCAGAGCAGAAATGTTTTCCGCTGCACCGTGTAATTAAGCAGATGATAGAGTCGGAGTGGGAGTTCCATGAGGCGACTCTGAGGGGTAGTCACGCCTTAGGGCGCCTCTACCCGGTTCCACAGGAAGAGCGGGAGTTGTTGAAGATGCCTAAGGTGGATGCCTTGGTTGCTGCGGTGACCAAGAGGACCACTATTCCAGTGGAAGGTGGAGCGGCACTTAAGGATCTACAGGATCGCAGGCTGGAGGCTCTTCTGAAGCAGGCCTTTGATGCTAGTGCACTTGCCTACAGGCGTCCGTTTGTGGTGCCTATGTGTCGAGAGCTTCAATTCGTTGGCTCCAAGGGGATTCCACTGCGGAGGCAGGGGAACCTGCGACCGCTGAGGGGACTAAGTTGGAATCAGCGGCTGCTTACCTAGCGGATACCTTCTATGATTTGGTGAGAATCTCAGCGAAGTCCATGGCGTCGCTGATAGCGGCTAGGCGTTTCCTGTGGCTGCGGAATTGGGCGACAGACGCTTCTTCGAGGTCACGGCTCGGTAAGCTGCCTTATAAGGGTAAGCTACTTTTTGGCAAGGCCTTAGAAAAGATTGTTAAGGATCTCGGGGACTCCAAGGGGGGTCGGTTGCCAGAGGATAGGCCCAAAGCTCCAAGAGCGGGTCCGGTTCAGCGGGGGCAAGGTAGAGAGGCTCGCAGATTTCGAGGAGCGCGCTTTGCTCCTTATTCCAGAGGTCGCTTTGCTGCTCGAGGTCAGTCCTTTCGAGGTGCGAGGGGGTTCAACAGACCTTATTTCAGCGCCCAGCAAGGGAATCCTAAAAAGGGGCAATGAAGGTCAGCTGGCCCCGGCGGAAATTCCCGTCGGAGGCCGTGTGCGGGAATTTCTTGCAGCCTGGGCCGCGATCACTACTGACAAGTGGGTACTAAAGATCATTCGAGACGGCTATACGCTGGAGTTCGCTCACCCGTTGGGGGATACCTTCGTGTCTTTGCCGTGTCCTCCGGGGCCAAAGAGACAAGCCATAGCGGCTACACTGGACCGTCTGGTATGGCTGTGGGCGGTCGTGCGGGTTCCCTCCGCCCAATACGGGTTAGGTCAATACTCGATTTATTTTGTGGTTCCCAAAAAGGAGGGTTCCTTTCGGCCTATTCTTGACCTCAAGCACGTGAATCGCATGCTACGAGTGCCTCATTTTCGGATGGAGACGCTGCGAGCGGTTATACGGGCGGTGCGCCCGGGGGAGCTGCTCTCGGCTATAGATCTCACAGAAGCCTACTTACACATTCCGATCAGAGGAACATCAGCGGTTTTTGAGGTTTGCTCTGCCTATGGGGCATTTTCAGTTCCGAGTCCTGCCCTTTGGTCTGGCAACGGCACCGCGGACTTTCACAAAGTTTATGGTGGTAGTGGCGGCGGCGGCGGCATTGCGAAAGGAGGGGATAAGAGTCCATCCTTACCTGGACGACTGGTTGATCAGGGCAGCGTCCTGGGAGGACGCTGGGAGTTACTTCTCGGGTTGTTCAGGTCCTGGAACAACTCGGTTGGGTGATAAACCGCGCCAAAAGTCAGCTTCAGCCAGTGAGGAGGCTGGTTTACCTCGGAGCATTGTTTGACACGGAAGTGGGCTCTGTATTCCTTCCCGAGGCCAGGGTAGAGAAAATCTTGGCTCAGGTGCGAGCGTTCTTGAGGCTAGACGCGCCAACGGCCTGGAGGTATCTTCAGCTCTTGGGGTCCATGGCAGCAGCCTTGGATCTCGTGCCATGGGCAAGAGCGCGCATGCGTCCGCTGCAGCGGGCCTTGCTGTCCAGGTGGTCTCCGCAGTGTCATCCGCTCACACAGAAATTATGCTGTCCGGAGTTGGTCCGCAGCAGCCTGCTTTGGTGGTTGGATGCGGGTCATCTTCGGGCAGGGATTCCCTTGTGTGATCCGGACTGGATACTAGTGACGACAGATGCCAGCCTGTCAGGCTGGGGGGCTCATTGCCAAGCTCTGGTGGCACAGGGGCTCTGGTCCTCGGAGGAGAGCTTGTGGTCCATCAATCGGTTGGAGCTCAGGGCGGTGCGGCTGGCGCTACAGCACTTCGAGTCCTTGCTCAAGGGGAAAGCAGTTCGGGTTTTCTCCGACAATTTGGTCACGGTATCCTATATCAATCGGCAGGGGGGCACCGGCAGTGTGCCCCTGCTGGAAGAGAGCCAGGAGTTGATGCTCTGGGCGGAATCGCATCTGTTAGCATTGTCGGTGACTCATGTCGCAGGGAAGGACAATGTACAGGCCGTTTTTTTTTCTCAGTCGCAATGTTCTCGATCCCGGCGAGTGGGAACTCAACGCGGCAGTGTTTCATGACATTACTATGCGCTGGGGTCAGCCAGGGATGGATCTGATGGCTACCCTACGCAATGCCAAGGCGCCTCGATTTTTCAGTCGACACAGGGAGCACATGTCCGAGGGTCTGGATGGGTTGGTTCAGCCTTGGCCGGTGGATCAGCTGCTTTGTGTTTCCGCCTTGGCCGATGATCGGTCGCGTGGTTCAGCGGATAGCAGTGCATGCCGGGAAGGTGATTCTCATAGCTCCGGATTGGCCCAGGCGGCCTTGGTACGCGGACCTGGTGCGGCTCTTGGTGGATGCTCCTTGGCAGCTGCCCGATCAGATGAATCTGCTAGCTCAGGGTCCCGTGCTGATGCCGCAGGTCAGTCGCTTCTTGCTTACGGCTTGGCTCTTGAAGGGGACAGGCTGAGACGGAAGGGATATTCCGAGTCGGTGGTGGCCACTATGCTGCAGTCCAAAAAGAGTTCATCTTCGCTAGCCTACGCCAGAGTCTGGAGAGTGTTTGAGGCTTGGTGTGCTCAGTGGCGCATTCGGCCTTTGAGGGCGGCCTTGCCGGAGCTGCTCCTTTTTCTGCAGACTGGTCTGGAAAAGGGATTAGCGTACAGCACTCTCAAGGTTCATTTGGCGGCTCTGTCTTGTTACCGGGGATCTGTGCAGGGGTGCAGCTTGTCTGCTCATGTGGATGTGCAGCGCTTCTTTCGAGCGGCCAAGCTCATCCGGCTTCCGGTGCGGATGGTGGTGCCACCGTGGGATTTGAACATCATTCTGGAAGCCCTGACGAAACCTCCCTTTGAGCTGGCGTCAGTAGGTTTGAGGGAACAGTCGTGGAAAACGGCTTTCCTGGTGGCATTATGCTTGGTGAGGAGGATTTCGGATTTGCAGGCACTCTCGTGCTGGGAGCCGTATCTTCAATTTTTCCCAGAAAAGGTGGTTTTGCGAACGGTTCCTTCGTTTCTTCCGAAAGTGGTGTCCTCTTTTCATGTAAATCAGACGGTGGCGTTGCCTGTTTTTTCTGAGCTCTCGGGCTCTCCCATGGATCGCTCTTTAAAGAAGTTGGATCTTCGGCGTGTTTTGCGGAGGTATCTCAAGGCCACTGCATCCTTTCGCAAGTCCGATAGGTTATTCGTAGTTTTTGCAGGTCCCAGCAAAGGTAAGGCTGCTACTAAAGCTTCCATTGCTCGCTGGGTGAAACAGGCGATAGCGGCGGCGTATGTGGCCGCGGGACAGTCGCCTCCGGAGGGTCTCAAGGCTCATTCTACGTGCAGCCAAGCGGCGTCTTGGGCAGAGTTTGCTTTGGTACCTCCGGTGGAGATGTCAGGCCGCAACTTGGGCCTCGCTGCATACTTTTGCTAAGCACTATAGGCTGGATGTTCTCGCCAGGGAGGATGCTAGGTTTGGGGCCTCAGCCGTTGTGGCGGGGCTTGCGGATCCCTCCCATATTTAGATACTGCTTTGGTACTGCCCTACCGTTCCCTGGACTGGCCCGGAGAAACGATAAGGAAGATGAAATTAGACCTTACCTGCTAATTGTCTTTCCTTGAGTTCTCTCCGGGCCAGACCAGGGCCCACCCGAGCTTTATAGTGAACTTCGGTTCTGCAGTCTGTGCGTCTTCCTGGGTGCAGGAGCAGTTTCAGAAAATTAGCAAAGCAAGAGACGAAATACAAAAAAACAAAAAAAAAAAATTAAAAGACGAGAAAGAGATAATGAAGAAATGAGTAGGTCACAGCAGGCCAATTACAAATCTTTGTTAGTCCTTTTTCGGAGGGTCACATGGGTTTCGCATGTGCGCACCTCTGCTGGGGAAGTATGCAGTTTTGATAGTGTTTTGGTTTCATAGTTGAGCTTTGTTCCTAGTTGTAGGTAGAGCGGCTTTGGCAAGAGATGACTGGAGTACTGACACGAGGGGGAGTGGCTTCAGCAGTCAGCAAAACTTTAAGTTTTTCAGTCCTCAGCTGCTGAAGGGGATTGACTACCCTACCGTTCCCTGGACTGGCCCGGAGAGAACTCAAGGAAAGACAATTAGCAGGTAAGGTCTAATTTCATCTTTTTACAGAACTTGGTGTTTTTTTTTTTTAAAGAACGATCTATAATCTCTGTCGCAGATTAAACCTTACACTTGCTCCATATCACAGTCCCACAGATCTAAGCAAAATATTGAGCAGTTGTCCTGGATTTCTACTGGTATTAAAATCTGAGTTCAAACAAAAAATTCAAATTTTCATAAACTAGGTCAGTTGCTTTCATTTTATGACCAACAATCATGGCAATATTTACAATAGGTCCTAGACACTACCCTGTTACAAGTTTTAAGGATTTTCTGTTGTATTTCCTTGTGCCCCCACCTCAGGCAATCATGATGTCTTTTCCTTGGAGCATGTATTAGACAAGCTGCACAGTGTCTATGCATAACGTCCTGCCAGCATTTCTTGATAATACAGCACACTGTTGCTTGTATAACAGATTTAAATGTGTTTATTTCTTCAGGTTTTGAGTTGTCCTTTTGGTTAACTATGACATTAAACGCCTCCCTTTGATATGTACAGAATAAGCACAAGCAGCATAGATTGCCTGTATGTCCTCTAGCTCTTGTAGGAGCGGAGATTCGTTACTTCCCTACAAAAACAAAACAATGTCAGTGTAAAATGAGCTACCTCTTCTATAACACTTTTCTACAAAAAAAAAGACTTCTCTTACCTCTGCTGATCATAGTTCTTCCAGTAAACAGATTGTTTCTGCATCTTCCGTGGCATAATATAATTCTGTGTCCTCTGGATCCGTTGCGTTGTCATCCGTTAAGTCAATATCTGTGCCTGAATCACAAAGATCTTGAGAGTCAAACAATTTTTGCCCATCTGGTAAATCTTTAATTTCTGTTAATTCATGTTCAGGCTCTGCCGGACAACCCTGTTCAAATGGATTTTCTATGGGTGGATAACCCTCTGCTGTGGCATCACGATCCTTAAGAAAATAATTAATGTTCACCCTGTTGGAAATTCTACTTGGTGGTCCAAAAAGAGCCATTGTTTTCTTTTTGAAAATCTGTGTTAGAATTTTCCCCACACAGGGAACACAGCCTTACACCAGGAGCATGCTCAGAACACCTGGAGCATGCTCAGAATAAGTCTCTTGTTTCGTCCAATCACGTGTTACCCTATCCTACAAGCATGCCCAGACTTGTTTTCTCTGGTTTGTTTTTTTTTGTTGTTTTTTTCAAAGCCACTAAAAAATAGCTGTGGTGGGATTTGAACTCGGGTCTCTCTCTGTATTTCAGTCTGAACTACAGGACTGCCAGAATATTTCTCTCTAACAGTGAGGTCTTAAAAGCAAAATTCTATCACATGGACAGCACTGGTTTCTCTAACAAAGATGTGTTAATTGCATTTGGAAAAAAAAAAAAGCATGTATACCCAAGTGCTGTGTCTCTGCATTGTGTTCATGCTGCTGCTACCAAAGGATTATTTTTAACAATCAGTTCTAAATAGCCTGCAATACACACAAAAGCATTGCACTGCTTTTGTGAAAAAAATAGAACTGGGGCAGTGGGGGGGAGAGCGTGTGTGTTTTTTTTTTTTTTTTTTTTTTTGGTTTTCCAGGGTTCCTGCTTTTGCAGATGTCAGCATTAACCAGAAGCAAAACACATTTCTGGAGTCAGTCACTCTGCTTCTGGTGATGTCATCAAAAAGCGACACTGTCCATTTCTGATGACACCCTGTTCTGGTGATGTCATTTCCGATGATGTAGGCTGGGGCGTTGAGGTTGGGAGGATGTGGGTGTGGCACAAACCCGGAAGTTGGTGCTGATTGGCTGATGTCATCTGTGGGGGAGCGTGTCAAAGTGGGACTGTGGCCACGCCTGGGGGTGTGAGTGGGCCAGGGCTAACTCACCATTCACTTCTATGGGAGGGGGCGTGGCCTGAGGCGGGGCATACACCAGAAGTGAGCACTGATTGGCTCCTGTCATCCTTATCTCACCTGTCAATCAGTTTGACGAGTAGTGTACCCATTATACTACTCTTGTTTCTATCACTACTGATGGAGCAAGAGCAATGACAGGTGAGGTTAATGGTTTCATAGACCTCTGTAGACAGCATGACGACTTCCCAGGTTTCCTTTCTTATCACTGCATCATTCACCAGCAAGTTTTGGCAAGCAAGAGACTCAATACAAAGACTGTCATGGATATCACTTTCAAAATTGTAAATTCAGTTCGTGGAAGATCACTTCAAAGACAGCTTTTCAATCTTACTCTTGATGAAGGGGCAGCGGAAATCATTTTGCACACAGATGTAAGGTGGCTAAGTAGGCACAAATTTCTGCAAAGATTTTGTGATTTGCTGAATGAAATAAGCTTTTTGAAGGAGAGGGGAGATGACCAAGCAGAGTTGGAAGATGAGTGGTTATGTGATCTGGCATTTCTCGCTGACTTTACAGGTGAACTAAGTGATATGAACCTTCAACTACAAGGTAAAAACAAATGCATTGGCAAAATGAGTACAGTTTCATCCTACAAGAGCAAATTTGAGCTAACTGACCTTGCAAACAACACTTTTGATGATTTTCCTAATACGCATGACCATCTGGGACAATATCCAAATTTCGTTTTTCAGAACGAGAAGTATGTGACAGAAATCTGTTCTGTTATCCAGGAATTCGAAAATAGATTGTGACTTCCAAAAAATTGGAACAGTTGTGGAGTACTTGTCATACATATTCAAAGTAGATGTGGACATTAAAGAAACTGCAGCTGCTATCAGTAAAAATTACTCATTGAACAAGCCATCTCTTGAAAACGAAATAGTAACCCTTAAAAATGACATTTTTCTCAAGACCCGTGCTGATCAAGAATCGTTTTGGAAGCTAGTGCCTAGAGACAAATTTCCCAACTTGAGAAGATGCAGTGAAGCTGTACACTCCTGTTTCGGTTCAACTTATTTGTGTGAATCTGCGTTTTCCCATCTGAAAATGACAGAGTACACAACATTCCAACATGATAGATGAACATTTCCAGGATTCCCTGAGACTGGCCCCCACACAATATTCACCCAACTTCAAAAAGCTGGTGGATGAAATGCAGGCTCAGACTTCTCACTAATGAGCAAGAGCGAAATATTAAAGATTGTGCAAGATCAGCCTGGATCAATACTCAACCTAAATTTAACACAAATTGCTCAAAAGTTAAAGAAAGTTATTACTCAATAAAACTTCAAGAAAAAAAATGTACTTTACATTTCCCCCCTCAGTTCTTACTGGATCTTGGTCTCTGTTTTGTTTTTGCTTAATTTGCTTAACAGCTGATCACATCCAAGTAAATGACAGAAGGTTCATTAAAAATGGGGGGGTGGGGAATCCTCCAACTTTATTGGGTTAAAATTTAATTTGAAACTTAATTTTCATGGTGGCAGATCACTGGCACTTTTGGCCGGAAAAAGTAGATCACGACCTGTTTGAAGTTGGACATGTCTGTCTGGTTTATAGCATTGGTGAATAAACTTATCTGCTTAGGCTAGGTCTGTTATTTGGCAGGCTTAAACTAAACATTTAACTTTTCTAAATAGTGGCTGAATATTGCCACTATTTGGATAATTGTCTGGCCTACCCTTGCTCCTCCTCTAATTTGGCCCATAAATGGAAAATATCTGGCCATTTAACCTGATGATATCTGTATATTTTTTTTGAAAAGATAAAGGGTAATTATGCTAATTATGCATAACTGCCTTTGAATAGGGCATATTTATTCATTTGTCTGATAGGGTATTATTCATTCATATATAGCACACTCGGGCATTAATAACTCTCCCAACAAAAGATGCACAGTAGAAGTAGGGTTTTTCACTTCACAACTCATCATACAAAAAAAATGCTATTCAAATTCTGATCTCAAATTGGTGACAATACCACCAACTCCCTCTACTGTCAAAACATTGTGTGTCATAATACACTTCCACTCAGGTGACTTATTGTTTATATTGTTTATAGAACATTTGATATACCGCCCCCCGTTACATCGGGGCGGTTTACAATATAAATAAAAACAGAAATCAGAAACAGAAAAGAAACAAAGTTACAATTACTTAGAGAGAAAAGAGGGAAAGGAAACAGAGGGTAGGGCAGGATAGAAAGATAGTCAGAAAAGTCAGCTAGATCCAGGAAAGGCACAGGAGAACAGATGAGTTTTAAGAAGGGAGCGAAATTTAGGGTATGATTCTTCGAGACGGAGGGCAGTGGGTAGTGAGTTCCAGAGGGAAGGACCAAGGAAGAAAAATGCCGATTTGCGGGTGGATTGGAGATGTGCACGGGAAGGGGCGGGAAGGTGAAGGCGGTTAACATGGATGGACCGTAGGCTTCGAGAGGGGACATGGTAAGTGAGCAAATCAGAAAGGTATTGGGGTCTGTGAAGGTAAATGGCACGATGAACCAGAGTAAGGATCTTGAAGGGAATCCGGAATTGTAATGGTAGCCAGTGAAGGTGTTGTAGGAGGGGAGTGATGTGATCACGGGGGGAAGCATGTAGAAGCATCCGGGCAGCCGTGTTTTGAATTAGCTGTAGTCGTTGTAACTGATATTGAGGAACACCAGCATAAATGGAATTGCAGAAGTCTAAACGAGTTATGATTAATGAAAGAAGAAGGGTGGTGAGTGCCTGGGGAGATAGAAAAGGTCGAATGGCACGAATCTGTCGAAGGCAGTAAAAGGAGCGTTGAGAAATAGACGAGATGTGGTCATGAAACGTGAGTGCACTATCAAGAATGACACCAAGATACCGAAGTTTTGGGACTATGAGAATAGGAGTACCCGAAAAAGTGGGAGTAAGAGACGGAGTGGGGGAACCGTGAGTGAACCAAATAGCAGCCGTCTTGGAGATGTTTAGAACCAGACAATTTGCAGATAGCCAGGAGGAGACCGAGGATAAACAGGCTTCCAGTGGAGTGATATCAGGATGGGATAAGGAGGTGTGGTGCAACAGAAGAATATCGTCAGCATAGTAGTAGCCCGAAATACCCGACTGCTGGACAAGAAGAGAGAGAGGGGCCAGAAAAAGATTAAACAGCAGTGGAGCCAAAATAGAGCCCTGAGGGACACCGCAAGTGAGGGGGAAGTGATCTGAGGTGGAAGTACCGAGAGTAACTGCAAATGAGCGAGAGAATAGAAAGGAATGAAACCAACGATAGATAACACCACGAATACCCGCATCCCGCAGTCGAGAGAGGAGAAGGGGGTGATCCACGAGATCGAAGGCGGCTGAGAGGTCAAGAGACACAGCGATGGTGATGTCGCCTCGATCTCGGGAAGTGTGTATTTCATTCAGAACCGCTGTGAGGGTGGTTTCCACACTATACCCAGAACGGAACCCAGATTGGCGGGGGTGCAGAAAGTGCGTAGAGTCCAAATGATGGGAGAGTTGTGAAAAGACGACTTTTTCCAGGAGCTTAGAGGCAAAAGGAAGATTGGACACTGGACGAAAGTTAGCGGGGATAGAGGGGTCAAGGGAGGATTGTTTCAAGAGAGGACGAATCAAGGCGTGCTTCCAGGGATCAGGGAAAATACCACAGGATAGACTAGTGTTCACAATAGTAAGAAGAGAGTGTAAGAGGGCAGGAGAAGGCTTAGTGAACCAAGAGGAGGGAATGGGATCCAAAGGACAGGTAGTCTTATGAGTTGTGGATAGCAGCTGGAGGAGTTCTGGCGAAGTGATGGGGGAAAATTGAGACCAAGTGTGAGAGAGAGAAGGGGACAGTGGAGGCGAGGAGGGCAAAGGTGGAGGCAGAGATTGGGGGCAAGAAGAAAGAGAAGAACGAAGACTTTAGACTTTAGAAGAGAAGAAAGAAGCCAAAGTGGATGGGTCGGGGGCTTGCGAAACAGAAGAAGAGTCATGTTTGGGAGGTGCCTGTAGTTGGGAGAGAGTATGTAGGGTGGCGAAGAGCTGACGTGGGCGGTTAGGAGCTGAGGCAATAGATGTGGAGTAAAAGGTGCATTTGGCCTGATGAATGCTTGAGCGGTAATGAGCGTGGGCAAGCTTAAAACGCTGATATGAAGCAGTATTTCGGGATTTCCGCCATGAGTGTTCAGCTCTCCTCAGCTGGGAGCGTAACAGGCGAAGACCTGGGTGAAACCAGGGGTGACAAAGAATACGATGAGGATTGCAGGGTCGGAGAGGAGCAACTTGATCCAAGGCGGAGGAAAGACCAGTTGACCAGAGTGTTACTTGAGAGGAAGGTGATAAGGACTGGAAATCTAATGGAGGGAGACGGTAAACCGTACAGAAATTGTGAAAGGAGGCAGAATTAAGCCGGCGAGAGAGACGAGTGGGTGAGGAAGGAGGAGGGGAGGTTGGGGGACTAGAAAAAAGGGAAAAAGCAATGCAGGCGTGATCAGACCACGGGACTACTTCCACCGTAAGAGACGAGATCTGAAAGGAAGAATTATGAGAAGAGATAACTAAGTCTGTGTGCCCAGCTACATGGGTGGGGGACACTACGTATTGCCGTAGGGAAAGGTCGTGGAGAAGAGTAGAGAAAGCAAGATCCCTAGCGGAGGTGGGAGAATCAAAGTGGACATTAAAGTCGCCAAGAATGAGCAGGTGAGGAAATTGGAGAGAGAGGTCAGAAACAGTGGAGAGGAGGGAATCCCAAGTGGAGGAGGAAGAAGGAGGATTATAGATGAGAAGGACTTGCAGAGCCGGCTGGCCAGCCAGCTGAAAAAGTAGGGCTTCTGGATGACGGAGGGAGGGAGAAGAGAGCTGGGACAGGGGGACCGAGGAACGGAATATGACTGCAACACCCCCCCCCCCCGACCGTGAGTTCCGGTGAAGGGAGAAGGCTTGATAGTTCGGGGGCAGGCAGCGCGCTAAGAGAGGGTCTTCACCCTCCTTCAGCCAGGTCTCGACTAGGAAAAGAGCGTCGAGGCCTTCACGCTCGATGAGGTCATAGATGAGAATGGTTTTTGATCGAAGAGAACGACAATTGAGCAAACCTAAACGAAGGGATCGGGCAGGTACCAGAATTGGGGATGGTAATGGGGGCATATGAATCAGTGTGGGGATTGGGGAAGAAGGCAGAGGTGGACTGATGAACGAAGGAGATGGCGGCACCAGGGCATATGGAAGCAAGGTAACCCGAGACAGTACGCGAGGTCGGGGGGGGGGGGCTAGGAAAGGCGTTACAGACCGGAGGCCCCAAATCACTGGAATGGCGGACATGAGAAATATGCAGAGCAAAACGAAATAAGATAGCCAGGAGCGCCGAGGCAATGGCCGAGGCGCGAACACCGCGAAGGCCCTTTTGGGGGAACAGGCAAACGCCAATGTATTATTTTGGGCGTGACGGATAGGGAAAGCCAAGGAAAGAAGTGTGCAGATGCCGAAGGTCAGTGGAGAGACAAAACAGGGCAGCCAAGAGGGAGAAAAGTCGCCCGCGTCGTCGCCCCCAAGGAGCTCGCCCAAGGAGCACGTCCTGCTCCTTGGGCGCGCGCCGCCACGGCGCGAGACGCCACAGGCAGCGTCTTTAAATAATGGCCTGCTTGGCGCGTGTGCGCAGCTGTAGTGGATACAACTGCCCAGCCTTCGGGACACAACTGAGGAAGGTAACAGCAGGTACTATAAAAGAAATAGAAGAAAGTGAGCCTATAAGAAAGACAAAGAAGGTCAGCAAGGATAGGTATAGGACAGAGCAGAGCAATAAGAGCAGGACAAGAACAATAAGGGCGGGACAAGCAAACACGTCAGAGCAAAGTATAGCAGTAGGGGCGGGACAGTAAAATAGAATAATAAAACCACAGGGTAAAAACAATATCACAATAGATACAGAGATAAAATCCAAATCATAGAGAACAACTTGAAAAACACAAGTCCAAATAAAAACCAGCTCACAGCGTACTTTGTCGCACAGTAGTAGAAAAGTGAGCAGCACGAGCAGGCAGCGTCTTTAAATAATGGCCTGCTTGGCGCGCGTGCGCAGCTGTAGTGGATACAACTGCCCAGCCTTCGGGACACAACTGAGGAAGGTAACAGCAGGTATTTGTCGCACAGTAGTAGAAAAGTGAGCAGCACGAGCAGGCAACGTCTTTAAATAATGGCCTGCTTGGCGCGCGTGCGCAGCTGTAGTGGATACAACTGCCCAGCCTTCGGGACACAACTGAGGAAGGTAACAGCAGGTATTTGTCGCACAGTAGTAGAAAAGTGAGCAGCACGAGCAGGCAGCGTCTTTAAATAATGGCCTGCTTGGCGCGCGTGCGCAGCTGTAGTGGATACAACTGCCCAGCCTTCGGGACACAACTGAGGAAGGTAACAAACTGAGCATCCTAGGGGATAGACCCTAAAGTTACTGATTGGGTTAGAAATTGGTTGAGTGGGAGGAAACAAAGGGTACAGGTAAATGGAGCTCACTCTGAGAAGGAGGTTAGCGGTGGTGTGCCACAGGGATGTGTCCTTGGTATGATTCTTTTTAACATTTTGTTAGTGATATTGTGGAAGGGCTGTCGGGTAAGGTTTGCGAATGATGCCAAAATCTCCTGCCTGGGCGTTTACTCTATTGCAGTAGATAACATGAGGAGGGATCTAGCTAAGCTTGAAGAATAGTCTAGAATTTGGTAGCTGAGATTTAATGCTAAATAATGCAAGGTCATGCATGTGGGATGTGAAAATCCAAGGGAGTGGTACAATGTAGGGGGTGAAGTACTTCTGTCCACAAAAGAAGAGCAGGACCTGGGCGTAATTGTGTCTGACAATCTTAAAGTAGCTAAACGGATAGAAAAGGCGACTGAAAACTAGAAGGATGATTGAGTGCATAAGGAGAGGAATGGTCAGCAAAAAGGAGATGATAGTGCCTCTGTATAAGTCTTTGGTGTGACCTCATTTGGATTATTGTGTGCAATTCTGAAGACCGCACCTTCAGAAGTATGCAAACTGGTTGGAGTCAGTGCATAGGGTGACTACTAAAATGGTTAGTGGTCTTTGTTATAAAGCATATGAAGACAGACTTAAGGATCTTAATATATATACTTTAGAGGAAAGGTGGGATAGAGGAGATATGGTAGAGGTGTTTAAATACTTCTGTAGCATAAATAGAAACATAGAAACATGATAGAAAAAGACCACATGGCCTCTCTAGTCTGTCCTTCCATATCAACAACTACAACAGTCCACTTTTTACCTTTAGAGATCCTCTGTGTTGGTCCCATGCTTTTTTGAATTCAGTTATTGTCCTCATCTCTTTCGATTGAAGGTAAGCTCTGCTACAAGGGGACATAGGATGAGCATTTAAGGGGATAGACTCAGGAGTAATATGCAGAAATATTTCTATCTCCAGGAACAAGCAGGAATGTAGTCCTCACATATGGGTATCGTCGGTACTGATGGAGCCTGCGTGGGAACGCTCCCCAGCATCCAATAGGAACGCTTTTGGGGGCATCCCTCAGCACATGTGTGCTGCCTTCCCGCCTTTCCAACTGTCCCTCTTCAGTTCTTTGTTTTCTGCGGAGCCAACAGGACATATTCCCTGTCACTGCAGAAAATTCCGTCTTTAAAATTCTTTCTTGTGGTTGCGTTTGCCTACCGCACGATGCCTACAGGTACCGCCGGTTCTTTTCTTTTTCTTTTCATAAAAAAAACCACCTTAAACTTACTTTCTTTTCAGAAACTTTCCTTTTTGGTGCTAGGCGCCATTTTGGGCATTAGGTCCCATTTTTCCTAAATCATGGAAAAGCCAACTAGTGGTTTTAAAAAATGTACTAAGTGTGGCGGTACCATTTCCGTCACTGACACCCATGATTGGTGTCTAAAATGTTTAGGACCTGATCATTCTCCAACTGAATGTCTCTCCTGCATGGGGATGACCAAAAGAGGAAGACAGAACCGGGCCGCAAAGCTCGGTACCCTCTTTCCTTCAGATGCCAGATCCGTTGCATCAACATCGTCAAGGGCTGCTTCTTCCTCCCATGGATCTCAGGTAACTAAACACAAAATCCGGTCCCAAAGGGTAGCTCTCCTGCTAAGCATCGAGAGGCCATTGGCATTGCCCTTGAGGAATCCACACTGGCAAAACAGCCACGGTGGGAGGCTTCGGCTTCCAAAGCATCGATGGGGCTTCAGGATGTTCTCGAGGCCTCAACCTCACAAGAACTACCTGTGCCATGCTCAGGGGTTCCGGCCATTCTTACCAGTACCGACACCCAGGCATCAGCAGCCTCGATAGATCAGAAGTTTCTTGCTATCGAACGCAGTATCGCAGCTCTTCTTTCAGCTGCGGTACCAGTGGTCCCAAGGGCACCGGTGCTGACATCGACACCGATGCTGGTACAGACACTGGTACCGACGGTACCGACCCCGGTGGGAACTCTTCCCATGCCACCTCTGGCTGGAGTGGATAAAGTGGTACCGGGTCACTTCGGTACTGACTTCGATCGATCGGTACCGGGATCGTGCTTTACAAGAGCATCGGGGTCAGGAATACTTTGATTCCTCCGATTCTGAAGACTCTGACAATTCTGCTGTCACTAGAGGGTTTTTCCTAGAAGATCCCTCTTCTCCCCAACGCAGAATGTCACCTCCAGAGGACTTGTCATTTCAGGATTTCATCCGTGATATGGCCAAAGGTCTATCAATCACAGTAGCTCCTGAAGAGGAACCCAGAGCAAAGGAATTGGAAATCCTCCAATATCCTAAAGCTCCTAAGAAAGCAGCTACTCTGCCTATCCATGAAATTCTGCATAGCTTGATGCTCAGAATGTGGGGGACACCTCTGACTACTTCTCCCCACTCTAGGAGACTTGATACTATGCATTGAGTTCCACCATGTCCTGGATTTCAGAAAACTCAGCTGCCACACCATTCAGTGGTAGTGAAATCAGCCATGCGTAGGATGAAAAGTGCAAAGAGGCATGCATCCAACCCTCCAGGTCGTGAATGCAGGACTCTGGATGCTTTTGGACATAGAACTTTTCAAGCTTCCATGCTTTCAGCTAGGATCAGTTCATATATCCTATATATGGGAATGTTCCTTAAGGAAGTCACAGGAGACTTGGAACTTATGAGCCCATTTCTCCCAGATGATAAGAGAGACAAGATTTTCTTGCTCTAGTTGAGTATGCTCAAGATGTCTCCAAGTTTGTCAATCGTGCAGCCTTTGACTGCTTCGAATGCATCAGCAGAACTTCTGCTATTGCCGTTGGCGCACAACAAATTGCCTGGCAACAGGCATCAGACTTGGAGACTTGGGTACAGGACAAGTTAGGCAACATTCCTTGCATGGGGGAGAATCTCTTCGGCAAGAACTGGCAGGAAAAGGCTAACGAGTTGGATGCTGACGACTCTACCTTAGATTGTGAAAGTCTACAGCTGCTCCGGCCAAAAGGAAGCCTTATGGAAAAACCCTCTCTTTTTAGCAAAAAGATGAAGTTTTATCCTTCCTATACCCAGCAGAGTCAGACTCCAGGTCAGGTTGCCCAAAAGGAACAAACTAGACAGCAAAAGAAACCAAAAGGCCCGAGAGCCCAACCAGCTCTCCAGGTTCAGCCCCCTCAAGGGCTTTGACTCCTTCCTAGAGAGCTTTGCCTTCCTGCCTCTAAGGGGTCCCTAACCCCCCAATATTCTGGGCAGGTTATGCCACTTTGTCAACAGATGGCATCAGATAACAGAAGATTGGACTTTGTCCATTGTAGGACAGGGGTACAAACGTCATTTTCACAGCATACCCCCTCCAACAATTCTAAAGCAATTAGATTCACAAACCTCTGCAGATAATCTGCTAGATCACCAGGTCTCCACACTTCTTGCCCAAGGAGCAATAGAAGAAGTACCCATTTTCAACAAGGAACAGGGTTCTACTCCCCCTATTTTCTTATTCCAAAGAAAACAGGAGGCCACAGACCCATTCTAGACCTCAGAGAATTGAACAAATATCTGTTTCGAGAGAAATTCAAAATGATTTCTCTAGGAACTCTTCTGCCATACCTTCAAAGCCAGGACTGGCTTTGCTCTCTAGACTTAACTATGCATACACTCACATTCTCATCCATCCAGATCACAGGAACTTTTTATGTTTACTTTTCAGGGGAAGACATTTCCAGTACAGGGTTCTTCCTTTTGGTCTGGCTTCAGCACCAAGGGTGTTCACGAAATGCATGGCAGTAGTAGCCGCATTTCTACGAACCCTGGGGATTTTTTTGTCTTCCCTTACTTAGACGACTGGCTCATTCGAGCCTCCACAGTTGCAGAGGCCAGCACTGCACTGTCCCGTACAATGCGAATCCTCCAGTACTTGGGATTGGAAATAAACTTCCCGAAGTCTCAACTAGTTCCTTCCCAATGCCTAGAATTCATAGGCAAGGGCTTTCCTTCCACAAGCCTGCTGTCTTCGCATTATGCAGCTAGCTTCCCAAGCAGCAGGCAAATCCTCCCTCACGGCTCAAACTACTGCAGTTACTGGGACACATGGCATCCACAGTTCATGTAGTCCCATATGCTCGCCTCCACATGTGAGCAGCTCAGTGGACCCTCTCCACACAGTGAACACAGGCCACGGGTCATTTGTCGGACAAAATAACAATCTCTCAACGACTAATTTTGTTCCTCCAATGGTGGCAATCACTAGAAAATCTGACAGTAGGGTCTCCTTTCCATCAACCCCTCTTTCAGGCCACCCTAACAGATGCATCACAGGTGGGTTGGGGAGCACACCTGAATCATCTCTCTAGCCATGGCACCTGGACTCCACAGGAGGTAGGTTTACAAATAGACCTCCTGGCATTAAGAGCAATTTATTTAGCTCTTCGAGTGTTCCACGCCCAGCTCAGCTACAAGACGGTCCTAGTCCAGACGGACAATCAGGTAGCCATGTTCTATGTGAATAAGCAGGGTGGAACGGAGACTGTTGTTATGCAATGAAGCTTTATGACTGTGGGCCCTCGCCAGAGAGCATAAAATTCACCTTCTAGTGGTATATCTTCCAGGCATTCAAAACCTTTGGGCAGACAAACTCAGTTGAGTGTTGCTACCTCATGAGTGGTCACTCCACCTAGACCAGGTGGCGAAGATATTTCATCTCTGGGGCACTCCAGACATAGACCTCTTTGCAAGTCCACTGAATGCCAAACTTCCCCGGTTCTGTTCCAGGATTCTGGCAACAACTGTCAGGCAAGGGATGCCTTTCTCCTTCACTGGGGTCAGGACTTCCTTTATGCCTTCCCACCCATTCCCCTCATCCCCAAAACACTCTTCAAGCTTCAGAGAGATAGGGGTCGCATGATCCTCGTAGCACCATGATGGCCATGCCAAACGTGGCATTCCCTGCTTCTGCATCTCTCTCAAGCGGCACCTCTAGAGTTAGGGCATACTCCAGATCTCCTTTCCCAGGAGAACGGGACGCTATGGCACCCGAATCCCCAGTCCCTGCACCTCACGGCCTGGTTGCTGAAGGCTTAGACCTCCAGGATTTCAACCTGTCCCAGCAGGTAAAAGATATCCTTCAGGCTTCTAGGAAACTTTCCACAAGAAGATCTTATGCCTTCAAGTGGAAACGTTTTATTATATGGTGCTCCAAGAGGGGATTAAACCCCCTGGTCATACCCTTAGAATCGATACTAGAGTATCTCCTTCACTTATCGAATTCTGGGTTAAAGACCAATTCGGTAAGAGTCCATCTTAGTGCAATTGCAGCTTCTTATAAGCCTCTGAATGGACAACCAATTTCCTCTCATCCACTCCTATCAAGATTTATGAGAGGCCTTTTATTAAATAAAACTCCCATTAAGCCACCACCGGTGGCATGGGATCTAAATTTAGTTCTTGGGCAGCTCATGAAGCTGCCTTTTGAGCCTTTAGCCACTGCAGCCCTTAGGATTTTGACCTGGAAGGTCATCTTCCTAATTGCAATCACCTCTGCCCATCGCATCAGTGAATTGCAAGCTTTAGTGGCTGATCCTCCTTATACTAGGTTTCATCATGATAAGGTCGTTCTTTAAACTCACCCACATTTTATGCCAAAGGTGGTTTCACCTTTTCATTTAAATCAATTTACCTTCCTGTATTCTTTCCAAGGCCTCACGCCTCTAATGTAGAAAGAAACCTTCATACTTTGGATTGTAAAAGGGCCTTGGCCTTTTACATGCAAAGAACACAGCAACATCAAAAGTCCTCATAACATTTTATAGCTTTTGACCCTAGTCATTTGGGACTTCCAGTCTCCAAAAGAACTATCTCCAGGAACAAGCAGGAATGAGTCTTCACATATGTTACATCGGAACCGACGGAGCCTGCGCATATCCTCACTTGGTGTATTTTTTCTGTGAGGCCTCTAGGCCTTCTCAGGTTCTCCCTCATGGAAAAACCAGCATCTGGTTTTAAAAAATGCACCAAGTGTACCAGTACTATTTCAGTCATAGATACTGTGATAAGGAAGCTTATCATAGCTCAGGAAGGAGCTATAGAAAAGGTGATATGACTCTGAATAAGCAACCTGTCAGTTCTGGTAGAAATAAGAAAACAGAATTTTCCCATAAAAGACTACCAGTCCCAGAATGCACCAGGTTTCCAACAGCCATTAGAGGAGCTGAAGTGGGGAAACGTGTGTTCAATCAGGAGGGCTATGAGGTAATCCCTAAGCACTCATCTCAAAGGGCAGGGCCTGATTCAGCACAGCTGTGCTGTATTAGGGAGGAGCACTCATCTAAGCAGAATAAAGGTAGAGTTTATTCTACAGAGAATTTATCCTTATCCTGAGAATCAGCTTGAGCTTGATCATCAGTTTCATCTGAAAGATCATCAGAAGCAGAAGCCAAACCGGACGGACAGAGAGGGAAAGAAACCCTTTGGAAGAAGGAAGAGAAAAGCCTTTGAGAGGTCTAGAAGAGTCCAGAGCAGTACGTATACTGGGAGGCATTTCAAGGGCCAGCATACACCATTGGACTGGGGAAAGCCAGAGGAATGGTGCTGCAGAGCTAGGAATCTCCAGACGCTACCTGTGAGGGAGACGGCTGCACGTGGAAGGGACCCTAAGACCCGTGCCAGAAGGTATGTGAAGAGAGATCCAGTGTCCAGGGATCTGGATTGGAAGGCTGGACATAAGAACTGGACTACATACTGGCCAGGCTATTTAGAGAGGAACTCTAACAGCAATGGAAGCTCAGGTATGAACACTGATCTATGCCCTAGCTATAACCTTGAAAGACAGCAGGGAAACAAGTATTCTCCTGAAAGTGCTCCATTGGGACATTCATCTGTGCCAATCCATGATATTGAACCCATGCTTGTTGAAGAAGGGGGCATGATAGCAGATGAAGAATCTGTTTACATGGACTGCTCTCTGTCTAAACTCCTTTGGTGATTTTCTGTTATAAAGTACAGTAACCATCACAAAGAAATACAAACTTGTTCTTTAATCTACTCAGAAAAGCTCCTGTGTAGGATTTCTGGCCACGCTGTAGAAAGCAAGTCAGCTAAGGGGTTTCAGCTGGATAACTGCTAGCAATTGAGCCTTACCTAATTGCTTGTGAGCTAGGAGAGAATCACTTCTGAATCTATGTGGGAAGTTATCAGAAGTTAACCTGAAAAGAACAGTTTTTTTCTTGCTTTGTGGCTTTTGGTTTGCTGTTTGATATATGCTAAGAAAACATTAGCTAATGCCTGACAAGTTTGAATGTTTTCCTGATTTTGATTTTGTTTTTCCAAGTTAAACACTGGAAGCAAGTAACCTGATTTATGTGCTACCAAGCATATCTGTGTTGGGAGAAATAACCCCATAAATAAATATCTTATTGGCTTTACCCAAAAGCACAACTAATTATTGTGAGCAGCTGTGTCTGGTGTGAATGAACTGCATTGCCCACAATCCCTTGCAAATCATATAGATATATGCACTTGCCAAGACTGTGAAGATTCTCACCCAGGCAGCCGTCTGACAAAACCCATGAGTGGTATCTTAAATGTTTGGGGCCTGACCATTCCATTCCGGATTGTCCCTCCTGCTCTCTGATGTCCAAACGGGGCTTACAGAACAGAGCAGCTAAGTTTCATATGCTGTTTTCTACCGATACTCCAGCATCAACATCCTCCAGGTCTTCTTCTCCTGATGGATCTCAGGTAACCAAACATTTTTCAGGCAGGTCCTCAAAAGGCAAATCTCCCTCTAAGCAGCGAGAGGCCCTTGCATTTGACCCTGAGGACCCTGCCCCAGCCAAACAACCCCGGCGGGAAGCTCCGGCTTCCAAAGCTGCTCCTATGGGGTTACAGGTAGACATCGAAGGCACGGCCTCGACCGATCTCCTGTTAGACTGCTCTGGGGTACCGGCTAACACCGGTACCGACATCCAGGCAGTTGTGGCGACTATGGGTACTACGGTACAATCCATGCAGCAGGCCTTACTGGCTTTCATTAACGCTGCAACGCCCTCGGTACCGCGACAATCGGTTCCGATTCCGGTACCGCAACCGATACCGGTACCCAGAGCATCTACTTCCAGTAGTATGCCGGTTCCGGTCTCCGGTTCCGGAGATTTTCTCGATACCGCTCCGATTCCCGGTATGCCCGAAGTCGTTAACGGTCGGTACGCGTATCGATCTCTGGAAGCAAATAGGCGATACTTTGAATCCTCTGAAGATTCTGATACATCAGATGATTCTGCTGATGTCTCTTTTACTCTTCCTGAGGAGCCCTCTTCTCCAAAAAGGAGAATGTCTCCTCCAGAGGATTTGTCCTTTCAAGACTTCATTATTGAAGTAGCTAAAGGACTTTCCATATCTGTAACCTCTGAAAAGGAACCTAGAGCAAAAAAATTGGATATTTAGGATACTCTAAGGTTCCCAAAGAGGCAGCCACCTTACCCATACATGAAATTCTTCAAGAACACATGATGGACTTGTGGGAGGCTCCTCTCACCCTATCTCCACATTCTCGACGTTTGGACACCATGTATCGGGTTCCTCCTTCTCCTGGTTTTCAAAAAACTCAGCTTCTTCACCACTCTATTGTGGTGAAGTCTGCTATGAAAAAGATAGAGTACCAAAAGGCAGTCTTCTACCCCTCCAGGAAGAGAATGTAGGACTCTGGATGCTTTTGGTAGAAAAATCTTCCAAGCTAGCATGCTTATTGCCAGAATCAATTCATACAGCCTCTATATGGGCATGTTTTTGAAAGAGATTGCATTAAAGATACGTCATTTTCACCCCTTTATCCCAGAGGATAAGAAGGAGGAGTTCCTTCTTTTGCTAAAGCAAACTCAAGATGTTTCAAAGTTATCCAACAGAGCAGCCTTTGACTCTTTTGAGGGGGCAAGCAGAGCCTCTGGCATTGCCATAGCTGCTCGCAGACTTGCTTGGCTCCAGGCCTCTGATTTGGAACCCTGGGTACAAGAAGGCTTGGGCAATCTGCCCTGTACAGGTGAAAAACTGTTTGGCAAGGAGTGGCAAATCAAAGCCACTCAAATGGATGCAGAGAATGCTGCTTTAGGTAGACTTTCTAAGTCTACCTCTACCCCTGCCAAGAAAAAACCTTTTAAGAAACCTTTCTATAAAAAGACCAGATTTTCCACAAATACTGGCCAGCAATCTTCCCAAGTTCGCTTTGCTCCTAAGCGTCAGCAAACTAAACAGGCCAGAACAAAGTCTACAGGGGCTGCTACAATCCAGCAGTCCCAACCCCCTCAGAGTTTTTGACTTGATTCTAGAGAACTTAACCTTTCTGGCTCTGCAACAACCAGAACCTCTCACCATTCCAGGAAGGTTAACTCATTTTGCTCCCAGATGGGAACAAATCACATCAGAACCGTGGACCCTCTCTATCATCAAAGAGGGCTACAAACTACATTTCTCCAGCCTTCCTCCCCATTCCATGGTGAGACAATTCAATTCGCCCCCTTCTCTCCTGTACCTGTTGGGCCAGGAGGTGACCACTCTTCTCACCCAAAAGGCAATAGAAGAGGTTCCTCTTCCTCAACAAGGGTCAGGTTTTTACTCCCCTTATTTTCTCATTCCCAAGAAAACAGGGGGGTACAGACCCATTCTGGATCTCAGAGAATTGAACAAATTCCTATACAAGGAGAAATTCAAGATGCTTTCTCTAGACACTCTCCTTCCATACCTACAGAGTCAGGACTGGCTTTGTTCTCTAGATCTCAAGGATGCGTACACACATATACTCATCCATCCATCCCACAGAAAATTCCTACGGTTTCTGTTCCAGGGAAAACATTTCCAATACAGAGTACTTCCCTTCGGTCTAGCCTCTGCTCCAAGGGTATTCACCAAATGCATGGCAATAGTAGCTGCATTTCTGCGCACTCTGGGAATCTTTGTCTTCCCATACCTGGACGACTGGTTCATCCGAGCTCCATCTCAGTCCGAGGCTCAAACTTCCCTGGACCACACCAGACGCATACTGCAGTATCTGGGACTTGTCATCAATCTGCCAAAGTCTCAACTCACCCCTACTCAGTCCCTAGAATTCATAGGGGCCTGGCTAGATACCACCACTGCAAGGGCCTATCTTCCTCAGGCCCGTTGCCACCGTCTACTGCACTTGGCCTCTCAAATTCAGTCCAGAAGCCACTTGACTGCCAGGGAGATGCTACAACTGCTAGGCCACATGGCATCCACAGTTCATGTGGTGCCTTATGCACGCCTACATATGAGAGCAGCTCAATGGACTTTGTCCACCCAGTGGACCCAAGCATCAGGAGCTCTCTCAGACCAAATAGCAACCTCAAAACGACTTTTTTGGTCTCTCCAATGGTGGATATCCACTCAAAATCTGTTGTTGGGGGCCCCCTTTCAACCTTAGTTACCCCAAGCAACTCTCACTACAGATGCCTCCCAAACAGGTTGGGGAGCTCATCTCCAAGACCTCTCCACTCAGGGCACTTGGTCTCCACAGGAGACCACCCTTCATATCAACCTTTTGGAGCTGCGAGCAATTTTCCTTGCTCTCAAGGTCTTTCATACCCTCCTCAACATGACAGTCCTTGTTCATACCGACAGTCAAGTAGCCATGTTCTACATAAACAAACAAGGAGGGACTGGCTCTGTCGCTTTGCAACGAAGCTCTAAAATTGTGGGCCTTCGCCAGAGAGCATCAAATCCATCTCCTGGCAGTGTACCTCCCAGGAATCCAAAACTCTTGGGCAGACAGACTCAGTCGAGTTCTGCTTCCACACGAATGGTCCCTGCACATGGATCAGGTACTCAGAATCTTTCAGAAATGGGGAACCCCGGACAATAGACCTGTTTGCAAGTCCGTTTAATTCCAAACTTCCCCGGTTCTGTTCCAGGATCCCGTGTCAGGGACATCAGGCCAAGGATGCCTTCCTCCTTCATTGGGGTCAGGCCTTCCTGTATGCCTTTCCACCCATTCCTTTGATTCCCAAGACTCTATTCAAACTTCAGAGGGATCAAGGATCTATGATCCTCATAGCTCCACGCTGGCCATGCCAAGTGTGGTACCCTCTACTTCTGCATCTCTCCCAGGCACCCTCCCTGGATCTAGGAGCTGCTCCAGACCTTCTGTCTCAAGAGGAGGGGACTTTGTGGCACCCAAACCCCAAGTCCCTTCACCTCAGAGCTTGGTTACTGAAGGCCTAGACCTTCAAGACTTCAATCTTTCTCAACAGGTGAAGGATGTCCTCCATGCATCTAGGAAACCTTCCACCAGGCGTTGTTATGCTTTTAAATGGAAAAGATTTTCAATTTGGTGTGCGAAAAAGGTCTTAACCCTCTAGCACTACCTTTGAATTCTTTACTCGAATATCTCCTGCATCTTCCCAATGCAGGACTTAAAACCAATTCTGTAAGGGTCCATTTGAGTGCTATTGCAGCATCTCTTCAGCCTATCAATGGACAACCTGTTTCCTCTCATCCTCTTATTGCGAGATTCATGAGAGGCCTAACCTTAACTAAACCTCCCATTCGATCTCCTCCGGTGGCATGGGACTTAAACGTGGTTCTTGGTCAGCTTATGAAGCCACCCTTTGAACCCTTAGCCACTACCTCCTTGAAATTTCTTTCCTGGAAAGTCATTTTCCTTATTGCAAACACTTCTGCTCGCCGCATCAGTGAACTGCAGGCTATAGTGGCTAATCCACCTTATACAAGGTTCCATCATGATAAGGTAGTCCTTAGGACAAATCCCCACTTTATGCCTAAAGTGGTCTCACCTTTTCATCTTAATCAAGAGGTATATCTACCTGTCTTTTTTCCAGCTCCTCATGGATCTAGTGCAGAAAGGAACCTACATACGTTAGATTGTAAAAGAGCTCTTGCCTTTTACATCCACAGGACACAGCAACATAGAAAGTCTTCTCAACTTTTTGTTACTTTTGATCCTTCTCATTTAGGACTTCCAGTCTCAAAAAGAACACTGTCCAATTGGATTGCTCAGTGTATTTCTTTTGCTTACCAGAGTAAGAACCTTTCTCTGGAAGGCCATGTCACAGCTCACAATGTGAGAGCCATGGCCACATCTATGGCTCATCTTCATTCTGTATCCATCAATCAGATCTGTCGAGCAGCCACTTGGGCCTCGGTTCATACCTTCACAGCCCATTACTGCTTGGACAAGGACTCCCGCCGGGATGCCTTGTTTGGTCAGGCTGTCCTCAGACACCTGTTCCATTCTTAAACAACTCCTGCCCACCTTCCCTGAATGGATGCCTGAGATCCATAGGGAGATGAGGAATTCTTGCAGGGGGATCTCCCTGGCTTCTTAGCTAGGGAGTCCCCATATGTGAGGACTCATTCCTGCTTGTTCCTGGAGATAGCACAGTTACTTACCTGTAACAGGTGATCTCTGGGAACAGCAGGAATTAGTCCTCACAACCCACCCACCTCCCCTAGGTGTTGTATCTCTCTCTCTCTCTCTCTTTCCTTTCCTCTCTCTATTGTCTCAGCTTTAAACTCGAACTGACGAGAGTTGGTCAGGAAGGCGGGAAGGCAGCGCGCATGTGCTGTGGGAGGCCCCAAAAGCTTCCTTTCTGGGAAGCTGGGGAGCTTTCCCACGCAGGCTCCGTCGGTACCTGCATATCCTTTACTTATGAGAGTAAGGGTCTTCCTCTTCAGGACCATGTCACAGCTCATAATGTGAGAGCCATGGCAGCTTCTATGGCTAATCTCCACTCTGTGTCTATCCATGACATTTGTCGAGCAGCCACTTGGGCTTCGGTACACACCTTCACAGCCCACTACTGCCTAGATAAAGCTTCCTGTCGGGATGTCTTCTTTGGCCAAGCTGTTCTTCAAAATCTCTTTCAAACCTAAACCAACTCCTACCCACCAACCCTGGTGGGATGCCAGAGATCCATGGGAGGAAGGATTCTCACCTTCGATGGTGGAACTTTCCTGGGGCTATTTCCCTGGCATTTTCAGCTAGGGAGTCCCCATATGTGAGGACTACATTCCTGCTTGTTCCTGGAGATAGCGTAGTTACTCACCTGTAACAGGTGATCTCCAGGAACAAGCAGGAATGAGTCTTCACATATGGGTACGTCGGTACCGACGGAGCCTGAGCGGGAACGCTTCCCAGCGTCCAAGCACAGAGCTTTTGGAAGCATCCCACCATGCCTGCGTGCTGCCTTCCCGTCTTTCCCAACTGCCTCTCCTCAGTTTTCGTTTTTCCGCGGAGCCGGCAGGACGATCTCCTGTCACCGCAGAAAAATTCTTCTTTTATTTCTTTACTTTTCTTGTGGTCGCGGCTGTCTTCCCGACTCCACCGGTACCGCCACTGTTCTCTTTTCTTGTAAAATTTTCCTTTTCAACAGGATATTTTTTTTTCCTTATAGTGTCCCACGGGGTCTTAGGCCTTTCAGGCCTCCCCTCTTTTTCCTTCATGGAACCGCCAGACACTTTCTCCAAGAAATGTTTAGACTGTGGCGGTACAACTTTATTGTTAGACCCTCGAAATCGGTGTCTAACCTGTTTGGGTCCTGACAACAGTTTCGTGAGAAGACGTCTTCAACATCGAGAATCCCTCGATACATGGTTGCCCTCTAATTTCGGGGCACCGTCTTCTTCTTCTTCCACTTTGAATCAGGTAACCCACAAACAGTCTGTTAAGACTAGCCAGTCCTCGAGTGGTAGGTCTCATGCACAGCATGTAGACAGCTCCGGCTCTGCCCTCGATGGCCTCCTGGCTTCAAAACCCCTGCGGGAGTCTTCAGTCTCCAAAGCGTGTAAGGGGTATCGGGTTGTTCCTGGGGCTCACCCCCCACAGAACATACCTGAACCGTGCACGGTGGTGGCATCTGCTTTGAGTGGTACCGATACCCCTGCATCGGCACTGGTGAGGGATGAATCACTCCTCACCAGGGATCGTCATCTGGCCTCCACGGTGCCTTCGGGACCGATGGATAAGTCCCAGATTGACTTTCCATTATCGGTTCCAACACCGATACTGCCACTGATGCCGGTACCCTCCAGATGTGCATCGACAGCCTCGCTTCCCTCGATGCCAAGTCTGGAATCGATCTCCAGTCTGGAGGATTGGGTACCGACTTGCCTTGGTACCGTCTCAGGGCGGTACCGAGGGATCGGTTCTGATGGCTCGGATCCGCAACTCTCGGTTCTCCTGAGACCGATTGAGTTGCCACGGGTAGACCTCCATTCACCGGTATCGGACACCTTACCGAGGTCGGTACCGATGTCTTCATTACCCTTACAGTCGGTGTCTTTCATACTTTGTTTCTCAGGCTCCTTGCCTTCGATGCCGAGTTTGGAATCCATTTCTAGTCTGGAAGACTGCGTACCAATAGATTTTGGTACTGACACAGATCGATACCGGTGGCTGGGTACTGAGGATAGCAGCCGGAGGTTTTCGGTTCCCTCGATACCAATTGAAGGGTCACCAATGACTACTCCGATATCTTTGTCGAGCCTGACTCCGACATCGGTACCGGTCTTGACTTCAGCACCGGTATCCACAGTAGCATCGTGGAAAACTCCTACCATGCTTTTTTCAACAGCATCGCTCCATTCTATACCAAGCTTGGAGTCTATACCTGGCATGGACAATGTGGTAAGGACGGTTGCTGTTTCTGACAACCAGTACCAGCAACCATTCCCTAAGCATTCCACACTGCACCCTGCAGGATCTTCTATTTCTATATATTTGGATAACTCTGTAGCTGCTCAGGCTAGTTCTTTAGATCTAACCTGTCCAAGGGAGATTCCTGTTGGGATCCCTCTTTTCAGAGTTTCCTCCTGGATATAGCAAGATCCCTTGCCATTCCTATTCCAGGACATGATCCTGCACTACGCTCTGTTTCTACCAATGCAAAGGACCACATAATGCTTCCTTTGCATCATTCCTTGGAGGATATCCTTCTAGGAATGTGGGAAACACCCTTAAGGGTACCCCCACCCCCCAGGGCAACTGATCTCTTATATCAGGTGCCCCCCTCTCCAGGGTTTCAAAAGACTCGACTTCCTCATCATTCCATAGTTGTGGAATCAGCAATGAGGCGGATAAAGAGTAACAAAAAGCACTCTTATCCGCCAGGTTGTGAGTCTAAGACACTAGATGCCTTTGGACGTCAAACTTTCCAAACATCTATGCTTTCTGCAAGAATTCTCTCATATATTTTCTATATGAGTCTTTCTCTTGAGGAGGTCACAAAGCAATTACATCTTTTCACTCCTTTCCTTCCAGTTTCCAGGAGTGCAGACTATTCCTCGCTGCTTAAGCATATCCAGAATATCTCTTGGTTTCTTTTTCGTGCTTCCCTAGACTCTTTTGAGTCTGTCAGCAGGACTTCTGCTATAGCTATAGGGGCATGACGTAGAGCCTGGCTCCAAGCTTCAGATTTGGCCAAGTGGGCACAACAACGACTGGGACATACTCCTTGCACTGGAGACAATCTTTTCAACAAGGAGTCTATACGTCAGGTTACTCAGTTATCCACTGATTTACCTGTTCTTAAGGGTTCTTCTACACCACCTTCTGTCCCAGTAGGTAGGAAATGTCCTACCAAACTTTCTTCCCACAGGAGAAGGTTTTATTCCTCACTTGCCCATCATACAGATGTTCCCCTACAGGGGAGGCATCGTCCTGGTCTGAAGACTCCAACCTCACCAGGCTCAGTAAACCCGGCCTCTGCAGGGTTTCTGATCAATCATCAGATGCTTGTGACCCTTGGGGTTAGAATCTACAGTTGCTTCTCAACAGAGGCAACCCATTGCTTCATTCTAACCCCTACGCATGGATCTCTTTCCAAAAGACATCCATTTTTTCTATGAGCTGTCAGAATGGTCATGCCTATAAGTCACAGGTTTCTCCTCTTCTCCTGCCAGAGAAAGAGGTCTGACCACTATCAAATGATAGTTCCTGTTCTAGCATGTTTTTTTTTCCTTTCTATAGACTTACTACTTGGTAAGTCTTCTTCTTCAGCTCTATTCTCTTCACCCTCTTACCATTGTAAGAGCAAACTACTTACTAGAGGGTTTTCTTCTTCAACCCCTCTAAGTTTCTCACTTTCCAGTGCGGAGTTTTCCTCCCTGAGTTTCCTCCCCTGTCTTGATTTTACTTTAAGGCAGTTTATCAGACATGTACAGAGTTTTCTAATCCTGTTCTGTCTGTTCTTTCTGTTTTTTTAATCAGTGATATTCTTTCTGTGCAGCTGCCTATGCAGGAGCCTTAATATTTGGTCCACTGCTTCTTGCCCACAAGCAACCAGATTTGTTCTTTCTATCTGGGTTTAGTAGTAGCTCCAAGTCAGTGTTTTTCCATCTATCTTGGAGATTATCCCACTACAAGCTTTCTGGGTTGCTCTACTATTTCTGCTATCTCCATTCCCCTGGATTTGGCAGCATAGTGGGCTGCGATACTGGCTCTAGTGGCCAGTCCCATCTCCTCTTTCTCCTGCATCATGCTCTCTGCACTTCTACAGAGAAGCTTTCCACTATGGGCCCTTGCTAGAGAGCAAGGGTTTTTTTTTCTCCAACAGCTATCTTAGATGGTTGGAAAAGGCTTTTCAGTCATGTCTCCCATGACTAGAAGGTTCTCCCTTCTTTTGCTATCTCCTTTTGCCGTAAAGGACATAGGTCTTCTCTTACCTAAGGGCTTAAGGAGTTGCCAATTCCCAATCGGAAATATGCTCTTTCTCCTTGCAGCTCGTCCTCATGGTAAGAATGCATGATACCTTTTGTCCTTCAGCAGGTCAACATGGTACCTCATCCTTTTCTGTTTTCTGTCTACTTACCATGCTAGAGTCTTCAACGACTCCGGACTTGCTGAATCTCCAGGAACAAGCAGGAATGAGTCCTCACATATGGGTACGTCGGTACCGACGGAGCCTGCACGGGAATGCTCCCCAGCTTCCCAGAAAGAAAGCTTTTGGGGCATCCCACAGCGCATGCGCGCTGCCTTCCCGCCTTTCCAACAACTCTCCTCAGTTTAAAGCTGAAGTATCTGTTACCCTTCCTGAGGAGCCTTCTTCTCCAAAAAGGAGAATGTCTCCTCCAGAGGATTTGTCCTTTCAAGACTTCATAATAGAAGTAGCTAAAGGACTATCTATTTCAGTAACCTCTGAAAAAGAACCTAGAACAAATAAATTAGATATTTTGGGATACTCTAAGGTTCCCAGAGAGGCAGTCACCTTGCCAATTCATGAAATTCTTCAAGAACATTTGATTGAATTGTGGGAGACTCCTCTCACCCTTTCTCCTCATTCTCGTAGATTGGACACTATGTACCGTGTCCCTCCTTCTCCTGGATTTCAAAAAACTCTGCTTCCTCACCACTCCATTGTGGTGCAGTCAGCTATGAAGAGGATAAAGAGTACCAAAAGACACTCTTCTACTCCTCCAGGAAGAGAATGCAGGACCTTGGATGCTTTAGGTAGGAAAATCTTCCAAGCTAGCATGCTTATTGCCAGAATCAATTCATACAGCCTTTATATGGGTATGTTTCTGAAGGAGGTTGCAGAAAAGCTGCACAACTTTCTTCCTTTTATTCCAGAGGACAAAAGGGATGAGTTCCTTCTTTGGCTTAAGCATACTCAAGACATTTCAAAGTTTTCCAACAGGGCAGCCTTTGATTCTTTTGAAGGTGCCAGCAGAGCCTCAGGCATTGCCATAGCTGCTCGTAGAATTGCTTGGCTCCAGGCTTCTGATCTAGAACCCTGGGTTCAAGATGGTTTAGGAAATCTGCCCTGTACAGGTGAAAATCTATTTGGCAAAGAGTGGCAAATTAAAACCACTCAAATGGATGCAGAAAATGCTGCTCTGGATAGACTTTCTAAGTCTACCTCCACTCCGGCCAAGAAAAAATCTTTTAAGTCTTTTTACAAGAAGGGCAGATTTCCTTCCACTTCTGGTCAACAGTCTTCTACGGGTCGCTTTGCTACTAAGCGTCAGCAACCTAAACAAGCCAGGCCTAAACCTGCAGGGGCTGCTGCAACCCAGCAATCCCAAGCCCCTCAGGGTTTTTGACTTGATACTAGAGAACTTAACCTTTCTGGCTCTACAACAGCCAGAACCTCTCACCATTCCATGAAGGTTAGCTCATTTTGCTCCCAGATGGGAGCAAATCACATCAGAGCAGTGGACCCTCTCCATCATCAGAGAGGGCTACAAACTTCATTTCTCAGACCTTCCACCCTACACCATGGTGGACATTTCAATTCTCCCACATCTCTCCTCGACCTTCTGGATCAGGAGGTAACCACCCTTCTGGCCCAGAGGGCCATAGAAGAAGTTCCTCTTCTTCAACAGGGGTCAGGGTTTTACTCCCCCTACTTTCTCATTCCAAAGAAAACAGGAGGATACAGACCCATTCTGGATCTCAGAGAATTGAAGAAATTTCTATGCAAGGAGAAGTTCAAGATGCTTTCTTTAGGCACTCTCCTTCCATACTTATAGAGTCAGGATTGGCTTTGTTCTCTAGATCTCAAGGAAGCGTACACTCATATACTCATCCATCCATCCCACAGAAAATTCCTACGTTTTCTGTTCCAGGGCAAACATTACCAATACAGAGTGCTTCCTTTCGGTCTAGCCTCTGCTCCAAGAGTGTTCACCAAATGCATGGCAATAATCGCTGCATTTCTACGCACTCTGGGAATATTTGTCTTCCCCTACCTGGACGAATGGCTCATCCGAGCTCCATCTCAGTCAGAAGCCCAAATTTCCCTGGACCGCACCAGGTGCATTCTGCAGTATCTGGGGCTTGTGGTAAACCTCCCAAAGTCTCAGCTCACCCCTACTCAGTCCCTAGAATTCATAGGGGCCTGGTTGGACACCACTACTGCAAGAGCCTATTTTCCCCAGGCTCGTTGCCAACGTCTAGTGCAGTTAGCCTCCCAGATTCAGTCAAAGAGCCACTTAACTGCCCGGGAGATGCTACAACTACTAGGCCACATGGCTTCCACAGTATATGTGGTGCCCTATGCTCGCCTACACATGAGAGCAGCTCAATGGACTTTGTCCACCCAGTGGACTCAAGCTTCAGGAGCTCTCTCAGACCAAATAGCAAACTCCAAACGTCTCTTTTGGTCTCTCCAATGGTGGAAGTCCACTCAAAATCTGTTGCTGGGGTCCCCCTTCCAACCTTTGTTGCCCCAAGCAATACTCACAACAGATGCCTCCCAAACAGGTTGGGGAGCTCATCTACAGGACCTCTCCACCCAAGGCACTTGGTCCCCACAGGAGACCTCTCTTCATATCAACCTCTTGGAACTTCGAGCAGTGTTCCTAGCTCTCAAGGTCTTTCATACCCTCCTCAGCTGCCAGATGGTCCTCATTCAAACGGACAATCGGGTAGCCATGTTTTACATAAACAAGCAAGGAGGAACTGGCACTCTGTCGCTTTGCAACGAAGCTCTAAGATTATGGGCCTTCGCCAGAGAGCATCAAATCCATCTCCTGGCAGTATACCTCCCAGGAATTCAAAACTCTTGGGCAGACAGACTCAGTCGAGTTCTGCTTCCACACGAATGGTCCCTGCACATGGATCAGGTACTCAGAATCTTCCAGGAATGGGGAAACCCGGACATAGACCTATTTGCAAGTCCGTGGAATGCCAAACGTCCCCGGTTCTGTTCCAGAATTCCGTGTCAGGGAGTTCAGGCCAAGGATGCCTTCCTCCTTCATTGGGGTCAGGACTTCCTCTATGCCTTTACACCCATTCCTTTGATTCCCAAGACTCTGTTCAAACTTCAGAGGGATCAAGGATCTATGATCCTCATAGCTCCACGCTGGCCACGCCAAGTGTGGTACCCTCTACTTTTGCATCTCTCCCAAGCCCCCTCCCTGGACTTGGGAGCTTCTCCAGACCTTCTGTCTCACGAGGTGGGGACTTTGTGGCATCGAAACCCCAAGTCCCTTCACCTCAGAGCTTGGTTACTGAAGGCCTAGAACTTCAAGACTTCAGTCTTTCGCAGCAAGTGAAGGATATCCTCCATGCTTCAAGGAAACCTTCCACTAGGCGTTCCTATGCTTTTAAATGGAAAAGATTTTCCATTTGGTGTGCTCAAAAGGGTCTTGACCCTCTGGCACTTCCTGTGAATTCTCTATTAGAATATCTCCTGCATCTTTCCAATGCAGGACTTAAGACGAATTCAGTAAGGGTCCATTTAAGTGCTATTGCAGCATCCCTTAAGCCTATCAATGGACAACCTGTTTCCTCTCATCCTCTTATTGCAAGATTTATGAGAGGCCTAACTTTAACTAAACCTCCCATTCGACCCCCTCTGGTGGCATGGGACTTAAACTTGGTTCTTGGTCAGCTTATGAAGCCACCTTTTGAACCCTTAGCCACTACCTCCTTGAAATTTCTTTCCTGGAAGGTTATTTTCCTTATTGCAGTCACTTCGGCTCGCCGCATCAGTGAACTGCAGGCCTTAGTGGCTAAACCACCTTATACAAGGTTCCATCATGATAAGGTAGTCCTTAGGACAAATCCTCACTTTATGCCTAAAGTGGTCTCACCTTTTCATCTTAATCAAGAGGTATATTTACCTGTCTTTTTTCCAGCTACTCATGCATCCAGTGCAGAGAGGAACCTTCATACTCTAGATTGTAAAAGAGCTCTTGCTTTTTACTTACACAGGACACAGCAACATAGAAAGTCTTCCCAGCTTTTTGTTGCTTTTGATCCTTCTCATTTAGGACTTCCAGTCTCTAAAAGAACACTGTCCAATTGGATTGCTCAGTGTATTTCTTTTGCTTACCAGAGTAAGAACCTTTCTCTGGAGGG
This sequence comes from Ichthyophis bannanicus, assembly GCA_033557465.1. Classification (NCBI taxonomy): domain Eukaryota; kingdom Metazoa; phylum Chordata; class Amphibia; order Gymnophiona; family Ichthyophiidae; genus Ichthyophis; species Ichthyophis bannanicus. Next base: position 579,774,896 of record CM066034.1, on the reverse strand, counting down.
CCATGTCACAGCTCACAATGTGAGAGCCATGGCCGCCTCTATGGCTCATCTTCATTCTGTGTCCATCGACCAGATCTGTCGAGCAGCCACCTGGGCCTCGGTTCATACCTTCACAGCCCATTACTGTTTGGACAAGGACTCCCGCCGGGATGCCTTCTTTGGTCAGGCTGTCCTCAAACACCTGTTCCATTCTTGAACAACTCCTGCCCGCCTTCCCTTAATGGATGCCTGAGATCCATAGGAAGACGAGGAACCCTTCAGGGTCTCATATCCTTGGGGATCTCCCAGGCATCTCAGCTAGGGAGTCCCCATATGTGAGGACTCATTCCTGCTTGTTCCTGGAGATAGCACAGCTACTTACCTGTAACAGGTGATCTCTGGGAACAGCAGGAATTAGTCCTCACAACCCTCCCACCTCCCCTAGGAGTTGTATCTCTCTCTCTTTCCTTTCCTCTCTCTCTCTATTGTCTCAGCTTTAAACTCGAACTGAGGAGAGTTGGTAGGAAAGGCGGGAAGGCAGCGCGCATGCGCTGTGGGATGCCCCAAAAGCTTTCTGGGAAGCTGGGGAGCATTACCGTGCAGGCTCCGTCGGTACCGATGTACCCATATGTGAGGACTAATTCCTGCTGTTCCCAGAGATCACCTGTTACAGGTAAGTAACTGTGCTTTATAGATGGATATTATCCTCTATTTTTCATATAACCATCCTGGTTTTTTTCACTAGCTAGCAACCTTACGGATCATAACCAGGTGGAATAGATTCTCTATATATCTTCTCAAGTAGGTTGCACCTTCTTGTTTTAGATGAATCTTTCCTCTCCACATGTCCTATGTGAATACCATGTTGTAGGCATATATCTGTCTGTTTAATTACAGACACCCATATTTAGGCCTACATATTCAGATTTATCTTTGTGTGTATTTTATGCCTTTCCATATCTCACTATAGATATATTCTAATATGTCTATTCATATATCTATATATAGGTATATGTATCTGTCAAGATATTCCATTATAGATATGTCTCCACATACTTATCTATCTCACTGTCTATGTTCATATAGCTTCTGTTTCTCACAAAAGAGTTTTTTTCTCATACCTCTGCTATTCAGCAGGTTTGGGTTTCTACACACACAACCACTCCTGTGGTACTCAACAATTTTTATACCATAACCTAACGGTTTAGGTACCTCTGAAGCTCTCCATATCTAGTATCTCTCCTAGCTTACCCCAGTTAGGAGAGATATTGTGGATCTTCAGTTCATCACAGGCTTAACGCCTCAGGCATTTGTCCTCTTTCTGGGATACAAGGGATTCTTATACCCTTTCTCCCCACAAGGACTGTACCTGTTTGTCCAAATCGGTTAGCCTTTCTCTTTTTGCTCCCAAGAGTGAGTACTCTGCTGCCAAAAGAGTTTGGTTTTTACCATACAGCTTTTCGCTGAAGGCCCACCGTTTTTGTACTACCCCAGTTTCCCCTACTAGGGGTGCCTGTTGCCTTTCAGGATTTTGACCTCCTCTGTTTTTCTACAGGTTTATTACCTCCACTTTACAGTGAGGTCTCCTTTACGGTTCCTCTACTGGGTCCCCAGTAGATCCATGAACCTCCATACTTCTATGCAATCCTGTTAGCGGAGGTCCATATTGCAGTATTTTTTGCAATATCCTTGATAACGATCATTATCCACACATGGACTCCTTTCCTGCAGTCCTGTGCTAGTTTAGCTGTTCCACAGCATCTTTTTTCTTCAACTCCTACCCTCCATCCTCAGGATGCCTGGTGTTGTGGAGGATAGCATGTTCCAACCTATCACATGCTCGGACTCCAGGCATCTCAGCTTGGGAGTCCCATATGTGAAGACTCATTCCTGCTTGTTCCTGGAGATAGCACAGTTACTTAACTGTAACAGGTGATCTCTGGGAACAGCAGGAATTAGTCTTCACAACCCACCCACCTCCCCTAGGAGTTGTATCTCTCTATCTTTCCTTTCCTCTCTCTCTCTTTGTCTCAGCTTTAAAACTTAACTGAGGAGAGGCAGTTGGGAAAGGCGGGAAGGCAGCACACAGGCGTGGTGGGATGCTTCCAAAAGCTCTGTGATTGGACGCTGGGAAGCGTTCCCGCGCAGGCTCTGTCGGTACTGACGTACCCATATGTGAAGACTAATTCCTGCTGTTCCTAGAGATCACCTGTTACAGGTAAGTAACTGTGCTATCTCTGGGAACAGCAGGAATTTAGTCCTCACAACCCACCCACCTCCCCTAGGAGTTTGTGTCCCTCTCCCTCTCCCTCTATCCTTTCACTCAGCTACAAACATAACTGAAGAGGGAAAGGCGGGAAGGCAGCATGCATGTGCTGAGGGATGCTCCCAAAAGCATTCCTATTGGACGCTGGGGAGCTTTCCGGCACAGGCTCCGTCGGTACCGACGATACCCATATGTGAGGACTAAAATCCTGCTGTTCCCGGAGATCACCTGTTACAGGTGAGTAACTACGCTTTATGGTAGATGCGTGAAATAGTCTCCTAGTGGAGGTGGTAGAGATGAGGACAGTATCAGAATTTAAGAAAGCATGGGACTATCACAGAGAATCTCTAAAGGAAACAAGATGCTATTGTAGTTGATATGGAAGGGCAGACTAGATAGGCCATGTGGTTTCTTTGCTGTGATGTTTCTGTGTAATACAAAACCCTGCAAATGGACACTCAACACCAGCACTAAATCTAAGAACTCAACCCTGCCTATGAAAAATCAGCACTGCACATATTCTAGAACACCAGTAACCTCTAGTTCCTGAGCGGTCCTCCAGTTTAGTCCTCCACATTCGGGTAGTGCACCTCCTCCTGCAGCCTGGAGACTGGACCAATCACAAACTTTCTGTATAATGTATGCAGACGGAGCTCCCAGAAGCCCCCAGTGTGTCCAGTCTCCTTGCAGCTTGAGGACGTGTGTGCCTGCTGGAGGAGCAACACTAGATTCTTTTTCATTTGGGAGTTTCTTTCCTTTTCTTTAATTCAGTAGCTGTTCCTTTAAATTTAACTTAAAAAAAAAAAAAAAAAGGCTCAGCTGATCCAGCCTTGTTCCCGGTTTGAGAAACCAGTCCTGCATTGGGCTCCTGCCTTCCCTGCCGAGGTTCTCTGCTTGCCAGTTAGGTTTGCATTCTCCCCTAGACTGCACGGGGAAGAGTCCTACCTTCACGGACAGCTCTTTTACTGCTGCTGTTTTCAGTCTTTCTTCCTCACTGTGCCTTGCCAGCGCGCTCCCGATTTCCTTCCCGCGGTGAGTTGACTGCCCATGTTTTTGGCCTCGGGGGTGAGTACCTCTTTTTCGGGGCTCCTGCTCTTGCCTGCGTTTATTTTCTTTTTTCAATTTCCTTTTCTTTCTTTATTTTTCATTTTCGTGCTGTTTTTTTTCAGCGCGGGGGCATTCTGTAGGCGGCCATTTTGTTCTTCTCGGTGCCGGTTTTTTCCCGCCAGTTTTAACAGTAGTGCACGGCTTCCCTTTGCATTTTTTTCGCTTCTGGCACTGGCGATTTTACTCTGGGTACCCTAAGGGTCCTAGGCAGTGTTTTCTTTCTTTAAAAAAAAAAAAAAAAAAGTTTTGGCTGTCACCTTTGTCACAGGCCTCCTTCCTTCAGCATTGCCTTTGGACATAGGGTTTTGCGCTGGGCGCCTCTCTGGCACAGTTTGCAGGTGAGCATGCCTACTAGACCGCAGTGTGTAATCTGTGGGTCGCGCAGGGCCGCGGGGGCGGAGTCTGGCCTCTGTCGGGGCTGTGACTCGGTCTCTCCTAGCTTAGCTCCTGAAATGGACTTGAAGGAGCTTCCTGGAACGGAAGGGCCTTCAGTTCTGGCGGAGGGAGATCTCTCCCCGAGCTCTCGGCCGCCTGGTCCTACGCCCCATGCCACTGGTCATTCTGGTGTCTTGTCTGCTACGGCGGTTGACTCTCCTATAGACTTTTCCCCAGACTTTGTGCTTCTAATGCATCAGGCCTTTCGCTTAAGCCGCTCCGGCCAGCTTCCAGAGACTTGGCCAGCGCCTCTTCCCTCCGTTGCGTCGGGGGAGCCCCGGCGCGTTTCTCAGCCTGCTTCCAAACGTTTTAGGTCCGAGGACCCTGAGCAGGACGCCCTGAGTTGCACAGATTTGGAAGCGGATGTTGATCAGGAAGTTGAGGCGGAGGAATTAGAAGACGGGGAGATCCCTGAGCCGGAGGATCAGGCATGGATTATTCGGGTGTTTCGCAGGGAGGAGTTGGTGCCCTTAATCACAGAGTCTCTTCAGGCCCTTAACCTAGCGGCTGCGCGTCCAGCGGAGGAGGATGCCTTGGAGGATCCTCTCATACAGGCGGTGCGGCGGGAGTCCAAGATGGTATTTCCCGTGCACCGCGTGGTCGAGCAAATGATTCAAACTGAATGGGATCAACTGGATTCAGGTTTGAAGGGAATTCGAACTATGAACCGCCTCTATCCTTTGGCCGATAAAGACAAGGAGCTGTTCAAATCGCCGTGGGTGGATGCGGCGGTGTCTGCTGTGACTAAGAAGACCACCATACCCGTCGAAGGCGCTGCGGCCTTGAAGGACGCGCAAGATAAGAAGGTGGACAATTTGTTGAAGCAAGCTTTTGACACCAATGCTTTGTTGCTGCAAGCCTCTTTGTGGCGCTTGGGTGGCCCGGGCCTGCTTGCGTTGGGCTCAGCGCCTGCTTTCGGGTTTGGATGAGCAGGGTCTCTTAGAGGTGACTCGGCTGGAATCGGGCTCGGCGTACTTGGCAGATGCTCATTACGATTTAATTAGATCCTTGGCTAATAGCATGGCTTCTTTGGTGTCGGCGCGCCGATCCATCTGGTTGCGTAACTGGGCGGCTGATGGTTCGTCTAAGTCTCGTCTCAGTAAGTTGCCCTTCAAGGGCAAATTATTGTTTGGGGAGGCGCTCGATAAATTGGTGAAAGACCTTGGAGAATCTAAAGGGGGTAGGCTTCCGGAAGATAAGCCTAAGCTGAATAGAACCTTGCCTCCCTCCCGCGGCTTTCGGGACTTTCGCAGATTTCGTTCTTCCCGTCTGTGGGGGGCCCAGCGTGGTCGCTTTAGCTCCCGTTCCCAAGGTTTTCGTGGCTTCCGAGGAGCCGGCCGAGGTTTTTCTGGCGCCTCCTCTTCGTCGACTTCCTCCTTTAGTCGCAAGCCGCAATGAAGCGAGGCGGGCCCCAGAGGGACTTCTAGTCATCGGGGGTCGCTTACGCGATTTTCTTCCTTCTTGGGCCCAAATCACGTCAGATCAGTGGGTGCTAGAGATTATCGAGAAGGGTTATGCCCTGGAGTTCGCCTTTCCTCTCCGAGATTCTTTTGTTCCGTCTCCCAGCAAGGGCGCTCAGAAGACTCAGACCATCCGCTTGACCTTGCACCGCCTATTGTCTCTGGGGGCGGTGATTCCCGTCCCTCCTTCCGACCGTGGCGTCGGTCGCTACTCCATCTATTTTGTCGTGCCAAAGAAGGACGGGTCCCTTCGCCCAATTCTGGATCTCAAAGGCGTAAACCGGGCCCTCAAGGTCCCGCTCTTTCGGATGGAAACTTTGAAATCAGTTATCGTGGCGGTGCGTCAAGGGGAATTTCTCACTTCTCTCGACCTCTCGGAGGCGTATTTGCACATTCCCATCCGGGAGTCCCATCAAAAGTTCCTCCGTTTCGCATTTCCGTGGGGGCACTATCAATTTCGGGCTCTGCCGTTTGGCCTAGCCACGGCGCCTCGGACCTTCACAAAAGTCATGGTAGTGGTTGCGGCGGCCTTGCAAAAGGAAGGCATTCTCGTTCATCCTTATCTCGACGATTGGTTGATTCGAGCGAAATCCAACGACGAGAGTGTGCACGTCATGGCCCGAGTGGTTTCTCTCTTGCGTTCCCTCGGCTGGGTGGTCAACGAACAGAAGAGCCGTCTGGTGCCGTCTCAGGACCTCGAATATCTGGGGGTTCGGTTCGACACAGCGAGAGGACTGGTGTGCTTGCCGGAGCGCCGTATTCTGGCCTTGAAGGGTCTCGTTCGTCTGTTCCTGGGGATGCCTGCGCCCTCAGCTTGGTGGTATCTCCGGCTTCTAGGCTCAATGGCGGCAACTCTGGAGGTGGTGCCTTGGGCGAGGTTCCATATGCGTCCGCTCCAGAGTGCTCTGTTACGTCGCTGGTCGAACCAGTTTGACTCGTTAAACATGCGCTTGCCTTGCCCGCAACCGGTTCGTCGGTCTCTTCGTTGGTGGATGTGTTCTAGAAACCTGCGGAGGGGTCTTCCCCTGGAACCGCCCCGTTGGGTACCTTTCACGATGGATGCCAGTCTAGCGGGCTGGGGAGCTCACTGCGAAAACCGGTTCACTCAGGGAACCTGGTCTCCCCTAGAGGCTTCTTGGTCGATCAACCGTCTCGAGCTGCGAGCGGTGCGGTTCGCTCTCTTAGCCCTCGAGGGATTGGTGATGGGGCGGCTGATTCGCGTTCTCTCGGACAATGCGACGACGGTAGCCTACATCAATCGGCAGGGGGGCACCGGCAGTGTGGCCTTGGAAGCGGAGGCGACGGCCTTGTTCACTTGGGTACAGACCCGTCTCCCGGCAATCTCGGCAGCGCATATAGCGGGAAAGGAAAATGTCATGGCGGACTTTCTCAGCAGAGTGCGGGTAGACCCAGGGGAGTGGGAGTTGAACCCGCAGGTGTACGCTCAGATTGTTCGGCGTTGGGGCCCACCTGTCATGGATCTCATGGCGACCTTCCAGTCAGCAAAAACGGGACGTTTCTTCAGCAGGAGGAGGGAACGCATGTCCGAGGGCCTCGACGCTCTCATCCAGCCGTGGCCGGAGTCGCAGCTCCTTTATGTCTTTCCTCCGTGGGCGCTCATCGGTCGGGTCGTCCAGCGCATCGAGGGTCACCGGGGATGGTTGTTGTTGGTTGCTCCGGATTGGCCCAGGCGCCCGTGGTATGCCGATCTGGTTCGGTTGCGTGACGGCAATCCTTGGCCTCTGCCCTCGCTTCCGGACCTGCTTCTTCAGGGTCCGCTACGGATGCCCCAGGTGGGTCTGTTCTCGCTTACGGTATGGCCATTGAAAGGGCTCGGTTGAGAAAGAGGGGTTATTCCCCTGCGGTGGTTGCTACTCTTCTCAGGGCGCGGAAAACTTCCACCTCCCTCACGTACGTACGGGTATGGAGAATCTTTGAGGACTGGTGTTCCCGGCGGGGTGTTCGAGCGGCGACCGTATCCGTGCCAGTGGTTTTGAGTTTTCTACAAGATGGTTTTGACAAGGGCCTGGCAGCCAGTTCTCTGAAGGTTCAGCTGGCGGCTCTCTCCTGCTATAGAGGTAAAGTGCTGGGTCGTCTGCTGGGGTCTCATCCGGACGTGCAGCGTTTTCTCAAGGCAGTTTTCCGCTTGCGGCCGTCTCGGAGGGTGGCCGTTCCTTTGTGGGATTTGAATCTCGTGCTGCGTGCCTTGACTCGCAAACCTTTCGAGCCTCTTCGTCGAGCGACGCTTAAGGATCTCACGCTAAAGACGTTTTTTCTTGTTGCTATTTGTTCTGCGCGGCGCATTTCTGAGCTCCAGGCGCTCTCATGCCGGGAACCGTTTTTGTCTCTTACTCCGGATCGCGTGGTCCTTCGGCCCGTTCCTTTTTGCCCAAAGTGGTTTCGCCCTTTCATTTAAATCAGGCGGTTTTTCTTCCGGTTCTGCCTCGCGTTCCTGAGAACCCGGCCGACGAGGGGCTTCACTGCCTCGATGTGCGTTGCGTGCTTCGCCGTTACTTAAAAGTGTCGGCTGAGTTCCGTAAGACTGACCGCTTGTTCGTCCTGTTTGGCGGTGTTCGAAAAGGGGAGGCGGCGGCTAAGGCCTCTATTGCTCGTTGGATCAAGGAAGCGATCGCGTCCGCGTATTTGTTGCACCATCATCCCGTTCCGGAGGGGCTGCGGGCCCACTCCACTAGGGCACAGGCTACGTCCTGGGCGGAGCATTGCCTGGTGCCGCCCGTAGAGATTTGTAAGGCGGCCACTTGGTCAACGTTACATGCCTTCAGTAAGCATTATCGCTTGGATGTGTTGGCCGCTCGGGATTCTTGTTTTGGTTCGGCTGTCCTGCGCGCCGGTTGGCAAGGTCCCGCCCGGTGTTAACTGCTCTGTTACATCCCGAATGTGGAGGACTAAACTGGAGGACCGCTCAGGAAATAGGAATTACACATACCTGGTAATTGTAGTTCCTGGAGGGTCCAGTTTAGTCCTCCTTCCCTCCCGATTATCAGGTTTTCTACTGCGGCGCGCTGTGCCGGACCAATCGGTCTGGGAGCGGCATATTCTTCTCTTTTCTCTTTGGTCTACTCTTCAGTCTCTCGCCTAGAGCTTTGGGTCTTTTTCTGACTCTTTTTCTCTGGCAGTGCGTCGGTAGCGGCGCTGTGCAGCGTTCTGGCTTCCTCGTTTGGGGAGGGGGTCCATGTTATTATGAAGGGCATCGTTTTTACATTTTGTTCAGAATTTGACTTTATAATAATCTCATGTGTTGCTTCTTTAAGTCTGCTTTGTTACTAGTTCACTGGGGGCTTCTGGGAGCTCCGTCTGCATACATTGTACAGAAAGTTTGTGATTGGTCCAGTCTCCAGGCTGCAGGAGGAGGTGCACTACCCGAATGTGGAGGACTAAACTGGACCCTCCAGGAACTACAATTACCAGGTATGTGTAATTCCTATTTGGAACAAAAGAACAAGCCAAACTACTACAGATTCCTACACAGGACCAACATGTTAACAGAATCCCTCCCCTTCCAGTCCCAGTCCTCCTGCAGCATAAGCCTATTTTTATGCCCATACGGTCCTGTCCCAGCCCTGGCCCCCCAATCTCCCTCTTTTTCTGGTCCCAGACCTCTCCCACCACACACAGCCCCAATATTGGCCTATTTCCAGTCACAGTTGCCCCCCCCCCCCTCCGGGCCCAATATCAGTCCATTTTTGGTCCCCCCACCTCAGTATCAACCAGTTTCCATTCTCAGTACCCCCTCCCCATTTTCTGCCAATTTCCATTCACAGCCCCCCCCCCCCCCCCCATCTCAGCTTTGGCTCTCTTCTAGTACCAGCCTCTCCACCACCATTCCAATACCTCAGCCTCTTTACAGTCCCTCCCTTCCTCATCATACATCAGCCCCCTAGTCCCAGGCTTCCACCCCCACGAGATCTGTGCATTAACCATCACTTTACCCCCCATCATTTGCAGCCAGATACCTCCTCTCTTCCTCTCCATACCTGTTCCTAAGTTAACAGTCGAGGGAGCATTTTTGTTTGCTCCCACAGCTGTGCTGTACTGAAGTAGCCCAGTCACTGCGTTTTTAGTAAAACAGGAAGTGCTTATTTTGTTTTACTAAAAATGCCGTGGCCGGGCTGCTTCAGTACAGCACAGCCGCAGGAGCATACAAAAATGTTCTATGGCTGTGTTGTGTTAATACAGCTGTGGCAGCACAGAGCAGGGGGAGGAGGTGGGACAATGGATTCTATACTTCCACCCAGCCCTGACAAGTTTTGTTTGCATAGAGGAGCCAGTCCAAAATCTTAGAAGCTAATGGCTCTGTCCCTCCATTGCCTCTATCCTTCAGTGATGTTCCTCCATATACAAGCTCATACATGTTTGGAGAGGGTGGAAGATTTTGAAGAGAGATGACAGTGTGTTTTACTACAGTAGTTGGGGCTGTGAAAGGCACCTTTAGACAGAAATATGTAGAAAGTGTCTGCAGAATTGGTTTGCTGGTCTGTGCATGTGATGTGGTGGTAGATGCTTTAGTATGTGTGGGGTGCAGGGCTGCAGTGCATGTGTGAAATGTGCTGCAGAGTTGGGGAAGCCTCTGTTCCTCTTCGGCTCTCCGGGCCAGTCTAGGAAACATGAGGGTTGTCAACCTTCTCCAGCAGCTGAGGACTGAATTCTAAAGCTTTGCCGAGTGAATATCTGGCTCCCCCTGCTGGACAAACCTCAGTCTATTCAGTCCTCAGCAGCTGTAGGTCGCATTCTCCTGACTGGCTCCCGGGAAACCGAGAAGTTTCAGCAGTAGTTTTACGGACAACTTCTTTTTTGTTTTATTCCTATTGCCTACCTCTAAAGAGAGTGGATCTCTAGCAGGGTTCTACTCAGTGTTAGCATTGCTGTTTAGTCTTAGAGCGTTTGTGAACCAGCGGAGCGACGGAGGCAGAGCCTGCCTCAGGCAACAGCTCCGGATTCCGGGGGGACAGGCAAATTGGTGCTGGGAGCCCCAGAGACCATCGGGCCGCCTCTGAAGGCATGTCCACGCTTCTGCTAGCAGCGGAATTGAGTGGCTTGCAGTAGTAAGCGCAGTTCTCTGTTTGGTATCAGGTACGTGGTTTTTGGTTTCGTTCGGCCTTCCCGTGTGCTTTTGTTCGTGGCGGTTTGGGCACCGGTTTGACGGTTAAGGAGCGGTAGCGTTTTTGTTTTTTGGGCCCTTGAGCGTTGTAGCAGTACACTTTGCTTGTTTTTTTTCGGTGTTTTGCGGCGGTTCGCGCCTTCTTAATTTCATGGAAGGCAAGCCCGATGGTAGGCGGGCCTGTAGGGGGCCTCCAGAGCAGCGCCGAAAAGGCGGGAACGTCGGGTTTAGCTGCTGCAGCTATGGGGCTAGTTTCCAGTCAGGAAAAGCCCACGAAAAGGAAATGCAAATCAAAACGATCAGGGCAGGTGGAGGAAGCTCCCCCACAGCCTTTGAATGTGGTACAAGCAGGCTTGGAGTCTGTATTCTCTGCAGATTTTATTCTAGCTTTACATCAAGCTTATTGCTTGAAATGGTAGCAAACTCAGGACAAGGGTTCTATTCTCCTTTCAGAGCATCCTTTGGGAAACCAGCCTTCTTTGTCGGACCCTGGAGAGGGGTCCTCCAAGGTACCCTCAGGAGTTGGGATGGGAGCTGAGAGCTTCAGTCAGCCCATCTCGGAGCTCCAGGACATGGAGGAGGGGGAGATTCTGGCGGAGTCTGCTATAGACTGGCCTGCAGAGTTGGAAGAGGCTGACAAAGGAGGTGCTGAAGATCTTAATATGTTTAGGGTGTTTAGGAAGGAGGAGCTGGGTGCTCTCATCGCCCAAACTTTGGCAGTTTTAAATATTACCTTACCAGCGGCTCATGAGGAGCCTTTAGAGGACCCTCTTCTGCAGGGGCTCAAAGGAGAGCAGAGGTGCTTTCCTGTACACCGAGTCATGAAGCAGATAGTAGAATCTGAGTGGGAGTTTCCAGAGGCTACTTTAAGAGGGGCTCGGATGATCGGCCGGTTATACCCTTTTCCGCAGGAGGAACAGGAGTTGTTAAAGATGCCTAAGGTAGATGCCTTGGTTTCGGCTGTCACAAAGAAAACGACTATTCCTGTGGAGGGTGCTACGGCCCTGAAAGATTTGCAGGATAGGAGATTGGAATCCCTCCTCAAGCAGACCTTTGAGTCTTGCGCGCTGTCGCTTCGGGCTGCTATTTGTGGGGCGTATGTTTCTCGGGCCTCCATTCGCTGGATTCAGGGCAGTGCTCTCGCAAGGAGGAAGACGAGGGTGCGAAGCTTGAATCTGCGTCTGCTTACTTGGCGGATGCCTTTTATGATCTAGTGAGGATTTCAGCGAAGTCCATGGCTACAGTGCTTGCAGCTCGAAGATTTCTTTGGTTGCGCAATTGGTCAGCGGACGCCGCTTCCAAGGCTCAGCTGAGTAAGCTTCCACACAAGGGCTCCCTGCTATTTGGAGCGGCCTTGGAGAAAATTGTTAAGGATCTCGGTGACTCCAAGGGCGGTAAACTTCCGGAGGATCATCCGAAACCTTCGAAGCCGGGCGTTGGGCACAGGGGTTCTTCGCGTGAGTTTCGCAGGTTCAGAGGGGCTAGTTTTGCCCCATATCCGAGGGGACGCTTTCTTACCAGGGGTCAGTCCTTTCGGGGAGCTAGAGGTTTCGGTAGAGGATATTTTGGAGCCCAGCAAGTTGCCCAGAAAAAAACACAATGAGATGCGGTTGATCCAGGCAGACCTCCGGGTGGGGGGGGGGGGGGCGGCGGTGGGGGGGGGGGGGGGGCGGGGGGGGGGGGGCCGGGGGCGGCGGGCGGCGGGGGGGGGGCGGCTTCAGAGCTTTCTTTCTGTCTGGGCCACTATAACGTCCGACCAATGGGTTCTGGAAATTGTTTGCGACTGTTACGCCCTGGAGTTTGCCCGGCCGTTGGCGGAAGCGTTCGTGCTGTCTCCGTGCGGTTCTGCAGAGAAGCAAAAGGCAGTGACTCTGCATCGCTTGTTGTACCTTCAAGCGGTTGTTCCGGTTCCGTCAGATCAGTTAGGCTTAGGTCGATACTCGATTTATTTCGTAGTCCCCAAAAAAGAGGGGACTTTTCGGCCTATTTTGGATCTCAAACATGTGAACTGCTGCTTGCGGGTTCCTCATTTCCGCATGGAGACACTTCGGTCGGTCATAAGATCAGTGTGTCCGACAGAGTTCCTTACGTCCATAGACCTTTCCGAGGCCTATCTGCATATTCCTATCAGGCCAGACCATCAACGGTTTCTCCGATTTGCGGTGCAGAAGGGTCATTTTCAGTTTTGAGCATTGCCGTTTGGCCTGGCAACGGCGCCGCGCACCTTCACAAAAGTGATGGCGGTAGTAGCGGCAGCCTTGAGACGAGAAGGGATCCTGGTGCATCCGTACCTCGACGACTGGCTGATTCGGGCGCCGTCCGTGTCAGTCGCTTTTGGCGACGGCGCGGGTGGTGCATCTTCTGGAACGGCTGGGTTGGGTGGTGAACCAATCCAAGAGTCAGTTGCAGCTGGTCCAGCGTCTCCTCTTCTTGGGGGCAGTCTTCGATACCGAGGCCAGTGCGGTCTTTCTCCCCAAAGTAAGGGTGCAGAAGATTATAGGTCAAGTGACAGAGTTCATGCGTCTACAACAGCCAACGGCGTGGCGTTACTTACAGCTCCTAGGTTCTATGGCAGCGGCGTTGGATTTGGTGTCTTGGGCGAGAGCCCATATGCGTCCGTTACAGCAGGCATTACTGTCCAGATGGTCGCCTCAAGAGCATCCTCTCACTCGGAGGTTAGTGAGGACGCCGGAGGTAAGCACCAGCCTTCAGTGGTGGTTGGATCCGCTCCATCTAAGAGCGGGAATGCCCTTACGACAACCGGACTGGATACTGGTCACGACGGATGCCGGTCTCTTGGGCTGGGGAGCGCATTGTCAGGCCTCCATCGTCCAAGGCCTCTGGCCTCCAGAGTTGCAGGGGGCTTCCATCAATTTTTTGGAGCTCAGAGCGGTTTTCCTGGCGCTTCACGAGTTTCGGCATCTGGTGAAGAACAAGGCTGTGCAAGTGTTTTTGGACAATGCGGTAACGGTGTCCTACATCAATCGCCAGGGGGGAACCAGGAGTGCGCTTTTGTTGGAGTGTCTGCGGTTGATGGATTGGGCAGAGGCGCATCTGGTAGCCATCTCGGCGGTGCACGTGGCAGGAAAAGACAATGTGCAAGCAGATTATCTCAGCCGGCACGTGGTCGATACCGGGGAATGGGAATTGAATGCGGCAGTGTTTCGCGACTTGTCCCGGAGGTGGGGTCCTCCGGCGATGGATTTGATGGCCACCTTCGCCAATGCCAAAGCCGGCCGGTTTTTCAGCAGACGCAGGGAGCGTATGTCCGAGGGACTCGATGGCCTCGCTCAGCCGTGGCCGATTGGAATTTTGCTGTATGTATTCCCCCCATGGCCGATGATAGGGAGAGTCCTTCGCCGGATAGCAAGTCACGCCGGTCGGGTGATTCTCATCACTCCAGATTGGCCCCGGAGAGCGTGGTATGCAGATCTAGTTCGTCTGTTAGTAGACGATCCCTGAAGGCTTCCCATTCGGGAGGACCTGTTGGTGTAGGGGCCTCTACTCATGCCCAACGTCGATCGATTCTCGCTTACGGCTTGGCTATTGAACGGAAGAAGTTAGAGGGTCTGGGGTATTCACCGGCAGTCATCGCCACCCTTCTACAGGCCCGGAGGAGTTCGACTTCGGTCGCATATATTCGCGTTTGGTGGATTTTTGAGAGCTGGTGCGAGCAGCGGGATCTCCAGCCGTGCAATGTCTTGGTGCCGCAAATCTTGGACTTTCTACAGGATGGGCTGGATAAGGGTTTGGCCCTTAATACTATTCGCATGCATCTCGCGGCTATTGCATGTTTCCGAGGTGCTGTCAGATTGTCTCATCACCCGGATGTCAGATTTTTTTTTAGGGCGGTCAAGAACATTCGTCCTTTTCGGGCGGTTGTCCCGGCCTGGGATCTGAATCTGGTGCTGGAGGCATTGGTAAGGCCTCCGTTTGAACCACTTGCGGAGATTTCTTTGCGAGACCTTTCCTGGAAAGTGGCTTTCTTGGTCGCCTTGTGTTCTGCACGGCGAATTTCGTATCTCCAGGCTCTCTCGTGTCGGGCACCATATCTTCAGTTTTCGTCGGAAAAGGTGATGTTGCGGGCGATGCCTTCGTTTCTGCCGAAGGTGGTGTCAAAGTTTCACATGAATCAATCCATTTCCCTTCCAACTTTCCGTTCAGAGGGACAGTTTCCTATTGATAGGTTGCTGGAAAAGTTGGATTTAGGTAGACTGCTCAAGAAGTACCTGCATAGGACTAAGTCTTTTCGTAAGTCGGAACGCTTGTTTGTGCTCTTTGGGGGACCTAAGAAGGGCGAAGCCGCGTCTAAGGCCTCCATTGCTAGATGGGTGAAGCAAGCCATAGTGGCAGCATATCAGGCTGGTGGGAAGTTGCCTCCACTGGGGCTTTGTGCTCATTCCACTCGTAGCCAGGCGGCGTCCTGGGCCGAGTTGGCCTTCATTCCATCTGCAGATATTTGCCGGGTGGCTACGTGGTCTTCGCTTCACACGTTTGCTAAGCATTACCGTCTGGATGTTCAGGCCAGGGGAGATGCAAAGGTGGATGCTTCGGCCATCATTGCGGGCTTGGCGGGTCCCTCCCGAGGTTAGATACTGCTTTGGTACTTCCCTCATGTTTCCTGGACTGGCCCGGAGAGCCGAAGAGGAAGAAGAAATTAGACCTTACCTGCTAATTGTCTTTCCTTGAGGACTCTCCGGGCCAGTCCAGGGCCCACCCATGTCATTTGTGGTGTTTGTGATTTTGTCTGTCAAGGATGATCGGGAGCACCTAAGGGCGTTTCTCGGTAGTAGCTCCTTCAGGAGCGATGGTCTATGGGGCTGCCTTGTTTGTCAAAGCCATTGGCAAACTCAGTTTTCAAATAAAACAGATTAAAAAAAAAAAAAAAGAGAAACAACCAAACTGGTGTGGTTTTTAACTGAATGGCTACGTCTCATCCTAGTACTAATGTGGGGTAGAGATTGTGCGTAGCGGATGTTTGTCTGGTGGCTGGTTGCTCTGTTTGTTTTTTGTTTGCTTGCTATGTGTTCGAGTGGTTGATTATTTTTGGGTTCTTTCGTTTGGTGTGCGGTGTTTTTGTTCATAGACTGCTTAGTTAAGGAACGACTGAGGTTTGTCCAGCAGGGGGAGCCAGATATTCACTCAGCAAAGCTTTAGAATTCAGTCCTCAGCTGCTGGAGAAGGTTGACAACCCTCATGTTTCCTGGACTGGCCCGGAGAGTCCTCAAGGAAAGACAATTAGAAGGTAAGGTCTAATTTCTTCTTACCGGTGAGTCAGTTTCTTAGGGCCAGAAGAGTATGTACCTCTGATGAAGATTTTGAGATACAGGCTGCACATTTAAGAGAGATTTTATGCACGGCAATATCCGCAGCAACATGTCGAAAAAGCTTATAAGAGAGCCCGTGAGTCTTTGCGTAGTTCTCTGTTAAAAACACAAAGGACAACCAATCGGACTAAAATAGTGTGTCCGTTACTTTATTCTTTAAAGTCGCACAGTATCATTAAGATTCTCAAAAAGGAATGGCATTTAATTCAAGCCATCCTGGGCTTGCAAGATGTCACCTTTATGGTGGCACACAAACGCAATATCAATCTTTGCAACCTTTTGATTCCATCTGCGCTTACAGAAAAGAAATTGACATCTATACATAAGGGACAATACCAATGCGGACATTGTTCGGTGTGTACACATGTCTTTCCAGTACGGAAGTTTTTTCTCATCCCGTTACACAAAAAAGATTGTTCATTGATGACTTCGCGAATTGCGACACTACACATGTCATTTGTCATCCTATGCCCATGTAATAAAATATATGTTGGCAAGACTGCGCAGCATACGGGTTCGCATAGTAGAACATCGTAGTTGCATAAAAAGAGGATTGATGGACAAACCTTTAGTGCAACAAACTCGCTGATTTAAGATTTTTTGTTATCAAAAAAGTGAAATTAAATTGGAGAGGAGGGGATATCGACAAGACTATGTTGCGGTTGGAACAGAGATACATCTATTTATTTATTTAGCTGTATTTATATCCCGCTTTTCACCAGGTCAAAGCGGTCAATTGGGAGATACATTTAACACGAGGGGATATGACACACATACGCTAATACTTACAGGGAACATGGGCAATGGAGGGTTAAGTGGCTTGCCCAAGACCACAAGGAGTACCTATAGGACTAGAAATCCCAGTCCCTCCGGCCTGAGATTGCTGTCCCCAGGTGGGACTTGAACCCCCGGCCCTCCGGCCTGAAGTACCTTGTCCTAACCACTAGGCCACTCCTCCCTTGGAAGACATGGAATCTAACATCTACCAGTTAGATTCCATGTCTCGGTTTGAATTTAGAAAATGATTTGTCTGTTTGTAATTCAGGTTCAGGAGGCGGAGCTAGCCACTGAACAGAATGGACGCCTGAATTTTTGCTCCCGTTGCTGCCCAAGAATCCTGAACATATCCCGGTATTCCATTGAAGTTTGTACCCCCTACCTACATCAATAACACCGCAATACAGCTGGATGGCATCCCTGAAGCCTGCCCGGCTGGAATTTCCACAGGGATCCGGCTCAGCAGCGAAACGATCCAAACCCGAAGTGGGTTCCCCGCAGAAAATGGCCGCGGGAGAGAAGGAGGGAGTGACTGCCGGTGGCCTACGTGAAGTGCTACAGGAATTGAAATGCGTTAAAGAAATGATTGCAGCCAATTCTAGTTCACTGAACATGATTCAAGAAGACTTGCTGGAGGTAAAAGAGAAACTCCTCACCATCACCACTCGACTTAATGCAGTTGAATTACAAACCCAGAAGCATGGCGTTGCATTAGAACAGCTGGGCCCTTTGGCCAAACGAGTCCGGCACATAGAAAATCTGATTGAAGATCAAAATAACCATTCCCGTAGAAATAATATCCGCCTTGTTGGAGTCCCTGAAGGCGCAGAAGGTACCGATCCGATTGGATTTCTGGAAAAAACCATACCGGAGATGCTGCAGCTTGTCTTTGCAAGGCCTTTTGAACTAGAACGGGCCCATCGAATCCCAGCACACAAAGCTGAAAACACACGATACCCGCGCCCACTCATAATGAAGGTACTGAGATACCCACAGGTCCTACAGATCTTTCAAGCTGCACGGAAGGCCGGATCACTGCAAATCCAGGGACACAAAGTAACACTTTATCCGGATTTGAGCAAGCAAACGGTAGATCGGAGAAAAGCGTTGCTGGCCTGTAGACCATGCTACAAAGTGCACAGGCAAGATACGGGCTATACTACCCAGGAACCATGCGGGTCACGCTGCATAATGAAACGAGGAATTTTGTTGATGCTGAAAAACTGAAAACTTTCCTACAAGAAAAATGCGGTATGGAAACCTGAGGTCAATATTCTGATCTCTCACGCAGTGTAGAGAACTCAGCATATACTCAGGGGGTGCGGCCGTGCGTTCTCACAAATTTTAGAACGCCTTAAGCCTTGTTAAACACCTCATTGATTGTATTTCTGTTGTTCTAAATAGTTTTAATTAAACAGATATTTCTGCTTGAAATGTAGGGGTGGCAACGGGAGGTCGGGGTTGGTTACTGTTTCAGTGGATTGTGTTCACCTTAGCGATACAATGTTTGCCAGTTATGCAGTTGTTTGTGTCAGTCCAGTCCAGTACAAAACCCTCCACATACACGCAAATGCAAGTACGCGGCAGGCCTATCCATAGGATAGCTTTCACCTATAAGACAGCTTATCCCAACATTGATGTCTAGTGATCTTTTAATGCTTTCGTTAAATGTAAAAGGTATTACTGGCCCTGTCAAGCGAAAGAAGATTTTAGCGTACTGCCAGCAAAAAAAAGCAGATATTGCCCTCTTACAAGAGACACATTTAACAGATACTGAATCGCAGAAAGTAACCTCTAAATACTTCCTGGTGGCGGCCTCGGCCTCTGCCACTCAACGCAAAGGGGGGGTAATAATATTAGTGTGCAAATTCCTGCAATCCGCCATTACCGACACACGGATTGATCCGCTAGGTCGATGGGCCAGAGTGACGATGAAAATAAATCAACAGCTTTACACATTCTTCAATATTTACGCGCCCAACCTCGATGACCCTAACTTTTTCAAACTGATAGCTAAAGAAGTTACAGCCGCGGCTCACACCAATATTATATTAGGGGGCGATTTCAATGTCATCTTGGATCCACTGTTAGATCGCACGCCCTATCGGGCTGTAGACAAAGTCAAATCGCAGGCGATTCTTAAAGGCATCATAACAGAGCTACACTTGGTAGACCCCTGGCGCCTACTTCATCCCCAAGAAAGAGACTACACATTTTATTCCATCCCACATAATACCCAAACAAGGATCGATTTCTTCCTACTGTCCACAGAGCTGATGCCCCAAGTGTTGTCCGCGGAGATATATGCTACAACGGTATCGGACCACGCCGCTGTCTCCCTAGTGTTGAATACCAACGTTACACAGCATGTTCCACCAAGATGGACATTTGATAAATCTCTACTAGCAGATGACTCCTTTGTACAGCTACTGTCAGGGGAAATTGAGACCTATTTTAAATATAATACACCCACTGATACCTCCATCTGGAGCTGGTGGGAAGGTTTTAAAGCGACCATACGAGCTCATATTACCACCTACACCATTAGACGGCGTAAAGCCAGGAAAAAAGAAAAAGATGAATTGGAACTCCAAATAAAAGCTGGGGAAAGGTTACTAGCCAAAAGAGCTGACTCAATGATATTGATTAGACTCCAAAAATTGCGATACCAATATAATGCTCTCCTCAACAAAGAAGCACTGAGTAGCATCCAGCTACAACGTAGTATATACTACTATGACAGCAACCGCTCAGGATCCCTCTTAGCTCGGCAGCTCAGACCAAAAACCAGCAAGACCGCTATAGCGGCGTTGCAGGACAATTCCGGGGGCCTTCTCCTGAGATCTGACAAAATACTAGACCGCTGCAAAGAATTCTATGAGGAACTATATCGCTCAGATACCCAATGTAGTGACAGAGCCTTTGAAGATTTTGTCTCCAAGATAGTAGGACCCACATTAACCAGTCATCAAAGTCGAACGCTGGAACAAGAGATCTCAGTAACTGAAATACAAGATGCGATCAAACAGATGGCTCGTGGCAAAGCCGCCGGTCCAGATGGTATCCCGTTGGAATTCTATAATAAATATTGCATTCAATTGGCTCCCATGCTACAGATCTACTACAGTGGCCTGCAAGATGAATCTCCAGAGATTGGAGCCCTGGCAGAGGCTGTGGTGGTAATTCACCCGAAACCGGGCAGGGATACACAAAAGATAGAGAATTACAGACCCATCTCTCTCCTAAACTCTGATTATAAAATCTATGCTAAAGTGCTTGCTAACCGATTAGGACGGATCTTAAAAGATTTGATACATGAGGATCAATGTGGATTTATACAAAACAGATCCACTACAGATAATGGAAGATTATTGGCACATGTACTGGCATCTGCCAAGACCAAGGCCGAGCCCCTGATAGGGCTAGCATTGGATGCCGAAAAAGCCTTCGATCGACTGGAATGGTCCTTTCTATTTCGATCCCTACGGTGGTTTGGGATAGGAGAAAAGTTCCTAAAACGCGTTGAATTGTTATATACCAAACCCACAGCTCGAATAGCGGTCAACTCACACCTCTCAGCCCCTTTTCAGTTGCAAAGAGGGACCAGACAGGGTTGCCCCCTGTCACCGATGCTTTTTAATTTAGCCCTGGAACCCTTATTAATAGCGCTCCGGCAGAAGGAAAACATAAAAGGAATTGAGTTAGCTGATGGTCCCTGTAAATTGTCAGCATATGCCGATGACCTGCTCATTTTTCTACAACCATCAGACCTTCCTGAAACACTGCAACTCATAGATGCATACTCAGCGATATCCGGATATAAAGTAAATTTGAATAAAACAACAATTATTCCTCTGAATGAACAGGTCAGCGAAGAAATGATGCGTGGATACCCCTTTCAATATGAGAAGTCATCCTTTAGATACCTGGGCGTGACCTATGGCACCACCTTGGAAGAGACTGTCGCAATCAACATTAAGATGTGTCAAGAAATTGTACATGATAACATCTGCAAGTGGACCCCCCTTCATTTGAGCTGGTGGGGCAGGCTAGAAACGATAAAAATGATGTTGGTACCAAAACTCAGCTATATATTAAGTATGATACCCTTACGTTTCCCGACAGCCTTCTATAAGAAAATGAATAGTCAACTGATAGCCTTTCTATGGAACAACCGAGTACCCCGAATAGCTGCCTGGAAACTGAAGTTACCTAATACACAAGGCGGTGTCCATTTCCCAGATCTCGGCTGGCTACACACTGCCTCTCTTTTAAAGCAGGGTGCTCAATGGGTCGACTCTGACGACACGGATAAAGGACCTAGATGGCTGAGTGTGGAGCGGGCCCTACATTCCCCCCTGCCCACATGGCTACTGGTAGGCACAGTAGTAGACCAGACTGCACCACATAATGCTATTATCCGAGAAACACAGCATGCCTGTCGATTATTGGCATCATGTATCGATGGAGGGGATGACTTTGCCGCAGATATGCCCATATGGCTGAACCCGCGCCTTATCATCGGAGGGAAGCCTGTCTTATGGAAAAAAATGGGTGGAACATGATCTTATCACCATTGGACAACTGATCAATGGAAGTGCATTTAAAACCTTTGACAGATTAAGAACGGAATTCCGATTGCCTAATACATGCTATTTCCAATGGTGTCAGCTCCGATCCTGCATGAGCAAAGCGGGTGTGTCACCTGTCTTGATACGTACAGGATGGCCACTGCGACAGAAACTTCAAGAATTACAAACAGATGCTAAAGCTGTTTCAAGATGTGTTGCGATTCTCCGATCCAAAAGTGACAAGACATGTTCTAAGATACAGTCGGTGTGGGCTACTGAAACCGGTCAAGATCTACCTCCGGAAAATTGGGACACTTTTTGGGGAACTCAAATACGTGCCACGAGAGCAGCGTCTCTCACACAATCTATGTACTTTATAGCACATCGAGCGCATATTACACCGGCTAAGAAAATGAAATGGACACTACAGGAGGGAAATCGATGTTGGTCCTGTAACATGGAAATTGGGACACTGGCACATATGTTGTTCCATTGTAAATCCCTGGAAATATATTGGAACAGAGTTTGGGAACGCATATCACAGATCCTCAACTTACAAACTCCTATCACTTATCGGATAGTGATATATAAATCCATAGCTCTGGAACCTACTCTGATGAAATGGGATGGCAAACTGCTGGACTTAATGCTCGGGATAGCGCTTAAAATAGTTCTAATACACTGGAAGAATCTCGACAAAGCTTGTTTCGAACATTGGTGGAGTCTCTTAATCCTACATAAGACCTACGAAGAGATCTATATAGCCAAGAACCCATGGTCTGGTAAACTAAGTAAGAAATGGTCAGCTTTACAAAATTATGTTTGATGACAATGATTGCTGGAGGCTGCCTTGTGGAATGGTCTCTGCTGTAACCACATTGAACGGAGAGAGGGAGGGTGGCGTGCTGGCATGGACTGATACTAGTTCTTGTTAACGTTATTGTACTGTCTTGTTCAAGTTATTATATTCTTTTGCTATTTTGATCAATAACATCTGCTTGTATCCTGCTATATCACGATCGTTTGTATTGTTATTTTATATGTTAAAACTGAATAAAAACTACTATTAAAAAAAAAAAAAAGTAATTCAGGTTCAATTTTGGTTGCCTTTGGTATAATATGTTTTTAGTTTTGAGTTACTTATACTTCATTATCATTTTTAATTCTTTTCAGTGCATGATTTGTTGGTTTAGATTGTTTTTATTGATCCTTCACCCTACGTCCATTTCAGTGTTTTATGACATGATGGTTATTTATATTTATGCTCATGTTTTCTGTGGGCCTAATGCTCTATAAAAGCCACACGGCTACACATTTTGTTCTCTACAAGAGATGGTTTTTGTTCTCTGTATGCATTTATTATGCAAATTGGGCATTTCGATTGTTCCCATCGGCAAGGATTTTATGTTTCAACTTTTAATTTTATTTTGGGCTTGTTATAAGTTGCGCATGCGTCGGCATTTTGTTGCATTGAAAATGAACGAAATATCAACTTCACCACAGTGTGCTGTCTTCAAAGTTCATTTGTAAGACACCTCCCGGCATATAATATATTTTTAGTTGGCGTTCATCTGTTGCATCTTCCGCTTGTGGCTTCACACACGTTTTATAATTTTTGAAGGTTGTTCCCTCGGTGGATGACTCACGATCCTTTTATGGTCCGGTGGGGTAAGCCTTCTTTTTCACGTATTGTTGGCTCGATGGTTTAAAAAAAAAATTGTAAAAGCATTTTTGGTTCAATAAAAGTTGTTTTTGATAGGTTTTAAATTGTGCAATATGACCCCTTTCCCCCTTCCCCTCCTCTTCCCCCCTTCTCCCTTCCTCTTCCCCCCTTCTCCCTCCCCCCTCCCTCCCCCCTCCCTCTTTTCCCCCCACCCCCCCCTTTCCCTTCTTTTATCATTTGGGAAGTTTTATCATTCGATCTACATTTTTTATGAATTGGACAGGTCTTTTTTACCCGAGCACAGCGTTTTGTTAAATAACATATGTAGCATTTCGTGTTCACATTTTTTTTTTACAATGTATTTATATGAAGAACATGGTTTTATGATATTCATTTTGTCTTTTTCAAGTTTTGCAACATGGCGCATATTTTAATTTTACAGAAGATGGCTTTCATTTAATTCCATTGGGAAGTTTTTATTCCCGTTGTTCACATGCCCTGTTTCAACCTTGGGGTTCTTTCATAAATCGCGCATGCGTCGGCGTTTTTTTATACAGAAGGTGATTTGAACACTGGCTTCGCCACGGTGCGATGCTGCCTTCAAGCTTTATTTGTAAGATATTTTCATCAATACAGTTCCCTGCTGGTTTTTATTTTTATTTTTATTTCCTTTGTTTTTTACCCTCAGACATTATTAAAAATATTTGAAGGGTGTCCTTTTGGCAGATTATTCACGAGTTCTTAGTAGTCCGGTGGGGTGAGCTTTTCTTTTTACAAATACTGTCGTTTATATGGCTATATAAAAGTTTTTTTTTAAAGTACCCCCTTTTTTTTGATCTTAGTTTTGTTTTTGATAGATTTTAAATTGTACAGTGACCCTTTCCTTTTTACCAAATTGGAAAGTTTTTACCTGTTTGATGCTGGTTTTTGCATTTCGTATTGGCATCTTTAGCTCAAACACTGTACCGTGGTTTCATTATTTATCATAAATGCAGAGTTTTTTTAATGTATAATTGATTTTGACTTTCTTTCGAAATGTGTTTTATAATGTACGTTTTTATTTTGTTAAACTATTTATCCAGCACACCACGGCAGCTTCATTACAAAGTAGGCTCACAATTCTTTGAAGTGCCGTTGTTTTGCCCCTACGGGGGGAAAACGTTGAGGTAAGGTCCTCCGATTCACTCCTGCTCCGTTCTTAACCTGTGTCTGCTCCATGACACTTAGTTTTTTGTCCTCCTCATCTTGTAGCGGCAGAGTGCAAACAAACCAATAATACCAGGAGTCTGTTCAGAAGGTCCAAATCATTTATTTGTGCACAAGACTCAAGCAGAATCACATTCAAAATGGCTGAGCAATGGCTGTTAGTAAAACAACTTTTATACTGTTCTATTTCATTCTAGACATAGGCAAACTTCTCATTGGTCCCGGTAACCCCTTTCACCCCATCTATTGGTCCCGGTACCAATATGTAGCTCCAATGAGGACCTTGGTCTGGGCTCAGCACCTGCTTACCCCCCTTTCAGTCTTCATTACAATGGTCATTTCTTGGGCTCTCGTTACATTTTACCTCCAAGGTCACTGTCTAACTAAAACATGTGGGAAAGCAGGGCACTGTAACTTTTCTTTCAGCAGAGTTAATTCCATAGAAGCCTCACTCTCTTATCAATACCAATTAAAACTTGTTTTTCCATATTCTCTAAGTTTCGATTCTGCTGAGCTGTACTTAATTGTGCTCAGTTAAGTTTTGCTTCTATGGTAGCAGCATTTAGGGGAATGTGTAATTCCTTTGGGCCTCTCCACAGGCTTCATTTACAGGTCAAGCTGTTTAGGCCTCTCTGCTTATTTCAGACACCATGGATCACAGGCCTTCGCCTACCACAATCTCAGTCATTTCTTTCTTCTTTTTTTTTGGCGTTCTGTATGTTCTTTTAATATGCATTTGTTTTATTTTGCTACATGTTATAATTGGCTTGCTTATGCATTTAAGTATTTATTTCAGGTGTTTTTAATGTTTTAAGTTCAATTAGATTGTGATTTATATGGGTTGTGATTATGAAGTAACATATTTATGTTTATACAAATCTCCATAGGTTATTTTTTTGTAGTTCATTTTGGTTGTAATTTTATATGGTTTAGTGATTAGAAATTAACATTTTTATGTTTTTATAATATTTATCAATCACACCGTTTTTATCATTCCAGGATGTGTATTATGTTTTTAGTTTACTTATGGATTTACTTATGAATTCATTTTTTTTTTTTTTTATGATTTCATAGTGTGCCTTGATGACCCCTGACGAAGTGTAACACGAAACACAGCTTGTGTAGGGTTTGGGCTGCTTTTTAAAGACGGTTAATAAAATTTGTGTGGACTCCCTGCCCACTTCTTGTGGACTGGTTTTTCTCTGCTTCCTTGTGTGGCAGGTTTGCTGTATTTTGCTTGGTGGTTTTGACAAACATGCCTGCATCAGGAGTCAGAACGCAAATGGTCACAAATTCACAAAACGGATATAGAATTTAAAATATGTAACTAGAGTAGTCAAGAACTAGCACTGTGGTGAGACTGTGCTCTTCTCTGCTTTACCTTCCTCGTGTAATTCCTGCCATGCCTCTAAAACGTCCATCTCGTTCATTCTAGTACTAGTCACTGTAGCTGACATTTCTTCATCATCCTTCTTTAGCCATATCTTTTGGAGACAAAATGGGCAGTAAACCCAGAATATGTTGTCCTTCTAATAAGCAGAAGTCTCTCCTCCCCCCCCCCCATATCCTCAACTTTGTCTAAGGGAACATGTTGAGGGAACCAAGGGCTTAAGATATTTAGAACCGCCCTAAGGATCCAGATAACGCTATAAAATGTCTGCATGCTGTTTAATTTATTTGCCCCCCCGCCCGAGTCATAGATTAAATAGGGGCCAGCAGTTACTGAGGAAGATGTAGGGATGTTACCCAAGACTGAAGTGGTATTTAAAGGTGATACTGCAGAGGAATTGAGAGAAATATCGCTACACCGGGAAGATATATTACACCGGGAAGATATATTACAACTATTTGATAAACTGAATAGTAGCAAATCACCTGGACCGGATGGTATACATCCCAGAGTGTTGAAAGAACTGAAATATGAAATTGCAGACCTGCTATTGGTAATCTGAACTTTCATTAAAATCATCTGTAATACCTGAAGATTGGAGGGTCGCCAGCGTAACACCAATTTTTAAAAAGGGTTCCAGGGGTGACCTGGGAAATTACAGACCGGTGAGCCTGACGTCAGTACCAGGGAAAATGGTAGAAATCATCATAAAGAACAAAATTACACAGCATGTAGATAGTCATGGCCTAATGGGAGACAGCCAACATGGCTTTAGACAAGGAAGATCTTGTCTTACTAATCTGATATGTTTTTTTGAAGGTGTGCATAAACAGGTAGACAAAGGTGAGTTGGTTGATATAGTGTATCTGGACTTTCAGAAAGCTTTTGACAAAGTCCCCCATCAGAGACTTTTGGCAAAGCTAAAAAGTCATGGGATAGGAGGCAGTGTACTATTGTGGATCGGGAAACTGGTTAAAAGATAGAAAGCAGAGGGTAGGGCTAAATGGCCAATATTCCCAATGGAAAAAGGTGAATAGTGGAGTACCCCAGGGATCTGTGCTGGGTCCGCTGCTTTTTGACATATTCATAAATGACCTGGAAAAGGGAATAACTAGTGAGGTTATCAAATTTGCAGATGACACAAAACTGTTTAAAGTTGTTAAAACCCAAGAGGATTGTGGAAAACCGCAGGAGGATCTGGATAAATTGGAAGACTGGGCATCCAAATGGCAGATGAAATTTAATGTGAACAAGTGCAAAGTTATGCACCTAGGAAAGAACAACCCACACTATAGTTACACGATGCAAGGCTCCACATTAGAAACCACCACCCAGGAAAAAGATTTAGGAGTCATCGTGGATAACATGTTAAAACCCTCCGCCCAGTGTGCAGCGGCGGCCAAGAAAGCAAATAGAATGCTAGGTATCATAAGGAAAGGGATGGAGAATAAAACAAAGGATGTTCCTTATCGTCACTCCAGTCCAGTCCCTTTACTTCCAGCAGCTTGGAGGCTGAGCCCAACCTTTTTGGAGGTGGGGCGGTATAAATACCACTGAGACCACCCACCAACTCCAGTAATCTCAGCCTCCAAGCAGCTGGAGGGTTCCGTAAGCCTAGAGCTTACTGGAGTCCTACTTTGTATTTTATTTCATTTATTTTATTGCATTTATTTTATTGCATTTGTTTCATTGATGCTGCCTTTATTTCCTACTGTGCTGTTTTTATTCTAGTTTTATTTACAAGGGCTCTTTAATTCCCCCGGCTCTCTCCCTCCTCCCCCCCCCCCCCTCCCGGATCGGATCGGGCGTCGGAGGAGAGCCGCGGCTGGTAGCATTGAGGAGGATTCACTGTACCTTCTCTGCTACGGAGACACGCTGATCGCCCCTGCCTCGCGCCGAAGCCTCTCTGCAGGCTGAGCGCTGGAGGCAGCATCGCTAGCCTGCCGAGACCGCCAGACCCGTCCGGAGACAGGAGGACGCGGCGGCGTTAATCCGGTCTCTGCGGGGACCGTGGAGGCAGCGATCTTCAGCGAAAGCAACAGTTTTCAGCTCCGGTGGGCAGGAGAGGAGTCAGGCCACGACCGGAGGAGAGTTTTGGAGCTCCCCATTTTTGGCTCCACGTGGTGAGGCCTACCACGTGTAGAGCCAACGGGTGCACAGCTCTGAATCGGCCCGGAACCTCAGCACAGCTCTGAAAACCGCAAGTACTCCTTGAGAAAGGAACTTAATTGCAGTTTTAATTTAACTGTATTTTAACTTTATTTTAACTCTAAATTGATTTTACATTTAATTTCGAGTTAATTTATCTCAGTGTTTATTTATCCCATTGGCCCTCCCTTTATCTCAAGGTTTGCTTCCTTTGTTTCACTCTTGGGGGAAACTTCGGACCTGTGGGACAGGGAGGGAGCTATCTCCAGTTTAGAGGAGAGCCTCTACCAGCCGGGACTGGAGGCCTGTTACTAGAAGTTCCTTCACTCCAGGTCATGTCAACCAAGTCCCGCTGTCTTTCCTGTGGAATACGCAGGGGTACCTCCGCAGAGACAGGTATCTGCAGGAGCTGTACTGCCTTGGCGGCCTCATCGGAGCAAGACATTAATTTAACCATGGCCCACACCTCTCAGGGGTCAGACGAACTCCCAGTAGGGGAGGGGGGATCACAAGCCCCTCCCTCTACGGCCTCAGACTTGCCCACCCCTTCCCTATCCCTCTCCCCCCTCCTGACGGGGGAAGAGGGGGCAGGGGATTTCTTCTCCCCGGATTTCATCCTCTTACTCCACAAGGCATATTGCCTACGTAAGCAGAATTCAGGGGCAGGAGGTACTGCACCTCCGGCGGCGGAGGTCAAGCCAGCCAGGCCCTCGAGGGCGGCCAATCCAGATTCCGATATCCCTCCTAAGCGTCCTTGGATGAGTGAAGAGGAGACCCTCTCCCAGGGATCCCCGGAGGAGACGCCCTCGGACAAGGACTTTGGCGAGGATGAAGAAGAGCTAGAAGAAGGGGAGATCCCAGAAGAAGACCAAGCTAGGATAATTAGAGTATTTCGTCGGGAGGAGCTCCCGGCACTGATTAATGAGTCCCTGAAAGCCCTCAATATGACCTCCGATACGCCCGCAGAGGAGGAAGCATTGGAGGATCCATTGATTCAAGCCATTAGAAGATCCCAGAAGGTCTTTCCTGTACATAGGGTGGTGCGACAGATGATCCAGGAAGAATGGGACCAACCTGAGTCAAGTCTAATGGGAGTCCGGTCCATGCTCCGTCTCTACCCTCTACCAGAGGCAGACAAAGAGCTGCTAAAGTCCCCCAGGGTGGATGCAACAGTGTCAGCAGTCACCAAGAAGACCACTATCCCAGTGGAGGGCAGTGCAGCCCTAAGGGATCCCCAAGACAGAAAGTTGGATACCCTTCTGAAGCAAGCCTTTGACGTAAGCACCCTCGCTTTGCAAGCTTCGGTCTCCGGAGCCTGGGTGGCTAGGGCCTGTTTAAGGTGGTCACAGCAGTTAGACAGACGAGAGCCCCACAGAGGAGACCCGGTCCAACGCGAACAGGCTGGAATCGGGAACGGCGTACCTGGCGGATAGCCAGTATGACCTCATCAGAAGCCTGGCAAAGAACATGGCATCGGTGGTGGCGGCCAGGCAATACCTGTGGTTACGCAATTGGGCAGCGGATACCTCCTCGAAGGCCCGCCTGAGTCGACTCCCCTTCAAGGGGAGACTGCTGTTCGGTGAGGATTTGGAGAAGCTCGTAAAGGACCTTGGTGAGTCCAAGGGAGGCAGGCTCCCGGAAGATAGACCGAAACAGAACCGCTCCCTCCCCCCGGCACGTACTCAGGCCAGGGACTCCCGGAGGTTTCGCCCCTCCAGATCTAGTTCCTTTTCCAGGGGGCGTTTCCCCCCTAGGGGCCAGGGCTTTCGAGGGTTTCGGGGAGCAGGTCGCGGATTCGGGGCGACCTCCTCCTTCTCCTCCTCGTCTCTTAGAAAACAACAATGAAGCCGCGGGGGTCCAGGGGGACGAGCTGCCCATAGGAGGACGTTTAAGACAGTTTCTTCCCGCCTGGTCCCCGGGTCACTTCGGATCAATGGGTGCTAGAGGTGGTCAGAGAGGGCTACGCTCTCGAATTCTCGAAACGCATTCCCCCAGCCTTTGTTCTGTCCCCCTGCGGTACCCCTGCAAAGAAGTCCGCGGTGGAATCAACTCTCGCTCGCTTAATTGCACTCGGGGCCGTGTTACCAGTGCCTCCAGATCAACGCGGTTCAGGTCGATACTCGATTTACTTCGTGGTGCCAAAAAAGGAAGGCACCTTCCGACCAATCCTGGACTTAAAACAGGTCAATTGCTGTCTCAGGGTTCCTCACTTCAGAATGGAGACTCTGCGGTCAGTCATCGCAGCCGTAAGGAGAGGGGAGTTCCTATCAGCCCTCGACTTGACAGAGGCCTACTTGCATATCCCGGTCAGAAAGTCACATCAACAGTTCCTAAGATTCGCGGTACCAACGGGTCACTTCCAATTCCAGACTCTTCCCTTTGGCCTAGCGACAGCTCCACGGACATTTACCAAGGTGATGGTGGTCGTAGCGGCCTTCCTCCGGAAGGAGGGGATTTTGGTCCACCCGTACCTAGACGATTGGCTGATCTGTGCAAAGTCGGAGGAGGAAAGTCGCGCGGCGACGGATACAGTAGTTCGCCTTCTAGAAGAGTTGGGGTGGGTGATCAACCGAGCAAAGAGCAGGTTGATCCCTTCCCAGAATCTCGAGTATCTCGGCGCAAGATTCGACACCGGCAGGGGCAGAGTGTTTTTGCCCTCATCCAGGGCCAGGGACCTAAGGCTACTGGTTACTCGGTTCCTGAACAGGCGAAGCCCCTCAGCATGGCATTATCTTCAGGTCCTGGGAACAATGGCGGCGGCGATAGAGGTAGTGCCTTGGGCCAGAGCCCACATGCGTCCATTGCAACGATCTCTACTGCGACGGTGGTCTCCACAACTCCATCCTCTGACAACACAGTTACCCTGCGCTCCGCGGACCAAGCAAGCTCTTCGCTGGTGGCAACAACTGAGAAACCTGGAACGGGGAATGCCCCTCGAGCCCCCCCAGTGGGTACTCTTGACGACGGATGCGAGCCTGTCAGGCTGGGGGGCCCACTGCGAGGACCAGTTCGTCCAGGGGCGATGGTCTCCGGTGGAATCTCAGTGGCCCATCAACAGACTGGAATTACGCGCCGTCACCCTTGCGCTCAGGAAGCTCGAGCCCCGGGTACGAAGAAAGGCAATCCGCGTCCTATCCGACAACGTCACCACAGTAGCTTACATCAACCATCAGGGCGGCACCAGCAGCCCTGCCCTGGAGAAAGAGGCGGACGTTCTCTTCCAGTGGGCGGAGGTCTACCTGGAAGCGCTGTCAGCCTAGCACGTGGCAGGCACGGACAATGTCACAGCCGATTACCTCAGCAGGCACAGGATAGACCACGGAGAGTGGGAACTGGAGCAGGTGATCTTCGACCAAATAGTGCCCGGTGGGGTCTCCCAGTGATGGATCTCATGGCAAGATTCTCCTCGGCCAAGGTGGACCGATTCTTCAGTCGGCGAAAGGAAAGAATGTCCGAAGGTCTAGATGCCCTGTCTCAGAAGTGGCCGGCAGAGGGCCTTCTCTGTGTTCCCTCCCTGGGCTCTGATCGGAAAGGTTCTTCAGCGAGTGGAATCCCACCAGGGCCTGGTAATCCTCATAGCTCCAGATTGGCCTCGCTGTCCCTGGTACGCGGACCTGGTGAGGCTGTTGGCCGACCAACCATGGCGGCTGCCCTGCAGGAGCGACCTACTCAGACAAGACCCGGTTCGGATGCCTCACGTGGATCGGTTCTCGCTTACGGCCTGGCTCTTAAAAGGGCGCGGCTCCTGAAGCGAGGATATTCGGGTGCAGTAATCTCAACGCTGTTGAGCGCTAAGAAGCGCTCGACCGGTCTCGCCTATGTAAGAGTTTGGCGCATTTTCGAGGCATGGTGCGCGGAGTGCTGAAGTAAGCCCCTTGCGGCCTCAGTCCCGGAAATCCTGGAATTCTTGCAAGCAGGGTTTGACAAAGGTTTAGCACACAGTTCACTACGGGTGCAACTAGCCGCTATCGCGTGCTATAGAGGAAAGGTCCACGGCAAGCCATTAGGGGTCCACCCGGACGTCGCCAGGTTCCTCAGAGCAGTCCGACGTCTGCGTCCCCAGCGGAGGTCGGTCATCCCCCCCTGGAATCTCAACCTGGTATTAAATGCGCTGATAGGGGAGCCCTTTGAACCTGTGAAGAGGGCCTCCTTGAAGGACTTAACCTTGAAGACGGTCTTCCTAGTTGCAATCTGCTCGGCCAGGCGGGTCTCCGAGCTACAAGCACTTTCCTCCAGACCCCCCTTCCTGGCCTTCCTTAAGGACAAGGTCGTCTTGCGCACGGTGCCCTCCTTCCTCCCCAAGGTTATCTCTTCCTTTCATGTGAACCAGACAGTCACGCTCCCGGCCTTCCCAACAGAGGGTCTGGTAGGCAGGGATAACAGGCTTCGTTTACTAGACGTCCGAAGAGCCCTAAAACACTACCTCTCCCGCACAGCTCCATTCCGGAAATCAGACCGGCTATTTGTCCAGTTCGGAGGTCCACACAGAGGGGAAGCGGCGGCCAAAGCTTCCATTTCCAGGTGGATTAGGGAAGCGATTGCTTCCGCCTACATTTTGAAGGGCAAGCAGGTCCCGGGGGGGCTGCGGGCACATTCCACCCGAGCTCAGGCTACTTCTTGGGCAGAATTCAGCCTAGTCCCTCCGCTGGATATATGTAGGGCGGCGACTTGGTCCTCTCTGCATACCTTCACCAAGCACTACAGGCTAGACGTACAGAGTTCAGCGGACGCTCGGTTTGGCCTAGCGGTGCTTCAGTCCGGTTTGCCGAACCCCACCCAGAATTGAACTGCTCGGGTACTTCCCAGAAGTAAAGGGACTGGACTGGAGTGACGATAAGGAAGAAGTAATTAGATCTTACCTGCTAATTAGTGTTCCTGAAGGAACGACAGTCCAGTCCCTGATCCCACCTGGCTATACCAGGCCTGAAGCCCTGGCGGCGGAGGGCAGATCAGCGAACCGAGCGGGGAACCAGATCGGGGTGAGGGAGACCAGGAGCAAGTAGGCGGGGCGGTCCTCCTACGGCGCCTTCCCTCCCCCTCTACCCTTATTACCTATTTCCTATTTTCCAAAAAAGAAAAAAAAAAAAAAAGAAAAGTGGAGCGGGTGGGTCGACTTCGTGCCACCCCTCCCAGAGTTTGCATGTTTGTTAGGTTTGTTTTATAGTTGTTACAGAAGTTCATTTAGGCTGCTTTTTCAGTCAATTACTGGATTTGGTGGGTGGTCTCAGTGGTATTTATACCGCCCCACCTCCAAAAAGGTTGGGCTCAGCCTCCAAGCTGCTGGAAGTAAAGGGACTGGACTGTCGTTCCTTCAGGAACACTAATTAGCAGGTAAGATCTAATTACTTCTTATAATGCCTCTGTATCGCTCCATGGTACGACCGCACCTTGAATATTGTGTGCAATTCTGGTCACCGTATCTTAAAAAGGACATAGCGTTATTAGAAAAAGTACAGAGAAGAGCCACCAAATTGGTGAAGGGGATGGAAGGCTACTCCTATGAAGAGAGGCTAAGAAGGTTAGGGCTCTTTAGCCTGGAGAAGAGACGGCTGAGGGGAGATATGATAGAGGTCTATAAATTAATGAATGGAGTGGAATGGATAAACGTGGATCAATTGTTTACGCTATCAGAGTATAGAAAGACTAGGGGACATGTAATGAAGCTACAGGGTAAACTATTTAAGACAAATAAGAGAAAATATTTTTTCACTCAACGTGTAATCAAACTCTGGAATCTGTTACCGGAGGATGTAGTAAGGGCTGTTAGTATAGCTGGGTTTAAAAAATGTTTGGACAAGTTCCTGGAGGAAAGGTCCATAAACCACTATTAAAAAGGGACCCAGGATATCAATGCTTGACCCAGTACAAGCATTGTGGAACCTGTGTCTTTTGGGGATATTGCTAGGTACGTATGACCTAGATTGGCCACTGTTGGAAGTAGGGGCAGGAGTAGCCTAGTGGTTGGGGCAAGGTACTTCAGGCCGGAAGGTCGGGGGTTCAAATCCCACTAGAGGACAGCAACCTTGGGCCGGAAGGACTGGGGTTTCTAGTCCCACAGATGCTCCTTGTGGTCTTGGGCAAGCCACTTAACCCTCCATTGCCCATGTTCCCTGTAAGTATTAGTATATGTGTCTCATATCCCCGCGTGTTAAATGTATCCCCCAATTGTGCTGTGACCGCTTTGATTGCAGGATAAGGCGGTATACAAAACTGTCTAAATAAATAAAGTAGGATACTGGGCTTGATGGACCTCGGTCTGACTCAGTATGGCATGTCTTATGTTCTTATATCATTTCAAATTATAAAAATCTCCCTTTTTAAAATGTCCTTGTGTTTGTTTTTTTTTTGCTTTTTCTCCTAAATGCATGTGTGTTATGGGTTTGTCAGGCTTGCATGTGTATAAAACTTATGTGTTTTCTGTAGGCTCGCATGTCTTTTGAAAGAGACTCCAATGAAATGCGCTACAAGAGGCTCCAGCACTTGCTAGAAAAAAGCAACATCTACTCAAAGTTCCTGTTGACAAAAATGGAACAGCAGCAATTAGAAGTAAGTTTAATTGAGTTAATGCTTTTGAATCTGATTTTAAATTTCACATGCAAGTTCAATAATGTGTCATAATTTGAAAAGCAATGTTTTACTGCTTTGGGATATTTAACAATGCTGAGAACCCATGAACTCATTAGTTGCACTTACCAGAGCAGATGTACAAAATCTACACTTGTCTAGATAATATTAACCATTTGGCCTGATGACCTATATTTCATGCAGTTATAGGGGCAGTGAGATGTGGGTATGTGGCAGCTTTAGATATTGCTCTATGTAAGTGTTCTGCATTGTAGAGGTGATCCTTCGGTGGTAAGGATGACATAATCTCAGGCAAGGGCAGTTTGCATGAATGTTTTCTTAAAGCTTTCTTGGACATTCAGCTTGGGATAGCTCAGACCATTTTGGATTGTCCTGCCATCAGACTGAAACAGTAAATACGGTTTATGGCTAGGCAGAGATTGACCCCCTTCCCCCCAGTACAGTACAAGTCCAAGATCTCGAGTGAGATTTTGTCACACTGATCAGTTGTGTCCCTGATGGGAGGAGGAAAACCTTTCAATACAGATCAGAGCTAGACGTTTCCTATATTTTCTGATTAGAGAGAAGATACCTTAAAACTGTCCAAGAGGCAGCATATAGGGGCTGTCAAGGAGGTTCAGTGACTGTAGCAGTAGCTCAGGAGGATATCAGATGGATCAAGCATTGGCTTCGGGCATTTGTAGCAGCTCACATACTGAGAGTTTCAGAATGTAAAAGCAGACTCCCTGTGTAACTAGTTCCTTAAGCAGAGGGAGTGGGAGTTGTAAGCTTTTATCTTCTTTCCATGCCTGTGAGGGCAATCCAACCAGGGACTTGGCAGAAGGATTATGCCTTCCTCCTCACTGCCAGGTCCCTAGTTGGATTGCCCTCACAGGCATGGAAAGAAGATAAAAGCTTACAACTCCCACTTCCTCTGCTTAAGGAACTAGTTACACAGTCGAAGATGGGAGTAGCATTCCACTGGCCTAGATGTTCTGTTGCAGCGTAGGTTCCTGGGGAAGGGTTCTCTGTTTTCCCTGATTGACTTGCTTACTGGTTTGCATCACCCAAGAGTCTGAAGAAGCCAATAGTGCTGGATTGGTTCATGGTGCAGTGATGTGAAGACTGGATCATGTTTAAGGAGAGAGATGGCTTGCGATGCCCATCAGAGGGGTCTCCTTGTTCAGGGGCCGGCTCAAATGGGTGACCAGTCTCCCCTAAGTTTGATGGTTTGGCCTTGTTGAGGTTGTGGCTATAGCATAAAGGATTATAGCTGTCTTGCAAGCCACCTAGCTTCAGTCAGGAAGGAAACAAACTCCTTTGGTTTATGCCAGAGGGATTGAAACCTAGTGTGGAGAATGGGGTTCTCTTTGTCAAGCCCCTGTGCCATATGTTTTGGTTTTCCTACAGGAATGTGTGGTTTTTTTAAAACTTTTGTCTTTATTCAACACCATCTCCAAATAGAAGAACCACAAAACAAGTATCCATTTTGTCCACATTTTACATTTAGAACCCTCCCCCATCAACCTTCCCCTCTCCCACTTCCACACCCCCTCCCCTGACAATCCCATACTTATTTCTATAGTCAGCATTCTATCAGGTTCTTCTCTCTCCAGTTTTGTATATGGTGCCCAAACTTTCAAAAAAGTAACCGTTCTATGATTTTTGTGAGTAGTCAATTCACTCATCCAACATACAACTTCCAATTTCTTTAACACCATCTCCGCCCCCCCCCCAGGAAATCACCGCACTTCCAGTGGCCCGCCACCATCATTCGCACTGCAGTATATATCAATCCACCCAGCCTAGCCAAGTCAGGGTCCATCTCTTGTGGGTATAGGTTCAATAACATGAACTTAGACTCTAATAGCATCTCTACCCCTGTGACCGCCTGGAACCCTCTACTCCCTCAGCCATTCCCATAACTTCACTAGGACACAGGACTACCACATGTAAAACAGGTCTCCTACTTTCCCACACCTTCTCCAACAGTCTGTCCTATACCCCGGGATTACCTTGCTCCATCTCATCGGAGACTCATCCTATACAGGGTTTTCTAATTGCTTGCTTGAATCATAGCAGACAGACATCTTCCCCATTCCCATAAAAGCTTCCATTCCTCCTGAATCATTTGATGCACCACTCTGTGCACTGGAAAAACCTTCTGGGATTTCCTGAGTGGTCCTCCAGTTTAGTCCTCCACATCCGGGTAGTGCACCTCCTCCTGCAGCACGGAGACTGGACCAATCAGAATCTTGCTCTCATGATGTATCCTGCTGGAGCTCCCATCAGACCCCCAGTGTGTCCAGTCTCCGTGCAGCAGGAAGACCTGTGAGCCTAGTGCTGGGCTCACTTAGTAGCTTTGAGGCAAAACTAGTTAGATTTCTTTGTGGTTTATTTTTTCTTTTCGTTGCTGTATTTCTTTTCTTTTGGTAGCTGTCCCTTTAAATTTCCTCTAGTAGTACCTAAAGGGGAGGGCCGATTGAGGAGCCGAGCCTGCACGCTACTTCTCCCTGCTGGCTGTGAGAGAGCTGAAGGCAGCGGGTTAATGCAGATCTCCCTCCTAGACAGTACAAAGGTCTTAGCAGCCCCGTTTCTGGCTAGTCACGCCGGCTGTATGCTATTCACGGCTCTGGCGGGCTGCCACTTCGGGTGAGCTTTTCCCTCGCTGATCGGGGCTGTCCTGCAGTGCTCCATCCGCTCAGAGGTTTTTCGGCGTTCGGCTCTCCAGCATTGAGGGGTGAGTCAGTCACTGCACTGGTGGTGTTTTTCAGCATTTTTCTTTCTTTCTTTGTTATTTTTGGACGGAAGGCTGCTCGCGGGGTATTTGTTGTTTTTCCCGCCGTTTTCTTCCTTCAGCCTTCGGTGCCGGCGGCCATTTTAACGCGCCGGTGTTTTTTTCTTTTTCCCGCTTTTTTTCTCATCCTTGTGGGCTTCTGCGGGTTCTGAGGGTTAGAAAGATACCGGCTTGGTTATTTTTTTTTTGGGACCTGCGGTTCTTATCCCCATAGGCTTCGTTTCTCATTTTAAAAAAAAAACTTTATAGAGACCACTTTTTTCGTGGTTGGCTCTTTGGTCCGGTTTGGCCTTGGGTCACTTTGCTTCAATGTCTGCCAGATCCCACAGTGTTTAGTCTGCGGTTCTCGCAGGGGGGCTGTATCAGAGTCAGGTGTTTGTAAGGGCTGCGCGTCAGTCTCCTCTGACATTGAACTTCAGATGGAAGGCAAGATTCCCTTGGAACCTGTTAGTCCTGCCCGACTGACTGACAGGGAGCCGTCTCCAGGCCCTCAAACTCCAGTTTCTCCTGTGGCGGCCAAGGGGCAGGGGGTTCCCTTCCCCGATGCTGCGTCAGACCCTTCTTCGATGGATTTTTCGCCAGATTTTGTTCTTTTGATGCATCAGGCTTTCCGCTTGGGCCGTCTAGGCAAGCTGCCAGAGGCTGGGCCTTCTTCGTTGTCCCTCCCCTCCCGTTCTGGTGAGGAGGGTCAGCAGACTGTCCAGAAGCCAGCTAAGTGCTCTCGTTTCTCTTTTGAGAGTGAGGCCGTCGACTGGCCAGAGCCTGAGCTGGCGGTGGAGACAGAGGACATCGGTGAGGAATTGGAGGAGGGGGAAATCCCGGATCCCCGAGGATCAGGCCAGGATCATTCGGGTTTTTCGGAGGGAGGAGTTAGTTCCGTTGATTACAGAGTCTCTTCAGACCCTCAATCTTGCCTCTGTTCCTTCGGCGGAGGAGGAAGGCCTGGAAGATCCCCTCATTCAAGCCGTGCGTGACTCTCAGGTAGTTTTTCCAGTGCATCGCGTGGTGGCTCAGATGATTCAGACTGAGTGGGATCAGCCCGAATCCGGGCTTAAGGGCATTCGTACGATGAACCGGTTATATCCTATAGCGGACAAGGACAAGTTTAAATCGCCGCGGGTTGATGCCCTAGTATCGGCGATCACCAAGAAGACTACGATTCCAGTCGAAGGCAGTGCGGCTTTGAAGGATACGCAGGACAGGAAAGTAGATGGTTTATTAAAGCAGGCCTTTGAAACTAATGCCTTGTCTCTGCAAGCCTCTATTTGTGGGGCCTGGGTGGCTACAGCATGTTTAAGATGGGCTCAGCGTTTAGGACATGAATCCAACTTAGACCAGCAAAAGTTGTTAGAAGTGACCCGCTTGGAATCTGGATCAGCTTACTTGGCGGATGTTCATTATGATTTGATTAGAACATTGGCTAATAGTATGGCTTCCTTGGTTGCGGCGCGCAGGTCTATTTGTTTGAGAAATTGGGCTGCTGACGGTTCCTCTAAGTCGCGTCTCCGTAAATTACCTTTCAAGGGAAAATTGTTTGGCGAGGATCTGGATAAATTGGTGAAAGATTTAGGGGACTCGAAAGGTGGTAGGCTTCCAGAAGATAAGGCTAAACTCGGCAGAACTTCGTCGGTCCCGCGAGGTCTGTCTCGGGACTTTCGAAGATTTCGATCGTCCCGTTTGTGGAGTTCCCAGCGTGGTAGGTTTGGGTACCGCTCTCAAGGGTTTCGCGGCTTCCGGGGTGCGGGCAGGGGGTTTGCCCCTGCCGCCTCTTTGTCTTCCTCTTCCTTTTCTCGCAAGCCGCAATGACACCAGGCGGATTCCGGAGGGATGTCCGGTTATCGGAGGTCGCCTTCGGAACTTCCTGCCTGCCTGGGCTCGGATAACTTCCGATCAGTGGGTGTTGGAGGTCATCCGGGAAGGCTATGCCCTGGAGTTTGCCTGTCCTCTTCGGGATTCCTTCGTTCCGTCTCCCAGCAAAGGCCCGCACAAGGAGCAAGCAATTCGGTTGACGTTAGATCGTCTTATCGCCTTGGGGGCGGTAGTTCCCGTTCCGTCTGCCGAGTGCGGTCTGGGGCGCTACTCCATTTATTTCATGGTGCCAAAGAAAGACGGGTCCCTCCGGCCTATTCTCGATCTCAAGGGCGTCAATCGTCTCCAGGTTCCTCATTTCCGCATGGAAATCCTGAGGTCCGTCATTGTGGCGGTACATCAAGGGGAGTTCCTAACTTCTCTGGATCTGTCCGAGGCTTATTTGCACATTCCTATCCAATCAGTACATCAGCGTTTCCTGTGGTTCGCGTTCCCCTGGGGGCACTTTCAATTTCAAGCTCTACCTTTCGGGTTGGCGACGGCACCGCGCACTTTCACCAAGATCATGGTGGTGGTGGCCGCAGCCTTGCGACAGGAAGGCATCCTGGTCCACCCTTATCTGGACGATTGGTTGATTCGAGCAAAGTCCAAAGAGGAGAGCTTGCAGGCTACCGGGAAAGTGGTGTCTCTCCTGCAATCTCTCGGCTGGGTGGTCAATGCGAAGAAAAGTCAGTTAGTGCCGACGCAGTGCCTCGAGTATCTCGGAGTTCAGTTCGACACGGCGAGAGGGTTGGTTTGCTTACCGTCCCAGCGTGTTCAAGCCTTGCGAAGTCTAGTGCACACTTTCTTCGGGATGCCTGCTCCTTCTGCTTGGTGGTACCTGCGCTTGTTGGACGATGGCGGCTACTCTCGAGGTTGTTCCCTGGGCCAGGTTTCACATGCGTCCGCTTCAGAAAGCCCTCTTGCGTCATTGGTCGAACCAGACGGAGTCGCTCAACAAGCGATTGCCTTGTCCGAACCGTGTTTGTCAGGCTCTGCGGTGGTGGTGGTGCTCCCGGACGTTGCGAGCGGGTCTACCCCTGGAACAGCCTCGTTGGGTTCCGGTGATAACGGATGCCAGTCTGCTCGGCTGGGGTGCCCACTGCGAAAGTTGTTTCGCGCAGGGGACATGGTCAGTCCAGGAGGCCGCCTGGTCGATTAATTGGCTCGAGCTTCGTGCGGTGCGGAGAGCGCTGGAGACCTTCGAGTCGACTCTGCAGGTCCGAGCGGTCCGGGTGCTCTCGGACAACTCGGCGACGGTGGCGTACATCAACCGGCAGGGCGGCACAGGAAGCGTGGCCTTGGAAGCCGAGGCAGAAGCGTTGTTCCAGTGGGTCGAGCTTCGTCTGCCGGCGATTTCGGCAGCGCATATCGCGGGAAAAGACAATGTCATGGCGGATTTTCTCAGCAGGGTGCATGTGGATCCCGGGGAGTGGGAACTGCACCCACAGATCTACGCGCAGATAGTTTGCCAGTGGGGTCCTCCGCTAATGGACCTCATGGCGACGTTTCAGTCGGCCAAGACCAGACGGTTCTTCAGCAGGCGGAGAGAACCCATGTCAGAGGGGATAGATGCCCTCATTCAGCCGTGGCCGCGGAGCGGTCTCCTCTATATCTTTCTGCCGTGGGCGTTGATCGGCAGGGTGTTCCAGCGCATCGAGGCACATTGCGGTCGGGTGCTACTCGTTGCTCCGGATTGGCCCAGACGTCCCTGGTATGCGGATCTGGTACGCTTGGTCGATGGGCTTCCTTGGAGGCTTCCAGCCCTGCCGGATCTGCTGATTCAGGGGCCCCTGCGGATGCCTCAGGTGGCTCGGTTCTCGCTTACGGTTTGGCCATTGAGAGGGCTCGCTTAAGGAAGAAGGGCTATTCTTCAGCGGTTATTTCTACTCTGCTGAGGGCTCAAATCGTCCACCTCCCTCGCGTGTGGCGCATTTTTGAGGACTGGTGTTCGCGTCGTCGGATTCGTGCGGCGACGGCTTCTATTTCCATGATTCTCAGTTTTTTGCAGGACGGATTTGATAAAGGGCTGGCCGCCAGTTCCTTGAAGGTTCAGCTGGTGGCTCTCGCGTGCTACAGAGGCAAGGTGCCAGGGGTTTCTCTGGGGATGCACGCTGACGTCCGACGATATCTGAAAGCAGTTTTCCGACTACGGCCTTCGTGCAGGGTTGTTATTCCGCTTTGGGATTTGAATCTGGTCCTGCAGGCTTTAGCTTGTCCGCCCTTTGAACCGCTGCGGCAAGCGTCGGTAAAAGATCTGACCCTAAAGACTGTTTTTCTAGTGGCCATTTGTTCGGCATGGCGCATTTCGGAGCTGCAGGCGCTTTCCTGTAGGGAACCGTTCTTATCTTTTTCTAGAGATCGCGTAGTGTTGAGGCCAATTCCGTCCTTTCTTCCGAAGGTGGTATCTCCTTTTCATCTGAATCAGTCCGTCTTTCTTCCGGTGTTTCACTCTGTCTCAGCAGGTGATTCGGAGGCGGTATTGCATTGCTTAGATGTTCGGGTACTGCGTCGTTTATTTAAAGGTTTCGGAAACCTTCCGCAAGTCGGATCGCTTGTTTGTCCTCTTCGGCGGGGTCCGGAAAGGCGAAGCAGCGGCAAAGTCATCTATTTCTCGGTGGATTAAGGAGGCGATTTCCTCCGCTTATGTTGTGCAAGGGCGTGCGGTTCCATTGGGTTTATGGGCTCACTCTACCAGAGCGCAAGCGACGACGTGGGCAGAACATAGTCTGGTTCCGCCGGTGGAGATTTGCAAGGCTGCTACTTGGTCGTCTCTCCATGCTTTCAGCAAGCACTACCTCTTGGACGTGTTGGCCGCTCGGGATTCTTGTTTTGGGTCTGCGGTTTTGCACGCCGGTTTGCAAGGTCCCGCCCGTTCCTAACTGCTCTGTTACATCCCGGATGTGGAGGACTAAACTGGAGGACCGCTCAGGAAATGGAAATTACACTTACCTGGTAATTGTAGTTCCTGGAGGGTCCAGTTTAGTCCTCCTTCCCTCCCTTCTCTTTATTACTTCCTTTTCATCCGGCGCGCTCACTTCAGGGCGACGGTGAGTTCTATGAGACATTTTTGAGGAAACCCTTCTGTTGGGGGTTTCTAGGGCTTCTCCGTATTCCTCTGGAATGTCAGTCCCTTCTTTTTGGTCGGTTGCTTACTACTCTGTCAGGTGGCCGGCAGAAGCGATGTGCAGAGTCTTGGCTTCCTCGTTTGGGGAGGGGGTCATTGTAACTGTAAGGGGGTTTAGTTATGATAAGGTTTGCTATTTTTACTTCTTTCATGTGTTGCTTCTTTAAGTCTGCTTTGTTACTAGTTCACTGGGGGTCTGATGGGAGCTCCAGCAGGGTACATCATGAGAGCAAGATTCTGATTGGTCCAGTCTCCGTGCTGCAGGAGGAGGTGCACTACCCGGCTGTGGAGGACTAAACTGGACCCTCCAGGAACTACAATTACCAGGTAAGTGTAATTTTCATTTCCTAACTGCTTGGATCAATGGGTCTTCCAAGGCCTCCTCGTCTGCTGGCATGTCAGGAGCCATATTAAGCGCACTCAGTGATTCCGTAATCAATGCTGGGAGTTCCTCCTGACAGAAAACTCGTACTATCTGGGCTTGCTCCTCCTCCGGAATCTCTCCCTCTTCATCATATCCC
This sequence comes from Ichthyophis bannanicus, assembly GCA_033557465.1. NCBI lineage: Eukaryota > Metazoa > Chordata > Amphibia > Gymnophiona > Ichthyophiidae > Ichthyophis > Ichthyophis bannanicus. The sequence goes on along the minus strand of CM066034.1, from coordinate 579,732,591 downwards.
GGTGAAAAGCGGGATATAAATACAGTTAAATAAATCTTCCCCTATGTCCCTGTCTGAGAACTCCTCTTCCAGATTCTCCAATAAGGGGGACGTGAGGTTTTTCTCATTCATCCATCTAGCCCGCTTAGGTGGGATGCCTGCGTCCTGGTCATCCCCTGTCTGGTGGATTTGCTTATCTGTGATGCCAAAGACCCTCCTGTTCCCAGCTGGCACATACAAAAGGCTTTGTGCAGTAGGAGAACAAATTCAGGTGAGAAGTCTCCCCAGCCCCCTCCTTCCCCCGAGGGTGTGGAGGGGTGGGGTTGAGATCGGGAGGTTCCAGGGAGATCCATGGTTAAAGGTGGAGGTGAGGACTGCTCACCCCCTCCTCCAGGGGGTCCCCTGATTCCTGGGAATCAGAGATTCATTCTTGGGATAACCCCAATTGCATTTCTTGCTCCACAAAAGCAGCCTCTGTGGTACAACCCCTGCAGACTCCTGCTTCTGACACCGTGCCCCACCGGGTGCCGCAGACCAGGCACCGTGGCCTCCCGGGCATGGTGCAGAGTCCCTTTAAGAAATCAATCCACTTAAATAAATTAAAATAAATTAGCCAAATTAAATTGATTAATTAGCCCCAATACATTAGCTAAATTAATCCACTAAAGAAAATTAAGGAAATTCCAGTAAACTTTATTTAAATTAAACTTAAACAAATTAAATAAATTAATAAGTCTTAGTTCGAAGCCAAAAAAGGGGTGGTCCCCCTTTTGAACCAGTGAATGCCACACTCCCGATTTCTGCTCCTCTCCCCCTGACTTAGAGTGCGTGTGAAAAGCGTGTGAGGAAATTGTCTCCTACCTTGAGTTGATTACCTATGTGTTAGGCTGTGGCACGCGGCGCTCTGCTCAGCAGTTGCAAGGCTCTGCTCGCACCGCCGCTCGCAGCTTCCCCTGCCTGTTTTCGGTGCTTGCCGTTTCTTCTGTCCGGTTCTGACGGTGCCGGAATGTCTGCTGGCCATCGTGTCGCCGGATCTGCCTCTAGTGCTCAGCCACCAGTAGGGCTTCGGTGCGAGGCGGGGCAGGCCGCAGGCATGGGCTCTAAAGTTCCGGCCGGCTCAGCGCGCCTGGGGAGGCTTCTCTTCTTCTCTCCCCCGAGCTGCAGCAGGTAAGACTCCTTCTCAAGCGTCTCCGGTAAGAGCGGGGCTGAATGGAGGGAAGACAGGGGGAGGGGGTGTAAATCTAAACCTAGCCAAAAATAGAGTAAAATAAAAATAATAAAAATAATTAAAACTAACTACTAGACCTGGGAGTCCTTAAAATCAACTCCCTGCCTAATAGTCTCTCCAGTAAGCCCTGTCTGGCTTACAGGCACCCTCCAGCTGCTTGGAGGCTGAGTTTACTGGTGCCGGTGGGTGGTGCCAGTGGTATTTATACCAGAGCATCATCAAAATGATGATAGACTCTGCCTCCAAGCTGCTGGAAGGGATACACAACCCAGAAGAAATGGACTGGACTGGAGTTCTTTCAGGAACACTAATTAGCAGGTAAGGTCTAATTACTCTCTCTCCACTCTTCCTCCAATTTGCACCCCAATTCTCCCCCCCCCCCCCCATACTCTGTATAATTTGAAGAGGCAACTATCTTTGTAATTAAATCCTACTGTACATTGTTGTAAATAGTTAATTGATGTACTTCCCAGTACTACTCTATGTAATTACTTAGGGTTTCATGCATTTATACTGTGCTGTGTATAAGTTCAAGTTCAGTTTTGTTTTAATGTAAACAGTCCCTGGTCTTGGGAAGGGGCGGTATAAAAGTTGTTCAAATAAATAAATAAAAATAAATTAACTAACTAGATTGCCAGCAACGTCTGTACAACTTCTCCAGCCCCGTTTCCTCCTTCTACAATTATAGCCTCACCTCCCTACTCTGGGCAAAATGACACACTGCACATAGAGATATCTATCTCCCTTCTAAAGACCATAGATTTCCCTCACTTTCTCAAATGGCATTATCTTCTTCCTCCTCTACAATCTGCCCCACTCGTAAGCTCCTCTATCACCCAGTGGTAGTATTATGTCTTCTGCCCCCCCCCCCCCACCAATGGCCTGTTTAATCCTTTCCCACACCTTTGTCTGCTACACAAAGGGTTTCCTACTCGCCAGCCCTTCCAAACCCTTCCCCTTATACAGCCATGGCACAGCCCTTAATGATTTGCCCTCTACTGCCCACTACTCTAACCTCACCCATTATTTCTCCTCCCCCCACCATGAAATGCTTGATAATATGCAAAGAGATTTGGAACCCACAACCCTCCCTCCTCCCTCTGCCTATATAATACAATTCTCACCACCCTAGATGGCCTCTTCCTCCAAATAAATGAGAAAATCTTTCATTTCATCTATTGCAACACCCCATCTGGGACATCTATTGGGAGCGACATATATATATCAACAAGATCCCAAGTGAAATATTCATTCCTTATCGTCCAGTCCAGTCCCGAAACCTCTGGGTTGTGCACCTCCTCCAGCAGCTTGGAGACTGAGCGTGTCATCTGTTTCCTGATGACACTGGCATACTTAAGTAGCTGGCACCTCCCACCAGCCCCCAGTAAGCTCAGTCTCCAAGCATCTGGAGGAGATTGTGAGCCAGGGTTGTACTCACTAAGGGATAACTAAGGAGAGCTATTGGTCTAATTTGATGGCATTCGATTGGCTTTTAATTGGCATTTTTTTAAAAAATAGGAGGATTGGCAGGAGCTCCGGGGGCCTTTTTGTCCCCAGGTGGTGTGGGGCAGGCATGGAGCTTCCGAGATCGTGCCACCACTAGAACCAGAGCCGAAGGTAGGCAGTTCTCCACAGCGCCAAAGCCCTCAGTACGGGCTGAGCATGGGGGGAAGAATCAGCGCGCAGGAGGAGTGAGAGGGTCCTGGCTGAGAGGTAAAATGGCAGGGGCACGGTGCTAAGGCTGGGAGCCCGCAGAAGCGGCAGTTGTCAGGAACACGGCTGGCGACAGATTGAACCATGTGGCAGGGGGAAACTGTTTCCCGCGCTCACAGCAAGCTTGCCAGTCGTGTGCAGGAGCAATCTTTGTTCTCCTCCCCTGCCCCTCCCCTCCTCATGGGAATGGAGTATGGTGTTTGTTTCTTTCCTTTCTTTTCTTATTTCCTGATTATTTTTAAAAATGGCTCACCAGAGAAACCCGGTGCTTGGGGTGAGGGGCTGTGGGACCGGGGACCTTCTGGGGCACAGAGTGTTTTCATGAGACTCTCTCCTATGCCTTCTAGGCCTCAGTGCCTGATTTGTAGAACCAGGCAGGGAACAGTGTCCGACAAAGGAGTCTGTTGGGGCTGCATTCAAGAGACCACTATGGTGGAGAAGGTACTTCAGGAGGTATAGAGGGGTCTCCTACCCTGACTGGTGAGAACCAGGATGCAGGGGGGGTTGGTGGAGGTATTGGAATCAGCCTCCTCGTCTCCGTCTGAACTCGGGCCCTCTTCTTCGTGTCAGAGCGGGGCAGGGCTCCCGGGTAGGTTTTCGCCCGAGTTTGTTTTATTGCTCCATAGGGTATTCTGCCTGCGGCAGCAAGGCCAGCAGGATGCCCTGAGCACTTGAGAAGTGGGGGCTAAGAGGCCTGCCACAGACAGAAGGTGAGGTGAGGTGCGAACAAAGAAAGCGAGACCCTTGGAGGAGAGACAGGTGCTGTCTCCGGGGTCGGACATACCGGATCTGGAGGACATGGAGACAGAGCTCGACCTCCAGGAAGAACTAGAGGAAGGAGAGGTCCAGGAGCAAGAGGATCAGTTGCGTAGTCCGCCTGTTTCACAGGGAAGAATTGGCGGCTCTCATTGGAGAGTCGTTAAAGGAGCTTAATATGCCAGCATGTGAGCCAGCAGCTAATTAAGTGCTAGAGGACCTGCTTCTCCAGGCGGTGTGGAAGCCGAAAAAGGTCTTTCCAGTGCACAGAGTGGTTAAGCAGATGATCCAGGAAGAATGGAGTCTGCCAGAGGCGGCTCTCAGAAGGATACGAATCATGGCTCGGCTTCACCCCTTGCCAGAACAAGAGTGCAAGTTGCTTCAGTCCCCCAAGGTGGATGCCGCAGTGTCTGCGGTCACCAAGAAGACGACAATCCTGGTAGAGGGTAGCGCAGCCCTTAAAGATGCACAGGACAGGAAAGTAGACACCTTGCTGAAGCAAGCCTTTGATATCAATGCCCTGACCCTGCAGACTTCCATTTGTGGGGCCTGGGTGGCAAGGGCATGCCTCCGCTTGGCCCAGAGGGTGCAACAGGGGACCCGGGAGTGGACCCTCAGAGGAGGTGTCAAAGTTGGAGTCAGGGGCTGCGTATCTGGCAGATTCCCATACGATCTCATCAGGGGACTCTGAGTATGGCCTCCCTGGTGGCAGCTTGTCGCTGTTTGTGGTTAAGGAACTGGGCGGCAGACGGGTTCTCCAAGGCGTGTCTTAGTAAGCTTCCTTTCAAGGGCAGTTGCTTTTTGGGGAGGATTTGGAGAAGCTGGTGAAGGATTTGGGTGAATCCAAGGGAGGTCGCCTGCCCGAGGATAAGCAGAAGCAGAACCATCCTGCCTTGGCAGGGAAGGGGCAGGCGAGGGATTTCAGACATTTTCGTCCCTCCCGCTTTGGTCCTTACCAGAGAGGCAAAACTGCCTTTTCGTGGGCAGGGATTTTGGGGCTTCCAGGGAGCTGGAAAGGGATTTGGATCCCCGTCCTCCTCCGGGCCTAAGAAACCACAATAAAATAAGGGGGACCCAGGGAGAGTTGATTCCTGTAGGGGGCCAGCTGCAGGACTTCTACTTCACTTTGGTCCAGATCACGTCGGATCAATGGGTTCTGGAGGTTATAAGAGAAGGCTATGCCCTCGAGTGGGTATGCCCCATCAGCCACTTCTTTGTCCAGTCTCCGGGCAAAGCAGCTGCGGTGCAAGAGACCTTAGCAAGATTGCTACAGCTAAGGGCAGTGGTACCAGTACCCAGAGACCAACTCGGGTACGGACGCTACTCCATTTATTTTGTGGTGCCCAAGAAGGAAGGTTAGTTTCGGCCAGTTCTCGATCTCAAGGACATAAACCGCTGCCTGAGAGTATCACATTTTCACATAGAGACTCTACGGTCCGTCATTGTGGCGGTATGGAGCGGGGCGTTTCTGATGTTAGATCTGGCCGAAACATATCTACACATTCCTGTCAGGTACAAACATCAGCAGTTTCTCCACTTTGCGGTTCCTATGGGACATTTCCAGTTTCGGGGATTGCCATTCGGGCTAGTGACGGCACTGCAAACGTTCACTAAAGTCATGGTAGTGGTGGCAGTGGCACTCCGCAAGGAAGGGGTGCTGGTGCACCCATACCTGGATGACTGGCTCATCTGGGCCAAATCCTAGAGGGAGAGCGTGAGGGCCACGGAAAAGGTAGTGCGGTCGCTGGAAAGGTTGGGATGGGTGGTCAACGTGGCCAAGAGCCGGTTGCAGCCATCCTAAGAACTGGAGTATTTGGGGGCCCACTTTGATACCAAGGAGGGAAAGGTCTTCCTACCAGAGAAGTGGGCCCGGGGACTGCGGCGTCTGCTGCGTCAGTTCTTGCGGAGGCTGCAACCATCGGCTTGGCATTACCTGCAGGTTCTGGGAACCATGGCGGCCACGTTAGATTTGGTCCCATGGGCGAGGGCTCACATGAGGCCTTTGCAGAGGGCTCTTCTGCGTCGCTGGTCCCACCAGACCCAGCCTTTATCACACTGGCTTCTGTGGCCGGAGCAGATGAAGAGAGCATTGCAGTGGTGGCTGTGCCCGGAGACGCTAGAGAAGGGCATGCTCCTCGAGTCTCCAGCATGGGTGCCATTGATGACGGATGCCAGTCTGGCAGGTTGGGGACCCATTGCGAGGGGCGCTTCGCACAGGGGCGCTGGAACGCGCAAGAGGCTCAGTGGTCCATCAACAGACTACAGTAGATATGAGGGCAGTGCTTCAAGCGCTGCAGAGTTTCGAGGCCTGGCCGCTGGAGAAAGGCGGTCAGGGTGTTCTCGGACAACGTTACCACTGTGGCCTATATAAACTGCCAGGGCGGCACGGGAAGTGTGGTGCTGATGGACTGGGCAGAGAGTCATCCAGGCCTTGTCGGCAGCACACATCGTCTGAGTGGACAATGTCACAGCCGACTACCCAAGTCGGGTGCACGTGGACCACAGCGAGTGGACTCTCAATCAGGAAGTGTTCAAGCAGGTGATGGTTTGGTGGGGTTGTCCAGTGATGGATTTTATTTATTTATTTATTTACATTCTCTTATATACCGTGCTATTCTGCATCAGTGCGGTTTACATTGAACAAACTGAAATTACATTGAACAGGGCATTATAACTTGGAGAGAACTATTTTACAGGGAACATGGTCTATGGAAGTTTAAGTGGCACCTGTGGCACCTGTGGGACTAGAAACCCCAGTCCTTCCGGCCCAAGGTTGCTGTCCTCTAGTGGGATTTGAACCCCCCGACCTTCTGGCCTGAAGTACCTTGCCCCAACCACTAGGCCACTCCTCCACTGGATCTAATGGCAACCTTCCAGTTGGCCAAGGTGAGCTGGTTTTTCAGCAGAAGGCGAGAGAGGATGTCGGAGGGTCTGGATGCCCTTGTGCAGAGGTGGACTGCAGGGCAGCTGTTATACTTGTTTCCACCATGGGCGCTCATTGGTCGCGTGATCCAAAGGATAGAAGCTCACCAAGGGATGGTGATACTGATCGCTCCAGATTGGACACAACAGCCGTGGTATGCCGATCTGGTGCGGCTCTAGGTGGACAGCCCGTGGCGGCTTCCCGTCTGAGAGAATCTCCTGACGCAAGGTCCAGTGCACATGCCTCAGGTGGATCGATTCTCTGTTACGGCATGGCTCTTGAGAGGGCAAGGATAAAGAAGGGCTATACGGTGTTGGTGATAGCTACGTTGAATGCTCGCAGAAAGTCTACGTGCTTAGCTTATGTCAGAGTGCGGTGTATATTTGAAGCATGGTGTGCAGACCGGAGGTTGCGGCCGGTATCAGTATCTGTTCTGGAGGTCTTGGCCTTCCTGCAGGCTGGCTTCGACAAGGGTTTAGCTGCCAGTTCGCTGAGGGTGCAGCTGGCTGCTATTTCCTGTTATAGGGGTAAGGTGCAAGGGGTGGCACTGGGTTCGCACCCGGACGTGATCAGGTTTTTGAGGGCTGTGAGTCGTTTGAGGCCTCCAAGGAGGTTGGTGGTTCCATCATGGGATCTCAACTTGGTGCTTACGGCGCTCGTGGGGGAGCCCTTCGATCCGGTGAGTGAGGCTTTGATGAAGGACATCACCCTGAAGGCGGTATTCTTGGTAGCTGTGTGTTAGAACTTCAGGCTTTATCTTGTCGGGAGCCTTTCCTATCCTTCTCCAGGGAGAAGGTGGTTTTGCGGCCCGTGCCTGCCTTCCTGCCCAAGGTGGTATCTGTATTCCATATGAACCAGGCGGTTGTTTTGCCCACCTTGGGGCCACAAGCTCGCAGTTGCGGCTCTTGGATGTTAAGAGAATCCTGCGGCGTTACTTGAGCTGCAAAGCGTCCTTTTGGAGGACGGAGTGCTTGTTTTGTTTGGAGGACCGCGAAGGGGAGAGGCAGCCACTAAGGCCACCATTTCCCGATGGATTACAGAAGCCATTGCTTCAGCATACATTCTCAAAGATAGGGAGGTGCTGGAGGGCTTGCGGGCACATTGCACCAGAGCTCAGGTGACGACGTGGGCAGAATTTAGCCTAGTTTCGCCAGTGGAGATTTCAAAGGCAGCAACATGGTCTTTGCTTCATACCTTTGCGAAGCATTACCGCCTGGATGTTCAGGCAGTGGGGGATGTTCGATTTGGATCTGCAGTGCTTCAGGCTGCAGTTGCAGATCCCTCCCATTAAGTGGTACTGCTCTGTTACATCCCAGAGGTGACTGGACTGGAGGGACGATAAGGAAAGAGAAATTACTTACCTGCTAATTGTAGTTCCTTGAGGAACTCCAGCCCAGTCCCGGATCCCGCCCATTTATCAGTTCTTTGTGTCTTCGCCTGGGACCCCGGGGAGCTCTGCATCGTCAGGGTCTGCAGGGGAAGGGTGAGCGTAGTGTGACTAAGGGCCAGGAAAGTGGTCAAGGAGTGGCAGGCCATGGGGCTCGGTGCCGTTTGACGCAGCTCGGAGGCTTCACGGGTGCCTTTACATTTAAGGGATGTGGGGATGTTTTTTCCCGCTGGTCAAAAGGTGTTCATGTTATCAGTTCGGCAAGGGATAGTTATTTGTTAATATTGTTCAAGTACTTATTTGTTGCTAATGTGAGTCCGCTTTGTCCATAGATTACTGGGGGCTGGTGGGAGGTGCCAGCTACTTAAGTATGCCAGTGTTATCAGGAAAAAATGACATGCTCAGTCTCCAAGCTGCTGGAGGAGGTACACAACCCAGAAGTTTCGGGACAGGACTGAAGTTCCTCAAGGAACTACAATTAGGTAAGTCTAATTTCTCTTTTTGCCCACTGCAATTCTCCAACTAGGATAATCCTAAATTACCCAGCTATCCAAATCCCTCCCCACTTCTCTTCATAGGGACTCATAATTTAGACTGTAGAGCTCCTGCCAGTCTCTCCCTATTATAACCTCCTAAGTAAATGCTTTTTTTACCCACTTGAATGGGAATGCCTCCCTCAACCACTCCTCCAGGGCTTGGTTCAGTCATACCCCCATTATCTGTTTCCCCACATTTATTTTTTTTAACATGATACCTTTTATATTCTCAATTTCTTTCAGTACATTAGATAAGGAAAATAGCTTTCCAAGAGAAAAAATTACATCATCCGAGAATAGCAAAATTCTAACCACTTGATCTCCCCTATATAATTCCCTCAATATCCTCATTCTTCCTTATCTACTCTACTAGTGGCTCTATCACTAAAGCAAATGATGATAATGGGCAGCTCTGACATGTCCCTCTCCCCAACTAAAATTCATTAGAGTACATTCTATTGACCCTGATTTGCTCATATAGCACCCTATCCCAACTATAAAATCGCTCCCTTATCCCCACCTCTAACACCTGCATCACAGACCTCTGCTCCACCTGGCAGAGGCCTTCTCTGTCTACTGCCATCCAGACTGCTCCCTAGCTTCCTATATAATGTTTAAGACTTTATCATCAGTCAGTTGTTGTCCCAGGACAAAGCCTGTCTCATCCAGCCCAGCTAGAATAGCAAGTGAGTCTGTAATCTGTATGCCAGTATTTTGGCATCTAAGTTAATAATTGAAGTGGGTTGATATGACCCATAAAGCATGGCATCCATTTCCGGTTTCGAGAGCATAATGACCCCTGCCATATCCATAGATTCTGGTAATTCTCCCCCTTGGAATTCCATTTAAACCTATTCACCATGAAGTCCACAACTTGATCCTGAAATTTCTTGTAGAACATTGACATTAACCCGCCTAACCCCATGTGTGTTGTCATCCTTAAGACTCCAAATAGCTCTTTTTACCTCCTGGCTTTCCAAGTCCCTTATCCAATTGCTCAATCATTTCTCTACTCTGGTTTTCTCAGCCCACATTATGCTAGGTACTCCTTACTCAATGCAATTCCGCCCACACTTTAGCTATATATAATTTAACATAAAAATCCCAAAATATCCCCCTTATTTCTTTTGAATTACATACCACTGTTCCCTTATTTCTAATTTTTGTAATCTGCTGCTGACTGCGCTTGGTTCTTAATCAGTTCACCAAAGCTCGTCTCATCTTATTACCCCTCTCAAAGATTCCTAGTTTGAGTTTTACCATGTAGAAGGCTGTCTTGTGATTGCAAACTCTCCAGCTGCCCCCTTGGACACTCTATTTCCTCATCGTCCCTCCAGTTCAGTTCAGTCCAGACGCATGGGTTATGCACAACTACCAGCAGGTAGAGACTTGAGAACTTAACTGATTTGATGGTATCACAGTATAAAGGTCCTGTGCAGTCCAGCACTCACGAGTATTTCTCAGTCTCCAGCAGATGGAGTTTGCTAATCCGTGCAGTCTGAATTGGATAAAAGGACTTTGAAGTGAAGGCTTTGATTGGGCCAAGGGGTGAAGGTTGGTAGTCACCATCTACACTGCCCTGGGGTGCTAAACTCTCGTTCCGGTCCCTCCCCCGCCCTCTCTTACCTACATTCCCTTTGGGGGATTGATGGAAGTCTTGTTTGGTGGAGGCCTCCCCCATGCTATGGCAATCCCTTTGAGAGGGAGGTGGGGGTGGGGGGTGCTGGGCATGCTTGCAGCTTGGAGGAGAGGAGTCGAGTCTCACTCCTTCCTCCTTTCCCTTTTGGGGTAGACACTGCCTCCATGGGGCCTTTTAATCTTGCCTGTGGTACTTAAAAAAAAAAAAAAAAGCAACTAGCATTAACTTGAAACTGAGCTGCCTTGTCAAACCACTGAGCTGGTTGCCAGCAGCGATTTCTGACTGAGCACGAGAACTTCATGCATGTGGGGTAAATGCTCTCTTTTTGTTACTCCTGGTATGGGACACTGAGGGGACAGTTAATTCTATGATGGCAGCTAAAAACACTTGTAAAGAAAAGAGTCGGGTACCAGAGGATAAAATGACGGCAAAGTCCGCACCCAGCCTGCATTCAGACCAACCACCTGATATGGTAGAAGTTACGAATGTGGTAGTAGCTGCACTGGAATGTCTGTTCCAGACAGTGTCGGAGCAAGTAATAAAGGAACAAGCTATAAGTGAATATGGGAGTAGAATAGATCAAGCCGAGCAGAGAATTTCAGAGGTCAAGGACACGCAGCAACAGCAGGCCTGGAGCCTTTGGCGAATGGAGGAAATGTTTAAAAAAACCAAGAGGAGAAATTAGACAACCTGGAGAATCGTAGTCTCTGCAAGAACCTGTGCTTTGTTGGTATTTCCGAGAATATAAAGGATACCGAGTTGAGAGGATATTTAGAAACAGATACTTCAAAACTACACGCTGGATGCCTCCTTGGGCCAGTGATAAATGAATGAGCACATTGGCTAGGAGTTCGGCGGGAAGCCGGCAATAAGCCCCGAGTTGTAATTCCACGCTTCTTGAATTTTGTGCAAAAGAGGCCATACCACGAGCAGCGTGAAACCAGCAAGCACAATCAAGTAAGTGCCAAAATCCTGGTATTTCAGGACTACTCACCTCTGGGGGGAGAACGTAAGGGAGATATGGGAATCTTAGACCGGCACGGTTAGTGAATAGAGAAGGAGAGCCCGCCCAGAGAGTAGGCAAAGAATACCAGCTAGGGAAAGATTGCTTGGGAGTCAAAAAATCTAAATAACCATCACATTGTGCTTTAATGGGATGTGGAGTGGGGTAAGACGTGCTGGAACAGGGAGGGGAAGGGAAGGGTGGATAAAATAGGGCAGAGAACTGCTGAATGACCAAAGAAAGAAGACAGGTGGCGGGGGAGGAATGGGAAGTGAAACAAGAACGGTATAGGTGGCATCTGGACTTGGGTGGGGGCCCGATGCATTAATGTGGTTCTCTAGAGTGGACGCCAATAAGGAGAGGATAATAGTGGAGGGGATTAAAGGGGTTAATGGGGGGGGGGGAGGAGGAACAGGGGTTTCATGAGTATGAGGTTTTTACAAGGGAATAATACACAGTCTCTGGGGTTCGCAGTGGGGGGAGTCAAGGGAGAAGGTAAAGAAAATGCAAAATCTTTGAAGGACGTTAGGGGAAAAAATGGATATGGGCTGAGGGGTGGGGGTGCCTAGTCTAGGGGGGGGGCGACCCCAATGCAGAGATGCGATTTTCAACAGGTAGACCACAACAGTCAAAGACCCATAATTGAATGGATAGAGTGCTCTGACTGGTGTCTTGGAATATATGTGGCTTGGGCAGTCCTATTAAAAGGCACAAGGTACTGCGGATATTACGTGACAAGCACACAGATTTTGCTTTCCTACAGGAAACCCACCAGAAGGAAACTGAACATAATAAGCTTGAGATGGTGGGTAGGGGACTTATTTGGCGCATCATCTGGGTGGAAAAAAGCCGGGGTAGTCATATTGATGAGCAAACAAGTGGGCTTTGAGACAGAGCAGTGCATCACTGACCTTGGAGGAAGATATGTCTTTGTGGTGGGGAAAATTAAAGGGCAACAAATAGCATTGGTCAATTTATATGCTTCCAATGTATATGACCCTCTTTTCTATAATAAGGTCAATAAAGGCCTGGATGAATTGAGCTTGATTCCGCTCCTCACTGGGGGCGATTTCAACTGTGTAATGGAGGAGTCGGTGGACAGGTCGAGCGACCACATCAGGACGAGCGATTGAAGAGAGCAATGGGTGCGAGGTATATGTGAAGATCATGACTTGGATTATTGGCGAGCTCTGCACCCATTGGACGGGGACTACACACATTTATCCAAGGGCCCATGATACAGGATCAAGGATTGACTATTTTATAGGTGCAAGGGTGCTCTTTGAACGTGTGGTCAAAGTGGAGGTTGGCCCCGTGACCATCTCTGACCATGCCTTTGTGTGGATTGACCTGAAATGGGGACCGAACCCAACGGGGAATCTTTGGCATTACCCCCTTGGGGGCACCTCAGACACACACTTTAAAGTCTTTCTATAAGCTCAATGGGAGGAATATGCCCAGAATAATGAGATGCATAAGGATAACCCAGCGCTGTTTTGAGAAGCAGCTAAGGCAGTGCTATGCGGCTGGATAATTGAGTACACAGCTACAAAGTGCAAAGCACAGTGCAAATGCTTAGTCCAGTTGGAGAAAGAACTGTGCCAGGCCCGACTGAGTTTGACCATGCAACCCACCTCCTGGTGGAAGACCAAATTAGATTGGCTTCAGAAAGAAGCCAGCTCTATCCTCCAAGAGTGGATAACCCAGTCTGATATATTACAGGTATAAATTGTACAAATATTTATTTATTTTATTTAAACGGATTTCTATACCGCCTTATCCTACAATCAAGGGAGTCTGAACAGCAAACAATCGATTAAAGTGCTGTCTAGTGTGCACATGCAGTGGGCAGTGTATGCGTGCGAGTGTGTCTGGTTGTTGATTCTTGGTGCGCTATTTACAATGCTATGTATAACAGGTCCTTGCTTAATTACTATTATCGTGACATATGGGGGGGTATTGAGGTGTCTTTTGCATGGTTTAAGTAATGTCACCGTAGTGTTCTATGAAGAGGGTCATCTTCAGTAGTTTCCTGAAATCCTTATATTGGAACAAAGCTGGGAAACTCTTAACAGGACTAATCAGAGCAAGTAAGGGACATTATCATGTGGGGGTACTGTGGGACACAAAAGGCCAGCTGCAAAACGCACAGACACAAATTGAAGGGATTTTCCGTGAATTTTATAATACTATACACAGTTGAACCAGACACCAAGGATGCAGCTGTAGATTTCTTGCAGCGGGTCCGAATACCGTGTCTATTATTGGACCAAATAGAAGTTCTCGGTGCACCAACTGCTGAATCAGAGGTAATAACAGCAATTAAAACTTTACATAGACATAGAGCCCCAGGGCCTTATAGCTTTCGAGGAGAATTTTACAAACAGATGAACACATGCTGTCGGCACATTATACTGACTTGGTGGCACGGCAGACATTCCTATATGAGGCAAATCGAGCAAGTCTCACTGTGCTTCCTAAACGTGGCTGGGACCCACTATTGCTAGGCTCCTATAGGCAAATCTCATTGTTAAATGTAGACACAAATATATTGGCAGAGGTAATGGCAGAGAGGTTAGCACCATTTGTCACACTTAGTATATGAGGATCAGGGGAGCTTTGTGCAGGGCAGCCATATAGTGAAGAATATTTGTCTGATCCTCTCTTCTCTTCATATGACAGCGACAACAGAAGCACCCATGCTTTTGATTAGTTTTGACACGGAAAAAACGTTTGATAGGATCAATTGGAGCTACATGTAACAGGTAGTGGATTTAATGGGGATGGGGGGATTTTTCACCGACACAGTGAGATTGCTATATTCTAACCCCAGAGGACAAGTTCTGGTAAACCGCTCTATCTCCAGAAACAAGCAGGAATGTAGTCTTCACATATGGGTATCGTTGGTACCGATGGAGCCTGCGCGGGAACGCTCCCCAGCATCCAATTAGAAAGCTTTTGGGAGCATCCCACAGCGCCTGTGTGCTGCCTTCCCGCCTTTCCCAACTGCCTCTCTCCAGTTCTTTGTTTTCCGTGGAGCCAGCAGGTCGTTTTCCTGTCACTGCAGAAATTATCCCGTATTTTTCATTCTTTTTTGTGGTAGTGTCTGCCTTCCTCGACGCTATACCGGTACCGCCAGTTCTTTCTTTCTAAATAAAAAAAATAAAAAATTGAATTCTTTTATCTGCATTTTCCAGCCTTTTTTTCTCTTGGTTGCCACGCGCCATTTTGGGCACTAGGCCCAATTTTTCCTCAACATGGAAAAACCCGCTTCGGGTTTTAAAAAGTGTTCCAAGTGTGGAGGTACCATCTCCGTCACCGACACTCAAGAGTGGTGCCTCAAATGTTTAGGTCCTAACCACTCCATCTCGGAGTGTGTTGCCTGTGGGATGATGTCGAAGAGGGGTCAGCAGAACCGAGCTGCTTAGCTTAGCACCCTTTTTCCCTCCGATGCAGCATCTGTGGCATCGACGTCTTCCAGGGCTTCGTCTTCCTCCCATGGATCTCAGGTAACCAAACATAAATCTGGCCGGTCCTCAAAGGGTAGATCTCCTTCCAAGCATCGAGATGCCTCTGGCGTTGCCTTTGAGGGACTTGTACCGGCAAAATGGCCCCGGCGGGAGGCTTCGGCTTCCAAAACATTATCGAGGCTCCAGGATGTTCTCGAGGCCTCAACCTCGGCAGAACTACTAGTGCCATGCTCTGGGGTATCGGCCGCTTCATCCGGTACCGACACCCAGGCATCGGCAGCGTCAATTGACCAGAGATTCCTGGCTATTGTGCAGTCTGGCGGCTCTCCTTGCGGCATCGGTGCCTTCGGGACTGCTTCAGACTTCAACCGGTATCGACACCAGCTCCGGCACCGATATCGCTACCGGTACCGACAGCATCGACATCGGCGAGTATGCTATCAACACAGTCATGCTGTTTCTTCCGGTATCGACAGGCCAGTACTGGACCCCTCCGGTACCGACTTCGATTGGTACCGGTATCGTGCGGACAGAAGATATTTTGAATCCTCCGATGACTCTGAGGACTCTGACAGCTCTGTCGATGCCGGAGTACTTCTCTCTGAGGAGCCGCCTTCTCCTAAGCGTAGGATGTCTCCTCCAGAGGATATATCCTTTCAGGATTTCATCAGAGAGGTGGCTAGGGGTCTTTCCATCACAGTGGCTCCTGAAACAGAACCCAGAGCAAAGGAGTTGGAGATTTTACAATATCCTAAAGCTCCCAAGGAGGCGGCTACTTTGCCTGTTCATGAGATCTTGCATGATCTCATGTTAAGAATGTGGGAAACACCTCTTACCACCTCTCCCCATTCCCGTAGGCTGGATACCATGTATCGAGTACCTCCTTGTCCTGGATTTCAAAAGACTCAGTTGCCACACCACTCCATAGTGGTGAAGTCAGCTATGAGAAGGATCAAGAGTGCAAAGGACATGCATCTAATCCTCCAGGACGTGAATGTAGGACTCGATGCCTTTGGGTGTTGAACATTCCAGGTCTCTATGCTTTCTGCCAGGATTAGTTCCTACATCATATACATGGAAATGTTCCTTAAGGAGGTTACAGGAGATCTCGAGCTTATGAGCCCTCTCCTTCCTGATGAGGCAGGATTATCTTACACTTGTCAAACATGCCCAGTTTGTTAATCGTGCAGCTTTTGAGTGCATAAGCAGAACCTCTGCCATTGCCATAGGTGCTCGCAGGATTGCCTGGCTCCAGGCATCTGACTTAGAACTCTGGGTACAGGATAAACTGGGGGAATATCCCTTGTACAGGCGAAAATCTCTTTGGCAAGAATTGGCAAGAGAAAGCTAATGAGCTGGATGCTGATAACACCACTTTGGATAGACTATCCAAGGCTACAGCTGATCCTGCAAGGAGAATATCCTACAAGAAACTATTCTTCTCTAAAAAGAAGAGGTTTTATCCCTCCTATACCCAGCAGGTACATTCTTCAGCTCAGTCCGCCTGAAAGGGACATCAGCCCCCAAAGCAAAGGAAATCAAAGACTGCTAAGCCTCAACTGGCCCAGGAGTCTTAGCCTCCACAGGGGCTTTGACTTCCATCTAGAGAACTTGGCCTTCCTGGCCCTGAACGGGCCAGAGCCTTCCACCATCCCAGGAAGGTTGTGTCATTTTGCCCCCAGATGGGGCAGATAACAGAAGAATGGACTCTTTCCATTGTAAGAGAGGGGTACAAGGTTCATTTCTTCAACATGCCCCCTCCTACAGTGGTAAGACAGTTCAATTCTCAGGCTTCTCTCAACACTCAGTTGAGTCAAGAGGTCAGTTTACTTCTTGCCCAGGGGGCAATAGAAGACGTACCCATTTCCCAACTGGGTACAGGGTTTTACTCCCCTTATTTCCTTATTCCAAAGAAAACAGGGGGACACAGACCCATTTTAGACCTCAGAGAACTGAACAAATTCCTGTTCAAAGAGAAATTCAAGATGATTTCTCTGGGAACTCTGCTGCCATACCTTCAGAGTCAGGATTGGCTTTGTTCTCTAGATCTCAGGGATGCGTACACATGTTCTCATCCATCCAACTCACCGAAGGTTCCTTCGCTTCCTGTTCCAAGGAAAGCACTACCAATGCAGGGTGCTTCCTTTTGGCCTGGCCTCAGCACTAAGGGTGTTTACGAAATGCATGGCTGTAGTGGCAGCATTTCTTCACACTCTAGGAATATTCGTCTTCCCCTACTTAGACTGGCTCATTCGAGCCCCATCAGAGTCAGAGGCCAGAATTTCCCTATCTTGCACAACGCGTATCCTTCAGTATTTGGGCCTGGTCATAAACATCCCAAAATCCAGCCTAACTCCCACTCAATCTCTAGAGTTTATAGGAGCTGAGCTTTGGACACCAGAAAAGCAAGGGCCTATCTCCCACAGGCCCGCTGCCTTCGCATTGTGCAGTTAGCCTCCCAGGCAGTGTTAAAAACTCATCTCCCTGCTCGGGAAATGTTACAACTCTTAGGCCACATGGCATCTACCGTGCATGTGATTCCCTATGCTCGCCTCCATATGAGAGCAGCCCAATGGACTCTGTCCACTCAGTGTACTCAAGCATCAGGCTGCCTATCAGACAAAATAGCAAACACAAGTCGCCTTATTTTGTCTCTACAATGGTGGCAGTCAACCCAAAACCTGTTGGGGTCCCCTTTCCAGCAACAGACAGCAACAACAGACCCCTCACAAGTGGGTTGGGGTGCTCATCTGCAAGATCTCTCTACCCAAGGCACCTGGACTCCCCAGGAGACACACTTACATATCAATCTCCTAGAACTCAGAGCAATCTTCCTTGCTCTTCGGGTGTTCCATACCCAGCTCAGCTACAAGACGGTCCTAATTCAGACGGACAATCAAGTAGCTATGTTCTATCTGAACAAGCAGGGAGGAACAGGCTCTCTGTCGCTTTGCAACGAAGCTTTGCGACTATGGGCCCACGCCAGGGAGCATCAAATTCATCTCCGGGCGGTGTATCTGCCAGGCATTCAAAACTCTTGGGCAGAAACTCAGTTGAGTTCTGCTTCCACGCGAATGGTCTCTCCATGCAGACCAGGTAGCAAATATTTTTCAAATTTGGGGAACTCCAGACATAGACCTCTCCGCAAGTCCGTTGAATGCCAGACTTCCCCGTTTGTGTTCCAGAATTTTGGCTCAGGGTTCTCAGGCCAGGAATGCTTTCCTCCTCCATTGGGGTCAGGACTTCCTATATGCCTTTCCACCCATTCCCCTAATTCCCCAAACCCTTGTCAAGCTTCAGAGAGACAAAGGCCACATGATTCTCATAGCTCCACATTGGCCACGGCAGGTGTGGTACCCTCTGCTCCTGCATCTCTCCCAAGCTCCATCTCTGGAGTTAGGATCTGCTCCAGATCTCCTGTCTCAGGAGGATGGGATGTTGTGGCATCCCAATCCCCACTCTCTGCATCTCAGGGCCTGGTTGCTGAGAGCCTAGACCTTCATGGTCTTAATCTTTCTCAGCAAGTAAGGGATGTCCTTTGTGCTTCCAGGAGACGCTCTTATGTTTTCAAGTGGAAAAGGTTTTCCATATGGTGTTCGCAGAAGGGTCTTCACCCCTCTGCAGTACCTCTGGAATCATTACTGGAGTATCTCCTGCTTTTATCTAATGCAGGACTTAAGACTAACTCAGTAAGAGTCCATTTAAGTGCTATTTCAGCTTCTTTAAAACCCTTAAATGGACAACCTATTTCCTCTCATCCTCTCATAGCGAGATTTGAGGGGCCTTCTTCTAACTAAGCCTCCCATTAAGTCACCTCCAGTGGCGTGGGACCTGAATCTGGTTCTTGGGCAGCTCATGAAGCCGCCTTTTGAACCTTTAGCTACTACCTCCTTGAAATTCCTTTCCTGGAAAGTTATCTTTCTCGTTGCAATCACATCAGCATGTCGCATCAGTGAATTGCAAGCATTAGTTGCTTATCCTCCTTACACGAGGTTCCATCATGATAAGGTAGTCCTTAGGACTCATCCACACTTTATGCCAAAGGTGGTCTCACCTTTTCATTTAAACCAGGCGGTTTACCTGTCTGTTTTTTTTCCAAGGCCTGTGATAAGCTTATCAAAGCTCAGGGAGTAATGACATAAGAGGAGAGTTTACTCTGATCAAGGGACCTGTGCGGGCAGGTTATAGAAATAAGACAGTTTGTTTCTCTAAAAGACTACATGTTCCAGAATGCACCTGTATGCAGAAAGTCTCTAGGGGAGCTAGAGTGGAAAAGCATGTGTCTAATCAGAGAAAGCATTATGTCATCCCTAATCAAACAGCCTCTAGAAGAATGCTTAATCCAAAACACCTGAAGACTGCAAGGGTGGAGTTGCAATCTAAGCCCTTTAAAACTAAAGAGGAATCTTCAGGGAGTCAGACAGAGAAGGAGACGGAGACGGAGAACTGGAAGGAGAAGGGGAATCAGAAGGAGAATGAGAACAGAAGGAAGAACAACCGGAACCTGAAGGAACAAGGACAAGGAAGCAGACGGTCCAAGAGAGGAGCTCAGAGAAGTACCTATGCCTGGAGAGATACCCGGGGGAAAGAAGAATCTTCAGAGGACTGGAAAAAGCCAGAGGTCTGTAGATCCACAGCCAGGGACCCTCAAGCAACGCCTAGGAAGAGGACTCTTGCAGCTAAGGAAGAAAGGAGCCCAAATACCTCTTGGAGGACGTCTGGAGAAAAGATCCTGAGGTCCAGAGATACCAACTGAAGGACAGGATACAAAAGTTCTATTGCATACTGAATACCAGAAGAAGCAGCCTGACGCTTGCCTGGATTCAGGTAGGAACTGTGAACGTTTCTCTAGCTTTGAGCAGTGCAAACAGGGAAACAGCTTCTCTCCGTGCAGAGGTCCGCTCCTAAAGCCCTCTGAGTCAGACAGAGAAACAGAATCTATGCAATTTCAAGAGCAAGGTTTAATATCTGATACAGAGGATAATTATATGGACTGTTCTTTGAGTAGGTGGTTGTTTTAGGAAAATCCATCAGAGCAAACATCAAAAGGAAACATTCTAAATATTAGCTTCCCATAAAGTTTTGTTGAAAAGAAAAAAGCTTTTGGGAAAGTTTTGCACGTGTGCTGAAATCAAGCTACTGATTGCAGTTAATTGTCACCTGTTGGTGGAGGAGAGCCCAGCACAAGCCGTGCACGCGTAGGATTAAAAAGTTCTTTTCTCTATGGAGAAAGTGAGCATTGCTTTTGTATAAAGAAGTTTCCCTCTGATTTGTTTTTCCCCAACACTGCTAAGGAGTTTATTAGCAGTGGCTGAAAGAAGCCTTTCAGTTCCATAAAGGACTTTGATTCTTATTTGCACAAGTTATTTCAGTTGCCTTATTTTGTGTTGAATAAACCCTGGAGAAGTTATCTGGATGGTGTTACCAAGCATATCTGTGTGTGGGATAATCACCCCATAAATAAACTCTAATTATGTCTACACTCGACCAACTACAAGAGTTTTCATTATTTTAAAAAGGCAAGCTTTGTGTGAATGGACTTCAATAACCACAATCCTTTGCAAGGCAGTTAATTTGCATACTTGCCAAGATGGTGGTACCTTCATAACAAGCCACCCCCTTTTACAGGCCTCATGCTTCAAATGCGGAAAGGAATCTTCATACTTTGGACTGTAAAAGAGCACTTACCTTTTACTTACAGAGGACGCGGCAACATAGAAAGTCCTCCCAACTCTTTGTTGCTTTTGATCCTTCTCATTTGGGACTTCCAGTCTCCAAGAGAACATTGTCCAACTGGATTGCACAGTGTATTTCTTTTGCCTATCAGAGTAAGAACCTTTCTCTGGAAGGCCATGTTACGGCTCGCAATGTGAGAGCCATGGCAGCCTCAATGGCTCATCTACACTCTGTCTATTGACGACATCTGTTGAGCAGCTACTTGGACCTCGGTTCATACCTTCACAGCCCATTACTGCTTAGACAAGGACTCCCGCCGGGATGCCTTGTTTGGTCAGGCTGTTCTCCAACACCTGTTCCATACTTAATCAACTCCTACCCACCTTTCCCAGTAGGATGCCAGAGATCCATGGGGGGAAGTGGAGCCCTTTCACAGGGGCACACAACTTCTGGGGTCTCTCCATGGCATCGGTAGCTAGGGAGTCCCCATATGTGAAGACTACATTCCTGCTTGTTCCTGGAGATAGCATAGTTACTCACCTGTAACAGGTGATCTCCGGGAATAGCTGGAATTTAGTCTTCACAACCCACCCACCTCCCCTAGGAGTTGTATCTCTCTATCTCTTTCTCTTTCCCTCTCTCTCTTTGTCTCAGGTTTAAAACTCAACTGGAGTTGGGAAAGGCGGGAAGGCAGCACGCACGCGCTGTGGGATGCTCCCAAAAGCTTTCTAATTGGACGCTGGGGAGCATTCCCACGCAGCCTCCGTCGGTACAGACAATACCCATATGTGAAGACTAAATTCCTGCTGTTCCCTGAGATCACCTGATCTCCAGGAACAAGCAGGAATGAGGCTTCACATATGGGTACGTCGGTACCGACAGTCTGCGCGGGAATGCTTCCCAGCGTCCAATCAGAACGCTTTTGGAAGCATCCCAACACGCCTGCGTGCTACCTTCCCGCCTTTCCCAACTGCCTCTCCTCAGTTTATTTTTTGGTTTTCTTGTGGTCGCGTCTGCCTTCCCCGACGCCACCGGTACCGCTGGTGTTTCTTTTCTTTTTTTCTTATTAAACTTTTCCTTTTTAAGGAATACTTTTTCCTTGTTAGTGCCTCATGGTTTTTTCGGCCTGTTAGGCCTACTCACTTTCCTTCATGGAACCACCAGCCACTATCCCTAAGAAATGTACAAACTGGCGGTACAAAATTAATTTTAGACACTCATAATTGGTGTCTAACCTGCTTGGGTCCTAACCACTATCCGCTGGAGTGTCCCTCCTGCAGCAGTATAGTTGGAAGAAGTCTTCAGCATCGCGTTCACCTTGATACGCGGTCCCCATTTAACTTCAGGGCAACGACCACCGTTTCTTCTTCACTGGATCAGGTAACCCAAAAACAGTCTGTTAAGACTAGCCAGCCCTCGAGTGGTAGATCTCATGCACAGCATAGAGAAGCCTCTGGCCTTGCTCTCGAGGACTCACTGGCTTTAAAACCCCGGTGGGAGTCTTCGGCCTCCAAAGCCTTAGTGGGGTTTCAGGTTGTTCCTGAGGTTCACCCCTCTCCGAACATACCTGAGCCATGCTCGGTGGTGGCATCTGCTTCGAGCGGTACCGATACCCCGGCATCGGCAATGGTGTTGGATGAAACATTCCTCACCAGAGATCGTAGTCTGGCGTCCTCGGCTGCGGGCCCGTTGGATACGCTACAGACCGATCTTTCAGTATCGGTATTGGTACCCTCCAGATGTGCATCGATAGACTTGCTTCCCTCAATGCCGAGTCTGGAATCGATGTCCAGTTTGGATGACTGGGTACCGACTTGCCTTGGTACTGATACCTGATGGTACCAAAGGCTCAGTTCCGATGATCCATGTCTGGCACTCTCGGATTCTTCGATACCGTTAGAGCTGTCACCGGCTGGCCTTCATCCACTGGTATCGGATATGGTGCCGCAGTCGGCACCGGTATCCACATTACCATTGCTGTCGGTACCTTCCATGCTTCTTTCATCAAGCTCGCTTCCCTCGGTACCGAGTTTGGAATCGATCCCTTGCATGGACGATGTGCTACCGGCTGTTGCTGGTCCCGACCTCCTGCGGTACCGGCGACCATCCTCTGAGGATCTGATACTTCACCCTTTAGGGTCTTCTATACCTCTAAATTTGGATAGATCCCTGGGTGCTAATGCTAGTTCTTCAACAGATCTAGCCTGTCCTCCTTTCTAGAGGATTTCCCTCTGGGGATTTTTCTTTTCAGGCATTCCTGCTTGATATGGCAAAGTCACTTGCCATTTCTGTACCAGGTCAGAATCCTACACCAGGGAATACAGAATCCCTGTATGTTCCCTGGAGTTCAAAGGAGAACATCATGCTTCCTTTGCATCAGACCTTGCAGGATCTCCTCCTTCAAATGTGGGAAACACCTTTAACGGTACCCCCACCTTCTAGGGCAACTGATCTTCTATATCAGGTGCCCCCCTCTCCAGGTTTTCAAAAGACTCAACTTCCTCATCATTCCATTGTTGTAGAATCAGCAATGAGGCGTATTAAGAGTACTAAAAAGCGCACTTCTTATCTGCTAGGTCGTGAGTCTAAGACTTTAGATGCCTTTGGACGCCAAACCTTCCAGGCATCCATGCTTTCAGCAAGAATTCTCTCATATATATTCTATATGGGATTATCTCTTGAAGAGGTCACAAAGAAATTACTGTTTTTGACTCCTTTTCTTCAAGAGCCCAAAAGAGCAGACTATTCCTTACTGGTTAGTCATGCTCAAAATATCTCTAGATTCCTTACTCGTGCTTCCCTAGACTCCTTTGAGTCTGTTAGCAGAACTTCTGCTATAGCTATAGGGGCACAACCCTATATAGCTATAGGGGCACTATATAGCTATATAGGGTTGTGCCCCTATATAGCTATAGGGGCACAACCCTATATAGCTATAGGGGCACTACCACCAACAAGCAAGAAATTGGATTACCTCAAGGTTCAGCGCTGTCAGCTCTACTTTTCAATATTTACATAAAACCAGTCTGCAACATTTTCAAAAGCTTCGGAGTACGATATCATCTCTACGCAGATGATATTATGCTATATATTCCATTCACAATTCCCAACCTACCGCTTCAACTCTTATCGGACTGCTATAATGAAGTCACAACTTGGCTAAAAACACAAAACCTCCACATCAATCACGCTAAAACCGAAGTTCTAATTGTAACCAAGAACAGAACCTATATCCCTCCATCACACATAAGACTCCAAAACCAAGAAATCAAAATAAAAATGGAAATAAGATATCTAGGTGTTATACTAGATACACACCTTACGATGGAAACACACATCAGCAATACCATAAAGAAAATCTATTTCAAACTTAAAACTCTCAAACAACTTCGTCCACTAGTTTTCACACAGGACTTTATCAACATAATACAGGCCACAATAACCCCTCACTTTGACTTTGCCAATCTAATCCTAATAGGCTTAACAAAACAAAGCATTAAACGATTGCAATTCGCACAAAATGCTGCAGCCAGAATCACATTGAAAATCAATTCCCTTCAACACATATCACCAATACTAGCCTCCCTTCATTGGTTACCAATTCAAAGTAGAATAATCTACAAAACAATAATAACAACACTCAAGGCCTTATATGATCTGGCCCCATCCATGCTATGTAACTTAATACACAAAGAACCAGCTAAGCCTACACACAGAAAAGGACAACTAAGCAGATTAAAAATCCCGAAAGAATTTACAAAAGCCCACAAATCAACAAACAATAGAGCATTTTCGCACATAGCCCCTACTATCTGGAATTCCCTTCCAGAGGAGCTACGAAAGCTAACAGAGATCACAGAACTACGCAAGAAACTGAAAACCTATCTGTTCACCAAACATTATAACATAATTAACTCAATATCTACACTAGACAAAGGTTAAACAGACAATCGGTTGCTCCACGCAATAAACCTTTAACCTATACAGTTAGCACTCTCCAATGATAATCCTTTGACCTCCCCCAAGTAATCCATGTATATATATTCATATATAACTTGTATATAGTTATCGCACTGTTCGGTATTATACCACATTGTTTGTTCTATATTTTATATGATGTTCCTTGTAAATAAGTTCTGTTATATTTCAATGTTCCATGTAAAACAAACTTGATTTGTTAATTATTGTTAACTGTAAACCGCAACTGAACTCTTGGAAGATGCGGTATATAAATGTGAACAAATAAATAAATAAATAAACGTAAAGCTTGGCTCCAAGCTTCAGATTTGGACAAATGGGCACAAGAAAGACTGGGAAATACTCCTTGCACTGGAGAAAATCTTTTTAACAAAGAGTTTTTACTCCAAGTGGCTCAGTTAACCACTGACATCCCTGTTTCCAGAGGCTGTTCTACGCCTTCCTCTTTCCCAGTTTGTAGGAAATGTCCTACCAAACTTTCTTCCCCTAGGGGGAAACGGTTTTATCCATCTTCTGCCCATCATACAGATGTTCCCAAACAGAGGAAACATCGCACTGGTCTAAAGAAACCACAACCTCAACAGGTTCAGCAAACCCAGCAGTTGCAGGGTTTCAGATAGATCATTATGTCTTCTGGTTGGTGGTTAAAGTTGCAGTCTGCTTCTTTTCACTTGAAGCATCTGCACTAATTTCATTCTAACTTCTCCTGGATCTCTCTCCACGAGACATCTTTTCTTTTACTCTGAGTCTTTATGATGATCATGCCTATAGTTAACAAGTTGCTCTTTCGAGAAGAGAGAAGTAACAACTATCAATAAGACAGTTTTTTCCCTGTACTAGCATGTATCATCTTACTTTTCCGAGACTTACTACACAGTCAGTCTTTCAACTCTCTTACCACCCTCTGACTACAACATTCGGTTTGTAAGAGTGGCTCTATTACACTGATAAGCCCCTATGGTCCTCTACCTATTCCTCAAGGGGATTCTCCCTTCCAGAGTTGTCTCCCCCTTTTTTCTTACCTTAGGGCAGCTCATCAGACAATAAGGAAGTCTTACCACTCCTACTATGTCTGTTGCTTCTTTTTTTCCGCTGCCCTGATAGTTGCTGCAAACGCAGCAATTCCTTGTGGTTAAGCCACTGGTTCTGTTCACCACACAACCAGGGTTTCTCCTCCACTAGCAATCCTTCTAGCCTCAGTGCTAAACCCCAGACAGGTTTTCAACATTTTTTGGAAACCCTATTATCACAGACTGGTTGGTTAACTTCTATTCTTCGCCCCCTTGTTCTTGGCAGAATAGTTTGTTACCTACTGGCTTTAAACAGCCAGTTTTTTCTTCTAACCAACCTGCAACATGCTCTCTGCAACTCTACAGAGTAGCTTTGCACTATGGGCCCTTGCTAGAGAGCATCAGTATCTTGCCTAGCAGATAACCCCAGATGGTTAGGAGGGGTTCACCCAGTCATGTTCTCATGACTGGCAGCTGTTCCCTACCCTTACCATCACATCTAAAGTCTCTTTTGAGACATAAGACACAGGCCTTTCATCACGTGAAAACCTGAAGAATGGCCAATTCCCCGGCTTGGCCCATATCTCCTTTGGACTTCTCGCCAGAGAGAGTTTTCTTTCAATGGCAGCTCAAGGACGCCTGATACCCATCTTGCCCTTATAAGCGGGTCACTATGGTATCTTATTCCAGTGGTGTCCTCTATCCATTCACCATACTGCAGTTCTGGAGAGATCTGGACTTGCTGCCTGCAGACTGAAATTATCCTCTGCATTTTTGACGTACGCCATCCTGGTTATTCAAGAGCTCAAATTCTTAAAGGAATCTAGACTCCTTGTCAGGGAGACCATTCCTCTGACTCCGTCAGTCATAACCAGGGAAAGAAGATTCTCTGTGCATCTATTCAAGCAGGTATCACCCTTCTTGCTATTAGATGAATCTTTCTCTCTCCCCATATTCCTAGTTATATAGGCATCTCTCCATCCACATATCTGGAGACATGTGTCTATATCTATATCTATATATATATAGTCACCTGTGAAGGTCCCCAGAGGCTAAAAGTGGGTATTTCAACGGGGCGTTCTCTTAAGTAGCAAGGGGAGTGGTCCAAAAGTCGTTGCAATGCCCTCTGGGAGTTGTAGTCCCACAAGCTAACAAAAGAATCAAGTTGTAGTCGAGTAGCAAGGCTTAAGACAGGACTTTTTATTTCCCCTTCCCTGGCGGATTTGCAAAGCAATGGATATAAGAACAAAATGACCATACGGCTGGTACAAAATAAAAGGAACAACTGGAACAAAAATACTGCTTATCTTCAGCTTAACAGTGGAACAGAAAAAGGTAATTTAAACAGTCCTTTTCACTCAAGGTAAGTTTCTTCACTTCCTTTCCTTAGCCAAAAACGTCCAGAAACCTCTTCAGCATAAAGAAGTGATTTCATCAGACAAAGTCAATGTACAATCCATACAATTATCAGAAGCAGGTTCCTCATATAAATCACATTGCATTTCTTCACATTCCTCTTCTGTATAAAGTCCTTTTGGATTGTAACTCACGTTATTTTTAAACAGTCTCTCTCTATGGCTAAGAGTTCCTCTCCTCCTCACAGCTAGAGTAGAATGGGAAATTATCACACTCTCTGGAGTTGCTATTTTGAGAGTCACATAACTCTTGGTAAGTACAGGGAAAGTCTTCACTTTCTATGTCTCTTCTATTAGAAGCAATACCCCTACCTTCACAGTCTCTCTGCTCAGAGTTTCTCAGTACAGCAGAGCCTTGCCAAGACGAAAGCGTTTTACTGCTTTTCTCTCTTTGTTTTCCCTGGGGCCTGAAACTCCCTTCAGGGTAGAAGCTCTCTCCCTCCTTGTACCTGTTACTTGGTAGGTTGGCTTTCCTAAGCCTGGGTCCAGGAATGTCTCCTCTGCCCCCTTCTTGGTAAAGTTCACTGGGCTTCTGTTTAGTCATGCCCTGCTCTCTGAAGCAGTTCTTCTGAGTTCTTTCAGCTGCCCTGGTTCTACCGGGTTTCCAAGTTCCTCCCGTCCTCCAGTTACCAGCTGTTATCTCCAGGAATAAGCAGGAATAAGTCCTCACATATGGGTACGTCGGTACCGACGGAGCCTGCGCGGGAATGCTCCCCAGCTTCCCAGAATGAAAGCTTTTGGGGCATCCCACAGCGCATGCGCGCTGTCTTCCCACCTTTCCTACCAACTCCCCTCAGTTCTTCTTTTCCGCGGAGCCAGCAGGTCGTGTTCCTGTCACCGCTGAAGAAGTTCTTTATTTTAATCTATTTCTTTGGTCGCATGTCTGCCTTCCCCGATGCCGGACCGGTACCGCCGGTCTTTTCTTTTCTTTTCTTCTAAAAAAAACAAAACAAAACTTTTTCCCCACTTGGTGTATTTTTCTTCTTAGGCCTCCAGGCCCACGAGAAATTTTCCCTCATGGAAAAACCAGCCTCTGGCTTCAAAAAATGCACTAAGTGTAGCGGTACAATTTCTGTGACAGACACCCATGAATGGTGTCTTAAATGTTTGGGGCCTGAACACGCCATCCCGGATTGCCAGTCCTGTTCCCTAATGTCTAAACGAGGGTTACAGAACCGAGCAGCCAAGCTCCATGTGCTGTTTCCCACGGATGCACCGGCGGTGGCATCGACATCTTCCAGGTCTTCCTCTCCTGATGGATCTCAGGTAACCAAACATACTTTTAGCAGGTCCTCAAAGGGCAAATCTGCCTCAAAGTATCGAGATGCCTCCGGCCTTGCCCTTGAGGGGATCCTGCCCCAGCCAAACAACCCCGGCGGGAAGCTCCAGCTTCCAAAGCTGCTCCTATGGGGTTATAGGTTGACATCGATGGCACGGCCTCGACCGATCACCTGTTAGACTGCTCTGGGGTACCGGCACATTCTCCCGGTACCGACATCCAGGCAGTCGTGGCGTCCATTGATCACACTGTGCAATCCATGCAGCAGGCCATACTGGCTTTCATCAAGGCTGCGACGCTGTCGGTACCGCAACAAACCATGTTGTCGGTACCGGCGCCGGTACCAACGTCGATACCGGTACCGGCTGCATCGACATCGGCCAGGATGCCGATTCCAGCTCCCTGTCCTGGGCTCTTTCTCGGTACCGACCCGGTACCGGGAACACCCGATGTCGGTACTGATCGATACGCCTATCGATCTTTGGAATCGGGCAGACGATACTTCGATTCTTCTGATGATTCTGAGTCATCGGATGAGTCTCCTGAAGTATCTGTCACCCTTCCTGAGGAGCCCTCTTCTCCAAAAAGGAGAATGTCTCCTCCAGAGGATTTGTCCTTTCAAGACTTCATAGTAGAAGTAGCTAAAGGACTCTCTATTTCAGTAACCTCTGAAAAAGAACCTAGAGCAAAAAAATTAGATATTTTGGGATACTCTAAGGTTCCCAGAGAGGCAGTCACCTTGCCAATTCATGAAATTCTTCAAGAACATTTGATTGACTTGTGGGAGACTCCTCTCACCCTTTCTCCTCATTCTCGTAGATTGGACACTATGTACCGTGTCCCTCCCTCCTCCTGGATTTCAAAAAACTCAGCTTCCTCACCACTCTATTGTGGTGCAGTCAGCTATGAAGAGAATAAAGAGTACCAAAAGACACTCTTCTACTCCTCCAGGAAGAGAATGCAGGACCTTGGATGCTTTTGGTAGGAAGATCTTCCAAGCTAGCATGCTTATTGCCAGAATCAATTCATACAGCCTTTATATGGGTATGTTTCTGAAGGAGGTTGCAGAAAAGCTGCACAACTTTCTCCCTTTTATTCCAGAAGATAAAAGGGATGAATTCCTTCTTTGGCTCAAGCATACTCAAGACATTTCAAAGTTTTCCAACAGGGCAGCCTTTGATTCCTTTGAAGGTGCCAGCAGAGCCTCAGGCATTGCTATAGCTGCTCGTAGAATTGCTTGGCTCCAGGCTTCTGATCTAGAACCCTGGGTTCAAGATGGTTTAGGAAATCTGCCCTGTACAGGTGAAAACCTATTTGGCAAGGAGTGGCAAATTAAAGCCACTCAAATGGATGCAGAAAATGCTGCTCTGGATAGACTTTCTAAGTCTACCTCCACTCCGGCCAAGAAAAAATCTTTTAAAAAGTCTTTTTACAAGAAGGGCAGATTTCCTTCCACTTCTGGTCAACAGTCTTCTACAGGTCGCTTTGCTACTAAGCGTCAGCAACCTAAACAGGCCAGGCCTAAACCTGCAGGGGCTGCTGCAACCCAGCAGTCCCAAGCCCCTCAGGGGTTTTGACTTGATACTAGAGAACTTAACCTTTCTGGCTCTACAACAGCCAGAACCTCTCACCATTCCAGGAAGGTTAGCTCATTTTGCTCCCAGATGTGAGCAAATCACATCAGAGCAGTGGACCCTCTCCATCATCAGAGGGCTACAATCTTCATTTCTCAGACCTTCCTCCCTACACCATGGTGGACATTTCAATTCTCCCACATCTCTCCTCGACCTTCTGGATCAGGAGGTAACCTCCCTTCTGGCCCAGAGGGCCATAGAAGTAGTTCCTCTTCTTCAACAGGGGTCAGGGTTTTACTCCCCCTACTTTCTCATTCCAAAGAAAACAGGGGGATACAGACCTATTCTAGATCTCCGAGAATTGAACAAATTTCTATACAAGGAGAAGTTCAAGATGCTCTCTTTAGGCACTCTCCTTCCATACCTACAGAGTCAGGATTGGCTTTGTTCTCTAGATCTCAAGGATGCGTACACATATACTCATCCATCCATCCCACAGAAAATTCCTACGTTTTCTGTTCCAGGGAAAACATTACCAATACAGAGTCCTTCCTTTCGGTCTGGCCTCTGCTCCAAGAGTGTTCACCAAATGCATGGCAATAGTTGCTGCATTTCTGCGCTCTCTGGGAATCTTTGTCTTCCCATATCTGGACGACTGGCTCATCCGAGCTCCATCCCAGTCAGAAGCCCAAATTTCCCTGGACAGCACCAGGAGCATTCTGCAGTATCTGGGACTTGTGGTAAACCTCCCAAAGTCTCAGCTCACCCCTACTCAGTCCCTAGAATTCATAGGGGCCTGGTTGGACACCACTACTGCAAGAGGCTATCTTCCCCAGGCTCGTTGCCAACGTCTAGTGCAGTTAGCCTCCCAGATTCAGTCGAAGGACCACTTAACTGCCCGGGAGATGCTACAACTACTAGGCCACATGGCTTCCACAGTACATGTGGTGCCCTATGCTCGCCTACACATGAGAGCAGCTCATTGGACTTTGTCCACCCAGTGGACTCAAGCTTCAGGAGCTCTCTCAGACCAAATAGCAAACTCCAAACGTCTCTTTTGGTCTCTCCAATGGTGGATATCCACTCAAAATCTGTTGCTGGGGTCCCCCTTCCAGCCTTTGTTGCCCCAAGCAATCCTCACAACAGATGCCTCCCAAACAGGTTGGGGAGCTCAACTACAGGACCTATCCATCCAAGGCACTTGGTCCCCACAGGAGACCTCCCTTCATATCAACCTCTTGGAACTTCGAGCAGTGTACCTAGCTCTCAAGGTCTTTCATACCCTCCTCAGCTTACCAGACAGTCCTCATTCAAACAGACAATCAGGTAGCCATGTTTTACATAAACAAGCAAGGAGGAACTGGCTCTCTGTCGCTTTGCAACGAAGCTCTAAGATTATGGTCCTTCGCCAGAGAGCATCAAATCCATCTCCTGGCAGTATATACCTCCCAGGAATTCAGAACTCTTGGGCAGACGGACTCAGTCGAGTTCTGCTTCCACACGAATGGTCCCTTCACATGGATCAGGTACTCAGAATCTTTCAGGAATGGGGTACACCGGACATAGACCTATTTGCAAGTCCGTGGAATGCCAAACCTCCCCGGTTCTGTTCCAGAATTCCGTGTCAGGGAGTTCAGGCCAAGGATGCCTTCTTCCTTCATTGGGGTCAGGACTTCCTGTATGCCTTTCCACCCATTCCTTTGATCCCCAAGACTCTGTTCAAACTTCAGAGGGATCAAGGATCTATGATCCTCATAGCTCCACGCTGGCCACGCCAAATGTGGTACCCTCTACTTCTGCATCTCTCCCAAGCCCCCTCCCTGGACTTGGGAGCTGCTCCAGACCTTCTGTCTCAGGAGAAAGGGACTTTGTGGCATCCAAACCCAAGTCCCTTCAGCTCAGAGCTTGGTTACTGAAGGCCTAGACCTTCAAGACTTCAATCTTTCGCAGCAAGTGAAGGATATCCTTCATGCTTCCAGGAAACCTTCCACTAGGCGTTCCTATGCTTTTAAATGGAAGAGATTTTCCATTTGGTGTGCTCAAAAGGGTCTTGACCCTCTGGCACTTCCTCTGAATTCTCTATTAGAATATCTCCTGCATCTTTCCATTGCAGGCCTTAAGACGAATTCAGTAAGGGTCCATTTAAGTGCTATTGCAGCATCCCTTAAGCCTATCAATGGACAACCTGTTTCCTCTCATCCTCTTATTGCAAGATTCATGAGAGGCCTAACCTTAACGAAATCTCCCATTCGACCTCCTCCGGTGGCATGGGATTTAAATTTGGTTCTTGGTCAGCTTATGAAGCCACCTTTTGAACCCTTAGCCACTACCTCCTTGAAATTTCTTTCCTGGAAGGTTATTTTCCTTATTGCAATCACTTCTGCTCGCCGCATCAGTGAACTGCAGGCCTTAGTGGCTAATCCACCTTATACAAGGTTCCATCATGATAAGGTAGTCCTTAGGACAAATCCTCACTTTATGCCTAAAGTGGTCTCACCTTTTCATCTTAATCAAGAGGTATATTTACCTGTCTTTTTTCCAGCTCCTCATGCATCCACTGCAGAGAGGAACCTTCATACTCTAGATTGTAAAAGAGCTCTTGCTTTTTACTTACACAGGACACAGCAACATAGAAAGTCTTCCCAGCTTTTTGTTGCTTTTGATCCTTCTCATCTAGGACTTCCAGTCTCTAAAAGAACACTGTCCAATTGGATTGCTCAGTGTATTTCTTTTACTTACCAGAGTAAGAACCTTTCTCTGGAGGGCCATGTCACAGCTCACAATGTGAGGGCCATGGCCACCTCTATGGCTCATCTTCATTCTGTGTCCATCGATCAGATCTGTCGAGCAGCCACCTGGGCCTCGGTTCATACCTTCACAGCCCATTACTGTTTGGACAAGGACTCCCGCCGGGATGCCTTGTTTGGTCAGGCTGTCCTCAGACACCTGTTCCATTCTTGAACAACTCCTGCCCTCCTTCCCTGAATGGATGTCTGAGATCCATAGGAAGACGAGGAACCCTTCAGGGTCTCATACCCTTGGGGATCTCCCAGGCATCTTAGCTAGGGAGTCCCCATATGTGAGGACTTATTCCTGGAGATAGCACAGTTACTTACCTGTAACAGGTGATCTCTGGGAACAGCAGGAATTAGTCCTCACAACCCACCCACCTCCCCTAGGAGTTGTATCTCTCTCTCTTTGTCTTTCCTTTACTCTCTCTCTATTGTCTCAGCTTTAAACTTGAACTGAGGGGAGTTGGTAGGAAAGGCGGGAAGGCAGCACGCATGCGCTGTGAGATGCCCCAAAAGCGTTCAACCTGGGGAGCATTTCCGCGCAGGCTCCGTCGGTACCCACGTACCCATATGTGAGGACTAATTCCTGCTGTTCCCAGAGATCACCTGTTACAGGTAAGTAACTGTGCTTTCTCCCAGCTACCAACGGCTCTTGAATTCCCTGGTGGTCTCTCCTCACTAACCCCCGGTAAGTGAATTTTATCTGCGTGTGTCTTAGTGTTTGCTTGGGCTCCGCCCCCTCCCAGCTGCTCCTCATTACCTAATGAGCTGTGAGCTAGCTTGCTATTCGGGCGTGCGCTCTCACCTTGTGATGCAGTCTGTGTATGTTGCCTATAGCAACTCTGGGCCATGTGCTGCACTGAGCTGTCAATGTCAGATCTGTTTTGCTCAGATTTACCTATCTCCATAGGCTCTGACTGATCTACCCCATGACAATATATACCTTATATGTGTATATATGAATATATCTACATCTGCATATATAATCTGTTGAGATATATCTTTTAGGTAGATATGTATCCACGTACTTATCTATCTGTCTGTTTAGGTTCAGATATGCATATATTCCTATATGAACCTGACAGATGGGCACTACCCCTATCAATGCTGTGCCAGCATGCTTAGGGTTCTACACATACAACCACTCCCCTGTCGTAATTAGCAAACACTTTTCTTACCATAACCTTCCAGGGTTAGGTACCGCTGAAGCTCTCCATTTGCCTATTCTTTCCTAATTGACCCCATTTAGGAAAGGCATTGCAGATCTTCAGATAATCTAAAGCTGTAACGCTTCTTAAGTCTATCCTTACTTTCTTATCAGATACAGGGGTCTTCTCCAGGACCAAGCAGGAAGTCAGTCCTCACATATGGGTGACGTTGGCGCCGACGGAGCCCTCGCGTAGCAATTTTCCCCAGCTTTCAAAGAAAGCCTTTGGGAATTGCAGCGCGCATGCGCGGTCCTCTTCCCGCCCAAGGGTGCCATCTTGCTCAGTCTTCTTTATTCCGCGGAGCCCTACAGACGTTGCCTGTGAATCCCCGCAGAAAAGTTGATTTTTATCTATTTTTTCTTTGGTTCGACGCCCGGACTCGCGACGCCGGTTGCGAGTCCGTCGTTTATTTTTCGGTTTTTTGTCCTTCGTGACAGTTTTCGCGCTTTTTTCCTTTTTTCCCTGGCTGCCCGGTCTTTCGACCTCGCAGGGGCCCTTTTTCTCCCGATGGCGGCCAGTGGTTTCAAAAAGTGTGACCTCTGTAAGAAACTTATGTCTCTTACAGACACTCACGACTTCTGCCTCCGCTGCCTCGGCCCAGATCATGACCCCATGATCTGCACGCCATGTGGCAAAATGTCCTCAAAAGCATTGAGGAGTCGGCAGCAGCACCAGCGGGAGCGTATCTTCTCTGACTCCGGCCGGGCTCGGACCTCGTCAGAGGCTTCGACGTCTCGGGACTCTGGTCCTGAGCATCGTCGGAGTTCCTCTGAGAGGGGTCTCCTACCCGGGAACATCATCGGAAGAAGAAACCCGCGGGATTGGTGGACGCTCCTGGTTCCTCGAGGGCCAGGTTGCATAGCCCCGATTCCCGTCCCGGGTCCTTGGAGTCGGAAAGGCCATCAAAACATCCTCGACTCGAGGTGGACTTGCCAGCTCACGTAAGTACGGTTGTCCTCGTGGACTCGCCTCCGAAGGACCCGACGTCGGGCCCGACGCCTTCGGGGCCCGAGTCGGGAGCTGCTGGGTCTCCTGAGCTCGGACTCAGGTTGACGGCCTTGGAGTGCAGTTTGTCTGCCTTCTTGGACCAGCAGCGGGCATTGATCGTTGGCCTCGCTGGCGCTTCTGCCCTGACCGCCGGGATGTCGACCTCCAAGTCGACCCCGGAGACCGAGCCGATCCTCGAGTCCATGAGGGCTCGAGTCGATCCTCGGTCGAGGTCTCCTTCGGCCTCCCGTTCGGGACCGAGGTCGTCGACGCCGATTCCCTCGGCGTCGGGGCGGATAGCATCAGTGCCCGCCCGACCGGAGCCGGTCGACTCCTCCTCCAAGGAGTCGGCCTGGGAATCTGAGGACGAAGAGTAACCTGGTTCCTTTCGGACTCGGTGTGTCCCTTCGGACTCCCCCCAGTCCAAACCTCGGAGACTGTCCCCCCCGGAGGATACCCGGTTCTCGGACTTTGTGAGGGATATGGCCAAAGCCTTGGCCTTCCCTGCGGACCCCGAGGAGGAGCCTCGAGTCGAGGAACTCGATGCCCTCCAATATGACTCTCCCCCGAAGGAGGCCTTTATTGTACCGGTTCCTCCGATGCTGGAACGGCTTCTCTTCCGCATGTGGGAGAGCCCGGCGTCGTCGCCGGTGTTAAGCAAGCAGGTCGATTCCATTTATCGAGTCCACAAGAGCCCCGGGTTCCAAAAGGCACAACTACCGCACCATTCCATGGTGGTGGAATCGGCCATGCATAGACTGAAGAGTCAAAAAATGTACTCATCGGTGCCCCCCGATAGGGAGGCCCGAAGCCTGGATGCCCTCGGTAGGAAGTGCTTCCAGGGCTCTATGCTTGCTTGTCGAGTCCAGACATACCAGCTCTACATGGGCATGTATCTCCGAGACCTGGCTAAAGAAATAGCCGGGTTCTCTGCTGGTCTCTCCGATGACTCTTTGCAGAGGTTCCAATCCTTGTCTACTGGCATTCGGGAGTGCTCCAAGTTTATCTCTCGAGCAGCCTATGATGGTTTTGAGGCTTCGGCTCGAGTAGCCGCGGCCGGCATCGGTGGACGCCGCCAGGCTTGGCTTCAGACGTCCGACCTCGAGCCCTGGGTACAGGACAAGTTGGTCGATGTCCCCTGCCGAGGTGATAACCTCTTTGGCAAGCCCATGGATGAGAAGGCTGCACAAATCGAGACGGAGACTCTCACCAGGACTCGTCTCTCAAGGAAGACCTCTGCCCCTTCTCAAAAGAAGAAGACCTCGGGGAAGAAGCCCTTTTACTCGAGGAAGGGTGCTGCCTATAAATACTACCCTCAGTATCAGGCCTCACCAGCTCCCCCACAGGGAAAGCAGGCCAAGGGCCGGGGTAATGGGTCCCGTAGGCAGCAAGCCCCCAAACCTGCACCACCGGCCCCTGCTCAGCAGGGTGGGGCTTTTTGACTTTCTCAGCATAGCCTCTCCCCCTCAGCTGGTTGCTCTCAGCACAGGAGGCCGGCTGGTCCACTTTGCCCACAGGTGGTCCAACATCACCACAGATACCTGGGTGCTTCAGATAGTTCAAAAGGGCTATCTTCTTCATTTTCACCAGGTACCTCCCTCCTACTTTCCAGGGGAGCCTTCCAGACTCCCTCTGCACAGGGACTTACTCCTTCAGGAGTTAGCAAGTCTTGTTCAGGAACAAGCCGTGGAACCGGTGCCCCACCCCCTGAAGGGTCAAGGGTTTTACTCCAGGTACTTCCTGATTCCAAAAAGAACAGGAGGCCTCAGACCCATCCTGGACTTGCGAAACCTCAACAAGTTCCTTGCAAAGGAAAAGTTCAAAATGCTTACCCTTGGAATCCTGCTGCCCTACCTCCAGCAGGGAGACTGGCTATGCTCCTTAGATCTGAAGGATGCGTATACTCATATCCTTATTCATCCAGACCACAGACAATACCTCAGGTTTGTGGTGGACGGACGCCATTACCAGTACAGAGTACTGCCTTTCGGCCTATCCTCCGCCCCCAGAGTGTTCACCAAATGCCTAGCAGTGGTGGCGACCTATCTGAGGCTTCAGGGTCTCTTTGTGTTCCCATACCTGGACGACTGGCTCATCAGGGCCCAGTCTGCCCAAGAAGCCACTCAGGCTACTCATTGCACGGTAGCTCTGCTCCAGCACTTGGGATTTGTCATAAACTTCGCAAAGTCCACTTTGCTCCCCTCTCAAGATCTAGAATTCATCGGCGCCAGGTTGGACACTCTTCAAGCGCTGGCCTTCCTGCCTCTGGACAGGGCCCAAAGGCTCATGGATCTCGCCAGCCGCTTTCACAGCAATTCCCTGGTCTCGGCCAGGCAATTTCTGAGACTGCTCGGCCATATGGCTTCCACGGTCCATGTAACCCCCTATGCCCGCCTGAACATGCGACCTGCTCAATGGTGCCTTCGCAAACAATGGCATCAGGCCACTGGGAGCCTAACGGACTCCGTACAGATCTCCGACCAGCTGGTCTCCTCTCTGCGATGGTGGCTTCACCTGCCAAACCTAGTACTCGGGGTGACTTTTCAGCCCCCTACACATTCTCAGGTCCTGACGACCGATGCTTCTCTCCAGGGTTGGGGAGCACATTGCCAAGGGACTTGTACTCAGGGTCTCTGGACTCCTTGGGAGTCCACTCAGCAGGTCAACTTCCTGGATCTCAGAGCCATCCGCCTAGCGCTCAAAGCCTTCTCTCACCTGATTTCTCACCAGTCAGTACTTGTCCAGACAGACAATCAGGTTGCCATGTTCTACGTGAACAAGCAAGGTGGAACCGGCTCCTTCCTTCTCTGTCAGGAAGCACAGAAGCTCTGCTCTTGGGCCGTCTATCGCAACATCGTCCTCAAAGCTGTCTATCTCCCAGGTTAAGAAAACTACCTGGCAGACAAACTGAGCAGGGTCCTCCAACCGCACGAGTGGAGGTTGGATCCGCTTGTGGTTCAGCGGATCTTTCTCCGGTGGGGCCTCCTCACCATGGATCTGTTCGCCAGTCCTCTGAACCGACAGCTTCCCAGATTCTGCTCTCGACAGCCGCATCCCCTCCGGGTGGCGGCGGATGCTTTTCTGATTCCATGGTCCACAGGCCTCTTGTATGCCTTTCCACCCATGCCCCTGGTGTCTCGGACGCTTTTCAAGGTTCTCAGAGACAAGGTGTCGGTGATCCTAGTGGCTCACCGGTGGCCGAGACAACCTTGGTTCCCGCTTCTGCTGCAGCTGGCGGTGGACACACCTCTTCCTCTGGGGTTTCAGCCCGACTTCCTCTCGCAGGATCAGGGGTCGCTCCTGCACCCCAACCTTCGGTCCCTTCATCTGATGGCCTGGCTGCTGAAAGGGTAGTCCTTGCTCCTCTCCAGCTACCTCCAGATGTGGAAGAGGTCGTCTTGGCCTCCAGGAGGCCTTCCACCCGGAAGTCCTACGCTCTTAAGTGGCGTCGGTTCTCCGTCTGGTGTACTCAGCAGTCACAAGACCCCTTCTCGTGTTCAGCATCAGTGGTATTGCAGTACTTGCTTTCCCTTTCCAATCTTGGACTTAAGTCCAACTCGGTCAAGGTCCACCTCAGTGCTATTTCTGCGCACCACCTACCGGTGGACGGTAGACCCCTTTCCAGCCACCCGCTGGTGGCTCGTTTTCTCCGGGGCCGCCTCCTCCTTAAACCACCTTTGCGCCCACCAGCTCCGAACTGGGATCTCAATGTGGTTTTACAGCGGCTTACCTGTCCGCCTTTTGAGCCTATGGCTACCTGTCCTCTTCGTTTTCTTTCCTGGAAAACCTTGTTCTTGGTGGCCCTCACTTCTGCTAGACGCGTTAGTGAGCTGCAGGCCCTGGTATCTGATCGTCCTTACACTAGGTTCTACAAGAACCGGGTAGTCCTATGGACTCACCCTAAGTTTTTTCCTAAAGTGGTTTCCCCTTTTCACATCAACCAGGAGGTGGTACTTCCGACCTACTTTCCCAGGCCACACTCCAGCCGAGCTGAGATGGTCCTGCATACCCTGGACTGTAGAAGGGCGCTAAACTTCTACCTTGACCGTACGCGGGAGCACCGAAGGGCGGTTCAGCTCTTCGTGTCTTATGACCCCAACAAGTTGGGGCTCCCTGTCTCCAAGCGTACTCTGTCCATCTGGATTGCGGACTGCATCGCTTGGGTTTACGAGGCTGCGGGCCTCGTGCTGGAAGGTAGAGTCACCGCTCATTGTGTTCGGGTGAAGGCTACGTCAGTGGCTTACCTCCGCTCTGTTCCGTTGGCAGACATCTGCCGGGCCGCTACTTGGTCTTCAAGCCAGACTTTTGCAGCCCATTACTGCCTGGAGAGGGAGTCCCGCAGGGACAGTGCTTTCGGGCAAGCAGTCCTCCGTAACCTCTTCGAGGTATAGGCAACTCCTACCCTCCATCCCGGATGTTGGGCTACCGGTTGGAGACGTATTCAGAGAAGATTCCTTCCTTCTGTGCTGCTGAGCTAGAGGGAGCTCATTTTTGTGCTTAGGGTCTCCGGTAGCCTTAAGCTTGGGAGTCCCATATGTGAGGACTGACTTCCTGCTTCGTCCTGGAGAAAGCGTAGTTACCTGTAACAGGTGTTCTCCAGGAGCAGCAGGAATCAGTCCTCACAACCACTGTTCCCTCTAAGCTGTGCGCGTGTGCGCGCGCACACACCTTGCCGAGCGAGCGCACATACTTTACAACAGAGCGCACAAAAATTATGGTTCTGATTCTGATAGAAAACACCACAGACGTCTTAAAATTTAAAAGTTGTGATTGTAATTACTAGAAATTTTCCACTTCATTTAGTAATCATCTATTTTCATTTAATTTGATTAAAATCAATGTGGTGTACATACTGTATTCTGACATGTAGTCAAATTTTAAAGTATATAACTCCGAGTGTTGGTTATGTGGTGCACAAAAATGTAACCTTCCTTCAAAAGCTGCACAGCAGATATTTTATGCGCACACAGCCTACAGAAAATTAGGGGGAACATTGCTCACAACCCTCCCTCCTCCCCTTGGAGTTGCAGTTTTATGCTTTCGTTTTTGCTAATTTTTGCTGTCTTTTTGCTATGTCATCTGACTGAGCAAGATGGCACCCTTGGGCGGGAAGAGGACCGCGCATGCGCGCTGCAATTCCCAAAGGCTTTCTTTGAAAGCTGGGGAAAATTGCCCCGCGAGGGCTCCGTCGGCGCCGACGTCACCCATATGTGAGGACTGATTCCTGCTGCTCCTGGAGAACACCTGTTACAGGTGAGTAACTACGCTTTCCATACCTCTTCTCTCCTACATGGACTAATTCCATTGTCGGTCCAGATAGGTTAGACTCGTTCTTCCTTTTGGTCCTGGGATTCTACTGTTCTTGGGCCAAAAGAGCTTAAGCTTTGTCTAATAGTACCTTCTGCGTTTTCCGCTGAAGTCCTACCTCATTATACTACCCCAGTTTTCCCCTGGGGCTTTCTCTCACCCTGAAGGTTTCTGACCTCTACATGTTTTTTCTACAGTCATTACCTCTACTTCACAGTGAGGTACTCCGTGAGGATCTTCCACTGGCTCTTCTAACAGATCCATATGAACCTCAATAGACTTTTTACAATGCCACCAAGGGAGGTCCATATTAGAATATTGCACTCAATATTTTACAACTAAATGTCATCTATACAGGGTCTCCTGCATAGAAGTCCTGTTCTAGTCCAGCTGTTCCACAGCACCTTTCTGTAATTCAACTCCTATCCTCCATCCCCAGGATGCCTGAGGTTCTGAGGAGTAGCATGGCTCATCCTAGATTTTCAACATTCTAGGACTCCCTCCTGGCATCTTAGCTTGGGAGTCCCCATATGTGAAGACTCATTCCTGCTTGTTCCTGGAGATAGCACAGTTACTTACCTGTAACAGGTGATCTCTGGAAACAGCAGGAATAAGTCTTCACAACCCACCCTCCTTCCCTAGGAGTTGCATTTCTCTATCTGTTGCATTTCTCTATCTGTACCCCCCAACAGATCCAGAAGAGCAACAGCCGTAAACCTACTAACAACCTCGAAGGCATCAACAAAGTGCAACATGACAACCTCAAACAGAGCTTTCAGTTTATATGCCCCCAAATGCTGGAACGCTCTACCCTCCGACATAAGGGCCATTACTGTCCTACCACAGTTCAGGAAGGCACTCAAATACCACCTCTTCCCTCAATACTACCCTACCAGCAATTGAACCAAAAGAAGTGACACACTCTTTAAACCACCCTTCCGTGCTTTATATTACTATGACTCTATTCTGTTCTATGTAAATATCTCATGTATATAGTTTAACCCGGTTCTCCAAGTTGGTACTCCTGTTCGATGTAAACCAAACAGCTTGTTGTATGGTCTTTATGTTATAATGTAAACCGCGCTGATGCCGAATAGTGCGGTATATAAGAACTTGTAATAAAATAAATAAATAAATAAAATAAATCTCTATCTTTCCCTTTCTTGCTCTCTCTCTCTTTGCCTCAGCTTTAAAACTTAACTGAGGAGAGGCAGTTGGGAAAGGCGGGAAGGCAGCACGCAGGCGTGTTGGGATGCTTCCAGAAGCTTTCTGATTGGACGTTGGGAAGCGTTCCCGCGCAGACTCCGTCGGTACTGACGTACCCATATGTGAAGACTTATCCCTGCTGTTCCCAGAGATCACCTGTTACAGGTAAGTAACTGCTTTACAGGTGAGTAACTATGCTTTATTGGTTGACTTTCTGCTGTGTCAGGGGACATCCCTAACGGGTCCCTCATCTCCCCTCCTTTTTGTTTTAACATTAGAGCCCTTACTTGAGCGACTATGAACGCACCCGGGATTGTTGGGGACCTGTATTGGGAGAGAGGAGTTCTGCCTCTCAGCATTTGCAGATGATATTTTGGTGTATTTGGGCTCCCCACATGTCACTTTACCAGTATTTTTGAAGATTTTGGTAAATTTTCTGGCTTAAAACTAAATTTAGAAAAGTCAGAGGCATTAGCTTTACATCAGTCCATCCGAATGGGATGGACCGACAACTTTCCATTGAAGTGGGTCTCCACCGATTTTAAATACCTGGGTATCCGACTACCGACAGAGATTGGGAGATTACAGGAACTTAATGTGGCAATGCTTTTAACAGATCCACGTGACTGGTGCAGTGGCAGGATCTGTCGTTGGGAGGCTGTATTGTGGAGTGGAGGAGTAGCCTAATGGTTAGAGCACTGGCTTGGGAACAAAGAGACCAGGGTTCAGTTTCCACTAGCATTCCTTGTGGCCTTGGACAAGTCACTTAACTCTCCATTGCCTCAGAAAATTTCAAGTTATCAATGTCCCTGTTTAATGTACATTACCAAGTTTAAGTTACAATGTAAACTGCTTTGATTGAAATGATAAAGCGGTATAAAAGACCTGTTAAATAAAATTGTGCTCTAGAAGATGGTAATATTTCCCAAATGGCTATACACTTTGCAAGTTCTGCCTATATTACTAACTGAGAAGGAACTATGCAGTTTAGAACACAGTCTTAATAAAATCCTCTGGAGGGATAGAGACCGAGAATCTGCCTGGGTTCATGGAGGAATGGGAGTGCCTGACCTACACCATTACAACGTGGCCTGTCTACTAATGGAACATGCGTAATTGGCTTGGTACAACAGCAGTCTACACCACACTAGCGTTAGAGCAAGAGGTGGCATGCCCTTTGGCGTTATGGTATGTCCTACACGCCCATGCATCTGCCCTCCCACAAATGCTTCACACATACCTGGTTTTTAAGGTGATGTGGCAGCTAGTATGTAGACGTCAAGGGAATCCTGGGGCTACACCATTACTTCCCTTTTATGGCAATGGGGCCTTCCTACCGGGCATGGAGGGAGGGGCATTTCTCAGATGAGTCTCTGAGCATAATGGCTACTGAACAAGTAATAGATGAGAGGGGAGAGATCCTGCCCTTTGCTGAACTTCGGACCCGATATGGACTTGGTCAGAATATTTTTCGGTGCATACAGACAAGAAGTTATATGCATAGTTCCTGAGCGGTCCTCCAGTTTAGTCCTCCACATCCAGGTAGTGCACCTCCTCCTGCAGCACGGAGACTGGACCAATCAGAATCCTTTTCTCAAGACATATCCTGCTGGAGCTTCCCTCAGCCCCCCAGTGTGTCCAGTCTCCGTGCAGCAGGAGAACGTGTGAGCCTGGTGCTGGGCTCACTTAGTGCTTTTGGATTGCCCTAGTTAGTGTTAGGGGGTTTCTATTTTATTTTGTCTGTGGTATAATTTTGCTTTTCTTTTTTTGGGTAGCTGTCCCTTTAATTTCTCACCTTCTGTGTCTCCGGGGGGGCCGATTGAGGAGCCAAGCCTGCACTTTCCTTCTCCCGGCCGTCTGTACGGGGGCTGAAGGCAGGGACGCTGTAGATCTCCCTCCTGGACTGTACGGAGGTGCGATCTTGTTTGGCAGCCCTGTTTCGAGCTCTGCACGCTGGCTGTAATCTGCTCACAGCTACAGCGTGCTGCTGCCTGCCATTAGCTTTCTTCCTGCGGCTCCGGGCTGTCTGGCAGTGCTCCCTTCATTCGGCGTTTCGTCGCCGTTCGGCCCTCCGAGGAAAGGGGTGAGTTTTGCAGGTCAATTGCTTTGATTTCTTCCCTTTGTTTTTCTTTTGTTTTTCTTATGCGGGGTTGCTGATCGCGCGGTTCCGTTTTTACTTTTCCCGCCGTTTTCTTCCTTTCTCTTCAGTGCCGGCGGCCATTTTGTTCTTTTCCCGCTGTTTTTATCGGGTTCCTGGGCTCTCTCTGTTGAGGCTTTCAGTGTGGGTCAGCTTGATCCTTGTGCCTGGGCTTTGCTTTCCTGAGGCTGGTGTTTAAAAAAAAAAAAAAAAAAAAGATCCTCTTCACAGGTCTTAGTCCCATTGTGTTGCTTGGGTGGGCCTTTATTTCTGCTGGGACCTCGTGATCCACCGGCTCCATGTCCTCCAGGCCGCAATGCTTGGTCTGTGGGTCCCGCAGAGGGGCTCTGTCGGATGCAGGAGTTTGTAAAAGTTGCGCGGCAGTCTCTCCTGACTTTGAGCCTCCAATGGAAGACAAATCTCTGCAGGGCACTGATCCTCCTGCCCAGCAGATGGACGCGGAGGTGTTCCCGGGTCCCCTTTCCCCAGTGGCGTCCCGGGGGCAGGGGATTCCCTTGTCCGAGCCTATCTCTATTGCTTCCTCGTTTGATTTTTTGCCTGATTTTGTCCTTTTGATGCATCAGGCTTTTCGCTTGGGCCGTCTGGGTAAGCTGTCAGACGCCGGACCTTCTCAGTCGCCCCTGCTCTCATGTTTGGGTGAGGAAGGTCAGCGGCCGGTCCCCAAACCTCCTAAACGCTCGCGCCTCGCCTTTGAGAGTGACGCCGTCGACTGGCCAGACCCGGAACTGGCGGTAGGGTCCGACGACGTGGTTGACGAGCTTGAAGAGGGGGAAATTCCCGATCCAGAGGACCAGGCCCGGATCATTCGCGTGTTTCGCAGAGAGGAATTAGTTCCGTTGATTACGGAGTCTCTGCGGGCGCTTAATTTGGCCTCAGTTTCTTTGGTGGAGGAGGAAGGTCTGGAGGATCCCCTCATACAAGCCGTCCATGATTCTCAGGTAGTTTTTCCTGTGCATCGCGTGGTGGCGCAAATGGTTCAGACTGAGTGGGATCAGCCCGAAGCCGGTTTGAAGGGTATTCGTACGATGAACCGGTTGTATCCTTTAGCAGACAAGGATAAGGATAGGTTTAAGTCGCCGCGCGTTGATGCCCTGGTATCCGCAGTTACCAAAAAAACCACGATTCCTGTCGAAGGTAGCGCGGCTTTGAAGGATTCTCAGGATAAGAAAGTGGATGGCTTGTTGAAGCAGGCCTTTGAAACTAATGCCGTGGCTCTGCAGGCGTCGATTTGTGGAGCCTGGGTGGCTAGGGCCTGTTTAAGATGGGCTCAAAGGTTAGGGCATGACCCTGGCTTAGACCAGGATAAATTGTTGGAAGCGACCCGTTTGGAGTCTGGTTCGGCGTACTTGGCGGATGTTCATTATGATTTGATTAGAACTTTGGCTAACAGTATGGCTTCTTGGGTTGCGGCTCGCAGGTCGATTTGGTTGAGGAATTGGGCTGCTGACGTTTCGTCTAAGTCCCGCCTCAGTAAGTTGCCTTTTAAAGGAAAGTTGTTGTTTGGCGAGGATCTGGATAAGCTGGTGAAAGATCTGGGGGACTCGAAAGGGGGTCGCCTGCCAGAAGACAAGCCAAAGCCTGGTCGTTTTTCTTCGGGCCCTCGTGGTCTGTCTCGGGATTTTCGGCGGTTTCGCTCTTCCCGTTTGTGGAGTTCCCAGCGCGGTAGGTTTGGGTACCGCTCTCAAGGCTTTCGCGGCTTCCGGGGAGCCGGCAGAGGGT
This sequence comes from Ichthyophis bannanicus, assembly GCA_033557465.1. Classification (NCBI taxonomy): domain Eukaryota; kingdom Metazoa; phylum Chordata; class Amphibia; order Gymnophiona; family Ichthyophiidae; genus Ichthyophis; species Ichthyophis bannanicus. Next base: position 579,687,648 of record CM066034.1, on the reverse strand, counting down.
TTTCCGCGGCCGCCTCTTCGCCGCCTTCCTCTTTCTCCCGAAAGCCGCAATGACGCCAGGCGGCTTCCCGGGGCCTGTCCAGTTATCGGTGGGCGGCTTCGAGATTTTCTTCCGGCCTGGTCTCGGATAACTTCGGATCAGTAGGTGTTGGAGGTGATCCGGGACGGCTATGCCCTGGAGTTTGCTCGTCCTCTTCGCGAGTCCTTCGTCCTTTCTCCCAGCAGAGGTCCTCTCAAGGAGGCGGCGATTCGTTTGACTTTGGATCGTCTTGTCACCCTGGGGGCGGTGGTTTCCGTCCCGGAGGCGGAGCGCGGGCTGGGACGCTATTCTATTTATTTCGTGGTGCCAAAGAAAGATGGCTCCCTCCGTCTCATCCTAGATCTCAAGGGCGTCAATCGTTGTCTCCGCGTGCCTCATTTCCGCATGGAAACCCTGCGATCCGTCATCGTCGCGATGCGTCAGGGGGAGTTTCTCACTTCTCTGGATCTGTCCGAGGCTTATTTGCACATTCCTATTCGGGTGGTGCATCAACGTTTCCTGCGCTTTGCGTTCCCATGGGGGCATTTTCAGTTTCAAGCTCTACCCTTCGGTTTGGCAACGGCTCCGCGTACTTTCACCAAGGTCATGGTGGTGGTTGCCGCGGCCTTGCGCAAGGAGGGCGTTCTCGTCCACCCCTATCTAGACGATTGGTTGATTCGGGCAAAGTCCGAGGAGGAGAGCGTGCTGGCTACCCAGAGAGTGGTGTCGCTTCTGCAGTCTCTCGGCTGGGTGGTCAATGCGAAGAAAAGTCACTTGGTGCCGACGCAGTGTCTCGAATATCTCGGCGTTCAGTTCGACACCGCGAGAGGCTTAGTTTGCTTACCTCCCCGGCAGGTCCAGGTCTTGCTCGGTCTCGTGCGCTCTTTCCTCGGGTTGCCCGCTCCTTCGGCTTGGTGGTACCTGCGCCTTTTGGGAACAATGGCGGCTACTCTAGAGGTGGTTCCCTGGGCCAGATTTCACATGCGTCCGCTCCAGCGAGCCCTATTGCGTCGTTGGTCAAACCAAACGGATTCGCTCAGCAAACGTTTGCCTTGCCCGATCCGGGTACGTCGGGCGCTACAGTGGTGGAGGTGCCCCTGCACATTGCAAGCGGGTCTTCCCCTGGAACAGCCTCGGTGGGTGCCGGTGATTACGGATGCCAGTCTGCTTGGCTGGGGAGCCCACTGCGAGGGTTGTTTTGCGCAGGGGACCTGGTCAGTCCAGGAAGCCTCCTGGTCGATCAACAGACTCGAGCTTCGGGCGGTGAGGAGAGCGCTGGGGGCCTTCGAGACGACTCTTCGAGGTCAAGCGGTCCGGGTGCTCTCGGACAATTCGGCGACGGTAGCGTACATCAACCGGCAGGGCGGAACAGGCAGTGTGGCTTTGGAGGACGAGGCCGACCTGTTATTCCAGTGGGTCGAGCCTCGTCTGTCGGTGTTTTCGGCGGCGCATATCGCGGGAAAGGACAATGTCATGGCCGATTTTTCTCAGCAGGGTGCAGGTGGATCCCGGAGAGTGGGAACTGCACCCGCAGGTTTATGCGCAGATAGTTCGCCGGTGGGGTCCTCCACTGATGGACCTCATGGCGACGTTTCGTACGGCGAAGACAGGCAGATTCTTCAGCAGGCGCAGGGAGCACATGTCCGAGGGGTTAGACGCCCTTATTCAGCCGTGGCCTACGGACGGGCTTCTCGACGTGTTCCCACCATGGGCCTTGATCGGCAGGGTGATTCAGCGCATCGAGGCGCATTGCAGTCTCGTGCTCCTAGTGGCTCCGGATTGGCCCAGACGTCCTTGGTATGCGGATCTGGTTCGCCTGCTCGACGGGCTTCCCTGGAGGCTTCCCGTCCTGCCGGATCTGCTGATGCAGGGACCCCTGCGGATGCCTCACGTGGGTCGATTCTCGCTTATGGTTTGGCCATTGAGAGGGCTCGTTTAAGGAAGAAGGGTTATTCTTCAGCGGTTATATCTACTATGCTACGATCTCGCAAATCGTCCACTTCCCTCACCTATGTGCGTGTGTGGCGCATCTTTGAGGACTGGTGTTCGCGCCGTGGAATTCAGGGCGGCGACGGCTTCTCTTGCCATGATTCTCAGTTTCTTGCAGGACGGTTTTGATAAAGGCTTGGCAGCCAGTTTCTTGAAGGTTCAGCTAGCGGCTCTGGCCTGTTACAGAGGTAAGGTACTAGTGGTCTCTCTGGGGTTGCACCCTGACGTCCAAAGGTTTTTGAAGGCCGTTTTCCATCTTCGACCATCCCGCAGGGTTCTCATTCCTCCTTGGGATCTCAATCTGGTGCTGCAAGCTTTGGCCAGTCCGCCCTTTGAACCGCTGCGGCGGGCGTCCGTCAAGGATCTGACCCTAAAAACTGTCTTTCTCGTGGCCATTTGTTCGGCAAGGCGCATTTCGGAGCTGCAAGCGCTTTCCTGTAGGGAACCGTTCTTGTCTTTTTCTAAAGATCGAGTGGTGTTGCGACCTGTTCCGTCTTTTCTTCCGAAAGTGGTGTCTTCTTTCCATCTGAATCAGTCCGTTTTTCTGCCAGTGTTTCGTTCTTCTTCTGCGGCGGCCTCGGATGTGGGTCTGCATCGTTTAGATGTTCGACGGGTTTTGCGACGCTATTTGAAGGTTTCGGAGCCTTTCCGCAAGTCGGATCGCTTGTTTGTCCTTTTTGGTGGTCCCCGGAAAGGAGAAGCAGCGGCTAAGTCGTCTATTTCTCGTTGGATCAAAGAGACGATTTCCTCCGCTTATCTAGTGCAAGGCCGTGCAGTTCCTTTGGGTTTGCGGGCTCATTCTACCAGAGCGCAAGCGACGTCGTGGGCTGAACATTCTCTGGTTCCTCCGGTTGAGATTTGCAAGGCGGCTACTTGGTCCTCTCTTCATGCGTTTAGCAAGCACTACCGCTTGGACGTGCTGGCCGCTCGGGATTCGTGCTTTGGGTCGGCGGTCTTGCGCGCCGGATTGCAGGGTCCCGCCCGTTCTTAACTGCTCTGATACATCCCGGATGTGGAGGACTAAACTGGAGGACCGCTCAGGAAATTATAATTACACTTACCTGGTAATTGTAGTTCCTGGAGGGTCCAGTTTAGTCCTCCTTCCCTCCCTTTTTTGCTATCTTACTGCCTTTCCTCTGGCGCACTCTTCTATGGGCGACGGTGATTCCTTTAATTCATGTTCGTGAAACCCTTCCAGTGAGGGTTTCGAGGATTCTCCGTATTTCTCGGCGCCGTCACTTCTCTCTCTTTGATCGGTTGCTCGCGGCGGGCTCCGGTTGTCGGCAGAAGCAATCTGCAGGGTATTGGCTTCCTCGTTTGGGGAGGGGGTTATTGTAACAGTTGGGAGGTTTAGTTATAAGGTCTTTAATATTATCTTTCTTTAAGTCTGCTTTGTTACTAGTTCACTGGGGGGCTGAGGGAAGCTCCAGCAGGATATGTCTTGAGAAAAGGATTCTGATTGGTCCAGTCTCCGTGCTGCAGGAGGAGGTGCACTACCCGGATGTGGAGGACTAAACTGGACCCTCCAGGAACTACAATTACCAGGTAAGTGTAATTATAATTTTGGAAATACAGGACCTGCAGGATGGTATTTGTACGAGGTTGGTGGAACATTTATACTCTGGTACGATATCTCAGACCCAAATAGCTACATTACATAAAGAATATCTTGCCTTGGAAGGGGAACCATAGGAACGGCAGTTGGCCTCTGCTTGGTACAGGACCTGAAGATTGAGGTATCTGGGGAAAATATGCTCAAAGTGATTGCCACTATTCCTAAAACCAGTACTAACTCAGACGTTCGATATATGCAATATTGAATGCTACGGAGGAGCCACTTTGCACTATGTTTGGCATTCTGAGCAGACAGCAGCGCAAAACAGCAGACTACCCAAGATGTGGCACAGAGAGAGCTGATCTGGCGCATATGTGGTGGAACTGCTGGGTGGTGGTGCACTTTTGGGGGGAGGTACATAGACAGTTGACACTACTTTCTGGACTTAGCATGTCACTTGACCCCAGAGCCTTTATATTGGGGCTGTTATCCTATGTTGATGCAGCTAGGGGTTCCCAGAGGCATTGGTTTGGCCGTGTCCTGTTGGTCGCCTGCCGACTCCTGCAAAATTGGCTGCGACTAATGGGCCCTACCTTGACACAGTGGAAAAGGGAGGTGTATGCTCTCCTAATCATAGAACAGGTTGGAGCATGGGTCAGTGGTTGATTAGAAGATAATTTTTGGTAGAATGGGAGCCATATATTCAAACACTGACCCCCAAGAACCCGAAGCTGCATTCTAAATGGCCTTTCGAGCTAAAAGACATTCGGAAGAGTAAGGGGAGAGGGTTATTCCTGTTGCGAACTACAGTGCTGTATTGGGGGGGGATAGAGGGAATATGAAGTTACAGTATAGGCTAAGATGTGGGAATGGAGCCTGGAGGCAATCTAGAGTAACAAGCTTGTCTTGGGGTAGCATCACTACCTGGAATTGGGTCACACATAGGCTTGATAACTAACTGACACACAGAGATGGACAAAGATGGGTGGCTGGTCAAACAAGTTCACCATAGAGGGGGACAGATATATTGGGGAGTCTACAAGGATTACAAATCTAGGTTAACCCAGCGGTAAAGACACCATTGCCAGAAAGCCGAAATTTAATATATCACTGCATGAGAAGTGTACTATATTATGGTGAGCTATATGGGGGGGGGGGGATATAGAGGGGGAAGGGGGTGATAAAATGGAAAATGATGAGATGATAAATGTAAAGAGCATTTGATAATGTGGATGTTTTTTTTTTCTTTGTTTTTAACAATGTTAATTGCACACTTCTAATGTGATTTGTAATGCATGCTGTTTTGTTGTTGTCTCAATAAATATATTTAATATAAATCCAGCTACACTAACAGACTTTACTACATCCTCTGGTAACAAATTCCAGAGTTTGATTACGCCTTGAGTGAAATATTTTCTCTTAAATGGGTTACATTGTAGCCTCCTTTCCATCCTGGGCAATGATTTCATTTTCTCCAAAGGAAATATTTTACATAAAGGGGTTGACCATAGGTTCAGTGAGGATGCAAGTGGCACTACTGACAAGCAACCATCTGCACAGATGACATATGACCCCTACTGAATGTTTGTACTGGTAGTCTCCTGGGCAACCTTGGCCTTTAGCCTCTCTTGCTTTGCCTGTTTTCCCTGAACAGTCAGTACTGACTGGGGAATGCTACCCATTGGTTTGGCATTTTTATTGATATTTTCGAACTTCTGCACTTGTATTCTCAGACTTAGTATTTAAAAATTTAATTTTTTTTCTTTTCCATAGTTTTGCATACTGCTAGTGGTCTTTCAGAGTTGCTTCATGCAGTGTTAATAAGCCCTACAAATTTCTGCAGGCAATGTGTTTTGGTTTCATGCCAGAAAGCATGCTACTTTTGGAAATGGTGTATTGGGAACACATGTTTGCGTTCTTTCTCAGTGTAAGCGCTGCTTTTGTTACATCCCATTCATCTGGACCATTCTAGTAGATAAGGAAGGAAAGATTTGGTCTCACCTGATACTACTTTTACGGAGTCCTATCAGAACAGTCTAGAGTCCCCACTATGTTAGTAGTTTTGTGAACAAGAGTTTCTGATCTTGTTTTTCTTGGGAGCCCTGTGGAAGTGCAGTGGAGTTTCTGGTGGGGACTCCCATTTTGAAAATATTTCGGCCTGAAGGGAGTTGGAGGGGGGTCCTACAGTTGCTTTTACAGAACAAATCTAAGGAGTGCTTGGCTGTGTGGTGTCCTATATAGGGGAGGGCTCAGAAGCCTTTATCTAGCCACTGGCAGGAGAGCATAACCTATGTGTCTGAACTGGTCTGGTAGGACTCAAGGAAAGAAAATTAGCAGGTAAGACCAAATTAAATTGTATCAATTTCACTGCTGGAACTGATGAAATTTGTGGAAATTTTTTTTATAGCATTTACTATTAAAGTATGGAATGGAATAGCAGCAGTCTTCTGTGTAAAGAGTGCACTTTACGTTGTAGACCTGTATGGAAATGTAGTAGAAGTTAATAAGATTTTACTTGGGACATTCATATGTCTGGTATGTAAAATCTTGATTTTCTTTTGTAGGAGCAGAAGAAGAAGGAGAAATTGGAGAGAAAGAAGAAAAAATTGTCACTTGAAGATGCTTCAAAGGTAAAGGAAATAATTTAGTTGATTTTAGGTCATTCATGTATTGGGATTATAGAAGGAGTTAGCCATATTTGGTCCCAGAAGATGGTGACTTTTAGGGCAAGCAGCATGTTCATTTGTACTTGGGCTTTACTCTGGTAAGCAGTGTGGGGGAGACTTAATCAAAGAGTTCACTCGCAGCGCCTTATGTTGAGGAAGCTGGGTTATAGGGCAGTGCTGTCTTCCTCTTACAATATGCTATACAGACCTCCCTTCAGAGAGCTTAATTTTTGTGCAGCAGTGGGAGTAGGACCTGGGAGTTGATTCCCATACCTTAGTATCTATCTTCTCTAATATGGCTAGAGTTGCCATTTTGGTAGAAATCATAGAAAATGGATATAAGTTAATTTCACTGGTATCTGATGGCAGTCAAACTGGCTAAGATCTATAAAACAATCTCTGGAGGTTGCTGGAGAGGCTGTAGGATGGATGGTGCACTACTACATATGTGGTGGCATTGTCCCAAGGTACATTTCTGGCAAAAAATGTAAATGTCTGGAGTGCATTGAGGAAAGGATCATTAGTATTTTTATTGTCCATTCTGCCAGTTGATATGGATAAATATGTATGCAGCTTATTAAATTATTGTTGTATAGCAGCAGCGGCAGCAAGAATCCTGGGACTCTTGGAGGATGGTGAATATTTCCTTTTGAGTAAGTTGATAGCTGTTCACCTAGGGCAATTGGAAAAGTTCAAAACCATCTGGCTCTGTTTTTTTTGAATCATGGACTAAGGACTATCCCCAATATTTATTTATTTAGTTAACTAAATAACTAAATATTAAGTTTATTTAGTTAGTTATACCGTGCTCTTTAGAATCAGTGCGGTTTACAAATAACATTAATTTGAACAAACTCAAGGAACAAGCAGGCATGTAGTCTTCACGTATGGGTATCGTCGGTACCGATGGAGCCTGCGCGGGAACGCTCCCCAGCTTCCAATTAGGAAGCTTTTGGGAGCATCCCACAGCGCCTGCGTGCTGCCTTCCCGCCTTTCCCAACTGCCTCTCTCCAGTTGTTCGTTTTCCGCGGAGCCAGCAGGTCGTGTTCCTGTCACCGCAGAAAATTATTTTCCTTATTCTTCTTTTTTGCGGTCGTGTCTGCCTTCCTCGACGCTATACTGGTACCGCCGGTGGTTCTTTCTTTTTCAAAAAAAAAAAAAAAAGTATTCTTTTTTCCAACTTTTCTTTCCAGGTGCACGTGCCATTTTGGGCCTTAGGCCCAAAATGTCCTCCACTATGGAGAAACCCACCTCGGGTTTTAAAAAATGCACCAAGTGTGGCGGTACCATCTCCGTCACCGACACACACGAGTGGTGTCTTAAATGTTTAGGTCCTGACCACTCCATCTCCGAGTGCATGGCTTGTGCCATGATGTCCAAAAGGGGTCGACAGAACCGAGCTGCCAAGCTCAGTGCCCTTTTTCCCTCTGATGCAGCTTCGGTGGCATTGACGTCTTCCAGGCTTCGTCTTCCTCCCATGGATCTCAGGTAACTAAACATAAGTCCAGTCAGTCCTCAAAGGGTAGATGTCCTTCCAAGCATCGAGATGCCTCTGGCGTTGCCCTTGAGGGTTCCATACCGGCAAAATTGCCCCGGCGGGAGGCTTCGGCTTCCAAACATTATCGGGGATTCAGGATGTTCTCGAGGCCTCGACCTCGGCAGAACTACTGGTGCCATGCTTTGGGGTACCGGCTGTTTCCGGTATCGACACCCAGGCATCGGCAGCGTCGATAGACCAGAGGTTCCTGGCTATTGAACCCAGTCTGGCGGCTCTCCTTGCGGCATCGACGCCCTCGGAACCGCGTCAGACAATTCAACTGGTACCGGCACCAGTGTTGGTACCGGTACCGATAACATAGACATCGGTATCGGCTTTGCCGGCACCCAGTCATGTGATGCCTTCTGGTGCAGATACACAGGTACCGATTACCCCTGGTATTGACTTCGGTCGGTACGGGTATCGGGCTCTTCAAGAGCATCCAGACAGACAATACTACGAATCCTCGGAGGACTCTGAGGATTCTGATAGCTCTGCCAGTACCAGGATACTTCTCGCGGAGGAGCCTTCCTCTCCTAAACGTAGGATGTCTCCTCCAGAAGATATCTCCTTTCAAGATTTCATCAGGGAGGTGACTCGTGGGTTGTCCATTTCTGTGACTCCTGAGACAGAGCCCAGAGCTAAGGAGTTGGAGATTTTACAATATCCCAAAGCTGCTAAGGAGGAAGCTACCTTGCCTATCCATGAGATCTTACATGATCTCATGTTGAGAATGTGGGAGACACCTCTCACCACCTTTCCTCACTCTCGCAGACTGGATACCATGTATCAAGTCCCTCCTTGTCCTGCATTCCAGAAAACTCAGCTTCCTCACCACTCTATTGTAGTGGAATCAGCTATGAGAAGGATCAGGAGTGCAAAGAGGCATGCCTCTAATCCTCCAGGACGTGAGTGTAGAACTTTGGATGCCTTTGGACGTCGTACTTCCCAGGCTTCCATGCTTTCTGCCAGGATCAGTTCCTATATTTTATATATGGGAATATTCCTGAAGGAAGTTACAGGGGATTTAGAGGTTTTGAGCCCTCTTCTTCCTGAGGATAAAAGACAGGATTTTCTCACATTGATCAAACATGCCCAGGATGTTTCTAAATTTGTCAACCGTGCAGCTTTTGACTGTTTTGAGTGCATAAGCAGAACCTCTGCCATTGCCATAGGTGCACGTAGAATTGCCTGGCTCCAGGCATCCGATTTGGAGCTCTGGGTGCAAGACAGACTGGGCAATATCCCTTGTACAGGTTAGAATCTATTTGGCAAAAATTGGCAAGAAAAAGCCAATGAATTAGATGCTGACAACTCCACTTTGGATAGGCTATCCAAAGCCACAGCTGATCCTGCGAGAAAAATCTTTCAAGAAGCCTTTCTTCTCAAAAAATAAGAGGTTTTATTCCTCTTATTCCCAGCAGGGACGTTCTGCAGGTCAGCCTGTCTGGAAAGGTCAGCTAAGGAAAGCTAAGACTGCCAAGCCTCAACCGTCTCAGCAGTCTCAGCCTCCACAAGGCCTTTGACTTTCATCTAGAGAACTTAGCCTTCCTGGCCCTCAATGGACCAGAGCCTTCCACCATTCCAGGAAGGTTATGTCACTTTGCCCCCAGGTGGGAGAAGATAACAGCAGAGCATTGGACACTCTCCATTATAAGAGAGGGGTACAAACTGCACTTTCTGTGCATGCCCCCTCCCACAATGGTAAGACAGTTCAATTCTCAGACCTCTCTCATCAACCTGTTAGATCAAGAGGTCACTATACTTCTTGCCCAAGGGGCAATAGAAGAAGTACCCATTCATCAACAGGGTACAGGGTTTTACTCCCCCTATTTCCTTATCCCAAAGAAAACAGGGGGATAAGACCTATTTTGGACCTCAGAGAATTGAACAAATTCCTGTTCAAAGAGAAATTCAAGATTTCTCTAGGAACTCTGCTGCCATACCTTCAGAGTCAGGATTGGCTTTGTTCTCTAGATCTCAAGGATGCGTACACCCATGTTCTCATCCATCCAACTCATAGAAAGTTCTTCTGTTCCTTTTTCAAGGAAAGCACTACCAATACATGGTGCTTCCTTTTGGCCTGGCCTCAGCTCCAAGAGTGTTCACAAAATGCATGGCTGTGGTAGCAGCATTTCTCCGCACTCTAGGCATATTCGTCATCCCCTACTTAGATGACTGGCTCATTCAAGCCCCATCAGAGTCAGAGGCCAGGACTTCTCTATCTTGCACAATGCGTATCCTTCAGTATTTGGGTGTGGTAATAAACATCCCAAAATCCAGTCTAACTCCCACTCAGTCCCTATAATTCATAGGAGCTTTGTTGGATACCAAAAAGGCAAGGACCTATCTCCCCCAGGCTCGTTGCCTTCGCATGGTGCAGTTAGCTTCTCAGGCAGTGCTAAAACCTCATCTCACTGTCCGAGAAATGCTACAACTACTAGGCCACATGGCATCTACCGTGCATGTGGTTCCTTATGCTCGCCTCCATATGAGAGTAGCCCAGTGGACTTTATCCACTCAATCCACCCAGGGATCAGGGTGCCTGTCAGACAAAATAGCAAACATAAATCGCCTTATTTTGTCCCTCCAATGGTGGCAGTCCACTCAGAACCTGTTGCTGGGGTCCCCTTTTCAACAACCCTTACCCCAGGCAACTCTCACAACAGATGCTTCACCAGTGGGTTGGGGAGCTCATCTGCAAGACCTCTCCACCCAGGGCACCTGGACTCCACAGGAGACTTATCTACATATCAATCTCTTAGAGCTCAGAGCAATCTTCCTGGCTCTTCGAGTGTTCCATACCCTGCTCAGCTACAAGACAGTCCTCATTCATACGGACAATCAGGTAGCCATGTTCTAAGCAGGGGGTAACAGGCTCTCTGTCGCTTTTCAACTATGGGCCCTCGCCAGAGAGCATCAGATTAATCTCCTGGCAGTGTATCTCCCAGGCGTACAAAGCTCTTGGCAGACAAAAACACCAGTCAGAAGACGTGGCAGAAAAGGGTAAAATTAAACCTTTATTGTCCAGGGATTGAGTGGTGCCAAAACCCGACACTGGCCGTGTTTCGTATGAAACTTCTTCAGGGGTATGAAGGGAACAAAATTTGCAGGGAACAAAATTTGCTGTAGAATCTCTATGGATTGAAATTCCACTTATGAAGGGGAAGGTGATGGCAGTGGGGGTGTACTATCGACCGCCTGGCCAGAATGAACAAATGGATGATGAAATACCTGAGGATTGGAGGATCGCCAATGTAACACCAATTTTTAAAAAGGGTTCGAGGGGTGATCCGGGAAACTACAGACCGGTGAGCCTGACATCAGTACCGGGAAAAATGGTAGAAACCATCATAAAGAATAAAATTACTCAGCATGTAGATAGTCATGACCTAATGGGAGACAGCCAACATGGCTTTAGACAAGGAAGATCTTGTCTTACTAATCTGTTATGTTTTTTTGAAGGAGTGAATAAACAGGTGGACAAAGGTGAGTCGGTTGATATTGTGTATCTGGACTTTCAGAAAGCCTTTGACAAGGTCCCTCATGAGAGACTTTTGGCAAAACTAAAGAGTCATGGGATAGGAGGCAGTGTACTACTGTGGATCAGGAACTGGTTAAAAGATAGAAAGCAGAGGGTAGGGCTAAATGGCCAATTTTCCCAATGGAGAAAGGTGAATAGTGGTGTACCCCAGGGATCTGTGCTGGGTCCGCTGCTTTTTGACATATTCATAAATGACCTGGAAAGTGGAATAACGAGTGAGGTTATCAAATTTGCTGATGACACAAAACTATTTAAAGTTGTTAAAACCCAGGAGGATTGTGGAAAATTGCAAGAGGATCTTGATAAATTGGAAGACTGGGCATCAAAATGGCAGATGAAATTTAATGTGGAGAAGTGCAAGGTTATGCACCTAGGGAAGAACAACCCAAACTATGGTTACACGATGCAAGGTTCCACATTAGGAACCACCACCCAAGAAAAAGATTTAGGCGTCCTTGTGGATACCATGTTAAAACCCTCGGCCCAGTGTGCAGCGGCGGCCAAGAGAGCAAATAGAATGCTAGGTATGATAAGGAAAGGAATGGAAAATAAAACAAAAGATATTATAATGCCTCTATATCGTTCCATGGTGAGACCGCACCTTGAATATTGTGTGCAATTCTGGTCGCCATATCTTAAAAAGGATATAGCAATTTTAGAAAAGGTTCAGAGAAGAGCCACCAAAATGGTAAAGGGGATGGAAGGCTACTCCTATGAAGAAAGGCTAAAAAGGTTGGGGCTCTTTAACCTGGAAAAGAGACGGCTGAGGGGAGATATGATAGAAGTCTATAAATTAATGAACGGAGTGGAACGGGTAAACGTAGATCGATTGTTTACCTTATCAGAATATAGAAAGACTAGGGGACATGCAATGAAGCTACAGGGTAAACTATTTAAGACTAATAAAAGAAAATATTTTTTCACTCAACGTGTAATCAAACTCTGGAATTTGTTACCGGAGGATGTAGTAAAGGCTGTTAGTGTAGCTGGGTTTAAAAAAGGTTTGGACAAGTTCCTGGAGGAAAGGTCCATAAACCATTATTAAGAAGGGACCCAGGATATCAATGCTTGAACCAATACAAGCATTGTGGAACCTGTGTCCCTTGGGGAAACTGCTAGGTACGTATGACCTAGATTGGCCACTGTTGGAAACAGAATACTGGGCTTGATGGACCTTGGTCTGACCCAGTATGGCATATCTTATGTTCTTATGTTCTTATGAAATGCTCAAAGAAATCACAGAAGCTAACAAAAGTCACAACAGAGTAGTAATAATGGGTGATTTCAATTACCCCGGTATCGACTGGGTCAGTGTCACGGCAGGACAAACTAAAGAGATAAAGTTTCTAGATGGAATAAATGACTGCTTCTTGGAGCAGCTGGTTCATGAACCGACCAGAGGGGAAGCCATACTGGACCTAGTCCTTAGTGGAACGCCAGATCTGGTGCAAGAAATAAGGGTGTTGGGACCACTTGGCAATAGTGACCATAATATGATCATGTTTGATTTAATTATTGGAGAACAAATAGTAAAGAAATCCACAGTACTACCTTTTAACTTTCAAAAGGGAGACTATGATAGAATGAGGAATATAGTTAGGAAAAAACTAAAAGGAGCGGTTCCAAAGGTTAAAGACTTACAGCAAGCTTGGGCGTTATTTAAAACTACTATCCTCGAAGCCCAGACCAGCTGTATTCCACGCATTAAGAAGAGTGGGAGAAAGTCCAAAAAACTGCCAGCATGGTTTAAAGGTGAGGTCAGAGAGGCTGTTGCTGCCAAAAAAGCAACCTTCAGGAAATGGAAAAAAGAGCCAAATGATGAAAACTGGAAACAGCACAAGCACTGGCAAGTTAAATGCAAAGCATTGATAAGGCAGGCAAAGCGGGAATTTGAAAATAAACTTGCTGCGGAAGCAAAAACACGAAATAAAGACTTTTTCAAGTACATTCGTAGCAAAAGGCCTGTGAGAGAGTCAATTGGACCGTTAGATGATAGAGGGGTAAAAGGGGCAGTAAGAGGAGACAAGGCTATAGCGGAGAGACTGAATGAATTCTTTGCTTCGGTCTTTACTGAGGAAGATGTAGGGATGTTACCCAAGACTGAAGTGGTATTTAAAGGTGATACTGCAGAGGAATTGAGAGAAATATCGCCACACCGGGAAGATATATTACAACTATTTGATAAACTGAATAGTAGCAAATCACCTGGACCGGATGGTATACATCCCAGAGTGTTGAAAGAACTGAAATATGAGATTGCAGACCTGCTATTGGTAATCTGTGAACTTTCATTAAAATCATCTGTAATACCTGAAGATTGGAGGGTCGCCAACGTAACACCAATTTTTTTTTTTGAAACTTTTATTTTCATTTTGCAACAAACAAAAGAAACAACACACCAAAGGAAACAATACGATTATACAATAAAGAAAAGTAAACCCACTACCCCCCACCCCCACGCTTCTTCTCTAGCAGATTATGTCAGCATGTGAGCGCTTCAAAACAAACGTGATTGTACAGCAAAACAATCAAAAGAGTATCTGCGATACAGAATAATCATGAGACAAAGATATATAAATTTAGACAGTCAGATGAGAGCATTGAGCAGAATGTACATAGTCATTGAGCATCTTCCATTTAGACCGATGATAAGGAGTCTGAATGGGGGAAGCAAACATACGAGGTATTTGTTCATATTTACTGTAGAGACAGACATGATTCCACCATTCATTGGGGCTCAGCTGGGAGCTGTTTTTCCAGTATTTCGTAATTAGGGAAATAGCAATACCTAGCATAAAGTCCAAGAGGAAGTAAGCCGTTTTTGGAAGAGAGGGGATCCCCGCTGCTGAGCGAAGTCCCACTATCCTCCAAGAAAGGGGCTCTTGAAAGTGCAAAATAGACTGGATACGGCCCCAGACCCGACTCCAGTAATACTGTAGTGCGGGACATTCATACATAACATGAGGTAGTGAACCAATGGCCGCATGACATGTCCAACAATTATTGCCCTGAGCAGTGTTCCATTTGGCTAATCTGTCAGGAGTGTAAAAACACCGGTGGGCTAGAAAGAAGAGTGTCTGAGTGAGTGAGGCGGATCGGGAGACCCGTGTCACTCTACTCCAGACAAGGCTCCATTGCTCCGGGGTTAAAGTCACATGCAGTTCTCTCTCCCATGCTTTCTGCGCTATAGGGGCATCCCTAGTTATAGCATTACATAAGGTTTTGTAAAAATTGGATGCTACACCCGGTGAACTACCGATAGATCGGATAGTCTCCAACCAACCTTGTGTAGGGGAGGCCGATGGCGGGAGCACCTTAGCACTCCTAAGGCAATGCTGAAGTTGCACTAACTGAAAGTAGTGTTTCGCTGGGAGACCAAATTCAATTTGCAATTCACTAAAAGTTTTCCAGCGACCTTCATGGAACAATTGGCTAGGAATCCAAATGCCCCTAGTGTACCAGGGGCTCCACGCCATCGGTTTATTTTGTATTCTAAATCGAGTGTTATACCAAAGTGGGAGTTTGTCTAACGGACATAGTCGGGAGTCTAGAGATTGCATGAGATTATTGTAGGCACCTAAGGTGTCTAAAAGCATTGGTGGGAAGTGAGAGTCTGATGGAAGAGTCATACCAGGGAGAAAAGTAAGAGGAATCGGTTTGCAAAGGTCCTCTTCTATGTCTAGCCACACAGGCCTACTCGGTACTGGGTCTTCCAGCCAACGAGCACCTTGTTTGAGAAGAAAAGATTGATGATACTTCAGGAAATCAGGGAATCTGACACCCCCATATTCCTTATCGGCTTGCAGCTTATGTTTCGCTATCCTAGGTGTCTTATTTTGCCACAAGTATCTAGTCAGAAGGCCCTCGATATCTTTATATATACGTCGAGGGAAGAGACAGGGCACCATTTCTAAGACATAATTCACTTTCGGAACAATCATCATTTTTATGGTTTCTAATCGGCCCCACCAGGTAAGCGTTAAAGGAGTCCAGCGGTGAGTAAGCGCCCGGACTTTAGAGGTTAAGTCTTTGGCATTGAAGGAGATAGTGTCTTCCAAAGGAGAACAATAGTGAACCCCAAGGTATTTGACCATGCGAGGTTGCCATAAAAAGGGGAAGGGTTGCATATCTGCCTGATGAAGCAAAGGATTTAATGGAAAGGCTACCGACTTGGTCCAATTTATCTTATAACCGGACAGTTGTGAGTATTTACCAATTTGCTCTAAGACAGCCGGTACTGAGTCTATAGAGACAAAGAGCATAAGATCATCAGCATACGCTGAAATTTTGATATCCCTATGGGTGAAGGGGACTCCATGAATCTCCTCCGATTGCCGGATTAGTAAAGCCAAGGGTTCGAGTGCAAGATCGAAGAGGAGTGGAGACAGTGGGCATCCCTGGCGAGTGCCGCGTTGAAGGGGAAAAGGTTGAGACTTTAAAGCATTTGTACATATACTGGCTGTAGGCTGAGCGTACATGGTGCGAAGACAACGGAGAAAACCTTCCCCGAATCCGTACCAGCGGAGGACTGCAAACAGGAAGGGCCACTCTAAGCGATCGAAGGCCTTCTCAGCATCAAGTGAGAGGCCAACAAATGGGCGATCAAGATTAACTGCGGTAGTCAATACATGGCATAGAGTCCGAGCATTGTCAGCGGTCGATCTACCAGGAATGAAACCGCATTGATCTGGGTGTATTAAGGTAGGCATCCTATCCGAGAGCCGGGTAGAGAGAATGGTGGCAAAGATTTTATAGTCCGCGTTTAGGAGGGAAATTGGGCGATAATTAGCTGTTAGTTGCGGGTCTCTCCCCTCTTTCTCAAAAACTACTACATTTGCCATTGAAAAGGACCCAGAAGGAGAACCCTCTTCGGCCAGAGCAGAAAAATAAATTTTCAAAACTGGAGCTAAATCAGCGAGAAAGGTTTTGTAGAATTCAGCGGGGAGACCGTCTGGGCCTGCGGCTCGACTTGAGGCACATTTCTTGATAGCAGAATGAATTTCTGAGACAGTAAATGGTGTGTCTAAGGCCACTCTATCTTCGTCAGATAGGGTCGGTCTTTGTACTCCTGAAAGTAAGCGTTCAAATACAGCTGGCTCAAAATCACATTCAGATTGATAAAGCCGAGTATAAAAGTCACGAAAGAGTTCTAAGATTTCGGTATCTTTAGTGACCAAGCCCCCCCCTGACGGATTGCGGAGGGCGGTAACACGCTTGGCTTCTTTTCGACCTTTTAGGGCATTTGCTAATAATTTGCCAGCACGATTATTTTCCCGATAATAAAGCCCTTGTTGTGATTCAATATTTTTAACAGCAGCAGTGTGCAAAAGCTGATTGTATTGAAAACGCAAGCGTTGTAAACGGAGTAAAATACATGGGTCAGTACGGGACGTGAGGAGACGCTCCCCAGCTTGTATCTGCTGCTCTAGAGTCAGTAAAAGCTGCTTTTTTTGTTTCCCCTGCCGAATTTGATAGCTAGTTATAGTAGCACGGATAGATGCTTTAAAACCCTCCCACCAAGCCCAGCCCGCTGTATCATGGGGTGAGTTAAAATGAAAATAATCTTGGATAGCGGCCTTTATATCGATCTGAAAATCTTTTTGACCCAGTAGGGATCTATCAAAAAACCAAGCTCGGGGAGAATCGTCCCGCGCAGTGACACGTAATGATAAAGATATGGCAGCATGATCTGAGATATGGAGAGGATGAGTCCTAGTCGTGTCTACTTGAGAAATCAGTGCTTTGGAAATGAGAAAGAAATCTATTCTAGATTGGGAGTGATGGGGGGCAGAAAAGAAAGTGAACTCTAAGTCGGAGGGGTGAAGCAGCCTCCATATATCTACCAGCGCAAGATCTTGCATCAGAGCTGTAAGGGTAGCAAGACTCTTGGGTGGACTACTCGTTCTTGGCGGCTGTCTATCTATCAGAGGGTCTAACACTTGATTAAAGTCACCACCAAGTATTAATGGAGTATTGGCAGAGGCCTGTGCTAACTGCGCAATACTTGCATAGTAAGCAGGGTTGTCCACATTCGGGGCGTAAATGCAAATACATGTGAATTCACTATCTCCGACCTTAAGATGTACTCGGGCCCATCTGCCCTCCTTGTCAGCGCTAGAATCAATTACAGTAGCTTGCAAAGATTTCTTAACCAGGATGGCAACCCCGCACCGTTTAGAAACGGCGGGAGAATAGGCAGCCACCATGTAAGGCTTAACATTAAGTTTCAGTGTTTCAGCAGAGTTTAAGTGCGTTTCCTGAAGAAACGCTAAATCAGCATGCTCATGGCTAAGATAGCTAAGGATTTTCTTTCTTTTGATTGGACTATTAATGCCCTTTACGTTGAGTGATAAAATTTTACATAAAGCCATTCAGACAAGTTAAAAATTCTGAGCATGATAGCGCACCTAATTTCACAATGTCCCTCATATTGACTGTATCAGGCTGTACATATGGCATAAAAGAAACTAAGCTTAGATAACATAATGAAGCGCCCCACATTAAAAAAGAAAAACCGCAGCGCGGTAGAGAAGAAGCAAAACCCCAAAAATTACTGGCGACCATGTGTCTGCGGGGAGAAGCCCCAGAGAAGGCCAAAATTGAAAAACACATAACCTGTAGGATTGTGCGTGCTCCGAATCCGACCGAGGCACACATCGTGGAGGGAGAGGAGACCACAGAGCAAGAGTCATAGAAAGAAAGAAAGAAAGTCCAGGAAGTCTCTGTGCTTGACTATGACCGCCGCATCGGGCCCTTCAAAATGGCGGATAGAGCCGGCGAATAAAAGTCCACGTCGTTGGATTAGCGCATCTGCTCGGCCTCTTTGGAGTCTAAAAAAGTTGATAGTAGATCAGGATCTTCGAATGTCCTGGTTTGGTTGTGGAGAGTCACTCGGAGTTTCGCGGGATACAACAGGCCAAAGCGAGCCTGTAGCTGTTGAAGTCGAGGGCGAAAAGCAAGGAGTTTCTTCCGTCGGTCAACGGTAGGCTTTGCCAAGTCAGGGAAGAAGGAGACTTTGTGACCTTCAAAGTCCAAGTGATGGTTCGCCCGGGCAGCATTTAAAATTTGTTCCACTTGTTGATATCGTAGCAGGCGAAAGATAATAGGCCGGGGGGTCGTTCGGTTGAGCACCATGTGGGTAGGAGCACGGTGTGCACGATCGATTTCCAAGTCTTTATGAAAGGTGATCTTCAGCAAGGAGGGAAGAATTTTGAGCAGGAATTCTCTCATATCTCCCGCTTCCGCCCCCTCCGGTATTCCAATGAGCCTCACATTGTTGCGACGGGCTCGATTATTGCTATCTTCTAACTCCTTTTGCAGATTCTGTATCTGGCGCTCGGCCTTGTCCAGTGCGCCCAAGCGCACCGCGTGCGAATCGAGGACCCCCGCCATATTGTCCTGCCGTAATGAGAGTCTTTCAAGTCGGTCCTGGAGCACTCCAAAGTCTTCTCGCAGGGCTCTAAGCGCTTCTCCATTGGATTGCACTAATTCCTTCACGCCGCGTAGTTCCTCCAGAATCTCCAGGTGCATTTCGGGGTTTTCACGAAATGGAACCATCTTCTGTGGGGAGGACACCTCTGTTTTGGAGCGTTTTCCGTGAGAAGAAGAAGGAGACCCGAAGTCCAAGCGCGCTGGTTTATGGGCCGCCATCCCCCCCGAGGTACCCCGGTCAACCCGGAGCGAAATAGTAAGTTTGTATAGGTATTAAGTCAGGATTCTAAGTAGGCCTCTCGGGAGCTTCAGCGCGAAGCGTCTTACCCGCTGGACATCAGGCTCCGCCCCCCGTAACACCAATTTTTAAAAAGGGTTCCAGGGGTGACCCGGGAAATTACAGACCGGTGAGCCTGACGTCAGTACCAGGGAAAATGGTAGAAACCATCATAAAGAGCAAAATTACGCAGCATGTAGATAGTCATGGCCTAATGGGAGACAGCCAACATGGCTTTAGACAAGGAAGATCTTGTCTTACTAATCTGATATGTTTTTTTGAAGGTGTGCATAAACAGGTAGACAAAGGTGAGTCTGTTGATATAGTGTATCTGGATTTTCAGAAAGCTTTTGACAAGGTCCCCCATCAGAGACTTTTGGCAAAGCTAAAAAGTCATGGGATAGGAGGCAGTGTACTATTGTGGATCGGGAACTGGTTAAAAGATAGAAAGCAGAGAGTAGGGCTAAATGGCCAATATTCCCAATGGAAAAAGGTGAATAGTGGAGTACCCCAGGGATCTGTACTGGGTCCGCTGCTTTTTGACATATTCATAAATGACCTGGAAAAGGGAATAACGAGTGAGGTTATCAAATTTGCAGATGACACAAAACTGTTTAAAGCTGTTAAAACCCAAGAGGAAAGTGGAAAACTGCAGGAGGACCTGGATAAATTGGAAGACTGGGCATCCAAATGGCAAATGAAATTTAATGTGGACAAGTGCAAAGTCATGCACCTAGGAAAGAACAACCCACACTATAGTTACTCGATGCAAGGCTCCACATTAGAAGCCACCACCCAGGAAAAAGATTTAGGAGTCATCGTGGATAACATGTTAAAACCCTCCACCCAGTGTGCAGCGGCGGCCAAGAAAGCAAACAGAATGCTAGGTATCATAAGGAAAGGGATGGAGAATAAAACAAAGGATATTATAATGCCTCTGTATCGCTCCATGGTACGACCGCACCTTGAATATTGTGTGCAATTCTGGTCACCGTATCTTAAAAAGGACATAGCGTTATTAGAAAAAGTACAGAGAAGAGCCACCAAATTGGTGAAGGGGATGGAAGGCTACTCCTATGAAGAGAGGCTAAAAAGGTTAGGGCTCTTTAGCCTGGAAAAGAGACGGCTGAGGGGAGATATGATAGAGGTCTATAAATTAATGAATGGAGTGGAACAGATAAACGTGGATCAATTGTTTACGCTATCAGAATATAGAAAGACTAGGGGACATGTAATGAAGCTACAGGGTAA
This sequence comes from Ichthyophis bannanicus, assembly GCA_033557465.1. Taxonomy (NCBI): domain Eukaryota; kingdom Metazoa; phylum Chordata; class Amphibia; order Gymnophiona; family Ichthyophiidae; genus Ichthyophis; species Ichthyophis bannanicus. The sequence continues at coordinate 579,667,380 of CM066034.1, read as the reverse complement.
ACTATTTAAGACAAATAAGAGAAAATATTTTTTCACTCAACGTGTAATCAAACTCTGGAATCTGTTACCGGAGGATGTGGTAAGGGCTGATAGTATAGCTGGGTTTAAAAAAGGTTTGGACAAGTTCCTGGAGGAAAGGTCCATAAACCACTATTAAAAAGGGACCCAGGATATCAATGCTTGACCCAGTACAAGCATTGTGGAACTTGTGTCTTTTGGGGAAACTGCTAGGTACGTATGACCTAGATTGGCCACTGTTGGAAACAGGATACTGGGCTTGATGGACCTCGGTCTGACCCAGTATGGCATGTCTTATGTTCTTATGTATGGCTCAACTACGGGTAAAAACATAAATAAATAAAACCAAAACATAAAAAACATGAGAGTAATTAGTGAAGTAAAAACCTAGCACTTAACATCAATGTTACTTAGAAACATCTAAAAACATAACTCAAAACGGACAAAAATATTTGACTAACATTAAAAAAAATTATTACAGATATAAAAACAAACCTCATATGTATACAATGATAAATAATAGATTATAAGTTAAAAATATAAAACAGCAACAATATACATCAAAATGCATCAAACTGCACCAAATTGCATATAAATATAAACAGGACCAATACAATAAATAAATATAATACGTAGATAATATGTTTCACAATAAATAACATTATTAATACATAAACAATATTAATTAATAGTTAAAAAATTAAAAAAAGGAAGTAAAAAGTAAAAACGAGAAGACCAGCAGGAGAGGACTGATGATAACATAATAAACTACTAAAAAGATGGACTAAAACCATAAATATGACACATTAAATATATCTATAATAAGGTAAAAATCATGTGTCTAATAGTTGTTGTTGCTGAGGAGGACTACAGAGCAAAAAAGGAGCACGAGGAAGCCAGTGGTAAATAAAGATTGCAGGGACAGAAGATGAGAATCTATAAACCTACCACTAAACCATGTATGGTCTGAATGAAACCCTTTTAAAGATGGGATCCTGAGGATCATATACCTTAAAAAGATAGATAAATGAAGAATGGTGAATTCAAATAAAACCATCTATCTAATCTTGTAACTAACTAACATTGATTTAAAGATTAAGATTTAATAAGAAAAACATGTGCATGTGTTATAAGAAGCACTTATGGCACGTGTTAATGTTGTAAGAGATAAACTTTTGTAATTTAGTACAATAAAATGTGTGACGGCTTGCAGGTAAAAAAAAGCATCCAGTTGTTTAAAAAATAAATCTTTTGTGGAAGTCAAACCGATGGACTTCCAAATGTGAATAAAAAAACTTAGTTTAAAAAAGGGCCTTCTATGGTATATCCAACGATGTTACCAAAGATTTTTATCAACCGTGGAAAACTGTGCAATTCTTTGTCCCATGGTAGGTGACAACGCTGGATTTACTATAGAAAGCATTTCTCCGGATGGGGAGTTGGTTTTGATGTTTAAAGTTTATTCTTGGGTCCTTTGGATTTATAAATTGTGGTATGTCTCTTTTCATGCAACATTGTGGGTTCGTTATGTTTTCTACATAAAATTATTTATCATTAAATCTTTTTTTACTTTTGGACGCCTTCGCCCCGTATCCCTTTGTAACAGTTTCGTTTATCTGTATGCGATATAAATGCAATTGCAGCGCGTGCACATGGCAAACACAGTCATTTTTACTCTTTTTGAATTTCCAGGCCAAAACAATGGGAGGAGTGGTCTAGTGGTTAGGACAAGGTACTTCAGGCCGGAGGGCCGGGGGTTCAAGTCCAATCTGGGGACAGCAATCTCAGGCCAGAGGGACTGAGATTTCTAGTCCTATAGGCACTCCTTGTGGTCTTGGGCAAGCCACTTAACCCTCCATTGCCCATGTTCCCTGTAAGTATTAGCGTATGTGTCTCATATCCCCCCATGTTAAATGTATCCCCCAATTGACCACTTTGATCTGGTGAAAAGCGGGATATAAATACAGCTAAATAAATAAAAAAATAAATAAATACAAGTTCCTTATCGCTTCTCTGGGCCAGTCCAGGGAATGTTAGGGTTGTCAATCCCCTTTAGCAGCTGAGGACTGAAGACTTCAAGTTTTCTTGATAGCTTAAGCCACTCCCCCTGACGTCGACAAGCCAGTCTTTCAGTCCTCAGCAGCTGAAGAGGATCGATTTGCCCCTCTCCCTCAGAAGGAATTCCAGGCATTCATGCCGTCGATGGATCACAATGTTCTGTCCATGCAGCGGGCTATTACGGCCTTCATTCAAGCTGCGACGCCGCTGGTACCGAAACAAACTCCGTTGTCGGTATCGGCTCCGGTACGGGCACCAGCGCCGATACCGGTACCGACTGCATCGACGTCGACCAGGATACCGGCTGCAGCAGTTCCTTGTCCAGGGCTACTTATTGGTACCGATCCGGTACCGGGGACGCCCGATGTCGATGCTGCTCGATACGCGTATCGAGCGTTGGAAGAGTACCCTGACAGGCGATACTTTGATTCCTCTGATTCTGATACATCAGACGAGTCTCCTGAAGTATCCCTAGCCCTTCCTGAAGAGCCGCCTTCTCCAAAAAGAAGAATGTTTCCCCCAGAGGACTTGTCCTTTCAAGACTTCATAAGAGAAGTAGCTAAAGGACTTTCTATTTCAGTAACCTCTGAATCAGAGCCTAGAGCAAAAAAATTGGATATTTTAGGCTATTCTAAGGCTCCTAAAGAGGCAGTCACCTTACCAATTAATGAGATTCTTTATGAACACATGATTGATTTATGGGAAACTCCTCTTACTCTCTCTCCTCATTCTCGCAGATTGGACACTATGTATCGTGTTCCTCCCTGTCCTGGATTTCATAAAACTCAGCTTCCTCACCATTCCATTGTGGTGCAGTCAGCTATGAAAAGGATAAAGAGTACAAAGAGACACTCTTCTGCTCCTCCAGGAAGAGAATGCAGGAACTTGGATGCTTTTGGTAGGAAAATCTTCCAAGCCAGTATGCTTATTGCCAGAATCAACTCATATAGTCTTTACCTGGGTATGTTTCTAAAAGAAGTTGCAGAAAAGCTGCACACTTTCCTCCCTTTTCTTCCAGAGGATAAAAAGGAGGAATTCCTCATTTGGCTTAAGAATACCCAAGACATTTCAAAGTTTTCCAATAGGGCAGCCTTTGACTCCTTTGAAGGTGCCAGCAGAGCTTCAGGTATTGCCATAGCTGCTCGCAGAATTGCTTGGCTCCAGGCTTCTGATCTAGAACCTTGGGTTCAAGATGGCTTAGGAAATCTTCCCTGTACAGGTGAAAACCTATTTGGCAAAGAATGGCAAATCAAAGCCACTCAAATGGGTGCAGAAAACTCTGCTCTGGATAGACTTTCAAAGTCAACCTCCACTCCTGCCAAGAAAAAGCCTTTTAAAAAGTCTGTCTTTAAAAAGGGCAGATTTCCTTCTACTTCTGGCCAACAATCTTCTACAGGTCGCTTTACCACTAAGCGTCAGCAACCTAAACAGGCCAGGCCTAAGCCTACAGGGGCTGCTGCAACTCAGCAGGCCCAACCTCCTCAGGGTTTTTGACTTGATGCTAGAGAACTTAGCCTTTCTGGCTCTAAAGCAGCCAGAGCCTCTCGCCATTCCAGGAAGGTTGGGAGCAAATAACATCAGAGCAGTGGACCCTTTCCATCATAAGAGAGGGCTACAAGCTTCATTTCTCAGACCTTCCTCCCCACACCATGGTGAGACACTTCAATTCTCCCACATCTCTTCTCGACCTTCTAGGTCAAGAGGTAGCTACCCTTCTTGCCCAAGGGGCAATAGAAGAAGTTCCTCTTCTTCCTCAAGGGTTAGGGTTCTACTCCCCCTATTTTCTCATTCCAAAGAAGACAGGGGGATACAGGCCCATCTTAGATCTCAGAGAATTGAACAAATTTCTATGCAAGGAGAAGTTCAAGATGCTTTCTCTGGGCACTCTCCTTCCATACCTTCAAAGTCAGGATTGGCTTTGTTCTCTAGATCTCAAGGATGCGTACACACATGTCCTCATCCATCCCTCTCACAGAAGATTCCTACGGTTTCTTTTCCAAGGAAAACATTACCAATACAGAGTCCTTCCTTTCGGTCTGGCCTCTGCTCCAAGAGTGTTCACCAAATGCATGGCAATAGTTGCTGCATTTCTACTCACTGGGAATATTTGTCTTCCCATACCTGGACGACTGGCTCATCCGAGCTCCAGCTCAGTCAGAGGCCCAGATTTTTCTGGACCGCACAAGGCGCATTCTGCAGTATCTGGGACTTGTGGTAAACCTCCCAAAGTCTCAGCTCACCCCTACTCAGTCCCTAGAATTCATAGGGGCCTGGTTGGATACCACTACTGCAAGGGCCTACCTTCCTCAGGCCCGTTGCCAATGTCTAGTGAAGTTAGCCTCCCAGATTCAGTCAAAGAGTCACTTAACTGCCCGGGAGATGCTACAACTGCTAGGCCACATGGCTTCCACAGTGCATACCCTATGCTCGCCTACACATGAGAGCAGCTCAATGGACTTTGTCCACCCAGTGGACTCAAGCTTCTCTCCAATGGTGGATGTCCACTCAAAATTTGTTGCTGGGGTCCCCCTTCCAACAGTTGTTGCCCCAAGCAACCCTCACAATAGATGCCTCCGAAACAGGTTGGTGAGCCCATCTACAGGACCTCTCCACCCAAGGCACTTGGTCCCCACAGGAGACCTCTCTTCATATCAACCACTTGGAGCTTCGAACAGTTTTTCTAGCTCTCGAGGTCTTTCATACCCTCCTCAGCTACAAGACAGTCCTCATTCATACGGACAATCAGGTAGCCATGTTTTACATAAACAGACAAGGAGAAACTGGCTCTCTGTCGCTTTGCAACTAAGCTTTAAGATTGTGAGCCTTCGCCAGAGAGCATCAAATCCATCTCCTGGCAGTATACCTCCCAGGAGTCCAAAACTCTTGGGCAGACAGACTCGGTCGAGTTCTGCTTCCACACGAATGGTCCCTGCACATGGATCAGGTACTCAGAATCTTCCAAGAATGGGGAACACCGGACATAGACCACTTTGCAAGTCCGTGGAATGCCAAACTTCCCCGCTTCTGTTCCAGAATTCCATGTCAGGGAGTTCAGGCCAAGGATGCCTTCCTCCTTCATTGGGGTCAGGACTTCCTGTATGCATTTCCACCCATTCCCTTGATTCCCAAGACTCTGTTCAAACTCCAGAGGGATCAAGGTTCTATGATCCTCATAGCTCCACGCTGGCCACGCCAAGTGTGGTACCCTCTACTTCTACATCTTTCCCAAGCCCCCTCTCTGGACTTGGGAGCTGCTCCAGACCTTCTGTCCCAGGAGGAAGGGACTTTGTGGCACCCAAACCCCAAGTCCCTACACTTCAGAGCTTGATTACTGAAGGCCTAGACCTTCAAGACTGGAATCTTTCTCAAGAAGTGAAGGATATCCTCCGTGCTTCCAGAAAACCTTCCACCAGGCGTTCTTATGCTTTTAAATGGAAGAGATTTTCCATTTGGTGTGCTGAAAAGGGTCTTGACCCTCTAGCACTACCTTTAAATTCTCTGTTAGACTATCTCCTGCATCTTTCCAATGCAGGCCTTAAAACGAATTCAGTAAGAGTCCATTTGAGTGCTATTGCAGCATCCTTTAAGCCCATCAATGGACAACCTATTTCCTCTCATCCTCTCATTGTAAGATTCATGAGAGGCCTAACTTTAACTAAACCTCCCATTAGGCCTCCTCCGGTGGCATGGGACTTAAATTTGGTTCTTGGTCAGCTTATGAAGCCACCTTTTGAACCCTTAGCCACTACTTCCTTGAAGTTTTTTTCCTGGAAGGTTATTTTCCTTATTGCAGTCACTTCAGCTCGCCGCATCAGTGAACTGCAGGCATTAGTGGCTAATCCACCTTATACAAGGTTCCATCATGATAAGGTAGTCCTTAGGACAAATCCACACTTTATGCCTAAAGTGGTCTCACCTTTTCATCTTAATCAAGAGGTATATTTACCTGTCTTTTTTCCAGCTCCTCATGCATCCAATGCAGAGAAGAGTCTTCATACTCTGGATTGTAAATGAGCTCTTGCTTTTTACTTACAAAGGACACAGCAACATAGAAAGTCTTCCCAGCTTTTTGTTGCTTTTGATCCTTCTCATTTGGGACTTCCAGTCTCTAAGAGAACACTGTCCAATTGGATTGCTCAGTGTATTTCTTTCGCCTATCAGAGTAAGAACCTTTTTCTGGAGAGCCATGTCACAGCTCATAATGTGAGGGCCATGGCTACCTCTATGGCTCATCTAAATTCTGTATCCATCGACCAGATCTGTCGAGCAGCCACCTGGGCCTCGGTTCATACCTTCACAGCCCATTACTGCTTGGACAAGGACTCCCGCCGGGATGCCTTGTTTGGTCAGGCTGTCCTCAAACACCTGTTCCATTCTCCAGGACCAAGCAGGAAGTCAGTCCTCACATATGGGTGACGTCGGCGCCGACGGAGCCCTCGCGGAGCAATTTTCCCCAGCTTTCAAAGAAAGCCTTTGGGAATTGCAGCGCGCATGCGCGGTCCCCTTCCCGCCCAAGGGTGCCATCTTGCTCAGTCTTCTTTTTTCCACGGAGCCCTACAGACGTTGTTTGTATTCACCGCCGGAAAAGTTAATTTTCTTTGTTTTTCTCGGTTCGACGCCGGTTCCTTTTCCCGCCCGGACCCGCGACGCCGGTTGCGAGTCCATTCTTTATTTTTCGGTTTTTTGTCCTTCGTGACAGATTTCGCCGCCCCAAGGGTGTTCACCACATGCCTAGCAGTGGTAGCGGCCTATCTAAGACTTCAAGGCCTCTTTGTGTTTCCGTACCTGGACGACTGGCTGATCAGAGCACAATCTTCCCAGGAGGCCACTCACGCTACTCACTGCACTGTGACTCTGCTCCAGCACTTGGGCTTTGTCATAAACTTCGCAGTCCACTTTGCTCCCCTCTCAGGACCTCGAGTTCATCGGCGCAAGGTTAAACACACTTCAGGCAAGAGCCTTTCTGCCTCTCGACAGGGCAACCAAACTTATGCAGCTTGCTAACCTCTTTCGCAGCAACTCCCTGGTCTCTGCCAGGCAATTTCTCAGGCTGCTCGGCCATATGGCTTCCACAGTCCATGTGACCCCCAATGCCCGCCTGCACATGCGGCCTGCTCAGTGGAGCCTTCGCACACAATGGCATCAAGCCACGGGAAGCCTAGCGGACTCAGTACAGATATCCGACCCGCTGGTCTTCTCTCTGCAATGGTGGCTTCATCTGCCGAACCTGGTGCTCGGAATGCCTTTTCAGTCTCCTCCGCCTTCTCTGGTCCTGACGACCGATGCTTCTCTCCTGGGTTGGGGAGCACATTGCCAAGGGACATGTACTCAAGGCCTCTGGACTCCTTGGGAGTCTGCCCAACAGATCAACTTCCTGGAGCTCAGAGCAATCCGCCTGGCTCTGAGGGCCTTCTCCCACCTCACTTCGCACCAGTCTGTGCTCGTCCAGACGGACAATCAAGTTGCAATGTTCTACGTAAACAAACAAGGGGGCCCAGGCTCCTTCCTTCTCTGTCAGGAAGCACAAAGACTGTGCTCTTGGGCCGTCAGCTGCGGCATCCCTCCTCAAGGCTGTTTATCTCCCGGGTCAAGAAAACTGCCTAGTAGACAAACTGAGCAGAATCCTCCAGCCACACGAGTGGCGCTTGGATCCGTTAGTGGTTCAACGGATTTTTCTCAAGTGGGGCCTACCCACCCTGGATCTTTTTGCCAGTCCTCTAAACTGACAACTTCCCCGATTCTGCTCCCGAGAACCGCATCCTCTCCTTGTAGCGGCGGATGCTTTCCTACTCTCATGGTCCACAGGCCTATTGTATGCCTTTCCCCCCATGCCACTGGTGTCTCGGACGCTCTTCAAGGTTCTCCGGGACAAAGCCTCGCTAATCCTCGTGGCTCCCTGGTGGCCGAGACAGCCCTGGTTCCCGCTTCTGCTGCAGCTGGCGGTGGACACTTCTCTTCCTCTGGGGTTTCAGCCCGATCTCCTGACACAGGGTCAGGGGACTCTCCTACACCCCAACCTCCAGTCCCTTCATCTGATGGCCTGGCTGCTGAAAGGGTAGTCCTTGCTCCCCTCCTGCTGCCTCGAGATGTGGAAGAAGTCGTCTTGGCCTCCAGGCGACCCTCCACCCGGAAGTCCTACGCTCTTAAGTGGCGTCGGTTCTCCGTCTGGTGTGCTCAGCAGTCTCAGTATCCCTTCTCCTGCTTGGTGACGGTGGTCCTGCAATACTTGCTTTACCTCTCCAATCTTGAACTTAAGTCCAACTCTGTCAGAGTCCACCTCAGTGCTCTCTCTGCGCATCACATGCCGGTGGATGGCAGGCCTCTTTCCAGCCACCCTCTCGTGGCTCGTTTTCTCAGAGGCTGCCTCCTCCTTAAGCCACCTTTGCGACCGCCAGCCCCGGACTGGGATCTGAACGTGGTTTTACAGCGGATTACCTGTCCGCCTTTTGAACCTATGGCTACCTGTCCTCTTCGTTTTCTTTCTTGGAAAACCTTATTCTTGGTAGCCCTCACTTCTGCTAGACGCGTTAGTGAACTGCAGGCCCTAGTGTCTGATCCCCCTTACACTAGGTTCTACAGGAATAGGGTAGTCCTACGGACTCACCCTAAGTTTCTTCCTAAAGTGGTTTCCCCTTTTCACATCAACCAGGAGGTGGTACTTCCAACCTTCTTTCCCAGGCCACACTCCAGCCGAGCTGAGATGGTCCTCCATACCCTGGACTGTAGGAGGGCGTTAACCTTCTACCTTGACCGTACGCGGGAGCACCGACGAGCTGTTCAGCTCTTCGTGTCTTATGACCCCAATAAGTTGGGGCTCCCTGTCTCCAAGCGTACTCTGTCCATCTGGGTTGCTGACTGTATCGCTTGGACTTATGGGGCAGCCGGCCTCTCGTTGGAAAGTCGAGTCACGGCTCATCGTGTTAGGGCAAAAGCTGCGTCAGTGGCTCACCTCCGCTCTGTTCCATTGGCAGACATCTGCCGGGCCGCTACTTGGTCTTCAAGCCAGACTTTTGCGGCCCATTACTGCCTGGAGAGGGAGTCCCACAGGGACAGTGCTTTCGGACAGGCAGTCCTCCGTAATCTCTTTGAGGTATAGGCAACTCCTACCCTCTGTCCCGAATGTTGGGCTACCGGTTGGAGGCGTATTCAGAGAAGATTCCTTCCTTCTGTGCTACTGAGCTTGAGGGAGCTCCTTTTTGGGCTTAGGGTCTCCGGTAGCCTTAAGTTTGGGTGTCCCATATGTGAGGACTGACTTCCTGCTTGGTCCTGGCGAAAGCGTAGTTACTCACCTGTAACAGGTGTTCTCCAGGAGCAGCAGGAATCAGTCCTCACAACCCTCCCTCCTCCCCTTGGAGTTGCAATCCTATGATTTCGTTTTTGATAATTTTTTGCTGTCTTTTAGCTATGTCATCAGACTGAGCAAGATGGCACCCTTGGGCGGGAAGGGGACCGCGCATGCGCGCTGCAATTCCCAAAGGCTTTCTTTGAAAGCTGGGGAAAATTGCTCCGCGAGGGCTCCGTCGGCGCCGACGTCACCCATATGTGAGGACTGATTCCTGCTGCTCCTGGAGAACACCTGTTACAGGTGAGTAACTACTCTTTCTTAAACAACTCCTACCCTCCTTCCCTGGATGGATGCCTGAGATCCATAGGAGGAAGTAGACCCCTTCCCAAGGTCTCATATCCTTGGGGATCTCCCAGGCATCTTAGCTAGGGAGTCCCCATATGTGAAGACTCATTCCTGCTTGTTCCTGGAGATATCACAGTTACTTACCTGTAACAGGTGATCTCTGGGAACAGCAGGAATAAGTCTTCACAACCCTCCCACCTCCCCTAGGAGTTGTATCTTTTTCTATCTTATCTTTCCTTTCCTCTCTCTCTCTGTCTCAGCTTTAAACTCGAACTGAGGAGAGATGGTTAGGAAAGGCAGGAAGGCAGCGCGCAGGCGCTGTGGGATGCTCCTAAAAGCTTTCCTTTTTGGCAAGCTGGGGAGCGTTCCCGTGCAGGCTCCGTCGGTACCGACGTACCCATATGTGAAGACTTATTCCTGCTGTTCCCAGAGATCACCTGTTACAGGTAAGTAACTGTGCTTTCTCTTGTTGGATACAAAACTCTTGGGCAGACACTCAGTCGAGTTCTGCTTCCACACGAATGGTCTCTACATGCAGACCAGGTGGCCAAGATTTTTCAAATTTGGGGAATCCCGGACATAGACCTCTTTGCAAGTCTGTTGAATGCCAAACTTCCCCAGTTCTGTTCCAGAATTCCGGCTCAGGCCAGGGATGCTTTCCTCCTTCACTGGGGTCAAGACTTCCTTTATGCCTTTCCACCCATTCCTCTAATTCCCCAAACCCTATTCAAGCTTCAGAGAGACAGAGGGTGTATGATTCTCATAGCTCCACATTGGCCACGACAAGTGTGGTACCCTCTGCTTCTACATCTCTCTCAAGCTCCCTCCCTGGAGTTGAGATCTGCTCCAGATCTCCTGTCTCAGGAGGACGGAATGTTATGGCATCCCAATCCCCTATCTCTGCATCTCAGAGCTTGGTTGCTGAAGGCCTAGTTCTTCATGATCTTAACCTCCCTCAACATGTAAAGGATGTCCTTTATGCTTCCAGGAAGCCTTCCACAAGACGCTCTTATGCTTTCAAGTGGAAAAGCTTTACCATATGGTGTTCGCAGAAGGGTCTTAACCCCCTTGCGATACCTCTGGAATCATTACTGGAGTATCTCCTTCATTTATCCAATGCAGGACTTAAAACTAACTCAGTAAGAGTCCATTTGAGTGCTATTGCAGCTTCTCTCAAGCCTCTAAATGGACAACCTATCTCCTCCCATCCTCTTATAGCAAGATTTCTGAGAGGTCTTCTTCTAACTAAGCCTCCCATTAGGCCACCACCGGTGGCATGGGACTTAAACCTGGTTCTTGGTCAGCTCATGAAGCCACCTTTTGAACCCTTAGCTACTACCTCATTGAAATTCCTTTCTTGGAAAGTTATCTTTCTCATTGCAATCACATCAGCACGTCACATCAGTGAGTTGCAAGCACTGGTGGCTGATCCACCTTTATACAAGGTTCCATCATGACAAGGGTAGTCCTTAGGACTCATCCACACTTTATGCGAAAGGTGGTCTCGCCTTTTCATCTTAATCAAGCAGTCTACCTGCCTGTGTTCTTTCCAAGACCTCATGCATCAAATGCAGAAAGGAATATTCATACTTTGGACTGTAAAAGAGCTTTAGCCTTTTACTTGCAAAGAGCACAGCAACATAGAAAGTCCTCTCAACTCTTTGTTGCTTTTGATCCTTCTCATTTGAGACTTCCAGTCTCCAAGAGAACTCTGTCCAACTGGATTGCACAGTGTATTTCCTTTGCCTATCAGAGTAAGAACCTTCCTCTGGAGGGCAATGTCACAGCTCACAATGTGAGAGCCATGGCAGCTTCAATGGCTCATCTACACTCTGTGTCTATCGACGATATCTGTCGAGCAGCTACTTGGGCCTCAGTTCATACCTTCACAGCCCATTACTGCTTAGACAAGGACTCCCGCCGGGATGCCTTGTTTGGTCTGGCTGTTCTTCAACACCTGTTCCATACCTAATCAACTCCTACCCGCCATCCCTGGTTGAATGCCAGAGATCCATGGGGGGAAGTGGAGCCCTTCACAGGGACACACAACTTCTGGGGTCTCTCCCTGGCATCTGTAGCTAGGGAGTCCCCATAGTGAAGACTACATTCCTGCTTGTTCCTGGAGATAGCATAGTTACTCACCTGTAACAGGTGATCTCTGGGAACAGCAGGTATTTAGTCTTCACAACCCACCCACCTCCCCTAGGAGTTGTATCTCTCTGTCTATCTCTTTCCCTTTCCCTCTCTCTCTCTTTGTCTCAGCTTTAAAAACAACTGGAGAGAGGCAGTTGGGAAAGGCGGGAAGGCAGCACGCAGGCGCTGTGGGATGCTCCCAAAAGCTTCCTAATTGGACGCTGGGGAGCGTTCCCGCACAGGCTCCGTCGGTACCGATGATACCCATATGTGAAGACTAAATTCCTGCTGTTCCCGGAGATAACCTGTTACATGTGAATAACTATGCTATGCAGGCTGAAACATACATTGAACTTTACAAAGAACAGGTAATACAACTTGGGTTTCAACAGGGATAACTATATACAAGTTGAGTAATTTTATCAATGGATATGGTTATGTCAACATGACAGATAAGGAGGGTGTGCTGGGTTATGTCGTCATGATGGATGGGAGGGTATGTCATGACGGATATGAAGTAACTTGACCTTTGATTTTGGGATGTAGATAATGATGGTTATCTGTTTGGTGATAAGTCAGTGGGATATGTTAATTCTAATATAGAAGCTACCAGTTTGATGGAGGGGAGAGGATGGTTTACATTTGTGATGAGGTTAATGTTTAGAAAATTGTAAACAAATAAGAGGAGGCCACATTGACTGATGGAAACCCAGTGCTATCAAGGACAGTGGAGAAAGTTCTAATAGGTGGCAGGTAATATAAAGAATGCCATCGTTGCTGTAGTTGCCATTTTTTACATTTTTTCATAGAAAAAAATGTCTTGCTGACTGCAGATTAAATTTGCAACTGTCGGGATGTTTTGCTGGGACAGGGGAGAAGATAGGAAGTTAAGATGCTTAAAAAAAAAAATGCATCCAGAGCGCTCGCATCCAAGCAGGAATTTTAAGCAAAGGAAAATAGTTTTCCCCACAGACAAGCAGGGGTATCCATGGTGTCATCTAACAGTGCTGTTGTGCCGGGCTCTCCCCCAGCTTAGAGAAGTCCTTTGGACTTCTCCAAGAATGCACAGTACATGGTGACTGCAGCTCCTGCCTAAATCAATCTTTTTTTTTTTTTTTTTTTTTTTCCTTTACCGTGGACCAGTTTGCCACTGCTCTCTACCCCTTTCCAGAGTAACCTCAGTTTTAATTTACTTTCGCTGCTGAAGCAGGTTTATTTTGTTGGGATACTTCTGCTTTTGTGTACGGTCATCAGCTCTGGCCCCGTGGGCTGATTGTTGTTTTTGTTTTACTTTTGTTTATAAAAGCTGGCTGCTGCGGCTTTTTATTCTGCTTCAGAACACAATCTTTGAAAAATTGGAAGGACATTAAGAACATAAGAATATACGATATACCATACTGGGTCAGACCAAGGTCCATCAAGCCCAGTATTCTGTTTCCAACAGTGGCCAATCTAGGTCATATGTACCTAGCAGTTTCCCCAAAAGAGACAGGTTCTGAAATGCTTGTACTGGGTTAAGCATTGATGTCATGGGTCCCTTCTTAATAATGGTTTATGGACCTTTCCTCCAGGAACTTGTCCAAACCTTTTTTAAACCCAGCTATACTAACAGCCTTTACTACATCCTCCGGTAACAAATTCCAGAGTTTGATTACACGTTGAGTGAAAAAATATTTTATTAGTCTTAAATAGTTTACCCTGTAGCTTCATTGCATGTCCCCTAGTCTTTCTATATTCTGATAACGTAAACAATCTTCTTTTACCCATTCCACTCCGTTCATTAATTTATAGACTTCTAAAATATCTCCCCTCAGCCGTCTCTTTTCCAGGTTAAAGAGCCCTAACCTTTTTAGCCTTTCTTCATAGGAGTATCCTTCATCCCCTTTACCATTTTGGTGGCTCTTCTCTGAACCTTTTCTAATAACGCTATATCCTTTTTAAGATACGGTGACCAGAATTGCACACAATATTCAAGGTGCGGTCTCACCATGGAACGATATAGAGGCATATAATATCTTTTGTTTTATTTTCCATTTCTTTCCTTATGATACGTAGCATTCTATTTGCTCTCTTGGCCGCCGCTGCACACTGGGCCGAGGATTTTAACATGTTATCCACAATGACGCCTAAATGTTTTTCCTGGGTGGTGGTTCCTAATGTGGAACCTTGCATAGTGTAACCATAGTTTGGGTGGTTCTTCCCTAGGTGCATAACTTTGCACTTGTCCACATTAAATTTCATCTGCCATTTTGATGCCCAGTCTTCTAATTTATCAAGATCCTCTTGCAATTTTCCACAATCTTCTTGGGTTTTAAGAACTTTAAATAGTTTTGTGTCATCTGCAAATTTGATAACTTCACTCATTATTCCACTTTCCAGGTCATTTATGAATATGTCAAAGCAGCGGACCCAGCACAGATCCCTGGGGTACACCACTACTCACCTTTCTCCACTGGGAAAATTGGCCATTGCTGATTGGGCACACAGCAGGCTATTAAGCTGCCTCTAGCCTCTCAACTTTTCATATATTTCTATACATCCTGAGGTGTGTGTTTCTTTTCAATTTTTCATGTCAGCGCAGCAGCATACCATAAGCCCCGCCCCATCGGACCAGCCGCAGCTCCAGCCCTGATCGGCATCATCGAGGGAGAGTGGGAAGGTAAGCTCCGCCCCGCTCCCCTCCAACAAGGCCAATTGGGGCCCTCTTGCTCTTTACAGAGTTTGCAGTCTCTCCAGGCGTGCACGCGCCTGGCGTGCACCTTCCTGAGGGCCTTGTCAGAGGGCCCTTTGGCGTGGCCCTTAGGCAGGATCCTGTGGTGAGAGAGCTCCAAACGCACCTTCACGATTGCCTCAACAGACACACTGATCACCATAGAAACTGCAAATCGGCCAAAAGATGACTGACTCGTCTGTCACCACAACAGTGCTTTTTGATGGTCCGCAACCGGAAGGATCTGTGAATCGCATTTAAAGAATATGCAAAGTCTCGCATTCAGATAGAGATGGTAATCTGACCTCTGAAAACACAAATAAGAATGGAGAAGAATGCATCAAACCCCCAGGATCAAACAGTCTCTGCCTAACCCTCAAGTTTAACCCAAGACCCCCTCCTGCATGAACCATTAACGCAGCTCCAACAAATCTCCATAGTTTCTGAAGAGGCGAGCAGGTATGATCGCTCCTTCACACCACAGCCATCTCACGATTACCACCCTACATGTATCTCTGCTCTGGTCTTGCTTCCCACTGCTGGCTGCGATCCTACTTCCCATTGCCTGCCCAGAACTTGCTACCCATTGCCTGCCCAGAACTTGCTGCCCACTACCATGGCCCCACATCACATTGTCCTTCTCTTCCTCATCCTCCCCAACTGCCTCCCCTCCTACCATACCCTCCCTCCCACCATACCCTCCCTCCCTCTTCCCCCTACCTTCCTCACTTCTCCCTCCCTCACTTCTCCCTCCGTTCTGCACCCTAGCCTAGCACCCGCTCTTGAGCTTCTTCACACCATCCCCCATATTCAACCAGCCCCCTTCTCTTTAAGGCACCCCCACCCTTGCTTCCACCATACTATCTCCACTTGACCACGCTCTCTAATACTCATTCTCCTTCTCTCATCTGGTAATATCAACCCCAACCCTGCCCCCCCCCTCCCCCAGATTTCTTTCTCACACTAAAAAAAGTTCCTCACGTACCCTATCTAATCTCATCCACATCCCGCTCCTCCCTCCTTCCGCCCTCCCTCATTCATACCACAATCACTCATCCATAGATATCAACTCCAACCCTACCCCCAAAAATAAATCCTCACATAACCTACCTGATACCATCAATTTACCCCTCACTTTCCCTCCCTCATGTCCCTCTTGGAGAGCACACACACCCACATACACCCACTCACACCCTGCTCCCTCTAAATCTCGGTATTACCCCAGAAATAGACCCCCATGGTACTCTGATACGAAATCCACACTTAACTTATTCAACCTTGTCCATATCCCTCTCCTCTCCCCCTCTACTCGCCCATTTTCATGCGCCCTATGGAACGCATGCTCAGTCGTTAAAAAGATTGTGAATAAAAGGGTTTTTTTTTTTAAATCTCTAATGCCCTACACCACCTTGCCTTGACCCTGAGACCTGGCTCCCCCCCCCCCAGTCGACACCACATCCAATGCCTCTCTGCTATGGGGGCTACCAGTTCTCCCATACACCTCGATCTACTGGTCGTGGTGGTGGTAGTGGCATTGGCGTCCTACTCTCTCCCTCCTGCCACCCCATTCACAATCTCCCCTCTCCTTCGAAGTCCACTCCATTCGCCTCCTCACACCACTTCCCCTCTGAGTAGTTATTTATCGCCCACCCGACAAATCCAAATCAACCTTCCTCACCGACTTCGACTCCTGGCTTTCTGCCTTTATGGATCCCACCTCCCCCACTCTTATTCTTGGGGATTTCAACATTCACATCGACAACCCCTCCGACCCCCATGCCTCAAAGTTCCTCACTCTTACCTCCTTGTTCGACCTCCAACTTTGCTCCACTGCCCCCACACACCTACACGGCTACTGCCTTGACCTAATACTTTTCTCCAATTCTTCTCCCTCAAACTTCCGCAAATCAATCCTTCCCTCATCTGACCATCACCTCTTAACATTTACTCTTCAGCTTCTGTCGTCCCAACCTCATCCTTTCTCCTCCGACCTATTTAGAAACCTTCATAATATTGATCCCCTGACTCTCTCCTCCACCATTTCTCCATCTCTTTCCTCCATTATATCCTCCAAGTCCGTCGACGAGGCATTATCTTCATACAATGCTACACTATCCTCAGCCATTGACACTCTTGCACCTCCCACCCCTCGTCCTGTCAAAGATCTATTCCCCAACCTGGCTTTCACCCACAATCCGTTACCTATGCATCTGTGCCCGTTCTGCAGAATGAGCTTGGTCCAAATCCCTCTCTCTGGAAGACCACCTACACTTCAAATTCATGCTTGGCTCCTTCCAGTCAGCCTTAGCACTTGCCAAACAAGATTACTACATCCATCTAACCAACTCCCTTGCCTCTGATCCTTGCCGTCTCCAATACCCTCAATTCTCTTCTCAAGGTCCCCTGCCCCCAATCCCGCCCTCCTTTTCCGCCCAAACCCTAGCCGATTACTTCCACGACAAAATCCACAAGATTACCCTCTCATTCCCTAACCCCTCATCTACCGCCCCTCCTCCCCAATTCTCCTCCCCCATCCATACTCCCCCTGCCACTCTCTCCTCCTTCCCTCCATTCTCTGAAGAAGAAACCCTGCTCCTTCTTTCCTCCTCCAAACCCACCACCTGTTCATCAGACCCTATCCCCACCCATCTCCTACATTCCATCTCCCTCACCATTGTCCCCCTCCATCATTCATATCATCAACCTTTCACTCTCCACTGCAACTGTCCCTGCTGACTTCAAACATGCTGTTTTCACACCCCTCCTCAAGAAACCCTCACTTGATCCCACATGCCCTTCTAACTACCGACCCATCTCCCTCCTTCCCTTCTTATCCAAACTATTAGAATGAGCAGTCCACAGTCACTGCCTCGACTTCCTCACCTCCCAGGCCCTCCTGGACCCACTACAATCCGGCTTCCGTCCCCTACACTCCACTGAAACAGCACTCACAAGTCACCAACGACCTATTCCTGGCTAAATCCAAGGGCCTCTATTCTATCCTCATCCTTCTTGACCTTTCTGCTGCCTTTGACACCATTGACCACAACCTTCTCCTCACCACCCTCTCCTCGCTTGGCTTCAAGGACTCTGTACTATCCTGGTTCTCCTCCTACCTCTCCCATCGCTCATTCAGTGTATGCTCTGGTGGCTCCTCCTCACCTACCCCGCTCCATGTAGATGTACCCCAGGGATCCATCTTGGGCCCCCTCCTTTTCTCTCTCTATACCCAAGGCCTTGGCGCGCTTATCTCCTCCCATGGCTTTTCAATACCATCTCCCAAATCTACCTCTCCACCTAATATTTCACCGGCAACCCAGTCCAAGATCTCTGCCTGTCTTTCGGACATCACTGCCTGGATGTCTTATCGCGATTGAAACTGAACATGGCCAAGACTGAACTCCTTGTCTTTCCGCCCAACTCCTCACCACTTCCCTCTCGCTCAGTCCATGTGGATGGATCTACTATCCTTCCTGTTCCCTCGGCCCGCAATCTAGGGGTTATCTTTGACACCTCTCTCTCCTTCTCCGCTCATATCCAGCTTGTAGCTAAGACCTGCTGCTTCTTTCTCTACATCAGCAAAATCCGCTCCTTCCTCTCTGAACACACTACCAAAACGCTTATCCACTCCTTAATTTCCTCTCGCCTCGATTACTGCAACCTACTCCTCGCTGGTCTCCCCGTGAGCCACCTCCTTCCCCTTCAATCTATACAAAATCACGCTGCTCAACTAATCTTCTGCCAGTCTCGCCATGCCCACATTACTCCCCTTCTCAAGTCGCTTCACTGGCACCGTCCAATTCCGCATCCAATTCAAGCTGCTTCTGCTGACCTATAGATGCATTCACTCCATGGCACCTCAATACCTCTTATCTCTCCCCACGTCCCTTCTCAAAATCTGCGCTCCGCTAACAAACTATTTCTATCAATGCATTTTACCTGCACCGCGAACTCCTGACTGCGCTCCTTTCACCTTGCTGCACCTCACTCCTGGAACAGCCTACCTGTGTCTGTGCACCAGGCATCCTCCCTGGCCCTCTTCAAATCTAGGTTGAAGACACACCTCTTCACCGTTGCATTCAGATCCTGACTTCCATCCTCATCTTACCCTAACCCTCGTCAACGCTTATGACCAAACTATAGACCAAACTGTAACACACCGTACCTTGCACAGAACTGACTAATGCTCTGTACTGTTCTGATTAGATTGTAAGCTCTGATGAGCATGACTTTGACGGGCAGGGACTGTCTCTTGTATGATGGCTACCTCTTGTAGGTTAGCTGTGCAGCGCTGCGTGCGTGGCGCTTTATAAGTGCTGAATAGTAGTAGTAATAGTAGACCAGGCACGATCAGGGCTCCCTAGGGCAGTTGCATGTTCAGAGGCAGACTCCCTACCAACACTGGCATCTTCGCAGCTGACCCAAAGCCTGTGTACCCAGGCTTGGGGGCTTCACTCCTTCACCACCTCAATTTCTCACCATGATGACTGATAAGGACTTAGCAGGAGGTAAGTTAAAATCTAAGACTAAGCATATCAAAAAGCCTGTTAATGGGAGAGGCAGCTGAGCAGGTAAGGCTGCAAAGTGTCCACACCTGCCTGACCTCTTAGGGTTGGGACAGCCCTCTTGGAAAGCTGAAAGGCAGTTTTCCCATTCTGCCTGATCTATAGTTAGCACTGACCACAGGTCCCAACTCTTCCCTCTTGTCACTACTTCAGCAGTTTGTTCAGGACACTGTAGTCATCCTTAGTGCAGCACCTGAAAATCTTGGGGTTACTGCACACAGTATGCCAGTGGACTCGCCCACGGATCCTAGGCATCACAAATACTCATGCTCGCCCTCTGTAATGGCATGGTGGACACCTAGACCATTAGAGGAGGACACCTGTTTGTTGCTCGATGTTCCTTACTCTCTCACTAGCAGTAGGGTGAATGATTTCCCAGAACCCCTCCAAGACTTAAGAGTCTCCATCTGGAAGAATCCCATTTCAGTACATGCTATTTCCCGGTGACTGGACCTCAAATATGTGGTACTTTCTACCAGGGTTTGATCACCAGCAACTGACACCGCAATCTGTGGTCTCCAAAGCTGTCCTAAAAAAAAGTCAGACTTCCATATCTGCCTTCCAGACACCACCAGGCAAGGAGCAAAAAAACACTAAATGTGGTCTGTCGAAAGACCTATCACGGTAGCCTTCTCGCCATGAGGGTTTTAGTCCATCAACTTCAGATCTAGCATTACCATTACAAGCTTGACCTTTCACTTATTTACATGAGTCTTTATTATCATATCATCTGTACTACATATGATGCCTTTGACTCCATGGCACGTTGCTGCTATCACAGCTATTTCAGCCACACACAGTTTGGCTCTGGGTATCTGGACTCTGAGAGGATCTTTATAACAGTCTTGTAGATGCGCTATGTCAGGGGGCTAGACCTTTTGATTCTAAAGTACAAGAAGCTTTCTTAGATAGTTGGCTACCCAGCCAGCAGAGCCGGCTTCACAATCCAGATAGCTCCCAGCTGTCTCAGTATCGTAGAGCATACCATTATCAGTACTTCCAGCAGTTTTATCCTTGCTGAAATATCAGCCGTAATCCTGGCAGCCATCACAGCACCCTATTGCATCAAGTTACCTGCAATGCTCTAGACAGAGAGGTAGGAAACTATCCTCCAACCCAACTTGTGCCTCCAAACCAATTCCCAGTTTTTGACTACCTTCCGGTAGCAGACAGGATTCAGCACTTCAGAGAAGCCTAGTATTCCATAACTACAGATCGGTGAGTGCTCAGTATCCTTGAAAGGGGTTACAGAATCAACTTTTTGAAATTTCTGCCTCTGCATCCCTGCTTCAACATCCCCATGCCTTCAACTCAATTGCAGATCCTGGAACATGAAGTTACCCAACTCTTATGCAAGCAAACCATCAAAATAGGTCCTGACGACCAACGCGACCAAGGGTTCTACTCGTGTTTCTTTCTGATTGTAAAATAATTGGAGGCTTACGTCCCATCTTAGAGTTTCGGGACTTCAATTGTTAAATCAAAAAAGTGAAATTCAAAATGGCTTCCCTCTGTACAATCTTCCCTTTTTCCCCCTCTGGACCTGAAGGATGCCTATACTCGCATTCCAGTTCATTCTATACATTGGAAGTACCTTTGCTTCAAGTTCAAAAATCAATACTACCAATACAGGGCATGCCCTTTTGGTCTTTCTGTGGGACCCCATGTATTCACAAAATGCCTGTCAATGGTCATGGACCATCTACGGCAACAGACACTGTGTTTACCCCTATCTGGACGATTGGCTCATTTTGGGATCCTCTGCAGAGGTGATCAACCACACGATTCACACCACCATCATCCTCTTTCAGGCTATGGGCTTTGTAATAAACAAAGATCAGCTAATTCTTCAACAAAAGCTCTGTTACATAAGCACACTGAAGAGCAAGGCTTTCCTTCCCAACGGCAAGCTGCAACACCTCAGC
Organism: Ichthyophis bannanicus; assembly: GCA_033557465.1. Taxonomy (NCBI): domain Eukaryota; kingdom Metazoa; phylum Chordata; class Amphibia; order Gymnophiona; family Ichthyophiidae; genus Ichthyophis; species Ichthyophis bannanicus. The sequence continues at coordinate 579,646,341 of CM066034.1, read as the reverse complement.
AGCAGGCTACTTCACCTTTGAGCTATGACTGCTCACATTCTGCTTCAATTACTGGGTCATATGGCAGCCTCGCTACATGTGGTACCACTTGCAAGACTCTACATGTGACCTCTTCAGTGGCACTTTGGAGCACACTGGAATCAACACATACAGCTCGTATGGACAAAAATTCCATTGTCCACAGGTTCAAACCTCGACCTTTGCAATGGTTTATGCTGGTGGACCGCCACATCGCACCTAACGGTGGGTTGCTAGTTCCAGCGCCTCAACCTCAACTCACTTTAATACTACTACTACTATTAAATGTTTATAAAGCGCTACAAGGCATACGCAGCCTTGTAACAACTGATGTGTCCACCTATGGCTGGGGGGGGAGGGGGGGCGCACCTACTTCACTGGCCATGCAAGGACTTTGGTTGCTGCAAGAACACATCAGTGTCTTAAAGCTTTGAGCAATCCACTATGCTCTACAGGTCTTCAGATGCTGAGTCGGCAGCAAGTTCTTGTTGATAGACAATCAGGTATCCATGTTCTACATGAACAAGCAAGGTGGAATAGGCTCCCTTTGACTGTCACAAAGCCATCTCTGGCTGTTTGCACCCTCAATAAATACTTTGCTCAGAGCCAATGTTCTCTCTAATTTTCTGTAGGCTGTGTGCGCATAAAATATCAGCTGTGTGCAGCTTTTGAAGGAAGGTTAAATTTTTGTGTGCCACATAACGACACTCGGAGTTATATACTTTAAAATTTGACTACACGTCAGAATACAGAATGTACACCACATTGCTTTTAATCAAATTAAATGAAAATAGACGATGAAGCGGGAAATTTCTAGTAATTACAATCATAACTTTTAAATTTTAAGACGTCTGTGTTTTCTATCAGAATCAGAGCTGTAATTTTTGTGCGCTCTGTTGTAAAGTATGTGCGCTCACTCGGCGAGGTGTGTGCTCACGCGCACAGCTTAGAGGGAACAGTGCTCAGAGCTACCTACCTACCGGGAGAACAAAATCAATTAGACTCACTAAGTCTGCACCTGGACCCTCATGGATGGTCCCTCGACCCTGCAGTAGTCCACACACTCTTCGCACAGTGAGGGACCCCAGAGATCGATCTCTTCGCCACCGCCAATGCCAGATGCAGGCTCTTCTGCTCCATAAGACCAAGCCTCTGGGCACACGGTGCTTTTGCCATTTTTCAGGTTCATCAGCTGTCTCTGCAAGGGTCTTCCTACGCCTCCTGGGCCTCCACAGTGCATGTGACTCCATATGCTCGATTCCACATGCACACAGCTCAGTGGAACCTCAGAGACCAGTGGACACAGGCAACTGGTCGCCTCAGAGACAGGGTAGCAGTTTCCAAACTACTGGTGACGGCCTTGCAATAGTGGCTTCACCCCCCCCCCCCCAAACTTGCTTCAGGGAGTACCATTTCAACCTCCCTTTCACACCAGAGTGCTGACGACAGACGCCTCCTTGCTGGACTGGGGAGCCCATTGCCAGGGTTCATGCACTCAGGGTCTGTGGTCCTCGCGAGATGCCACACTTCAGATCAACCTTCTAGAGCTTCTAGCCATCTGCCTAGCTCTTCAAGCCTTCTGTCATCTTCTGGCACATCAGTCGGTGCTGATACAGACAGACAATCAGGTAGCGATGTTCTACATCAATAAACAGGGGGGCACAGGATCTCAATCCTCTGCCAGGAAACTCTGGACCTCTGCTCTTTTGCAGTGGCACATCACATGTCCCTAAAGGCGGTTTATCTGCTGGGTCAAGAGAACCTCCTGGCTGACAAGTTGAGCAGGATCCTTCAGTCTCACGAATGGCAACTGAACCGGAATGTAACCCAGCATATCTTCAACCGTTGGGATCTCCCAGCTATGGATCTCTTTGCCAGCCTGCAAAACCATCAGTTGCCCCGGTTCTGCTCGAGGCAGCCACATCCGCTGCGGGTGGTGGCGGATGCTTTCCTGATCTCGTGGGCACAGGTTCTTCTCTATGCGTTCCCACCCACGCCCCTGGTGGCACGCACTCTGTTCAAGATTCTTCAGGACAAGGCCTCGGTTATCCTGGTAGCACCCAGGTGGCCCAGACAACCTTGGTTCCCTCTTCTCCTTCAACTGGCGGTCGAAACTCCACTCCCACTGGGGATGCAGCCCGACCTCTTGACCCAGGAACAGGGTTCCTTGCTACACCCCAATCTCAGATCCCTCCACTTATTGGCCTGGCTGCTGAGAGGGTAGTACTTGCTCCTCTACTCCTTCCCAAGGAGGTTGAGGTGTAGCTGGCCTCTAGGAGGCAATCCACTCGAAAGTCCTACACGTTCAAGTGGCATAGGTTTGAAGGGTGGTGTGCCCAGAATAAGGAGGACTGGTTCACTTGTCAAGTTCCTCAGATATTGCAGTACTTGCTTCACCTCTTGGAGTTAGGCCTCAAGTCTAACTCTCAGGGTCCATCTGAGTGCGCTATCAGCTCACCACTCTCCAGTGGATGGGCAACCTCTTTCAGCTCACCCTTTGGTATCTCGATTCCTCAGAGGCCTCCTACTCTTGAGGCTTCCAATTCACCCACCGGCTAGTGATTGGGACTTAAATGTGGTCTTACAGCGGCTTACTTGCCTACCTTTTGAACCAATGGGCCACCTGTCATCTCCGCTTCCTTTCTTGGAAAGCTCTCTTTCTGGTGGCACTCACGTCTGCTCGATGTGTGAGCGAGCTGCAAGCGTTAGTATCAGGTAGAACGTATACACGGTTTTATAAAAACAGGGTGGTACTACGTACTCACCCCAAGTTCCTTCCAAAAGTAGTTTCCTTGTTTCACCTCAACCAAGAGGTGGTTCTTCCAACCTTCTTCCCCAGGCCACATACCAGCAGGCAGAAGCAGTTCTGCATACCCTGGACTGTAAGAGGGCGCTTGCCTTCTACCTGGAGCGTACGCAGGGACATCGGAGAGCTTACCAGCTCTTTGTCTCTTATGACCCTAGTAAACTGGGTCTACCTGTCTTCAAGCGCACGTTATCCATCTGGGTGGCAGACTGCATCATCTGGGCATACAGGGCAGCTGATCTCCAGCTGCAGGGCCGAATCACGGTCCACTCTCTCAGGGCTAAGGCCGCATCAGTGGCTTACCACCGCTCTGTTCTGTTGGCAGACATCTGCTGGGCCGCAACTTGGGCTTCAAGCCAGACTTTTGCAGCCCACTACTGCCTGGAGAGAGAGTCCCGGCGGGACAGTGTTTTTCGGTCAGGTGGCAGTACTCCGTAACCTATTTGAGGTTTAGGCAACTCCTACCCTCCGACCCTCTGGTGTCAGGCTACCGTGGGGGTTGCGTTATTGGAGATAAACCCTATCACTGCTGCTGTGGCTCTTCTAGAGGGAGCCATTTTCAGCTATGGATTCTCAGTAGTCTATAGCTAGAGAATCCATATGTGAGGACTGACGTCCTGCTTGTTCCTGGAGAAAGCGTAGTTACTCACCTGTAACAGGTGTTCTCCAGGGACAGCAGGAATCAATCCTCACGACCCTCCCTCCTCCTCTGGAGTTGCAATCCTTTGATTAATTCTTTCTCATTTTTGCTGTCTTTTTAGCTATGTCATCTGACTGAGCAAGATGGCACCCTTGGCGGGAAGGGGACCGCGCATGCGCGATGCAATCTCAAAAGCTTTCTTTGAAAGCTGGGGAATTGCTCCGCATGAGGGTTCCGTCGGCGCCGACATCACTCATATGTGAGGACTGATTCCTGCTGTCCCTGGAGAACACCTGTTACAGGTGAGTAACTACGCTTTATTAGAAAAGGTACAGAAAAGATCCAACAAAAATGGTAAAGGGGATGGAAGGATACCCCTATGAAGAGAGGCTAAAAAGTTTGTCTCTTCAACCTGGAAAAGAGACGACTGAGGGGGAGGTATTATAGAGGTCTATAAATTAATGAATGGAGTGGAACGGGTAAACATAGACTGCTTACACAATCAAAATATAGAAAGACTGGGGGACATGCAATGACGCTACAGGGTAACCTATTTAAGTGAAAATATTTTTTCACTCAACATGTAATCAAACTCTGGAATTTGTTACCGAAGGGTGTAGTAAAAGCTGTTAGTGTAGCTGGGTTTAAAAAAGGTTTGGACAAGTTCCTGAAGGAAAGGTCCATAAACCATTATTAAAGGGGACCCGGGATATCCACTACTTGACCTAATGCAAGCATTATGGAACCTGTCTCTTTTGGGGAAACTGCTAGGTACTTGTGACCTAGATTGGCCACTGTTGGAAACAGGATACTGCGCTTGATGGACCTTGGTCTGACCCAGGATGGCATATCTTATTCATTTAACATTTATTATATACCACTTTTCATGGTTATCAAAGCGGTTTACATTTAACTCAACGGTTATACATGGAACCAATACAGAGTCAACTATGATACATCGAACAATGGCTAATTTAAGGTGTTGGCTTTCGGATTAGGGTTAACGGGATCAAGATTATTACAGTTTACAACTTAACTGAGGGTAATATGCAGGTGCTAGTTGGGTTACTGAATAGGCCCCAATAGTTAGTGGTGGGGGTGGATGCTAAGATGTAACCCATTTAAGAGAAAGATGTTCAAAACTTATGGCTACCAGAAACATTTGGAGGCTGTCATCACTGCCAATGTTTGTGCAACCATATATTAATGAAGGGTGCCATTAATCCTGTTCAGGTCATTATTTTTCTCAAAATTTACTACGTCTAAGTTGCACCAACATCTTTTTATTTTTTGTTGTATACCTTTTGAATATACTATTAAAATATTATGACGGCATACATTCTGCAATGCAATGTGTGCCTTCTGAATAGTTGCAATTATTTCTCAAGATATTGTACACAACTTGCCTAAACTGAAAGGATGCCAATAATGTTGACCACTGTATATTTCAAGGCAGTTTATTATCCGAGAGTGTGGGTCACTATTAAAAGCTTTCTTATAATCAATCGATGCTATACTGAGCTTTCTGCTTTTCTTAGCACTAGATGGCCTTGTTCAACATTAACTGGTCTTTGGTTCCATATGCTCCTTTCTTGTTGCCCTTTTGCTCTATTGCCATGATATTGGATTTGATATGATCGTATATTCTATGTGCATTTATTGCAGCAAGCAGTTTATAGATTGTAGGTAGACAAGTTATTGATCTATAAATTTTGGGAATGGTACTTGGGTCCCCCTTTGGAAGGAGAAATGTCCTTCCTGTAGTAGGTCATTGTGGTGTTAAGTCTGGCTGCTTGAACAATTGATTTTTGCAGTTTGCCAGGGCTTGGTAGAGTGATGGCTGTTTGAGCCAAAAGTTGGTTACTCCATCTCAGCCAGGGCTCTTCCAGTTAATAAGAACATAAGATATGCCATTCTGGGTCAGACCAAGGTCCATCAAGCCCAGTATCCTGTTATCCACAGTGTCTTATCCAGCTACCTAGCAGGTTCCCAAAAAGACACACAGGTTCCACAATGCTTGTCCCTGGGGCAAGCAGTGGATTTCCCGGGTCGTCTTTAATAATTGTTTATGGACTTTTCCTCCAGGAACTTGTTCAAACCTTTTTTAAACCCAGCTACACTAACAACTTTTACTGCATCCTCTGGTAACAAATTTCAGAGTTTGATTACGTGTTGAGTGAGAAAAATATTTTCTCTTAAGTGGGATACATTTTAGCTTTGGGGCTTGTTTTAACCTGCTTTCCTGCTCTTTCATTGTTACTGCAGGCCATTTCATAGGTTTGATGTTTGATTGCTTTTTCTAAATGCTCCTGTATACAGGTTAACCATTCTGTGCCTTGATTGTGCTTTATAGTGTCTTCATATAGTTTTCTCCAGAAGGTTTCTGTTTCAGCTTTGGTTGGTGTTTTTACCATATTAATACTCTTTTCCAATTCCCTTTATAATTGTCTTGGGTTCTCTCTAGTTTATTTTGATATTTCTTTTCTGTTTTCTTCATATCTTTGCAGTTTTTGCACTTCTGCTCGCTCTTTCAATTTATTGTTGAAATATATAAATTTCAGGTCATCCTCTGTTAATGCAGCATGTTTCAGCTTGATGTTTTGGATATTCCTCAATATCTTTGATCTTAATCTATTTAGATACCAGTCTATCAGGTATACATCCGCACACAATGATTGTTTCCAATTCATCCTGCTAGACCAATCCAGTCTAGTGGGTTAACTCCCCCTGCCAGCAGATGATGAAGACAGAAAATTCCAGAAGCTTTGTGACATCAGACTGGGTAGTTAACCCTGCCCCCCTAGGGGCCAGCTTTAGCAGTTAGTGGACTTCTCTTTGAGCTCCTGACAAACTCCTCGAGGGAGTCTTGTCAATGTAGTATTTTTCCTGAGGGCGGATGTCTAAGAAGGCATAAGTGCTACTCTTTGTAAATTCCCACTCCTTCTGTGTTTTGGAGACTGCTCCTTTTCATGAGGATCAGGCAGCGTCTCACTGAGGATGTAAACTTCTGGTCAGGAAAACAGTTCAGTTCTTTTCCTCCTTCAGAACCTCAATCCAGCCAGTCCAGCTCTTATTTTGTTTCAGTAAAGTAAAAAAATAATTTAAAAAATAGACATTCACCAGGGCCAAGCAGGAAGTCAGTCCTCACATATGGGTGACGTCGGTGCCGACTGAGCCCCCATGCGGAGCATTTCCCCAGCTTTCAAAGAAAACCTTTGGGAATGCAGCGCGCCTGCGCGGTCTCCTTCCCGCCCAAAGGTGCCATCTTGCTCAGTCTTTCTTTTTCTGCGGAGCCCAACGGATGTAGTTCGTGTCACCCGGGAAAAGTAGATTTTTTTTCTGCGCTTTTTTGTGTTTCTTATCCGGTTCGATGCCGGTTCGCTGTCCCGCCTGGGCTCGGTACAACGGTATCGAGTCCGAAACGTCTTTCGTTTTTTGTCCTTTGTGACTAGCGTTCGTGCTTTTTTTTTTTTTTCTGTTCTTTTCATTGGCAGCCTGGTCTTTTGACCTTGCAGGGGCCCTTTTCCCCTGATGGCTGCCAGCAGGTTCAAAAAATGTGATCGGTGTAAGAAACCTATGTCTCTCACCGACACACATGACTGCTGCCTCGGGCCCGACCATGACCCGCTGGTCTGTGGCTCGTGCGGCAAAATGTCGTCAAAGGCACTTGGGAGCCGTCAGCATCAACATGAGAATTTTTCAGAGTCCGTGTCCGGCTGGGCCCGGACTTCGTCAGAGGCCTCAACATCTCGGGAGTCTGACCCCGAGCGTCGTCGTGGCTCCTCTGAGGGGGTCTCCCACCCGGGAGCACAAAAGGAAGAAGAAGCTCGTGAGGGCGGCGTCAGTGGAGGCCCCTGGGTCCTCGAGGGCCAGGGTGTGTAGCCCTGACCACCGCCCTGGGCTCTTGGAGTTGGAGAGGCCATCCAAACTACCTCACATGGAGCTGGAGTCCCCTAGTCACGTAAGTCCTGTTCTCCTCGTGGACTCTCCTCCGGGAGAACCGACGTTGGGGCCCGAGCCAGGGGCTGCTGAGTCTCCTGAGCTTGGACTTAGGCTGACGGCCTTGGAGAGCAGCTTGGCTGCCTTCATGGAACAGCAGTGGGTACTGATCGCTGGTCTGACCGGTGCATCTGCCCCGACCACCAGGACCTCGACATCTAAGTCGACCCTAGAGGCCGAGCCGATCCTCAAGTCCATCAAGTCTCGAGTCGATCCTCGGCCAAGGTCCTCCTCGACCTCGCATGCGGGGCCGAGGTCATCGTTGCCGGTGCCCTCGGCGTCGGGGCGGGTGGCACCGAGGCTCACACGGCCGGAGCAGCGCGACTTCTCTTCGGAGGAGTCGGCATGGGAGACGGAGGACGAGGAGTCTCCTGACACCTTCCGGACCTGGTGCATCCCTTCAGACTCACCAGAGTTCGAGCCTCGGAGAAGGTCCCCCCCCCCCAGAGGATACCCGGTTCTCGGACTTCGTGAGGGACATGGCCAAGTCTTTGGCATTCCCTGCGGACGCTGAGGAGGAGCCTTGAGCCAAGGAGCTCGATGCCCTCCAGTATGATTTTCCTCCAAAGGAAGCCTTTACTGTACCGGTTCCTCCGATGCTGGAATGGCTCCTCTTCCGTATGTGAGTGGCACTGACCTCGGCGTCGGTTCTTAGCAAATGGGTCGATTCCATTTATTGAGTCCGTAAGAGCCCAGAACCTGGATGCCCTTGGTAGAAAGTGCTTCCAGAGCTCTATGCTATCTTGCCATGTCCAGACTTGCCCAGCTGTACATGGGCATGTACTTACAGATCTGGCAAAGGAGATTGCCGGGTTCTCAGCTGGCCTCTCCGAGGAACCCTTGCAGAGGTTCAAGGCCTTGTCTACAGGTATCCAAGAGTGCTCGAAGTTTCTCTTGATCAGCCTATGATGGCTTCGAGGCTTCGGCCTGGGTAGCCGCGGCCGGCATCAGTGCACGCTATCAGGCTTAGCTACAGTCATCGGACCTGGAGTCATGGGTGCAGGACAAGTTCGTCGATTTTTCCATGCCGAGGCGACAACCTATTCGGTAAGCCCATGACTGAAAAGGCTGCAGAAATCGAGACAGACTCTCACCAGGACAAGGCTATCCAGAAAGACTTCTGCCCCTTCTCAAAAAAAAGAAGGGCTCGAGGGGGGCGGAGCCTGATGTCCAACGGGGTAGACGCCTTGTGCTGAAGCTCCCGAGAGGCCTACACAGAATCCTGACTGAACTCCTGCAAAACTTCACTATTTTGCTTTAAAATCGCCGGGGCGCATCGGAGGGATGGCGGGACCTAAACCACAGCGCCTAGATTTCGGCTCCCCCACTTCGTCGCACGGCAAACGCTCCAAAACGGAACTGCCTTCCCCGCATAAGATGGCGCCGCTCTGTGAGAGCCCTGAAATGCAGCGGGTGATACTCGAGGAGATTCGTGGTGTAAAGGAACTGGTACAATCCAACGGAGAAGCGATCCGCGCCATGCGTGAGGACCTTACCATGATGCAGGAAAGGCTCGAGGGCCTCTCGTTGCGCCAAGACAAAATGGCGGAGACTCTTGAATCGCACGCGGTGCGAATGGGGAAGATCGATAAAGCTGAACGCCAGATTTTGCTCCTTCAAAAGGAACTTGAAGATAGCAATAATAGAGCTCGTCGCAATAACATTCGACTCATTGGAGCTCCAGAGGGCGTAGAAGCAGGAGATCTGCGGGAATATCTGGGCAATATTCTACCCTCTCTATTGAAGACGACGTTTCTTAAGGACCTGGAGATAGACCGGGCACATCGTGTCCCCACTAATATGGCGCTCAACCGGACGACTCCCAGGCCCATCATTTTTCGGCTACTGCGCTATCAACAAGCTGAGCAAATTCTGGCTGCTGCCCGGGCTAATCATCACCTCGAGATAGATGGGCATAAAGTGTCTTTCTTCCCTGATCTCTCTAAGCCCACGATGGACCGCCGAAAGAAGCTTCTTGCTTATCGCCCTCGCCTTCAGCAACTGCAGGCCCGATTTGGTCTCCTGTATCCGGCAAAGCTACGCGTTACGCTGCATAACCATACCAAGACCTTCGAGGATCCTGACCTCCTCGCTGCATTTTTGGACTCTAAAGAAGCTGAACTGATGCGTTGATGTTACCATCAAGCTGTGTTGCTGTTCAAAGCTCTCTTAAATCTCTACCTCATTGGGGCCTATCGCAGTGATTTCGCTGCGGACGCGGTTGGACTGCTCTCCTGACCTACTTCTTTGAACCGCCATCCTGCTTCTCTGCACCCTTCGGTGGCTCCCGGGACTTGTTCCTGCTGCAGGGAGTATGGCCAGTATCGGGCCTTCTCTGGGGCTTCCCCCCGCAGACTCATGGTCGCCAGTAATAGTTGGGGTTTTGCTTCTTCTCTAGTGCACTTCGGTGCCTGTCTCTTTTTTTTTTGGGGTTATTTATGCTTTCTACCAAAAGTTTATTATTTCATGTCGTGTGTACAGTCATTTGCTACCAATATGCATAGTTTAGGGAATAATGTGCAACTTCATGTTCTCTCAGAATTTTGTATATTACTAGATGGCTTTCTGTAAGCTCTTATCATTGAATGTCAAAGGTATCAATAGTCCAATCAAAAGGAAGAAAATTCTTAGCTATTTGAATACGGAGCATGCTGATTTAGTACTGCTTCAAGAAACGCATTTAAATGCTAAAGAAACACTAAAGCTTAATGTCAAGCCTTATGCTGTTGTGGCGTATTCTCCCGCTGTTGCTAAACGCTGTGGTGTTGCCATACTTGTTAAGAAATCCCTGCAGGCCACCGTGCTAGATATTAGCTCAGATAATGAGGGTAGATGGGCTCGCGCTCATCTCAAAGTGGGGGATCTAGAATTCACGTGTATTTGTATTTATGCTCCAAATGTTGACAATCCTGGTTTTTTTGCTAAAATTGCACAAGCTGCGCAAGCCTCCGCTCATACCCCACTAATACTGGGAGGAGACTTTAATCAGGTCCTCGACCCTTTGGTGGATCGGCAGCCGCCTAGAACCTGTGGTCCACCCAAGAGTCTCTCCATACTTACAGCTATGATCGCTGATTTGGCTTTGGTGGACATATGGAGGTTATTGAATCCTTCTGATTTGGATTTTACCTTTTTCTCCGCTCCTCACCAATCACAATCCCGAATAGATTTTTTTCTTTTATCTAAAACATTGGTATCGCAGATTGGTATGGCTAAGATTCACCCCTTGCACATTTCAGACCATGCTGCCATATCTTTTACGATACACACTGCTGCGCAAAATGCAAGTCCCCGAGCATGGTCTTTTGATAGGTCTCTCCTAGACCAACAGGATTTTCAAACTGTAATACGGGCTGCCATACAAGATTACTTTCATTTTAACTCTCCCCTTGACACAACGAACTGGGCCTGGTGGGAGGGTTTTAAGGCGTCTATTCGAGCCACGGTGACTAGTTATCAAATCCGTCTTGGGAAACAAAGAAGGCAACAATTGGTGATCCTTGAACAACAGATACAGGCTGGTGAACGTATTCTTACGTCCCGAACAGACCCATGTGTTCTGCTTCGTTTGCAACGTCTCCGTTTTCAGTACAACAAGATTTTGCATAATGCCGCTGTTAGAAATATAGCATCCCAGCAGGGATTGTATTACCGGGAAAATAATCGCGCTGGTAAACTACTAGCTAATGCTTTGAAGGGGAAAAAAGAAGCCAAACGGGTAGCAGCTCTCCGAAGCCCATCTGGGAATGGCCTTGTCACAAAAGATCATGAGATTTTAGAGCTTTTTCGCGATTTTTATGCTAGCTTGTATAAATCTGAATGTGAGTTTGTTCCTGAACATTTCGACCGCTTGTTAGCTGGTGTACAGCGTCCTACTCTCTCGGCTGAGGAATGCACGGCCCTTGATCATTCGTTTACTCTTGTGGAAATACAGGATGCAATTAAAAGATGTGCCTCCGGCCGTGCTGCGGGTCCAGACAGCCTTCCGGCTGAGTTCTTCAAAACTTTCAGCTCTGATCTGGCCCCGTTTTTGCAGCAATACTTTACTACCCTAGTAGCCGACGGATCCTCCCTTGGTTCCTTTTCAGAGGCCAACATAGTGGTCTTTGAGAAGGAGGGGAGAGACCCACACCTGACAGCCAATTACCGACCCATCTCCCTGCTTAACGCAGATTATAAAATCTTCGCCACTATTCTTTCTACTACTCGGCTCTCTCACAAAATGACCACTTTAATACATCCAGATCAATGTGGATTTATTCCCGGCAGATCAACTGCTGATAATGCCAGGACTCTTTGTCATGTACTAACTAATATGGCCTCCCACGATCGTCCATTGGTTGGCCTTTCCCTAGATGCCGAAAAAGCCTTTGACCGGCTAGAATGGCCATTCCTATTTGCGACCCTCCGTTGGTTTGGTTTCGGCGATAATTTTCTCCGTTGCCTTCAAGTGCTATACTCTCAACCAACTGCTAGTGTCTGTGCCAACACATTGAAGTCCCAGCCATTTTTACTGCAAAGAGGCACCCGTCAGGGGTGCCCACTTTCCCCCTTACTTTTTGATCTTGCGTTAGAACCCCTAATCCTGTTAATCCGTCAGTCTCCACATATCCACGGCGCTCCCTTTCCCCGTCGGGATATAAAAGTCTCAGCGTATGCAGATGATCTTATGCTTTTTGTTTCCTTAGACTCCGTATCTGTTGTTCTGGATCTAATTGACCGCTATTCTCAACTTTCAGGTTACAAAATTAATTGGACCAAATCAGTCGCCTTTCCCCTAAACCACCAGGTTCACCAAGCAGACTTGCAAACCTTTCCTTTTGTATGGCAGCCCCGTATGGTAAAATATTTAGGGGTACATTACTGTTATCCTCTCGAAGAAACCGTCGCTTTTAATGTCAAAAATTTAATCACCAAGGTCCGTGAGCTCACCCAACGTTGGTCTCCACTTACTCTTACGTGGTGGGGCCGTATGGATACCATAAAGATGATGATTGTTCCCAAGGTTAATTATGTCTTAGAAATGTTACCGTGCCTTCTCCCTCGACACACCTACAAAGATATCGAGGGCCTGTTGATCAGATTTTTGTGGCAGAACAAACCGCCTAGAATAGCGAAACATAAACTTCAGTCAGATAAGGAACATGGTGGGATAAGATTTCCTGATTTTTTCAACTATCACCTCTCTTTTCTTCTCAAACAGGGTGCCCGTTGGTTGGACGCTTCTTTCCCGTCCAGACCAATATGGTTAGATATAGAAGAAGACCTCTGTAAGCCCATTCCACTTAGCTATCTCCCTGGAATGACTTTCCCACTGGATGCCCACTATCCACCAATGCTCCTGGATACACTTCGCTCCTTCAATGTTCTCATCAGCTCCCTAGATTCCCTAGCTTGCCCACTAGATAGGCTTCCAATTTGGCATAATGCTCGATTCCAAATTCAACATAAGCCGGTGGCCTGGAGTCCCTGGTATTCCAGAGGCATCTGGACTCCCAATCAACTGTTTCACAATGCTCGCTGGAAGTCCATTAATGAGCTCCATTGTGAGTTTGGCCTTCCTTCTAAATACTATTTTCAACTGCTTCAGTTGCAGCACTGTCTCAAGAGTGCTGGGGTTTTTCCCCCACTAACTCCTCATGACCAAGGGATAACTGAGGTGGTCTCCTTTATTGGGGCTCAGTCCGGTGTTGCTTCCACCTTTTATAAAACTCTTTGTGCTCCTCAGAATGCTGTCCCCCCTTCTGCACAGCAGACTTGGGAGCGAGAATTGGGTGTAACTCTAACCCCTGAACATTGGAACCTCTTCTGGAGCAAAGTGGTTCGTGTTTCCCGCTCGGCTTCCTTAACCCAGACGCTTTTCTTCTTTGCCCATCGCTGTTTCTATACCCCTGATAGACTGGCCAAATGGACTTCCACTCTGAGTAATCAATGTTGGACTTGCCATGCAGCTACAGGCACCCTCACTCATGTCATGTACGAATGCCCCGCACTACAACAACACTACTGGAGCCGGGTCTGGGGTCGTATTCAATCTATCTTACACTTTACTGAACCACTCTCCTGGAAAATAGTGGGACTCCGTTCTGCAGCGGGCATCCCCTCTCTCCCGAAGTCTGCTTACTTCCTCCTTGACTTTCTAATGGGTATTGCCATATCGTTAATCATGAAATATTGGAAAAATAGCTCTTCACTGAGTCCTCTAGAATGGTGGAATTGTGTCTGTCTATATAGTAAGTTTGAACAAATTCCTCGTAGGGCTACCCCTTCCCTTCAGGCCCGCTACCAGGTGTCTAAATGGAAATTACTCACAGATTTCGTGCAGTCGGCCAAATGCTCGCACTTGACTGTCTAGTTATATCTCTCTCTCGATCCATAGTATATCATGACTGTTATGTTTATGTTCTAACATAATTGCTATGGACCCCATGCCTGGGTTAATATCTTTTCTTTTCTTTTTTTTTTATTATCTAGAGAAGAAGCATAGGGGGTAGGGTGGATGGGGTTATTTTCCGGTTTATTCCATTTTATTTTGATGCAATCATCCTTGTTTTATTACTGTGTGTATTGTTATTGTTATAAAATGAAAATAAAAGTTTAAAAAAAAAAAAAAAAAAAGAAGGGCTCGGGAAAGAAGTCCTTTTCCCCGAGGGAAGGGTGCTGCCTACAAATCCTACCCTCAATATGAGGCCTCTCCAGCTCCCCAACAGGGCCAGAAGGCCAAGGCCAAGGGGCAGGGGCATGGGCCCTGTAGGCAGAAGACCTCCAAGGCTCCAGCTCCTGCACAGCAGGGAGCGGGGTTTTGACTCCCACAGCATAGCCTCTACTGCACCGCTGGCTCCACTCAGCACAGGAGGTCGGCTGACCCTGTATGCCTACAGGTGGCCAGCCATCAAAGGGGATACCTGGGTACTGAGCATAGTCCTAAAGGGCTACATGCTCCACTTCCACCAGCTTACCCCCTCCTACTATCCAGGGGAGCCTCCAAGACTCCCTCTGCACAAGAACCACCTCCTTCAGGAGTTGGCAAGTCTTCTAAAGGAATAGGCGGTGGAACCGGTGCCTCACCATCTGAAAGGGCAAGGCCTCTACTCCAGGTACTTCCTGGTACCAAAAAGTACAGGAGGCCTCCAGCCTATCCTAAACTTGCAAAACCTAAATTTTCTGGAGAGGGAAAAGTTCAAGATGCTTACCCTTGGGATACTGCTGCCCTACCTCCAGCAGGGAGACCATTTTCAGTACAGGGTACTTCCTTTTGGCCTAACCTCTGCCCCCAGGGTTTTCACCAAATGCCTGGCGGTGGTGGCAGCTTATCTTAAGAATCGGGGAATTTTTGTCTTCCCATACCTAGACGACTGGCTCATCAGGGGCCAGTCTCTCCAGGAGGCCCGACAAGCCACTCTTCACACTGTCTCTCTTCTTCAGCATCTGGGCTTTGTCATAAACTACGGAAAGTCCACTTTGCTCCCCTCTCAGAACCTAGACTTCATAGGGGCAAGATTAGACACCCTTCAGGCAAGAGCTTACTTGCCCAAAGACAGGGCCCACAGACTGATGGACTTGGCCAACCAGTTCCAAAACAATGCTCATGTTTCAGCAAGGCACTACCTGCGGCTCCTGGGCCACATGGCATCCACTGTACATGTGACTCCGAATGCCCATCTGCACATGTGTGCTGCTTAATGGTACCTCAGAGATCAGTGGATGCAGGCCACAGGCGACCTCCGAGAGAGTAAAGGTGTCCAAACCACTTTTAGACTTCTTACACTGGTGGTTATATCTCCCAAACCTTCTCAGGGGGTTAACTTTTCAGGCTCCAGCACACACAAGGGTGCTGACGACTGATGCTTCCTTAAAGGGCTGGGGGGCACATTGCTAGGGCACATGCACTCAAGGCCTGTGGTCTCCTCAAAAGGCCACACAGCAAATCAATCTTTTGGAGCTGCAAGCAATCTGCTTAGCTCTGCAAACATTTTCTCATGCCATCTCACCAGTCTGTCCTAATTCAGACGGACAATCAGGTTGCAATGTTCTATGTGAACAAACAAGGGGGTACAGGGTCCAGGCTCCTATGTCAGGAGGCACTGGCCCTTTGCAGTCAAGCAAGGCATGTTTCTCAAAGCAGTTTATCTACCTGGTCAGGAAAACTTCCTAGCAGACGAGCTAAGCAGGATTCTCCAGCCTCACGAATGGCAGTTGAATCCATTGGTAGTCCAGCAGATCTTTCTCCGCTGGGGACTTCCATCCATCAATCTCTTTGCAAGTCCACAAAACCGTCAGCTGCCTAGGTTTTGCTCCAGACAGCTGCATCCCCTGAGAATGGCAGCAGATGCTTTCCTGATCTTAGTCTACGGGCCTCCTGTATACATTTCCTCCCACGCCCCTGGTGGCCCGAACTCTGTTCAAAATCCTCCAGGACAAAGCCTTGGTGATTCTGGTAGCCTCCCAGATGGCTGAGGCAGCCATGGTTTCCACTTCTTCTGCAGTTGGCGGTGGAAGCTCCGTTCCCTCTGGGGCTGCAACACAATCTCCTGTCTCAAGAGCAGGGTTCCCTTCTGCACCCCAGTCTCAGGTCCCTCAATTTGATGGCCTGGCTGATGAAAGGGTAGTTCTAGCTCCCTTACTCCTACCTAAGGAGGTTGAAGAGGTGGTATTGGCCTCTAGGAGACAGTCCACCAGAAAATCCTATGCCCTCAAGTGGCATAGATTTACGGTATGGTGTGCTCAGCGCAATGAAGAGCCTTTCTCTTGCCTTGTGCCAGTAGTACTGCAGTATCTACTTCATCTTTCAGACCTAGGCCTTAAGTCTAACTCTGTACGGGTCCACCTCAGTGCTTTGTCAGCGCATCACTCACCGGTGGAAGGACACTCTGTCGGTTCACCCTTTGATGTCCCGATTTCTCAGAGGTCTGCTTCTCAAGCCTCTGGTTCGTCCACCGGCGATTGAGTGGAATTTGAACGTGGTCTTGCAGCAACTTACTCGTCCACCGTTTGAGCCGATGGCTACTTGCCATTTGCGCTTCCTCTCTTGGGAAGCGCTCTTACTTCGGCCAGATGTGTGAGTGAGCTACAAGCTCTGGTTTCTGATTGGCCGTACAGACGGATCTATAGGAACAGGGTGGTCCTACGGACCCATCCCAAGTTCCTTCCTAAAGTGGTCGTCTCTTTACAGCTCAATCAGGAGGTAGTTCTTCTGACTTTCTTTCCCAGGCCGCATGCCAGCTGGGCTGAAAGTCTTGCATACCATGGACTGTAAGAGGGTGTTGTCTTTTTACATACAACGTATGCCTGAGCATTGAAGGGCTACTCAGCTCTTTGTATCCTTTGACCCTAATAAACTAGGGTTACCTGTCTCCAAGCGTACGTTGTCCACTTGGGTAGCAGATTGTATCACCTGGGCCTATAAGGCAGCCGACCTCCCCTTGCAGGGTCGAGTCACAGCCCACCGTGTCATGGCGAAAGCCGCGTCAGTAGCTCATCTCTGCTCTTTTCCTTTGGCAGACATCTGCTGGGCTGCAACTTGGTCTTCAAGCCAGACTTTTGTAGCCCATTACTGCCTGGAGAGAGAGTCCGTAATCTCTTTGAGGTTTAGGCAACTCTTACCCTCCGGCCCTTGTGTTGGGCTACCGTATGGGGGCGTTCTCAGAGGATATTCTTATCACGAATGCTGAGGCTTTTGAGAGGGAGCCATTTTTTCAGCTTTGTTTTCCCGGTAGCCTAGAGCTGGGGAGTCCCATATGTGAGGACTGACTTCCTGCTTGGTCCTGGAGAAAGAGTAGTTACTCACCTGTAACAGGTGTTCTCCAGGAGCAGCAGGAATCAGTCCTCACAACCTTCCCTCCTCCCCCTGGAATTGCAGTCATATACTTTATTTTGATTTTTGCTGTCTTTTAGCTATGTCATTAGACTGAGCAAGATGGCACCCTTGGGCGGGAAGGGGACCGCATAGGCGCGCTGCATTCCCAAAGACTTTCTTTGAAAGCTGGGGAAATGCTCCGCACGGGGGCTCCGTCGGTGCCGGTGTCACCCATATGTGAGGACTGATTCCTGCTGCTCCTGGAGAACACCTGTTACAGGTGAGTAACTACTCTTTTCGGTCATTTAGTCAGCTGCTATTCAATTGGAAACAGCGGACAGTTGGGCAGTTGCAATTCTGATTTTGGGCTCAAGATCTGTAAGTTGCTCCTTCTCCCCCTCTATCGCTGACACGAAGATGAGTAGACACGGTCTTTGCTAGTGCGGTGTTTTTTTCCTGTCTTCCTCTGGTCCGTTGACATCTGTGCTGCCAGATCCTTTCTTCCTTGCTGTTCTCTGCCCTGTGCAGTGTGGCTGTTGTGGTTCTTTGTGCTGCTCTATTTTTAGTTTTTTTCTGTTCTCCGGTGCCCTGTGTCCTTTATTTTTGGCTTGTCGCAGCAATTTTTGTTTTGCGGTTTTGCTGATAGTCTCTCACTGTGTTTTGCTTCCTGCAGATTCTACTTGGAGCAGTGGCCATCTTGGGAGAGTGGTTAAGTTTCTTCTGCTTTTCCCTGCTTTGCCACGCCATTTTAGGTAGCGCAGTTTCCTTTTCTGACATTATGCCCTCTTCAAAGAGGTGCCTGGGCCGTGCACACAAGCAGAAGGGTTTCGTTGGAGATCTGTGAACCCTCCTGTTTGGCTGATAAAGGAGGACTGCCTTTGGACGAGGTAGCAGCTTTCTTGGATCCGTGCGTTCTGATTCCTCCCCTGCAGTCAGTTTGCCTGCCCAGTCGGAGTCCACCATATCACCTCTATCCCGCCTTTCCTCTAAGGTTTACATATTAAGATACTTAAGTCTATCCTCATATGCTTTATAATGAAGACCACCCTCTATACTGACTCCATCCTGTTTATATCCTTTAGAAGGTGTGATCTCCAGAATTGCACACTATATTCCAAATGAAGTCGCACCAAAGACTTATACAGAGGCACTATCACCTCTCTTGTTTCTGCTACCATTCCTCTCCGTATGCACCTAAGCATCCTTCTAACTTTTGCTGTCGCCTTTTCTACCTGTTTAGCTACTTTAAGATCATCAGACACAATCACGCCTAGGTCCCGCTCTTCTTTAGTGGACAAAAGTACTTCACCCCCTATACTATTTTGCTCCCTTGGATTGCTGCAGCCCAAATGCATGACCTTACATTTTTTAACATTAAATCCCAGCTGCCAAATTCTAGACCATTCTTCAATGCTAGAATCCCTCCTCATGTTATCTACACCTTCCTGGGTGTCTACTGTATTGCAGATTTTGCTATCATCCGCAGAGGGGCAGACCTTACCCGACAGCCCTTCCGCTATATCACTAACAAAGATATTAAAGAATCAGACCAAGGACAGATCCCTGGGGCACCCCGCTGGTAGCTTCCTTTTCCTCAGAGTGAGCACCATTTACGTGTACTCTGTGTCGCCTCCCACTCAACCAATTTCTAACCCAATCAGTAACTTTAGGGTCCATCCCTATGGTGCTCAGTTTGTTTATAAGTTGCCTGTGAGGAACAGTGTCAAAGGCTTTACTGAAATCTAAATACACCACATCTAGGGCTCTCCCTCGGTCCAACTTCCTGGTCACCCAGTTAAAGAAATCCATCAGATTTGTCTGACAAGACCTGCCTCTGGTGAATCCATGCTGCCTCGGATCCTGTAAGCCTCTGGACTCCAGAAACCTCACTATTTTCTCTTTCAGCAATGTTTCCAATAATTTACTCACCACCTTAATGATCTTCGTTATAAAGCATAAGCGGACAGACGTAAGGACCTTAATTTGTGTACTTTAGAGGAAAGATGGGACAGAGGTGATAATGTTCAAATACCTCCATGGCATAAATGTACAGGGGGAGAGCCTCTTTTGATTGAAAGCAAGCTCTGTTACGAGGGGACATAGGATGAGGGTGAAAGAGAATATACCCAGGAGTAATATGCAGAAATATTTCTTTACGGAAAGCGTGGTAGATGCATGGAATAGTCTCCCTGTGGAGGTGGTAGAGGTGAGGACAGTAACTAAATTCAAAAAAGCATGGGACAAACGCAGAAGCTCTCTAAACGGAAAAAGGGGACTCTTGTTGTGGGTGATATGGAAAGGCAGACTCGATAGGCCATGTGGTCTTTTTCTCCTGCATAGTTCTATGTTTTGCCATGCTCAGACAAACACTATCAGTTTTGAGCCTTAGCCTTTGGACTCACTATGGCTCCTCAGACGTTCTCCAAAGTCATGGTGGTCATCATAGCAACCTTGCATCGGCAGGGAGTCTGGGTCCATCCGTACCTTGACTGCTGGCTGATCAGGACTAAATCCTACGAGGAGGCGCTATCAGCTATTTCTCAGGTAGTCTCCTTTCTGCAGTGCTTCAGCTGGATGGTCAATTGAGCCAAGAGCTGTCTCTACCCATCTCAGTCACTTGACTTCCTCGGGGCTCGCTTCGATACATGGGTGGACCAGGTATTTCTGACTCTCAAAACAGATATACGAAGTTTTACAAACAGCTCTAGCTCTTCCTCTGTGCAATAGCCCCCAGAGCGTGGGATTACCTCCAGATTCTCAGCTCTATGGCATCTATGATAGACGTCATCCCCTGGGCTTGGGCCCACATGCACCCATTTCAAAGGTCACTCCTATCTCACTGGTCCCCATACTCTCAGGATTATGAAGCATGGCTGATCCTTCCTCGCAATGTGCGCTGCTCACTCTGCTGGTGGCTTTCCTGGGTTCATCTCTAAAAGAGCATGCCATTAGCGATTCCCCACTGGATACTTGTCACTACGGATAACCAGCTTGTCTGGCTGGGGAGCACATTGCCTTTTGGCAGACGGTGCAGGGGACGTGGTCAAAGCAGGAAGCCGACTAGACCATCAACTGCCTTGAAGTGCAGGAGGTTTTCATGGCCCTGACGTCATTTGTTTCTGCTTTGGGACAAGGCTGTCTGCAAACTGACTGTTCAACCATGGTGGCTTATCTCAACAAGCAAGGGGGAACCAAGTGCCCGAGTGTTGCTGTGGAAATGAGTCTCCTGTTCCCATGGGCGGAGTGCTATCGTTTAGCCTTCTCGGTGCAGCACATAGCCAGAGTGGAGACTGTGCAAGTGGACTTCCTCAGTCATCATGCCCTCGACTCTGGTGAGTGGGAACTAGCCCCTTGGGCATTCGCTCTCATCCTTCATCACTGGGGTTGCCTGAGCTGGGTCTTATGGCTGCCTTGCACTGTTCCCTCTAAGCTGTGCGCGTGTGCACGCGCACACACCTCGCCGAGAGAGCGCACATACTTTACAACAGAGCACACAAAAATTACGGCTCTGATTCTGATAGAAAACAACACAGACGTCTTAAAATTTAAGTTATGATTGTAATTACTAGAAATTTCCTGCTTCATTTCGTAATTGTCTATTTTCATTTAATTTGATTAAAATCAGTGTGGTGTACATACTGTATTCTGACATGTAGTCAAATTTTAAAGTATATAACTCAGAGTGTCGTTATGTGGCGCACAAAAATTTTACCTACCTTCAAAAGCTGCACACAGCTGATATTTTATGCGCACACAGCCTACAAAAAATTAGAGGGAACATAGCTGCCTTGGTCAACACCAAGCTTCCACACTTCTTCAGTCACTGCAGGTATCCAAAGGCAGTGGGGCTTCAGTGCTCTAGTCCAATCCTGGCCCCTATCATAGCTCCTTTATGTATGTCCTCAATAGGTCCTCATCAGCCGGATTCTTTGTCAGATACCAGGCCTGTTGGGGATGGGTGATCCTTGTCATGCCAGATTGGCCACACTGACCTTGTGTGGATGCTGGTGAAGGATCCTCTACCGCTGGGTGCAGCCAGGGGGCTCTTGCAGCAGGGGCCAGTCATCATGGATGATCCCACTCCCTACTTGTTTACAACTTGGTTCTTGAAAGGTGCTGCCTAGAAAGCAAGGGTTACTCAGCACCTGTGGCGTCTATCTTACTGAGCACAAGACACCTCTCCACTTCTTTAGCATACGCCCAGGTATGACCCCTCTTCGAGGGTTGGTGCTCTCTGATTGCTTGCCCCTAGTTTGCACAGGTGCCGCAGATTTTCTTTTTTCTGCAGGATGGCTATGAGAAGGGTCTTGCCTTAAATTCTCTGAAGGTTCAGGTGGCAGCCTTGACCTGTTTCAGGGGGCCTATTAGAAGGTGGTCTCTTGCCTCCCATATGGCTGTTGCCCGTTTTCTGCATGGGGGCCATACTGTCCAGCCCCCGATTCACCCAATGGTGCCTTGCTGGTAGCTCTCCCTTGTCCTTTATATGCTCACACGTGCTCTGTTTGAGTCCTTGTGCAGGTCTACACTCAAACTTGACACTCAAGACTGTTGCAGTCAGGTCAATGTGCCATTTGAACTCCAAACTCTTTCCTGTCTGGATCAGTTTCTGTCTTTTATCACAGAAGGAGTGTCCCTATGTCCCGTTCCCTCCTTGCCTAAGGTGCTGTTTGAGTTTCACTAGAATCAAACGGTCTCACTTCCAGCATTTTTCTCAGACCGTTCCAAAGGTCTGGGTAAAGAATTCCACTTGCTTAATGTCAGTAGGGCATTACATTGTTACCTTAAGGTGCCGAACACCGTCTGAGTCTCCGATCGTCTTTTTGTTCTCAACCTGGATCCCCACAAGGGGGCGGCCTCCTCTAAGGTGACCATTGCCCGATGGATTCGGCAAGCCATTGAATCTGCTTATCTTCAACAGAAAAAACAGTTTCTGTGGGGCTCAGGGCCCACTTTACGTGGGCTCAAGCGACAACTTGGGCGGAGTGGGCTTGGATAGCCCCGCTTGACGTTTGCAGGGCAGCCACCTAGTCCTCCCTGTCCACCTTTGCTTGTCATTGCCACCTAGATATTGCAGCTTGTTTTGGGGCCATCATGTTGGCAGCGGCTGTCTTCCCGCCCAGAGGGGGGGGAGTAGCTTGGGTACTTCCCACAAATCTGGACTGGTCTAGCAGGATGGAATTGGAAGGTGAAATTTTGCTTACCATTAATTTCCTTTCCTGGAATCATGCTGGACCAGTCCAGAACCCACCCTTTTTTCAGAGGTGCCGTTACAGCCTTCATCTGTTTTCATACCAAGTCTTCAATGGGCCGTTGTGACCCTACGCATAATGCATATAGTTTTCATGTTATAGTTTACATGTTGCTTTATTGCATCTAGCTCCAATGCCTGCAGGCCTGTGCTTGTGTGAGGTTCCCTAATCTTTAGCAAAAGCATACTGAAGCTGGCCCCTAGGGGAGCAGGATTAACTATCTATTTAACATTTATATAGCACTTCAAACGTACAAAGCGCTGTACATACATGAAGAAGAGACAGTCCCTGCTCATCAGAGTTCACAATCTAGTCAAGATCACAAAAATAAAAATACAATCAAGTAAGACAAAGTATAAAATAACAAGAGCAATAACAAGGAAGAGAGAGAAGAATCAAGATCAGAAAGCAATAGAGAAGAGATGGGTTTTCAATCTGGACTTGAAGAGGTCCAGAGAGGGTGCTTTCTGCACAGACAGTGGTAGATTGTTCCAGGCAAAGGGTGCAGCCAGGTGAAAGGAGCGAAGTCTAGAATTAGCAGTACAAGTGGAGGGCATAGATAGACAAAGGATGTTCAAAGAGCGAAGAACGCGAGAGAGGGTGTAAGGAGAGATAAGAGGAGATAGGTAGTGGGGGGCTGAAGAGTGAATGCATTTATAGGTCAAGAGGAGGAGTTGGATACGGAAATGGATGGGAAGCCAATGAAGGGACTTGAGAAGAGGAGTGTTATGGGAAAAGCGATGCTGATGGAAAATTAGTCGAGCAGCAGAATGTTGAATAGATTGAAGGGGAGAAAGAGATGGTTCGCGGGAAGGCCAGCAAGAAGGATAATATTGCAGTAATCAAGACGGGAGGTGATTAAGGAGTGGACAATCATTTTAGTAGTGTCATCAGAAAGGAAGGGGCAAATTCTGTTGTTGATATAAAAGAAGAAACGGCAAGTCTTAGCTACGAGTTGGATATGAGTGGAGAAAGAGAGAGGAGTCAAAGATAACACCCAGGTTACGGGCCAAAGAGACAGGAAGGATTAAAAAGTTATCCACAGAGACTGAGAAAGGGTATAGAGGGGAGGCACTGGGGGGAAAGATAAGGAGTTCAGTCTTAGCCATATTTAATTTCAAGCGGCGGTGAGACATCCAAGTAGCAATGTCTGAAAGGCAAACAGTGATCTTGCCATGGATTGCTGGAGAGATATCAGGCGAAGAGAGGTAGATTTGAGTCATCAGCATAGAGATGGTAATGAAAGCCATGGGAAGAGATAAGAGCACCAAGAGATTGGGTATAGAGAGAGAAGAGGAGCAGTCCCAGGACAGAACCCTGGGGAACACCAACAGGGAGCGGGGTAGCAGAGGAGGAGGAGCCACCAGAACACACATTAAAAGAGCGATGGGAGAGAGAAGAGGAGAACCAAGACAGTACAGATCCTCTAAAGCCGAGTGAAGACAGGGTGGTAAGAAGGTTGTGCTCAACAGTGTCAAAAGCAGCAGAGAGATCAAGGATGAGGACAGAATAAGGACCTTTTGGATTTTGCTAGGAACAAGTCATTTGATACTTTAGTGAGATCTGTTTCAGTGGAGTGCAAGGGACGGAAGCCGGACTGTAAAGGATCAAGAAGGGCATGAGACGAAAGGAAATCACGACAGCAAAGGTGGACAGTATGCTCAAGTAGTTTAGAGAGGGAAGGAGAGAGATGGGTCGATAGTTAGGTAGGATTGAGTGAGGGTTTCTTGAGGAGGGGTGTGACTATGGCATGCTTGAAGTCAGGGAAGGTAGCAGTGGAGAGGGATAGGTTGAGGATATGAGAAATGGAAGGGACAATAGAGGATGAGATGAGGCATAAGAGACGGGTGGGGTTGGGGTCGGAGGAGCAGGTGGTGGGTTTGGAGGAAGAAAGGAGAGGAGTGTTTCATCATCAGAGACCACAGAGAAGGAGGAGAGGGTAGCAGACGTTAGTGGGGATAGATGGGAGAAAGGTGAGGTAGAAGGGGTAATGGGGAACTGGAGGGTAATCTTATGGATTTTGTCATGGAAAAAAATCAGCTAGTGTTTGGGCAGGAAGAGAGTGAGGAATCGGCGGTGGAGGCACATTGAGGAGAGAATTGAGAGTATTAGAGACGACGAGGATCAGAGGCGAGAGAGATGGGTGAAGTAGGCTTTTTTGGCAAGTGCTATGGCTAATTGGAATGAGAAAAGCATGAATTTAAAGTGAAGAAGGTCAGCACGGCAGTGGGATTTAAGCCAAAGATGCTCAGCAGAGCGGGTACAGGAACGCAAATATCGGGCAGTGGTTGTGAGCCAGGGCTGGGGAGAAGAACGCCTTACAGGGCGTGGGGTAAGGGGAGAAAAGGTATCCAGGGCAGAAGAGTGCAATATTATAGGATGTCACATCCTCATCAATGGATTTGGATAACAGTGGAGGAAAGGGGTGAAGAAATAGGAGGAGAGGGCTAAGGGAACAATAGCAAGAAGTTTCTGAATATATTAGTGGAGACAGGACGAGGCTGAGATGGGGGATGACGAATAAGAAAACTTAAGAGGTGGTGGTCGGATAAGGGAAAGACTGAGTTGCAGAAGTTGGAGGGAGAGCAATTAGAGAAGAAAATCAGGTCAAGGCAGTGACCAAGTTGGTGAGAGGGTGCGGTGGAGCAAAGTTGAAGATTGAATGAGGAGGTAATGGAGAGGAGCTTAAGAGCATGGGGATCAGAGGAATTGTCAACATGAATGTTAAAATCGCTGAGGATAAGAGTAGGGGAGGAGGGGACTAAAAAGAGAAGCCAGAAGTCAAAGTCAGAAAGAAAAGTGGAAACGGAGAAGTCAAGAGGCCAATAGATTACAGCAACCCAAAGGGGGAGAGGAGAGAATAGGTGGATGGAATGGGCCTCAAAAGAGAGAGAGGAGTGAGACTGAGGAAGGATGAGGGGTTGGAAGTGACAAAAGGGAGAAAGTAGAAGCCCAACACCTCCGCCACAGCCAGTGGGGCGAGGAGTGTGGGAGAACTGATAGCTGCCGTGTCAGAGAGCGGCAATAGATGCAGTGTCAGGGAGAAGCCAGGTCTCTGTTAAGGCAAGGAGGTGGAGGGTATGAGAGATAAACAGGTCGTGAGTAGAAGCAAGTTTGTTATAGACAGAGTGAAGGTTCCATAAGGCACATGAGAAGGGGAGCACAGAAGGTGAAAGGAGAGGAATGTGAATAAGGTTGGATAGGTTACGTGAAGGCCACTTTAAAACACGAGAGAAATGCCTAGGGAGTGCAGAAATGGGGTTGATATGAGTGCGGATGAACATACTACGTGGAGGGTAGGTGTGAGAGATAGACTTAGAGGAGCCAGGGCTAGGGAGGATATAGATACGGTTTGACAGGTTACGTGAAGACCTCATCATAAGGCGAGATGCAAGACAGAGGTATTCAAAAACAACCCCCAATTCAGTGATAATTCACAATACCAAAAAAATCACCAAAGGAACCCCCGTGTAAACTTTCAAAATAGTTATTTTTGTCGGATGTTACAGGAAAGGAACATAGAATGGTACTATGTCCACCACTCAGTTACATCCATTTTAATCAATATTTATAAAAAACAAACTCCGCTACTTAGCTGGATCATAGAAGACGAGATTCAAACTACTCGGGCACGACGTGCACGTTTCGGGTCAGTAGCCCTGTTTCTTTTTATTTATTTTTTTAAAATTATTTATTTATGAAAATTTTACAGCAGTATACAGCAAAATTATCAGTCAAAGAAACAAAATTGTACAAAACTATACATATCATTAAATAATAAACAATAAGAGCCTAGCCCACATCAATGGGGAGATATGTCCAACAGTAAAACTTAAAACAAACTAGGTTAAACAAGGCTAAGAGACTCGAGAGCCTATAGCCAACAACTAACCGGCCTAATGAGACCCTCCCTTCTCAGGAACACCAACTACCTTTGGCTGTTCCTTATCCAGGACCCACTTCTCCAAATCGGAAGGCAAAAGAAATATAAACTTGTCGTTATTCAAAGAAACACAACACTTACAGGGGTATTTTATAAAGAAAGTTGCCCTCAGCGCAAGTAATCTGGGCTTAAAAGAGAGAAAAACTTTCCTATACAACTGAGTAGGACGAGAAACATCATTATCTTAGCCCCACAGAACTGTATCTCCTTTTTCCGAAAGTAAACCTTAAGAACATTGACCTTGTCTTCCTCGGAAGAGAAGGTCACCAACAACGTAGCTCGAGTAGAGATAAGGTCCTGTGATTCTTCTAAGAAAGCCGTTAGGTTAAATTTCTCTGAATCCATTAGAGGGGCGTCCTCCATTTCCGCCGTGCCGAACAAAATATTAGAAGGCAAATAATAACATTTTGAAATTGCACAGGAATCGGCTTGCGGAAAAAGGAGGACCTCCCTCAAGTACTTTTGAAATAATATCAAAGGAGAGAGCAAAGAACAAATAGGAAAATTCAAAACCTGCAGATTTCTTGAACGATTTACATTCTCTAAATTCTCAAGCTTCTGGTGCAAAAGTAGGCTATCTTTCACATACGTAGTAGAAATCTCAGCGAAAGTGGTAATTTGAGGCTCCACTTTTGCTACCACAGAGCTCAAGGCCCCAACTTGAGATTCAAGAGATCTAAATTTTTGTACCACATCCCCAGTAAACTGACACAATGAGGGAATAGTCTCAGTAAGAGTTTTTTCCGTGCGCGTAACCACGTGCCATATATCCAAAAGGGAAATGTCGGATGCTGGAAGGTCAATGGGGCGAGCAGAAGGGGGTTGCCAAGACACCACCTTCAAGGACTCCTTACATTGAGAAGAACCACCAATTGAATGATCACCCGAAAGCTCTAAAAAGCCTGGAGGAAGTGGAGGGGTCCGCTCAAAAGAGCTTAAACTCACACCCTCTACGGAGGGATCAAGCGGCACAGTACCTGAACTGATGTTCCGTGGAGTAGACACCACATGTTTTTCAATGGCACCGACCTGCAAAGCCTCAGCCGCAGATTTCTTCTTGCGTTTCCCGCCCGGCATTACCAGCTGTTAATTGGCCTGGGCTCCAAATGTGCTCCTAAGGGGCTCGTAAGGGGCGGGACCATGCCCCTTTGGAACCGCCCCTTAGGAAACGCGCCGACGGCTGGGCGCCGGACAGAGTGCCTGATTATAGAGCCTGTAAGATGACGTCAGCTGGGCTTGCCCGCTCGATTCACCAGGCTTCCAACCGGCCCCTCTCTCCCACACAGGGCACCGGAACTGCAAGTAGACACTCCCACAGAAGGTGCAGTAACCAGGTCTTTTAACAGGGCCTGTAAGATGACGTCAGCTGGGCTGCCCGCTCGATTCACCAGGCTTCCAACTGGCCCTTCTCTCCCACACAGGGCACCGGAACTGCAAGTAGACACTCCCTCAGTAGCCCTGTTTCAAGTGCTGCCATACTTCAAATTAACCGCCATCAAACGCTGAAATCAGCTGCTTCCTCAAAAGGGTCAAAAACTTCAGAGAATGGTTATACTTCGCTGTCAATCACATCAAGCTACCAATGAAACTCCAGGGACGCCCCACTGACTAGGGGAGGCCCTGTGAGCATCAGATAACGTCAGTGAATACTGAGCCAATCAATTTCTTTAAGACCATCAGGATGCACTGTCCGTAATTGAAAAATCCAGCGCTGCTCACAGCTCTGTAATTTATTAATACGATCCCCACCTCGAGGGTCCAATGGTATATGATCAATGACTGACCACCGTAAATCTTGAAAAGTATGGCCAAAAGCAAGACAATGTTCAACCATTGGAGCTGTCTCAATCCGCTGTCTCAAACGGGAAGCATGTTCACTTAACCGGGTTTTTATCATCCGTGTTGTTCTACCCACATATGCCAAAGGACATGGACAATAAATCAGGTACACAACAAAAGAGGACGTACAGTCCGTTTCCCACCGTCTTTTAAAATGCTGATCAGTACCCGGATAAGTCCATTCAAGACCCGTTAAAGCTAAAGGGCAATAAATACAATTGCCACAAACACTGGCCGTTATGTGAAAAAGAAGGTAATGGGGATCTATCCACAAAAACTGCAGAATGGGCCACCATATCCCCCAAGTTGGCACCGTGCAGAAAAGCCACCATTAAAGGTTTTTGGAAACACGAATGTAATTCCAAAATCTGCCAGTGTTTTCTGAGAATGTTAACCCATTTACTTGATGTCATATAGGGTAAAATTCCCACCAGAGGTGATATCATCTGTTGAGTTGTACTATCATATTGTTTATCAATCAAAAGCCATTCATGATGGGTATACAACGCCCGACGGTAAGCTATTTTTATCACTTTGGCTGGGTAACTCCTATCCAAAAGACGCCTACTTAAATCGGTGGCATGTAATTTAAAGTCTGCCGTAGATGAACAGATGCGCTGCAGTCTCAGAAACTGGCCATATGGGAGGCCTCTCTTCAAAGGACCAGGGTGAAAACTTTGAAATTTAAGCAAACCATTTCATTGCGTTGACTTTCGATACAACGAAGTTCGAAACTGACCATCTTCAATAAACACGGTGACATCAAGAAAATCAATCTGATGATCGGCTATGTGTGCCGTAAAGGTCAAATTAGATTTAATATCATTAAGCCATGACAGAAACTCTTGTAACTCATCAGATGATCCAATCCATAAAAAGAAAATATCATCCAAAAAACGCTTCCAAAACGGAATATGTTGAAAATATGAAGAATGGTAAAGATGTCTCTCTTCAAAATCCGCCATGTATAGAGTTGCAATAGATGGAGCTGCAGATGCCCCCATTGCTATCCTGAAAATTTGTTGGTAAAACCGCCCTTGGGGCAAAATAATTTCGAGATAACACTAATGTAATCAATTCCATCAAAAATTGATGAGGAAGACGTGAAGGTGCCATTGTGAATTTGTTGTAACAATTCCAGAGCTTCAGTCTGGTTGATATTGGTATACAACGCAGTTACATCAAGCGTTACCATTTGAAAATCACATACAGGAACCTCTAATGCCGTCAGTTGTTACAAAAAATGCGCTGTCTCGTATATAGGATTTTACCAAAATAGATTCTTTTTGTAGAAAGACATCACAATACTGGGATAGGGGTTCCAAAACAGACCCTCTGCAAGAAACTATTGGTCTATTTGGCGGGGATGTAAGCTATTTATGTATTTTTGGAACTAAATATAGGATCGGAACTTTAGGATAAGCTGGTGTTAAAAACTGGTGTTCTTTCTTTGTAATCCGTCCATTCATAAGCACACCATCAACTAATAATTTAATTACCTTCTGAAGCTCTGAAGTGGGATTACCTGATATGTTAGAGTATCTGACAGGTGAGAGTCTAAAAGTTTCAAATATTCAGTCGTGGATTGAACCACAATAGCGCCACCTTTATCTGCCTTGCGAATGGTAAGCGTGGAATCATGTTGAAGCTGTCATAAAGTCTCCCAGCCCAATTTATCCAAATTAATCCATTTGGAACCCATTTGTTGCTCCAAAACAGCCAGATCACGCAAAACCAACTTCTGATAAGTAATGACCAAGGGGTCCATCACATCTGGGGGCATCCACGTAGATTTAGGACGTAAAACAGAACTATCAGGAACAGTGGGTTTATCCGAAAAATAATGTACAATACGTAGCTGTCTGAAAAACTTGTATAGATACACACTTCCTTATCGTCACTCCAGTCCAGTCCCTTTACTTCTGGGTTGCGCAACCCTTCCAGCAGCTTGGAGGCTGAGCCCAACCTTTTTGGGATGGAGCGGTATAAATACCACTGGTGCCACCCACAAATCCCAGTTTTCTCAGCCTCTAAGCAGCTGGAGGGTTCCGTAAGCCTAGGGCTTACTGGAGTCCTATCTTTGCTTAAATTTTCTAGTCTTCTTTATTAGCTGCTTTATTTTTGGTGGGAGTTTACTTACCTTTTTGTTTTTTTCTGCTACTGTGTCTTTAATTTCCCTGCCGGTTCTCTGGGGAAGCGGGCCTTCCACTCCTCTATCCTCCCCTCCCCCCACCCCCCCTGGGCTGGGCCGGGTATCGGAGGTGGTTCTTTGATTGATTGCCTGCAGCAGCGAGGAGGACTAGACAGATCTCCTCTCGCTGCCGATTCTGCCTGCACGTCTCAGCTCTCTCCGGAGACCTGCCCTGCCTCGCGCCGAAGCCCCCCTGGTGGCTGAGCGCTGGAGGCAACGCCGCGATTGTGCTCAATCCTCTGACCTCCCCCGGAGCAGAGGCACGCGGGGGCGAGCTCCGGAGCCGCGAGCACAGCACTATTAAAAGCGGCGGTGTTTTTTGCTGATCGGGACGCGGATTCCAGCCCCGATCCTCTTCGGCGGTGTTTTCAAAGCAGCACGGAGGGCAGATTCGCGATCCCCCATTTAGGACTCCACGTGGTCGCGGCCTACCACGTGTTGAGCCAACGGGCAGGGATCGCTGAGCCGGGTCTGATCAACAGTAGAAGAAGCCTCTAAACTGCAAGTACTCTGTTTGGGCTGGTTTTTGTAGCTCTCAATCAATTAGCCTTTTAATTTTGACTTTAATTTAATGTTTTATTTTAATTTATGTTAATTTCCTTTCTCCAGGACCAAGCAGGAAGTCAGTCCTCACATATGGGTGACGTCGGCGCCGACGGAGCCCTCGCGGAGCAATTTTCCCCAGCTTTCAAAGAAAGCCTTTGGGAATTGCAGCGCGCATGCGCGGTCCTCTTCCCGCCCAAGGGTGCCATCTTAGCCAGTCTTCTTTTTTCCGCGGAGCCCTACAGACGTACCCGTCGTGTCCCCGCTGAAAAAGTTGATTTTAGTGATTTATTTCTCTTTTCCGGACTCGCGACGCCGTTGCGAGTCCTTCTATTATTTTTCGGTTTTTCTGATTTTTGGTCAGTTTCGTTTTTCGGTTTTTCGCTGGCAGCCCGGTCCTTTGACCTTGCAGGGGCCCTTTTTCCCCCGATGGCTGCCAGTGGTTTCAAGCGGTGTGTTCAGTGTGACAGAAATATGTCACTCACTGACACACATGATAATTGCCTCCGCTGCCTCGGCCCGGATCACGAAGAACTGATCTGTGGGGCCTGCGGCAAAATGTCCTCCAAAGCGTTAAGGAGTCGGCGGCACCAGCGGGAACGAATCTTCGCTGACCCTGGCCGTACCCGGACCTCGTCGGAGGCCTTGGCGTCCAGAGGTTCCAGCTCTGACCATCGCCGAAGTTCCTCTGACAGGGGTTCTCCCTCCGGGGACCATCGACGGAAGGTAAAACCCGCGAGGGCGGCGTCGGTGGACGCTCCTGGCTCCGCGAGGGCCAGGTCGCATAGCCCCGATAGCCGTCCCGGGTCTTTGGAGAAGGAGCACCTCCCGAAGCGACCTCGTCTGGAGTCGGAGTTGCCTGCTCGGGTAAGTCCTGTAGTCCTCCTGGACTCGCCTCCGAGGGGTCCGACGTCGGGCCCGACGCCGTCGGGGCCCGAGTCGGGGGCTGCTGGGTCACCTGAGGTCGGACTCAGGTTGACGGCCTTGGAGAGCAGACTATCTGCCTTCATGGACCAGCAGCGGGCACTGATCGCTAGCCTCGCTGGCGCTGCTGCCCCGACCGCCGGGACGTCGACGTCTAAGTCGACCCCGGAGACCGAGCCGATCCTCGAGTCCATGCGAACTCGAGTCGATCCTCGGTCGAGGTCACCCTCGGCCTCCCATTCGGGACCGAGGTCGTCGACGCCGACTCCCTCGGTGTCGGGGCGGCCGACGCCTCCGCCTGCCCGAGCCGACCCCACCGATTCCTCCTCGGAGTCGGCCTGGGAGTCTGAAGAGGAAGAGTCACCTGATTCGTTTCGGACTCGGTGTGTCCCCTCGGACTCACCTGAGTCCGAACCTCGGAAGCAGTCCCCTCCGGAGGATGCCCGGTTCTCGGACTTCGTCAGGGAAATGGCCAAGGCTTTGGCCTTCCCTGCGGATCCCGAGGAGGAGCCTCGAGCCGAAGAGCTCGACGCCCTTCAGTATGACTCTCCCGACAGGGAACACTTTACTGTACCGGTTCCTCCCATGCTGGAACGACTACTCTTCCGCATGTGGGAGAGTCCGGCATCGTCGCCGGTATTAAGCAAGCGGGTCGATTCCATCTATCGAGTCCGCAAGAGTCCTGGCTTCCAAAAAGCACAGCTGCCGCACCATTCCATGGTAGTGGAATCGGCCATGCATAGGCTTAAGAGCCAGAAGATGCACTCCTCGGTGCCTCCTGGCAGGGAGGCCCGTAACCTGGATGGCCTTGGTAAGAAGTGTTTCCAGGGCTCTATGCTTGCTTGTCGGGTCCAGACCTACCAGCTCTACATGGGCATGTATCTCCGAGACCTGGCTAAAGAGATAGCCGGATTCTCCGCTGGGCTGTCCGAGGAACCTTTGCGGAGGTTCCTGGCCTTGACAACTGGTATTCGGGAATGTTCCAAATTCATGTCCCGAGCAGCCTATGATGGCTTTGAAGCATCGGCTCGAGTGGCCGCAGCCGGCATCGGTGCCCGCCGACAGGCTTGGCTTCAGTCGTCTGACCTTGAACCCTGGGTGCAGGACAAGTTGGTCGATGTCCCCTGCCGAGGTGAGAACCTCTTTGGCAAGCCCATGGCTGAAAAGGCTGCACAAATCGAGACGGAGACTCTCACCAGAACTAGGCTTTCTAGGAAGACCTCCGCCCCTTCCCAGAAAAAGAAGGGCTCGGGAAAGAAGTCCTTTTACCCGAGAAAGGCGGCTGCCTATAAACACTACCCTCAATATCAGGCCTCCGCAGCTCCCCAACAGGGCCAGCAGGCCAAGAGACGGGGTAACGGGTCCCGTAGGCAGCAAGCCCCCAAGCCTGCACCACCAGCCCCTGCTCAGCAGGGTGGGGGTTTTTGACTTCATCAGCATAGCCTCTCCCCCTCAGCTGGCTCCTCCCAGCACCGGAGGCCGGTTGGTTCACTTCGCCCACAGGTGGTCCAACATCACTTCAGATGCCTGGGTGCTTCAAGTCGTAAGAGAAGGCTATCTTCTCCACTTCCACCAGGTCCCTCCCTCCTATTTCCTGGGAGAACCTCCACGACTCCCTCTGCACAGGGACTTACTCCTTCAGGAGTTAGCAAGTCTTCTTCAGGAACAGGCTGTGGAACCGGTGCCCCACCACCTGAGAGGTCAAGGCTTTTATTCCAGGTATTTCCTAATACCAAAAAGGACAGGAGGCCTCAGACCCATCCTGGACTTGCGCAACCTCAACAAGTTCCTCGTGCGGGAAAAGTTCAAGATGCTTACCCTTGGAATCCTTCTGCCCTACCTCCAGCAGGGAGATTGGCTATGCTCCGTGGATCTAAAGGATGCCTACACGCACATCCTCATCCACCCAAGCCACCGCCAATACCTAAGGTTTGTGGTGGCAGGAAATAATTACCAGTAAAGAGTACTGCCCTTTGGCCTATTCTCCGCACCGCGAGTCTTCACAAAATGTCTCGCGGTGGTGGCGGCTTATCTCCGGCTTCACGGCCTCTATGTCTTTCCGTACCTAGATGACTGGCTCATCAGAGCATCGTCCTCTCCGGAAGTCACCAATGCCACACACCGCACTGTGACTCTTCTGCAGTACTTGGGCTTTGTCATAAACTTCGCAAAGTCCACTTTGCTCCCCTCACAGGATATCGAGTTCATCGGCGCAAGACTGCACACTCCTCAGGCACGAGCTTTCCTGCCTCTCGACAGGGCTCAACGGCTCATGGACCTAGCCGGCCGTTTTCGCAGCCAGTCCCTGGTCTCAGCCAGGCGCTTCCTGAGACTACTCGGCCATATGGCTTCCACCGTCCACGTGACCCCCAATGCCCGCCTACATATGCGGCCTGCTCAATGGTGCCTTCGCAAGCAGTGGCAACAAGCCACGGGCGGCCTAGCCGACTTAGTGCGCGTCTCCGGGCCGCTGGCCTCTTCTCTACAGTGGTGGCTTCATCGGCCGAACCTGGTGCTCGGAATGCCTTTTCAGTCACTTCAGCCGGCTCAAGTGCTGACGACCGATGCTTCTCTCCTGGGTTGGGGAGCGCATTGCCAAGGGGCATGTACTCAAGGTCTCTGGACCACGTGGGAGTCTGCTCAGCAGATCAACTTCCTGGAGCTCAGAGCAATCTGTCTGGCTCTCAAGGCTTTCTCCCACCTGACTTCTCACCAGTCCGTCCTTGTCCAGACGGACAATCAAGTTGCCATGTTCTACGTGAACAAACAGGGGGGCACGGGCTCCTTCCCTCTCTGTCGAGAAGCTCAGAAGCTCTGCTCTTGGGCCGTCAGTCACGGCATTCTTCTCAAGGCAGTTTATCTCCCAGGCCAAGAAAATTGCCTGGCGGACAAACTCAGCAGGATCCTCCAGCCGCACGAGTGGCGCCTGGATGCCTTGGTAGTTCAGAAACTTTTTCTGAAGTGGGGACTCCCCACGATGGATCTCTTTGCCAGTCCTCTCAACCGGCAACTTCCTCGCTTCTGCTCTCGTCAGCCACATCCCCTTCGAGTAGCGGCAGATGCTTTTCTACTCTCATGGTCGGAGAGCCTTCTGTATGCCTTTCCTCCCATACCGCTAGTCTCTCGAACTCTTTTCAAGGTTCTCAGAGACAAAGCTTCCATGATCCTGGTGGCTCCTCGCTGGCCCAGACAGCCGTGGTTTCCACTCCTGCTGCAATTAGCGGTAGAGGATCCGTTCCCTCTGGAGTTTCAACCAGATCTCCTAACACAGGATCAGGGGTCCCTGCTACACCCCAACCTCAGATCTCTACATCTGATGGCCTGGCTGCTGAAAGGGTAGTCCTTGCTCCCCTTCTACTGCCGGCAGAGGTGGAAGAGGTCGTCCTAGCTTCTCGGCGACCTTCTACCCGCAAATGCTACGCCCTTAAATGGCGTCGCTTTTCCGCTTGGTGTGCCCAGCAGTCTCAGGATCCCTTCTCCTGCTCGGTGTCGGTGATCTTGCAGTACTTGCTCTACCTCTCTAATCTGGGACTTAAGTCCAACTCCGTCAAAGTTCACCTCAGTGCTCTTTCAGCACATCATGTGCCGGTGGACGGCAGACCTCTTTCCAGCGACCCTCTCGTAGCGAGGTTTCTCCGAGGTCTCCTTCTGCTTAAACCACCTCTGCGCCCGTCAGCACCGGACTGGGATCTGAATGTGGTTTTACAGCGGATCACCTGTCCGCCTTTTGAACCTATGGCTACCTGTTCTCTCCGTTTTCTTTCTTGGAAAACTTTATTCCTGATAGCCCTCACTTCCGCTAGACGCGTAAGTGAATTGCAGGCCCTCGTGTCTGATCCCCCTTACACTCGGTTCTACAAAAATAGGGTAGTCCTACGGACTCACCCTAAATTTCTTCCAAAAGTGGTCTCCCCTTTTCACATCAATCAGGAGGTGGTACTTCCGACCTTCTTTCCCAGGCCACACTCCAGCCGAACTGAAATGGTCCTGCATACCCTGGACTGTAGAAGGGCATTGAACTTCTACCTTGACCGTACGCGGGAGCACCGTAAAGCTGCTCAGCTTTTTGTGTCTTTTGACCCCAATAAATTGGGGCTACCGGTCTCCAAGCGTACTCTGTCCATCTGGGTTGCTGACTGCATCGCTTGGGCTTATGGGGCAGCCGGACTCTCGTTAGAAAGTCGAGTCACGGCTCATTGTGTTCGGGCGAAGGCTACGTCAGTGGCTTACCTCCGCTCTGTTCCGCTGGCAGACATCTGCCGGGCCGCTACTTGGTCTTCGAGCCAGACTTTTGCGGTCCATTACTGTCTCGAGAGGGAGTCCCGCAGGGACAGTGCTTTCGGACAGGCAGTCCTCCGAAATCTCTTCGAGGTTTGAGCAACTCCTACCCTCCATCCCGGATGGGGGCTACCGGTGGGTAATAATTCAGTGAAGATTCCTTCCTTCTGTGCCGCTGAGCTAGAGGGAGCTCATTTTTGTGCTTAGGGTCTCCGGTAGCCTTAAGCTTGGGAGTCCCATATGTGAGGACTGACTTCCTGCTTGGTCCTGGAGAAAGCGTAGTTACTCACCTGTAACAGGTGTTCTCCAGGAGCAGCAGGAATCAGTCCTCACAACCCTCCCTCCTCCCCTTGGAGTTGCAATCATCTGCTTAAGTTTTTTTGCAAATTTTTATGCTGTCTTTTAGCTATGTCATCAGACTGGCTAAGATGGCACCCTTGGGCGGGAAGGAGACCGCGCATGCACGCTGCAATTCCCAAAGGCTTTCTTTGAAAGCTGGGGAAAATTGCTCCGCGAGGGCTCCGTCGGCGCCGACGTCACCCATATGTGAGGACTGATTCCTGCTGCTCCTGGAGAACACCTGTTACAGGTGAGTAACTACGCTTTCCAGTTCACAGGGGGCTTCTGTCTATAGCTTGTTGAGGGGAGAGCACTTTGAAAGCCTATTGCCTTCCCTTTCCCCCACAGCGGTATTGTACAGTTTTTTCTTATACAGTTATTGCTTAGACCTGAGCGGTGAAGCATTTCTTCAGTAATACTCCTGGCGGACATGACTGACAAGTCAAGGTGCCCATCCTGTGGCACTCATAGGGGTACTTCCTCAGAGGCAGGGGTCTGCAGGGGTTGTGCTGCAGTGGCTACCTCCGTGGAACAAGAAATTAGCTTGTCCATGGCCCAGGCTTCTCAGGGGGCCGGTGACCCTCTGGAGGGGGAGGTAGGGTCCCAGTTCCCCCCTCCTACACGCTCCGATTTATACGCCCCCCTCTGCCCCCCCTTTCCCCGCAGGGGAGGGGGGGCCGGGGATCTCTTCTCCCCTGATTTCATCCTCTTGCTACACCAAGCCTATTGCATGCGCAAGCAGGGGTTGGGGGCAGGGGAAGTGGGCCCGCCGGCGGAAGGCAGGTTAGCCAAACCAATGTGGGCAAGCGGTCAGGATTCAGGGATACCGCTGAAGCGCTCCAGGCTGATGAGTGAGGAACCCCTCACATCCCTTTCTCAGGGCACGCCCGCAGAGGAGTGCTCTGAAAAGGATTTAGAGGAGGAAGAGGAGGAGCTTGAAGAGGGGGAGATCCCTGAGGAGGACCATGCTCGCATCATTAGAGTCTTTCGTTGAGAGGAGCTTCCTGCCTTAATAAATGAGTCCTTCAAAGCACTCAACGTAGCCTCAGACACCCCAGCAGAGGAGGAGGCGTTAGAGGATCCCTTAATCCAGGCCATTAGGAGGTCCCAGAAAGTTTTCCCGGTCCACAGGGTGGTGCGTCAGATGATCCAGGAAGAATGGGATCAACCAGAGTCAAGTTTGAGGGGGGTCCGAGCCATGGCTCGCCTTTATTCTCTTCCAGAGTCGGACAAAGAGCTGCTGAAGTCCCCCAGGGTAGATGCGGCAGTATCAGTGGTGACAAAGAACTACCATCCCAGTCGAGGGCAGCACGGCCCTGAGGGACTCTCAAGATAGAAAACTGGACAAGCTCCTTAAGCAAGCCTTTGACGTGAGCGCTTTTATCCTACAGGCCTCCGTCTCGGGTGCTTGGGTGGCGCGGGCCTGTTTGAGGTGGTCGCAGCAACTTCAGGCAGCCGAAGGCTCCTCTGTTGCTCTAGCCAACTCAGCTAGGTTGGAATCCGGGGCGGCCTACTTGGCAGATAGTCAGTATGACCTCATCAGGAGCCTAGCCAAGAACATGGCCTCGGTGGTGGCAGCTAGACGCTATTTGTGGCTACGTAATTGGGCAGCAGATGCCTCCTCCAAGGCTCGCCTGAGTCGTCTTCCCTTTAAAGGGAAGTTGTTGTTTGGTGAGGACTTAGATAAGTTGGTAAAGGACCTTGGTGAATCCAAGGGTGGCAGACTTCCGGAGGACAGACAGAAGCAAGGGCACCCCCTAGCCCCGGTACATAACCAACCTAGGGATCCCCGGAGGTTTCGTCCAGCCAGGTCAAACCCCTTTCTCAGGGGTCGTTTCCCTTCAAGGGGGCAAGGCTTTAGAGGGTTTCGGGGAGCACGCAGAGGTTTTGCGGCCTCTTCCTCCTCCTCGGGACCTAGAAAACAACAATGAGATAACGGGGGTCCAGGAGGGCGGACTGCCAGTGGGCGGTCGTTTAAGGCAGTTTCTTCTGCCTGGTCCCGGGTCACGTCCGATCAATGGGTCCTGGAGGTGATCCGAGAGGGCTATTCTCTCGAATTTGCAAAGCAAATACTTCCAGCCTTTGTTCAGTCTCCCTGCGGTTCTCCGATAAAGAGGGCGGCAATAGAGGCAACGCTCTCTCGACTTATAGAGCTCGGGGCCGTAGTTCCAGTGCCTCCAGACCAGTGCGGTACTGGTTGGTACTCGATTTACTTCGTGGTACCAAAGAAGGAAGGGTCCTTTCGCCCGATCCTGGATCTAAAGCAAGTCAATCGCTGTCTCAGGGTGCCACACTTCCGGATGGAAACTCTACGATCGGTTATGGTGGCCGTAAGGGGCGGGAAGTTCCTAACGTCGTTGGACTTGACGGAGGCCTATTTGCATATTCCGGTCAGAAGGTCCCATCAACAGTTCTTGAGATTCGCAGTGCCACGAGGTCATTTTCAATTCCAGGCTCTGCCCTTCGGCCTAGCTACAGCTCCAAGGACGTTCACCAAGGTGATGGTGGTGGTAGCAGCTTCCCTGCGAAAGGAGGGAATTCTAGTTCACCCCTATCTGGACGATTGGCTGATCCGGGCAAAGTCAGAAGAGGAAAGTCGCTTGGCAACGGCCAGAGTGGTACAAGTCCTAGAGGAGTTGGGGTGGGTCATCAATTGCATAAAAAGCAGGTTGATTCCCTCCCAGGAGCTCGAGTATCTCGGAGCAAGGTTCGACACCAGCAGAGGCAGGATCTTCCTGTCCAGCATGAGGTCAAGGGACCTAAGAACCTTAGTCACGCAGTTTCTGGGCAGATGGAACCCCTCAGCGTGGCATTACCTTCAATTACTGGGAACCATGGCGGCAGCGATAGAGGTAGTCCCGTGGGCCAGGGCTCACATGCGACCTTTACAGCGGTCTCTGTTGCGTCGTTGGTCCCCTCAGCACCACCCCTTGTCCCTGCAGCTACCCTGTGCTCCTCGAACCAAGCAGGCCCTTCGCTGGTGGAGGTGCCCAAGGAATCTGGATCGCGGGATGCCCCTCGAGCCCCCTCGGTGGTTGCTGTTGACGACAGACGCCAGTCTAGCAGGCTGGGGAGCTCATTGCGAGGACCAGTTCGTCCAGGGGCGTTGGACGTCGTTGGAGTCTCTATGGCCCATCAACAGACTGGAATTGAGGGCCGTCGCCCTGGCGCTCAGGGCACTCGAGTCCTCGGTTCTAGGAAGAGCGATTCGCGTCCTCTCCGACAATGTCACCGCGGTGGCTTACATCAACCACCAGGGCGGCACCAGCAGTCCCGCCTTGGAGAAGGAGGCGGATGCCCTATTCCAGTGGGCAGAAGTTCGGTTGGAAGCGCTTTCAGCTCAGCACGTGGCCGGCACGGACAACCTTACGGCCGATTACCTCAGCAGGTGCAAGATAGACCACGGGGAGTGGGAACTGCATCAGGAGATCTTCAACCAGATAGTAGCCCTTTGGGGTCCCCCAGTCATGGACCTCATGGCGCGGTTCTCATCCGCCAAAGTAAGCCGATTCTTCAGCCGGCGGAAGGAAAGAATGTCCGAAGGCCTGGATGCCCTAGCCCAGAAGTGGCCTTCGGAGGGCCTCCTCTGTTTTCCCCCCTTGGGCTCTGATCGGAAAAGTCCTTCAGCGGGTGGAGGCTCACCGGGGTTTGGTGATTCTCATTGCCCCGGATTGGCCTCGCCGCCCCTGGTATGTGGATCTGGTGAGGCTGATCGCCGACCAGCCTTGGCGGCTTCCCGGCAGAAGGGACCTGCTGAGGCAAGGTCAGGTTCTGATGCCCCACGTGGATCGATTCTTGCTTACGGCCTGGCTATTGAAAGGGCACGGCTCCTGAAGCGGGGTTATTCGGGGGCAGTAATCGCGACGCTGTTGAGTGCTAGGAAGCGCTCGACTTGTCTCTCCTATGTAAGAGTCTGGCGCATCTTCGAGGTGTGGTGTGCGGAGCACCACAGGAATCCCCTTTCGGCTTCGGTCCCGGAGGTGCTGGAATTTTTACAAGTGGGCTTTGACAAGGGCCTAGCGCACAGTTCTTTGCGAGTCCAGCTGGCAGCCATCGCTTGCTATAGAGGTAAGGTCCGCAGAAAGTCTTTAGGGGCCCACGCGGATGTGTCCAGGTTCCTAAAAGCAGTTAGACGGCTACGTCCTCAACGGAGATTGGTCATACCCCCTTGGGACCTCAACCTGGTGCTAAATGCCCTAATCGCGGAACCCTTTGAGCCAGTAAAGAAGGCCTCCTTGAAGGATTTGACACTGAAGACGGTTTTTCTGGTCGCTATTTGCTTGGCCAGACGGGTCTCCGAATTGCAAGCCCTCTTGTCTCGGCCCCCCTTTTTGTCTTTCCTCAAGGATAAGGTGATCCTGCGTACGGTGCCCTCCTTCTTGCCTAAAGTTATCTCCCCCTTTCATGTGAACCAGTTGGTTACGCTCCCATCCTTTTCTGCAGAAGGGCAAGAAGGGAGGGATAGAAAGCTCCGTCTCCTAGACGTTCAGAGGGCCTTGAAGCGTTACCTCTCCCGCACGGCGCCTTTCCGGAAATCCGACCGCCTGTTCATTCAGTTCGGAGGCCCACACAAGGGAGAGGCGGTGGCCAAGGCTTCCATCTCCAGATGGATCAGGGAAGCTATTGCTTCCGCCTATATCCTCAAAGGGGAAGCAGGTCCCAGGGGGACTGCGCGCCCACTCAACTCGGGCACAGGCCACCTCTTGGGCAGAGTTCAGCCTAGTTCCCCCTCTGGACATTTGTAGGGCAGCGACTTGGTCCTCTCTGCACACGTTTACCAAGCACTACAGACTGGACGTGCAGAGTTCAGCTGACTCTCGGTTTGGGCATGCGGTTCTGCTGTCCGGAATGTCTGATCCCACCCGGGCTTGAACTGCTCTGGTACTTCCCAGAAGTAAAGGGACTGGACTGGAGTGACGATAAGGAAGAAGTAATTAGGTCTTACCTGCTAATTAGTGTTCCTGAAGGAACGACAGTCCAGTCCCTGATCCCTCCCGAGTTCCGGTTGCCATTCCGGCTGATTAAACAGGTGCGGTGCTGCGAACCGAGAGCGGGGTCAGATCTAAGGAGAGGGTGGCTGTGGAAGGAGGGCCCGGTCAGACTCAGGTAATCCACCGCCTTCCTTGGCTCTACCTTCTTTTCTATCTTCTTTTCTACCTTTTGAAAAAAAAAAATGTTTGACATTAAATATTTGGGGAGGTTTTGTTTGGGGTGTTATTTTTACTTAGGCTATTAATGGAAGTTTCGTCAAGTCTGCTTTTGCAGTAGATTACTGGTATTTGTGGGTGGCACCAGTAGTATTTATACCGCTCCATCCCAAAAAGGTTGGGCTCAGCCTCCAAGCTGCTGGAAGGGTTGCGCAACCCAGAAGTAAAGGGACTGGACTGTCGTTCCTTCAGGAACACTAATTAGCAGGTAAGACCTAATTACTTCGTATCTTAAAAGGATCATGATCCACTGTGGGTACGTAGGAAAGCCCAAGGTTTGAAAGACGTTCCTGAGCCAGAGTCAGAGGAGTGAACATAAGATTTACTACTATAGATTCATTTGTTGGCGGAACCATTGTCACGTTACCGGGGGTTCCCAACCCTCGACATAGTAGTTCTGACCTCTGCCCTGACCACGCCGAAAAACCTCAGAAGATCTAGTGGAATTAGATGTATCCACAACTCCTCCACTATCATCAGTATCATCGGAAGAACTTTCAAAAGTAACACGCTTTTGATTAGTGTTATCAGGTGGAGCATACCTCCAATAATACGATAATACAATATACTTTCTCAGTGTCATAATCAGACTTATCACGTAAAAGGTTTTTCTGTTTCAACAATTTTTAATAATCAAAAAATCCCTTGATTTGTCGATTCATATCTATCTTCACCTGGTAAATATCACCATCCAACGCTGTTTTTAAAGTAGTTTGAACTTCATCAATCCGTTTAGAGACAACCTCTTCATCCTGAGTGGTACGTTCCAAAATCAAAGCAATTAAATCAAAACTGCATTTATTAGAAATCTGGTTCCATTGTAATACAAAATCCTTATCAGAAACAAACATCTTCGGGGCTCGAGTCATCCGCAGCCCCCGTGGAATTATACGAGTCTTAAGATAACGAGTCATAGACGCCCCATGTAATTGTAATCTAATCAGTCGCTTACGAAGGGCCTTAAGATCTGACATGGACGGACCCTCTCCAGTGGGACTACTCGCATCAATGGTATCAAACAAAGTAGGTCTTTTCCACAGAGAATCAAGATGTTCCTCCATAAAAGCGAAAGTATTAGTAGCCATTTTTCTCAAGGGAACTAAATAGAGAGGTAGCAATAGAGAGATAGCAATGTAGTGTAAGTTAATACAAGCAACAAATAATTACAAACCAGGCCAAGTAGTGACCTACAGGCTATGCAGCACATAAGAGATCAGGCAAAGGGACGGCGAGGGATGTGGCTAAGGCCCGTTAGCGCTGGTGTCTTGAAGGCAGCAGGAACAGCTGATTGGTTGCTAGGCAGCTATCGGGGAGAGGATTCCCTGCCCGCTCCCAGCTTGAAGCAGCTCAGGTGAAGCAACGATAGCTCAGGCAGTTCAAACACCCGTTAGCGCTCGTGTCTTTGAAGGCAGCAGGAACAGCTGATTGGTGGCTAGGCAGCTATCGGGGAGGGGATTCCCTGCCTGCTCCCGGCTCGAAGCAGCTCAGGTGCAGCAATGATAGCAATCTGTCACAAAGCTTCTGGAATTTTCTCTGTCCCCATCTGCTGGCAGGGGGAGTTAACCCACTAGTCTGGACTGGTCTAGCAGGATTCTAGGAAAGGAAAGGAAATTAATGGCAAGTGAAATTTCACTATTTCTCCTTCAATGTGGTTTTTCCAAGGAAGAACTGTTCATTTTTTTTCTTTTGGCCCTGCACCTTAGTTGATAGTATTTTTGTAATAATAATTTTAGCTACACAATATCATTTTTGATTTATTTCAGTGATGTCAATAAATGGCCTTTTTCATCTTAATTATCATACTTCTAACCTTAGGTGTTAAATTTAACCTGGTTACGGTTTCCCTTGCCTGGAACCCAGCATATTCATCTTTTTCCATGTGGACTAGGAGTTCAATCTTGAATCCTCCCCACTTCTGGGTCTTTCTCCTCCCTTTTTTTCTCCTCTTCAGTTGTTTTGTTGACCTGTCCTGTATTCATCTCACTCTCCTGCAGTTGCAGATCTCTAAACTCCATCTCCCCCTCAACTACTCTTTTTCTTTTTCTATGTATTTTTCTTCTGGTACTCTCACCTAGGTCTCCTCCTCCTCCTCCCTCTACTTTTTTTCCACAGAAGCCCTTAATTGCTTCAAGATGCTGTCATTAACATACTACTATACTTTAATCTGTGAAATTAAAAATCTTTAATTTGCATCTGTTGCTTTTTGAAATTTTTCTTCCTTCTAGTTTTTGGTAGATTCTTTGTATACTCTTTTGATCTAAATATAGTGTTTGTAGCATTAAAGTAGCAGTACATTCTCTTCTTGATCTGCAGAAGTCCACTTAACTGTAGTTAATCCTCTTAACTTTTCTCCAGTGTGGCATATACTGTGCATGATCCTAAAAGGTATCCCCAAAGCAATGTGTTACAGAATTGTAAATATATAGTGTAAAGAAACTTAAAACAGGTTTAATTACTAATAAGAAAACTAAGGGTGTCTTTTACTGAAGGGTGCTAGCTGGCAGCACATGTTCTGGTGCATGTGGAGACGGGTGTTGCTAGCTAGTGCAGAGCCATTTATTTTATTTATTTATTTTATTTAGCTGCATTTATATTCCGCTTGTCACCGGGTCAAAGCGGTTGGGGGTTACATTTAACACGAGAGGATATGAGACACATACACTTAACCCTCCATTGCCCATGTTCCCTGTAAGTATAAGTGGCTTGCCCAAGACCACAAGGAGCACCTGTGGGACTAGAAATCTCAGTCCTTCCAGCCCAAGGTTGCTGTCCTCTTGTGGGATTTGAACCATCGACCTTCTGGCCCGTGGTACCTTGCCCCAACCACTAGGCCACTCCTCCCTCCGAGCCATAACTGTGTGGTATGATTTAAACCACTTTGAAGGAGTCAAGACTGACTCAAAGGCACACATTGCATTTACATTTTTGACCTGGTGAAAAGCGGGATATAAATACAGTTAAATAAATAAATTCCTGCACTAATGGTACAAACCACATTAGGGTTATGAATGGGTGGGTTAGGGGCAGAGAGTGGGCATGGTGAGCTCAGCATAGTTGGCACTAGGTTCACACCTAGTGCTAACTGCTTTCTGCACAATTAATGTGGGTTCATCTAACACTTTAATAGGTGGAGTTAAGTGCACCCGTGCTAATGTGC
Organism: Ichthyophis bannanicus; assembly: GCA_033557465.1. Classification (NCBI taxonomy): domain Eukaryota; kingdom Metazoa; phylum Chordata; class Amphibia; order Gymnophiona; family Ichthyophiidae; genus Ichthyophis; species Ichthyophis bannanicus. Next base: position 579,601,412 of record CM066034.1, on the reverse strand, counting down.
ACATTTGGGGAAGTGCTTTCTGTCAACTGCCAGGGGAATGCCTTCCACAGCCCCGACAGTTGACGTAGTGGTGTTGCAGTGGAGTGGAGGAGTAGCCTAGTGGTTGGGTCAAGGTACTTCAGGCCGGAAGGTCGGTGGTTCAAATCCCACTAGAGGACAGCAACCTTGGGCCGGAAGGACTGGGGTTTCTAGTCCCACAGGTGCTCCTTGTGGTCTTGGGCAAGCCACTTAACCCTCCATAGCCCATGTTCCATGTAAAATAGTTCTCTGTGTGCTGTGCTTTCCTGTCTAATCAATGTGTTTATACCTCAAATGTCCTGTCATGATTTGACAATTTCCAATCTGTAATAAAAAAAACCGCTGCTGATCGCTGGAAGTAGCGGTATACAAATGTATACTAAATAAATAAATAAATAAATCTAACGTACCATAGTTTTGGCGTGTTAGGTGCAACACCCTAGAGCAGAGCTCAACAAGTTCCAGGTTGCTATGGAGACCAGAAATTTGTACCTGGCACCTGGGATTTATTTTCCCCGCTTACCTGTTTAAAAAAAAAAAGTGATCCCAGGGCAAAAGATAACTGCTATTGTGGTAAAGACCCCTTCTGCCTGCCCATGGGAGTTCTGATCTCTGTGGGCAAAAGAAAAAGGGAAGGCTGCAGTCGCAGCTGGGAAGGCAGCAGACTGCCCTCAGGGATCCTATATCCCACAGGTAGAAGACGATCGGGGGCTGCTTAAAAAAAAAAAGGTAGATGTGGTGGGAGGGGTGAGGAGTGAAGCAGGAAAAACTTAAAGGGCTATTCATTATCGTCTCTCTAGTCAGTAGTGTGTGTTATCAGCCTCCACCAGCAGCTGGAAACTCAGCATGTCAGCTTACTGAAGTCATAGTACAAGAGCTCTTTCCATAGGCTCCAGAGATCAGTGTCTCAGTTCCCAGCAGCTGGGCAGAGCTTCCCTGTGGCAGAACTCCACTGGAAGGTTGTTTTCTGGGGCCATTTAAAAAAAAAATACAGAAAACAAAAAAATCCAAACAGGAACACAAAAGGACAGAGAGGTTTCTTGAAGACTGAGGAAAATTCAAGAGCTGGTAGGCTGGGTAATAGCCATGCTGGAGCTATTTACTAGTGAAGGCTGGGAGCTGCAGGGTCTGCTTGTTAAGCACCAAGACCCTTGGGTGGGTCAGGTACAGCCCAGGGGTATTTAACCCCTGCCTCCCCCCTCCCCAAAGCCGGACTGTCCAGTACTCCTCTGGTGAAGCTTTGCTGGTTTTTCACATTTCCTCCCTTTATTTCAAGGGGCTGGTTGTTTTTGGTACTGTGCCTTTGCTTTTAAAGTGAATCGAAACTAAAAGCATAATGTTATCGGCAGTGCTTCAGTGAAAGCTGCGGTTTTGAACTATTTTGTAGTTTGTCTTCCATTTAAGAGCTTCGGGGGAGGCGAGTACTCGATTTCTTTTTCTCACATGTTACTGGCTCCCTCCTGTTCTGCTGTGGGGGGGGGGGAGCTGCAGTTTGATCTTGGAAGGGTTTTGCAGGCATTGTGTTAGGCATGAAAAGTTTGCAGCACTAGTTATAAATGTCGGGGATATGGATTCTGCGTCAGAGGTTTCAGCGCAGGATTTCTCTCACTCTGGGGTTCCCTCGATTTTGGCGGGAACAGCAGCCATTTTCCCTCCAGCGGGCATTTTACCTCAGGAAACAAACGGCACAAAAGCAAAAACATCAGATGGTGGTTGTGTTGTGTATCCATGTGCAGCTGAATGAGATTGGAAGGCTAATAAGGAAAGGGTGTTTTGGTTGGCTATGGCTGACAGCAAGCTCCCCTGGGTGCAAACCTGGTTGTACCAGGTCCCTCTCTCCCCCCCCTCACCCTTTTTCACCACCTAATTCACAGTTTTACATTTTGTTGGCAAGTCTTATGAATACGTCTTATATAAAGGCGACTTACAGCTAAAGGTAAGCTCTCTTTGCCTTGTACCCACTTAGGGGAAAAGTGGCCGGGCAGAGCATAAAAAGAAAATGCTAAAAGAAATTATTTCTGCCGGCGTTCCCTCGACTGGGGAGATGGCTGGTTTTAAGCATTTCTTCCTGTTGGAGTTGTGGTGTACAAAGTTTGTTGCCTTAGGAGTGTGCTTCGGCTCATTTTGCTTTGTCCTCATTCCTGCGTTTTTATTTCTTTGGCCCTTTTGGTTGTGTGTTATTTTCTGATTTGTTTTGGGATACTGTCAGTGCCAGTGGTTCACGAAGGCATTTATAGTAACATAGTATATGATGGCAGATAAAGACCAGTATGGTCCATCTAGTCTGCTCAGCAAGGCAGCAAGAGTAGGTGCACCAGCTGCTTCGTGCAGGTCACCTCTCCCCAAGCCTTTGTTTAGGGGTGTACCCACTGCTCGTGTAGGTCACCCCTATTTGTTCAGATATGAGATAGTTATGTTTATTTTGATTTTATCCTGTTGCTATAAAGGGATCCACTGTGTCTGTCCCATGCCATTTTGAATTCTGTCACTGTATTTGCCCCACCACTTCCATCGGAAGGGCATTTCAAGCATCCACCACCCTTTCAGTGAAGAAGTATTTCCTGACATTGCCTTTCATTTTATCCCCTTGCAGCTTCATGTTTTGCTCTAGTTATACAGCTTCCTCATCTTTGAAAGATGTTTGTTCATTAATACTCTTTAAGTATTTAAAGGTCTGAATCATACCTCCCTTGTCCCTCCTCGCCTCTAGAGTGTACATATTTAGGTCTTCAAGTCTCTTATAAGTCTTCTGACGCATTTTGGTCGCCTTCCTCTGAACTGCTTCCAGCCTTTTTATATCCTTTGTAAAATATGGTCTCCAAAAACTGAACACAATATTCCAAGGGAGGCCTCACCAGCGACTTGTACAGTGGCATTAGTGCCTCTTCCTTTCTGCTGGTAATTCCTCTCTGTATGCAACCCAGCATCCTTCTGGCTTTTGCCACTGCCTTATCACACTGTTTCGCCATCTTGAGATCCTCATAAGCAATCACTCTGAGGTCCTTCTCCTGGTCCATGCACACCAAACTCTCGACCCCTATTGCATACAGTTCCCTTGGATTTCTGCATCCCAAGTGCATGGCACTGCACTTCTTCACATTAAATCTTAACTGCCAAGCATTAGACCATTCTTCCAGCTTTTGTAAATCTTTTCTTATGTTCTCCACTACCTCAAGGGAGTCCACTCTGTTGCAAATTTTTTTGTGATCTGTAAAAAGACACTTTTCCATTCAGTCCTTCAGTAATATCACTCACAAATATATTGAATTGTACTGGTCCCAGGACCGAACCTGGGGCACACTGATAATCACCTTCCTTTCATCCGAGAGAGTTCAGTTTACTGTTGCCTGTCAACCAATTTCTGATAGTTCACCACCTGTTGAGTTTATTGATAAGCCTCCTATGAGGAACAGTTTCAAAGACTTTGCTGAAATCTAGGTAGATCACATCCATCACATGGCCTTGATCTAGTTCTCTGGTCACCCAGTCAGAGAACTCAGATTTGTTTGGCAAGATCGTCCTTTGGTAAAACCATGTTGCCTTGGATCATGCAACCAGTTGGCTTCAAGGAAGTCCACTATTCGCTCTTTCATGAGCGCCTCCATTACTTTTCCTGCCTGCCACCGAGGTAAGGCTTACCGGCCTGTAGTTGGTCACTTCTTCCCAGCTACCACTTTTGTGAAGAGGTACCACATCAGACCTCTAGTCCTGTGGAACCTCTCCTATCTCCAAGAATCTATTAAAAGCAGCCTTTAACAGCCCTGCAAGAACCTCTCTGAGCTCTTTCAGTATCCTGGGATGTATCCCATGGGGGTCCCATAGCCTTGTCCGCTTTTAGTTTTGCAAGCTGTTCTAATACATCTTTTGTGAATGGTGTGATATCTACTCCATTCCCATTTGTATATTTGTCAATCACAGGTGGTCCTTCTCCAGGAGTTTCTTTAGTAAAAACAGAACAGGAAGTACTTGTTTAGCATTTTCACTTTTTCAGGGAATCACTCCACGAATCCATTCCCAGCACTTTTGAGTCCTGCAATTCTACCTCTGATTTTCCTCCTCTCCCAAATATACCTAAAAACGTTTTGTCGCCACACTTCACATCTTTAGCCATCTTTTCTTCTGCCTTTGATTTTGCTATCCTTATTCCTCTTTGTCTTTTTCAGTTTGATCTTGTAGTCTTTTATCTCCAGGAACAAGCAGGAATGAGACTTCACATATGGAATGAGTCTTCACATATGGGTATCGTCGGTACCGACGTAGCCTGCGCGGGAACGCTCCCCAGCTTCCCAAAAAAGGAAAGCTTTTGGGAGCATCCCACAGCGCCTGCGCGCTGCCTTCCCGCCTTTCACTGCCTCTCTCCAGTTCTTCTTTTCCGCGGAGCCAGCAGGTCGTGTTTCCTTTCACCGCTGAAGAATTTCTTATTTCTTATGTTTTATTTCTTGTTTTTCTTTAGTCGCGTGTCTGCCTTCTCGATGACCGGTACCACCGGTCTTTTTTCTCTTCTTTAAAAAAAACAAAAAACTTTCTTTCTTCTTCAGTGCATTTTCTTCTGTGGCCTTAGGCCTACAGTCTTTTTCCTCATGGAAAAGCCCGCCTCCAGGTTCAAAAAGTGCACGAAGTGCAGTGGCACTATGTCTGTCACAGACACCCATGACTGGTGTCTAAAATGTTTAGGTCCTGATCATTCCATCGCAGATTGTGAGTCCTGCTCCATGATGTCTAAAAGAGGGTTACAGAATCAGGCAGCCAAGCTCAGTACCCTGTTTCCCTTCGATGCAGCTTCTGTAGCATCGACGTCTTCCAGGGCTTCCTCTTCATCCCATGGATCTCAGGTAACAAAACTTAAGTCCGGTCGATCCTCAAAAGGTACATCTCCCTCTAAGTATCGAGATGTACCTGCACTTACTATTGAGGAATCCACACCGGCAAAATTACCCCGGCGGGAGGCTCCGGCTTCCAAAGCATTACCTATGGGGTCACAGGTTGACATCGACGGCACGGCCTCGACTGATCACCTGTTACAATGTTCTGGGGTACCGGCGGTTCCCGGTACCGATATCCAGACATTGGTGGCGTCTATGGATCAGAATATCCTGACCATGCAGCGTGCCATCACGGCCTTTATACAAGCTGCGACGCCCACGATACAACAACAAACACCGTTGTCGATGCCGATTCCGATACCGGATCCAGCTCCGGTTCCGATACCAGTACCGCTTGCATCGGCATCAGCATCGACAGCAGCGATACGGTATCCAGTGATGCCTGTTAGTACCGATCCGGTACAAATGACTCCCGATGTCGATACCCCTCGGTACTCGTATCGGGCTCTATGAGAGCATCCAGACAGTCGATACTTCGATTCCTCTGAAGAATCTGATTCATCTCAGGTTTCCATCGAAGCATCGGAGATTCATCCTCAGGAACCCTCTTTTCCAAAAAGGAGAATGTCTCCTCCTGAGGACTTGTCTTTTCAGGACTTCATCAGAGAGGTAGCCAGAGGCCTGTCCATTACAGTAGCCTCTGAAGCTGAGCCCAGAGCCAAAAAATTGGATATTCTTCAATATCCTAAGGCTCCTAAAGAGGCAGCCATTTTACCAATACATGAGATTCTTTATGACCACATGTTGGATATATGGGAAACTCCTCTTACCATCTTTTTCTCGTAGGTTGGACACCATGTATCGTGTTCCTCCTTGTCCTGGATTTCATAAGACTCAGCTTCCTCACCACTTTATTGTGGTAGAGTCTGCTATGAAAAAAATCAAGAGTTCAAAAAGACACTCCTCTGCTCCTCCTGGAAGAGAATGCAGAACCTTAGATGCTTTTGGCAGGAAAATCTTCCAGGCCAGTATGCTTATAGCCAGAATCAACTCCTATAGTCTCTATATGGGGATGTTTCTGAAAGAGGTTACAGATCATCTACACACCTTATCTCCTTTCATATCAGAAGTTAAGAGAAGAATATATTACCTGGTTTAAACATGCACAGGATGTATCCAAGTTTTCCAACCGTGCAGCCTTTGACTCCTTTGAGGGTGCCAGAAGAGCTTTGGCTATTGCCATAGGTGCATGCAGAGTAGCTTGGTTACAAGCCTCTGATTTGGAATCCTGGGTACAGGATGGTCTGGGCAATCTTCCCTGTACAGGAGAAAACCTGTTTGGTAAAGATTGGCAAGCAAAGGCCACCCAAATGGATGCTGAAAATTCTGCTTTAGATAGACTGTCAAAGTCTACTACTGCTCCTTTCAAGAAGAGGTTATTCAAGAAAAGAACTTTCCCAAAAAAAGGGAAATTTTCTTCTGGTTATGGTCAAACCTCTTCTCAAGGTTGTTTTGCTACAAAGAGACAGCAACAACCAAAACAGGCCAAGCCTCAGGCTGCAAGGACTGCTTCGGCCCAACAGCCTCAGCCTTCTCAGGGCCTTTGACTTTCCACTAGAGAACTTAGCATTTCTGGCTCTAGAACATCCAGAGCCTCTCACCATACCAGGAAGGTTAGCTCACTTTGCTCCCAGATGGGAACAAATCACATCAGAGCAATGGACCCTCTCCATCATAAGAGAGGGATACAAGCTACATTTCATAAACCTTCCTCCTCACACCATGGTGAAACATTTCAACTCTCCAACATCTCTTTTCGACCTTCTAGGTCAAGAGATTGCTACCCTTCTTGCCCAAGGGGCAATAGAAGAAGTACCCCTTCTGCAACAGGGCTCAGGGTTCTACTCCCCCTATTTTCTCATCCCAAAGAAAACAGGGGGCTACAGACCCATCTTAGATCTCAGGGAGTTGAACAAGTTTCTATACAAGGAGAAATTCAAGATGATTTCTCTTGGTACTCTCCTTCCATACCTCCAGAGTCAGGACTGGCTTTGTTCTCTAGACCTCAAGGATGCGTACACCCATGTTCTCATCCATCCAACTCACAGAAGATTCCTTCGGTTTCTTTACCAAGGAAAGCACTACCAATACAAAGTGCTTCCTTTCGGTCTGGCCTCTGCCCCAAGAGTGTTCACAAAATGCATGGCAGTAGATGCTGCATTCCTGCGCACTCTAGGGATATTCGTATTCCCATATCTGGACGACTGGCTCATCAGAGCTCCATCTCAGTCAGAGGCCCAGACTTCCCTTGCCTGCACAATGCGTGTTCTTCAGTATCTGGGACTAGTAATCAATTTTCCAAAATCCCATCTCACCCCTACTCAGTCTGTAGAGTTCATACCACAACTGCAAGGGCCTATCTTCCCCAGGCCCGTTGCCTACGCTTAGTGCAGTTAGCCTCCCAGATTCAGTTAAAATCCCATTTAACTGCTCGAGAAATGTTGCAACTCCTAGGACACATGGCCTCCACGGTACATGTGGTTCCTTATGCTCGCCTTCACATGAGGGCAGCTCAGTGGACTCTATCCACCCAATGGACCCAGGCATCAGGTTGCCTGTCAGACAAAATAGCAACCTCCAGTCGCCTGTTTTGGTCCCTCCACTGGTGGAAGTCCACTCAGAATCTGTTGCTGGGGTCCCCCTTTCAACAGGTGCTACTCCATGCCACCCTTACAACAGATGCCTCTCAAAAGGGTTGGGGAGCTCATTTACAGGATCTGTCAACCCAGGGCATCTGGTCTCCACAGGATACCTCTCTCCACATCAACCTCTTAGAGCTCAGAGCAATCTTTCTGGCTCTGAGTCTTCCACTCCCTGCTCAGCTACAAGACAGTCCTCATCCACATGGACAACCAAGTAGCCATGTTCTACGTGAACAAGCAGGGAGGGACTGGCTCTCTGTCGCTTTGCAACGAAGCTCTGAGATTGTGGGCCTTCGCCAGAGAGCTTCAAATCCATCTCATGGCAGTGTATCTTCCAGGGGTTCAAAACTCTTGGGCAGACAGACTCAGTCGAGTTCTGCTTCCACACGAATGGTCCCTCCATGGGGACCAGATAGCCAGGAGTTTTTTGGATTTGGGGTACCCCAGACATAGACCTGTTTGCAAGTCCATGGAATGCCAAACGTCCCCGGTTCTGTTCCAGGATTCCATGTCAGGGAGTTCAGGCCAGGGATGCCTTCCTCTTCCACTGGGGGCAAGACTTCCTCTATGCCTTTCCACCTATTCCCCTCATCCCCAAGACTCTGTTCAAGCTTCAGAGAGACAAAGGGACTATGATCCTCATAGCACCCCTTTGGCCACGTCAAGTGTGGTACCCTCTACTTCTGCATCTCTCTCAAGCTCCCTCCCTAGACCTGGGGCCTGCTCCAGATCTCCTCTCCCAGGAGGAGGGAACGTTGTGGCACCCGAATCCTCAGTCTCTTCATCTCAGGGCCTGGTTGCTGAAGGCCTAGACCTTCAAGATTTACAACTTTCTCAGCAAGTAAAAGATATCTTTCATGCTTCCAGAAAGCCTTTCACTAGACGTTCATATGCTTTTAAATGGAAGAGATTTTCCATTTGGTGTGCACAGAAGGGTCTCAACCCTCTTGCAATACCTTTGAATTCTTTACTAGACTATTTGCTGCATTTATCCCATGCAGGCCTTAAGACAAATTCAATCAGAGTCCATTTGAGTGCTATTGCAGCATCCCTTAAGCCTCTCAATGGACAACCTATTTCCTCTCATCCTCTTATAGTGAAATTCATGAGAGGCCTTCTTTTGACTAAACCTCCCATTAGACCACCTCCAGTGGCATGGGACCTGAATCTGGTTCTTGGCCAGCTTATGAAGCCACCCTTTGAACCTTTAGCCACTACCTCCTTGAAATTCCTTTCCTGGAAGGTTATTTTTCTCATTGCTCTCACCTTAGCTCGCCGTATCAGTGAGTTGCAAGCTCTAGTGGCTAATCCTCCTTATACAAGGTTCCACCATGACAAAGTAGTTCTCAGAACTAATCCACACTTCATGCCTAAAGTGGTCTCCCCCTTTCACCTGAACCAGGAGGTATATTTACCTGTTTTTTTTCCAGGACTTCATGCATCAAGTACAGAGAGGAGTCTTCATACCCTGGATTGTAAAAGAGCACTTGCTTTCTTTTTACAAAGGACAGAACAACATAGAAAGTCCTCTCAACTTTTTGTTGCTTTTGATCCTTCCCATTTAGGACTTCCAGTCTCTTAAAGGACTCTGTCCAATTGGATTGCTCAGTGTATTTCCTTCGCCTACCAGAGTAAGAATCTTTCTCTGAAAGGCCATGTCACAGCTCACAATGTGAGGGCCATGGCAGCCTCTATGGCTCATCTAAACTCTGTGTCCATCGACCAAATCTGTCGAGCAGCCACCTGGGCCTCGGTTCATACATTCACAGCCCATTACTGCTTGGACAAGGATTCCTGCCAGGATGCCTTGTTTGGTCAGGCTGTTCTCAAACACCTGCTCCATACCTAATCAACTCCTGCCCTCCATCCCTGACTGGCTGCCTGGGATTCATGGGTGAAGAGGGAGTCCTTACAAGGACTCACAATCTGGGTGGTCTCCCAGGCATCTCTAGCTGGGGAGTCCCCATATGTGAAGACTCATTCCTGCTTGTTCCTGGAGATAGCACAGTTACTTACCTGTAACAGGTGATCTCTGGGAACAGCAGGAATTAGTCTTCACAACTCTCCCACCTCCCCTAGGAGTTGTATCTCTCTATCTTTCCTTTCCTTTCTCTCTCTCTTTGTCTCAGCTTTAAAACTCGAACTGGAGAGGCAGTTGGGAAAGGCGGGAAGGCAGCGCGCAGGCGCTGTGGGATGCTCCCAAAAGCTTTCCTTTTTTGGGAAGCTGGGGAGCGTTCCCGCGCAGGCTCCGTCGGTACCAACGATACCCATATGTGAAGACTCAATCTCCAGGAACAAGCAGGAATAAGTCCTCACATATGGGGACGTCGGTACCGACGGAGCCTGCGCGGGAATGCTCCCCAGCTTCCCAGAATGAAAGCTTTTGGGGCATCCCACAGCGCATGCGCGCTGCCTTCCCGCCTTTCCTACCAACTGACCTCAGTTCTTCTTTTCCACGGAGCCAGCAGGTCGTGTTCCTGTCACCGCTGAAGAAGTTCTTTATTTTAATCTATTTCTTTGGTCGCGTGTCTGCCTTCCCCGACGCCGGACCGGTACTACCGGTCTTTTCTTTTCTTCTAAAAAAAAAAAATACTTTTTCCTCACTTGGTGTATTTTTCTTCTTAGGCCTCCAGGCCCACAAGAAACTTTCCCTCATGGAAAAACCAGCCTCTGGCTTCAAAAAATGCACTAAGTGTAGCGGTACAATTTCTGTGACAGACACCCATGAATGGTGTCTTAAATGTTTGGGGCCTGAACACTCCGTCCCGGATTGCCAGTCCTGTTCTCTAATGTCTAAACGAGGGTTACAGAACCGAGCAGCCAAGCTCCATGTGCTGTTTCCCACGGATGCACCGGCGGTGGCATCGACATCTTCCAGGTCTTCCTCTCCTGATGGATCTCAGGTAACCAAACATACTTTTAGCAGGTCCTCAAAGGGCAAATCTCCCTCTAAGTATCGAGATGCCTCCGGGCTTGCCCTTGAGGATCCTGCCCCAGCCAAACAACCCTGGCGGGAAGCTCCGGCTTCCAAAGCTGCTCCTATGGGGTTACAGGTTGACATCGATGGCACGGCCTCGACCCATCACCTGTTAGACTGCTCTGGAGTACCGGCACAATCTCCCGGTACCGACATCCAGGCAGTCGTGGCGTCCATGGATCACACTGTGCAATCCATGCAGCAGGCCATACTGGCTTTCATCAAGGCTGCGACGCCGTCGGTACCGCAACAAGCCATGTTGTCGGTGCCGGTACCGGTACCAACCTCGATACTCGTACCGGCTGCATCGACATCGGCCAGGATGCCGATTCCGGCTCCCTGTCCTGGGCTCTTTCTAGGTACCGACCCGGTACCGGGAACACCCGATGTCGGTACCGATCGATACGCCTATCGATCTTTGGAATCGGGCAGACGATACTTCGATTCTTCTGATGATTGAGTCATCGGATGAGTCTCCTACAGTATCTGTCACCCTTGCTGAGGAGCCGCCTTCTCCAAAAAGGAGAATGTCTCCTCCAGAGGATTTGTCCTTTCAAGACTTCATAATAGAAGTAGCTAAAGAACTCTCTATTTCAGTAACCTCTGAAAAAGAACCTAGAGCAAAAAAATTAGATATTTTGGGATACTCCAAGGTTCCCAGAGAGGCAGTCACCTTGCCAATTCATGAAATTCTTCAAGAACATTTGATTGACTTGTGGGAGACTCCTCTCACCCTTTCTCCTCATTCTCGTAGATTGGACACTATGTACCGTGTCCCTCCCTCCTCCTGGATTTCAAAAAACTCAGCTTCCTCACCACTCCATTGTGGTGCAGTTAGCTATGAAGAGGATAAAGAGTACCAAAAGACACTCTTCTACTCCTCCAGGAAGTGAATGCAGGACCTTGGATGCTTTTGGTAGGAAGATCTTCCAAGCTAGCATGCTTATTGCCAGAATCAATTCATACAGCCTTTATATGGGTATGTTTCTGAAGGAGGTTGCAGAAAAGCTGCACAACGTTCTCCCTTTTATTCCAGAAGATAAAAGGGATGAATTCCTTCTTTGGCTTAAGCATACTCAAGACATTTCAAAGTTTTCCAACAGGGCAGCCTTTGATTATTTTGAAGGTGCCAGCAGAGCCTCATGCATTGCTATAGCTGCTCGTAGAATTGCTTGGCTCCAGGCTTCTGATCTAGAACCCTGGGTTCAAGATGGTTTAGGAAATCTGCCCTGTACAGGTGAAAACCTATTTGGTAAGGAGTGGCAAATTAAAGCCACTCAAATGGATGCAGAAAATGCTGCTCTGGATAGACTTTCTAAGTCTACCTCCACTCCGGCCAAGAAAAAATCTTTTAAAGTCTTTTTACAAGAAGCGCAGATTTCCTTCCACTTCTGGTCAACAGTCTTCTACAGGTCGCTTTGCTACTAAGCGTCAGCAACCTAAACAGGCCAGGCCTAAACCTGCAGGGGCTGCTGCAACCCAGCAGTCCCAAGCCCCTCAGGGGTTTTGACTTGATACTAGAGAACTTAACCTTTCTGGCTCTACAACAGCCAGAACCTCTCACCATTTCAGGAAGGTTAGCTCATTTTGCTCCCAGATGGGAGCAAATCACATCAGAGCAGTGGACCCTCTCCATCATCAGAGAGGGCTACAAACTTCATTTCTCAGACCTTCCTCCCTACACCATGGTGAGACATTTCAATTCTCCCACATCTCTCCTCGACCTTCTGGATCAGGAGGTAACCTCCCTTCTGGCCCAGAGGGCCATAGAAGAAGTTCCTCTTCTTCAACAGGGGTCAGGGTTTTACTCCCCCTACTTTCTCATTCCAAAGAAAACAGGGGGATACAGACCCATTCTAGATCTCCGAGAATTGAACAAATTTCTATACAAGGAGAAGTTCAAGATGCTCTCTTTAGGCACTCTCCTTCCATACCTACAGAGTCAGGATTGGCTTTGTTCTCTAGATCTCAAGGATGCGTACACTCATATACTCTTCCATCCATCCCACAGAAAATTCCTACGTTTTCTGTTCCAGGGAAAACATTACCAATACAGAGTCCTTCCTTTTGGTCTGGCCTCTGCTCCAAGAGTGTTCACCAAATGCATGGTAATAGTTGCTGCATTTATGCGCACTCTGGGTATCTTTGTCTTCCTATATCTGGACGATTGGCTCATCCGAGCTCCATCCCAGTCAGAAGCCCAAATTTCCCTGGACAGCACCAGGAGCATTCTGCAGTATCTGGGATTTGTGGTAAACCTCCCAAAGTCTCAGCTCACCCCTACTCAGTCCGTAGAATTCATAGGGGCCTGGTTGGACACCACTACTGCGAGAGCCTATTTTCCCCAGGCTCGTTGCCAATGTCTAGTGCAGTTAGCCTCCCTGATTCAGTCAAAGGACCACTTAACTGCCCGGGAGATGCTACAAAAACTAGGCCACATGGCTTCCACAGTACATGTGGTACCCTATGCTCGCCTACACATGAGAGCAGCTCAGTGGACTTTGTCCACCCAGTGGACTCAAGCTTCAGGAGCTCTCTCAGACCAAATAGCAAACTCCAAACGTCTCTTTTGGTCTCTCCAATGGTGGATGTCCACTCAAAATCTGTTGCTTTGGTCCCCCTTCCAACCTTTGTTGCCCCAAGCAATCCTCACAACAGATGTCTCCCAAACAGGTTGGGGAGCTCATCTACAGGACCTATCCACCCAAGGCACTTGGTCCCCACAGGAGACCCTCCCTTCATATCAACCTCTTGGAACTTCGAGCAGTGTACCTAGCTCTCAAGGTCTTTCATACCCTCCTCTGCTACCAGACAGTTCTCATTCAAACAGACAATCAGGTAGCCATGTTTTACATAAACAAGCAAGGAGGAACTGGCTCTCTGTCGCTTTGCAACGAAGCTCTAAAATTATGGGCCTTCGCCAGAGAGCATCAAATCCATCTCCTGGCAGTATACCTCCCAGGAATTCAAAACTCTTGGGCAGACAGACTCAGTCGAGTTCTGCTTCCGCAAGAATGGTCCCTGCACATGGATCAGGTACTCAGAATCTTCCAGGAATGGGGTACCCTTGGACATAGACCTATTTGCAAGTCCGTGGAATGCCAAACTTCCCCGGTTCTGTTCCAGAATTCCGTGTCAGGGAGTTCAGGCCAAGGATGCCTTCCTCCTTCATTGGGGTCAGGACTTCCTGTATGCCTTTCCACCCATTCCTTTGTTTCCCAAGACTCTGTTCAAACTTCAGAGGGATCAAGGATCTATGATCCTCATAGCTCCACGCTGGCCACGCCAAGTGTGGTACCCTCTACTTCTGCATCTCTCCCAAGCCCCCTCCCTGGACTTAGGAGCTGCTCCAGACCTTCTGTCTCAGGAGGAGGGGACTTTGTGGCATCCAAACCCCAAGTCCCTTCACCTCAGAGCTTGGTTACTGAAGGCCTAGACCTTTAAGACTTCAATCTTTCGCAGCAAGTGAAGGATATCCTTCATGCTTCCAGGAAACCTTCCACTAGGCGTTCCTATGCCTTTAAATGGAAAAGATTTTCCATTTGGTGTGCTCAAAAGGGTCTTGACCCTCTGGCACTTCCTCTGAATTCTCTATTAGAATATCTCCTGCATCTTTCCAATGCAGGCCTTAAGACGAATTCAGTAAGGGTCCATTTAAGTGCTATTGCAGCATCTCTTAAGCCTATCAATGGACAACCTGTTTCCTCTCATCCTCTTAATGCAAGATTTATGAGAGGCCTAACTTTAACTAAACCTCCCATTCGACCTCCTCCGGTGGCATGGGATTTAAATTTGGTTCTTGGTCAGCTTATGAAGCCACCTTTTGAACCCTTAGCCACTACCTCCTTGAAATTTCTTTCCTGGAAGGTTATTTTCCTTATTGCAATCACTTCTGCTCGCCGCATCAGTGAACTGCAGGCCTTAGTGGCTAATCCACCTTATACAAGGTTCCATCATGATAAGGTAGTCCTTAGGACAAATCCTCACTTTATGCCTAAAGTGGTCTCACCTTTTCATCTTAATCAAGAGGTAGATTTACCTGTCTTTTTTCCAGCTCCTCATTCATCAACTGCAGAGAGGAACCTTCATACTCTAGATTGTAAAAGAGCTCTAGCTTTTTACTTACACAGGACACAGCAACATAGAAAGTCTTCCCAGCTTTTTGTTGCTTTTGATCCTTCTCATTTAGGACTTCTGGTCTCCAAAAGAACACTGTCCAATTGGATTGCTCAGTGTATTTCTTTTGCTTACCAGAGTAAGAACCTTTCTCTGGAGGGCCATGTCACAGCTCATAATGTGAGGGCCATGGCCACCTCTATGGCTCATCTTCATTCTGTGTCCATCGATCAGATCTGTCGAGCGGCCACCTCTATGGCTCATCTTCATTCTGTGTCCATCGATCAGATCTGTCGAGCAGCCACCTGGGCCTCGGTTCATACCTTCACAGCCCATTACTGTTTGGACAAGGACTCCCGCCGGGATGCCTTGTTTGGTCAGGCTGTCCTCAGACACCTGTTCCATTCTTGAACAACTCCTGCCCTCCTTCCCTGAATGGATGCCTGAGATCCATAGGGAGACGAGGAACCCCTCAGGGTCTCATACCCTTGGGGATCTCCCAGGCATCTTAGCTAGGGAGTCCCCATATGTGAGGACTTAATCTCCAGGAACAAGCAGGAATAAGTCCTCACATATGGGTACGTCGGTACCGATGGAGCCCGTGCGGGAAAGCTCCCCAGCTTCTTAGAATAGAAGCTTTTGGGACCTCCCACTGCACATGCGCACTGCCTTCCCGCCTTCCTGAACAGCTCTCCTCAGTTTCTCTTTTTCCGCGGAGCCAGCAGGTCGTGTTCCTGTCACCGCTGAAGAAATTGTTATTTTATTTGTTTCTTTAGACCGCGTACCTGCCTTCCCCATACCGATACCGGTATCGCCGGTCTTTTCTTTCTTTCTTTAAAAAATTATAATTCTTTTTCTTATTTTTTAGCTTTTTGGTCACTTCAGAGAGGCCTCTCGGCCTACTCAATTTCTCCTCATGGAGAAGCCAGCCCCTGGATTTAAGAAGTGTACCAAATGTAATGCTGTTATTTCAGTCACAGACACCCATGACTGGTGTCTGAAATGTTTGGGGCCTGACCATTCCATACCGGACTGCCCATCTTGCTCCCACATGTCTAAACGTGGGCTGCAGAACCGGGCCAACAAATTCCATGTGCTGTTTGCTTCAGAGAATACAGCATCACAGTCATCCAGGTCTTCTTCTCCGGATGGATCTCAGGTAACCAAACCTTCTGTGGGCAAGTCCTCAAAGAGCAAATCTCCTTCAAAGCATCGAGAGGCTCTTAGCTTAGAACTTGAGGACCCTGCCCCAGCCAAACAACCCCGGCGGGAAGTCCAACTTCCAAAAACGCCAATTCAGGGGTCTCAGGTTGATATCGATGCTACGGCCTCGACAGATCACCTGTTAGCCTGCTCTGGGGTACCGGGTCACTCCGGTACCGACATCCAGGCAGCTATGGCGTCCATGGGCGATACTGTACAGTCCATGCAGCAGGCCGTCATGGCTTTCATTAAAGCTGCAACGCCATCGGTTCCGCTTTCAGCGGTTCCGGGCCCGATACCGGTATCGTCCGCCATGCCGGTATCGAGGCCGTCCACCTCTAAACGCAAGTCGGTACCGTATGGGCTTTCGCTCCATACCGGTTCCATACCCGATACGCCCGATATCGATACCGATCGGTACGCGTATCGTGCGTTAGAGGAAAGCACCGATTCCTCTGAGGATTTTCACTCCTCTGATGATTCTGCTGAGTTTTCACTCAACTTACCTGAGGAGCCCTCTTCTCCTAAAAGGAGAATGTCCCCTCCAGAGGATTTGTCCTTCCAGGACTTTGTTTTAGATATGGCTACAGCCCTTTCTATTACCACATCCTCTGAAAAGGAACCCAGATCCAAAAAACTGGATATTTTGGGATACTCAAAGGCCCCTAAGGAGGCAGTTACCCTGCCTATCCATGAAATCCTTCAAGAACAACTGATGGATTTCTGGGAAAATCCTTTGACTTTGTCTCCTTATTCCCGTAGGTTGGACACCATGTATAGGGTCCCTCCTTCTCCTGGTTTCCAAAAGACTCAATTGCCCCACCACTCTATTGTGGTGAAGTCTGCAATGAAGAAGATTAGGAGTACCAAAAGGCACTCTTCCACCCCTCCAGGACGGGAATGTAAGACTTTGGACTCTTTTGGTAGGAAAATTTTCCAGGCTAGTATGCTTATAGCCAGGATTAATTCCTACAGTCTCTATATGGGCATGTTCCTGGAGGAACTTGCCAAAAAGGTGCGGCATTTTGCCCCCTTTATCCCTGAGGATAAAAAGCAGGGATTCCTTTCCCTAGTGAAACAACTCTTAGAGGTTTCTAAGTTCTCTAATAGGGCAGCATATGATTCCTTTGAGGGAGCCAGTAGGGCTTCGGGCATTGCTATTGCAGCCCGACGTCTTGCTTGGCTCCAGGCCTCTGATCTGGAACCTTGGGTTCTAGATGGCTTACGGAATCTGCCCTGTACAGGTGAGAACTTATTTGGGGAAGAGTGGCAAATCAAAGCCACCCAGATGGATGCTGAAAATGCCACCTTGGAAAGACTTTCAAAGTCCACTTCAATTCCTACTAAGAAAAAGTCTTTTAAAAGGCCTTACTATAAGAAGGCCAGAGTTGCTTCAAATACTGGCCAGCAGTCTTCTCAACCTCGCTATACTGCTAAGCGTCAGCAATCCAAACAAGCACGAGCTAAGCCTGCAGCAGCTACTGTAGCTCAGCAGGCTCCAACCCCTCAGGGGTTTTGACTTGCTCCTAGGGAACTTGCCACTTCTGGTTCTAACACAACCAGAACCTCTCACCATACCCGGAAGGTTGGTTCACTTTGCTCCCAGATGGGAACAAATCACAACAGAACAATGGACCCTCTCTATCATTCGAGAGGGTTACAAACTTCATTTCTCCAGCCTTCCTCCCCATCATATGGTGAGACCATTCAATTCTCCCCCATCTCTCCTAACCCTGTTGGGTCAAGAGGTTTCCTCTCTTCTTGCCCAAGGGGCCATAGAAGAGGTTCCTCTTCCTCATCAAGGGTCCGGTTTCTACTCCCCTTATTTTCTCATTCCAAAGAAGACAGGGGGATTCAGACCAATCCTAGATCTGAGAGAATTGAACAAATTTCTCCAAGGAGAAATTCAAAATGCTGTCTCTCGGCATTCTCCTTCCTTACCTCCAGGGTCAGGACTGGCTTTGTTCTCTAGACCTACAGGATGCGTATACACATATACTCATCCATCCATCCCACAGAAAGTATCTTCGCTTTCTGTTTCAGGGAAAACATTTCCAATACAGAGTACTCCCCTTCGGTCTAGCCTCTGCTCCAAGAGTATTCACAAAATGCATGGCAGTCGTAGCCGCATTTCTAAGAGGCATGGGAATCTTTGTCTTCCCATATCTGGACGACTGGCTCATCCGAGCTCCAACTCAGTCACAGGCCCAGATTTCCTTGGACCACACAAGGAGCCTTTTGCAGTATCTGGGACTGGTAGTAAACCTTCCCAAGTCCCAACTCATCCCTACTCAATCTCTAGAATTCATAGGGGCCCAGTTGGACACCATCACTGCAAGGGCCTACCTTCCACATGTTCGAGGCCAGCGCCTCCTGAGTTTGGCCTCCCAAGCTCAGTCCAGCACTCACTTGACAGCCAGGGAAATGCTACGCCTACTGGGTCATATGGCCTCCACAGTGCATGTGGTGCCCTATGCTCGTCTTCATATGAGAGCAGCTCAATGGACCCTGGCCACTCAGTGGACTCAGGCGTCAGGAGCGCTCTCAGACCAAATACAAACCTCCGATCGTCTGTTTTGGTCCCTCCACTGGTGGACTTCCACCAAGAATCTGTTGTTGGGGGCTCCATTTCAACCATTGCTACCCCAAGCAACCCTCACAACAGATGCCTCCCAAACAGGGTGGGGAGCCCATCTGCAAACTCTCTCCACTCAGGGCACTTGGTCTCTACAGGAGACCACCCTTCATATCAATCTTCTGGAACTGCGAGCAATTTACCTTGCCCTCAAGGTCTTCCACTCCCTCCTAGCCAACCTCACTGTCCTAGTTCAGACGGACAATCAGGTGGCCATGTTTTACATAAACAAACAAGGAGGGACGGGCTCTCTGTCGCTTTGCAACGAAGCTCTAAGACTATGGGCCTTCGCCAGAGAGCATCAGATTCACCTGCTAGCAGTGTATCTCCCAGGAGTTCAAAACTCTCGGGCAGACAGGCTCAGTCGAGTTCTGCTGCCACACGAATGGTCCCTACATTTGGACCAAATAAACCGAATCTTTCAGGAATGGGGGACCCCGGACATAGACCTCTTTGCAAGTCCGTGGAATGCCAAACTTCCCCGGTTCTGTTCCAGAACTCCGTGTCAGGGAGCTCAGGCTACGGACGCCTTTCTCCTGAATTGGAATCAGGCATTCCTATATGCCTTTCCACCCATTCCTTTGATTCCCAAGACTCTGTTCAAACTCCAGAGGGATCATGGAACTATGATCCTCATAGCTCCACGCTGGCCACGCCAAGTGTGGTTCCCTCTACTTCTACAGCTCTCCCAGGGATCCTACTTGGATCTGGGAGCTGCGCCAGACCTCCTGTCTCAGGAGGAGGGGACTTTGTGGCACCCAAACCCCAAATCCCTTCACCTCAGTGCTTGGTTACTGAAGGCTTAAGCCTTCAAGACTTTCATCTTTCCCAACCAGTGAAAGATATTCTTTCTGCCTCTAGGAAACCCTCTACCAGGCGTTCCTATGCTTTCAAATGGAAACGTTTTTCCATTTGGTGTGCTCAGCAGGGTCTTGACCCTCTGGCACTTCCTTTGAATTCTCTTCTTGATTATCTCCTGCATCTATCCAATGCAGGCCTCAAGACGAATTCGGTAAGAGTCCATTTAAGTGCTATTGCAGCATCCTTGAAACATATAAATGGACAACCTATCTCCTCTCATCCTCTTGTTGCAAGATTCATGAGAGGCCTGACTCTCACTAAACCTCCCATCAGACCACCCCCGGTCGCATGGGATTTGAATCTAGTGCTCGGTCAACTTATGAAGCCACCTTTTGAGCCAATGTTTTCCACCTCCTTGAAATTTCTTTCCTGGAAGGTCATCTTCCTCATTGCAGTCACTTCGGCTCGCCGCATCAGTGAGCTGCAGGCTTTAGTGGCTAATCCTCCTTACACAAGATTTCATCATGATAAGGTGGTCCTTAGGACGAATCCCCACTTTATGCCTAAAGTGGTCTCGCCTTTTCATCTTAATCAAGAGGTATATCTACCTGTCTTTTTTCCAGCTCCTCATGCCTCCAATGCAGAGAGGAACCTTCATACTCTGGATTGTAAAAGAGCTCTCGCTTTTTACCTTAATAGGACTCAGCCACATCGAAAGTCTTCTCAACTTTTTGTGGCCTTTGATCCTTCCCATTTGGGACTTCCAGTCTCCAAGCGTACACTTTCCAATTGGATTGCTCAGTGTATTTCTTTTGCTTACCAGAGCAAAAACATTTCTCTGGAAGGCCATGTCACTGCTCACAATGTGAGGGCCATGGCAACTTCTATGGCTCATCTGCACTCTGTTTCCATAGATCAGATCTGTCGAGCCGCTACCTGGGCCTCGGTTCATACCTTCACAGCCCATTACTGTTTGGACAAGGACTCCCGCCGGGATGCCTTGTTTGGCCAGGCTGTCCTCAAGCACCTGTTCCATTCCTAAACAACTCCTGCCCACCTTCCCAGAATGGATGCCTGAGATCCATACGAAGATGGCGAACCTTTACAGGGGATCCCATGCATCTAAGCTAGGGAGTCCCCATATGTGAGGACTTATTCCTGCTTGTTCCTGGAGATAGCACAGTTACTTACCTGTAACAGGTGATCTCTGGGAACAGCAGGAATTAGTCCTCACAACCCACCCACCTCCCCTAGGAGTTGTATCTTTTATCTATCTATCTTCCTGTCCTCTCTCTGTTGACTCAGCTATAAACTCGAAACTGAGGAGAGCTGTTCAGGAAGGCGGGAAGGCAGTGCGCATGTGCAGTGGGAGGTCCCAAAAGCTTCTATTCTAAGAAGCTGGGGAGCTTTCCCGCACGGGCTCCGTCGGTACCGACGTACCCATATGTGAGGACTAATTCCTGCTGTTCCCAGAGATCACCTGTTACAGGTAAGTAACTGTGCTTTCCTGCTTGTTCCTGGAGATAGCACAGTTACTTACCTGTAACAGGTGATCTCTGGGAACAGCAGGAATTAGTCCTCACTACCCACCCACCTCCCCTAGGAGTTGTATCTCTCTTTGTCTTTCCTTTACTCTCTCTCTCTATTGTCTCAGCTTTAAACTTGAACTGAGGAGAGTTGGTAGGAAAGGCGGGAAGGCAGCGCGCATGCGCTGTGGGATGCCCCATAAGCTTTCATTCTGGGAAGCTGGGGAGCATTCCCGTGCAGGCTCCGTCGGTACCGACGTACCCATATGTGAGGACTAATTCCTGCTGTTCCCAGAGATCACCTGTTACAGGTAAGTAACTGTGCTTTTTGTGTCCCTCTTGTTTGTGGGCTTTTGAGTTTTGTGAAAGCTTGTGTTTTTTTACTTTATTTTTGCAGCCACTTCTTTGGTGAAACAAATAGGTTTCCCTTTTCTCTTGTTTTTATTTACTTTCCTTACGCATGTATCCTGTTGCAGCTTTTATTGCCTCTTTTAGTTTAGCTCATTGCAAATCCACTTCCCTAATCCCCTTCCACCCTGCCAAATTCTTCTTCAGGTACTTTGCCATTTTACTGAAGAAAGTGTATTTGAAGTCTAGGACTTTGAGCTTGCTGTGATTGGATTCTGACTTGGCTTTTATCTCAAACCACACTGCGTGATAGCTGCTGCTCACATGGGCACCCAACCTGGATATTTGACATGCTATCTCTGTTGGTGAGCACTAAATCCAGCACCAAACTCTCTCTGGTCGGTTCCATCACCATTTGTTTAAGTAATGCATCTTGGAAGGCATCCACAATTTTTTTACTTCTTTCCAGATTTGCAAAAGGAATACTCCAATCCACATTGGGTAGATTAAAGTCACCCAATATGATCACTTCCCCCTTCATGGCTACCTTTGCAGTAATCAATAATCAAGCCTCTATCCATTTCTTTGGTTTGGGTTGGAGGTCTGTAGACCACACCAGTGTGGATGACAGTGCCATCTCCTCTTTCCAACACAATCCATTGCGCTTCTTCTCAGTTTGTCAGCGGGAATGCCACAGAGGCTTCCTGGACGCTTGCATTGTTCAATCCTTTATTAATTACTTCAATAGTTAAATGATTAAATGCTTGAATAATTACATATTTGAATTACTGAAGGTGGCAGACTGACACAGCCTGTTGGCATAGTCTATCAGTATGCAAGGAGAGATCTTTGAACATGAACCTTAACTGAGACCCCATTTAGCCTGTGTGAGATTGCACTGCAGAGGACTGCTCTCTCACAAGCAATCTATGAGGGCTTAAGATGCATTGGTTCAGCTCCTCAGAGTGGTTTGTTTGAAGTTTTAAAAAATAAAATCCTTGTTCCCTTTGGAAGGGCAGGGGGCTACGGGGCTAGTCCCAGGTTTTCCTTTGGTAGTTGAGTGCCAGGCTCATTTTGCATTTTTCTGGGCTGACGTGGTTTTGGGTCAACGTCACATTAGGACGTTCTGTTATACCCTGATGTGGTCCCTCTGGGGGACAGTTTGGATTTCTATTCTAATGCAAGGTGGCGCTTTACATTTTAAGGTCTGGCTGCAAGCTTGGTCACCTTTTGTTTCTGGGGTAGACCAGGTCATATATTGTAGTATTTCATGTCCTCAGTTGGTGCAGAATGGAATTTACATTGTTCTGAAGTGCGCCCATTCATGAGTTTCTCAACTGCTGATTGTGGGAAAGCATAACATCTAGGGAAGACATCAGATTTCCGCTGTTTCTGGACAGGCTGATGAGTGTTAATCCTGAGTTTTATTTGCTTGACATAAAGCAGGGGTTCCCATACCTGTCCTGGGGCCTTCCCAGCCAGTCAAGCTTTCTGAATATTCACAATGAATATGCATATGAGAGATTTGCATACAAGGGAGGCAGTGCATGCAAATCTCTCTCATGCATATTCATTGTGGATATCCTGAAAACCCAACTGGCTGGTAGGTTAGTTTGGGAACTCCTGACATAAAGCCTTTTTTCTTTTTTTTTTTCTTTTTTTTTTTACTGAAGAGAATGCTTGGGGGGACAATATGGGAGCTCAAGTGCCTAAGCTCTCTGGGTCAGAGAAGTTGACTGTCACCATGCAGGAGACCTCTTTGAAGGTAGAGGTGCTTCCAGCCCAAACAAAACGGTTTGAGGAGGATTCTTGGATGGACTAGAAGTCTCCTCACTCTCCATACTTGGAGAATTCTATGGAAGAGCCAGTGGATCTTGGGGGAGGGGAGGCAGCGGCACCTGAACTGGTAAAAGGTGAAATCCCTCAGGAAGAGGATCCCAATATTAGGGTATTTCACAGGGAGGAACTGGCTGCACTGATTGTGCACTCACTGGTGGCGCTCAACATTATTACGATGCCTGCAGTAGCAGACGAACCCTTAAAGGGCCCCCTGTTGCAGAGGTTAAATTCCTCACATCTAATTTCCCTGTTCACGGAGTTATCAAGAAAATGATTGAAGCAGAATGGGGGGTGGTACCTGTAGCTGGCCTCAGAGGAGGTCAGACTGAGTCACCTGTACCCTATTCCTCAGGAGGAAAGATCATCTTAAGATGCCTAAGGTGGATGCTCTGGTCTCAGCGGTGACCAAAAAGACTACCATTCCTGTAGAAGGTGGTGCAGCATTGAAAGACCTGCAGGACTGCAATATGGAGACCTTTTTAAAGCAAGCGTTCAATACTAGGGCCCTGACTCCTTCAGGCCTCTATCTGTGGGGTGTATGTGACCAGGGTTTCCATCCTCTGGGTTCAAGCTTTGGCAATGGGAGAGCTAGAATCCCAAGCCGCAGCACCTGAGGCAGCGGCCTTGGAGTTAATCCCATGGGCTTGGTCTCACATAAGACCTCCTATAACAGGCTCTACTTTCTCGTTGGTCTCCAACTCCATCCGCTTTCCAGAAAGCTGATCTGTCCACTGGACACAAATATATTTTTTTGTGGCTGGGGCAGGAACACGTGGCATGGGGAATGCTGCTAGAGTCATCGGACTGTCTGCTCTTACTGGTTTGTCCTTTGGGCCTTTTTTTTTTTTCTTTTAATTTAAATTTTATCTTTCTCCAGGAACAAGCAGGAAGTCAGCCCTCCTTATGGGTGATGTCGGCACCGACAGAGCCCACGCGGAGCAATTCCCCAGCTTTCAAAGAAAGCTTTTGGGATTGCTACCACGCATGCGTGGTCCATTTCCCGCTCAAGGGTGCCATCTTGCTCAGTCTCCCTTTTTCCGTGGAGCCCTTCAGACACATGTCCTTATCCCTCGGAAAAAGTTTTTGTTTCCTCGCCTTTAGAGGCTCTCTTCTCTTTTCTCTGGTTGCACTGGTCCTCTACCCATCCTCCCTTTGCTTGGGGCTTACGGGATGCCTTTTCAAATTTTTTTCTTCTCGGACTTTGCGCCCTTTTTTCTCTCCCAACCGTTGGCTGCATGGGTCTTCAAACTCGCAGGGGCCGTTTTTGCTCGCATGGCCACCGGGTTTAAAAAATACGATAGATGCTCCAGGAACATGTTGCTTATGGACACTCATGACTGCTGTCTATGGTGTCTGGGAGCCGACCATGACCCAGAGCTCTGTTCGCTCTGTAAGAAAATGTCCTCTAAGGCCCTGCTCAGCCGTAAGCAGAAGTCTGAAGACATTTTTTGAAAGGCTGCCTTGGCGTTCCCGGTGACACCCTTGGTCATCTCCCCTCCGGTGGGTTCTCCACCTATGGTACCACGTTCCAGGCGGCATTCTGACCAGGGGTCCCCTGAGGTGGATCGACACAAAAAGGTGTCTTCACAGTCGCAGTCTGGGGCTCCCGACAAGTGCGAGCACTCCTGCTCCCGGTCGCTTAGTCCCCTCTGGCGTTCCCGAGAGTTGGACAAGGAGTGGCCCCGCAAGGTACCTTGCAGAGAAACGGAAGCCTCTGGCAAAGGTGCCCAGTCTCCTGAGGGCTGTTCCGGTGAGGACCCCCCTCTTCTCCTCGGTGCCCGATCCGGTGACCCCAGTATCGGCGTCCCAGGGCGCCACACCCATGTGGGAGTCCTGTATGCTGGCGCTAGAACGCAGCGTTTCTGCGTTTATTGCTTCCCAGCAGGTGCTCATGGCCAACTTCGCTGACTTGCGCCCGGAGACTGCTGGTCCCTCACGTGGGACACCCAAATCCGTCCAGGAAACCCCCAAGAGCTGCGGGCCTTGTGAGGGTCCTTGACGTCGGTCTCGCTTGCTCTTCCATTCTTCGGGGGCAAGATCGTCCAGGGCCTCTGGCTCCAGGCCGCCGTCCATCGGGCAGAGTGAACCGCCCGGCTCCGATCCCTCAACCGATTTCTCAGACTGGGAATCCGATGAGGACACATCCCCGGAAACCCGCACCCACTGGGACCTTCCGTTGGACCCCTCGCCGCCTGGTCTCCAGCGGCGTTCACCACCCGAGGACACCTCCTTTTTGGTTTTAATCCGGGACATGGCTCGGGCCCTCAACCTGGTCACCCAGGCCAAGGAAGGCCCTCGTGCTGAAGAACTCGATATTCTTCAGTACGAGGCCCCGCCCAGGGTTTCCCTCACCATGCTAGTGCTGTCGATCCTCTCCTGGCTATTGCTCCGCATGTGGGAGGCCCCGGCCTAGGTTCCCATTGTGAGCAAGTGCCTTGACACAATGTATAAGGTGCAGCGAGGAAAAACCACACAGAGCGGAAGGTGATGGGTGGTCACTGATGCTTTATTAATTTAAAAACGCCCCAACGCGTTTCGGCAGAGCCTTCGTCAGAGAGCTGGGATGTGCAGCGTTTATCTTACAAATACGGTCTTATTGGGTGCTGTGCAATCTATACAGAGTGTTGATCGTTTACTTTTCTCAGCCCCCTGACGAAGGCTCTGCCGAAACGTGTTGGGGTGTTTTTAAATTAATAAAGCATTAGTGACCACCCATCACCTTCGGCTCTTTGTGTGGTTTTTCTCAGCTACTGCGTGAGGTTGCTCTCCTTGTGTTGCCAAGGTGCAGCGAGGGCCAGGCTTCCAAAAGACTCAACTCCCACATACCTTGATGGTGCTAGAATCAGCCATGAGGAAGCAGAAAAGCCCAAAGTCCCACTCATCGGTCCCGCTGGGCCGAGAATCGAGAGCCCTTGATGCCCTGGGCCGCAAGGCCTGTTAAGGTTCTATGCTCTTGTCGCATCCAGACATACCAATTATCTATGGGTATGTTCCTCCGTGACTTGGCAAAAGAACTTGGTGGCTTCTCCGCAGGACTCGAGGGTGAGCCGATCGACAGGTTCCGCACCCTGTTAAAATCAGTGGCAGATTGCTCCAGGTATATTTCTCGAGCCTCCTATGATGGCTTCGAGACATCAGCTCGGGTGGCGGCTGCGGGCATCGGAGCCTGCCTCCAGGCTTGGCTCCAATCTTCGGATTTGGAGCACTGGGTGCAGGAGAAGCTCCTGGATGTACCCTGCCTTGGCAAACAACCTTTTGGTAAGCCGATGGAGAAGAAGGCTGCGGTGGTCGAGATGGAGTATGTCACTAGGGCCTGTCTCTCCCTCAAGACCTCGATGCTGCCTCGGAAGAAGCAGCCTGCCAAGAAGCCCTTCTTCCCCAGGAAAGGCCTCCAATACTGCGGCTACCCGCCGTACCTGGCTACTCCCGCGCCAACCACTTCTGCACAGGGAAAGCCTGGCCCAAGTGCCCGAAGGCCTAAACGACGGCTCCCCCAAAACCCTCTCAGGGGTTTTGATGCCAGTGGCATAGCCCCTCACCCTCCAGTGATGCAGCAGCCAGTGGGGGGGACGCTTGGACACCTGGGTCCTCCAGGTCATCCAGGAGGGCTATCGCCTCCACTTCGACAGGCTTCCACCCCTTTTATCCCCGGCAGAGCCTCCTCGACTCCCCGCACACCAGCATCTGCTGCAGCGGGAATTACACTCCCTCCTTGCCCAACAGGCAGTCGAGAAGGTCCCTCCCCACCTTCGAGGTTGGGGCTTTTATTCCCAGTACTTCCTCGTCCCAAAAAAGACAAGGGGGTCTGCGGCCCATCCTCGACCTCCGCAGGCTCAACAAGTTTCTGGTGTGGGAGAAATTCAAGATGTTATCTCTTGGCATGCTGCTACCCTTCCTCCGGTAGGGCGACTGGCTATGCTCCTTGGATCTAAAGGATGCTTACGCCCATATCTTGATCCACCCCCAACACAGGCAGTACCTGCGTTTCAGGGTTCAGGGAGAGCACTTCCAGTACAGGGTGCTCCCCTTTGGCCTTGCATCTGCTCCTCAGGTCTTCATGAAGTGCCTCGTCGTGGTCACTGCTCCCCTTCAGCGCCGGGGCGTGCTGTTGTTTCCCTACCTCGACGACTGGCTCATTTTGGGCTCCTCCATCGGAGTCCCGGCGAGCGATGTTGTGCCTGTCCTCCTCTTGGAGAGCTTGGGGTTCTTGGTCAACTACCCAAAGTCTCAACTCGAACTGACACAAGATCTCGAGTTCATCGGGGCACGCCTCGATTTTCAGCAGGCCATGGCCTTCTTGCCGATGGATCGCTCCACCCGCCTCTTAAGCTCTGGCGGCTTGCGTCCAGGGTGCCCACCAGGTCACCGCTTGGTCTATGCTACGTCTCTTGGGCCACATGGTCTCGACCGTGCATGTGGTTCCTCACGCCTGCCTGCACATGCGGACGACCCAGTGGTGCCTCAACTCCCAATGGAGTCAATCCCTTGGACACTCAGGGACCCCATTAGGATTCTTCCCGACCTTCGTTTGTCCCTGAACTGGTGACAAAACCCCCTCAACCTGCGGGGATCGCCCTGCCAGGTCCCACAGCACGAGGTGCTACTGACCACGGATGCTTCCCTATTAGGGTGGGGAGCCCATTGCGGGCCTCTCTGCACGCAAGGACAGTTTTCGCCTATGGAGGCTCAGCAGCAGATAAACCTGCTCGAGCTCAGGGCCATCTGGTGGGCCCTGAGAGCCTTCGAGAATGTCCTCAGCGGGAAGTCTGTTCTGGTGCAGACTGATAACTGGGTGGCGATGTTCTACATCAACAAGGAGGGGGGCATGGGGTCGTGCTCCCTCTGCAGGGAAGCAGTCCACATCTGCTCCTTTGCCACCTGGCGGAGGATGTCCCTCAAGGCGCCGTACCTCCTGGGTCAGGAGAATGTCCTGGCGGACAGGCTCAGCAGAATCCTTCACCCCCCACGAGTGGCGCCTGGATCCCAGAGTGTCAGGCTAGCTGTTCCTATGCTGGGGCACTCCAGCGATAGATCCCTTCACCAGTCCCCAGAACACACAACTCCCTTGCTTCTGCGGCCCGGTACTGCACCTGGGCAGGGAGGGCCCCGATGCATTTCTGCTAGACTGGTCCTCCAGTCTCCTATATGCATTCCTTCCTTTCCCCCTCATTGCGAGGACTGTCTTCAAGGCTCAACGAGACAGGGCATCCTTGATTCTCGTGGCCACCTCATGGCCTCGGCAGCCTTGGTTCCCACTCCTTTATGATGGTAGAAACCATCATAAAGAATCAAATTACTCAGCATGTAGATAGTCATGGCCTAATGGGAGACAGCCAACATGGCTTTAGACGAGGAAGATCTTGTCTTACTAATCTGTTATGTTTTTTTGAAGGTGTGAACAAACAGGTGGACAAAGGTGAGTCATTTGATATAGTGTATCTGGACTTTCAGAAAGCCTTTGACAAGGTTCCTCATCAGAGACTTTTGGCAAAACTAAAGAGTCATGGGATAGGAGGCAGTGTACTACTGTGGATCACGAACTGGTTAAAAGATAGAAAGCAGAGAGTTGGGCTAAATGGTCAATTTTCCCAATGCAGAAAGGTGAATAGTGGTGTACCCCAGGGATCTGTGCTGGGTCTGCTGCTTTTTGACATATTCATAAACGACCTGGAAAGTGGAATAACGAGTGAGGTTATCAAATTTGCAGATGACACAAAGCTATTTAAAGTTGTTAAAACCCAAGAGGATTGTGGAAAATTGCAAGAGGATCTTGATAAATTAGAAGACTGGGCATCAAAATGGCAGATGAAATGTAGTGTGGACAAGTGCAAAGTTATGCACCTAGGGAAGAACAACCCAAACTATGGTTACACGATGCAAGGTTCCACATTAGGAACCACCACCCAGGAAAAAGATTTAGGTGTCATTGTGGATAACATGTTAAAACCCTCGGCCCAGTGTGCAGCGGCGGCCAATAGAGCAAATAGAATGCTAGGTATGATAAGGAAAGGAATGGAAAATAAAACAAAAGATATTATAATGCCTCTATATCGTTTCATGGTGAGACCGCACCTTGAATATTGTGTGCAATTCTGGTCGCCGTATCTTAAAAAGGATATAGCGTTATTAGAAAAGGTTCAGAGAAGAGCCACCAAAATGGTAAAGGGGATGGAAGGATACTCCTATGAAGAAAGGCTAAAAAGGTTAGGGCTCTTTAACCTGGAAAAGACAGCTGAGGGGAGATATGATAGAAGTCTATAAATTAATGGAGTGGAACGGGTAAACGTAGATCAATTGTTTACGTTATCAGAATATAGAAAGACTAGGGGACATGCAATGAAGCTACAGGGTAAACTAAGACTAATAAAAGAAAATATTTTTTCACTCAACGTGTAATCGAACTCTGGAATTTGTTACCGGAGGATGTAGTAAAGGCTGTTAGTGTAGCTGGGTTTAAAAGAGGTTTGGACAAGTTCCTGGAGGAAAGGTCCATAAACCATTAAGAAGGGACCCAGGATATTAATGCTTGACCCAGTATAAGCATTGCGGAACCTGTGTCTTTTGGGGAAACTGCTAGGTACGTATGACCTAGATTGGCTGCTGTTGGAAACAGGATACTGGGCTTGATGGACTTTGGTCTGACCCAGTATGGCATATCTTATGTTCTTATGTTCCTGCTACAGCTAATGTCGGAGCCTCTGATTCCCATGGGTTCTGCCAGGGACTTGCTAATGATGGAGGAGGGTCAGGTACTGCACCCAAACCTACCCTCCCTATCCCTCACAGCCTGGCGGCTGAATGGGTCTCTCTAGCCTCTCTGGCCCTTCTGGAGGAGGTCGAGGAATTCATCCTTGCCTCGAGAAAGAACTCCACTAGGCGGGCTTACGCCTTATGTGGAAACGCTTCTCAGTCTGGTGCTTGGAGCTCCAGATCGACCCCTTCTCATGCCTGGTTTGGTGGGTTCTCCAGTTCCTTCTCCACCTCTCGAGGGAAGGGCTGAAGTCGAACTGTCAGGGTTCATTTGAGCGCCTTATCAGCTAATCTCCCTATTGAGGGGAAGCCTCTCTTGGGGCAACCACTAGTCTCCCGCTTTATGTGGGGCTTTGTTATTTATCCAAGCTGCCCATCTGTCCCCCTCCAGCGGAATAGGATTTGAACATGGTGCTTACTCATCCACCCTTCAAGCTGATGGCGACTTGTTCACTCTGACATTTGTCCTGGAAGGTGGCCTTCCTGGTGGCGCTGACCTCTGTTCGCCAAGTCATTGAGCTTCAGGGTCTCATGGCTGGCGCCCCTTACACCAGGTTTTATTGGAACAGGGTGGTCCTCCGGACGCACTCTTAAGTCCTTACACAAGGTCATGTCGGCTTTTCATCTCAACCAAGAGACAGTGCTCCCGACCTTCTTCCCAAGGCCCAACGCCGATCAGGCGTCAGCGGCTCTCCACACCCTCGACTGCAAGCGGGCCCTTGCCTTCTACTTGCAGTGCACCCAGACTCATCACAAGTCTGACTGGCTCTTTGTGACCTACGATCCCAATAGGCAAGGGCATGCAGTCACCAAGCGCACCCTCTGTTTGGGTGGCGGACTGCAACGTGTTCGCCCATGCGAAGGCGGGCATCCCTCTGGATCATTGAGTCATTGTACATGGGGTCTGAGCCAAAGTGGCCTTGGTGGCCTCGCTGCGCTCCGTGCCCATGATGGACATCTGCCGGGCGGCGACCTGGTCTTCTGTGAATACCTTTGCCGCCCACTAGTGCCTGGAGAGGGAATCCCACCGGGACAGCACCTTTGGCCAGGCTGTACGCCATAATCTGTTTGGGGTATAAGCAACTCCTGCCCTCCAACCCTTCTCACTACTACCGAGGGCTTCGCCCCGAGGACTCGGGCTCCTTTAGGATGCGGCTTCTGCTTACAGCCTCACTGGGGTGTTTTTTGGTTACAGATTCGGTAGCCTGTAGCTAGGGAGTCCCATAAGTGAGGACTGACTTCCTGCTTGTTCCTGGAGAAAGCGTAGTTACTCACCTGTAACTGGTGTTCTCCAGGGACAGCAGGAATCAGTCCTCACTACCCTCCCACCTCCCCTGATGAGTTGCTGAATTTTTGTCCTCCTTTTGCCATCTGCTTGATAGGGCTCGTGCTAAGGGACCTGACTGAGCAAGATGGCACCCTTGGGTGGGAAGAGGACCACGCATGCGTGGTAGCAATCCCAAAAGGTTTCTTTGAAAGCTGGTGAATTGCACCGCGCGGGCTCCATCGGTGCTGACGTCACCCATAAGTGAGGACTGATTCCTATTGTCCCTGGAGAGCACCTGTTACAGGTGAGTAACTACGCTTTATGCAATTTTACAACAATTAACCAAGAATACAATCCTTGTACAGAATTTGGGATATAAGTATCACAACATTTATTAGAAATTATAAAACAAAGGAAACCAGAAAACATACAATCATTCCCACTCTAGCTCACAACGAACAAGGAAATAAAACAAATTACATATTTAAAGAAGATTATCAATACAAGAGAACAACCAGTATACCTAAGTAATTACAGTGGATCAGTTGGCCAGGTCAACCAGTCGGTGGGAGTCAAGGAAGACCAGCAGCTGGGAGAGCTCATAAAAACATAAGAGGAAGTCTGATACTTAAACATTTATAGTGATATGTAAGGAAAAAGAGCCCTCCAAGCTGCTGTACACCTGGGCGAAGGAAGTGAAACTCTCATCGTCTCCAAGTATCTCGAGCCAAATCAGGGAACATACGAACGAACAACCCTTTAAATCGCAAACTCTGTTTCTTAAAAAATATCTTCATTAACCATTCCTTATCTGATGATAAAGCCGAGGTAATCAGTAGGGTAGCAGATGTTACTACATCTTCCTGAGTGTTTTTTCCCAAAATATCAGTAATATTTAGAACATCTACATGCTCTAAACCTAGGGCACCCCCAGACACAGCTGTTTTCTTAGAAGAAAGCATATAGTATACCGTAACCATGGGTAGATGTGTGACTCAGGAGGTATCCCTAATATATCAGATAACTTCAAAACATATTTCTAGCAGAAACTAGAGACACTCGGGGGAAAATTCACCAGCCTCAGATTAGCAGCCCTAACTGAATTTTCCAATGTCTCAAGTTTAGCTTTAACATGAAGATCCGAATGCTGTTCCATCAAATTCACCTTAGTTTGTAGAGTAGTTAACGAACTCTGAAACAAAAGTACCTTGGTTGAAGTTTCTGCTATGTCCACCAAATGCTGTTGGACCTTCTGAGACAAAAAGATATTCTGGGCCACCAGTGCTGGCCCAAGTTGAACAATGGCATGCCAAATCATTTCCAACATGAAGGTCTGCTACACCACAAAGGAAAAGACTGACTCCTGCATCGTCACAGAGCCGCCTCCCAAAGCTTCTAACAGCTGTGCTCTGCTCTATGAGGCAGTCACCTCTGCTGCCCGCTCTCCTACTGCCTGTACTGGAGAGATGCTGAATAACTGCAGACCCTAGAAGAACACTACTCTCTCATTTGGAGACTGCGGAGCAGCCTCACTGCCACTGGCAGGGTTGAAAACGCTGACTGCGTCCACCCACTGTAGCACATCTGGGGAATCCTGCACTCAGTCTTCACAGCATGCTGCGAATCAGGGGAGGCAGAATCGCTGCCCGATGTCGGCATCCAGCCAGTCAACACAGCCGGGCTAAACTCCCCTGAGTGAGCTGGTTGTTGAGCAGGCTGGAGAAAGAAGGAATCAAGCAGCCCAACGACCAAAGGTAATGGGGTAGAGATCGAGGAGCCAAGGAGGGACAACTAGCCCTCTTAACCTTCTGCTTTCGTCACATTAGGAGAAACCCAGCCTCTCACAAACTCCTGCCATTCACCATCTTGGATCTCCCAGCTGCCTCCTTTGAGTCTCTCTCTAGGGCTTCCTTAAAAGATCTTATTCTAAAGACGGTTTTCCTGGTGGCTATTTGTTCAGCACGATGGATTTCAAAGCTTTAGGCTTTATCTTGCAGAGAGCTTTTCTGGTGATCAAGGTGAAGGTGGTGTGAAGGTGGTGTTAAGGCAGGTTCCGTCATTTCAACCGAAGATAGTTGCGCGGTTTCATCTCAATCAAACCGTGCCCTTACTGTTTTCCCTTGTTCGCAGAACTCTGAGGAAGATTGCCAGTTGCACTGACTAGACTTGCACAATGTGTTGGGTCAGAATCTTAGAAGAATGGAGTTCTTCCATAAGTCTGATCCATCTGTTCTATTTGGAGGGCTATGCAAGGGTGAAAGGGCTTCCAAGGCTTTGATAGCTCGGTGGGTAAAGGAGGCCATCGCCTCTGCTTATTTGCTGAAGAGAAGATCAGTCCTGGGTGCTTTAAAAGCACATTTGATGAGATCGTGAGCACGATCTAGTTCCGCCAGCTGACATTTGCAGGACAGTTACTTGGTGGTTCTTGCATACCTTTATGCGTCATTACTGCCTTGATGTGCAAGCTACAGATGCGCATTTTGGGGCTTTGGTGCTCCAGGCTGAACTCGCGGGTCCCTCCCATGCCTAGTTACTGCTCGGGTACATCCACATATACTGGATTAGACTGGAGGGATGATAAGGCAAAATTAGACCTTCCCTGCTAATTCTTTTTCCTTGAGTCCAGTCCAGTCTAGGACCCCTCCCCCCCCTTAATGACTTTCTGTGTGTTTGAATTTTAGGAGAACTGGGTGAGTTCGGCAGTCTGCCCTGGATGACTCCTTTCAGACGTACACTACTATACTTTGGGAAATTCTCTAGATGATTCTTGACAGTATGGCAAGTATGACCCTGACTTCTTGCTTTCCTCTCTTTTTATAAATAGTTCTACAAGTTGCTTCTGTAGCAAAGTTGGTTGAGTGGTTGTATTTGTCCTCTGGCTATGTTCGATGGAATATTGCCCGGAATTTTAGCCTCAATATGCTCTCCTGGAGTCTACTTTGTCAATAGGATATTGATCTCTGGAGCCTAAAGAGGGAGCTCTTGTTTGTATATTTAATTAATTTAAACTTATTTGTATACCGTCTCTCTACCATTCAGAGTGGTTTAGTTAGCCAACAATCTAACAGGGTCTTAGAAGGCACACTGTTGTACAGGGAACTAAAACAATATAACCATAACGTGCATGGAACTTTTAACTATTTACAGTGTTCGTGTAGGTGAGTTTGTCAATATTCAACATTTCTGCATTTATACAGTGTATTTATACAGTGTGTTGGACTGAAGGTTTGTTAGTGGTATGTTTCTAGGGTGGTTGAGTCTCTAGGTCCGAGGTCGTATTGTATTCTTCTTGGAAGACACATGTTTGGAGGGCCATGTAAGGGTGAAGCGGCTTCTGAGGCTTTGATAGCTCAGTGGGTAAAGGAGGCCATTGCCTCTGTTTATATTCTGAAGAGAAGAGCGGTCCTGGGTGCTCTGAAGGCACATATGACATCAGAAATCTCACATGCTCGGTTCCTTGCTGCTGGTGGAGGCTGATAACCCATATGTACTGGATGGACTCAAGGAGAGACAAATAGGTAAGGTCTAATTTTGCCTTGGCTTAGTAACATAGTAGATGACGGCAGATAAAGACCAACATGGTCATCTAGTCTGCCCAGCAAGGTGGCAAGAGTAGGTGTGCCTGCCATTCCATGCAAGTCACCTCTACTTGTTGAGATATCAGAGACAGTTAAGTTTATTTTGATTTTTATCCTGTTTCTATAAAGGGATCCGCTGTGTCTTTCCCATGCCATTTTGAATTCTGACACTGTATTTGCCCTCACCACTTCCATTGGGAGGGCATTCCAAGCATCCACCACCCTTTCAGTGAATAAGTATTTCCTGACATTGCCTTTCAGTTTACCCCCTTGCAGCTTCATGTTATGCCCTCTAGTATTACAGCTTCCCCGTCTTTCAAAAAGGTTGGTTTGTTCATTAATACTCAAGTATTTAAAGGTCTGTATCATATCTACCCTATCGCTCCTCTCGAGTATACATATTTAGGTATTGGCGTCTCTCTTCATATGTCTTCTGGCACAGACTCCAAATCATTTTGGTTGCCTTCCTCTGAACAGTTTCAAGTCTTTATCTCCTTTGTGAGATATGGTCTTCAAAACTGAACACAATATTCTAAATGAGGCCTCACCAGTGACTTCTACGGTGGTATTAGTACCTCCTCCTTTCTGCTAATAATTCCTCTGTATGCAACCTAGCATCCTTCTGGCTTTGGTCACCATCTTGTCACACTCTTTCGCCACTTTCAGAAACAATCACTCTGAGGTCCTTCTGGTCTGTGCACACCAGTTTATTGCCCCCTATCTCATACAATTCCCTTGTATTTCTGCATGATAGTACACTTCTTCACATTAAATCTTAACTGCTGTGATGAAGAAGCCCCATTCTCTACCTTAAAAGCACAAGATTCATGGCATTTTAGTCCTGAAGCTGACAGGCAAGCAGGCCATGTGAGCAGCTGTTGTCAGGGACAACAGAAACAAACGCAGCCATGAGGTCTGAAAAAACACTCAGCTGAGAAACATTCCCTAGTTCCTGATAGCGTGCACCTGAAAAGGACAGTGCAGGGAACACAGGGTTAGAACTGGCTGAACAGCGTGAACTAGCAGAATGAGGAGAACTGGCTGAACAATGTGAGCAAAGAGAACAGGCTGTCTTACCTGAAGCAGCTGGCCGAGAGGAAGCAGGAGGAGTTTCCTACTTTGACCCAGGAAGTGAGTCAGAGATAGAGCCAGGAAGAATTCACCCGAGTAACTACCAGAGTCATACAGGAGGAAGCAGCTAGCAAGAGCAGAGAACAGGTGTGAATGTTCTGCTGATTGCAAACACTTTGGAGCACGGAGGCTACGTTCCAGCCGGAGTGAGTGGAAGCCAAAAGCAAAACTGTATGTATCAGGAAGCTGTGACCTGAGGAATGATTATAGTGGGAAGTTAAAAGTTGTGAATGATAGAAATTCCTACAGAGTGAATGCAGAGCAGCCTCATGCAGGAAATCCAAGGTGGGGGCAGGGCTGTAACTCCCAGCCGAGGGATTTGAGCAGAGAACTGAGCAAAGAGCAATTGAAACCTCCAGAGAAAGAAAGATATTACCCAGAGGACATGTGCATGTCTGAAGATGACCTTATAGAAGTTCCTAAGCCTCAGAGAAAACCCCGCAGGCTAAAACCTGATATTAAGAGGTGAGAAGGACATTATCTATCCCAACCTGAGGATAGAACTAATAAGCTCTCCAGGGGTGGAACCTCCTATAGGAAGGGAGTTTATAAGAACCCTGAGTGGTGGCTTCCCTCTCTCCCAGACACAAGAGGCTACGAGAGCAGTTATTCTAGCCATAGAGCGAGTGCTACTGAGAGACACTGTAACGGCACGGCACAGGGGAACTTGCAAGCACATTTTAATAAGGAGAGTTCTGAATGCGTGCAAGAACCAATGATTATTGACACACTCAGTGAGTGTTCTTCTAACAGTGACCCAATGGACTGCACACTGATTTTGTCAGATAAAATAATGTCTTTGTGCTAGTCAGAGCTGAGCATAGTGTGAAAGGAAAACACTATATCTACTGAATGCTGGTTTCCACACAGTGAGACTGTGTGCTGAATTTGAATGCCTAATTTTATACTTTACTTTGAAGCAAGAAGAAATTGTTCTAATGTTCCTTTATGTTTTTGCCAGAAAGCATGGCTCATTTCTTTTGAGTACTTGTGTTTTGTTATTTGAATAATCCGACCCCGGGAGGGGAATAAATCCTCTTTTTGCCTTCAACCACTCGTGTCGTGCAACTACATTCTTTACCATCAGACGCAGTCTGCCCACCTGGTGGTGACACTGCCAAGCATTAGACCATTCTTCTAGCTTTTGCAGATCTTTCCTCATGTTAATCATTCCCTCAGGGGAGTCACGCTGTTGCAAATTTTCGTGTTATCTGCAAAAAGACAGACTTTTTCATTCAGTCCTTCAGCAATATCACTCACAAATAGATTGAACAGTACTGGCCCCAGGACCAATCCCTGGGGCATGCCACTAATCACCATTATTTCATCTGAGTGAGTTCCGTTTACCATCCCTTTCTGCTGTCTGTCAGTCAACCAATTTCTGATCCAGTTCACCACCTTGGGACCCATCCCCAGGCTGGTCAGTTTATTGATAAACCACCTGTGAGGAACAGTATCAAAGGCTTTGCTAAAATCTCAGTAGATCATATCTATTACATGTACTTTAGTTCTCTGGTCACCCAGTCAAAGAACGCAATCAGATTTGTTTGGCATGATCGTCCTTTGGTAAAACCATGTTGCCTCGGATCATGCAACCTATTGGTTTCGAGAAGGGCCACTATACTCTTTCAGGAGCACCTCCATTACTTTTCCTGCCACTGAAGTAAGGCTTACTGGCCTGTAGTTTGCTACTTCTTCCCTATTACTGCTTTTGTGAAGAGGTACCAAATTGGCCCTTTTCCAGCCCTGCGGAATTTCTCCTGTCTCCAAGGATCTATTAAAAACATTCTTTAAAAGCTCTGCAAGAACCTCTCTGAGCTCTTTCAGTATCCTGGGATGTATCCCATTTGGTCTCATGGCTTTGTCCACTTTGTTTTGCAAGCTGTTCAAACATAGCATCTGTTGTAGATACTACATTGTTCACTCCATTTCCATTTGTATATTTGTCAATCACAGGTGGTCCTTCTCCAGGATTTTCTTTAGTAAAATCAGAACAGAAGTATTTAACATTTTTCTTTTTCAATGTCACTTTCCATTAATCTGTTCTCAGAAAAAGGAAGAAGGATGGGGGAATGAAGGGCAGGATGTAGAGAGGAGGAAAGTCTGGAAGGGGAGCAAAGTGGGGAGGGGTTGGAGGGGAGCATGCAAGATGTTGGAGGTTAAAGGGATGAATGCATGGGGACACACACACACTCTCACACTTCTCTAAAGATGACAAACAGTATAATAACATTGGAGCTGGTCTCATGAGATGTGGGAGCATGAGACCAGCACGAGAGACAGTATGGTGGGGGGCGCATGAAGAGGTTACAAGCATGTATTTGCAAGGCCCCTAGCACACTTTAGTAGGGAGAAGTGGCCTAGTGGTTGGGACAAGTTACCTCAGGCTGGAGAGCCAGGGGTTTGAATCCCGCTAGAGGACAGAAACCTTGGGCCGGAAGGACTGGGGTTTCTAGACCCACAGGTGCTCTTTGTATCCTTGGGCAAGCCACTTAACCCTCCATTGCCTCAGGTACAAAAACATAGATTTGTGAGCCTTTCGGGGACAAGAGAAATATTGACTTGTGGAAAAGTGTATTATAAACCTACAGTAGTTAAAAAGACCTCAGAGTAAATTGGTATGAAGATACCTTTTAAACAAGAGGAGCATAGAAACGGAAAAATCAGATTGGATAACTGGTTGCACAAAAGTAGGGTACTATGAGGACTTTTGAGTTGGCTATAGTGAATATAGAAGGGAGAGAATTGGGAAACAATAACTCGGTGACAGTAGCATGAAAAAGTAAGATGAAGAAAATTACTATTAAAATCTTGAATGTTGTAATTTTTAGGAAACAGTTTGAAATGGAGTAGTATGCATGTAGTTATGGTCCTGAAAGACTAGATGAAGTGCAATTTGTTTTTTAATGTAAGCCATCAAGGGGCAGGGAATAATTACTGAAAGCCACCTTGAACTACCACTGTAAAAGCATGAGCTAAATTAAAGAAAAGTCACAGAGCTTTGGAGAATATGAAGTAGAATGAAAAAAGATGCAGAAAAAAGACTCGCAAAATGGTAAGAAATGAGTAAATACATTATGATTAAAATGGAAATGGAAGAACTGTGCAAAACTGCATCGGTTTATATAAAAAAAAAAGAGGCAGAGGTATGAATTAGTTTAAGAGATGCAAGCTGGGAGATTTTTGTTGTGGGAAATGGAGTCTAACAAGGGCAAAATGAGAGGGAACATTAAATGTCTAAATGATTAGAAGCCATATCAAGTAAACATAACATTTTATATTACAGTCTTATAAACCAGCTGCTTCAGATCAAGAAGACAAGTTAGGTAAGTTCTGTATTTTTTTTCATTGTTCATATTCACTATTTGATACTGAACACGTTTTGTTGTATTTTTTTATTCTCCTCACCAGTCTGGCCTGCTGGTTAGTGTCTGTCCTTTTTATAGGAAGGACATTTACAGTCTGGAGCCTACATATTCTCTAATATTGGATGTTCTCCAGCAGGTAATACTCTGCTGTTATGTGAAGAAGATACAAAAGCTAAGATAACTGTACTGATCTCTTCCCAGCTTTGTTGAGTTGAGGCAGCTACAACAACCAGAGGGCCATCCAGGCTGGAATAATAAACATTGAGCAGCTTTTAGGATGCGGTGCAGGCACATGACAGTGGCATTAGTGTGGGTACATTCTTGGTCATGGATCTGACCTTGGAGAAAGCTTGCCACTTCAGTAGCTCCTAAGGACTTTTAGATAGTAGGTCTGAGTAGAATTTTTTTTAATGCTGCTTAGTTGCTTGGTTTCTATATTCTGGCTGATGGTGGGACTCGGCAAGAGAATTCTTACTGCTGGAGACTGGCAGGTTAGATGTATATGTTGGCCATTTCACTGTTCTATGGCCAATATGCTTCCAAAATCAATTCAGTCTCACATTATGCAGTCCTGGTCACTAAGAACAAAAATGATGCTTAAAATTGTTTCGTTAACGTCTCTCCAGTGCAGTCCTGACCTCTGGGTAGTCAACCCCCACCAGCAGCTTAGAGACTGAGCATGTCATCTATTGACGACATCAGTATAGATAGGCAACTGGTACCACCTACCAGCCCCCAGTAAGCTCGGTCTCCAAGCAGCTGGAGTGGGTGATCCCAAAGATCTGGAATCGCTGTAGGGATAACCAAGGAGCCTTTCTTATTTTTTGTTGAGCCTGCCTGGTTAGGCTCAAGATACTGATTTCTCCCTTGGCCGGCAGTCAGGGATGGGAGCAATTGGGCTGCCACATTAAGTTAAAAAAAATAAAAATAAAAATAGAACTTTTACCTTTAGTGGTGAGTGTGGCAGGGGCTTTCCCCTTGGGGGGGGGGGGGGGAGAGGGGGCTTCCGGACCTTGAAGGCTAGTGATAGCGGCTCCTGAACCCATCGAGTGAGGAGCTGCTAGCAGACAGGTGCTCGATCAAGAGGCTCTCTCATTGACCTCTCACCTCCGTGCTGAAGCTGGTAAGAAGGGCTGAATGTGAGGCTGGGAGCGGAGGAAAAGAGCAATGTGGGGATTTTTGAAGATATCACAGGGAAAGACGGTGGCTGCCAGAGAACTTGCTCGGCTCTGGTATTATTGGGGTTTTCAAAGAATCCTCGGGGGAAGACAGCGGCTGCCGGAAATCTTGCTTGGCACGGTTCAGGACACAGGCTTGCAACCACGTGGCTCATCTCACTCTGGGCTGGCAGCGCTGGAACCCATGCCATTTTACAGTCAAGCAGGCTATAAGGAGCAGGGAGAGGGATCCTCTGACTTGGGTCTTGCCGCTGCAATTTTTTTATTTTGGCATCTAAGTAGGAGCCTTTAGCTAAGAGTCCCTCAGTTCCCAGCAGAGTTCAGAGTTTCTTTTAACCACCCTCCCTTCCCCACCCAAAACAACAAAAAATCCCCGGTACAGAACAGAAATAAATCAGGTGGCTGTGGAGGGAGATAAAGGAGCCTTTTTTTTATCTTCTAGCCGGATTATGCCTGCCAGGCCACAGTGCTAGGCTTGTGGGGTATGGTGAGCAATCTCTCGGCAACGGGCATTTGCTGCGGATGTGAGATGGAAGCCCGAATGGTAGAAAAAGGGCTTCAGGAGGATGAACCTGACGCCTCGGGGGGGGGGGGGGGGGGGGGTGTCGCAATACAAAGAGGGTCTGAACTCATCCGCAGAGGCATGGGAGGAGTTGGTTTCTCCCCTCTGGTGTTAGCTGTAGAGCAGAAAAGACACCTTGCCAAGGCCTACAACCTCCCAGAGGCTTGGGGTGTGATAGTACTCTGGGGGAGTTTTCGCCTGAATTTGTCATCCTTATGCACAAGGCATTCTGCATGAGAACGGGGGAAGAGCGGCCCATCCCCCATGCCAGACAAAGCTAAGAAATGTCTGGCATCAGATATGGAACAGATGGTCGAGGTGCCGGCCTTCAGCAGGTGTAGGCTAGAGGGCAACTTCTATGAGGAGACTGGGTCCCTTCACTCAGATGAGCCAGTAGACCTGGATATGGCAGAATTGGGCACAGAGCCAGAGGAGCTGGAGGAAGGTGAGATCCCACAGGAAAAGGAATCTTGCATAGCCTGTGTCTTCCACAGGGAAGAGTTGGCGACGCTCATAACAGTGTCATTGTAAACACTTAATATACCGGCAGGATGTATGCAGGAGAAGGAGGCGCTGGAGGATTTGCTGTTTCAAGCCATCCGCAAGCCACAGAGGGTATTTGCCTTGCATAGAGTGATTAAGCAGATGATCCAGGATGAGTGGGACATATCGGAGGTCAGTCTTAGAGGGACTAGAACCATGGTCCGACTTTACCCACTGCCGAAAGAGGAGCAGGAGATGCTCCACTCCCCGAAGGTAGATGCGGCAGTGTTGTGACAAAAAAGACCACAATTCCAGTACAGGGCAGCATGGCGCTCCGGGATGTACAGGAAAAGAAAGTTGGACACATTGAAGCATGCATCTGATATCAATGCCCTATCGTTGCAGGCATCAGTCTGTGGGGCATTTGTGGCCAGGGCCTGCCTGCGATGAGCTCAAGGGTTCTGGAGCCAAAAGGAGAAGCCCAGGAGCCGACTGGAGTCGGGGGCCATGTATTTGGCAGATACCTCCGATGAGATCACAGAAGGTCTTTCGAAGAGCATGGCCTCATTGGTAGTGGTGCGCTGTTATCTATGCCTGAAAAATTGGGCTGCAGATGTCTCTTCCAAGTCTCGGTTAAGTAAGCTACTGTTCAAGGGTAAGCTTTGTTTCTGCGAAGAGTTGGAGAAGTTGGTGAAGGACTTAAGGGAGTCCAAAGGAAGGCGCCTCCCTGAGGACAGGCAGAAGCAGATATGTGCCCCAGCACTGGTGAGGGGATCGCCACGGGACCTCAGGCAATTCTGCACCATGTGGTTCACACCTTACCACAGGGGTTGTTATACCCCGAAGAGACAAGCCTTTCAGAGGTTTCAAAGAGAGATGAGAGGCTATTACTCCCCTTCCCCTGGCCAGAAAATGGCACGATGAAATGAGGTGGGCCCAGGCGATGCTTCAGCTTGGGGGCTGTCGGCTGTGGGATTTTTACCATGCCTGGGTCCAAATCACGTCCAACCAGTGGATGTTGGAGATCATCAGGGAGGGATACACATTAGAATTCACCAGACCACTAGTTCACTCCTTCGTGCGGTCCTCCTGCAAAGCACGCGGCAAAGCCAAGGCAGTGAGGGACACCATAGTGCGGCTGCTACAGTTGGGGGCCATAGTATGGGCTGCGATCGATACTACATTTATTTCATGACCAGGACCAGTATGGGCTGCGATCGATACTACATTTATTTCATGGTACCAAAAAAGGAATGGGCCGAAAAAACCTTTCTCGATCTCAAGTATGTGAACCGGTGCCTGCACGTGCCCCGGTTTCACATGGAGATTCTCCTGTCAGTCATTATGGCCATGTGTCAAGGGGAATTTTTGAAATCATCGACCTCATGGAGGCTTATTTACA
Source organism: Ichthyophis bannanicus (assembly GCA_033557465.1). NCBI lineage: Eukaryota > Metazoa > Chordata > Amphibia > Gymnophiona > Ichthyophiidae > Ichthyophis > Ichthyophis bannanicus. The sequence continues at coordinate 579,558,705 of CM066034.1, read as the reverse complement.
TATTTCTATCAGGCTGAAATATCAGTTTCTCCACTTTGCGGTGCCCATGGGGCACTACCCTTCGGGCTGGCAACAGCTCCCCGTTCTTTCACCAAGGTGATGGTCGTGGTGGCAGTGGCACTCCTCCAGGAGGGGATCATAGTGCATCCTTACCTCAACAACTGGCTATTTCAGGCAAACTCCAAGTGAGAAAGTGAACAGGCCATGGTGAGAGTAGTGGAGTTTCTGCAAAGCCTCGGCTAGGTCATCAGTATGTTCAAGAGTCTGCTGGTCCTGTCACAGGACCTGGAATTACCTGGTGGCCCAGTTCGACACCCACACAGGAAAGGTGTGTTTGCCATAGCAGAGGATGCAGGCTCTAGGGCAGATGGTAAGGCAGTTCCTCAGGATGAAGGTGCCGACAGCTTGGCATTATCTTCAACTGTTAGGGACCATGGCAACTACGGTAGAGCTGGTCCTCTGAGTGCATGCACCCATGCAGCTGTTAGAGGGCATTGCTGCACAGATCGTTGCACCAATTGCATCCCTTGACACGGCCGTTGCCCTGTCCACAGATGACCAGGAGGGCTTTCTGGTGGTGGTTTCGCCATACTAGATTATGCTTACAATGAATGCCAGTCTTTCGGACTGCGGGGGGGGGGGGGGCGGCTCACTGCAAGGGGCGCATTGCTCAAGGAAGGTGAACCCCAAAGGTGAGTGCTTGGCCCATCAACAAGCTGGAGATGCAGTTGGTTTTCCTTGCACAACAGTGTTTCCACCTATGGCTGCAGGTAAAGGCAGTCTGGGTCTTCTCTGACAATGCTACCACGGTGGCGTATGTCAATCAAGGGGGCACAGGCAGCATACGATTGGAGACAGAGACCACTGCTTTGTTGGAATAGGCAGAGGCCCATCAGCAAATCATTTCAGCAGTGTATGTCGCAGGAACAGAAAACGTGACGACAGATTACCTCAGTAGCTTTCGTTTGGAGTCCGGGGAATGGGCGCTCAGCGATGCTGTTCTCTCGCAGATAGTGCAATGGTGGGGCACAGCGATCATGGATCTCATGGCAGTGTTGGTGGCGGCTAAGGCCAGCAGGTTCTTCAGGAGAAGAGAGCTCATGTTGAAAGGCCTGGATGCCATGGTGCAGTGGTGGTCCACGGAGGGGCTGCAGTATGTCTCTCCCCCGTGGGTGCTCGTAGGACATGTAATACAGCAGATCGAAGCACAATGGGACATGGTCGCCCTGATTTCAGCCCAGTTGGCCAAGGCGCCCATGGTATGACAACCTGGTTCGCCTGATGGTCCGGCCCAACCTTCATGCTAATTCTGCATTTGTATAGATTCTTGCTCACGGCATGGTTCTTGAAAGGGCTAGGTTGAGAGAGCACATCTATTCGGGACCCAGTGATTGCAGCGTTGTTGAAGGCTCAGAGGAGGTCCACCTCAATGGCATATATCTGGGTCTGGCAGATGTTTGAGGCCTGGTGTGTGGAGAGACGCTGTAAATCTTTGTTGGTGTCGGTGCCTCGAATGCTGGCATTCCTGCTGTCTGGCCTAGAGAAGGGGTTAGTATATAGTTCATTGCGTGTGCAGGTAGCAGCCATTACCTGTTACTGTGGTAGGATCCAGGAGAAGGGTGTTAGGGATGCACCTGGATGTGGTTCGGTGTCTGAAGGCGATGAAGCAGGTCCGTCCTCCGCTGCGGTCCATCGTACCACCTTGATCTTAACAATGGTGTTGGTGCTGGCAGGCGAGCCTTTTGAACCATTGAGTTCCTGTACCTTGAAGGATGTGATGCTGAAAATGGTTTTCCTGGTGGCGATATGTTCAGCATGCCACATTTTGGAACTGCAAGCGCTGCCCTGTAGGGAGCCTTTCCATCTCAAAGGACAAGGTGGTTTTGCGTCCGGTACCCTCTTTTTTTTTTTTTTTTTTGCCCAAAGTACACTCCATTTTCATTTGAATCAGCCAGTTACTCTTCTGATGCTCTTGGGGGTGCTGGAGGAGGATTTAGATGTGTGCATAGCGTTATTTGAAGAGGACTGCTCAGTTTTGAAAATCGGATCATTTGCTCATTCTGTTTGGCGGCCCATGAAAGGGGGAGGCAGCAGCTAAGGTCTCCATCTCCAGGTGGATTAAAGAGACTATTGCCTTAGCGTATTTGTTGAGGAGAGACTGTGCCAGTGAGGCTGCAGGCTCATTTGACCAGGGCTCAAGTGGCCTTGTGGGTGGAATATGGTCTAGTCTCACTGGGAGATATTTGTTGGGCGGCCATGTGGTCATCTCTCCATACTTTTGTGAAGCATTATTGCCTGGATGTGCAGGCGCAGGGGATGCCAGATTCAGTATGACAATATTTCAGGCCGGTCTCACAGGCTTATCATTCCCATTGTTAGTACTGCTATGATATAACCCAGAGGTTGGGACTGGACCTGAGGGACGATAAAGAAGGTGAAATTAGACCTTACCTGCTAATTGGCTTTCCTTGAGTACCTCCAGTCCAGTCCTGAATCCTTCCCTGATTCAATTGTCTGCAGAGGCGGTAGCGACCCCGGGTCTGAAGAAGGTCATTATATGTAGGTCCGGAGGGTTACAGTTTTATATGCTGAGGTATTAAAGGCTTGGGAGTCTCAGAGAGTTGCATTGCTTGGTTCGCAGCATAGTGAATTTTTTTTAGGATTGTCTAATTCCTGTGTTTGTGGTTGCAAGTACAGAATGGACAGGTAAGCTGCTTCTTTCTGGGGGGGAGAGGGCCCCTGGTAAGGTGGCGGGGTTCTGGTTATTCATAAGGTTGAAATGTATTTTATTTGAATATTTAGTTGCTTATTTGTAGCTCCTGTGAGTCTGCTTTGTCAGTAGGTTATTGGGGCTGGTAGGTGGTACCAGCTGCCTCTGTATACTGATATCATCAAAAGATGACATGCCAGTCTCCAAGCTGCTGGTGGAGGTTGACTACCCAGAGGTCAGGATTGGACTGGAAGTACTCAAGGAAAGCCAATTAGCAGGTAAGGTCTAATTTCACCTTATTGGCTCTAGTTTTCAGTTTACACTACTGGGTCAGTCCATACTACCTCGACTTCGGAAGTGCTAATGATATGCAAGTTATGAGAAGGGATCTCAATTTAAACCATAAATTACTAAAGTACATGCACATCTTCAACTGGATTTCTGATAAATCTAGGTTTTTGTTTGGACAGTACTTGCTTTTCAGGCAAAACAATAAATGATGCAATTTGAAGGTGCTATTGCGTCATACATGATATGAATTGCATTGTTATTCCTAGAAGTCATAGATGATGCAAGCCTAACTCAGAGCTTAATTACATCACTCTGCAGAACAAATTGCGCAACATTTTTTAAATGAATATGATGTGTCAGTAGTATTTTGGCTGTAGACTAGTCCTCAGTGTTTGATTTTTTTTCCATTTAGTCAAAGTGAGAGAGAGACCTTGTAATTGAACAATGTAAATCATTCTTGCTACGTTTATGGTGAAGTGACTTTTGCATCACAAAAACGCAGTATAACTGCTTTGATTAAGAAAGCCTACCACCTTTACTTTGGCTGAAAAATTGGAGATCAAGGCAAGAGCTGGGCCTCACACATATGCTGCAACACTTGCACAACAAAGTTTCGCCAGTGATTGAATCGAAAAAGGAAATCCATGCCTTTTGCAGTGCCAATAATTTGGAGAGGGCCGACAGATCATATCAGCAATTGTTACTTCTGCATGGTGCCTCCTGTTGGGAAAGGTTTGTTGAAGGAAAAAAAAAGGGACTGCAATATCCAAACATTCCATCAGCTATACACTCAGTACCCCACGGAGGAGGACTACTGGTTCCTTATACTCCAGAATCATTCTCATTTGAGTCCTGAACCATCAGTGCCACATGACCCAGATTTTCTCCCATCCTTCTCCTGAACCACACCTCAAAACACAAGGTGGATTGAATGACCTTGTCAGGGATTTGGAACTACCTAAGAGTAAGGCAGAGCTGTTGGGCACCAGACTCAGCAGTGGAATCTCCTTTCAGGTGGTGTTAGGGTTTCCATGTTCCGTAAATGTAAAAAGAATCTTGTTAAATTCTTCTTCATGGAAGATGATTTTGTAGACTGCAAACAGTATCGATGGTCTGACGGCAACCCTCAACATCATTCATCATTGAGATGAGTGGATTCTGTTTGATTTATCGAAGACTAACCTTAAAGCTGTTTGCTGCATAATGGCAGTGTTTTGCCATTGATTCCAGTTGGTCACACAGTCAATATGAAAGAAACCTATGACCATATAAAACAGCTCTTGAGATGCATAAACTATGACCAACATCAGTGGTAGCTTTGTGGTGACTTGAAGGTCATTGTTTTGTTGCTCGATCTATAGACTGGATACACAAAGTACTGCTGTTTTCTCTGTGAATGGGATAATTATGCCAAAGATTCCCACTATATCAAGAGAGACTGGCCACTCCGACAGTCATTGAAGCTGGGAAAGAAAAGTGTGCAGAATCCACCACTTGTTGAATCAAGGAAGATTTTGTTACCACCTTAAACATTAAGCTGGGACTAACGAAAAATTTTATCAAGACTATGGACAAAACAAAACCAGCTTTCAAGTATCTCAGTGGGAAATTTCCAAGACTAAGTGAAGCTGAGATAAAGGAAAATGTCTTTAGTACTCAGATTTGTGAACTTCTTTGAGCTGATACATTTAACAGTGGTTGTCATTCATTTAGAAGAGATAGAGAAGGCAGAAAAGGAGGAGGAATAGCCCTATATGTCAAAAGCAATATTAAAACTTCTGAAATACAGGGACGTGTTAGAGTAGATGACACTATCATCCATACTGGTGTAGTCTACATGCTTCCAACTTAAACCAAAGAAATGGATAGAGGCTTGATTATTGCAAAGGAAGCCATGAAGGGGGAAGTGATCTTAATGGGGGACTTCAATCTACCCTATGTGGATTGGAGTATTCCTTCTGCAAATCTGGAAAGAAGTTAAAAAAAAAATTGTGGATGCCTTCCTAGGTGCATTGCTTAGACAAATGGTGATGGAACCAACCAGGGAAAGTTTGATGCTGGATTTAATACTCACCAAGAGAGAGAGTGTGGACAAGGGCATGGGACTGGATGGGATACATTCCAGGATACTGAAAGAGCTCGGAGGTTCTTGCAGAGCCTTTAGAGTATGTTTTTAATAGATCTTTGGAGACAGGAGAAGTTCCACAGGACTGGAGAGGGGCTGATGTGGTACCTCTTCACAAAAGTGTCAGTAGGGAAGAAGTGACAATCTACAGGCCAGTAAGCCTTACCTCTGTGGCCAAAAAGTAATGGAGGTGCTCCTGATAGAGAATAGTGGACTTTCTTGAAACCAATAGGTTGCATGATCTGAGGCAATATGGCTTTACCAAAGGACAATCATGCCAAAACAATCTGAGTTCTTTGACTAGGTGACCAGAGAATTATATCCAAGGGTATGCGATGGATGTGATCTACCTATAGTTCAGCAAAGCCTTTGATACTGTTCCTCACAGGAGGCTTATCAATAAACTGAACAGCCTGAGAATGGGTCCTAAGGTGGTGAACTGGATCTGAAATTGGTTGACTGACAGACAACAGAAGGTGATGGTAAATAGAACTCGGATGAAAGGAAGGTGATCCGTGGCGTGCCCCAGGGATCGGTCCTGGGACCGGTTCTTTTCAATGTATTTGTGCATGATATTGCTGAAGGACTAAATTGAAAAGTCTGTCTTTTTGCAGATGACATGAAAACAGACTGGACTCCCCAGAGGGAATGGATAACGTGAGGAAAGATCTACAAAAGCTGGAAGGAATGGTCTAATGCTTGGCAGTTAAGATTTAATGTGAAGTGCAATGTCATGCACTTGGGATTCAGAAATCCAAGTGAATTGTATGCGATTGGGGGCGAGAGGTTTGTGTACACGGACCAGGAGAAGGACCTCGGTGTGATTGTTTCTGAGGATCTCAAGGTAGAGAAACAGTGTGACAAGGTGGTGGCCAAAGCCGGAAGGATGCTGGGTTGCATACAGAAAGGAATTACTAGCAGAAAGGAGGAGGTACTAATGCTATTCGACAAGTCGCTGGTGAGGCTTCAAAATATTCCAAGTGGAGACCGTATTTTGCAAAGGATGTAAAAAGACTGGAAATGTGTTGGAGCAAGGCAACCAAAATGATTTGGAGCCTGTACCAGAAGGCTTATGAGAAGAGACTTGATCTAAATATGTATACGCTTGAAGAGAGGAGGGACAAGAGAGAGATGATACAGACCTTAAAATACTTAGAGTATTAATGAGCAAACAAACATTTTTCAAAGATGGGAAAGCTGTAAAACCAGAGGGCATAACATGAAACTGCAAGGGGGTAAACTGAAAGGCAACATCAGAAAATACAAAATGATATGGGACAAACGCAGCAGATCTCTTTATAGCAAGAGAATAAAATCAAAATAAACTTGAGTATCTCTTATGTCTCAACAAATAGGGGTGACCCTCCCGGAGTGGTGGATACATACCTAAACAAAGGCTTGGGGAGGGGTGACCTGCACGGAATGGCAGGTGCACCTACTCTTTCCACTTTGCTGGGTAGACTAGAATGGACTATGCCAGTCTTTGCTGTCATATACTATGTTACTGAGTGGCAAAGAGAAGATGGCATGGAAAGTCTTCCAGTTAGTGGCAACAAGTTTTCTCTGAAACAAGAAATCAGACAGCTACAGGGGATTGGTGGAAAAACTCCTCAATGGATACAAGTGTCTCGACAGCAACATGTCACTAAAGATAAATTTTTTGCACACTCATCTTATTTCCACCGTACTGCGGAGTAGTAAGTGATGAGCATGGCAAATGATTTCATCAGGACATTGCAACAATGGAGAAAAGATATCAAGACAAATGGAGTCCTTCCCTGCTTGCAGACTATCGCTGGACAGTGACAAGAGATACTCTATTTACAGGATACAAGAGACAAGCCAAGAAACATGGAATAGACACCGAATAAGGTCTGAAATGAATACTAATGCATACATAGTCATCGCTTGCTTTCTGTTTCACACTAACTTTCTGTTTCACACTAACTTGCTTTCTGTTTCACACTAACACACTTGGACCCTAGGGTTGGTGATCGCACTGCTAAACTTCAACGACGGGAGCAACAGTGGATTTTCAATCTGAGGACTGTAACCCCTTCTGGTTTAAATAAGGACATTGAGTGGCATACAGTAATGTGACATCCCCCTTCGTGGCGTAGGGCCCTCCTTGATTAGTGGGGTGGCCCTGTTTGCCTCTATTGGTGGATTTGGTAGTGATTGGCAGATTTGTGAGCCATTGTTTGAGCTTCCTTTACCCTTCAAATATCAGCTGGTTTTAGTTCCGGTGTCTTTTGACGGTTGGTGAAAGTGCAGACTGAAGAGCACTTGATACAGGGAACAATTTCCCGAAACGTGCACGTCATGCAGGACTTCAAGGAATTTTATGCAAGGATTTCAAAGAATTTCATTGGACTGAGCTAAGTCTTTTATAATAATTTGACATATCTTCTTGGTTAATAAAATGGATTGAACCGCTTGGGAGCATTGGTTTCCCTTCTCTGCTCTGCTGCGGTGATATCCGACAATAAAACTATCTTTATTATAAAAAAAAAAAAATTTGGGGGGGGTATTGTTTGGTGATTCTTTAGTTTGGATGCCTACAGATGAGGCAAGCTCAGTGGACTCTGTGGACCCTGGTAGACTCAAGGATATTCTGTCACCGCCCCTCAAGTTCAGTCTTTACAGTGGTAGACAGTCCACCACAGTTTACTGATGGGCTTTCCTTTCAAAATTGCCCCACCCCAGAATATTCTGCCGACAGGTACTTCTCTGGGAACAAGTAGGAAGTCGGCCTTCACATGTGGGTGACGTCTGCACCGACAGAGCCTGCACAGTGAACAGTCCCCAGCTTTCACAGAAAGCCTTTGGGAGTTAGACCATGCATGCGCAGTCACCTTCCTGCCCAAGGGTGCAATCTTACCTCTTTCGTCTTTTTTCCGTGATGAAGGTGATGGCTGGGAGCAGCCCTCAAAACTGCACTGGCGGGAGGAGAATCCTTCGGCATCAGGGGATAGACACTGGTCCTCCGAGGCCATTGTCATTGAGGAATTCCCCTTGACAGAGCCCAGTATCAGGACTGATTCCCTCGAATAATCACACTGGTGGCTGTAGAGCCTTCTGGCCTGGAGGTCAGGATGACAGCCCTGGAGTGAGGTCTGGGGTCTGGTGACTGGTCCCTCCACTGCGAGGACGTCGCCTGAGGAGATCCAGCTAGTGCTTTTGCGGCATTAGCTTCAAGCCGATTCTCTGCATTGGTCCTACTCGAGGCCTCAGGTCTTGCATACAAGTGCCTCCGGTTGGAGTGTCCGGGCTGTGTGAGCCCGTTGATGCCCCCAACCGGGCATGTGCATGAGGCCTGTTGGGTTCTTGGTCTCCTCTGATTCTGACTCGGAGTGAGAAACTGGCGATGAGTCCCCAGACACCCAGCGATACTGGGAGTCCTCTCTGACCCGTCTCCATCTCAGGAGTGTCGGAGGTCCCGCCCGAGGACCTCTCCTTCCTGGACTTTGTCCAGGACATGGTGAAGGCTCTGGCTGTACAATGTCCCTCTTAAGGAGGCGCTCACAGTGCCCGTTCCCCCTATTTTAGAACGCTTGTTTAGGATGTGGATCTCACCTGTTTCGGTGCCCATTGTGAGCAAGTGGTTCGATTCCATATATTGAGTTCGCAAGAGCCCTGGATTCCAAAAGACAGTTACCAGACAATTCTGTGGTGGTAGAGTTGGCCATGTGTAGGATCAAGAGCCAAAAGACACACTCCTCAGTACTTCCTGGCATGGAGGTTCATACCATGGATGGCCTTGGTAAAAAGTGTTATCGGAGCTTGATGCTCATGGCCTGTATCCAGGCTTATCAGCTGTACATGGGCATGTACCTGAGAGACCTGGCCAAGGAACTGGCCTGGATTCTAGGCTGATCTGTCCAAGGAACCTATTCAACAATTCCGGATCTTGGTGTCCACGGTCAAGGAGTGCTCTAAATTTGTTACTCGAGCTGCCTGTGATGACTTTTTCAGTCCATGGCTAGAGTGGCTGTGGTGGGCATTGCTGCCTGGTGTGGCTACAGTCATCGGACCTGGAGCAGTGGGTTCAGGACAAGTTGGTCGATGTCCCTTGCCAGGGGGAGAACCTCTTTGGCAAGTCCAAGATGGACAAGGCCACAGAGCTGGAGTCAGAGTATATGACCAGAACCAGGCTCTCCCAGAAAAACACGGACCGGTCCCGACAGAAGGCTTCAGGGGAAAAAGCCCTTTTACCCAAAGAAGAGAGAGGCTTATGGAACTTACCAGAGTATTCAGCCTACCCAGTTCCCCAACAGGGTCAGCATGCCAAGGGCCAGGGGCACGGCCCTCGTAAGCCTAAGACCCCCAAACCCTAACCTGTACCACAGCTGCAACATGGGAGTGTGTCTTACATTCTTTGCTGACCAGTGGACAACCATAACCACTGACACCTGGGCCTTCCAAGTGGTGAGAAATGGCTACATTTCGAGCAAACATACCCCTCCATTCTTTCCCAGAGAACTTCCCATGACTCTTCTTCACAGAGAGCAGCAAGAGCTCGAAGGCCTCATCACAGCCAAAGCGGTTGAACCTGTCCCGCTGCCTGTAAGAGGTGAGGGATTCTGCTCCCGCTACTTCTTGTTTCCCAAAAAGTCAGGCAGCTTTCGGCCTGTCCTGAATCTGCGGGATCTCAATCAGTTCTTGGTGAAGGAGAAGTTCAAAATACTTTTCCTTTGAATGTTGCTGCCCTACCTCCAACGGGAAGATTGGCTATGCTCCTTGGATCTAAAAGAAGCTTATACCCACATCCTGATCCTTCCTCGCCACCAGCAGTACCTCCGCTTTACCATCGGAGGCTGCCATTGCCAGTACAGGGTCCTACTCTTCGGTCTGGCTTCCACCCCAATAGTGTTCACAAAATGCCTGGTGGTGGTTGCTGCCTACCTCTGGCTGCAGGGGGTGTTTGTCTTCACCTACATGGATGACTGGCTTGTCAGTGGCTGCTATGCTGACTAGGTCCATCATGCAGCATGTCTCACCATTCTCATTCTCTAGTATTTGGGCTTTGTCATCAACTACCCCAAGTCTCATCTGCAGCCAACGGAGCATCTGGAGTTCATAGGAACTCTCCTGGACATTATGTAGGCCCAGACCTTCCTTCCTTTGAGCAGGGCTTGGCGTCTGGCGGCCATCGTCATGGAGGTACAAGGTTGGTTGATGGCCTAAATCTGCCTCCTGTTGTGCCTTATGAGACACATGACCATTGAAAGGTGCACATCATGCCCAACACTCGCCTCTGAATGTGTCAGGCTAAGTGGACACTCTGCACTCAGTGGATTCAGGTGACGGGGCACATGGAGATCAGGATCTGCGTAACCGCAGCCCTCTCTGAATCCCTTATCTGGCGGCAGCAGCCGCTGCACTCATGGCAGGGATGCCCTTTGAAGCCCAGATGCCTTAGAGGATCCTCACCACAGATGCCTCCACTGGGGGGCCCACTATGATGTCCTGTGGACCCAGGGTGTCTGGTCAGTGGGGAAGAGTTTCCACCAAATCAACTTCCTTGAACTTTGAGCAGTTGCGATTGCCTTGCAGATGTTTAGCACCACTTGGAGAACCAGGTTGTTCTGATCCAGACAGACAACCAAGTGATGATGATTTATGTCAACAAAGGGGGTTGTACCTACTGTGCTGGAAGGCTGCCGCCTTTGCGAGCGAGAGCGGGATGCTCCTCCGAGCAATGTATCTTCCTGGTCAGGGCAATCTCCTGGCAGACTGGCTCAGTAGGATCCTTCAACTGCACGAACGGCAACTGGACCCGCAGGTAGCCAGCCGCATCTTTCGGATGTGGGGCTCCCATTTAGTGGATCTGTCAGCCCCAGCAACATCCAGTTGCCACGTTTCTGTTCCAGGACGCTGGCCCCCTCTCGAGTGGTGGCCGATGCGTTTCTCATCTCATGGACAGAGGGCCTCTGACCCTCTCCCTCCTTGATTTCTAAGACCCTTCTCGAGGTTCAACTCGACCAGGCCACCGTAATCCTCATTGCTCCCAGGTGGCCACGGCAGCTGTGGTTCTCCAGGACCAAGCAGGAAGTCAGTCCTCACTTATGGGTGACGTCGGCGCTGACGGAGCCCTCGCGGAGCAATTTTCCCCAGCTTTCAAAGAAAGCCTTTGGGAATTGCAGCGCGCATGCGCGGTCGTCTTCCCGCCCGAGGGTGCCATCTTAGCCAGTCTTCTTTTTTCCGCGGAGCCCTACAGACGTCCCCGTCTTGTCCCCGCGAAAAAGTCGATTTTTTCTTCATTATTTTATTCTTTTTCCTTCGGTTCGACGCCGATCTTTTTCCCGCCCGGACTCGCGACGCCGGTCACGAGTCCTCTTACTTTTTTTCGGTTTTTCTGACTTTGTCAGCTTTCGTTTTCGATTTTTCCCTGGCAGCCCGGTCCTTTGACCTCGCAGGGGCCCTTTTTCCCCCGATGGCTGCCAGTGGGTTTAAGCGGTGTGGTCAGTGTGACCGAAATATGTCACTAACTGACACACACGACTTTTGCCTCCGCTGCCTGGGCCCGGATCATGAGGAACTGATCTGTGGGCCCTGCGGCAAAATGTCCTCAAAAGCGTTGAGAAGTCGGCGGCATCAGCGTGATAGAATCTTCGCTGACCCCAGCCGTACCCGGACCTCGTCGGAGGCCTCCGCGTCCAAAGGCTCCAGCTCGGACCGTCGCCGGAGTTCCTCCGACCGGGGTTCTCCCTCCGGGGACCATCGTCGGAAGGTGAAACCCGCGAGGGCGGCGTCGGTGGACGCTCCTGGTTCCGCGAGGGCCAGGTCGCATAGCCCCGACAGCCGCCCCGGGTCCTTGGAGAAGGAACACCTCACGAAGCGACCTCGCCTGGAGTCGGAGATGCCTGCTCGGGTAAGTCCTGTGGTCCTTCTGGACTCGCCTCCGCGACAGCCGACGTCGGGCCCGACGCCGTCGGGGCCCGAGTCGGGGGCTGCTGGGTCACCTGAGCTCGGACTCAGGTTGACGGCCTTGGAGAGCAGACTGTCTGCCTTCATGGACCAGCAGCGGGCACTGCTCGCTGGCCTCGCTGGCGCCGCTGCCCCGACCGCCGGGACGTCGACGTCCAAGTCGACCCCGGAGACCGAGCCGATCCTCGAGTCGATGAGAACTCGAGTCGATCCTCGGTCGAGGTCACCCTCGGCCTCCCGTTCGGGACCGAGGTCGCCGACGCCGACCCCCTCGGCGTCGGGGCGGCAGGCGCCGCGCCCTGCCCGGGCTGACCCCACCGAGTCCTCGTCGGAGTCGGTCTGGGAGTCTGAGGAGGAAGAGTCGCCTGATTCTTTCCGGACTCGGTGTGTCCCCTCGGACTCACCGGAGTCCGAGCCTCGGAAGCAGTCCCCCCGGAGGATGCCCGGTTCTCGGACTTCGTTAGGGATATGGCCAAGGCTTTGGCCTTCCCTGCGGATCCCGAGGAGGAGCCTCGAGCCGAAGAGCTCGACGCCCTCCAGTATGACTCTCCCGCGAGGGAACACTTTACTGTACCGGTTCCTCCTATGCTGGAACGACTACTCTTCCGCATGTGGGAGAGTCCGGCCTCCTCGCCGGTCCTGAGCAAGCGGGTCGATTCTGTCTATCGAGTCCGCAAGAGCCCTGGCTTTCAAAAGGCACAGCTGCCACACCATTCCATGGTAGTGGAATCGGCCATGCATCGTCTTAAGAGCCAGAAGATGCACTCCTCGGTGCCTCCTGGCAGGGAGGCCCGTAACCTGGATGGCCTTGGTAAGAAGTGTTTCCAGGGCTCTATGCTCGCATGTCGTGTCCAGACTTACCAGCTATACATGGGCATGTATCTCCGGGATCTGGCTAAAGAGCTAGCCGGATTCTCCGCTGGTTTGTCCGAGGAACCCTTGCGGAGGTTCCTAGCCTTGTCCACTGGCATTCGGGAATGCTCAAAGTTCATGTCCCGGGCAGCCTATGATGGCTTTGAAGCATCGGCTCGAGTGGCCGCAGCCAGCATCGGTGCCCGCCGACAGGCTTGGCTTCAGTCGTCAGACCTTGAGCCCTGGGTGCAGGACAAGTTGGTCGATGTCCCCTGCCGAGGCGAAAACCTCTTTGGCAAGCCCATGGCGGAAAAGGCTGCGCAAATTGAGACTGAGACTCTCACCAGGACCAGGCTTTCTAGGAAGACCTCCGCCCCTTCCCAGAAAAAGAAGGGCTCGGGGAAAAAGTCCTTTTACCCGAGGAAGGTGGCTGCCTACAAACAATACCCCCATTATCAGGCCCCTGCAGCTCCCCAACAGGGCCAGCAGGCCAAGGGACGGGGTAACGGGTCCCGTAGGCAGCAAGCCCCCAAGCCTGCACCACCAGCCCCTGCTCAGCAGGGTGGGGGTTTTTGACTCACAAAGCATAGCCTCTCCCCCCCCGCTGGTTCCTCCCAGCACCGGAGGCCGGCTGGTTCACTTCGCCCACAGGTGGTCCAGCATCACCGCAGATGCCTGGGTGCTTCAAGTCGTGCGGGAAGGCTATCTTCTCCACTTCCACCAGGTCCCTCCCTCCTATTTTCCGGGAGAACCTCCACGACCCCCTCTGCACAGGGAATTACTCCTTCAGGAGTTAGCAGGTCTTCTGCAGGAACAGGCGGTGGAACCGGTGCCACACCACCTGAGAGGTCAAGGCTTTTATTCCAGGTATTTTCTAATACCAAAGAGAACAGGGGGCCTCAGACCCATCCTGGACTTGCGCAACCTCAACAAGTTCCTTGTGCGGGAGAAGTTCAAAATGCTTACCCTTGGAATCCTTCTGCCCTACCTCCAGCAGGGAGATTGGCTATGCTCCTTGGATCTAAAGGATGCCTACACGCACATCCTCATCCACCCAAGCCACCGCCAATACCTAAGGTTTGTGGTGGCAGGAAATCATTACCAGTACAGAGTACTGCCCTTTGGCCTGTCCTCCGCGCCGCGAGTCTTCACAAAATGTCTCGCAGTGGTGGCGGCCCCTCTCCGGCGTCAGGGCCTATTGGTGTTTCCGTACCTCGACGACTGGCTCATCAGAGCGGCGTCCGCTCCGGAGGTCACCAGCGCCACACGCCGCACGGTGACTCTTCTGCAGTACTTGGGCTTTGTTATGAATTTCGCAAAGTCCACTTTGCTCCCCTCACAGGATCTCGAGTTCATCGGCGCAAGGCTCCACACTCCTCAGGCACGAGCGTACCTACCGCTCGACAGGGCTCAACGGCTCATGGACCTAGCCGACCGTTTTCGCAGCCAGCCCCTGGTCTCCGCCAGGCGCTTCCTGAGACTGCTCGGCCATATGGCTTCCACCGTCCATGTGACCCCCAATGCCCGCCTGAATATGCGGCCTGCTCAATGGTGTCTCCGCCAGCAGTGGCGACAAGCCACAGGCGGCCTAGCAGACCTAGTGCGCGTCTCCGAGCCGCTGATCTCGTCTCTCCGGTGGTGGCTTCGGCAGCCGAACCTGATATTCGGAATGCCTTTCCAGTCACCTCAGCCGACCCGGGTGCTGGCCACGGATGCATCCCTCCTGGGCTGGGGAGCACATTGCCAAGGGGCACGTACTCAGGGCCTCTGGACCACGTGGGAGTCTGCTCAGCAGATCAACTTCCTGGAGCTCAGGGCGATCCGCCTGGCTCTCAAGGCTTTCTCCCACCTGACTTCCCACCAGTCCGTCCTTGTCCAGACGGACAATCAAGTTGCCATGTTCTACGTGAACAAGCAGGGGGGCACGGGCTCCTTCCTCCTCTGCCGGGAGGCACAGAAGCTCTGCTCTTGGGCCGTCAGTCACGGCATTCTCCTCAGGGCAGTTTATCTCCCGGGCCAAGAGAATTGCCTGGCGGACAAACTCAGCAGGATCCTCCAGCCGCACGAGTGGCATCTGGATCCCTTGGTAGTTCAGAAGCTCTTCCTAAAGTGGGGCCTCCCCACGGTGGATCTCTTTGCCAGTCCTCACAACCGGCAGCTTCCTCGCTTCTGCTCTCGTCTGCGACACCCCCTTCGGGTTGCGGCGGACGCTTTTCTAATTTCATGGTCGTGGAGCCTTCTGTACGCTTTCCCTCCCATCCCGCTAGTCTCTCGGACTCTTTTCAAGGTTCTCCGAGACAAAGCCTTCATGATCCTGGTGGCCCCTCGCTGGCCCAGACAGCCGTGGTTTCCGCTCCTACTGCATTTAGCGGTGGAGGATCCATTCCCTCTGGGGGTACAACCGGATCTCCTCACTCAGGATCAGGGGTCTCTACTACACCCCAACCTCAGGTCTCTCAACCTCATGGCCTGGCTGCTGAGAGGGTAGTCCTTGCTCCCCTTCTCCTGCCGGCAGAGGTGGAGGAGGTCGTCTTGGCTTCGCGTCGGCCTTCTACCCGCAAATGCTACGCCCTTAAATGGCGTCGCTTTGCCGTCTGGTGTACCCAACAGTCTCAGGATCCCTTCTCCTGCCCGGTGTCGGTGATCTTGCAGTACTTGCTACACCTCTCTAATCTGGGACTTAAGTCCAACTCCGTCAAAGTTCACCTCAGTGCTCTTTCGGCACATCATGTGCCGGTGGACGGTAGACCTCTCTCCAGCGACCCTCTCGTAGCGAGGTTTCTCCGAGGTCTCCTTCTACTTAAACCACCTCTGCGCCCGCCAGCGCCTGACTGGGACCTGAATGTGGTTTTGCAGCGGATCACCTGTCCGCCTTTTGAACCTATGGCTACCTGTTCTCTCCGTTTTCTGTCTTGGAAAACACTGTTCTTGATAGCCCTCACTTCCGCTAGACGCGTAAGTGAATTGCAGGCCCTCGTGTCTGATCCCCCTTACACTCGGTTCTACAAAAATAGGGTAGTCCTACGGACTCACCCAAAATTTCTTCCAAAAGTGGTCTCCCCTTTTCACATCAATCAGGAGGTGGTACTTCCAACCTTCTTTCCCAGACCACACTCCAGCCGAGCTGAAACGGTCCTCCATACCCTGGACTGTAGAAGGGCATTAAACTTCTACCTTGACCGTACGCGGGAGCACCGTAAAGCTGCTCAGCTTTTTGTGTCTTTTGACCCCAATAAATTGGGGCTCCCGGTCTCCAAGCGTACTCTGTCCATCTGGGTTGCGGACTGTATCTCTTGGGCTTATGGGGCAGCCGGACTCTCCTTAGAAAGTCGAGTCACGGCTCATTGCGTTCGGGCAAAGGCTACGTCAGTGGCTTACCTCCGCTCTGTTTCGCTGGCAGACATCTGCCGGGCCGCTACTTGGTCTTCGAGCCAGACTTTTGCGGTCCATTACTGTCTCGAGAGGGAGTCCCGCAGGGACAGTGCTTTCGGACAGGCAGTCCTCCGTAATCTCTTTGAGGTCTGAGCAACTCCTACCCTCCATCCCGGATGTGGGCTACCGGTGGGTGATAATTCAGCGAAGATTCTTTCCTTCTGTGCTGCTGAGCTAGAGGGAGCTCATTTTTGTGCTTAGGGTCTCCGGTAGCCTTGAGCTTGGGAGTCCCATAAGTGAGGACTGACTTCCTGCTTGGTCCTGGAGAAAGCGTAGTTACTCACCTGTAACAGGTGTTCTCCAGGAGCAGCAGGAATCAGTCCTCACTACCCTCCCTCCTCCCCTTGGAGTTGCAATCGTCTGCTTATGTTTTTGCAAATATTTTTATGCTGTCTTTTTTTTGCTATGTCATCTGACTGGCTAAGATGGCACCCTCGGGCGGGAAGACGACCGCGCATGCGCGCTGCAATTCCCAAAGGCTTTCTTTGAAAGCTGGGGAAAATTGCTCCGCGAGGGCTCCGTCGGCGCCGACGTCACCCATAAGTGAGGACTGATTCCTGCTGCTCCTGGAGAACACCTGTTACAGGTGAGTAACTACGCTTTCCTCCTGCTTGTCCTCCTCTCCCAAGCATGCCCGGTTCCCCTGGTCTGCTCCAGACTTGATCTCGCAGGAGGACAGAGCTGTCCTCACCCCAACCTCGGAACCCTCGCCCTGACAGCTTGGCTGCTTAAAGGATGACCCTAGCACAGTTACGCTTGCTCAGAGATATAGAGGATGTCTTGCTAGTGTCCCATAAGGATTCCACCAGGCTGGCTTAAGCCTTCAAGTGGCATTGATTCCTCCATCTGGGGTACTGAGAAAGGGGGTTCAATCCTTTCATCTCCTCTGTGCTGGTAGTGTCAGTTTTTGCTACACCTTTCCAATGCTGGCCTGAAGTCTAACTCCCTCAGGGTATACCTAACTGTGTGCTGACAGCGCACCATCATGTCATTGATGGGTAACCCTTGTCCGCCTATTGTCTCGTGGCCCGCTTCATGAGAGGTCTCTTGCTCTCTCTGCATCCCATTTGCCCACTGGCAGTGGCATGGGATCTGAATGTGGTTCTTGAGAAGCTCATGGCTCTGCCCTTCAAACTGCTTCTTACCACCTCAAGTACTTGTCCTGCAAAGTGATCTTCCTTGTGGCACTCAAGCAGCGTGTCGCATCAGTGATCTACAGGCGTTGGTGGCTCATGCCCCCATATCAGGTTTCGTAAGTTCTCCAGGACCAAGCAGGAAGTCAGTCCTCACATATGGGTGACGTCGGCGCCGACGGAGCCCTCACGGAGCAATTTCCCCAGCTTTCAAAGAAAGCCTTTGGGAATTGCAGCGCGCATGCGCGGTCCCCTTCCCGCCCAAGGGTGCCATCTTGCTCAGTCTTCCTTTTTCCGCGGAGCCCTACAGACGCTGTTTGTGATCGCCGCAGAAAAAGTTGATTTTATTTCTTATTTCTTTCTCGGTTCGACGCCGGATCCTTTTTCCGCCCGGACCCGCTACGCCGGTATTGGGTCCGTTCTTTATTTTTCGTTTTTTTGTCCTTCATGACAAGCGTTCGCGCCATTTTTTCATTTTTCACTGGCAGCCCTGTCTTTTGACCTCACAGAGGCCCTTTTTCCCTCGATGGCTGCCAGCAGGTTTAAAAAGTGTGATCAGTGTAAGAAACTTGTCTCTTACCGACACACACGACTGCTGCCTCTGCTGCCTCGGACCCGATCATGACCCGATGATCTGTGGTCCGTGTAGCAAGATGTCTTCGAAAGCATTGAGGAGTCGGCAGCATCAGAGGGAACGAATCTTCTCTGACTCCGCATCCGGCCGGGCCCGGACCTCGTCAGAGGCTTTGACGTCCCGGGACTTCGGTCCTGAGCATCGTCGGAGTTCCTCTGAGCGGGGGTCTCCTGCCCGGGAACATCATAGGAAGAAGAAACCCGCGAGGGCGGCGTCGGACGCTCCTGGTTCCTCGAGGGCCAGGTCGCATAGCCCCGATAGCCGTCCTGGGTCCTCGGAGTCGGAGAGGCCTTCGAAACATCCTCGTCTCGAAATGGAGTCACCTGGACACGTGAGTACTGTAGTCCTCATGGACTCGCCTCCGAAGGAGCCGACGTCGGGCCCGACACTGTCGGGGCCCGAGTCGGGGGCTGCTGGGTCTCCTGAGCTTGGACTCAGGTTGACGGCCTTGGAGAGCAGTTTGGCTGCCTTCATGGACCAGCAGCGGGCATTGATCGCTGGCCTCGCCAATGCATCTGCCCCGGCCACCGGGACTTTGACGTCCAAGTCGACCCCGGAGACCGAGCCGATCCTCGAGTCCATGCGAGCTCGAGTCGATCCTCGGTCGCAGTCTCCCTCGGCCTCCCGTTCGGGACCGAGGTCATCGACGCCGACACCCTCGGCGTCGGGGCAGAGGGCATCGGTGCCTGCCCGACCGGAGCCGCTCGATTCCTCCTCCGAGGAGTCAGACTGGGAAACAGAGGACGAAGAGTCCCCTGGTACTTTTCGGACTCGGTGTGTCCCATCGGACTCACCCGAGTCCGAACCTCGGAGACAGTCCCCCCCGGAGGACACCCGGTTCTCGGACTTCGTGCGGGATATGGCCAAGGCCTTGGCATTCCCCGCGGATCCCGAGGAGAAGCCTCGAGCCGAAGAGCTCGATGCCCTCCAGTATGACTCTCCCCCGAAGGAGGCCTTTACTGTCCCGGTTCCTCCGATGCTGGAACGACTTCTCTTCCGCATGTGGGAGAGCCCGGCGTCGGCGCCGGTGTTAAGCAAGCGGGTCGATTCCATTTATCGAGTCCGCAAGAGCCCTGGGTTCCAAAAGGCACAACTACCGCACCATTCCATGGTGGTGGAATCGGCCATGCATCGACAAGAGTCAGAAGATGCACTCCTCGGTGCCTCCCGGCCGGGAGGCCCGGAACCTGGATGCCCTCAGTAGGAAGTGCTACCAGGGCTCTATGCTTGCTTGTCGGGTCCAGACCTACCAGCTCTATATGGGCATGTATCTCCGGGATCTGGCAAAATAAATTGCCGGGTTCTCTGCTGGTCTCTCCGAGGAAACTTTGCAGAGGTTCCAAGCCTTGTCCACTGGTATTCGAGAGTGCTCGAAGTTTATCTCTCGAGCAGCCTACGATGGCTTCGAAGCATCGGCTCGAGTAGCCGGGGCCGGCATCGGTGCCCGCCGACAGGCTTGGCTTCAGTCATCCGACCTCGAGCCATGGGTACAGGACAAGTTGGTCGATGTCCCCTGCAGAGGTGAAAACCTCTTTGGCAAGCCCATGGCTGAAAAGGCTGCACAGATCGAGACCGAGACTCTGACCAGAACTAGGCTATCCAGAAAAACCTCTGCCCCTTCTCAGAAGAAGGGCTCGGGGAAAAAGCCCTTTTACCCGAGGAAGGCGGCTGCCTATAAACACTACCCTCAGTATCAGGCCTCAGCAGCTCCCCAAAAGGGTCAGCAGGCCAAGGGACGGGGTAATGGGTCCCGTAGGCAGCAGGCCCCCAAGCCCACAACTCCGGCCCTTGCTCAGCAGGGTGGGGGTTTTTGACTCCCTCAGCATAGCCCCTTCCCCTCAGCTGGTTTCTCTCAGCACAGGCGGCCGGCTGGTCCACTTTGCCCACAGGTGGTCAGCCATCACCTCAGATACCTGGGTGCTTCATATAGTTCAGAAAGGCTATCTTCTACACTTTCACCAGGTACCTCCCTCCTACTTTCCAGGGGAGCCTCCAAGACTCCCTCTGCACAGGGACTTACTCCTTCAGGAGTTGGCAAGTCTTCTTCAGGAACAGGCTGTGGAACCCGGTGCCCCACCACCTGAGAGGTCACGGCTTTTTTATTCCAGGTACTTTCTGATACCAAAAAGAACAGGAGGCCTCAGACCCATCCTGGACTTGCGAAACCTCAACAAGTTCCTGGCAAGGGAAAAGTTCAAGATGCTTACCCTTGGAATCCTGCTGCCCTACCTCCAGCAGGGAGACTGGCTATGCTCCTTAGATCTCAAGGATGCCTATACTCACATCCTTATTCATCCAGACCACAGACAATATCTCAGGTTTGTTGTGGGAGGAAATCATTACCAGTACAGAGTACTACCCTTTGGCCTATCCTCCGCCCCCAGGGTGTTCACCAAATGCCTAGCAGTGGTGGCGGCCTATCTAAGACTTCAAGGCCTTTTTGTGTTTCCATACCTGGACGACTGGCTCATCAGAGCCCAGTCTTCTCAAGAGGCCACTCAGGCCACTCATCGCACTGTGTCTCTGCTCCAGCACTTGGGCTTTGTCATAAACTTCGCAAAGTCCACTTTGCTCCCCTCTCAGGATCTCGAATTCATCGGCGCAAGGTTAAGCACACTTCAGGCGCGGGCCTTCCTACCTCTAGACAGAGCACACAGGCTCATGGATATCGCCAGCCACTTTCACAGCAATTCCCTGGTCTCTGCCAGGCAATTTCTGAGACTACTCGGCCATATGTCTTCCACGGTCCATGTGACCCCCAATGCCCGCCTGAACATGCGACCTGCTCAGTGGTGCCTTCGCACTCCATGGCATCAGGCCACGGGGAGCCTGACGGACTCAATACAGGTCTCCGACCTGCTGGTCTCTTCTCTGTGGTGGTGGCTTCATCTACCAAACCTGCTACTGGGAGTGGATTTTCAATCTCCTCCGCCTTCTCAGATACTCACAACCGATGCTTCTCTCCTGGGTTGGGGAGCACATTGCCAAGGGACATGTACTCATGGCCTCTGGACTCCTTGGGAGTCTGCGCATCAGATAAACTTCCTGGAGCTCAGAGCCATCCGCCTAGCTCTGAGAGCCTTCTCCCACCTCACTTCTCACCAGTCTGTACTGGTCCAGACGGACAATCAAGTTGCAATGTTCTACGTGAACAAACAAGGCGGCACAGGCTCCTTCCTTCTCTGTCAGGAGGCTCGAAGACTGTGCTCTTGGGCTGTCCACCACGACATACTCCTCAAAGCGGTCTATCTCCCAGGTCAGGAAAATTACCTGGCAGACAGGCTGAGCAGGATCCTCCAACCACACGAGTGGAGATTGGATCCATTAGTGGTTCAGCGGATCTTTCTCAAGTGGGGACTCCCCACCATAGATCTGTTTGCCAGTCCTCTGAACCGGCAGCTTCCCAGATTCTGCTCTCGACAACCCCATCCTCTTAGGGTAGCGGCGGATGCTTTTCTGATTCCATGGTCCACAGGCCTCTTGTATGCCTTTCCTCCCATGCCGCTAGTGTCTCGGACACTCTTCAAAGTTCTCGGAGACAAAGCCTCGCTGATCCTAGTGGCTCCCCGATGGCCGATACAACCTTGGTTCCCGCTTCTAATGTAGCTGGCTGTGGACACTCCTTCCTCTGGGGTTTCAGCTTGATCTCCTGACACAGGATCAAGGGTCTCTCCTGCACCCCAACCTCCGGTCCCTTCATCTGATGGCCTGGCTGCTGAAAGGGTAGTCCTTGCTCCCCTCCAGCTGCCTCGGGAGGTG
This sequence comes from Ichthyophis bannanicus, assembly GCA_033557465.1. Taxonomy (NCBI): domain Eukaryota; kingdom Metazoa; phylum Chordata; class Amphibia; order Gymnophiona; family Ichthyophiidae; genus Ichthyophis; species Ichthyophis bannanicus. The sequence continues at coordinate 579,536,839 of CM066034.1, read as the reverse complement.
GAGGAAGTTGTCTTGGCCTCGAGGAGACCTTCCACACGGAAGTCCTACGCTCTTAAGTGGCGTCGGTTCTCCATTTGGTGTGCTCAGCAGTCTGAGAATCCCTTCTCCTGCTTGGTAGCAGTGGTCTTGGAATACTTACTTTACCTCTCCAATCTGGGCCTTAAGTCCAACTCTGTCAGAGTCCACCTCAGTGCTCTCTCTGCACATCACGCACCGGTGGATGGCAGGCCTCTTTCCAACCACCCTTTGGTGGCTCGTTTTCTCAGAGGCCTCCTCCTCCTTAAGCCTCCTTTGCGCCCACCAGCCCCCCTGAATGGGATCTGAATGTGGTCTTGCAGCGGATTACCTGTCCGCCCTTTGAACCTATGGCTACCTGCCCTCTTCGTTTTCTTTCCTGGAAAACCTTGTTCTTGGTAGCCCTTACCTCTGCTAGGCGCGTTAGTGAACTGCAAGCCCTAGTGTCTGATCCTCCTTACACTAGGTTTTACAGGAATAGGGTAGTCTTACGGACTCACCCTAAGTTTCTTCCCAAGGTGGTTTCTCCTTTTCATCTCAACCAGGAGGTGGTTCTTCCGACCTTCTTTCCCAGGCCGCACGCTAGCCGGACTGAGATGGTCCTGCATACCCTGGACTGTAGGAGGGCCTTGTCCTACCTTGACCGTACGCGTGAGCATCGGAGGGCTGTTCAGCTCTTCGTTTCTTTTGACCCCAATAAATTGGGGCTACTGGTCTCCAAGCGTACTTTGTCCATTTGGGTAGCTGACTGTATCGCCTTGGCTTATGGGGCTGCCGGCCTCTCATTGGAGGGTTGAGTCACGGCTCATCGTGTTAGGGCGAAGGCTGCGTCAGTGGCTCATCTTCGCTCTGTTCCGTTGGCAGACATCTGCCGGGCCGCTACTTGGTCTTCAAGCCAGACTTTTGCTGCCCATTACTGCCTGGAGAGGGAGTCCCGCAGGGACAGTGCTTTCGGACAGGCAGTCCTCCATAATCTCTTTGAGGTTTAGGCAACTCCTACCCTCCGGCCCTGGTGTTGGGCTACCGGTCAGGTGCGTTTTCAGAGAAGATTCCTTCCTTCTGTGCTGCTGAGCTAGAGGGAGCTCATTTTTGTGCTTGAGGTCTCCGGTAGCCTTAAGCTAGGGAGTCCCATATGTGAGGACTGACTTCCTGCTTGGTCCTGGAGAAAGAGTAGTTACTCACCTGTAACAGGTGTTCTCCAGGAGCAGCAGGAATCAGTCCTCACAACCCTCCCTCCTCCCCTTGGAGTTGCAGTCCTATCATTTCTTTTTTTGCTAATTTTTTGCTATCTTTTAGCTATGTCATCAGACTGAGCAAGATGGCACCCTTGGGCGGGAAGGGGACCGCGCATGCGCGCTGCAATTCCCAAAGGCTTTCTTTGAAAGCTGGGGAATTTGCTCCGCGAGGGCTCCGTCGGCGCCGACGTCACCCATATGTGAGGACTGATTCCTGCTGCTCCTGGAGAACACTTGTTACATGTGAGTAACTACTCTAACAGGGTGGTCCTCTGTATCCATCCCAAGTTTCTCCCTAAGGTTGTTACCGCCTTTATCTCAACCAGGAGGAGGTTCTCCCCTCTTTTCTTTTCTCAGGCTCAGGTGAGCAGGGCGGAGGCCACTCTCCACACCTTGGATTGCATGAGGGTACTGGCCGCCTACCTAGACTGGACTAAGGCCCATTGCTGCTCCTCGCAGTTCATCTCCTACGACCTAAACCGGCTTGTCATTGTGGTCTCTCGGCGCACCCTGTCTACCTGGGTGGTGGACTGTATCTCCTTTGCCTATGAACAGACTGGTCTCTTAAGTGCCATGTTACAGCCCATAATGTGTGGGCTATGGTAATCTCTGATGGCAAACTTACGATCCGTCTCCATGCTCCAGATCTACCGGGCCGCCTCCTGGTCCTCTGTTCACTCCATCACAGCTCATTACTCCTAGCATGACAGCGCCTTTAGTTAGGTGGTACTTTGTCATCTGTTTGTGGAATAATGCAACTCCTACTGTTGGAAACAGGATACTGGGCTTGATGGACCTTGGTCTGACCCAGTATGGCATATCTTATGTTCTTATGATACCCTCCAGCCCTTCAGTGTGTCCAGGCTACTGGAGAATTGATTCCCTGATCGATGCTGTGGTTGGCCCTGAGGTCTTGCGGCCACTCTGTGCTCTCTGCTGTCATTCAGAGTTCAATTTTTTAGTTACCCGTGGCTTTTTACAAGTTTTTTCGATAGTCTGTGGCTGGGGAGTCCGATATGTGAGGACTAACTTCCTGCTTGTTTCTGGAGAAAGCGTAGTTACTCGCCTGTAACAGGTATTCTCCAGGGACAGCAGGATTCTGTCCTCACAACCATTCCTCCTCCCTGTGGAGTTTTCTTTTTTGGCTTGATTAATCTGTCGTCATACTGATGTAAGATGCGGGAAGGTGACCATGCATGCGTAGTTTAATTCCCAAAGGCTTTCTGTGAAAGCTTGGGGGAGTGTTCATTGCGCAGGCTCCATCAGTGCTGACGTCACCCATATGTGAGGACTGATTCCTGCTGTCCCTGGAGGACACCTGTTATAGGAGAGGAACTATGCTATCCAAGCTGTGGTGGGGAGCTCGTCTCAATGGGTTGCATACCAGGGCGGTTGGTCCTTCCAAGGAAGTCTCTATTAGATCAACGTCTTGGAGCAAAAAGCAGTAACAAATGCTCGAAGGCAGTGGTTCCCAAACTTGGGGTCGGGACCCCAAATGGAGTCACATAATAAATGGATGGGGGTCACAGAAATGTGGCCATTTCCCCTTCTCTCTGGACTTTCACTGTGACTTACACTAAGTAATGGCAATCATCAGTCAGCATGTGACCTCTGAGCCAGTGAACATTCATAGGCCCTTGCCTCCCAACCCCCCCTGGAGGTCTTCCTGTTAGTCTGGAAACCCATGCTGAGTACTGGGATCTGTAAGCACACACTGGACATTGACACAAGGGACCCTGTGCTGGCTATTGCTGCTGCTGCTTTTCTGCTTTAGATGAGTGAAGGGAGGGGAAGGATGCTGGAGACCTGCCATTTTGATTTCACCATTATCTGGGATCACATCAATTTTCAGTTGTTAAAATGGGGTTATATGGGATAAAAGACTGAAGAGCATTGCCCTAAGTGCTTTCTGAGATTGACTGGCCAACCAAATTATTCTGATCCAGACTGGCAATCAGGTCACCATGTTCTACTTCAACAAACAGGAATGAACGGGTTCGTTCTTTTGTGTTGGGAAGTAGTCAGGTTGTGGAAGTTCGCCGTCGTGCACGGTATGGAATTGAGAGCCATGTACCTGCCAGGTGAGCAAAACACTCTTGCAGTCAGGCTGAGTCAAATCCTCCAGCTGCACAAGTGGAATCTGGACCGGGGAGTTGTGACTCACATCTTTTGAGAGTGGGGCACTCCCTCAATAGATCTGTTTGCCACGGCACAGAATGCTTGGTGGATCAGGTCTGCTCCAGATTAAGATCACACAGTAGACTAGCATCTGATGCTTTCCTCCTTCACTGGGGGGAGGGATTTTTGTATGGTTACCCTCCAATACCTCTCATTGCTAAGATCCTTCTGAAGCGCCTAAACAGACGGCGGCACGATGGTCCTCATCACTCCCTACTGGCCCTCTCTTGCTACAGCTCTCTAGTCAGGAGTCACTATGACTCGGCCATGCACCCATTCTCATAATGCAGGAAGAAGGGAGGATGATTCACCCCAACATCTGGTCCTTGGCCCTCACGGTGTGTATGTTGAAAGGCTAATGTTGTCTGAGCTCATCCTGCCCGATGGGGTAACCAGCATCCTTTTGGCCTCCAGGAGGGCTCTACACGAGAGACTCTTTTTCTCGCAGGTGGAAGAGGTCTGCTGTGAGGGCCAGGCCCTAGATCCTTTTGTCTGTTCCACACAAAAACTGCTTGAATATCTTCTACACCTCTCCGAGTTTGGACTTAAGTCCAACTCCGACAGGGTCCACCTCATTGCAATTGCAGTTACATTTGAGGTGTGGAAGGAAAGTTCATCGCAGTACAGCCTTTAGTTTGCTTTATGTGGGGCTTCCTTCTCTTGAAGCCTTCCTATAAGCCTCCTGCAGTGTCTTGGAACCTCAGTTTGGTTCTTGCTCAACTCATGAAAGCTCCATTTGAGCCACTCAATTCCTGTCCTCTGAAGTTCTTGACCTGGAAGGTGTTATTTTTGGTAGCAATCACTTCAGCACGCAGAGTGAGCGAGCTTCAGGCTCTAGTAGTTCATTTCCTTTTACCAAATTCCACCATAATAGTGGTCCTTCGTAACTTCCTAGATTCCTTCCAAAGGTGGTATCGGATGTCCACCTTAATCAGTCAATTGTTCTTCCAACATTTTTTCCTAGACCTCATGCACACAAATTGGGAAGCTAAGTTGCACATGCTGAACTGCAAGCGAGCTTTAGCCTTCTACTTGAAGTGGACACAAGGCCATAGAAAGTCCACCCAACTTTGTTTCTTTTGACCCCAGCAAGTTAGGGGCTGCTGTTTCCAAATGCGTTCTTTCAGTTTAGTGTACTGCATCTTTCACTTATGCCCAGGCAGGCCTGAGCCTTGATGGTCATGTCACTGTTCAAAATGTCAGACCTATGGCTGCATTGGTGGCCAACTTGTGCTCTGTCTCAATGGAAGAGATCTGCAGGGCTGCAACATGGTCTTCAATCCAAACATTCATATCTCACTACTACCTAGAATGGGATTCCCGACACTACAGCAACTTCAGCCACTCCGGAATCTGTTTGGGGATTAGAATCCAGCTCTATTCATCCTAGGCCCATTCTGTCCAGGCTACCCCCACAAAAAAGGCAGAGAATTTCACTGCTATTGTATATACAGTAGTTCGCCTTCAGGCCTATTGCCATAACACAGTTGAGTTTTGCCTCTGGTGAGCTTCTCGGTGGTGGTCTGTTTTCGGTAGCCTGTATCTTGGAAGTCCCATACGGAAGGATTCATTCCTGCTTGTCCACGGAGAAAAGGTAGTTACCTATAGGAGGTGTTCTCTGTAGACAGCAGGAATAAGTCCTCATATATGGATGATGTCCTTCGATGGAGCCCCACGCGGAACGCTCCCCAGCTCTTATTGGACGATTTTGGGAGGCTCCACCACACCTGTGTGCCTCCTTCCTGCCTTCCGCCGCAGTGCCATCTTAGATCAGTCTGATAACATAGCTGTAGCAGAAGACAACTCCTTGGAGAGGTGAGAGGGTTGTGAGGACTTATTCCTACTGTCCACGGAGAAGTCCTCGCAACCCTCCCACCTTCCTGAGGAGTTGTCTTCTGCTACAACTTATGCTATCAGATTAATCTAAAATGGTGCTGTAACAGCAGGCAGGAAGGAGGCGCGCAGGTGCCAAAAGCTTCCAGTAAAAGCTGAGGGCGTTCCCGTGCAGGGCTCAGTCTCAGGACATCACCCATATGGAGAACACCTGCTATAGGCGAGTAACTACGGGGGGGGGGAGGGCAGGTTTAGTAAATCAACCCTATCCTTCCCTCTTCCAGTCTTTGCTTAATCTGTTACCGTGGCCCCGATAATCACCACTCACTGTGTCCCCTATACTGTCTTCTGCAGCTTCTCAATCTCTCATGCCCACCATTTTTCCTCTCCCAGTCTTCATCCTGCTCTCTCAATCCCTCATACCCAGCTGTTTTCCTTCATCTCCAGTCTTTCTCAGAACCACCAAGTATCCTTTGGCAAGCAAGGGAGATGCAGACACCTTTGTTAAAGCCTGTAGGCTGATCCATATTGTGGAGTGCTCTTAATTCCTGTGTCTGAATCATGCCCTTCCAGTCCTGAGTTCAGAGCTATAGACCTTTAAGGTGGACTGCTGATAATTCCTTTGGAGAGGGACGGGTAACTTCCTATATATCCCATCAAATATCCTCCCCCCTCAGCTCAGCCATGCCCTATTGAGTGCCTGCTGCACTTGGGACTTCCACTTGGTAAAGGAAATCAGCATTCAGGTGGGCCTGACCTGCCTTGTGGCGGATCTGATATTGGTAGGGCTGGAGACCAGAAACCACCACAATACGGCTGTTGAACTCTTCGTTGAGCCAGCCAGTTTGAAGGGGTTAGTGTTTAGTTTCCAACTTAAATGGACGGCCAAGTAGGTAGTACCTGAAGGTTTAAGTGCCCACTTGACAGTTAGGGCTTCCTTCTCGATCACTGCATAATGTTTCTCCCAAGGGAGCAGCTTCCTGTTGAATGTCACTGGAGGTTCTTTACCTGTGACTTCCTGGGCCAAAACAGCTCCCAGGCTCACTTCCGAGGCATTTGTTTGACAAAAAATGGTAGAGAAAATTCAGGGCTAATCAGGACAGTGCCTGCTGAGATGCTAGACAGCCTCCTTGAGACGCTGGACAGCCTGATCCAGGTCCGGTGACCATTGAGTCTGCTCAGGAGCTGTCTTTTGGAGAAGATTAGTTAATGGCTCTGCAATCTCTTCAAAGTTAGGGATAAACTGGTGGTAATAGCCAACCAATCCCAGGAAGGCCTGAACATCTTTCTTCAACATCAGGGTGGCGACCTGGGCAATGGCATTCACCTTCTGTAGTTGAGGTCGTCTTATCTGGCCGTGCTTGATTAAGTAGCTCAGGTATTAGATGTCCTGATCTCCCAGGAAGCATTTCATAAAGTTAGCTACCAACCTGGCTTTTGTAGGCTGGTCAACACAGCTTTTACTTCGGTTAGATGGGTGGCCCATTCTTTGCTGTAGATGATGATGTCATCAAGATATGCAGCTGCATATTCCTTGTGCAGTCTCAGCAGGCGATTGACCAGGTGTTGAAACATGGCTGGAACCCCATGTAATCCAAACGGCAGTACAATAAACTGGAACAAGCCTTGTGGTGTTGAAAAGGCAGTTATCTCTTTGGCAGCCGGAGTCAAGGATACCTGCCAGTATCCCTTGGTTAAGTCCAGGATCGAGATGAAAATCATGTACTATTGAGCTGCTCGATTAGCTTTTCTACTCGGGGCATTGGATATGCTTCCAATCTAGAAACTGCATTGACAGAATCTGATCCTCCCCATTTGTTTTGAGAACCAAGATGATGGAGGATGACCAGTCACTCATAGACTCTTCTTTAGCTCCCAAGTTAAGCATTTCCTCAAGTTTCTTGACAATGGTCTGTCACTGGACCTCCCTTATTTGATAGGGTCATTGTTGGATAACCGTCCCAGGATCAGTAATGGTATCATAAGTGAGGTGGGTTTGTCCCGGGCGGATGGAGAATATTTCTAGGATCTGGTGGATCAGACCCTCTAGGTCTCTGGGCTACAGAGAGCTGGTCTCCAATAGGGACTTGAGCTGGATCAGAAAGGGCTAAGATTTCCAGCTCAAAATCCTCCTGTACCACCACAGCTGTCACTGGAGTCTACTTTTTCAGTAGATGGTAAATTTTGACATTCTTCCTTTTATCTGGCTGGGCAATTTTGTAGTCAACTGGCCCCACTTTTTTTTCACCTCATAGGGCCCCTGTCATTTACAGAGTAACTTGCTCTTGGATGAACTCAACTTAAAGCTCAACTAGCTCAACTTAAAGTAGACAAAGCGATGGGACCGGATGGGATACACACTAGAATCCTGGGGGAACTTGGGGATGTTCTAGCAGCTCCATTGACTGACCTTTTCAATGCCTCGTTGGAGTCGGGAGTGGTGCCAAAGGACTGGAGAGAGGCTCATGTGGTGCCTTTACACAAAAGCGGAAGTAAGGATGTGGTTGAAAACTACAGGCCGGTTAGTTTAACTTCGGTGGTGAGTAAATTATTGGAAACGCTGCTGAAAGAGAAAATAGTGAGGTTTCTGGAGTTCAGCGGATTACAGGGTCCGAGGCAGCTCGGATTCACCAGAGGCAGGTCTTGTCAGACAAATCTGATTGATTTTCTTTGACTGGGTGACTAGGGAGTTGGACCGAGGGAGAGCCCTAGATGTGTGGTGTATTTAGATTTCAGTAAAGCCTTTGACACTGTTCCTCACAGGCGACTTATAAACAAACTGAGCACCCTACGGATGGACCCTAAAGTTACTGCTTGGGTTAGAAATTGGTTGGGTGGGAGGCGACAGAGTACATGTTAATGGGGCTCACTCTGAGGAGAAGGATGTTACCAGTGGTATGCCCCAGGGATCTGTCCTTGGTCCGATTCTTTTTTTAACATCTTTGTTAGTGATATAGTGGAAGGGCTGTCGGGTAAGGTTTGCCTTTTTGCGGATGATACCAAAATCTGCAGTAGAGTAAACACCCAGGAAGGTGTAGATAACATGAGGGAGGGATCTAGCTAAGCTTGAAGAATGGTCCAGAATCTGGCAGCTGGGATTTAATGTTAAAACATGTAAGGTCATGCATTTGGGCTGCAGCAATCCAAGGGAGCAATATAGTATAGGGGGTGAAGTACTTTTGTCCACTAAAGAAGAGCGGGACCTAGGCGTGATTGTGTCTGATGATCTGAAAGTAGCTAAACAGGTAGAAAAGGCGACGGCAAAAGCTAGAAGGATGCTTAGGTGCATACGGAGAGGAATGGCTAGCAGAAAAAGAAGGTGATAGTGCCTCTGTATAAGTCTTTGGTGCGACCTCATTTGGAGTATAGTGTGCAATTCTGTAGACCGCACCTTCAAAAGGATGTGAACAGAATGGAGTCGGTGCAGAGGTGGCTACTAAAATGGTTAGTGGTTTTCATTATAAAGCATATGAGGACAGACTTGAGGATCTTAATATGTACACCTTAGAGGAAAGGCGGGATAGAGGTGATATGATTGAGATGTTTAAATACCTCCGTGGCATAAATGTTCAGGGGGAGAGCCTCTTTCAATTTATTTATTTAATTTTCTTATATACCTCGCTATTTGTCATCAGTACGGTTTACATTGAAACAATACAACAATTGGTCAGATATAACAGACCTATTATAAGTAACAGGAAAATTAACATGGAAGTAAACAGGGAAAGCAATTGAAAGCAAGTTCTGCTACGAGGGGACATGGGATGAGGGTGAAGGGGGATAGATTCAGGAGTGATTTGCGGAAATATTTCTTTTCGGAAAGAGTGGTGGATCCGTGGAAGTGTCTCCCAGTGGAGGTGGTAGAGATGAGGACAGTAACTGAATTCAAAAAAGCATGGGACAAACACAGAGGATCTCTAAAGGAAAGAAGGGGACTATTGTAGTTGTTGATATGGAAGGACAGACTAGATAGACCATGTGGTCTTTTTCTGTCATATTTCTGTTTCTCTGAGGGCAGCAAGACTAAAACTCTGCCATTTTATTTGACAGTATTTATATTCTACCTTTTCCTTAACTCAAGGTGGTTTACATTGAACTTAATTTTTGCCTCGTGCAACAAGGTGGTTTACATTGAAACTCCATCATTGAACTTAACTATTTACATTGTAAGAGGTGTTTTAAAGACTCTGAAATTTGTAATCATCATTGTGCCATAAGTTATGTAAATAAGTAACTATTTACAGTTTGTGTTCATGTTGTATGATTCTGGGAGTTGGTTGACTGACAGACAACAGCGGATGACAGTAAACGGAACTCACTCGGATGAAAGGAAGGTGATTAGCGGTGTGCCCCAGGGTTCGGTCTTGGGACTGGTACTCTTCAATATACTAGTGAGTGATATTGCCAAAGGGCTGAATGGAAGAGTCTGTCTTTTTGCAGTTGGCTGCAAAATTTGCAAAAGAGTGGACTTCCCTCGGGGAACATTAGGAAAGATCTACAAAAGCTGGAAGAATGGTCTAATGCTTGGCACTTAAGATTTAATGTGAAGAAGTTCGGTGTCATGCACTTGGGAAGCAGAAATCCAAATGAATTGTATGATAGGAGGCGAGAGATTAATGTGCACGGACCAGGAGAAAGACATTGGTGTGATAGTTTCTGATGATCTCAAGGTGGCGAAACAGTGTGACAGCGGTGGCAAAAGCCAGGAGGATGCTGGGTTGCATACAGAGGAATTACCAGAAGAAAGGAAGAGGTACTAATGCCACTGTTTAAGTCACTGGTGAGACCTCACTTGGAATATTGTGTTCAGTTTTGGAGACCGTATCTCGCAAAGGATATAAAAAGGCTGGAAGCGGTTCAGAGGAAGGGTGACCAAAATGATTTGGAGCCTGCGTCGGAAGACATTTATTTATTTAACAAATTATTATATACCACAACCTTCCGAGGATCAGGTGCGGTTTACATCTAACAGTTAAGGAAACAGATAGGCAATTCTGTTTTTTACATTGAACGATAACGATAACTTATGAGAAGAAACTTGAAGTCCTAAATATGTGCACTCCGGGGGAGAGTTAGGGACAGGAGAGATATGATTCAGAACTTTAAATACTTCTAAAGACAGGGAAGCTGTAAAACTAGAGGGCATAACATGAAACTGCCAGGGGGTAAACTGAAAGGCTATGTCAGGAAATACTTTATCTCCAGGAACAATCAGGAATGTAGTCTTCACATATGGGTATCGTCTGTACCGACGGAGCCTGCGTGGGAACGCTCCCCAGCGTCCAATAGGAAAGCTTTTGGGAGCATCCCACAGCGCCTGCGTGCTGCCTTCCCGCCTTTCCAACTGTCCCTCTCCAGTTCTTTGTTTTCCACGGAGCCGACAGGTCACATACCCTGTCACCGCAGAAACATTTTGTCTTTAATCTTTGTTTTTGTGTTCGCGTCTGCCTTCCTTCAATGCCATACCGGTACCGCCGGTTCGTCGTTCTTTCTTTTAAAAAAAAAAATTATAGTTTCTGAGGTGCTTTACTTTAGAAACTTTTTTCCTTGGTGCTAGGCGCCATTTTGGGCACTAGGCCCAATTTATTTTTTCTTAAAAATGGAAAAACCTACTTCAGGTTTTAAGAAATGTTCTAAATGTGGCGGTACCATTTCCGTCACAGACACCCATGATTGGTGGCTCAAATGTTTAGGACCTGACCACTCTATTTCAGAGTGCTTCTCCAGTGGAATGATGTCAAAAAGGGACCAGCAGAACCAAGCTGCTAAACTTAGCACCCTTTTTCCCTCAGACGTGGCGCCTGTTGCATAGACGTCCTCCAGGGCCTCATCTTCCTCCCATGGATCTCAGGTAACTAAACCTAAATCTAGCCGGTCCTCAAAGGGTAGATCTCCTTCTAAGCATTGAGATGCCCCTGGCATTGCCCTTGAGGAATTTGCACCGGCAAAACTGCTCCGGCAGGAGGTTTCGACTTGCAAAGCATTAACAGGGCTCCAGGATGTTCTCGAGGCCTCAACCTCGGCAGAACTACTGGTGCTATGCTCTGGGGTTTCGGCTGCTTCTACCAGTACCGACACCCAAGCATTGGCAGCGTCGATAGACCAGAGATTCTCCAAAACCAAGCAGGAAGGCAGTACTCACATATGGGTGATGTCGGTGCCGACGGAGCCCTCATGCGGAGCATTTCCCCAGCTTTCAAAGAAAGCCTTTGGGAATGCAGCTTGCATGTGCGGTCCCCTTCCCGCCCAAGGGTGCCATCTTGCTCAGTCTTTCTTTTTCCGTGGAGCCCAACGGACATAGTTCATGTCACCTGGGAAAAGTTGATTTTTTTTTCTGCGATTTTCGCATCTTTGTCCGATTCGCCGGTTCTCCATCCCGCCTCGGCTCAGTACACCGGTATCGAGTCTGGAACTTCTTTTTCATTATTTGTCCTTAGAAAAAGCGCGAACGCTAGTCACAGTTTTCACTGGCAGCCCAGTCTTTTGACCATGCAGGGGCCCTTTTTCCCCCGATGGCTGCCAGCGGGTTAAAAAAATGTGATCAGTGTAAGGAACGTATGTCTCTCACTGATACCAATGACTGCTGCCTCCGATGCCTCGGGCCCGACCATGACCCGCTGGTCTGTGGCCCGTGTGGCAAGATGTCGTCAAAGGCGCTTGGGAGCCATCAACATCAACGTGAGAGAATTTTTTCAGAGTCCACGTCCGGCCGGGCCTGGACTTCGTCAAAGGCCTCGACATCTCGGGAGTTTGATCCTGAGCGCCGTCGTGGGTCCTCTGAGAGGGGGGTCTCCCACCCGGGAGCACAAAAGGAAGGAGCAGCTAGTGAGGGCGGCGTCAGTGGAGGCACCTGGGTCCTCGAGGGCCAGGTCGCATAGCCCTGACCGCCGTCCCAGGCTCTCGAAGTCGGAGAGGCCATCCAAACTACTTCGCCTGGAGCCAGAGTCCCCGAGTCATGTAAGTTCTGTTGTCCTTGTTAACTCTCCGGGAGAACCACCGGCGTCGGGCCCTGAGTCCGGGGGCTGCTGAGTCTCCCGAGCTCGGACTCAGGCTGACAGCCCTGGAGAGCAGCCTGGCTGCCTTCATGGAGCAGCAGTGGGTACTGATCGCCGGTCTGACTGGTGCATCTGCCCCGACCACCGGGACCTCAACATCTAAGTCGACTCCGGAGGCCGAACCGATCCTCGAGTCCAAGTCTCGAGTCGATCCTCGGCCAAGGTCTCCCTCGACCTCCCGTGCGAGGCCGAGGTCATCGACACCAGTGCCCTCGGTGTCTGGGTGGGTGGCATCAAGGCCCACACGGCCAGAGCCGCTCGACTCCTCTTCAGAGGGTTTGGTGTGGGAGACAGAGGATGAGGAGTCTCCTGACACATTTTGGACCCAGTGTGTCCTATCGGACCTCCCCAGAGTCCGAGCCTCGGAGACGGTTCCCCCCCCCAGGATACCCGGTTCTCAGATTTCGTCAGGGACATGACCAAGGCTTTGGCATTCCCTGCAGACGCTGAGGAGGAAGCCTCAAGCCGAGGAGCTCTATGCCCTCCAGTATGATTTTCCTCCGAAGGAAGCCTTTACTGTACCGGTTCCTCCGATGCTTGAACGGCTGCTCTTCCGTATGTGGGAGGCACCAGCCTCGGCACCGTTTCTTAGCAAGCGGGTCGATTCCGTTTATCGAGTCCGTAAGAGCCCTGGGTTCCAAAAGGCGCAGCTACCGCACAACTCCATAGTTGTGGAATCGGCCATGCACAGGCTGAAAAGTCAAAAGATGCACTCCTTGGTGCCTCCCGGCCGGGAGGCTCAGAACCTGGATGCCCTCAGTAGAAAGTGCTTCCAGGGCACTATGCTGTCTTGCAGTGTCCAGACTTTACCAGCTGTACATGGGCATGTACTTATGGGACCTGGCAAAGGAGATTGCCGGGTTCTCGGCTGGCCTCTCCGAGGGACCCTTGCAGAGATTCAAAGTCTTGTCTTCAGGGATCCGAGAGTGCTCGAAGTTTATATCTCGAGCAGTCTATGATGGCTTTGAGGCTTCAGCCTGGGCAGCACCGGCCGGCATCGGTGCACGCCGTCAGGCCTGGCTACAGTCGTCTGACCTGGAGTCATGGGTACAGGATAAGTTGGTCGATGTCCCCTACCGAGGTGACAACCTATTCGGCAAGCCCATGACTGAAAAGGCTGCAGAAATCGAGACAGAGACTCTCACCAGGACAAAACGATCCAGAAAGACTTCTACCCCTTCTCAAAAAAAGAAGGGCTCAGGAAAGAAGCCCTTTTTCCCCGAGGGAAGAGTGCTGCCTACAAAACCTACCCTCAATATCAGGCCTCTCCAGCTCCCCAACAGGGCCAGCAGGCCAAAGGGCAGGGGCATGGGCCCCGTAGGCAGAAAACCCCCAGGCCTCCGGCTCCTGCTCAGCAGGAAGGTTTTTTTTTGACTCTGACAGCATAGCCTCTCCGCCGGTGGCTCCACTCAACCCAGAAGGTCGGCTGACCCTGTACGCATACAGGTGGCAGCCATCACAGGGGATACCTGGGTACTGAGCATAGTCCGAAAGGGCTATATGCTCCATTTCCATCAGCTCCCGCCCCCCCTTCTACTATCCAGGGGAGCCTCCAAGACTCCCTCTACACAAGAACCTCTTCCTTCAGGAGTTGGCAAGTCTTCTAAAAGAACAGGCGGTGGAACCGGTGCCTCTCCACCTGAAAGGGCAAGGCTTCTACTCCAGGTACTTCCTAGTACCAAAGAGAACAGGAGGCCTCAGGCCTATTCTAGACTTGCAAAATCTGAACAAATTTCTGGAGAGGGAAAAGTTCAAGATGCTTACCCGTGGGATACTGCTGCCCTACCTCCAGCAGAGAGACTAGCTATGCTCCTTAGACCTAAAGGATGCTTATACTCACATCCTCATTCATCCAGACCACAGACAATACCTCAGATTTGTGGTGGGAGGAAACCATTTTCAGTACAGGCTACTTCCCTTTGACCTAACCTCTACCCCCAGAGTTTTCACCAAATGCCTGGTGGTGGTGGCGGCTTTTCTCAGAAATCAGGGGATTTTTGTCTTCCCATACCTGGACAACTGGCTAATCAGGGGCCAGTCTCTCCAGGAGGCCCAACAGGCCACTCTTCGCACGGTCTGTCTTCTTCAGCATCTGGGTTTTGTCATAAACCATGCAAAGTCCACTTTGCTCCCCTCTCAGCACCTAGAGTGTATAGGGGCAAGATTTAGACACCTTTCAGGCAAGAGCTTACTTGCCCGAGGACAGGGCCCACAGACTGATGGACAACCATTTCCAAGGAAATTCTCATGTTTCCGCCAGGCTCTACCTGCGGCTCCTGGGCCACATGGCATCCACTGTGCATGTGACACCGAATGCCTGTATACACATGCAGGCTGCTCAATGATGCCTCAGATCAGTGGATACAGGCCACAGACGACCTCAGACACAGAGTAAAGGTATCCAGACGACTTTTGAACTCCTTACAGTGGTGGCTACATCTGCCAAACCTTCTCAGGGGTGTACCTTTTCAGACTCCAGCACACAAAAGGGATCTGACGACAGATGCTTCCTTAAAGGGCTGGGTTGCACATTGCCAGGGCATGTGCACTCAAGGCCTGTGGTCCCCTCGGGAAGCCACACAGCAGATGAACCTTTTAGAGCTGTGAGCTATCTGTTTAGCTCTGCAAACCTTCTGTCATACTCTCTCTCAACAGTCTGTCCTAGTTCAGGCGGACAATCAGGTGGCAATGTTCTACATGAACAAACAAGGGGTCACGGGGTCCAGGCCTCTGTCAGGAGACAGTGGACCTTTGCTCCTTTGTAGTCAGACAAGGCATGTTTCTCAAAGCAGTTTACCTACCTGGTCAGGAGAACTTCCTAGCAGACAAGCTAAGCAGGATTCTCCAGCCTCACGAATGGCAGTTGAATCCATTGGTGGTCCAGCAGATCTTCCTCCGCTGGGGACTTCCATCCATCGATCTCTTTGCAAGTCCACTAAACCGTCAGCTGCCCAGGTTTTGCTCCAGACAGCTGCATCCCCTGAGGATGGCAACAGATGCTTTTCTAATCTCTTGGTCTACGGGCCTCCTGTATGCGTTTCCTCCCACGCCACTGGTGGCCTGAACTCTGTCAAAGATCTTCCGGGACAAGGCCTCGGTGATTCTGGTAGTCCCCAGATGGCCAAGGCAGCCGTGGTTTCTACTTCTTCTACAGCTGGGGTTGCAACACGATCTCCTGTCTCAAGAGCAGGGTTCCCTTCTGCACCCCAACCTCAGGTCCCTCAATCTGATGGCCTGGCTGCTGCAAGGATAGTGCTAGCTCCCTTACTTCTTCCTAAGGAGATTGAGGAGGTGGTCTTGACCTCTAGGAGGCAGTCCACCAGAAAGTCCTATGCCCTTAAGTGGCGTAGGTTTACAGTATGGTGTGCTCAGCGCAATGAAGATCCTTTCTCTTGCCTTGTGCCAGTAGTACTGCAGTATCTACTTCACCTTTCAGACCTAGGCCTTAAGTCTAACTCTGTTTGGGTTCACCTCAGTGCTTTGTCAGTGCACCACTCACCTGTGGAAGGACAGTCTGTCGGTTCACCCTTTGGTGTCCAGATTTCTCAGAGGTCTGCTTCTACTCAAGCCTCCGGTTTGTCCACCGGCGACTGAGTTGGATTTGAACATGGTCTTGTAGCAACTTACTCGCCCACCCTTCGAGCCGATGGCTACTTGCCTTTTGCGTTTCCTCTCTTGGAAAGTGCTCTTCCTGGTGGCTCTTACCTCGGCCAGACGTGTGAGTGAACTACAAGCTCTGGTTTCTGATAGATCGTACATGCTGTTCTATGCGAACAGGGTGGTCGTACGGGCCCATCCCAAAGTTCTCCCAAAAGTGGTCGTCTTTCCACCTCAATCAGGAGGTGGTTCTTCCAACCTTTTTTCCCAGGCCACATGCCAGCCGGGCTGAAAACAGTCTTGCATACCCTGGACTGTAAGAGGACATTTTACTTTTACATAGAGCGTACGCGGGAACATCAAAGGGCTACTCAGCTCTTCGTCTCGTTTGACCCTAATAAGATGGGGTGACCTGTCTCCAAGCGTACATTGTCTACTTAGGTAGCAGATTGCATTGCCTGGTTGTACAGGGCAGCCAGCCTCCCCTTGCAGGGTCGGGTCACGGCCCACCGTGTCAGGGCGAAAGCCACGTCAGTAGCTCATCTCCACTCTGTTCTGTTGGCAGACCTCTGTCAGGCCACAACTGGGACTTCAAGTCAGATGTTTGCAGCACATTACTGCCAGGAGAGAGTGACCCGGCGGGACAGTGTTTTCGGCCAGGCGGTACTCCGTAATCTCTTTGAGGTTTAGGCAACTCCTACCCTCCGGCCCTTTGTGTTGGGCTACCGTACGGGGTGCGTTCTCAGAGAAAATTCTTATCACGGATGCTGAGGCTCTTGAGAGGGAACCATTTTTTTCAGCTCTGGGTTCATGGTAGCCTATAGCTGGGGAGTCCCATATGTGAGGACTGACTTCCTGCTTGGTCCTGGAGAAAGCATAGTTACCCACCTGTAACAGGTGTTCTCCAGGAGCAGCAGTAATCAGTCCTGACGACCCTCCCTCCTCCCCTGGAGTTGCAGGCCTATCCTTCATTTTGATTTTTGCTGTCTTTTAGCTGTCATCAGACTGAGCAAGATGGCACCTTTGGGCAGGAAGGGGACCGCGCATGCGTGCTGCATTCCCAAAGGCTTTCTTTGAAGCTGGGGAAATGCTCCGTACGAGGGCTCCGTCAGAGCCGACGTCACCCATATGTGAGGACTGATTCCTGCTGCTCCCGGAGAACACCTGTTACAGGTGAGTAACTACGCTTTCCTTGCTATCGAACGCAGTCTAGCGGCTCTTCTCACGGCTTCGGTACCATTGAAAATGCTTCAGACACTTCAATCGATACCAGTACCGGTACCGACTGCATCGACATCAGCGGTATGCCACCCATACCGAGTCATGCGTCTGTCTCTGGCATCGACAGATTGCTACCGGAACAACCCGATACCGACTTCGATCGATACCGGTACCGTGCTTTGCACGATCACCGGGTTCAGAGGTATTTTGAATCTTCTGAGTGAAGACTCCGAAGACTCTGCCGATACAAGAGTACTTCTCGCCGAGGATTCCTCTTCTCCTCAGTGCAGAATGTCTCCGCCAGAGGATTTGTCCTTTCAGGACTTTATCCGTGATGTGGCCCGAGGCCTTTCCATCACAATAGCTCCTGAAAAAGAGCCTAGGGCAAAGGAGTTGGAAATTCTCCAATACCCTAAGGCTCCCAAAGAGGCAGCTACTCTGCCTATTCATGAGATCTTACATGATCTTATGCTAAGGATGTGGGAAACACCTTCACCTCCACATCTCATTCTCGAAGACTCGATACCATGTATAGAGTTCCACCTTGTCCTAGCTTTCAAAAAACTCAATTACCACACCATTCAATGGTGGTGGAATCAGCCATGAGAAGGATGAAAAGTGCAGAGAGACATGCATCCAATACTCCAGGCCGTGAATGTAGGACTCTCGAAGCCTTTGGGCGTCGATGCTTCCAAGCTTCCATGCTCTCAGCTAGGATCAGTTCCTATATCTTGTATATGGGAATGTTTCTTAAAGAGGTCGCAAGAGACTTGGAGCTTATGAGCTCCCTCCTTCCTGATGACAAAAGGCAAGAATCTTACTGTTGTCAAACATGCTCAGGATGTTTCCAAGTTTGTGAATCGTGCAGCCTTTGACTGTTTTGAGTGCATAAGCAGAACCTCTGCTATTGCCATTGGTGCACGTCGGATTGCCTGGCTTCAGGCATCTGACTTGGAAATTTGGGTACAAGATAAATTAGAAAACATTCCTTGCACAGAAAAAAATCTCTTTGGGAAGAATTGGCAGGAGAAGGCTAATGAGATAGATGGCAACATCACTTTGGATAGATTGTCCAAATCTATAGCCAATCCTGAAAGGAAAAGATCCTCTAAAACCATTTTTCAATAAGAAAAATAAGTTTTATCCTTCCTATACCCAACAGGGACACCGTCCAGGTCAGACTGCCCAAAAGGGTCAACAGCAACAACCTAGACAACAAAAGAAGCCAAAAGCTGCAAAACCTCAGGCAGCTCAGCAGGCTCAGCCTCCTCAGGGGCTTTGACTCCTTTCTAGTGAACTTTGCATTCCTGCCCCTGAACGGTCCAGAACCCTCGACCATCCCAGGCAGGTTATGCCATTTTGCCCACAGATGGTACCAAATAACAGCAGAAAATTGGACTCTGTCCATTGTACGACAGGGCTACAAGCTTTCTTTTTCACAGCATGCCCCCTCCTACAATTGTAAGATAGTTCAATTCTCAGACCTCTCTCGACAGTCTCTTAGGTCAAGAAGTCACATGCTCCTTGCTCAAGGAGCAATAGAGGAAATACCCATTCCTCATCAGGGTACAGGGTTCTACTCCCCCTATTTCCTTATTCCAAAGAAAACAGGGGGACACAGACCCATTTTAGACCTCAGAGAATTGAGCAAATACTTGTTCCGAGAGAAGTTCAAAATGGTCTCTCTAGGAACTCTGCTGCCATACCTCCAAAGTCAGGATTGGCTTTGTTCTCTAGATCTCAAGGATGCGTATAGTCATATTCTCATCCATCCAAATCACAGGAGATTCCTCTGATTCCTGTTTCAAGGAAAGCACTTCCAGTACAGGGTTCTTCCCTTTGTTCTGGCATCTGCGCCAAGAGTGTTCACAAAATGCATGGCTGTGGTAGCTGCATTTCTCCGCACTCTGGGAATATTCATCTTCCCTTACTTAGACGACTGGCTCATTCGAGCCCCTATAGTGCCAGAAGCCATCTCTGCTCTGTCTCGCACAATGCGAATCCTTCAGTATTTGGGACTGGTCATAAACCTCCCAAAATCCAATCTTGCTTCCACTCAGTCCCTAGAGTTCATAGGAGCTCATCTGGATACCAGACAGACAAGGGTTTTCCTTCCGTAGTCCCGCTGCCTTCGCATAGTACAACTAGCTTCCCAAGCAGTGCTCAAACCTTGGCTCTCACTGCTCGGGAAATGCTACAATTGCTAGGCCACATGGCATCCACCGTTCATGTGGTTCCTTATGCTCGCAGCCCTGTGGACTTTGTCCACTCAGTGGACACAGGCCTCAGGTTGCCTGTCGGACAAAATAACAAACTCAGACCATCTTATTTCATCCCTCCAATGGTAGCACTCACCCAGAAACCTTATGGTGGGGTCTCCTTTCCAGCAACCCCTATCCCAAGCCACCCTAACAGATGCTTCACAGGTGGGATGGGGAGCCCACCTGCACGATCTCTCTACCCAGGGTACCTGGACTCCACAGGAGGCCTGTCTTCATATCAACCTCCTGGAGCTCAGAGCAATCTTCCTTGCTCTTCGAGTATTTCACACCCAGCTCAGCTACAAGACAGTTCTAGTTCAAACGGACAACCAGGTAGCCATGTTCTATGTGAACAAGCAGGGCGGAACAGGCTCTCTGTCGCTATGCAGCGAAGCTTTGCGACTATGGGCCCTCGCCAGAGAGCATCAGATTCATCTCCTTGCGGTGTATCTTCCAGGCATTCAAAATTCTTGGGCAGACAAACTCAGTCGAGTTCTGCTTCCACACGAATGGTCTCTCCATGCAGACCAGGTTGGCCAAATATTTCAGATTTGGGGAACCCCGGATATAGACCTCTTTGCAAGTCCGCTGAATGCCAAACTTCCCCGGTTCTATTCCAGGATTCCGGCTCGATGTTCTCAGGCAAGGGACTCCTTCCTCCTTCACTGGGGTCAGGACTTCCTATATGCCTTCCCTCCCATTCCCCTCATCCCCAAAACCCTATTGAAGCTTCAGAGAGAGAGGTCATGATCCTCATAGCTCCATGTTGGCCACGACAAATGTGGTGCCCTCTGCTCCTACATCTCTCTCAAGCTCTGCCTCTGGAGTTGGGATCCGCTCCAGCTTTTCTTTCTCAAGAGGACGGGATGCTGTGGCATCCCAATCCCCAGTCTCTGTATCTCAGGGCCTGGTTGCTGAAAGCCTAGAACTTCAGGATCTTAACCTTTCCCAGCAGGTAAAGGATATCCTTCATGCTTCTAGGAAACCCTCCACAAGACGCTCGTATGCCTTTAAGTGGAAAAGGTTTACAATATGGTGCTCGCAGAAGGGTCTTAACCCTCTTGTGATACCTCTGGAATTGATACTGGAGTATCATCTTCATTTGTCAAATGTGGGTCTCAAGACAAATTCAGTAAGAGTCCATCTTACTGCTATTGCAGCTTCTTACAAGCCTCTAAGTGGACAACCTATTTCCTCTCATCCTCGCATAGCGAGATTTGAGAGGTCTTCTTTTAACAAAGCCTCCCATTAAGCCACCACTGGTTGCATGGGACTTAGATCTGGTGCTGGGGTAGCTCATAAAACCGCCCTTTGAACCATTAGCCACTACATCTTTGAAATTCCTTTCCTGAAAAGTTATCTTCCTCATTGCAATCATATCAGCACCTCGCATCAGTGAATTGCAAACATTAGTGTCTGATCCTCCTTACACAAGGTTCCACCATGATAAGGTAGTTCTAAGGACTCATCCACACTTTATGCCAAAGGTGGTTTCGCCTATCCATTTAAACCAAGCAGTTTACCTTCCTGTATTCTTTCCGAGGCCTCATGCCTCTAGTGCAGAAAGGAACCTTCATACCTTGGTCTGTAAAAGAGCTTTGACCTTTTACTTGCAAAGGACACAGCAACATAGAAAATCTTCTCAAATCTTTGTTGCTTTTTATCCTAGTCATTTGGGACTTCCAATCTCCAAAAGAACACTGTCCAACTAGATCGCACAGTGCATATCCTTTGCCTATGAGAGTAAGAACCTTCTACTTGAAGGCCATGTCACCGCTCACAATGTGAGAGCCATGGCAGCCTCAATGGCTCAGCTTCAGTCTGTCTATCGACGACATTTGTCAAGCAGCTACTTGGGCTTCGGTACATACCTTCACAGCCCACTACTGCTTAGACAAGGACTCCTGCCAGGATGCCTTGTTTGGCCAGGCTGTTCTTCAATGCCTTTTTCAGACTTAATCAGGTCCTACCCACCATCCCTGGTAGGATGCCAGAAATCCATGGGGGGGAAGTGGGGCCCTTTTGCAAGGGCTGACAACTTCCTGGGGCCATCTCCCTGGCATCTTCAGCTATGGAGTCCCCATATGTGAAGACTACATTCCTGCTTGTTCCTGGAGATAGTGTAGTTACTCACTTGTAACAGGTGATCTCCGGGAACAGCAGGAATTTAGTCTTCACAATCTGCCCACCTCCCCTAAGAGTTCTCTCTCTCTCTTGCTCTCCCTCTTTCTTTTGTCTTAGCCATAAACTCAACTGGAGAGGGACAGTTGGGAAGGCAGCACGCAGGCGCTGTGGTATGCTCCCAAATGTTTTCCTATCGGACTCTTGGGGAGCATTCCCGCACAGGCTCCGTCGGTACCAACGATATCCATATGTGAAAACTAAATTCCTGCTGTTCCCAGCGATCACCTGTTACAGGTGAGTAACTACGCTTTCACTGAAAGGGTGGTGGATGCTTGGAATGCCCTCCCGATGGAAGTGGTGGGGGCAAACACACAGAATTCAAAATGACGTGGGACAGACATAGGGGATCCCTTTATAGCAACAGGATAAAATCAAAATAAGCATAACTCTCTTATATCTGGACAAACAGAGGTGACCCCTAAACAAAGGCATGGGGAGAGGTGACCTGCAAGGAGCAGCAAGGGCACCTACTCTTGCCGCCTTGCTGGGCAGACTAGATGGACCATACTGGTCTTTATCTGCTGTCATGTACTATGTTACTATGTTTGTTTATTTAACAGGTTTTTATATACCGCTTTATTTCAATCAAAGCAGTTTACATTGAAACTTAAACTTGGTAATGTACATTAAACATGGACATTGATAACTTGTTTTTTTCTGAGGCAGTGGACAGTTAAGTGACTTGCCCAAGGCCACAAGGAGTGCTAGTGGGAACTGAGCCCTGGTCTCTGGGTTCCCAAGCCAGTGTTCTTAACTATTAGGCTACTCCTTCACTCCTGGTCTGGTGTGGATGTGATGTTTCCATAGTCTTCAATGAACAGAAATGTTTTCAGCATTTTCATGAATTCTTTAGTGTCCTTCGTGCATTTGATATTGTTTGGTAGGGAGTTCCATAGATTTGACGCATATAGAGAGAAGGCCCTGTTTGAGGTGCACTGCTTAGCTTTGGAGATTTCCTTTGGTGTGGTTAGCGTATTTTTGTTGGTGGTTCTTGGGCAGTTTTCAGGGTATATTTTTATTAGGTGTTGAAATGATTCAGCTCATTCCTTCTGGAGTATCTTGAAGATATTAATAATAGCCTTGAATTTTACACTATTCCTGATAGGGAGCCAGTGAAGTTGTGCTAAGATTGGTGTTATATGCTTATCTTTGTTCCTGTGATGATACGAGCAGCGGTGTTCTGCACCATCTGTAGTGAATGAATTGATGTTGCTGGCAGGCCTTAGTAAACTGAGTTGCAGAAGTCCAATACTGGTATGATTGTGGCCTGTAGTACTGTTGGAAGGTGTGGTACACTGCAGTTTGGTTGTAGCTTTTGGCCTGTTCGGCTTGGACTTTATCTCCAGGAACAAACAGAGTCGGTCTTCACATATGGATGACATTGGCACCGACGGAGCACAGTGTGGGAACACTCCCAAGCATCCAAAAGGGATGCTTTTGGTGGTTTTCCTCCATGCATGCATGGCTGCCTTCCCCAGTCGTCTTTTTTTCCACAGAGCCATTGGGTCCTTGTCCCTGTCAGCCGTGTCTAGAGACTTCAATATATTTTTCACTAGTATCGTTAAAGTACTTAGGTTGTCATCCCGTCGACCAATTCGACTTCCCATCTATTCTGGTTCCCTTTTTTAAATTTTATTTTACATAATGTTTGCTTTATTTTTAGTTTTTCTCTCAAACTTTGAGGCCTATGGTCTCATTGGGCACTATTGCCCAGTTTGATTTTGCCTCCGTATTATCCCCTAATATGGAGAAGGCCTGGAGTGGTTACAGAAAATGCTAGATGTGTTCCAACACAATTTCTATCACTGATGAGCATTCCTGGTGCCTAAGATGTTTGTCCAGACCACAATGTTTCTTGTCCATCCTATCGCCACATGACTTGAGGTGGAAAGAACCAGGACAAACAGAAGGCTAAGCTGTTTCCTACAGTCTCAGCTCCTTTGGTGCACTCCTTGGGGATGTCGACTCCTTAAAAGTCTTCCCATGTGTCCAAGTTCTCACCAGCAAAGGAGAAGCATTGCTCAGTCACCAGTGCTTAAGAAAAAGAAGACATCGGCATTGACGTTCTCAACTTCCAGGTCCGCATCGTCAGTCATTCATCGCATTCCAATGCAGACCGACCATCGAAGCAACCCCAGCGGGAGGAGTCACCCTCCAAAGCCACACAGGGGTTCAGGGATGCTTCTGAGGTCCATTCTTCAGTGGAGCCCCCGATACCGGCATCAGGAGTTGTGGCCCACACAGCTGTGTCTGGAGCCACTCCCCCCCCCCCCCCCCGGTACAATCATCGGATGATCGTGTCATCGCCATCGACTGCAACACCACTAAGCTCTTAGCTGCAGCAATGCTGATGACAGAGTGCTCCGCACCGGTTCCGCCAATGCTGACAATGGCGCAGAGCTCGGCACACTTATGCAGGCATCCCCTGCTTTGCATAGCTCCACAGAGCAGCTGATACCAAGGCCCTCAGCACCACCATGTCAGATACATTCTACATTGAAACAGCAAAGCTCTGAGCCATGAAGGTATCAAACATCTCATAAGGATTATTTTGACTTCCTTCTGGACTCCGATTCTGAAGAATCCTCTGAGGTGGAATCCATAGATTCCAATACTCATAGGGAGGTACCATCAGATCCATCGCCACTTTATGAATGTCTGTGTTCACTGCCCGATGAGACGTCCTTTCAAGATTTTATTAAGGACATGGTGGCAGCTCTTAATGTTGAAAATGAACAGAGCCGAGGAGCTTGATATTCTCCATTACCCATTGGTGCTGAAGGAGGCTGCTGCTCTCCCGGTGCATAACATTTTAAAGAATCTAATGGCTCGGATGTGGGAGGCCCCCATTTCAACCCCTGCGGTAAGAGGCTTGAATCCCTTTATAGAGTCCCTCCCTCCCTCCCCAGGTTTCCAGAAGCCACAACTCCACCACTGCTCCATGGTTGTGGAGTCTGCCATGAGGAGGATAAAAAGCCAGAAAAATCACTCTTCTGTGCCCCTTGGGAGAAAGGCCAGGACCCTGGATGCATTTGAAAGGAAAGCAGTCCGATCTACCATGCTATTCTCTAGGATAGACTCCTATATGCTATATATGGGCATGTTTCTCAAAGATGTCTCGAGAGACTTGTCAGAGTTTACCACCCTGCTGCCCCCTGACAAGCAGGCGGCTCACTAGGTCTTGGCAACACATGCCCAGAATACATCAAAGCTTTTAACACGCGCAGCATTCGATGCATTTGAGGCCAATAGTATATCTGCTGCAGCCTGCATTGGGGCTAAGAGAACGGCATGGCTCCAAGCATCTGACCTGGAACAGTAGGTCCAGAACAAGTTAATCAACATACCCTGTAATGGTGAAAACTGGTCAGAGATGGAGGGAGAAGACCCGTGAGATAGAAACTGACATCCTCGCCATGGCGAGGCTTTCAAGGAAGACAGCAGACTCTTCTAAGAAGACTATCACTAAGAAACCTTTCTTCCCTAAGAAGAAAAGTGTTTTTTTGTTTTGTTTTGTTTTTTTTTCCCTCCATATTACTATTTTGGCTACTCTGCCCCATAATAGCAAAAGAGACAGCAGGGCCAGAAACAGGTCAGGAAATCCAAGGTTTCCAAATCAGAGTCTGCATCTACTACTCAATCTCCTCAGAATTTTTGACTGCTTCAAAAAGAGCATGGCCAGTTCTCCCATAATCTTTCCTCTTCCTCCTATGATCCCAGGAAGACTGGTGCATTTTGCATACTGTTTGATTAACATCACTTCCGAGTCCTGGACTTTACACATAGTCAGAGGGCCTATAGCTGAAATTCCAGGATCTTCCTCCCACTCACTTTGTGGGACAGCCCTCCTTGGATCTCCTTCACTCCTTGCTTCAGCAGGAAATTCTCTCGTTGCTGAGACACAAGGGGCTATAGACAAGGTTCCCCATCTCAGCAGGGCATGGGATTCTACTCCCGATACTTCCTAATTCCAAAAAAGATGGGAGGTCACAGACCTATATTAGATTTCCAAAATCTCAACAAATTTCTCGTCAAGGAGAAATCAAGATGATTTCTCTAGCCACTCTTCTGCCATGTCTCTGAAATTGGCTATGCTCTCTGGATCAAAAAGATGCTTATACACACATCTTGATCCACCCAGACTACAGAAAGCTTCTCTGGTTTGTTTTTCAGAACAACCAGTACCGAGTCCTCCCATTAGGACTGGCCTCAGCACCCAGAGTCTTCACAAAGTGTTTGGCTGTTGCCGCAGCCTACCTTTGAACTTTGAGGATCTTTCTGTTCCCCTACTTAGATGACTGGCTGCTAAGGGCAGATATCACTTCAGCAGTTACCTCTGCCCTAAATCAAACCATTCATGTCCTCCAGGAGTTAGGCTTTGTGATAAATTATATCTCTCACCAACCCAGGACCACAAGATCATAGGACCTCGATTAGACACTGTAATAAGCAGGGCATTACTGCCAGAGGACAGACACCTCACTCTCACTGCCTTAGCCATCCAGGTCCAGCAGCAATCATCAGTCAGAACATTTCTACGCCTCTTAGACCACATGGTTTCCACAGTCCATGTTGTGTCCCACACCCGTCTCAACACGAGGATCAGGCAGTGGACTGACTCTCATCAATGGACGCAGTCCACAGGTTGCCTCGCTGACCTCATCAACATCACTTCGCAAATGAGAACGGCCCTTCAGTGGTGGTGCACACCACAGAACCTGGTCGTAGGGTCACCTTTTCAGAAGTCTGCACCACAATATACCCTAACGATCGATGCATCAAAACTAGGCTGAGGAGCCCATCTCAATGGCCTTACAACACAAGGCCTTTGGTCTGCTCAAGAAGTGCTTCTCCAGATCAGTCTCCTAGAGCTCAGGGTGGTTTTCAATGTTAGTGTCTTCTCTCCCCAACTCAAGGGACAGTCTCGTCTCATACAGATGGACAACCAGGTGGCTATATTTTATATAAACAAGCAAGGGGGAATAGGCTCTCGGGCCCTATGTATGGAAGCCATTCGCCTTTGGAACTGGGCATTTCCTCAAAGAATTCACCTTCATGCAGTATACTTTCTAGGAGCAGAGAATCACTTAGCCGACAGACTAAGCCAGATCCTTCATCCACACAAGTGGATGCTGGAATCTCAAGTAATGCAGTACTTGTTCCACCTCTGGTGGTTGCCACTATTTGACCTCTGCTTCTCTCCTCAATGCCCAACTACCTCGTTTCTGCTTGAGGATTCCTTCCCCTCACAGGAAAATGTCTGATGCATTCCTCATCCATTGGGGACATAATCGCTGCTTTCCTTCCCCTTCCACTCATAGCAAAAACACACTTCAAATTTCAGGCCAATCGGGGACAAATGATTCTTATTGCCCCTTATTGGCCCAGACAACCGTGGTTTCCTCTTGCTGAAGCACCTCCCCTCAGGTTCAGTTATTCACCTAGTCTTTCAGGAACAGGGGACCCTTCTGCACCCCAGCCTCAAGACACTCCGCTTGACGGCGTGGAGGTTGAGCGCTTTGTTCTCTCTCACTTAGGGGCACCTGCAATACATCCTCTTTGAGATCTAGCTTCAAGAAAAGATTCAACCAGACCTTCTTATGCGTTTAAATGGCACAGGTTTTCCATCTGGTGTTATCATGGCACAGGTTTTCCATCTGCTGCAACCTTATCAAAATCATATAACAGACCTAGAGAACTATTCTTTCTCCAGGACCAAGCAGGAAGTCAGTCCTCACTTATGGGTGACGTCGGCGCCGACGGAGCCCTCGCGGAGCAATTTTCCCCAGCTTTCAAAGAAAGCCTTTGGGAATTGCAGCGCGCATGCGCGGTCGTCTTCCCGCCCGAAGGTGCCATCTTAGCCAGTCTTCTTTTTTCCGCGGAGCCCTACAGACGTCCCCGTCTTGTCCCCGCGAAAAAGTTGATTTTCTTCTTTATTTTATCCTTTTTTCTTTCGGTTCGACGCCGATCGTTTTCCCGCCCGGACTCGCGACGCCGGTCTCGAGTCCTCTTACTTTTTTCGGTTTTTTCTGACTTAGTCAGCTTTCGTTTTCGTTTTCCCTGGCAGCCCGGTCCTTTGACCTCGCAGGGGCCCTTTTTCCCCCGATGGCTGCCAGTGGGTTTAAGCGGTGTGGTCGGTGTGACCGAAATATGTCACTAACCGACACACACGACTTTTGCCTCCGCTGCCTGGGCCCGGATCATGAGGAACTGATCTGTGGGCCCTGCAGCAAACTGTCCTCAAAGGCGTTGAGAAGTCGGCGGCATCAGCGTGAGAGGATCTTCGCTGACCCCAGCCGTACCCGGACCTCGTCGGAGGCCTCCGTGTCGAAAGGCTCCAGCTCGGACCGTCGCCGGAGCTCCTCCGACCGGGGTTCTCCCTCCGGGGACCATCGTCGGAAGGAAAAACCCGCGAGGGCGGCGTCGGTGGACGCTCCTGGCTCCGCGAGGGCCAGGTCGCATAGCCCCGACAGCCGCCCCGGGTCCTTGGAGAAGGAACACATCCCGAAGCGACCTCGCCTGGAGTCGGAGATGCCTGCCCAGGTAAGTCCTGTGGTCCATCTGGACTCGCCTCCGCGACAGCCGACGTCGGGCCCGACGCCGTCGGGGCCCGAGTCGGGGGCTGCTGGGTCACCTGAGCTCGGACTCAGGTTGACGGCCTTGGAGAGCAGACTGTCTGCCTTCATGGACCAGCAGAGGGCACTGCTCGCTGGCTTCGCTGGCGTCGCTGCCCCGACCGCCGGGACGTCGACGTCCAAGTCGACCCCGGAGACCGAGCCGATCCCCGAGTCGATGAGAACTCGAGTCGATCCTCGGTCGAGGTCACCCTCGGCCTCCCGTTCGGGACCGAGGTCGCCGACGCCGACTCCCTCGGCGTCGGGGCGGCTGGCGCCGCACCCTGCCCGGGCCGACCCCACCGAGTCCTCGTCGGAGTCGGTCTGGGAGTCGGAGGAGGAAGAGTCACCTGATTCTTTCCGGACTCGGTGTGTCCCATCGGACTCACCGGAGTCCGAGCCTCGGAAGCAGTCCCCCCCGGAGGATGCCCGGTTCTCGGACTTCGTTAGGGATATGGCCAAGGCTTTGGCCTTCCCTGCGGATCCCGAGGAGGAGCCTCGAGCCGAAGAGCTCGACGCCCTCCAGTATGACTCTCCCGCGAGGGAACACTTTACTGTGCCGGTTCCTCCTATGCTGGAACGACTACTCTTCCGCATGTGGGAGAGTCCGGCCTCCTCGCCGGTCCTGAGCAAGCGGGTCGATTCTATCTATCGGGTCCGCAAGAGCCCTGGCTTTCAAAAGGCACAGCTGCCACACCATTCCATGGTAGTGGAATCGGCCATGCATCGTCTTAAGAGCCAGAAGATGCACTCCTCGGTGCCTCCTGGAAGGGAGGCCCGTAACCTGGATGGCCTTGGCAAGAAGTGCTTCCAGGGCTCTATGCTCGCATGTCGTGTCCAGACTTACCAGCTCTACATGGGCATGTATCTCCGGGATCTGGCTAAAGAGCTAGCCGGATTCTCCGCTGGTCTCTCCGAGGAGCCCTTGCGGAGGTTCCTAGCCTTGTCCACGGGCATTCGGGAATGCTCAAAGTTCATGTCCCGAGCAGCCTATGATGGCTTTGAAGCCTCGGCTCGAGTAGCCGCAGCCGGCATCGGTGCCCGCCGACAGGCTTGGCTTCAGTCGTCCGACCTTGAGCCCTGGGTACAGGACAAGTTGGTCGATGTCCCCTGCCGAGGCGAAAACCTCTTTGGCAAGCCCATGGCGGAAAAGGCTGCACAAATTGAGACTGAGACTCTCACCAGGACCAGGCTTTCTAGGAAGACCTCCGCCCCTTCCCAGAAAAAGAAGGGCTTGGGGAAAAAGTCCTTTTACCCGAGGAAGGCGGCTGCCTACAAACAATACCCCCATTATCAGGCCCCTGCAGCTCCCCAACAGGGCCAGCAGGCCAAGGGACGGGGTAACGGGTCCCGTAGGCAGCAAGCCCCCAAGCCTGCACCACCAGCCCCTGCTCAGCAGGGTGGGGGCTTTTGACTCGCTCAGCATAGCCTCTCCCCCCCCCCGCTGGTTCCCCCCAGCACCGGAGGCCGGCTGGTTCACTTCGCCCACAGGTGGTCCAGCATCACCGCAGATGCCTGGGTGCTTCAGGTCGTGCGAGAAGGCTACCTTCTCCACTTCCATCAGGTCCCTCCCTCCTATTTTCCGGGAGAGCCTCCGCGCCCCCCTCTGCACAGGGAGTTGCTCCTTCAGGAGTTAGCAGGTCTTCTGCAGGAACAGGCGGTGGAACCGGTGCCACACCACCTGAGAGGTCAAGGCTTCTATTCAAGGTATTTTCTGATACCAAAGAGAACAGGGGGCCTCAGACCCATCCTGGACTTGCGCAACCTCAACAAGTTCCTTGTGCGGGAGAAGTTCAAAATGCTTACCCTTGGAATCCTTCTGCCCTACCTCCAGCAGGGAGATTGGCTATGCTCCTTGGATCTAAAGGATGCCTACACGCACATCCTCATCCACCCAAGCCACCGCCAATACCTAAGGTTTGTGGTGGCAGGAAATCATTACCAGTACAGAGTACTGCCCTTTGGCCTGTCCTCCGCACCGCGAGTCTTCACAAAATGTCTCGCGGTCGTGGCGGCCCATCTCCGGCTTCACGGCCTCTATGTCTTTCCGTACCTCGACGACTGGCTCATCAGAGCAGCGTCCGCTCAGGAGGTCACCAACGCCACGTGCCGCACGGTGACTCTGCTGCAGCACTTGGGCTTTGTCATAAACTTCGCAAAGTCCACTTTGCTCCCCTCACAGGATCTCGAGTTCATCGGCGCAAGGCTGCACACTCCTCAGGCGCGAGCGTACCTACCGCTCGACAGGGCTCAGCGGCTCATGGACCTAGCCGACCGCTTTCGCAGCCAGCCCCTGGTCTCCGCCAGGCGCTTCCTGAGACTGCTCGGCCATATGGCTTCCACCGTCCATGTGACCCCCAATGCCCGCCTGAACATGCGGTCTGCTCAATGGTGTCTCCGTCGGCAGTGGCGACAAGCCACGGGCGGCCTCGCAGACCTAGTGCGCGTTTCCGAGCCGCTGATCTCGTCTCTCCGGTGGTGGCTCCGGCAGCCGAACCTGATATTCGGTATGCCTTTCCAGTCACCTCAGCCGACCCGGGTGCTGACCACCGATGCATCCCTCCTGGGCTGGGGAGCGCATTGCCAAGAGGCGCGTACTCAGGGCCTCTGGACCACGTGGGAGTCTGCTCAGCAGATCAACTTCCTGGAGCTCCGGGCGATCCGCCTAGCTCTCAAGGCCTTCTCCCACCTGACTTCCCAACAGTCCGTCCTTGTCCAGACGGACAATCAAGTTGCCATGTTCTACGTGAACAAACAGGGGGGCACGGGCTCCTTTCTCCTCTGCCGGGAGGCTCAGAAGCTCTGCTCTTGGGCCGTCAGTCACGGCATTCTCCTCAAGGCAGTTTATCTCCCGGGCCAAGACAATTGCCTTGCGGACAAACTCAGCAGGGTCCTCCAGCCGCACGAGTGGCGTCTGGATCCCTTGGTAGTTCAGAAGCTCTTCCTCAAGTGGGGCCTCCCCACGATGGATCTCTTTGCCAGTCCTCACAACCGGCAGCTCCCTCGCTTCTGCTCTCGTCAGCCACACCCCCTTCGGGTTGCGGCGGACGCTTTTCTGATCTCATGGTCGGGGAGCCTTCTGTACGCTTTCCCTCCCATCCCGCTGGTCTCTCGGACTCTTTTCAAGGTTCTCCGAGACAAAGCCTTTATGATCCTGGTGGCCCCTCGCTGGCCCAGACAGCCGTGGTTTCCGCTCCTGCTGCAACTGGCGGTGGAGGGTCCGATCCCTCTGGGGGTACAACCGGATCTCCTCACTCAGGATCAGGGGTCCCTACTGCACCCCAACCTCAGGTCTCTCAACCTCATGGCCTGGCTGCTGAGAGGGTAGTCCTTGCTCCCCTTCTCCTGCCGGCGGAGGTGGAGGAGGTCGTCCTGGCTTCGCGACGCCCTTCTACCCGCAAATGCTACGCCCTTAAATGGCGTCGCTTTGCAGTCTGGTGTACCCAACAGTCGCAGGATCCCTTCTCCTGCCCGGTGTCGGTGATCTTGCAGTACTTGCTACACCTCTCTAATCTGGGACTTAAGTCCAACTCCGTCAAAGTTCACCTCGGTGCTCTTTCGGCACATCATGTGCCGGTGGACGGTAGACCTCTCTCCAGCGACCCTCTCGTAGCGAGGTTTCTCCGAGGTCTCCTTCTACTTAAACCACCTCTGCGCCCGCCAGCGCCGGACTGGGACCTGAATGTGGTTTTGCAGCGGATCACCTGTCCGCCTTTTGAACCTATGGCTACATGTTCTCTCCGTTTTCTGTCTTGGAAAACACTGTTCTTGATAGCCCTCACTTCCGCTAGGCGCGTGAGTGAATTGCAGGCCCTCGTGTCTGATCCCCCCTACACTCGGTTCTACAAGGATAGGGTAGTCCTACGGACTCACCCAAAGTTTCTGCCTAAAGTGGTCTCCCCTTTTCACATCAATCAGGAGGTGGTACTTCCAACCTTCTTTCCCAGGCCACACTCCAGCCGAGCTGAGACGGTCCTCCATACCCTGGACTGTAGAAGGGCTTTGAACTTCTACCTTGACCGTACGCGGGAGCACCGTAAAGCTGCTCAGCTTTTTGTGTCTTTTGACCCCAATAAATTGGGACTCCTGGTCTCCAAGCGTACTCTGTCCATCTGGGTTGCGGACTGTATCTCTTGGGCTTATGGGGCAGCCGGACTCGCCTTAGAAAGTCGAGTCACGGCTCATTGCGTTCGGGCAAAGGCCACGTCAGTGGCTTACCTCCGCTCTGTTCCGCTGGCAGACATCTGCCGGGCCGCTACTTGGTCTTCGAGCCAGACTTTTGCGGTCCATTACTGTCTAGAGAGGGAGTCCCGTAGGGACAGTGCTTTCGGACAGGCAGTCCTCCGTAATCTCTTTGAGGTCTGAGCAACTCCTACCCTCCATCCCGGATGTGGGCTACCGGTGGGTGATAATTCAGCGAAGATTCTATCCTTCTGTGCTGCTGAGCTAGAGGGAGCTCATTTTTGTGCTTAGGGTCTCCGGTAGCCTTGAGCTTGGGAGTCCCATAAGTGAGGACTGACTTCCTGCTTGGTCCTGGAGAAAGCGTAGTTACTCACCTGTAACAGGTGTTCTCCAGGAGCAGCAGGAATCAGTCCTCACTACCCTCCCTCCTCCCCTTGGAGTTGCAATCGTCTGCTTATGTTCTTTGTGCAAATTTTTATGCTGTCTTTTTGGCTATGTCATCTGACTGGCTAAGATGGCACCTTCGGGCGGGAAGACGACCGCGCATGCGCGCTGCAATTCCCAAAGGCTTTCTTTGAAAGCTGGGGAAAATTGCTCCGCGAGGGCTCCGTCGGCGCCGACGTCACCCATAAGTGAGGACTGATTCCTGCTGCTCCTGGAGAACACCTGTTACAGGTGAGTAACTACGCTCTATTGTCAGAAACCTTACCAATAACGCTCAAAATTCTAGCAACGAAATCACCGACATCTCAGTACAAATACTAGCTAATCACTACCAAGATAAATCAAAAAAACCTCAAATGCCTTTTGATACAATCAACAACTCTCACCAATCTGTTGACCAATGGTCAGACTTTTACCCCATTTCAAGAACAACATTAAAAACTATCATATCAGGACTCAATACCACCACCTCTTATTTAGACCCATGCCCAGTGTCATGGATAAAAAACACTCTGCCTACCTTACTATCCTTCATTCTCCCAATAGTCAGCCTCTCATTATCCCAAGGTTACCTTCCTCAATTACTCAAACATGCACAAATACGCCCAATCCTAAAGAATGGCAAACTAGATAAAACATGCCCAGCATCATACAGGCCCATTTCTAGCATCCCATTTTTGGCCAAAATAATAGAAAAAGTAGTGCAATTACAGACACAGGAATACATAGACACTTCTTACCCACTTGACGAACAACAATATGGATTTCGGCCCCGCCACGGAGTAGAAACACTACTAACAGTATTAATTGATACTCTCCTAAGAGGAATCGATAATCATAAACAAGCATTCATCCTCCTCTTTATCGACATATCAGCAGCCTTTGATAGTGTTCATCATTCAATAATGCTCAGCAACCTAAGACAGATAGGCATAAACTCCACAGTACATATTTGGTTCACTTCCTATTTAAACAGAACACAAAATGTACGAATAGGTAATCAAACTTCAACTACATATAACCAAGAAATAGGTTTACCACAAGGATCTGCTCTTTCAGCCCTACTCTTTAACATTTACATAAAGCCGGTTTGCAATATCTTTAAAAAATTTGGAGTACATTATCACCTCTATGCAGACGATATTATGATGTACATTCCATTTACAATCCCTAACATACCATTACAACTCCTCTCAGACTGCTATAATGAAATCACAATTTGGCTAAAAACTCAAAACCTTCACATAAACCATGCCAAAACTGAAGTCCTAATCGTAACAAAAAATCAATCATTTATCCATCCTACCCATATAACACTACAAGAGCAAGAAATTAAAATAAAAAATGAAATAAGATATCTAGGTGTTATCCTAGATACACACCTTACAATGGAAACCCATATTAGAAACACTTTAAAGAAAATCTATTTCAAGCTTAAAATTCTCAAACAACTACGTCCGCTTGTATTTGTACAAGATTTCATTAATATAACACAAGCTATCATAACCCCTCACTTTGATTTCGCCAACCTAATACTTATAGGCATTTCAAAACAGAACATTAAAAGAATTCAATTAGCCCAAAATGCAACAGCAAGAATTATACTAAAAATAAACTCTCTCCAACACATAACACCTATACTTGCATCACTTCACTGGTTACCAATACAAAGCAGGATAATATACAAAACAATAATAACCTCATTTAAAGCATTAAACGACATGGCGCCGATTACCCTATGTAATCTAATATGCAAAGAAACACCTAAGCCTACTAATAGAAAAGAACAGTTAAATAAACTAAAGACCCCGAAGGACTTCATAAAAGCACATAAATTGACCAACAACAGAGCCTTCTCACACATAGCCCCCTCACACATAGCCCCAACTATCTGGAATTCCCTACCAGAGGATCTACGTTCACTAACAGAGATCTTGGAATTCCGCAAAAAATTAAAAACTTATCTATTCACTAAACACTACAATACCATGGAAAACCTTGCATTCAACATAGACAAAGGATAATCAGGTAAATGACCACTTAAAGCACAAACCTCCCACCTAAACGGACAACACTCAGCTCTAACGAATTGACGATCCTATCTCTTATGCCCTAATACCTACGCATGTATATAGTTGTATCAGTTATGTACTGTCTTACGTATATAGATACTCCACTTTGTTAGTTAACTGTTTTTACACGGTCCCAGTTCAAAAACTCACCTTGTTTATTTTTGATATGTTAAGATGTTCTATGTAAAATTAAGATGTTCTATGTAAAACAAACTTAGCTTTGTTAAATGTTGTTGTTTGTACACCGCAACTGATCTCTGGAAGATGCGGTATAAAAATGAGTGTTAAATAAATAAAATAAAATAAATCAAATCAAATCATAAAATACTAGATCCTTTCACATGTCCCATTCTGGACTTACTACAATACCTGCTCCATTTGTCCTCCTCTGGCCTTAAGACCAACTCTGTGTGAGTACATTTATCCGCCATTGCAGCCTCCCACCATACTTTAGAGAACTGCACCCATCTCGGCACACCCCTTAGTAGCCCGATTTATGTGTGGTCTTCTCCTGACCAAGCCGCCTTTCCGTCCACCTCCCGCACCATAAGATCTAACTGTTCTTGCACAGCTCATGCGTATTCCTTTTGAACCAATGGTTTAAGCTCTTTTAAAGTTTGTAACATGGAAACTTATTTTTCTCATAGCAGTCACTTCAGCTCGAAGAGTCAGTGAACTTCAAACTTTAGTGAGCTATGTTCCCTATACCATTTTTCATCATGACAAGGCGGTCCTTCGCACACATCCTAAGTTCTTGCCGAAGGTCATCACCTCCTTCTACCTGAACCAATCTGTTTAGCTACAAACATTCTTGTCAAGGCTTTACACCTCCCCATTGACGCCAGACTTCATAGCCTAGCTTGCAAGAGGGTGTTGGCATTTTATCTAGACTATACTGAAAACTATCGCCAATCCTCTGTTTTTCTTTTGACCAAAGTCATCTAGGGACACCAGTATCCAAAAGAACACGTTCAAACTGGCTAGCAGTTTGCATTTCTTTCGCTTATTTGCAGGCTGAGCTGTCTCTTCCACACCGTGTGACAGCTCATAATGTCAGAGCCATGGCTACTAGTATAGCTATTCGCCGGTCTGTCCCTAAGATTTTCTAAGCAGCGACATGGTCTTCCCCACATACCTTCGCAGCTCACTATTGCCTGGACAAAGACTCCAGAGCTGATGCTCAGTTTGGACAAACTGTTCTGCTAACCTTTTTCAAATTTAGACCACTTGCCCACCGCCCATCTGACTACCTCGTGAGGAGTACCCTGAATGAGCTGAGTCTGTCTGATCCCTGCTGCAACCTCTAGCTGCACTGGGATTCTTTTCTTGCTTGGTTGTCTTAGGCTAGGGAGTCCTATATGTGACTTCCTGCTTGTTCCTGGAGATAGCGTAGTTACTCACCTGTAACAGATGATCTCTGGGAACAGCAGGAATCTGTCTTCAGAACCCGCCCACCTCCCCAACGTCTCCCTTTTTTTCATTCCTGGTATACAAAGATTTTTATTTTTCTGCCATTCACCTGACTGAGGAGACCAGGAGGAAAGGTGGGAAGGCAGCCATTCATGCATGGAGGATCATTCCCAAAAGCATTCCTATTGGATGCTGGGGAGTGTTTCCCTACTGGGCTCCATCGGTGCTGACGTCACCCATATGTGAAAACCCGATTCCTGCTGTTCCCGGAGCTCACCTGTTACAGGTGAGTAACTGTGCTTTCTTGACTGAGTTTGGCCACCTCTCTGGCTTTCTTCAGCTGGTCTTGCATTTGTATGATCTCCACCAGATTACGCCCGGGACATGGTTCTTCTTCCCAGGTTTCCCTCATCATGTCTAATATGCCTCTTGGCCATCTTCCAAAGAGCAGTTCAAAGGGTGAAAACCCCATGGAACACTGAGGCACTTCGCGGATGGCACACATCAAGTAGGGTGGGAGAATGTCCCAATTCTTGAACAAACTTTTTTTTATGCTCAAAAGAGGATTACATTAAAAACGAGCAATATAGTCACTTCGGGGCCTGATTTTGAATTAGGCAGACTAAGCGCCGCGACAGCGCATAGCCTGCCTGCTGACCACCTTAACCCGGATTTTCACTTCCATGCTGGCAGAAGTGAAAATCCGGGTTAGCCTGGATGCCCTGGCAGCTGCAGAGGCTACATAGCTTCTCCAGGACCAAGCAGGAAGTCAGTCCTCGCATATGGGTGACGTCGGCGCCGACGGAGCCCCCGTGCGGAGCATTTCTCCAGCTTTCAAGGAAAGCCTTTGGGAATGCAGCGCACATGCGTGGTCCCCTTCCCGCCCAAGGGTGCCATCTTGCTCAGTCTTTCTTTTTCCGCGGAGTCCAACGGACGTGAGTTCGTGTCGCCCGGGAAAAATAGATTTTTTTTTTTGTGCTATTTTGGCTTTTTCTGATCCGGTTCTATGCCGGTTCCCCTTTCTGCCTGGGCTGAGTACACCGGTATTGAGTCCGGAGTTTTGATTTTCGGGTTTTTTCCTTTGTGACTAGCGTTCGCGCTCTTTGTGTTTTCACTGGCAGCCCGGTCTTTTGACCTTGCAGGGGCCCTTTTTCCCCTGATGGCTGCCAGTGGGTTCAAAAAGTGTGATCGGTGCAAGAAACTTATGTCTTGCCGACACACATGACTGCTGCCTCCGTTGCTTCGGGCCCGACCATGACCCGCTGGCATGTGGCCCTTGCGGCAAAATGTCGTCAAAAGCGCTTCGGAGCCGTCAGCATCAACGTCAGAGAATTTTCTCAAAGTCCGCGTCCAGCCGGGCCCAGGTTCGTCAGAGGCCTCGACATCTCGGGAGTCTGACCCTGAGCGCCATCGTGGTTCCTCTTAGAGGGAGTCTTCCACCCGGGAGCACAGAAGGAAGAAGAAGCTCGCGAGGGCGTCAGTGGAGGCTCCTGGATCCTCGAGGGCCAGGTCCCGTAGCCCTGACCACCGCCCTGGGCTCTCAGAGTCGGAGAGGCCATCCAAGTTACCTCGCGTAGAGCCGGAGTCCCCGAGTCACGTAAGTGCTGTTGTCCTTGTGGACTCTCCCCCGGGGGAGCTAATGTCGGGTCAGACACCGTCGGGGGCTGCTGAGTCTCCTGAGCTTAACTCAGGTTGACAGCCTTGGAGAGCAGCTTGGCTGCCTTCATGGAACAGCAGCAGGTGCTGATTGCCGGTCTGACCAGTGCATCTGCCCCAACCACCGGGACCTCGACGTCCAAGTCAACCCCTGAGACGGAGCTGATCCTCAAGTCAAAGAAATCTCGAGTCGATCCTTGGTCAAGGTCCCCCTTGACCTCCCGTGCGGGGTCGAGGTTGTCGACGCCGATACCCTTGGCGTCAGGGCGGGTGGCACCGAGGCTCACATGGCTGGAGCCGCTCGATTCCTCCTCAGAGGAGTCGGCGTGGGAGACGGAGGACGAGGAGTCCCCGGACACCTTCTGGACCCAGTAGGTCCCTTCGGACTCACTGGAGCCTCGGAGAAGGTCCCCCCCCTGAGGATACCCGTTTCTCGTACTTCGTGAGGGACATGGCCGAAGCCTTGGCCTTCCATGTGGACGCCAAGGAGGAGCCTCGAGCCGAGGAGCTCGATGCCCTCCAGTACGAATTTCCTCCGAAGGAAGCCTTTACTGTACCGGTTCCTCCGATGCTGGAATGGCTGCTCTTCCGTATATGGGAGGCACCGGCCTCTGCACCGGTTCTTAGCAAACGGGTCGATTCCATTTATCGAGTCCGTAAGAGCCCTGCGTTCCCAAAGGCACAGCTACCGCACAACTCCATGGTTGTGGAATCGGCCATGCACCGCCTGAAGAGTCAGAAGATGCACGCTTTGGTGCCCCCCGGCCAGGAGGCCCGGAACCTGGATGCCCTCGGTAGAAAGTGCTTCCAGGACTTTATGCTATCTTGCCATGTCCAGACCTACCAGCTGTACATGGGCATGTACCTACGAGACCTGGCTAAGGAGATTGCCGGGTTCTCAGCTGGCCTCTCCGAGGAACCTTTGCAGAGGTTCAAGGCTTTGTCAACAGGGATCATAGAATGCTCGAAGTTTATCTCTCGAGCAGCCTATGATGGCTTCGAAGCTTTGGCCCGGGTAGCTGCGGCCGGCATCGGTGCACGCCATCAGTCCTGGCTGCAGTCATCAGACCTGGAGTCATGGGTGCAGGACAAGTTGGTCGA
The DNA here is from genome assembly GCA_033557465.1 of Ichthyophis bannanicus. Taxonomy (NCBI): domain Eukaryota; kingdom Metazoa; phylum Chordata; class Amphibia; order Gymnophiona; family Ichthyophiidae; genus Ichthyophis; species Ichthyophis bannanicus. The sequence continues at coordinate 579,497,781 of CM066034.1, read as the reverse complement.
TGTCCCCTGCCAAGGTGAAAACCTTTTCGGTAACCCATGACTGAAAAGGCTGCAGAAATCGAGACTGAGACTCAACAGGGCAAGGCTGTCCAGAAAGACTTCTGCCCCTTCTCAGAAAAAGAAGGGCTCGGGAAAGAAGCCCTTTCCCCAAGGAAGGGTGCTGCCTACAAATCCTACCCTCAATATCAGGCCTCTCCAGCTCCCCAACAGAGTCAGCAGGCCAAGGGGCAGGGGCATGGGCACCGTAGGCAGAAGACCCCCAAGCCGCCAGCTCCGGCTTCTGCACAGCAGGAAGCGGGGTTTTGACTCTCACAGCACAGCCTCTTCTACACAGCTGGCTCCACTCAGCACAGGAGGTCGGCTGACCCTGTACGCCTACAGGTGGCCAGCCATCACAGGGGATACCTAGGTACTCAGCATAGTTCAAAAGGGCTACATGCGCCACTTCCATCAGCTACCCCCCTCCTACTTTCCAGGGGAGCCTCCAAGACTCCCTCTGCACAGAAACCGCCTCCTTCAGGAGTTGGCAAGTCTTCTAAAGGAACAGGCGGTGGAACTGGTGCCTAACCACCTGGAAGGGCAAGGCTTCTACTCCAGGTACTTCCTGGTACCAAAAAGGACAGGAGGCTTCTGGCCTATCTATCTTTCTTCGTATCCCACCTTATCCTTCAATCAAAGTGGTCACAATACAAGTGGAAGGTTACAAATAACATAGGGTACATAAGACATTAACAGATAAAACTAAGATGAATTAATGTAATAAAACTAATTATATATCAAATTATAAGTTTCAGCAAATAGCAGGGTCTTCAAGGCCTTGCGAAAATCTTTGTTCTCCCTGACCAAGCAGGAAGTCAGTCCTCACATATGGGTGACGTTGATGTCGACGGAGCCCCCATGCGGAGCATTTCCCCAGCTTTCAAAGAAAGCTTTTGGGAATGCAGGCACGCATGCACGGTCCCCTTCCCGCCCAAAGGTGCCATCTTGCTCAGTCTACTTTTTTTCCACGGAGCCCTATGGACGCCTGTCCTTGTCACCCATGAAAAAAGTTGATTTTTCCTGCGTTGGGTCGAGTTTTTCATCGGTTCGACGTCGGTTCCTTTCCCGCCTGGACTCGGTACACTGGTGCCGAGCCCGGATCTCTCTTTCGGTTTTTGTCCTTAGCGACTGTGTTCGCGCCTTTTTTCTTTTCCCTGGCAGCCCAATTTTTTGATCTTGCAGGGGCCCTTTTTTCCCCCGATGGCTGCCAGTGGCTTTAAGAAGTGTGATCGGTGCAAGAAACTGATGTCTCTCACCGACAAACACGACTGCTGCCTCCGGTGCCTGGGTCCAGACCACGATTCTACGGTCTGTAGTCCCTGTGGCAAAATGTCTTCCAAGGCATTGCGGAGCCATCAGCACCAGCGTGAGAGGATCTTCTCCGAGTCTGCCTCTAGACTGGTCCGGACTTCGTCAGAGGCCTCGACGTCTCGGGTGTCTGACCCCGAGCATCATCGGGGCTCCTCTGAAAGGGAGTCCCCCTCGAGGGAGCACCGAAGGAAGAAGAAACCCGTGAGGGTGGCATCGGTGGACGCTCTTGGCTCCTCGAGGGCCAGGTTGCATAGCCCCGATCGCCGTCCCAGGTCTTCGGAGTCGGAGAGGCCTGCCAAGCATCCTTGTGTAGAGTCTGAGGCCCCGAGTCACGTGAGTACTGTAGTCCTCGTGGACTCTCCTCCGGGGGAGCCAACGTCGGGGCCCGAGTCGGAGGCTGCTGGGTCTCCTGAGCTCGGACTCAGGTTGACGGCCTTGGAGAGCAGATTGTCTGCCTTCATGGAGCAGCAGCGGGTGCTGATCGCGGGTCTCACTGGCGCATCTGCCCCGACCACCGGGACATCGACTTCCAAGTCGACCCCGGAGGCCGAGCCGATCCTTGAGACCATGCAAACTCGAGTCTATCTTCGGCAGCGGTTACCCTCGGCCTCCCGTTCGGGACCGAGGTCGTCGACGCTGGTTCCCTCGGCGTCGGGTGCGGATGGTGTCGGTGCCCGCCCACTCGGAGCCGCTCGATTCCTCCTCAGAGGAATCGGCATGGGAGACTGAGGAGGAGGAGTCCCCTGACACCTTCCGGACTCTGTGCGTCCCTTCGGACTCACCGGGCTCCGAGCCTCGCACAAGGTCCCCCCCCCGGAGGATACTTGGTTCTCGGATTTCGTATGGGACATGGCCAAGGCACTGGCATTCCCTGCGGACCCCGAGGAAGAGCCTCGAGCCGAGGAGCTCGAGGTTCTGCAGTATGACTCTCCTCCCAAGGAGGACTTTACTGTCCCGGTTCCTCCGATGCTGGAGCAGTTGCTCTTCCGCATGTGGGAGGCGCCGGCCTCGATGCTGGTTCTAAGCAAGCGGGTCGATTCCATCTATCGAGTCCGCAAGAGCCCCGGGTTTCAGAAGGCACAGCTACCGCACCATTCCATGATGGTGGAATCGGCCATGCATCGCCTGAAGAGTCAGAAGATGCACTCCTCAGTGCCTCCCAGAAGGGAAGCCCGGAACCTGGATGCCCTCGGTAGAAAGTGCTTCCAGGGCTCTATGCTTGCTTGCCGCGTCCAGACCTACCAGCTGTACATGGGCATGTACCTTCGAGATCTGGCAAAGGAGATTGCCGGGTTCTCTGCTGGTCTGTCCAAGGAACCTTTGCAGAGGTTCAAGGCCTTGTCTTCTGGTATTTGAGAGTGCTCGAAGTTTATCTCTCGAGCAGCCTACGATGGATTTGAGTCTTCGGCCCAAGTAGCAGGGGCCGGCATCGGTGCACACCGTCAGGCCTGTCTACCATCCTCGGACCTCGAGCCTTGGGTACAGGACAAGTTGGTTGATGTCCCTTGCCAAGGTGTGAAAACCTCTTTGGCAAGCCCATGGCCGAAAAGGCTGCAGAACTCAAGACCGAGACTCTTACCCGGACAAGGCTGTCCAGGAAGACCTCTGCCCCTTCTCAGAAAAAGAAGGGCTCGGGGAAAAAGACCTTTTACCGAGGAAGACCACTGTCTATAAATCCTACCCTCACTACCAGACCTCTGCAGCTCCCCAACAGGGCCAGCAGGCCAAGGGGCAGGGTCATGAGCCCCGTAGGCAGAAGGCCCCCAAGCCTCCTACTCCAGCTCCTGCTCAGCAGGGAGGGGGTTTTTGACTATGCCAGCATAGCCTCTCCTCCTCTCCAGGGCACAGGAGGTTGGCTGACCCTGTACGCAGACAGGTGGCCAGCCATCACAGGGGATACTTGGGTGTTAAGTATCATCGAAAGGGGCTATCTGCTCCACTTCACCCAGATACTCCCCTCCTACTTTCCAGGGGAGCCTCCAAGACCTCCTCTGCACAGAAACTTACTCCTTCAGGAGTTGGAAGGTCTACTAAGGGACCAGGCGGTGGAACTGGTGCCTCACCACCTGGAAGGGCAAGGCTTCTACTCCAGGTACTTCCTGGTACCAAAACGAACAGGAGGCCTCAGACCCATCCTCGACCTGCAAATTCTGAACAAGTTTCTGGAGAGGGAAAAGTTCTCCAGCAGGGAGATTGGCTATGCTTTAGACCTGAAAGATGCTTATACTCACATCCTCATCCTTCCAAGCCACAGGCAATTCCTCAGATTTGTGGTGGGAGGAAAGCACTTCCAGTACAGAGTGCTTCCTTTTGGCCTCACCTCCGCCCCCAGGGTTTTACAAAATGCCTGGTGGTGGTTGCGGCCTACCTCAGGAACCAGGAGATCTTTGTGTTCCCTTACGTGGACGACTGGCTAATTAGAGGCCAGTCTCCACAAGAGGCCAGGCAGGCCACCTGCAGAACCATATCCCTGCTTCAGCACCTGGGGTTCGTTATAAACTTTCCAAAGTCCACTTTGGTCCCCTCACAGGACGTGGAATTCATAGGGGCCAGGTTGGATTCCCTCCAAGCAAAGGCCTTTTTGCCTGTGGACAGAGCTCACAGTCTGATAAAGTTGGCTGGTCAGTTTTGGGCGAACTCTCTGGTCTCGGCCAGAAACTCCCTCCGGCTCTTAGGTCACATGGCTTCCACAGTGCATGTCACCCCACATGCCCGGCTACACATGAGGCCAACTCAGTGGCACCTCAGAATGAAGTGGCTGCAGGCCACAGGGAAGTTGTCAGACAGAATAAAGGTGTCCAAACCCTTGGTGGACTCCTTACGCTGGTGGAGGCATTTCCCAAATCTGGTCAGGGGTGTTCCTTTTCAGGCCTCCCCATACACTCAGGTACTGACAACCGATGCTTCCCTGCAGGACTGGGGGGCTCACTGCCAGGGAGCCTGCACCCAAGGCCTGTGGTCTCCATGGGAGGCCGCCCAGCAGATCAACTTGTTGGAATTGAGGGCCATTCAGCTGGCCTTGCGGACTTTCTCTCAGATCCTGTCTCACCAGTCTGTCCTAGTTCAGACGGACAACCAGGTGGCTATGTTCTACGTCAACAAGCAGGGAGGCACGGGATCCAGACTTCTATGCCTGGAAGCACAAGCTCTCTGCTCCTGGGCTGTCACCCAGGGCATGACCCTCAAGGCAGTCTACCTCCCAGGCCAGGAAAACTACCTGGCAGACAGACTCAGCAGACTCCTGCAGCCTCACGAGTGGCAGTTGGATCCTCTGGTGGTTCAAAAGATCTTTCTGAAGTGGGGTCTTCCGACCATGGATCTTTTTGGCAGTCCGCTCAACAGGCAACTACCCCGGTTCTGTTTCAGGCAACCGCATCCCTTGAGAACAGCGCCAGATGCATTCCTGATCCCTTGGTCAGGGGGCCTGCTCTATGCTTTTCCTGCCACACCTCTGGTGGTCCGGACTCTATTCAAAATCCAGCAGGACCGAGCCACGGTGGTCCTGATAGCCCCCAGGTGGCCCAGGCAGCCGTGGTTCCCTCTTCTTTTGCAGTTGGCGGTGGATACTCCACTTCCTCTGGGGTTGCAACCCGACCTTCTGACTCAGGACCAGGGGTCCCTCCTGCATACCAACCTCAAATCCCTCAATTTGATGGCCTGCCTGCTGAAAGGCTAGTCCTTGCTCCCTTGCTCCTATCTAGGGAGGTTGAAGAGGTGGTGTTGGCCTCCAGGAAGCATTCCACCAGGAAGGCCTATGCTCTAAAGTGGCGTAGATTCTCTACTTGGTGTTCTCAGCAGCAAGAGGACCCTTTCTCCTGCTCTGTCCAGGTGGTGCTTCAATTCCTGCTCCACCTTTTCAACCTAGGACTTCAGTCCAACTCTGTCCGGGTTCACCTCAGTGCCCTCTCAGCTCACCACTTGCAGGTGGATGGACAATCTCTCTCAGGCCACCCTCTGGTGTCCTGTTTTCTAAGAGGCCTGCTTCTGCTTAAGTCTCCTATTCGTCCACCTGCCCCTGAGTGGGATCTCAATGTGGTCTTGCAGCAACTGACTCGCCCACCTTTTGAGCCGATGGCAATCTGCCATTTACGTTTCCTCTCCTGGAAGGTCTTGTTCCTTGTGGCACTCACCTCAGCTAGGCGGGTGAGTGAGCTTCAGGCCCTGGTCTCGGATAGGCCGTATACCAGGTTCTATAGGAACAGGGTAGTCTTGCAGACTCATCCTAAGTTCCTTCCAAAGGTGGTGTCCTCCTTCCACCTCATCCAGGAGGTGGTACTTCCAACGTTCTTTCCTAGGCCGCACGCCAGTAGGGCAGAGACTGTCTTGCATACCCTGGATTGTAGAAGGTCGCTGTCCTTTTACCTTGAACGTACGCAGGGGCATAGAAGGGCTTCTCAGCTCTTCATTTCCTTTGACCCTAATAAATTGGGGTTGCCTGTCACTAAGCGTACGTTGTCCGTCTGGGTGGCAGACTGTATCGCCTGGGCATGCAGGTCAGCCGGCCTCTCCCTGGAGGGTCGAGTCATGGCCCACTGAGTTAGGGCGAAGGCCGCCTCAGTAGCTCACTTCCGCTCTGTTCCATTGGCAGACATCTGCCGGGCCGCTACTTGGTCTTCAAGCCAGACTTTTGTGGACCACTACTGCCTCGAGAGGGAGTCCCGTAGGGACAGTGCTTTCGGGCAAGTGGTACTCCGTAATCTCTTTGAGGTTTAGGCAACTCCTACCCTCCGGCCCTTGTGTTGGGCTACCGTTCAGGTGTGGTCTCAGAGAAGATTCTCTCACTGTTGCTGGGGCTCTAGAGGGAGTTCTGTTTTTCAGCCTGGGTTCCTGGTAGCCCAGAGCTAGGGAGTCACCCCTATGTGAGTACTGACTTCCTGCTTGGTCCTGGAGAAAGAGTAGTTACTCACCTGTAACAGGTGTTCTCCAGGAGCAACAGGAATTCAGTCCTCACAACCCTCCTTTCTTCCCTTGGAGTTGCAGTTGTATATCGTTCATTTCCTTTTTTGTGCTGTCTTTTAGCTATGTCATTTGACTGAGCAAGATGGCACCTTTGGGCGGGAAGGGACCGCGCATGCGTGCCTGCATTCCCAAAGGCTTTCTTTGAAAGCTGGGGAAATGCTCTGCATGGGGGCTCCGTCGACGCCGACGTCACCCATATGTGAGGACTGATTCCTGCTGCTCCTGGAGAACACCTGTTACAGGTGAGTAACTATTCTATATCATTCATAATTCTGAGGTCCATCGGGAGAGAGTTCCAAAGTTTGGAAGCCAGTAAAGGAGCTTTTTTTGAAGTTGCTTGTTTAGTCCTGCAGTATTCAGCAGGGGTACTAATTATGTTGTCGTCATTGGTGCTGCTTCTTCTTGGTCTATTGATAATGTCTCTAGTTATAATATTTTGTAAAGCATCCGCTGACAGATAATTAAGTGTCTTGAATTTTGACTTGACACTTACTTGAAGCCAGTGCAACTGTTGTAGGACAGGGGAGATATGATCTGTTTTTGCTGTACCTGTAATAATACGTGCAGCAGTATTCTGAACCATCAGGAGTGGGTGTAGACTTGCGAAACCTAAACAAGTTTCTGGAGAGGGAAAAGTTCAAGATGCTTACCCTTGGGATACTGCTGCCCTACCTCCAGCAGATAGACTGGCTATGCCTCTTAGACTTGAAGGATGCTTATACTCGCATCCTCATTCACCCAGACCACAGACAATATCTCAGATTTGTGGTGGGAGGAAACCATTTTCAGTACAGGGTACTTCCTTTTGGCCTAATTTCTGCCCCCAGGGTTTTCACCAAATGCCTGGCGGTGGTGGCGGCCTATCTCAGGAATCAGGGAATTTTTGTCTTCCCATACCTGGACAACTGGCTCATCAGGGGCCAGTCTCTCCAGGAGGCCAGACAAGCCACTCTTCGCACTGTTTCTCTTCTTCAGCATCTGGGCTTTGTCATAAACTACACAAAGTCCACTTTGCTCCCCTCACAGAACGTAGAGTTTGTAGGGGCAAGATTAGACACCCTGCAGGCAAGAGCTTACTTGCCTGAGGACAGGACCCACAGACTGATGGACATGGCCAACCAGTTCCAAAGCAATTCTCAGGTCTCCGCCAGGCACTTCCTGCTGCTCCTGGGCCACATGGCATCCACGGCACATGTGACTCCGAATGCCCGTCTGCACATGCAGGCTGCTCAGTGGGCGCAGGCCACAGGCGACCTCCGAGACAGAGTAAAGGTGTCCAAACCACTTTTGGACTCCTTGCAGTGGTGGCTACATGTCCCAAACCTTCTCAGGGGGTTACCTTTTCAGGCCCCAGCACACACACAGGTGCTGATGACCGATGCTTTTTTAAAGGGCTGGGGTGCACATTGCCAGGACACGTGCACTCCAGGCCTCTGGTCTCCTCGGGAGGCCACACAGCAGATCAATCTTTTGGAGCTGCGAGCAATCTGCTTTGCTCTACAGACTTTTTCTCATGCCCTCTCTCACCAGTCTGTCTTAGTTCAGACAGACAATCAGGTAGCAATGTTCTGTGTGAACAAGCAAGGTGGCAAAGGGTCCAGGCTCCTATGTCAGGAGACGCAGGCCCTTTTCTCCTTTGCAGTCAAACAAGGCATGATTCTCAAAACAGTTTATCTACCTGGTCAGGAGAACGTCTTAGCCGACATCACCCATATTTGAGGACTGATTCCTGCTGCTCCTGGAGAACACCTGTTATAGGTGAGTAACTACTCTTTCTGCACCTTAAAGATAGGCGAGGAAAAACCTCAACTATCTTTAAGTTGCAGAGGGCTACGTGGGTAGTATCAAATTGCTGCTACCCATGTAGCCCCTTCCTCTGCCCCCACTTCCTCTGCCCCTTCCTCTGTTCCCTCCCTGGAACGCCCCTAACATGGCCCGATGCTATGCAGATAGCATCAGGGTGCGTTAGGGACTAGCTGGGATTTTCGAAGGACACTACCTGTGTAGGTGCCCTTTGAAAATGCCAGTTAAGGCCATTACACGGATAACTAAGGAAGTTAGCCATGCAAAGGCCTTCGAAAATCGGGCCCTTCATTTTTTAGGGTGGTCCCCTCTATATAACATACTTCTAGAAGCCAGAGTTTACAGAACAAACTAATAATATCAAGTCCAATAACTGCGATCGCATTCTCTGCCTTACCCCTACAGGACCTTTCTATGCCCCCCTGGACCCCCATTAAAATACATATACTTCGGCCCTCCCCCTCCTCAACAACCCTGCTTCCTTCTTCATCTTACAGGCTTCCATTCCTGGGGCAGCCTAGGTCCACTATCATCTGGTAGCCCAAGACGGACTGTATCTCCCACAAGCATGGAGAGTTGATTCCCAGTGACCTCTTGCATAATTTAGCACACAAACCAACCATAGAATTTTCAGCAGTGCTCAGTGGTGCTGCTTTTGCTTATCTCTTTGCTATCAATCACACATTCTCCATATCTGACATGCTTGTTGGTTGGGCAATCCCACCTGTCGTCCTCCCCACTACATCTGGCAGTAGTTGCAAGTAGGGGTCCAGATTTTATCATATCGCCACTCTTTCCCTTTTAATCCTTATGTGGCTTTGTCAAAACTCATGGTCTCCCCCCCTTTTTGCCACCATTCTGACACTATGGTGCCTTTTGGCGTTTTCCATCTCCATGCTAATGCCACCCTGGCTGCCAGTAGATGTTTTGCCCTGAGAGCATTAGTGTGCCCTTGTGATACTCCCTCCCAGGGAGACCTACCAGTAACTCACTGGAGTCTAACACCCCTCCTCCAGTTACTTTTTGTATCCCTCATGCCACTTCCCCCCAGTAGCAGAATGAACTACTCCAACAGACAGCCACCACTTGCAGAGCAACATCCTCGGAGCCTAACATTTTAATGAACTAGTCTGTATAACCAGATTTTGAAGGCTCCGTAAGCAGGCATGTAATATAAGATTCTTGTTTGCAGATTCCGGCATCATTAGTCCACATAAATTTCCTGTGCCTTTGAGAGGGCAATTATTTTAGTCTAGAAACATTTCTAATTGGGAGGGGGGGTACAGTCTGACTGTTTCAGCATGTTCCAAAAAACAGAGATGAGGGGCTTCTATCTATTGTATATTCTTTTCTGAGTATATCTACTGAGCATTGTAGAAAATGGCAAAATACTTGCAAAGTCTCTGGATATTCACATACCCACCACATGGTAAAACCCTGAAAATGTGTTTCTAGACAGGGTTTCAAAGTTGCCTCCAAAATCTTATATCAGGGTAGTCTATTGGTATTTTGGAGGTAATGGTATTTTTTATATTGTTCTGTAGTTTAGACTACTACACATAAAGCCATTTTAGATACTCTAAATACTAGGACCTTTATGAGCCTATTTTAAAATGAGCTGCTGTGGTGGTAGTTTATCTAGAAAAGTCAGGTATTGCTGCTGTGAGATCTTGAGTCTAGATTATTTTGTTGGCTTGCCTCTGTTAAAGTGATAGCAAATATCTAGTGATATGATGGCCCAATAATTAATAATACTCTGTCCTAGCAAGTGAGAAACTGAAATCCATTCTTGACTCAGATTACTGTAGACCTTGACAATTTTTCTATCTCCAGGAACAAGCAGGAATAAGGCCTCACATATGGGTACGTCGGTACCGACGGAGCCTGCGCGGGAAAGCTCCCCAGCTTCCCAAAAGGAAAGCTTTTGGGGCCTCCCACTGCGCATGCGCGCTGCCTTCCCGCCTTCCTGACCAACTCTCCTCAGTTCTTCTTTTTCCACGGAGCCAGCAGGTCGTGTTCCTGTCACCGCTGAAGAAGTTCTTATTTTAATTTGTTTCTTTGGCCGCGTATCTGCCTTCCCCGATTCAGGACCGGTACCGCCGGTCTTTTTTCTTTATTTCTTTAAAAAAAAAAAAATTTCTTATTTTTCCCCACTTGGTGTGTTTGTCCTGTGAGGCCTCTAGGCCTTCACAGAATTCTCCCTCATGGAGAAACCAGCCTCTGGTTTTAAGATATGCACCAAGTGTAGCGGTACTATTTCAGTCACAGACACCCATGAATGGTGTCTTAAATGTTTGGGGCCTGACCATTCCATTCCGGATTGCCCATCCTGTTTGATGTCTAAACGTGGCTTACAAAACCGGGCAGCCAAGTTTCACATGCTGTTTTCTACAGATACTCCAGCATCGACATCTTCCAGGTCTTCCTCTCCTAATGGATCTCAGGTAACCAAACATTCCTCTGGCAGGTCCTCAAAGGGCAAATCTCCCTCTAAGTATCGAGATGCCCCCGGGCTAGACCCTGAGGACCCTGCCCCAGCCAAACAACCCCGGCGGGAAGCTCCGGCTTCCAAAGCTCCTCCTTTGGGGTTACAGGTTGACATTGATGGCACGGCCTCGACCGATCACCTGTTAGACTGCTCTGGGGTACCGGCCCAATCTTCCGTTACCGACATCCAGACAGTCGTGGCATCTATGGATCATACCGTTCAATCTATGCAGCAGGCCATTTTGGCTTTTATTAATGCTGCGACGCCCTCGGTACCGCAGCCAGCGGTACTGACTCCGGTTCCAGTACCACAACCGATACCGGTACCCAGGGCATCCACATCGACCAGGATACCGATTCCGGTTCCCGGTTCCGGGGTTTTTCCCGATACCGATCCGGTTCCGGGTACCCCCGATGTCGATACCGGTCGATACGCTTATCGATCCCTGGAAGCAAACAGACGATACTTCGAGTCTTCTGATGATTCTGATTCATCAGATGACTCTGCTGAAGTATCCCTTACTCTACCTGAGGAGCCCTCTTCTCCAAAGAGGAGAATGTCTCCTCCAGAGGATTTGTCCTTTCAAGACTTCATCATTGAAGTAGCTAAAGGTCTCTCTATTTCAGTAACCTCTGAAAAAGAACCTAGAGCAAAAAAATTAGACATTTTAGGATACTCTAAGGTTCCCAAAGAGGCAGTCACCTTGCCCATTCATGAAATTCTTCAAGAACACATGATGGACTTATGGGAGACTCCTGTCACCCTATCTCCACATTCTCGTCGTTTGAACACCATGTATCGTGTACCACCTCCTCCTGGTTTTCAAAATACTCAGCTCCCTCACCACTCTATTGTGGTGCAGTCAGCTATGAAAAGAATAAAGAGTACCAAAAGACACTCTTCTACTCCTCCAGGAAGAGAATGTAGGACTTTGGATGCTTTTGGTAGAAAAATCTTCCAAGCAAGTATGCTTATTGCCAGAATTAATTCATGCAGCCTCTATATGGGCATGTTTCTGAAGGAGATTGCATTGAAAATACGCCATTTTCTCCCCTTTATCCCAGAGGATAGAAAGGAGTTCCTTCTTTTGCTAAAGCATACCCAAGATATTTCAAAGTTCTCCAATAGAGCAGCCTTTGACTCCTTTGAGGGTGCTAGCAGAGCCTCAGGTATTGCCATAGCGGCTCGCAGAATTGCTTGGCTCCAGGCCTCTGACCTAGAACCCTGGGTCCAGGATGGGTTGGGAAATCTGCCCTGTACAGGTGAGAATCTGTTTGGTAAAGAGTGGCAAATCAAAGCCACTCAAATGGATGCAGAAAATGCTGCTTTAGATAGACTTTCTAAGTCTACCTCTACCCCTGTCAAGAAAAAATCTTTCAAGAAGCCTTTCTACAAGAAGGCCAGATTTGCTGCAAATACTGGCCAACAATCTTCTGCAGCTCGCTTTGCTCCTAAGCGTCAGCAGCCTAAACAGGCCACGGCAAAACCTGCAGGGTTTTTGACTTCAAACTAGAGAACTTAACCTGTCTGGCTCTAAAACATCCAGAGCCTCTCACCATTCCAGGAAGGTTAACTCACTTTGCTCCCAGATGGGAGCAAATCACATCAGAACAGGGGACCCTCTCTATCATCAGAGAGGGCTACAAACTCCATTTCTCCAGCCTTCCTCCCCATACCATGGTGAGATGTTTCAATTCTCCCCCATCTCTCCTAGACCTGTTGGGTCAGGAGGTGACCACTCTTCTCGCCCAAAGGGCAATAGAAGAGGTTCCTCTTCAACAGGGATCAGGTTTTTACTCCCCTTATTTTCTCATTCCCAAGAAAACAGGGGGGTACAGACCCATTCTAGATCTGAGAGAATTGAACAAATTCCTATGCAAGGAGAAATTCAAGATGCTTTCTCTAGGTACTCTCCTTCCATACCTACAGAGTCAGGATTGGCTTTGTTCTCTAGATCTCAAGGATGCGTACACCCATATACTCATCCATTCATCCCACAGAAAATTCCTACGGTTTCTGTTCCAGGGAAAACATTTCCAATACAGAGTACTTCCCTTCGGTCTAGCCTCTGCTCCAAGAGTATTTACCAAATGCATGGCAATAGTGGCTGCATTTCTACAAGCCCTGGGAATTTTTGTCTTCCCATACCTGGACGACTGGCTCATCCGAGCTCCATCTAAGTCTGAGGCTCAGACTTCCCTGGATCGCACCAGACGCATCCTGCAGTATCTGGGACTTGTCATCAATCTGCCAAAGTCTCAACTCAGCCCTACTCAGTCCCTGGAATTCATAGGGGCCTGGTTGGATACCACCACTGCAAGGGCCTATCTTCCTCAGGCCCGTTGCCAGCGTCTAGTGCACTTGGCCTCCCAGACTCAGTCCAGAAACCACTTGACTGCCAGGGAGATGCTACAACTATTAGGCCACATGGCCTCCACAGTACATGTGGTGCCTTATGCTCGCCTACATATGAGAGCAGCTCAATGGACTTTGTCCACCCAGTGGACTCAAGCATCAGGAGCTCTCTCAGACCAAATAGCAAACTCCAAACGTCTCTTTTGGTCTCTCCAGTGGTGGATGTCCACCCAAAATCTGTTGTTGGGGGCCCCCTTTCAACCATTGTTGCCCCAAGCAACCCTCACAACAGATGCCTCCCAAACAGGTTGGGGAGCTCATCTTCAAGATCTCTCCACTCAGGGCACTTGGTCTCCACAGGAGACCACCCTTCATATCAACCACTTGGAACTCCGAGCAATCTTTCTAGCTCTGAGTTTTTCATACCCTCCTCAGCAACATGACAGTCCTTATTCATACGGACAATCAAGTAGCCATGTTTTACATAATCAAACAAGGAGGGACTGGCTCTCTGTCGCTTTGCAACGAAGCTCTAAGATTATGGGCCTTCGCCAGAGAGCATCAAATCCATCTCCTGGCAGTATATCTTCCAGGAATCCAAAACTCTTGGGCAGACAGACTCAGTCGAGTTCTGCTTCCACACGAATGGTCCCTGCACATGGATCAGGTACTCAGAATCTTCCAGAAATGGGGAACCCCGGACATAGACCTCTTTGCAAGTCCGTGGAATGCCAAACTTCCCCGGTTCTGTTCCAGAATTCCGTGTCAGGGAGTGCAGGCCAAGGATGCCTTCCTCCTTCATTGGGGTCGGGGCTTCCTGTATGCCTTTCCACCCATTCCTTTGATTCCCAAGACTCTGTTCAAACTTCAAAGGGATCAAGGGTCCATGATCCTCATAGCTCCACGCTGGCCACGCCAAGTGTGGTACCCTCTACTTCTACATCTCTCCCAAGCCCCCTCCCTGGACTTGGGAGCAGCTCCAGACCACCTGTCTCGGGAGGAGGGGACTTTGTGGCACCCAAACCCCAAGTCCCTTCACCTCAGAGCTTGGTTACTGAAGGCCTAGACCTTCAACACTTCAATCTTTCGCAGCAAGTGAAGGATATCCTCCATGCTTCTAGGAAACCTTCCACTAGGCGTTCTTACGCTTTTAAATGGAAAAGATTTTCCATTCGGTGTGCTCAAAAGGGTCTTAACCCTCTAGCACGCCCTTTGAATTCTCTTTTGGAATATCTCCTGCATCTCTCCAATGCAGGACTCAAAACGAATTCAGTAAGAGTCCATTTGAGTGCTATTGCAGCATCCCTTAAGCCCATTAATGGACAACCTGTTTCCTCTCATCCTCTTACTACAAGATTCATGAGAGGCCTAACCTTAACTAAACCTCCCATTCGACCTCCTCCGGTAGCATGGGACTTAAACTTGGTTCTTGGTCCGCTTATGAAGCCACCCTTTGAACCCTTAGCCACTACCTCCTTGAAATTTCTTTCCTGGAAGGTTATTTTTCTTATTGCAGTCACCTCAGCTCGCTGTATCAGTGAACTGCAAGCTCTAGTGGCTAATCCACCTTATACAAGGTTCCATCATGATAAGGTGGTCCTTAGGACCAATCCCCACTTTATGCCTAAAGTGGTCTCCCCTTTTCATCTTAATCAAGAGGTATATTTACCTGTCTTTTTTCCAGCTCCTCATGCATGCAGTGCAGAGAGGAACCTTCATACTCTAGATTGTAAAAGAGCTCTTGCCTTTTACCTCCACAGGACACAGCAACATCGAAAGTCTTCTCAGCTTTTTGATCCTTCTCATTTGGGACTTCCAGTCTCTAAAAGAACACTCTCCAATTGGATTGCTCAGTGTATCTTTTGCTTACCAGAGTAAGAACCTTTCTCTGGAGGGCCATGTCACCTCTCACAATGTGAGGGCCATGGCCACCTCTATGGCGCATCTAAACTCTGTGTCCATTGACCAGATCTGTCGAGCAGCCACCTGGGCCTCGGTTCATACCTTTACAGCCCATTACTGTTTGGACAAGGACTCCCGCCGGGATGCCTTGTTTGGTCAGGCTGTCCTCAGACACCTGTTTCATTCTTGAAAAACTCCAGCCCACCTTCCCTGAATGGATGCCTGAGATCCATAGGAAGATGAGGAACCTTTCAGGGTCTCATACCCTTGAGGGGATCTCCCGGGCATCTTAGCTAGGGAGTCTCCATATGTGAGGACTTATTCCTGCTTGTTCCTGGAGATAGCACAGTTACTTACCTTTAACAGGTGATCTCTGGGAACAGCAGGAATTAGTCCTCACAACCCGCCCACCTCCCCTAGGAGTTGTATCTCTGTCTTTCCTTTCCTCTCTCTATTGTCTCAGCTATAAACTCGAACTGAGGAGAGTTGGTCAGGAAGGCGGCAAGGCAGCGCGCATGCGCAGTGGGAGGCCCCAAACGTTTTCCTTTTTGGGAAGCTGGGGAGCTTTCCCGCGCAGGCTCCGTCGGTACCGACGTACCCATATGTGAGGACTAATTCCTGCTGTTCCCAGAGATCACCTGTTACAGGTAAGTAACTGTGCTTTACCTTTAGGAGCCAGCCCAAAAATGTAAGAGCCATCATCACATCACTACCCCTCCATTGGCTTCACTGAAGTTGAAGAGCAGGGTGGGGGGAGGGAGAAATACCTTTCAAGGTCTTAATGCAGCTCCTTTAGAGCTTGATTAAGGCTGTTTTTCCAATCCATATTTAATGAAAAAAGCTTAGTAAATCGTACCCCTTAGTGCCACTTGCAGACCCATGGTCTCTTGCAGAAATACTTAGGGGCTGATGCAGACAGCTGCATTACATTTTAGGACAACATTTTGCTGGCACTTTTCTGGCACTAGTCTTGATCTCCAGGAACAAGCAGGAATGAGTCTTCACATATGGGTACGTCGGTGCCGACGGAGCCTGCGCAGGAACGCTCCCCAGCTTCCCAAAAAGGAAAGCTTTTGAGAGCATCCCACAGCGCCTGCGCGCTGCCTTCCCGCCTTTCCTAACCATCTCTCCTCAGTTCTTCTTTGCCGCGGAGCCAGCAGGTCGAGCCCTGTCACCGCTGAAGAAGTTCTTTTTTATTTTATTTCTTTGGTCGCGTGACTGCCTTCCCCGACTTCGGACCGGTACCGCCGGTCTTTTTCTCTTTCTTTCTTTAAAAAAAAAAAAAAAATCTATATTTCCTTCACTTAGTGTATTTTTCCTCTTGGGCCTCAGGGCCTACAAGAAAATTTCCCTCATGGAAAAACCAGCCTCCGGGTTCAAAAAATGCACTAAGTGTAGCGGTACTATTTCTGTTACAGATACCCATGAATGGTGTCTTAAATGTTTGGGTCCTGAACACTCCATTCTGGATTGTCCGTCCTGCTCTCTGTCTAAATGGGGTTTAGAGATTCGAGCAGCTAAGCTCCATGTCCTGTTTCCCGCTGATGCAGCGTTGGTAGCATCGATATCTTCCAGGTCTTCTTCTCCTGATGGATCTCAGGTAACCAAACATAAACCTAGCAGGTCCTCGAAGGGTAGATCTCCCTCTAAGCACCGAGATGCCTCCGGGCTTGCCCTCGAGGATCCTGCGCCAGCAAAACAACCCCGGTGGGAAGCTCCGGCTTCCAAAGCTCCTCCTATGGGGTTACAGGTTGACATCGATGGCTCGGCCTCGACCGATCACCTGTTAGAATGCTCTGGGATACCGGCACAATCTCCCGGTACCGACTTCCAGGCATTCATGGCGTCGATGGATCACAATGTTCTGTCCATGCAGCGGGCTATTACGGCCTTCATTCAAGCTGCGACGCCGCTGGTACTGAAACAAACTCCGTTGGCGGAATCGGCTCCGGTACCGGCACCAGCGCCGATACCGGTACCGACTGCATCGACATCGACCAGGATACCGGCTGCAGCGGTTCCTTGTCCAGGGCTACTTATCGGTACCGATCCGGTACCGGGCACGCCCGATGTCGATACTGCTCGATACGCGTATCGAGCGTTGGAAGAGCACCCTGACAGGCGATACTTTGATTCCTCTGATGATTGATACGTCAGACGAGTCTCCTGAAGTATCCCTAGCCCTTCCTGAGGAGCCTTCTTCTCCAAAGAGAAGAATGTCTCCCCCATAGGACTTGTCCTTTCAAGACTTCATAAGAGAAGTAGCTAAAGGACTTTCTATTTCAGTAATCTCTGAATCAGAGCCTAGAGCAAAAAAATTGGATATTTTAGGCTATTCTAAGGCTCCTAAAGAGGCAGTCACCTTACCAATTCATGAGATTCTTTATGAACACATGATTGATCTATGGGAGACTCCTCTTACTCTCTCTCCTCATTCTCGCAGATTGGACACTATGTATCGTGTTCCTCCCTGTCCTGGATTTCATAAAACTCAGCTTCCTCACCATTCCATTGTGGTGCAGTCAGCTATGAAAAGGATAAAGAGTACAAAGAGACACACTTCTGCTCCTCTAGGAAGAGAATGCAGGACCTTGGATGCTTTTGGTAGGAAAATCTTCCAAGCCAGTATGCTTATTGCCAGAATCAACTCATATAGTCTTTACATGGGTATGTTTCTAAAAGAAGTTGCCGAAAAGCTGCACACTTTCCTCCCTTTTCTTCCAGAGTATAAAAGGGAGGAATTCCTCATTTGGCTTAAGCATACCCAAGACATTTCAAAGTTTTCCAACAGGGCAGCCTTTGACTCCTTTGAAGGTGCCAGCAGAGCTTCAGGCATTGCCATAGCTGCTCGCAGAATTGCTTGGCTCCAGGCTTCTGATCTAGAACCCTGGGTTCAAGATAGCTTAGGTTTTCACCTGTACAGGGAAGATTTCCTATTTGGCAAAGAATGGCAAATCAAAGCCACTCAAATGGGTGCAGAAAACTCTGCTCTGGATAGACTTCCAAAGTCAACCTCCATTCCTGCCAAGAAAAAGCCTTTTAAAAAGTCTTTCTTTAAAAAGGGCAGATTTCCTTCTACGTCTGGCCAACAATTTTCTACAGGTCGCTTTACCACTAAGCGTCAGCAACCTAAACAGGCCAGGCCTAAGCCTACAGGGGCTGCTGCAACTCAGCAGGCCCAACCTCCTCAGAGTTTTTGACTTGATGCTAGAGAACTTAGCCTTTCTGGCTCTAAAGCAGCCAGAGCCTCTCGCCATTCCAGGAAGGTTGGCTCATTTTGCTCCCAGATGGGAACAAATAACATCAGAGCAGTGGACCCTCTCCATCATAAGAGAGGGCTACAAGCTTCATTTCTCAGAACTTCCTCCCCACACCATGGTGAGACACTTCAATTCTCCCACATCTCTTCTCGACCTTCTAGGTCAAGAGGTAGCTACCCTTCTTGCCCAAGGGGCAATAGAAGAAGTTCCTCTTCTTCATCAAGGGTTAGGGTTCTGCTCCCCCTATTTTCTCATTCCAAAGAAGACAGGGGGATACAGGCCCATCTTAGATCTCAGAGAATTGAACAAATTTCTATGCAAGGAGAAGTTCAAGATGCTTTCTCTGGGCACTCTCCTTCCATACCTTCAAAGTCAGGATTGGCTTTGTTCTCTAGATCTCAAGGATGCGTACACACATGTCCACATCCATCCATCTCACAGAAGATTCCTACGGTTTCTTTTCCAAGGAAAACATTACCAATACAGAGTGCTTCCTTTCGGTCTGGCCTCTGCTCCAAGAGTGTTCACCAAATGCATGGCAATAGTTGCTGCATTTTTACGCACTCTGGGAATATTTGTCTTCCCATACCTGGACAACTGGCTCATCCGAGCTCCATCTCAGTCAGAGACCCAGATTTCTCTGGACCACACAAGGCGCATTCTGCAGTATCTGGGACTTGTGGTAAACCTCCCAAAGTCTCAGCTCACCCCTACTCAGTCCCTAGAATTCATAGGGGCCTGGTTGGATACCACTACTGCAAGGGCCTACCTTCCTCAGGCCCGTTGCCAACGTCTAGTGCAGTTAGCCTCCCAGATTCAGTCAAAAAGCCTCTTAACTGCCCGGGAGATGCTACAACTGCTAGGCCACATGGCTTCCACAGTGCATGTGGTACCCTATGCTCGCCTACACATGAGAGCAGCTCAATGGACTTTGTCCACCCAGTGGACTCAAGCTTCAGGAGTTCTCTCAGACCAAATAGCAACCACCAAACGTCTCTTTTGGTCTCTCCAATGGTGGATGTCCACTCAAAATTTGTTGCTGGGGTCCCCCTTCCAACAGTTGTTGCCCCAAGCAACCCTCACAACAGATGCCTCCCAAACAGGTTGGTGAGCCCATCTACAGGACCTCTCCACTCAAGGCACTTGGTCCCCACAGGAGACCTCTCTTCATATCAACCACTTGGAGCTTAGAGCAGTTTTTCTAGCTCTCAAGGTCTTTCATACCCTCCTCAGCTACAAGACAGTCCTCATTCATACGGACAATCAGGTAGCCATGTTTTACATAAACAAACAAGGAGGAACTGGCTCTCTGTCACTTTGTAACGAAGCTTTAAGATTGTGGGCCTTCGCCAGAGAGCATCAAATCCATCTCCTGGCAGTATACCTCCCAGGAGTCCAAAACTCTTGGGCAGACAGACTCAGTCGAGTTCTGCTTCCACACGAATGATCCCTGCACATGGATCAGGTACTCAGAATCTTCCAAGAATGGGGAACCCCGGACATAGACCTCTTTGCAAGTCCGTGGAATGCCAAACTTCCCCGCTTCTGTTCCAGAATTCCGTGTCAGGGAGTTCAGGCCAAGGATGCCTTCCTCCTTCATTGGGGTCAGGGCTTCCTGTATGCATTTCCACCCATTCCCTTGATTCCCAAGATTCTGTTCAAACTCCAGAGGGATCAAAGATCTATGATCCTCATAGCTCCACGCTGGCCACGCCAAGTGTGGTACCCTCTACTTCTACTTCTCTCCCAAGCCCCCTCCCTGGACTTGGGAGCTGCTCCAGACCTTCTGTCCCAGGAGGAAGGGACTTTGTGGCACCCAAACCCCAAGTCCCTACACCTCAGAGCTTGGTTATTGAAGGCCTAGACCTTCAAGACTGGAATCTTTCTCAACAAGTTTAGGATATCCTCCATGCTTCCAGAAAACCTTTCACCAGGCGTTCTTATGCTTTTAAATGGAAGAAAGTTTCCGTTTGGTGTGCTGAAAAGGGTCTTGACCCTCTAGCACTACCTTTAAATTCTCTTAGACTATCTCCTGCATCTTTCCAATGCAGGCCTTAAAACAAATTCAGTAAGAGTCCATTTGAGTGCTATTGCAGCATCCCTTAAGCCCATCAATGGACAACCTATTTCCTCTCATCCTCTCATTTCAAGATTCATGAGAGGCCTAACTTTAACTAAACCTCCCATTAGGCCTCCTCCGGTGGCATGGGACTTAAATTTGGTTCTTGGTCAGCTTATGAAGTCACCTTTTGAACCCTTAACCACTACCTCCTTGAAGTTTCTTTCCTGGAAGGTTATTTTCCTCATTGCAGTCACTTCAGCTCGCCGCATCAGTGAACTGCAGGCATTAGTGGTTAATCCACCTTATACAAGGTTCCATCATGATAAGGTAGTCCTTAGGACAAATCCACACTTTATGCCTAAAGTGGTCTCACCTTTTCATCTTAATCAAGAGGTATATTTACCTGTCTTTTTTTCAGCTCCTCATGCATCCAATGCAGAGAAGAATCTTCATACTCTGGATTGTAAATGAGCTCTTGCTTTTTGCTTACAAAGGACACAGCAACATAGAAAGTCTTCCCAGCTTTTTGTTGCTTTTGATCCTTCTCATTTGGGACTTCCAGTCTCTAAGAGAACACTGTCCAATTGGATTGCTTAGTGTATTTCTTTCGCCTACCAGAGTAAGAACCTTTCTCTGGAGAGCCATGTCACAGCTCATAATGTGAAGGCCATGGCCACCTCTATGGCTCATCTAAATTCTGTATCCATCGACCAGATCTGTCTAGCAGCCACCTGGGCCTCGGTTCATACCTTCACAGCCCATTACTGCTTGGACAAGGACTTCCGCCGGGATGCCTTTTTTGGTCAGGCTGTCCTCAAACACCATTCTTAAACAACTCCTACCCTCCTTCCCTGGATGGATGCCTGAGATCCATAGGAGGAAGTAGACCCCTTCCCAGGGTCTCATATCCTTGGGGATCTCCCAGGCATCTTAGCTAGGGAGTCCCCATATGTGAAGACTCATTCCTGCTTGTTCCTGGTGATAGCACAGTTACTTACCTGTAACAGGTGATCTCTGGGAACAGCAGGAATAAGTCTTCACAACCCTCCCACCTCCCCTAGGAGTTGTATCTCTTTTTCTATCTTTCCTTTCCTCTCTCTCTGTATTGTCTCAGCTTTAAACTCGAACTGAGGAGAGATGGTTAGGAAAGGCGGTAAGGCAGCGCGCAGGCGCTGTGGGATGCTCCCAAAAGCTTTCCTTTTTGGGAAGCTGGGGAGCGTTCCCGCGCAGGCTCCGTCGGTACCGACGTGCCCATATGTGAAGACTTATTCCTGCTGTTCCCAGAGATCTCCTGTTACAGGTAAGTAACTGTGCTTTCTCTAATGCAGGAAGCAAGCTAGCATGGGAGAAATGCCAGCAAAACCAATGTGTTAAAACACAGCACAATAGGTATGCTAATTGCATGCAAAACTACAAATAAGTAATCATATCTGATGCCAAAAAGTGGTCCAAAAATTAGCACAGTGGTTAATTTTATTTTAACGCTGGATCTTTACGTTTGCCTGAAGCAGGTGTAAAGATGCAGTGTGAGCCAGAGACCCTTCCCTGAACGGTCGCTCCCACTCCTTTGCGGCCCTCTCTAGGCCAAAATGATGTCTTATAGTGGCCTAATTAGCCTCCACCCACCTGCAACAATTAAATCTCATTATGGCCTAGTGGTGCTCCCTCCTCTCCTGAACCCATCCCGTAAGATAGAACACCCTTCCCCCAGGTGCTTCAAAAGTCAGGGGAGTGAGTGATGCCCATGCTTTCCTGACCCCGTGCCTCTATCTTGAAAAATGGCAGTATGTGATGGCAGTATCTGGCCCTGTGCAATGCATCTTGGGATGCACAGGGCAGGGCCCTGACTGTCATATAAGGCAAAAATTATATGGCAGTTACCCTCCCCCCCCCATGCATCCTGGGCCAGATGACCTTATGTCATGCATCCCAGGATGCACCTGGGAGACTTGCTGTCCTTGTTTAATGCCTACATTTTTGGTGCACAACTGATTTGCATCCTCACATCATGGCTGTGCAAAAAGTCATTGTTAAATTCGCTTTAGGCAACCCTGCGCTGGAGCCTTTGCGCTGCGTTCTGGCACAGGGTTTCTGCATCGACCATTTAGCCTGCAGACCCTCTTTCTGCCCAGAGTCTCACTTTTTCTCTCATGGTCCCACCACTGGTGTGCTTCCACCTCCTTCCCCCCCCAAGCCCTTAACACCAAGTGAGCTAGCTAGTGACTTCTCACCTGCCCCATCCAACCAGCCACTCCTGGGGTCCCCCATTAGGCCACCTTGAAACATCCTTTTTTCAGAATTCTCGCCAGCGTGAATACGTGCCCCGGAGCCATTTAATCAGATTGATCTGTTTCTTACAGTTTGCACACACTGGCGCTTCATAAGTGGTTGGGGCAAGGTTCTTCAGGCCGGAAGGTCAGGGGTTCAAATCCCACTAGAGGACAGCAACCTTGGGCCGGAAGGACTGGGGTTTCTAGTCCCACAGGTGCTCCTTGTGGTCTTGGGCAAGCCACTTAACCCTTCATAGCCCATGTTCCCTGTAAAATAGTTATTTCCAAGTTATAATGCCCTGTTCAATATAATGTCAATTTGTTCAATGTAAACCGCCTTGATATCATGAAAGGAGGTATATAAGAAATGATAAGTAACTTTTTTCCCCTGAAGAAGGCTTATGCCGAAATGCGTAGGGAATTGTGAATAAAGCACCTGTGATCACTTCATTCGTATCTCGCTCTTTTGTTTGATCTCTGACTTTGAGCAACACGGTTCAGGGACTCCAAACATGTCTCGAGATAATGAAACTCTGAGACAAGTAGTTCTGCATGGCTCCAACTTGCACAGAGGATGGGTCTCCTGTTCTGATGGTGACAGCAGTGTCAGTTATGTTTTAAAAAAATAACTTCCAGGTACCAAGGAAATCTTTGTTACCATGGTGACCTAGCTCCTTGGATTTTTCAAGTTTCGGATTACAGCTGCTTTACATTGATGGGCACAGCCCGTAGGAAGCATAATGAGCCTGTTGGTGGCTTACTGGTACAAGTAGGACAGGAAAAGTAGAGAGGCCATGTATACTGGTGGCTTGTTAAGAAGTGAATGGGAAGAAGTGAGGAAGCAATAGCTTTTTGTTCAAAGCTGGATTGTAAAGAGTGTGAAGAGGCCAGGCATGTGATTAGAATTGTAAAGGGATAAAAGTACAACTGATAAAGGTGAAAATAAACTGAAAAATATTAACACTGGGATCTTGTTTCTAAGGCTGTGACTTATATTTGCAGTTACGAAAAAGAAGAGAGGTCGTGAAGATGAGTTGTACAGTATTTCTGATATCATGTCCAAAGAGGTAATTACTTTGGGTGTTTTTAGTGTACACCTTAGTTTGTCTAAGACAGTTTAATTTACTTTAAATGCTGGTGTTGCGAATGTGCTTAAATGGATTTGCTGTCAAACCTGCAGTCCCTATACAAATGATTGGATACTTTCAGATGACTTCGTAGATTATACTTTTTAAGAACATATCATAGGATTTGGATATTCAATTTTAATAGCCCAAGCTCTAGGGAAATTGTGGCATAAGCTGTTGGTAAGTAATTTGTGGCCAAGTCCTTTGTCATCCATAATGGTATTATTCAATAGCAATTTTATTTTATTTATTTTTGTTCCACTTGGTTATATACCCTATCATAGCCCAAAGTGAGTTACAAATTATATAAAGCTACATCCTTGTATATATGCAATTCCATATCGTCCTGCTAAACCAGTCCAGGCAAGTGGGTTGTGTTCCCCTACCAGCAAATTGATGGAGATAAAGAACCAATGAAAAGCCCAGTTTCAATGACATCACTCCCATGCCTCTATTTGCCTCAGCCACCAGAGGGTTCCTTCAGTATTTCTTTGTCTCCAGCAGATGGTTTCTTCCAGGAAACATTGTTTGACTTGTGACAAGCGAAGTGCCTCGTCTCTGGATTCTGTACTCTGCTCATCTCCAGGAACAAGCAGGAATATAGTCTTCACATATGGATGACATTGGTACTGACAGAGCTTGCGCAGGAACGTTCCCCAGTATCCAATAGGAAAACGTGTGGGAGCATCTCATTGTGCCTGTGTTGCTGCCTTCCTGCCTTCCCAACTCTCCCGCCTTAGTTCTTCATTTTCAGCGGAGCCAGCAGGAAGCTGATCCTGTCACCGCTGAAAATTCGTTTATTCTCTTTGTTTTTTGTGGTTCACGTCTGCCTTCCTGTCGATGCTGGAACTGACTTTGCCAGTCTTTTCCTGTCTTTCTTGTTTCTTTCCTGTAAAAAAAAAAAAAAAAAAAAAGGTAGAATTTTTCTTTGGGCGCATCATCATTTTAGGCCTTAAGCCTACCATTTTGTCTACTGACACTATGGACAAAACCAGCTAGTTGTTTTAAGAAATGTTCTAAGTGTGGCGGTACCATCTCTGCTACAGACTCCCACGACTGGTGTCTCAAATGCCTTGGTCCCAACCACCAGCCATTAGTGTCCTCTGTGTAAGAAGATGACAAAAGAAAGACCTACAGAATCGAGCTGCAAAGTTAGGTACACTCTGCCTAGGATGCGGTTTCTTTGATATTGACGTCATAGAGGGCTTCATTTTTCTCTCATGGATCTCAGGTATGGAAGCATACGTTTTCTTCGAAGACAGGCCCCCCCTCCAAGGGTAGATATCTTTATAAGCATCGAGATGCCTTGGGCATTGCCCTTGAGGTAGAGTGGCCAGTCAAACAACCCTGACAGGAGGACCTTTCCTCCAAAGCCATCGAGGGGTCCCAAGATGCTCCCGAGGCTTCCACCTCTGGAGAGCTGGTGCCATGCTCTGGGGCGGTAGCCTGCATCTCCAGTACCGATACCCAAGCATTGGTGGGCTCTATGGATCAGCATATCCTGGCTCTTGAGCGGAGCTTAAAGGCTCTACTGGCAGCTTCCATTCCAGTTAAATCTTTACCGGTGGTACCACCAGCACCATCTATGGTACCGATGCAAACTGCATTGGGTTATATGCCGCTCGATGCGCTACCGCCCATGCCTGCCCTCGAGTCCATTCCCAGTATCAGAGTTTGTCCAGGCAGATTCCTTGCCCTGATACAGACTTTAATCAGTATTGAGCTTTAGCAGAGCAAGAACATTGTTCATGCCTAATCTTTGAGGATTCCAATTCTTCTGATCGATACTGAAGAGAAGACAAGGTACGATGGAGATGAGGATGAGGTGTTCTCAGTGGAGATGGCTGAATGAGAGAAGAAAATGTTGACGCTCGAGCAGAAAAGGAAGAAGATAAAATGTCTGGAGAGGTAAAGAAATAAAGGAGTTTGTGATATGGACTAGGTGTAAAGTTGTTTACATAAAGGGAAAAGACTGGGGAGAGTTAGTATCGGAAAGAGAAAGTGATGTGGAACCATAGGAATAGATAGGGAAGAGAAACCTGCTCCCTCCCCTACATCTGTCTGAGATCAGTCCATCACTTTTCATCTGTTTGCTTAATCGCCAACCATCCCCCACACTGATGCTCTTTCCAATCCCCTTCTCCCCTTCCAATCATCCTTTTTCTCACCCACTACCTCTTAGCCTCTCGCCTTGCCATCTCTTCATGATTTTTTCCCCCTTCCCATTTTAGATTTAATTACCACCCCACAGCACACCCTTAATATTTCACCTTCATTGTCCTTCCCCCTCAGTCCTTAATCTCCCTCTTTTTACCTTGTACCTGTCTAGCAGCTTTCCATTTCCCACTCTAGTCCCCTTCCCAGTCCATCTTCCTCTTCCTCTAATCATGAGTCTCCACTCTTTTCCCCTATAATCACTCAGCTACTAATCTAGAACACCTCTCCCAGCAGGCATCCAGATGCCCAGCCTCACTGTCCCACTCCTTGCTATACTACTGGCCTCCAGGGATCATCCAGGAAACTAAAATAAAGGAATCCTCCCCTCTGCAGAGAAGGATATGATCAATGAAGCAGAGAACAGAAAGTCAGCCTCTTCCATTAAAGCCTCAACATCTGGGATCTCGTTTCCCATGCTACTGTCATTTATACACACTGCTTTCCAGGTGTTGCCCTTTTTACCCATTTCTACAGAGGGTATTTAATGTTTCACTTACCCTGGGGGCTTTCTTTACCCATCCCCAACAAATTTAGTTTAAAGCCCTCTTCATTAAGTTAGCCAATCTGCTGCTGAAGAGACTTTGACCCTTCTTGGACAGATAGACACTATCTCTGCTCTGCAGCCCTTGGAACCATCATCCTATGGTCTTGGAAACCAAATATTCTCAATGACACCATACAGGCTACCAAAAAAAATAGAGAAGAGAGAATCAACATAGTTTGTGTCTTGAGTTGCTGTGGCCTATTGCCATTAAGCAGAAGCCCCATTTGGGCTTATCTGCATTCTCTTCTGTTTTCAGTAGCCTGTAGCTAGGGAGTCTCATATGTGAGGACTCATTCCTGCTTGTCCACAGAGAAAAGGTAGTTATTCACATGTTGCTGTAGACAGAAGAAAGAAGACCTTGCAACCCTCCCACCTCCCCAAAGAGTTTATACTGCTAATGCTATACTTTCAGACTACTTTAAGATATCGCCGCAGCAGCAGGCGGGAAGGAAGCGTGCAGGCAGGATGGAACCTCCCAAAAATTTCCAATAGAAGCTGGGGAGCATTCCCGCATGGGCTCTGTCAGAGGATAAAACAAAAACAATAGCCAAGAGCAGGAAAAGAGTAATCCAACTATAGCAAAAACCCGCTAAACACCTTACAAGGTACAAATTCTCACAACACACTAATACCAAATAATCTTATAATATATAACCAGGCAAAAAAATGACCTCAGATGTCACAACTCCACATTTAGTGATAAATCACTATATGGTGTTGGTAGACGCTTACATCACCGGTCAAAGCCTCCCTACCATCCTAACAAATTTTTTAATTCAATTCACAATAAATATAGTACACCATAATTACCATTGGGAAAACATCTCTAGAATACCAACCAAACTAGAAATTTACCTAAAAAACAAACATATACATTCTCACTTAATTACCATTCAATACACATACATACAACCACTTTCACACTGGAAAACAGCGTCATGTATCATATAATTGCAAGGCTAAACGTAGCCTAGTACGGTCCAAGAGTGATACCTAAAAGCAAAATGAAAATCACTGCAGAATCTAAAAGCATTGCAACAAGCAATAAATGCAAATAACTTAGCTTATAATGACGAATTTTCATCCCGCAAAGTTCCAGCTCTTCAACACACGCTGTTAACCGGTGAGAAGCCATTGCTGAAGAGAGATTTGCTGTATGACGTTGCTCCTGAAGAAGCCTGGTTATGGCGAAACAAAAGCTTTTGTAGAGCTTTGGTCAACTTTCGAGCTTTAAGTTGTATATCTCTCTCTCCGGTTCTTCGGTTGGTACTGGAATTGGTTAACAGCGTGTGTTGAAGAGCTGGAACTTTGCGGGATGAAAATTCGTCATTATAAGCTAAGTTATTTGCATTTATTGCTTGTTGCAATGCTTTTAGATTCTGCAGTGATTTTCATTTTGCTTTTAGGTATCACTCTTGGACCGTACTAGGCTACGTTTAGCCTTGCAATTATATGATACATGACGCTGTTTTCCAGTGTGAAAGTGGTTGTATGTATGTGTATTGAATGGTAATTAAGTGAGAATGTATATGTTTGTTTTTTAGGTAAATTTCTAGTTTGGTTGGTATTCTAGAGATGTTTTCCCAATGGTAATTATGGTGTACTATATTTATTGTGAATTGAATTAAAAAATTTGTTAGGATGGTAGGGAGGCTTTGACCGGTGATGTAAGCGTCTACCAACACCATATAGTGATTTATCACTAAATGTGGAGTTGTGACATCTGAGGTCATTTTTTTGCCTGGTTATATATATTATAAGATTATTTGGTATTAGTGTGTTGTGAGAATTTGTACCTTGTAAGGTGTTTAGCGGGTTTTTGCTATAGTTGGATTACTCTGTCAGAGGATGCCATTCATATGGGAGGACTTATTCCTGCTGTCCATGGAGAACACATGCTATAGGTGAGTAACTGCCTTTCACTTGAGGTGACGGGGAAAGGCCTGTGGCAGTCTCTGGAGATACAGAAAATGAGTCCACTGCACTGTTGAGAGCTCCTGTAAAAGTGGTACCCATGGCCGCTCAGTCTTTTACCCTGCTCCTCCCTGCATGGACTGAATGGACGATTGACGCTCATCAGTGCAGCCTGTTCCCACTGGGACTGCATCCAAGACTCTGCTACATCATTGCTCTCCACCTCCACCCAACCTGACTTCTAAGGACAGTGTAGAAGATTACTTGTACTCACAGTTCCTGCAAAAAATCTCCAGAGCCCTCGTACTTGGTGCTCCCAAACCCTGACCAATAATAAGGACTTTCAGAAGTGATAGCATTGATGGTACATCAAATCCTGCAAGACCTGCAAGCATCCACTGGAAGACACAGTTTTGGTCCATTCTATCACCCAGCATCTCAACCTCAAATACAACGTCTTTTCTCCAGGACCAAGCAGGAAGTCAGTCCTCACATATGGGTGACATAGACGTCGATGGAGCCCTTGTGGAACATTTCCCCAGCTTTCCAAGAAAGCCTTTGGGAATGTAGGCACGCATGCGTGGTTCCCTTCCCGCCTAAAGATGCCATCTTGCTCAGTCTCTCTTTTTCCGTGAAGCCCGTCGGACGTGTGTCCTAGTCCTCCCGGAAAATAGTTTGATTTTCCGCGATTCCTTCGTTATTTTTTCTCCGGTTCGATGCCGGTTCCCCTCCCGCCGGGTTCGGTACACCAGTATCGAGCCCGATCTTATTTTTTCGGTTTTTGCCCTTCGTGGCTGGCGTTCGTGCCCTTTTTTCTTTTTCCCTGGAAGGCCGGTCCTTTGACCTCGCGGGGACTCTTTTTTTCCCCCGATGGCTTCTAGTGGTTTCAAAAAGTGTGATCGGTGCAAGAAACTAATGTCTCTCACCGACACACACGACTGCTGTCTTTGGTGCCTGGGTCCTGACCACGATCCTAAGATCTGTGGACCATGTGGAAAGATGTCTTCCAAGGCGCTTCGAAGTCGTCAGCACCAAAAGGAAAGGCTTTTCTCCGACTCGGCCTCCGGTCGAGCCCGGACCTCGTCTGAGGCCTCGACATCTCGGGAATGGGATCCCGAGCACCGTCGGGGCTCCTTGAACAGGGGTCCCCCGACCGGAAACAAAAGAGGAAGAAGCGGCTCGCTAGGGTGTCGTCGGAAGAGGTCCCTGGCTCCTTGAGAGCTAGGTCTCAGACCCCCGACCGTCACCCCAAGCCCGTGGAACAGGAGAAGCCTCCAAAAGTACCTCGTGTGGAGCCGGAGTCTGCTGGACACGCAAGTCCTGTAGTCCTCGTGGACTCTCCTCCCAGAAAGCTGACGCCGGGCTCGGCGCCGCCGGGGCCCGAGTTGGTGGCTGCTGACTCTCCTGAGCTGGGTCTCAGGCTGACAGCCTTGGAGTGCAGATTGTCTGCCTTCATGGATCAGCAGCGGGCACTGATGGCCAGCCTGTCTGGCGCATCTGCCACGACCACCGGGACATCGACATCGAAGTCAACCCTGCAGACCGAGCCGATACTTGAGACCATGAAGGCTCGAGGTCGACCTCGGTCGTGGTCTCCCTCGACCTCCCGTTCGGGACCGAGGGCGTCGACACCGGTGCCTTCGGCATCGGGGCGGGTGCTCACAGGCCCCGCGTGGTCGGACCCCGATTCCTCATCGGACGAGTCCGCCTGGGAGACGGAGGACGAGGAGTCCCCCGACACCTTCAGGACTTGGTGTGTCCCGTCAGGCTCACCGCAGTCTGAGCCCCGGAGTAGATACCCTCCGGAGGATACCCGGTTCTCGGAGTTCGTCTGGGATATGGCCACTGCGTTGGCTATCCCTGCGGACCCCGAGGAGGAGCCTCGAGCCGAGGAGCTTGAGGCCCTACAGTATGACTCTCCTCCGAAGGAGGCCTTTACTGTTCTGGTTCCTCTGACGCTGGAACGGCTCCTCTTCCGGATGTGGGAGGCACCGGCCTTGGCGCCGGTTCTAAGCAAGCGGGTCGATTCTATCTATCGACTCCGGAAGAACCCTGGCTTTCAGAAGGCGCAGCTGCCACACCATTCCATTGGGGTGGAATCGATAATGCATCGCCTGAAAAGTCAGAAGATGCACTCCGCGGTGCCCCCTGGCTGGGAGGCCCGGAACCTGGATGGTTTTGGTAGAAAGTGCTTCCAGGGCTCGATGCTTGCTTGCCGTGTCCAGTCTTACCAGCTGTACATGGGCATGTACTTGCGGGACCTGGCCAAGGAGCTGGCCTGGTTCTCTGCTGGTCTCTCCGGGGAACCCTTGCAGAGGTTCAAGTCCTTGTCCTCGGGGATCCGGGAATGCTCCAAGTTTGTTCCGCGCTGCCTACGATGGCTTCGAGGCTTCGGCCCGTGTTGCGGCAGCCTGCATCGCGGCTTGACGCCAGGCATGGCTGCAGTCATCGGACCTCGAGCCATGGGTTCAGGACAAGTTGGTCAATGTCCCTTGCTGAGATGAGAACCTTTTTGGCAAGCCCATGGCCGAGAAGGCCGCACAGCTCGAGACCGAGCACCTCACACGGACAAGGCTGTCTAGGAAGACCTCTGCCCCTTCTCACAAGAAGAAGGCCTCGGGTAAAAAGCCCTTTTACCCGAGGAAGGGCACTGCCTACAAACAGTACCCTCAATATCAGGCTGCCCAAGCTGCACCCCAGGGTCAGCAGGCCAAGGGGCAGGGTAATGGGCCCCGTAGGCAGAGGACCCCTAAGCCTCCGGCCCCTGCTCCCACTCAGCAGGGTGGGGTTTTTTTGACTCCTTGAGCATAGCCTCTCTGTCCCTGCTCTCCCAACCCTGCACAGGAGGTCGCCTCGCCCTCTTTGCCCACCAGTGGCCCCACATCACTGGGGACAGTTGGGTGTTGAACATAGTCCACAGCGGCTATTGTCGTCAGGTGCCGCCAGTGGCTGTAAGGGCATGCTGACGCATTTTTATTATTTTTAAGGAGCGAGGGCTCTTTAAGTCCCAAGTGCAGTTTGGTCCTTGGAGTTTTAGCTCCTTGTGAGAACAAAATTATATAAGCCAAGAGTGGAGGGTAATAAGGCTTTATTTCCCCTTTAATGCAAGGGTTCACTAAGACTTAAGAAAATAAAGACAGTCCTTCTTTATAAAGGGTTCCACCAACACAAGCAGACAAACAACTGTTATAAGCTTCACAATTGATTGCAGGGTTTAACTGAGGATTCCTTCATTCCAAAGTAATTTAAACAAGCAGGCAAAGAAACTGTTATGAGCTTCACAATTGATTGCAGGAATTATTTTATATTTACAGTTCTACTAAGGACTCACGGCTAGTAGCAACACAAAAGCTACAATCCATAGATTCATCTTGAGGGATGGGAATAGTATTCTCAAACTCTATTTCCATGGACTCTGTGCCACTGGCTTCTCCCTCTGAATAGGTGCTTTCCCTTGTGGCTACAACTTTACAGGGTCTGTCTCTGTTTCTTTGCTTCCAGTAAGACTCTTGTTAAGCCCTTAGGTATTTTGAAAAGCGCTGCTTTGTTCCCTCTTCTCATATACTGAGCGTCTGCTTTATCAGAGCTTCTAGGAGCAAGGCTTTCTTTCAAAAGTAAAGAGCCACCATACCGTGGCTTCCTGCAGCTGCTACACCTGGAGCTTTCCCTCTGACGTACTTCTCTCTGGAGACAGGTTTTCTTATGCAGTGGTTTGCCTTCCTGAAGCTCAGGAAAACCTGGTGAGGAATCCCAACCTCTGTGCTTCTGTGTAAAGGTAGCTTTGCTATAGGAACATCTCCTCCTTGTACCTTGTAATCCTGATCCAGGGAACTCCGGTAAATGTAGGCTTCTCTCAAAGCATGGCTCCTTGGCTTTCTGTGCTCCTCTTTCAGCTGTTAATATTCTTGTCGTGCTGCTTGATCCAGCTACGTTACTTGGGCTGGGAGTGTCACTCCTTCCAGCCAAACTGCTTCTCCTGGCAGTCTAGCTCTGGACTCCGTCTCTCTGTGCTCTGCCCCTCTGAACTCTATCCTTCTGGATACTCTCCGTCTGGATTCTGTCCCTCTGGGCTCGCTCCGTGTGAACTCTTTCCTTCTCCACACTCCTTCTCCTTCCTTCTGGATGAACTGCTGCCGGCTGAACTCCTCTTCGTCCTTCCAGCTGAAGGCTTCCAAGCTGAGCTCTTCCCAGCTGAACCCCAACCCTCTCTTTCTGGGCTGCCTTTCCTTTATAAAGGCCTTTTACCTTTGAAATTCCCGGGCTTGCCTTCAGGTGCAGCTGGTTAACTCTCATACAATCAGTGGCTGGGCGTGTTGACTCAGCCTCTGTAGGATTACTCCTGCCCCCTCTAGCTGTGCTGCGAGGTAATTGCATCTTCTGCACATCCACAGCTCTATGAAAGACAGGTTTTTTTTCTAAACCTGCACCTTCCGTGGCTCCAGCCTCATGACACTATGCACTACATTTTCACCAACTGCCTCCACCATGTTTTCCAGGGGAACCTCCAAGGCCTCCCCTGCACACAGATCTTCTCATCCAAGAGCTCCAAGGTCTGTTGGTGTACAGGGCGGTGGAGCCTGTGCCTCCCCACTTGCAAGGTCAGGGGTTCTACTCCAGGTATTTCCTGGTACCCAAAAGAACCAGTGGCCTTCGACCCATCCTGGACCTCAGGAATCTCAAGTTCCTAGAGAAAGAAAAGTTCAAGATGCTTACTCTTGGAACACTTCTGCCCTACCTCCAGCAGGGAGATTGGCTATGCTCCTTAGATCTAAAGGATGCGTACACTCACATCCTCATTCATCCAGACCACAGAAAGTACCTCAGGTTCATTGTGAGAGGAAACCATTATCAGTACAGAGTTCTGCCTTTTGGCCTAACCTCCGCTCCCAGAGTCTTTACCAAATGCCTGGCAGTGGTGGCGGCCTACCTGAGAGGTCAAGGCATATTTGTCTTTCCCTATCTGGACGACTGGCTCATAAGAGGTCAGACGTGCCAGGAGGCCCGACAGGCCACCCTCAGAACTATTGCTCTTTTTCAAAGCTTGGGGTTTGTAATAAACTTCGCAAAGTACACTTTGCTCCCCTCCCAGAACTTGGAGTTCATAGGGGCAAGACTGGACTCTCTCCTGGCAAAGGCATTCTTGCCAGAAGACAGGGCCCAAAGACTGATAAACATAGCAAACCAGTTTCTCAGCAGGTCACTGGTCTCCGCCAGACTATGCCTGAGGCTTCTTGGCCACATGGCTTCGACAGTACATGTGACCCCCAATGCCAGGCTCCATATGAGGCCTGCTCAGTGGTGCTTGCAGACTCAGTGGTCACAGGCCACAGGCAGCCTCAGAGACAGGATAAAGGTGTCCAGACTTTTCCTGGACTCCCTCAATTGGTGGTTGCACCCACCCAATCTTCTGAAAGGGGTGCCTTTTCAAATTCCGAGGTACACAGTGGTACTGACCACAGATGCCTCCCTGCAGGGCTGGGGGGGGGGGGGGGGCAAATTGTTTAAACAAGTGCACCCAGGGCCTGTGGTCTCCTTGGGAAGCTGCACAGCAGATCAATCTCCTCGAACTCAGGGCTATTCGTTTAGCATTCAAAGCTTTCTCTCCTGCCCTGGCTCATCAGTCTGACCTAGTTCAGACAGACAACCAGGTAACCATGTTTTATGTGAACAAACAAGGCAGGACTGGGTCCAGACTCCTTTGTCGGGAGGCACAGGACCTTTGCTCATTTGCTCTCAAGCACAACTTGCTCATCAAGGCTGTGTACCTTCCAGGCCAGGAAAACTGCCTGGCCGACAGGTTGAGCAGAATTTTGCAGCCCCACGAGTGGCGGCTGCATCCTTTGGTAGTTCAGAAAATCTTCCTGAAATGGGGTCTTCCTTTGATAGATCTGTTTGCCAGTCCCCTGAACAAACAACTGCCAATGTTTTGCTCCAGACAACTGCATCCTCTGTGGATAGCAGCAGATGCTTTTCTGATTCCCTGGTCTCAGGGCCTCCTGTATGCGTTTCCTCCCACGCCCTTGGTGGCCCGAACTCTGTTCAAGATTCTTCAGGACAAGGCCTCGGTCCTCCTGGTGGCTCCCAGGTGGCTGAGACAGCCTTGGTTTCCACTTCTGCTTCAGCTGGCAGTGGATCCCCCACTGCCTCTGGGGTTGCAACCCGACCTTCTCTCTCAGGAGCAGGGTTCCTTTCTGCACCCCAATCTCAAAGCTCTCAATTTGGTGGCCTGGAGGCTGCAAGGGTAGTTTTGGCTCCCTGGGGCCTACCTCAGGAAGTTGAGGAGGTTGTCCTAGCTTCTAGGAAACAGTCCACTAGGAAAACCTATGCTCTCAAATGGAAAAGGTTTTCTGTGTGGTGTCACCTACGTACAGAGGATCCCTTCTCCTGTACTGTACCAGTAGTGCTTCAGTACTTACTGCACTTATCAAATCAAGGGCTTAAGTCCAATTCTGTTTGGGTCCACCTCTCAGCTCTAGCAGCTCACCACTCACTGGTGGAAGGACATTCTCTTTTGGGTCACCCCTTGGTTTCCCGGTTTCTCAGAGGCTTGCTATTGCTCAAGCCTCCAATCCGTCCTGCTTCTGAGTGGGAGTTGAATGTGGTCTTGCAGCAGTTGACTCGCCCACCTTTTGAGCCAATGGCTACTTGCCCTCTACGCTTCCTGTCCTGGAAGACTCTCTTCCTGATAGCCCTCACCTCGGCCAGGCGAGTGAGTGAGCTTCAGGCCCTGGTCTGTGACAGGCCTTACACCAGGATTTATAGGAATAGGGTAGTCCTCAGGACTCATCCTCCCAAACGTTGTCTCCTCTTTCCACCTCAACTAGGAGATGGTTCTTCCAACATTCTTTCCTAGGCCTCATGCAAGCCAGTCTGAAGCAGTTCTGCATACCCTGGACTGTAGGAGGGCCTTATCCTTCTACCTTGACCGTACGCAGGGACATAGAAGGGCTACTCAGCTCTTCGTATCCTTTGACCCTAATAAGTTGGGGTTGGCTGTGTCCAAGCGTACCTTGTCCCTCTGGGTAGCTGACTGTATCACCTGGGCTTACAAGGCGGCTGACCTTTGCAGGGTAGGGTCACGGCCCACCGTGTTAGGGCAATGGCTGCCTCAGTGGCTCATCTCCGCTCTGTGCCATTGGTAGACATCTGTAGGGCTGCAACTTGGTCTTCAAGCCAGACTTTTGCAGCCCATTACTGTCTGGAGAGGGAGTCCCGTAGGGACAGTGCTTTTGGCCAAGCAGTACTCCGGAATCTCTTTGAGGTTTAGGCAACTCCTGCCCTCTGTTGGGCTACCAGTGGAGGTTGTGTCAGTGGAAAGCCTTTCTTTGATGCTGGGACTAGAGGGAGTTCTCTTGTTCAGCCTGGGTTCCTCGGTAGCCCAGAGCTAGGGAGTCACCCATATGTGAGGACTGACTTCCTGCTTGGTCCTGGAGAAAGTAGTTACTCACCTGTAACAGGTGTTCTCCAGGAGCAGCAGGAATCAGTCCTCACAACCCTCCCTCCTCCCCTGGGAGTTGCAGTTGTACATAGTTTATTTTTACATTTTTGTGTGCTGTTCTTAGCTATGTCATTTGACTGAGGTAAGATGGCACCTTTAGGCGGGAAGGGAACCGCGCATGCGTGCCTGCATTCCCAAAGGCTTTCATGGAAAGCTGGGGAAATGCTCCGCTGGGGCTTCATCGGTGTCAATATCACCCATTTGTGAGGACTGATTCCTGCTGCTCCTGGAGAACACCTGTTACAGGTGAGTAACTACTCTTTCTCCCTCCCCCCAAGGTATGATCACTGGCAGCTACCTCACAGCTGTGATGTCAGAAGCAGCCTTAAGCAGACCCAAGAGCTCCAAGCCCAATGGTACATACTCAACCTAGAAAGGACCAATGAACCCTGGATGGTGTAGGGCATAAGGTCTACCAAAATGCACTGCTGGACATAAGACTTTTAGCACATCCATTGCAAATCCTGCACTACTATCACGACAGTCTTCAGCAGCTGGATCATCTGCTGCAGACCAACCTACAAGAATCAGCTTGCTAGCTGATTTGATCCATCTATGATACCTTATGTCTCCTGCTCCACAGCCACAGCATAAGCGCAAGGCGCACTGCATGGCTGAAATAGTCATGTCTGCACAAGGATCTGCATGATTGCCTTGCAGTTGTTCCTCTTCAGCTCAGAAGTACAAAAAGTAATGTTGGAAGTCAGAGAGCTCTCTGTGCAACCCATGGAGCCTAGTTCACAGGTTGGGAGAGTGCAGATGCCACAATACAGGTGAGCCTATTTTCAGTACTTCCAGCAATTTTACTTTGAGAAGAAAGCAGCTTATCCCAGGCCATTGAAACGTCTCCATCCCAGCTTACAGCTAGCACCTGAGATCCCTTGAGAAGAAACCACCACCCCAGGAATCTGCTCCCTCTTCCAAACAAAGCCCCAACGTTTGACTCTCTGCCAGTCAGGAGCAGGATACAGCAATTGAGGGAGGTAACCACAGATCATTGGGTCCTGAACATTATCCGGGAGGGATACAAGATAAACTTTGAAGTTCTCCAGGACCAAGCAGGAAGTCAGTCCTCACATATGGGTGACGTCGGCGCCGACGGAGCCCTCGCGGAGCAATTTTCCCCAGCTTTCAAAGAAAGCCTTTGGGAATTGCAGCGCGCATGCGCGGTCCTCTTCCCGCCCAAGGGTGCCATCTTGCTCAGTCTTCTTTTTTCCGCGGAGCCCTACAGACGTTGCCTGTGAATCCCCGCAGAAAAGTTGATTTTTCTCTATTTTTCTTCGGTTCGACGCCGGTTCTTTTCCCGCCTGGACTCGCAACGCCGGTTGCGAGTCTGTCCTTTATTTTTCGTTTTTTTGTCCTTCGTGACAGATTTCGCGCTTTTTTCCTTTTTTCCCTGGCTGCCCGGTCGTTCGACCTCGCAGGGGCCCTTTTTCCCCCGATGGCGGCCAGTGGTTTCAAAAAGTGTGACCTCTGTAAGAAACTTATGTCTCTTTTTTTTTTTCAAAATTTTATTTTTGAACCATCAAACAAAACAGCAAAGATACAACAGAAAACGGTCGCTCCCTGGGGTGGACTCTGATCCCCAGGGTGCAAGATACATAGATGGTCACACAGTTTTAAGCAAGTACCCCCCCATCCCCCCTCCCCCACCCCACCCCCCCCCCAAGTACCCACCTTCCCCCCCCCTTCCTCCCAAAGGCATTACCCAGCCGAACCAGCATATATAACATTACCAAAACTCAGTAGGTCTCCGCATGTAAATAAGGCTATTAACAACCTAACTGTAAAAGTACGTTACGAGCCCGAGGACTCAAAGTTTGAATGTAGGGCTCCCACAATAACCAGAAAGCAGACCATCGCTTCACATGGCCCCGCGCAGTCCTACATTCCAGGAGCATGAGTTGGTGGAAGGAGTTCCGCCACTCCCAAAAAGAGGGAGGGTGGCTGTCCCTCCACCCACGTAGGACTGGGCCCTTGCCCACCAGACATGCCTTCCGCACCAGCCAGCGACTCCATTTCCCCTTTGGAGAGGTGAGACCCAGAAGATCCAGGACGATGAGGGCCGCGTCCCAGTGAACAGGTTGTCCAATAAGGTCAGCCATAAATAGGGCAATTCTATGCCAGTAGGGGCGTATGCGTCGGCAGCCCCACCACATATGATACAATGTAGCTAAGGGCTCCGCACAACGTGGACAGCTACCATCCTCAGTCAGATGGCAGCGCAGTGCTCGCCTCGGAGAGAAGTGGACCCGAGTTAGGCACTTAATCTGGATTTCTCGCCAGCGTGCACCATCTACGAGGCTCGCCACTCTCCGAAGGGCTGCTAGAATGGTGCCATGGGGAATCTCCCGGCCGAGTTCCGCCCCCCAGGCCCGTTCCACGCCACTGTAATCTGGCCGTGATTGAAATTGTTCCAACCGAAGATGAAAAGATCGAATAGATGGCCGTTCGACCTCGCCAAATCCAAAGAACGCTATTATCTGGGCCGAGCGGTCGCCACAGAGGTCCGACCGGGAAAGAGAAGCCACGTAGTGGGCGACTTGCATGTATGCAAAAAAGTGTAGGGGCCCTAGTTCATATTCGCGAGATAGCAGGGAGAAAGGCTTAGGCTTGCCCACCAGATCCACCACATGGCCCAGAGTATGCACTCCTCTCTCCCCCCACAGACGAAACGCCGCAGTTTCAGTGCCCGGGGTAAAATTGGCATTGCCTCGGATAGGTAGCCAGCTCGACACCTGCCACCGATGGCCCCAATAGGCATTCAGTTTCCGCCAGGTCCGACACACCGGGGCTAACAACACACTGTCGGCTAAGTGCGTAGGCCATCTACCGACCTCTAAGTGCAGAAGGGCTCTCAGGGAGTGGGGTACCACGTATGCCTCCTCAAAAGCCCTAGGGGTGTAAAGATCGGTATCCCCAAGCCAATCCCCTAAGTGGCGGGCCTGACAAGCCAGCGCATAAGTGCCTAGGTCTGGGAGCCCCCAGCCTCCCCCACGGAGCCTCCCCACTAGTCTACGATAAGAGATACGAGCTCTCGATCCCCCCCACAGAAAGCCCCGAAACTCCGCCTCAAAGCGCCTAAGATCCCGACGGAGGATCCAAACAGGGAGGGTCTGCAGCCAATATAAAATCCGCGGCAAAATGACCAATTTAATCACCGCAATTCTTCCCATGAGGGAGAGAGGGAGGGGCAGCCACGCCTGTAGCTGGGCTTGCACCTTGCTCAGCATCCGTCGCAAGTTGGTCTTATATAGGTGAGCTGGATGGCGGGGCAATATAATCCCCAGGTAGATGAACTGGTGCTCAGCCCAGCGAAGGGGAAACTCGCCCACCCAGCTGCCCCGAAGTTGTCCAGAGACATCAAGGGCCTCAGATTTATCCCGGTTGATACTAAACCCAGCAAACTGCCCAAAGGCACGAAACTCCCGCAACAGAAGGGGCAGGGAGTCGCCGGGGGAGAGCAGGTGAACCAACAGATCGTCGGCAAAGGCCGAGATCTTAAATACCTGAGGTCCTATACGTACACCCTGGATGGTCGGCAGGCCCGCCACACGACGCAAGAGGGGGTCCAAAGAAAGAACAAAGAGCAAAGGAGAGAGGGGGCATCCCTGACGGGTCCCCCTCTGCAGCGGAAAAGGCTCTGATAAAACCCCGTTACAGAATATCGCTGCGGTGGGGTTGGCATACAGACTGTCGACCATGTTACAAAACGACGGCCCCAAGCCATAATGAGGGAGGATGAATCGCAGGTATTGCCAATCCACCCTGTCAAAGGCCTTCTCTGCGTCAGAGCTAATCAAGAGGGAAGACAGGTGTCTATGTTGGACCCATTCTAAGGATGCGATGATCTTGCGTAGGTTACGGACTGCCCAGGTTACGCTGACAATAGTGCGGTATATAAGAAATTGTAATAAATAAATAATATCGCCCCTTAACAAAACCAACCTGGGACTCGTGAACCAGCAACCCCAAGAACTCCGCTAAGCGATCTGCCATGATCTTAGCCATTAATTTAAGGTCAAAGTTCAGTAAAGAAATAGGACGATACGAGGCCGCAGAGAGAGGGTCTTTTGCCGGTTTGGGGATAAGGACAATATGCGCATGGTTAGCCCCCCACCGAAAGGAGCCCTGCTGTGCTCTCCTATTATGTACGGCGGCCAGTGTAGGGGAGATCTGCTCATTGAGGATTTTATAAAATTCGGCGCCTAGCCCGTCGGATCCAGGGGATTTGTAGCAACTGGATTTTGAGATTGCCCCCTGCAACTCAGCCACCGTAATCGGTTGATCCAACTGAGCTCTCTGCTCCGTGGAAAGGCGAGGCAAGTCCAGTCCCCTCACATAATCCGCCATCTGCGCCGGAGAGGTCGCCTCCGCAGCATAAAGATTCTGAAAGAAGGACCGAAACACCCGCACTATTGCCGGGCTTTCCCTGTGCAAGATCCCTAACTCGTCTCGCAGGGCGGGCACCAATTTAGAGCCCCGGGGTCCACGAAGGCACCGAGCCAATAACCTCCCGGGCTTGTCCCCATAGCGATATAGTTGATAACGGTAGTACAGTACGGACTTCTTAGCCCTCTGGTGCAGGAGTTCGTTTAATTCCATTTGAGTGTCCCACAGCTGCTTTTTAAGGCCCGCAGTGGGGGTATGGGCCCAGCGGCGTCGCAGTTTCGTCACCGCTCCCTCCAAAACCATAATACGTTCGGCCCTTAATCTTCGTTTTCTGGCGAGGAACCCAATTATATCCCCCCTCAGTACGACCTCTGCCGTTTCCCAGAGTAACTCGGGGTCATCCTGATGGCCCCTATGATCGGCTTCGAATTCCTGCCACCGCCGCTGGATAAATGCGCGAAATTGGGCGTCTCTATAGAGTTCCAAAGGAAAACGCCATTGGAAGGCCCGTGAGGTACTCCCACTCCAGAAGACCTCCAACCAAACAAATGCATGATCAGAGATCTCCACTGGCCCTATCTGGGCATCCCCCACCTTGGCGAACAGCCCAGCTGACACCAACAGGTAGTCTATACGTGCGCTTGTACCATGGGCCCGGGACTGGTGTGTATAGTCCCGCTCGACCGGGTGTAGTAATCGCCAGGGATCCACCAGCCCCAGTCGCGAGCAAAGACGTCGCATTGCCCGAACCGTCGCCAATCTTTCTCGTTGCTCCCCCGCCTTAGAGGTATCGAGGTCAGCATCCATGACCCCGTTAAAGTCCCCTCCCAAAATAACAGGGAGCTCCGGTAATGTTTCAAGTTGGGAGGCAATGCGTGCATATAGGGATAGATCAAGTACATTGGGACAGTACACACTACCAAGAACTACTGGCTTCCCCTCAAGGGCTCCCTGTACCAGGACAAAGCGACCCGTTGGATCTACAAGGTCTTTCTCCACCTCCATCCTTACGCGTTTGTGGATCAAAAGCACCACCCCTCCCTTCTTACCAAGGGCTGGGGCCCCCCAGACCTGTCCCACCCAATCCCGGCAAAGCTTACGGTGTTCGTCGGCAGTCTGGTGGGTTTCCTGAAGCATAGCAATGTCTGCTCCCTGCCTGGCCAGGGCCTGAAGAATTTTTGCCCGCTTGATCGGACTGCCCAAACCGCAAACATTCCAAGAGATTATCTTAAGTGGCATGTAATACTAAACTGGGCTCAGAAGTGTCTAAGATGTACCACATAGGATATAGGGAAAACACCCCCCCAGCCTGAGGTGCTCCCCCCCCGTCCCTCGAGCGTACTCCTCCACCCGTCCCTATCTCAACTGGTTCTTGAAAGTACAACATTCCGTCCCTGCCCTCCCCCCCTACGCCCCCTCCCCCACTCTCCCCCCCCTCCCCCACTCTCCCCCCCCTTACCTACGCCCTTCCCCCCACTATCCCTCCCCCGCCCTCCCCCCTCCGATCCCTTAACTCTACTTCCATCCTCCTCGCCTCCTCTATGAATTCCTGGATGCGTGTGGTACCCCCCCACCCCTCCAGCGCCCCAACTTCACCACAAGAACCCCTCCCCCCAGGTCATACCGACACACCACCTCCCCCCGGGCCTCCTCCCGCCCATCCCCAGCCCCCAAAAAGGGCAACCAACAGCTCTATGTAAGGGCAATAAAGACAACCATGCAACCCTCCACCCCCACCCCAATTACCAACACCATCACTTTAATGTCAAGGACAGGATAGGATACGCTAACTTGCGCATCAAAACGATAGTCCTCTCCGCCAGTCCTCAGGATTCGGCCGCCACTGCGTCCCTCCGCCGTATCTCCTCCACGTAGGGCGTTGCTGCTGACGCGGAGTCAAAAGTCCGGCGGATCCCGTCATGAGTGAAGACCAATCGGGCAGGATATTGCACTATAAATTTAATGTTATTGTCTATTAGGGTCTGGCATAATGGTCCATAGTCTCGTCGCCGCTGTCCCAGGGCTGCTGAATAATCCTGGACAATACGTATCCGGGCATTGTCTTTCTGAATAGTTCCTTTCTTGCGCGCTGCGCGCAGGACCGCTTCTTTCTGTGGGAATCTCAAGAACCGTGCTATCGTCATCCTGGGTCGGGTATCACTGGTCCTCCGCGGCCCAACCCGGTGTGCCCTCTCTATTTGTACTGAGGTACCTTCAGGCTCACTCGCCAGGAGTTGTTTCACCAGATCTTCTATGTAAGATTGCAGGTTCCGATCTTCGACGGCGTCAGGAATCCCGAGAAATCTCAGGTTGTTTCGGCGGGACCGATTCTCAAGGTCGTCGAGTTTGGCTTCCTGCCCCTGAAGCAATTTTTTCACCTGGGCCATCTCCCACTGGAGCTCCAGCACATGCTCCTCCGACCTCTCTATCCGGTGCTCCGCCTCGTGTAGTCGACCGCCTAGGGCCTCCACTGAGGCTTGGACAAGGTCCATGCGGCCCCGCAGATCCGCGAACTGAGCGGACAGCACCCCCGCCACGGCTATGGAGATTTCATCCACCGTCGCTGCCGTGGTCTTAGCCTCCCCTTTCAGCGGTGAGGATTGTTCCCCCCCCCTGGGCGGCAGGGGGGTTTTCTTCTCCTTCTCCACCCGGCGGCCTCCTTTTGCCGCCATCGCCCAGGCCTCTGCTGTAGACTGCTCCAAGGGAGGGGGAGGGCGTATCTCGAGTCCCCACTTCACACCGCCAGGCGACGGGGCTCCAGTCGTCGACCACCTCAGGGCGCAGCACAGTCCCAAATCCGAGTGGCAAGTGTCACCAGAGCCGCCTAGGCCACAGTACACAGGAAATAGAATATGGATCAGGGGCCCCGAGGTGCTAGAGGAAAGGCAGGTTTCTCGGCTGGCTAAGCACTGGTAAGAAGGCTGGGGTCCCGGGTGTCGGTGCGGCTGGGATTAAGTGCAGATCCTGGGCCCCTAAGTGCCAAAAAGGGGGGGGGATGGTACTCCAGAAGGTAGATGTCAGACCCGGGCCCCTACCCGCAGGTGGGGGGGCAATGCCCCAATGTCGGGCTCCTATGCACCCGAGGCTGGGCGCAGGGCCTATAGCACCGGCTCTTCTGGGTGGGGGGGGGCAGGGCGCCGGCCCGAGACCACAAAGTGCTGGAGGCAGGGGGCCCCGCGCACTCGAGGGTGGCCCACCGGAAAAAACACCAGTCACACGCTTCCAGCTGGGAGGATGGAGTACAAGTCTCTATCGCCTGGGCTGGGGAGAGGAGGACATCAGCCAGGTCCGTGAAGTGTCATGCAAGTCCCCCAGAGGAAGAAAGAAAGCAGGCTGGACAAGGGGGGGGCAGTTCACAGCTGGGCCCAGGGAAGGATCTCAGCCCCTCTTGAGTTTTCTGTCTTCTTCCCCTCCCCCCCCCCCCCCGGCAGACATCCACGCGAGGCACAAAATGGAGGCGCGCTGAAGGCATACAGGGGCGCTGAACACCAGCCGGTGAGCTGCAGCTTCCGCGGGGGCCCCACTGCGATCCCGGGAAAAGGTAATGCTGTGCCTCCCGGCCTACTCACCCCACCACACGGCTTGCACCCCAGTGCGGTGTCCGCAGCGCCCGCAGCACAGAACTAGGCCGCCTCCGTGAATCTTCAGGTGGGGGAAGAAAAGGCACTAAATCGTCCCTCCGGGCAGCGAT
Organism: Ichthyophis bannanicus; assembly: GCA_033557465.1. Classification (NCBI taxonomy): domain Eukaryota; kingdom Metazoa; phylum Chordata; class Amphibia; order Gymnophiona; family Ichthyophiidae; genus Ichthyophis; species Ichthyophis bannanicus. The sequence continues at coordinate 579,453,949 of CM066034.1, read as the reverse complement.
CCGCTTCAGTCAAAGGGGGGGGGGGGCGAGCTCGTTAGGGCATGTAGCAGCGCCGGAGGAGCAAGGGGGCCCAGAGCTCGAGCAGCGTGCGACTGCTCGGGCTCACCGCATCACCGGAAGTCCGAAACTTATGTCTCTTACAGACACTCATGACTTCTGCCTCGGCCCAGATTATGACGTATCACTTGAAGCAGGAGCCTGGTGCTTCGAAACGTGCACGTCGTGCTTGAGCAGATAAGTGTAGACTTATTTTCGATTTTTAAAATTACTGAATACGAGTTGACAATCAAATTAAATTAATAAATAAAAAAAGGGGCATGTACTGCGTGAGGTTGAGAGGTACCTCTTCTCTACCTTGCGGTCTATACCCGACAAAAAATTGGTGATCGCCGTTGGGGAAATGGTATTCTGTTTTTGATGATTGATTAATTGGAATACTAGCTATTTGGGATTTTTGGTTTTGAATTGGCATGTTTTTGTGGCAGGATACAGGGGTAGTATTGCTGCGCCTACAGATGTTGTGAGCTGCCTCAAGGACGTCAAGCATCTTAGACCTCTTTGCCGGATGGGTGTTCCATCCTGGGATCTGAATTTGGTCCTTTCGGTCTTGGCAGAGGCTCCATTTGAGCCCCTTTTGCTCCACTTCTCTCAAGGATTTGATGCTGAAAATAGTGGGTTTGGTTGCGATTTATTCTGGGTGCCGAATTTCTGAATTGCAGGCTTTGTCCTGCAGGGAACCTTATTTAGTGATGTCTAGGGAAAAGGTAGTGCTTTGTCCAGTCCCCCTTTTCTTCCCTAAGGTGGTCTCTGCCTTCCATCTTTATCATGTGGTTACACTACTGGTGTTCTGCAGGGTGCAGATCTTGGCTGATTCTTGGTTTCTTCATTTTCTGGTCAGGTGCAGGGCCCTCAGGCATTACTTGAGGGTTACACAGGACTTCAGAAAGACTGACCAGCTCTTTGTATTGTTTGGTGGCCTGTGGAAGCGTGAGGTGGCCTCCAAGGCTTCCATTTTGCGGTGGATTTGGAGGCCATTGCATCCATGTATGTATTGAAGGGCTGCTTGGTCCTGGCTAGCTTGCATGCCCATTCTGCTCAAGCTTCTTCCTGGGTGGTGTTTAGCTTTGTTCCACCTCAGGATATTTGTAGGTCTGTGACTTGGGTCCTTTCTTCATTCCTTCACGCATCACTATCATCTAGATGTGCAGGCCAGGCAAGATGTTGCTTTTGGTGCTCGGGTTTTGCAGGCTAGTGTTTCTGGTCCCATCCCTCGTTAGGACTGCTCTGATACATCCCACGTGTCTGGACTGGACTGGAGGGATGATTAGGAAGGTGAAATTAGACCTTACCTGCTAATTTCCTTTTCTGGAGTCCCTCCAGTCCAATCCAGAACCACCCAGGATTCTGCAGTGTTTTCTGGGATATGCCTTCGCGTCTACTTGAGATAAGATGTTGGTGTGCCCTTTGACTACCCTGCTCCGGGGTTGGCCTAGTTCCCAGGGTCATGCCATGTTGTATTACTATGAGTTTCTTGGTTTGTTTGCAAAAAAAAAAAAAAAAAAATTGGTCAAGAACCCACATTTGTGTTTGGAGTCTCTCCAATTTGATACGGTCTTTCAGTTAGAGATACTATGTTTTAGTTATTGCTGTGAGGCTAGTGGAGACGTGGAGTTGGGATGCCATATCTGCTTTGCTGTGGTCATACTGACTGAGTGAGGGTGCACAGACGTATGTGCTATTTCTCCAGGACCAAGCAGGAAGTCAGTCCTCACATATGGGTGACGTCAGCGCCGACGGAGCCCTCGCGGAGCAATTTCCCCAGCTTTCAAAGAAAGCCTTTGGGAATTGCAGTGCGCATGCGCGGTCTCCTTCCCGCCCAAGGGTGCCATCTTGCTCAGTCTTCTTTTTTCCGCGGAGCCTTACAGACGCTGTTTCTGATCGCCGCTGAAAAAGTTGATTTTATTTAATATTCTTTTCTCGGTTCGATGCCGGATCCTTTTCCCGCCCGGACCCGCTACGCCGGTATCGGGTCCGTTCTTTATTTTTTCGGTTTTTGTCCTTCGTGACTAGCGTTCGCGCCATTTTTCTTTTTTCACTGGCAGCCCTGTCTTTTGACCTCACAGGGGCCCTTTTTCCCCCGATGGCTGCCAGCGGGTTTAAAAAGTGTGATCGGTGTAAGAAACTTATGTCTCTTACCGACACACACGACTGCTGCCTCTGCTGCCTCGGACCCGATCATGACCCGATCTTGACCCAATCTGTGGTCCGTGTGGCAAAATGTCCTCAAAAGCGTTGAGTCGGCAGCATCAAAAAGAACGAATCTTCTCTGACTCCGCATCCGGCCGGGCCCGGACCTCATCAGAGGTTTCGACGTCCCGGGACTCCGGTCCTGAGCATCGTCGGAGTTCCTCTGAGCGGGGGTCTCCTGCCCGGGAACATCATAGGAAGAAGAAACCCGCGAGGGCGGCGTCAGTGGACGCTCCTGGTTCCTCGAGGGCCAGGTCGCATATCCCCGATAGCCGTCCCGGGTCCTCTGAGTCGGAGAGGCCTTCGAAACATCCTCATCTCGAGATGGAGTCTCCTGGACACGTGAGTACTGTAGTCCTCATGGACTCGCCTCTGAAGGAGCCGACGTCGGGCCCGACGCCGTCGGGGCCCGAGTCGGGGCTGCTGGTTCTCCTGAGCTCGGACTCAGGTTAACGGCCTTGGAGAGCAGTTTAGCTGCCTTCATTGGACCAGCAGCAGGCATTGATCGCTGGCCTCGCCGGTTCATCTGCCCCGACCACCGGGACGTCGACGTCTAAGTCGACCCTGGAGACCGAGCCGATCCTCGAGTCCATGCGAGCTCGAGTCGATCCTCGGTCATGGTCTCCCTCGGCCTCCCATTCGGAACCGAGGTCGTTGACGTCGGCGGAGGGGCGGAGGGCATTGGTGCCCACCCGACCGGAGACGCTCGATTCCTCCTCCGAGGAGTCGGCTTGGGAGACGGAGGACGAAGAGTCACCAGGTACTTTTCAGCCTCGCTGTGTCCCATCGGACTCGCCCGAGTCCGAACCTCGGAGACGGTCCCCCCCCGGAGGACACCCGGTTCTCGGACTTCGTGTGGGATATGGCCAAGGCCTTGGCATTCCCCATGGATCCCGAGGAGGAGCCTCGAGCCGAAGAGCTCGATGCCCTCCAGTATGACTCTCCCCCGAAGGAGGCCTTTACTGTACCGGTTCCTCCGATGCTGGAGCAACTTCTCTTCCGCATGTGGGAGAGCCCGGCGCCGGTGTTAAGCAAGCGGGTCAATTCCATTTATCGAGTCCGCAAGAGCCCCGGGTTCCAAAAGGCACAACTACCGCACCATTCCATGGTGGTGGAATCGGCCATGCATCGACTCTAGAGTCAGAAGATGCACTACTTGGTGCCTCCCGGCCGGGAGGCCCGGAACCTGGATGCCCTCGGTAGGAAGTGCTTCCAGGGCTCTATGCTTGCTTGTCGAGTCCAGACCTACCAGCTCTACATGGGCATGTATCTCCGAGACCTGGCAAAGGAAATTGCTGGGTTCTCTGCTGGTCTCTCCGAGGAACCTTTGCAGAGGTTCCAAGCCTTGTCCACTGGTATTCGGGAGTGCTCGAAGTTTATCTCTCGAGCAGCCTACGATGGCTTCGAAGCATCGGTGCCCGCCGACAGGCTTGGCTTCAGTCATCCAACCTCGAGCCATGGGTGCAGGACAAGTTGGTCGATGTCCCCTGCAGAGGTGAAAACCTCTTTGGCAAGCCTATGGCTGAAAAGGCTGCACAGATCGAGACCGAGACTGACCAGGACTCGGCTGTCCAGAAAAACCTCTGCCCCTTCTCAGAAGAAGGGCTCGGGGAAAAAGCCCTTTTACCCGAGGAAGGCGGCTGCCTATAAACACTACCCTCATTATCAGGCCTCAGCAGCTCCCCAACAGGGTCAGCAGGCCAAGGGACGGGGTAATGGGTCCCGTAGGCAGCAGGCCCCCAAGCCCACAACACCGGCCCCTGCTCAGCAGGGTGAGGGTTTTTGACTCCGTCAGCATAGCCTCTTCCCCTCCGCTGGTTTCTCTCAGCATAGGAGGCCGGCTGGTCCACTTTGCCCACAGGTGGTCAGCCATCACATCAGATACATGGGTGCTTCATATAGTTCAGAAAGGCTATCTTCTACACTTTCACCAGGTACCTCCCTCCTACTTTCCAGGGGAGCCTCCAAGACTCCCTCTGCACAGGGACTTACTCCTTCAGGAGTTGGCAAGTCTTCTTCAGGAACAGGCTGTGGAACCGGTGCCCCACCACCTGAGAGGTCACGGCTTTTATTCCAGGTACTTTCTGATACCAAAAAAGAACAGGAGGCCTCAGACCCATCCTGGACTTGCGAAACCTCAACAAGTTCCTAGCAAGGGAAAAGTTCAAGATGCTTACCCTTGGAGTCCTGCTGCCCTACCTCCAGCAGGGAGACTGGCTATGCTCCTTAGATCTAAAGGATGCCTATACTCACATCCTTATTCATCCAGACCACAGACAATATCTCAGGTTTGTTGTGGGAGGAAATCATTACCAGTACAGAGTATTGCCCTTTGGCCTATCCTCTGCCCCCAGGGTGTTCACCAAATGCCTAGCCTAAGACTTCAAGGCCTTTTTGTGTTTCCATACCTGGACGACTGGCTCATCAGAGCCCAGTCTTCCCAAGAGGCCACTCAGGCCACTCATCGCACTGTGACTCTACTCCAGCACTTGGGATTTGTCATAAACTTTGCAAAGTCCACTTTGCTCCTCTCTCAAAATCTCAAATTCATAGGCGCCAGGTTGAACACACTTCAGGCGCGGGCCTTCCTGCCTCTAGACAAGGCCCACAGGCTCATGGATCTCGCCAGCCACTTTCACAGCAATTCCCTGGTCTCTGCCAGGCAATTTCTGAGACTGCTCGGCCATATGGCTTCCACGGTCCATGTGACCCCCAATGCCCGCCTGAACATGCGACCTGCTCAGTGGTGCCTTCACACTCAATGACATCAGGCCACGGGGGAGCCTGGCAGGCTCAGTACAGGTATCCGACCTGCTGGTCTCTTCTCTGCGGTGGTGGCTTCATCTGCCAAACCTGGTGCTCGGAGTGGATTTTCAATCTCCTCCGCCTTCTCAGGTGCTGACAACCGATGCTTCTCTCCTGGGTTGGGGAGCACATTGCCAAGGGACTTGTACTCAAGGCCTCTGGACTCCTTGGGAGTCTGCTCAGCAGATAAACTTCCTGGAGCTCAGAGCCATCCGCCTAGCTCTGAGAGCCTTCTCCCACCTCACTTCTCACCAGTCTGTGCTGGTCCAGACGGACAATCAAGTTGCAATGTTCTACGTGAACAAACAAGGAGGCACAGGCTCCTTCCTTCTCTGTCAGGAGGCACAAAAACTCTGCTCTTGGGCCGTCCTTCACGGCATCCTCCTCAAAGCTGTCTATCTCCCAGGTCAAGAAAATTACCTGGCAGACAAGCTGAGCAGGATCCTCCAACCACACGAGTGGAGATTGGATCCGTTGGTGGTTCAGCGGATCTTTCTCAAGTGGGGCCTCCCCACCATGGATCTATTTGCCAGTCTTCTGAACCGGCAGCTTCCCAGATTCTGCTCTCGACAACCGCATCCTCTCAGAGTAGCAGCGGATGCTTTTCTGATTCCATGGTCGACAGGCCTCTTGTATGCCTTTCCTCCCATGCCACTGGTGTCTCGGACACTCTTCAAGGTTCTCAGAGACAGAGCCTCGATGATCCTAGTGGCTCCCCCGGTGGCCGAGACAGCCCTGGTTCCCGCTTCTCATGCAGCTGGCGGTGGACACTCCTCTTCCTCTGGGGTTTCAACCCGATCTCCTGTCACAGGATCAGGGGACTCTCCTACACCCCAACCTCCGGTCCCTTCATCTGATGGCCTGGCTGCTGAAAGGGTAGTCCTTGCTCCCCTCCTGCTGCCTCGGGAGGTGGAAGAGGTCGTCTTGGCCTCCAGGCGGCCCTCCACCCGGAAGTCCTACGCTCTTAAGTAGCGTCGGTTCTCCATGTGGTGTGCTCAGCAGTCTGAGAATCCCTTCTCCTGCTTGGTGGCAGTGATCTTGCAATATTTGCTTTACCTCTCCAATCTGGGTCTTAAGTCCAACTCTGTCAGGGTCCACTTCAGTGCTCTCTCTGCGCATCACGCACCGGTGAATGGCAGGCCTCTTTCCAACCACCCTTTGGTGGCTCGTTTTCTCCAAGGCCTCCTTCTGCTTAAGCCTCCTTTGCGTCCAGCCCCTGAGTGGGATCTGAATGTGGTCTTACAGCGGATTACTTGTCCGCCCTTTGAACCTATGGCTACCTGCCCTCTTCGTTTTCTTTCCTGGAAAACCTTGTTTTTGGTAGCCCTTACCTCTGCTAGGCGTGTTAGTGAACTGCAGGCCCTAGTGTCTTATCCTCCTTACACTAGGTTCTACAGGAATAGGGTAGTCTTACGGACTCACCCTAAGTTTCTTCCAAAAGAGGTTTCTCCTTTTCATCTCAACCAGGAGGTGGTTCTTCCGACCTTCTTTCCCAGGCCGCACACCAGCCGGGCTGAAATGGTCCTGCATACCCTGGACTGTAGGAGGGCCTTGTCCTTCTACTTTGACCGTACGTGGGAGCATAGGCGGGCTATTCAGCTCTTCGTTTCTTTTGACCCCAATAAATTGGGGCTACCTGTCTCCAAGTGTACATTGTCCATATGGGTCGCTGACTGTATCGCCTGGGCTTATGGGGCAGCCGGCCTCTCGTTGGAGGGTCGAGTCACAGCTCATCGTGTCAGGGCGAAGGCTGCGTCAGTGGCTCATCTCCGCTCTGTTCCATTGGCAGACATCTGCCGGGCCGCTACCTGGTCTTCAAGCCAGACTTTTGCGGCCCATTACTGCCTGGAGAGGGAGTCCCGCAGGGACAGTGCTTTCAGTCAGGCAGTCCTCCATAATCTCTTTGAGGTTTAGGCAACTCCTACCCTCCGGCCCTGGTGTTGGGCTACCGGTCAGGGGCGTTTTCAGAGAAGATTCCTTCCTTCTGTGCTACTGAGCTAGAGGGAGCTCATTTTTCTGCTTGAGGTCTCCGGTAGCCTTAAGCTAGGGAGTCCCATATGTGAGGACTGACTTCCTGCTTGGTCCTGGAGAAAGTAGTTACTCACCTGTAACAGGTGTTCTCCAGGAGCAGCAGGAATCAGTCCTCACAACCCTCCCTCCTCCCCTTGGAGTTGCAGTCCTATCATTTTGTTTTTGCTAATTTTTTGCTGTCTTTTAGCTATGTCATCAGACTGAGCAAGGTGGCACTCTTGGGCGGGAAGGGGACCGCGCATGCGTGCTGCAATTCCCAAAGGCTTTCTTTGAAAGCTGGGGAAATTGCTCCGTGAGGGCTCCGTCGGCGCCGATGTCACCCATATGTGAGGACTGATTCCTGCTGCTCCTGGAGAACACCTGTTACAGGTGAGTAACTACTCTTTCAGCTCAGTTTGTTTTTCCTCAGTTTCCATCTGCTGGTGGGGTGAGCAGAACCCATACGTCTGGACTGAAATGGAGGGACTCCAGGAAAGAAAATTAGCGGGTAAGGTCTATTTTCACCTTCAGGTTTTCTCTGACATTACTACCATGGCCTAGGTCAATAAGCAAGGAGGCCCTAAACCAGGGGTCTCAAACTCAAATTGCTTTGAGGGCCAAATGAGGACTTGTAAAGTAACCCGGGGGCCACACAAGACGCGGGCCTAATTTGCATAAGGGACCTCATTTGCATAAATATTTGCATAATGTTACCATAAACTAACTTTTAGTAAACATGCCTCTTAATGAGTGTATGGATAAAGAAAGACTAAAAGATTTCTACATTAATATAATCCAGTTCTGACCCCCCCAGCCCACAGCACATTACCAGTTCTGACCCCCCCCAGCCCACAGCACATTACCAGTTCTGACCCCCCCCCCCCCATCAGCCGCGGCAAAATCGCATGTCCCGCAGGGCCCCCCCTGCCCGGCAGAGCCAGCCCTCCCTCCCTCCCTGCCTGCCTGCCTGTTTGCTTCCCTCCCTCCCTCCCTCCCTGCCTGCCTCAGTCCCTCTCCTCTTCGGCTTAGAACCGCGAAGGGAGAGTTCCTCCCTCGCGACTCTGTTAAGCCGGCTGAGGCTTATGGGAAATTTCCCCTCTGCCCCGTCGAGCTTAACAGAGTCGCGAGGGAGAAGCTCTCCCTTCGCGGCTCTGAAAGCCGAAGAGAGGGACTGAGGGAGGCAGGGCTGGTTAGAGAATTCCGGGTGCTGGGCAGACTGCCTCCTTACCTGCTGCGGAGAGCTGTGCACCCTGCTGTAACACCAAAAAGGGATCCTCCAAAGCGCGTGGTGCCTCGTGGCGTTCCGGTGGCTGCTCAGACTGCTTCTGGGCCTCCCCCCCTCCTCCTCCTCCTCCTTCCTGTCGCTGATTGGTGGAGGGCAGGTTCGTGACTCGGTCATGTGCAGAGGAGAGCAGACCAACACCACGCAGCCCCGGGAATCATACTGTGAGGAAAAAAAAATACCAAAATACCAAGAAAATAGTCGTGGCGTCGCGGGCCGCACAAAATGCTCTCGCGGCCCGCGTGCCGCGTGTTTGAGACCCCTGCCCTAAACCATAGGTTCCCAACTCCAGTCCTGGAGTTCCAAACATCATTCAGGTTTTCAGGCTGTCCTTAATAAATATGCATGAGATGCATTTGCATGCACTGCCCCCATTATATTCAAATGTATCTCATGCATATTCATTAGGAACAGCCTGAAAACCTGAATGGTGTTTGGCCCTCCAGGACCGGAGTTGGGAACCTCTGCGAGAGGCATAGATGATAAATCTTGTTTCATGGGGTAGACTAGAACCTGCAGATCTTGGCTGTGTGCACATCAGATATCATGTCTAAGCCAAGCTCCTCAGTAGAGACATATTAAATCTCAGAGATCTAGCATGATATTTAGGATTGTGTATTTTTATTATGTTTTCTTTCTACCTTTTGTAAGAATATATTTTCTGATCTATTGTAATCTGTTTTGGTTAAGCAGAATACATTTATTACATAGTGCATTAAGTAGGGTTTTAATGTGCGTGCATGTACAGTCTCATCGTAAACATTTTTAGTGGAAATTATATTGTATAGGCCCCAAAATGGAAGGAAGTGTTTAGTACATCTGATGTGTTTAGTACATCTGATCCATCTAAATGAATATGCACAAACAACATGCTTTTCTTATTTTTACTAGGAAATTTTGTCAGCAGCTAAAAAAAGCAAAATAGATAACCAGGTATGTTAGCACTTTGCATTACTTGTTTTGCATACTTTTATTTCTACATACGAGTTAACTAACATGACAAATACATTACTTTATTCAAGTGTAATCTTTTGAAATGCCAACATGCATTGCTTTTTGTGAACACTGCTCGTTTTGCTGTGGTTAACTCTGGAAATGACTTGAGGCCTTTTCAGATACTTGTGTGTATTCTTTCCTTAACATATTAATAGCCAATCGTAAGATCAGCTTGTTGAAGAGCAAATTAGAGTACTAGGTAATGTGTTAATGCTACCTTTGGTAGATTTATCTATATTTATTATGTGACTAAGTCTAGGCAAGTTACAAAATATATGCACCTTAGAACCTAACTCAAAATATCATAAATACAGTAATATAATATTAAACATGAAATAAGCATAAAAATCACATGACACTACATAAAAACAAATGCACAGAATGCCTCCACAAAATGTATCAAATCACTAAAAAGTAGGGACCTCTTCACTCAAATCTCAAAGGCCTGCTTAAAGTAGGCTTTCAGTTGTTTCTGGAAAGCCAAAAAATGTTCAGTTATCCTCAGATCTGGTAATTTATTCCATAAAGAGGATAGCTATATCCAGAGCAATCTATTCTTTCATAATCAACATTTCCTACAGATTTCACCTACCCATTTTTCAAACCTTAAGACTGAAGTATGTTAAAACTGAACTTCTACACACACACTCACACTCACACACTAAAAGCTTAGTTTACTTATTTACCACCTTTAGCTATATAACATCTTTATTTCAACAATTTCCGGTCACCATCTTTTTTTTTTTTTAAATTCGTCAATCGTTTACATCTGTCTTTTTGAATTTTTAAATAACTTATATGCCACCATATATGGATTTATGATTCGATAGAGGAATCCACAACCCCAGAAATGTACTTTTGCTAGCCGTGTGTACTAAATGTATATAGACAGTGTTGCAATTTCTTGAGTTTACTTTTCTTCTCTAGATTAAAAGCCCTTCTGATAAACTCAGTGCAGAAGATCTTCAGCAATATGGTGATTCTAACAGTGTCATTAAAGACCGGCTGGCGCAGACTGTGCGGCACAATGCCAAACATCTTTTGGATCCTGTGCGTAAAGTCCATGGGCAAGCCATCCCTTTCCAGCAACCAAAGCTCTTTACTGGAGGAATTATGCGTTGGTATCAGGTGGAAGGCATGGAGTGGCTCAGGGTACATTCGGACTTTTCTGTTCACATTTGTTACCTGATTGTGTCTGTGTATGTAATGAGATGAGAGTTAAAGGGGATAGATTCAGGAGTGATATGCAGAAATATTTCTTTACAGAAAGAGTGGTGGATCCATGGAATAGTCTCCCAGTGGAGGTGGTAGAGATGAGGACAGTATCTGAATTCAAAGAAGCATGGGACAAACACAGAGGATCTCTAAAGGAAAAAAGGGGACTGTTGCAATGGTTGATATGGAAGGACAGACTAGATAGGTCATGTGGTCTCTTTCTGTCATGTTTCTATATAGAATTGTTAATACAGCTTTTTCTCCTTTTGCTTCTGACTCCCATGTTCTGTGGGTTGAGTTCCCGTTACATTGAGCATGAAGTAGTTATTAAGTTTAATGGGTATAGTAGTTTAGAAGCTTTGATTTCCAGGAGTAGTGCTACATGCACTTATCCATACAATCCAAACGGGGCTCTTTTTTTTTTTTTGGCTGCGTACTCTGACAGTATTCCCCCCCCCCCCTTCTAAAACTGATGATTTGCAGTGAGTAAAATGAAAGAGGGTTCATATTCCACTTTTCTTATTGCTGCTACTTGTGACCTTGGGCACATCACTTCATCCTCTATTGCCCTGCAATGGTTGAATGTAACTTGCCCTGATTTCAGATTAGAAAAAGCGAATAATTAAATCTAAAATAAATAAAAACAAGTTCAAGATGATATTCCTGGTGCTAATATCCCACTTATAAATCAAGGAGACTGTTCTTTGCAAAGAAGGAGGCTTGCATTCACAGAAATATTGCAGATTTGTAGAGCCCTACACCTCCAGGAGCATATTCTGCCTTTTGGCTTAGCTCTTTCAGTCTTCATCAGATGTGCCCTCTCTGGCCTTGATGCTGAAACCCTGTGCTTAAGAGTCAAGTGCTAAATGCAAATTTAAAAATAGAAGTTTTGCTCACCCATGAGATAAGTAAACAGCATGCAAATGATCTACGTGCAAAAGTCTGCGTTATACAAGGAGAGCAAGTGAGACACATACACTTGGGTGTTGTGTTAGCTGTTTAGCACCTGTGTGCCTATGTCTTAGATTGCTGGGGGATAAAAACGTAATCTGAGGTGAAGTTTGCCTCTTCACCTCGGATGACAGCAGACCTCTAATCATGCCTTCCTGCCCCATCCTCTCCCCAACACCACTTAAAATTCATTGGTGATCCAATGGCCCTGAAATCCCCTCCCCCCCCCCCCCCGAAAACATTTCCCTGTGGCCCCTACCCTGCAGCTCTCTCAACCTCCTCAAAAATATTCTTTGGTGGTCCAGCAGCCCCTACTCCTCATCCCTTTAGGCCCCCCAAAAGTTCCTTAGTGAATTATACATAGGCATGTACCTTAATGGCCTCATCCAAGAACTGGCAGGTTTCTCTGGAGCCCTTGCCGGGGAGCCCCTCCAGAGGTTCCAAGCCCTGACAGCTGGGATCCGGGACTGCTCAAAGTTTCTTTCCCCTGCTGCCTATGATGGCTTTGAATCCGCAGCCCGAGTAGCAGCAGCAGGCATAGGAGCCTGGCGCCGGGCCTGGTTGCAGACCTCAGACATCTTGCAATGGGTACAAGAAAAAATGCTTGATGTACCCTGCACAGGGGAAAACTTGTTCAGTAAGCTTATGGCTGACAGGCGGCCGAGATAGAGGCAGAGGTTGTGACCAGGTAGAGGCTCTCCAGGAAAACCTCGACACTCCCCAGGAAGAAACCATCAGGAAAAAGACCTCTTTTCCTGAGGAAGGAAGGGGTCTTTCCACCAGGGCCAGTACCAACCCTATTCGGGGCAACAGCAACAGGGCTCCCAGTCCAAGGGCCAGGGCCATGGTCAGAAGAAGCCAAAGGCTCAGAAGCCTCAGCCACCAGCTTCTACCCAGCCTGGGAGGAACATTTGACTCCCCGAGCAGGGCCTCTTCTTGGGGCCCCGAGAGACCCTCCCCAGCCCACAGGGGGCCGCCTGGCATTCTTTGCTCACAGGTGGGCTGGGCTCACCATGGATTTAGTGGGTCCTGCAAGTGATAAAGGAGGGCTATCTCCTCAGGTTCTAACAAACACCCCCAGGGTTCTTCCCAGGAGAAGCTAGTGCATTGCATGGACAAATTCAGTTCTTTATAGATCCAAAAGGGAAGACATTGATTGAATTGCAGGATAATGAGTGACTTGACGATATAAATTTTATGGTGGATATTTCAGAATGTTTGAACACTGTCAGTACTAAGATGCAGAGGAAGGACAAATTGATGACTGATTATAATATTTACACCTTTGAGGCTGAGCTTTAGCTTTGGGATCAGCAGAATAATAAATCTCAACAGCATGCCAATAATTTTGCAATATTTCACAAGAAAATACAATGACACGATTTTCACATTAAGAAATAAATTACAAGCAAATTTTGCCAGCTTCCAAAACTGGGGAAGATTTTGCAATTTTCCATAACGTGTTTTCTGTGAATATGCATGAGGTTTTGGAATCTTCAGATGGAAGGAACTGAGCTGCAGTATGATTTGGTCTTGAAGGATAAAAGTTTGACTGCTGGAGAATTTATCATTATGTAGGTCCAAACTCTGTTCATGTTTGTGACATCATATGCCTGCAAACGGCTGTTTTTAGTATTGGACATAAATCAAAACTTTGTTCCCAGCTTACAGATGCATATTTGCATTCAATAAGAGTGGCCAAAGCCCAATCCCTAGCTCCAGATCCAAAATTTTATACAGCGATGTAAAGGAAGAGGTGGCAGGACTCATGAAGTAGCAGTAGTAGTAAATAAAGGAGGCAGAGTGGAGATGCTGGACACAGGGAGGAGAAAAATAGGGAGACAGTGATTGCTGGGGGCAAGAAAATGTGGGGGTATGGATCCAAACATGAATTGATGTTTGGGTTCATGCCTATGATGTGGGCAAGGTTTGTTGAAAATACTGCAATCGTTCTGATTTATTTAGATCTCACCTAACATAAATTTCTAGGCAAGATAAATTGAAACATGCAAAGTAATTTAAAACAAACTGATAGATAAATCAACAATAAAATTAGGCCATGAATATGTAAAAGCAGCAGCAAATAGTTTTCAATTTTTTACAAAATGTTAAATAATCCTCCTAACGTGAGTGTGAGATTAGGAACAAGGTGAGGAGGAGGATGGAGAGAGTGTATGTTGGTGGCAAGGGATATCTACTTATTAAACCAAATTTAAAAATGTGCTGATGCTAATATTCCGTTGTAAAATGACTGTTTTGCTTATTCTAGCTGCATTAAAGATGTGGTAATATATTACTGAAAAAAGTATTTGCTTAATTTAATTGCAGTAAAAATGTGCTAACGTACCCCTGTAATTTTGCCTAGCTACCTGTTGGGCATGCAATCTGAGGGACCGCCACCACATTCGGCCCAGTTATGTGCCTTTTTTCTCAGTGCGACCCAACATCAAAATTTAGTTTTGACATGCCTGGCTTAGATGATGGCAAAGGTCTGACACTGCAGTTGCTGTTTACCTCCATAATCGCTTACTTTTGATTTCCAAGTATTTTATTAGCTTCTCAAGTTGCCTGCCTTTGATTCTGTCAACCTGATATTGACAATATCACTGATCCACACCTGCTTTTCCTTTTTTTAACCACTGTTAAATTTAGTGTATTATGTACAAAGTGTTTGTCCATTTGTATCCTAAAGTCCCATAGCACTTTTGCTGCTTTCTTCTCATTTGTCTTCCCTGTCTGATCCCACCAGCTGGTAAATTGTATTTTTCATAAGTTCCAGTGAAACACTGTGGCACATTCACTGTGCGTTTCTATTATTAAATGCTGATAACAGATTCAGTATATAATATAGTGCAATGCAATCGGTGAACGCTTAATTTCTAATCGTCTGAGGAATGCCCATCAACACAACTATAATTCAAGTATATGCCCTAACAGCTGCAGAAGAGGATGAAATCGATGAGTTCTATGAACAAGTACAAGCTGAAATTGACAGAACATGCAAAGAGGATATCCTGATAGTCATGGGTGACTGGAATGCAAAAGTTGGCAACAAAAGTGGTGGCAAAGTTGTTGGAAAATATGGACTTGCAACAGATGAAGCTGGAGAAAGACTGAAAGACTTCTGCAAGATTAACAATCTATTCATCTCAAACAACTTCATCCAGCAACACAAGCGGCGACTGTGCACATGGACTTCACCCAGTGGATTGTGAAAAAATCAAATTGACTATATCTGTGGAAGTCAACGATGGAAAAGCTCTATAACATCAACAAAGATAAAACCTGGAGCTCACTGTGGTACAGATCATAAACTACTAGTATGCAAACTCGAGCTAAAGTTGAAAAAGAGCAAGCCACTCATGAATGTAGCAAAAATATGACCTTGAATATATCACTGGAATTTAAAAACTGCCTGCAAAATTGATTTGCTGCTTTGGATACAAATTTTATTTAAAGTTTTTATATACCGTCTCTCTACAATTCACGACGGTTTACATAGAACTCGACATAACAGTGTAGGTACAACTGTTGTACATAGAACTATAATTTGTAGTAGAGAACTTATCTATAGTTAACTAGTTAACGGTATATTGCCAGAAAGGCAGCTATGTACATTTCGTAAGAAAAAGGGGGGAGGGTAAGGGGGTAAAAAGGAGGGGAGGTAGGAGTGCATAAGGAGGAGAATTTATAGGTGTGGATTAAGTGGGAGAGTGAAGCAAGTTACACTGGATCTGGGGTGCCATGGGGGATGGAGCCAAAATATTCTTGGAAAAGGAGTGTGTTTTTTTTTTTTTTCGGAACTCAGTGTGGTTGGAGCAACCTCATAGGTCAGGTGGCAAGGCATTCTATTATGAGTGCATAGAGGGAGAAAACCCGATTACCTGTAATATTTGTGAAGGGATGTGGAGTAGGTTAGCGGAGTTTGTCCTATGAGATCTGGAGCTAGTAGGCTTGGGCAGAGGCAGGGGGTTGATTCAAGGTGGTTGATTTTGTGGGTTAGGGTGAGAGATTTAAATTTTATCCTAGACAGGATGGGGAGCCAGTGGAGGTGTCTGAGTATAGGGGTAATGTGGGATCTTCTGGAAGTCTTGAAGATTAGGCGTGCAATTGTGTTTTGAGCCAGTTGGAATGGATAGGTGCTCTGTTTTGGAAGGCCGCGATATGTAAGGTTGCAGTAATTAAGGGTAGGGGTAGTTGGGGCTTGGCAAACGGTCCGGAAGGAATTTGGGTTTAAAAAGGGGCGGAGGTTTTTAAGGGTTCTAATTTTGGAGTATATGGAGCGGGTTGTTCTATTTTGTTCCTGGAAGGTGAGGTTCTAATCAATTATAATTCCAAGATATTTAACCTCTGTTTTAACAGTAATAGGATAATCATCGAGGACAATTGAATTAGGGGGCGTGTAGGATGGATCAGTGAATAGATGGAGGGA
Source organism: Ichthyophis bannanicus (assembly GCA_033557465.1). NCBI lineage: Eukaryota > Metazoa > Chordata > Amphibia > Gymnophiona > Ichthyophiidae > Ichthyophis > Ichthyophis bannanicus. The sequence continues at coordinate 579,438,011 of CM066034.1, read as the reverse complement.
ATAAATGATAGAGTTCCAGAAGAGTTATGTGATGACATCAAGAAGGTTGTGTTGAAAGAAAGTGAGAAGTCTCTCTTTAAAGGTGAAAAAGCAAAAATGGCCAAAATGGATGACTGAAGAAACTCCGAATATTGCCCAGAAACGCAGAGAAGTTAAAACCAGAAGACAGAGGCAATTGCAGAACTCAACAGATTTCCAACGTGCAGCAAGACAAGACAAAAGTACTGCAGTGATGCATGCAAGGAAATAAAAGCAGAAACTATTAGAGAAAGAACAAAATAAGCTTTCCTAAAGCTACAAGAGTTCAAAAAAAATTCCAGCCTCAAATAGGAATGCTACAAGATGCTCAAGGATCCATGTTGAATGATGCTGAGATCATCAAGAAAAGGTGGAAAGAATATATAGAGGAGTTATATGATAAAGATGAAGTGGACCAACAGCCGTTTCAACTTGTACATTATGATCCGGAACCATTGGTGATGAAAGATGATCTCGAAGCAGCATTGAAAGCCTTATCAAAGAACAAAGCATCAGGCATTGATGGCATTTCCTCTGAAGTATTACAGCAATCTGATGCATCTGTTACCATACTTTAAAAGGCTCTTCCAGGAAATTTGGAAGACAACATAGCCAACTGACTGGAAAAGATCTATGTTTATACCAATACTACAGAAATGTGATCCAACTGACTGAGGAAATTATTGCAAATCACTCTTATCCCATATGCCAGCAAGATTCTACTGAAGATTAGTCAGCAGAGACTACAACCATACCTGGATCAAGAACTACCTGAAGTGCAAGCAAGATTCAGGAAAGGGAGAGGAACAAGAGACATCGCAGATGTGAGATCGATCCTTGGAAAGACTAAAAAGAATACCAAAAGGCTATCTGTGTTTTATTGACTACAGCAAGGCTTTTGACTGTGTAAATCATGAGAAACTCTGGGCCACATTAAGAATATCTGATCATTCTCTTGCATAGCCTTTAGATTGATCAAGAAGCAACAGTTCGAACAGAACAAGGAGAAACAGAATTGTTTAAAATCAGCAAAGGTGTATGACAAGACTGCCTACTTCCCCACTACCTGTTTAATTTATATGCAGAACAAATAATCAGAGAAGCAGGGCTGTATGAAGACAACAGGTGTGAAGATTGGTTGGAGACTCATCAGCAGCCTTAGTTATGCTGATGACACTACATTATTGGCTGAAAATGAAGACTATCTGAAACATTTGCTTCTCAAAGATCAAGGAACATAGTCTTTAAAATGGGCCTGCACCTTAATGTAAAGAAGACAAGGATCCTGACAACTGGCAAAATCAATAAGTTCATCATTGATGAGAAGTAAGTGAAATAGTGGACACTTTAACCTACTTGGATCAACTTTCAATAAAGAAACAACAAGCAGTCAAAAAATCGGACGACGCATTGCTCTTGGCAGAATGGCTATGAAGGGTCTAGACAAGATTCTCAAGAGCAGAGATGTTTCTCTCCATACAAAGATTTGACTCGTTCAAGCCATGGCATTTTCAATAACATCATATGGATGTGAAAGTTGTACAGTGAAAAAGATAGACAGAAAATTGATGCCTTTTGAATTATGGTGCTGGTGACGAATGCAGTGTATTCCATGGACTGCCCAAAGAACAAACCAATCAGTACTAGAGGAAATCAAACCTAAGCTTTCTTTAGAAGTTAAGACAACAAGACTTCGAATTTCATACTTTGGACACATCATGCGAAGAGAGAGATCATTAGAGAAAGACGATATACTTGGCAAGGTAGAAGGTCAGTAGAAAAGAGGAAGGCCAACAATGAGATGGATCGATAAAATAGCAGTGATGGATGCCACTCTGTCAACAATGAGTCGCCTGAATGAAGACTGAACACAGTTTAGGACAACTATCCAAAGATTGTCGCCATGAGTCGACACCGACTCGACGGCACTTAACATAATACTGTATCAAATGAACATATGAGAAGAGAGTTTGAAAACTCTTGGATCCTGAAGCCTAGGACTAATCTGTAAATTAGGCAGGCCCATGTTTTTTTTTTAAATGACCAATTTATACAGCTAATAAAATTAATGCAGAAATGGCATAATCACATTATCTGAATCCAACAAAGCATCTGACTAAAAAGCAAGGCCAGTTTGAGGGAAATGGTAGCAATCGCTCATATGTATACATGCCTGGTCTCATTTATAAAAAAAGATAACTTACATTACTGGCTAGCTTATTTGAAAAAAATACACTTTTAGGAAAATGCAATAAACACTTCATGATGTTTTTTCGGATTTGACTATCTTTTTCTCTCTATAAACAGATGCTTTGGGAAAATGGAATTAATGGCATCTTGGCTGATGAAATGGGGTTAGGGAAGACTGTACAATGCATTGCCACAATAGCAGCAATGGTGGAGAGGGGTGTGTCGGGGCCATTCTTCGTGTGTGGTCCACTATCCACCCTTCCCAACTGGGTGTCTGAATTCAAGAGATTCTGTCCAGAGGTAAGAGTGACTACTTTTCTCATTGGTTTTCCTATAATTTAGCACTGATTTCAAACTGAATGGAAATATGATAGGAGAAGTGAAGATTATATTCAGGAAGGTGAAATCTGGGAATATATGGAAGGTAGTGCTCCCTCCCCAGAAGAAGGGTTCCAAAAATTGCCAGTACTCAAATTTGTATTAGTGGCCGGGGGAGGGGGGAATTTTTAATGTACATATTGATTTATACGTATTGTCTAAAAATTCAAGTTTTTGTTCATAGTCTCAGATAATGATTTAGTCCAGGGGCCGGCCCATGTTGTTGGATGCACACATCACTTACTGTTTGGGCCAGTGCCTATGATGTGGCAAGGTTGGCTGAAATTATTTGATGTTAGGAAGATTCCCTGATCTGATCATTCAGATTTTAGATTTTGCCTATCATAAATGTTTAGATGAAGAGTACATTGAAACCTACACAGGTAAGGTAAGAGAACATCAACAATAAAATTATACCTTAATATAAAAGCAGCAGCAAATAAGAAAGTTTCTAACTTTTTATGGACTGTTAGATAATCCTCCTCCTGACTTAAGTCTAATGGAAATTGACCAGACTCTTGGTTTTTTTTACTTGTTTTTAGTAAATCTGCTATATTAAGAGGGTAGTACAAATATATCATGTTGCCTAGAATGAAGACCCTTGGTTTTTCCAGAGAAACAGGAAGATGCAGGCACACTCCATTTGGAGAGTCCCTGAATAAGCCGAATTGCCAGGCGTGCCTTCCTGCCTGCTTGTCTCCAATTTGCATCTCCAGTTTTTTTCCAGTTGCACTGCAATTGGCCAGAGCTCTCCTGTCTCTATTTACACTTCAAACTTACCACATCTGGAATTCAATTTCTCTCAGCTGGTACACAGCATATGTAGTTCCCACAGCAGCAACAACTCATCTGCAGCAAAAGAAGAAAAAAAAGGGAAATCAAACATGCAGAAGGACTTTTTCACACTTTTGATCACTGTGATGCTTTCCTTCATGGCCACAGTGTGGTACAACTCTGCTCCTGCTCCTCCCCCATCCTCCTCTCATTGGGTCCAGATCAGACATTATCGAGACACCCAGAGGTAGCTATCCCCCCTTGGAGCCAGCTCTATTTATTACAGCCCCTGGTTGTTGCCTCAGGCCAGTAACTCTACCCCCCCCCCTCCCCTTCGCCATCTCCGAAGCTCTCTGATTACTTGGAGCCCTTGCAGGCACTGATTGGGGGGGGGGGGTGTCAAGAACAAGTCCATGCACTGCAAGCAGCCCTCCAAACTGCAGACTGTTTCTGGAGTTGAAGTCACCACCGTAGCCAGAGCTTTCAGGTAAGCTTTGCAGTAGCATCAAATGTCAAAACCACAATGACTTCAGCCAGGAAGCCTCTCCCAAGCATCTCCCTCCAGCAGGGGATCTCATGCTCTTGCTGACCCATGAAGGACCCATTCCCCCGTCCCCAGTACCTCCCTTCTCTCCTTTCATTTGTGCAGTACAGTGCTGCCATCCTACAGGCTGTTCCACTACAGGGTAATCCTGTGCCACTACTCTGGTAAGCACGCCCATGGATCCTCGTGCCTCCACCTGCTCTGGAACACCTCTCATCGACTGGTGGAACCGCTTTCCTCCCTGGGGACCCCTATGCCCACCATTGGAAAGCCACATCTTCCTTTGTGGTTGAAGATGCCACCCCTCCTCCTCTCCTGGATCAGGGGTCTCCTGAGGAAGAGCTGGCTTCCCAGAGGTTGGCATAGAGGTTCTTAGGGAGGGAAGCACAGGTCGTCCTTGAAGGAAAGAGGGGTCCACCAGTAGAAAAGAGGCATTCCAGAGTGGAAGGAGATGCAAGGATCATTGAGTGTGCTTGTCATAGTTAGTAAGCCAGGCTCGTTCTCTAGTCCTATTCAAATCCATGCTAAGAACTCAAGTCTTTGGATCCTGATGTGCCCCTCACTCTTGTTCACCACTTATGTGTATCTTACCATACTTTAGTTCCCAATTTTGTGATGTTAGTCTTGATTAGATTGTAGGCTCTAAATTGTAGGGTCTGTCTTACAGCACTGCATGCGCCTTGTAACACTATAGAAATTAGTAGTAGTAGTAGTAGAGGAACCTACAAAGGGACCTGTCTTACCCAAGTTCCTGCAGAAAATATCCTGCATGCTCACCCTCAGTGACAGACCTCCCACCAACAAATGGGATTTCCAGTGCAATGTCAAGACTTTTAGCACTCCCAAGGAAGTGCTAGCTTTTCTGGTCCCCTAGGTTCTCTAGGATCTACAAGCAACCACCTGGAAGACCTGACATTGGGTAATGTCACTATTTAGACAAAGTATAAGGTCCTTTCTGCACCTGGATTTGACCATCAGCAACTCCCACATCAGTCAGTGGTTTTAGGGACTGCCCTGACAAAGGGAAAGTTTCAAACCACTGGTGCAGGTGCCGCCAGGAAAGGATCAGAAAGCTCTGGATGCCTTCCGGAGGAAATCATACCAAAATCCCTCTTAAGCATGTGGATAACTGACTCATCAACTTCAGTTACTTCATTATCACCATGATCTGCTTTTGCGGCTAGGCGATCCCTCGACTGCAATTACAGAGTAACTTGGCCACCTCATCACCATATTTCATTAATTCCTCTACCATGTCATTCATATAATTTTTGAAACTCTTCAGTTCTAAAGTGCAGGATGCAGTCTTGGAGGTCAAGGACCACTCCTTCATAGACAGGAAGCTCTTGGCGCCACCTACAGTGTCTGGTTTGCAACCGTGTCAACAGCAACATTCACTGTTTTGAAAGCCTTGCCACTATCAGTACTTTAAGCAATTCTATCCGTGTCTGAGGCACTAGCCTCATTTCAGGCTGCCAACACAGTGAGTGCATAGCCAAGCTTATAGTCAATGTCCTCAAACAAGAGAAGAGGAGTAACAGCTGGGTCCCTCAAGCTCCTTTACCCAAAGCTAATCCTAGTTTTTGATTCTCCAGGACCAAGCAGGAAGTCAGTCCTCACTTATGGGTGACGTCGGCGCCGACGGAGCCCTCGCGGAGCAATTTTCCCCAGCTTTCAAAGAAAGCCTTTGGGAATTGCAGCGCGCATGCGCGGTAGTCTTCCCGCCCGAAGGTGCCATCTTAGCCAGTCTTCTTTTTTCCGCGGAGCCCTACAGACGTCCCCGTCTTGTCCCCGCGAAAAAGTTGATTTTCCTCTGTATTTATCCTTTTTTCTTTCGGTTCGACGCCGGTCGTTTTCCCGCCCGGACTCGCGACGCCGGTCTCGAGTCCTCTAACGGTTTTTCGGTTTTTCTGACTTAGTCAGCTTTCGTTTTCGTTTTTTCCCTGGCAGCCCGGTCCTTTGACCTCGCAGGGGCCCTTTTTCCCCCGATGGCTGCCAGTGGCTTTAAGCGGTGTGGTCGGTGTGACCGAAATATGTCACTCACCGACTCACACGACCTTTGCCTCCGCTGCCTGGGCCCAGATCACGAGGAACTGATCTGTGGGCCCTGCAGCAAACTGTCCTCGAAGGCGTTGAGAAGTCGGCGGCATCAGCGCGAAAGAATCTTCGCTGACCCCAGCCGTACCCGGACCTCGTCGGAGGCCTCACTGTCGAAAGGCTCCAGTTCGGACCGTCGACGGAGCTCCTCCGACCGGGGTTCTCCCTCCGGGGACCATCGACGGAAGGAAAAACCCGCGAGGGCGGCGTCGGTGGACGCTCCTGGCTCCGCGAAGGCCAGGTCGCATAGCCCCGACAGCCGCCCCGGGTCCTTGGAGAAGGAACACCTCCCGAAGCGACCTCGCCTGGAGTCGGAGATGCCTGCCCGGGTAAGTCCTGTTGTCCTTCTGGACTCGCCTCCGCGTCAGCCGACGTCGGGCCCGACGCCGTCGGGGCCCGAGTCGGGGGCTGCTGGGTCGCCTGAGCTCGGACTCAGGTTGACGGCCTTGGAGAGCAGATTGTCTGCCTTCATGGACCAGCAGCGGGCACTGCTCGCTGGCTTCGCTGGCGTCGCTGCCCCGACCGCCGGGACGTCGACGTCCAAGTCGACCCCGGAGACCGAGCCGATCCTCGAGTCGATGAGAACTCGAGTCGATCCTCGGTCGAGGTCGCCCTCGGCCTCCCGTTCGGGACCGAGGTCGCCGACGCCGACTCCCTCGGCGTCGGGGCGGCTGGCGCCGCACCCTGCCCGAGCCGACCCCACCGAGTCCTCGTCGGAGTCGGTCTGGGAGTCTGAGGAGGAAGAGTCACCTGATTCTTTCCGGACTCGGTGTGTCCCATCGGACTCTCCGGAGTCCGAGCCTCGGAAGCAGTCCCCCCCGGAGGATGCCCGGTTCTCGGATTTCGTTAGGGATATGGCCAAGGCTTTGGCCTTCCCTGCGGACCCCGAGGAGGAGCCTCGAGCCGAAGAGCTCGACGCCCTCCAGTATGACTCTCCCGCGAGGGAGCACTTTACTGTGCCGGTTCCTCCTATGCTGGAACGACTACTCTTCCGCATGTGGGAGAGTCCGGCCTCCTCGCCGGTCCTGAGCAAGCGGGTCGATTCTATCTATCGAGTCCGCAAGAGCCCTGGCTTTCAAAAGGCGCAGTTGCCACACCATTCCATGGTAGTGGAATCGGCCATGCATCGTCTTAAGAGCCAGAAGATGCACTCCTCGGTGCCTCCTGGAAGGGAGGCCCGTAACCTGGATGGCCTTGGCAAAAAGTGCTTCCAGGGCTCTATGCTCGCCTGTCGTGTCCAGACTTACCAGCTCTACATGGGCATGTATCTCAGGGATCTGGCTAAAGAGCTAGCCGGCTTCTCCGCTGGTTTGTCCGAGGAACCCTTGCGGAGGTTCCTAGCCTTGTCCACAGGTATTCGGGAATGCTCAAAGTTCATGTCCCGAGCAGCCTATGATGGCTTTGAAGCCTCGGCTCGAGTAGCCGCAGCCGGCATCGGTGCCCGCCGACAGGCTTGGCTTCAGTCGTCCGACCTTGAGCCCTGGGTACAGGACAAGTTGGTCGATGTCCCCTGCCGAGGCGAAAACCTCTTTGGCAAGCCCATGGCGGAAAAGGCTGCACAAATTGAGACTGAGACTCTCACCAGGACCAGGCTTTCTAGGAAGACCTCCGCCCCTTCCCAGAAAAAGAAGGGCTCGGGAAAAAAGACCTTTTACCCGAGGAAGGCGGCTGCCTACAAACAATACCCCCATTATCAGGCCCCTGCAGCTCCCCAACAGGGCCAGCAGGCCAAGGGACGGGGTAACGGGTCCCGTAGGCAGCAAGCCCCCAAGCCTGCGCCACCAGCCCCTGCTCAGCAGGGTGGGGGTTTTTGACTCGCTCAGCATAGCCTCTCCCCCCCCGCTGGTTCCCCCCAGCACCGGAGGCCGGCTGGTTCACTTCGCCGACAGGTGGTCCAGCATCACCGCAGATGCCTGGGTGCTTCAGGTCGTGCGAGAGGGCTACCTTCTCCACTTCCATCAGGTCCCTCCCTCCTATTTTCCGGGAGAGCCTCCGCGCCCCCCTCTGCACAGGGAGTTGCTCCTTCAGGAGTTAGCAGGTCTTCTGCAGGATCAGGCGGTGGAACCGGTGCCACACCACCTGAGAGGTCAGGGCTTCTATTCAAGGTATTTTCTGATACCAAAGAGAACAGGAGGCCTCCGACCCATCCTGGACTTGCGCAACCTCAACAAGTTCCTTGTGCGGGAGAAGTTCAAAATGCTTACCCTTGGAATCCTTCTGCCCTACCTCCAGCAGGGAGATTGGCTATGCTCCTTGGATCTAAAGGATGCTTACACGCACATCCTCATCCACCCAAGCCACCGCCAATACCTAAGGTTTGTGGTGGCAGGAAATCATTACCAGTACAGAGTACTGCCCTTCGGCCTGTCCTCCGCACCGCGAGTCTTCACAAAATGTCTCGCGGTCGTGGCGGCCCATCTCCGGCTTCACGGCCTCTATGTTTTTCCGTACCTCGACGACTGGCTCATCAGAGCAGCATCCGCTCAGGAGGTCACCACCGCCACGTGCCGCACGGTGACTCTGCTGCAGCACTTGGGCTTTGTCATCAACTTCGCAAAGTCCACTTTGCTCCCCTCACAGGATCTCGAGTTCATCGGCGCAAGGCTGTACACCCCTCAGGCGCGAGCGTACCTACCGCTCGACAGGGCTCAGCGGCTCATGGACCTAGCCGACCGCTTTCGCAGCCAGCCCCTGGTCTCCGCCAGGCGCTTCCTGAGACTGCTCGGCCATATGGCTTCCACCGTCCATGTGACCCCCAATGCCCGCCTGAATATGCGGCCTGCTCAGTGGTGTCTCCGCCAGCAGTGGCGACAGGCCACGGGCGGCCTAGCAGACCTGGTGCGCGTCTCCGAGCCGCTGGTCTCGTCTATCCGGTGGTGGCTCCGGCAGCCGAACCTGGTATTAGGAATGCCTTTCCAGTCACCTCAGCCGACCCGGGTGCTGACCACCGATGCATCCCTCCTGGGCTGGGGAGCCCATTGCCAAGAGGCACGTACTCAGGGCCTCTGGACCAAGTGGGAGTCTGCTCAGCAGATCAACTTCCTGGAGCTCAGGGCGATCCGCCTAGCTCTCAAGGCCTTCTCCCACCTGACCTCCCAACAGTCCGTCCTTGTCCAGACGGACAATCAAGTTGCCATGTTCTACGTGAACAAGCAGGGGGGCACGGGCTCCTTCCTCCTCTGCCGGGAGGCACAGAAGCTCTGCTCTTGGGCCGTCAGTCACGGCATTCTCCTCAAGGCAGTTTATCTCCCGGGCCAAGAAAATTGCCTGGCGGACAAACTCAGCAGGGTCCTCCAGCCGCACGAGTGGCGTCTGGACCCCTTAATCGTTCAGAAGCTCTTCCTCAGGTGGGGCCTCCCCACAGTGGATCTCTTTGCCAGTCCTCACAACCGGCAGCTTCCTCGCTTCTGCTCTCGTCAGCCTCACCCCCTTCGGGTGGCGGCGGACGCCTTTCTGATCTCATGGTCGGGGAGCCTTCTGTACGCTTTCCCTCCCATCCCGTTAGTCTCTCGGACCCTTTTCAAGGTTCTCCGAGACAAAGCTTTCATGATCCTGGTGGCCCCTCGCTGGCCCAGGCAGCCGTGGTTTCCGCTCTTGCTGCAACTGGCGGTGGAGGATCCAATCCCTCTGGGGGTGCAACCGGATCTCCTCACCCAGGATCAGGGGTCCCTACTGCACCCCAACCTCAGGTCTCTCAACCTCATGGCCTGGCTGCTGAGAGGGTAGTCCTTGCTCCTCTCCTCTTGCCGGCAGAGGTGGAGGAGGTCGTCTTGGCTTCGCGACGGCCTTCTACCCGCAAATGCTACGCCCTTAAATGGCGTCGCTTTGCAGTCTGGTGTACCCAACAGTCTCAGGATCCCTTCTCCTGCCCGGTGTCGGTGATCTTACAGTACTTGCTACACCTCTCTAATCTGGGACTTAAGTCCAACTCCGTCAAAGTTCACCTCAGTGCTCTTTCCGCACATCATGTGCCGGTGGACGGCAGACCTCTCTCCAACGACCCTCTCGTAGCGAGGTTTCTCCGAGGTCTCCTACTACTTAAACCACCTCTGCGCCCGCCAGCGCCTGACTGGGACCTGAATGTGGTTTTACAGCGGATCACCTGTCCGCCTTTTGAACCTATGGCTACCTGCTCTCTCCGTTTTCTGTCTTGGAAAACGCTGTTCTTGATAGCCCTCACTTCCGCTAGGCGCGTAAGTGAATTACAGGCCCTCGTGTCTGATCCCCCCTACACTCGGTTCTACAAGAATAGGGTAGTCCTACGGACTCACCCAAAGTTTCTGCCTAAAGTGGTCTCCCCTTTTCACTTGAATCAGGAGGTGGTACTTCCAACCTTCTTTCCCAGACCACACTCCAGCCGAGCTGAGACGGTCCTCCATACCCTGGACTGTAGAAGGGCGTTGAACTTCTACCTTGACCGTACGCGGGAGCACCGTAAAGCTGCGCAGCTTTTTGTGTCCTTTGACCCCAATAAATTGGGGCTCCCGGTCTCCAAGCGTACTCTGTCCATCTGGGTTGCGGACTGTATCTCTTGGGCTTATGGGGCAGCCGGACTCGCCTTAGAAAGTCGAGTCACGGCTCATTGCGTTCGGGCAAAGGCCACGTCAGTGGCTTACCTCCGCTCTGTTCCGCTGGCAGACATCTGCCGGGCCGCTACTTGGTCTTCGAGCCAGACTTTTGCGGTCCATTACTGTCTCGAGAGGGAGTCCCGCAGGGACAGTGCTTTCGGACAGGCAGTCCTCCGTAATCTCTTTGAGGTCTGAGCAACTCCTACCCTCCATCCCGGATGTGGGCTACCGGTGGGTGATAATTCAGCGAAGATTCTATCCTTCTGTGCTGCTGAGCTAGAGGGAGCTCATTTTTGTGCTTAGGGTCTCCGGTAGCCTTGAGCTTGGGAGTCCCATAAGTGAGGACTGACTTCCTGCTTGGTCCTGGAGAAAGCGTAGTTACTCACCTGTAACAGGTGTTCTCCAGGAGCAGCAGGAATCAGTCCTCACTACCCTCCCTCCTCCCCTTGGAGTTGCAATCGTCTGCTTATGTTCTTTTTGCAAATTTTTATGCTGTCTTTTTAGCTATGTCATCTGACTGGCTAAGATGGCACCTTCGGGCGGGAAGACTACCGCGCATGCGCGCTGCAATTCCCAAAGGCTTTCTTTGAAAGCTGGGGAAAATTGCTCCGCGAGGGCTCCGTCGGCGCCGACGTCACCCATAAGTGAGGACTGATTCCTGCTGCTCCTGGAGAACACCTGTTACAGGTGAGTAACTACGCTCTACCTGCCATTGATGAGCAGAATTCGACCCCTCAGAGAGGCTTGGCAGGCGATAACCACGTATCGGGTTCTCAGCATTGTGCAGGAGGGGTGTACAAGATCAACTTCTTCCTACCTCCCAGTCGTCCTGCACCAATTAACAGGTAGCTCCCGCCCAGTCACATCCGACTCTTAGCATTTATTTATTTTATTTATTTATTTACAGGCTCCTATATACTGCGCTTTTCAGTATCAGTGCGGTTTACAAATAACAAAAACTTTGCATCAGAACAAGGGATCTTATGCTTACATTGTAACAGGATAGGTAACTTGGGACTGAAAACTAGGGTAAAACTATATACATGACAATAACAGTGGTTATTGTAGGCCTATTTACAATATATCTTACAAGCTGGTATTCAGAATGCATTAGTCATTAGTAGTTTATGAGCGTTGTGAATGTATCTAATGGGCGGAAATGTTGTGTGCTTCATCATAAGTCAGGTTGTGGGAGTGACAGGGTTTGGGTAAATGAGTTGAGGCGTGGAGGGTTGGTTGTGTTTAGGTTAGGGTAGGCGAAGTAAAGGAGGAACAGGTGATGTTTAAGGGCTTTTCTGAATTGCGAGAGGTCTCTGCTCGGATATGTGGTGGGAGGTTATTCCAGCATCTCGGGACATAAAATGCAAAGGACCTATTCCTGGTTGTTTGAGTGCATTTTGTAGATTCAAGTGGTATAGTTAGCGTGTTGGCAGCTGCTGACCACCTCAGCCTATTGTTGGGGGTGAAGATGAGGAGTGCAGTGAGGGATGAGGGAGATAACCGGTTAATTGCTTTAAAGGTTAGGAGAAGTGTCTTGTGGGTAAATCTGCTGTGTAACGGTAGCCAATGTAGTTCCAAGAGTATGGGCATGATGTGATCTCTTCTGGATATGCCGCAGAGCATGTAAGCTGCTGCATTCATCGCCATTTGCAGTGGATTGAGGGTGCTCTTGGGGAGACCGTGCAGAATGATGTTTGTGTAATCAAAATGTGGAGTTACAAGCGTCTGGAATATAGTTCTGAAGTCATCTGGGGCTAGTAAAGGTCTTAGGTGCCTTAATGTCATGATTTTATTGTAGATGGACTTGGTGGTGTTCTTTGTGTTCTTTGAAATTGAGTTGATGGTCAAGTGTGACACCCAGATAACGTATCACAGATCTGCATGGTAGTTCTGCATCTCGCACCTTCAAGATAGTGGGGGGAGAGAAGCTCTTGTTCCTAGTGATGAATAAGACCTCGGCTTTCTTAAAGTTTATCTGTAAATTCTGAGTTAGAAGCCAGTCAGTGATTGTGTTGAAGCAGTCTACTAGTGGGGAGAGGTCAGGATGCATAATTTTGATGGGGGTGAAGAGCAAGACGTCGTCTGCGTAGAAAAGGCGGGAAATATTGAATGAGCGGATGATATCACAAATAGGTTGCATATATATGTTGAAGAGTAAAGCCGACAGGGAGGAGCCTTGGGGGTACTCCCTGCTGTTGCTGGAATGACTCAGATGTAGAGGATCTTATCCGAACATGTTGCCATCGGTCAGCTAGATAGGATTTACACCATTCCCAGGCCAAGCCCTGGATCCTCTTTTCCTGGAGTCGGGAGAGGAGTAGCTCATGGTTAACGGAGTCGAATGCAGCAGCTATATCAAGGAAGATGAGTACAAACCCGTTTTCTATTTTGTCGATACCTCTGGATAGGGCGTTGGTGAGTAGTCTCTATGCCATGGGATTCTCGGAAAATGTGATGCCCAGTGATGCCATCGAGCCGATCCCTCCTGACCAGACCAAACTGACTTTTATTCAAGACTTTTCCTGATACCCAAGAAGTTGGGTGGACTGCGTCTAATCCTCGATATCCGCCACCTTAACCTTTTCCTAAGGTGAGAGAAGTTTGAAATGCACTCCCTCCTTACCATCCTTCCACTGCTCAGCTGTAATAATTAGCTAGCCTCTCTGGACTTAAGATGCCTTCACCCACATTCCCATTCACACCTTGTTGGAAATATCTTTGCTTCCATTTGCTAGACCAATGGTTATGGTTATATTTTATTTGATATGCTACCAATACACAGTCCCTTCCCTTTGGCCTCTCCTCCACACCGTGAGCCTTCACAATGTGCCTAGCCATGGTTGCAGCTCGCTTGTGGTATCAAGGTCATTGCGTCTATCCCTACCTGGATGACTGGCTCATATTGACTGCCTTGAACGAGTGTGTGGCTCGTGCAGTACAGACCACTGCTGCGGCCTTGCGTACAAAGGACTTTGTAGTCAATATGCAAAAGTCAAAGCCAATTCCCCAGCAACATCTTTCATTTTGGGTGCCAACGCGTATCTTCCCACAAATGGACTACGGGCCTTTTACCACCTTACCAGCAAGTTCACCCACCTTCAGTCTCAATCTGCTTATACAGTATTACAGCTTTTGGATCACATGCTTTCCTCGGTCCATGTTTAGCTGGCCTGACTTTATGTACGATTGCTGCAATGGCATCTCAAACTCTACTAGCACAGCATACTCTGTCCCTATGAATGAAAATACCTATGCCTCTCATTCTTCCACCAGATTCTACAGTGGTGGGTGATACCATCCAAGCTCAACAAGAATTGCTGCTTTCAGGAGCCACATCCTTATTTTATTCTCACATCGGATTGACGCTGCATATGGCTGGGGGCACTCCTTCTCCATCTCTTAATACCAGAAACATGGACACTCGGGAACAATCTCTGCTCATCAACATATTGGAGCTGAGGGCTGTCTTCTACCTCCTCATTGTCTTCAGCAACTGGACACTAAACAAAATCCTCTTGGTGCAGACCACCACCAAGTCACCATGTTTTATATCAACAAACAAGGGGGATTGGGGTCACTATGACTCTGCCAAGAGGCCACATGCCTTTGTTTGTTTGCCATCTCCATTGGTGTCACTTAGAGTGTGGCATACCTACTGGGGTCTCGGAACCAATTAGCAGATGCTCTAAGTTGACACTTGGATCTGCTTGAATAGTCCTTGGATCCAATAGTCCTGCAAAACATCTTCAAGAGGTGGGGCACGCCAGAATTTGGCCTCTGCTTCTGCTGAGAACAGCAAATGCTCTCTATTTTGCTCCATCAGACCAGGCTAGCTTCATTTGGCGCGCAGTGTCTTGGTGATGAACTGGTCATACCGGCTCCTATAATGCCTTTCCTCCCTTTCTGCTCATCACCCGGGTCCTGCTCAAGTTACAATAGGATGGGTCCACTGTAGCCCCTCATAGCCCCTCAGTGGCCCAAACAAGTCAAACTAGTGTACTGTACATGTCGCAACCCTGGGGTAATTTTGATATACTGTACTGAACACAACAATGAGATGGGTCAATACAATAACAGCAGCTATGGGTGCCACTCTGTCAATAATGAACCACCTGATGGAAGACCGAACACAGTTTATGACAATTATCCAGAGGGTTGCCATGAGTCGACACAGACTTGACTGCACTTAACACCACAATCTTGTAAACACGGAAACAAAATTTCAGTTAGTGGCTTTAGGGAGAAGAAATGAATTCAGAATTTATCCATCAGTAACATTCACAAAACTATTTATTTTTCTTTAACAATGCAGTATTAAGTTTTTTTTTCTCAGTGCTTATTTTTAATCTTATGGGAATACAAAATGTGAGCAGTCATTTACAGATACTGTATAGGTACCAGCTGGATCATCACTTCAGTGTGTGTCCCTGGGAGGGAAAAAAAGGAAATCAAATACCGTATGGAAAAAAATTAATCCAAACAAAAAGAAAATCACAGTACCGTATTGAATTTACCAAAACTTCCTCCTCTTCCTCTGTTTCCTTGGAGGATGAAGGAGATGAGGCTGTTTGCGACAACGGCTGACAATCTTCTTTTTAATTGGGAGTGGTTGGGTAGAGTTCTGTCGAGCTGCCAGGCCTAAAGAATTCAAGGTTATCTGGTACTTAAATACTCTTCTTGATTAATTCCCTCAGATCTTGTAGTGGTGTGTAAAACGTTTTTGCTTCCAAATCGTCTGAATGGTCTACATATTCCAAGATCTTGTCTACGTTTTCTTGCAGCTCAGAAATCTTAGGTTTGTAGGCCACAGCTGCCGCCTCATTTAAGTTGTTGTCTCTCTGCTTGGGTATCCTCCCCTATCACAGATGCAAGTCTATTCTTTGTGATGGTGTGGTAACTTGGTTCACCATCATCTTCCTCCAACTATGAAGTCACAGCATCTTCCATTATCTCCTTTTTCCCTGCCTCTGTGAATTTCTGGTGTAAGTAAACACACTCAAAACTTTCAAAGTTGAATTCCAGGTCAATGTCATGTAGTAGTTTCTTCCATCACTACTTAAGGGTGGATGGCTTAACTTATTTCCATGCTCTAGCCCAATTGTAGGTCTGGAGTGTGTTTTCAGCACATTTGCGCACTCTCCCCTCGGCCTCCCTTTCATCATGCACCATGCCCAGGATGTCTAAGAAAATGATGGTACAGCCATTTCTCGTTGTCAAAATGATCCATCAGCCCATGGACTGAAACACAATCTTTATTTCCTCTGTACTTACTGACCATCTTGTGTGCTGCCGGATGTGAAGGTGGATTGTCCAGGAGCAAGACACACTTGATGTTCTCCTTGTATGTAAGGTGTTCATTTGGTATCATACCGCCCCAGGTACAGTGTTTTTGGAACCAGTCGTCTATTATGTCATGGGCAAATCAAGCATATCTTGATGAATAATAGGGCACAAGCAGCTCTTGCATGATATCCTTGATGGCCCAAGGCTACCTAGCAGTCCCAACAATGACAGACATAAGGCAGTGGATGCTGGTGCGAGTGGCACAGAGGATTGCAGGCAACCATCACTTCTGCCCAGAAACACTTCTTTCCTTCTTTATAGCCATGGTGGTCCCAGGTAGTGAACACCAAGAGCCCAGTCTCATCAGCATTGTGCGGTTGACACAGAAAGCCTCCTTCCTCCTCAATATACTAATTAAGAGTTCCATGGTGACTACATCAGCTGACAAGGAATTGCCCACCGCACACTTACTAGAAATTCCATGATGTTTGTAGAAACGCCATGCCTATCCATCACCTGCCATAAAAACATAACTAGGAGATATTTTCTGTATAAGCCTTTCTGGCAGTATCTTTAACAACCTTTAGTAGGCATCAATCTCTAGGAACAAGCAGGAATGTAGTCTTCATATATTGGCAATGTCGGCACTGATGGAGCCCTTGCAGGAATGCTCCCCAGCATCCAATAGTAAAGCTTTTAAGAGCCCTCCACTGTGCCTGCGTAACTGCCTTCCCGCCTTCTCAACCTCTCTCCTCAGTTCATTTTCCATGGAGCCAACAGGATGCACCATTCCTATCACTGCAGAAAAACTTTTATTTTTTGGTATACCATCGTGCTGCTGCCTTCCCGTTGATGTCAGTTACATCAAACCTGACATCGGTCCAGATATCATTTCCTTTATTTTTATTTTCCACTGCCAGACTAGCCCTTGGGACCTCCATAGCCGCCTTCTCTTTTCTTTTTGAAGGCATTGTCTAACCATTCACTGGTTTAAAAAAAATAAAAATGTACCAAGTGCTCTGGCACTTTTTCAGTCACCGATAAACATGACAGGCGTTTAAAATGTTTGGGCTCTATCAGCCCAACTCTTGTCTTTTATGTAAGCAAATGACAAAGAGAGGCCTCAAGAACCAAGCCAACAAGTTGGGATTGTTTGCCTCGGACTCGGTTTCAGTGGCCTCACCTTTGAGGGCATCGACTTCCTCTCAAAGATCTCAGGTTTCTTCTAAGTCCAAACATAAGAGTAAGTCACAATCTCTGGCTGCGTCCAAAATTCTCTGCATCGAAAATCGATACCGAGGCCAGAGAACATAAGCATAGAAGTGCTCCTGGATTGGCCAGCTAAACAGCCCCGGCAGGAGGATCTCTCCTCCAAAGCACAAGTGGGACTCCAGGACACTCCCGAGGCATCAACCTCCTGGAGAGCTACCAGTGCCGTGTTCCGGGACGGTGGCGCAGCCCTGTCGGTGACTCCACCCAGATATTGGCAATCTCTCTGGATCAACACATGCTGGCCTTGGAGAGGAGTTTAGCAGCACTCTTGGCAGCCTCAATACCGATAACGGGCCTGCAGCCAAGCCTACCGGGCTGATGCTGGCCCTCAAGATTGAACTGAACAATACCCCTGGTGTCCAGCAGACACTCTATTCCGATACCTCAGAATATCGGCATCGACCTTAGAAGTCCATGAAACATCGAGGTCAAACCAGGTATCATCGATACTTTGATTTTTTACCTGACTCAGATTCTAGTTATTCTGAATCTGAAGGGGACTCGCTTGGTTCCTGAGACCTTCAACTCATCCCTTCATACCTTCACCCCCTCAAGAGTGGCGTCTGTCCCCTCTGGAGGATATGTCCTTTCAGGAATTCATCCAGGATACGGCAGCAGTGCTTGCCATTAGAGTAGCCTTGGAGAAAGGGCTGAGGAATTGCAGATACTTCAATACCCTTCAATGCCCACAGAGACCACCACATTACAGTGCATTGTATCCTGCAGGATCTAAGCACTGCTCACGGTTCCGCCTGTCAGTAAGTATCTCAGTACCATGTATCGAGTACCCCATTGCCCAGGCTTTCAAAAAACTCAGCTCCCACATCACTCAATGGTAGTGGAATTGGCGATGCACTGAATTAAGAGCTCTAACAATCCTTTTCCACGTCACCAGGCAGAGATTGCAGAACACTTGATGCTTTTGGGTGAAAATGCATCAAGGCATGCATGTTAGCCTCCAGAATAAATTTTTACATGATCTGTATAGGCATGTTTTTGAAGGACGTTACCAGGGATCTGGAAACTTTGACTCCTCTCCTTCCTGTCAATAAGAGGAGTGCTTTTCAGATAATCGGACAAAGCCAGAACATTTTCAAGTTTCTCACCAGGGCCTCCTTTGATGCCTTTGAATCAACAAGCAGAGCTTTAGCAGTCTGCATTGGGGCTCGTTGGATGGCCTGGTTATAGGCACCCAACCTTGAACAGTGGGTGTAAGACAAATTGGCCAATATCCCATGTATTGGCAAAAACCAGGGGAGATTTGAGACAGACAATCTCATCCTAAAACGCCTTTCCAGGAAAACAGCTGACCCCCTCCAAAACAAAGGCTCTTCCTAAGAAATCTTTCTATGCCAAAAACAAGAGATACTATCTTTCTTACCTGCCGTCTGCTGCCTATCGACAACTTCCACAGCAGAGGCAGTAGGATCCTGTAATTATCAGCCAATTCTACTGTGACCCCTCCACCTTTGTCAAGTCACTGCCTTAAATGGTGTCCATCTCATGCATGGAGGGAGGGAAGGATGTGTATATGATCATTACTCAAGGCATTGGGGTAGTTTGGTGAACCGATGGGTGCAAATCAAAAGGAGCAATGAGGAGTGGTTGTGGGACAGGCAGACACTTCAATGTCCTTTGAGAACATTTGTAAGTTGAGATTTGAGCACATCTCAGAATCTGACTGACTGAGACTATTAGAGGAGAGGTCTGCCTGATCCCATGCTCTTATGAGAGATGTGAATCCCTTCCAGAGGCACTCTTTCCATGATTTTGGGTTATGGCTAAATCCATACCATTTCAGTTAGAGATGAAGGACAAACCAAGGGCAGAAGAATTAGACATTTTTTAGTTTTGTGACCACCCTCCCCACAAAGAAGCTGTAACAATGCCTGTTCACAGAATCATTCAGAGGCTACAAATGAGAATGTGGAAGACCCCTCCCTCTCTGAACCACTTGTTAGCAGGAAGGTCGTTTCTATGAAGAGTCCAGAAGGCTCCCGGATTTGAAAAGCTACAACTGTCGCACCACTTCATGGTTGTCAAATCCGCTTTCAAAAGGGCCAAGAGTTCCAAGTCTTGCTCTTTGGCACCCCCAGAGAGAGAGGTTCAGACATCTTTATCTTTTTTCAGCTCTTGATATACCGCTTTACAGTAAAAACATCAAAGCTGTTTACAATACAGTAAAAATAAACTGCTGGAAAAGGAAAGGAATGCCATAGTTACGACAGGAGAGGTGAAAATAGAGGAAGGAGAGAGAAGGCAAAGTAAAAAGGACACAGGAGGAGAGGAGAGAAGGATGGAATTTTCAGCTGGATGTAGGGGGGACAGGGAGATCAAAAGCAGAACAGAAGAGATAAGAGATTTGAATCTGTTGAGTGTTCCAATCTAAGGTCTGGAGGGAGGGAGTTCTAGCATTTAGGACCGAGAAAAAAGAAGGCTGAGTTTCTGGTGGATTCCAGGTGTGCAAGAGAAGGAGGGGGAAAGGAATATATGGTTGATGTGAATGTGGCAAAGTGAGCGGTGGGGAGCATGGAGATGAACCAGATTGGAGAGAGGTATTGGGGGGGACCAGAGTGTATAGCTTTATGAACAAGAGTTAAGACTTTGTATTGGATACAGTGGGTGACATCGGATTCTTTTGAGAGAATTTTTCCAGAACACTATGTTAAGGGCCTGGTTAGTGTCCTACCATCTCTGCTTTGTGATGCTGACTTGGAAGAAGGTGGTTACCAGTGGTGTGCCGCAGGGATCTGTTCTTGGATCTGTCCTTGGTCTGATTATTTTGAACATCTTTGTTAGTGATATTGTGGAAGGGCTGTCAAGTAAGGTGTTTGCAGATGATACCAACATTTCCAATAGAGTAGATACCCAGGAAGGGAGTAGATGACATGAGGAGGGATCTAGCTAAGCTTGAAGAATGGTCTGGAATTTGGCAGCTGAAATTTAATGCTAAAAAATGCAGGGTCATGCATTTGGGCTGCAAAAATCCAAAGCAGCAGTACAGTGTGGGGGTGAGGTACTTTTGTCTACAAAAGAAGAGTGGAATCTGGGTGTAATTGTGTCAGACAATCTTAAGTTAGCTAAACCTGCTGCTTACAGCACCGGCCTGATCGACATTGGGGAGGTAAGCAAGAAGCAGAGCCCCTCTCTGATCACCTCTGCAAGGCCAATCAGGCCATCAGGAACCCCGAACTTTAACTTTAAAAGCAAAGCCGCCTCCAGGCGTGCTTGCATCTGGCAGGCTCGTGCCTGAGGGCCTCGCCAAAGTGCCCTTTAGCGGGGCCCTTAGGCATGGACAAGGACAATTGCAACAATATAGTTACTACAAACACACATTGCAAGAACCACCAACCGCAATCCCCAGGTAAAAACGGCAGCAGCCTATCCAACCCCAGTCTTTACAAAACTGTGCCACCACTCCACTGCACCACGCTGATGCCGATATTCTACACATTATGCCTCTCAATGCATTACATAAGCAACTAAATAATAAGCTGCTCACTCTAAACAGGAAAGCCTCCTCCAATACAACTGACCCGAACTACACACAACTCAGCAGAGCACATCAAGCACACTGAGCCATAACAGCAAGTGCAACAGCAGGATTCGTCCACATCTAAGCAACGATACACACACAGATCCACCACAAATGAACCATGAAACAATGGATCATATGGCTCACCATCCTTGCCCTGGTACTCTCCTTCTCAAGAAGCAAAGTAGCCCCTTACTCCTGTGGCACAACCCTAGGCACATAAAGCAAACATATATACCAACCTCATCAGAATTCCACTTACAAGCAGCAGCACCTCACTGCAGAAGCTTTCCAACACCAAAGAAATAACCTGCGCCATAACGCCAGATCAGTGCGCTACAAACCATTCACAATCTTATTGTAGATCACAAGATAGATCTCATGTTGATAACCGAAACATGGTGGCGCAAACTATTTATTTATTTTATTTGGAAACTTTTATATACCGCCCCTTCCAGAGATCAGGGGCGGTTTACATAAAACAAAGAAACCATACATTGAACATTTTGAAACATTATAACTATTTACAATAAGACAGTTGAACGAAGTAACTATTTACAACTTGCATCATAACCTTGCATCATACTTTTGTCTGAGGTGAAACAGTGATTGTTAGTGATTCAATGGGGTTAAGACTGTGATTGTGTAAGTAGGATATTAGGTAGGGTGGTCCTTGTCCTCATCCTCGTAAATCAACTAAACACGGATACACAAAATACACAACTGCCCAAGAACCATCTGGAAGAGGCGGTGGAGTATGTATCCTCACCAGCAAACAGCTAAACTTCATGCAATTCGATGCCTTATCTATGCTTATTCTGGATCTCCTCACCATATCAAATAAGCAATACACCATCTGCATAGCCTGTAGAGCTCCCACATCCAACCCCGATGAGCTATCAAGCATTCTAGATGTCGTCTGCACATACTCCACCAAACTAAACACTTTCCTCTTAGTGGGTGACTTCAACTTGGCCTTAGTAACCAAATCTCAAGCATCAGCATTCTTAGTAGCCATGAGTGACTTACAATACTCACAGATCATCAAAGATCCCACACACACAAAAGGAGGCACACTAGACCTTATTTTCTTTCCATCAAACAATGACTCGAAACCACCACAACCACTTGCCTCACCTGTACCCTGGTCAGAAAATCACTGGATAACATTCACACTACCTCACCAACACGGAGCGAAAAAGAGAACAAAATATGAACCCACCAAGAGAAAATTTGTATCACTAGACATACAAGAATTCATCTGCAAAATTACACCACAGTTGACAAAACACAAACCCCTTGGATGCCATAGATACCTTAATAAAGACCTGGAACGTGACAATGGCACAAACTCCAACAGCAACCCAAGCCTCCAAATGCAGCAGAATTGCCCCCCTGGTTTTAATCTTGCTATGAGAAAACTGCACTACAGATTTCTTTTGTAAAGGTCATTGATGCGATACTAGCAATTTCTAGTCAGGCTTGCCTGCTAGGTTGCGAAGAATGAGTCTGAGACCTAAGAAATCAGCTGATGCAGTTTGTTTAAAATGTGAAGTCTAAAGAATAATATATGAAGTAATTACCATTTGTATTGTTGAGATTGGACGCACCTTTGAAGAATTGTGATTTATACGTTCAGTGAGAGACCTAATTTAAGTTAATCTGAGTTGAAGCAACTTAAAAGTGATCTATGCTGCTTAGAGAAAAAGTGGAGACGCATCCTAGACGAACTAATACAGACGTGCACTACATGCAAGAGCTAAAAAAAAAAATACCACATCACCACCAAAAAGGCCAAAAAACGAATGCTACACAAACCATCAAAAATCAATCAAACCACGAGAGCTATTCGATATAGCCAACTCCCTCACAAGGAACCCTAACACAAAACCCATAGACAAAGCACTCAGCCCACATTTCATGGCACTACACCTACAAGCCAAGAATAAAGATGCAGAAGACATTGAGCGTGTCGGGTGTCTAGTTCAATGCATCAACCAATGGGCCACCTTCAATCCCATTAGCACCAACCAACTGGATAATATATCTGCTGTCAACACCACCACCTCCCCACTTGACCCCTGTCCAGTATCTTGGATCAAAGCAGCAAGAAAACCCCTTATACCCTTCATACTTTCCATGGTCAACGATTCCCTAAAACAAGAAAACCTCCCACCTGAGCTCAAACAATCATCCATACGACCCATACTCAAGAAACCCACCCTAAATCCAACAAACCCAACATCCTACAGACCTATATCCAGCATTCCTGTCATAGCCAAGATTATCGAAAAGGCAGTCCAATCGCAGCTCCAGAAACATCTAGATGAGCATGCTGCCCTAGACCTGCAGCAGCAAGGGTTCAGACCTAACCATGAAATCAAAACCCTCTTCACCTACCTCTTCAACACCCTAATCATAGGCACAGAAAAATTATCACAAGGATTTATCTTGCTATTCATAGATCTCTCTGCGGTGTTCAACTCTGTATCGCACCAGCTACTCCTAAACAGATTACAGCAAATCGGAATACGAGGCACCACCTTAAATGGTTCCATTCCTACCTGTTCAACTGCTTACAACAAATTAAAATAGGATCAACCACATCCCTCCCTTTCTCCCTCAAACAGGTGTACAACAAGGATCAGCGCTTTCCTCTATCCTCTTCAATATCTACTTGCAACCAATTTGCGATGTGATCAAGAGCTTTGATATGCAGTGCTTAGTTTACACAGATGACATTGTGCTCTTTACCCCTTTCACCACAACTACCCCTGACTACACAAAGCTCAACAATTGCTTCACAGCAATGTCTAAATGGCTCAAGGCACACAACCTCAACATAAACAGTACCAAAACCGAGCTATTGCACATCACAAGAGACCTAAATTTCACACTACCACCACCAACAATCGCATTAAGAACATAAGATATGCCATACTGGGTCAGACCAAGGTCCATCAAGCCCAGTATTCTGTTTCCAACAGTGGCCAATCTAGGTCATATGTACCTAGCAGTTTCCCCAAGAGACACAAGTTCCACAATACTTGTACTGGGTCAAGCATTGATATCTTCGGTCACTTCTTAATAATGGTTTATGGACCTTTCCTCCAGGAACTTGTCCAAACCTTTTTTAAACCCAGCTACACTAACAGCCTTTACTACATCCTCCGGTAACAAATTCCAGAGTTTGATTACACGTTGAGTGAAAAAATTTTCTTTTATTAGTCTTAAATAGTTTACCCTGTAGCTTCATTGCATATCCCCTAGTCTTTCTATATTCTGATAAGGTAAACAATCGATCTACGTTTACCTGTTCCACTCCGTTCATTAATTTATAGACTTCTATCATATCTCCCCTCAGCCGACCCTTTTCCAGGTTAAAGAGCCCTAACCTTTTTAGCCTTTCTTCATAGGAGTATCCTTCCATCCCCTTTACCATTTTGGTGGCTCTTCTCTGAACCTTTTCTAAAATCGCTATATCCTTTTTAAGATACGGCGACCAGAATTGCACACAATATTCAAGGTGCGGTCTCACCATGGAACGATATAGAGGCATTATAATATCTTTTGTTTTATTTTCCATTCCTTTCCTTATCATACCTAGCATTCTATTTGCTCTCTTGGCCGCCGCTGCACACTGGGCCGAGGGTTTTAACATGGTATCCACAATGACGCCTAAATCTCTTTCCTGGGTGGTGGTTCCTAATGTGGAACCTTGCATCGTGTAACCATAGTTTGGGTTGCTCTTCCCTAGGTGCATAACCTTGCACTTGTCCACATTAAATTTCATCTGCCATTTTGATGCCCAGTCTTCCAATTTATCAAGATCCTCTTGCAATTTTTCACAATCCTCTTGGGTTTTAACAACTTTAGTTTTGTGTCATCTGCAAATTTGATCACCTCACTCGTTATTCCACTTTCCAGGTCATTTATGAATATGTCAAAAAGCAGCGGACCCAGCACCGATCCCTGGGGTACACCACTATTCACCTTTCTCCATTGGGAAAATTGGCCATTTAGCCCTACCCTCTCTGCTTTCTATCTTTTAACCAGTTCCTGATCTACAATAGTACACTGCCTCCTATCCCATGACTCTTTAGTTTTGCCAAAAGTCTCTGATGAGGGACCTTGTCAAAGGCTTTCTGAAAGTCCAGATACACAATATCAACCGACTCACCTTTGTCCACCTGTTTATTCACTCCTTCAAAAAAACATAACAGATTAGTAAAACAAGATCTTCCTTCTCTAAAGCCATGTTGGCTGTCTCCCATTAGGTTGTGACTATCTACATGCTGAGTAATTTTATTCTTTATGATGGTTTCTACCATTTTTCCCGGTACTGACGTCAGGCTCACCGGTCTGTAGTTTCCCGGATCACTCCTGGAACCCTTTTTAAAAATTGGTGTTACATTGGCGATCCTCCAATCTTCAGGTATTAGAGATGATTTTAATGATAGTTCACAGATTACTGATAGCAGTTCTGCAATCTCATATTTCAGTTCTTTCAATACCCTTGGATGTATACCATCCGGCCCAACATTCAAATTAACGCCAAAATGAAATAAAAAACCTAGGTGTAGCACTGGACCAACAGCTCACTCTGCTTCCACACAAACTATACAACATCTACAATGTATTATAAACTCTGTATAATAAAGAACCTACACCACTTCCCTCACCAGCCGACTTCCAATCCATAGTTCAGGCTGTAATAACACCATTGCTAGACTATGGCAACACAAAATATCAAGGCATTCCAAAGAGCGCACTATACCCACTGCAGCTAGCACAGAACACCGCTTCAAGGATTATCTTGGGACAAACTCGCCATTCCCACATCATGCCACCCTTCAAGCAACTTCACTGGCTGCCCATATCACAAAGAATCAAATATAAGGTCCTTATCAACACACACAAAATCATTCCTAATGCCTCAGTGCTCACTCTCTACATACCTTAATATCAACCCGCAGCTGTAACAGACCCACAAGACGGGGCATGTCTAACATGCTGGATATCGCGGCAGAAAAAAATGCAAAACGCAGCCAAAGAACCAATAACAGGGCCTTCTCGCTTTATGCCCTGTGACTATGGAACTCACTTCTGCCACAAGTAAGAGACATGCAACTCCTACATGACTTCAGAAAATCTCTGAAAACACTGCTATTCACAGAATACTATCTCCAGGAATAAGCAGGAATGTGGTCATCACATATGGGTATCGTCGGTACCGACGGAGCCTGCGCGGGAACGCTCCCCATCGTCAAATTAGAGAGCTTTTGGGAGCATCCCACAGCGCCTGCGTGCTGCCTTCTCGCCTTTCCCAACTGCCTCTCTCCAGTTCTTCTTTTTCCGCAGATCCAGCAGGTCGTTGTTCCTGTCACCACAGAAGAATTCTTATTTCTTTCTTTTTGTGGTAGCGTCTGCCTTCCTCGACGCTTTACCGGTACCGCCGTTTTTTCGTTCTTATTTTCTGTCTAAAAAAAAAAATATATATATATTTTGTAGGAAAAATTTTGGGGCCTAAGGCCCAAAAAGGCGTGTGCACCTGGGAAAAATGGTACCATTTCTGTCACCGACACCCATGAATGGTGTCTAAAATGTTTAGGTCCTGCCCACTCCATCACGGATTGTATGTCCTGCGCCATGTCTAAAAGAGGTCGGCAGAACCGAGCTGCCAAGCTCAGTACCCTGTTTCCCTCTGATGCAGCTTCGACTTCTTCCAGGGCTTCCTCTTCCTCCCGTGGATCTCAGGTAACTAAACATAAGTCCAGCCGGTCCTCAAAGGGTAGATCTCCTTCTAAGCATCGAGATGCCTCTGGCGTTGCCCTTGAGGATTCTGCACCGGCATAATTGCCCCGGCGGGAGGCTTCGGCTTCCAAAGCATTATCGGGGCTCCAGGATGTTCTCGAGGCCTCAACCTCGGCAGAACTACTGGTGCCCTGCTCTGGGGTACCGACAGTCTTCTCCGGTACCAACATCCAGGCATCGGCAGCGTCAATAGACCAGAGAGTCCTGGCTATTGAGCGCAGTCTGACGGCTCTCCTTGTGGCATCGATGCCCTCGGAACCGCGACAGACAATCCGACCGGTACCGATAGCATAGACATCAGCATCAGTGTCTGCATTACCGGTACCCAGTCATCCGATGCCCTCCGGTACCAATACCCCGGTACCAATTACTCCCGGTACCGACCTCGGTTGGTACGGATATCGGGCTCTTCAAGAGCATCTGGACAGACAGTACTTCGAGTCCTCAGAAGAATCTGAAGATTCTGACAGTTCTGTCGATGCAGGAATGCTTCTCCCAGAGGAGCCCTCCTCCCCTAAGCGCAGGATGTCTACTCCAGAGGATATTTCCTTCCAGGGTTTTTATCAGGGAGGTGGCTCGGGGTCTGTCCATTACTGTGGCCCCTGAAACAGAGCCCAGAGCTAAGGAGATGGAAATTTTACAATATCCCAAAACTCCTAAGGAGGCAGCTACCTTGGCCATTCATGAGATTTTGCATGATCTCTTGTTAAGGATGTGGGAGACACCTCTTACCACCTCTCCTCATTCTCGCAGACTGGATACTCTGTATCGAGTCCCTCCTTGTTCTGGTTTCCAGAAGACTCAGCTTCCTCACCACTCTATTGTAGTGGAATCAGCTATGAGAAGGATTAAGAGTGCAAAGAGGCATGCCTCTAATCCTCCAGGACGTGAGCGCAGAACCCCTGGATGCTTTTGGACGTTGTGTCTTCCAAGCTTCCATGCTTTCTGCCAGGATCAGTTCCTATAGTCTCTACATGGGAATGTTCCTGAAGGAGGTCACAGATGATTTAGAGGCTTTGAGTCCTATTCTTCCTGAGGATAGAAGACAGGATTTTTTCACATTGGTCAAACATGCCCAAGATGTTTCTAAATTTGTCAACCATGCAGCCTCTGACTGCTTTGAGTGCATAAGCAGAACCTCTGCCATTGCCATAGGTGCATGTAGAATTGCCTGCCTCCAGGCCATCTGATCTGGAGCTCTGGGTACAAGACAAATTGGGAAATATCCCTTGTACTGGTGAGAACCTGTTTGGTAGAGATTGGCAGGAAAAAGCCAATGAGTTGGATGCTGACAACTCCCCCCTGGATAGATTATCCAAGTCCACAGCTGATCCTGCTAGAAAGAAATTGTTCAAGAAGCCATTCTTTTCTAAGAAGAAAAGATATTATCCTGCTTATGCTCAGCAGGGACGTTCTGCAGGTCAGCTTGTCAGGAAAGGTCAGCAACCGCCCAAACAGAAGGAAGCAAAGACTGCTAAGCCTGAACTGTCTCAGCAGTCTCAGCCTCCCCAAGGCCCTTTGACTTTCAGCTAGAGAACTTAGCCTTTCTGGCTCTCGTGGGACCAGAGCCTTCCACCATTCCAGGAAGGTTATGTCACTTTGCCCCCAGATGGGGGCAGATAACAGCAGAGCATTGGACACTCTCCATCATAAAGGGAGGGGTAAAGACTTCATTTTTCAAGCATGCCCCCTCCCACAATAATAAGGCAGTTCAATTCTCTGACACCTCTCATCAACCTGTTAGGTCAGGAGGTCACTATCCTTGCCCAAGGGGCAATAGAAGAAGTACCCATTCCTCAACAGGGAACGGGGTTTTACTTCCCCTATTTCCTTATCCCAAAGAAAACAGGGGGATACAGACCTATCTTGGACCTCAGAGAATTGAACAGATTCCTTGTCAAAGAGAAATTCAAGATTTCTCTCAGAACTCTGCTGCCATACTTTCAGACTCAGGATTGTCTTTGTTCTCTAGATCTCAAGGATGCGTACACCCATGTTCTCATCCATCCAACTCACAGAAAGTTCCTTCGGTTCCTTTTTCAAGGAAAGCACTACCAATACAGGGTGCTTCCTTTTGGCCTGGCCTCAGCACAGAGGGTGTTCACAAAATGCATGGCTGTTGTAGCAGCATTTCTCCGTACTCTAGGGATATTCGTCTTCCCCTACTTAGACGACTGGCTCATTCGAGCCCCAACAGAGTCAGAGGCCAGGACTTCTCTATCCTGCACAATGCATATCCTTCAGTATTTGGGTCTGGTAATAAACATCCTAAAATCCAGTCTAACTCCCACTCAGTCTCTAGAGTTCATAGGAGCTTTGCTGGATACCAGAAAGGCAAGGGCCTATCTCCCCCAGGCCCGTTGCCTTCGCATGGTGCAGTTAGCTTCTCAAGCAGTGCTAAAGTCTCATCTCACTGCTTGAGAGATGTTACAACTACTAGGCCACATGGCATCCACCGTGCATGTGGTTCCCTATGCTTGCCTCCATATGAGGGCAGCCCAGTGGACTTTATCCACCCAATGGACCCAGGCATCAGGATGTCTGTCAGACAAAATAGCAAACACAAGTCGCCTTATTTTGTCCCTCCAGTGGTGGAGGTCCACTCAAAACCTGTTGCTGGGGTCACCTTTTCAACATCCCCTACCCCAAGCAACTCTCACAACAGATACTTCTCCAATGGGTTGGGGAGCTCATCTGCAAGACCTCTCCACCCAAGGCACCTGGTCTCCACTGGAGACTCATCTACATATCAATCTCTTGGAACTCAGAGCAATCTTCCTTGCTCTTCGAGTGTTCCATACTCTGCTCAGCTACAAGACAGTCCTCATTCATACGGACAATCAAGTAGCTATGTTCTATGTGAATAATCAGGGGGGAACAGGCTCTCTGTCGCTTTGCAACGAAGCTTTGCGTCTATGGGCCCTCGCCAGAGAGCATCAGATTCATCTCCTGGCAGTGTATCTTCCAGGCATACAAAATTCTTGGGCAGACACTCAGTCAAGTTCTGCTTCCACACGAGTGGTCTCTGCATGCAGACCAGGTGTCCAAGATTTTTCAAATTTGGGGAACCTCGGACTTCCCTGGTTCTGTTCCAGAATTCCGGCTCAGGGGGCTCAGGCCAGGGATGCTTTCCTTCTTTACTGGGGTCAAGACTTCCTGTATGTCTTTCCACCCATTCCCCTTATTCCCAAAACCCTGTTCAAGCTTCAGAGAGACAGAGGCCATATGATTCCCATAGCTCCACATTGGCCATGGCAAGTGTGGTACCCTTTGCTTCTACATCTCTCTCAAGCTCCCTCCCTGGAGTTAGGGTCTGCTCCGGATCTCCTATCTCAGGAGGGCGGAATGTTATGGCATCCCAATCCCCAGTCTCTGCATCTCAGGGCTTTGTTGCTGAAAGCCTAGATCTCCATGATATTAATCTCCCTCAGCAAGTAAAAGATATTCTTTTTGCTTCCAGGAAACCTTCCACAAGACGTTCTCATGCTTTCAAGTGGAAAAGATTTACCATATGGTGTTCGCAAAAGGGTCTTAACCCCCTTGCGATACTTCTGGAATCATTGCTGGAGTATCTCCTTCATTTATCCAATGCAGGACTTAAGACTAACTCAGTAAGAGTCCATTTGAGTGCTATTACAGCTTCCTTTAAGCCTCTAAATGGACAGCCTATTTCCTCTCATCCTCTTATAGCAAGATTTATGAGAGGTCTTCTTCTAACTAAGTCTCCCATTAGGCCATTAAACCAGGTTCTTGGGCAGCTCATGAAGCCACCTTTCGAGCCTTTAGCTACTACCTCCTTGAAATTCCTTTCTTGGAAGGTTATCTTTCTCATTGCAATCACATCAGCACGTCGCATTAGTGAGTTGCAAGCGCTAGTAGCTAATCCACCTTATACAAGGTTCCATCATGACAAGGTAGTCCTTAGGACTCATCCACACTTTATGCCAAAGGTGGTCTCGCCTTTTCATCTGAACCAAGCGGTCTACCTACTTGTGTTTTTTCCAAGGCCTCATGCATCAAATGCAGAGAGGAATCTTCATACCTTGGATTGTAAACGAGCTTTAGCTTTTTACTTACAAAGAACACAGCAACATAGAAAGTCCTCTCAACTCTTTGTTGCTTTTGATCCTTCTCATTTGGGACTTCCAGTCTCCAAGAGAACACTGTCCAACTGGATTTCTCAGTGTATTTCCTTCGCCTATCAGAGTAAGAACCTTTCTCTGGAGGGCCATGTCACAGCTCACAATGTGAGAGCCATGGCAGCCTCAATGGCTCATCTGCACTCTGTCTATCGACGACATCTGTCGAGCAGCCACCTGGGCCTCGGTTCATACCTTCACAGCCCATTACTGCTTGGACAAGGACTCCCGCCGGGATGCCTTGTTTGATCCGGCTGTTCTCCAACACCTGTTCCATACCTAATCAACGCCTACCCACCATCCCTGGTAGGATGCGTGAGATCCATGAGGGGAAGTGGAGCCCTTCTCAGGGTCGCACAATTTCTGGGGTCTCTCCCTGGCATCTAAAGCTAGGGAGTCCTCATATGTGATGACTACATTCCTGCTATTTCCTGGAGATAGCATAGTTATTCACCTGTAACAGGTGATCTCTGGGAACAGCAAGAATTTAGTCCTCGCAACCCACTCACCACCCCTAGGAGTTGTATCTCTCTATCTCTTTCCCTTTCCCTCTCTCTCTTTTGTCTCAGCTTTAAAACTCAACTGGAGAGAGGCAGTTGGGAAACTGGGCAGGAAGGCAGCATGCAGGCACTGTGGGATGCTCCCAAAAGCTTTCTAATTGGATGCTGGGGAGCGTTCCCACGCAGGCTCTGTCGGTACCGATGATACCCATATGTGAGGACTAAATTCCTGCTGTTCCTGGAGATCACCTGTTACAGGTGAGCAACTATGCTATGCCTAGCAACAAACACTTACCAGCACAGCATCTCCATGCACAAAACATTCATCTTGAACTCTAAGCAATGACAGTGCTGTATCACAGCATGTATTTAGTTTGGCTACTTGTCTGTTTTTTTATTATTGCGTGAGTTACAATGTATTCATCATGTTCAATGTACTGTGCACTTTTGTTTGAACTGTTTCATGTTGCTACACTGAATTACTTGTAAACCGTCTTGACGTGTAGAAAGACGGTATAAAAAAACCTGTTAAACAGGTAGAAAAGGCAACAGTGAAAGCCAGAAGGATGTTTGGGTGCATAGGGAGAGGTATAGCCAGCAAAAAAAAGGTGATAGTGCCTCTGTATAAGTCTTTGGTGTGACCTCATTTGGAGTATTGTGTGCAATTCTGGAGACCGCACCTTCAAAAGGATATAAGCAGGTTCGAGCCGGTGTAGAGGGCTGCTACTAAAATGGTTAGTGGTTATGAAGCATATGAGGATAGACTTAAAGATCTTAATATGTATACTTTAGAGGAAAGGTGGGATAGGGGCGATATGACAGACATTTAAATACTTCCATAGCATAAAGGCACAGGAGAGTTTCAATTGAAGGCATGCTCTGCTACGAGGGGACATAGGATGAGAGTGAAAGGGGATAGACTCAGGAGTAATATGCAGAAATATTTCTTTACAGAAAGAGTGGTAGATGCGTGTAATAGTCTGCCAGTGGATGCGTGTAATAGTCTGCCAGTGGAGGTTGTAAAGACGACGACGGTATCTAAATTAAAAAAACCATGGGACAAACATAGAGGATTTCTAAAGGTAAAAAGGGGACTACTGTAGTTGATATGGAAGGGCAGACTGGATATGCCATGTGGTATTTTTCTGCCATGATTCTATGTAGCTAATGGAGTAGTGCTGGAACTCTGCCAGAATATTGCTTGAACATCGATCTCTGGTAACCTAGTGGAGAACAGTTGTAAAATTTTACTCAGGTGAGATATGACAACACAAAGATTAATCAAAATCTACCCTCAGGTTTTGGGGCTCTGCTAGAGGTGGGTGTGGACAGGTGGGCATGCTCCTCCATGTTTGGTGGAGCTGTCCTTTGCTACAGAAGTTTTGGTGCAAGTGTTAGGAATTGTGTGTTTATTTGACTGGGGTCACAATACCGTTAAGGTCACGGGGGTTTTTTTTGTTGTCTTTGCTCCTGAAGCCCTTGGAACCTGGGGCTAAACTTATGCTTTTGACATTGCACACTGCGAGGTTGCTAAGTTTTGGAAATCCCCCTCAAATCTTAGATTGGAAGAGAATGTTGCAACGATTATGGATTGTAAGGTGGGGGGGGGGGGGGTTGACTAAGCTTTTTTCTATCCATAATGGCCAAAGTGGCTTGTTTGATAAGCAGCGGTCTCCTATTGTTTGGGCCTGGTCAAATAAAATTTATTTAGAGTAGAAAGATTTGCAATTCGATGAGTTTCTCTCTAAGGGGTGGGAGTGGGTGTCTGGGGTTTCTCCTGCTATTTTTAATGAATGATGAATTGTCATTTGAATTTTGGGGGTAAATATTTGCCATATTGAAAAGTCCAAGCAGAAACAAAAGCGTCCATGTGGTTGGGTTATCTGATAGGCTGCCATGGTAGAATCAACTTGGCACCATTGTAATTAAAAATAATGAAAACCAGTGCTCACATAGCAAGTATTTCTGGCAGGCTAGAAGAGATCGAAGAGGCCATATCTTTGGGCAACAGCCATGCTAGTATTGCTGATTTAAATTATTACAGAGCATTATGGTTAGATATGGGAAAGAAAGGTGTTTGAGGAGACTAAGTGAAGAATCTTGTATGCCCTTCTGCCCAAGATGGTGTAATATAAAGGAGGAAGTTAGAAGACTGCCTGGATAAAGAGAGATGTTGCAAATGGTTACACTCTCTACCTGAAAGCTGGGTTGTATCCTTAACAGTACAGCAGGTATAACTGTGCAGACTGGATAGGCTTAGATGGCTTTTCCCCTACCATTGTTTATTCTGTAAAGTCATATTGACTTCCCCTAAATTCATCCTTGCCTGTAACCCAACATATACTAATCAGTCTTCACCTTTTCCACCCACTTGTGTAGGTGAAGTCTTCTATCTCCAGGAACAAGCAGGAATGAGTCTTCACATATGGGTACGTCGGTGCCGACGGAGCCTGCGCGGGAACGCTCCCCAGCTTCCCAAAAAGGAAAGCTTTTGGGAGCATCCCACAGCGCCTGCGCGCTGCCTTCCCACCTTTCCTAACCAACTCTCCTCAGTTCTTCTTTGCCGCGGAGCCAGCAGGTCGAGCCCTGTCACCGCTGAAGAAGTTCTTTATTTTATTTCTTTGGTCGCGTGTCTGCCTTCCCCAACTCCGAACCGGCAACGCCGGTCTTTTCTTTCTTTCTTTAAAAAAAAATAATAATAATCGATATTTTTCCTCACTTGGTGTATTTTTCTTCTTAAGGCCTCAGGGCCCACAAGAAAATTTCCCCCATGGAAAAACCAACCTCCGGGTTCAAAAAATGCACTAAGTGTAGCGGTACTATTTCTGTTAGATACCCATGAATGGTGTCTTAAATGTTTGGGTCCTGAACACTCCATTCCGGATTGTCCGTCCTGCTCCCTAATGTCTAAACGGGGATTACAGAACCGAGCAGCTAAGCTCCATGTGCTGTTTCCCACTGAGGCACTGGCAGTAGCATCGACATCTTCCAGGTCGTCTTCTCCTGAAGGATCTTAGGTAACCAAACATAAACCTAGCAGGTCCTCGAAGGGTAGATCTCCCTCTAAGCATCGAGATGCCTCCGGGCTTGCCCTCGAGGATCCTGCACCAGCCAAACAACCCCGGCGGGAAGCTTCGACTTCCAAAGCTGCTCCTATGGGGTTACAGGTTGACATCGATGGCACGGCCTCGACCGATCACCTGTTAGATTGCTCTGGGGTACCGGCACTTTCTCCCGGTACCAACATCCATGCTTTCATGGCGTCGATGGATCAGAATGTTCTGTCCATGCAGCAGGCTATAATGTCCTTCATTCAAGCTGCGACGCCGATGATACCGCAACGAACTCCGTTGTCGGTATCGGCTCCGGTACCGGCACCAGCGCCGATGCCGGTACCGACATCGACCAGGATACCGACTTCTGCGGTTCCTTGTCCAGGGCTACTTCTCGGTACCGATCCGGTACCAGGGACGCCCGATGTCGATACCGCTCGATACGCGTTTCGAGCGTTAGAAGAGCACCCTGACAGGCGATACTTCGATTCCTCTGATGATTCTGATACATCAGATGAGTCTCCTGAAGTATCCATAGCCCTTCCTGAAGAGCCTTCTTCTCCAAAAAGAAGAATGTCTCCTCCAGAGGACTTGTCCTTTCAAGACTTCATAAGAGAAGTAGCAAAAGGACTCTCTATTTCAGTAACCTCTGAATCAGAGCCTAGAGCAAAAAAATTAGATATTTTAGGATACTCTAGGGCTCCTAGAGAGGCAGTCACCTTACCAATTCATGAGATTCTTCATGAACACATGATTGATTTATGGGAGACTCCTCTCACTCTCTCTCCTCATTCTTGCAGGTTGGACACTATTTATCGTGTCCCTCCTTGTCCTGGGTTCCAGAAAACTCAGCTTCCTCACCATTCCATTGTGGTGTAGTCAGCTATGAAGAGGATAAAGAGTACAAAGAGGCACTCTTCTGCTCCTCCAGGAAGAGAATGCAGGACCTTGGATGCTTTTGGTAGGAAAATCTTCCAGGCCAGTATGCTTATTGCCAGAATCAACTCGTATAGCCTTTATATGGGTATGTTTCTGAAAGAAGTGGCAGAAAAGCTGCACACCTTCCTCCCTTTTATTCCAGAAGATAAAAGGGAAGAATTCCGCATGTGGCTTAAGCATATTCAAGACATCTCCAAGTTTTCAAACAGGGCAGCCTTTGACTCCTTTGAAGGGGGCCAGTAGAGCCTCAGGCATTGCCATAGCTGCTCGCAGAATTGCTTGGCTCCAGGCTTCTGATTTAGAACCCTGGGTTCAAGATGGCTTAGGAAATCTGCCCTGTACAGGTGAAAATCTGTTTGGCAAAGAGTGGCAAATTAAAGCCACTCAAATGGATGCAGAGAATTCTGCTCTGGATAGACTTTCAAGATCTACCTCCATTCCTGCCAAGAAAAAGACTTTTAAAGTCTTTTTTCAAAAAGGGCAGGTTTCCTTCCACTTCTGGCCAACAATCTTCCACAGGTCGCTTTACCGCTAAGCATCAGCAACCTAAGCAGGCCAGGCCTAAGTCTACAGGGGCTGCTGTAACCCAGCAGTCCCAACCCCCTCAGGGTTTTTGACTTGATGCTAGAGAACTTAGCCTTTCTGGCTTTAACACAGCCAGAACCTCTCACCATTCCAGGAAGGTTAGCTCATTTTGCTCCCAGATGGGAGCACATCACATCAGAGCAGTGGACCCTCTCCATCATAAGAGAGGGCTACAAACTTCATTTCTCAGACCTTCCTCCCCACACAATGGTGAGACACTTCAATTCTCCCACATCTCTTTTCGACCTTTTAGGTCAGGAGATAACTACCCTTCTTGCCCAAGGGGCAATAGAAGAAGTTCCTCTTCTTCAACAGGGATCAGGGTTCTACTCCCCCTATTTTCTCATTCCAAAGAAGACAGGGGGATACAGACCCATTCTAGATCTCAGAGAATTGAACAAATTTCTATGCAAGGAGAAGTTCAAGATGCTTTCTCTGGGCACTCTCCTTCCATACCTTCAAAGTCAGGATTGGCTTTGTTCTCTAGATCTCAAGGATGCGTACACACATGTTCTCATCCATCCATCTCACAGAAGATTCCTGTGTTTTCTTTTCCAAGGAAAACATTACCAATACAGAGTGCTTCCTTTCGGTCTGGCCTCTGCCCCAAGAGTGTTCACCAAATGCATGGCAGTAGTTGCTGCATTTCTACGCACTCTGGGAATATTTGTCTTCCCATACCTGGACGACTGGCTCATCCGAGCTCCATCTCGGTCAGAGGCCCAGATTTCCCTGGACCACACAAGGCGCATTCTGCAGTATCTGGGACTGGTGGTAAACCTCCCAAAGTCCCAGCTCATCCCTACTCAGTCCCTAGAATTCATAGGGGCCTGGTTGGATACCACCACTGCAAGGGCCTACCTTCCTCAGGCCCGTTGCCAACGTCTAGTGCAGCTAGCCTCCCAGATTCAGTCAAAGAGCCACTTAACTGCCAGGGAGATGCTACAACTGCTGGGCCACATGGCTTCCATAGTATATGTGGTACCCTATGCTCGCCTACACATGAGAGCAGCTCAATGGACTTTGTCCACCCAGTGGACTCAAGCTTCAGGAGCTCTCTCAGACCAAATAGCAACATCCAAACGTCTCTTTTGGTCTCTCCAATGGTGGATGTCCACTCAAAATCTGTTGCTGGGGTACCCCTTCCAACAGTTGTTGCCCCAAGCAACCCTCACAACAGATGCCTCCCAGACAGGTTGGGGAGCTCATCTACAGGACCTCTCCACTCAGGGCACTTGGTCCCCTCAGGAGACCTCTCTTCATATCAACCACTTGGAGCTTCGAGCAGTTTTTCTAGCTCTCAAGGTCTTCCATACCCTCCTCAGCTACAAGACAGTCCTCATCCATACGGACAATCAAGTAGCTATGTTTTATATAAACAAGCAAGGAGGAACTGGCTCTCTGTCGCTTTGCAACGAAGCACTAAGATTGTGGGCCTTCTCCAGAGAGCATCAAATCCATCTCCTGGCAGTATACCTCCCAGGAATCCAAAACTCTTGGGCAGACAGACTCAGTCGAGTTCTGCTTCCACACGAATGGTCCCTGCACATGGATCAGGTACTCGGAATCTTTCAAGCATGGGGAACCCCGGACATAGACCTCTTTGCAAGTCCGTGGAATGCCAAACTTCCCCGGTTCTGTTCAGAATTCCGTGTCAGGGGGTTCAGGCCAAGGATGCCTTCCTCCTTCATTGGGGTCAGGCCTTCCTGTATGCCTTTCCACCCATTCCCTTGATTCCCAAGACTCTGTTCAAACCAGAGGGATGAAGGATCTATGATCCTCATAGCTCCACGCTGGCAACGCCAAGTGTGGTACCCTCTGCTTCTGCATCTCTCCCAAGCCCCCTCTCTGGACTTGGGAGCTGCTCCAGACCTTCTGTCTCAGGAGGAAGGGACTTTGTGGCACCCAAAGCCCAAGTCCCTTCACCTCAGAGCTTGGTTACTGAAGGCCTAGACCTTCAAGACTTAAATCTTTCTCAGCAAGTGAAGGATATCCTCCATGCTTTCAGGAAACCTTCCACCAGGCGTTCCTATGCTTTTAAGTGGAAAAGATTTTCCATTTGGTGTGCTGGAAAGGGTCTTGACCCTCTGGCACTACCTTTAACTTCTTTGTTAGACTATCTCCTGCATCTCTCCAATGCAGGACTTAAGACAAATTCAGTAAGAGTCCATTTGAGTGCTATTGCAGCATCCCTTAAGCCCATCAATGGGCAACCTATCTCCTCTCATCCTCTTATTTCAAGATTCATGAGAGGCCTAACTTTAACTAAACCTCCCATTAGGCCTCCTCCGGTGGCATGGGACTTAAATTTGGTTCTTGGTCAGCTTATGAAGCCACACTTTGAACCCTTAGCCACTACCTCCTTGAAATTTCTTTCCTGGAAGGTTATTTTCCTCATTGCAGTCACTTCTGCTTGCCGCATCAGTGAACTGCAGGCCTTAGTGGCTAATCCACCTTATACAAGGTTCCATCATGACAAGGTAGTCCTTAGGACAAATCCACACTTTATGCCTAAAGTGGTCTCACCTTTTCATCTTAATCAAGAGGTATATCTACCTGTCTTTTTTCCAGCTCCTCATGCATCCAGTGCAGAGAGGAATCTTCATACTCTGGATTGTAAAAGAGCTCTTGCTTTTTACTTACATAGGACACAGCAACATAGAAAGTCTTCTCAGCTTTTTGTTGCTTTTGATCCTTCTCATTTGGGACTTCCAGTCTCTAAGAGAACACTGTCCAATTGGATTGCTCAGTGTATTTCTTTCGCCTACCAGAGTAATAACCTTTCTCTGGAGAGCCATGTCACAGCTCATAATGTGAGGGCCATGGCCACCTCTATGGCTCATCTAAATTCTATGTCCATCGACCAGATCTGTCGAGCAGCCACTTGGGCCTCTGTTCATACCTTCACAGCCCATTACTGCTTGGACAAGGATTCCCGCCGGGATGCCTTGTTTGGTCAGGCTGTCCTCAGACACCTGTTCCATTCTTAAACAACTCCTGCCCTCCTTTCCTGGATGGATGCCTGAGATCCATAGGAGGACGCAGACCCCCTTCAGGGTCTCATATCCTTGGGGATCTCCCAGGCATCTTAGCTGGGGAGTCCCCATATGTGAAGACTCATTTCTGCTTGTTCCTGGAGATAGCACAGTTACTTACCTGTAACAGGTGATCTCTGGGAACAGCAGGAATAAGTCTTCACAACCCACCCACCTCCCCTAGGAGTTGTATCTCTTTTCTATCTTTCCTTTCCTCTCTCTCTCTATTGTCTCAACTTTAAACTCGAACTGAGGAGAGTTGGTTAGGAAAGGCGGGAAGGCAGCGCGCAGGCGCTGTGGGATGCTCCCAAAAGCTTTCCTTTTTGGGAAGCTGGGGAGCGTTCCCGCGCAGGCTCCGTCTGTACCGACGTACCCATATGTGAAGACTTATTCCTGCTGTTCCCAGAGATCACCTGTTACAGGTAAGTAACTGTGCTTTATCTCCCATTCATTCATCCCTCACCCTCCTCTCTAATCCATCCCTCCCTCACCTTCCTCTCTAATCCTTCCCTCCCTCACCCTCCTCTCTAATCCTTCCCTCCCTTCCTCTCTAATCCATCCATCCATCCATCTTTCATGTTTCATACCCATTCATTCACGCACTTGCCCTCCTCTCTTCCATTCACCTACCCACTCACATGCCCTCCCCTTTCATCTTCCATACCCATCCCTTCATTCGCGAACTCTTCTTTTCATGCATCCTTCTTCTCACCCATCTTCTCACTATCTTTCTGGCCTGCATTCTGCTGCACCTCTTACTCACATTCTTTTCCCTTCTGCCACCTTTTTATTGTCTGACCTAATTTATAACATGATGTCTCTTACAGCAATGTTGAGCAGACAGCAGCATTTCCATTCTCTGTGGACAAGCAGGAATGATGCCTGCACGGGAACACTCCCCAACTGCTTTTGGGAGGCTCTATGGCACCTGTGTGCCCTCTTCCCACCTGCTGATGCAGTGCTATCTTGAATTAGTCTATGAAGCCCAATGGACTCATTCTGGCCTTCTGTGCTTGGTAATTATGATTTTCTCCTTCTGGGGATCCTGTGCTTTCTGTGTGTCTCCCCCCCCCCCCCCCCAGCAATAGCCTGCTGTTAGTTTCTTCTCTTTTTCCCTTTTATTTTTTCCCTTTTCGGTCGTTTTATCTTTCTTTTATTTTCCTCTGTACCAGTGCCCCCTTAGGTGCTGGTGAATTGGCCGGGCCCTCCCCCTTTAAAAATTAAGCAGTTTAATTTTTGCCACGGCTATCTTTCCAGGCAACATGTCTCAAAAACCAGCCAGCGGGTTCAAGAAGTGTTCCTGGTGCACAAGGACCGTATCTACTACGAATACCCATATTTGGTGCCTTTAGTACCTCTGACCCGGGACCCAATCATCAGCCTTCCTCTTGTAATTTGTGTTTACAGATGACTAACAGAGGACTCAAGGATTGAGAGAAGTAGCACAATTCACTTTTTGGTGGCACAAATTTGATCCATCGGTATCGACGGCACCAGTCTCAATGACTTCAAAAGCTGCATTGAACGCTGGCAGTGCATTAACATCAAGGAGTTCTCGAGCCCACTTGGAGACGTAGTGCCCTGGAGCATCGGCCATCTTTCGATCTCCATTCGAAGATGAGGAAGAATTTGGCTTCATTTTTGATGTTGAAGGGTGATGGCACCATGACAACTCTGGTGCTTTGGCATCAGAGCCCCTCGAGGCATGGCATTGAGAGCAACATGAGGGTCTGTGAGAGTGCCCCTCAAAGCTGTCCTGAAGGGAGATGAGCTCATCCTCAGAACATCTGAGGGGCAACGACAGCCTACCGAGAGCTTGAGACCAAACCGCCAATAACCCTGTCCAGATCTCCAGGTACTTTGGTCAAGATTGCTGAGGCCCCCACAGCCTTTGGAATTGGCAGCTATGGAGAAACACCTTCTACAGGCTCTTGAGGAATGGACAATGGCACTCTTGGCTGTGCAATATGCCGGGGCCTCGACATTGGCTGCATTGACATTAGCTACCTTGCATCCAATCCTTGAGAGACACATCTTGCCTATGAGAGATGCATCGACATTGGGGCATTGAAGAGCCCCGACTCTGGTGCCTGCCTGGCCGATATCACTCTTTAGTGTTTCGAGGTCTGATGCACCCTCGCATTCTACATAGTATCATAGTTTCTCCAGGACCAAGCAGGAAGTCAGTCCTCACATATGGGTGACGTCGGCGCCGACGGAGCCCCCATGCGGAGCATTTCCCCAGCTTTCAAAGAAAGCCTTTGGGAATGCAGCCACGCATGCGTGGTCCCCTTCCCGCCCAAAGGTGCCATCTTGCTCAGTCTTCTTTTTTCCGTGGAGCCCTACAGACGTGTGTCCTTGTCATCTGTGGAAAAAGTGGATTTTTCTGCGTTAAGACGAGTTTTTTTTTTTCTTCGGTTTGACGTCGGTTCCCTTTCCCGCCTGGACTCGGTACACTGGTGCCGAGCCCGGATTTCTTTTTTCGGTTTTTGTCCTTAGACTGCGTTCGCCCCATTTTCTTCTTTCCCTGGCAGCCCAATTTTTTTGATCTTGCAGGGGCCCTTTTTCCCCCCGATGGCTGCCAGTGGCTTTAAGAAGTGTGATCGGTGCAAGAAACTGATGTCTCTCACCGACACACATGACTGCTGCCTCCGGTGACTGGGGCCTGACCATGATCCTAAGGTCTGTAGTCCCTGTGGCAAAATGTCCTCGAAGGCATTGAGGAGCCGTCAGCACCAGCGTGAGAGGATCTTCTCCGACTCTGCGTCTGGTCGGGTCCGGACTTCGTCAGAGGCCTCAACGTCTCGGGAGTCTGACCCTGAGCATCGTCGGGGCTCCTCTGAGAGGGGGTCCCCCTCGAGGGAGCACTGAAGGAAGAAGAAACCCACGAGGGCGGCATCGGTGGACGCTCTTGGCCTCTCGAGGGCCAGGTCGTATAGCCCCGATCACCGTCCCGGGTCTTCGGAGTCAGAGGCCTGCAAAGCATCCTCGTGTAGAGTCGGAGGCCCCGAGTCACGTGAGCACTGTAATCCTCGTGGACTCTCCTCCGGGGGAGCCGACGTCAGGCCCGACACCGTCGGGGCCCAAGTCGGAGGCTGCTGGGTCTCCTGAGTTTGGACTCAGGTTGATGGCCTTGGAGAGCAGATTGTCTGCCTTCATGGAGCAGCAGTGGGTGCTGATCACCGGCCTCACCGGTGCATATGCCCCGACCACTGAGACCTCGACGTCCAAGTCGACCCCAGAGGCCAAGCCGATCCTCGAGACCATGCGAACTTGAGTCGATCCTCAGCCGAGGTCACCCTCGGCCTCCCGTTCGGGACCGAGGTCGTCGATGCCAGTACCCTAGCCGTCGGGGCGGATGGCGT
Source organism: Ichthyophis bannanicus (assembly GCA_033557465.1). NCBI lineage: Eukaryota > Metazoa > Chordata > Amphibia > Gymnophiona > Ichthyophiidae > Ichthyophis > Ichthyophis bannanicus. The sequence continues at coordinate 579,395,922 of CM066034.1, read as the reverse complement.
TGGTGCCCGCCCACTCGGAGCCGCTCGATTCCTCCTCGGAGTAATCGGCGTGGGAGACTGAAGAGTCGTCCCTGGACACCTTCCGGACTTGGTGTGTCCCTTCAGACTCAACAGGATCCAAGCCTCGGACGAGGCCCCCCCCCCCCCCGGAGGATACCCGATTCTTGGATTTCATACGGGACATGGCTAAGGCCTTGGCCTTCCCAGCAGACCCCCCGAGGAGGAGCCTCGAGCCGAGGAGCTCGAGGCCCTGCAGTATGACTCTCCTCCCAAGGAGGCCTTTAATGTACCGGTTCCTCTGATGCTGAAGCGGTTGCTCTTCTGCATGTGGGAGGCGCCGACCTCGATGCCAGTTCTAAGCAAGCGGGTCGATTCCATCTATCGAGTCTGCAAGAGCCCCGGGTTCCAAAAGGCACAGCTACCGCACCACTCCATGGTTGTGGAATCGGCCATGCATCGCCTGAAGAGTCAGAAGATGCACTCCTCAGTGCCTCCCAGAAGGGAAGCCCGGAACCTGGATGCCCTCGGTAGAAAGTGCTTCCAGGGCTCTATGCTTGCTTGCCGCGTCCAGACCTACCAGCTGTACATGGGCATGTACCTTTGAGACCTGGCAAAGGAGATTACCGGGTTCTCTGCTGGTCTGTCCGAGGAACCCTTGCAGAGGTTCAAGGCCTTGTCTTCTGGTATTCGAGAGTGCTCGAAGTTTATCTCTCGAGCAGCCTATGATGGATTTGAGGCTTCGGCCTGAGTAGCAGTAGCCGGCATCGGTGCACGCCGCCCGGCCTGGCTACAATCCTCGGACCTCGAGCCATGGGTACAGGACAAGTTGGTCGATGTCCCCTGCCGAGGTGAAAACCTCTTTGGCAAGCCTATGGCTGAAAAGGCTGCAGAACTCGAGACCAAGACTCTTACCCGGACAAGGCTGTCCAGCAAAACCTCTGCCCCTTCTCAAAAGAAGGGCTCAGGGGAAAAAGGCCTTTTACCCTTGGAGGACCACTGCCTACAAAACCTACCCTCCCTACCAGGCCTCTGCAGCTCCCCAACAGGGCCAGCAGGCCAAGGGACAGGGTCATGGGCCCCGTAGGCAGAAGGCTCCCAAGCCTCCTACTCCGGCTCCTGCTCAGCAGGGAGGGGTTTTTTGACTATGCCAGCATAGCCTCTCCTCCTCTCCAGGGCACAGGAGGTCGGCTGACCCTGTACGCAGACAGGTGGCCAGCCATCACAGGGGATACTTGGGTGTTAAGCATCATCGAGAGGGGCTATCGGCTCCACTTCACCCAGATACCCCCCTCCTACTTTTCAGGGGAGCCTCCAAGACCCCCTCTGCACAGAAACTTACTCCTTCAGGAGTTGGAAGGTCTGCTAAAGGACCAGGTGGTGGAACCGGTGCCTCACCACCTGGAAGGGCAAGGCTTCTACTCGCGGTACTTCCTGGTACCAAAACGAACAGGAGGCCTCAGACCTATCCTAGACCTGAGAAATCTGAACAAGTTTCTGGAGAGGGAAAAGTTCAAGATGCTTACCCTTTGAATCTTACTGCCCTACCTCCAGCAGGGAGATTGGCTATGCTCCTTAGACCTGAAGAATGCTTATACTCACATCCTCATCCATCCAAGTCACAGGCAATACTTCAGATTTGTGGTGGGAGGGAACCACTTCCAGTACAGAGGGCTTCCCTTTGGCCTCACCTTCGCCCCCAGGGTCTTTACAAAGTGCTTGGCGGTGGTCGCAGCCTACCTCAGGAACCAGGGGATCTTTGTGTTCCCTTACTTGGATGACTGGCTAATCAGAGGCCAGTCTCCACAGGAGGCCAGGCAGGCCACCTTCAGAACCATATCCCTGCTTCAGCACTGGGGTTTGTTATGAACTTCCCAAAGTCCACTTTAGTCCCCTCACAGGACGTGGAGTTCATAGGGGCAAGGTTGGATACCATCCATGCAAAGGCCTATTTGCCTGTGGACAGAGCTCACAGGCTGATGAAGTTGGCAGGCCAGTTTCAGGCGAACTCTCTGGTGTCTGCCAAACACTTCCTCCGGCTCTTAGGTCACATGGCTTCCACAGTGCATGTCACCCCAAATGCCCGTCTGTACATGAGGCCGGCTCAGTGTTGCCTCACGGCACAGTGGGTACAGGCCACAGGGAAGTTGTCAGACAGGATAAAGGTGTCCAAACCCTTGCTGGACTCCCTACGCTGGTGGAGGCATCTCCCGAACCTGGTCAGGGGAGTTCCTTTTCGAGCCTCCCCACACACTCAGGTACTGACAACCGATGCTTCCCTGCACGGCTGGGGGGCACATTGCCAGGGGACCTGCACCCAAGACCTGTGGTCTCTGTGGGAGGCCGCCCAGCAGATCAACCTGTTGGAATTGAGGGCCATTTGACTAGCCTTACAGACTTTCTCTTGGGTCCTCTCTCACCAGTCTGTCCTAGTTCAGACGGACAATCGGGTGGCTATGTTCTACGTGAACAAGCAGGGAGGCACAGGATCCCGACTCCTGTGCCTGGAAGCACAAGCTCTCTGCTCCTGGGCTATCCATCAGGGCATAACCCTCAGGGCGATCTACCTCCCAGGCCAGGAAAACTACCTGGCGGACAGGCTAAGCAGACTCCTGCAGCCTCACGAGTGGCAGTTGGATCCTCAGGTAGTCCAACAGATCTTTCTGAAGTGGGGACTTCCAACCATGGATCTTTTTGCCAGTCCTCTGAACAGGCAACTACCCAAGTTCTGTTCCAGACAACTGCATCCTCTGAGGGCAGAGGCAGATGCATTCTCGATCCCCTGGTCCAAAGGCCTGCTGTATGCATTTTCTCCCACACCTCTGGTGGCCTGGACTCTCTTCAAAACCCAGCAGGACCGAGCCACGGTGATCTTGATAGCCCCCAGGTGGCCCAGGCAGTTGTGGTTTCCTCTTCTTCTGCAGTTGGAGGTGGATGCTCCACTTCCTCTGGGGCTGCAACCCGACCTTCTGACTCAGGATCAGGGGTCCCTCTTGCATCCCAACCTCAAATCCCTCAATTTGATGGCCTGGCTGCTGAAAGGCTAGTCCTCGCTCCCTTGCTCCTACCAAAGGAGGTTGAAGAGGTGGTGTTGGCCTCCAGGAAGCATTCCACTCGGAAGGCCTATGCTCTGAAGTGGCATAGGTTTTCCACTTGGTGTCCTCAACAGCAGGAGGATCCCTTCACCTGCTCGGTCCCGGTGGTGCTGCAATAGCTGCTCCACCTCTCCAACCTGGGACTTCAGTCCAACTCTGTCTGGGTCTGACAGGAAGCTGGTATGCCTCATGAATTGTAACGTCTGCAGCATTATTAGGACAGGGTTAAGAAATGTTTGTGGAAACCCCTGAAGAAACTAGGAAAAGTGAAACGCAAACATAAGCGCTGGAAAGAGGCGTTGGGAACTAAAAGATAAGCACTTTTCAAACACTTTATAAACCTAACTGATTTTATGTGGAATTGAGCTAGAAGGTCATTTTTGCTAATAAGCACCACCGATAGACATGAAAGAAGTCTAACAACATAAGTGCTGTGGAGTCTGAGAGCTTCTATACTCTGATAGAAAAGATCATGTTATACTTTCAATACCACAGGATTTTTTGAATATTGGAAGCCTTTGAGAGATATACATAGAGTGAGTGAATAATAAATACAGCTAGCAGTTTGTCTAGCACCAATCTACTTAGACAACTTATGTGCTCCATAATTCGTGCTTTTACAGAGCACTTTGTTTTTCCAACATACATATAGTATAGTAGGTTACAGGGATAGACAATGAGATAAATCACATTCTTTGTATTACAATCTGAAAAGGCATTCAGAAAGCTCATCTGTAAGGTTGGATGTTCAAAATAATTTTTGGTAACTAAAGTGTTGGAACATACAGAACATCGACTGCATTTAAAATGACCTTTAATTTTACAAATTGGTCTAGGCTTAGAAGCGCTGATGGGACCAATATGTTTACTAAGTTACAATTCTTATAGGCAATAGTGAGCTATCTTGATGTAAATATGGATATTAATGAAAGAAGATGCTATTCTCGTTTGAGAATATGTACGAAATATTTTGAAAGGCTGGGGAATGTGAGGGCACACACCATCCTGTCAGAGGTGGGATGGCATGTGCCTTCAAGAAGAATGGCTTGATCAGTATTCGTTGCTCTGATATAGGCTTGCTTAATATAGTCTTGTGGATATCCTCATTGCACAAACCGGTTTCCCATGTCTTTGGCATGTTATTCAAAATCTGTGTTAGCAGCACATAGTCGTCTTTTGCGAAGGAACTGACATTGTGACAAATTATTTTTAAGAGACTTATTATGGAAGCTGTCATACTTTAAAAGAGAATTCCTATCAGTTGACTTTTGATAGAGGTCAGTAAGGAACTCACATATGCCTTTTTTAATTGGAATGTCTAAAAATTCAATTACAATATTACTGTATGCATAGTCAAATTGTAGGTTTTGGTCCAGTGTATTGACTCAAGTAAAAAACTGTGCCATCCCAGATCATAAAGACGTCATCAATATAACGTTTCCACAGTTTCATTTGTGCTTGAAAAGGATGTCTCTCGAGAAATGTTTCCTTGAAATTGGTCACATACAAATTAGCAACGTCCTGTGCTGTTGAGGATCCCATGGCCACCCCTTTACTTATAAAAAAAAAAAAAATCCCTCTAAAGCAAAAAAAAAAAAAAGTTCTGTCATTGCTAAAGCAGCCAGCTCGGTAAGAAAATCTGTAGGAGTCTTAACAGGTTTTTCATTTCTAATATCAGAAATAATTTTCAAAGCTGCTTTTTGAGGGATATTTGTATACAAGGCTATATCCATAGTCACTAGAATTAGTCCTTCATGATCACCTGTAAAATCTTAATCATATGTGATGAATCTTTAATAAAGGAAGCCACATATGTGACAAATGGTCATAAAAATACATCTAAATACTTTGATATTGGTTCAAATAATGAGCCAGTGGTGGAAACAATAGACTGTCCAGGTTGTCTCTGTAAAGACTTATGTATCTCTGGTAACGTATATATGGTGACAGTCATGGGATTAGATACAGTCAAAAATTCAAATTATTTAGGGATCAGGTAACCAGCTTCCTGTCCTTTATAGAGAAGGGTGTCAACCTTACTTTTTAAAACTTGTGTGGGATCATCAATCTTATTGTAAAAGGTGATATTGATTTGGCGGTAAACCTCAGCAATACAGTCTGGTCGATCTTGAAGGACCAACGCACCTCCCTTGTCTGCTGGTTTAATGATTTTATCATTGTCTCTTAGCTGCAAAAGTGTAGACTTTTGTGCTTTTGTCAAATTATGTTACGCATCCTGTTTTTTGGTATATAAGTGTTATACCTGAGACAATACAACTTTTTCAAAGGCATCAATCATTGCATTATGTGTATTTGGTGGATACTACGTGGAAGCTTTCTTAATGACAGACATGTCTTGTTGTTTACTGATAGGTTTATCAAAAAAAATCTGCAATCCTGAGTTTATGGAAAAATTTAAAAAGTTCAACATGGATGGCAAAGTCGTCATGTTTTGTGAAGGAAACAAAAGATGGGCCCTTTTCAAGAACTTCAATTTCAGTTTTGCTTAAAACATAACTTGATAGGTTAAAAATGCCTCCGATGGATCTGTCTCTGAGGTCCTCCGGTGTATCTGCCCTCCCCTTCCCTCTCTTTGGGAAGTTTGAGTAGCAATGTTCCCATGTGTTGTATTTGTTGAATTCCAGTGATCTGTGTTGATTCTGAAAGACCTGTCTCCCTCCCTTCCAAATGGCATCCATCTGAAAAACCTGTTCTTGAGTATGTTGATTATGTGGTATTTCTGAGGAAAGGAGGGGAGCTGAATTGTCAAGATCTTTTGCCTGACTAAGACTACATTTATTACTGCGTTCTAATTCAGGTTCTGGGGAAAATAATCTGGTCTTAGTTTTTGCGTGTGATTGTGATTTGGGGGGGATTTGTATTACATCTACGTGATTCACTTCTAGACTATCTTCCCATTTTTCTTTGTCCAGTAATAATGTACCATCTTTATAGTTGTCCTCATCTCTCTTGAACTTGTTTCCTATCCTTCACAACCTTTTTATATTCTGTCATGTTTCGATCAAAATCTTTTTTTTAATTTCTCAAAACGAGTATCCTTATTTTTAAGATTATCAATTTTTAAATCCACATCTTGTTTTAAAACCTCAGCCTTACGTTTAGAAGTATTAATAAAATCATCAAATCAAGGGAACATTAGTTCAATATCTTAATCCAATTAGCCATAAAAATCTCATCGCTAAACATTCCCGGGGTGTGCAATTGGAGCTGCTTATTGAGATATGGAAGGGAAGTCCATCTCAGTACAGTCTTTAATTGTTCGCTTCATGTGAGGTTGCTTCTCTTGAAGCCTCCCTACACACTTCCCGCAGTGTCTTGGGACCTCAGTGTAGCTCTTATGCAGCTCCTGAAAGCTCCTTTTGAGCTACTCTGTACTTTCCCTCTGAAATATTTGACCTGGAAAGTATTGTTGTTGGTGGCGGTCATTTCAGTATGCAGTGTGTGCGAGCTTCAGGCTCTCGTAGTTCATCCATCTTTATACCAGATTTCGTCATAAGAGCTGTCCTCCGTAGTCATTCTAAATTCTTTCCTAAGGTGCTATCGGATTTCTATTTTAATCAGTCAATTGTTCTACCAATGTTTTCCTAAGGACTTGTGCCCAGAAAGGGGAAGTTGCGCTGCGCATGTTGGAATGCAAGCCGCCTTCTTGGAGTGGACAAAAGCCCATAGAAAGTCCATCCAGCTTTTTGTTTCTTTTGACCCCAGCAAGCTAGGGGCGGCTGTCTCCAAATGCTCTCAATTTGGCTAGCAGATTGCATCTTTTTTGCTTATGCTCAGGCAGGCCTGAGCCTTGATGATCATGTCAAAGCTCACAGTGTCAGCTATGGCTGCTTCGGTGGCCAACTTATGCTCGGTCTCCATGGAAAAGATCTGCAGGGCTGCAATGTGGTCTTCTGTCCACACATTCACATCTCACTTTAGATGGGGATGCCCGATGCAACAGCAACTTCAGCCAATCTGTACTTTGGAATGTGTTTAGGGATTAGAATTCATCTGCATCCCTCCTAAGCCCATTCTATTCTGTTTAGGCTACTAAAAAAAGGGAAGGGAAACATTTCTATTGTACAGACTTCTGTATCTTGAGTCGCTAAGGCCTATTGCCATTAAGCAGATGAATTGTTGCCCCTGTTGGACTTGTCTGCAGTCTCATCGACTTTCAGCAGCCTGAAGCTAGGGAGTTCTGTACATGAGTACTTCATTCCTGCTTGTGCACAGAGAAAAGGTAGCTACTTGTAGCAGGTGTTCTCCATGGACAGCAGGTATAAGTCCTTACAACCCTCCCATCTCTTCGGGGAGTTGTATTCTACTATAGCTATAGTAACAGACTAGTTCAAGATGGTACTGCATGAAGAGGTTGCACAGGTGTGGATGAACCTCTCAAAAGCTTCCAGTAGTAGCTTGGGGTGTGTTCCTGTGTGGGCTCCATCAGATGACACCCATATGTGAGCGCTTATTCCTGCTGTTCACGGAGAACAGCTGCTTACAGGTGAGTAACTACCTTTTACTGTGCGGGATACTTGGAGTGAATTCCAAAAGCAGGATTACTACTTGAGATGGTTAAAAAAATTAAGTTAGCTAAATCAAATTGTTTTAGGTGCTTTTGCATGTTTTTTTTTTGCCCAAATAAAGGAAATTTTGAACTGATTTGAGTTGCACCTTCTACAGATTCCTATCTTGCTGTACCATGGAGACCAGCAGGAACGTCGGAAACTTGCTCAGAAGATTCATAAGCGGGATGGGTTGTTGCAGATGCAACCTGTGGTTATCACGTCTTTTGAGATAGCCATGAGAGATCGCCAGATGCTGCAGGTATACAAAACTTTCATCACTACCCTCTTATATAATTGTAATGTTTGTGACACATGGTTCAGGGAAGCCAGAACCAACTTGGCAACCCGAAGGTCACCAGATCAAGACTGGGAGGATATAGTGTTGGTGTGCTTGTTCGAACTGTATAGACTGCATGCAACAATTTTCAGAAGACTATGTTCACAAGGAGCTAGCTAAACTAGACAAAGCAATGAGGCCAGATAAAATACATCCGAGAGTGCTGAAGGAACTTAGGTAAGTTCTAGCAGCTGCACTGTCTGATCTTTTCAATGCTTTTTTAAAGTTTGGCGTGGTCCCAGGAGAAAAGCACATGCAGAACTAAGGATGAGGTTGGGAACTACAGGCCGTTTAGTCTGTGGTAACAGAGGATAGTGAGATTCTCCAGGACCAAGCAGGAAGTCAGCCCTCACATATGGGTGACATCAACGTCGATGGAGCCCTTGCGGAGCATTTCCACAGCTTTCTATGAAAGCCTTTGGGAATACTCCCACGCATGCGCGGTCCCCTTCCCGCCTAAAGGTGCCATCTTGCTCAGTCTTTCTTTTTCCGAGGAGCCCAACGGACGTCTGTCCGTGTCACCCGGAGAAAAGTTTGATTTTTCTTGCGATTCCATCGCGGTTCTTGTCTGGTTCGACGCCGGTTCCCCCTCCTGCCGGGTTCGGTACACCGGTATCGAGCCCATCCTCTGTTTGTTCGGTTTTTGCCCTTAGTGGCTGGCGTTTGCGCCCTTTTTTTTCTTTTCCCTGGAAGGCCGGTCCTTTGACCTCGCGGGGACCCTTTTTTCCCCGATGGCTTCCAGTGGTTTCAAGAAGTGTGATCGGTGCAAGAAACTGATGTCTCTCACCGACACACACGACTGCTGGCTTCAGTGCCTCGGTCCAGATCATGATCCTAAGATCTGTGGCCCGTGTGGCAAAATGTCCACTAAGGCACTGCGAAGTCGACAGCATCAAAAGGAAAGGCTTTTTTCTGATTCGGCCTCCGGCCGGGCCCGGACCTTAAGGCCTTGATGTCTCGGGAATCTGATCCCGAGCATTGCCGGGGTTCCTCGGACAGGGGGTCCCCCGATCGGGAACGAAAGAGGAAGAAGTGGCTCGCGAGGGTGGCGTCAGAGGAGGTTCCTGGCTCCTCGAGGGCCAGGTCTCGGACCCCCAACCACCGTCCCGGGCCTTTGGAACAGGAGAAGCCGTCCAAAATGCCTCGTGTGGAGCTGGAGTCTGCTGGACACGTAAGTCCTGTTGTCCTCGGACTCTCCTCCCAGGGAGCAGACGTCGGGCCCGGCACCGCCGGGGCCCGAGTCGGTGGCTGCTGAGTCTTCTGAGCTTGGACTCAGGCTGACAGCCTTGGAGTGCAGATTGTCTGCCTTCATGGATCAGCAGCGGGTGCTGATGGCCAGCCTTGCTGGCACATCTGCCTCGACCACCGGGACATCGACGTCAAAGTCGACCCCAGAGACCGAGCCGATACTCGAGACCATGAAGGCTCGAGATTGTCCTCGGTCGCGGTCACCCTCGACCTCCCGCTCGGGACCGAGGGCGTTGAAGGCAGTCGGCGTCGGGGTGGGTGCTGCCGGGACCCACGCAGTCGGAGCCCCCCGACTCCTCTTCGGACGAGTCCGCATGGGAGACTGAGGACGAGGAGTTCCCCGATACTTTTCGGACTCGGTGTGTCCCTTCGGACTCACCGCAGTCCGAACCCCGGAGTAGATTTCCCCCCCCCCCCCTCGGATGATACCCGGTTCTCGGAGTACGTTAGGGATATGGCCACAGCTTTGGCGATCCCCGTGGACCCCGAGGAGGAGCCTTGAGCAGAAGAGCTCGAGGCCCTCCAGTATGGCTCTCCTCCGAAGGAGGCCTTTACTGTCCCGGTTCCTCCGATGCTGGAACGGCTCCTCTTCCGGATATAGGAGGCACCAGCCTCGGCACCGGTTCTGAGCAAGCAGGTTGATTCCATTTATTGACTCCGTAAGAGCCCTGTCTTCCAAAAGGCGCAGCTACCACACCATTCAATGGTGGTGGAATCGGCCATGCATCGTCTGAAAAGCCAGAAGATGCACTCTGCGGTACCCCCAGGCAGGGAGGCCCGGAACCTGGATGCCTTTTGATAGAAAGTGCTTCCAGGGCTCGATGCTTGCTTGCCGTGTCCAGTCCTACCAGCTGTACATGGGCATGTACTTTGCGGGACCTGGCGAAGGAGCTTGCCGGGTTCTCTGCTGGTCTCTCCGGGGAACCTTTGCAGAGGTTTAAGTCCTTGTCCTCGGGAGTGTGGGAATGCTCTAAGTTCATGTCCCGAGCAGCCTACGATGGCTTCGAGGCCTCGGCCCGTGTTGCGGCAGCCGGCATCGCGGCTCGACGCCAGGCATGGCTGCAGTCGTCGGACCTCGAGCCATGTGTACAGGACAAGTTGGTCGATGCCCCTTGCCGAGGTGAAAACCTTTTTGGCAAGCCTATGGCCGAGAAGGCTGCTGAGCTCGAAACAGAGCACCTCACTAGGACAAGGCTGTCCAGGAAAACCTCTGCCCCTTCCCAGAAAAAGAAGGGCTCGGGTAAGAAGTCCTTTTACCCGAGGAAGGCGACTGCCTAAAAACAGTTCCCACATTACCAGGCCTCTCCAACTCCCCAGCAGGGTCAGCAGGCCAAGGGGCAGGGACATGGGCCCCGTAGACAGAAGGACCCCCAAGCCCTCCGACTCCTGCTCCCAATCAGCAGGGTGGGGGTTTTTGACTCCCAAAGCATAGCCTCTCCGTCTCTGCTGTCCCATCCCTGCACAGGAGGTCGACTAGCCCTGTTTGCCCACAGGTAGCTATCCATTACAGGAGACAGTTGGGTCTTAAGCATAGTCCACAAGGGCTATATGCTCCATTTCCAACAGTTTCCTCCTCCTTACTTCCCAGGAGAGCCTCCAAGGCCTCCACTGCACACAGACCTCCTCCTTCAAGAACTTCAGGGTCTGCTGCGAGACAAGGCGGTGGAGCCTGTGCCTCCCCACCTACAAGGTCACGGTGTCTACTCCAGGTACTTTCTAGTACCAAAGAGAACTGGGGGCCTCAGGCCTATTCTCAACCTCAGGAACCTCAAGTTCTTGGAGAAAGAAAAGTTCAAGATGCTTACTCTTGGAACACCTCTGCCCTACCTCCAGCAGGGAGATTGGCTATGCTCCTTAGATCTAAAGGATGCGTACACTCACATCCTCATTCATCCAGACCACAGAAAGTACCTCAGGTTTATGGTGGGAGGAAACCATTATCAGTACAGAGTACTGCCTTTCGGCCTCACCTCTGCCTACTTGAGAAATCAGGGAATCTTTGTCTTCCCCTACCTGGACGACTGGCTCATCAGGGGTCAGACGTGCCAGGAGGCCAGGCAAGCCACCTTCCGAACTATCTCTCTCCTTCAACACCTGGGTTTTGTCAGAAACTTTGCAAAGTCCACTTTGCTCCCCTCCCAGAACCTAGAGTTCATAGGGGCAAGGCTAGACTCTCTGCAAGCAAAGGCTTACTTGCCAGAGGACAGAGCCCAAAGACTGATGGATTTGGCAAACCAGTTTCTCAGCATACCACTGGTTTCCACCAGACTCTGTCTGAGGCTCCTGGGTCACATAGCATCGACAGTACATGTGACTCCAAATGCCCGGCTCCACATGAGGCCTGCCCAGTGGTGCCTCAGAACTCAGTGGACACAGGCCACAGGAAGCCTCAGAGACAGAGTACGGGTGTCCAAACCATTCCTGAACTCCCTATGCTGGTGGCTGCACCCCCCCAACTAACTACAAGGGGTGCCTTTTCAGATACCTGTGTTCACAGTAGTCTTGACCACCGATGCCTCCTTGCAAGGCTGGGGGGCACATTGTCTGGGCAAGTGCACCCAGGGCCTGTGGTCTCCCTGGGAGGCCAAGCAACAGATCAACCTACTGGAACTACTGGCTATTCGCTTAGCCCTCAAAGCTTTCTCTCAAATCCTGGCTCACCAGTCTGTCTTAGTACAGACAGACAACCAAGTAGCCATGTTCTATGTGAACAAACAAGGCGGCACTGGGTCCAGGCTCCTTTGTCAGGAGGCACAGGACCTTTGCTTGTTTGCGCTCAGGCACAACATGTTTCTCAAGGCTGTTTATCTCCCTGGCCAGGAGAACTTCCTGGCAGACAGGTTGAGCAGAGTTCTGCAGCCCCACGAATGGCAACTGCATCCATTAGTGGTTCAGAAAATTTTCCTGAAATGGGGGCTTCCCTCCATAGATCTCTTTGCCAGTACCCTGAACCGGCAGCTGCCCAGGTTCTGCTCCAGGCAACCGCATCCCATGAGGTGGACAGCGGATGCCTTCCGGATTTCCTGGTCCCAGGGCCTCCTGTATGCGTTTCCTCCCATGCCTCTGGTGGCCCGAACCTTGTTCAAGATTCTAAAGGACAAGGCCTCGGTTCTTCTGGTAGCCCCCAGGTGGCCAAGGCAGCCTTGGTTTCCACTTCTGCTTCAGCTGGCAGTGGACACCCCACCTCTGGGGTTGCAGCTTGACCTCCTCTCTCAGGATCAGGGTTCTCTTCTGCACCCCAACCTCAAATCTCTCAATTTGATGGCCTGGAGGCTGCAAGGGTAGTGTTGGCTCCCTGGGGCCTGCCTCAGGAAGTTGAAGAGGTGGTCTTGGCCTCTAGGAAGCAGTCCACCAGAAAAACCTATGCCCTGAAATGGAGAAGGTTCTCTTTGTGGTGTCAGCTAAGCAGAGAAGATCCTTTCTCCTGCTCTGTGCCCGTGGTGCTTCAGTACCTGCTGCACTTATCCAATCAGGGCCTCAAGTCCAATTCTGTTCAGGTCCACCTCTCAGCGCTAGCAGCTCACCACTCACTAGTGGAAGGACAGCCTTTGTCGGTTCACCCCTTGGTGTCCCGGTTCCTCAGAGGTTTGCTCTTGCTCAAGCCTCCCGTCCGTCCTCCAGCCCCTGAGTGGGAGTTGAATGTGGTCTTGCAACAACTGACTCGCCCACCCTTTGAGCCGATGGCTACTTGTCCTCTCCGCTTCCTTTCCTGGAAGACGCTCTTCCTGATAGCCCTGACCTCGGCCAGACGAGTGAGTGAGCTTCAGGCCCTAGTCTGTGACAGGCCTTACACTCGCTTCTATAGGAACAGGGTAGTCCTTAGGACTCATCCTAAGTTCCTCCCAAAGGTTGTCTCCTCTTTCCACCTCAACCAGGAGGTGGTTCTTCCGACAATCTTCCCTAGGCCTCATGCAAGCCAGGCTGAGGCAGTCCTGCATACCCTGGACTATAGAAGGGCCTTATCCTTCTACCTTGACCGTACACAGGGGCATAGAAGGGCTACTCAGCTCTTCATATCTTTTGACCCTAATAATTTGGGGTTATCTGTGTCCAAGCGTACCTTGTCCATCTGGGTGGCTGACTGTATCACCTGGGCTTACAGGGCAACTGACCTTCCTTTGCAGGGTCGGGTCACGGCGCACCATGTCAGGGCAATGACTGCCTCAGTAGCTCATCTCTGCTCTGTACCGTTGGCAGACATCGGGTCCACAAAGAGAACAGCGCTAGCCACTCAAACGAGTGGAAACAAAAACAGGAAGCGGCAGATTCTCCAGGACCAAGCAGGAAGTCAGTCCTCACTTATGGGTGACGTCGGCGCCGACGGAGCCCTCGCGGAGCAATTTTCCCCAGCTTTCAAAGAAAGCCTTTGGGAATTGCAGCGCGCATGCGCGGTCGTCTTCCCGCCCGAAGGTGCCATCTTAGCCAGTCTTCTTTTTTTCCGCGGAGCCCTACAGACGTCCCCGTCTTGTCCCCGCGAAAAAGTTGATTTTCTTCTTTATTTTATTTGATCCTTTTTTCTTTCGGTTCGACGCCGATCGCTTTCCCGCCCGGACTCGCGACGCCGGTCTCGAGTCCTCTTACTTTTTTTCGGTTTTTCTGACTTAGTCAGCTTTCGTTTTCGTTTTCCCTGGCAGCCCGGTCCTTTGACCTCGCAGGGGCCCTTTTTCCCCCGATGGCTGCCAGTGGGTTTAAGCGGTGTGGTCGGTGTGACCGAAATATGTCACTAACCGACACACACGACTTTTGCCTCCGCTGCCTGGGCCCGGATCATGAGGAACTGATCTGTGGGCCCTGCAGCAAACTGTTCTCAAAGGCGTTGAGAAGTCGGCGGCATCAGCGTGAGAGAATCTTCGCTGACCCCAGCCGTACCCGGACCTCGTCGGAGGCCTCCGTGTCGAAAGGCTCCAGCTCGGACCGTCGCCGGAGCTCCTCCGACCGGGGTTCTCCCTCCGGGGACCATCGTCGGAAGGAAAAACCCGCGAGGGCGGCGTCGGTGGACGCTCCTGGCTCCGCGAGGGCCAGGTCGCATAGCCCCGACAGCCGCCCCGGGTCCTTGGAGAAGGAACACATCCCGAAGCGACCTCGCCTGGAGTCGGAGATGCCTGCCCGGGTAAGTCCTGTGGTCCTTCTGGACTCGCCTCCGCGACAGCCGACGTCGGGCCCGACGCCGTCGGGGCCCGAGTCGGGGGCTGCTGGGTCACCTGAGCTCGGACTCAGGTTGACGGCCTTGGAGAGCAGACTGTCTGCCTTCATGGACCAGCAGAGGGCACTGCTCGCTGGCTTCGCTGGCGTCGCTGCCCCGACCGCCGGGACGTCGACGTCCAAGTCGACCCCGGAGACCGAGCCGATCCTCGAGTCAATGAGAACTCGAGTCGATCCTCGGTCGAGGTCGCCCTCGGCCTCCCGTTCGGGACCGAGGTCGCTGACGCCGACTCCCTCGGCGTCGGGGCGGCTGGCGCCGCACCCTGCCCGGGCCGACCCCACCGAGTCCTCGTTGGAGTCGGTCTGGGAGTCTGAGGAGGAAGAGTCACCTGATTCTTTCCGGACTCGGTGTGTCCCCTCGGACTCACCGGGGTCCGAGCCTCGGAAGCAGTCCCCCCCGGAGGATGCCCGGTTCTCGGACTTCGTTAGGGATATGGCCAAGGCTTTGGCCTTCCCTGCGGATCCCGAGGAGGAGCCTCGAGCCGAAGAGCTCGACGCCCTCCAGTATGACTCTCCCGCGAGGGAACACTTTACTGTGCCGGTTCCTCCCATGCTGGAACGACTACTCTTCCGCATGTGGGAGAGTCCGGCCTCCTCGCCGGTCCTGAGCAAGCGGGTCGATTCTATCTATCGGGTCCGCAAGAGCCCTGGCTTTCAAAAGGCGCAGCTGCCACACCATTCCATGGTAGTGGAATCGGCCATGCATCGTCTTAAGAGCCAGAAGATGCACTCCTCGGTGCCTCCTGGAAGGGAGGCCCGTAACCTGGATGGCCTTGGCAAGAAGTGCTTCCAGGGCTCTATGCTCGCATGTCGTGTCCAGACTTACCAGCTATACATGGGCATGTATCTCCGGGATCTGGCTAAAGAGCTAGCCGGATTCTCCGCTGGTCTCTCCGAGGAGCCCTTGCGGAGGTTCCTAGCCTTGTCCACGGGCATTCGGGAATGCTCTAAGTTCATGTCCCGAGCAGCCTATGATGGCTTTGAAGCCTCGGCTCGAGTGGCCGCAGCCGGCATCGGTGCCCGCCGACAGGCTTGGCTTCAGTCGTCAGACCTTGAGCCCTGGGTACAGGACAAGTTGGTCGATGTCCCCTGCCGAGGCGAAAACCTCTTTGGCAAGCCCATGGCGGAAAAGGCTGCACAAATTGAGACTGAGACTCTCACCAGGACCAGGCTTTCTAGGAAGACCTCCGCCCCTTCCCAGAAAAAGAAGGGCTCGGGGAAAAAGTCCTTTTACCCGAGGAAGGCGGCTGCCTACAAACAATACCCCCATTATCAGGCCCCTGCAGCTCCCCAACAGGGCCAGCAGGCCAAGGGACGGGGTAACGGGTCCCGTAGGCAGCAAGCCCCCAAGCCTGCACCACCAGCCCCTGCTCAGCAGGGTGGGGGTTTTTGACTCGCTCAGCATAGCCTCTCCCCCCCCGCTGGTCCCCCCCAGCACCGGAGGCCGGCTGGTCACTTCGCCCACAGGTGGTCCAGCATCACCGCAGATGCCTGGGTGCTTCAGGTCGTGCGAGAAGGCTACCTTCTCCACTTCCATCAGGTCCCTCCCTCCTATTTTCCGGGAGAGCCTCCGCGCCCCCCTCTGCACAGGGAGTTGCTCCTTCAGGAGTTAGCAGGTCTTCTGCAGGATCAGGCGGTGGAACCGGTGCCACACCACCTGAGGGGTCAAGGCTTCTATTCAAGGTATTTTCTAATACCAAAGAGAACAGGGGGCCTCAGACCCATCCTGGACTTGCGCAACCTCAACAAGTTCCTTGTGCGGGAGAAGTTCAAAATGCTTACCCTTGGAATCCTTCTGCCCTACCTCCAGCAGGGAGATTGGCTATGCTCCTTGGATCTAAAGGATGCCTACACGCACATCCTCATCCACCCAAGCCACCGCCAATACCTACGGTTTGTGGTGGCGGGAAATCATTACCAGTACCGAGTACTACCCTTTGGCCTGTCCTCCGCACCGCGAGTCTTCACAAAATGTCTCGCGGTCGTGGCGGCCCATCTCCGGCTTCACGGCCTCTATGTCTTTCCGTACCTCGACGACTGGCTCATCAGAGCAGCGTCCGCTCAGGAGGTCACCAACGCCACGTGCCGCACGGTGGCTCTGCTGCAGCACTTGGGCTTTGTCATAAACTTCGCAAAGTCCACTTTGCTCCCCTCACAGGATCTCGAGTTCATCGGCGCAAGGCTGCACACTCCTCAGACGCGAGCGTATCTACCGCTCGACAGGGCTCAGCGGCTCATGGACCTAGCCGACCGCTTTCGCAGCCAGCCCCTGGTCTCCGCCAGGCGCTTCCTGAGACTGCTCGGCCATATGGCTTCCACTGTCCATGTGACCCCCAATGCCCGCCTGAATATGTGGTCTGCTCAATGGTGTCTCCGCCGGCAGTGGCGACAGGCCACGGGCGGCCTCGCAGACCTAGTGCGCGTTTCCGAGCCGCTGATCTCGTCTCTCCGGTGGTGGCTCCGGCAGCCGAACCTGACATTCGGTATGCCCTTCCAGTCACCTCAGCCGACCCGGGTGCTGACCACCGATGCATCCCTCCTGGGCTGGGGAGCGCATTGCCAAGAGGCGCGTACTCAGGGCCTCTGGACCACGTGGGAGTCTGCTCAGCAGATCAACTTCCTGGAGCTCCGGGCGATCCGCCTAGCTCTCAAGGCCTTCTCCCACCTGACTTCCCAACAGTCCGTCCTTGTCCAGACGGACAATCAAGTTGCCATGTTCTACGTGAACAAACAGGGGGGCACGGGCTCCTTTCTCCTCTGCCGGGAGGCTCAGAAGCTCTGCTCTTGGGCCGTCAGTCACGGCATTCTCCTCAAGGCAGTTTATCTCCCGGGCCGAGACAATTGCCTTGCGGACAAACTCAGCAGGGTCCTCCAGCCGCACGAGTGGCGTCTGGATCCCTTGGTAGTTCAGAAGCTCTTCCTCAAGTGGGGCCTCCCCAAGATGGATCTCTTTGCCAGTCCTCGCAACCGGCAGCTTCCTCGCTTCTGCTCTCGTCTGCCACACCCCCTTCGGGTTGCGGCGGACGCCTTTCTGATCTCATGGTCGGGGAGCCTTCTGTACGCGTTCCCTCCCATCCCGCTAGTCTCTCGGACTCTTTTCAAGGTTCTCCGAGACAAAGCCTTCATGATCCTGGTGGCCCCTCGCTGGCCCAGGCAGCCGTGGTTTCCGCTCCTGCTGCAACTGGCGGTGGAGGATCCAATCCCTCTGGGGGTACAACCGGATCTCCTCACTCAGGATCAGGGGTCCCTCCTGCACCCCAACCTCAGGTCTCTCAACCTCATGGCCTGGCTGCTGAGAGGGTAGTCCTTGCTCCCCTTCTCCTGCCAGCGGAGGTGGAGGAGGTCGTCTTGGCTTCGCGACGGCCTTCTACCCGCAAATGCTACGCCCTTAAATGGCGTCGCTTTGCAGTCTGGTGTACCCAACAGTCTCAGGATCCCTTCTCCTGCCCGGTGTCGGTGATCTTGCAGTACTTGCTGCACCTCTCTAATTTGGGACTTAAGTCCAACTCCGTCAAAGTTCACCTCAGTGCTCTTTCAGCACATCATGTGCCGGTGGACGGCAGACCTCTCTCCAATGACCCTCTCGTAGCGAGGTTTCTCCGAGGTCTCCTTCTCCTTAAACCACCTCTCCGCCCGCCAGCGCCTGACTGGGACCTGAATGTGGTGTTGCAGCGGATCACCTGTCCGCCTTTTGAACCTATGGCTACCTGTTCTCTCCGTTTTCTGTCTTGGAAAACACTGTTCTTGATAGCCCTCACTTCCGCTAGACGCGTAAGTGAATTGCAGGCCCTCGTGTCTGATCCCCCTTACACTCGGTTCTACAAAAATAGGGTAGTCCTACGGACTCACCCTAAATTTCTTCCAAAAGTGGTCTCCCCTTTTCACATCAATCAGGAGGTGGTACTTCCAACCTTCTTTCCCAGACCACACTCCAGCCGAGCTGAAACGGTCCTCCATACCCTGGACTGTAGAAGGGCTCTGAACTTCTACCTTGACCGTACGCGGGAGCACCGTAAAGCTTCTCAGCTTTTTGTGTCTTTTGACCCCAATAAATTGGGGCTCCCGGTCTCCAAGCGTACTCTGTCCATCTGGGTTGCGGACTGTATCTCTTGGGCTTATGGGGCAGCCGGACTCTCCTTAGAAAGTCGAGTCACGGCTCATTGCGTTCGGGCAAAGGCTACGTCAGTGGCTTACCTCCGCTCTGTTCCGCTGGCAGACATCTGCCGGGCCGCTACTTGGTCTTCGAGCCAGACTTTTGCGGTCCATTACTGTCTCGAGAGGGAGTCCCGTAGGGACAGTGCTTTCGGACAGGCAGTCCTCCGTAATCTCTTTGAGGTCTGAGCAACTCCTACCCTCCATCCCGGATGTGGGCTACCGGTGGGTGATAATTCAGCGAAGATTCTATCCTTCTGTGCTGCTGAGCTAGAGGGAGCTCATTTTTGTGCTTAGGGTCTCCGGTAGCCTTGAGCTTGGGAGTCCCATAAGTGAGGACTGACTTCCTGCTTGGTCCTGGAGAAAGCGTAGTTACTCACCTGTAACAGGTGTTCTCCAGGAGCAGCAGGAATCAATCCTCACTACCCTCCCTCCTCCCCTTGGAGTTGCAATCGTCTGCTTATGTTCTTTTTGCAAATTTTTATGCTGTCTTTTTTAGCTATGTCATCTGACTGGCTAAGATGGCACCTTCGGGCGGGAAGACGACCGCGCGCATGCGCGCTGCAATTCCCAAAGGCTTTCTTTGAAAGCTGGGGAAAATTGCTCCGCGAGGGCTCCGTCGGCGCCGACGTCACCCATAAGTGAGGACTGATTCCTGCTGCTCCTGGAGAACACCTGTTACAGGTGAGTAACTACGCTTTCAACACCCAATACCTTTATTAGAACCAATTAAGTGGCCTAAGCCCAACACAGGCCGTGTTTCGTATGTCACTTCATCAGGGGCTATCAGGGCACACTAAAAAATAAATTATAAAATTACATTAATATAATCAAAATCAAAACAATAAATATGCAGAAAAAAGGGGGTTTAAAAACAAAAAAATGACGTAAAAATACAATACTCATAAAACAAAGGCTAAAATGGACTATATCAGATAGCTTAAGTCTCAAAGAAAACACATTGATAAAACCCAAGGAAACCATCATAAATGTCTCAATTAAAATCATAAAAATACATACAAAATTACATATAAAATTAAAATTAATCCCAGCATATTGAATAAACAAACCGCTCTGTGAATAAAATTATATATGAACTTATATACATACACACATATAAATAAATATATAGATATTTAAATGATTAAATAATTAAAAGTATAAAAATGCAAGTTGGAATACAAATAAAAATAAGAGATCAAAGACAATAAAATTACCAGAACATTTATAATTATAGGTACTTGTACAAACATATACAGAAAAACTGTAAAAACTATATATAACCAAGAGATTGGAAGGGATGAGGAGACTAAAGGAGTAAGTCCGATCAATGGCTAAATACACAAATACTAGATAAATTGCATAAGATAAGGGAGGATATTACCTGAAGGTGTGATGTGCATAGACTTCACCAGGCTCAACAGAGACAATGGAAGTCGCTATTATCTAAAAAGCTTCTAAAAAAACATGAAACATACGCCAAATCAGATGATTGCTCAATTACATAAGTTATTTTTTTAAAATTTGTACACCACTTTAAAAAAGGATAATAAAATTTTAAAATATAGAAGGTTTTGGATACTGCCCCGATTAAAATCTCATAAACTTAAAAACGAAGAAGTGATAAAATATACACTTTCGCCGGTCTCCCGAGAGGCGCGAGACCAACTGTATGCCTCCGGCCCTATCGGGGCTGTGGGAGGGGAGAAGCAGCTCCTCTATATTGAAGCCGCCCACAGGCGGGCCCGCGCCTGTCGGGCCCGCGCCTGAGGGCCTTGCCAGAGGGCCCTTTGGCGTGGCCCTTAGGCGTTGGCCCGTGGTAAACATTAAATAACATCAAATATGTATAAGATCTGTTAATTAGAGTAACTATGCTCTTTACAAATTCCTCTGTCTGTCTCTCCCTTTGGCTGCTCTTCCATTTAAAGGTATGTTTGTATTATATGTTAACCTGATGTAGTCTTTCTCTGTTAACTATAGATCCATTGCTTATCACTTTGATATTTTGATAAGGTGGTATAAAAATGGATGTATTGTTTTGTAGTCTGATGTTTTATGTCTGTAGTTCATGCTAACCTGATGTAGTCTTGTAACCGCTTTGATTGTAAGAAAGGCGGTATAAAAAACCTGTTAAATAAATAAATAAATAAATAAATAAAATAATTGAATGAATAGGTGGAATACAAGAAATTTCATCAAAATTATAAATATAATAACCAAAAGGAGAGGGGTGGGGGGTGGGGGCTTTGTAAAGGCAAGAAAGATAATAGGTTTTCTATGTGTTTGTTTGCGTTCTTTTTGGGCTTGTTCTGGCGTCTTTTTGAATTTTAATGTGATCCTTTAGCGTTTTATGGTGCCTAAAACGTTTTGTCTCACAGGTGGTTCCGATTCTTCATTTGCCTACATAGTCAATGTGGGGATCTTCCTCCCTTCGTTTATTCGTTGAATTAATGCAAGTCCTTTATATTGATCCTTAGAAGTACATTCTTTTACACCTCGGGATACCTTTTAGTTAGCCCGGGCCAAATCAGTTTGTGAATTTCTTCACTTTTCACATCCCCAACCCCCCACCCCCCACCCCTCTCCTTTTGGTTATTATATTTATATTTGTACTACCTTTTGGCCTGACCTCCGCTCCCAGGGTCTTTACCAAGTGCCTGGCAGTGGTTGCAGCCTACCTGAGAACTCAAGGCATCTTTGTCTTTCCCTGTCTGGACGTCCCTGGAGGCCAGACAAGCCACCCTCAGAACCATTGCTCTGCTTCAAAACGTGGGTTTTGTCATAAACTTCGCAAAGTCCACTTTGCTCCCCTCCCAGAACTTGAAGTTCATAGGGGCAAGGTTGGATTCTCAACTGGCAAAGGCATTCTTGCCAGAAGACAGGGCTCAAAGACTGATGGACGTGGCCAAATAGTTTCTAAACAGGTCCCTAGTCTCCGCCAGACTCTGCCTCAGGCTTCTGGGCCACATGGCTTCGACAGTGCATGTAACTCCCAATGCCCGGCTCCATATGAGGCCTGCACAGTGGTGCCTTCGGACTCAGTGGTCTCAGGCCGGAGGCTGCCTACGAGACAGGATAAGGGTGTCCAAACCCCTTTTGGCCTCCCTCAGCTGGTGGCTACATCCACCCAATCTGCTGAAGGGGATGCCCTTCCAAATGCCAGAATACTCGGTGGTCCTCACCACCGACGCCTCTCTGCAGGGCTGGGGTGCTCATTTTCTAGACAAGTGCACTCAAGGCCTCTGGTCTTCCTGGGAGGCAGCCCAACAGATCAATCTCCTAGAACTTCGAGCTATCCTCTTAGCTCTCAAGGCTTTTTCTCCTGCCCTAGCTCACCGCTCAGTCTTAATTCAAACAGACAACCAGGTAGCCATGTTTTATGTGAACAAACAGGGAGGGACTGGATCAAAGCTCCTTTGTCGGGAGACTCAAGACCTTTGTTCCTTTGCCCTAAAGCACAACATGCTTCTCAAGGCGGTGTACCTTCCAGGCCAGGAGAACTGCCTGGCCGGCCGGTTGAGCAGAATTCTGCAGCCCCACGAGTAGCAGCTGCATCCCTTGGTCGTTCAAAAGATCTTTCTGAAGTGGGGTCTCCCTTGGATAGATCTCTTTGCCAGTCCGCTGAACAAGCTGTGGCAGCGAAGTGCCTGCAACGAATAAAACCAGGAGTCTATTTACTAGGATTCAAACCAGTTTATTTGTGCACAGTCTCAGGCACTTGTCACATTCAAAATGGTCTGAGCATGGAGTTCAGCAAAACAACAGCATTTATAGCTTTCTTCCTCAGCTCTACACAGACAAAACTCCTCATTGGTCCCGGTGGCCCCCCTCACCCCCATCCAATGGAGATCTCTGACCGGCCACCTGTTCTCCCCCTTGTCAGGCCTTTCTAGCCATGGCTCAGTTCTAGACATAATACACTTTGCCTTACATTCTGTTTGCAAGGTCACTCCGCAGCACAGAAACTGTGTGAAATCAAAATACTGAAATACATCTGTGAATAACATAAGCTCAATGGAAAAGTCTTGCATTCTTATCAAAGCAGTTTAAAGCAGGTTTTCTGACTTCTACTGGCGTTTTGCTCTGCTCAGCTATAATATTCTGCAGTGGGGGTTGGGACTCAGGCCTAACATACAGGCCTCTGCTACATAACATACTTTTATAGGCTATTCTAGGCCATAGCCTATCACAAAGCAACTGCCCAAGTTCTGCTCCAGGCACCCGCATCCTCTGAGGATAGCACCAGATGCTTTTCTGATGTCCTGGTCTCAGGGCCTCCTGTATGCGTTTCCTCCCATGCCCTTGGTGGCCCGAACTCTTTTCAAGACTCTTCAGGACAAGGCTTTGGTCCTGCTGGTAGCTCCCAGGTGGCCGAAGCAGCCTTGGTTTCCACTTCTGCTTCAATTGGCAGTGGATTCCTCACTACCTCTGGGGTTGCAGCCCGACCTTCTATCACAGGAGCAGGGTTCCCTTCTGCACCCCAATCTCAAAGCTCTCAATTTGATGGCCTAGAGGCTGCAAGGGTAGTTTTGGCTCCCTGGGGCCTGTCTCAGGAAGTTGAGGAGGTTGTCCTAGCCTCTAGGAAACAGTCCACTAGGAAAACCTATGCCCTCAAATGGAAGAGGTTTTCTGTGTGGTGTGAGCTTCGTACAGAGGATCCTTTCTCCTGTACTGTGCCAGTAGTGCTTCAGTACTTACTGCACTTATCAAATCAGGGACTTAAGTCCAATTCTGTTCGGGTCCACCTCTCAGCTCTAGCAGCTCACCACTCACTGGTGGAGGGACATTCTCTGTCAGGTCACCCCTTGATGTCCCGCTTTCTCAGGGACTTGCTTTTGCTCAAGCCCCCCATCCGTCGTCCTGCTCCTGAGTGGGAGATGAATGTGGTCTTGCAGCAACTGACTCACCCACCCTTTGAGCCGATGGCTACTTGCCCTCTATGCTTCCTTTCCTGGAAGACTCTCTTCCTGATAGCCCTCACCTCGGTTAGGCGAGTGAGTGAGCTTCAGGCCCTGGTCTGTGATAGACCTTACACCAGGATTTATAGGAACAGGGTAGTCCTTAGGACCCATCCAAAGTTCCTCCCTAAAGTTGTCTCCTCTTTCCACCTCAACCAGGAGGTGGTACTTCCAACATTCTTCCATAGGCCTCATGCTAGCCATGCTGAAGCAGTCCTGCATACCCTGGACTGTAGGAGGGCCTTATCCTTCTACCTTGACCGTACGCAGGGGCATAGAAGGGCTACTCAGCTCTTCGTCTCCTTTGACCCCAATAAGTTGGGGTTGGCTGTGTCCAAGCGTATCTTGTCCATATGGGTGGCTGACTGTATCACCTGGGCTTACAAGGCGGCTGATCTTCCTTTGCAGGGTAGGGTCACGGCCCATCTTGTCAGGGCAATGGCTGCCTCAGTGGCTCATCTCCACTCTGTCCCCTTGGTAGACATCTGCAGGGTTGCAAGTTGGTCTTCAAGCCAGACTTTTGCGGCCCATGACTGTCTGGAGAGGGAGTCCAGTAGGGACAGTGCTTTTGGCCAAGCAGTACTACGGAATCTCTTTGAGGTTTAGGCAACTCCTGCCCTCTGTTGGGCTACCGGTGGATGTTGTGTCCTTGAAAAGCCTTTCTTTGATGCTGTGACTAGAGTTCTCTTGTTCAGCCTGGGTTCCTGGTAGCCCAGAGCTAGGGAGTCACCCATATGTGAGGACTGACTTCCTGCTTGGTCCTGGAGAAAGAGTAGTTCTCCAGGACCAAGCAGGAAGTCAGTCCTCACTTATGGGTGTCATCGCCGCCGATGAAGCCCCAGCGGAGCATTTCCCCAGCTTTCCATGAAAGCCTTTGGGAATGCTGGCACGCATGCGCGGTTCCCTTCCCGCCTAAAGGTGCCATCTTACCTCCGTCTCTTTTTTTACGTGAAGCCCATCGGACGTGTGTCCTGTTTTTCCCGGTTAAAAGATATTTTTTTCTAGCGTTGTTTCGCTTCTTTTCTTCAGATTTGACGTCGGTTCCCCTCCCGCCGGGATCGGTACACCGGTATCGAACACCCTTTTTATTTTTCGGTTTTTGCCCTTAGTGGCTAGGCGTTCGCGCCTTTAATTTTTTCTTTTTCACTGGAAGGCCGGTCTTTTGACCTCGCGGGGACCCTTTTTTCCCCCATGACTTCCAGTGGTTTTAAAAAGTGTGATCGGTGTAAAAAGATTCTCTCACCGACACACACGACTGCTGCCTTCGGTGCCTGGGCCCGGACCACGATTCTAAATCGTGCGGGCCATGTGGAAAAATGTCTTCCAAGGCCCTCAGAAGTCATCAGCAGCAGAGTGAAAGGTTTTTCTCCGACTCGGCCTCTGCTCGTGCTCGGACCTCGTCTGAGGCTTCGACATCTCGGGATTCCGATCCCGAGCGGCGTCGGAGCTCCTCGAACGGGGTCCCCCGCGAGGGAACGTAAGAGGAAGAAGTGGCTCGCGAGGGTGGCATTGGTGGAGGTCCCTGGACCCTCGAGGTCCCGGTCTAAGACCCCCGACCGTCGTCCCGGGCCCATGGACCAGGAGAAGCCGACCAAAGTTCCTCGTATAGAACCGGAGTCTGCTGGACATGTAAGTCCTGTTGTCCTCGAGCTGAGTCTCAGGTTGACAGCCTTGGAGAGCAGAATGTCTGCCTTCATGGACCAGCAGCGGGCATTGATGGCCAGCCTGTCTGGCACATCTGCCCCGACCAGTGGGACATCGACTTCGAAGTCGACCCCGGAGACCTAGCCGATACTTGAGTCCCTTGCGGCTCGAGGTCGTCCTCGGTCGAGGCCTCCCTCGACCTCCCGTTTGGGACCGAGGGTCTCGACACCAGTGCCTCCGGCGTCGGGGCAGGTGTCCAGGGGCCCCGCGATGTCGGACCCCGACTCGACATCGGACGAGTCTGCATGGGAAACCAAAGATGAGGAGTTTCCTGACACCTTTAAGACTCGGTGTGTCCCTTCGGACTCACCTGAGTCTGAGCCCCGGAGTAGATCCTCTCCGGAGGATACTAGGTTCTCGGACTTTATCCGGGATATGGCCGCTGCCCTGGCTATCCCGGCTGACCCCGAGGAAGAGCCTCGAGCCGAGGAGCTCGATGCTCTGCAGTACGACTCTCCTCCGAAGGAGGCCTTTACTGTCCCGGTTCCTCCGATGCTGGAGAAGCTCCTCTTCCGGATGTGGGAGGCACCAGCCTCGGCGCCGGTTTTGAGCAAACAAGTCGATTCCATTTATCGGCTCCGCAAGGGTCCTGGCTTCCAGAAAGCACAGCTGCCACACCATTCTATGGTTGTGGAATCGGCCATGCATTGTCTGAAAAGTCAGAAGATGCACTCTGCGGTGCCTCCCGTTAGGGAAGCCCGCAACCTTGATGGAGTCGGCAGAAAGTGTTTTCAGAGCTCCATGCTTGCATGCCTTGTCCAGACTTACCAGCTGTACATGGGCATGTATTTGCGAGACCTGGCCAAGGAATTGGCTGGATTCTCTGCTGGTCTCTCCGGGGAACGCTTGCAGAGTTTTAAGTCCTTGTCTTTGAGGATACGGGAATGCTCTAAGTTAATATCCCGCGCCGCCTACGATGGCTTCGAGGCTTCGGCCTGAGTAGCGGCAGCCGGCATTGCGGCTCGACGCCAGGCGTGGCTACAGTCATCGGATCTCGAGCCATGGGTTCAGGACAAGTTGGTCGATGTCCCTTGCCGAGGTGAAAACCTTTTTGGCAAGCCTGTGGCCGAGAAGGCCGCACAGCTCGAGACTGAGCACCTCACCAGGACAAGGCTGTCCTGGAAGACCTCTGCCCCTTTACAAAGGAAGAAGGGCTCGGGTAAAAAGCCCTTTTACCCGAGGAAGGGCGCTGCCTACAAACAGTACCCACAATATCAGGATGCCCAACCTGCCCCACAGGGTCAGCAAGCCAAGGGCCGGGGTAATGGGCCCCGTAGGCAGACTGCCCCCAAGCCTCCGGCCCCTGCTCCCACTCAGCAGGGTGGGGGTCTTTGACTCCTTGAGTACAGCCAAACCTCCCTTGCAGACCCAGCCCTGCACAGGAGGCCGTCTAGCCTTGTTCGCCCATCAGTGGCCCCTGATCACTCAGGACAGTTGGGTGCTGGACATAGTCCGTCGAGGCTATGCCCTGCATTTTCACCAACTGCCTCCGCCACACTTTCCAGGGGAACCTTGCAGGCCTCCCCTGCATACCGCCCTTCTCCTACAGGAGCTCCAAGGTCTGTTGCTGGACAAGGCGGTGGAGCCTGTGCCTCCCCACTTCCACGGTCACGGTTTTTACTCCAGGTATTTCCTGGTACCAAAGAGAACTGGTGGTCTTCGACCCATTTTGGATCTCAGAAACCTAAACAAGTTTCTTGTGAAGGAAAAGTTCAAGATGGTTACTCTTGGAACTCTTCTGCCCTACCTCCAGCAGGGAGATTGGCTATGCTCTTTAGATCTAAAAGATGCTTACACTCACATTCTCATTCATACAGACCACAGAAAGTACCTCAGGTTCATTGTGGGAGGAAACCACTATCAGTACAGGGTACTGCCTTTTGGGCTGACTTCGGCTCCCAGAGTCTTCACCAATTGCCTGGCAGTGGTAGCAGCCTACCTGAGAAATCAGGGCATCTTTGTGTTTCCCTACCTGGACGACTGGCTCATCAGGGGCCAGACATCTCTCGAGGTCCAGCAGGCCACCAACAGAATAGACCTGCTCCAAAACATGGGCTTTGTCATCAACTTCGCAAAGTCCACTTTGCTCCCCTCCCAAAACTTGGAGTTCATAGGGGCACGGTTGGATTCTCGGCTGGCAAGAGCTTTCTTACCAGTGGACTGAGCGCAAAGGCTCATAGACCTCACCAGCAAGTTTCTGCACAGGTCCCTAGTCTCCGCCAGACTTTGTCTCAGGCTTATAGGCCACATGGCGTCGACAGTACAGGTAACCCCCAATGCCATTCTCAATATGAGACCTGCCCAGTGGTGCCTTCGGACTCAGTGGTCGCAAGCCTCCGGCTGTCTCCGCAACAGGATCAGTGTCCCACCGTTTCCTGAACTCCCTCAACTGGTGGTTGCACCCCCCCAATCTGCTGGTTGGGGGTGCCTTTTCAGATTCCACCTCATACAATGGTCCTCACCACCGATGCCTCTCTGCAGGGTTGGGGAGCACATTACCTAGACAAGTGCACCCAGGGCCTGTGGTCTCCTTGGGGGGAGTCCCAGCAGATCAATCTGCTGGAGCTCAGAGCTATCCGCTTGGCCCTCAAGGCCTTTACTGCTTCCCTGGCACAACAGTCTGTCTTGATCCAGACAGACAACCAGGTAGCCATGTTCTATGTCAACAAACAGGGCGGAACTGGTTCCCAGCCCCTTTGCCAGGAGGCCCAGGACCTCTGTGCCTTTGCCCTGAAACACAACATGCTCCTCAGAGCGGTCTATCTTCCAGGCCAGGAAAATTACCTGGCAGACAGATTGAGCAGAATTCTGCAACCACACGAGTGGCAGCTTCATCCCTTAGTGGTTCAAAAGATTTTCTTGAAGTGGGGTCTTCCCTCCATAGACCTGTTTGCCAGTCCACTGAACTACCAGCTGCCAAAGTTCTGTTCCAGGCAACCACATCCTCTGAGAGTAGCAGCAGATGCTTTTCTGATTCCTTGGACTCAGGGCCTGTTCTATGCATTTCCTCCCACCCCTCTGGTGGCCCGAACGCTGTTCAAGGTTGTCCGAGACAGAGCCTCAGTCCTCCTGGTGGCTCCCCGGTGGCCAAGGCAGCCTTGGTTCCACCTCCTGCTTTAGCTGGCAGTGGATCTGGATCTGCCTCTGCCTCTGGGATTGCAACCCGACCTCCTCTCTCAGGATCGAGGCTCCTTGCTGCATCCCAATCTCAAAGCTCTCAATCTGATGGCATGGAGGCTGCAAGGGTAGTGTTGGCTCCCTGGGGCCTGCCTCCCGAGGTTGAGGAGGTTGTCCTAGCCTCCAGAAAACAATCCACTAGGAAAACCTATGCTCTCAAGTGGAAAAGGTTCTCTGTGTGGTGTCAGCTACGTGCTGAGGATCCTTTTATCCTGTACTGTGCCAGTAGTTCTTCAGTACCTGCTGCACCTGTCCAATCAGGGTCTCAAGTCCAACTCTGTTCGGGTCCACCTCTCTGCTTTGGCTGCTCACCACTCCCTAGTTGAGGGCCATTCCTTGTCTGTGCACCCTTTGGTGTCTAGGTTTCTCAGAGGCTTGCTCCTGCTCAAACCTCCCATACTTCGTCCTGCTCCTGAGTGGGAGCTCAATGTGGTCTTGCAGCAGCTGACTCGCCCACCTTTTGAGCCTATGGCTACTTGCCCTCTACGCTTCATTCCTGGAAGACTTTTTCTGCTAGCCCTTACTTCGGCTAGGAGAGTGAGTGAGCTTCAGGCCTTGGTCTGTGATAGGCCTTACACCAGGTTCTATAAAAACAGGGTGGTCCTCAGGACTCACCCTAAGTTCCTTCCTAAGGTTGTCTCCTCTTTCCTCCTCAACCAGGAGGTGGTTCTTCCTACTTTCTTCCCTAGGCCTCATGCAAGTCAGGCTGAAACAGTTCTCCATACCTTGGACTGTAGGAGGGCCTTATCCTTCTA
Source organism: Ichthyophis bannanicus (assembly GCA_033557465.1). Taxonomy (NCBI): domain Eukaryota; kingdom Metazoa; phylum Chordata; class Amphibia; order Gymnophiona; family Ichthyophiidae; genus Ichthyophis; species Ichthyophis bannanicus. Next base: position 579,366,726 of record CM066034.1, on the reverse strand, counting down.
CCTTGAACGTACGCAAGGTCACAGGAAGGCTTCTCAGCTCTTCCTTTCTTTTGACCCCAATAACTTGGGGAAGCCTGACCTTCCTTTGCAGGGTAGGGTCACGGCCCACCATGTGAGGGCCATGGCTGCATCAGTGGTTCATCTCCGCTCTGTTCCATTGCAAGACATCTGCAGGGCTGCTACTTGGTCTTCAAGCCAGACTTTTGCAGCCCACTACTGTCTGGAGAGGGAGTCCCGTAGGGACAGTGCTTTTGGCCAAGCAGTACTCCGGAATCTCTTTGAGGTCTAGGCAACTCCTGCTCTCCTGCCCTCTGGTTGGGCTACCTGTAGAGGTTGTGTCCTTGAAAAGCCTTTCTTTGCTGCTGAGCCTAGAGGGAGTTCTCTTGTTCAGCCTGGGTTCCTGGTAGCCCAGAGCTGGGGAGTCACCCATATGTGAGGACTGACTTCCTGCTTGGTCCTGGAGAAAGAGTAGTTACTCACCTGTAACAGGTGTTCTCCAGGAGCAGCAGGAATCAGTCCTCACAACCCTCCCTCCTCCCCTTGGAGTTGCAGTTGTACATAGTTTGTTTTACATTTTTGTGTGCTGTTCTTAGCTATGTCATTTGACTGAGGTAAGATGGCACCTTTAGGCGGGAAGGGAACCGCGCATGCGTGCCTGCATTCCCAAAGGCTTTCATGGAAAGCTGGGGAAATGCTCCGCTGGGGCTTCATCGGCGCCGATGACACCCATATGTGAGGACTGATTCCTGCTGCTCCTGGAGAACACCTATTACAAGTGAGTAACTACTCTTTGCCTTCCTGGCCCTGAATGGCCCAGAACCCTCCACCATCCCAGGAAGGTTATGTCATTTTGCCCCCAGATGAGGTCAGATAACAGCAGACAATTTGACTCTGTCTATTGTAAGAGAGGGGTACAAGCTTCATTTCCTCAGCATGCCCCCTCCTACAATTGTAAGACAGTTCAATTCTCAGACCTCTCTCAGTGACCAGTTAGGGCAAGAGGTCGCTGTGCTGCTTGCTCAAGGGGCAATAGAAGAGGTACCCATTCCCCAAAGAAAACAGGAGGACACAGACCCATTTTAGACCTCAGAGAATTGAACAAATTCCTGTTCAAAGAGAAGTTCAAAATGATTTTTCTAGGAACTCTGCTGCCATACCTTCAGAGTCAGGATTGGCTTTAGATCTCAAGGATGCATACACTCAGGTTCTCATCCATCCAACTCGCTGAAGATTCCTTCACTTTCTGTTTCAAGGGAAGCACTACCAATACAGGGTTCTTCCTTTTGGCCTGGTCTCTGCTCCAAGGGTGTTCACAAAATGCATGACTGTGGTGGCAGCATTTCTCTGCACCCTAGGAATATTCGTCTTTCCTTACTTAGACGACTGGCTCATTCGAGCCCCTTTAGAGCCCGAGGCCAGGGTTGCCCCCTCTCGCACATTGCGCATCCTTCAGTGTTTGGGACTTGCCATAAACTTCCCAAAATCCAACCTTGCTCCCACTCAGTCCCTAGAGTTTATAGGAGCTCTGCTGGATACCAGACTGACAAGGGCCTACCTTCCACAGCCCCGCCGCCTTCTCATTGTGCAGTTAGCTTCCCAAGCAGTGCTAAAACCTCACCTCACTGCTCGGGAAATGTTACAGTTGCTTGGCCACATGGCATCCACCATGCATGTGGTTCCTTATGCTTGTCTCCATATGAGGGCAGCCCAGTGGACTTTATCCACTCAGTGGACTCGGGCATCAGGTTGCCTATCAGACAAAATAGCAAACTCAGATCGCCTTATTTTGTCCCTCCAATGGTGGCAATCACCTCAAAACCTTTTGGTGGGGGGGGGGGGGTGTCTCCTTTTCAGCAACCCCCACCCCAGGCCACTCTAGCAACAGATGCTTCACAGGTGGGTTGGGGAGCCCACCTGCAAGGCCTCTCTACCCAGGGTACCTGGACTCCACAGGAGGCCTATTTACATATCAATCTCCTAGAACTCCGAACAATTTTCCTTGCTCTTGGAGTATTCCACACCCAGCTCAGCTATAAGACAGACCTAGTTCAAACGGACAATCAAGTAGCCATGTTCTATGTGAACAAGCAGGGCGGAACAGGCTCTCTGTCACTTTGCAACGAAGCTTTGCAACTATGGGCCCTCGCCAGAGAGCATCAGATTCATCTCCTTGCGGTGTATCGTCCAGGCATTCAAAACTCTTGGGCAGACAAACTCGGTCGAGTTCTGCTTCCACACGAACGGTCTCTCCATGCAGACCAGGTGGTGCAAATTTTTCAAATTTATGGAACTCCGGACATAGACCTCTTTGCAAGTCCACTGAATGCCAAACTTCCCCGGTTCTGTTCCAGAATTCCGCCTCAGGGTTGTCAGGCCAGGGATGCTTTCCTCCTCCACTGGGGTCAGGACTTCCTGTATGCCTTTCCACCCATTCCCTTAATTCCCAAAACCCTGTTCAAGCTTCAGAGAGACAGAGGTCATATGATCCTCATAACTCCACGTTGGCCACGGCAAATGTGATACCCTCTGCTCCTACATCTCTCTCAAGCTCTGCCTCTGGAGTTAGGATCTGCTCCAAATCTCCTTTCTCAAGAGGATGGGATGCTGTGGCATCCCAATCCGCAGTCTCTGCATCTCAGGGCCTGGTTGCTGAAAGCCTAGAACTTCACGGTCTTAACTTTCCCCAGCAGGTAAAGGATATCCTTTATGCTTCCAGGAAGCCTTCCAGAAGACGCTCTTATGCATTTAAGTGGAAAAGATTTACCATATGGTGCTCACAGAAGGGTCTTAACCCTCTTGGGATACCTCTGGAATCATTACTGGAGTATCTCCTTCATTTATCAAATGCAGGGCTTAAGACCAATTCAGTGAGAGTTCATTTGAGTGCTATTGCAGCTTCTTTCAAGCCTCTAAATGGACAACCTATTTCCTCTCATCCGCTCATAGCGAGATTTATGAGAGGCCTTCTTTTAACTAAGCCTCCTATTAAGCCACCACCGGTGGCATGGGACTTAAATCTGGTTCTTGGGCAGCTCATGAAACCGCCTTTTGAACCATTAGCCGATACCTCTTTGAAATTCCTTTCCTGGAAGGTCATCTTTCTTATTGCAATCGCATCAGCACGTCGCATCAGCGACTTGCAAGCGTTGGTGGCTGATTCTCCTTATACAAGGTTCCATCATAAGGTAGTCCTTAGGACTCATCCACACTTTATGCCAAAGTTGGTGTCACCTTTTTATTTAAACCAAGCGGTTTACCTTCCTGTATTCTTCCCAAGGCCTCATGCCTCAAATGCAGAAAGGAATCTTCATACTTTGGATTGCAAAAGGGCTTTGGCCTTTTACTTGCAAAGGACACAGCAACATAGAAAGTCCTCTCAACTCTTTGTTGCTTTTGATCCTAGTCCATTTGGGACTTCCAGTCTCCAAAAGGACACTGTCCAGTTGGATTGCACAGTGGATATCTTTTGCCTATGAGAGTAAAAACCTTTCTCTTGAAGGCCATGTCACTGCTCACAGTGTGAGAGCCATGGCAGCATCTTCACTTTGTGTCTATCGATGACATCTGTCGAGCAGCTACTTGGGCTTCGGTTCATACCTTCACAGCTCATTACTGCTTAGACAAGGACTCCCGCCAGGATTCCTTGTTTGGTCAGGCTGTTCTTCAATACCTGTTCCATACTTAATCAACTCCTACCCACCATCCCTGGTAGGATGCCAGAGATCCATGGGGGGGGGGGGGGGAATGGAGCCTTTTCACAAGAGCACACAACTTCTGGGGCTTTCTCCATGGCATCTGCAGCTAGGGAGTCCCCATATGTAAAGACTACATTCCTGCTTGTTCCTGGAGATAGCATAGTTACTCACCTGTAACAGGTGATCTCCGGGAACAGCAGGAATTCACAACCCACCCACCTCCACTAGGAGTTGTGTATCTCTCTCTCTCTCTCTCTCTCTCTCTCTCTCTCTCTCTCTCTCTTGCTCTCGCTCTCTTCCTCTCTCTGTCTCAGCTTTGAACTCAACTGAAGAGGGACAGTTGCGAAAGGCGGGAAGGCAGCATACAGGCGCTGTGGGATGCTCCCAAAAGCTTTCCTATTGGATGCTGGGGAGCGTTCCCGCGCAGGCTCCGTCGGTACCGACGATACCCATATGTGAAGACTAAATTCCTGCTGTTCCCGGAGATCACCTGTTACAGGTGAGTAACTATGCTTTAAGGGTTAGTGGAACATTTGAAATCCTGCACAAATGTCATTTGCCCTGCTAGAGCAGTCCAGAGACAAGGTTTTATGCAACTCAGCTAGCAGATGTAGACTGAGAACCACTGCTTTCTAGTAACGACATCCCTGTGTACACGAGGGGTGCACTTGCCATTACTGGTTTGGTGCAACAGGCTTTGGCTCTGGTTTGAGGCTCCAGAACAACAGTCTGTGGGCCAATTCTTTTCCAGGGTGTGGAGCAGGTTCTCCAGTTTCCAGGGCAACAGTCTATAGGTAGTCTCTGCTGGTTAAGCAGGTTTCTTTTAGTCCTCGTTAGGGAAGGACTGCTTTATTTTGTTCCCAGGGGCTCTGGCTTTGGCAAGCCATTGGTTGAGCATGATTGGGGAGGGCATAGTGGTGGTCAATGCTGGTCTGATAAGGGTCTCCTAATCAAGATCCTTGTTCTGGGTTGGGACTGCTCCTTTTTCTACCAATCTTCCTTGCCTCCCCCCTTCTCCCCTTGGCTTCTATCTGCTTTTCTGCAGGAGACTTTAAGAACATTAAAGATGTGTGTTCTAGAGGTTTTGGCTTGCTACAAGAGCACTGCAGTCTCCATCATCTGTGGGTTTGCATATAGGGATATTCAGTGTTTTGGTGGTAGGTACGTATGTGCAGGAAGTGGGTCCTTTTATTTTGCTTTCAGTGAGACCACTGAGACAGCACTGGGAGATTTGTTAGAGGCCTGACTTACCCACATACAGGAAAGCCACAATGTTGGGATGAGTATACAGTATACTGCACACTGACAGGAAAGCCCACCATTTAAAATGCCATGCAGTCCTGTGGTTCCTAGGACTGATTTCCCCCTCCCCCCAAACCATCCTGCTGGGCCTCCTGATGTGAGCCCTGGTGTGAGAAGGGCCCCAAGTACAGCAAGATTGTCTGAAAGAGTTCCTTTCAGGGTTCCTTCTCTCTGGAGGTTGTTCTAATCAGTCATTATCCAGACCTTTTGCAAGATACAGAAGCCTGGGAGCAGCGAGGAGCTCCTCAATTTTAACTTCTGTAATTCTCTGGCATCTATCATAGGGAGAGCTGTTTTCAAAAGTCCTAAATTGAGCAGAGAACTATTGGACTGGTCCTCCTTTGCCTGCGTTTCTTTTGGGTTCCTTAGAGAAGAAGGCAGCGGTCATGTCCCTTGGGAAGCATGGAAGCGGGAGAACTGGTTTCAGATAGAGGGGGCTATACTGTGCTAAGATTATTCAGGAAAGAACTCCTTACATTTCTCAGATCACAGCCGCCTCCTGAATGTCTGGTTCAGTAGTTGAGGAAGACCTAGATGGGTGTCCCATCCTGGAAGGAATGAGGAAGCCTGAGCCTTTTACTCATAAGAGTTGATTCCCTGGTATTTGCAATGACCTTTAATGCGACCAATCCAGTGGAAGGAGGCACATCTCTCAAGGATTTCTAGGACAGAAGAATTGAAGCATCTCTAAAGCAGGTCTAATCAGTTGTGGTCATCCAGTTCTCCGTGGAATTGTCATATGCTTTGTTGTGCTTGCTGAAGCAGCTCCTAAGGAGCTTGGAAGTGGCTCAACTGGAGTCGGAAGGAACCTTTCTGGTGGGTGCTATATATATATTTATTTAATAGGTTTTATTTACTGCCCTATCATTAATTCAAGGCTATTTACAGAAAATGATTTTTACATTATATATGACCTTGTTAGGATTTTTCTACATTTAGCCTTACGTCTCACTTTGCAGAGGCTGTTGTGGCTGTGGAACTAGACCTTTAAAACCTGACTCAGAAAACTTCCCTTTAAAGGGAAGCTGTTTGGAGATAACTGGGATAAGTTGGTCCAGGGCTTAGAGGAAGCTAAGCTCCAGAAACTTCCAGAGGACAGGTTCTGTCCATCCGCTAGGAGTATGCAACATGGTCTGCTCTAAGACCTAAAACTCCTGGAATCACTAAGACATTAGAATGTTAGGCTCTGCTCGGTTAAACCAAAGGTCCGTCAAGCTCAGCATCTTGTCTCAGATAATGGCTGGTACAGGTCAGTAAGACATACCTGACAAATCAGAAAGAATAGATCCATTTTTTTTGTTTGCAGTTCTCTCTCAGGAATGCGTGGTAGCATTCTGAGATCTATTTGGCTAAATCTCTAGACTTCACATCTAGGCATTTGTCCCAAACCTTGCCCTAGACCAGCTGGGTTGCATGGATTTAGGCCGCCCTACCAACAGATGGAAACACAGCTTTTTCAGTGATGCCACAACTAAGTATAATGAATGGTTCAGCCCTGCAACTTGCCAATATTTTATGGCTCCAGCAGATGGTGGTTGGCTAGACTCTAGATGCGGGCTTTAAGAGGGGGGGGGGGGGGCGCGATATTCAGCAGTTTCAGCTAGCACTTGTAAAGTGGCTAGCCATTGCTGCTGAAGTCTAACCCCAGATATTCAGTGTCTGAGCCATATCTGGCCACCGGCATTGAATATCTATCTGGGTTGCCGCAGAATGTGGCGATATTGAGCTGCTGCCTGGTTAGCTTCTGTGAGTAAAGTAAGGCCAGCATTTGCCACACCTTACTTTACCTGCATGTTGCTAACTGGGCAATGGCTCAATATTGCCGCTTCCTGGTTAACAGGTGCCGCCTCAACTTTGTCCTGGAATACTCCCGACGCGCCCTGATGCTAACCACTTAGCATTGGGGCATGTAGCAGTGGCACTCTATGGATATCCAGTGGCACTATCCATGTTGGTGTTGCTGAATATCCAGCTCCGTATCATTTACACAGTTTTGCAGGTCTGTAAATCGTGTAAATGCCTTTGAATATCCCCCTCCCCCCACCAAACCTCTTTGATTTAACATCACCACCATAACCTTCCCTGGCACTATGGCAAAGCAAAAGAAAGAGGCCCTGGATAGAAAGTGTTGCCCTGAACATAGAAAAACAGAGAAACCTCTGGTGCTGATCCCAGTTATGAATATAGCCTCAGATAAGTCCACAAAAGGCAGAACTAGCCTCTCCTGATGGCTAATACCTGAATTGCATTGAACTACCATTGGGAAGGCATGAACTAAATAAAATTTAAAAAAGTCAGATTTTAAGGTTTCTATCCCAAACCAGAGAATTTGGGAGAAGAGTTGAGATAAGGATAGGATGAAGAGATTCATCCTTCTTGGGCATAATAAAGTAGAAAGCATGAAAACCCTAACCCTACTCCTCCACGGCGACTGAGAAGACAGTCCCTAGCAGAAGCAGCTTCTCCAGACTTGGCTCCACTACCACCCTTTTGGCAGTTGAACAGCGTTAGAAATTGGAGAAGCGAGCTCCAGTATGTATCCAATTCCGAACCATGTCAAGAACCCGTTGATCTAAAGTTGAGAGGATCCACTCTGGGTAAGAGATGCAGACAACACCTCTTGCTGAAGCTACCGCATAGTGAGTCCATTGAATCTCATTGGGATCCATGCCTCTGCCGGAGGTGAACACCTTGCCACCCTTGATTTTATGGCCTCTTCAAAGGGACTGACTCTTTTTTTTTTTTTTTTTAAAAGGTCCACTTCCCTGGTATTTAACACCTCCAGTCCTTAAGGTGAGTGCAATCTGAGGACCCCCTAGAGGACAGGTAAGCATTATCTTCAGTGAGTCTGAGGCTTAGCCTCATCAAGATTCTCTACAAGCTTCTAGAGTTTGTTCTCAAAAGAGCAACTAACCCCTAAACAAGAACTTGCTGAACCAATTCTTAAAGGCAGAATGTACAGACCAATTATGAAGCCACAGCCATAGACCTTGAAGTTATTCTAACCAGGTCATAAAAGGTATCCATGAGATAGGCTATCCTGGAATCTCCAGGAACAAGCAGGAATGAGTCTTCACATATGGGTATCGTCGGTACCGACGGAGCCTGCGCGGGAACGCTCCCCAGCGTCCAGTAGGAAAGCTTTTGGGAGCATCCCACAGCGCCTGCGCACTGCCTTCCCGCCTTTCCCAACCGTCTCTCTCCAGTTCTTCTTTTCCGCGAAGCCAGCAGGTCGTGTTTCCTGTCACCGCTGAAGAATTTCTTATTTTCTTTTATTTTTCTTTAGTCGCGTGTCTGCTTTTCGACTCCAGACCGGTACCACCGGTCTTTTTTTCTTTCTTTCTAAAAAAACAAAACAAAAAAAACCCCTATTCTTTCTTACTTCAGTGCATTTTCTTCTGTGGCCTTAGGCCTACAGATATATTTTTCCTCATGGAAAAACCCGCCTCCGGGTTTAAAAAGTGCACGAAGTGCAGTGGCACTATTTATTTATTTATTTATTTATTTATAGTTTTTTTTATACCGCGCTATTTTCCATCAGCGCGGTTCACAGGCAACAAACTCGCACAGCAGGAAAAGCCATACTGCGTTTTACATTGAACAGGGAATTGCACACATTTTACATTGAACAGGTATTGAACATGGAACACAGGCTAACAATATACATCATGGAACTATATACAATATGGGATTATATACAGGTTGATAACAGTAGTAAGATATCAACTAGGCATTTTCAACGTAATCATGGCTTGAGGGGTACTGTCGTATTTTAGCATGTTAAGGCTAATTTGCTGGGGGCACAGGAGTGATATTAAGGAAGAGGGGATAAAGGAGGAGTGAACAGTGGTTGGTTATGTGATTTCTTCAGAGTTGAGGAAGTGCTGAAGAAAGAGGTGATGTTTCAGCTCCTTCCTGAACTGAGAGAGGCTGTTTATAGCTCGGATGTTTGCTGGAAGCGCGTTCCAGCAATGGGGGGCATAAAGTGCAAAGGCTCGGTTTCCTGTAGCCTTATTACATTTGGTGAATGCTTTTGGGAGGCATAAGGTGTTGGCAGCAGCAGCTCTTCTCAGTCTAGCGGGGGGGATGGGCCGGATAAGTTCGGAGAGGGAGCTAGATGTGCAGTTGTTAATGGCTTTGAATGTCATTGTCAGTATTTTAAAAGTGATTCTGCTGTGAACAGGGAGCCAGTGTAGATCTTTTAGGATAGGGGTAATATGGTCTCTTCTGGATGCTCCGTAAAGGGTCCTTGCTGCAGTGTTCATTGCTATCTGCAATGGGAGGAGTGCACTCTTTGGTAGACCATGCAGAATGGAATTGGCATAGTCAAAGTGAGGCATCACCATTGCCTGAAACACTGTTCGGAAGTCTTTTGGCTCTAGAAGTTGTCTCATGTGTCGCATCATCCGGATTTTATGGTAAATTGCTTTTACTAGATTACTTATATGGGCATTTAGGTCCAGGTGTTGGTCGAGGGTTATTCCGAGGTATCGTAACGAAGTCTTAGTAGGAAGCTCCGCACCACGTACCTTCAATGATGTAGGTGGGATGAATGTCTGATCTCTACTGATGAAAAGCACATCAGTCTTTTTCAGGTTTATCATTAGCTTCTGGGAGTGTAACCAATCCGAGACTGCATCGAAGCAGGAGGAAAGCTGAGATAAGTCTGGGTGCTCAGTGGAAATTGGAGTAAACATAAGGACGTCATCAGCATAGACTAAGCAGTCGATGTTGAATGATCTAATGATGGTGCAAATAGGTTGCATATACACATTGAAAAATAGGGCTGAAAGAGATGAGCCCTGTGGGACACCTCTGGTTTGAGGGAAAGGGGTGGACTTGGATGTGCGAGAACGAACATGCTGCCATCTGTCATTAAGGTAGGAGGCACACCAGGCTAGAGCATTTCCATGAATTCCCTTCTCATTTAGGCGTAGCAGGAGTAACTCATGGTTGACAGAGTCGAAGGCAGCTGCAATGTCAAGGAACACTAGAGCGAAGCCTTGTCTGATATTATCCAGACCTGTTATCAACGTGTTGAGTAGAGTTGTTAACAATGTTTCGACACCATGAGCCTCCCGGAAACCATGTTGACAGGGGTCGAGGGGAGCGTTGTTCTCGATGTGGTGGTTCAGTTGACGCTGGGCTATTTTTTCCATGATCTTAGCTAGGAGTGGGATACTGGAGATGGGTCTAAATGAGTCCAACTTTTCTGGGTCCATTTTATTATTCTTGAGTAGGGGTCTAATAGAAGTTTGTTTTAGACTGAGGGGGAAGGTACCTGTCTGGAAGGATGAGCCAATCAGTCTGGCAAGGAACGGACTGAGGTCTGAACGTAAGGTTTTTATCCAGAAGGCTGGACATGGATCATTCGGAGCAGTGGAGGTATTTATATTGGAGATGGTATCTTGAATCTCCTTTTCAGATGGGGTGGTTAAGGAGGTGAAGAATTGAGCCTCTGATCTGATTCTATGAGGTGCAGAAGAGGGTGAAAGACCAGGTGAGGTGTCAATGGGGCAGTTGTTCATAGTTGTAGTAGCTAGGTTTGTTTTGGCTTGCAGATAGTCCGCATATGCCTGTGGGTCGGGTTGGATTGGTTGTCCCGAGAAAGGCTCTTTACTTAAGGTTTTGACTAGGTTGAAAAGCTCGTGAGGCTTGTTTAGGGCTCTTTGAAGTATTTCTGCATGGTATTGTTTCATTCTCTTGGAGACAGCAGTACGGTGGGCGTCTAGTTGGGCAAAATACGCGACCTGGCTTTCAGTTGATCTGGAACGGCGCCAGCGTCGTTCAAGCTGTCTTATTTGATGGAGGGAGTTCTTTAATTCCGGTGAGTACCATGGAGCCCTTGTTCTTCTAGAGGGTCTCTTTTTACTGGGAGGACCTTCTATTGTCGCATTGAGACATTTATTCCATGAGGAAATCATGCTGTTTAGGTCTTGTGCTGGTTGGGTGTGGAGATGCTGTATTTTTTCCAATATCTCATCTCTGTTAAATTGTTGGAAGCGAGTTGAGGTTGGTGCTGCTGGATCCATTGGAGAATGTGGAGCAGTGAGTTGGGGGTCTGATGGCATAGTGAACCTGATTAAATTATGGTCAGACCAAGGTACTGCGCATACTGAGAGATCGAACTTGTGAGTGTAACCGGAGGGAAATTGTGGGGCGAAGATAAGATCAAGCATATTCCCCTTGACATGGGTGGGTGTATTGATCAATTGGGTGTAGCCTGATGATTCGAATGCTTCAATAAGAGCTTTGGCCTGAGTATCTTGAAGGGAGGGGAGATTGAAGTCGCCAAGTATCCAGTTTGGAATGTGGGTCACGGTGGGGTTGCAGGCAAGATCGATGATTGTAGAGAGGTCATCTGACGATGAGGAGGGTGTCCTGTATAATAGGTTGATGGAATGGTTTTTATTTGTTATGGAGATATGGTCGAGGTAGGGGGTAGTATTGGAGGCAATCGTCTTGAATAGTAGGTCGGTCTTGCTTAATATGAGAACTCCTCCTCCTCTTCTGTCCTCTCTATGGCATGAGTGAATGGAGAAGTTGGGGGGGACAAACTGATGGAGGAGAACCATGTCTGAGGGTGACAACCAAGTCTCGGTGATGCAAAGGATGTCGAGATTGAAGGTTGATAATATTTCAGTTATGGCGGGCCATTTCTTACGGATAGAGCGGGCGTTAAGGAGGGCACATTTAAGGTCGGGAGGAGGGGGGTGAGAGTCATCCTCCTGAAAGGCTTTGGACTGGTGTAGTGCAATGTATATGAGGTGAGAGTGTGGTAGGCGGCCATGACTGGTAGATTGATGGTTTATGTAGCTATGGGGTTGCCTCCAGGCAGTGCGTAGAATAGGGATGTGTTTAAATGTGGGGGTGAGGGCTTGGGAAAGCTGTGTTAAAGTGATCACTATGAGGCAGTAGAACAGAGCATAAGAGTGAGTAGTTGGGGTAAGAGGAGGCATGGTTGGCTGGGTAAATTCAAGGTGTAGGGTAATATTCTATGATTTAAGCTTGTAACAGAGAATTAATTATAGGTGCGGGTGCAATTGCCAGGACAGAGAATGTAATGTCCAGCACAATAGTATCACTAGCACGAGGAGCTAGTTTAGAAACAAGGCTACAATCTAGCAGATACCGTTACGTTGTACAACTGTAAGGATAAAGTGTAACATCTACAGGTACAATTGTAACACTTACAAGTAAAGCCAGAGTCACGGGGAATGCTGTTTTTGTTCAGACTGTCCACAGCATGTGCGTCAGGACACAGTGTATACGCAGGATCGCCTCACAGTGGCCTCAATTGCTGGATATGTTCAGAGGATTGTAGGACCCCGCCTAAGGGCCACGCCAAAGGGCCCTCTAGCGAGGCCCTCAGGCGCGGGCCCGCAAGGCGCGGGCGCGCCCGCTGGCGCTTCTTCAAATAGCCCGCGATCTGCCCGGATTGGGCAGCGCTTCCTCCTGGGGGCTCCCTCGTCGAGCACGTTGCTCCGGCAGCTCGATCCCCTCCTGGGAGAGCAGAAGGACGGCCGGAGAGTTGCAGGGGCTGAAAGGAGTGTGCGCCCGCTGGCGCTTCTTCAAATAGCCCGCGATCTGCCCGGATTGGGCAGCGCTTCCTCCTGGGGGCTCCCTCGTCGAGCACGTTGCTCCGGCAGCTCGATCCCCTCCTGGGAGAGCAGAAGGACGGCCGGAGAGTTGCAGGGGCTGAAAGGAGTGTGCGCCCGCTGGCGCTTCTTCAAATAGCCCGCGATCTGCCCGGATTGGGCAGCGCTTCCTCCTGGGGGCTCCCTCGTCGAGCACGTTGCTCCGGCAGCTCGATCCCCTCCTGGGAGAGCAGAAGGACGGCCGGAGAGTTGCAGGGGCTGAAAGGAGTGTGCGCCCGCTGGCGCTTCTTCAAATAGCCCGCGATCTGCCCGGATTGGGCAGCGCTTCCTCCTGGGGGCTCCCTCGTCGAGCACGTTGCTCCGGCAGCTCGATCCCCTCCTGGGAGAGCAGAAGGACGGCCGGAGAGTTGCAGGGGCTGAATGGAGTGTGCGCCCGCTGGCGCTTCTTCACTGACACCCATGACTGGTGTCTAAAATGTTTAGGTCCTGACCACTCCATCGCGGATTGTGAGTCCTGTTCCATGATGTCTAAAAGAGGGTTACAAAATCGGGCAGCCAAGCTCAGTACCCTGTTTCCCTCCGATGCAGCTTCTGTGGCATCGACGTCTTCCAGGGCTGCTTCTTCATCCCATGGATCTCAGGTAACCAAACTTAAGTCCGGTCGGTCCTCAAAGGGTACATCTCCCTCTAAGTATCGAGATGTCCCCGAGCTTACTCTTGAGGAATCCACACCGGCAAAATTACCCCGGCGGGAGGCTCCGGCTTCCAAAGCTTTATCTATGGGGTCACAGGTTGACATCGATGGCTCGGCCTCGACCGATCACCTGGTACAATGTTCTGGGGTACCGGCGGTTCCTACCGGTACCGGCATCCAGACATTGGTGGCGTCAATGGATCAGAATATTCTGACCATGCAGCGTGCCATCACGGCATTCATACAAGCTGCGACGCCTACGGTACCGCAACAAACTCCGTTGTCTGTACCGATTCCGGTTCCGGATCCGGCACCGGTTCCGATACCGGTACTGCTTGCATCGACATCGTCGACAGCAGCGATACGCTATCCAGTGATGCCCATTAGTACCGACTTGGTACCGATGACTCCCAATGTCGATACCCCCCGGTACTCGTATCGGGCTCTGCGAGAGCATCCAGACAATCGATACTTCAATTCCTCTGAAGAATCGGATTCATCAGAGGCCTCAATTGAAGCATCGGGGATCCTTCCTCAGGAACCCTCTTCTCCAAAAAGGAGAATGTCTCTTCCTGAAGACTTGTCTTTTCAAGACTTCATCAGGGAGGTGGCCAGAGGCCTGTCCATCTCAGTAGCCTCTGAAACTGAGCCCAGAGCCAAGAAATTAGATATTCTACAATATCCTAAGGCTCCTAAAGAGGCAGCCATCATACCAATACATGAGATTCTTTATGATCACATGTTGGGTATATGGGAAACTCCTCTTTCCACCTCTCCTTTTTCTCGTAGGTTGGACACCATGTATCGTGTTCCTCCTTGTCCTGGGTTTCATAAGACTCAGCTTCCTCACCACTCTATTGTGGTTGAGTCTGCTATGAAAAAAATCAAGAGTACAAAAAGGCACTCCTCTGCTCCTCCAGGAAGAGAATGCAGAACCTTAGATGCTTTTGGCAGGAAAATTTTCCAGGTCAGTATGCTTGTAGCCAGAATCAACTCCTATAGTCTCTATATGGGGATGTTTCTAAAAGAAGTTACAGATCATCTGCACACCTTATCTCCTTTTATGTCAGAAGATAAGAGAGAGGAATATATTACCTGGCTTAAACATGCACAGGATGTATCCAAGTTTTCCAACCGTGCAGCCTTTGACTCTTTTGAGGGTGCCAGTAGAGCTTCGGCTATTGCCATAGGCACACGCAGAGTAGCTTGGTTACAAGCCTCTGATTTGGAATCCTGGGTACAGGATGGTCTAGGTAACCTTCACTGTACAGGGGAAAACCTGTTTGGCAAAGATTGGCAAGCAAAGGCCAACCAGATGGATGCTGAAAATTCTGCTTTAGATAGACTTTCAAAGTCTACTACTGCTCCTTTTAAAAAGAGGTTATTCAAAAAAGCATCTTTCCCAAAAAAAGGGAAATTTTCTTCTGGTTATGGTCAGGCCTCTTCTCAAGGTCGTTTTGCTGCAAAGAGACAGCAACAACCAAAACAGGCCAAGCCTCAGGCTGCGAGGACTGCTAAGGTCCAACAGCCTCAGCCTCCTCAGGGCCTTTGACTTTCCACTAGAGAACGTAGCCTTTCTGGCTCTAGAACATTCAGAGCCTCTCACCATTCCAGGAAGGTTAGCTCACTTTGCTCCCAGATGGGAACAAATCACAGCAGAGCAATGGACCCTCTCCATCATACGGGATGGGTACAAGCTTCATTTCTTAAACCTTCCCCCTCACACCATGCTGAAACAGTTCAATTCTACAACATCTCTCCTCAACCTTCTAGGTCAAGAGATTGCTACCCTTGTTGCCCAAGGGGCAATAGAAGAAGTACCCCTTCTTCAACAGGGCTCAGGGTTCTACTCCCCCTATTTTCTCATCCCAAAGAAAACGGGGGGCTACAGACCCATATTAGATCTCAGAGAGTTGAACAAGTTTCTATGCAAGGAGAAATTCAAGATGACTTCTCTCGGAACTCTCCTTCTATACCTCCAGAATCAGGACTGGCTTTGTTCTCTAGATCTCAAGGATGCGTACACTCATGTCCTCATCCATCCAGCACACAGAAGGTTCCTTCGGTTCCTTTACCAAGGAAAGCACTACCAATACAGGGTGCTTCCTTTCGGTCTGGCCTCTGCTCCAAGAGTGTTCACAAAATGCATGGCAGTGGTAGCTGCATTTTTACGCACTCTAGGGATATTTGTATTCCCATATCTGGACGACTGGCTCATCCGAGCTCCATCCCAGTCAGAGGCCCAGGCTTCTCTGGCCTGCACAAAGCGTGTTCTTCAGTATCTGGGACTGGTAATCAACATTCCAAAATCCCATCTCACCCCTACTCAGTCTCTAGAGTTCATAGGGGCCTTACTGGATACCACAACTGCAAGGGCCTATCTTCCCCAGGCCCGTTGCCTACGCTTGGTGCAGTTAGCCTCCCAGATTCAGTTAAAATCCCATTTAACTGCTCGAGAGATGTTACAACTCTTAGGCCACATGGCATCCACTGTGCATGTGGTTCCTTACGCTCGCCTTCACATGAGGGCAGCTCAGTGGACTCTATCCACCCAATGGACCCAGGCATCAGGTTGCCTGTCAGACAAAATAGCAACCTCCAGTCGCCTTTTTTGGTCCCTCCACTGGTGGAAGTCCACTCAAAATCTGTTGCTGGGGTCCCCCTTTCAACGACTATTACCCCAGGCAACCCTTAGAACAGATGCCTCTCCAAGGGGTTGGGGAGCTCATCTACAGGATCTCTCCACCCAAGGCATCTGGTCTCCACAGGAGACATCTCTACATATCAACCTCTTAGAGCTCAGAGCAATCTTTCTGGCTCTGAGTCTTCCACACCCTGCTCAGCTGCAAGACAGTCCTCATTCACACGGACAACCAAATAGCCATGTTCTACGTGAACAAGCAGGGAGGGACTGGCTCTCTTGTTGCTTTGCAACGAAGCTCTGAGATTGTGGGCCTTCGCCAGAGAGCATCAAATCCATCTCATGGCAGTGTATCTTCCAGGGGTTCAGAACTCTTGGGCAGACACTCAGTCGAGTTCTGCTTCCACACGAATGGTCCTTCCATGGGGACCAGATAGCCAGGATTTTTCGGATTTGGGGTACCCCAGACATAGACCTGTTTGCAAGTCCGTGGAATGCCAAACTTCCCCGGTTTTGTTCCAGGTTTCCGTGTCAGGGAGTTCAGGCCAAGGATGCCTTCCTCCTTCACTGGGGGAAAGACTTCCTCTATGCCTTTCCACCTATTCCCCTCATCCCCAAGACTCTCTTCAAGCTTCAGAGAGACAAGGGGTCTATGATCCTCATAGCACCACGTTGGCCACGCCAAGTGTGGTACCCTCTACTTCTGCATATCTCTCAAGCTCCCTCCCTGGACCTGGGGTCTGCTCCAGATCTCCTCTCCCAGGAGGAGGGAACCTTGTGGCACCCAAATCCTCAGTCTCTTCATCTCAGGGCCTGGTTTGCTGAAAGCCTAGGCTTTCAAGATTTACACCTTTCTCAGCAAGTGGAGGATATCCTTCATGCTTCCAGAAAGCCTTCCACCAGACGTTCTTATGCTTTTAAATGGAAAAGGTTTTCCATTTATGTGTGCAGAAAATGGTCTTAACCCTTCTGCAGTACCTTTGAATTCTTTACTAGACTATTTACTGCATTTATCCCATGCAGGCCTTAAAACAAATTCAATCAGGGTCCATTTGAGTGCTATTGCAGCATCCATGAAGCCTCTCAATGGACAACCTATTTCCTCTCATCCTCTTATAGCAAGATTCATGAGAGGCCTTCTTTTAACTAAACCTCCCATTAGACCACCTCCAGTGGCATGGGACTTGAATCTGGTTCTTGGCCAGCTTATGAAGCCACCCTTTGAACCCTTAGCCACTACCTCCTTGAAATTCCTTTCCTGGAAGGTTATTTTTCTCATTGCAGTCACCTCAGCTCGCTGTATCAGTGAGTTGCAAGCTCTAGTGGCTAATCCTCCTTATACAAGGTTCCATCATGACAAGGTAGTCCTCAGAACTAATCCACACTTTATGCCTAAAGTGGTCTCACCTTTTCATCTGAACCAGGAGGTTTATTTACCTGTCTTCTTTCCAGGGCCTCATGCATCAAGTGCAGAGAGGAGTCTTCATACCCTGGATTGTAAAAGAGCACTTGCCTTCTATTTACAAAGGACACAGCAACATAGAAAGTCCTCTCAACTTTTTGTTGCTTTTGATCCTTCTCATTTAGGACTTCCAGTCTCGAAGAGAACTCTCTCCACTTGGATTGCTCAGTGTATTTCCTTTGCTTACCAGAGTAAGAACCTTTCTCTGGACGGCCATGTCACAGCTCACAATGTGAGGGCCATGGCAGCCTCTATGGCTCATCTAAACTCTGTGTCCATCGACCAAATCTGTCGAGCAGCCACCTAGGCATCGGTTCATACCTTCACAGCCCATTACTGCTTGGACAAGGACTCCCGCCGGGTTGCCTTGTTTGGTCAGGCTGTTCTCAAACACCTGTTCCATACCTAATCAACTCCTACCCTCCATCCCTGACTGGATGCCTGAGATTCATGGGTGGAGGTGGAGCCCTTCCAGGGACTCACAATCTGGGTGATCTCCCAAGCATCTCTAGCTGGGGAGTCCCCATATGTGAAGACTCATTCCTGCTTGTTCCTGGAGATAGCACAGTTACTTACCTGTAACAGGTGATCTCTGGGAACTGCAGGAATTAGTCTTCACAACCCACCCACCTCCCCTAGGAGTTGTATCTCTCTATCTATCTTTCCTTTCCTCTCTCTCTCTTTGTCTCAGCTTTAAAACTCGAACTGGAGAGAGACGGTTGGGAAAGGCGGGAAGGCAGCGCGCAGGCGCTGTGGGATGCTCCCAAAAGCTTTCCTACTGGACGCTGCGGTGCGTTCCCGCGCAGGCTCCGTCTGTACCGATGATACCCATATGTGAAGACTAATTCCTGCTGTTCCCAGAGATGACCTGTTACAGGTAAGTAACTGTGCTTTCTAGATGGGCCTGTCTGGCAGCTGCTGGTTCCAATGCAACAGGGCACCAGCCACTTAGCTTCAACACACTACAGCAACCTGAATGCCTAATGAACAGGAAAAAAGTGCCTGCCACAGAAAAATCTCAACTGTCCTATCTTGAGTATGCTTAGCGGTTGAGCATCCAGTATCGTGATAGTTGTCGTATGAGTCATTGTGATTATTATGGCATCCGCTTTAGGAAGCCCCAAAAAACGCTGTCATCCAGGGGGAGGAGTTAGTGTGCCTCACTACTCTCCTCCCTTTAGTGCCCCAACCGGAGCCTCACATTCCATAAAAATCATTTTTCAGAGGGTCTTAGGGAGAGGAAAAGCCCTGCGGATTTTCCATATTCCCTCCGGGATGGGATCCCCATCTGTTGCTTCCTTGCTCTGTTTCTAGTATGCAAAGATGTGACCTGCACTGTGAGGGAGAATGAGTTCTCCCATCAGAACAGATTAATGAGACACCATTAGGGATACTAGTTCCCCCTTCATCCTTCTTTCCTTAGTTCTCCAGTCAGCCACCATAGAGGAGGTATGGCAAACCTCACCCTTTGGCTTCAAAGTAAGGACTCAAAGGCCAATGCTCGGACAAGCCGTAGTATGTTGATTTAGGGAGGCGTTTACTGTAGTTCCCCTCCCGTCCCCACACTATCGCCTACTGCTCCTAGGCCAGGGACTACCATGTCAGAATACAATCTTGACGGAAGAGCTTTTGGTCTGGCCCTTGTTCCAGTTGCATAGGAAGGGTTATTCTCCATAGACAAGCAGGATATAATCAGCCACTCACAGGGATTATGTCATCCCTGAAGGCTCTATGTTGGACTGCTGTCTCAGTGCCCAGAAGAGTTCAGAACTCTCCAAGCATATGCAGGAGATGTACTCTGTGAGTCTGTTGCTCCTCCTCCCCTATCCCCAGTCTGCTCCAGAGCTTAAATAAAAATTACTTCAACCAGAAGGAAGATGGAGTGTTTGTATGACTGACTTATCCTGCTTTCCACAGAGAACCTCTGTTACAGATAAGTAGCTTTATTTTCTTCATGGGCAAACCGGACGTTATCATCCATGCATATAGATGATTCCCATGCTTGTCTGCAAGGGCCATAGTAATTTATCTTACTAAAGTGAGGTCCTTGTACACTGTGTAGTGGCTGAGCATAAAAACATAAGATATGCCATACAGGGTCAGAACAAGGTCCATTAAGCCCAGGTCACAAGTACCTAGCAGTTTTCCAAAGAAACACACAGGTTCCACAATGCTTGGAGCAAGCAGTGGATTTCCCAGGTCGTCTTTAATAATGGTTTATGGTCCTTTCCTCCGGGAACTTGTCCAAACCTTTTTTTAAACCCAGCTACACTAACAGCTTTTACTACATCCTCTGGTAACAAATTCCAGAGTTTGATTACTCGTTGAGAGAATATTTTTTCACTCATTATTCTTAAACAAGTTACACTGTAGCTTCATTGCATGTCCCCTAATCTTTTTACTTTTTGATGACGTAAATAACCGATCTACATTTATCCGTTCTACTCCATTCATTAATTTTTAGACCTCTATCATACCCCTCCTCAGCCGTCTCTTTTCCAGGTTGAAGAGCCCTAACCTTTTAAGCCTCTCCTCATAGGGGTGGCCTTCCATCCCCTTTTCCATTTTGGTGGCTCTTCTCTGTACCTTTTCTAATTCCACTATAGCCTTTTTAAGATACGGCGACCAGAATTGCATACAGTATTCAAGGTGTGTTGCACTATGTAACGATACAGAGGTATTATAATATCCTTTGGAATAAAGGTTGTGACTATAGATTGATTTAGTAAGAAAAATAAAACTAGACCCCTGAAGAAATGGAAGAACATTATGCATTGTGTACACTGAGATCCTGTTAGGTAGGTGTTACATACTGCTAGAATATAATCTCCTTTCTTTCAGACCTTTTGGCAGATCCTGAGAGGAGAACAGTTAGTGGTATTTGCGTTCAACACTGTACTTGTTTCCCTTGCAGTTCGGGTGGGTTCCTCTGTGTATGGAGATGGCCTCTGTTTCAATTTGCTATGGTCCTTTGGAAAATCCCTAGCACTCTATTTTATAGTAGCACTTTTAGCCCTTAGTTCTTTATCGTCCCTCCAGTCCAGTCCCGCACCTCTGGGTAGTGTACCTTTTCCAGCAGCTTGGAAGCTGAGCCTGTCATCTTTTTGATGACACTAGTGTACATATGCAGTTGGCACCGCCCACCAGCCCCAGTATGCTCAGCCTCCAAGCAGCTGGAGGAGGTTGTGAGCCAGGGTGCTGAACTCGCAGAAAGGACAACTAAGGAGATAGGTTTAGTTAGTTTGCTTTTATTTCCGCGGTTAAGGTGCAGGTTTCTTTGTTTTTAAAGGCAGAAGTAAAAAAGCAAAACCAAAACAGAAGGAACAGAGACAACAGGGCTGAGGGGAGGATATTCCTTCTTCCCCCTTTCCCCCCAGGATTTTGGGGTGTGGGGGGGGGGGGGTTCTGTGGGGGGCCTTCCTGAGTCCGAGACTTCTGGTTGCTTCCCATTATCGGGTGAGGAGCCGCTGCAGTTGCTTGACTGGAGTGAAAGCTGTCAGCCCCGAGTCACCCCCCCCCTCCAGTGCCAAAGCCAGGAAGGAAGGCTGAGCACGAGGGGTAGAAAAGCCATGTGGCAAAGATGCTCGAAGGTAAGAGTGGCGGAGGGGGGGGGGAGCAGAAACCTCTAGCAACCGCCAGAACATGAGAAGACAGAGCGGCCTGCAGCTGCATGATTTGGAGCCTGCAGCAGTGTGGGAAACTCCTCCAGCTGCATTTAGGTGCGATTTCTTATTCAGGCCTGCATGTGTTTAACTCCCTGCTGTGTTTTGGGTGCCTGGGAGAGGCAGCCACCGGAGAATAAAGCAAGGCAGAGCATCCTCTTCCCAGGGGGCCATTTGCAGTTTCTTTTTCATTTCAGTTTGTTAGATTTTATTTTAGTTCAAGTGCTCTGTGCCTGAACCTGTGGAGTTGCACTGTGCTGGAGATCCTGTTACATACCCAGGTACAGATTGAGGGCATTCCTGTGGAGTGCCCCCAGCCCTTCCCACCATGCTGGCCAGACTGCAGTGCCTGGTATAGGATGGTATCAAGGGGTGTGAACCCCACTTAATCCTTAAGCATTCCTTGTGTTATACAGCTCAAAACGTATTCAGTGCACAATGACTTTATGCAGACATGTGGGAAAGGCCTAATCAGATAGGCCATGGTTATTGCTGGGCAAATTTCAGAGTGCTGTGTGCCTGGTCAGGTGATCTAAAAGGCATTTGGTTGATACTTTGTAACTTTCCTGAGAAGGGTCTGATAGAAAGTCAGACAGGAATAAAGATGTGTTTTTAAAAAGAAAAATACATAAATAAAATGCTGCATATAGGTTTGTAACTAACATAAGTTCATCAGAAAAAATCCCTATTTAAATTTTGCTTTTTTTGTCGGAGCTAGCTGTAGGAAGGTTGATACGGAAACATCACCCCCACCAGACAGCACGCTACTTTTTATTCACGAAAGGTTCACCATTTATGGCAATAAAACACTTATCTTCAAGAACTCTTTGTAGTCGTCTTTAAATTCCCCAGTGAACATATGTTGCTCTCAAAATATCCGGTAGCACGACGCGCACGTTTCGGGTGGTGTACCCTGTATCAAGTGCTCTTCGATATTCTCACAAATCGGCAACAATGTTGAAAAAACGCCGTCCAAAAGCGGCTCGGGACGTAAGCTTTAACCAGGCTGAATGGAAGCGTGTTAAATATGGGAACCCACCAATAGAAAAAGGGAACACCCACCAACACGGGAATCCCTCATCTAATTGGTGCAGGAAATGTCAGCCATGTCCAATATGTTAGAAGACACTAAGCCAATCAATTTCACGATTGAGACCAGCAGGATGTACCGTATTCAAATAAAAAATCCATTTCTGTTCAAGCCACTGCAACTGTTTCTCCCGATTCCCTCCTCGCGGATTTAAAGGTATATGGTCAATGACAGTCCATCGAAGATCCGTAAAAGAGTGCTGAAATGACATACAATGAGTCACCATCGGAGCTGTATCTATCTGTTGCCGTAATCTTGAAGCATGTTCAGTCAGTCTTTTTTTAATAGGGCGAATAGTCCTGCCCACATAAACTAAATCACAAGGGCACAATAAAAGATACACTACATACGAAGATATGCATGAGGTGTCCCATCGGCGTTCATATTGCCGAGACGTCGTGGGATGACTCCATTGTATGCCCGACATAGTAGTCGCGCAAAAACCACAGTTCTGACAAGGGGTATGACCAAACTCCGGATGTTGATATTGAACCCTATCAGGAGCCAGAGATGTTTTTACCAAACGATCCCCCAATGATTGACCCCTAGAAAAGGCTATGCGAAGGGGGGTTTGGAAACACTGATGTAATTGTAACATAGGCCAGTGCTTACGTAAAATTTTCAACACTTCTGCACTCCGTTCAGTATAGGGTAAAACCCCAGTGATCATAGATCACTCTTATATTGCGGGTCGATCAACCATTCCCTATGGATATGGGAAGCTCTCTGATACGCTCTTTGGATAACTGCTTGAGGATAACCCCTTTCAGAAAGGCGAATACATAGATTAGACGCTTGCCATCTAAAATCATCCTTTGTCTCACACACTCTTCGTAGTCTCAAAAATTGCCCAAAAGGCAAGCCCCGACGTAAGGGGCCAGGATGGTAAATCCGAAAATGTAGCAGACTATTTCGTTGAGCTGCCTTACGATATAAGGTAGTAGTTAATCGACCCGCCGTTATAGAAAGTTGCATATCCAAAAACTCTATAGTAGTAGTGCTGATCTTTTCAGTGAATTTTATATTCCGTATGGAGTTAAGACGTGTAATAAATTGGCGTAAGGAAAACAAGTCGGAAGTCCAGATGAAGAAAATATCGTCAAGAAAACGTTTCCACAATATCACATTAGAAAAACCTTCAACACATTCAACTGCACCTGTTTCCATTTCCCCCATATACAGGGTAGCTATCGAGGGTGCAACTGTCGCTCCCATGGCGATACCAGAGATCTGCTGATAAAAAATCCCATCGACAAAAAATAATTTCTAGTCAAAACCAACTCTACCAATTGTATCAAAAAAGATTGAGGCAGCCGGGAAGGGGCATAAGAAAAGCAACATTGTAAAAGATCCAATGCCTCCCCCTGATCTATATTCGTATATAGCGAGACCACATCTAAAGTGACCAAAAAAGCTCCAGGTGGTATCGAAACATTAGAAATAAGATGTAAAAAATGTGTAGAGTCTCTAATAAAGGACGAAACCCGACAAGCCTCCTGTTTCAAAAAGACATCGCAAAAAATGGATAACGGTTCCAATACTGAATCTTTACATGAAACAATAGGTCTGCCTGGGGGGGACGTCATCGATTTATGAACTTTAGGGACTAAATACAGAACGGGGATCTTAGGATGAAGATTGACCAGAAATACAGATTCTTTTTTCGTTATCCAACCACCTTGTAAGGCTAATCCCACCAACAACTTAATTTCCCATTCATAATGCGATTCCATTTATCAATGAAATCATTGTCCCATTTAAACATTTTTGGTGCCCGGGTCATCCGCAACCCCCGTGGGATTATTCTCGTTTTTAAATATTGAGTCATACCCGCCCCATGCAGTTGAGCCCGCACTAGGCGCTTACAGAGAGCTTTATAGGCTTGTACCGAAGCACCAGTTTGCCGATTTGTGAGAATATCGAAGAGCACTTGATCCACCACCCGAAACATGCGCGTCGTGCTACCGGATGTTTTGAGAGCAACATATGTTCACTGGGGAATTTAAAGACGACTACAAAGAGTTCTTGAAAAGTGTTTTATTGCCATAAATGGTGAACCTTTCGTGAATAAAAAGTAGCGTGCTGTCTGGTGGGGGTGATGTTTCCGTATCAACCTTCCTACAGCTAGCTCCGACAAAAAAAGCAAAATTTAAATAGGGATTTTTTCTGATGAACTTATGTTAGTTATCTTATTTAGTTCACAGGGTGAGGTTTGAAGAGTTTTGAGCATATAGGTTTGTGGCAGCTACAGCTCTCTGGAAAACAGGAAGTACCTGCATACAAGAAATGCATGTAATTTGAACAATAGTGCATAGGAAGCAAATGAAATCCTTTCATTTGTCTGTGGTCAATGTGTAACCTGACATGATCATCTCTTGTCTCTTAGCCCAGATTATGTACCTATTAAATCTGTAATATTGCTTGTAAGGGAAGTTGTACTCCCTTATAGCCATTAGTAGTATTAGAATAAAAACGTAAACTTGGAGAACGTGTCAGTTTGATTGGATCAGGGCAAGGTCCATTTCATATCTTTTTTTTATTTATGCAATTTTCATTAATACAGCAAAAGAACAAATATTCCTTGCACAGATTGAGTATGACAGCATCTCATATCTTTAAGATACAACACTGCAGTGCAATCTAAAAATCCTCAAGATGTGCAGTCCCCGATGTGGGGTGGTCTCGGAGGCAGATGTCTGTCTGAACTGCATGCAGGAGGCGGTCATGGGAGCAGGACCTGCAGGATGAGATGAGGCAGGAGAGTCCCTCCTGATTGCAAGAGACCCTGGGGGCAGGGGGTGCCATGTTACCTTCCCCCAGCCCCCAGTCCCTGCATGATGCCCGGACCATCCACCCCTCAAGCGCAGAGAGCGATAGGGCTCCCGGGGGAGTTCTCACCGGAGTTTGTCTTACTTTTGCATAAGGTGTTTTGCCTACCAGGTGGCTCCTCTGTCCTGGAACACAGGGCTAAAAGGATGTCAGATGCAAAAGAGCACGAGTCAGGAGCAGTGACATCTAAGCGGGCTAGAGGCTTAGAGGAGTGGCAGCAATCGCCGTCAGGGGGCTGGATGGGGAAGTCCTTGATACGGAGCTAGATCTGTAGGAGGAGTTGGAAGAAGGAGAGTCCAGAACAGGAGGATCAGGCCCGACTTGTTCGGGTTTTCCGCTGGGAGGAGCTACCAGCGCTCATCTTTATGCTTGTTTATGCAATTTCTCAATATACCGCCCAGGCCGAAGGCCATCAGGGCGGTTTACAATCACTACAAGCGGGTACTGATACAATTCCTCATCCCCAAAGGGCTCACATTCTGTGTGTACCTTGGCGACCCTCAAGGCCCTGAATATGCCTGCTAACCTCTCGGCAGAGGAAGAGGCGCTGTAGGATCCGCTGTTCCAGGCGGTGCAGAAATCGCAGAAAGTCTTACCAGTACATGGAGTAGCAGGACAGATGATCCAGGATGTGTGGGATCTGCCAGAGGTTGGCCTTAAAGGGGTGCAATGCATGACGCGCCTATACCCGTTGCCGGAGCAAAAATGAACTCCTTTGATTGCCCAAAGTGGGCGCAGCGGTGTTGGCAGCAGTAGGAGAGACCGACCTTGTCTTCTGCAGCTGAAAGCTGTGGAACTGGTTCCGCGAGACCAGTACGTCTGTGGTCGATGCTTCATGTATTTCGTTTTGTCCAAAAGGAAGGTTCCTTGCCCAATTCTCAACTTTGAGGGCATGAACTATGGTCTCCAGATACCGCATTTTCACAGTAGTAATGGCGGTAGGAAACAGATTTTTGGTGACTCTCGATCTCGCAGAGGCATATCTGCATGCTCCCTTCCATCCAGAACATCAGCAGTTTCTCTGCTTTGCAGTGCCAAGGGGCCATTTCCAGTGTCGAGTGTTGCCCTTCGGTCTGGCAACCACCCCCCATACCTTCAGCAAGGTCATGGTGGTGATGGCGGCAGCTGTCCACAAGGAAGGGGTTCTCGTCCACCTGTACCTAGACAATTGGCTGATCCAGGCGAAGTCTAGGGACGATAGCGAAAAGAGCAACAGTGCAGGTGGGAGAGTTCCTTCAAAGTCGCGGTTGGGGTCAACTTGGCCAAGAACCAATAATGGCCGGCCCAGGAGCTAGAGTATTTGAGAGCGTGCTTTGATACCTGCGTGGGCAGGAATTTCCTGCCGGTTCGCTGGGCGTAGGAGCTACAACAGTTGATACGGCGTGCAAGGTTTCTGGGGACCATGGTCACTCTTGAGCTAGTCCCATGGCAAGGGCGCATATGCAATTGCTGTAGAGGGCTTTGCTCCATCGATAGTCCCATCAGGGTCAACCCCTGTCTCAAGTACTCCCCTGCCCACGGAGCACCAGGAGAGCCCTCAGTTGGTGGCTGCATGTGGAAGGAGTCCCTGGTGTGGGTTCCTCAGATGACCATCCTGTCAGGTTGGAAAGCCCATTGCGAAGGATGCTTTGTTCAGGGACAAGAGTCTGCAGGAGGCCCTGTGACCGATCAACAGGCTCAAGATGTGAGCAGTGATCTTGGCGCTAGAAGGTTTTGAGCCATTGTTGCAGGGGAAGGTGGTCCAAGTCCTCTCAGACAATGTGACCAACGGTGGCTTTCATCAACCGGCAAAGAAGCATGGGCAGTGCAGCTCTGGAGGAGGAGTCCGAAGGTCTGTTAGGATGGGCAGCGATTCGTCTCAAGACATTATCAGCGGCGCATGTAGCAGGAGTTGACAGCGTGATGGCAGACTACCTCAGCAGAGTGCGCATGGATCCCAGAGAGTGGCAGCTCAATCAGGAGGAGTTCAAGCAGGTGGTCCGCCGATGGGGCACCCTGGTCATGGACCTAGTGGCAATCTTCGAGTCGGCCAAGGCCTGCCGGCTTTTCAGTAGAAGAAAAGTCATCCAAGGGCCTGGATGCTCTAATTCAGCAGTGGCTCTAAGAGGGTCTCCTCTGTTTTTCCCTGTGGACGCTTATAGGCCGGTTAGTGCAGTGGCTAGAGGCGCACCAGGGATTTGTGATTCTGGTGGCACCAGACTGGCCAAGGTGCCCGTGGTATGCTGACCTGATTCGGATACTGGCGGATTGACTGGTGGCTTCCGGTTCGGAAGGACCTCTTGATGCAGGAGCCACTTCGCATGCCCCAGGTGGATCAATTCTCGCTTACAGCATGGCTCATGAAAAGGTGAGGTTGAAGAAAGGATAATCAGGCTCGGGGATAGCGACCTTGCTACAGGCCCAGAGGTGGTCTACAAACCTGTCGTGCATCTGCATAGGACGCATATTTGAATCATGGTGCGGAGAGAGGCAGCTGTGCCCTTCCACTGCCTCAGTCCCTGAGAGTAAAGTAGCCCAAATGCCCTCAAGTATGGAGCAGACAGAGCTTAAAGATCCTAATTTACCCATGTCTAACAAAAACCAAATTAACATGAATAAAATACATTCTCTAAAATGCTTGTATGCAAATGCTAGAAGTCTAAAGAATAAGATGGGAGAGTTAGAATATATAGCACTAAGTGAAAGGTTAGATATGGTTGGAATATCAGAGACATGGTGGAAGGAGGACAACCAGTGGGATACTGTGATACCTGGGTACAAACTATATCGTAATGATAGAGCTGATCAAATTGGTGGAGGGGTTGCGCTCTGTTAGAGAGGGCATTGACTCAGAAAGGATTAAAGTTTTGCAGGAAACAAAATCTGCTGTAGAATCTATATGGATTGAAATTCCATATAAAAGGGGGAAGGCGATGGCAGTGGGGGTATACTATCGAGCACCTGGCCAGAATGACCAAATGGATGATGAAATGCTCAAAGAAATCAAGTAAGCTAACAAAAGTTACAGCGCAGTAATAATAATGGGTGATTTCAATTACCCCGGTATCGACTGGGTCAGTGTCACGTCAGGACATGCTAGGGAGATAAAGTTCATAGATGAAATAAATGACTGCTTCTTGGAACAGCTGGTTCATGAACCGACCAGAGGGGAAGCCATATTAGACCTAGTCCTTAGTGGAACACCAGATGTAGTGCAAGAGATAAGGGTGTTGGGGCCACTTGGCAATAGTGATCATAGCATGATCACCTTTGATTTAATTAGTGGAGGAGGGATAGTAAGGAAATCCACAGTACTACCTTTTAACTTTCGAAAGGGAGACTATGATAAAATGAGGAAAACAGTTAAGAAAAAACTAAAAGGAGCAGTTGCAAAGGTTAAAGACGTACATCAAGCTTGGGGGGTGTTGAAAAATACTATCTTGGAAGCCCAGACCAGCTGTATTCCACGCTTTAAGAAAAGTGGAAGGAAGTCCAAAAAACTGCCAGCATGGTTTAAAGGTGAGGTCAGAGAGGCTGTTGCCAAAAAAGCATCTTTCAGGAAATGGAAAAAAAGAGCCAAACGACGAAACCTGGAAACAGCACAAGCACTGGCAAGTCAAATGCAAGGCATTGATAAGGCAGGCAAAGAGAGAATTTGAGAAGAAGCTTGCTGCAGAAGCAAAAACGCGAAATAAAGACCTTTTCAAGTACATTCGTAGCAAAAAACCTGTGAGAGAGTCAGTTGGTCCATTAGATGATAAAGGGGTTAAAGGAGCACTAAGAGGCGACAAGGCGATAGCGGAGAGACTGAATGAATTCTTTGTTTCGGTCTTTACTGAGGAAGATGTAGGGATGTTACCCATGACTGAAGTGGTATTTAAAGGTGCGGAAGAATTGAAGGAAATATCGATACATCGGGAAGATGTCTTACAACTATTAGATAAACTGAAGAGTAGCAAATCACCTGGGCCGGATGGTATACATCCAAGGGTGTTGAAAGAACTGAAATATGAGATTGCAGACCTGCTATCGGTAATCTGTGAACTATCATTAAAATCATCTCTTATACCTGAAGATTGGAGGATCGCCAATGTAACACCAATTTTTAAAAAGGGTTCCAGGGGTGATCCGGGAAACTACAGACCGGTGAGCCTGACGTCAGTACCGGGAAAAATGGTAGAAACCATCATAAAGAATAAAATTACTCAGCATGTAGATAGTCACAACCTAATGGGTGACAGCCAACATGGCTTTAGACAAGGAAGATCTTGTCTTACTAATCTGTTATGTTTTTTTGAAGGAGTGAATAAACAGGTGGACAAAGGTGAGTCGGTTGATATTGTGTATCTGGACTTTCAGAAAGCCTTTCACAAGGTCCCTCATCAGAGACTTTTGGAAAAACTAAAGAATCATGGGATAGGAGGCAGTGTACTATTGTGGATCAGGAACTGGTTAAAAGATAGAAAGCAAGAGGGTAGGGCTAAATGGCCAATTTTCCCAATGGAGAAAGGTGAATAGTGGTGTACCCCAGGGATCTGTGCTGGGTCTGCTGCTTTTTGACATATTCATAAATGACCTGGAAAGTGGAATAACGAGTGAGGTTATCAAATTTGCAGATGACACAAAACTATTTAAAGATGTTAAAACCTAAGAGGATTGTGAAAAATTGCAAGAGGATCTTGATAAATTGGAAGACTGGGCATCAAAATGGCAGATGAACTTTAATGTGGACAAGTGCAAGGTTATGCACCTAGGGAAGAACAACCCAAACTATGGTTACACGATGCAAGGTTCCACATTAAGAACCACCACCCAGGAAAAAGATTTAGGCGT
The DNA here is from genome assembly GCA_033557465.1 of Ichthyophis bannanicus. Taxonomy (NCBI): domain Eukaryota; kingdom Metazoa; phylum Chordata; class Amphibia; order Gymnophiona; family Ichthyophiidae; genus Ichthyophis; species Ichthyophis bannanicus. Next base: position 579,336,941 of record CM066034.1, on the reverse strand, counting down.
CATTGTGGATACCATGTTAAAACCCTCGGCCCAGTGTGCAGCGGCAGCCAAGAGAGCAAATAGAATGCTAGGTATGATAAGGAAAGGAATGGAAAATAAAACAAACGATATTATAATGCCTCTATATCGTTCCATGGTGAAACCGCACCTTGAATATTGTGTGCAATTCTGGTCACCGTATCTTAAAAAGGATATAGCGATTTTAGAAAAGGTTCAGAGAAGAGCCACCAAAATGGTAAAGGGGATGGAAGGATACTCCTATGAAGAAAGGCTAAAAAGGTTAGGGCTCTTTAACCTGGAAAAGAGACGGCTGAGGGGAGATATGATAGAAGTCTATAAATTAATGAACGGAGTGGAACGGGTAAACGTAGATCGATTGTTTACCTTATCAGAATATAGAAAGACACGGGGACATGCAATGAAGCTACAGGGTAAACTATTTAAGACTAATAAAAGAAAATATTTTTTCACTCAACGTGTAATCAAACTCTGGAATTTGTTACCGGAGGATGTAGTAAAGGCTGTTAGTGTAGCTGGGTTTAAAAAAGGTTTGGACAAGTTCCTGGAGGAAAGGTCCATAAACCTTTATTAAGAAGTGACCGAAGATATCAATGCTTGACCCAGTGCAAGCATTGTGGAACTTGTCTCTTGGGGAAACTGCTAGGTACATATGACCTAGATTGGCCACTGTTGGAAACAGAATACTGGGCTTGATGGACCTTGGTCTGACCCAGTATGGCATATCTTATGTTCTTATGCTTGCAATCTGGTTTTGATAAGGGTGTAGCTGCCAGTTCCTTGAGAATGCAACTGGCAGTGTTTTTCTGGTTATCGCGGAAAAGTCCTCGGGGTGCTGTTGGGTACACACCCAGACGTGCTGAGCTTTCTAGGGGGGGGGGGGGTGACCCACCTCCGTCTGCCAAAGAGGGCAGTGATACCACCTTGGAATCTCAATCTGGTGCTGTCTGGGGAACCCCTTGAGCCATTGAGTCGAGCTTTCCTGCAGGATTTGGCTCTGAAAATGGTATTCCTGGTGGGGAGTTGCACGGCACGCAGAATTTCGGAGCTTCAGACCCTGTCATGCCAGGAGCCATTCCTTTCCTTCTCCAAGGAGAAAGTGGTCCGGCGCCCAGTACCTTCATTTTTGAGAAGGTGGTGTCAGCATTTGATGTAGATCAGGCCATTTTCTTACCGGCTCTGGTGAGTGCGGATGTGGGCGAGAGCAGGTATGGGCCTTGCCACTCCACAGCTGTGCCACCTTGATGATAAGAGTCCTGCATAGGTATGTGAAAAGGACATTGTCCTTTTGGAGATCGGACCGTCTGTTGGTTCTGTTTGGCAGGTCGCGCAAAAGTGAGGCAGCAGCTAAGCATCCATTTCCAGATGGATCAGTGAGGCAATCACATCGGCATTCATCTTGAAGGTAGAATAGTGCGGGTGGGGTTGCAGACACATTCCATGAGGGCTCAGGCAGCCTCATGGGCAGAGTATACTTTAGTTCTGCCGGTGGAGATCTGTAGGGTGGCATACTTCTCTGAACGTTTTCGCCTGGATGTCCAGGTGGCAGGGGATGCTCGTTTAGGATCGGCAGTGCTTCAGGCTGGTTGTGCGGGTCCCTCCCGTTAGTTGAACTGCTCTGATATTGTCCCTCCAGTCCAGTCCAGTCCAGTCCCGCACCTCTGGGATGTAAGGAAAGAGAAATTAGACTTACCTGCTAATTGTTCCTTGAGGAACTCCAGTCCAGTCCTGAAACCCTTCCTGAGTGCTTCTTGTGGTGATCTGTGCACACCCCGGTCCTGAAGCTGGTTCCCTTGGTGGAGAAAGTGGCCAGGAGCCAGGGAGGGGGGTGTAATCAGGGTTTGGGGGAGAGACGGACCTGAAGAGAGTCAGTTGCTTGCTTCCTGCTGGTTGGCATTGCTCAGGCGCTCAACAGGTAGGCCTCTTCATCCTGGAGTGGGGGACAGGGTATCCTTCCCAAGGGATGGAGGGGGTACTAGTTTAGACGTCGAGGTGTTTGTTGCATGTTTAACTACTTATTTGTTGCTCCTCTGAGTCTGCTTTGTCAATAGGTACTGGGGTTGGTGGGCAGTGCCAGCTGCATATGTACACTAGTGTCATCAAAAAGATGACAAGCTCAGCCTCCAAGCTGCTGGAAGAGGTACACTACCCAGAGGTGCGGGACTGGACTGGAGTTTCTCAAGGAACAACAATTAGCAGGTAAGTCTAATTTCTCTTTGGTATCAGTTTGAGCTTTAATAATGAAAAAACTGTAGGTCTTGATGGTTCTGCATATTTTGATTCTTGACCACCATTTCCTACTTAAATTTATTTTAGTGTATTTGCACCACAAGAATAAAGTAATTATAGCTTGACATATGACCGTTTCCTTGTAGAATTTTCACTGGAAGTATCTGATATTGGATGAAGGCCATAGAATTAAAAACATGAACTGTCGCCTAGTCCGTGAACTAAAGCAGTTTAATTCTGACAACAAACTTCTGCTGACTGGAACTCCTCTGCAAAACAACCTAGCAGAGTTGTGGTCACTGCTTAATTTTCTGTTACCAGATGTATTTGATGACTTGAAAAGGTAGGTATTTTAAATTTCATTGGCTTATAGTCCAACTTTACTGAATACACTGAACAAAATGGATTGAAAGAGCATAACAAAATAATAAAAATATAAAGGTAAAAATATGAGTGGAGGAGTAGCCTAGTGGTTAGAGCAGCAGCCTATTATCCAAGAGATCGTAGTTTGATTCCCACTGGCACTTCTTGTGACCTTGGGCAAGTCACTTTATCCTCCATTACCTTGGAAGAAAAGGTCTCACAGTCTGCTTCTGGCCATACCTTGCCAGGGGCTGCTGGGTAACCGAGTCAGCATTGACTTGATGGCACTTTAAAAAAGAAATACTAAAAATATAGTGCCTGACATAATTTATATGGATGGATGTTTGTTTATTTAAAGCTTCTTTTATACCGCTATTCATAGTATCATAGCGGTTTACATAGAACTCAACTGTATAGTACATAGAATATTGTGTCAGTAACATGTAGCTATATACATTGTACGTAGCAAGAAGTTAATTTGAACAGGTTAACAGATATAACTATATACATAGGATTAACTTATGTGGAATGTGTAGTGGAAGTTAAAATGAATTCATGAGGGAGGATTGGGTATGTAATTACAGAGTGGCTGGAATAAGATTTGAACATGCAGTGTATGGGAATCTGAAGTAGGTAGCAGATTGCTGTGGATAGTCTGTGATATTTCCAAAGGCTTCTTTGAAGAGATGTGTGTTTAGCTTTTTTTCAGAAATCATTTAGATCCTGGATGGATCTTAGTGCGGGTGGAAATGAGTTCCAATTTGTAGGTTTATGGAAATAAAAAGCTCTTTGACAAAGCATTTGTGTAAAGTGTTTTTAGAGCTGGGATAGAGGAGGTTTTGGATGATATCGGGTTGTTCATATCACTAAGCAGCTCAATTTAGTCCACCGAAAAAGCTATTGAAAATTCATCCCCTTGGCTATTTCTGTTTGACGCTGCCATATTTTTTATGTTCAAACTTTTTATTCAATTTCCAACAGCCACATCCAAAATAAACAGGCAAGAAATTACAGAACAAAACAGTATAACACATCAAATACCATTCTTAAAGCAACACATCTAACATACCTCTCGGGGAGAAAGTGTAAACAGCCCACACCCCATATACCAAGGGCAGATAGAACAAAGCATTGTATCAGTTGAGAAGAGCAGGCAGCAGAGGAGGCAAAAAATATGTTGGAAGACAGCACCCCTTTCCATCCATCCCAACTAGGTCGCCGGGGAGCCACCAGGGAGTACATAGAATGAGAAGCCGAGATTCAATCCCCCACCCCTGGACCACCCCCAGCAGCCCCATCACAGACTCACCAGCAGCAGGCACAGTAAACACAATAAAATAAGACATATCTCCCCGCAACTCTGCCACTCCCCCACCTCCGCCCACCTCCTCCCCTTGGCCACCTGCATGATGTGCCAACCCTCGCAGACGGACCCAGGGTGTACTCTTCTCCCAGGCCCATCCTTATGCCAGACCAAGCATACAACACCACGCTCATACACTCATGCCCAGCAGTCATACTTACCCCCCCCCCAACACCCCTTCCCGAACACCCCCTCCCCTCCCCCCCCATACCTACCCCCCCCCTTTACCTGTATCGAAGCAACTGCCCTCCATCATCCAGTGGGTGCGCCAGAGAAAGTCCTCCAAAGACGAACCAAGCTATTCTCTAAATGCCTCCCAGGACCCTGCGCCGAACTCGGGAGGGCAAAAAAGACATGTGAGGGCCCCAACCCTCCAAAAACCGTTGCCAACGCCGCGGGTGCCCAGCTGCATGCAATCGGGCCATAAGCAACATCTCATGAAGCTTCACTCTCCAGATGCCGTACACGGGCCCGGTCGCATCCAGCCATCTCTGTAGCACCGTCATGCGCGCCAGCATCAGCCCCAAGCGAATCCAACGTATCGTCACGGACCCCAAAGCTGCCAACCACGCATCATCCCAAATGTCCAATACCACATTACCGGCATGCAGGGGCAAGGGTATCTGTACACATTGGACCAAATAAGCCGTCACCTTCCCCCAGAAGACCTGAACCTGTGAGCACGACCAAAACATATGCCCCAATGTAGCCCGGGACTCACTACACCTAGGACAACCGGGGGTGGGGGCCAGGCCCGCCCTCCAAGCCCGGTGAGGCGCAAAGTGTAAATGGCGTACTATTTTAAACTGAGCATCCCTATGAAGTACCAGCACACTCAACTTGGGGATAGCTGCCAAGCCGCGCAACAGCCCGTCCGGGGGTATCACCTCCCCCAGATCCTTAGTCCAAGCGCTCGCCAACTCCTGCACCGCGAGCGGCTCCACGGACTCCCAAAGCATTTGATGAAGCCCCGAGACACGTACCCCCTGATCCGAGCCCCTGAGCGCCCCCTCCAATGCAGAGCTAACCTCCCCCCTTACTGCCACACGGGGCACGCCCCGAAGATAACTACAAAGCTGCATAAAGGGAAAAACATCCCATGCCCCCAGCGGGTATTGCCGCCCTAACACATGGAAATCTTCCATCGCACCCTCAGGCAGTATCTGCTCCAAATTCTCTATCCCCATCTGCGCCCACCTCTCAAATACCGGCCCTCCCAAGCCGGGTAAAAAATCAGCATTGCCTCGAATGGGGAGTTAAGGAGAATAGCGTGGCATAAGTCGGCGCCCCGCACAAAAATAGCGCCAGGCCTGCCGTACCGGATCTAAAACTACCTCACGAAGTTCGCGATTAAACCCCGGCACCGGCGCATGAAGAAGATAGTGCGGGTGAAAAGGCTTAACGGCCTCCCGCAGGAGCGCCAGTGGCCAGCAGTCTTCCAAGTCCCAGAGCCAGTCTCGCCCGATCCGCAATAAGCAGGCTGTATTGTATTTCCGGATGTCCGGAACGCCAAGGCCTCCTAGAGAGCTGGGCTGTTGCAAGACTTCTAAACAGACCCTAGGTTTCCGTCCCTGCCAGAGAAAACGAGTCAGAGGGACCTGCAGCTTCCGAAGGTCTGCCCGCTTCAGGAGCAACGGGAGAGTCTGTAACATGTAGAGAATCTTGGGGAACAGTGCCATCTTGTATAAAGCCACCCGCCCCCCCAGGGAAAGCGGCAGATCACGCCATTTGTCTACAGAAATTGTAAAGGCGTCCACTAATTTGGAGACATTAAGACGGTAAAGATCCCGCACTTTCGCCGGCAAATAAATGCCTAGGTATTTGAAGTGACCATCCGCCCACTTCAACGGGAAGTCCCCGGTCCAGCCTCGTTGGGCTGCAGAACCTACCAGCATGGCTTCGGACTTATCTAAGTTTAGCCGAAACCCCGAGTACACCCCATATTCCTTAACCAGTTGGAGCAAATGAGGGAGTCCCACCTGCGGGTTCCCCCAAATGAACAAGCAGGTCATCCGCGAAAGCCGCGACCTGAACTTCAGTCACCCCCACAGGGATCCCTCGAAACTCCGTGGCCGCCCGAATCCGGAGCAATAACGGCTCCAACGTCAAAACAAAGAGAAGCGGGGAAAGTGGGCAGCCCTGACGGGTTCCCTTCTGAATGGGGAAGGCCTCTGACATATGACCATTCACCATAATAGCCCCTTGCAGCTCAGAGTATAGTAGACGGACCACTTCCACAAAAAAACCAGAGAACCCCATCGCTTCCAAAGTCCTGTACATGAAACCCCAATTGACCCGGTCGAATGCTTTCTCCGCGTCGAAACTGATTAGTAAGGAACCCCGCTCAGCCACGTGCCGTGTACACAGTGACATCAAAATGCGTTGAACACTGAAAGCAGCATTGCGGCCCCGCACGAAGCCCACCTGGTCACTGTGAATCAGATCCGGCAAAAACTTTGCCAGCCGGTCTGCCATGATTTTTGCGAGGAGTTTGATATCAACATTGAGAAGTGAAATGGGGTGATACGAGCCCGGCGAAAGTGGATCCCGACCTGGCTTCGGCATGATGGTAATCAACGCCATATTGGGTTCAAACGGGAACCTTCCCAGCCCGACCAATGCTTCAAAATACCCCACAAGAGGCGCCACAACCAGATCACCCAGGATCTTGTAAAACTCACTGCGGTAGCCATCTACTCCAGGGGCCCTGCCCAGCTTTAAATTCTTGATCCCCTCCTGGACCTCCCGGCCCGTAAGTGGCTGACTGAGAGCCTGTAGGCCCTCTGCACTAAGTTTGGGCAACTGACAGGCATTGAGAAAGTCCCAGCCCACCGCGCCCGACGCCCCATCCCTTGCGTAAAGCTGTCGGAAAAAATCCGTGAAAACCATCTCAATGTCCGCCGCTCCCCATCTCAGAGTCCCATCTGCATGCCGAATCGCCCCAATGGCCCGCCCCCCTCCAGCCGGCCTCACTAGAGAAGACAATAACTTACCAGCCCTGTTCCCATGCTGGTATAGCTTGTACCGATAATACATCATAGATTTTTGCGCCCGTGTATGAAGAAGCATTTCTAACTCCGTCTGAAGCACCCGCAGATTGCGACGGTTAGCCTCATTCGGACATCCCGCCGCCAGTCTCCGTGCCTTCCCCATGTCCCTCTCCAAACGGAGGATCTGCTGATTCAATCGCTTACGCCGCGAGCTAGTGTAGCTGATAATATCACCGCGTAAGACTGCTTTACCGGCTTCCCAGAAAAGAGCAGGAGAAAGACCCGGCTGATCATTGAGGGCCACATAGTCCTTCCAGCGATCCCAGAGATAATGCTCAAACTGCACGTCTCTCCCCAGCTCCAGAGGGTAACGCCAAAGCCGGCCCCGATCCGGATCACCGCCACGCAGTTCTAAAGTAACCATAGCATGGTCGGAAAGCACAGAAGGGCCCACCTCAGCACACTGAGTCCAGCCAAAAAGGGATTCTGAGATCAGGAAATAATCAATTCGGGACCATACATAGTTGATCATATAGATGACGCTCAACCTGATGTGCTCTGCATCACAGAATCTTGGTTAAATCCTACTGATAATGTAATTCTCAATCAGCTTGTCCCAGAATCTTACTTTGCTTATAGCAGCTCTCGTTCAATCAAACATGGAGGAGGAGTACTTATAATTGCAAAAAAGAGTTTAAGATTCAGAGTACAATGTATCTTAGAATCGCCACAATGTAATTCCATTAACATTGAGAACAAGCACATGGCAATTAGTTTGCATTATAGAGCACCCAAAGCATCTTCTGATGAACTTGCCTCAACGCTGGACACTATCTGTTCAATCACTTCCCCATACAAACCCTCAATAGTGCTAGGTGACTTCAACCTTAAATCATTAACCGTAGAGACTCTGAGTCATTCCTTCAAGCAATGGACTCACTACATTTCACACAAATAGTTAATGCACCTACACACACATATGGCTACTCGCCTGACCTCATCTTTGTTTCAAATGAATTAACCTTAGATGGTCTAATTTCAACTCCTACCATCACCCCAGTTCCTTGGACAGATCACTACATAGTTAGAATAGAAATTTTATTACAAACAAAAAATGACATGAACCTAGACCACAAATGCTATCACAGACGGTTCAAAAAATTTAACAAAGATGCTTTTATACAAGATACTTTACCTCATCTATCTGCAGATTCAGTGAAATTAGAGACACAAGTAACAGAATGGTATCACATAATTTCTAATGCAGCCAGAATGACAGACATGAGACCAAGGGAAGCAAGGATTAATAAGCAACATCACAAGCCATGGTATTCTACAGCTATACGTTTGATGAAAAGAGAGCTCAGAAGAATTGAGCGTAAGTGGAGAAGGAATAAGGTGACAGAATTAAGGCTGCTTTACTTAAATAAACAAAAAATATACGATGAGCATATTAAAAACTCTAAGAAAGAATACCATACAAATAATAAATAATTCCATCAACAAACCTAGAGAACTGTTTGAAATTGTAAAATCTTTAACAAAGGAGCTAAAAACAGAAGGGGAAGCTCAAATTGAACCGCAAAAGTATGCGGACTATATTAAGGAAAAATTCCACTCTAAGACAAAAGCTACAGAAAGACTTAACTTAAAATCAGTCTCAAATTCCAGGGTTTGGGAAAAATTCTCCTTTCCATCAAAGGAGCAACTCTTGCACATTATTTCTTCTATAAACACATGCACTTCTCCCACTGACCCATGTCCTGTATCGTGGATCAAGTCTACAAAGTCAAATTTTATTCACATCATACAAAACATTGTGCAAAATTCCCTCTCTCAAGGTATTTTACCAGAGCAACTTAAGCTTGCAACTGTTAGACCAATTCCGAAGAAAACAACGCTAGACAAGAATAATCCAGCAGCCTACCGGCCAATTTCCAGCATACCCTTTTTAGCAAAGATCATAGAGAAGATAGTGCAACTTCAACTTCAAGAACACATTGATGTTCATGCACCTCTAGATATTAACCAACATGGTTTTCGCCCAAACCATGGAGTTGAAACTTTAATGATTTATCTTTTTGACTGCATACTCCGCACCATTGATGACATTAAGAAAGGTATTATAATGATTTTTATAGACATCTCTGCAGCATTCGACTCAGTAAAATCACAATAGATTATTAAATAGATTAGAGGAGATTGGTCTACATGGGGTCACTTTAAAATGGTTCCATTCCTATTTGACAGAGAGATTTTTACAAGTAAAGATAGGGGAAAAAAACCTCTATGCCCATAAGAGTAATACAAGGTGTACCACAAGGATCTGCACTTTCATCGCTCCTTTTCAATATTTATATGCAACCAATATGCAAAATTCCTTTGAAAAGTGGAATTAAGTATACAATCTATGCTGATGATATTATGATTTTCACAACTATCACTATTGAGAACCCTGATTTCTCGGGCATTACAGAATGTCTCTCAGAAATGTCCAACTGGTGTAAAACAAACAACATGGAAATTAATTTTAGCAAAACAGAGGCGTTATTTATTTCTCGTAACCATAATTTTGCGCATCCTCCTGATATCAAAATAGATAACTCAACTATTCCTATTAAATCAGAAGTGAAATATCTTGGAGTTAACTCTGGATAATGAGTTGAATCTCAGATCACACATAAATAAGACAATTAAAAGCGCTTATTACAGAATGAAGCTCATCAAAAGACTAAGGCCGCTTCTTGATACTGTTCACTTCAGAAATGTTTGTCAAGCATTGATTACTCCATTACTTGACTTCTGTAATCCAATATATCTGGGTTTATCTAAGCAAGCACTTAAGCCTTTACAACTGGCGCAGAATACTGCTGCACGTATAATTTTTGGTCTATCAAGTAGAGAACATATAACTCCCATCTTGAAAGAGCTTCACTGGTTACCTATAGCTTCACGTGTAAAATATAAAACTATAATTTATATTTTCAAGATAAAACAACAATATTCTGCAGAAAGCCTGACATATCTCATACAGTCAGATATTAGCAACAGACCTAGAAGAAGAGGATCTGACAACAGAATCAGCTTATCAAATGATGTCAGAAAAACACGTAAAGACACCTCTGAAAGGGCTTTCTCTTTTGCTGCACCTTCCATCTGGAACTCTCTACCTAATGAGCTGAGAGCAGCTCAGGACATCAATGACTTTAGAAAGCAACTGAAAACATCTTTGTTTATAGAACACTACGGTCATGCAATTAACTAACTTAATTTGTCTGGAATGTAAATCATATACATATTGTATAATAGCTCACATTATAGTATAGCTCACTATGTAGATAATGCAACTCACTCTAACACATTATACCATAACTTTAACTTTTATTTCTTTACATTTTCTCACTAATACTCTTAATATCTTTGTTTGTAAGACCGCTTTGATTGTATCGCTTTGATTGTATGATAAGGCGGTATAGAAATCCAATTAAATAAATAAATAAATAAATGTGCTCTAGACTGATGGGTATACTCCCGATCCCCAGGGTGCAAGACCCGCCAAATATCCAGAAGCTGATGCCCCTCACACAACCCCCATAGGCGTCGCCGGGTACGCTGACTCCGACCCCCAAACGGCCCAGTGCGATCCATATGGGCGTCCAACACTTCATTAAAGTCACCCCCAAGGATTACCTGATACCCGGTGGTCCCCGCCAGGACCTTAGCAAGCGCCTGAAAGAACCGAGCTCCGTAAACATTGGGCGCGTAGATCGAGCACAGAACCACTTTCAGCCCAGCCAGCACCCCCCCCACACAGACATATCGGCCTTCAGAATCAGCATCCACCCTCTCCTCCACCCAATTTACAGAGCTAGTAATTAAGATGGCCACACCCCGTTTCTTCCCCAATGCCGTGGATCCATATACCTTATTGACATGGCCTTTGCATAACTTTCCATGCTCAATCCCAGATTGATGCGTTTCCTGTAGCATGGCCACCCCTATCCCTTTACGTTTCAATTGCTGTAGCACCTTATAGCGTTTTATAGGGGAACCAAGGCCACAAACATTCCAAGACGCAATCTTAACCCCAGCATTCATTGCATATTGTTGGAAAAAGCCACCATGAGATACAGAACCTATGCACCAAAAGGCGAAGACCCCCCCCCCCCCCAGCCTAGGGTCTCCCCCAACAACCATACTAAGGATACCAAAGTCCACACCATCCAACATTCTCTCCCCCTTCCTCCATGCAGCACCCAATCCAACACTTCCGATACAGCCCTTACCCAACCTGCCACTCTGAGCCCACCCTCCCCCCCTTCCCACCCACCCACTTCCCCCCCCCTTGTCCCGACCAAACAGCCAACCATCCCCTACCCCATCTCCCCCCCCCCAAACCTGCATCATCCACCAGTCCTCCTCGTCTACTGGCCACTCCATGACCTCCTTGACATGCAGAGCTCCCCCCCCCCCCCGAAAAAGCAAGGCCCACCACGCCCAACCCTCCCGTCCCGGTCCTCACGGCAAGCCTTCACCCTCCCACCCCACTGCCCGATGTAATGGTCTAAACATATTATTAGGCCAAGAGGGATCAACAAACCAAAAGATCCAGTCACACAGCGCCCGCGTTGATGCTAGCATTCCCGGTACATCCGAACATACAGTAATCTCGGCCTGCCTCCCACAGGAACCCCCCCTCCCCATTCCTCCTCCCATTAGTAACTAATCCCCGGCCAAACAGCACATGGCGCCACCACAAGGGGACATCTGCCCTGGCCCACATACATTGCCATAGACCAAACATTCCGCAATGCATCACATGAAAACGACCCAGGCCATGGCAAGGCCAAGAAACCCCCCCACTCGCCATTGGAATCCCGCTCCTCCGCCTAGCCAAAACGCCACCAAGCAGAACTGCGGGGTTCCCCACATATAAAGAGCATCACAGGCCCGTTACCCAGCCCGGCTACCCCTCTGAGCAAACAAGGAGACGGGAAACATCACATAAAGAGGGATGTAGCCACCTCTCCTCCTGCCCATTGTGCCACTGTGTCATCGTGCAGGGTGAAAGGCAACAGATACCAGAAGAATAAACACACAATAATCCACTTTTGTTCAAACAAGTCAAGAATCCAAACAGTGTAGAAATTAGGGTAGCAACAATGAAACTGACTAAAGCCATGGGGATGGGAAAAACTGATTTGAGAAAATTATAAGAGAAATTTAAAAAAAAAAAGGAAAATTAGAAAAAGAAATAAGGTGGGAGGAATAAATTGAATTAAGATAATAAATAAGAACAAAAAGGGGAAGGCGAAGGAATCAAAGGAAAACAAGGAAAAGAAAAGGACGAGAAGGCAGACCTCCCCGTGGCCGAGAATAGCCGGGATAATGCCCTCAACATACCAAAAACAAGAAACAGTCTAGGGACACATAGCCTCAGAGTCCAAAGTCCAGCGGGAGCAGGAACAGAAACATCCATAAGTGAGTCCTCCAAGGTCGCTCCACCGATCAGCCCAGGCCATTACAATAGGCCATCGCTGCCTCCGGAGACAAGAAGGTCCGTCGTCCACCCTCGCAGTCCACACGCAGGGTCGCTGGATAGGACATTGTGAAGCGCAAGCCCCGCTCTATTAGCCGCCCGCAAACGTCCTTGAATGCCCGGCGCCGCTGTGATACCCCGGCAGAATAGTCTTGGAAGATCAGGAGTTTGCAGGCATCGCCCCCCGCACGGCGCTGCTGCCTCGAAGCTCTCAGGACTCCCTCCTTCTGTGAGGCGTTGAGGAAGCGCGCAATCACCACTCTGGGCCGGTTGTCCCCGGATTTGTAAGGCCCCAATCTGTGCGCTCGCTCTAACACGATAGCACCCATCTCTGCTTCCAGGGGTAAGTTGTTAGGCAGCCAGGCCTCCAGATATTGCCTGAGGTCCTTTTCTTGCACCGATTCTGCTATTCCAATAAATCGAAGGTTGTTACGCCGGCTTCTATTTTCTAGATCCTCCAGCTTCTCCTCGTGTCGCGCCAGGGCCTCCTCCAGCTTCTTGATGCGGGCCGCATCCTGCGCGCATGTGTCCTCAAGCGCGCCCACACGCTGTTCCACCCGGGTCGTGAAGTCTGTCACTGCCTGGGCAATGGCGGTAATTTGTGAAGCCAAACCACCCAGGCGTCCCTCCAAAGCTTCCACTACAGCCTTCGAGACCTCCGCTACCATCGCCGGCGCCGCCATCACCACCTGCCCCTCAGCGGCCCCATCGGCCATCTTGGCTTCACTGCCGCGAGGCCGCTCCCGGCGGGGTGTTTTTGTAGCCATACACTTGCGAACTGCCCGAGGCGTGCAAGATCCGGTACCCCGACGGAGTACCGGCTCCCCCTTACTCTGATAAGACTTGACGGCGAAAAGCAGGGTTGTTGACCGGGGGGGAGGGCGCGAGCTCCAGAGCTAAGCAGGAGACGTCCTACTCAGCCCACCATGTCACCGGAAGTCCGCTGCCATATTTTTTAAATGCCACTGCCAGTATTTAATGGAAAAAATGCTCACCATTAGGTCTGAATATTGATTTGATAGAATTTAGTCATAATGTCCCAGGGAAACGTGCCTATGTACAGTATTTCTAGCATGCACTATACAACTTGTTTTATTATGTTGCTCTTACACCTTTTCTGGTAGTACTAGGATGACAGTTTAGTCAGCAACTTGCTTTGAATTCACACAGACTAGAGCTACACTATGAAAGTTTGTACACATAGTTGTTAATTAGGGGGTCAATATACAACTGACACTGACCTGATTAAACGGCTATGCTGAATATACATTTCGAGATCTTCCTGCTAGCAGATGATGGTGACAGAGAAAATAACTCAAATAAGTTGTGACATCACTGGCATGAAACCTGGTGCAACTAGGGGCACAACCTTTAATATTTTTCTCTGTCTCCTGCAGATGGTGGTTGATATCTTCTGTGCAGCTAAGGCCTGGGCTCCTGGTGGTGTGGCGCCTGCCATTTGAGCTTGGTTGCTTGAGACTACCAGGGTAGTCTTGGTCCAGTCATTGAGGGCAAACGCCTGTCCATGAGGGCCAGTGTAGTTCTTCAGGATCCTCTGTGGGGTGCTTAGGCTCTTCTCTAGATCCATAGTTTAATCTTTTGCTTTAATTTTCTTAGTTTTTTAAAAATAAATACATAGGAGAATACCTTTTTTTTTCCCTTTAAGGCTGGCTCCTTTTCCCTCCCTCCCCACCCCCCCCCCCCCTTTCTTTCTTTTGGCCCTCCAACCTCTCCAGATGATTGGAGCAGCGCTCAGAGATTTGCAGCCTTGGGGGTTCACTGGCAGTGAGTACTTCATGACAGCAATTAAAACTTGTAACTGATCCTGCCATTTGCAGTCTGTTTCCCACCCGGCTGCATGCATGTCTTGGGCCTCTCTTCCCTCTTGCTGGCTACGCTTTCCTGATGCCTCAGCTGTAGCAAGCAGCAGTGATTTTTGGTAGATTGCATGTGCACCGCTTGCACAGCTGATCCTGGGGAACCTTCTTACCAATAGGCTGCAGCCTCTTTTGTGGTGCAGGACAATGTGCCATCGGCCCCCCTTCTTCCTCCATGCCGTCAGTGACCAGCATGGTGCCTTTTCCTGCGGCTCCTATCATTATGACAGTGGTGAATCCAGGGTAACGTTTGCCTCTAGAACCCCCCCCCCCCCTCTTTTGTTTCCCCAGTCTTAGCTGATGGATCTGACAGCATCAACAGAATTCACAACCCTATTCCAGCTGATTGGGCTCTTTGGAGGGGGAGGTCAGAGCTTGCCTTACTCTGTTGCAACCTCCTATGTTGTCTGAGACGTCCCAGCAGGCGAGCAGTTCCAAGAAGTGGTCCGCAGATGCATAGCATGGCGGAGCTTGCTCTCACAAGGATTTTGCTGGGGAGAGTCTGCTCCTGTGACAGAGTTTGATTCCGATCTGGAGGATCAAGATAATTCAGCCTGCGGATCTAATCTAGAGGAGGGTGAAGTGTATCACCTGCTGAGATTGACAGTGAGTCTTGGGTGATTCGTCTGTTCTGCAGGGAGGAGCGTCCCGCTTTGATTAGTCAAATTGCCTCAGAGCTGCACATTCGTGAGTCACCGGTGGGAGTTCAGGGAGTGTCTGCTTCCAATCCCATTTGGTGGGAATCAAGAAGCCCTCTAGGGCTTTTCCTTTTTCACCTGAACTACAACAGATGGTTTCTGCAGAATTCAGTTGCCCAGAAGTGGCTCTAAGGTGTGCTCATCATGTGTCAGTCACATCTACACTGGTCTCAGGAAGACTTGGACAAGTGGTTGCATTTTCCTAAGGTAGATGCCCTTGTAACAGCAGTGAATAAATGCACCATCATTCCCATAGAGGATGGGGCGGCCCTTTGGATCAGCAAGACCGGAAGGTAGAGGGCCTTCTGAAGACAATGTTCTCTGCTTACTCCTTTGTGATTCGACGTTTCTGCCTGTGGTAGCCTAGCAGCCCGCTCCCTTTTGCTCTATGTTCAGCTTCTACCGGACGATGCAAATTCAGCATGCCTCAAGTTGGTTGCGGCCATCTTTACTTATGACTTTTATAAGAATTTGCAGCTGCCACTGTGGCTTGACAGCGGTTATGGCTTTGAAACTGCTAGTTCGCCTGGCCAGGTTGCCATTTAAGGGTGGTCTGTTCTTTGGTGAAGACCTGGAGAAAACTGTTAAACCTGGAGGAAGTCAAACCTCAGCGGTTGCAGGAGGATAAACTTAAGGCCCCCTCTAGTTTGTCTCGTCCTCTGTTCTGTGACTCTAGGTGTTATCAGCCAGGAAAGCAGTCTTCGGTTTCTGGGGCCAAGAATCTGCCTTTTCATAGAGCTTGGAGTGTCAATGCCATACCTCCACTTTTGGAAAGTTGTCATCTTAGTCTTCCCGCTAGCAGATAGGGGTCCTATTCCAGGGTGCTTCAGGTGGGAGTTTCTTTTGCGTTTTTTTACTGCAAATGGGCCCATGTCACCATGGATCATTGGGTCTTAATCATTATAAAGCATGGATATGTGCTACAGTGTGCAAAGCCCCATTCTAGACTCCTTTGTAATTTGCCCTTGCAGCTTCAGGGCCAAGAGCAGCCATGCAAGCCACCCTTCAGCTCCAGGCTATTCTTCAGAGGGGCTCAGAAAGATGCTCTATTTGTGGTGCCATAGAAGAAGGGTCCTTTTGCCCCACCCTTGACCTCAAGAGAGTTAACCGCAGCTTGCGTATGCTTTGTTTTCAGACGGGGACACTGCAATTGGTGAGTCGGTCTGTCCGACAAGGTGAGTTCCTCACCTCCTTGGGTCTGGCAGAGGCCTACTTCCATGTTTCTAGCAGTGTTACTTGAGATTTGCAACTCTGGGCGAACATTACCACTTTTGTGCAATTCCTTTCAGTTTGACAACTGCCCCTGGACATTCTCCAAAATCATGATGGTAGTTGCAGCAGACCTCTGGCATGAGGGAGTCTGCATCCATCCTTACCTGGACGACTGGCTCATCCAGGCTTAGATCAGCTCAGAAGCAGTTTGGGCAGTGCAGTGCATGGTTCAGCTTTTTGAAGAGTTAAGTTGGGTAGTCAATCACAGCAAGAGGAGTTTGTCGCCTTCTCAGAGCCTAGAGTTCCTAGGAACTCACTTTGATACGCATCTAGGGAAAGTGTTATTGACCAGGGAGCACTGGTTCAAGTTCAGCACTCAGCTCTGCAGCTTCCTGGACAGTCCGGCTCCCAGGGCCTGGGATTATCTGAAGCTGTTAGGAGCAGTGGCTGTAATCTTGGAGTTAGCTCCCTGGGCACAGGAACATGTTAGTTACAGTGGGTGTTGCTTACTCTGTGGTCCCTATGCTCGCAGGATTTTGAAGTTTGCCCTACTGCTACCCCCACAGTGTGCACAGTAGTCTTTTGGTGGACTTTCCCCGAAAGGATGCTCAGCAGTGTGCTGCTGGAAACTCCAGACTGGGTGCTGCTGACCATTGATGCCAGTCTGGGGGATAGGGGCTCACTGGGTCAGACAGCGCAGGGATGCTAGTCCCAGATGGAAAACGACCAGGCCCTTTAAAATCAGAATGTTTGAACACAAGAGTCGTCTGAAACACAAGATATTGACAGCGCCGCTGGTATCGCATTGTGAAGCACTTAATCATGATTTTCAGGATCTTCGTTGCTTCTGTATCGAACAAGTGCAACATCCTATGTTTGGTAAGTCTCTTGATCAAACACTGTTATTCCATGAGCAACGCTGGATATTTTTTTTTGCAGACTCTAATGCCCAATGGGCTGAATGCTGAAATCGATTGGGGAGTGTGTTAAGGGAAGGCTGAAAATGATTGGCCCTAGAATGAGGAGGGATTATAAAGGAAGAGGATTTGAAGTGATTGCCCATGCGCGGCGTCTTTTCGAGATCCGATACATCGAAGATTAACAATCATTTTTAAGCTGACATTTTTCATTACTGACCGTGCATTAGCTACAGCTAATTTTGGGGTATTGTTTTAATTTAACTGTTTGATAGCATTTTAATATTATGGTTTTATTACTTATTGCAAAACTGAGTGGATGTGTGTGATTTAAAAGTCGTTTATCATTTTTCAGTTAAAGATTTTGGCTGTTTGACAAAATATTCCCCTGAAGAACCTCAAGTAACTGAGAGAAACGCTGTTCAACGTTGTGTGTGAGGCGTTGGGAATTAGAGAGCGTTCCGGAGCAAGAATGAAATCAGATTGAGCAAATGTCTTTATTCTGGCACTTGCATCTTTACTGAAAGATAAGTGCATGATTTCATTTTATTAAATCGGACTAGGAAGTCCATTATAACAAACAAAGTTTACATGAAACACTATGGAGAAAGGGAGGTGTGCAATTTAAAAAATAGAAAAAAAGAAACAGCGGGACATTTGGCCATTGATGCAACAGGACATTTATAGACGCTATGTTTCACAGTGTCTCTCATTGAGAAAGCCCGCAGGTCTGAGGCCGTTTCATAGTTACAAATAGAACTTCCCATATAGACAATAAGTTAACTCTGGGGCAGCACAACATTTCAAATACGGGATATACCGCAGTTGCTCTACAAAATTGAACCCACTTCTTGTAGAGTCCCAGATGGAAGCCAAATAGACCATTGATCATCTTGAGGCAAAGGCTATCCATCTGGCATTACTTTGTTTCATCCGGTTACTCCAGGGACGTACAGTACGAGTCCTCTCAGACAACACCACTGCAGTGGCCTATGTCAATCACCAGAGTGGCACCAAGTACCCAGGTGTAGCATGGGAGATGAGTCTCTTGTTTTCTGGGCGGAACTCCACCTTTAGGATCTTTCAGCCCCACACATCACTGGTGGGGAGACTGGAGGCAGACTAGCTCAGCCATCACCTGCTTGATCCTGGGGAATGAACTCTCCCCATTGGCCTTATGTCGCATAGTGGAGTGTTGGGACGTTCCAGCAGCAGTTCTAATGGCAATGGATGCCAACACCAAGGTTCCCATCTTTTTCAGCCAGTGGAAGGAGAGCAGATCGAAGGAGGTCGATGCACTGGTCAAACCATGCCCCTTTCCAGTCTTACATATGATTCTCCTGGGGGCCATGATCTCTCAGGACCTTCAAAGGATGGTTGGATATCCTTGTCTAGTGATCCTGGTTGCCCCAGATTGTCCATGTTGTCCGTGGTATGCGGACCTAGTTCGACTTGTGGCACAGTCTCTGAGGCTCAGAATTCGTTAGGGCCTGTTATGGCTTGTTTTGGCCCTAGAATGCTTATGGTGGCTGTTTCTTCCCACCTTGTCGTGCAGTAGCTTTGGACTGGTCTGGAAGGTGAAATTTTACTTGCCGTTAATTTCTTGTCTTGGAGTCCTGCTAGACTACTACTACTGCTACTACTTATCATTTGTATAGTGCTGCAAGGCATACACAGCACTGTACAGACACATGTAAGACAGTCCCAGCTCATCAGAGTTTACAGTCTAGTCAAGACAGAAAATAAAACAACTGAGGACAAGGATATATCTAGGGGAATGGTAAGAAAACATACCAGTCCAGGACCCGCCCACTTTTTCAGCTTTGTACCTTCTCTGGAACTAATTCTTATGGCAGAATTTGTTTCTCTGGGAACAAGCTGGTAATCAGGCCTCGCATATGGCTGACGTTGCCACCGACGGAGTCCACACGGTAACCGCTCCCTAGCTTTCAAAGAAAACCTTTGGGAGATCAACCACACATTTGTGGCCATCTCCCCACCCAAGGGAGCCATTTTCCCTCAGTCTTCGTTTTTCCACAGAGCTCACCAGACATACCACATCTGCACCCTGGAAAAGTTGGCTTTCATTTTGATGAATACTTTTTCTCGCTTCTCTTTTTTTTTTTCCCAGACATGTACCTTCACCTTCTCACGGTCCCAGAGCTGTTGCTTCCTCGGTGTCGTGTCTTTTTTTTTTCGGGTACTTTTTAAAAACTTCTCTGTCTGAGATTTTTTTTCTAGCGCTCTACTGATCAGAACATTGAAGTTTGATCTCGTGGGGGGCATCTTTACTGCTATATCTTTGATTAGTAGTTTTAAGAAGTGCTTTGATTGTGGCAGGACCACATCCATCATGGATCACCACAGTTGCTGCCTTCACTGCCTCTGGGCCAATCATGATGCCTACACTTGGCTGCTCTGTCTCCAGATGACAAGTAAGGGGTGTAAGCATTGTGAAAGGCAGAAGGAGTTTGTTTGGCTTCAAGTCCTTGACTTCGGCTTAATCATTGGCTTCAGAATCAATGGGGGGGCAGATGCCAAGCTCATTCAGAGCATCAGACTGGCAACCTCTGTGGAGGACTGTCCTCGGAAGGAACGGACTTTGACCAAGTCCTTGTCAGGGGATGATGTCTGTGCTGCAGGTAAGACCCATGGGCACTGGCACCGCAGCCCTTGATGGGATTCCGAGAGTTGGGACTGGGAGTGACCCTGAAGCTGCCCCAGTGGGAGGCAGCTCCCACCCTCTTAGAGGATTACCACCAGACTGTCAAGGCGATCACCATCACTGAGTTCTCATCGAAGGAAATGACATCGGGCCTGATGACCTCTCTGCCCACACCAGTGGCTGCGGAGCTGTCAGCCCTTGAGGCCAGGATGATGGCCTTGGAGCACAGCCTCGCTGCCTTTCTGGCATGATAGCAGACCCCTGGTTCAGGTTACCTCCGGTTCCTCGGGGCTAGCAACAGGCCTCTCCATTGCGAGGGCCTTGCCGGAGGAGATCCAGCCTTTTCTGGAGCAGCATGCCCTGTTGGCCGATTATGATCACTGACCCTGGCCTTGGTCAGAGCCTCGGGCCTCACCCTCGAGTGCTTCGGGCTCAGAGCACCAGAAATCCTGGTCGCCGTCCTCACTCCCCACTGCACCAGCACAATTCTTGACGGTGCTTCGAGCTTCCTTCCAATTCTGATTCAGAATGGGAAACGGATGACAAGTCTCCTGATACTATTTGGTATCGGGATGTTCCATCGGACCACTCCTTGGCAGCGTTAGGTCCCCGCCCAAGGACCTCTCCTTCCCGGTCTTGTCTGGAACATGGGCAAGGTCGTCGCCTTCACCATCAAGGCAGAGGAGGAGCCTTGGGTGGAGGATCTGGACCTCCTCCCAAGGTGGTCATAATGGTGCCGGTGCCTCTCATCTTGGAGTGCCTCCTTTTCAGGATGTGGGAAAAACCCTGGTTACCAGTTCCTATTGTGAGCAAGTGGCTCAATTTAGTTTATTGGGTCCGTAAGAGTCAGGCTTTGATAAAACTCAACTGCCACACAACTCTATGGTGGTGGATTCGGTCATGCACTGGATCAAATGCCAGAAGATGCACTCCAGGTTGGGATGCCCACACCATGAACAGGTTTGGTAGGAAGCTCAATGTAATCCGCTTTGATAATATGAAAGGCAGTATATAAAAACTGTTAAATAGTGTTTCCAAGGCTTGATACTCATGGCCCATATCCAAGCTTACCAGCTGTATATGGGCATGTACCTGAGACACCTGGCGAAGGAGTTCACCGGATTTTCAGCTGGGCTGTCCGTTGAACACCTCTAGTGCTTCAGGAGCCTGGTGTCTACAATCAAGGAGTGCTCCAAGTATGTACCTTGAGCAGCCTGTATCTGCTTTGAGTCTGTGGCTAGAGTGGCTATGGTGGGCATTGGTGCCCGCCGCCTGGCATGGCTACAGTCCTCAAACCTAGAGCAATGGGTTCAGGACATATTAGTTGATGTCCCCTGCCGGGGGGGAGAATCTCTTTGGTAAGGCCGCAGAGTTGGAGACGGAGCTGATGACCAGAACTAAGCTCTCTCAGAAGACCGTGGATCCTTCCCGATTGAAGGCTTTGGGGAAAAAAATCCTTCTTCCTGAAGAAAAAAGCCTACAGAATGTACCCCCAACATCAGGCCTATTGGTCCTATAAGTTCCCCTGCAGGGGCAGCTGGACAGGGGCAGGGCCCCCATAGGACTAAAGCCCCCAAACCCCAAACAATGCCTTTGCCGCAGCCTGGGGAGGGGTTTGACTCATAGGGCATAGCCTCTCTTCACACAGGAGGTTAGAAGCTGCAGCAGATAGAAACATAGAAACTTGACTGCAGAAAAAGATCACATGGCCTATCTAGTCTGCCCTTCCATATCAAGTACAATAGGGGGACATCTCACATTCTTTGCCCACTGGTGGCCCAGCATAACCACTAATGCCTGGGCCCTTCAGGTGGTAAAGGAAGGTTACCTCCTTCACTTCCACCAGACACCCCCATCATACTTTCTGGGGAACTTCCTCTGGATTTCCCCCCTCCTCCCCATCGAGACCTCCTTCAAAAGGAGCTCACTGCTCTTCTCGCTGACAAGGTGGCGGAGCTCATCCCATTGCCTCAAATGCATGAGGTTCTATTCTCGCTACTTTCTGGTTCCCAAGAAAACGGGCAGGTTGTGCCCCATTCTAGACGTGCAGATCTCAGCTGCTTTGTAGTGAAGGAGAAATTCAAGATGGTATCCCTTGAAAAGTTGCTGCCTTACCTTCACCAGGGAGACTGGCTATGCTTCTTGGATCTCAAAGATGCCTATACCAACATCCTGATCCACCCCTTGCACCAAAAGTTTCACAAAAGCCTTCCCTCTGAGCTCTAATGAATAGCAAAACAACAAAAACCCAGTGGAAAAAAAATTTTTTACAAAACAATTTTTCTCCAGGACCAAGCAGGAAGTCAGTCCTCACTTATGGGTGACGTCGGCGCCGACGGAGCCCTCGCGGAGCAATTTTCCCCAGCTTTCAAAGAAAGCCTTTGGGAATTGCAGCGCGCATGCGCGGTCGTCTTCCCGCCCGAAGGTGCCATCTTAGCCAGTCTTCTTTTTTCCGCGGAGCCCTACAGACGTCCCCGTCTTGTCCCCGCGAAAAAGTTGATTTTCCTCTTTATTTTATACTTTTTTCTTTCGGTTCGACGCCGATCGTTTTCCCGCCCGGACTCGCGACGCCGGTCTCGAGTCCTCTTCCGTTTTTTCGGTTTTTCTGACTTAGTCAGCTTTCGTTTTCGTTTTCCCTGGCAGCCCGGTCCTTTGACCTCGCAGGGGCCCTTTTTCCCCCGATGGCTGCCAGTGGCTTTAAGCGGTGTGGTCGGTGTGACCGAAATATGTCACTAACCGACACACACGACTTTTGCCTCCGCTGCCTGGGCCCGGATCATGAGGAACTGATCTGTGGGCCCTGCAGCAAACTGTCCTCGAAGGCGTTGAGAAGTCGGCGGCATCAGCGTGAGAGAATCTTCGCTGACCCCAGCCGTACCCGGACCTCGTCGGAGGCCTCCGTGTCGAAAGGCTCCAGCTCGGACCGTCGCCGGAGCTCCTCCGACCGGGGTTCTCCCTCCGGGGACCATCGTCGGAAGGAAAAACCCGCGAGGGCGGCGTCGGTGGACGCTCCTGGCTCCGCGAGGGCCAGGTCGCATAGCCCCGACAGCCGCCCCGGGTCCTTGGAGAAGGAACACCTCCCGAAGCGACCTCGCCTGGAGTCGGAGATGCCTGCCCGGGTAAGTCCTGTAGTCCTTCTGGACTCGCCTCCGCGACAGCCGACGTCGGGCCTGACGCCGTCGGGGCCCGAGTCGGGGGCTGCTGGGTCACCTGAGCTCGGACTCAGGTTGACGGCCTTGGAGAGCAGACTGTCTGCCTTCATGGACCAGCAGCGGGCACTGCTCGCTGGCTTCGCTGGCGTCGCTGCCCCGACCGCCGGGACGTCGACGTCCAAGTCGACCCCGGAGACCGAGCCGATCCTCGAGTCGATGAGAACTCGAGTCGATCCTCGGTCGAGGTCGCCCTCGGCCTCCCGTTCGGGACCGAGGTCGCCGACGCCGACTCCCTCGGCGTCGGGGCGGCTGGCGCCGCACCCTGCCCGGGCCGACCCCACCGAGTCCTCGTCGGAGTCGGTCTGGGAGTCTGAGGAGGAAGAGTCACCTGATTCTTTCCGGACTCGGTGTGTCCCATCGGACTCTCCGGAGTCCGAGCCTCGGAAGCAGTCCCCCCCGGAGGATGCCCGGTTCTCGGACTTCGTTAGGGATATGGCCAAGGCTTTGGCCTTCCCTGCGGATCCCGAGGAGGAGCCTCGAGCCGAAGAGCTCGACGCCCTCCAGTATGACTCTCCCGCGAGGGAACACTTTACTGTGCCGGTTCCTCCTATGCTGGAACGACTACTCTTCCGCATGTGGGAGAGTCCGGCCTCCTCGCCGGTCCTGAGCAAGCGGGTCGATTCTATCTATCGAGTCCGCAAGAGCCCTGGCTTTCAAAAGGCACAGCTGCCACACCATTCCATGGTAGTGGAATCGGCCATGCATCGTCTTAAGAGCCAGAAGATGCACTCCTCGGTGCCTCCTGGAAGGGAGGCCCGTAACCTGGATGGCCTTGGCAAGAAGTGCTTCCAGGGCTCTATGCTCGCCTGTCGTGTCCAGACTTACCAGCTATACATGGGCATGTATCTCCGGGATCTGGCTAAAGAGCTAGCCGGATTCTCCGCTGGTCTCTCCGAGGAGCCCTTGCGGAGGTTCCTAGCCTTGTCCACGGGTATTCGGGAATGCTCAAAGTTCATGTCCCGAGCAGCCTATGATGGCTTTGAAGCCTCGGCTCGAGTGGCCGCAGCCGGCATCGGTGCCCGCCGACAGGCTTGGCTTCAGTCGTCCGACCTTGAGCCCTGGGTACAGGACAAGTTGGTCGATGTCCCCTGCCGAGGCGAAAACCTCTTTGGCAAGCCCATGGCGGAAAAGGCTGCACAAATTGAGACTGAGACTCTCACCAGGACCAGGCTTTCTAGGAAGACCTCCGCCCCTTCCCAGAAAAAGAAGGGCTCGGGAAAAAAGTCCTTTTACCCGAGGAAGGCGGCTGCCTACAAACAATACCCCCATTATCAGGCCCCTGCAGCTCCCCAACAGGGCCAGCAGGCCAAGGGACGGGGTAACGGGTCCCGTAGGCAGCAAGCCCCCAAGCCTGCACCACCAGCCCCTGCTCAGCAGGGTGGGGGTTTTTGACTCGCTCAGCATAGCCTCTCCCCCCCCGCTGGTTCCCCCCAGCACCGGAGGCCGGCTGGTTCACTTCGCCCACAGGTGGTCCAGCATCACCGCAGATGCCTGGGTGCTTCAGGTCGTGCGAGAGGGCTACCTTCTCCACTTCCATCAGGTCCCTCCCTCCTATTTTCCGGGAGAGCCTCCGCGCCCCCCTCTGCACAGGGAGTTGCTCCTTCAGGAGTTAGCAGGTCTTCTGCAGGAACAGGCGGTGGAACCGGTGCCACACCACCTGAGAGGTCAAGGCTTCTATTCAAGGTATTTTCTGATACCAAAGAGAACAGGAGGCCTCAGACCCATCCTGGACTTGCGCAATCTCAACAAGTTCCTTGTGCGGGAGAAGTTCAAAATGCTTACCCTTGGAATCCTTCTGCCCTACCTCCAGCAGGGAGATTGGCTATGCTCCTTGGATCTAAAGGATGCCTACACGCACATCCTCATCCACCCAAGCCACCGCCAATACCTAAGGTTTGTGGTGGCAGGAAATCATTACCAGTACAGAGTACTGCCCTTTGGCCTGTCCTCCGCACCGCGAGTCTTCACAAAATGCCTCGCGGTCGTGGCGGCCCATCTCCTGCTTCGCGGCCTCTTTGTCTTTCCGTACCTCGACGACTGGCTCATCAGAGCAGCGTCCGCTCAGGAGGTCACCCACGCCACGTGCCGCACGGTGACTCTGCTGCAGCACTTGGGCTTTGTCATAAACTTCGCAAAGTCCACTTTGCTCCCCTCACAGGATCTCGAGTTCATCGGCGCAAGGCTGCACACCCCTCAGGCGCGAGCGTACCTACCGCTCGACAGGGCTCAGCGGCTCATGGACCTAGCCGACCGCTTTCGCAGCCAGCCCTTGGTCTCCGCCAGGCGCTTCCTGAGACTGCTCGGCCATATGGCTTCCACCGTCCATGTGACCCCCAATGCCCGCCTGAATATGCGGTCTGCTCAATGGTGTCTCCGCCGGCAGTGGCGACAAGCCACAGGCGGCCTAGCAGACCTGGTGCGCGTCTCCGAGCCGCTGGTCTCGTCTATCCGGTGGTGGCTCCGGCAGCCGAACCTGGTATTAGGAATGCCTTTCCAGTCACCTCAGCCGACCCGGGTGCTGACCACCGATGCATCCCTCCTGGGCTGGGGAGCCCATTGCCAAGAGGCACGTACTCAGGGCCTCTGGACCAAGTGGGAGTCTGCTCAGCAGATCAACTTCCTGGAGCTCAGGGCGATCCGCCTAGCTCTCAAGGCCTTCTCCCACCTGACCTCCCAACAGTCCGTCCTTGTCCAGACGGACAATCAAGTTGCCATGTTCTACGTGAACAAGCAGGGGGGCACGGGCTCCTTCCTCCTCTGCCGGGAGGCACAGAAGCTCTGCTCTTGGGCCGTCAGTCACGGCATTCTCCTCAAGGCAGTTTATCTCCCGGGCCAAGAAAATTGCCTGGCGGACAAACTCAGCAGGGTCCTCCAGCCGCACGAGTGGCGTCTGGATCCCTTGATCGTTCAGAAGCTCTTCCTCAGGTGGGGCCTCCCCACGGTGGATCTCTTTGCCAGTCCTCGCAACCGGCAACTTCCTCGCTTCTGCTCTCGTCAGCCTCACCCCCTTCGGGTTGCGGCGGACGCCTTTCTGATCTCATGGTCGGGGAGCCTTCTGTACGCTTTCCCTCCCATTCCGTTAGTCTCTCGGACTCTTTTCAAGGTTCTCCGAGACAAAGCCTTCATGATCCTGGTGGCCCCTCGCTGGCCCAGGCAGCCGTGGTTTCCGCTCCTGCTGCAACTGGCGGTGGAGGATCCAATCCCTCTGGGGGCGCAACCGGATCTCCTCACCCAGGATCAGGGGTCCCTACTGCACCCCAACCTCAGGTCTCTCAACCTCATGGCCTGGCTGCTGAGAGGGTAGTCCTTGCTCCCCTTCTCCTGCCGGCGGAGGTGGAGGAGGTCGTCTTGGCTTCGCGACGGCCTTCTACCCGCAAATGCTACGCCCTTAAATGGCGTCGCTTTGCAGTCTGGTGTACCGAACAGTCTCAGGATCCCTTCTCCTGCCCGGTGTCGGTGATCTTGCAGTACTTGCTACACCTCTCTAATCTAGGACTTAAGTCCAACTCCGTCAAAGTTCACCTCAGTGCTCTTTCGGCACATCATGTGCCGGTGGACGGTAGACCTCTCTCCAGCGACCCTCTCGTAGCGAGGTTTCTCCGAGGTCTCCTTCTACTTAAACCACCTCTGCGCCCGCCAGCGCCGGACTGGGACCTGAATGTGGTTTTGCAGCGGATCACCTGTCCGCCTTTTGAACCTATGGCTACATGTTCTCTCCGTTTTCTGTCTTGGAAAACACTGTTCTTGGTAGCCCTCACTTCCGCTAGGCGCGTAAGTGAGTTGCAGGCCCTCGTGTCTGATCCCCCCTACACTAGGTTCTACAAGAATAGGGTAGTCCTACGGACTCACCCTAAGTTTCTGCCTAAAGTGGTCTCCCCTTTTCACATCAATCAGGAGGTGGTACTTCCAACCTTCTTTCCCAGACCACACTCCAGCCGAGCTGAGACGGTCCTCCATACCCTGGACTGTAGAAGGGCATTGAACTTCTACCTTGACCGTACGCGGGAGCACCGTAAAGCTGCTCAGCTTTTTGTGTCTTTTGACCCCAATAAATTGGGACTCCCGGTCTCCAAGCGTACTCTGTCCATCTGGGTTGCGGACTGTATCTCTTGGGCTTATGGGGCAGCCGGACTCGCCTTAGAAAGTCGAGTCACGGCTCATTGTGTTCGGGCAAAGGCCACGTCAGTGGCTTACCTCCGCTCTGTTCCGCTGGCAGACATCTGCCGGGCCGCTACTTGGTCTTCGAGCCAGACTTTTGCGGTCCATTACTGTCTCGAGAGGGAGTCCCGTAGGGACAGTGCTTTCGGACAGGCAGTCCTCCGTAATCTCTTTGAGGTCTGAGCAACTCCTACCCTCCATCCCGGATGTGGGCTACCGGTGGGTGATAATTCAGCGAAGATTCTTTCCTTCTGTGCTGCTGAGCTAGAGGGAGCTCATTTTTGTGCTTAGGGTCTCCGGTAGCCTTGAGCTTGGGAGTCCCATAAGTGAGGACTGACTTCCTGCTTGGTCCTGGAGAAAGCGTAGTTACTCACCTGTAACAGGTGTTCTCCAGGAGCAGCAGGAATCAGTCCTCACTACCCTCCCTCCTCCCCTTGGAGTTGCAATCGTCTGCTTATGTTCTTTTTGCAAATTTTTATGCTGTCTTTTTTAGCTATGTCATCTGACTGGCTAAGATGGCACCTTCGGGCGGGAAGACGACCGCGCATGCGCGCTGCAATTCCCAAAGGCTTTCTTTGAAAGCTGGGGAAAATTGCTCCGCGAGGGCTCCGTCGGCGCCGACGTCACCCATAAGTGAGGACTGATTCCTGCTGCTCCTGGAGAACACCTGTTACAGGTGAGTAACTACGCTTTTTGTCGGAATGGCCAGCCCAGTAGAGAGGAAAAACACCACCTACCACCAAAGCAGGCTGCCAGAAAATTAAAGAGGGAAAAGGAACGCCATTCAAATGACAGGAAAGTGCTGTAGAAATAGATAGAAAGAAAGAAAGAGACAGAGCAGTATGGCTAAAGAGTTAGGGGCAGCAGGAAGGACGAAGGAAGAAAGGGAAGGGTTGGAGTGGCATGCGGTGTAAGGGCCTGCGTAACTGTCGGGGGTGCTGGGAGATCAAAAGCCTGGGAAAACAGATGGGTCTTGAGAAGGGCTTTGAAATGTGGAAATGAAGGTTCGGTGCGGAGTGAGTGGGGAAAAAGAGTTCCATAGAGCAGGACTTAAGAAAAAGAAAGCGGAATGACATACGCACTTCCTTCTCATTTATTCTCCTCCTTCCATCTACCCTTCTCTCTGGGAAGCCCTTCTCACCAAAGCTTGTCCATTTCTCACATCTGGTGCTTCTTGGGGATTTCAGTATCCATTTTCATGTCCCTTCTTCCTCTCGTAACCAGCCTTTTATTTCCCTGGTCCAGGATCTCACCCTTAGCCAGTACATTTGCTTCCTAACTCACATCGCTGGTCATACCCTTGATCTTCTAACCCCCTCCAATTCCCCACTGGGCCTTTCTTCTATCTCCTTTTCTCCCCTTCCCTGGACTGACCATGTATGTATTTTCTTTTCCCTTTGTCTCCCTCCAACGCTCTGCCCCACCATCATTGGATGCTCAGGATCCTCCTTGTCTTTTTCGTCATATCTTCAACCACCCTGGCCAACCTCCCACCTTCCAACCAATTATTACCACAGGATTTCTCTACACGTACTATTGACTACCAAGTACAAACCTGGAATTTCCTCCCTGTTTGCTCTGGATCGCTTAGCCCCTCTTCATCTTCTTATCTCATAGTTCTTCCAAGCACCCTTGGTATCATTCTGGTCTCTAGCTCCATCGTGCTCACTTACGGCGATTAGAATGCCTCTGGCGTAAACATCCTTCTGACACTCAACATTTCCATTTCTGTCACAACACTAGCACCAACACTTGTTCATGAAGCTAAACAGGCCTACTACTCTCGTCTTCTCTTTCTCTGCTAGCTTCTCTCGTCAGCTATTTTTGGTTTTGAAATCACTCTCCACCATTCATCCCTTCTCCGTATCTCCCAGTGCTGCCATGCATCCTCTTCCTAGTCCTTCCCAGCTGGCCACCACCTTTGCAGGGAAGGTTTTGTCTCTCCGCTCCTCCTTTACCGCCTATCCTCCCCCGCTCTTCTCCACTCTCCCCTTTCCCTCCCCAGCAATGTTCCCTCTAATTTTCTGTAGGCTATGTGTGCATAAATTATCAACTGTGCAGCTTTTGAAGGAAGGTTAAATTTTTGTGCACCATATAACGACACTTGGAGTTATATACTTTAAAATTTGACTACACGTCAGAATACAGTATGTACACCACATTGATTTTAATCAAATTAAATGAAAATAGACGATGACTAAATGAAGCGGAAAATTTCTTGTAATTGCAATCACAACTTTTAAATTTTAAGACGTCTGTGTTTTCTATTAGAATCAGAACCGTAATTTTTGTGCGCTCTGTTGTAAAGTATGTGCGCTCACTCGGCTCCCCAGCCTCCCCTAAGCCACATCTGGCCTACTTTCTCACCAATTTCTGAAGCCGGTCTTTCAGAGTCCCTTTCCTCAGCCAGAAAAAACACATGCCATGCTGACCCCATTCCCTCTGCCTGGCTCATAAAGCCCTCGCTTGCTCTTCTCCCTTTCATTCAACTTATTCTCAATACCAGTCTCTCCTCTGGTGTCTTTCCCACACCTTGGAAACACACTCTTGTCTGCCCACTCCTGAAAAACCCCTCTAGATCCTTCTGTTCCATCTCACTACCATCTTGTTTCTAACCTCCCTTTTCTTTCCAAAATTCTGGAACAAGCAGTTTTCACGCAGCTCTTTCAACACCTGGAATCTTTTCACTACCTTACACCTCTGTCAATCTGGCTTTAGATCTGGGCACTGCACTGAATCAATTCTGCTAACACTTCTGAACGAGCTCCATATTTCTCACAATTGGGGCAACATACCACTTGCTGTTTTTCTTGATCTGTCCTCTGCTTTTGATTTGGTCGACCACGCTATTCTACTCTCCTCTCTTTTCTCAATATGGCTGGCATATCCAGAACTGTCTTACAGTGGTTTCACTCCTTTCTTTCCTTCTCCGTTCTCTCAGGCCCCACATCCTCAGCTCCTCTCACATGTGCTGCCCCCTTCTCTTCAATGTCTTTCTGGCCCCCCTCACTTTACAAATTCAACAATTCAATGTCTGCATATTATTATGCTGACGATGTTATTTTGCATCACACTTCCCCTGTGGCCCCTGATCTCACTCCACTGAACTCCTGTCTCTCACTGGTCGTTAATTTGTTCACATTCAATTTTCTACACGTTAATGCTTCAAAAACGTCTGCCATCTGGTTTACGTTTGGTGGCCCTGTCCCCTCTAGCCCCTTCCATTTCCAGGTCCTTTGTTTCATTGGTCACTTCTCTATGCTACCCTGGGGTCACTCTGTACTCTGCCCTTTTTTTTCATGATCACATTTCACTGCTGGTGTGCCGCTCTTTCTTCTTCTCTCAGGCAAATTAGAGCCTTGTGTCCCTTTCTGGACTCCTCGACACTTACCACTCTTCTTCTTTCCTTGGTTATGTCACGTCTTATTGAAATTTTATTCTTGCTAGTCTTCCCCTGCCACAGCTTCATTGTCTGCAACTTATTCAAAATACCACTGCCTGGATCATCTTACATGCAACCCGTTTCAATCATATCTCACCACTTCTCATCAGTCTCCACTGGCTCCCTGTGCAATATTGAATCCGCTACAAGATGCTTCTCCAGGACCAAGCAGGAAGTCAGTCCTCACATATGGGTGACGGCGCTGATGGAGCCCCTGTGCGGAGCATTTCCCCAGCTTTCAAGTCCCCTTCTTGCCCAAGGGTGCCATCTTGCTCAGACTTTCTTTTTCTGCGGAGCCCGACTGACGTGAGTTCATGTCACCTGGGAAAAGTTGATTTTTTTTCTGCGATTTTCGCGTTGTCTTATCTGGTTCGACGCCGTTTCCCCTTCCTGTCTGGGCTCAGTACACCGGTATCGAGTCCAGAGTTTTGATTTTCAGTTTTTGTCCTTTGTGACTAGCGTTTGCGCTCTTTGTGTTTTTACTGATAGCCCGGTCTTTTGACCTTGCAGGGGCCCTTTTTCCCCCCCGATGGCTGCCAGCGGGTTCAAGAAGTGTGATCGGTGTAAGAAACTTATGTCTCTCACCGACACACATGACTGCTGCCTCCGATGCCTTGGGCCCGACCATGACCCGCTGGCCTGTGGCCCGTGCGGCAAAATGTCGTCGAAAGTGCTTCGAAGCCGTCAGCATCAATGTGAGAGAATTTTCTCTGACTCTGCGTCCGGCCGGGCCCGGACTTCGTCAGAGGCCTTGACATCTCAAGAGTCCGACCCCGAGCACTGTCGGGGTTCCTCTGAAAGGGAGTCTCCCACCCGGGAGCACAGAAGGAAGAAAAAGCTCGCGAGGCCGATGTCGGTGGAGGCTCCTGGTTCCTCGAGGGCCAGGTCACGTAGCCCTGACCGCCACCCCGGGCTCTTGGAGTCGGAGAGGCCTTTCAAGTTACCTCGTGTGGTGCCAGAGTCCCTGAGTTATGTAAGTGCAGTTGTCCTCGTGGACTCTCCTCCGGGGGAGCCGACATCAGGGCCCGAGTCGGGGGCTGCTGAATCTCCTGAGCTTGGACTCAGGTTGTTGGCCTTGGAGAGCAGCTTGGCTGCCTTCATGGAACAGCAGCGGGTGCTGATTGCCGGTCTGACCGGTGCATCTGCCCCGACCACTGGGACCTCGACATCTAAGTCGACCCCGGAGACCGAGCCGATCCTCGAGTCGATGAAATCTAGAGTCGCTCCTCGGTCAGGGTCCCCCCTTGACTCCCGTGCGGGGCCGAGGTCGTCGACGCCGATACTGTCGGTGTCAGGGCGGGTGACACCAAGGCCCACATGGCCAGAGCCGCTCGATTCCTCCTCGGAGGAGTCGGAGTGGGAGACGGAGGACGAGGAGTCCCTGGACACCTTCCGGACCCAGTGCGTCCCTTCGGACTCACCAGAGTCCGATCCTCGGAGACGGTCGGCCCCCCCCCCCGGAGGATACCCGGTTCTCGGACTTTGTGAGGGACATGGCCAAAGCCTTGGCCTTCCCTGCGGACGCCGAGGAGCTCGATGCCCTCCAGTTTGATTTTCCTGCGAAGGAAGCCTTTACTGTACCGGTTCCACCGATGCTGGAACGGTTACTCTTCTGTATGTGGAAGGCACTGGCCTCGACGCTGGTTCTTAGCAAATGGGTTGATTCTATTTATCGAGTCCGTAAGAGCCCTGGGTTTCCAAAGGCACAGCTACCGCACCACTCCATGGTTGTGGAATTGGCCATGAACCGTCTGAAGAGTCAGAAGATGCACTCCTTGGTGCCCCCCGGCCGGAAGGCCCGGAACCTGTATACCCTCAGTAGAAAGTGCTTCCAGGGCTCTATGCTATCTTGCCGTGTCCAGACCTACCAGCTGTACATGGGCATGTACCTATGAGACCTGGCAAAGGAGATTGCCGGGTTCTCAGCTGGCCTCTCCGAGGAACCTTTGCAGAGATTCAAGGCTTTGTCAACAGGGATCTGAGAGTGCTCAAAGTTTATCTCTCAAGCAGCCTATGATGGCTTCGGCCCGGGTAGCTGTGGCTGGCATCGGTGCACGCTGTCAGGCCTGGCTACAGTCATCAGACCTGGAGTCATGGGTGCAGGACAAGTTGGTCGATGTCCCCTGCCGAGGTGAAAACCTTTTCAGTAAGCCCATGACTTAAAAGGCTGTGGAAATTGAGACTGAGACTCTCACCAGGACAAGGCTGTCCAGGAAGACTTCTGCCCCTTCTCAGAAAAGGGTCCCGGGAAAGAAGCCCTTTTTCCCGAGGAAGGGTGCTGCCTACAAATCCTACCCTCAATACCAGGCTTCTCCAGCTCCCCAACAGGGCCAGCAGGCCAAGGGGCATGGGCCCCGTAGGCAGAAGACCCCCCAGCTCCGGCTCCTGCACAGCAGGGAGCAGGGTTTTGACTCCCACAGCATAGCCTCTTCTCCACAACTGGCTCCACTCAGCACAGGAGGTCGGCTAACCCTGTACGCCTACAGGTGGCCAGCCATCAAAGGGGATACCTGGGTTCTCAGCATAGTCCAGAAGGGCTACTTGCTCCATTTCCACCAGATACCGCCCTCCTATTTTCCAGGGGAGCCTCCAAGACTCCCTCTGCACAGAAATCTCCTTCAGGAGTTGGCAAGTCTTCTAAAGGAACAGGCGGTGGAACCTGTGCCCCACCTTCTGGAAGGGCAAGGCTTCTACTCCAGGTAGGTCTTGGTACCAAAAAGGACAGGAGGCCTCCGGCCTATCCTAGACTTGCGAAACCTAAACAAGTTTCTGGAGAGGAAATAGTTCGATGCTTACCCTTGGGATACTGCTGCCCTACCTCCAGCAGGGAGATTGGCTATGCTCCTTGGATCAAAAGGATGCTTATACTCACATCCTCATCCATCCAGACCACAGACAATATCTTAGATTTGTGGTGGGAGGAAACCATTTCCAGTACAGAGTACTTCCCTTTGGCCTAACTTCCGCCCCCAGGGTTTTCTGGCGGTGGTGGCGGTCTATCTCAGGAATCAAGGAATTTTTGTCTTCCCATATCTGGACGACTGGCTCATCAGGGGCCAGCCTCTCCAGGAGGCCAGACAAGCCACTCTTCGCCCTGTCTCTCTTCTTCAGCATCTGGGCTTTGTCATAAACTATGCAAAGTCCACTTTGCTCATCTCACAAAACCTAGAGTTTATAGGGGCACGGTTAGACACCCTGCAGGCAAGAGCCTACTTGCCCAAGGACAGGGCCCACAGACTGATGGACTTGGCCAACCAGTTCCAAAGCACTTCTCAGGTCTCCGCCAGGCGTTTTCTGCGGCTCCTGGGCCACATGGCATCCACGGTACATGTGACGTCAAATGCCCGTCTGCACATGTGGGCTGCTCAGTGGTGCCTCAGAGCTCAGTTGGCGCAGGCCACAGGTGACCTCCGAGACAGAGTAAAGGTGTCCAAACCACTTTTGGACTCCTTACCCTGGTGGCTACACCTCCCAAACCTTCTCAGGGGGGTACTTTTTCAGGCCCCAGCACACACAAGGGTGCTGACGATCGATGCTTTCTTAAAGGGCTGGGGTGCACATTGCCAGGACACGTGCACTCAAGGCCTCTGGTCTCCTCGGGAGGCCACACAGCAGATCAGTCTGTTGGAGCTGCGAGCAATCCGCTTGGCTCTCCAGACCTTTTCTCATGCCCTCTTTCACCAGTCTTAGTTCAGACAGACAGAATCAGGTAGCAATGTTCTATGTGAGCATGCAAGAGGGGGCACAGGGTCCAGACTCCTATGTCAGGAGGCGCAGGCCTTTTGCTCCTTTGCAGTCAGACAAGGCATGTTTCTCAAAGCAGTTTATCTACCTGGTCAGGAGAACTTCTTGGCAGACAAATTAAGCAGGATTCTCCAGCCTCACTAATGTCAGTTGAATCTGCTGGTGATCCAGCAGATCTTTCTAAAATGGGGACATCCATCAATCGATCTCTTTGCAAGTCCACTAAACCGGCAGCTGCCCAGGTTTTGCTCCAGACAGCCGCATCCCCTGAGAATGGCAGCAGATGCGTTTCTGATCTCTTGGTCTACGGGCCTCCTGTATGCGTTTCCTCCCACGTCCCTGGTGGCTCGAACTCTGTTCAAGATTCTACGGGACAAGGCCTCGGTGATTCTGGTAGCCCCCAGATGGCCGAGGCAACAGTGGTTTCCACTTCTTCTGCAGTTGGCGGTGGAAACTCCATTCCCTCTGGGGTTGCAACCAGATCTCCTGTCTCAGGATCAGGGTTCCCTTCTGCACCCCAGTCTCAGATCACTCCATCTGATGGCCTGGTTATTGAAAGGATAGTGCCAGCTCCCTTACTTCTACCTAGGGAAGTTGAGGAGGTGGTCTTGGCTTCTAGGAGGCAGTCCAACAGAAATTCCTATGCCCTCAAGTGGCGTAGGTTCTCAATATGGTGTGCTCAGTGTAATGAAGACCCTTTCTCCTGCCTTGTGCCAGTAGTACTACAATACCTACTTCACCTGTCAGACGTAGGCCTTGTCCAACTCTGTTCGGGTCCACCTCAGTGCTCTATCAGCACACCACTCACTGGTGGAGGGGTCAGTCTGTCGGTTCATCCCTTGTTGTCCCGATTTCTTAGAGGCCTGCTTCTGCTCAAGCCTCCATTTCGTCCACCAGCCACTGAGTGGGATTTGAGCGTGGCCTGCAGCAACTTGCCCACCATTTGAGCTGATGGCTACCTGCCATTTACTCTTCCTTTCTTGGAAGGCGCTCTTCCTGGTAGTTATCACTTCGGCCAGACGTGCGAGTGAGCTACACGCTCTGCTTTCTGATAGACCGTACACATGGTTCTATAGGAACAGGGTGGTCCTACGGACCCATCCGAAGTTCCTTCCAAAAGTTGTCTCCTCCTTCCACCTCATCCAGGAGGTGGCTCTTCTGACATTCTTTCCCAGGCCGCATACCAGCCGGGCTGAAACAGTCTTGCATACCCTGGACTGTAAGAGAGCGTTGTCCTTTTTCATAGAACGTATGCGGGGGCACCGAAGGGCTACTCAGCTCTTCATCTCCTTTGACCCTAATAAACTGGGGTTTCCTGTTTGGGTAGCAGATTGTATCGCCTGGGCGTACAAGGCAGCCGGCCTCTCCTTGCAGGGTTGAGTCACGGCCCACCGTGTCAGGGCGAAAGCCGCATCAGTAGCTCATCTCCACTCTGTTCCGTTGATAGACATCTGGTCTTCAAGCCAGACTTTTGCAGCCCACTACTGCCTCGAGAGAGAGTCCTGAAGGGACAGTGCTTTCGGACAGGCGGTACTCCGTAATCTCTATGAGGTTTAGGCAACTCCTACCCTCCGGCCCTTGTGTTGGGCTACCGTACGGGGGCGTTCTCAGAGGATATTCTTATCACGGATGCTGAGGCTCTTAAGAGGGAGCCATTTTTTCAGCTTTGGGTTCCCGGTAGCCTAGAGCTGGGGAGTCCCATATGTGAGGACTGACTTCCTGCTTGGTCCTGGAGAAAGAGTAGTTACTCACCTGTAACAGGTTTTCTCCAGGAGCAGCAGGAATCAGTCCTCACGACCCTCCCTCCTCCCCTGGAGTTGCAGTCATATACTTCATTTTGTTTTTTGCTGTCTTTTAGCTATGTCGTCAGACTGAGCAAGATGGCACCCTTGGGCAGGAAGGGGACCGCGCATGCGTGCTGCATTCCCAAAGGCTATCTCCAGGAACAAGCAGGAATGAGTCCTCACATATGGGTACGTCGGTACCGATGGAGCCTGCGCGGGAAAGCTCCCCAGCTTCCCAGAAGGAAAGCTTTTGGGGCCTCCCACTGCGCATGCGCGCTGCCTTCCTGCCTTCCTGACCAACTCTCCTCAGTTCTTCTTTTTCCGCGGAGCCAGCAGGTCGTGTTCCTGTCACCGCTGAAGAAGTTCTTATTTTAATTTGTTTCTTTGGCCGCGTATCTGCCTTACCAGATTCCGGACCGGTACCGCCGGTCTTTTTTCTTTATTTCTTTAAAAAAAAAAAAATTTCTTATTTTTCCCCACTTGGTGTGTTTGTCCTGTGAGGCCTCTAGGCCTTCACAGAATTCTCCCTCATGGAGAAACCAGCCTCTGGTTTTAAAAAATGCACCAAGTGTAGCGGTACTATTTCAGTCACAGACACCCATGAATGGTGTCTTAAATGTTTGGGGCCTGACCATTCCATTCCAGATTGCCCATCCTGTTCTTTGATGTCTAAACGTGGCTTACAAAACCGGGCAGCCAAGTTTCACATGCTGTTTTCTACAGATACTCCAGCATCGACATCTTCCAGGTCTGATGGATCTCAGGTAACCAAACATTCCTCTGGCAGGTCCTCAAAGGGCAAATCTCCCTCTAAGTATCGAGATGCCCCCGGGCTAGACCCTGAGGACCCTGCCCCAGCCAAACAACCCCGGCGGGAAGCTCCGGCTTCCAAAGCTCCTCCTATGGGGTTACAGGTTGACATCGATGGCACGGCCTCGACCGATCACCTGTTAGACTGCTCTGGGGTACCGGCTCAATCTTCCGGTACCGACATCCAGACAGTCGTGGCGTCTATGGATCATACAGTTCAATCCATGCAGCAGGTCATACTGGCTTTTATTAGAGCTGCGACGCCGGTACCGACTCCGGTTCCGGTACCACAACCGATACCGGTACCCAGGGCATCAACATCGACCAGGATACCGATCCCGGTTCCGGGGTTTTTCCCGATACCGATCCGGTACCGGGTACCCCCGATGTGGGTACCGGTCGATACGCTTATCGATCCCTGGAAGCAAACAGACGATACTTCGAGACTTCTGATGATTCTGATTCATCAGATGACTCCGCTGAAGTATCTCTTACTCTTCCTGAAGAGCCCTCTTCTCCAAAGAGGAGAATGTCTCCTCCAGAGGATTTGTCCTTTCAAGACTTCATCATTGAAGTAGCTAAAGGTCTCTCTATTTCAGTGACCTCTGAAAAAGAACCTAGAGCAAAAAAATTAGATATTTTAGGATACTCTAAGGTTTCCAAAGAGGCAGTCACCTTGCCCATTCATGAAATTCTTCAAGAACACATGATGGACTTATGGGAGACTCCTCTCACCCTATCTCCACATTCTCGTCGCTTGGACACCATGTATCGTGTCCCTCCCTCCTCCTGGTTTTCAAAAAACTCGGCTCCCTCACCACTCTATTGTGGTGCAGTCAGCTATGAAAAGGATAAAGAGTACCAAAAGACACTCTTCTACTCCTCCAGGAAGAGAATGTAGGACTTTGGATGCTTTTGGTAGAAAAATCTTCCAAGCAAGTATGCTTATTGCCAGAATCAATTCATACAGCCTCTATATCGACATGTTTCTGAAGGAGATTGCATTGAAAATACGCCATTTTCTCCCCTTTATCCCAGAGGATAGAAAGGAGGAGTTCCTTTTGCTAAAGCATACCCAAGATATTTCAAAGTTCTCCAACAGAGCAGCCTTTGACTCCTTTGAGGGTGCTAGCAGAGCCTCAGGTATTGCCATAGCGGCTCGCAGAATTGCTTGGCTCCAGGCCTCTGACCTAGAACCCTGGGTCCAGGATGGGTTGGGAAATCTGCCCTGTACAGGTGAGAATCTGTTTGGTAAGGAGTGGCAAATCAAAGCCACTCAAATGGATGCAGAAAATGCTGCTTTAGATAGACTTTCTAAGTCTACCTCTGCCCCTGTCAAGAAAAAATCTTTCAAGAAGCCTTTCTATAAGAAGGCCAGATTTGCTATAAATACTGGCCAACAATCTTCCGCAGCTCGCTTTGCTCCTAAGCGTCAGCAGCCTAAACAGGCCAGGGCAAAACCTACAGCCCAGCAGTCCCAACCCCCTCAGGGATTTTGACTTAACACTAGAGAACTTAACCTTTCTAGCTCTAAAACATCCAGAGCCTCTCACCATTCCAGGAAGGCTAACTCATTTGGCGCCCAGATGGGAGCAAATCACATCAGAACAGTGGACCCTCTCTATCATCAGAGAGGACTACAAACTCCATTTCTCCAGCCTTCCTCCCCATACCATGGTGAGATGTTTCAATTCTCCCCCATCTCTCCTAGACCTGTTGTGTCAGGAGGTGACCACTCTTCTCGCCCAAAGGGCAATAGAAGAGGTTCCTCTTCTTCAACAGGGGTCAGGGTTTTACTCCCCTTATTTTCTCATTCCCAAGAAAACAGGGGGGTACAGACCCATTCTAGATCTGAGAGAATTGAACAAATTCCTATGCAAGGAGAAATTCAAGATGCTTTCTCTAGGTACTCTCCTTCCATACCTACAGAGTCAGGATTGGCTTTGTTCTCTAGATCTCAAGGATGCGTACACACATATACTCATCCATCCATCCCACAGAAAATTCCTACGGTTTCTGTTCCAGGGAAAACATTTCCAATACAGAGTACTTCCCTTCGGTCTAGCCTCTGCTCCAAGAGTATTTACCAAATGCATGGCAATAGTGGCTGCATTTCTACGCGCCCTGGGAATTTTTGTCTTCCCATACCTGGACGACTGGCTCATCTGAGCTCCATCTCAGTCCGAGGCTCAGACTTCCCTGGATCGCACCAGACGCATCCTGCAGTATCTGGGACTTGTGATCAATCTGCCAAAGTCTCAACTCACCCCTACTCAGTCCCTGGAATTCATAGGGGCCTGGTTGGATACCACCACTGCAAGGGCCTATCTTCCTCAGGCCCGTTGCCAACGTCTAGTGCACTTGGCCTCCCAGACTCAGTCCAGAAGCCACTTGACTGCCAGAGAGATGCTACAACTATTAGGCCACATGGCCTCCACAGTACATGTGGTGCCTTATGCTCGCCTACATATGAGAGCAGCTCAATGGACTTTGTCCACCCAGTGGACTCAAGCATCAGGAGTTCTCTCAGACCAAATAGCAAACTCCAAACGTCTCTTTTGGTCTCTCCAGTGGTGGATGTCCACTCAAAATCTGTTGTTGGGGGCTCCCTTTCAACCATTGTAGCCCCATGCAACCCTCACAACAGATGCCTCCCAAACAGGTTGGGGAGCTCATCTTCAAGATCTCTCCACTCAGGGCACTTGGTCTCCACAGGAGACCACCTTTCATATCAACCACTTGGAACTTCGAGCAATCTTTCTAGCTCTGAGTTTTTCATACCCTCCTCAGCAACATGACAGTCCTTATTCATACGGACAATCAAGTAGCCATGTTTTACATAAACAAACAAGGAGGGACTGGCTCTCTGTCGCTTTGCAACGAAGCTCTAAGATTATGGGCCTTCGCCAGAGAGCATCAAATCCATCTCCTGGCAGTATATCTTCCAGGAATCCAAAACTCTTGGGCAGACAGACTCAGTCGAGTTCTGCTTCCACACGAATGGTCCCTGCACATGGATCAGGTACTCCGAATCTTCCAGAAATGGGGAACCCCGGACATAGACCTCTTTGCAAGTCCGTGGAATGCCAAACTTCCCTGGTTCTGTTCCAGAATTCCGTGTCAGGGAGTGCAGGCCAAGGATGCCTTCCTCCTTCATTGGGGTCGGGGCTTCCTATATGCCTTTCCACCCATTCCTTTGATTCCCAAGACTCTGTTCAAACTTCAAAGGGATCAAGGGTCCATGATCCTCATAGCTCCACGCTGGCCACGCCAAGTGTGGTACCCTCTACTTCTGCATCTCTCCCTAGCCCCCTCTCTGGACTTGGGAGCAGCTCCAGACCTTCTGTCTCAGGAGGAGGGGACTTTGTGGCACCCAAACCCCAAGTCCCTTCACCTCAGAGCTTGGTTACTGAAGGCCTAGACCTTCAACACTTCAATCTTTCGCAACAAATGAAGGATATCCTCCATGCCTCTAGGAAAACTTCCACTAGGTGTTCTTACGCTTTTAAATGGAAAAGATTTTCCATTTGGTGTGCTGAAAAGGGTCTTAACCCTCTAGCACTCCCTTTGAATTCTCTTTTGGAATATCTCCTGCATCTCTCCAATGCAGGACTCAAAACAAATTCAGTAAGAGTCCATTTGAGTGCTATTGCAGCATCCCTTAAGCCCATCAATGGACAAACTGTTTCCTCTCATCCTCTTATTGCAAGATTCATGAGAGGCCTAACCTTAACTAAACCTCCCATTCGACCTCCTCCGGTGGCATGGGACTTAAACTTGGTTCTTGGTCAGCTTATGAAGCCACCCTTTGAACCCTTAGCCACTACCTCCTTGAAATTTCTTTCCTGGAAGGTTATTTTTCTTATTGCAGTCACCTCAGCTCGCCGTATCAGTGAACTGCAAGCTCTAGTGGCTAATCCACCTTATACAAGGTTCCATCATGATAAGGTGGTCCTTAGGACCAATCCCCACTTTATGCCTAAAGTGGTCTCCCCTTTTCATCTTAATCAAGAGGTATATTTGCCTGTCTTTTTTCCAGCTCCTCATGCATCCAGTGCAGAGAGGAACCTTCATACTCTAGATTGTAAAAGAGCTCTTGCCTTTTACCTCCACAGGACATCGCAACATTGAAAGTCTTCTCAGCTTTTTGTTGCTTTTGATCCTTCTCATATAGGACTTCCAGTCTCTAAAAGAACACTCTCCAATTGGATTGCTCAGTGTATCTCTTTTACTTACCAGAGTAAGAACCTTTCTCTGGAGGGCCATGTCACCGCTCACAATGTGAGGGCCATGGCCACCTCTATGGCTCATCTAAACTCTGTGTCCATTGACCAGATCTGTCGAGCAGCCACCTGGGCCTCGGTTCATACCTTTACAGTCCATTACTGTTTGGACAAGGACTCCCGCCGGGATGCCTTGTTTGGTCAGGCTGTCCTCAGACACCTGTTCCATTCTTGAACAACTCCAGCCCACCTTCCCTGAATGGATGCCTGAGATCCATAGGAAGATGAGGAACCTTTCAGGGTCTCATACCCTTGAGGGGATCTCCCGGGCATCTTAGCTAGGGAGTCCCCATATGTGAGGACTCATTCCTGCTTGTTCCTGGAGATAGCACAGTTACTTACCTGTAACAGGTGATCTCTGGGAACAACAGGAATTAGTCCTCACAACCCACCCACCTCCCCTAGGAGTTGTATCTCTCTCTTTCCTTTCCTCTCTCTATTGTCTCAGCTTTAAACTCGAACTGAGGAGAGTTGGTCAGGAAGGCGGGAAGGCAGCGTGCATGCGCAGTGGGAGGCCCCAAAAGCTTTCCTTCTGGGAAGCTGGGGAGCTTTCCCGCGCAGGCTCCGTCGGTACCGACGTACCCATATGTGAGGACTAATTCCTGCTGTTCGCAGAGATCACCTGTTACAGGTAAGTAACTGTGCTTTCCTTGAAAGCTGGGGAAATGCTCCGCACAGGGGCTCCGTCGGCGCCGACGTCACCCATATGTGAGGACTGATTCCTGCTGCTCCTGGAGAACACCTGTTACAGGTGAGTAACTACTCTTTATCTCAGTACACAAGGCCATTTATTCGCAAACTCCCCAGTATGTATCCAATCTCCTTCATTTTCATAACCCTGTCCATAGCCTCCATTCAGCTCATATCAACCATCTTCACTTATCATAATCAAATCATGCCCACCTCGAATCCACCTGCCATTCCACTTTTTTTTTTGGGACCCTCCCTCTGTAACTCCCTCCCAACTGCTCCCTGCCTGGAACTATCTTTCCCCCGTTTAAGTCTCCTCTCAAAATTCACCTTTTTCTCTTCCCTTTGACCTGCCATCTATCACCACCTAACCTTCCTTCTGCTGTTTTATATTACTCTGTCTGCATGAATGACTGTCCTCTGTCCTGTCAAACAATATAGTTCTTTTCCTTTTCAGGCCTTTGGCCTTCTTTTTTATAAATTATCTTATTGCAAACCTCTTTGATGTCATAAAGGGCAGTATAAAAAGTGTGTTGATAAAGATATGTGATGACTGACTTCCTGCTTGTTCCCTGAAGCAGGTGTTCTCTGGGATCGGCAGAAATTGGTCCTCACTACCCTCTCTCCTCTCTATGGAGGTTTTCTTTTCTGCTTTATTAAGCTATGTCATTTCTACTGAGGGGGAAAATGGCTCCCTTGGGCATGAAGATGATCATTCATGCATGGTTGATCTTCCAAAGGCTTTCTTTGAAAGCTGGGGAGAGGTTATCGCATGGGCTCCATCGGTACCAGTGTCACCCATATGTGAGGAATGGTTCATGCTGTTCCCGAAGGACATCTTCCACAGGTGAGTAACTACGCTTTCTCCTTGAACAAACAGGAATGAAAGGTATGACTGATTTCCCCGATGGAGCTACGTGTGGGAATGTTCCCCAGCTTCTATTGGAAGCTTTTAGAGGCTGCACTGTGCGCTTCCTTTCCACCTGCCACAATTGTGGCACCTTCAATCAGTCTTTCGTTTTCTGCGAAGCCCCACAGACACGTTTCAATTATCCTCTGCTTTGTAAACTTTCCTTTCTCCCCTGTGGGGCGTTTTATGCTTCGGATTTTTTGCCTACTCACCTGCTATCGTGATTCTCTTTTCCCTTTGAGTATTTCTCCCTCAATCATTAGTTTTTATTTTTTTGCTGCAGCACCTCTACCTGGCCTGTACTGGTGCTCCAGTTGGGCCTTACCCTCCAACATTGAGCCACTTGATTTCGCCATGGCTATTTTCCCAGATGACATATCCCAGAAACCTGCCAATGGGTTCAAAAATGTTCCCAGTATGCTAGGATCATATCCGCCACAGATATGCACAACTGGTGTCTACAGTGCCTGGGATCCAGTCATCGGCCCTTTTCTTGTAATTTGTGTTTGCACATGACAGAGGGCTCAAAGATCGGGAGGAGCAGTGCGAATCACTTCTTGGTGCCTAAAAGTATAATCCATTAACCTTAAGCATTGATGGCACCAGTCTCTATGGCTTCTAAGGCTGCATCAGACATTGGAGGTGCATCAACATCGAGGAGCTCTTGGGCTCAATCTGAACTGAGCACCAGTAATGCCCCGTAGCATCGGCCATAGATGGATCTCCCTCAAAGATGATGAAGGATTTGGCCTAGTCATCTTTGACGTTGAAGGGTGATTGCACTGAGTGAAGACTCCGGTGCATCTGTGTTGGAGCGCATTGAGTCATGGCATTGAGAGTGATGGGGGCCCATGTGAGTGCCTCTCAAAGGTGCCTTGAAGAGAGGAGAGCTCATCTCCAGGACATTGGAGGGGCACAGACACCCTATTGACAGCCAAGACCCAGCCGCCGATATCCCTGTATACATACCAGGTACATCGGTCAAAGTTGCTCAGCTTTCAGAATTGGCAGCCATATAGAAGCACCTTCAAACGCTCAGGGAATATATCGCATCGCTGTTGGTGGTGCAGCATGCGAAGCCTTGACATTGGGTACATTAAGAACATAAGAACATAAAATATGCCATACTGGGTCAGACCAAGGTTCATCAAGCCCAGTATTCTGTTTCCAACAGTGGCCGATCTAGGTCATACGTACCTAGCAGTTTCCCCAAAAGACACAGGTTCCACAATGATTGTATTGGGTCAAGCACTGATATCCTGGGTCCCTTCTTAATAATGGTTTATGGACCTTTCCTCCAGGAACTTGTCCAAACCTTTTTTTAAACCCAGCTACACTAACAGCCTTTACTACATCCTCCGTTAACAAATTTCAGAGTTTGATTACACATTGAG
The DNA here is from genome assembly GCA_033557465.1 of Ichthyophis bannanicus. Lineage (NCBI taxonomy): Eukaryota > Metazoa > Chordata > Amphibia > Gymnophiona > Ichthyophiidae > Ichthyophis > Ichthyophis bannanicus. The sequence goes on along the minus strand of CM066034.1, from coordinate 579,292,643 downwards.
TGAAAAAATATTTTCTTTTATTAGTCTTAAATAGTTTACCCTGTAGCTTCATTGCATGTCCCCTATTCTTTCTATATTCTGATAACGTAAGCAATCGATCTACATTTACCTGTTCCACTCCGTTCATTAATTTATTGACTTCTATCATATCTCCCCTCAGCCGTCTCTTTTCCAGGTTAAAGAGCCCTAACCTTTTTAGCCTTTCTTCATAGGGGTATCCTTCCATCCCCTTTACCATTTTGGTGGCTCTTCTCTGAACCTTTTCTAATAACGCTATATCCTTTTTAAGATACGGCGACCAGAATTGCACACAATATTCAAGGTGCGGTCTCACAATGAAACGACATAGAGGCATTATAATATCCTTTGTTTTATTTTCCATTCCTTTCCTTATGATACCTAGCATTCTATTTGCTCTCTTGGCCGCCGCTGCACACTGGGCCGAGGGTTTTAACATGTTATCTACAATGATGCCTAAATGTTTTTCCTGGGTGGTGGTTCCTAATGTGGAACCATGCATCGTGTAACCATAGTTTGGGTTGTTCTTCCCTAGGTGCATAACTTTGCACTTGTCCACATTAAATTTCATCTGCCATTTTGATGTGCAGTCTTCCAATTTATCAAGATCCTCTTGCAATTTTCCACTATCCTCTTGGGTTTTAACAACTTTAAATAGTTTTGTGTCATCTGCAAATTTGATAACCTCACTCGTTATGCCCTTTTCCAGGTCATTTATGAATGTCAAAAAGCAGCGGACCCAGCACAGATCCCTGGGGTACCCCACTATTTACCTTTCTCCGTTGGGAAAATTGTCCATTTAGCCCTACCCTCTGCTTTCTGTCTTTTAACCAGTTCCTGATCCGCAATAGTACACTGCCTCCTATCCCATGACTCTTTAGTTTTGCCAAGAATTTCTGATGAGGGACCTTGTCAAAGGCTTTCTGAAAGTCCAAATACACTATATCAACCGACTCAGCTTTGTCTACCTGTTTATTCACACCTTTAAAAAAATATAACAGATTAGTAAGACAAGATCTTACTTGTCTAAAGCCATGTTGGCTGTCTCCCATGACTATCTACATGTTCAGCATGATGGTTTCTACCATTTTTCCCAGTACTGACGTCAGGCTCACCGGTCTGTAGTTTCCCAGATCACCCCTGGAACCCTTTTTAAAAGTTGGTGTTACGTTCACCATCTTCCAGTCTTCAGGTATTACAGATGATTTTAATGATAGTTCACAGATTACTAATAGCAGGTCTGCAATCTCACATTTCAGTTCTTTCAACACCCTCGGATGTATATCATCCGGCCCAGGTGATTTGCTATTCTTCAGTTTACCTAATAGCTGTAATACATCTTCCCGATGTATCGATATTTCCTTCAATAATTTTGCACCTTTAAATGCCACTTCAGTCATGGGTTGCATCCCTACATCTTTCTCAGTAAAGACCAAAGCAAAGAATTCATTCAGTCTCTCTGCTATCGCCTTGTCGCCTCTTAGTGCCCCTTTAACCCCTCTATCATCTAATGGACCAACTGACTCTCACAGGTTTTTTGCTATGAATGTACTTGAAAAAGTCTTTATTACACGTTTTTGCTTCCGCAGCAAGCTTCTTCTCAAATTCTCCCTTTGCCCGTCTTATCAATGCCTTGCATTTAACTTGCCAGTGCTTGTGCTGTTTCCAGGTTTCGTCGTTTGGCTTTTTTTTCCATTTCCTGAAAGATGCTTTTTTGGCAACAGCCTCTCTGACCTCACCTTTAAACCATGCTGGCAGTTTTTTGGACTTCCTTCCACTTTTCTTAAGGCATGGAATACAGCTGGTCTGGGCTTCCAAGATAGTATTTTTCAACACCCCTCAAGCTTGAAGCACTAGAAAAAGGGACTGCTACTTCTGGAGGGAGATCTGCAATTGTGAGTATATACTTCTGGGAATTTTCTGAAAGGACTTCTTTGTATTAAATTTAATAGTCACTCAGGGCCTAGTATCAGCAAAGTACTTTTAGTTTAAATTTAAAACAGACGAGAGCTTTCTGGTTAATTTTGGAACCCAGTAGAGAGCTTGTAGTTTAAATTTCATAATAAGTCAGAGCCTAGCAGCAGCAAAGAGCTGTAATTTAAATCAAATCAGTATATAACTTAGTATAAAAGGCAAAACAGGGTCAGTACTCTTTGAGCAACAAAAAGTCTTCAGGAGACCTTTACAAAGAGGCCTTCTACCTAGGGGCCAAGAGACATGTGAAACTATTTCAATAGGTGTTAACACCAGGTGGCAGGTGAAAAGGCCATTTTGAAATACTCCTATTCAAGCAAGAACTGTTAATCAACCAGGATGTTGGTCACAGCTTACCTCAGCAGCAAAGGACAGGGTACTGTGTAGCAGCCCTCTTTTATTAAGTGTTATTTCTCTCCCTCCCTCCCCAACACCCACCCACCCCTGGGATAATCATAGCTTTATAGGTACTTACACATCTTAAAGGAAAGGAGGTGCTCTCAGGTGAGGCTCATTATCCAAATCAGTCATACACTAAGGACGTGAGATTAATTAAGCTTCAGTTGAACAAGGTATATTAAACATATTAGGTACAGTTTTATTAGTATAAATATCCATAGCAACCTTTAGTAAGTAAAGAACTTAAAGATTTAAACACAAGCTTAAAACTAAGATGCAGACAGCAGTCCAGCAGCAAGATGGGGGCTTTCCAATCTTTTGCATTGAGTGTCACATGTATGATTTTCTCCTATTTGGTGAGAGGTCTTACGTGTGCACTAGGTGCAAGGAGCTCTTTCCTCTCAGGGAACGAGTCCGTTCTCTAGAGGCTAGAGTAGCAGACTTGGAAGACATAAGAAAGACAGAGAGGTACATAGACGAGACCTACAGGGATGTAGTCCTGAAGTTCTATCTCCAGTCTGCAGCATCCCTGTTGCCATGGAGGAGGGAGGTCAGATGACAGGAGAGCATCACCCTGGTGTGGCAGGAAGTGATCCTGCAACTAGGACCTGTCCTCCAGTTGATGTAAAACCTTCTCGCACCGAGGACGTTTCTCCAGGGCCATGTGCCCATGAGGGAAGGGTTAGGACAGCCGTTATAGTTGGTGATTCGATCATTAAGCATGTAGATAACTGGGTGGCTAGTGGATGTGAGGATCGCCTGGTAACATGCCTGCCTGATGCGAAGGTAGTTGACTTCACACGCCGCCTAGGTAAAGTCTTAGATAGTGCTGGGGAGGAGTCTGCTGTCTTGGTACATGTCGGTACCAATGACATAGGAAAATGTGGTAGGGAGGTTCTGGAGGCTAAGTTTAGGCTTTTAGGTAGGAAGTTGAAATCCAGAACTTCCAGGGTAGCATTCTCCGAAATGCTTCCCGTTCCACGCGCAGGACCCAAAAGGCAGGCAGAGCTCCGGAGTCTCAATCCGTGGATGAGACAGTGGTGCAGAGATGGGGGTTTTGGATTTGTCAGGAACTGGGGAACATTCTGGAGAAAGGAGGGGCTCTTCCAAAGGGATGGTCTTCACCTTAACCGGGATGTAACCAGGCTGCTGGCATTAACCTTTAAAAAGGAGATAGAGCAGCTTTTAAACTAGATAATAGGGGAAAGCCGACAGTCGCACAAGAGCGCATTTTTCGGAAGAATGTATCCTTGAAGGATACTACCAAAAGCAGAGGTTCCAAAAAAGAGTAAAGTAGCCCAAATGCCCTCGAGTATAGAGCAGACAGAGCTTAAAAATCCCAAATTACCCATGCCTACCAATAGCTAGATTAATATGAATAAAATACAGTCTCTAAAATGCTTGTATGCAAATGCTAGAAGTCTAAAAATATAAAATGGGAGAGCTAGAATATATAGCACTAAATGAGAGGTTAGATATGATTGGATTCTCAGACACATGGTGGAAGGAGGACAACCAGTGGTACACTGTGATACCTGGGTGCAAACTATATCGTAATGATAGAGCTGATCAAATTGCTGGAGGGGTTGCGCTCTGTTAGAGAGGGCATTGAGTCAGAAAGGATTAAAGTTCTGCAGGAAATAAAATTTGCTGTAGAATCTCTATGGATTGAAATTCCATGTAAAAAGGGGAAGGTGATAGCAGTGGGGATGTACTATCGACCGCCTGGCCAAAATGAAAAATTGGATGATGAAGTGCTCAAAGAAATCAAGTAAGCTAACAAAAGTTACAGCGCAGTAATAATGGGTGATTTCAATTACCCCGATATCGACTGGGTCAGTGTCACGGCAGGACATGCTAGGGAGATAAAGTTCCTTGATGAAATAAATGACTGCTTCTTGGACCGACCAGAGGGGAAGCCACATTAGACCTAGTGTTAGTGGAACACCACATCCTAGTGCAAGAGATAAGGGTGTTGGGGCCACTTGGCAGTAGTGATCATAGTATGATCGTGTTTGATTTTAAGGAAATCCACAGTACTACCTTTTAACTTTCGAAAGAGACATCAGTTGGAAGAAGTCGAATGGCAGGAAACGTGTGCAGCATTTACATTAGCTCAGGTGGGTTAGAAACGATATAGTATAAGTAAGTCATAATAATAGAGAGAGGAGACGACTTTAGAATATATTTTCTAAGTATTCTTTTAAGTATGAGTATTTTCCCATCTTTTTATTGTCTCAGGCTTTTGATATGCCCCTGAGGAAACTCGGAGTGAAACGTGTAAAAGGTACCGAAGGACGACGTTGGGACTAAAGCCAATTGAAGCTGATTAAAGCTGAGAAATAAGCAAAATAGGGACTAAAGGCGATTAAAGCTGATTAAAGCTGAGAGATAAGCAAAATATCTAAGTAGTTAACTTACATGGGAGCACAATATAGTTTAGTTAACACCCAGAGCCTTAAAGATCTCTTTATATCATGATCATAGGACAAAGTGAAATACTAGATGTAATTTTGAGATATTAGAGAGATAAGTTGCATATTAAATTCAAGAAGGAGGTCGTTGATGTGAATAGGCACATTGACTAGACGGATCTTTTTGTCTAGAGCAGGGCAATAGAGTCTGAGACTTCCTCTAGTAGTAAAAGGTGAGGTGACTATTGAAGAAAACTCCATGATCTAACCACAATACCACGGCTCTTTAGGTCTCTGGTCCATCAAGCAGTGAGAAACAGACAGAGTAATACAGAACACAATCACACACACAAGTGTTACTTTCTTTGAGCTCAGAGGGAAGACAATAAGCGGACTATGGACAGGCATAATTCCAGGCTTATTGAATTCAAAGTCCTCCTTGTGAAAAGCTCCTTTTTATTAGAGAAAAAAGAGGAAGTAACAGTCATTTATTATAACCATGAAATAACACAAGGTATCGCCAAAGTTCTTTTTACAGAGTAAGATCTGATTACAGTATATTAGATGAAATTTATAGTTGCAAAAATTATGTTGTGTCAGCAGGGACTTCCAGTTGACTGTACAATGAACTTTATGCTTGCACAGTTCATAGCCTATGTTCTTTTTGCTTGCGTTAACACTGTTCCATCTATTTTAAAGACGGTTACACAGAACCCATGACCATGACATCCTATTCTATTTAAAAGGAAGTAGGTGAAAAGTCAAACTTCTAAACACATTTTGTATCAAGACCTTCATCCATCTTCAATTACATATTGGGGATTCTGGTATCCCTTTTATCTGGCCATTCCTACAGTCCTCCCTGTGATTCTATAAAGAATCATTACTAAAGAACAGTAGCTGAAACATGTCCAATTCCGGAATAATCTTCTACAATAGGCTTCATTTTGCAGATATTCTTTCAAAGTCCTAGGCACATCTGGTCCATAGGTGAGCTCCATCTTGTTCATTGGAAGAAATCATTATACAAAATCATGTAACATTGTTTACCTTTGCTTAGCCTCAATAACAATGTGTACAGAGAGCAAGACTTTACCAATTATTCTTGTAAGCACTACCTTTTCCAGCAGTGGCCAACTGCTTCTCGTAGATCTAGCAATAATTCAGAGATTAGTCCCTCATATCATGACACCAGTCATCACTCCAGATTCGTCAGCAGCATCCTTTCTCACCATGGGCTGTGCTATGCACATCTTAGATCAATCTTTTTCAGTGACCATCCACCCAGGCTTCACTGCTGCACATACATGAGTAGTTCCGCTGGAATCGCTGATCTTTATCAGGAGTCTCCATATTCAGTAGCATTTCATTCACAGTAGTGTTCTTCTTCGGCCCATAGGATTTAGTGCATACAATATATAATTTGCAAAAATCCTACTCTCCACTACAGCATCTCTCTTGATGCCATACAATTGCAAACAAGCACAATTATTCATCCCTAATGACAGTCTTAAATTGTTGAACAGAATTATATTATCTATTGTTAATTACAATACATCTATAGCTAGCACTAAACTATTACATAGCTAGTCTGTAACATACTCATTATTTTCATCTACATTCCTAAACTTATTCTGTCTACTTGCCAAATCAAATGTTAGCATGTGGCCTGATAGTCACATTGCTTTTTTCTGTCAGGAACACAATTGTACATATTCATATCACTAATTATATTTGTGATGTATTCTCTAGCCTTAACAATATACAAGATATAGTCAATCTGGTTTATTCAAGGGGTAACATTAAAACATAACTAGCAGTTTATGACAAATAATTTAAACTCATTTCAATTGTTTACCAACAATTATTAAGATGGCTGTCTTATCTTAGGTGATGATTCAACTCACATTACTTTAAACATTATCACCACATCCTGCACACACAAACACCCCAGTACCTCACTGGTCTTCTCCGCTTCCATATCCCTACACGTAGTCTTCATTCTCTTCACATTAATCAACTTCACTTCCCTCCACCATCTCGTGCACACTTACAGTCTACCCGTCATTCTGCCTTTTTCTTCCTTGGTCCAGCTCTGTGGAACTCTCTTCCCACTCCACTCCGTCTGGAAGATAACTACACCAATTTCAGGCCCCTACTTAAATCCCATCTGTTCACCTCAGCATATAACCTCCCAGCCACACCCAGCCGACCTGATTTATCTATTTTTGCACTTTTCTTTGTTTGTTTTGTTATTTTTTTAATACTACTTTCCCCACTAATCACAGCAGTTCACATTGCAACTAAAACTTGGTACAGCACATTAAACAGGAACATTGATAACTTGAAATTTTTCTTTGTAAGGCAATAAGGGTTAAGTGACTTATCCAAGGTCACAAGGAGTGCTAGTACTCTAGTCATTAGACTACTTCTCCATTCTAATTCACATAGACATCTAAGCTCACAAAGGAAGGAGCATTTATATAAGGGTGTGTACATTCATCAACTATAAAACCTTTTAACACCAAATTTGAACCAATTAAAACTGTTAATTACCACTTCTTTTCAGAACAAAACAGCATAGTAGTAGAATATCAGCACATAGGGCTCCTCATGCAAGAAGCCTGAGGCAAAATCAGTATTAATCAAGTGAGCAGATAACTCAAGAGCTCTAGAAAGAGCGAACACTCCAGCTAGTTGAGCATTAGCAAATAGCAAAGCAGCCACTGTCACAGAATCAATTCTTATAATTGCATCAGTTTTCCTTACTCATTGTGCAAAGCAGAACCATCAGTACAGTGTGAGGTCAAACAGTAACAAGAAAAGAGCTGAAAGAAAACTGTTTTTTTCCAAGTGTAGAAGACACGAAAACTTAATGAGAGACATGTTAAAGCACTAAAAAAATCAGTAATTTGGATTGCAAAGACTACTGCTACCAGCCCAGTGGCTTACGTCCAATGGGAAATTTCTGAGCAAAAACACAAACAGTAGCAATAGAAGAGGTAGACATATTGGATCACACTTGCAATTAACAACATCAATTCTGCAGAGGTCTTTCCATAATAACTAAAACATATACAACATGAGAATTTAAGATCACTCCTCCAATCGACTCCTGCAGATTAGTTTAAAAGAGACTAAGAGAATATCAGCATTTTTCTTCAGACATTTACTCATACACTATCATAGTTGAACTTTCAACACTATACATATATTCACCATACTGTTTTAATTACTTAATTCACTTGTTTGAATGTAATTGTATCATTCACTTTTTCCCTTTAAGTAAACAAACTTGCTTGACTTAACTTGACTAGCAATTCAATTTTTTTCCAGTTAAGTTACTAACTTCTCTTTCCTTTAAAACTATTTTTTAAACCTTTATTACATCACACAATTTTATCAAATATCTAAATATATCAAAGCATGGAAAATCTTCCCATTCATTCACATCAATTATAACTAGAAATACAATTTGGAGAATATATCATCATTTTTTCCAAAGTATCCAGAGACATAAACACCAAGGAGTAATGTTTCTAATAATATTTTTCAGCATTTGCATTATTACACATAGAATGGAATCAGTAGATAAATTCTCATAACCCAAAATAAGTTCAGATCCAGACCTAAAAACAAAACTTATTTACTATATATACACAAGTAAGAGAAATGGTTAATCACATTTGGAGGTTTTTTTTAACTTCCCCAATAAGGCTAACAAAGAAAAGCTTACCACAGTTGCTCAAGACTTTCTTTCCTGATAATATTGCAGTCATGCCAAACTGTTATTTTGCCGGAAATCTCTACATTATTACTGCAATAAATATCAAAACTTTTATACTGCACAGCACACTTAATCACTAAAGTAGAGAAAACAAACTTCATACTACAATTATGACATGGAAATCAGTCCTTTAAAACTTCTATTTTTTCATAAAACAATGACTTAAGTTTTTCCCTGTAAGCTTCCGTTTCTTTTATATTTACACTATCCATCCCAAACACTGGATTTTTAAACACAAAGTCAGTGACTTGCTGCACATTTTCAGCCTTAAATCATACACGGTACATTCATGACTGGTATGAAATTCGCTTCAAAAGCCATTTCATACTGTAACTAACCTCAATTTGCTCCACTGAAATGTTCCACAAAGGAGGAACGGCAAACTGTGGTTACTGGCAGTCATCGAATATTAACATAAGGGCGCTTCACCAAAATTTGCGCCTCATTTCACAATTAGGGCTTCCTTTTCTCTGCCCTATATCACTTCACTTATCTAACTGAGATCTCTAATTAACCTTACCAACTTTACATTACAATCACAATATATACACAGATATCTGTCAATTTTTAGTATACTCACACAACCACTGCCTGTGTCCTTGAAACTTGTCTACTGTTTCCAACTGCTGAAGGAACACAGAGATCCGAGTCCAGCACCAACTGAAGAAAACTCCATGATCTAACCACAATACCACAATACCACGGCTCTTTAGGTCTCTGGTCCATCAAGCAGTGAGAAACAGACAGAGAGTAATACAGAACACAATCACACACACAAGTGTTACTTTCTTTGAGCTCAGAGGGAAGACAATAAGCGGACTATGGACAGGCATAATTCCAGGCTTATTGAATTCAAAGTCCTCCTTGTGAAAAGCTAATTTTTATTAGAGAAAAAAGAGGAAGTAACAGTCATTTATTATAACCATGAAATAACACAAGGTGTCGCCAAAGTTCTTTTTACAGAGTAAGATCTGATTACAGTATATTAGATGAAATTTATAATTGCAAAAGTTGCAAAAATTATGTTGTCAGCAGGGACTTCCATTTGACTGTACAATGAACTTTATGCTTGCACAGTTCATAGCCTATGTTCTTTTTGCTTGCGTTAACACTGTTCCATCTATTTTAAAGACAGTTACACAGAACCCATGACCATGACATCCTATTCTATTTAAAAGGAAGTAGGTGAAAAGTCAAACTTCTAAACACATTTTGTATCAAGAACTTCATCCATCTTCAATTACATATTGGGGATTCTGGTATCCCTTTTATCTGGCCATTCCTACAACTATACCTGTAAGTGACATACTCACAAAGTTAAGGAGTCTATTTTCACTCTCTGGATGATACTTGAGTGGATATTTACCAATTAGTCTGCACTTGTGTGTAGCAAACCTAATGCAACACCAATTAATATGATGTTAGTCCATTTCTTAAACCAGAACTCGTGTCCCATGTAAATTAATGTCTTCCAACCTTTGCTACTTTTACCATATTCAAGTGGCATTGCTACAAATCTTACTATCGTATATACTTAACGCAGCGATTCTCAACTTGTGGTGCACGCCACTTTAGTGGTCACGGATTAACAAAAGTGGGTGGCGCGGAGACGTGAAAAAAATTGAAAAAATTAAACAATCAAGCTGCAATTGAAACCATGACAAAATACTTTAAATACAATCAGATAATTGAAAATCTTGATTATCTGACTCTGATTAAGTGACAATAAACTGACATTAACCACCATACAGCCGATCCTCAAAACATATGCCCTGCCTTTGGGAGAGGCATCAACATCAGGGTATCGAAGGACTCTAACACTAGTGCCCGCCTGGCCGATACCCATTCAGACTTCTTATAAAAGTCCCAGTTTTCGAAAATTGCATCCAGAAGATAGCCCAAATCAAATCCATATGAGGTAGTTCCCAAATCACTTTTTTGATGTGCGGGAAAGCCTTTGGTGTGTGACATTCTCTTGCAGCGCTTGATAGAGTCCTTAGTTTGACTCGAAATGTGCACGTCAAAAAAGTGATTTGGGAACTACCTCATATGGATTTGATTTGGACTATCTTCTGGATGCAATTTTCGAAAACTGGGGCTTTTATGAGATAAGTGAATTTGGTGTTTAGAGCGTTTATTGATTAAAATGGATACTGTCAGACTTCGAGAGTGAAAAAATTGTTTCTCCTGCTGAATTCTGTGACAAAAAGTATAAAAAACTTATACATAGATTTAGGAGCATCTACATTTTTTGGTGATTTTATTTTTGATGGGACTTCAATATAATCACTGTTTTTGGGGGATTGTTATTACAGGACATGATGATTGGCACCCATATAAACAATTCAAATAATTTTGAACAGAAGAACCACATTCATATGGAAATAAAATTAGACTCCTGTGATCATTGTCAGTATTTGATTTATTTATTTGTTTTATATACCGCTTTATCCATGTAATCAAGGTGGTTTACAGAGAACATGACTGTCACTGCTTTAGGCAGTTTCTCTCTCCCCTTCAATTTGTTCAACACTCCGCTGCATGGCTAATCTTCCACAGCCTCGTCATGCCCATATTACTCCTCTTCTCAAGTCACTTCACTGGCTCCCTATCCGTTTCCGCATCCAGTTCAAACTTCTCCTGCTGACCTACAAATGCATTCACTCTGCGGCTTGTGATAAGGAAGCTTATCATAGCTCAGGAAGGAGCTATAGAAAAGGTGAAGTGACTCTGAACAAGCAACCTGTCAGTTCTGGTAGAAATAAGAAAACAGAATTTTCCCATAAGACTACCAGTCCCAGAATGCACCAGGTTTCCAACAGCCATTAGAGGAGCTGAAGTGAGGAAACGTGTGTTCAATCAGGAGGGCTATGAGGTAATCCCCAAGCACTCATCTCAAAGGGCAGGGCCTGATTCAGCACAGCTGTGCTGTGCTAGGGTGGAGCACTCATCAAAGCAGAATAAAGGTAGAGTTTATTCTACAGAGAATTATCCTCAGAATCATCCTCATCCTCAGAATCAGCTTGAAGATCCTCAGCTTGGACGTCTTCATCATCTGGAGGATCATCAGAAGCAGAAGCCAGAGCGGACGGACAGAGAGGGCAAGAAACCCTTTGGAAGAAAGAAGAGAAAAGCATTTGGGAGGTCTAAAGGAGTCCAGAGCAGTACGTATACTGGGAGACATTCAAAAGGCCAGCATACACCATTGGACTGGGGAAAACCAGAGGAGTGGTGCTACAGAGCTAGGAATCTCCAGACGGTACCTGTGAGGGAGACGGCTGTACTTGGAAGGGACCCTAAGACCCATGCCAGAAGGTATGTGAAGAGAGATCCAGTGTCCAGGGATCTGGATTGGAAGGCTGGACATAAGAACTGGACTACATACTGGCCAGGCTATTTAGAGAGGAACTCTAACAGCAATGGAAGCTCAGGTATGAACACTGATCTATGCCGTAGCTATAACCTTGAAAGACAGCAGGGAAACAAGTATTCTCCTGAGAGTGCTACATTGAGAAATTCCTCTGTGCCAATCCATGATATTGAATCCATGATTGTTGAAGGGGGAGCGGTCTTAGATACAGGCTGTGAATATATGGATTGCTCTCTGTCTAAACTCCTTTGGTAATTTTCTGTTACAAAGTACAACAACCATCACAAAGAAATACAAACTTGTTCTTTAATCTACTCAGAAAAGCTCCTGAAGTAGGATTTGAGCCACGCAGTAGAAAGCAAGCCAGCTAAGGGGTTTCAGCTGGGTAACTGCTAGCAATTGAGCCTTACCTAATTGCTTGTGAGCTCTGAGGGAATCCCTTCTGAATCTATGTGTGAAGATATAAGAAGTTAACCTGAAAAGAACAGTTTTTCCCTTCTTTGTGGGTTTTGCTTGTTTTAAACACTGCTAAGAAAATATTAGCTAAAGCCTACAGAAAAGACCAGTTTGTTACCAACCAGGTCTTTATTCTTTTCATTTGATTGCCTGACAAGTTCAGCTGTTTTCCTGATTTTGTTTTTCTAAGTTTAACACTGAAAGCAAGTATCCTGTTTTATGTGCTACCAAGCATATCTGTGTTGGGAGAAATAACCCCATAAATAAATATCTTATTGGCTTTACACTCAAGCACAACTAATTATTGTGAGCAGCTGTGTCTGGTGTGAATGGACTGCATTTCCCACAATCCCTTGCAAATGATATTGATATATGCACTTGCCAAGACTGTGAACATTCTCACCCAGGCAGCCGTCTGACAGGCTCCTCACTACCTTTCTTCTCTTATCTCTCCCTACAACCCCTCTCGGGAACTCCACTCTTCTAGCCAACTGCTTCTATCTATGCCCTCCTCTTCTACCGCTAACTCCAGACTTTGTTCCTTTCACCTTACTGCACCTTACGCCTGGAACAAACTACCTCTCTGTACGCCAGGCACCCTCTCTAACCCTCTTCAAATCCAGGTTGAAAGCTTCTTCGCTTCTGCTTCTGGATCTTGACTCATCTGATCTCCTTTTCCTTCCCTTTGTTTTTACCCCGGCTTATACCTCTGTGTTTTGTCTTGATTAGATTGTAAGCTCTGATGAGCAGGGATTGTCTTACATGTCTGTGCAGCGCTGTGTGCGACTGGCAGCGCTATACAAATGCTCAATAGTTGTAGTAGTAGTTTCCAAGGTACAAGAAATGTACTGAACAAGAGCAATAAACATAACAGCATTTTATGTCATGTGCAGACCTTTACGTTGCAAAGAGGGAAGGCCAACTATATATAGTTAATTATATACATCAAGATAGTATGAGCTGTGTTACAGATAATTTTACATCAGGTGGTATAGCTGTGTGATGAGGTGAGTCTGAGTTATGAATGGTTGATTTCTTATATATTAGGGGCTTAGGTTTTCCATTCTGGATTGGTAGTATTCTGCAAATAGGAAAGTCTTGAGTTGCTTTCTGAACATAGATCTTTTACTTCTTGCAGGTTGTTGGGTAGTACATTCCATAGGGCTGGGGAGTAGAACGTGAATGCCCTATTAATTGTTGATTGATTTGCCTTTCTGAAAACCTTCGGAGTGGAGGAGTAGCCTAGTGGTTGTGGCAAGGTACTTCAGGCCGGAAGGTCGGGGGTTCAAATCCCACTAGAGGACAGCAACCTTGGGCCGGAAGGACTGGGGTTTCTAGTCCCACAGGTGCTCCTTGTGGTCTTGGGCAAGCCACTTAACCCTCCATAGCCCATATTCCCTGTAAAATAGTTATCCAAGTTATAATGCCCTGTTCAGTGTAATTTCAGTTTGTTCAATGTAAACCGCACTGATGCAGAATAGCGCGGTATATAAGAGAATGTAAATAAATAAATAAAAAATATTTTATTTTTGTTGTACAGTTGTATCTACACATTTTATTTTCCTTTTTTATCATACTCCTGCTCATATCACATTAGGTTCTTTTACTTAACATGATAGTTACACTTTGCAGCTTTGTGTTTTAACTTGCCGTTGTAAGAATATCAGCAAGATAAACACTAAGCTAGTATGACTTTGTACATGTCCAGTTTTTTACAAAAGTCATGTCCTTCCGCTTAAGTTTTATAAAAAACTTTTTTAGGCAGCTCATTTTTTCGATTACATAATGTCTTCCTGCAATGAATCACAGTCCCGCTTCAGAATGATTTTAAATATTCCATCTGCTTCTGCGTGGCGTTTTCCCGCGCTTAGCAACGACTCCGGTAATGTTTGCAGCTTCTCTGTTGAGCGTTCTCTTCCCCTTATTTTCTCAACTTTCTCTGTGATATGGTATTCTGAACGGTACATACTTTTTCCCTTGCGGATATGTTTAGAGCACAGATATTTTCATTTTCACCTCTTATGGCTCGTTCTTACATTAGTGCAGTCTCTTATACCATCTCCTCCTTTTTTATATTACATTCACTATGGGACAAGTACTACTATATAATTTCAGTGACTTTCCTTGCTGCATTGCACTTCAGTATCAATTATATGCAGGTTTATTTATTCTGTTCTTCTTTAATCTATATATTCACACATATCTACAATTAGAGATTATCTCATTTCTACTGATATGTATATATATTACCCCTAATTTTTTTGTCAATACAGTTGGAACGATTGAAAGTTAGCTGCTGTTCCTCTGGTTTTGCAATAGTTGGCTTTTTCCGTGCTGACATACAAGTCCTTAATGCTTTCCAGTTTGGCCGGTTCCTTGGCGGCACACCTTTGATTGCTTACTGCCGTCCTGTCATATATAAATCTTTTTAATACACAAACCTCATTAATCATTGTTATGATACTTCTGTATTAAGCTTTTATTTTACTCTATTTTGTCCGTTTTTTATTTAAAAATTTTTTTATCATAACGCCCTCCTGGCTTTTTCGTTTTTGCTTTTTACGCGGGTGTGCTTTCAGACGTTGATTGTCCACACATTTTTTACTGTACTGGCTTTTATATAATTTTAGGCTCACAAAAAAAAGTTTTTTCCTTTTTCTTTTTTTGTTGTCCTCCCTTTTGTGCCCTCCATCACATGCTATATGTGGATTTATGATGCAAAAAATATTTTTTAGGGATGCACGATATGTATTTATTCTTATGCCTATGTTCTTGGCTCACCATTTGTTTATCTTTATCTTTTATCTTTATTAAAACATTTGATAAACCGCCCAGGCCGGAGCATCAGGGCGGTGTACAATCATAAAAAGTGACAGCTGCTGAGAAAGGAAGGGAAGAAAAGAACGCCAAATGATAATAGGACAGCAAAAGAAATAGCAGAGAGTAGAGAGGGGCAACAGAAAGCAGCAGAGCAACAGAATTTAAAAAAATAATAATAATAATAAAAACTTAAAAACATTAAGAAATTAAAGGAGTGGGGAGAGGAGAGGGAAACTCGAACCAGATATAGGTGGAGCGAGAGGCGAGGCTAGGGGAACATGACACCAGCGGAGAGGGAAAAATAGGAAAATAAGAGGGAGGGAGGGAATAAAGGGCTAGGTGGGAAGGACATCAACAGTGGGGGGAGGGAGATTGAATGCTTGACAGAAAAGATGAGTCTTGAGAAGGGCTTTAAAACGAGTGTAGGAGGGTTCTAAACGGAGAGGTAAGGGAAGAGAATTCCAGAGGGCAGGGCATAGAAAGAAGAAGGCAGAGTGTCGGGTGGATTCGAGACGGGCCTGAGTGGGTGAGGGAAGAAAGAGACGATTACCATGGGCAGACCGGAGAAGGCGGGGAGAGGGCTGAAGATGGATAATATTGGCTAAATATTGGGGGGAATCAGAGAAAAGGGCCTTGTGTGCAAGGATAAGTAGTTTAAACACAAACCGAAACTTAATAGGGAGCCAGTGTAAAGAAGAGAGACAGGGGGAAACATGGGAACGGAGAGGGGATAGAGTAATAAGACGGGCGGCGGCATTTTGAACGATTTGAAGGCGGTGAAGTTGGTGAGAGGGAAGACCGGCATAAACAACGTTGCAGTAGTCAAGTTGCGAAATAACTAGAGATAAGACCAAAGTGATAATAGAAGAGTGTGAAAAGTAAGAACGAACAGCTTTGATGCGACGTAGGTGAAAGAAGGAGGAGCAGACAACAGAGGAGATGTGGTCATGAAAAGAAAGAGATGAGTCTAGAGTAACACCCAGATAGCGGAGAGTGGAGGTGGAAGGGATAGAATGGGGACCCATGACAGGAAACACTGAAGGAGAAGGACGACCAAAAGTAACCCAAAGAGCAGCAGATTTGGTGGGATTAACATGCATGAAGTTTGACTCAAACCAGGATGTGATGGAGGAGAGACAGAGGTTAAGTGGAGTGAGATCAGGGGCAGAGGGAGAGGTATGGTGAACCAGAAGGATATCATCAGCATAGATGTAGAAAGAAAGAGTAGATTGCTGGATTAGCAGAGCTAGGGGGGCCAGAAAAATGTTAAAGAGGAGAGGGGCAAGAATAGAGCCCTGAGGGACACCACAAGTGACAGGGGCAGGGGGAGAGACTGAAGAACCAGCATGAACTGAGAAAGTACGACAAGATAAAAAAGAGTGAAATCATTGAAGAACAGTGCCATGAATACCAACATCAGACAAACGAGAAAGAAGGGTGCGGTGATCGACTACATCAAACGCAGAAGACAGATCCAGAGAGACCACTAGGGAAATATCACCACGATCGTGAGAGCGGTGAAGTTCAGAAAGCAGAGCCGTGAGAACAGTTTCGGTGCTGTGACCAGGACGAAAGCCAGATTGCCGGGGGTGAAGGGCGTGGGTGGAGTCAAGATGAGAGGTCAGCTGGGAAAAAACAATTCGTTCGAGGATTTTGGACAGAAAAAGAAGGTTGGAAACGGGGCGCCAGTTGGCAGAAAGAGTGGGGTCGAGAGTGGGCTTCTTCAAAAGGGGGCGGACAATAGCGTGCTTCCATAGAGAGGGAAAAAGACCAGAAGAAAGACTAGTGTTAAAGATAGAAAGGATGAAAGGCACCAAAGCAATATGCGAGTCAAGTAGCCAGGGGGATGGCAGAGGATCAAGAGGACAGGTAGTTTGGTGAGCGGAAGAGATAGCCTTAATGAGTTCGGGCGAAGAAATAGGAGAAAAGGAACACCAGGTGTGGGAGAGGGCGTGAATGGGTGAGGAAGGGGAAGTGGGCAAAGGGGGGAAAGAGGGAGAGGAGGGGAAGGGAGGGAGAAGAGGGGAGAGGGGAGAAGGGCATGAAGGAAAGGAGGAACGAATAGCAAGAATCTTATTAGTGAAGAAAGAAGCAAGAGAAGAAGGGCTGGGAGGGGGGGGGGGCTGGGAGAGGGCAGAAGGGAGAGAAGAGGGGGAGGAAATAGATTTAAGGACCAGAAAGAGACGTCTAGCAGAGTTGGAAGATGTAGAGATGAGGCGAGAGTAGTATGAATGTTTAGCAGAAGTGATAGCAGAGCGGTAGGAAAGGTGGGCAAGCTGATAGTTGGAGTGAGAGTCGGATGAGCGGGACTTCCTCCAGAGCCGTTCAGCACGTCGGAGATTGGAGCGGAGAAAAAGGAGACCGGGGTGGTACCAGGGGTGATGGGAAGATGGACGGGGGGCTGAAGAATGGAGAGGTGCCACAGAATCAAAAGCAACCGAAAGAGAAGAGGAAAAGAGATCAACCTGACGGTCAATGGAGAAGGAAGAAAAATCTGGAGGGAATAGCGTGTGGGCAGATGGAAAAAAGGACCGAGAGTTTGGAGTGAAACGTCGCCTGAGGGAAGGGATAGGGACTGAAGAAGGGCTGGTGGAATCTAAAGAAGGAGAGGGGAAGGTAAATAAAAGACAATAATGGTCAGACCAGGGAATGGGGACAGACCGGATATTGGAGGGAGAAAAAGGAGAGGAATCAAGAGTAAGAATAAGATCGAGGGAGTGACCAGAGGCATGGGTAGGGCAAAGTACGTGTTGTGTAAGAGATAGATCAAAGAACAAAGAGGAAAGGACCTTGTCACGGGGACGGGAAGGGGGAGTAAGATAGGCATTGAGGTCGCCCAAGACGACTAAATGTGGAGATAGAATGGCGGAGTCAGAAAATGTGTGAAGTAGGGAATCCCAGAGATCTGGGCGCAGAGAAGGGGGAACATATAAGAGAAGAAAGAAAAGAGAAGGGGTGGAATCGGACCGAACCAGAAGGGACTCAGGGTAAGCAGGTGGGGGCGAGACCAAAGAAAAGGACAGAGGGGACTTAAAGATAAGTGCCACCCCACCACCAGAACGACGAAGGCGGGGGGTGTGAAGGGCTGAGTAACCGGGGGGAAGACACTGGTGAAGGAGAGCGTCCTCCCCCTCACGGAGCCAGGATTCGGTGATAAAAAGGGCATCTAGGGAGTGCTGAATAAGAAGGTCGTGAACTAAGTGAGTTTTTGAGCGAATAGAACGGCAGTTAAGGAGAGCCATGGAAAGTGTAAGGAGAGGGACAACTGGAGGCGGGGGTGAGATGGGGGGTAGAGAGGAAGGCGGAAAAGCAGGGGACGTCAAGTTGGAAGAACAGGGAAGGAGATTAATGGGATTCCGGGCCAAGGGGCCGGGAAGGACAGGATGCAAAAGTAGGGGGTGGTAACCCCAAGATACAGGGATAGCAGACATGGCCGGGACAGGGGAAATAAGTGACACAGGAGAAGACACAGTTAGCGTGGTAGGAAGAAAGAGACTAGCTAGGGAAACAAATAACAGCACAAAGGAATCAGGAGAGAAACGAGAGCGTCCAAAGGACAGAGGTAACAATGTCGGGTAAGGCTGGTGAGACCTACAAGTAGGGAAGCTAAAACTAGGGAGACGGTGGTTTGAAACGCCCCAGTCGTCGCCCCAAGGAGCTCGCCCAAGGAGCACGACCTGCTCCTTGTGCGCGCTCCTTCGGCGCGCGCCGCCACGGCGCGGAACGCCGCTCTAGGAGGACCTATATTTGGTCGGGTACCTCGTAAGAGACGCGGGTGCGTCGCTTCCGGGAGGCGGGGCTTCACCGGAGAGATGGCAGTACTCCAGGCAAGCTGCAGAATGAGAGAGAGTACAGTAGGCAGCATACAATAGCAGACAACAGCGCAAGCAGATTAGCAGGCAGGCAGCAGCAGCAGCAGTGAAGAACGCCGCTCTAGGAGGACCTATATCTGGTCGGGTACCTCGTAAGAGACGCGGGTGCGTCGCTTCCGGGAGGCGGGGCTTCACCGGAGAGATGGCAGTACTCCAGGCAAGCTCGTAAGAGACGCGGGTGCGTCGCTTCCGGGAGGCGGGGCTTCACCGGAGAGATGGCAGTACTCCAGGCAAGCTCGTAAGAGACGCGGGTGCGTCGCTTCCGGGAGGCGGGGCTTCACCGGAGAGATGGCAGTACTCCAGGCAAGCTCGTAAGAGACGCGGGTGCGTCGCTTCCGGGAGGCGGGGCTTCACCGGAGAGATGGCAGTACTCCAGGCAAGCTGCAGAATGAGAGAGAGTACAGTAGGCAGCATACAATAGCAGACAACAGCGCAAGCAGATTAGCAGATTGTTGCCCAATTTTACCTGCTTTTCCATTACTGCATCTTCTTTTGGTTGCTTTTTTATTTACGTTTCTGCATTACCTGTCGAGTTGAAATATGGCTATGCTAAATTAGACTATAGTTTTTAGTTGCGTGCAGCAAATAAGTTTATCACATTTAATTGCATTTTGCATTGTATTAAGCTTATTTCCATCGGCATAACAAGTTTTAACATTATTATTCTTTTCTCCAATTCACACAGATTGAGGAGAGCTTTCAGCTTTTTTATGTGTTGCTACACATTGTGGTAATGTATTTATTATGTTTTGTTATGTGAAATTCTCTTATTATATGTAAATGGTAACTAGCTGTGCACTTTTATGCAATTTCCTTTAAAAAGGCAATTTCTTTGTTTCAATTATCTGTTTTTATTTTTTCATTTTATCTCTGGATGTGTCTTTTTAATCTGTATACTTAAGAGATCTTATGCTCCCTACATGCTATACTGTGTGGTAAACAATTGTATATATGTTTTAATATGTATGTTTTATTTTATTCTGTTTTTAGACCCCTGAAGAAGGCCTCAAGCCGAAACCTTTTAGTTGGGTCCTTCAATAAAGTGTTTTGCATATTACCATACCTGTGTGTAGGCCTAGTTCTTGGTTTCCGCTTCTGGTTTGGCTTGCCCTTGCAGATACCTCCTTCTCCTGCGTTCTGACCTTCTATCTTGCCAAGAATGATGTCTTTCTCTAATGATCTCTCTCTTCGCATGATGTGTCCAAAGTATGAAAGTCGAAGTCTTGTCATCTGAGCTTCTAAAGAAAGCTTAGGTTTGATCTCCTCTGGTACCGACTGGTTTGTTCTTCGGGCAGTCCATGGTATACACAGTATTCGCCGCCAGCACCATAATTCAAAGGCATTAATTTTCTTCCTGTCTATCTTTTTCACTGTCCAGCTTTCACATCCATATGATGTTATTGAAAATACCATGGCTTGAACAAGTTGAATCTTTGTATGGAGAGAGACATCTCTGCTCTTGAGAATCTTATCTAGGTCTTTCATAGCCATTCTGCCAAGAGCAGTGCGTCTGATTTCTTGACTGCTTGTTGCTTCTTTATTGATAGTTGATCCAAGTAGGTTAAAGTTGTTCACGATTTCAATTTCTTCTCCTTCAGTGATGAACCTGTTGATTATGCCAATTGTCATGATCTTTGTCTTCTTTACATTAAGGTGCAGGCCCATTTTGGGACTGTTCTTTGTGAGAAGAAAATGTTTCAGATCATCTTCACTTTCAGCTAGTAATGTGGTATCATCAGCATAGCGAAGGTTGTTGAGTCTTCCACCAATCTTCACACCTCTGTTGTCTTCATACAATCCTGCTTCTCTGATGATTTGTTCTGCATATAAATTAAACAGGTAGGGGGAAAATATGCAGCCTTGTCTTACACCTTTGCTTATTTTAAAACATTCTGTTTCTCCTTGTTCCGTTCGAACTGCTGCTTCTTGATCAATGTACAGATTGTGCAAGAGTATGCTCAGGTGTTCTGGTATATCCATGCTGCTTAATGTGGCCCAGAGTTTCTCATGGTTTACACAGTCAAAAGCCTTGCTATAGTTGATAAAGCACAAATAGATATTCTTTTGGTATCCTTTAGTCTTTTCAAGGATCCATCTCACATCCGCAATGATGTCTCTCATTCCTCGCCCTTTCCTGAACCCTGCTTGCACTTTAGGTAGTTCTTGTTCCAGGTATGGTTGTAGTCTCTTTTGAATAATCTTCAGTAGAATCTTGCTGGCATGTGGGATCAGAGCGATTATGCGATAATTTCCACAGTCCATTGGATCACCTTTCTTTAGTATTGGTATAAACACAGGTCTTTTCCAGTCAGTTGGCCATGATGATGTCTTCCATATTTCTTGGCAGAGCCTTTTAAGTACGGTAACAGCTGCATCAGATTGCTGTAATATTCCTATGGGAATGCTATCAATGCCTGGTGCTTTGTTCTTTGATAAGGCTTTCAATGCTGCTTTAACTTCTTTCATCACCAATGGTTCCCGATCATAAGGTACAGGTTGAAACGGCTGTTGGTCCACTTGATCTTTATCATATAAAAACTCTGTATATTCCTTCCACCTTTTCTTGATCTTCTCAGCATCATTCAACATAGAACCTTGAGCATCTTGTAACATTCCAATTCGAGGCTGGAACCTTTTCTTTAACTCTCGTAGCTTTAGGAAAGCCGATCTTGTTCTTCCTCTAATAGTTTCTGCTTCTATTTCCTTGCATGCGTCGTTGTAGTACTTTTCCTTGTCCTGTCTTGCTGCATGTTGGAAATCTGAGTTCTGTTATTGTCTTTAGTTCTCTTCTGGCTTTAGCTTCTCTGCGTTTCTGGGCAATTTTCAGAGTTTCTTCCGTCATCCATTTTGGCCGTTTTTCTTTTTCACCTTTTGTAGAGACTTCTCGCTTTCTTCCAACACAACCTTCTTAATGTCATTCCATAACTCTTCTGGAGCTCTGTCATTTGTATCTAAAGCAGCAAATCGATTTTGCAGGCAGTCTTTAAATTCCTGTGGTATATTCTCAAGGTCATATTTTGCTGCATTCATGAGTGGTTTGCTCTTTTTCAACTTTAGCTTGAGTTTGCATACTAGTAGTTGATGATCTGTACCACCGTCAGCTCCAGGTTTTGTCTTTGTTGATGTTATAGAACTTTTCCATTGTTGACTTCCACAGATATAGTCAGTTTGATTTTTATACAATCCATTGGGTGAAGTCCATGTGTACAGTCGCCGCTTGTGTTGATGGAAGAAGGTGTTTGAGATAAATAGATCGTTGGTCTTGCAGAATTCTATCAGCCTTTCTCCAGCTTCATTTCTGTTGCCAAGTCCATATTTTCCAACTACTTTGCCGCCGCCTTTGTTGCCAACCTTTGCGTTCCAGTCACCCATGACTATCAGGATATCCTGTTTGCATGTTCTGTCAATTTCAGCTTGTACTTGTTCAGAGAACTCTTCAATTTCATTCTCTTCTGCAGCTGTTGTTGGGGCATATACTTGAATTATTGTTGTGTTGATAGGCATTCTTCGTAGATGAATAGAGATAAAGCGTTCGCTGACTGCATTGTATTTCATTACAGTCCTTGCATGTTTCTTCTTTATTATAAATGCAACACCATTTCTTCTTTGTCTTTCATTTCCAGCATAGTAGACCATGTGATCATCTGATGCAAAGTGCCCGATGCCAGTCCATTTCAGTTCGCTGACACCCAACAGATCACTTTGTACACGTTCCATTTCATTCTTGACCACCTCCAACTTCTCTTGGTTCATGCTTTGTACGTTCCATGTTCCAATGCGTAAGACATCTTTACAGCTTCTGACTCTCATTTCATGCGCAGCTACATCAGCAGTCAGACATCCCAAGGGCTTTGATCCAACCACATCATATATGCTGACTTTACTCTGAAAAATCTTCAGCTCTTCCTCAGTAGCTAGTTGAGTGCCTTCTGACCTGGGGGTCTCATCTTCCAGCACTATAGCACAATTTGTTTTGTTGTAACTATCCATTGGGTTTTCATGGCAAGATACAGAAGTAGATTGCCGGGCCTTTCTTCCTCGCAATTTAAGTTTGGTGGTGGTGCCGTTGTCACAGAAATGTGATCCTCCGCCGTCAACACTATCCCATTTTGCTGCTGCCCAGATGGGTGGTTTGTCTTGGTCTGGCACCTCAGCTGAGACCTGTCCATCTTGGGAGACCCTGCCAGTAGTTAAACTACCGATAGTTTAGCTCTCAGTATCACTGATGCACACAAGCCCTCACAGCACGACAAGCTGCAAACCAAGTGATAATATACCCAAGTATTTTATTTCCTTTTTTGATGTCTAGAGCAGCATCGTTTACTTGCAGTTGCTGAGGTGGCAAGAATGTTTTGTTCCTGGTGATAAACAGGACTTCAGTCTTTTTCAGATTTATTGTTAGGTTAAGTGAGTTGAGCCAGTATGAGACATCATTGAAGCAGTTGACTATTTTCTCATAGTTTGGGTTTAATGGTTTGACTGTTGCGAAAAGCATGATGTTGGCAGCGTATATTTGGTAATCCACATTGTGCGCTCTGATTATGTCGCAGATTGACTGGAGATAGTTATTGAAAAGTAAGGCAGATAACGTTGAGCCCTGTGGGACTCCTTGGGTTGGTTGAATTGTTTGGAGAGGGTATTATTGAATCTCCAGGAACAAGCAGGAATGAGTCTTCACATATGGGTATTGTCAGTACCGACGGAGCCTGCGCGGGAACGCTCCCCAGCGTCCAATAGGAAAGCTTTTGGGCACATCCCACAGCGCCTGCGTGCTGCCTTTCCGCCTTTCCTAACTGCCTCTCTCCAGTTCTTCTTTTCGCAGAGCCAGCAGGTCGTATTCCTGTCACCTGTGATAAGGAAGCTTATCATAGCTCAGGAAGGAGCTATAGTAAAGGTGAAGTGACTCTGAACAAGCAACCTGTCAGTTCTGGTAGAAATAAGAACAGAATTTTTCTATAAGACTACCAGTCCCAGAATGCACCAGGTTTCCAACAGCCATTAGAGGAGCTGAAGTGGAGAAACGTGTGTTCAATAAGGAGGGCTATGAGGTAATCCCCAAGCACTCATCTCAAAGGGCAGGGCCTGATTCAGCACAGCTGCGCTGTGCTAGGGTGGAGCACTCATCAAAGCAGAATAAAGGTAGAGTTTATTCTACAGAGACTTATCCTCATCCTCAGTTTCATCTGGGAGATCCTCATCCTCAGGATCAGCTTGGATATCCTCATCTTGGACATCTTCATCATCTGGAGGATCATCAGAAGCAGAAGCCAGAGCGGACGGACAGAAAGGGCAAGAAACCCTTTGGAAGAAAGAAGAAGAGAAAAGCATTTGGGAGGTCTAAAGGAGTCCAGAGCAGTACGTATACTGGGAGACATTCAAAAGGCCAGCATACACCATTGGACTGGGGAAAGCCAGAGGAATGGTGCTGCAGAGCTAGGAATCTCCAGACGGTACCTGTGAGGGAGACGGCTGCACGTGGAAGGAACCCTAGGACCCGTGCCAGAAGGTATGTGAAGAGAGATCCAGTGTCCAGGGATCTGGATTGGAAGGCTGGACATAAAAACTGGACTACCTACTGGCCAGGCTATTTAGAGAGGAACTCTAACAGCAATGGAAGCTCAGGTATGAACACTGATTTATGCCCTAGCTATAACCTTGAAAGACAGCAGGGAAACAAGTATTCTGAAAGTGCTCCATTGAGAAATTCCTCTGTGCCAATCCATGATATTGAACCGATGATTGTTGAGGAAGGGGGAGAAGTCTTAGATACAGGCTGTGAATACATGGATTGCTCTCTGTCTAAACTCCTTTGGTAATTTTCTGTTACAAAGTACAACAACCATCACAAAGAAATACAAACTTGTTCTTTAATCTACTCAGAAAAGCTCCTGAGTAGGATTTTGAGCCACACAGTAGAAAGCAAGCCAGCTAAGGGGTTTCAGCTGGATAACTGCTAGCAATTGAGCCTTACCCAATTGCTTGTGAGCTCTGAGGGAATCCCTTCTGAATCCATGTGTGAAGATATAAGAAGTTAACCTGAAAAGAACAGTTTTTCACTTCTTTGTG
This sequence comes from Ichthyophis bannanicus, assembly GCA_033557465.1. NCBI lineage: Eukaryota > Metazoa > Chordata > Amphibia > Gymnophiona > Ichthyophiidae > Ichthyophis > Ichthyophis bannanicus. Next base: position 579,267,467 of record CM066034.1, on the reverse strand, counting down.
GGTTTTGCTTGTTTGAAACACTGCTAAGAAAATATTAGCTAAAGCCTACAGAAAAGACCAGTTTGTTACCAACCAGGTCTTTATTCTTTTGCTTTGATTGCCTGACAAGTTCAACTGTTTTCCTGATTTTGTTTTTCTAAGTTTAACACTGAAAGCAAGTATCCTGTTTTATGTGCTACCAAGCATATCTGTGTTGGGAGAAATAACCCCATAAATAAATATCTTATTGGCTTTACACTCAAGCACAACTAATTATTGTGAGCAGCTGTGTCTGGTGTGAATGGACTGCATTTCCCACAATCCCTTGCAAATCATATTGATATATGCACTTGCCAAGACTGTGAACATTCTCACCCAGGCAGCCGTCTGACACACCGCAGAAGAATTTCTTTATTTTCTTTATTTCTTTTGTGTCGCGTCTGCCGCCTTCGACACTCTACCGGTACCGCCGGTCTTTTTTCTTTTCTTTTCTTTTAAAAAAAAAATATATATATATTTCATTTCTTCCGGTGCACTCGCCGGTTTGGGCCTTAGGCCCAAAACTTTTCCTGACCATGGAAAAGCCCGCCTCCGGATTTAAAAAGTGCACAAAATGTGGCGGTACTATTTCCGTCACTGACACCCATGACTGGTGTCTAAAATGTTTGGGTCCTGACCATTCCATTACAGATTGTGTGTCCTGTTCCATGATGTCTAAAAGAGGTCGGCAGAACCGAGCAGCCAAGCTCAGTACCCTGCTTCCCTCTGATGTGGCTTCGGTGGCATCGACGTCTTCCAGGGGGCTGCTTCTTCTTCCCATGGATTTCAGGTAACCAAGCATAAGTCCAGCCGGTCCTCGAAGGGTAAATCTCCCTCTAAGCATTGCGATGCCTCCGGGCCTGCCCTCGAGGATTCCGCACCGGCAAAATTACCCCGGCAGGAAGCTCCGGCTTCCAAAGCATCATCTATGGGGTTACAGGTTGATCTCGATGGCTCGGCCTCGACAAATCACCTGTTGCCATGTTCTGGGGTACCGGTGGCTCCCACCGGTACCGATCTCCAAACAATGGTAGCGTCGATGGACCAGAGGATTCTGTCCATGGAACGCAGTCTGGCGGCATTCCTTGTGGCATCGACGCCCCAGGTACCGCAACAGACTACTCCAGCGGTACCGGTTCCAGCACTGGCATCGGTACCGATTCCGGTACCGATCGCATCGACATCGGCATCAGTGTCGGCTAGAACGGTACCCTGTCCTGATGCCCTCCAGTACCGAATTCCCGGGACCGGTTACTCCCGATACCGATCCTAATTGGTATGGGTATCGGGCTTTGCAGGAGCATCCAGACAGGCGATACTTCGATTCCTCTGAGTCTGAGGAATCTGATGGTTCTGTCAATGCATCGATGCTTCTTCCACAGGAGCCTTCATCTCCCAAACGAAGGATGTCTCCTCCAGAGGACTTGTCTTTTCAAGACTTCATCAGGGAGGTGGCTCGGTGCCTATCCATCACTGTGGCCCCTGAGTCAGAACTCAGAACCAAGGAGTTAGATATTTTGCAATATCCTAAGACTCCTAAAGAGGCAGCTACCTTACCTGTTCATGAGATTCTATATGATCTCATGTTGAGGATGTGGGAGACACCCCTCACCACCTCTCCTCATTCTCGCAGGTTAGACACCATGTATCGTGTTCCTCCTTGTCCGGGCTTCCATAAAACTCAGCTTCCTCACCACTCTATTGTGGTAGAGTCTGCCATGAGAAAGATTAAAAGTGCAGAGAGACACTCCTCTAATCCTCCAAGACGTGAATGCAGAACCCTGGATGCTTTTGGACGAAGGGTCTTTCAAGCTTCCATGCTAGCTGCCAGGATCAATTCCTATAGTCTCTACATAGGAATGTTCCTAAAAGAAGTCACAGATCATCTGCTGACTTTAAGTCCTTTCATTTCTGAGGATAAAAGACAGGAATTTCTCACTTGGCTCAAACATGCCCAAGATGTCTCCAAATTCTCCAACCGTGCAGCCTTTGACTCCTTTGAATGTGTAAGCAGAGCCTCGGCTATTGCCATAGGTGCACGTAGAATTGCTTGGCTTCAAGCATCTGATTTGGAGCTCTGGGTCCAAGATGAATTGGGAAATATCCCTTGTACCGGTGAGAACCTGTTTGGTAAGGATTGGCAGGCAAAGGCCAATCAGATGGATGCTGAAAACTCTGCCTTGGATAGATTATCCAAGTCTACCTCTGCTCCTGTTAGGAAAAAGTTGTTCAAAAAGGCACCCTTTTATAAAAAGGGAAGGTTTTATCCTGCTTATGGTCAGCAGGCATCTTCTACAGGTCGGTTTGCTACCAAGCGTCAGCAACCACCCAAACAAAAACAAAGGCTGCTAGGCCTCCAACAGGCCAGCAACCTCAGCCTCCTCAGGGCCTTTGACTTGCAGCTAGGGAACTTAGCCTGCCTGGCTCTGGAAGGACCAGAGCGCTCCACCATTCCAGGAAGGTTGGCTTACTTTGCTCCCAGATGGGGACAAATCACAGCAGAGCTTTGGACACTCTCCATCATAAGAGAAGGGTACAAGCTTCATTTTTCAAGCCTGCCCCCTCACACAGTAGTGAAGCAGTTCAATTCTCCGACATCTCTCCTCAACCTATTGGGTCAGGAGATTGCCATCCTTCTTGCCCAAGGGGCAATAGAAGAAGTACCTCTACTTCAACAGGGTGCAGGGTTCTACTCCCCTTATTTTCTTATCCCAAAGAAAACAGGGGGCTACAGACCCATCTTAGATCTCAGAGTTGAACAAATTTCTAGTCAAGGAGAAATTCAAAATGATTTCTCCCTTTTCAACAGCCACTACCCCAAGCAACTCTTACAACAGATGCTTCTCCAATGGGTTGGGGAGCTCATCTGCAAGACCTCTCCACCCAGGGCATCTGGTCTCCATAGGAGAGTTGTCTAGATATCAATCTCTTAGAACTCAGAGCAATCTTCCTAGCTCTGAGAGTGTTCCACACCCTGCTCAGCTACAAGACAGTTCTCATCCACACAGACAACCAAGTAGCCATGTTCTGTGTGAACAAGCAGGGTGGAACAGGCTCTCTGTCGCTTTGCAACGAAGCTTTGTGACTCTGGGCCCTCGCCAGAGAGCATCAGATTCATCTTCTGGCAGTGTATCTTCCAGGTGTTCAAAACTCTTGGGCAGACAGACTCAGTCGAGTTCTGCTTCCACACAAGTGGTCCCTCCATACGGACCAGGTGGCCAGGATTTTTCGAATTTGGGGAACCCCGGACATAGACCTCTTTGCAAGTCCGTGGAATGCCAAACTTCCCCGGGTCTGTTCCAGAATTCTGGCTCAGAGAGCTCAGGCCAGAGATGCCTTCCTCCTTTACTGCAGTCAGGACTTTCTATATGCCTTTCCGCCCATTCCCCTAATTCCCAAAACCCTGTTCAAGCTTCAGAGAAACAGAGGTCGCATGATCCTCATAGCACCACATTGGCCACGCCAAGTGTGGTACCCTCTGCTTCTACGTCTGTCTCAAGCTCCTTCCCTGGAGTTAGGGTCTGCTCCAGATCTCCTTTCTCAGGAGGACGGAACATTATGGCACCCCAATACTCAGTCTCTGCATCTCAGGGCTTGGTTGCTGAAGGCCTAGATCTTCAGGATCTCCATCTTTCTCAACAAGTGAAAGATATTCTTCATGCTTCCAGAAAGCCTTCCACTAGACGTTCTTATGCTTTCAAGTGGAAAAGATTTACCATTTGGTGTTCGGAAAAGGGTCTTAACCCTCTTAAGATACTCTAGTAAAGAATTCAGGGGTATCTCCTGCATCTGTCTCATGCAGGCCTTAAGACGAATTCAGTGAGAGTCCATTTGAGTGCTATTGCAGCTTCCCTGAAGCCTCTCAATGGACAGCCTGTTTCCTCTCATCCTCTTATAGCAAGATTCATGAGAGGCCTTCTTTTAACTAAACCTCCCATTAAACCACCCCCGGTGGCATGGGACTTAAACCTGGTTCTTGGGCAACTTATGAAGCCACCCTTTGAACCCTTAGCTACCACCTCCTTGAAATTTCTTTCTTGGAAGGTTATCTTTCTCATTGAAATCACATCTGCACGCCGCATTAGTGAGTTGCAAGCGTTAGTAGCTAATCCACCTTATACAAGGTTCCATCATGACAAGTTAGTCCTAGGACCCATCCTCACTTTTTGCCCAAAGTGGTCTCACCTTTTCATTTAAACCAAGAGGTATACCTACCTGTCTTTTTTCCAGGACCTCATGCATCAAGTGCAGAGAGGAATCTTCATACCTTGGATTGTAAAAGAGCTCTAGCTTTTTACCTACAAAGGACACAGCAACATAGAAAGTCCTCTCAACTCTTTGTTGCTTTTGATCCTTCTCATTTAGGACTTCCAGTCTCCAAGAGAACACTGTCCAACTGGATTGCTCAGTGTATTTCTTTCACTTATCAGAGTAAGAACCTTCCTCTGGATGGCCATGTCACAGCTCATAATGTGAGAGCCATGGCAGCCTCATTGGCTCATCTCAACTCTGTCTATCAACGACATCTGTCAAGCAGCCACTTGGGCCTTGGTTCATACCTTCACAGCCCATTACTGTTTGGACAAGGACTCCTGCTGGGATGCTTTGTTTGGTCAGGCTGTTCTCAAACACCTGTTCCATACCTAATCAACTCCTATCCACCTACCCTGGTTGGATGCCAGAGATCCATGGGGGGAAGTGGGACCCTTCTCAGGGACACACATCTTCTGGGGTCTCTCCCTGGCATCTAAGCTGGGGAGTCCCCATATGTGAAGACTCATTCCTGCTTGTTCCTGGAGATAGCACAGTTACTTACCTGTAACAGGTGATCTCTGGGAACAGCAGGAATAAGTCTTCACAACCCACCCACCTCCCCTAGGAGTTGTATCTCTCTATCTTTCCTTTCTCTCTCTCTCTCTCTCTCAGCTTTAAACTCGAACTGGAGAGAGGCAGTTTGGAAAGGCGGGAAGGCAGCACGCAGGCGCTGTGGGATGCTCCCAAAAGCTTTCCTATTGGACGCTGGGGAGCGTTCCCGCGCAGCCTCCATCGGTACCGACGATACCCATATGTGAAGACTTATTCCTGCTGTTCCCAAAGATCACCTGTTACAGGTAAGTAACTGTGCTATTTGACCTGTTGTGTGTGATTAGAGAGGTAGGACTCAAGCCATTGATTTATAGTGCCTCCTATTCTAAGATATTTTGGCGGTTGATTAGAATTTCATGACTTATGGTGTCAAAAGCGGACGTTATCTCTAGAAATAAGACTATGTAGGCTTGTTTTGTGTTTTCAATTCCTTGAATGATTTTGTCGAACAGGGAGGTTAGGAGTGTTTCCACTCCATGATATGCTCGGAATCCATATTGGTGTGGATCAAGTGGGGCGTTTGTCTATGAAATCTTGCAGTTGCCTTTGTGCTGACTTTTCTATAACTTTGGGTAAAAAAGGGAGACTTGATATTGGTCTGTTGGAGCTGGAGCAGCCCTTGTCTAGTGAGCAGTGTTTCAAGATTGGGCGGATGGTAGCCTTCTTTAGATCTTTTGGCGTTCGCCCTTGGGATAGAGAGAGGTTCCCTATTTTTTGGATGTAGGATGTTAGCTCTACCCTGGTTACTTTAATCCAGCATACTGGACAGGGGTCAAGCTGTGATGTTGTATTGATGGATTTAATGCATTGTTCTCACTAAGCAGCAATGAGCAGATAGAATGAGTCCCATAGGGTGGTGTTGGTTGGTTGGTTCTTCAACTGCCATTTTCATTTAGGCTGTCTGATGTGTGGAGTTTTCCATGTAGTGATTAGCAAGTTGTTGGGCACTTACTGAGTTGAGGGTCATCTGTGTTCGGCTTTTTGATTAGATCTTGTACGATGAGAAAGAACTCTCTAGGTCGATTTAGAGATTTCATTAGTATTTTTGAATAGTATTCACTTTTTTTTTTTTTTTTAAAGGTCGTTGATGTTTTGACGCTATAGTTTGTGTGTCCATGTACTTCAGGTTTGGTTCGGATTTTGAGATTCTCCATTTTCTTTCAGCCTTCCTCAAAGTTCCCTTTATTGCTCTCAGGTTCTGGGAGTACCATGGTTGCGAGTTTGTATTTCTTTGGCGTATTCCTCCGTGGATTAGTAGAGGCCGAATGAAGAGTGGTGGTCCAGTCCTTCAGGAGGGTTTCAAGGTCGTCGTCATTGTAGTGTCCCTTAGGAAGTCCTCTTTGTCAAATTTCTTGAAGCGTTGATATGTCTGTTCTCTATGATGTATATTATATATGTAAGTGTTAAGTTCATTGCTGAATTGTATTAGGTAGTGGTATGACCATGGCACTGGTTGTGTTTGTATAGGAGATATTTGGCCATTATTTGACCATTCTTTGGGAGAGAAAATAAGATCCAATGTGTTCCCTCTTGTGTGTTGGGGTGTCAGTGATGTTTTGGTACCCTATGTCGTCCATTGCTTGAAGGACTGAAGTGCCTTGTGCATTATTTATAGAGGAGAGGTTGAAATTCTCTGGTATAATGTGGTCTCTACCAATTGGGGTATCAGAGCATGCAGATTCAAGAATATTGGCTAATGAATTGGTGTCTGATGGGGATCTGTATATTAGGGTAATAGGTGTTTGGTTTGTATCATTAGCATATCAAGACCACCTATGCTTACGGAAGAGGTTTGATGGGCTCCTAATACAGTTTTGCATAGAATAAGCACCCCTTCCCCTTTTTTATTGTCTTGAACAGTGGAAGATGTTGTAGTCTGGTGCTTTGATCTGGTTAAGGAGTACTGTGTCCATGTCAGAGCCAGGTTTCTGTGATACAAATGTCAGGTTTAGAGGTGTGAATGAGATCAGATACAATGGGGATCTTGTTCCTTATTGATCTTGCATTTAATAGAAACCATTTTAGGGTATTCGAGTTGTCTTTGTCATGGTGTTTGTGGTTCCATGGTTGTGTTTGGAGTCTAATACATATAAACCGTTGTCACATGCTATGATGCATGGTTTGTATCTGTTTGCTGCTACTGTCTCCCTGGGTCTATGTTGGTATGAGATTATTGGGATGTAGTGTTGCTGTTGTGTGAGCGAGTATGTTTTATTGTGAGTACAATTATTCTTATTGTAATCCTATGACTTGAATCTACTAATCAATGATGGCTGTAATGTTCTAATGGCGACATTTACGCCTTATTCCATTTTCACAGTAGTAAAGATGAGAGCGGTCTAAGACCATCAGAAAAGCCATTATCACCAAACTTCAAAAGGGTACAAGGCTATTTCCAGAGATCTTGTGATTCCTGGGTCTATAGTTCCCAGAAAACCTCCCAGGATGTGGTGGGAAGAGGAAAATTAATCCAATAAGTTTTCAAAGGTTACTGTGAACTACTGGAAAAACACTGCATACAACATCCAAAGAGCTTAAAGCTGACCTGGAGCAATCTGGAATAGTGGCTTCAACCTGCACCATATGCCATGCACTAAACCAAAAAGGATGACATGAGCGAAGGCCAAGAAGGAAGACTCCACTACTCAAAGACAGACATTAAAAGGCACGCCTGATCTTTGCCCAAACCCACCTTGAGAAACCATAATCCTTCTGGGAAAATGTTCTGTGGACAGATGAAACCAAACTTGAGCTCTTTGACAGTGCAGGCCAGCAATACATTTATAGGTGAAAAAATGAAGCTTGTAAGGAAAAATACATAATTCTTACTGTTAACTATGATGGAGGTTCCATAATGATGTTTGACTGTTTTGCTGCCTCAGGAACTGGAGGCCTGAAATGTATTAAAGGAATCATGAAATCAGAGGGGTTACCAAGATATTTTGGAGCGAAATGTGCTAACTAGTTTCAGAAAGCTAGATCTGGGTCGAAGGTCATGGGTCCTCCAGCAGGACAATTACCCAAGACATACATCCAAAAGAATGGTTAAAAAGGAAAAGAATTGACTATTTTAAACTGGCCAGCAATGAGTCCTGATCTCAGTCCAATCGAGAAACTTTGAAAAGAGCTGAAATCTGCCATTGGTAAAAAGAATCCCGCCACTGGTAAAGAATCATGAGCAGGAACGAATCACAGTTGAAAATTGGGAGAAACTGCCAGCAGACAGATGTATGAAACTTATAGATGGCTACAAGAAATGGTTGGAGGCTGTCATCACTGCCAAGAATTGTGCAACCAAATATAAGTGAAGGGTACCATTGATTCTGCCCAAGTCATATTTTTTTTCCAGAAATTACTATGTCTAAGTTGCACAGACATTTTTTTTGTTTTATACTTTTGAACATACTATTAAAGTTTTATGACATACAGTTGGAATATTTCCAATTATTTCTCAAGATATTGTACACAACATACCTAAAACACAAGGGTGCCAATGTACAGTTGTGGTCAACATTAGATAATCCCACTCACAAGAAGTATCTCAGATTTGTCCTGGGGGAACAACACTTCCAGTACCACCGAGCATTGCCGTTTGGCCTGGCCTCAGCACTTCACATCATCACAAAGTGCCTCACAGTAGTAGCTGCTTATATCTGGATGCTGGGAGGTGTTTATCTTCCCCTATCTGGGCGTTTGGCTGATCAAGAATACCATTCCGGAAGGGGTTCAAAAATCAACATGCTTGATCATGCAGGTGTTGGGAACTACAAGGATTCATTATAAATTACCCAAAGTCCCACCTTCAACACACCCAGCAGTTGGAATTAATTGGAGCCCTGCTTGAGAGGCGCAAATCTTTCTTCCACACAGCTGCCTGCACAGGCTGACAACACTGGTGCGGGAAACTCAACTGAGTCAGCAGGTGACGGTTTATAGGGCATTGACTATACTAGGCCACATGGCCTTTACAGTGCATGTCACACCCTTGGCATGCCTCCAGCTGAGGCAGGCTCCGTGGACTCATGCCACAGGTCGAATCTGGGATCATCTATATGTCCCCACCCTCTCGTTCAATCATTGCACTAGTGGACAGTCCTCTACAATTTGCTCAAAGGTCTTCCTTTCCATATTGCTCCATACCAAAGAATTCTGACAATAGACGCATCCAAGCTGGGGTGGGGAGCTCATCTCAACGGGTTGCACACCCAGGCAATTGGTCCATCGAAGAAAGTCTTAATTGGATCAACTCCTTGAAACTAAGAGCAGTGGCAAATGCTCTACAGGCTTTCCGAATTTGACTGGCCAACCAAATTGTTTGATCCAAAGAGACAATTGGGGGGTCATGTTTTATATTAACAAGCAGGGAGGAACAGACTTGTACCCTCCTGTATTGGGAAGCAGTCAGATTGTGGAAGTTTGCCATTGTGCATCGGATAGACTTCAGAGCCGCATACCTGCCAGGCAAGGAGAACATTCTGGCAGGCAGACTGAGTTGTCCTCCAGCCACACGATTGGATGCTGGACAAGGAAGTTGCATCTCACATCTTTCAAGAGTGGGGCACCTCCTTGTGGATCAGTGCCAAAGTGGATCAGTTCTGCTCCAGAGTAAGATAACACAACAGACTAGCATTGGATGCTTTCCTCCTGCATTGGGTCTTCTGTACGCATATCATCCAGTACCTCTCATTGCAAAGACCCTCCTGAAGCTCAAAACAGATGTAGGCATGATGATGCCCATTGCTCCCTAATGACCCAGACATTCTTGGTTTCCCCTCCTGCTGCAGCTCTTCAGTCAGAAGTCTCTTTGACTAGGCCAGGCACCACATCTGATATCGCTGGATGGCAGGACGATGTTGCACCCCAACATTCGGTCCTTGGCCCTCACGGGATGGATGTTGAGAGGCTAATGTCTGAGCTCAACCTACCAAACTGTAACTGTGAAGCCCTTTGGGCCTCCATGACATAGTCCTATTCCTGAAAATGGTAGAGGTTTGCTGTCTGATGTGAGGACCAGATCCTAGATCCTTTTGTCTGTCCCATACAAAAACTGCTTGAGTTTCTTCTGCACCTCTCTGATTCTGGCCTTAAGTCCAACTCCATCAGGGTCTACCTCAGTGAAATTGGATCATACTATCGAGGTATGGAATGAAGGTCCATCTCTCTACAGCCTTCACTTTATGGAGGTGTTTCTTCTCTTGAAGCCTCCCTACAAGCCTCCTGCATTGTCTTGGAACCTCAGTGTGGTTCTTGCACTGCTCAAGAAAGTTCCCTTTGAGCTGCTCAACTCCTGTCCTCTGAAGTTCTTGACCTGGGAGGTATTGCTTCTGGTGGCAGTCACTTTAGCACGCAGAGTGAGCGAACTTCAGGCCCTAGTGGTTTATCCACCTTACACCAAATTCCACCATAATAGGATGGTCCTCTGTACTCATCCTAAATTCTTTCTAGAAAGTGGTATCTGATTTCCACCTTAATCAGTCGTTCTTCCAGCATTTTTCCTGAGACCTCATTCCCACAAAGGGGTAGCTGCAAGCAAGCCTTAGCCGCCACCTTGGAGTGGACAGAAGTCCATCCAGCGTTTTGTTTCTTTTGACCACAATAAGCTAGGGGCTGCCATTTCCAAATGCTCTTTCAATTTGGCTGGTAGTCTGCATCTCTTTTGCTTATTCCCAGACAGGTATGAGCCTTGATGGTCATGTCACAGCTCACAGTGTCAGAGCTATGGCTGCGTTGATGGCTAACCTACGCTTGGTCGCCATGGAAGAGATCTGCAGGACTATGTGGTCTTCAGTCCACACATTCACGTCTCAATATGTCTGAATAGCACTTCCCAATGAGACAGAAACTTTGGCCAATCTGTATTCCGGAATCTGTTTGGAGATTAGAATCTAACTCCATCCTCCCTACGCCCATTCTATTCTGTCCAGGCTACCAAAAAAAGGGGATAGAGAATTACTGTTGTACATAGTTGATAGTTGAATGGTTATGGTCTCTTGCCATGCCGCATTTGAGTTTTGCCTCTGTTGGGCTTCTCAGTGGCCTCTTTGATGTTCGGTAGCTTGTAGTTTGGGAGTCCCATACATGAGGATTCATTCCTGCTTGTTCCTCGGAGAAAAGATAGTTACTCACCTACAGCACGTGTTCTCCGTGGACAGCAGGAATTAGTTCTCACAACCCTCCTACTTCCCCGAGGAATGGTCTTCTGCTACAGCTATGCTATCAGACTGATTCAAGATGGTGGTGTAGTGGCAGGGGGGAAGGAGGCACGCAGGTATAGTGGAGCCTCCCAAAAGCTTCCAATAGAAATTAGGAAGCATTCCCGTATGGGTCTCCATTGGGGATATCACCCATACGTGAGGACTGATTCCTGCTGTTCACAGAGAACATCTGCTACAGGTGAGTTTGAATACCTTATATAATTCAGGTTTGTTCCATCTTTCTTTGGTTGGTCTCAGGGTCCTACAGAGAGGATTCTCTGGGGGGGTTCCATTTGCTTTGTTACGAAAATACTGAAGGGTGCCCTTAGCTGCACTAGTGCACTGGGTTGTATGCTAGTGATGATATCATCGTTTTCTGAGTTTTCTTTCTCTGTCTACATCTGTTGGCAGGGAGTGATAACCCACTCGTTTAGACTGATCTAGTAGAGCTTCAGGAAAGGAAATTAACAGTAAGTGAAATTTCACCATGTTAAATGCTGTCGAGTCGGTGTTAACTCATGGCGACCCTCTGGATAGTTGTCCTAAATTGTGTTCTGTCTTCAGTCAGGCGGTTCATTGTTGACAGACTAGTACCCGTAGCTGCTGCTATATCGATCCATCTCATTGCCAGCCTTCCTCTTTTGCGTTGACCTATCTTGCCAAGCGTGATGTCTTTCTCTAATCTCTCTTCGCATGATGTGTCCAAAGTATGAAAATCGAAGTCTTGTCATCTGAGCTTCTAAAGAAAGCTTAGGTTTGATTTCTTCTAGTACTGGCTGGTTTGTTCTTTGGACAGTCCATGGTATACACAGTATTCGCCGCCAGCACCATAATTCAAAGGCATTAATTTTCTTCCTGTCTATCTTTTTCACTGTCCAGCTTTCACATCATATGATTTTATTGAAAATACCATGGCTTAAGCAAGTTGAATCTTTGTATGGAGAGAGACATCTCTGCTCTTGAGAATCTTGCCTAGGTCCTTCATAGCTATTCTGCCAAGAGCAGTGCGTCGTCTGATTTCTTGACTGCTTGTTGCTTCTTTATTGATAGTTGATCCAAGTAGGTTAAAGCTGTCCACGATTTCAATTTCTTCTCCTTCAACAATGAACTTGTTGATTTTGCCAGTTGTCGTGATCTTTGTCGTCTTTACATTAAGGTGCAGGCCCATTTTAAGACCATGTTCCTTGATCGTGAGAAGGAAATGTTTCAGATCTTCACTTTCAGCCACTAATGTGGTATCAGCATAACGAAGGCTGTTGAGTCTTCCACCAGTCTTCACACATCTGCTGTTTTCATACAATCCTGCTTCTCTGATGATTTGTTCTGTATATAAATTAAACAGGTAGGGGGGAAAGTATGCAGCCTTGTCGTACACCTTTGCTTATTTTAAACCATTCCAACTGTTGCTTCTTGATCAACGTACAGATTGTGCAAGAGAATGATCAAATGTTCTGGTATACTCATGCTTCTTAATGTGGCCCAGAATTTCTCATAGTTTACACAGTCAAAAGCCTTGCTATAGTCGATAAAGCACAAATAGATATCCTTTTGGTATTCTTTAGTCTTTTCAAGGATCCATCTCACATCTGCGATGTCTCTAGTTCCTCGCCCTTTCCTGAACCCTGCTTGCACTTAAGGTAGTTCTTGTTCCAGGTATGGTTGTAGTCTCTGTTGAATAATCTTCAGTAGAATCTTGCTGGCATGTGGGATCAGTGCAATTGTGCGATAATTTCCAGTCAGTTGGATCATCTTTCTTTAGTATTGGTATAAACACAGATCTTTTCCAGTCAGTTGGCCATGATGTCTTCCAAATTTCTTGGCAGAGCCTTGTAAGTATGGTAACAGCTGCATCAGATTGCTTTAATACTTCTATGGGAATGCCATCAATGCCTGGTGCTTTGTTTTTTTATAAGGCTTTCAATGCTGCTTCGACTTCTTTCATCACCAATGGATTTGGATCAGAAGGTAGAGGTTGAAATGGCTGTTGGTTGACTTGATCTTTATCGTATAAAAATTCTGTATGTTCTTTCCACCTTTTCTTGATCTTCTCAGCATCATTCAACATAGAACCTTGAGCATCTTGTAACATTCCAATTAGAGGATGGAATTTTTTCTTTAACTCTTGTAATTTTAGGAAAGCCGATCTTGTTCTTCCTCTAATAGTTTCTGCTTCTCTTTCCTTGCGTGTGTCATTGTAGTACTTTTCCTTTTCCTGTCTTGCTTCAAGTTGGAAATCTGTGAGTTCTGCAATTTTCTTTCTCCTCTAGCTTTAGCTTCTCTGTTTCTGGGCAATTTTCAGAGTTTCTTCCATCATCCATTGGCCATTTTTGCTTTTTTACTTTTTGTAGAGACTTCTCGCTTTCTTCCAACACAGTCTTCTTGATGTCATTCCATAATTCTTCTGGAGCTCTGTCATTTGTATCTAAAGCAGCAAATCGGTATATTCTCAGTGCTATATTCCAGTGGTATATTCTCAAGGTCATGTTTTGCTACATTCATGAGTGGCTTGTTCTTTTTCAACTTTAGCTTGAATTTGCATGCTAGTTAGTGGTTGGTGATCTGTACCACGGTCAGCTCCGGGTTTTGTCTTTGTTGATGTTATAGAGCTTTTTCATCAGTGACTTGTGATAAGGAAGCTTATCATAGCTCAGGAAGGAGCTATAGAAAAGGTGAAGTGACTCTGAACAAGCAACCTGTCAGTGCTGGTAGAAATGAGAAAACAGAATTTTGCCATAAAAGACTACCAGTCCCAGAATGCACCAGGTTTCCAAGAGCCATTAGAGGACCTGAAGTAGGGAAACGTGTGTTCAATCAGGAGGGCTATGAGGTAATCCCTAAGCACTCATCTCAAAGGGCAGGGCCTGATTCAGCACAGCTGCGCTGTGTTAGGGAGGAGGATCACTCATCTAAGCAGAATAAGAGTAGAGTTTATTCTACAGATGACCAGCTTCATGATCACCTTGGATATTCAGAGAATTGTCCTCAGTATCCTGAGAATCAGCTTGAGTTTGATCATCAGTTTCATCTGAAGGATCAGCAGAAGCAGAAGCCAAACCGGACGGATAGAGAAGGAAAGAAACCCTCTGGAAGGAAGAGGAGAAAAGCCTTTGAGAGGTCTAGAAGAGTCCAAGGCAGTACGTATACTGGGAGGTATTCCAAGGGCCAGCATAGACCATTGGACTGGGGAAAGCCAGAAGAATGGTGCTGCAGAACAAGGAATCACCAGAGGCTACCTGTGAGGGAGACGACTGCACGTGGAAGGGACTCTAAGACCTATGCCAGAAGGTATGTGAAGAGAGATCCACTGTCCAGGGATCAGGACTGGAAGGCTGGACATAAGAACTGGACTACATACTGGCCAGGCTATATAGAGAGGAACTATAGCAACAATGGAAGCTCAGGTATGAACATTGATCTATGCCCTAGCTATAACCTTGAAAGACAGCAGGGAAATAAGTATTCTCCTGAAAGGGCTCCATTGAAAGATTCATCTGTGCCAATTCATGATAGTGACCCTATGCTTGTTGATGAAGGGGAAATAATAGCAGATCAAGATATTGTTTATATGGACTGCTCTCTATCCAAACTCCGTTGGTAACTTTCTGTGATAAAGCACAGCAGCCATCACAAAGAAAATATAAATTTGTTCTTTATTCCACTAAGAAAAGCTCCTGAAGCAGGATTTGACTCACACAGTAGAAAGCCAGCCTGCTAAAGGGTTTCAGCTGGATAACTGATAGCAATTGAGCTGCACCTAATTGCTTGTGAGCTAGGAGAGAATTACTTCTGGATCTGTGTGGAAAGTAATCAGAAGTTAACCTTACAAGAACAGTTTATTTCTTTCTTTGTGGCTTTTCGTTTGTTAGAGATATGCTAAGAAAACATTAGCTAATTGCCTGACAAGTTTGAAGGTTGTTTTCCTGTTTTTGATTTTTGACTTTGTTTTACCAAGTTAAACACTGCAAGCAAGTAATCTAATTTATGTGCTACCAAGCATATCTGTGCTGGGAGAAATAACCCCATAAATAAAGAAGTATCTTATTGGCTTTAACACTTTTGCACAACTAAATTATTGTCAGCAGCTCTGTCTGGTGTGAATGAACTACATTACCCACAATACCTTGCAAAAATCATATAAATGTATGCATTGTCAAGACTGTGAAGATTCTCACCCAGGCAGCCGTCTGACAGACTTCCACAGAAGTACAAAAAAATCTGATTGGTTTACAATCCATTGGGTGAAGTCCATGTGTACAGTCGCTGCTTGTGATGCTGGAAGAAGGTGTTTGAGATGAATAGATCGTTGGTCTTGCAGAATTCTATCAGTCTTTCTCCAGCTTCATTTCTGTTGTTGAGTCCGTATTTTCCATCCACTTTGCCGCCGCATTTGTTGGCAACTTTTGCGTTCCAGTCACCCATGACTATCAAGATATCCTGTTTGCATGTTCTGTCAATTTCAGCTTGTGCTTGTTCATAGAACTCATCAATTTTATCCTCTTCTGCAGCTGTTGGGGCATATACTTGAATTATAATTGTGTTGATAGACATTCCTCGTAGACGAATAGAGATTAAGCGTTCACTGACTGCATTGTATTTCATTACAGTTCTTGAAAGTTTCTTCTTTATTATAAATGCAACACCATTTCTTCTTTGTCTTTCATTTCCAGCATAGTAGACCATGTGATCATCTGATGGAACGTGCCCAATGCCAGTCCATTTCAGTTCGCTGACTCCCAACAGATCAAATTGAACACGTTCCATTTCATTCTTGACCACCTCCAACTTCCCTTGGTTCATGCTTCGTACGTTCCATGTCCCAATATGTAAGACATCTTTACAGCTTCTGACTCATTTCATGCGCAGCTACATCAGCAGTCAGACGTCCCGAGGACTTTGATCCAACCACATCATAAATGCTGGCTTTACTCTGAAAAGTCTTCAGCTTCTCCCCAGTAGCTAGTTGAGTGCCTTCTGACCTGGGGGTCTTATCTTCCAGCACTATAGTGCAATTTGTTTTGTTGTGACTATTCATTGGGTTTTCATTCCAAGATACAGAAGTAGATTGCCAGGCCTTTCCTCCGTGCATTTTAAGTTTAGTGTTGTTGCCGTTGTCGTAGAAATGTGATCCTCTGCTGCCAATACCGTCCCATTCTGCTGCTGCCCAGATGGGTTTTCATGGCAAGATACAGAAGTAGGATTGCCCAGGTCTTTCCATAATTTCACCATACTGCAGTCATTATGCTGTCACTATCCATTTAATTTAGGTCTGCCATTCATCAGGCTTAAACTAGATAGTGGTTGCATTGTCTGGTTTATTTTTTTCACCTGCCCTTGCTCTACTCTTAACCCAGTCCTTTTTTGTGCAGCTAGTATTAAACCCATATAGCGTTATGGATAGTATTTATGTATCCATTTTTTATACCACCTTATCATAAAATCAAAGCAGTTTACAATATAACGACAAAAGCTTTACAGAGAACTTGAGGTCTAGGTAAGGGTGGCATGCAGGAAATGCTGGCAAGCATAACTTATTATCTCCAGGAACAAGCAGGAATGTAGTCTTCACACATGGGAATCGTCAGTACCGACGGAGCCTGCGCGGGAACGCTCGCCGGCGTCCAATAGGAACACTTTTGGGAGCATTCCTCAGCACATGCGCGCTGCCTTCCCGCCTTTCCAACTGTCCCTCTTCAGTTCTTCATTTTACGCGGAACGGACAGGACACGTACCCTGTCACCACAGAAAATTTCTTCTTTAATCTTGTTTTCTTGTGGTCGCGTTTGCCTCCGCACGACGCTTACCGGTACCGCCGGTTCTTTTCTTTTTTTCTAAAAAAAAATAAATTCTGAATTGTTTCTCTTCAGAAACTTTTCTTTTTTGGTGCTAGGCGCCATTTTGGGCACTAGGCCACATTTTTCCTTAAAGATGGAAAAACCAGCTAGTGGTTTAAAAAAAAAAATGCACTAAGTGTGGCGGTACCATTTCTGTCACCGACACCCATGACTGGTGTCTTAAATGTTTAGGCCCTGACCATTCTCCATCTGAATGTCTCTCTTGTATGGGAATGACTAAGAGAGGAAGACAGAACCGGGCTGCAAAGCTCGGTACCATCTTTTCTTCGGATGCCAGGTCCATTGCATCGACGTCTTCAAGAGCCGCCTCGTCCTCCCATGGATCTCAGGTAACTAAACATAAAAGCTGGTCCTCAAAGGGCAGCTCTCCTGCAAAGCATCGAGAGGCCATTGGCATTGCCCTTGAGGGAACCACACCAGCAAAACAGCCCTGGCGGGAGGCTTCGGCCTCCAAAGCATCAACGGGGTTCCAGGATGTTCTCGAGGCCTCTGCCTCGAAAGAACTACTGGTGCCATGCTCAGGGGTCCCGGCCTTCTTCACCGGTACCGACACCCAGGCATCGGCAGCGTCGATAGACCAGAGATTCCTCACTATCAAACGCAGTTTTGCAGCTCTCCTTACAGCTGCGGTACCGTTGACACCGATGGTTCAACAGGCACCGGTGCTGACACCGGTACTGATGCCGGTACCGGCCCTGGTGGGAATTCTTCCCATGCCGTCTTTGCCTGGCATTGAAAGATTGGTACCAGATCAACTCGGTACCGACTTCGATCGATACTGGGACCGTGCCTTACATGAACATCGTGATCAGAGATACTTCGAATCCTCCGATTCCGATGACTCTGATAATTCTGCCGGTACCAAAGTTTTTCTCCCGGAAGACTCTTCTCTCCAATGCAGAATGTCGCCTCCGGAGGACATGTCTCTTCAGGATTTTATTTGTGATGTTGCCAAAGGCCTTTCAATCACAGTAGCTCCTGAAAAGGAACCTAGAGCAAAGGAATTGGAAATTCTCCAATATCCTAAGGCCCCAAAAGAGGCAGCCACTCTGCCCATTCATGAAATCCTTCATGATTTGATGCTCAGAATGTGGGAGACATCTTTAACCACATCTCCTCATTTTAGGAGGCTTGATACCATGTATCGAGTTCCACCGTGTCCTGGATTTCAAAAGACTCAGTTGCCACACCATTCAGTGGTAGTGGAATCAGCCATGCGTAGGATGAAAAGTGCAGAGACACATGCTTCCAATCCTCCAGATCTTGAATGCAGGACTCTTGATGCTTTTGGACGTCAAACCTTTCAGGCTTCCATGCTTTCAGCTAGGATCAGCTCATATATTTTATATATGGGAATGTTCCTCAAAGAGGTCACAGGAGATTTGGAGCTTATGAGCCCACTTCTCCCAGATGACAGACGACAAGACTTCCTTATGCTTGTCAGATATGCTCAAGATGTCCCCAAGTTTGTGAATTGTACACCCTTTGAATGCATCAGCAGAACCTCTGCTATTGCCATTGGTGCACGACGAATTGCCTGGCTTCAGGCATCAGACTTGGAGATTTGGGTACAGGATAAATTAGTCAACATCCCTTGCACAGGCGAAAACCTCTTTGGCAAGAATTGGCAGGAAAAGGCTAATTAGATATACTGACAATATCACCTTAGATTGTCAAAATCTACAGTCCCTCCAGCCAAAACGAAACCCTATAAAAAAAAACCCTCTTTCGGCAAAAAGAGGAAGTTTAATCCATCCTATACCCAGCAAAGCCAAGCTCACAGTCAAGTTGCCCAAAGGGGACAACAACAGCAATTCAAAATGCAGAAGAAGCCAAAAGGCCCGAGAGCTCAACCAGCTCCGCAGGTTCAGCCCCCTCAAGGGCTTAGCCTCTTTCCTAGAGAGCTTAGCCTTCCTGCCTCTGAGGGGTACAGAACCCCTAAATATTCCGGGCAGGCTGTGTCATTTTGCCAACAGATGGCACCAAATAACAGCAGGTAATTGGACTCTGTCCATTGTAGGAGAGGGGGTACAAGCTTCATTTTCACAGCATGCCCCCTCCTACAATCCTAAGGCAGTTCAATTCCCAGACCTCTGCATACAATCTGCTGGATCACAAGGTCTCAACACTTCTTGCCCAAGGGGCAATAGAGGAAGTACCCATCCTCCAGCAGGGTACAGGGTTCTACTCCCCCTATTTTCTTATTCCAAGGAAAACAGGGAGACACAGACCCATTCTAGACCTCAGAGACTTGAACAAATACCTGTTCCGAGAGAAGTTCAAAATGATTTCTCTAGGAACTCTTCTGCCATACCTTCAAAGTCAGGATTGGCTTTGCTCTCTAGACTTAAAGGATGCATACACTCACATTCTGATCCATCCAGATCACAGGAAATTCTTACGATTCCTTTTCAAGGAAAAACACTTCCAGTACAGGGTTCTTCCCTTTGGTCTGGCTTCCACACCAAGTGTTTTCTTGAAATGCATGGCAGTAGTAGCTGCATTCCTGCGAACCCTAGGGATGTTCGTCCTCCCTTAGTTGGACAACTGGCTCATTCGAGCCCCCACGGGTGCAGAAGCCAGCTCTGCACTGTCTCGCACAATGCAAATCCTCCAATACTTGGGATTGGTAATAAACTTCCCAATATCCCAACTTGTTCCTTCCCAGTCTCTGGAGTTCATAGGAGCCTCTTTAGATACCAGACAGTCAAGGACTTTCCTTCCACACGCCCGGTGTCTTCGCATAGTGCAGCTAGCTTCTCAAGCAGCAGGAAAATCCTCCCTAACTACTCGAACTGCTACAGTTACTGGGGACATGGCATCCATAGTTCATGTAGGTCCCTATGCTCGCCTCCACATGCAAGCAGCCCAGTGGACCCTATCCGCACAGTGGACACAGGCCACAGGATGTCTGTCAGACAAGATATCAAACTCTCATCGACTGATCTTGTCCCTTCAATGGTGGCAGTCACTGTAGAATCTTTTAGTGGGGTCTCCTTTCCAGCAATCCCTATTCCAGGCCACCCTAACAGATGCATCATAGGTGGGTTGGGGAGCACACCTGCATCTCTACCCAGGGCACCTGGACTCCACAGGAGGCTTGCCTTCACATAAACCTTCTAGAATTAAGAGCAATCTATTTAGCTCTTCAAGTATTTCATGCCCAGTTCAGCTACAAGACAGTCCTAGTCCAAACGGACAATTAAGTAGCCATGTTCTATGTGAACAAGCAGGGCGGAACAGGCTCTCTGTCATTATGCAACAAAGCTTTACGACTTTGGGCCCTTGCCAGAGAGCATCAAATCCACCTTCTCGGGGTATATCTTCCCCAGGCATTCAAAACCTTTGGGCAGAGAAACTTAGCCGAGTACTGCTGCCTCACGAATGGCCTCTCCACTTAGACCTGGTGACAAAGATGTTTCACATCTGGAGTACTCCAGACATAGACCTCTTTGCAAGTCCACTGACTGCCAAACTTCCCCGGTTCTGTTCCAGGATTCCGGCTCACAATTGCCAGGCAAAAGGGATGCCTTCCTCCTTCACTGGGGTCAGGATTTCCTCTATGCCTTCCCACCTATTCCCCTCATCCCCAAAGCACTCTTCAAGCTTCAGAGAGACAGAGGTCGTATGATCCTCATAGCGCCACGGTGGCCACATCAAATGTGGTATCCCCTGCTTCTGCATCTCTCTCAAGTTAGGGTGTGCTCCGGATTTCCTTTCCCAAGAAAGCGGGACCCTATGGCACCTGAATCCCCAGTCCCTGCATCTCACGGCCTGGTTACTGAAAGCTTAAATCTTCGGGATCTCAACCTTTCCCAACAGGTAAAGGATATCCTTCAGGCTTCTAGAAAACTTTAATTTTAAATTGTTTTTTAATGTGTTTTATTTTCCTTTTTTACATAATTGTAATGTTTTACATTTTATATGTTACTATTGTGATGTGTTTTTGTTACTTATTCCTTAGCGTCCCTCTAGTCCAGTCCCGGAACCATAGAGTTTACAACCTCCTCCAGCAGCCTTGGAGACTGAAATACATCAGCGCTTTGCTGGCACCAGTATAAGTAGGCAAGGACTGCCCCCTCTCACCAGTACTTTCAGTCTCCAAGCAGCTGAAGGAGATCTTGAGTCTGGTTCTGGGCTCAGAGAAATAAGCAGAGCTAAATGGGATACATTCCTTTTTTCTGACCTTTAGATTTCAAATTGGTTTTAGTTATTTCCCCTTTTTTGTTTTGTTTGCAGGAGCTGTGCTGTTGCAGGAGATTTCTTCCTCTGGCTCCATCTCTCTCTTCGCCCCCCCCCCCCTTCCTTTGCTTTTAAAAGCCCCATTGCTTAAACGAGCACTACGGTATACAAGCAGCAAAAAGGAGTTTGTGCCTCCCTGCTCCCAAACCCGATTCTAAGGGTGAGGAACAGGTTGCAGGCTTACAGCAGTGGCCCGGAGTCTGCAGGACAGCAACGGAGAGTGTTGCCGGTGTTGGAGCTGAAGCCGAAGTCAGGCTGAGCTCCGGGGCTGCTGCATATCTCCCTCTGTTTCTTCACCCGATCTTCGGAGTGGTAAGTGAGGGGTACCTTTTTCTCTTACTTTCAGGGGCTAATTGCGATTTACACAGCAAGAGGGCTAGGATTAGGTTCGGGGTGGTCTGCCGCGTGAGTTTTAGGCGGGAATACACTGCGGTGGCCATTTTGAAAAGTCCCGTTTTGACTTTTGGAGTTTTGTTTCGCCTGTTTTCGACATTCTATCCCTCGTTTTGGCTGCAGACCGTCAGATATCGTCTTGGGGGAGGTCTGTGGTACTGGTGTATTAAAAAAAAAAAAAACGAGGGTTTTGCAGAGCCTGATTGATGGCTCCATTTTTCTGTGCTTTGCTGCAGCTCCGCGGGGTTGGGGGTGGCAGTAGAGTGGAGGCTCTGGTGTCTTTTTCTGAGTATGCCTGCGAAGCCACGCTGTGTTGTTTGTGGGGCTAAGCGGGGCTTATTGGCAGGCTCCGGTGTGTGTGGGGCCTGTACTCTGGTGTCCAGAGTTATGGAGAGTGCAGCTCCGTCTCCGGCCGTAGCCCGTGAGGTAATTCCACTAGGGGCATGGGAAGTATTACCCCCGTCTGGATTTTCAGGGGCCGGGGTCATCCTCTGGGGAGGTATCCTCGGGTTCGCAGGGCCCGAATCCAGTAGGCTTGGCTCCGGGGATTCCGCCGGATTTCTTCTCTCTCATGCAGCAGGCTTTTGCGCTACTGCAACCCGGAATGGTCCCTCAGGCTTGGGAATCGGAGGGGCAGAAGCGCCCAGGCTCCCTAGTTCAGCCTGAGGACGGCGTTCCTTTTGCGAAAGTTGCCAAAGGGACGGCTGAGGGTCCAGCGTCTCGTCTAGGGGAGGACCTGGGGACGGAGGACGTGGACTTCGATAATACCTCGGGTGAGGAGTTGGAAGAGGGAGAGTTGCCTGACGCAGAGCAGCAGAGTAGGCTCGTCAGGGTTTTTCGTCGGGAGGAGCTTCCGGCCTTGATTGCCGAGACGCTCAAAACGCTGAATATGCCTGCGGAGACGGCGGCGCCCGACGATGCTCTGGAGGATCCGCTGCTCCAGGCGGTGCGGACATCCCAGCGGGTCTTCCCTTTGCATAGAGTGTTTCGAGGTATGATTCAGGAGGAGTGGGACTCGCCGGAATCGGCTCTGAGGGGGTCCCGGGCCTTCTCGCACCTTTATCCGTTGTCAGATCAGGATAGAGAACTTTTTCGGTCTCCCAAAGTTGATGCGGCGGTATCGGCGGTGACTAAGAAGACTACGATCCCGGTTGAAGGCGCAGCGTTGAAAGATGTGCAGGACAGGAAATTGGATACGCTGTTGAAGCAGGTTTTTGATGTGTGCGCCCTCTCGATGCAGGCCGCCATGGCGGGGGCTTGGGTAGCGAGAGGCTGTTTACGCTGGTCCCAAAGATTGCAAGGGGATGTGGGGACAGCGCAGGTGGAAGATGCGGCGCGCTTGGAATCTGGGACCACCTATTAGTCAGACATTCATTATGATCTCATCCGTGGCGGGGCTAAGTGTATGGCCTCGGTGGTAGCGGCGCGACGCTATTTGTGGTTGCAAAATTGGGCGGCCAACAGTTCCTCCAAGGCTCGTCTCAGCAAGCTGCCCTTTCGAGGGAAGTTGTTGTTTGGGGAGGATTTGGAGAAGTTGGTCAAGGATCTCGGTGAGTCTAAAGGGGGTCATCTTCCGGAGGATAAACCAAAGCAGGTCTGGTCTACTGCGGGGTCTCGGGGGGCTTCTGGAGAGTTTCGCCGTTTTAGGGCGTCACGCTTTAGTCAGCCCCAGTGCGGTAGGTTTCCTGCTAGAAGCCAGGGGTTTCATGGTTTCAAAGGGGCCGGTAGAGATTTCTCCACGTTCCCATCCTCCTCCGTTAAGAACCCGCAATGAGATGAGGCGGGCTCAGGTGGACGTAGTTCCCGTGGGGGGGTATTTGCGGGACTTTTACCCTGCCTGGGTCCAAATTACGTCCGATCAGTGGGTTCTGGAGGTCATTCGAGAGGGTTATGCTCTAGAGCTCCATCGCCCCGTGTTAGATTCCTTTGTTCTGTCGCCTTGCAGAGCCCCTCTCAAGCGAAAAGCAATCTTGGACACATTGCGGCGGTTATTACAGCTCCGGGCAGTAGTTCCCGTGCCGGTGGACCAGTACGGTTGCGGTCAGTACTCCATCTATTTCATGGTGCCGAAGAAGGAGGGATCCTTTCGCCCTATCCTCGATTTAAAGAAGCTAAATCGGTGTCTCCAGGTCACTCACTTTCGCATGGAGACACTACGTTCCATCATCGCGGCGGTCAGACAGGGAGAATTTCTGACTTCTCTGGACCTCACGGAAGCTTACCTACATATCCCGATTCGGCAAGAGCACCAGCGGTATCTGCGGTTTGTGGTTCCCATGGGGCATTTTCAGTTTCAGGCGTTGCCCTTTGGCCTGGCGACGGCGCCCCGAACTTTCACCAAGATCATGATAGTCGTGGCGGCGGCTTTTTACAAGGAGGGGGTGCTCGTGCATCCTTATTTGGACGATTGGTTGATTTGGGCGAAGTCCAGGGCAGAAAGTGCAGAGGCCACCGCTCGGGTGGTGCAGTTGCTACAAAGTCTAGGCTGGGTGGTCAACTTTGCGAAGAGCGGGTTGACTCCCTCGCAGTCTTTGGAGTACTTGGGGGTGCGGTTCGAAACAAGGCAAGCGGCAGTGTTCCTGCCGGATCAGCGTGCGTGAGCATGGAGGAGGCTGGTGCGGCGTTTTCTCTTGTGGGCGGTGCCCACAGCGTGGCAGTATCTCCAGTTGCTCGGAATGATGGCAGCATATGTGGAAGTTGCAGAGCGCACTTCTCCAGCATTGGTCTCATCAGCGAGATGCATTGTCTCGTCGGCTGATCTGTCCTCCGGAGGTACGCCTCGATCTTCGGTGGTGGTTGCGGCCAGAGAATCTCGTGGCGGGCATGCCCTTGGAGCCTCCCTCCTGGAGGCTGTTGACCACGGATGCCAGTCTTCTGGGATGGGGGGCATGTTGCGAGGGCACGTTTGCCCAGGGTCAGTGGTCGTTGGTGGAGGGGGAATGGTCCATCAACAGATTGGAGATGCGAGCGGTGTTTTTGGCCCTACAAGCGTTTTGGGGGAATCTTGCTCAGCAGGCGGTTCGGGTTCTCTCAGACAATGCGGCTACAGTCGCCTACATAAATCGGCAGGGCGGCACCGGCAGCGTGGGTCTCGAACAGGAGGCCGGTCAGTTACTTGCTTGGGCCGAGACAAATCTGAGGTGTCTGTCGGCGCAGCATGTAGCAGGCGTGGAGAATGTCGAGGCGGATTTTCTGAGTCGCCGACGGGTGGACCCAGGGGAGTGGGTCCTGCACCCCGACGTTTTTGCGCTCCTGGTGCGGCGCTGGGGACTTCCTCTGGTGGATCTCATGGCAAGCTTCGAGTCGGCCAAGGTGAAGCGTTTTTTCAGCAGGCGGCGAGAAAGGATGTCAGAAGGTCTCGACGCCCTGGCGCAGAAGTGGCCGGAAGGGGGGCTTCTCTGTCTTCCCACCTTGGGCTTTGATAGGCCGGGTGGTGCA
The DNA here is from genome assembly GCA_033557465.1 of Ichthyophis bannanicus. Lineage (NCBI taxonomy): Eukaryota > Metazoa > Chordata > Amphibia > Gymnophiona > Ichthyophiidae > Ichthyophis > Ichthyophis bannanicus. The sequence continues at coordinate 579,242,464 of CM066034.1, read as the reverse complement.
GCGCATAGAGCGTCATCGGGGCCTCGTAGTGCTAGTGGTGCCCGATTGGTCCAGACGGCCGTGGTACGCGGATTTAGTGCGGCTGTTAGCGGATCAACCATGGAGGCTTCCTCAGCGGAGCGATCTCTTGTGTCAGGGTCCGTTGCGCATGCCTCAGGTGGCTCGGTTCTCGCTTACAGCATGGCTCTTGAAAGGGCTCGGATGACGGCTAAGGGATATTAGGCGGCGGTCATTTCGACCTTACTGAAGGCACGTAGACGTTCCACGTCTCTGGCGTACATTTGGGTCTGGCGCATCTTTGATGCTTGGTGTACGGAGCATACAGTGCGTTCGTTAGGTGCTTCGGTGTCTCAAATCCTTTCTTTCTTGCAGGATGGCGTGGACAAGGGTTTGGCGGCTAGTTCGTTGCACGTGCAGTTGGCTGCCCTTTCCTGTTACCGTGGAAAGGTGCATGGGCAGTCTCTCGGTGCACATGCTGACATCAGGAGGTTTTTGAGGGCGGTGTTTTATTTTATTTATTTATTTAACAGTATTTCTAAACCGCCTTATCATAATAATCAAGGTGGTATCACAGCAAACAATCTGGTAGTGTGAGTGTGTTATACATGCAGTGAGGGTGAAAATTTAGTTGAGTGCGTGTTGAATTGTGTGCTAGATTTGTTTGAGCTATGTACAATGTGGGCTATATACAGTGGTGCTAAAAACTTTTATATACATACAGTGTTAGGCGGTAACATGTGCTGCTATACAGTCACTTAGGTTATGTGATGTGTCCATAGTGTTCTATGAACAGCATGGTTTTCAGCTGTTTTCTAAAGTCTTTGAGGTCTGTAGTTGCCCTCAAATCGTCCGGTAGTTTGTTCCATATTGTTGGAGCAGCCATGGAGAGTGCTCTGTCTGTTGTGTCCTTGCATGTGTGTTTGTATTCACTTGGGGTGCTAACTCGGTTGTGTGTTTGTTTTCTTCTAGGACGTGTGCTGGTGTCTGGTTGTATGAGGGTGTGCAGGCTGTTGGCTGATGTGCGCTGTTTTATCTTAAATAGGTTTATGATAGTTTTGTATCTGATGCGTGCACCGATTGGAAGCCAGTGTAAGTCCTTTAAGGTAGGTGTGATGTGCTCCTGTCTTGCAGTTCCGGATATGATTCGTGCTGCGGTGTTTTGTGCCAGTTGGAGTGGTTTGATGGCTTGTTTCGGTAGTCCAAGGTATATCGGATTGCAGAAGTCCAGTAGTGGGGTTATCAGTGCTTGACAGACGGTACGGAAGTGTTCTGGGGCGAGGAGTGGTTTCAGTCTCCTGATGATTCGCATTTTGTAGTAGGCTTTTTGGATTGTTTTGTTTATGTGTGGCTTGAGATTGAGTTTATTGTCCAGAGTAACCCCGAGGTATCTCACTTCTGACCTTATTGGTATGGTAGTGTTTTGTATCTGTATATTTGGTGGGTGTATGAAGCTTTGGTTCTGAGTGATGATTAAAGCTTCAGTCTTGTTGTAGTTTATTGCGAGGTTGTTGTTTTGACAACAACTGGTCATTTGGGTAAGGCAGTCTGTTATCTTAGAGAAGTCCGGGTTGTCGATTGATATCGGGGTGTATATCATGATGTCGTCCGCATAGATTGTGTATTGAATGTTGTTCTCTTTCATGATGTTGCATATTGGTTGGATGTAGATGTTAAATAGGAGTGCTGAGAGCGCAGATCCTTGAGGTACTCCTTGACCGACTTTTATGGGTCGGGAGGTGATGGTGTCCCACCTTGACCTGTAGCTGTCTTTCGGTTAGGTATGAGTGGAACCATTTCAGTGTGATACCGTGTATACCAGTGTTCTTTAGTCTTTCCAGGAGCATGTTGTGGTCCACTGTGTCGAAGGCTGAGGAGATGTCGATGAAGATCATTATGATTCCATTCCTGGTGTTGTCAATTATTCTTAGGATGCTGTCGAAGAGGTAGATCAGTAGCGTTTCGACACCATGGTTGGGACGAAATCCGTGTTGGTTGTCGTCGAGAGTTTCGTGTTCGTCGATGTGATCCTGAAGTTGTAGTTGAACCGTCTTTTCGATTTTTGCGAGGAAGGGTATGCTGGAGATTGGTCGGTATGCTGCTAGATCTTTTTTGTCGAGAGTTGTTTTCTTTGTGATTGGTCTTACTGAGGCAAGTTTTAGTTGCTTTGGCATGAGTCCTTGAGTGAGTGAGTTGTGTACCATTTTATGTATGGTGGGGATGAGGCTTGATTTGGTGGCTTTGACCCATGACACTGGGCATGGGTCTGTAGGAGCAGTGCTTGTGTTGATTGTAGAGATGATGTGGGATATCTGTTCTGTTGAGGGTGAGGAGAATGTGCCCCAGGTTTTGGGGTGTACGTCCGTCCCGGTGGTCCTACTAGGCGGCGTTCGTTCTGTAGAGTGAAATTTGTCTTTGATGTGGTCGGCGAATTCCTGTGGATCAACTTGTACTTCCCCTTCTGTTTGCTCTTTTGTGAGGATTTTTACTATTTCGAAAAGCTCTCTGGGTTTGTTGATGGAAGTATTTATCATGTTTGTGTGGAATTCCCTCTTTGATTGGTTGATGTGTTCATTGTATTGCTTTTGCTTCGTTAGATAAAGATGCTGCTCGGCAGTTGCTTTGTTTTTTCTCCATCTCCGTTCAATCTTTCTGAGATCCCTCTTTTCCTGTCGTATTTTTGCTGAGTACCATGGTTTGTTTTGTCTCTTGTTGTGGTGTTGTTTCTCGGTCCCGCCATCAGATGGTTTGGCGGCATTGGCTAAAATGCTGTTCCAGCTGGAAACTTGTTCCTCCAGGTCGTCTGTAGTAATGTTCAGGTGTTGTATTGTGTCCTGTATGAATTCATCCTTGTCGAAACACTTGAATCGTCTTTGTGTGTGTGAGATGTTTGCTCTATCGTTTGTCTGGTCCTCTTGTGACCGCAGCTTTGTCTCGATTAAGTAGTGGTCAGACCATGGCACTGGGGTAATGGTGGGTGGAGAAATCAGGTCTCTTGATGTTAGGTAATTGGATGCGAATATGAGGTCTGGGGATGATCCGTGTCTGTGTGTTGGTGCATTGATTATCTGTGTGAATTGAAGTGAGGACATTGCTTGAAGGAAGGCCTCTGCGTCTTTGACATTGGTGGACTTTAGGTTGAAGTCTCCAATCAGCAGCGCTGGTTTGTTTGTTGTTATGGCACAGGCTTCTTCGAGTGTGAAGGCTAGTTCGTCGGGTGGAGCTCTGGGTGCTCTGTAGGTTAGGCAGATTGCAATGTTCTTGTTCTTGATGCTAATTGTGTTACATTGCTGTGTATCGGTGAGGCTCTGTGTCTTGAACTTTAGTTTTGTTTTCGCTATTATCAGGACTCCTCCTCCACGCTTGTGGGTGCGTGGGCAGTTGTACGCTGAGTAGTTGTCTGGTACTAGTTGGTTGAGTAGTATGTTGTCAGTCGGGTTGAGCCATGTCTCTGTGATGCATATTATGTCGGGCTGTCGCTCTTCAATGTGGTCAACAAGAGTGTGTATCTTGTTGCAGATGGATCTGGCGTTTGAGCTCAATCGTTGTTGTCTTTGAGGAGGTTGCTGTTACATGTGCTTCCTTTGTGCCGGTGTGGGAGTTTGATTTGTCTCTGTTTGGTCGCTTTGACTGGGAGGTTCTGAGTGTCTCTTTGTATGTGTGCTGTGGTTCTAAATATGGCAATACAGTTGGTGGGTGCCATGTTGTGTTTGCTTGTGGGTAGTGGAGGTGTGTGGTTGGTGGGAGGAGTTGTGTGACGAGTAGGTAGAGTGGGAGGAAGTATGTGGCGTGCATGTTGGTTTTTTGTGATGTTCTGTTAAGGTGATGCCTGTTTTCTTAAGTCTTCGTCTGTTGGCTGTTTGGTGAGAGCTGTCTATTGTGCGATAGCCTGTCCCGTGGAGGGAGCCTGTCCCGTGGAGGGCGAGTTGGATCTGTGTAGGGCGTCTTGGTGCGGGAGTCTGTCCTGTTGAGGGAGCCTGTCCCGTGGAGGGCGAGCCGGATCTGTGTAGGGCGTCTTGGTGCGGGAACCTGTCCCCTGGAGGGAGAGCCGGATCTGTGTAGGGCGTCTTGGTGCGGGAGCCTGTCCTGTGGAGGGAGCCTGTCCCGTGGAGGGCGAGCCGGATCTGTGTAGGGCGCCTTGGTGCGGGAGCCTGTCCCATGGAGGGAGCCTGTCCCATGGAGGGCGAGCCGGATCTGTGGAGGGCGTCTTGGTGCAGGAGCCTGTCCCGTGGAGGGCGAGTCGGATCTGTGGAGGGCGTCTTGGTGCGGGAGCCTGTCCCGTGGAGGGCGCCTTGGGGCCTGTCCCGTGGAGGGAGAGCCGGATCTGTGTAGGGCGTCTTGGTGCGCCTCCCTCCTAGGGGAGCCTGTCCCACGGAGGGAGGGCCGGATCTATTGGGATGTGTGTAGTGGAGGTGAGAGTTTGGTAGTGGGGGATGTGTGATGTACTGTGAGAATTCTACTTGTGGTTCTGACGTCCTTCGCCTCGGTCTGCTCCTTGTTGGGTTCTGCTGGGATGCTGTCGGCGCTGCTGTTTATTCTGGTTGTTTCATGCTGCTTGCCTTCGTGCCTCGCCTGGGATTCCGGAGTGGTGAGGTTTTTCCTTGCAGAGTTGTTGTGTTCATTGATCTTCGGTTCGGTGGTGGAGGTGTCTGTTGGATGTAGCGTGGCTTTTCAAAATTTAGGAGTATATGTTGGTTGCTTTTTAGGCGCGGCACAGAGGCGCACAAAAGGCCACGCCAAAGGGCCCTCTGGCGAGGCCCTCAGGTGCGGGCCCGCCCACGAGGGATGCCGCTTTTATGGAGGCGGGCCGCTTTCTCGTCCTCTCCCACTGCCCCGATTGGGCAGGAGCACCGTGGGGGGAGTTGTTCCCGGCGGCGGCAGCAGCGGCTCCCTCCGGAGGCGAGGGACGCCGCTTTTATGGAGGCGGGCCGCTTTCTCGTCCTCTCCCACTGCCCCGATTGGGCAGGAGCACCGTGGGGGAGTTGTTCCCGGCAGCGGCAGCAGCGGCTCCCTCCGGAGGCGAGGGACGCCGCTTTTATGGAGGCGGGCCGCTTTCTCGTCCTCTCCCACTGCCCCGATTGGGCAGGAGCACCGTGGGGGGAGTTGTTCCCGGTGGCGGCAGCAGCGGCTCCTTCCGGAGGCAAGGGACGCCGCTTTTATGGAGGCGGGCCGCTTTCTCGTCCTCTCCCACTGCCCCGATTGGGCAGGAGCACCGTGGGGGGAGTTGTTCCCGGCGGTGGCAGCAGCAGCTCCCTCCGGAGGCGAGGGACGCCGCTTTTATGGAGGCGGGCCGCTTTCTCGTCCTCTCCCACTGCCCCGATTGGGCAGGAGCACCGTGGGGGGAGCTGTTCCCGGCGGTGGCAGCAGCGGCTCCCTCCGGAGGCGAGGGACGCCGCTTTTATGGAGGCGGGCCGCTTTCTCGTCCTCTCCCACTGCCCCCCGATTGGGCAGGAGCACCGTGGGGGGAGTTGTTCCCGGCGGCGGCAGCAGCGGCTCCCTCCGGAGGCGAGGGACGCCGCTTTTATGGAGGCGGGCCGCTTTCTCGTCCTCTCCCACTGCCCCGATTGGGCAGGAGCACCGTGGGGGGAGTTGTTCCCGGCGGCGGCAGTGTTGCTCATGCGGCCGGCGGTGGCGCTGTGCTGTTCCCCCGTGGGACTTGAATTTGGTGTTGGAGGCCTTGCTTGCTCCTCCGTTTGAACCGTTGTCCAAAGCTTCGCTAAAGGATCTCACGTTGAAAACTGTTTTCCTGGTGGCTATTTGTTCGGCTAGGAGGATCTCTGAGTTGCAGGCCTTGTCTTGTCAGGAGCCATATCTCTCTTTTTCCGACCAGAAGGTGGTTCTGCGTACCGTTCCGGCGTTCTTGCCCAAAGTGGTGTCCGCGTTTCATGTCAACCAAGTCGTCTCTCTTCCTGTGTTCTCAGACCGACAACAGGGCAGATTACATCTGTTGGACGCTCGCAGGTTTCTGAAGAGGTATCTCTCTCGGACGGCGTCCTTTCGGCGGTCGGACAGGCTTTTTGTGGCGTTTGGAGGACCGCGAAAAGGGGAGGCGGCGGCGGCGAAGTCTTCTATTTCGCGTTGGTTAAAGGAGGCGATTGCGTCGGTGTACATCTTGAAAGGCAAGTTGGTCCCGGAGGGTCTTAGGGCTCAGTCGACTCGGGCGCAAGCGGCGTCGTGGGCGGAGTTCAATTTGGTTCCTGTCGGCGACATTTGTAGGGTGGCGACTTGGTCGTCCTTGCATTCCTTTGCTAAGCATTATCGCTTGGATGTGTTATCGGCGGAGGATGGGCGTTTTGGTTCAGCGGTGCTTCAGTCTGGGCTTGCTTGTCCCTCCCGTTGATATTCACTGCTCTGTTACATCCTCTATGGTTCCGGGACTGGACTAGAGGGACGCTAAGGAAGGTTAAATTAGACTTACCTGCTAATTGTTGTTCCTTGCGGAACTCTAGTCCAGTCCCGGATCCCTCCCTGAAATTTTGAAGGGTCGCCAGCTTGCATGTTTCAGATCCCGCGTTACCTACCTTCCTGGAGTCGCGGGATGAAGCCATTGGAGGACCCTCTTGCGTAGCGCTTTTGGCTGCCCATCCTCTCCTGAGGGGGTAGTACCTGGCGTTTCAGAATAAATGCAGAAAAAAAAAAAAACGAAGAACAAAAACCATAAGAGATCTGTGTATTATGTATATTAGTTAACAGTTATTGCCCACTGTTGTTGAATGTATTCTGGTTTAATCTACTTATTTGTTGCTCTGCTGAGTGTGCTTTGTCAATAGGTACTGGTGAGAGGGGGCGGTCCTTGCGTACTTATATTGGTGCCAGCAAAGCGCCGATGTATTTCAGTCTCCAAGGCTGCTGGAGGAGGTTGTAAACTCTATGGTTCCGGGACTGGACTAGAGTTCCGCAAGGAACAACAATTAGCAGGTAAGTCTAATTTAACCTTAATGTTTGTTGCAGTTCTCAGCCCCCTGATGAAGCCGTTGCCGAAATGCGTTGGGGCATTTCTTCATCAATAAAGCACTTGTGACCACCACTACCACTCGCTCTTTGTGTTCCATGAATGTATAAAAATACATTTTGCATAACACAGACCCTGGACACTGGGAAAGAAAATGTATGTGTTAAAAAAAAAACAAAACGCTTTTAGTTTTTTAAATTGCTTCATAATAATCTGTTTAACCTAAACTCTTAGATATTTTATTATATAATAATCTTAGGCTGCAGTCTAATTTAAGGCTATTAACGATAGCAAGTCTTTTCAGCAATGCTACTTTGTTCTAGCATGGTCAAAAATAATTTTTTAGGCTACTTCTAAAAGAAAATTATTTTGTGAACATTAAGAAATATAAACGACAACTGCAAATAGAAACAAAAACAATTGAAAGAATCAACTATGGTGTGTGATCTTAGCTGAGTTGCAGAGAAAGCACTCATCAGTGCTATGATACTGGCCAAACTCTTGAGCTCTGTTTTAATTTGTCTGCTGTAAGGTAATCTCTTTTCAAGAAAGAATGGGAGGACAATGGCAAATGCTGTAAAAGCCAAGGTGAAGGAGACCAATTCCATGAAATTTATTTATTTTATTTATTTAACCAGATTTGTATATCACTTTATCCTTCAAAGTGGTCAACAATACAACTAAAGGTTACAATACAATTGAAGGTTTACATAGAACATAAGGGAAGAGGAGATATGCATATAGCATAAGTTAATCAGTTCATCAATCTTTCTCAAATGTCAAAGGAGCAGGGATTCTTATGTAACTTGACCATAAACATCCGTGAATAAGAGTGTCTTAACTGATTTTCGGAAATCCTTGATGTCATTCATATCTCTTACATCATCCGGAAGGGAGTTCCAGAGGGCCGGCGTGGAGAATGATAATGCTCTGATGGAGGTAGATTGCTTAGTTTTGTGGTGCCCTGTAGGTAAGCGGAGTTTATTAATATTGTTAGATTGTCTAGGCCTATTAGTCGAGTCCTTGGTCAATAATCCATGAAGGACATCTGCTGAGAATAGATTCATAATCTTGAATATTATTATAGTTGTCTTAAATATAACCCATGCGGCTATCGGTAGCCAGTGCAATTGCTGGAGTACGGGTATATGTTCACATTTGGCTGTGCCTGTAATAACGCATGCTGTGGCGTTCTGCACTAACTGAAGAGGATGTATAGATTTTATAGGCAGACCCTTTTTTCCATAGTCCAATATTGGAATAATAACTGCTTGACATACAGTGCGAAAATGGCTATGGCTGAGGATTGGTTGAAGTCTCTTGACGAGCTTCAATCATTGGTATGCTTTAGCAGCGGTTTTGTTTATATGTGATTGGAGATTTAAATTTTTGTCCAAAATGACGCCCAGATATTTCACTTCATCTTTTAGAGATATCGTTTTGTCAAGGAAATTGATAGTTAAGGGCGGATCATTGTTAGTGTTATTAGAAATGAACATAGCCTCTGTTTTATCTAGGTTAACTTTCATGTTGATGAGCCACTTAGTCATTTCTTCAAGGCACTTGGTCATAGGAGTTGTATCTGGGTTGAGTATATCAATTGGCGCATATACCATAATATCATCAGCATATAGATGATAATGTATTCCATGACTTTTAATAACACCACATAAGGGCTGGATGTATATATTAAATAAGATAAGACATAAATAGACACAGATAGAAAGGGACCCTTGAGGTTTTTTCCCATAGGAATTAGTAAAATAACATCCACATCCTACGTTTATCAGAAGGGAAAATATAATTTCCTTTTTGGATCAAGTAGTAGACTGGTACAAATTATAAACGTTCTTTAAAGCCATTGAAAACTGAGCATGAACGTCATGGCTCTTCGGGATAGCAACAGAATTCTCACTGACCTAGGCCTAAAATGCTTGATCATCTAGGCCTCACCAAACTGTTAATCCAATGTCTATTTGTGCCCCAGGATTTCAAAGATGCATTAACTGTCCGACTGTTTGAGGAAGAATGACAGAACCTGTTGTGATAAGCACCATTGAATTTCTCTATCACTAGGAAAGCGCTGACGAGTACTTCTTTAATAGAATGATAGAGTTGTTGGAATCTGGCTGGATTCGAACCCTGCCAAGTGAGAATAGACATAGTAGTTTAGGTGTCAGGTAGACAAAGTGCTTTGAGTAAAATCCAGATCCTATATATGGTTTGTATTAATCTGACAGATACGTGATCCTGTCAACCATGATAGCCTAGGAAAAATCCTTTAGAAACTCGGCTATCCAGAGATGCTCGTTTCCATCGTCTGATATTTTCATTAAGGGATGCTTACCCAGATGCAGGAATATGGTTAATTCTGTTATCCCTCATCAGTCTGACACACACAAGTCTGTGAATTAGTGTCACCACTCTTCCTTGATGTGCTTGACTTATAGGATATGGATTAGTGTGTTCATACTTAATCATATTTAGGCAGAGGACCAGGCCCAGCCCATCCACTAGGCCAACTAGACGGTTATCTAGGGCAGTAGACCCTGGTGGGTGGCTTCGCTAACCCAACCCCCTGGGAAACAGTTGAAATGCTGCTTCAGTGCTGTGGCTTTAAAACACCTGTGCAAGTACTTGCAGTTCTGGCCTGCTGCTCCTACCCGCCCTCCAAGAAAGTTGCATCAGAGGGGGTGCAGAAGTGACAGGCCGTGAGCGTGCATGTGAGTGGACACTTTAAGGCCTGATGCAGTGCTGAAGTGGTGTTTCAGCCGCTGCCGTTTCAGTGCAAGGTGATGACAGGCTGAACAGAGGTGCAGTCTTTCGGAGGGAGGGGTGGTACCATGGAGGGTCTGCCTTGGGTGGCAGAAACCCTCATGCCTCCACTGCAGAGGACTGTTCAACCTGAGACGTCTATGGGTTTGTTCCAAGCTGGTAGAATCTGCAAAAAATTATTTGTTATATTCTCCAGCTAGACCCTTCAAGACCACCATCAACTTGAAAGAGAGAGGTGGTATACTAATCAGTTTCATCTAAGATTTATGTCAAGCCTGTAGTTTTCATTGGGGACATTCAACTGAATGAAACTGATGTCCATTGTCTTGGAGATATTCTTTCTAACTCAGCAAGTGTTAGCTATGAGATTATACAATGCATTGCCAAGGCGAGCTCTTTTGGTAATTTACATTTTTAGGATATGAGATAGGAAGATCAAGAAAATCTTGTAATAATGGAGATGAGTAAAGGTAAAATTGCAGAGAGATAAAGGCTCAAACACATAAATAGCATCAGTAACGCCAAGAAATATAAAATACCAGCAGAGAACCAATAACTACCAGATATCAGAAGGGATGGAAAACTCATTGTTACATGTAGCATATAAAACACATCATATATATATATATATGTCGTTTTTAAACTTATTAAAATGGTCCAATTATATCCATAGAAAAAGGGGACAGCTTTGGGTTCAGGCAAAGTCAGAGCCACACTTAAATGTTTAACGGTGATGTTTAGAGCTAAAGAGCAGGTTTAGATTTAAATACTAAGTGTCAGTGGGATTGGAGGTCAGAAATATTCAAAGGCACTACTTAAACCCATAACATTGGTGAATATAAATAAAATAAAGTGCCACCAGCACTTTAACTGGAGGCCAATGTAGGCGAATATTGGAATAATTTTGCTGAATGTGCAAGTGGAAAACTATTGGCTGGGTGCAGTGGAGAAAACCGCCTGCCTGCCCTCAGAGGAAGCTGTGAAAGTGTTCGGGCATTTGTGTTGCAGGTTACATGAAATACAAGTCTTATTTGCAATAAAAATATAACAAACTGATAAGCAATTATGCTGTTTTGTTGTATAATTTGTACAATATCTGATTTTATGAGAATTGTGGATATTTGTTTGATAGTCACCTTCCAAAAATCATAAAATATTTGAATTAAGTCCGAATTGTTGCTATATAAAAAAAAATCAATTTATAAAATCCCAAATTGTTGATGTATATTTTTATTTCTATGTAAGATGGAAAGTAGACTGTTCTAAAACTTAATATAATACCTTTTATTTATCTTCCCACCACTAGTTTTGAGTCATGGTTTGACATAACTGGCATTGCACAGAATGCTGAAGATATTGTAGTTAATGAAATGGAGCAGAACATTTTACATATGCTACATCAGGTACTGACAAATTTGATTGCTCCTCTTTCCTGTACTGTCTTGATTATGCTTGGTTTTAAATTTCTGGATGCCCTTCTTATATTATATTACTGCAGTCAGTCTTAATTGGGAATCCTGTCACTTCATTTAATTCCAGATGATGCTGGGTTATTTTCTGCCTCTGTTCTTTGCCCTAGCTGACAGTCTCTAGTTGTTTTGTAGCTTCCTGGGTACATTTCTTGACGCTGCTTGTTGTCTATATAGGTTGTGGTCAAATTTTATTGGCACCCTTGCAGATCAACCCCTTACTATCCAAAATCTCCTTTAAAAAAAAAAAAAAAAAAAAAAAAAAAAAAAAAAAGCTCCAGTGAAATGACATTGAACTATATATGCACACATATTTGACACATAAAAGAATCAAATAAAACAAGACCAATTAAAAAAGGACATAGTGCAAAAACTGGGACATTGCCAGGACATGACTTGGCGCCTTTATAAAAAATTCAAATCACTATGAACAGAAGAACCCCATTCCCATTTCAGTAAAATTGTTAGTACTCACATAACTTGAATCAACCAATGAATGATATCTCTAATTTTTAAAATGGCCACATTCACAGCCTGTTCCGTTTTCACAGTGGTGAAGATGAGCTGTCTGAGACCATCAGAAAAGTCGTCATCACCAAACATCAGACTTCAGAAGAGTACAAGGTTATCCCCAAAGATTCTGGGATTCCTGTATCTACAGTTCGCAATGTTTCTAAGAAGTTTTTATTTTATTTATTTATTTTACATTTCTTATATACCGCCTTTCATGATATCAAGGTGGTTTACATTGAACAAACTGAAATTACATCGAACAGGGCATTATAATTTGGAGATAACTATTTTACAGGGAACATGGGCAATGGAGGGTTAAGTGGCTTGCCCAAGACCACAAGGAGCACCTGTGGGACTAGAAACCCATAGAAATTTATGGAACTTTCGAGAACCTCCCAGGATGTGGTGGGAAGAGGAAAATGAATCCAAGAAGTCTTCGAAGGTTAGTGCAAACTGTTGGAAAAACATCAAGTACAACATCCAGAGAGTTTAAGGCTGACCTGGTGCAATCTGGAGTGGTGGTTTCAACCCGCTGCACACTAAACAAAGAAGGACTTAATGTGCAAAGGCCAAGGAGGAGCCTACTGCTCAAAGACAGACATAAAAAAGCATGCCTAATATTTGCCCAAACCCACCTTGAGAAACCACAATCCTTCTAGGAAAATATTCTATGGACAGATGAAACCAAACTTGGGTTTTTTGGCAATGCAGACAAGCGATACATTTATGGGTGAAAAAATGAAGCTTATAAGGAAAAAACACCCTTCCTACTGTTACATATGGTGGAGATTCCATAATGTTGTGGGGCTATTTTGCTGTCTCAGGAGTGGAGACCTGGAACATATTAAAGAAATCATGAAGTCAGAGGACTTCCAAAGTATTTTGGAGTGAAATGTGCTACTTAGTGTCACAAAGCTAGGTCTGGGTCGAAGGTCTTGGGTCCTCAGCAGGACAGTGACCCAAAACATACATCCAAAAGAATGGTTAAAAAGGAAAAAAAAATAGATTTTAATCTGGCCAGCAATGAGTCCTGATCGCAATCCAATCGAGAACCTTTGGAAAGAGCTGAAATCTGCCATTGGTAGAAGGAATCCTGGAAATATTCATGAGCTGGAACAAATCACAGTTGAAGAGTCAGTGAAACTACCAGCAAACAGATGTACTAAACTTATAGATGGCTACAAGAAATGTTTGGAGGCTGTCATCATTGCCAAGGGTTGTGCAATCAAATATTAGTGAAGGGTGCCATTAATCCTATCCTGGTCATATTTTGTTTGTTTTTTCTCAGAAATTACTATGTCTACATTGCGCAGACATTTTTTTTTGTTGTTTGTATACCTTTGAACATACTATTAAAATATTATGATGACATAAAGTTGGGATATTACTAATTATTTCTCAAGATACTGTGCCCAGCATACCTAAAATGCAAGGGTGCCAATAATGTTGACCACAACTGTATTAATAGTGCCTGATAATTAATTTGTAGTGATTATTTTTCAGCTCCATGGTTAAAACTTTTATATATTTTAATTTAAGAGGATTTATATACCGCTTTATCCTGAAATCAAAGCGGATTACACATCAAACAAATCAAGTGTCAGGGTGCTTAGGTACACATCAAACAAAACAAGTGTCATGGTGCTTGGGTGTGGGCATGCAATGATAAATGGATAAGTGTGTGTGTGAGTGGTGTGAAGTTGATTGCGTGGTGTGGGCTGTGTACAGGAAATATTTACATTTTTACATTTGGTTTTGTGGTGAGCTATATACAGTATGAGCTGTGTACAAGAAATTTTTACATTTTGTTGGGCTGAGAGTGAGTTTAGACAGTTCATGTTATGCCCTTGTGTTCTGTGACGAGCGTAGTTTTGCAGGTGTTTCACAGATTGTGGTGTTGCTTTTGAAGTAGTTTGGCACTAAGTTACGCTGCTGCTTAACTATGTAGTACTGCTGTTTAGGTTAGGTCTTTATTTAGAAACCCTTGCTTCTCTTCCAGGTTTGGATATTTGTGTAACTTTTATAGATGAACAATTGGATAATGCCTAATTGAAAGTTGAGCTCTTGCTGTAAAATATTTACAATCTTGCATTTTTGGTACTTTGCTATTTAGCCATCTTAAAGCAAGTATATTTAAGCATTAAATATTTGAATATTTTATTTGATGTGCTGCTGTCTAGAATTAACATTATTAATAATCTATTTGTGTTAATATTAGATCTTGACACCATTCTTACTAAGGAGACTGAAATCAGATGTAGCTCTTGAGGTCCCTCCAAAGAGAGAAGTCATAGTATATGCACCACTGACGCCGAAGCAGGAAACTTTCTACACTGCTATAGTGAACCGCAGCATTATGAAAATGCTTGGACAAGAAAAGGTAAACACTTAATGCATTTGCATTGATAGAAAGATGACTGTGTTGTAGGTTTGCACAGTATTGGGAATATGAGAGGGAAGGTTGAACAAAGTTTAAATAGGGCAACTAAAACTGAGAGAACTGGAGCTTGTTTGAGTAGTTTCAAGGGGTAGGCTGATAAAGGTCATTTGTATATGGATCCTCAAGGATTGGGTTTGTTAGAGAGCTCAAGATGCCTCATATAAGCAGAGGATGTTTGTAGGAGGAATAATTCTGCATCTGGAGTCTCACTTGTGGGAGGATGGGGGTCTATGCTTGTCAAACTCTGAAGGAGCTTTAAATTTGTTGCCACTCGCTCAAAATCAAGGGTGAGAATATAGACGGTCTTCCAGTTTATATGCTAGAAGGAGGCTGAGCACATTTTGTAAATTGTTGGTGCCAGAAAGCTGTTGACTCCCCTGTTGATCTCAGATAGCTAGTCATCTGAAGTGTTATACTGTTATGCATTACAGCTATGGAAATCTCTCCACATTCCATATCAAAAGTGGACACCATCCACCCATCTGCCAGACCTATTCAAATTCAAAATGTCCTCCTTTGAGAATGAAGCGGTTGTACTGTTAGCATTTTCCCATTTATAAATTGTGTTTTGGCTGGAAAACTATATCTACAGAAAATGCAGGTCCAAATCTCTGTGGGTACCTTTCCCTTAAGCTAGACCAGTCCAGACAAGTGGATTATCTTCCCCTACCAGCAGATGATGGAAAGGGTGAAAAAACTAGAACAATGCCATGACATCACCACTGGCATAAACGCAGGTGCAGCTAGGGGCACACTCCAGTATTTTCTTTGTCTCCAGCAGATGGTGGCTTCTATTCTGTGCAGCTGAGGCCTGGCGCTCCTGGCTGCCATCTTGGGGGCACCTGCCACTGGAGCTTTGTCCATTTAGGTCCCAGGGCATATTTGCGTTACAATTTCTACATCAACAATCAAAAAATACCAAATCATACTAGGGGACCTCAACCTAACATCAGCACCACCAATGCATGCAAGTACATTCCTGGAAGCTATGGACCAACTAGGATTCAAACAAATACAAGATGCCACACAACAAAGGAAACATTCTAGACATGGTATTTATACCCAAGAAAGACCAGCAAGATGGAGACACCGAACAAACACCACAAATAACTCAAGTGCCATGGTCCGACCACCACCTTATAAAATTCACCATATACTTACCCACCAAACCTAGCATGCCCCCAACGGGATCATGGATGCAACCCGGAAGGAAGTTCCAAAAATTCAACAAAGAAGCACTAATAAACTCCATCACAACTCACTTAAATACTGACAACACTGACCTAGAAACCCTAATCAACCAATGGAACGAAGGGATCGAATCAATCTCGGAACTAAAGACAAAAACACTAAACAATGCGAAAACTAAAAAGAAAACAAAAACCGAGCCATGGTACTCAACAACACTAAACAAAATGAAGAAAGACCTAAGGAAACTTAAAAAAAAAATGGAGACAGAAGACGACCCCCGAACACAAAACTGAATACTTAACGCTCCTCTCAAAATACAAAACCGAAATCAACCTTGCAAACCCCCCCCCCATCATACCAACATACTCAACAAGGCACTGAACAGACCAAGAGAACTATTTGAACTCGTCAAATCCCTCACCAAAACTTCCCATGAAGATAATACCACCGACGCCATTAAAGCGCAAACATTAGCTGACCACTACGCCAGCAAACTCAACCCACCATCAACCGGACACCCCATCCTAAACTGGACCGCTGACCACCCATCTCAACAAGACATGAACACGGACAGGAACAAGGAATGGAACGCATTCTACGAGATGGAAGACAAGCAAATAATAAACATAATCACAAACCTAAACACTACAACCTCCCCACTAGATCCCTGCCCAGCAGCCTGGCTCAAGGCAAAAAAATTAAGAAGTTGCCCAGTACATCACACACACAGTAAACCAATCACTCCAGCAAGGAGTCATGCCAGCCGAACTCAAAAAATCCCTCATAAGACCCATACTAAAAAAACAAAACTCTAGAAAAGGATAACCCAGCCTCTTACTGACCAATCTCAAGTATATCATTCCTAGCCAAAATTATTGAAAAAGCAGTACAGCAGCAATTACAGGACCACGTTGACACCATGAACGCACTCGATGAGCAACAATACGGATTCCGCCAACACCATGGTGTCGAAACCTTACTACTAGTTCTACTAGATAGACTGATCAAAGGCTTGGAAGATAAAAAGATGTACATTCTAATATTCATAGATATATCTGCTGCATTCGATACAGTAAACCACAGAACCCTCATCAACAGGCTGGAATCCATAGGAATAACAGGAACCCCCCTAAACTGGTTCATATCCTATATAACAAACAGAATGCAACAAGTCCAATTCAATAAGGAAAAAGCGAAGGCATTCCCCCGAACCCAGGGAAAACCACAAGGCTCAGCATTGTCCTCCTTACTGTTCAACCTATACATTAAACCGGTCTGCACAAGGTCACTTACCACATTTATGCAGACGACATTATGATCTACACCCAACTGGACCCGACCAATCCAAATTACAACCAGCTAGAGGAATGCCTTAATGAAATGCAAACCTGGCTACAGCAAAACAATATGTCCATAAACCACAAGAAAACAGAAGTAATGTACATCTCCAAAAAAACAGATTTCAACCCTCCATCAGCAATCACCATGAACACCACCACCTACAACATAAAGAATGAAATAAAATACCTAGGAGTAATACTCGACAAAAACCTAAGGATGGAGAAACATCTCCGGATGCTTAACCGGGCAATATTCCATAAACTAAGGGTCCTCCAACCTTTACGCAACATCATCGAAAACACTGATTTCAGAACAGTAGCACAAGCACTCATAACTCCCCACCTAGACTACTGTAACGCCATTCTCCAAGGGTTGCCAAAAAAAAAACCTTAACATACTGCAAATGGCGCAAAACGTCACAGCCAGGATTATCCTCAACAGAAAACTCACCAAACATATTACACCTATACTAATTGAGCTACACTGGCTTCTCATTACAGCCCACATAAAATACAAACTATTAGTAACTGTATTCAAGCTGATACATAACATAGCACCATCCTACCTCTCCAACCTCATCACCACACAACCCCCTAACAGAAGCAGAAGGACTCACAACTTAAACACCCTTCATGTCTCAACTAACATCCGAACTGTAAAGGTTTGCACAAGCAACAGAGCATTTACCTACTCAGCACCCACATTATGGCATCAGCTACCAAACGAAGATCAAACAGCGACCTACAGGACTTTAGGAGAAAACTAAAGACTCACCTTTTCCAAGATCATTACAACTTAACATAAACAATCCAGAATGAACATAACCTTCCAACCCAAACGAACAAAAGTATTAAGAACCGATTTGTTATAACCAAAATGTATATATTGCAACCACTGAAACAAAACTGTACATGGCCCATACTGTTTAAATACTATATAGATGCCTTACACTGTATAAATGAAAACAAAATTTCAATATTCAAATCTGTAAAAAAGCAAGCAAAACAATATAAAATGTAAATATGTATAAATGTACAGTCAAGTACACCTCAGTGAAAATGTAAATTGTTGATTCTTACCATATGTAACCAATGTTTGATGTGTAGAGTAAACCGCTTCTGATCGCTGGAAGTAGCGGTATACAAATGAAACCAAATAAATAAATACCCTGCTGGTGATTTTTTTTTATCCTTTCCCTTGGGAGGATAACATCCTGTCCATGAGGGACAATACAGTTCTTTCTGGGGCTTGGATTCCTCTGTGGTGGGGGTGCCTAAGACTTCTCAATTTATTTTAATTTCTTTTATTTTTCATTTGGGTTATGTTTAAAAAAAAACAAAACCACAGACCCCATAGGCTTTTATTTTGCCCTTTGTGGCGATCTGTAATTAAGCTCCCTGCTGGCCCTTGCTGACTGAGGGCCCCCCCAACCCCCATTGACAACTGTGTCACAATGGATTGTTAGTTTCTAGATGTTATCAGACGTGTATGTACTGGAGTGTGCAAAGCCCATCCAAGATTTCTTTGTAATTTCCCCTTGGAGCTTTGCAGCCAAGAAAGTGGCCGTGTGGACTACCCTTCAGCAGCATCTTCTGCTCCAGGCCATTCTTCCGGTGCCTTTTACAGAGAGAGACATGGGGGAAGATACTCCATATACATTGTGGTGCCCAGAAAGGAAGTTCCTTTTGCCCCATTCTTGATCTCAAGAGTCAACTGTATTTTTAACGTGCCTTGCTTTTCAGATGGAGATGTTGAGGTCTCTTGTTCAGTCTGTATGGCAAGGAGAGTTTCTTGCTTCCTTGGATCTTGCAGAGACCTACTTCATATCCCTATGAGGGGAGGACCAGCAGCGTTACTTGAAATTTGCAATCCGGGCAGGCATCTTCCAATTTCGCACACTTCTGGTTGGCAACCGCGCATCAGACATTTTCCAAGATCATGATGGTGGTTGTGGTGGCCTTCCGGTGTGAGGGAGTCTGTGTTCATCCTTACCTAGATGACTGGCTTATCCATGCCAAGTCCCAACCCGAGGCAGTCTGGGCAGTGCGGCGCGTGATCGAACTTTTAGAGCGGCTTGGTTTTAGTGTCTATCACAGCAAGAGCTGTTTGTCTCCTGCGTAGAGCATAGAGTTTCTCGGATCTCACTTTGATACATGCCTGGGAAAAGTGTTCTTAACTATAGACCATTGGTCCAAATTCAGCAGTCAGCTCTGAATTTTTAACTAGTTCGGCTCCCAGAGTGGGATTATTTGCAGCTCTTGGGGGTCGTGGCCTTGACCCATATGTATCTATTGCAGTGAGTGTTACTTACCTGCTGTTGCCCTTGTTCACAGGATTATGAAGTTTGTCTGCCTCTGTCCCAGAATGTGCACAACAGTCTCTTAGTGAGTTGATCTCGACCACATGTTCAAGGGTGCTGCTGCTGCCACCGATACTGGGCTCTGGGGCTCACTTCTGGGCTGGATAACTCAGGGTTGGTGATCCAGATTGATGGCCTCGGATCCTGCAATCTATTGGACTCCTGAAACCTCATTATTCTCTTTTAGTAGCCTTTCCAATAATTTACTAACCACAGAGGTTAGACTAACTGGCCTTAAGTCTGCTTTTGTGTAAAGGGACTACATGTGCTTTCTCCAGGCCTCTGGCACCACTTCCGACTCTAAACAGGCATTGAAAAGGTCAGATAGTAGAGCCGCTAATGTCCCCAGGTTCTCTCAGTATTCTTGGATATATTCCATCCGGACCCATTGCTTTGTCTATTTTTAGTTTAGCTAGCTCTTCACAAACAGTCTTCTGAAAAACATTTGAGATCCCCATCACTTCTGTTCCTACTTGTGGGTGTTTTCTGAGGTCCTACTCTTGGTCCTACATCTGTGAACACAGAACAGAAATATTTAAGCAATTCTGTTTTATCCTCATCAGTTTCTGCATATCTCTCCCCTTCACCCTTGAGTCTGACAGTGCAACTTTTGCCCTTCCTCCTCTAACATATCTGAAAAATATCTTATCCCCCTATTTTATTGCATTGGCTATTTCTTCTTTTTGTACCTTCGCTTTCCTGACTACTTTGCTAGCTTCTCTAAAGTGTTTCCAAATATAGATGCCTATCTTCCTCTATCTGTGATCTATTGTACTTCCTGAAGACCTCCCCCTTTTTCTTCACCTTTTCAGCTACTACTTTTGAGAACCATAGTGGCCTCCTTTTCCTTTTGTATTTATTTACTTTTCTAACAAAAAGATTTATTGCCCTTAAAATATCCCTTTTCAGTTTTGCCCACTGTTTTTCTACATCTCCCAGCTGCTCCCGTTCTCCTAATGACTCTTTGAGGTATTGTCCCATCTTGACAAAGTTAGTTTTCCTAAAGTTGAAGACCCTCGCTTTTGAATGGATTTTATCAGCCCCAGTCCTAATACTGAACCATACCATCTGGTGATTACTGGATGCGAGATGATCTCCCACTGTAACATCAGAAGGTTTTGCCCTGGTACTGACTCAAGGCAAGGCATAGATTGCTGCTCTCCTTTTTCTGGGGGCTGGT
The DNA here is from genome assembly GCA_033557465.1 of Ichthyophis bannanicus. Taxonomy (NCBI): domain Eukaryota; kingdom Metazoa; phylum Chordata; class Amphibia; order Gymnophiona; family Ichthyophiidae; genus Ichthyophis; species Ichthyophis bannanicus. The sequence continues at coordinate 579,222,247 of CM066034.1, read as the reverse complement.
GGCAGGTTGCTCTCTGGCAGTGTACAGGAATGTCGCACGTTATCTCAAGGGGGCTTGTACGTTGTATCACCCTATCCGATCGCTAGCGCCATTGAGCGATCTCATGCTGCTTTTTTGATTGCTCATGCATTCTCCTTTTGAGCCCTTGAAGAGGTCTACACTTAGATTTGTCCTTGAAAACAGTCTTTTTGGTAGTTAGCCCCTCGGTGTGCCATGTGTCAGAGTTGCACCTGTCATGATCCATTCTTGTCCTTTTCACCCAAAGGGGTCACCTTGCTTTCAGTGCCTTCCTTTTTATCGAAGGTGTCTCCCTTTCATGTAAGCCAAGTCATTTCTCTGATGTCCTTCTCTCCAGATCAGTGAATAGGGAGGGATAAAGGACTTTGTTTTGTAGATGTGTGCAGGGTGGTTCTTTATTGTTTCGAATTCACAAACCCTTTTGGCTTTCTGATCACATTTTTGTCCTCTCTTCGGGTCCTTGCAAGGGGCCAGGCAGCTTTCAAGGCACATTCTACCTGTGTTCAGGCTGCTTCCTGCCAGCTGTAGAGCAGTGACATGATCTTCCCTGCTCACTTATGCAAATCATTATCACTTGGACATCTAAGCCAGAGCGGTGGCTCTTTTTGGCACCACAGTGCTTTCTGCAGCTGTTTCTACCCACCCTGTTGTGGAGTAGCTTTGATACTTCACTTGTCTGGACTGGTCTAGCAGGAAGATCTGAAAGGTGAAATGTTTTTTATCATTAATTTCTTTACTTGGAGACCTGCTAGATCAGTCCATGACCTGCTCTCACTTCAGCTTGTGCCCTTATGGGACACTGAACATAAGAAATACCATAATGGGTCAGACCAAGGTCCTTCAAGTCCAGTATCTTGTTTCCAACAGTGGACAATCCAGGTCACAAGCATCTGTCAGGTTCCCAAAAAAGTACATAGGTTCCACAATGCTTGTCCCGGGGTAAGCAGTAGATTACCCTTGTCCTCTTTAATAATGATTTATGGACCTGTCCTCCAGGAACTTGTCCAAACCTTTTTTTTTTTAACCCAACTACACTATTTTTGCTACATCCTCCGTTAACAAATTCCAGAGTTTGATTATGCATTGAGTGAAAAAAAACATTTTTCTCTTAATCTTAAATAGGTTACATTGTAGCTTCATTGTGTGTCCGCTAGATACTTTTACTGATCTGTGTATCTCCAGGAACAAGCAGGAATGAGTCTTCACATATGGGTACGTCGGTACCAACTGAGCATGCGCGGGAACGCTCCCCAGCGTCCAGGAACAAAGCCTTTGGGAGCATCCCACACGCATGCACGCTGCCTTCCTGCCTATTCACTTCCCTCTCATCAGTTTTTCGTTTTCCGCGGAGCCGACAGGACGTATCCCTGTCACCGCAGAAAATTCTTTTTTTATTCTTATTTTTTGTGGTTGCGCATGCCTTCATTCGACACCCACCGGTACAGCTGGTGCTTTTCTTTCTTTTCTTGAAAAATCTATTTTCTAGGAAATATTTTCCTGTTTAGTGCCTGATGTTTTTTTGGCCACTAGGCCTCTATCCTTTCCATTATGGAAAAGCCAGCCACTATCCTTAAGAAATGCCCAAAGTGTGGCGGTACAAATATATTTTTAGACACTCATACTTGGTGTCTAAAATGTTTAGGTCCTGACCATTGCCCTTCGGAGTGTCTCTCCTGCAGGAACTTAGATAGAAGAAGTCTTCAGAATTGAGCACAACTCGATACCCGGTCCACATCGGACTTGATGTCACCAGCCAGAATATCTTCTTCCTTCCAGGATCAGGTAACCAAACAAAAGTCTGTTAGGACTAGCCAGTCCTTGAGTGGCAGATCTAAGTATTGAGATGCCTCTGGCGTTGCCCTCGAGGACATTTTGGCAATAAAGCCCCGGCGTGAGTCTTCGGGCTCCAAAGCATTAGCGGGGCTCCAGTTTGTTCTCGGTTCTTACCTCCATGGACATACCTAGGACATACCTAGGCCATGCTCGGTGGTTCTGGCCGCTTTGGGCGGTACCGACACCCCAGCATCGGCTATGGTGATGGATGAAACACTCCTCACCGATGAACGTAGTCTAGCGCTCTCAGCTACTTCGGTACTGCTAGAGTTGCTGCAGACCGTTCCCCGAGTATCGGTATCGACTTCGGTACCGGTATCGACATCGTCACTGGTGTCAGTACCGTCGATGTTTTCTTCGACAGACTCGCTTCTTTCGATGCCGAGCCTGGAATCGCTCTCTAGCATGGAGGATTGGTACCGACTCGTCTCGGGACCGACCTCGAGCGGTACCGAAGATATCTCTTTAAAGAAAATCCGATGCTTCATCCTTTCAAGTCTTCCGATCCCGATGACTGGGATGAATCCATCGGTACCAAGGCTGAACTTTCAACAGTTCCAGTTTTTACCCCTCATTTCAGAGGGTCCTCCTCAGGAGAGATTTCTTTTCAAGCTTTTCTGCTTGATATGGCAAAGTTACTTGCCCTTTCTATACCTGGTAAAGAATCTATACCAGGGGATTCAGAAACCCTGCAATTCCCCTGGATTCCAAAGGAGGTGATCATGCTTCCTTTGCATCAGATCTTACAGGATCTATTATTAAGAATGTGGGAAACTCCCTTAACGGTATCCCCACATTCTAAAACACTTAACACTATGTACAAGGTGCCACCTTCTCCAGGTTTTCAAAAGACTCAACTTCCTCATCATTCTATTGTTGTAGAATCAGCAATGAGGCGTATTAAGAGTGCAAAGAAGCACTCCTCTTATCCGCCAGGTCGTGAGTCTAAGACTTTAGATGCCTTTGGACGTCGATGCTTCCAGGCATCCATGCTTTCAGCAAGAATTATCTCATATATATTCTATATGGGATTCTCTTGAAGAGGTCACAAAGAACTTAAAGCTTTTGAACCCTTTTCTTCAAGAGCATAAAAGAGCAGACTATTTCTTATTAGTCAATCATGCTCAAGATATCTCTAGGTTCCTTAATCGTGCTTCCCTGGACTGTTTTGATTCTGTTAGCAGAACTTCTGCTATAGCCATAGGAGCACGACGCACGGCCTGGCTCCAAGCTTCAGACTTGGACAAATGGGTACAAGAAAGGCTGGGAAATACTCCTTGTACTGGTGAGAATCTCTTTAACAAGGATGCTTTATCTCAAGCTAATCAGTTAAGCACTGATAATGTTACTTTCAGAGGATTGTCAAAACTTTCCTCTATCCCAGCTAATAAAAAATCTCCTAAGAAGCTTTATCCCCCTAGGGGAAAGAAGTTTTATCCATCTTCTACCCATCATACAGATGTTTCCCAAAAAGGGCAACATCAAACCAGGCTAAGAAAATCAAACCCTCAACAGGCTCAGCAAACCCAGCAGTCGCAGGGTTTCTGATATTTTATTTACTAATTTTTTTTTCCTGTTTGAATTTTAGAACCTTTAAATCTACTTCTTATCAACAGAAGCATCTACAGTTCATCTCATCCATGCTGAGATATCAGTGATAAACTGAATCAACCCTCGACTCTAGGCATGAATCTCTTGCCACAAGAGAAATCCACTCTTCTAGCTCCAAGAGCTATTGAGGACAATCATGCCCTAAAGGTAACAGGTTTCTCCTCTCCTTTTTGAAGGAAAAAGGAGTAACTAACAACAAGGTGAGCTATGCCCTTCACTTTGACAGTCTCCTGTACGAGGATATCTCATAATTTGACTGCAAGGGGGTTCTCCCCTTTGCGATCTTGTTTTTCTGCATTATTACAAAATGCATAACAGCATTCTGGAAATCCTTACCAGATTTATTCTGTTCATTTGAGTATAGTCAGCTCAAACGCTTACAAAACCTATTAAAAAAAAAACACCACAATGTGGGTTATATGAGCTCACTTAAGCATATAGCTCACAAAGGTTTCTGCCTAATCTACGCTGCTTGCGTATCTTCCAGCTGACCTTCTCAAATACTTTTAAGACAGCTTATCAGACAAAAATTGAGTATTACCACTCCTAATTATGTCTGTCGATACTTTTCCAATCTATAGGATCTAACTTTTCTGCTGCCTTAATAACAGATAACTCCAAGAAAGGTTCCAGAACCCACTTGGACAATTTATCGTTGCAGGGCAACAGGCCTGTCTACTATTCTTAGCCATCTTCAATTCTTTTTGGCTCCAGCAGAATAGATTAGGCTGCACTCTGACAATCAAACAGCCAGATCTCACCTAAGCAACCTATATAACATGCTCTCTGCAACTATACAATAAAGCTCTGCAACTAAGGGCCTTTGACAAAGAGCGTCAGAGCCACCCCTAGTAGGTAGCTCCCAGATGGTTAAAAAGGCTTCAGCTGCTAGACTCTGCCCAGTCATGCTCCTACCTGACTGGTTCTCCTATTCTTACCATCTTCCTTAAATTTTTCCTTTTAAGGAAAGGGAACCAGTGCTTAGACCATGTGAAAGTTTAAGGAATTGCACAATTCCCTAGGTTGTTCCACATCTCCAGTGGAACTCTTACAAAAGGAATGCATTCCTTTTTCACTGCAGTCGGTCCTTATTTTGTGTATTCCTTCTAATTCCAAATACTTCATTGAAGCTTATAATGAACAAAGAACGCATGATACTCATATTGCCCTCATACAGAGGCAAGCATGGTATCCCCTTATATTGCATCTTTTTCTCCAGCTACTACACTGAAGTTATAGAAGGATCCAGGCTTGCTGTCTTAAGACTAAGGATCTCCTCTGCACTCCTTCATGTATGTTTCAAGACCTGGTTATTCAAGGGCTAGGATTTTTTAAAGAAACCTAGACTTCCCGTTATAAGTAAAGAACATTCTACCGGTTTCCATGAAACCTTCTCTATGGTTCTTTCACTTTAACCATAAAGAGATTCTCCATCAATATTCTCAAGGAGGTCTTAACCCTTCTTGTTGTTAGATGAATCTCTTTTTAATATCTGACTCTGAAAGATTTGTTACTGTCCATATTAATGCTGTTACAGCATACCATAAGGTTTAAATGGACAACCAATTTCTGTGGTAAATTAGGAAATACCTTTACTGTTATCTTTTCGGTTCCGTCACATCTGAAGCTCTACATGTAAAGTCATTATTCTAAGTGACGTCACTTATGAAAGACATTACTGATCTTCAGAAATTGGGGGCTACACCGCCTAGTACAAATTTTTCATTTTGAATAAAAGGGTCCTAAAGACCCATCCTTTTTTCTGCAAAAGGTATCTCTACCTTTTCATCCAAATCAGTCAGATTTCTCTCTTTTCTTTCCTAGGGTCTTATTCTGCTCCAAGGAAAAAGAGTCTTAAACTTTGGACTTTACAGAAGCTTTAGCTTTTTCTCCAAAGTCCAACCTCATTTAAACTCCCCCAGTTTTTTCTCCTGGGATTGGTTTTAGCCATTAAGGCTTCTTATCTCTACCTGTATTGCAGAATTTATTTTCCTGTACTTCACAGTAAAGGAATTTCTTTGAGGATACTGTAATAGCTCTTAACAACAGACCCATATTAGCCTCAACAAATTCTTCGCAATACTTCTGAGTAAGGTCCACGTTAGAAAATTGGGACTCATTTTTCACTTAACAATTATGGTCTACACAAGGACTCCCCTCTGGATACCTTGTTTAGTCAAGCTGTTCCACAGCACCCCCTTTTTTCTTTCTTTTAATTCAACTCCTACCCTCCATCCCTTGGATGCCTGAGGTTCTGGGGAGTAGCATGGCCCAACCATTAGATTTGCAACATGCTGGGACCTCCTCCAGGCATCTCTAGCTTGGAAGACTCATTCCTGCTTGTTCCTGGAGATAGCACAGTTACTTACCTGTAACAGGTGATCTCTGGGAACAGCAGGAATAATTCTTCATAACCCACCCACCTCCCCTAGGAGTTGTGCTCTCTCTCTCTTTCTCTTTCTAATTTGTCTACTTCCCTCCTTCGGTCTCAGCTACAAACCCAACTGATGAGAGGGAAGTGAATAGGCGCCCTCATATCTCTTCTTCTGTTTCTCTCCTCAGCGTTTTGTCTGCCACGTACCCCCCAAGCTGCCCCTGTACTCCCATCTCTCTCCTTTCCCGCCGCTTGGACGTATCCTATGGCCTCTATCCCGGTCTTCTGGGGGCACTGCCCCATAAGTACCTTCCCACCTCCACCAGGGACTAGCACCCGGAATATGAGTAACCTTCTAGCCTGTCCCATTGCCCATTCCTCCCCCACGCTATCACCTCCGCTGGTCTCTTCTCTCTCTTCTCTATTGACTCTCTCTTTTGCCCTCCTGAACTGCAGGTCCCTCCGCGCTAAAACCCCTTTGGTTCATGATTTACTATCACAGCACTCCCTTGACGCTCTGTTTCTTACCGAAACCTGGCTCTGCGAGGGCGAAGATGGTATTCATCGCTGTCTTCCCCCCGACTACTCGGCCTTACATGTCCCTCGTCTCCACTGGACCGGTGGTAGTGTGGCCATTATCTACCGGTCCACTCTCCCTGTCTCACTTGTTTCCCCCCAGCCCCGCTATCCTGAGGCCCTGTTGATATGTTTAGGGACCTCCACTCTTGTATTCTTCCTTCTTCTTTATGCTCCACCCTCTATGCGCTCCGACCTCTGGGAGTCTCTTCTCCTCACCCTTTCTGAAACATCCCTTCTCTCTCCACACCTGGCTATTCTTGGCGACTTCAACGCCCACCTGCTCTCTCAACCTCGTCCTCATTATAAGGTCCTGGGGTCCCTTTTCACTGACCTCAATTTGATCCAACACGTTGATTGCCCAACTCATTCTTCCGGCCATACCCTCGACCTTATCCTTACCTTTTCCACATCCCCTTATATTCCATCTGATATCTCGTCCAGTCCTTTGCCCTGGTCCGACCATTGCTGTCTGTTCTCTTTCTCTTTTCCGCCCCTTCAAGCTTTCGGCTCGCCTGCTGCTGCTACCTCTTCTGGGACTCTTCAGCGACGTCTCACCCCTCTCACCTTACAAGCCTTCCCCCTGGCCACTTCTCTCCCCCCCCCCCCCGGCCACTTCTCCCCCCCCCCCTCCCGAATTTTCCTCCCTCTTTGTGGACCAGCAGGTTGATTCCTGGTCCTCTATCCTCACTGATACCCTCGACACTCTGGCTGTTCTATGTCCCACCACCCCTGGTATCACTCCAACGTACCCACCTCAGACGCGCCGAGCGGCGTTGGCGCAAACACCCCTCTGACGTTGCTCTAGCCTCCTTTCGCTGTGAACAACGTCGCTATCGCATCATGATCACCGAGGCCAAAAAGACCTACTTCTCAGACCTCATCTCCTCCTCCTTCTCTAGCTCCTCTTGTCGCTTGTATCAGGTATGCCGCTCCTTATCTTCCCACTTGGTCTCTCCCCCTTCCTCTGCTCTTCCACCAAATGCTCCTAGCCCAACAAGCCTTGCATCCTTTTTTGTGGACAAGATCCAGTCTCTCCGCTCTTCCTTTCCCTACTGTCCCTCTCTTCTTCCCCCCTTCCTTCCCCCTTTCCTTCCCCCTCTCCTTCCTCTACCATTCCTCCCCCTCCTTCCTCCAGTGTTTTTTTCCCACACTTGGCACTCCTTCCATCCCGTCATTTCCGTTGAGCTCCTTAAAGCAATTTCCTCCTCTCATAAAACAACCTGTCTCCTCGACCCCCTTCCCTCCACCTGGCTCCTCAATCCCTCTCTCCAACTCCTCCCGTTTATCCTGGCCATAATCAACACTAGCCTTACCTCTGGCAGTTTTCCCACCCGTTGGAAACATGCCATGGTCCGCCCTCTTTTGAAGAAACCCACCCTTGACCCTAGTCTCCCCGCTAACTGGCGGCCTGTCTCGAACCTACCCTTTCCAAAGTTCTTGAAAAGTTGGTTTTCACTCAGCTCTCAGCATATCTCGACACCACCCTTTCTCTTCACCCCCGTCAATCTGGCTTTTGGTCTGGTCACAGCACGGAAACTATACTTCTTGCCCTTCTCAGTGAACTCCCCACCGCTCTCACGACCGGGGTGACTTTTCTATCGCTGTTTCTCTGGACCTCTCTGCAGCCTTTGACATTATCGACCACCGTGCTGTCCTCACCCGCCTGTCTGACTTTGGTGTTCGGGGCACTGTGTTGTGCTGGTTTTGGTCCTTCCTTTCACTTCGTTCCTTTGCAGTCCACTCAGGTCCTGCCGTCTCTGCCTCTTTCCCTCTACACTGTGGTGTTCCACAAGGCTCTATCCTTGCCCCCCTACTCTTTAACATTTTCCTCGCCCCTCTTGCTCTCCTCATCCAACAGTTTGGTATCTCTTCCTATTTTTACTCTGACGATATTCTTCTTATTCATCACACCAGCTCTGTTTCTCCGGATCTCTCTGCTCTCAATGCCTGCCTTGATCTTGTCGCCTCCTGGTTCTCTGATAATTTCCTCTGTGTCAATCCTAAGTCCTCAGCTATCTGGTTCTCCTTCACCACCCCTCCTCCTACCCTAGCCCCTATGATTTCCTCCCTTCCCATCCCCGTTGTCCCTTCACTTCGCTATCTTGGTGTCGTCCTTGACTCTTCCCTCTCCTTCCATCCCCATATTTCTTCCCTTGTCCGTAGTTGTTTTTCATCTCCGCCGCATTAGATCTCTCTGGCCCTTCCTTTCTGCTGATTCCCTCACTACCCTAGTCCTCTCCCTGGTGATTTCCCGTTTAGATTACTGCAATTCGATCTTCGCTGGCCTCCCCTCTTATCAACTCCATCGTCTTCAACTCATTCAAAATACTGCCGCCTGCTTGGTCACCTTTTCTTCTCCTTTTGATCATATCACTCCCTGTCTTCTCTCTCTTCACTGGCTTCCCGTTAAATTCCGGTTTGTTTACAAATACCTCATCACTATTCACAAGGTTCTTCATACAGGTATCCCCCAGTATCTATCTGATCTCATCTACCACCAGCCTGTCCCCCGTCTCCTTCGTTCTTCCCACAGCAATCACCTCTTTCTTCCCTCCCCGTCTCAGGCTCATCTGGAACTTACCCATCACTCCGCTTTCTTTTTTCTAGGCCTTGCCCTATGGAATTCCCTTCCTCACCCACTCCGTACCGAGTCTTCATTTCCACAGTTCAAAGCTCTTCTCAGAACTCATCTCTTCTCCCAGGCTTTTGATCTCCCGGCGCCCCCATGACCATGACCGTGACAGTTGCAATGGTCCTGACATCATATAACCCCGCCCTCCCCCTTAGTGTTCTGTTTGTGTCTATGCCTTCTATCTCTCTCTATCTTTCTATCCGTGTCCCTCTGTTGCTTTACTGTCAATTGAATGGCATTCTTTTCTTCCTTTATTTTCCAGCAGCCTGCTTTTGTTTTTCTGTACACCGCTCTGATACCCCGGTTTGGGCGGTATATCAAGCCTTGCTAATAAATAAATAAAAAGGCAGCGCGCATGTGTGTGGGATGCTCCCAAAGGCTTTCTTCCTGGATGCTGGGAAGCGTTCCTGCGCAGGCTCCATCGGTACCGACGTACCCATATATGAAGACTTATTCCTGCTGTTCCCAGAGATCACCTGTTACAGGTAAGTAGCTGTGCTTTACCTGTTCCACTCCATTCATTAATTTTTAGACCTTTATCATATCTCCTCTCGGCCGTCTTTTTTCCAAGTTGAAGAGTCCTAATCTTAAGCCTTTCGTTATAGGGGTATTCTTCCATCCCCTTTACCATTGTGGTAGCTCTTCTCAATTCTGCTATATCCTTTTTAAGATATGGCAATCGGAATTGCACACAATATTCAAGGTGCAGTCTCACATGGAATGATAGAGGCATTATAATATCCTTGGTTTTGTTCTCCATTGTTTTCCTATAATTCCTAGCATTGCTTTCTTGGCTGCCACTGAACACTGCTTGGTGGATTTCAACATATTCATGATGGCACCTGAATCCTTTTCCTGGGTGGCGGTTCCTAATGTGGAACCTCGCATTGTATAATCAAAGTTTTGGTTGTTCTTTCCTAGGTGCATAACTTTGCACTTGTCCATATTAAATTTCATTTGCCATTTGGAAGTCCAGTCTTCCAATTTATCAAGGTTCTCGTGCAATTTTTCACAATCCTCGTTTATTTTAACCATTTTGAATAATTTTGTAACATTTCTTTATTCTGAATTCCAGGTTATTTATGAATGTTAAAAAGCAGTTGACCTAGCACAGATTTCTGGGGTACTCCACTATTTCACCTTTCTCCATTGAGGAAATTGGTCATTTAACCCTACTCTCTTTCCATCTTTTAACCAGTTCTTGATCCACAATAGTGCACTGTCTCCTATCCCGTGACTTTTTAATTTTGCTGAGCGCCCCTCATGGGAGGACCTTGTCAAAGGCTTTCTGAAAATCCAGATATACTATATCAATCGGCTCATCTTCATCTACCTGTTTCTTCACAGCTTCAAAAAAATATAAGATTAGTATGGCAAGATCTTCCTTGGCTAAAACCATGTTAGCTTTCTCCCATTAAACCATGACTGTCTTACATGTTCAATTTTATTTTTTATAATAGTTTTTACTATTTTGCTCAGTACTGATATCAGGCTCACTGGTCTGTAGTTTCCTGCGTCATTCCTGGAATCCTTTTTAAAAATTGGCGTTACGTTGGCCATTCTCCAATCTTTAGGTACTACAGATGATTTTAATGATCACATATTTAATAGTAGGTCTGTAATCTCATATTTCAGTTCTTTCAGCACCCTCGGATGTATACCATCTGGTCCAAGTGATTTACTACTGTTTAGTTTGTCAAATAGTACATCAGCTTTAAATACTATTCCAGGCATGGGTTAATGTCCTTACATATTCTTCAAGTAAAGACTGAAGCAAAGAATTAATGCATACTCTCTGCTATGGCATTGTCCTCCCTAAGTGTGCCCCTTTTAACCTTCTATAATCTAATGATCCAACTGACTCTCACAGATTTTTTGCTGTGAATGTACCTGAAAAGATTTTTCTGTTTTTGCTTCCACGGCAAGCTTTTTTTTTTTTTTTTTTCAAATTTTCTTTCCCTGCCTTATCAATGCCTTGCATCTAACTTGCCAGTGCTTATATTGTTTCCAGTTTTTGTGATTTGACTCCTTATTCCATTTCCTGAAAGAGGCGCTTTTGGCTTCAACAACCTCTAACCTCACCTTTAAACCATGCTGGCAGTTTTTTGGTCTTCCTTACACCTTTCTTAAAGCTTTGGAATACATATGCTCTGGGCTTCCATGATAGTATTTTTAAACAATGCCCATGCTTGATATAAACCTTTAACCTTTGCAGCTGCTCTTTTTAGTTTTTTTTGTTAATCATAGTCTCCCTTTTGAAGGTTAAAAGGTAGTACTTTGGATTTCCTTGCTGTTCTCCCTCCCTCCATTTATTAAATCAAATGTGATCATGCTATGATCACTATTGCCAAGTGGCCCCAACACCCTCATCCCTTGCACCAGATCCTGGGTTCCACTAAGGACTAGATCCAAAATAGCTTCCTCTCTTGTCTGTTCACGAACCAGCTGCCCCAAGAAGCAGTCCTCTATTTCATTTAGAAACATTTCCCTAGCATGTTTTGCTGTGACATTGAGCAGGTCAATACCAGGGTAATTGAAATCACCCATTGTTACTGTGTTGTATCTTTTGTTAGCTTGCTTGATTTCTTTTAGCATTTCTTCATCCATCTGTTCATTCTGGCCAGGCGGACGGTTGTACAAGGTCTGTCTCAAAAGTAATGAGTGACTTTTTTGCGCAGTGCAGAAGGGCCAGCAAAGGAAAGTGGGGGTCGAGGCAGGTGGAGGGGGGAACCCAGGTATACCGTTTGACCTTCCTCAGTTGAGTTTGCCCCTTTATAGCAGTCAATATGTTTGCAAAGTGCGTAGTAGGTTTTGTCTTGTCAGACGAAAATGCAGAGGAGTCTGGAGCAGCGTTACGTGATCAAGTTCTGTGTGAAACTTGGAAAATCTGGTTCTGAAATGTTGCAGTTGTTGAGGACGGCTTATGGGGATGCTGTTTTGTCTTCAGCCCAAGTCTTCAGGTGGCACAAGGCATTCAAGGACAGAAGGGAGAGCATTGAGGACGAGCAGCGTGCAGGGCGCCCTTCAACTTCAAGAACTGAGAACATTGTGGCTCATGTGCAGGCTGTTCTGGATAGGGACCGACGTTTGAATGTGCGATTAATCACAGAGGAGGTAGGACTACCGAAACAGACATCCACCGAATCATTATGGAAGATCTGCACATGAGAAAAATCTGTGCGAAACTGGTCCTGAAGAATTTGTCTGAACAAAAGGACAATCTTGTGTGTTTCTCGGGAACTCTTGGATCGTGTGACAAGTGAGCCCGACTTCTGCAGCAAGTGATAACTGGAGATATTAGACCTAGTCCTTAGTGGAACACCAGATCTAGTGCAAGAGATAAGGGTGTTGGGGCCACTTGGCAATAGTGATCATAGCATGATCGCCTTTGATTTAATTAGTGGAGGAGGGATAGTAAGGAAATCCACAGTACTACCTTTTAACTTTCGAAAGGGAGACTATGATAAAATGAGGAAAACAGTTAAGAAAAAACTAAAAGGAGCAGTTGCAAAGGTTAAAGACGTACATCAAGCTTGGGCGTTGTTGAAAAATACTATCTTGGAAGCCCAGACCAGCTGTATTCCACGCTTTAAGAAAAGTGGAAGGAAGTCCAAAAAACTGCCAGCATGGTTTAAAGGTGAGGTCAGAGAGGCTGTTGCCAAAAAAGCATCTTTCAGGAAATGGAAAAGAGCCAAACGACGAAACCTGGAAACAGCACAAGCACTGGCAAGTCAAATGCAAGGCATTGATAATGCAGGCAAAGAGAGTATTTGAGAAGAAGCTTGCTGTGGAAGCAAAAACACGAAATAAAGACCTTTTCAAGTACATTCGTAGCAAAAAACCTGTGAGAGAGTCAGTTGGTCCATTAGATGATGAAGGGGTTAAAGGAGCACTAAGAGGCGACAAGGCGATAGCGGAGAGACTGAATGAATTCTTTGCTTCGGTCTTTACTGAGGAAGATGTAGGGATGTTACCCATGACTGAAGTGGTATTTAAAGGTGCGGAAGAATTGAAGGAAATATCGATATATCGGGAAGATGTCTTACAACTATTAGATAAACTAAAGAGTAGCAAATCACCTGGGCCGGACGGTATACTTCCAAGGGTGTTGAAAGAACTGAAATATGAGATTGCAGACCTGCTATCAGTAATCTGTGAACTATCATTAAAATCATCTCTAATACCTGAAGATTGGAGGATCGCCAATGTAACACCAATTTTTAAAAAGGGTTCCAGGGGTGATCCGGGAAACTACAGACCGGTGAGCCTGACGTCAGTACCAGGAAAAATGGTAGAAACCATCATAAAGAATAAAATTACTCAGCATGTAGATAGTCACAACCTAATGGGAGACAGCCAACATGGCTTTAGACAAGGAAGATCTCGTCTTACTAATCTGTTATGTTTTTTTTGAAGGAGTGAATAAACAGGTGGACAAAGGTGAGTCGGTTGATATTGTGTATCTGGACTTTCAGAAAGCCTTTGACAAGGTCCCTCATCAGAGACTTTTGGCAAAACTAAAAAGTCATGGGATAGGAGGCAGTGTACTATTGTGGATCAGGGACTGGTTAAAAGATAGAAAGCAGAGGGTAAGGCTAAATGGCCAATTTTCCCAATGGAGAAAGATGAATAGTGGTGTACCCCAGGGATCTGTGCTGAGTCCGCTGCTTTTTGACATATTCATAAATGACCTGGAAAGTGGAATAACGAGTGAGGTTATCAGATTTGCAGATGACACAAAACTATTTAAAGTTGTTAAAACCCAAGAGGATTGTGAAAAATTGCAAGAGGATCTTGATAAATTGGAAGACTGGGCATCAAAATGGCAGATGAAATTTAATGTGGACAAGTGCAAGGTTATGCACCTAGGGAAGAACAACCCAAACTATGGTTCCACGATGCAAGGTTCCACATTAGGAACCACCACCCAGGAAAAAGATTTAGGCGTCATTGTGGATACCATGTTAAAACCCTTGGCCCAGTGTGCAGCGGCGGCCAAGAGAGCAAATAGAATGCTAGGTATGATAAGGAAAGGAATGGAAAATAAAACAAAAGATATTATAATGCCTCTATATCGTTCCATGGTGAGACCGCACCTTGAATATTGTGTGCAATTCTGGTTGCCATATCTTAAAAAGGATATAGCGATTTTAGAAAAGGTTCAGAGAAGAGCCACCAAAATGGTAAAGGGGATGGAAGGATACTCCTATGAAGAAAGGCTAAAAAGGTTAGGGCTCTTTAACCTGGAAAAGAGACTGCTGAGGGGAGATATGATAGAAGTCTATAAATTAATGAACGGAGTGGAATGGGTAAACGTAGATCGATTGTTTACGTTATCAAAATATAGAAAGACTAGGGGACATGCAATGAAGCTACAGGGTAAACTATTTAAGACTAATAAAAGAAAATATTTTTTCACTCAACGTGTAATCAAACTCTGGAATTTGTTACCGGAGGATGTAGTAAAGGCTGTTAGTGTAACTGGGTTTAAAAAAGGTTTGGACAAGTTCCTGGAGGAAAGGTCCATAAACCATTATTAAGAAGTGACCGAAGATATCAATGCTTGACCCAGTACAAGCATTGTGGAACTTGTGTCTCTTGGGGAAACTGCTAGGTACATATGACCTAGATTGGCCACTGTTGGAAACAGGATACTGGGCTTGATGGACCTTGGTCTGACCCAGTATGGCATATCTTATGTTCTTATGAGATGAAACTTGGGTTTTCAAGTACAATCCCACAACCAAAAGACAGCGTTTAGAGTGGCACACTTCCTAGTCACCTCAACCAAAGAAGGCCCGAAAGAGCAAATCAAGAGTGAAATCCAGGCTCATTTTTTATTTATTTTTTTTTATTCAAAGGGAGCTGTTCACAAGTAGTTTGTGCCACCCGGACATACTGTGACTCAAACATTTTACCTACAGGTACTCGAGCATTTGAGAAACAGTTGTGCGTGTCCACCATGAAATTGCAAACATGTGTTTCCTTCACCTCGACAATGTGCCAAGTCACACTTCATTCGCTGTGAGGGAATTTTTGGCTCAAAGCAATATCTCAACACTTTTCCACCCACCGTAAAGCCCTGAATTGGCTCTGTGCGGGGGGGGGGGGGGGGGGTGGGGGGTGTTTTCCCCAAGCTCAAAACCCACCTCAAAGGACATTTTGGGACAGTTGAAAATGTCCAGGCATCTGCGACAAGGGCTTTGAACAACATCTCAACACCCACAGGCATAGGGATGTCCCATCTGATTCCTCTGTATCCGAACCTCGGAGAAGGTCCTCACCGGAGGATATGCCTTTCCTGGACTTTGTGTGGGATATGTCCAAGGCTTTGGCTTTCCCCACAGAGTCCAAGGAGGATCCTCGAGCCGACGAGCTTGAGGTTCTCCAGTATGAGGCTCCTTCTCAGGAGATCCTCACGGTACCCATTCCTCCGATCCTGGAACGACTGATACTCTGCATGTGGGAGACCCCAGCGTCAACGCCGGTGATCAGCAAATGACTCGACTCGATGTATCGGGTCTGTCGGAGCCCTGGTTTCCAAAAATCACAGCATAAGTAGAAAAGAACCAGGCACAGTAGCAGTTTAAATTGGTAGGAAGGCAAGGAACGGCTAGCAGAAGATTGCAGAAAAGCTGAACAGAATTATAAAAGGCTGCTAAGAAATGGACTAAGTAAAAAGACCTAAATACATATGCATACAAACTGAGATATTAAGACAAACACAGGTAACACAATAGCCTGAGCAAACCAGGGTACCAGTCAGAGCTTGCAATGAAGTTCTCAGCAGAGCACCAATACTTGATATACTGCAAATCAAAGATAAATAGTATCTATGTGGTTTACAGTAATTAGTAAAAGAAAAAACACATCCAAGACACCACAAAACAAAAGGAATTACAATAGCTGTAAGACACAAGAGGTAAGATAAACAAATCCAGCGAAAGGATCCCTGCCCAAAATCAGTCGGATGGAAAAGCCTTTACAAATTAAAGTATTTTAAGGGCCGTTTTAAACAAGATGACCACTCCAAATGAATATAGAGTGGTAAAATATTCCACAACGTGTTTGTATTTTATTTATGCGTTTTTAAGAAAAAAGTTTTTATTGTAAACCGCCTTGATGCCTGTGAAAAGTGGTATAGCAAATTTTACAATAAACATAAAGTAACCGTGCTAGTGCCACTGAATATCCTGGCTGAGGGGATTAACACTAGAAGCCCCAAAAGGAATTTTACCTAGAAACCCCCAAAGTACGTCGACGCATTATCATGACTGCGTTTAGCATGAAATGCAGATGTGAATTAATGTGAAGTTACTTATTTGTTAAATACGTGCAGTATGTGATGTCATTACATGACATCATTGTGTGTTTGTAATGTCGGAGTAAAACTGTAAACAATGATTGAGATGCGCCACCTAGTGGGAACTTGAATTTATAACTAGAAGCCCCAAAGTACGTCAATTGACGCATCCAAGACGAGTGCGTCAATTGACGTACTTTGGGGCTTCTAGATATAAATTCATTTTCCCGCTAGGTGGTGCATCTGTCATTAATTTTCGATGCACATATTTGAACATCTTGACCTTGCTAACAAAGTCATGGAACATGACTGACATAGTTCTAGCAGTGGCGCTGGTATACAACTTCGAAGATGCATTTGCATCAATTGACGCACTTTGGGGCTTCGAGTGTTAATGTGGTTAGCAGGTCTGCTGACCATGTTAATCCCTTTAAATATTGGGCCTCTCGTACACCATCATTCTGTATACCCATACAGCTACATTTGCAATGCTGCCTTATTGAGTAACACTTTGTCACAACTGTTTCAATGAAATGTCCCACACAAACATACCTGACCATGTAAATGGAAGAAAGGAGAAACGTGCTATTTTGTCACACTATGAATGTAATTTTCAACATGTTTATTTTCCGGAATTGATGGCAGTGGTCCTGGTGGTAAGAAGAGGGAAAAACAGGGAGATTATTTAACACTTCTTATATACCACCTTTCATGATATCAAGGCGGTTTACATTGAACAAACTGAAATTACATTGAACAGGGCAATATAACTTGGAGATAACTATTTTACAGGTAACATGGCTTAGAGGGAACAGCAAGCTGAGGAGATAGGGAGATGTTGGACTGGGAGGAGGGACAGAGAGAGAGGGGCAGATGCGGACTTGTGAGGAATAGTGAAAGCAGACTGGGCTCTGAAGGCTGGATGGGGGGGTAAACTCTGGGCTCAGGTGTAGTCAAATGTTGGGCTCTAAGGGGGGCAGCAGATGCTGGGCTCCGAAGGGTGGGCATAGAGGGGGCAGACCCAGGGCTCAGAGGGATGGAAAGATAGAGGGTCAAATGCTGGGTTTCTGAGGGATGGAAAAAGACTAGGGGAGAACAAAAAAAAGAGGAAGTAGAAGGTTGCTGTTAGGCTGGGGGGGATGGAAGGTAGGTAATGGAAAAGAAAGAGGAGATATACTCAATGATTGGTGGAGAGGAAGGGCAAGAGGTATGGAGCCGGGCGGGGGGGGGGGGGGGGAGAGGGAAGATGCTTAGCATAGTGGAACCATGTGGGAGAGGCCATAGGGGGGGGGGGGGTTGGCAGGGAGATGAGTGAGGAGGGATGGTAAGTACAAAGGGTGGTAATGGAGAATGCATGAAAGGACAGAAGAGTGCAAGAGGCTAAAAAAAAGAGTGAGTTGGGAAATAGGAGAGCTTAGGGGAGATGAGCTGGGCTGAAGGGAGAAGGAGATGGAAAGTTGATAGGTGAGGAGTCAAAAGGAGATTGAGGATTAGAGAGAGTGAAATTTGAGTGGATGGAGAGGGTGTAAATAGACATGAAAGAAAGGGCTAGGAAGGAAAGATCAGTATGTCAGAGACAAATATGGAGAGGGCATGGATGAAGACAGGAGCAAGGAGAAATGAAAAATGGACAGCAGACACTGGAAAGGGAGTCAGGAGAAAACAGGGAATGTAGAAGAGACCATGGTTGTCATACTGAAAAATAAAATGCCAGATAAAGGTAGAAAGTTATTTTGAATTTATTAACTGGAATATATTAGTTTTCGTAAATGTGCATTGCTGATATTTGTGTGCTGCTTAGTATAAATGGAAATGCATTTTAATTTTTATTTCTCCATTGTTGCTATAAATATAAATATGGAATTTGGTTTTCAGTTCAGCTATTGTCTTTATATTTCTATTTCTCATTTGTGATCCTTAGTTCTGAATTTGGTGAGGGTCTATCTTGCATATGTAGTTGAGATGTGACATTGTTAGTCTGCAGTTTCTTTGTGGAGCTCTGTAGCAGTTCCCCTTGTTCTGGTTTCCATAGTAAGAGAGTTATTTGGTGTAGCGCTATATAAATGATTAATAGTAGTAGTATTGGTGTTTTATAAGATGTGTGTGTGCCATCAAGTCAGTGCTGACTTCTGGTGATCACGCCTCTGGGTTTTCTTGGCAAGAGAATGAGCCAGGAAGTCAGTCCTCACATATGAGTGATGTCTGCACCAATGGAGCCCATGTGGTAAACGCCCCAGTTTTCACAGAAAGCCTTTAGGAGTTGGACCAAGCATGTGCAGTCACCTTCCTGCCCAAGGGTGCCATCTTACCTTGGTCATCTTTTTTTCCGCGGAGCCCATTGAACATTTTGTCTGCAGCCCTGAAAAGGTTGCCATTTTTGCCATCTCTTTTCTCTGGGAACAAGCAGGAAATCAGTCTTCGCATATGAGTGACATCGGCGCTGACAGAGCCTGCGTGGAAGCATCTCCCCAGCATTCAAAGAAAGCCTTTGGGAGTTAGACTACGCATGCGTGGACCCCTTCCCACCTAGGGTGCTATCTTGCCTCAGTCCCTTTTTACCGGGGAGCCCACCGGACTTCTGTTCTGTTTCCCTGGAAAAGTGTCTCTCTTTTTGTCTTAAATTATCCTCTTTCCGGTACACGTACATGTACCGTACCGGTTCCTCTTTCCACCCTCAAGCCAGCTCACGCTCCTTGGGTTTGTTTTCTTGTTTTTCTCAAGGTGTCCCTCAACCGGCGTTTTGCGCCCTTTTTTTGGCCAGTAGGCCTCAGACCCTCACCTGTGTTGAAGGGCCTGTTTTTCCATGGTCTCCAGCAGCTTCAGAAAATGTGATTGGTGCAATAAAATGATGTCCCTCACCAACCCACATGACTGCTGCCTCCGTTGCTTCGGGCCAGATCATGACAACTCCGGCTACAACCTTTTCAAGTCCTTGTCCTCAAAGGCCATCAAAAGCTGTCAGTTGCAGCAGGAGAAGTTCTTCCATACATCTGACTCTGTGACAGAGTCACCGGCAACACCACACTCCAGGGTCTGCTCTGGTACCTTGGTGCCCCACAATGTCCAGGTTACCTTGGAGTCCCGTGACCGCAGGTTCTCAGAGAAACTCCCCGGAAGTGGAACGTAAGAAGAGCTTGAAAACCTCAAAGGCTGCCTTGGAGGATGGATCTGGAAAAGTGGGTAAATCCCATACCAGGACCCACAGTCCCTGGCGTGAGTCTGAGGGGTCAGAGTGAGAGCGGCCTCACAAGCTGCCCCAGAAGGAGTTGTCAGCTTCAGGCAACTAGCCTCTGATCCCCAAGGCCATCCTAGTCGAGGACTCCCCCCTCGATGGAACACTTGCCGGGCCCGAAGCCATCTGTGCCCGTGTCAAAGGCTGCAGAGCCATCTGGCATGGAGACCAGAATGGTGACCTTGGAGCGCAGTATCACTGCTCTCCTGGCCCACTAGCAGGCTTTGATGGCCGGTTCATCTGTCTCGGCAACTGGACCCTCGAGGGCTTCCCTGGTTGTCAAGCTTATCCTTGAGCACCACTGGCCTTGAGAGAGCATCGGCAACAGACAAAGTCCTGATCCTGTTCCTCGGGACACCAGTCCTCTCCGGCAAGTGCACGCAGCTCGGACTGCAGATCTTCCTGGGGTCGCAGGCATCGACTGTGGAAGCTGCAGAGCCTTGGATTCTTCCTCTGACTTCGAGTCAGACTGGGAGACCGAGGACGAGGAGTCCCTAGACACCCAGTGACACAGAGACGTGCCCTCAGATCCATTTCCACTGGTGTCCCAGCACCATTCCCCACCCAAGGACGTTGCCTTCCTTGACTTCGTGCGGGGTATAGCAAAGTCGCTCGCGTTTGAAGTGGAGGAGGAACCCTGCATGGAGGAACTTGAGATCCTCCAGTATGAGACCCCTCCAAAGGAGGCCCTCATGGTGCCAGTCACTCAGATAAGACCTCGGTTACTGCATTGGAGTCTTTGGTGTGATATTGAAAGTGATGGCTGGGAGCAACCTTCAAAGCTACCCTGGCAGGAGGAGACTCCATTGATATCAGGGGATCGATACTGGTCCTCTGAGGCCATAGTCATTGAGGAAACCCCCTTGATGGAGCCAGCATCGGAACTGATTCCCTCTTTACCTGCGCCGGTTATTGCGGAGCCTTCTGGCCTTGAGGTCAGGATGGCAGCTTTTGAATGCTGCCTTCCTGGTCCAGCACCAGAGCCCGATGTCTGTTCCTCTGGGTCCTTGTGCCCAGCGGCTGGTCCCCTTCACTGCGAGGGCATCGCCTGAGGAGATCCAGCTGGTGCTGGATTCCCAGCATTCGTCCCAGTCACGTTTGAGGCCTAGGGTCTCACCCTGTCAACACCCCTGACCAGGTATGCACACAAGGCCAGTCGGGTTCTTGAGGTCTTGTCAGATTCAGACAGAGTGGGAGACCGATGACGAATCGCCGGACACCCGGTGTCTTCTCAGACCTGTGTCTGCTGCAGGAGCATTGGTGGTACCTGCCCGAGGACCTCTCCTTCCTGGACTCATTTGTGACATGGTGAAGGCCTTGGCCTTTACCACAGAGTCAGAGGAGGAGCCTCGAGTGGAGGACCTTGAGATTTGCAGTACAGTGCGCCTCCCAAAGAAGCACTCACGATACCTGTTCCCCCTATCTTAGAACACTTGCTCAGGATGGAGTCACAATTCCATGGTGGTGGAGTTGGCCATGCGTAGGATCAAGAGCCAGAAGATGCACTCCTTTGTGCCTGCACCATGGAGGGCTTTGGTAAGAAGTGCTTCCAGGGCTCGATGCTCATGGCCCATATCCAGGCATACCAGCTGTACATGGGCATATACCTGAGGGACCTGGCCAAGGAACTGGCTGGGTTCTCAGCTGGTCTGTCCAAGGAACCTCTTTGCGGTTCCTGACCCTGGTGTCAACGGTCAAGGAGTGCTCCAAATATGTTACTCGAGCAGCCTATGATGGCTTTGAGTCCATGGCTAGAGCAGCTGCGGTGAACATTGATGCCCACTGCCTGGCATGGCTACAGTCATCAGACCTGGAGTAGTGGGTTCAGGACAAATTGGTTGATGTCCTGTGCTGAGGGGGGAGAGCCTTTTCTGCAAGCCCATGACTTACAAGGCTGCATAGCTGGAGTTAGAGTATATGACTGGAACCAAGCTTTCCTGGAAAACAGCAGACCCTTCCCTTTTACCAGAAGAAGGCTTATGGAATTTACCCCAGGATTTGGCCTACCCAGCTCTCTAGCAAAGTCAGCAGGCCAAGGGCCAGGGGCACAGCCCTTGCAAACCTAATGACTCCAAACCCCAGTCTGCCCCAAGTCGCAACCTGTGGAGGGGGGAGGGGTGTTTTGACTCCCGGAACTAGCAATAGAAGAGAAGGGTACAGATAGAGGCGATTTGCCAGAAGAGAAGAGTTCCCGAGGAGGCAGGGGGGGGGGGGGGGAGAAAGAAGAGGAAAGATAGGAGCTCAAAAGTGAATGCACTTATAGGTCAGCAGGAACAGTTTGAACTGGATGCGAAATGGATAGGGAGCAAATGAAGTGACTTGAGGGGTAATGTGCATGACGAGGCTGGCGGAAGATTACCCGTGCATCAGTGTGTTGAACAAATTGAAGGGGGAGAGAATTGATTCAGAGGGAGACAGCAAGGCGTAAGTTACAATAGTCAAGACGGGAGATGACTAAAGAGTGGATTAAGTGTCTTATTTATTGCTTTTATATACCGCGCTCTTTAAAATGAGTGCGGTTTACAGGTAACATCTATGCATCTCAGGATGTCTGTTATGCATTTACAGTGAACGGGAGATACAACTTGGATTTCAATCTGGGGGAACTATTTACAGTATCTACAACTATGTACATTATAGCTATGAATTGTCTTGTGGTTTATCATTGTTTAGTAGTGTGTTCAGAAAGGAATGGGTGGATTTTGTTGATTTAGAGAAAGAAGTTCTAGTCTTAGCTATTAGATGGTTGTGTATGGAGAAGGGGAGAAAGGAGTCTTAATTTATTTATTTTATTTATTTATTTAACATCTTTTATATACCGCGCTATTTGTTTTCAGTGCGGTTTACAAGTAACAGAACTGCACAATCAGAAAACACTGGTGTGCTTACATTATAACAGGTAACTTAAACTTGGAAAAGGGGTAATAAAACTATAACTATGTACACACAGTGAAACTATATACAAAAAACAGTGTAAAAACTGAGCTATGTATAAACATATTGGGTTCTTTGGGTTCTTAAGACGACCCCAAGGTTGCAAGCCAAGGAAACAGAGGAGTAGAGACACAGAGAGGAGGAAAGGGAGTGGAGGTTTTAGGAGGGGGAAAATAAGCAGCTCAGTTTTGGCCATGTTCAATTTCAAGCAGCGGTGAGACATCCAAGCAGCAAAGTCAGAAAAGCAGGCAGAGATCCTGGCCTGGATTGCCGGAGAGATTACAGATAGAGTGGTAGATCTGTGAGACATCGGCATAAAGATGGTACTGAAAGCCATGGGAAGAGATGAGTGCACCAAGGGGCTACGTATATAGAGAGAAGGAGTGGACCTATGACATATCCTTGGGGTACACCAACTGAGAGAGCGGGATAACAGCTTGTTCCTGGAGAAAGCGTACTCACCTGTAACAGGTGTTCTCTGGGGAAAGCAGGAATAGTCCTCACAACCCTCCCCGTGAAGGCGTTTTCTTTTTTGGCTTGATTAAGTTATGTCATCATACTGAAATAAGATAGCGCCCTTGGGCAGGAAGATAACTGCGCATGCGTGGTCTAACTCCCAAAGTTGGGTGAATATTGCGTGAGGGCCAGTCTCAGGGAATCCTGGAGATGTTCATCAATCAGTTTACCACAAAATACGGACACTTAGTCATTTACGACCACTACTTGAGTACACGGATTTCAGAACAATCTACCAAGCCCTGGTGATGCCACACATTGATTTCGCAAACGCAATCCTGTATGGGCTCCCACAAGCAACTCTAAACCCTCTCCAACTGGCTATGAACACGGCCGCTAGGGTGCTAGAAGGAATGTCAAGGACTGACCACGTCACTCCAGTCTTGAAAAAGCTCCATTGGTTACCAATTCAAGCCAGAACCCAATACAAGATCATAATTTATAACCTTCAAAGCCCTGAACAATCAGACCCCCACAGCCATCACTGAGCTGATACACACCTCACCCACAATAGAAGCAGAAGATCAGCAGCAGTAAACACCCTGATAATTCCGAAGGAAACAATGAGATGCACAAAGGCAACAACTAACAGAGCCTTCAGCATCTATGCCCCCAGAGCCTGGAATGCCCTCCCACCTGACATAAGAGTTATCACCAACCTAACCCAATTCAGGAAGGCCCTAAAACACTACCTATTCACAAGATACTTCTCGGTGTAGACCCGATAGGGAAATACACTCCCCATGTAAATAACTGTAGATACTTGTCAATGTAATAACTGTTGTTGTTTACCCTTGTTATCCAAGTTTCAATCCATGTTCAAATGTGAATACATTGCAGTTAGCCTGCAATGTATATGTTTGTTGGATGTACACTGCACTGATGTTAATAGCGTGGTATAAAAGAAATGTTAAATAAAATTAATAATAAATAAAATAATCAGTCATATTGGAACATTGGGTACTGTAAACGGGGGTGCTTGTTGTGAAAGTTCCACAATCTTGGCAAAGACAGGAATTTACTTGACTTGCAAAGGATTGTGGGTGTTGTAGTTCAATCACACAAAACCAGCTGTTTAACAAGAATAAAGAATTTGTAGTTGCTCGAGTGTAAAGCAGAAAACAGATTTTATTTATGGGGTGTTATTCCCTCGCACAGATATGCTTGGTAACATCAACAGGATAATTTCTTCAGGAATTGTATTCAGGAAACAAAACAAATAAGGCAACTGAATTACTTATGCAACAGCTTAGTAAAGACCTTGATGGAACAGAAAAGGTCTTTCTTCTAGCCCCTGCTAATAAGCATTCTTAGCAGTGCTGGAATGAAAAATAAACCCAAAAGGAAAATTCTCTTTATAAAAAAACAACTTTCTTCCTTTCACACAGTGAAGAAGTTTTCTTTCCAAAGTCCCACGTGCATTTGTGCCTTGCTCTAATCACAGGTGCTTAACCAGCTGCAAACCATTGCTGGTCCACTCGCCACTTGGCTCCAACTTTCCCAAAAGCTTTCTCTCAAAGAAACTTTTCTGGGAAGCTACAAAAACAGTACAGTTCCTTTTGGTGTTTGATCCTTATCTAAGGATTACTTTAGAAGAGCAGCTTAGAAAGAGAGCAATCCATGCATTCCACTTTCTCATTTGATATTTTCCCTTGCTCTTGAAATATCATAGGATCACTTTCATACACTGGCTCAGAGGAATTCTCTAACTGATCTCTACCAGGATAGAAACTGTTTCCCTGCTGTCTTCCTTGTGCAAAGCTAGGGAACAGATCAGAGTTCATACCTGAGATCACGTTGTCATTAGGTTTCCTCTCTGGGTATTTTGGCCAGTAGGTAGCAAAGCTTCTGTGCCCAGCTTTCCAGTCAGAATCTCTGGACTTTAGGTCTCTTTTCCCATATCTCCTTAAATAGGTATTAGAGCTCCTTCTTTCTGTAGATGCAGCCGTCTCCTTTACAGGTGCTGTCTGGAGGTTCCTGGCTGTATATCTCCAAGCCTCTGGTTTCTTCCAGTCCAATGAAGAATGCTTGCCCCAGGAATCTCTCCCAGCATACATACTGCCTTGGGCTCCTTTCTTAGACCTCCTGGACGTCTTGCTGTTCTTCCTTCTATTCACGCGCCGTCTCTCCTTCTCTTGCCATCTTTGCCACCATTGCTCTTGCTGTATGTCTGAAGAATTTCTTCTAGTTTTAAAGTGCCTAAATGGACACTCCACCCTAGCACAGTCCAGGTGTTCTGAATCAAGCCCTGCCCTAGGAGATGGGTGATTAGGGATTACATCATTGCTTCTCTGATTAGGCACACGTTTCCCTATTCTCCAAGGCCAAGCAGGAAGTCAGTCCTAACATATGGGTGTCATCGGCGCCGATGAAACCCCAACGGAGCATTTCCCCAGCTTTTTATGAAAGCCTTTGGGAATGCAGGCACGCATGCGCGGTTCCCTTCCCGCCTAAAGGTGCCATCTTACCTCAGTCTCTTTTTTTCCGTGAAGCCCACTGGACGTGTGTCCAGTTTTCCCGGTTAAAATTAGATTTTTCAGCAATTTTTTGCTCCTCTTCTACCGGTTCGACGCCGGTTCCCCACCCGCCGGTTTCGGTACACCGGTATCGAGCCCGATTCCTCTTTTTCGGTTTTTGCCCTTCGTGGCTGGCGTTCGCGCCCTTTTTTCTCTTTTTCCCTGGAAGGCCGGTCTTTTGACCTCGCGTGGACTTTTTTTTTTTTTTCCCCCGATGGCTTCCAGTGGTTTTAAGAAGTGTGATCGGTGTAAGAAACTAATGTCTCTCACCGACACACACGACTGCTGCCTTCGGTGCCTGGGTCCCGACCACGATCCTAAGTCGTGCGGGGCCTGTGGGAAAATGTCTTCCAAGGCATTACGAAGTCGCCAGCAGCAAAAGGAAAGGCTTTTCTCGGACTCGGCCTCCGGCTGGGCCCGGACCTTGTCTGAGGCCTCAACATCTCAGGATTCCGATCCCGAGCGCCGTTGAAGCTCCTCGGACAGGGGGGTCCCCCGACCGGGAACGCAAGAGGAAGAAACGGCTCGCGAGGGCATCGTCGGAAGAGGTCCCTGGCTCCTCGAGGGCCAGGTCTAAGACCCCCGACCGTCGCCCCGGGCCTGTGGAACCGGAGAAGCCTGCCAAAGTTCCTCGTGTGGAGCCAGAGTCTGCTGGACACGTAAACCCCGTAGTCCTCGTGGACTCTCCTCCCAGGGAGCTGACGTAGTCGGTGGCTGCTGCGTCTCCCGAGCTGAGTCTCAGGATGACAACCTTGGAGAGCAGAATGTCTGCCTTCATGGAGCAGCAGCGGGCACTGATGGCCAGCCTGTCTGGCGCATCTGCCCGACCACCGGGACATCGACGTCGAAGTCGACCCTGGAGACCGAGCCGATACTTGAGTCCATCGTGGCTCGGAGTCGACCTCAGTCGCGGTCCCCCTCGACCTCCTGTTCGGGACCGAGGGCGTCGATGCTGGTGCTTCCAGCGTCGGGGTGGGTGCTCCAGGGTCCCGCGGAGTCAGACCCCGACTCTTCCTCAGATGAGTCGGCTTGGGAGACGGAGGACGAGGAGTCTCCTGACACCTTTAAGACTCGGTGCGTCCCCTCGGACTCACCGCAGTCTGAGCCCCGGAGTAGGTCCCCCCCCCAGAGGACACCCGGTTCTCGGAGTTCGTCCGGGATATGGCCACTGCCTTTGCTATTCTGGTGGATCCCGAGGAAGAGCCTCGAGCTGAAGAGCTCGAGGCGCTGCAGTATGACTCTCCTCCGAAGGAGGCCTTTACTGTCCCGGTTCCTCCGATGCTGGAATGGCTCCTCTTCCGTATGTGGGAGGCACCGGCCTCGGCGCCGGTTCTTAGCAAGCGAGTCGATTCGATCTATCGACTCCGTTAGAGCCCTGGTTTTCAGAAGGCACAGCTACCACACCATTCCATTGTTGTGGAATCGGCCATGCATCGTCTGAAGAGTCAGAAGATGCACTCCATGGTGCCTCCTAGCAGGGAGGCCCGAAACCTAGATGGTGTCGGTAGAAAGTGTTTTCAGGGCTTGATGCTTGCTTGCCATGTCCAGTCTTACCAACTGTACATGGGCATGTACTTGCGGGATCTGGCCAAGGAGTTGGCCGGATTCTCTGCTGTTCTCTCCGGGGAACCCTTGCAGAGATTTAAGTCCTTGAACTCGGGGATTCGGGACTGCTCGAAGTTCATGTCCTGCGACGCCTACGATGGCTTCGAGGCTTCGGCCCGAGTTGCGGCAGCTGGCATCGCGGCTCGACGCCAGGCATGGCTGCAGTCATCGGACCTCGAGCCATGGGTTCAGGACAAGTTGGTCGATGTCCCTTGCCGAGGTGAAAACCTTTTTGGCAAGTCCATGTCCGAGAAGGCCGCTCAGCTCGAGACCGAGCACCTCACCCGGACAAGGCTGTCGAGGAAGACCTCTGCCCCTTCTCATAAAAAGAAGGGCTCGGGTAAAAAGCCCTTTTACCCGAGGAAGGGCACTGCCTACAAACAGTACCCACAATATCAGGCTGCCCAAGCTGCCCCCCAGTGTCAGCAAGCCAAGGTCCAGGGTATTGGGCCCCGTAGGCAGAGGAACCTCAAGCCTCAGGCCCCTGCTACCACTCAGCAGGGTGGGGGCTTTTGACTCCTTGAGCATAGCCTCTCCTCCATTGCTCTCCCAACCCTGCACAGGAGGTCGTCTCGTCCTCTTTGCCCACCAGTGGCCCCTTATCACCGGGGACAGTTGGGTGCTGGAGATAATCCACAAGGGATATGCCCTCCATTTCCACCAGCTGCTACCCCCATATTTTCCAGGGGAGCCTCCAATGCCTCCTCTACACACAGACCTTCTCTGACAGGAGCTTCAGGGTCTGTTGGTGGACAGGGCGGTGGAGCCTGTGCCTCCCCACTTGCAAGGTCACGGATTCTACTCCAGGTATTTCCTGGTGCCCAAAAGGACCGGTGGCCTTCGTCCCATTCTGGACCTCAGGAACCTCAAGTTCCTAGTGAAAGAAAAGTTCAAGATGCTTACTCTTGGAACCCTTCTGCCCTACCTCCAGCAGGGAGATTGGCTATGCTCCTTAGATCTAAAGGATGCATACACTCACATCCTCATTCATCCAGACCACAAAGTACCTAAGGTTTATCGTTGGAGGAAACCATTATCAGTACAGAGTGCTGCCTTTCGGCCTCACCTCCGCCCCCAGAGTCTTTACAAAGTGCTTAGCAGTGGTGGCGGCCTACCTGAGAAATCAGGGCATCTTTGTCTTCCCCTATCTGGACGACTGGCTCATCAGGGGTCAGACAGGTCAGGAGGCCAATCAAGCCACCCTCAGGACCATTGCTCTTCTACAGCGCCTGGGGTTTGTCATAAACTTCGCAAAGTCCACTTTGCTCCCTTCCCAGAACTTGGAGTTCATAGGGGCAAGGTTGGACTCTCCTGGCAAAGGCATTCTTGCCAGAAAACAGAGCCCGAAGGTTGATGGCCTTGGCAAGTCAGTTTCTCAGCAGGTCCCTGGTCTCTGCCAGACTCTGCCTGCAGCTTCTAGGCCACATGGCTTCGACAGTACATGTGACCCCCAATGCCAGGCTCCATATGCGGCCTGCACAGTGGTGCCTTCGGACTCAGTGGTCACAGGCCACAGGCAACCTCAGAGAACAGGATAAGGGTGTCCATATCTTTTCTGCACTCCCTCAACTGGTGGCTACACCCACCCAATCTGCTGAAAGGGGTGCCCTTTCAGATTCCAGGTTACAGAGTGATGCTAACAGATGCCTCCCTGCAAGGCTGGGGAGCGCGTTGTCTAGACAACTGCACCCCGGGCCTCTGGTCTCCCTGGGAAGCTGCACAGCAGATCAATCTCCTCGAACTCAGCGCTATTCGATTAGCACTCAAAGCTTTCACTCCTAGCCTGGCTCAACAGTCTGTCCTGATTCAGACAGACAACCAAGTTGCCATGTTTTATGTGAACAAACAGGGCGGAACTGGGTCCAGGATCCTTTGTCGGGAAGCTCAGGACCTTTGTTCTTTTGCCCTCAAGCACAACATGCTCCTCAGGGCTGTGTACTTTCCAGGCCAGGACAATTACCTGGCAGACAGGTTAAGCAGGATACTGCAGCCCCACGAGTGGTAGCTGCATCCTTCAGTAGTTCAGAAGATCTTCCTGAAATGGGGTCTCCCTTTGATGGATCTCTTTGCCAGCCCCATGAACAAGCAACTGCCAAAGTTCTGCTCCAGGCAACCTCATCCTCTGCGGATAGCAGCGGATGCTTTTCTGATATCGTGGTCTCAGGGCCTCCTCTATGCGTTTCCTCCCATGCCCTTGGTGGCCCGAACCCTATTCAAGATTCTCCAGGACAAGGCCTCGGTCCTGCTGGTAGCTCCCAGGTGGCCAAGACAGCCTTGGTTTCCTCTTCTGCTTCAACTGGCGGTAGATCCTCCACTGCCTCTGGGGTTGCAACCCGACCACCTCACACAGGACCAGGGTTTCCTTCTGCACCCCAATCTCAAATCTCTCAATTTGATGGCCTGGAGGCTGCAAGGGTAGTTTTGTCTCCCTGGGGCCTACCTCAGGAAGTTGAGGAGGTTGTCCTAGCCTCTAGGAAACAGTCCACTAGGAAAACCTATGCTCTCAAATGGAAGGTTTTCTGTGTGGTGTCACCTACGTACAGAGGATCCTTTCTCCTGTACTGTGCCAGTAGTTCTTCAGTACTTACTGCACTTATCCAAGCAGGGACTTAAGTCCAATTCTGTTCGGGTCCACCTCTCAGCTCTAGCAGCTCACCACTCATTGGTAGAGGGGCAATCTCTATCTGGCACCCCTTGGTGTCCCGTTTTCTCAGGGGCTTGCTTTTGCTCAAGCCTCCCATCCATCTCCTGCCCCTGAGTGGGAGCTGAATGTGGTCTTGCAGCAACTGACTCGCCCACCTTTTGAGCCGATTGCTACTTGTCCACTACGCTTCCTCTCCTGGAAGACACTCTTCCTAATAGCCCTTACTTCGGCTAGGCGAGTGAGTGAGCTTCAGGCCCTGGTCTGTGACAGGCCTTACACCAGGATTTATAGGAACAGGGTAGTCCTCAGGAGTCATCCAAAGTTCCTCCCAAAGGTTGTCTCCTCTTTCCACCTCAATCAGGAGGTGGTTCTTCCAACATTCTTCCCTAGGCCTCATGCAAGCCAGGCTGAAGCAGTCCTCAATACCCTGGACTGTAGGAGGGCCTTATCTATCCTTCTACCTTGACCGTACGCAGGGGCATAGAAGGGCTACTCAGCTCTTCGTATCCTTTGACCCCAATAAGTTGGGGTTGGCTGTGTCCAAGCGTACCTTGTCCATCTGGGTGGCTGACTGTATCAGCTGGGCTTACAAGGCGGCTGACCTTCTTTTACAGTGTAGGGTCACGGCCCATCGTGACAGGGCAATGGCTGCGTCAGTGGCTCATCTCCGCTCTGTGCCCTTGGTAGACATCTGCAGGGCTGCAACTTGGTCTTCAAGCCAGACCTTTGCGGCCCATTACTGCCTGGAGAGGGAGCCCCGTAGGGACAGTGCTTTTGGCCAGGCAGTACTCCGGAATCTCTTTGAGGTTTAGGCAACTCCTGCCCTCTGTTGGGCTACCGGTGGAGGTTGTGTCCTTGAAAGCCTTTCTTTGCTGCTGAGACTAGAGGGAGTTCTCTTGTTCAGCCTGTGTTCCTCGGTAGCCCAGAGCTAGGGAGTCACCCATATGTGAGGACTGACTTCCTGCTTGGTCCTGGAGAAATAGTAGTTACTCACCTGTAACAGGTGTTCTCCAGGAGCAGCAGGAATCAGTCCTCACAACCCTCCCTCCTCCCCTTGGAGTTGCAGTTGCACATAATTTATTTTTATATTTTTGTGTGCTGTTCTTAGCTATGTCATTTGACTGAGGTAAGATGGCATCTTTAATCGGGAAGGGAACCGCGCATGCGTGCCTGCATTCCCAAAGGCTTTCATAGAAAGCTGAGGAAATGCTCCGCTGGGGCTTCATCGGCGCCAATGACACCCATATGTGAGGACTGATTCCTGCTGCTCCTGGAGAAACACCTGTTACAGGTGAATAACTACTCTTTTCAGCTCTTCTAAAGGCTTTCTGTAAGCCAGTGCATTCTGGGTCTGGTAGTCTTTTAGGTAAACACTGTTTTAGTGCTTTTACCAGCCAGCACAGGTTGCTTATTCAGAGCCAATTCACCTCTTGTATTATTTCTTCCTGAACTATGATAAGCTTCCTTATCACAGTACTCTGTCATTTTCAGATGGGAAAACGCAGATTCACACAAATAAGTTGAACCGAACCAGGAGTGTACAGCTTCACTGCCTTTTCTCAAGTTGAGTAATTTGTTTCTAGGCACTAGCTTCCAAATCGATTCTTGCTCAGCACGGGTCTTGAGAAAAATGTCATTATTACTCAATAAAACTTTAAGAAAAAATGTACTTTCCATTTCCCCTCGCGGTTCTTACTGGATCTTCCTTAGCGTCCCTCTAGTCCAGTCCCGGAACCATAGAGTTGTGAACCTCCACCAGCAGCTTTGGAGACTGAACATCTTCATCTCTTTGATCATCCAGCTATATACAGCCCTAAGGACCGCCCACACATCAGTATCTCAGTCTCCAAGCAGCTTGGAAGTCAGAGCCCAGAACTGGGCTCCTTAGGAACAAATAAGCAGAGCTTTAGTGTTTTATTATTTTCTAGATTTAGGTGCTGGGCTGCTGCTGTGGAGGAAATCTTTGACTGTGTCCCTTCTGTCTTTCTCTAATCTGTTTTTTTCTCTCTGTCTCTCTCTGTCAGTCTCCCCATAGGTCAAACAAGCAGGGGAGCTGCACAGGACACAGGTCTCCTTTCTACCGAACCCCCTTGGTGGGTGAGGAGAAGGTTGAATTACAGGCAGCAATTGAATACAGCAGTAGGCTCTGAGGGTCCCCTGACTGATTTAGGGGTTCCCCGAGCTGCCCTGAGCGGTTATTACTCTGTTATTGACTCTGATAACTGCTACTCAGAGCTTGTGACAGGCACGCTGGACAGCACTCTGTGTTTTGACCCCCCCTCCACTCCTGTGTGTGGGTGAGTAGAGTTTGAAGCTTTTTCTTTCTAAAGGCAGTGGTGGAGGCCTTGGGGTGGCCTGGAATCAGCTCTGGGGAGTGTTTTAGACCTTTTAGGTATTTTTTCTGGTCCTTTTTTTGGCGGGATCGGGTCCGGCGGCCATTTTGGATTTTTTTCAAAGTTGTTTTTCTTCGTGTTTTTTTTTTAGGGATAGGAGCTTCGTTTTTACATTTCTTGGTCAGATATCAGCTAATTGACTCCAGCTCTATCTAATCCTGCAATTTGGAGCGTTTTTGAGCACTTTTAAAATCGCGATTTTTTTTCTGCTCTGTTTGCTTCAGCAAGGTGTTCCTGCTTTGATGGCAAAGGGCTGTGTGCATAGCCATGCCTCCTAGTCCTCGGTGTCTGGTCTGTGGCATTCGTAGAAGTAGTAATTTGGAAGCCCGAGTCTGTGCCACTTGTTCTGCTGTGGGTGCTGGCATGGAGGATCCTATGGAGGGCTCCAGTGCAGATCTCCCACCTGTATCTACAGAAGGGACATCAGAGCAGGCAGAGACGGTCCTTGGTCCGGGGATTTCTGCGGTGCCGGAGCGCCTGTTGGGGGGCGTCCAGGAGGGATCCCTGGGAGTTCCACCTGCCTTTTTCTCTCTCATGCAGGAGGCTCTGGCTCTCTTGCAGCCGGCGGGGGGAGGCTCGGTCCTGCCCCGCCGTGGGCTAAAGCGTCCACTTTCAGTAGAGGGAGAGACTGGTCCACAAAAGAAGAGCCGGCCCCCGAGTGTTGCGGATTCTGCGCCTCCTGAGGACGAGTTCCACGAGGGGCTGGGGGAGGCTCTCGAGATTTAGAAGACGGCGAGTTGTTGGACGACGAGCAGAGTAGTAGAATAGTGCGTGTATTTCGTAAAGAGGAACTT
Source organism: Ichthyophis bannanicus (assembly GCA_033557465.1). Classification (NCBI taxonomy): domain Eukaryota; kingdom Metazoa; phylum Chordata; class Amphibia; order Gymnophiona; family Ichthyophiidae; genus Ichthyophis; species Ichthyophis bannanicus. The sequence continues at coordinate 579,189,263 of CM066034.1, read as the reverse complement.
CCGGCACTGATTGCCGAAACCCTCAAGGTATTGAACATACCCGTGGAAGATGCCACTGCGGAGGACAAGTTGGAGGATCCCTTGATGCAGGCGGTGCGCACTTCCCACAGTCTTTCCGCTCCATAGGGTTTTTAAAGCTATGATCCAGGAGGAGTGGAACAGTCCAGAGTCCGCTTTGCGCGGGGCTAGACTGTTGCCTAAGTTGTATCCTCTGTCGGAGGCTCATAGAGAGCTCTTTCGTTCGCCGAAGGTGGACGCGGCAGTTTCCGCGGTTACTAAACGGACTACTATCCCGGTGGAAGGTGCTGCGGCGTTGAAGGACCCGCAGGATCGGAAAGTTGATAGCTTGTTGAGACAGGCGTTTGAGGTTGCTGCCCTGTCAATGCAGGCGGCGGTGGCCGGGGCCTGGGTGGCGCGCGGCTGCCTCCGCTGGTCTCAACAGTTCCAGGGGCCCCAGTCGGCGGAACAAGAGGCCGCGGCGTCCAGATTGGAGTCGGGTACCGCTTATTTGGTGGATATCCACTATGACCTCATTAGGGGGTTAGCTAACGGCATGGCGTCGGTGGTAGCGGCGCGTCGTTCTCTTTGGTTACGCAATTGGGCGGCTGATGCCTCTTCTAAAGCTCGCCTTAGTAAGCTGCCGTTTAAGGGCAGGCAGTTATTTGGAGAGGACATGGATAGGTTGGTAAAAGATCTTGGGGATTCTAAGGAGGGTCGGCTTCTGGAGGATAAGCCCAAGCAGGGGAAGCGGACCTTCACCTTCCGGGGGTCTCAGCAGTCCTTTCGGAGGTTTCGTGCCTCCCGCTTTGGTCAGTCCCAGCGTTCCAGATATCTGGGGCGCAGACAGAGTTTCCGCGGATTTCGGGGGGCAGGTAGAGGTTTTGGCTCTTTCCAGGCGCAGGTCCCCAAAAAGTCGCAATGAAGCGAGGCCGGCTTTGGTGGTGGTGATTCCCGTAGGGGGCAGACTGCGGGATTTCTACCCTGCCTGGGCCGCTATCACATCCGATCAGTGGGTGTTAGAAGTGATACGAGAGGGATATGCGCTCGAGCTACATCGACCGGTGCGCGATTCCTTCGTTATGTCCCCGTGCAGCGCTCCCTGGAAGCGACGAGTCGTATCCGATACACTTTCCCGGCTGCTTCGGCTCCGGGCGCTCGCCCCCGTGCCGGAGGGGCAGTTAGGGTCCGGTCGATACTCCATCTACTTCGTCGTGCCGAAAAAGGAGGGCACCTTTCGACCAATCCTGGATTTAAAGAGAGTGAATCGGTGCCTCCGGGTGTCGCATTTTCGCATGGAAATGCTGCGCTCGGTCATAGCGGCGATCCGTGAGGCGGAATTCCTAACGTCCCTAGACCTTACGGAGGCCTATTTGCACATTCCCATTCGCCGGGAACATCAATGATTTCTGCGGTTTGCGCTGCCGATGGGCCATTTTCAGTTTCAAGCCATGCCCTTCGGCCTAGCGACGGCGCCACGGGTCTTCACGAAGATCATGGTGGTGGTAGCGGCGTTCCTGCGGAAGGAGGGTGTCCTCGTGCATCCCTATCTCGACGACTGGTTGATCCGGGCGAAGTCGAGGGAGGAGAGTCTCCGGGCGACAGCGCGGGTCGTACAGGTTTTGCAGTCGTTAGGCTGGGTGGTCAATCGGGCGAAGAGCAGCCTTCTTCCCTCGCAGACCTTGGAGTATTTTGGGGGTGCGTTTCGAGACCGGCAACGGGAAGGTTTTCCTCCCAGTGCACAGAGCGCGGGCCCTGAGGCGGCTGGTGGAGCAGTTTCTAGCGAGACGGGCGTCCTCGGCTTGGCAATACCTTCAGCTTCTTGGCACGATGGCGTCGACCATCGAGGTAGTTCCGTGGGCAAGGGCGCACATGCGGCCTCTGCAGCGAGCGCTGCTGCGTCGATGGTGTCATCAGTCCGACTCGCTAGCTCATCAGTTAGTTTGCCCCTTGGAGGTTCGGCGCAGCCTTCGCTGGTGGTTGCGTTGGCGCTCTCTGGCGAACGGTATGCCCTTGGAGTCTCCTGTCTGGCGTCTGCTGATGACGGATGCCAGTTTGAGCGGCTGGGGGGCTCATTGCGAGGGCCAGATTGCTCAGGGCCGGTGGTCCTCGCGGGAGAGCCGGTGGTCCATCAACCGACTGCAAATGAGAGCCGTGTGGTTGGCTCTGACAGCGTTTCAGCCTTGGCTGCAGGGAGCGGCGGTCAGGGTGCTGTCCGACAATACCTCCACTGTAGCCTACATAAACCGCCAGGGAGGCACAGGCAGCGCGGCGTTGGAAGCGGAGGTGGATCTGCTTCTGGATTGGGCAGAGCGGCATCTTCAGTGTCTGTCGGCCCAGCATATCACGGGGGTTCACAATGTGGAGGCGGACTTTCTGAGTCATCGCAGGGTAGACCCCGGAGAGTGGTCTCTACATCCCGAGGTATTTGCGTTGCTGGTCCGTCGTTGGGGTCTGCCGATAATGGACCTCATGGCGACCTTCGAGTCCGCGCAGGTCGAAAGGTTCTTCAGCAGGCGTCGAACGCATGTCGGAAGGCCTCGATGCATTGGCACAAAGGTGGCCAAGGTACGGGCTGCTCTGTCTTTCCTCCGTGGGCTCTGCTGGGTCGCCTGGTACAGCAGATCGAGCGGCATCCGGGTCCCGTGGTTCTGATTGCCCCGGACTGGCCTCGTCGGCCTTGGTATGCGGATCTGGTGCGGTTGAGTGTGGCCGATCCATGGCTCCTTCCTCCTCGGCCGGATCTCCTTCGGCAGGGGCTGCTGCAGATGCCTCAGGTGGCTCGATTCTCGCTTACGGCATGGCTATTGAGAGGGCGCGAATGAGAGCCAAAGGTTATTCTCCGGAGGTCATTGCTACCTTGTTGCGGGCGCGGCGTCGGTCTACGTCGCTAGCGTATGTCCGGGTCTGGCATATTTTTGAGAGCTGGTGTGCGGCTCGCGAGTTGCGGCCTTTGCGGACCTCCGTTCCTCAGATCCTCTCCTTCTTGCAAGCAGGGGTGGACAAGGGCCTGGCGGCCAGTTCGTTGAGGGTACAACTTGCAGCTCTTGCGTGTTTTCGAGGCAAGGTTCAGGGCCAGTTATTGGGGTCCCATGCGGACGTGAAGGGCTTCTTGCGAGCGGTGTTGCTTATGCGTCCTCCGTGCAGGGCTTTAGTGCCCTCGTGGGACTTGAATTTGTTGTTGAGGTCTCTGGTGGCTTCGCCGTTTGAACCCTTGGCGCAAGCTTCGTTGAAGGACTTGACGTTGAAAACGGTGTTTCTGGTAGCGATCTCGTCAGCTCGCAGGATCTCGGAGTTGCAGGCTCTTTCGTGTAGGGAGCCCTATCTGTCTTTCTCTGCCGACAAGGTGGGATTGCGACCGGTTCCCGCGTTTTTGCCTAAGGTAGTTTCGGCGTTTCACATGAATCAGGTGATGTCTCTCCCGGTGTTTGCCAGGGAACGGGGCAAGCACGCGGATAACTCCTTGCATGCGTTGGATGTCCGTCGAGCTCTTCGTCGGTATTTGAGGGAAACGGCAGCCTTCCGTAAGTCCGATCGCCTATTTGTCGCATTTGGCGGTCCGCGCAAGGGGGAAGCGGCGTCTAAGTCTTCCATTTCCCGCTGGTTGAAAGAGGCGATTTCGTCGGCATACCTTTTACACGGCAGGATGGTTCCTGCCGGGCTTCGGGCTCACTCGACTAGGGCGCAGGCGGCGTCTTGGGCAGAAGTTAGCTTGGTACTGGCGGTGGATATTTGTCGGGCGGCGACGTGGTCGTCCTTGCACACCTTTGCTAAGCACTATCGTCTGGATGTGCAGGTGGCGTCGGATGTGCGGTTTGGGTCTCGGGTGCTTCAGGCTGGACTAGCGAGGCCCTCCCGTTGAGATTTACTGCTCTGTTACATCCTCTATGGTTCCGGGACTGGACTAGAGGGACACTAAGGAAGAGTAAATTAGACTTACCTGCTAATTGTTGTTCCTTGCGGAACTCTAGTCCAGTCCCGGATCCCTCCCTGTCTATCTGTTCTCGCTGCCAGCCAAGAAGGTACATTCATTATAGGAGTCTGCCAGGGTTTTTGTTCTCTATACTTTCGGTCAGAGCTCCTCTGCTTGCAGCACGCCTTAGTTTCCTTTCGGGGTCAAATCTTGGAGGTGAGCGGTGGCGTCTCTTGTTGCATGCGTTTTGCACAAGGGTCGCCACGGCCGTTCTGGTCCGCCTTCCCGTAGACGGGAGGTTGTTCTTATGCAATTGGGAAAAGAAAAAATAAAATAAATTTTTGCTAGTAGTGGGAACTTTAGGGTCAGGATCCTTTTTTCCACTGTGTTATATCTACTTATTTGTTGCTCTGCTTAGTCTGCTTTGTCAATAGGTACTGATGTGTGGGCGGTCCTTGGGGCTGCATATAGCTGGATGATCAAAGAGATGAAGATGTTCAGTCTCCAAAGCTGCTGGTGGAGGTTCACAACTCTATGGTTCCGGGACTGGACTAGAGTTCCGCAAGGAACAACAATTAGCAGGTAAGTCTAATTTACTCTTCGTCTGTTTTATTTTTGCTTAATTTGCTTAACAGCTGATCACATCCAAGTAAATGACAGAAGGTTCATTAAAAATGAGGGGGGGGGATCCTCCAACTTTATTGGGTTAAAATTTAACTTGAAACTAATTTGAAACTTAATTTTCATGGTGGTAGATCACCGGCACTTTGGGCTGGAAAAGGTAGATCACGACCTGTCGAAGTTGGACATGCCTGTTATAGACTAACCAATTTTTTAATGCCTCTCTCATTTTTGCTACTGCAGATCAGTAGTTCTCAATTCAGTCCTCAGGACACATCTAGACAGTCGGGTTTTCAGGATAAACTATAGTGAGAGAGATTTGCATACAATGGAGGCAAATCTCCCTCATGCATATTCATTGTGACTATCCTGTAAACCTGGCTATATGTGTTCTGAGGACTGGGTTGAGAACCATTGTTCAGACTAACACGGTTACGTCTCAGAAAATTTATTCATGTTAGGACAAAAGAGAAGCTTGTGAAGGACCCCACTGGAATTCGTTGGGGTGAGGGGTGGGGGAGGGGCAGCACAGTAGTCATACAGGGTAGCAAAAAAGGTAGCACTGGCCCTTCATTGCCTTTCTCCCTCCCTTCCAGTACCCATATTTATGGTTATCTTCTGTGTTGTCTGATTTTTTTTTCTTTTAAAATTTTTTAAGAATTGTCAAGATTTTTCTGACAAGTATTTATTTACATTCTCTTATATACCGCGCTATTCTGCATAAGTGCAGTTTACATTGAACAAACTGAAATTACATTGAACAGGGCATTATAACTTGGAGATAACTATTTTACAGGGAACATGGGCTATGGAGGGTTAAGTGGCTTGCCCAAGACCACAAGGAGCACCTGTGAGACTAGAAACCCCAGTCCTTCTGGCCCAAGGTTGCTGTCCTATAGTGGGATTTGAACCCCCGACCTTCCAGCCTGAAGTACCTTGCCCCAACCACTAGGCTACTCCTCCACTCCAAGTATGTGTCATATTTATCTGCTGGTGGTGGATTCCTTTTTTAGTTGAAGACAAACCCCCTTAGCTTGGTGTTCAATCAGTGTGACTTGTTGAAAACAAAGTTCCTTAGCTATAACAGGTATTTTCTGACAGCCTATCAACAAATTGCACAGTCCACTTGGTAATTGTTCTCTGCTTCTCCTCCAGACAACTTGGCAAAACATAAATTGAGAGATCCAGGAAAACTGTGAATGCCTGGAAAGAGTTTTTAAAAGATTTTCCAATAGCACAGAAATAACTCTTAATTAGGGGATGCTGTGATCATATGACCCATTAGGGTGACTTGGTTTACCTGTAATAGATTATTTTCTAAAGAAAACAATCTTCCTGTTCAAAAAATGTAACTTGGTGCAAACTTTCATCATTTTCTTCCTTTGTAGTCAGAGCCTGAGGTTGAATTGGCAACTACAGGACGACCCAAGCGCAGAAGCCGGAAAGTGGTTGATTACTGTGAACAAGATGATGATACCCCTGATGATCTGGAGAAACTTATTAACCAACTTATAAAGCAAGAAGAAAGAAAAGAAAGGTACTTCAATCTCCTTTTTCAAGAATATCTGACATTCTTGTTTTGTTCATTTAATTTTTTTATTTGTATAAAATCCTGTATTTTAAATTTGGGTCTGTTGGCTATTCAGTTGTTTAGCAATTTAAATGTTTCAGACACTTAGGGCAAAATGTTGTGTGTTTTACTGTTGTAGTTGACCCGAGCAGTTAGAACGTGATGCACACTTTTTTTTTTCTTTTTCCGTTTTATCTGAAGATGACAGATATTTAGGTTTTGCCAGCTGTCATCTATTGTAAAAGGATTTCTTTGTAGACAGGTTCAATGCAGCAGCATTGTATGGTGACTTCCAGGATAGAGGCAGTGCATGTGGAGCCCTCCTCCAGCAGATAGAAGAAGTTTTTTAGACTACTCCTGTGCCTGCGTGAGGAGTTTCTGCCATTGTCCAATTGCCTCTGGAGCGCCAGTCTTTTTCCATCCCTGTAGGCTTTCAAGCTAGGGATTTGGGAGTTGTATTGGCTACCTAGCTGAATATGCAAACTCCATATACAAAAAAAATTACTAAGGCTGCTTTCTTAAAATTGCACATAATTTGGAAACTCGCCCTGTATTTATCAGCTGAAAATCTGCATACTGTGGTTTAAACTTTGGTTATATCGCCACTTGATTATTGCAACAGTTTATTGCTTGGTTTTCCTTCGTATGTTCGACCTTTGTCTATACAGAACGCCACGGCACGTCTTCTCACTGGTAACAGGTGGTTCCTTATCGTCCGTCCAGTCTAGTCCCGAAACCTCTGGGTTGTGCTCCTCTTCCAGCAGCTTAGAGACTGAGACACGTCATTCTTTTGATAGCCCTGGTATAAATACCAAGGAACCGCCGCCTCAGTTCAGTTCTCTGTCTCCAAGCAGCTGGAGGGTGGTGAGCCCTAGGGTGTTTGGGGCTCACTAGAAGAGCAATTAAGGAAATTGGTGAAGTTAGATTTTGGACAGGTCATTTAGTAATTCCTTACTCTAAATTTATTCTAACCTTATTCTAAATTCAGTTTCTTATTTTGTCGGGCTTTGCCACTTTAAATTTAGTTGGAGCAATAAGCCCCCCACCACCCCCCCCCCCCCCTCTCCTCCCGGTTTGATTTTGGAGCTCAGTTGGACAGGCTCGGAGGGTCAGCCGGTAGAGGAAAGAGGCTCTTGTTACCCGATCCCACATTGATGGGTGAGGTACCGGGGCCTTAGGCTCTGCAGCGCAACAGAATTTGCTGCCTGTCATCGCTCAGAGCCGACATCGGAGATTCCGGCTGAGAGAGAGGCGGCTGTGCTGAAAGCCGAAATCTTCCCTTTGCACTGCAATTCCAGGCATCAGTGGAGCTGTGAGAGGCTGCATCAGCGGCGTGGAGTTCAAGGGCTCCATTGAGCTAAGCCGTCAGTGAGCGGAACGCTGGATCGCTAATCGAGTGTGTCAGCGTAGGCCCGATCGCGTGGTCTCAGTGTGGGAAGCGCTTGGACTATCGGGCAAACTTTAGCAGCATATATTTTGGTGGTAGAGCTTCGTTTCGGAGAATTTCCTTCAGAGACTGCCTAGAAGGATTACGGGGAAGTGATTTAAGTGTTTAGAAAAAAAAAAAAAAGATTGGCGTCTACGGGAGTACTAGGGGCCTTGGAGGGGACTTCAGCCTGGCAGTATTAAAAGAGGCTGCAGTTCCATTATACAGTGATACCCTCTAAACCTCAATGTGTACTGTGTGGGGCTAGACGGGGGACACTCTTGACGCTGGAGTGTGCAGGGGGTGTATGTTAGAAGCATCTACTATGGAGCAGGCCGTAGAAGGGGGGTTCAGAGGGTTCCAAGATGGTGGTTGAACCTTTTCTGGGGCCTGTTTCCCCCGCTGGGCCACTGCCGGAACCGGTGGCGGGGCCCTCCTCGGCTCTGGATTTCCCTACTCCTCTGAGTCCGTTGCTAGGCAGCCTAGAGGCAATTTTTTCCCCAGAGTTTGTAGCACTAATGCAGCAAGCGTTTGGGAGTGCTAGGAAAGGGTTCCCTTCCCCTAGCTCCAAGGCGCAGATAGGAGAAAAGAGACCGGGGACGCCTATGGCGGTAGGATCAAGAGGTATGGTTAAGAAGGCCAGAGTAGACAAGGATACGGATCAGTCGGTGGTATTTGAGGGGGTACTGTCCGAAGAAGGAGATCACTATCCCCAGCAGATGCATACAGACAGATGCATACAGACAGCAACCTGCCTTAGCCTAGAGTTGTAGATAGTTTACCCAGTTCAACCCAAGTTCTTATATCCTGTTTTATGTAAGTCCAGTACGGTTTCTCCTTACTTATGGGTAATGTTTCTGTTATATGTAAACCGAGCTGACTCGAAGAGCGCGGTATAGAAAAGACTTTAAATAAATAAATAAATAAATCAGGACCTAGAGCGGGAGGAGGAATTGGAGGAAGGGGAAATTGCGGAACAGGAGGACCAGGCGCGTGTGGTGTGAATTTTCCGCAGAGAGGAGTTACCAGCCCTCATTGCTGAGATGCTCAAGGCGCTTAATATGCCGCAGATGGGGCAGGCTGAGGAGGCAACCTTGGAGGATCCTTTGTTGCAAACGTTCCAAAAGACTCAGAGCGTTTCCGATACACAAGGTGGTCAAAGAGATCATCCTAGGAGAATGGGATTTACCTGAGGCGGGCCTCAAGGGGTCCAGGGTTATGGGCCAACTGTACCTGCTGGTGGAGCAGGATGAGGAGTTTCAGCCCCCAAGGGTGGATGCTGCAGTCACAGCGGTTACCAAGAAGACTACCATTCCGATGGAGGATAGTGCGGCCCTTAAGGATAGGAAGTTGGATGTATTGTTGAAGCAGGTTTTTGACGTGAGTGCACTGTCAATTCACGCATCTATTTGCGGAGCTTGGGTGGCTAGAGCCGGTCTGCGTTGGTCTCAGTGTCTCCAAGTAGAGCAGGTGGAGGTAGAGTCCGCGGAGGCGGTCAGGTTGGAGTCGGGGAAAGCTTATCTGGCTGTATCCATTACGACCTTATTCGTGGTTTGGCGAACAGTATGGCCTCTGTAGTAGCGGCCCGTCGGTATTTGTGGCTGCGGAACTGGGCAGCTGATAGTTCGTCTAAAGCTAGGTTAAGTAAGTTACCCTTTAGAGGTAAGCTTCTGTTTGGAGAGGATTTGGATAAATTGCTGAAAGAGCTGGGCGAGTCCAAAGGGGGATGTTTGCCGGAGGATAAATAAAAGCAGGGACGAACTAATGTGACTCAGAAGGCTCCTCAGAGGGAGTTTCGCAGTTTTTGTTCCCCTAGGTTCAAAGTCAAAGGGGACATTTTCCTTATAGGAACTGGGGCTTTCGGGGAGCAGGCAGAGGTTTTGGGCCTCCTCCTCAAATCTTTGAAAGTCGCAATGAAGCGAGGGGGGCCCAGGTAGGGTTGGTACCTGTAGTGGATCAGCTAAGGGATTTTTACCCTGCCTGGGTCCAGATTACTTCCGACCGGGGGTTACTGGAGGTGATTTGAGAAGGTTATGCTTTGGAGTTTTGCTGGCCGGTCGCCGACTCGTTCGTTCAGTCCCCCTGTGGAACACGTCGCAAGTTCGACGCCATCAGTCAGGCATTAGAATGGCTGGCGGCGCTCGAGGCGATAGCGCCGGTTCCTCAAGGCGAATGCGGTTCAGGTCGGTACTCGATTTATTTCATAGTTCCGAAGAAAGAGGGATCGTATCGCCCAATTCTGGATCTCAAAAGAGTAAATAGTTGTCTACGAGTGTCTCATTTTCACATGGAAACGTTGAGGTCGGTCATAGTAGCAGTGTGCGGGGGAGAGTTCCTTACTTTGGACTTGTCGTTAGTGTACCTACACATTCTCATTCGGCAGGTACATCAGAAGTTTCTCAGGTTTGCGGTACCTATGGGCCACTTTGAGTTCCGAGCATTGCCATTCGGCCTAGCTACGGTGCCAAGGACATTCACCAAGGTGATAGTGGTAGTAGCCGCATCGCTCAGAAAAGGTGTATTAGTACATCCTTATCTGGATGACTGGTTGATTCGAGCAAAGTCAAGGACCGAGAGCGAGGCGGCCATGGCGAAGGTGGTCATGTGCCTACAAAGCCTACATTGGGTAGTCAATATGACAAAGAGCTCGTTGACTGCCGACGCAGAATCTGGAATACCTGGGAGCGTGGTTCAATACAGAGGTTGGAAGGGTGTTTCTTCCCCTGCAGCGAGCGAAGTGTGTGAGAAAGTTGGTATGCGAATTTCTCAGCAGGTCTCTTCCCACAGCGTGGTATTATCTACAGTTGCTGGGGACGATGGCAGCAACAATAGAGTTCTTGCTGTGGGCGAGGGCTCATGAGAGACCATTGCAGAGGGCTCTGCTAAGGCGCTGGTCTCACCAGAACGACACTCTAGCCTGGAGGTTGTCCTGTCCGGTAGAAATGCGGCGGGCGCTAAAGTGGTGGTTGCGTCCCGGGAATCTGGAGAAGGGGATGTCCTTGGAAACGCCAGACTGTATTGCTCTAACAACGGATGCTAGCCTTTTGGGCTGGGGAGCGCACTTCCAGGGAAGATTTGCACAGGGTCAGTGGTCCGACCTGGAGAAGAGTTGGTCAATCAACATGTTGGAACTCAGGGCGGTAATATTGGCTTTCTGAGAGTTTAAGCCATATGTGTAGAACAATGCGATTCAAGTGTTTTCCGACAATGCGACAGCGGTGGCATACATCAGTCGGCAAGGAGGCACCGGCAGTGTGTCCCTGGAGGCCGAGGCCGAGCAGTTCATTTGTGTCAAGCAACACCTGGAGGTGCTGTCGGCAGCACATGTAGCGGGGATAGACAATATCGAGGCCGACTTCTTGAGTTGGGTGAGGATAGATCCCAGAGAGTGGATTCTTCATTCGGAGGTATTCAAAATGCTGGTATGGCGTTGGGGGACGCCGGTGATGGATCTCATGGCAATGTTCCACTCTGCAAAGGTCGATTGCTTTTTCAGCAGAAGGTGAGAGAGAATGTCGGAGGGCCTGGATGCTGTCATTCAGGACTGGCTAGTGGAGCAGCTATTGTACGTATTTCCACCGTAGGTGCTTATAGGCCGCGTAGTGCAACGCATCGAACGGCACAAAGGACTAGTGATTTTGATAGCACTGGATTGGCCAAGAAGACCTTGGTATGCGGATCTCAAGAGGCTGTTGGTGGAGCGACCGTGGCGTCTTCCAGTCAGAAGAGATCTGTTGTCGCAGGGTCTGCTGTACATGCCTCAGGTGGATCGATTCTCGCTTACGGCTCGGCTCTTGAAAGGGCAAGGCTAAGAGCAAAGGGATATTCTGCGGCAGTAGTTAAATTACTGAAAGCGCAAAGGAAATCTACGTCATTAGCGTACATTCGAGTTTGCCGCATATTTGAAGCGTGGTGTGCGGACAGAAGGGTAGAAGCGTTACCGGCTACTTGACGGCAAGGTGGCCTCAACAGCAACACTGCCCTTAAACGTTTTACATTGGGGTGCGGCCCCATGGCCTCCCCTTTGATCTTACCTCTATAACAGGACAGTGCTGCCAACTGCACTCAAGGACGAGGTCGCTAAACCTTTCTGAAAGCCATCCTGTAAAAAAGCCAAAATTTGGCTTTCGTAAAGGTTTAGCGGCCTCGTCCTTGAGTGCAGTTGGCAGCACTGTCCTGTTATAGAGGTAAGATCAAAGGGGAGGCCATGGGAGCGCACCCTGATGTAAAACGTTTAAGGGCAGTGTTGCTGTTGAGGCCACCTTGCCATCAAGTAGTTCCGACCTGGGATCTTGCTTTAGTATTGGAGGCGCTTGGGCGTGGACCGTTTGAGCCATTGGCTAGATCATTGTTGAAAGATCTTACGCTCAAGGTGGTCTTCCTGGTAGCGATCTGTTCGGCCAGGAGAATTTCCGAATTACAGGCTTTGTCCAGTCGGAAGCCTTTTCTGTCGTTCTAAGATTCTAAGGTGGTATTGAGGCCGGTGCCGTCCTTTTTGCCCAAGGTGTTGTCTTCATTTCATATGAATTGGGTAGTTTCATTGCCAGTTTTCTGAAGAAGTCCCTAGTCTTCGTCAGCTGAGCGGTCGCATCATCTGGATGTTCGCCGGGTATTAAAGAAATATATTCGGCGGATGGCGGATTTCAGGATGTCTGATAGTCTATTTGTGCTTTTTGGAGGGGCAAAGAAGGGAGAAGCAGCATCAAAGGCTTCTATAGCCAGATGGATTAAGGAGGCGATTGCGTCAGCGTATCTGTTGAAGGGCAAGCTAGTTCAAGGGGCTGAAGGCTCAATCGACTAGGGCTCAGGCAGCTTCATGGGCGGAGATCAAGTTAGTGCCAGTGATTGAAATTTGTAAGGCAGCGACCTGGTCTTCCTTAAATTCTTTTGTACGCCATTACAGGCTGGACGTTCAGGCAGAAAGGGATACCTGTTTTGACACGGCAGTGCTTCAGGTGGGGATAGTAGGTCCCTCCCATTGATTTGTTGCACTGCTCTGTTACATATCCAGAGGTTTTGGGACTAGACTGGAGGGACGATAAGGAAGAGGAAATTAGACTTAACTGCTAATTATTGTTCCTGGAGGAACTCCAGTCTAGTCCCGTATTCCACCTGGGTATTCCTTTTGGATTGGAGCCTGAAGCAAGCAATTCTAATAGGTAAGCAGAAGATAAACAGATGTTTTCGGGTTCCATAGCAGAAGTGTCGCATCTGAACATTTATTGAAGGGTCGCTTTGCTCCATGAGGGGAGGGAGCAGGCCTAGGAAGTTCTAACTATAGTTAGTAGGGGGCAAGGGGAATCTGGATGAAAAAAAAAGCCCCAGTAGTAGTTTCTTGTTTAGCTAGTTGCAGATTTTTGAATAGGAGTTATTACTTAATTGTTGCTCCGGTGAGTTTGTTTTGTCAATAGGTTACTGAACTGAGGAGGCGGTCCCTTGGTATTTATACCAGGGCCATCAAAAGAATGACGTGTCTCAGTCTCCAAGCTGCTGGAAGAGGAGCACAACCCAGAGGTTTTGGGACTAGACTGGAGTTCCTCCAGGAACAATATTTAGCAGGTAAGTCTAATTTCCTCTTTGAGCATATCTTTATTGATTTATTACTGATTTGTTACTCCGAGCTACCAAGCTTTCTTTCACCTATCAAGTTAATTGTAACTTCCCTATCTCCAAGAACAAGCAGGAAGTCAGTCTTCACATATGGGTGATGTCTGCACCGACAGAGCCTGGCGCAGGAACTTTCTCCAGCATCCAATTGAAAATGCTTTCGGGAGTGTTCCTCCACGCATGCGTGGCTGCCTTCCTGCCTTCCCTCTTGGTGGTCTCAGTTGTCTTTTTCCACGAAGCCAACGGGACCCCGTCCCTGTCAACCACGTCTAGAGACTTCATTTTTTTCTTCAAAAATTACTCCAGTTGCCTTCCTGTCAACTGCTTCGATTTCTCATCGATTCCGGTTCCCCTTGATTGCTTCTTTTTTTTTTTTTTACCTTATTTTCTTTTGACCTTATTTTATTTTTATTTTTTCGAACATGAGGCCTACGGCCTCTTCGGGCACCATTGCCCAATTTGATTTCAACTCCATTTTATTTTAAAAAATGGAGAAGCCCCGAAGTGAGTTCAAGAAGTGCTCTAAATGTTCCAGTACAATGTCTATTACTGATGATATTCTTGGTGCCTCTACACCCCAACCATGACATCAATTCCCGCCTCTCCTGTTGCCACATGATCTCCAGAGGTCGGAAGAACCAAGACAAACAGAAGGCTAATCTGTTTTCTTCAGACTCAGCTCCTTTGGTGCATTCCTCTGGGGCGTCGACTCCGTAATAGGCTTCCCATGCCTCTAAAACCTCACTGGCAAAGGAAAAAGCATCGCTCGGCATCACCAGTACTTAAGAAGACATTGGCTTCGGCATAGAGGTCATCAACTTCCAGGTCAGCATTGGCTTCCGACACCAAGCATTGGCATCGCCATTCTTCACATTCCGATGTGGACCGTCCATCAAAAGAACCCTGGCAGAAGGTTTCACCCTCAAGTCATTCAGGGGTTCGGGGATGCCTCCGAGGTTTCATCCTCGATGGAACCCCCGATATCGGCATCGGGAGTTATGGCCCACACATTTGTCTGGAGCCTTTCCTCCCCCAGTACCATCATTGGATGACCGTGTCATCACTATTGAGCATAGCATTGCTAAACTCTTAGCAATTGTTACAACGATGACTTTGGAGGCTCCGCAGCTGGCATAGGTACCAGTTCCATTAATACCACTGGTGACCACAGCCATTGGTACTTTGCCGCAGGTATCCCTGGCTTCACAGGGCTCAGAACAGCAGATACTGAGACCCTCTGAACTATCGGGTCCGATACCCTCGACTTCAAAACAACAAGCATCGGAGCATAGAAGGTTTTGAACATCTCACCAAGGTTATTTTGTTCTCCAGGACCAAGCAGGAAGTCAGTCCTCACATATGGGTGTCATTGGCGCCGATGAAGCCGCAGCGGAGCATTTCCCCAGCTTTCTAAGAGAGCCTTTGGGAATGCAGACATACATGCGCGGTTCCCTTCCCGCCTAAAGGTGCCATCTTACCTCGGTCTCTTTTTTTCCGTGAAGCCCACTGGACGTGTCTCCAGTTTTCCCGGTTAAAATTAGATTTTTCAGCGATTTTTGCTCTTTTTTTTCTACCGGTTCGATGCTGGTTCCCCTCCCGCTGGGTTCGGTACACCGGTATCGAGCCCGATTCTTCTTTTTTTGTTTTTGCCCTTCGTGGCTGGCGTTCGCGCCCTTTTTTCCCTGGAAGGCCGGGTCCTTTGACCTCGCGGGGACTCTTTTTTCCCCGATGGCTTCCAGCGGTTTAAGAAGTGTGATCGGTGTAAGAAACTAATGTCTCTCACCGACACACACGACTGCTGCCTTCGGTGCCTCGGCCCCGACCACGATCCTAAGTCGTGCGGGGCCTCTGGAAAAATGTCTTCCAAGGCACTATGAAGTCGTCAGCAGCAAAAGGAAAGGCTTTTCTCGGACTCCGCCTCCGGCCGGACCCGAACCTCGTCTGAGGCCTCAACATCTCGGGATTCCGATCCCGAGCGCCGTTGAAGCTCCTCGGACAAGGGATCCCCCAACCGGGAATGCAAGAGGAAGAAACGGCTCGCGAGGGCGTCGTCGGAGGTCCCTGGCTCCTCGAGGGCCAGGTCTAAGACCCCCGACCGTCGCCCCGGGCCCGTGGAACCGGAGAAGCCTGCCAAAGTTCCTCGTGTGGAGCCGGAGTCTGCTGGACACGTAAGCCCCGCAGTCCTCGTGGACTCTCCTCCCAGGGAGCTGACGTCGGGCCCGGCGTCGCCGGGGCCCGAGTCGGTGGCTGCTGCATCTCCTGAGCTGAGTCTCAGGATGACAGCCTTGGAGAGCAGAATGTCTGCCTTCATGGAGCAGCAGCGGGCACTGATGGCCAGCCTGTCTGGCGCATCTGCCCTGACCACCGGGACATCGACGTCGAAGTCGACCCCGGAGACCGAGCCAGTACTCGAGTCCATCGTGGCTTGGAGTCGACCTTGGTCGCGGTCTCCCTCGACCTCCCGTTTGGGACCTAGGTCGTCGACGCCGGTGCTTCCGGCGTCGGGGCGGGTGCTCCAGGGCCCCGCAGGGTCGGACCCCGACTCTTCCTCGGACGAGTCGGCTTTGGAGACGGAGGACGAGGAGTCTTCTGATACCTTCAAGACTCGGTGCGTCCCTTCGGACTCACCGCAGTCTGAGCCCCGGAGTAGGCACCCCCCGGAGGACACCCGGTTCTCGGAGTTCGTCCGGGATATGGCCACTGCCTTGGCTATTCCGGCAGACCCCGAGGAAGAGCCTCGAGCTGAAGAGCTCGAAGCGCTGCAGTATGACTCTCCTCCAAAGGAGGCCTTTACTGTCCCGGTTCCTAAGATGCTGGAACGGCTCCTGTTCCGTGTATGGGAGGCACCAGCCTCGGCACCGGTTCTTAGCAAGCGAGTCGATTCGATCTATCTGCTCTGGAAGAGCCCTGGCTTTCAGAAGGCACAGCTACCACACCATTCCATGGTTGTGGAATCAGCCATGCATCGTCTGAAGAGCCAGAAGATGCACTCCGCGGTGCCTTCTGGCAGAGAGGCCCGAAACCTTGATGGCGTCGGTAGGAAGTGCTTTCAGGGCTCGATGCTTGCTTGCCTTGTCCAGTCTTACCAGCTGTACATGGGCATGTACTTGCAGGATCTGGCCAAGGATTTGGCCGGGTTCTCTGCTGGTCTCTCCTGGGAACCCTTGCAGAGATTTAAGTCCTTGTCCTCGGGGATTCGGGACTGCTTGAAGTTCATGTCCCGTGCCGCCTACGATGGCTTCGAGGCTTCGGTCCGAGTTGCGGCAGCCGGCATCGGGGCTCGACGCCAGGCATGGCTGCAGTCATGGACCTCGAGCCATGGGTTCAGGACAAGTTGGTCGATGTCCCTTGCTGAGGTGAAAACCTTTTTGGCAAGCCCATGACCGAGAAGGCCGCTCAACTCGAGACCGAGCACCTTACTCGGACAAGGCTGTCGAGGAAGACCTCTGCCCCTTCTCATAAAAAGAAGGGCTTGAGTAAAAAGCCCTTTTCCCCGAGGAAGGGCACTGCCTACAAACAGTACCCACAATATCAGGCTGCCCAAGCTGCCCCCCAGGGTCAGAAAGCCAAGGGCCAGGGTAATGGGCCCCGTAGGCAGAGGACCCCCAAGCCTCAGGCCCCTGCTACCACTCAGCTGGATGGGGGCTTTTGACTCCTTGAGCATAGCCTCTCCTCCACTGCTCTCCCAACCCTGCACAGGAGGTCGTCTCGCCCTCTTTGCCCACCAGTGGCCCCTTATCAACGGGGACAGTTGGGTGCTGGAGATAGTCCACAAGGGCTATGCCCTCCATTTCCACCAACTGCCTCCCCCATACTTTCCAGGGGAGCCTCCCAGGCCTCCTCTGCACACAGACCTTCTCCGTCAGGAGCTTCAGGGTCTGTTGGTGGACAGAGCAGTGGAGCCTGTGCCTCCCCACTTGCAAGGTCACGGATTCTACTCCAGGTATTTCCTGGTGCCCAAAAGGACCGGTGGCCTTCGTCCCATTCTGGACCTCAGGAACCTCAACAAGTTCCTAGTGAAAGAAAAGTTCAAGATGCTTACTCTTGGAACCCTTCTGCCCTACCTCCAGCAGGGAGATTGGCTATGCTCCTTAGATCTAAAGGATGCATACACTCACATCCTCATTCATCCAGACCACAGAAAGTACCTAAGGTTCATCGTGGGAGGAAACCATTATCAGTACAGAGTGCTGCCTTTCGGCCTCACCTCCGCCCCCAGAGTCTTCACAAAGTGCTTAGCAGTGGTGGCGGCCTACCTGAGAAATCAGGGCATCTTTGTCTTCCCCTATCTGGACGACTGGCTCATCAGGGGTCAGACAGGTCAGGAGGCCAATCAAGCCACCCTCAGGACCATTGCTCTTCTACAACGCCTGGGGTTTGTCATAAACTTCGCAAAGTCCACTTTGCTCCCTTCCCAGAACTTGGAGTTCATAGGGGCAAGGTTGGACTCTCTTCTGGCAAAGGCATTCTTGTCAGAAAACAGAGCCCAAAGGTTGATGGCCTTGGCAAGTCAGTTTCTCAGCAGGTCCCTGGTCTCCGCCAGACTCTGCCTGAGACGTCTAGGCCACATGGCTTCGACAGTGCATGTGACCCCCAATGCCAGGCTCCATATGAGGCCTGCACAGTGGTGTCTTCGAACTCAGTGGCCACAGGCAGCCTCAGCGACAGAATAAGAGTGTCCAGACCATTTCTGCACTCCCTCAACTGGTGACTACACCCACCCAATCTGCTGAAAGGGGTGCCCTTTCAGATTCCAGGTTACACAGTAGTGCTAACAGATGCCTCCCTGCAAGGCTGGGGAGCTCATTGTCTGGGCAAGTGCACCCAGGCCTCTGGTGTCCCTGGGAAGCTGCACAGCTGATCAATCTCCTCGAACTCAGAGCTATTCGCTTAGCACTCAAAGCTTTCATTCCTACCCTGACTCACCAGTCTGTCCTGATCCAGACAGACAACCAAGTTGCCATGTTTTATGTGAACAAACAGGGCGGAACCGGGTCCAGCATCCTTTGTCGGGAGGCCCAGGACCTGTGTTCTTTTGCCCTCAAGCACAACATGCTCCTCAAGGCTGTGTACCTTCCAGGCCAGGACAACTACCTGGCAGACAGGTTAAGCAGGATTCTGCAACCCCACGAGTGGCAGCTGCATCCTTCGGTAGTTCAGAAGATTTTTCTCAAATGGGGTCTCCCTTTGATGGATCTCTTTGCCAGCCCAATGAACAAGCAACTGCCAAAGTTCTGCTCCAGGCAACCACATCCTCTGCGGATAGCAGCAGATGCTTTTCTGATATCTTGGTCTCAGGGCCTCCTCTGTGTTTCCTCCCACGCCCTTGGTGGCCCGAACCCTGTTCAAGATTCTTCAGGACAAAGCCTCGGTCCTGCTGGTAGCTCCCAGGTGGCCGAGATAGCCTTGGTTTCCTCTTCTGCTTCAACTGGCGGTGGACCCTCCACTACCTCTGGGTTTGCAACCCGACCTTCTCACACAGGAGCAGGGTTCGCTTCTGCACCCCAATCTCAAGTCTCTCAATTTGATGGCCTGGAGGCTGCAAGGGTAGTTTTGGCTCCCTGGGGCCTACCTCAGGAAGTTGAGGAGGTTGTCCTAGCCTCTAGGAAACAGTCCACTAGGAAAACCTATGCTCTCAAATGGAAGAGGTTTTCTGTGTGGTTTCACCTACGTACAGAGGATCCTTTCTCCTGTACTGTGCCAGTAGTTCTTCAGTACTTACTGCACTTATCCAAGCAGGGACTTAAGTCCAATTTTGTTCGGGTCCACCTCTCAGCTCTAGCAGCTCACCACTCATTGGTAGAGGGGCAATCTCTATCTGGTCACCCCTTGGTGTCCCGTTTTCTCAGGGGTTTGCTTTTGCTCAAGCCTCCCATCCGTCGTCCTGCTCCTGAGTGGGAGCTGAATGTGGTCTTGCAGCAACTGACTCGCCCACCTTTTGAGCCGATGGCTACTTGTCCACTATGCTTCCTCTCTTGGAAGACACTCTTCCTAATAGCCCTTACCTCGGCTTGGCGAGTGAGTGTGCTTCAGGCCCTGGTCTGTGACAGGCCTTACACTCGCTTCTATAGGAACAGGGTAGTCCTCAGGACTCATCCAAAGTTCCTCCCTAAGGTTGTCTCCTCTTTCCACCTCAACCAGGAGGTGGTCCTTCCAACATTCTTCCCTAGGCCTCATGCGAGCCAGGCTGAAGCATTTCTGCATACGCTGGACTGTAGGAGGGCCTTATCCTTCTACCTTGACCGTACGCAGGAGCATAGAAGGGCTACTCAGCTCTTCATGTCCTTTGACCCCAATAAGTTGGGATTGGCTGTGTCCAAGCGTACCTTGTCCATCTGGGTGGCTGACTGTATCACCTAGGCTTACAAGGCGGCAGACCTTCCTTTGCAGGGTAGGGTCACGGCCCATCGTGTCAGGGCAATGGCTGCCTCAGTGGCTCATCTCTGCTCTGTGCCCTTGGTAGACATCTGCAGGGCTGCAACTTGGTCTTCAAGCCAGACTTTTGCAGCCCATTACTGCCTGGAGAGGGAGTCCCGTAGGGACAGTGCTTTTGGCCAAGCAGTACTTCAGAATCTCTTTGAGGTTTAGGCAACTCCTTCCCTCCTGCCCTCTGTTGGGCTACCGGTGGAGGTTGTGTCCTTGAAAAGCCTTTCTTTACTGCTGGGACTAGAGGGAGTTCTCTTGTTCAGCCTGGGTTCCTCGGTAGCCCAGAGCTAGGGAGTCACCCATATGTGAGGACTGACTTCCTGCTTGGTCCTGGAGAAATAGTAGTTACTCACCTGTAACAGGTGTTCTCCAGGAGCAGCAGGAATCGGTCCTCACAACCCTCCCTCCTCCCCTTGGAGTTGCAATCATATGGTTATTTTTACTAATTTTTTTGCTGTCTTTTAGCTATGTCATCAGACTGAGCAAGATGGCACCCTTGGGCGGGAAGGGGACCGCGCATGCGCGCTGCAATTCCCAAAGGCTTTCCTTGAAAGCTGGGGAAATGCTCCGCACGGAGGCTCCGTCGGTGCCAACGTCACCAATATGTGAGGACTGATTCCTGCTGCTCCTGGAAAACACCTGTTACAGGTGAGTAACTACTCTTTCCAGTCCTCACTCTCAATACCTTCCATTGTCAACTTGCATTCCCATGACTGCCACTGGTGTCCATTCCCTTCCAGTCCCCCTCCTTCCCCACTGAGCAATCCCTTCTAGTACAAATACCATGGCAGCCCCTCTCAGGTCCACTCCCTTCCAGTTCCATTCTCTCATCCCCTCGTATCAGCCCATTTGTAGCCTTAGCCCCCAGTTTTCTTACAGGGTCAGCAGCTCTTTCCTCCCCTCCCCACAATCAGCCCATTCCCAGTCGAAGCCCCCTAATCAGCTCATTTCCAGTGCTAGTCCCTCCTCAACCCCATTACCAGTGCTAGGCTCCCTAATTAGCCCGTTACCAGTCCTACCCCCCCATCAGCCCATTACCAGTTCTAGCCTCCTCTAATCAGGCCATTTCCAGTTCTAACCTCCCCGATCAGCTCATTTCCAATGTTAGCCCCCCATCAGTCCATTACCAGTCCTACCCCCCTATCAGCACATTACTAGTCCCAACCTCCCCTTGATCAGGCCATTCCCAGTCCTAGCCTTCCCTAATCAAGCCATTACCAGTCCTAGCCCCCCCATCTGCCCATTATAATCCTAACCCGCACTGTCTCTCCCCTCTGTCCACATTTATCCCCTGTCTGTCCAGTATGTCCCCTGTCTCTTCCCTCCCTCCATGTCAGCCCCCTCTCCCTCCCTCCATCCATCCATGTCAGCTCCCTCCCTCCATGTCAGCCCCCCTGTCCATGTCAGCCCCTCCATCCATCCATTCCTCCATGTCAGCCCCCCCTCCGTCCATGTCAGCCCCCCTCCCTCCATCCATCCTTGTCAGCCCCCTCCCTCCATGTCAGCCCCCCTCTGTCCATCCATATCAGCCCCCCCTCTGTCCATGTCAGCGCCCCCTCCCTCCATGTCAGCCCCATTGCAGGTTCCCTGCTCCCCTCTCCCCATCTCTCCCTCCTGCAGCCGCGGTTATGCCTGTAAAACCGTTGCGGAGCCTTTCTATGTCTAAACGGGCTCCATGCAGCATTGTCCCGCCACCAAAGGAAGTGGTAAACAACTTCCTTTGGAGGCGGGACAATGCTGCACGGATCCCGTCAAGAGACAGGAAGGCTCCGCAACGGTTTTACAGGCATAGCCACGATTCCCTAAGAGGCAGGGAGCCGCGGCTGCAGAAGATTGGAGTCTGTGAGTTTGCCGCTGCCGAGAAGCGGACTCAGCAGCGGCAGCAACTTGTACGCTTTTTTTTTTTTTTTAACTGGCGGAGTGAGGCGACCCCCATGGGGGTCGCGACCCACAGGTTGAGAACCGCTGCTCTAGACGGTTGTCCTGTCTTGTCACACCCCTTACTGGCCAGATTTATGCGGGGTCTTCTGACCAAACTGTCTTTCCGTCCAACTCCCACCCTGTGGGATCTCAACGTTGTCATGGCACAACTCATGTGCAGTCCTGTCAAACCAGTGGGGTCAGCTCTGTTGAAGTTCCTCACTTGGAAGCTTCTTTTCCTCATATCAGTTACCTCGGCTCGCAGAGTCTGTGAACTCCAAGCTTTGATAACCTATGAGCGTTATACAATTTTTCATCACAACAAAGTGGTCCTTCACACACATCCTATGTTCTTGCCAAAGGTTGTGAACTCCTTTCACTTGAATCAATCAGTCTCGCTACCAATCTTCTTTCCAAGACCCCACTCATTTCTGGCTGAAGCCAAACTTCATGCTCTCAACTGCAAAAAAGCAGTAGCGTTCTATTTAGAATGCACCAGTGACCATTGCTAATCCTCTAGGTTGGTTGTCTCCTTTGACCAGAGTCATTTTGGGACACTAGTATCCAAAAGAACACTGTCAAATTGGTTGGCAGATTGCATATTCTTTGCTTATGCACAAGCTGGACTATCCCTAACACACTGTTACAGCTCATAATGTCAGAGCCATGGCAGCTACGGTAGCTAACCTTTGCTCAGTCCCTATCATGGATAGCTGCCAAGTGGCAACATGGTCGTCTTTGCATACCTTTACAGCACACTATTGCCTGGATAAAGACTCCAGAGCTGATGCTCAATTCAGACAAGCAGTTTTGTGTAATCTCTTTCAAATTTAGACAACTTGCCCACCGTCCATCTGACTACCCCGCAAGGAATGTTCTGAATGAGCTAAGCCTGTTGGATCCTGGCTGCATCCTCTGGCTGTACTGGGATACTTCCCTCGCTCGGTTGTCTTGGGCTAGGGAGTCCCATATATGAAGACTGTCTTCCTGCTTATTCCTGGAGATACAGTAGCATAGTTACTCACCTATAATAGGTGATCACCGGGAACAGCAGGAATTGGTCTTCACAACCTACCCACCTCCCTATCAAGTTGTCCCATTTTTTTCTCATTTTCTGGTGTATAAATTTTTTTTTTATTCTCCACTATACACTTGACTGAGGAGATCAGGAGGGAAAGCAGGAAGGCAGCCACACATGCGTGGAGGAACGCTCCTAAAAGCATTTTTTATTGGATGCTGAGGAGTGTTTCCATGCTGGGCTCTGTTTGTGCTGACATCACCTATATGTGAAGACTGATTCCTGCTGTTCCCAGAGATCACCTGTTATAGGTGAGTAACTGCGCTTTCCAGCTTTTAAGTTCATTGTAAACACTACAACTTGTAGAATATGCGGTATAAAAAACTTGCTAAATATAAATTGGTCACCCATTAAATTTTGAATACTATTCAAGGTTATAATGCTGGTATTCAAATTCTTAATCAAGCACCTCTGTCTATCAGCCTCTGTGGGTTTATTGCCTTCCTCATACTTTATGCTTGCAGGATACGCTGTTGGATGTTCCATCATTCCGGCAGATTCACTTCTAGATTTTTCGTGATAGAAGCTTCTTTGTGGCTGTTCATGCATCTGGAACACTTTGCCTGCCGAACTGCATTGCATTTTGGATGTCTTGATGTTCTGGAAAATATTTGACATGTTTATTTCAACATGCTTTTGCTGCTGCTGTTGTATGAATTAGAAAATTTGTGTTTCTTCATTGGTCCTGTTTGAGTAGGGACAGTAAGCTAAGAGGGTTTTTGTAAAATAGCAAGACAGTAAGCCTAAGGGATTTTCAGGCATGAGCATGTGTGTATTGTATATTTGGTTTTGTAAGTTTACATGCACGTGGGTTTTTTTTTGTGTAAATTATTTTATTAAGGTCAAGAGCAAAGAATTTTCATATCCATCAAATACAGACAGGGTAGTATGCAGAAACATAGAGAAATCGAGAAAGATTACATACACTTCTCAGGCAGTACAACCATAGTTTTATCTCCCCTCCACCCAAGCAAATGTCAACATCTCTTATCCATCATAAGATATACAAATCCTCCCCAACATATGTAAATACATCTAGACAGAAATTATTATGGTAATGCTATATTCAAAAAGGCAAGCTGAACAATCCCCTCCTAAAACAAAAATCACAAAGTGCTTAGCCCTGTCTGTTCCTCTCTTGACCCAACCCTCCCTCCTTATCTTTGAAAATTACCCATGATTCACATCCTCCCCTCCTCTCTCCCTCCTTATCCCCCTCCCCCCCAGAGAAAACTTACTAATGAAACAGTGGTGGGGTTAGAAGAAACACCAATAGGAAGTTTGTCAAGAGCCAATAGGAGGCAGTGATATATAGTCATATTCAAGAAGTTGCCACATCGCAGCATCAGAGAGAGTGTCAACCATTTAATGGGAGAAGAGGAGACAAGGTTTCCTCACCTTCTCAGGAGTTCCGCACAGATCAGCCGTAAGCTTTTCCATATGGTAAATGTCCCATACCTTAACCATCCATTCATCCAGAGAAGGCACGTATGATCTCTTCCAATATCTGCTTACAACCGAACGATCTGCTAGCAGCAAGCAACTAATTCGATAGTGATCTGGCTGGAGTGAGTCTGGAGATAGATAACCCAATACACAAGATTCTACGCAGGAGAGAAAGCAGATCTCAACCATCTGATATACAGTTATGCATTGAACACCAGAATTTTTGAATCTTAGGACAAGACCACCACATGTGATAGAAATCCTCGTGGTGATCACGTATACGCCAGCATAAGAAATCCCCACCTGTAGAGATCCACAGGTACAAAGGACATATGAAAGAGAATCCACAATTGGGTATTAACCAAGGAAAGAGAGAGAGAACATGTGTGCATGTAATGGTATACCTCTGTCTAGAATTCTTCTGTCTGGGTCGGAAGATTGGTATTCCATCATAAGAACATAAGATACGCCATACTGGGTCAGACCAAGGTCCATCAAGCCCAGTATTCTGTTTCCAACAGTGGCCAATCTAGGTCATATGTACCTAGCAGTTTCCCCAAGAGACACAAGTTCCACAATGCTTGTACTGGGTCAAGCATTGATATCTTCAGTCACTTCTTAATAATGGTTTATGGACCTTTCCTCCAGGAACTTGTCCAAACCTTTTTTAAACCCAGCTACACTAACAGCCTTTACTACATCCTCCGGTAACAAATTCCAGAGTTTGATTACACGTTGAGTGAAAAAATATTTTCTTTTATTAGTCTTAAATAGTTTACCCTGTAGCTTCATTGCATGTCCCCTAGTCTTTCTATATTCTGATAAGGTAAACAATCGATCTACGTTTACCCGTTCCACTTCATTCATTATTTTATAGACTTCTATCATATCTCCCCTCAGCCGTCTCTTTTCCAGGTTAAAGAGCCCTAACCTTTTTAGCCTTTCTTTATAGGAGTATCCTTCCATCCCCTTTACCATTTTGGTGGCGCTTCTCTGTACCTTTTCTAAAATCGCTATATCCTTTTTAAGATACGGCGACCAGAATTGCACACAATATTCAAGGTGCGGTCTCACCATGGAACGATATAGAGGCATTATAATATCTTTTGTTTTATTTTCCATTCCTTTCCTTATCATACTTAGCATTCTATTTGCTCTCTTTGGCTGTCGCTGCACACTGGGCCAAGGGTTTTAACATGGTATCCACAATGACGCCTAAATCGTTTTCCTGGGTGGTGGTTCCTAATGTGGAACCTTGCATCATGTAACCATGATGTTCTTCCCTAGGTGCATAACCTTGCACTTGTCCACATTAAATTTCATCTGCCATTTTGATGCCCAGTCTTCCAATTTATCAAGATCCTCTTGCAGTTTTTCACAATCCTCTTGGGTTTTAACAACTTTAAATAGTTTTGTGTCATCTACAAATTTGTTAACCTCACTCGTTATTCCACATTCCAGGTCATTTATGAATATGTCAAAAAGCAGCGGACCCAGCACAGATCCCTGGGGTACACCACTATTCACCTTTCTCCATCAAGTTTCATGAATTGTTATCTGGAGTCCCATTGGATAGTCTGCAACTATAGCATGGTAGAGCCTGGCTAGAAGAGCAATGAAATGCATGGAGCCAAACAATACCTTTTCTCACAGTCGTGGGGTGCACCCACACTCCTGAGCACACTTTGAGTTCCCCAGGCAATGGTGTAACTTATAATATTCATAAGGAGAGGACCTAAAATGTGTCATCTGTTCAAAACCCTTCTTATCAACTAGTTTGTCCATCCAGGAGGTCTGCCAAGTGAACTAACTCACCGGACACCAAAGCCCGAGAGCAGAGATTTTGATAGAATTGGAATACAGTCAATACCTTATATGGTGTGTATCTTGGTGACGTCTGAAAGTAGAGGTACTGAGAAGTCCACCACCTCCAGATTGGTCCTAAAAAAAAAAAAATGGGAGAGAACTCTTTGCTGGTCATCTGACGCATGCACAAATGGTATAGCTCTTAGTGGTATTGGGTGCATTCATTCCGCCTTCAAGGTCACCCAAGCAGTATTTGTTTGCCTTCCAATGATGTAGGGCTCGCAAGCAAGCGCAATGGTGGTAGAGCTCCATGTCTGATAACCCCTTACCTCCGGATCTGAGAGGACAGACCATAGTGGACCATCTGAGTCATGGCCAACAACCCTGCCATATAAACCTCGTCAGGATATGTCGCAGTTTTTGAAAAAAGGAACCTGGGACTCAAATTGGTAACTGCATAAATAAGAAGAGCAAGTTTAGCTGAAGTAATGTTTTAATCGTGTTAATACATCCTAACCAAGACACTGATAGTGTCTGCCAAGAACCAATATCTTGGGTTACAAGGCTTAAAAGTGTTGTATAGTTAAGTGCCTATAGCTTCGATGTATCTTGGGGGATCATGATTCCTAAATATTGAAATTGCTTAACTACTAAAAAAATAAATCATTCAAAGACAGAAAGTTGTGCTTACTAGTAGCCAAAAAAGCAGGGTAAGAGCATCGACTTCTGTTTGTTAATCAAGAACCCAGAGACCGATGAGAAGAGTTGCAGGATATCGCCAATTATAGATAAGGCCATGCTCTGATTTTGCAGAAAGATAAGAGTATCATCCACATAAAGCAAACCAGTATGATAAGACCTTCCCAATTGGGTTCCGATTTGAGGCTTTCTGCAAGTGTGCCACCATAGGTTCAATCGCCATAGCGAACAAAAGTGGAGAGAGCGCACATTCCTGCCTTGTGCCCCTGCCTAGCTCAAAAGATGGGGAAAGAAAGACATTTACCAAAACCAGTGCTTTAGGAGCAGTATACATCGCTTCAATCCAGCCACGGAAACCAGGGCCAAAGCTGAAGTGCTCAGGAACCATTAGTAAATATTTCCATTCAACTTTGAAGGCTTTTTCATTGTCAAGGGAAAGAATCGCAGAGCCTCCGGGAATACGCTTCAGCCCAAACATAATATTAACTAGACGTCGAATATTCTTGAATCCATATTGTTGACGTATGAAACCTGTTTGATCTGGGTGTATGATGTTATGAATAGAGGAATCGAGGTGGGATGATAGTATCTTAGTTAGGACCTTATAATCTAGAATTAGTAGCAAAATTTAGTAGCCTATGTTCCCTGTAAAATAGTTATCTCCAAGTTATAATGCCCTGTTCAATGTAATTTCAGTTTGTTCAATGTAAACCGCACTATTGCAGAATAGTGCGGTATATAAGAGAATGTAAATAAATAAATAAATAAAATTGGGTGATAGCTACTGCATAGTAGGGGATCTTTACCCTCCTTCAGGATTACTGTCATCGTGGCATGATAAAAGGAGTCAGGAAGTTTGTTGTAGCAAGATCTCATGAAAGACTCGTACCAGGATTGGAGCAAAGAGGTCTGAAAATGCTTTATATAACTCCACTGGAAACGCATCGGGGCCAGCTGCTTTGACATTTTTTAACATGCAAATCGCCAACTGCACCTCAGACAGTGTAATAGGACCTTCCAGAGCGTCTTGTACCTCTGGGACAAGACATGGAAGTTCCGCCTTCGTTAATCACCACTGCATAGTTGAATCATCTGGCATCAATTGGGATGAATAAAGATCCCTATAGAATTTTGCAAACAATTTTGCCATATCCTCTGAATCCTGTGTCAGAAGACCTTGTGAGGAAAACATTGCAGCAATCCTGTTTCTGGCGGCGATGTTTCAGTTGCCATAAAAATAGGTGACTAGCTTTATTGCCGTGCTGATAGTATTTTTGACGTGTACGCTGTTTTGTTTCCAGAGATGCGAGTTCATCTCGAAGCTTGACCAAGCTATGCCACACCAACATTCCCCACCCCCTCTTCCAGTGTACCAGTTCTAATCCTTCAATCTTCGTATGCAAAGCCAGCTGTTTGGTCAGTTGTTTTTTAAATGCAATTGCCAACAATATCAGTTGGCCGTGCAGGACAGCTTTCCCAGCTTCCCATAGGGTAAAAACAAAAGTGCCTGCTATATCATTATAGTCCAGATAGTCCTTCCATCCAGCTTTAATGGCATCCAAGAAGATCGGGATTTTAAGCAAATGGCGTAGCATCCACGAACACAGAGGCCTTTCTTTGGCCATCGCATACTACTCTAAGGATAGGACAGCGTGGTCTGAAGGTCCCATACTACCGATAGTCACTTGCGATATCAACAGTAAAAGTGACCAGAAAGCAAGCCAATGATTAATACAAGAGTGCGAGCCATGAACAGGGTAAGAAAAAAGTATAGTCCCCTCACCTAGGTGAAGTGTTCGCCAAGTATCACATAAGTCCACGTCTGCACATAGTGTCATCAGTTGAGGGGGTTGCAGAGATTGGGCGCTTCCTCTGCCTGTTCTGTCAAGATCTGAAAAGACATAATTGAAATTTCTTCCTATAAGGATTTCACCTTGCGAGTACAGTTTGATCACTTTCAATAGGTCAGCAAGTGTTTGTGCAATCTCGTGCGGAGGTGTATAAAGATTGACCAACATAATTTGAATCTCGTTTACAGCGCCCACTAAAAGAAGAAAACGTCCATGGGGGTCATATATTGGGTGGATAGTTGGAAAGGACAATTTTGAGAAATCATGATAAGCGCGCCCCGTTTGTGATGTGAAATTAGAAGCACACACTTGCGGAAATCTTTGGGATACAAATCGGAGATGATTCTAGGAAGCGAGATGCGTCTCCTGAAGAAAGATCAACTCGGCCTGTGTCCTACATATCTGGTCTAATACTCCTCTCCTCTTGCCTGGATTATGGAGACCCCTGACATTCCAGGACAAAAGTTTAATCATCGAACAAGTAGGATGATTCAAGCATTCACCAGGACAAAAGTTTAATCATCGAACAAGTAGGATGATTCAAGCATTCAGCCTCTTTGTGACACTGGGTGTGGCTAAACCTTTATCTTTAAAGATAGGTCTGCACATATATTTCTTTAATTCTGTCCCCTGTGCCCTTGACATTAATAGAATGAAAAAACATCTGTCCCCTAGCAACTCTCTCCGTACACCCCCATTGTTTCCCCCTTCTCTCGATCCCATTCCTAAAGCCCACAGTCCTAATTCGTAAGGACTGAAACATCTATGGTCAATGGGAAATATGAAGAAAAAAGAAGGTGCTTAAGTATCTTAAGCAAAGTTGTTGTTAAGTGCCGTCGAGTCGGAGTCGACTCATGGCGACCTTCTGGATAGCTATCCTAAATTGTGTTCGGTCTTCAGTCAGGCGGCTCATTGTTGACAGACTGGTACCCATAGCTGCTGCTGTTGTATCGATCCATCTCATTGCTGGCCTTCCTCTTTTGCGTTGACCACCTATCTTGCCAAGCATGATGTCAACAAGCAAAGTAGGGGGACCAAAAAAAAGGGGTGAAGCCCACACCTTCCCACTCACCCCAAGATCTTATGCAGGTAATATATCCCCCCATTCTGCCTCAGCATCATTACTTCTAAAAAGAGAATGCTACCCCATGGCCACTTCCCCTCAGATCAAGAGCCTACCCCAAAGACTCGGCATCTTCCCAGATCACTGCTGATCTTAGAACTTTTACTTTTCTGACACCTCTCAAAGGTAGCGACAAGAATTAATTTAACTGAAATCTCCCTCTTCGAACTGAGAAAACGCAGATTGTAGAACAAAGAATAAAAGAAGGGGGGGGGGGAAAGTATAGACCATTTGAAACAGAATTAACACAGCAATATCCATAGATTTATATTGGACATCATCAGCATCAGCTCCTGATTACCTCCTTGACCGAGGAACGTTTTGTCGCTTTGGCGTAGATACTTCCGTCTGGTACAGCACTTTTTGAACGTGAGCTCCGACTCTCCTCATTTTGAACAGAGTCCAGGAAGTCCATTCACGCTGAGAGTTCTGAAATCCTATGCGCAGTGTTCCACTCGAAGATAAGGCCAAATGGAAACACCCATCTATACTTAATGGATTTACTTTGTAAGAACTGTGTGAGGGGTTTGAAGTTTTGTCTCCTCTCCAAGGTGTATTGGGATAGATCCTGGTATATTTTTATCTCTTGACCATGAAAGTGAATCACCCACTTGCCGTGCAGACTCTTTGAGAGTGACTTTGTCTTCTATGAAGGAGAAAATGCAATTATTGGACGGGGTCTAGTGTTCCCTCCAGCGCGGGACCCACCGCCCCCATGCGCTTGTTCCAGCTTAACTGGGTTAGGCCTCCCCGGGATGCAAAAGGAGAAGAGATCTTGTACCAGCCAGACCACCCAGGAGTTCTAAAAGCCTAGTAATGCAGGTTTCCCTGCTACCTATTTTCAAGGTCGTCATGATGTTCTTTAAGATCACGGGTTAGATGATCCAGCTTCTGGATTCGCGATTAGAAGAGGGGCGGGTCATCCAACACTTTCATATCAGAGCAGAGATCTGATATTGCCTTGAAAAAATTTAAGTGGAATGAACGAAGTGCTTGAAGAATTTCTAGAAGGTCTGCTTTAATGGCGGATAGTGCTGTCGACGTATCCGAAGCAGAGGTCCGACCAGGAGAAGACACTATGTCCTTAACAAGGACCTCAGCCTCATGATATTCAGCTTTTCGTTAGAACTTGGAAAGGGCATTAGTGTATTTATTCTTGGAAGCCATATTCACAAGGATATCCCCACTGCTGCAATAAAGTGGCACAGTGAATGTAAGGGATGAAGTGTACCCACTTTCACCAACACCTTGATCATCCCTAAAGAGTCCATCAAGTGCACCCAGACAACCAAGAAAAGAACCTTTGCCTTCTACGCCCCAAAGTGCTGGAATGACCTTCCACCAGAAATAAGATCAATCAAAGACCTTATTCAGTTCCGTAAGGCAATCACACACCACATTTTCCTACTTCATTTTGCACAAGCATCCACCCCGCCTCTGATCATCCACACACCAACGCTCACAAACCTTTCACTCTCCACATAAATAAACGCTGTCACAAGTATTTTTGAGATTGCCTTAGCTTGTCTTGAAAATACCAACCTGATCTATTTATGTTTGATGTACATATGTATTTAGTTACCTTGTTGCTCCAAGTTTAAACTCCTGTTACAATGTAAGTACAGAACAGTCTTCTGTCTGTGCAACCTTTGTTATATGTAAACCGCACTGATAACAAATACCGCGGTATATAAAAGTTGTTAAATAAAATAAAATAAATAAAATAAATAGATCCTGGGAGAGTAGATTGTGAGATGCAATTCCAGGTTGTGACCACTAGATGGAGCTCCAACTTTAAAAGTGTGTGTAATTCCCATCTATTAGTTTGATGTATGATCCAACAGGCAAAAAAGAAAAGAGGAGAGCTTCTGTTTTTTCACTCACTGGTAAGGAGATGTCTGGCAATGGAAATTAGAGCCTTTTGCTGTGTCTCCTGATTGGTAATGCACTAAGTGCTTCCTGTCTGCAACTGCTGGCTGTAACTTGGAATCGGCTTGGCCTGCAGGCCCGGAAGTGTTCAATTTCCCGCTCAGAGAAAGGCTCGTCTGTGTTCCAGTGTGCGTTCCAGCACTGTGTATGTAATAATGCCAGCAGGCTTGTCAGAACTCACCATCCCAGGGGCAAGTACAAGGATCGCAAGTGAGACCCTTGAAGTAGTCGCAGGACAGCAGAGGTGCTGCAATCTTAGGAAAATCACTATTATATATGAAGGATCAGCATCGGTATCAATCAGACCATTCTAATGTAGCTATTTGCCAGGTGATGCAAAGATTTCCTATCGGAGCTGCTAGGAGTCTGAATCTAATCACAGGGGAGAGTGTTAGCATCCTGGATTTATTTTTGGGAAGTGTCAGCCCTCATAATCAGTTATCCTTACCCAGATGTAGTCATGGCCATTAAGCAGAAAGGGAAGCAGGTAAGTTGACCAGTGCCCAATCGCTCAAATCTCTCCCCTTTGTGGTTGTTTTCAAAGGAGTTGTCAACTGGGGAGCACATAATTCTTTAAAATTTGGATCACTTATATCATCGGTCCCACTTTTTTTTTTTTTTTTTTTTCATTTAACATTTTTATTGAACCTTATATCATAAGTTAAACTTCTTAACTCAACATTGCATGGATATACAATCACATCAATCTGTCATTATCTTCACTATTTCCCCCTCCATTCTAATACAACATTATTTTATTGGCTTATCAACCACCCTCCCCCTTCCCCCCTCTCAAGTATCCCTCCCTTAATTATCCCCCCCCCCTTTTTAGACAAACTACTTAATCTCCACCCCTTCTCGTGTGTATCACTTATGCATATTCATACTTTTGCCAATGACATCAAGTCCCAGTCCTTTATTCACTGCGCTGCATTACATGATCTTCCCCTCCTTGGTTACGTTCCATTTCCCCAGCCATTTCCAAACACCCTGCCATTGTTCCATCCCCTTTTCCATGTCGCAACCCTGTCAATCAATGCATCAAACACAGGTCCTCCATTCTTCTGATAAACCCTGCACTTTTAGGCCTCCCCACCCCCAACCAATGTTGTGCTATTTCATTTCTCGCTGCTACTATGCAGTGATGTAATACCCCTCTCTCCCTTGCCCCAATGTCCTCCCCCAGCTGATGCAAAAGACATACCTCTAGTGTTTTCTGTAATTTATGTTCTGTGATTTCAGCAATTATCGATAATACCTCTTCCCAAAAGCCTTGAATCTGCCCACACTTCTTTGGACACCCTCTCCAACACTGGTCTTTTGTTCCCCTCTCCGCCCTTTTTTGTCTTGTTGGTGTCCAGTACCACCTATAGAGTACCTTTATAGGCATTTTCTTTTATTTGAGTAGCAATAGATATTCCCGCTATAGTCTGTAAGACTTTATCCCACCTTTCCTCCGTCCATTGTACATCTAGATCTGCCTCCCATTTCTACATAAACTCTAATTTACCCTCCCCACCTTCCATTAGCCCTTTATAGGTCTTGAACAGGAGACCTTTGCGACCTAAGTTTCCTGAGCAAAGGGCCTCAAACCACCCTCTATTACTCCACAGGTCCCGCCATACCCCCTGTTGCCTCACAAAATGTCCAACCTGGATATAACTGCTAGCTAATCCATAGAGATCCTTAATCCCCTCAAAATTCCTTATCCCTTCCTCCACCACTATCTGGGAGATATGTGTAAGTCCCTGCTCGGCCCATCTCCTAAGTATCTGCCCCCCTGGTCCCTGTCCCTTCTCGAAACACGCCTCTAGTGTCTTCCCCGGTATATATCCTTATCTCCAGGAACAAGCAGGAATGAGTCCTCACATATGGGTACGTCGGAACCGACGGAGACTGCGCGGGAAAGCTCCCCAGCTTCCCAGAAAGGAAGCTTTTGGGGCCTCCCACAGCGCATGCGCGCTGCCTTCCCGCCTTCCTGACCAACTCTCTTCAGTTCTTCTTTTTCCGCGGAGCCAGCAGGTCGTGTTCCTGTCACCGCTGAAGAAATTATTTTAATTTGTTTCTTTGACCGCGTGTCTGCCTTCCCCGATTCCGGACCGGTACCGCCGGTCTTTTTTCATTTATTTCTTAAAAAAAATAAAAATAAAAATTACTTTTCCTCACTTGGTGTGTTTTTTCTGTGAGGCCTCTAGGCCTTCTCAGATTCTCCCTCATGGAGAAACCAGCCTCTGGTTTTAAAAAATGCACCAAGTGTACCAGTACTATTTCAGTCACAGATACCCATGAGTGGTGTTTTAAATGTTTGGGGCCTGACCATTCCATTCCGGATTGTCCATCCTGCTCTCTGATGTCCAAACGGGGCTTACAGAACAGAGCAGCCAAGTTTCATATGCTGTTTTCTACGGATACTCCAGTATCAACATCCTCCAGGTCTTCCTCTCCTGATGGATCTCAGGTAACCAAACATTCTTCAGGCAGGTCCTCAAAGGGCATATCTCCCTCTAAACAGCGAGAGGCCCTTGGGTTTGACCCTGAGGACCCTGCCCCAGCCAAACAACCCCGGTGGGAAGCTCCAGCTTCCAAAGCTCCTCCTATGGGGTTACAGGTAGACATCGATGGCACGGCCTCGACCGATCTCCTGTTAGACTGCTCTGGGGTACCGGCTAACACCGGTACCGACATCCAGGCAATTGTGGCGTCTATGGGTACTATGGTACA
Organism: Ichthyophis bannanicus; assembly: GCA_033557465.1. Classification (NCBI taxonomy): domain Eukaryota; kingdom Metazoa; phylum Chordata; class Amphibia; order Gymnophiona; family Ichthyophiidae; genus Ichthyophis; species Ichthyophis bannanicus. The sequence goes on along the minus strand of CM066034.1, from coordinate 579,155,131 downwards.
ATCCATGTAGCAGGCCATACTGGCTTTCATTAACGCTGCAACGCCCTCGGTACCGCGACAATAGGTTCCGACTCCGGTTCCGGTACCGCAACCGATACCAGTACCCAGAGCATCTACTTCCAGTAGTATGCCGGTTCCGGTCTCCGGTTCCGGAGATTTTCTCGATACCGCTCCGATTCCCGGTACGCCCGATGTCGATACCGGTCGGTACGCGTATCGATCTCTGGAAGCTAATAGGCGGTACTTTGAATCATCTGAAGATTCTGATACCTCAGATGAATCTGCTGATGTCTCTTTTACTCTTCCTGAGGAGCACTCTTCTCCAAAAAGGAGAATGTCTCCTCCAGAGGATTTGTCCTTTCAAGACTTCATTATTGAAGTAGCTAGAGGACTCTCCATATCTGTAACCTCTGAAAAGGAACCTAGAGCAAAAAAATTGGATATTTTAGGATACTCTAAGGTTCCCAAAGAGGCAGCCACCTTACCCATACATGAAATTCTTCAAGAACACATGATGGACTTGTGGGAGGCTCCTCTCACCCTATCTCCACATTCTCGACGTTTGGACACCATGTATCGGGTTCCTCCTTCTCCTGGTTTTCAAAAAACTCAGCTTCTTCACCGCTCTATTGTGGTGAAGTCTGCTATGAAAAAGATAGAGTACCAAAAGGCACTCTTCTGCTCCTCCAGGAAGAGAATGTAGGACTCTGGATGCTTTTGGTAGAGAAATTTTCCAAGCTAGCATGCTTATTGCCAGAATCAATTCATACAGCCTCTATATGGGCATGTTTTTGAAAGAGATTGCACTGAAGATACGTCATTTTCTCCCCTTTATCCCAGAGGATAAAAAGGAGGAGTTCCTTCTTTTGCTAAAGCAAACTCAAGATGTTTCAAAGTTCTCCAACAGAGCAGCCTTTGACTCTTTTGAGGGAGCTAGCAGAGCCTCCGGCATTGCCATAGCTGCTTGCAGACTTGCTTGGCTCCAGGCCTCTGATTTGGAACCCTGGGTACAAGAAGGCTTGGGAAATCTGCCCTGTACAGGTGAAAATCTGTTTGGCAAGGAGTGGCAAATCAAAGCCACTCAAATGGATGCAGAGAATGCTGCTTTAGATAGACTATCTAAGTCTACCTCTACCCCTGCCAAGAAAAAACCTTCTATAAAAAGACCAGATTTTCCACAAATACTGGCCAGCAATCTTCCCAAGTTCGCTTTGCTCCTAAGCGTCAGCAATCTAAACAGGCCAGAACAAAGTCTACAGGGGCTGCTACAGTCCAGCAGTCCCAACTTCCTCAGAGTTTTTGACTTGATTCTAGAGAACTTAACCTTTCTGGCTCTGCAACAACCAGAGCCTCTCACCATTCCAGGAAGGTTAACTCACTTTGCTCCCAGATGGGAACAAATCACATCAGAACAGTGGACCCTCTCTATCATCAGAGAGGGCTACAAACTACATTTCTCCGACCTTCCTCCCCATACCATGGTGAGACAATTCAATTCTCCCCCATCTCTCCTGTACCTGTTGGGCCAGGAGGTGACCACTCTTCTCGCCCAAAAGACAATAGAAGAGGTTCCTCTTCCTCAACAAGGGTCAGGTTTTTACTCCCCTTATTTTCTCATCCCCAAGAAAACAGGGGGGTACAGACCCATTCTGGATCTCAGAGAATTGAACAAATTTCTATACAAGGAGAAATTCAAGATGCTTTCTCTAGGCACTCTCCTTCCATACCTACAGAGTCAGGACTGGCTTTGTTCTCTAGATCTCAAGGATGCGTACACACATATACTCATCCATCCATCCCACAGAAAATTCCTACGGTTTCTGTTCCAGGGAAAACATTTCCAATAGAGTACTTCCCTTCGGTCTAGCCTCTGCTCCAAGGGTATTTACCAAATGCATGGCAATAGTAGCTGCATTTCTACGCACTCTGGGAATCTTTGTCTTCCCATACCTGGACGACTGGCTCATCCGAGCTCCATCTCAGTCCGAGGCTCAAACTTCCCTGGACCACACCAGACGCATACTGCAGTATCTGGGACTTGTCATCAATCTGCCAAAGTCTCAACTCACCCCTACTCAGTCCCTAGAATTCATAGGGGCCTGGCTAGATACCACTTCTGCAAGGGCCTATCTTCCTCAGGCCCGTTGCCACCGTCTAGTGCAGTTGGCCTCTCAAATTCAGTCCAGAAGCCACTTGACTGCCAGGGAGATGCTACAACTGCTAGGCCACATGGCATCCACAGTTCATGTGGTGCCTTATGCTCGCCTACATATGAGAGCAGCTCAATGGACTTTGTCCACCCAGTGGACCCAAGCATCAGGAGCTCTCTCAGACCAAATAGCAACCTCAACACGTCTTTTTTTGGTCTCTCCAATGGTGGATATCCACTCAAAATCTGTTGTTGGGGGCCCCCTTCCAACCTTTGTTACCCCAAGCAACTCTCACTACAGATGCCTCCCAAACAGGTTGGGGAGCTCATCTCCAAGACCTCTCCACTCAGGGCACTTGGTCTCCACAGGAGACCACCCTTCATATCAACCTTTTGGAGCTCCGAGCAATTTTCCTTGCTCTCAAGGTCTTTCATACCCTCCTCATCAACATGACAGTCCTTGTTCATACCGACAATCAAGTAGCCATGTTCTACATAAACAAACAAGGAGGGACTGGCTCTCTGTCGCTTTGCAACGAAGCTCTAAATTTGTGGGCCTTCGCCAGAGAGCATCAAATCCATCTCCTGGCAGTATACCTCCCAGGAATCCAAAACTCTTGGGCAGACAGACTCAGTCGAGTTCTGCTTCCACACGAATGGTCCCTGCACATGGATCAGGTACTCAGAATCTTTCAGAAATGGGGAACCCCGGACATAGACCTGTTTGCAAGTCCGTGCAATGCCAAACTTCCCCGGTTCTGTTCCAGAATTCCGTGTCAGGGAGCTCAGGCCAAGGATGCCTTCCTCCTTCATTGGGGCCAGGCCTTCCTATATGCCTTTCCACCCATTCCCTTGATTCCCAAGACTCTATTCAAACTTCAGAGGGATCAAAGATCTATGATCCTCATAGCTCCACGCTGGCCACGCCAAGTGTGGTACCCTCTACTTCTGCATCTCTCCCAGGCACCCTCCCTGGATCTGGGAGCTGCTCCAGACCTTCTGTCTCAAGAGGAGGGGACTTTGTGGCACCCAAACCCCAAGTCCCTTCACCTCAGAGCTTGGTTACTGAAGGCCTAGACCTTCAAGACTTCAGTCTTTCTCAACAGGTGAAGGATATCCTCCATGCATCTAGGAAACCTTCCACCAGGCGTTCTTATGCTTTTAAATGGAAAAGATTTTCCATTTGGTGTGCTGAAAAGGGTCTTAACCCTCTAGCACTACCTTTAAATTCTTTACTCGAATATCTCCTGCATCTTTCCAATGCAGGACTTAAAACCAATTCTGTAAGGGTCCATTTGAGTGCTATTGCAGCATCTCTTCAGCCTATCAATGGACAATCTTTTTCCTCTCATCCTCTTATTGCAAGATTCATGAGAGGTCTAACTTTAACTAAGCCTCCCATTCGGCCTCCTCCGGTGGCCTGGGACTTAAACGTGGTTCTTGGTCAGCTTATGAAGCCACCCTTTGAACCCTTAGCCACTACCTCCTTGAAATTCCTTTCCTGCAAAGTCATTTTCCTTATTGCAATCACTTCTGCTCGCCGCATCAGTGAATTGCAGGCTTTAGTGGCTAATCCACCTTATACAAGGTTCCATCATGATAAGGTAGTCCTTAGGACAAATCCTCACTTTATGCCTAAAGTGGTCTCACCTTTTCATCTTAATCAAGAGGTATATTTACTTGTCTTTTTTCCAGCTCCTCATGCATCCAATGCAGAGAGGAACCTTCATACTCTAGACTGTAAAAGAGCTCTTGCCTTTTACCTCCACAGGACACAGCAACATCGAAAGTCTTCTCAACGTTTTGTTGCTTTTGATCCTTCTCATTTAGGACTTCCAGTCTCAAAAAGAACACTGTCCAATTGGATTGCTCAGTGTATTTCTTTTGCTTACCAGAGCAAGAACCTTTCTCTGGAAGGCCATGTCACAGCTCACGATGTGAGAGCCATGGCCACATCTATGGCTCATCTTCATTCTCTATCCATCGATCAGATCTGTCGAGCAGCCACCTGGGCCTCGGTTCATACCTTCACAGCCCATTACTGCTTGGACAAGGACTCCCGCCGGGATGCCTTGTTTGGTCAGGCTGTCCTCAGACACCTGTTCCATTCTTAAACAACTCCTGCCCACCTTCCCTGAATGGATGCCTGAGATCCATAGGAAGATGAGGAACCCTTGGAGGGGGATCTCCCCGGCATCTTAGCTAGGGAGTCCCTATATGTGAGGACTCATTCCTGCTTGTTCCTGGAGATAGCACAGTTACTTACCTGTAACAGGTGATCTCTGTGAACAGCAGGAATTAGTCCTCACAACCCACCCACCTCCCCTAGGAGTTGTATCTCTCTCTCTCTCTTTCCTTTCCTCTCTCTATCGTCTCAGCTTTAAACTCGAACTGAAGAGAGTTGGTCAGGAAGGCGGGAAGGCAGCGCGCATGCGCTGTGGGAGGCCCCAAAAGCTTCCTTTCTGGGAAGCTGGGGAGCTTTCCCGCGCAGGCTCCGTCGGTTCCGACGTACCCATATGTGAGGACTAATTCCTGCTGTTCCCAGAGATCACCTGTTATAGGTAAGTAACTGTGCTTTATCCTGAACTAAGATTTTCCTCGTTCTCTGCCAAATCTGCAAAATATGCCCCATAAAGGGGTACAGCCTTCTACTGGCTGAAGCTGTACCTCCTCTCCATATCAACATTTCCAACCCCACTCCCCTTACTGAATCTGCTTCCATTCTAACCCAATGTTTTTGTTTTTCTCTGTGCCAGTCATACATTGTTTTCAATTGCGCAGCTATATAATATTTGCTAAAATTGGGAATCCCCAGCCCCCCGTCTTCCCTGGCTTTCTGCAATATGGACATTGCCGCCCTCGGGCTCTTATTTTGCCATATAAATCGAGTGATGCTTCGTTGTAACTGTTTTAGCTTTTGCCGTGGTATGTCTATCCAAACTGTAAGAACCAAACCTAAAAATAAACCCCTTACTTAAAATCCCATTTTTTTGTCGGAAGAGGCTGGAGGCGACTGGAATGGAAACCCAGTCACACCAGACAACCTGTTCCCTTTTAATTATGTAAGCGAAAACGCTGTACTTAGCTTTAGAAATGTCCAGTGAAGTTTGTGCACTCCAGAAAATTCAACTTCTTCTTGTAAGCGGCCAGATAGCAACCACGACGTACGTTTCGGGCCCTAGGCCCTGTTTCAAGTGTTCATGCTTCTTCCAATATACCGCTAACCCGAACATTCGGTTTAGCGGTATATTGGAAGAAGCATGAACACTTGAAACAGGGCCTAGGGCCCGAAACGTACGTCGTGGTTGCTATCTGGCCGCTTACAAGAAGAAGTTGAATTTTCTGGAGTGCACAAACTTCACTGGACATTTCTAAAGCTAAGTACAGCGTTTTCGCTTACATAATTAAAAGGGAACAGGTTGTCTGGTGTGACTGGGTTTCCATTCCAGTCGCCTCCAGCCTCTTCCGACAAAAAAATGGGATTTTAAGTAAGGGGTTTATTTTTAGGTTTGGTTCTTACAGTTTGGATTTTACATTTACCGAACCGGGGATTGGTGATTTCGATAGTGGTATGTCTATCGGCAACACCTGGAATAAAAACAAAAAACGGGGCAATAGCATCATTTTTACTGTTGCAATGTGACCGAACCAGGATAAATGTCCCCACCCCCACCTGTCCAAGAGGAATTCTACTTGCCTGAACAACTTTTTATAGTTTAAATCATATAGGCCCTTTAGCTTGTTACTTATCTGAATCCCTAAATACCCTTTGCCCACCTAAATGGGTACCGTATTCTTAATCTCGTCTGCTCCTCCTCTGGTACTGACAAATTCAAAATTTCAGATTCTGCCCAATTTATAGTGAATTCCGACAGCCTCCCATATTCCTCTAGTTCCCACAATATTGGTATTGAGCATCTCGGCCAGGCCACACTCAGTATGTCATCCGCAAACAATGATATTCTATATTCTCCCGTTCCTACCTTTATTCCCCCGCAAATCCTCCCTTTCTCTCACTCGCTCTGCGAATGGTTCCAGTGATATCGCAAATAAAATGGGTGACAATGGGCATCCCTGCCTTGTCTCTCTCCCCTGCTCAAAAAAGCCCGAATATGCTCCATTTACCCTGACGAATGCCTTCGGGTTTCGGTACAGTGCTTCCACCCAACCCTTAAATTCCCCTCCCCAACCCCATTCTATCCATGACCTGAAAAAGAAAGGTCCAGGACACCTGGTCAAATGCTTTCTCTGCGTCTAAAGAGATGAGCAAGGTCTCCCTATCACTTTGCCCCACCGACCAAATAATGTTCAAAATCTTCCTGATATTATCCGCCACCTGCCTCCCTGGAATAAAGCCCGCTTGATCTTGGTGGATCAGCTTCCCGATAGCCTTGTTTAAATGGGTTGCTAATATTTAGCCAACAGCTTTGCATCTAAGTTGAGCAATGAATGGGTCTATACAATGCACATTCTTGCTGATCCTTACCCTCTTTATGAATTACCGTTATCCCGGCCCATCCCATAGTAGCTGCTAGCACCCCACCCTCCCTTGGTAAATTAAACAGCCTCAATAATGGAGCTGTTAAAAGCTCCCTAAATTTCCTATAAAATCGTGCTGATAGCTCATCCAATCCCAGTGCCTTATCTACCTTTAACTGTTGTATTGCCTGCTGGATCTCCTCTGCTACAATTGCCGTATTTAACCGGTTTTGTTCCTCCTTACTCAATTTCAGGATCTTAATTGAGTCTAGATAACTTTGTAATCTTTCCAGATCCAGAGCTGCCTGGGCCGCATACAGCTCTTGATAGTATCTTTTAAAGGCCTCTCGTATGTCCCCATCTTTATGAACTAATTTCCCTTCCCAGTCCCTTATTTGCAATATTTGTGACCTTAATTTCCGTTGTTTCAAGTGTTGCGCCATATAGCGCCCTGCTTTGTTTCCCCCCTCAAAAAAACCCTGCTTCAATAATTGCATTCGGTATCTGATACTTTTGGCTTGCATAGCATTTAATTGCCCTCGAACAGCCAGAATTTGGCCTCTATATGTTCCTCTTCCATCTTGCCCATCTAATGCTTCCAGTTCCATTAATTTTTCTCTCAGTTCCCGTTCTGTCTCCTCCCTCTTCTTGCGTGCCCCCCATTTGAGGAAGACTCCCTGCACTACTGCCTTATACCCGTCCCACACTTCCCCCCCCCCCCCGGCCACCTCTCCATTATCGTTCCATCGGAAGTATTCCACTGTCTCCCGCTCTATCTCCTTATGAACCCTCTCATCCTCCATCAAAGATTCATTTAACCTCCAGAACTGGATGCCTCCTCCCCTCCCCCTCCATGGTCAGCCTGACCTCCACCAATGCATGGTCTGACCATGTGATAGAGTCCATGTCTGCCCCTTTGACCCTACCCGCCAACTCCTTTGTTATCCAAATAGCATCTATTCTGGAGTATGAGCCATGTACATGAGAAAAGTATGAAAACTGCCTTTTCCGTGGATGTTGGAATCGCCATGAATCTATCAAGCAATGCTGTGCAACAAAGTTTCAATATTTTCTCCTATCTGCTCTTTTACCCTCCCTTTTTCCCGTTGCATCCTTATCTGGGTTCCATGTTAAATTGAAATCTCCCCCAAATATAATTTTGCCTTCCCCTAGTCTCCCCACCTCCTTGACTAATTTTGCCCAAAATTCCCCTTGCCCCCCTGTTGGTGCATAGACATTTATTAGACAATACCATTCATTTCCTATTCGTATTCATAACATTATATATTTTCCCTCTTTATCTCGAATTACCTTCTGTACCTCCACCTTGAGTTTAGAGGGTATAAGGACTGCTACCCCACCCTTCTTTTTTTTTCCACTGTGTTTGATGCATACAGACATATTCTATAACCCTTGGGTTTGACCATGTGTTCTGTTGCCCTTGTTAAGTGTGTTTCCTGTAAAAGCACCAACATCGTTCCTTGGCGTCCTTACTACTTTATACAATTTCTGCCATTTAATTGGCGAATTAAGCCCTTTAATATTCAATATTACTACTTTTAACTCATCTTATATATTGTATTACCTCCCCCTTCTCTGTCCCACTTTCTGTCTACCTCTTCCCCCCTCCCCCCTCCATCTTCCCCCTCCTCTTCCCCCTTCCCTCCCCATCCCTCTCCTCCTCACAGGAGATATGACTTCCATTAAGGTTTCTCCAGGACCAAGCAGGAAGTCAGTCCTCACATATGGGTGTCATCGGCGCCGATGAAGCCCCTGCGGAGCATTTCCCCAGCTTTCTATGAAAGCCTTTGGGAATGCAGGCACGCATGTGCAGTTCCCTTCCTGCCTAAAGGTGCCATCTTACCTCAGTCTCTTTTTTTCCATGAAGCCCGTCGGACGTATGTCCCGTTTTCCCGGTTATAATCAGATTTTTAGCAATTTTTTGCTCTTTTTTTTCTACCGGTTCGACGCCAGTTCCTCTCCCGCCGGGTTCAGTACACCGGTATCGAGCCAGATTCTTTCGGCTTTTGCCCTTTCTGGCTGGCGTTCCCGCCCTTTTTTCTCCTTTTCCCTGGAAGGCCGGTCCTTTGACCTCGCGGGGACTCTTTTTTTCCCCCGATGGCTTCCAGTGGCTTTAAGAAGTGTGATTGGTGTAAGAAACTAATGTCTCTCACGACACACCACGACTGCTGCCTTCGGTGCCTCGGCCCCGACCACGATCCTAAGTCGTGCAGGGCCTGTGGAAAAATGTCTTCCAAGGCACTATGGAGTCAACAGCAGCAAAAGGAAAGGCTTTTCTCGGACTCAGCCTCCGGCCGGGCCTGGACCTCGTCTGAGGCCTCGACATCTCTGGATTCCGATCCCGAGTGCCGTCGAAGCTCCTCAGACAGGGGGTCCCCCGACCGGGAACGCAAGAGGAAGAAGCGGCTCGCAAGGGCGTCATCGGAAGTGGTCCCTGGCTCCTCGAGGGCCAGGTCTAAGACCCCCGATCGCCGCCCCGGGCCTGTGGAACCGGAGAAGCCTGCCAAAGTTCCTCGTGTGGAGCCGGAGTCTGCTGGACACGTAAGCCCCGTAGTCCTCGTGGACTCTCCTCCCAGGGAGCCGTCGTCGGGCCCGGCGCCACCACCGGGGCCCTAGTCGGTGGCTGCTGCGTCTCCCAAGCTGAGTCTCAGGATGACAGCCTTGGAGAGCAGAATGTCTGCCTTCATGGAGCATCAGCGGGCACTGATGGTCAGCCTGTCTGGCGCATCTGCCCTGACCACCGGGACATCGACATCAAAGTCGACCCCGGAGACCGAGCCGATACTCGAGTCCATCGTGGCTCGGAGTTGACCTCGGTCGCGGTCTCCCTCGACCTCCCGTTTGGGACCGAGGGTGTCGACGCCGGTGCTTCCGGCGTCGGGGCGGGTGCTCCAGGGCCCCGCGGGGTCGGACCCCGACTCGTCCTCGGACGAGTCAGCTTCGGAGACGGAGGACGAGGAGCAATGTTCCCTCTAATTTTCTGTAGGCTGTGTGCGGATAAAATATCAACTGTGCAGCTTTTGAAGGAAGGTTACATTTTTGTGTGCCACATAACGACACTCAGAGTTATATACTTTAAAATTTGGCTACACGTCAGAATACAATATGTACACCACATTGATTGCACTAGAAAATATTGTAGAACTTGTGAAAACCATAAATACACAACAACTTTTCAATTTTAAGAACGTCTGTGTTGTTTTCTATCAGAATCAGAACCGTAATTTTTGTGCGCTCTGTTGTAAAGTATGTGCGCTCACTCGGCGAGGTGTGTGCGCGCGCACACGCGCACAGCTTAGAGGGAACAGTGACGAGGAGTCTCCCGATACCTTTAAGACTCGGTGTGTCCCTTCGGACTCACCGCAGTCTGAGCCCTGGAGTAGGTACCCCCCCCCCCCGGAGGACACCCGGTTCTCGGAGTTCGTCCGGGATATGGCCACTGCCTTGGCTATTCTGGCAGACCCTGAGGAAGAGCCTTGAGCTGAAGAACGCGAGACCCTACAGTATGACTCTCCTCCGAAGGAGGCCTTTACAGTCCCGGTTCCTCCGATGCTGGAACGGCTCCTCTTCTGTATGTGGGAGGCACCGGCTCGGCGCCGGTTCTTAGCAAGCGAGTCAATTCCATCTATCGACTCCGAAAGAGCCCTGGGTTTCAAATGGCACAGCTACCACACCATTCCATGGTTGTAGAATCGGCCATGCATCGTCTGAAGAGTCAGAAGATGCACTCCGCGGTGCCTCCTGGCAGGGAGGCTCGAAACCTAGATGGCGTCGGTAGAAAGTGTTTTCAGGGCTCGATGCTTGCTTGCCGTGTCCAGTCTTACCAGCTGTACATGGGCATGTACTTGTGGGATTTGGCCAAGGAGTTGGCCGGATTCTCTGCCGGTCTCTCCGGGGAAACCTTGCAGAGATTTAAGTCCTTGTCCTCGGGGATTCGGGACTGCTCGAAGTTCATGTCCCGCGCCGCCTATGATGGCTTCGAGGCTTCGGCCTGAGTTGCGGCAGCCGGCATCGCGGCTCGACGCCAGGCATGGCTGCAGTCATCGGACCTCGAGCCATGGGTTCAGGACAAGTTGGTCGATGTCCCTTGCCGAGGTGAAAACCTTTTTGGCAAGCCCATGACCGAGAAGGCCGCACAGCTCGAGACCAAGCACCTCACCCGGACAAGACTGTCGAGGAAGACCTCTGCCCCTTCTCATAAAAAGAAGGGCTCGGGTAAAAAGCCCTTTTACCCGAGGAAGGGCACTGCCTACAAACAGTACCCACATTATCAGGCTGCCCAAACTGCCCCCCAGGATCAGCAAGCCAAGGGCCAGGGTAATGGGCCCCGTAGGCAGAGGACCCCCAAGCCTCAGGCCCCTGCTACCACTCAGTAGGGTGGGGGCTTTTGACTCCTTGAGCATAGCCTCTCCTCCACTGCTCTCCCAACCCTGCACAGGAGGTCGTCTCACCCTCTTTGCCACCAGTGGCCCCTTATCACCAGGGACAGTTGGGTGCTGGAGATAATCCACAAGGGATATGCCCTCCTTTTCCACCAACTGCCACCCCCATATTTTCCAGGGGAGCCTCCAAGGCCTCCTCTGCACACAGACCTTCTCCGTCAGGAGCTTCAGGGTCTGTTGCTGGACAGGGCGGTGGAGCCTGTGCCTCCCCACTTGCGAGGTCACGGATTCTACTCCAGGTATTTCCTGGTACCCAAAAGGACCGGTGGCCTTCATCCCATTCTGGACCTCAGGAACCTCAAGTTCCTAGTGAAAGAAAAGTTCAAGATGCTTACTCTTGGAACCCTTCTGCCCTACCTCTAGCAGGGAGATTGGCTATGCTCCTTAGATCTAAAGGATGCGTACACTCACATCCTCATTCATCCAGACCACAGAAAGTACCTAAGGTTCATCGTGGGAGGAAACCATTATCAGTACAGAGTGCTGCCTTTCGGCCTCACCTCCGCCCCCAGAGTCTTTACAAAGTGCTTAGCAGTGGTAGCGGCCTACCTGAGAAATCAGGGCATCTTTGTCTTCCCCTATCTGGACGACTGGCTCATCAGGGGTCAGACAGGTCAGGAGGCCAATCAAGCCACCCTCAGGACCATTGCTCTTCTACAACGCCTGGGGTTTGTCATAAACTTCGCAAAGTCCACTTTGCTCCCTTCCCAGAACTTGGAGTTCATAGGGGCAAGGTTGGACTTTCTCCTGGCAAAGGCATTCTTGCCAGAAAACAGAGCCCGAAGGTTAATGGCCTTGGCAAGTCAGTTTCTCAGCAGGTCCCTGGTCTCCAACAGACTCTGCCTGAGGCTTCTAGGCCACATGGCTTCGACAGTACATGTGACCCCCAATGCCAGGCTCCATATGAGGCCTGCACAGTGGTGCCTTCGGTCTCAGTGGTCACAGGCCACAGGCAGCCTCAGAGACAGGATAAGGGTGTCCAGCCATTTCTGCACTCCCTCAACTGGTGGCTACACCCACCCAATCTGCTGAGAGGGGTGCCCTTTCAGATTCCAGATTACACAGTGATGCTAACCACCGATGCCTCCCTGCAAGGCTGGGGAGCGCATTGTCTGGGCAAGTGCACCCAGGGCCTCTGGTCTCCCTGGGAAGCTCCACAGCAGATCAATCTCCTCGAACTCAGAGCTATTCGATTAGCACTCAAAGCTTTCACTCCTACCCTGGCTCATCAGTCTGCCCTGATTCAGACAGACAACCAAGTTGCCATGTTTTATGTGAACAAACAGGGCGGAACTGGGGCCAGGATCCTTTGTCAGGGAACTCAGGACCTTTGTTCTTTTTCCCTCAAGCACAACATGCTCCTCAGGGCTGTGTACCTTCCTGGCCAGGACAACTACCTGGCAGACAGATTGAGCAGGATACTGCAGCCCCACGAGTGGCAGCTACATCCTTCAGTAGTTCAGAAGATCTTCCTGAGATGGGGTCTCCTTTTGATGGATCTCTTTGCCTGCCCCATCAACAAGCAACTGCCACAGTTCTGCTCCAGGCAACCACATCTTCTGCGGACAGCAGTGGATGCTTTTCTGATATCTTGGTCTCAGGGCCTCCTCTATGCGTTTCCTCCCACGCCCTTGGTGGCCCGAACCCTATTCATGATTCTCCAGGACAAGGCCTCGGTCCTGCTGGTAGCTCCCAGGTGGCCGAGACAGCCTTGGTTTCTTCTTCTGCTTCAACTGGCAGTGGATCCTCCACTGCCTCTGGGGTTGCAACCCGACCTTCTCACACAGGAGCAGGGTTCCCTTCTGCACCCCAATCTCAAGTCTCTCAATTTGATGACCTGGAGGCTGCAAGGGTAGTTTTGGCTCCCTGGGGCCTACCTCAGGAAGTTGACGAGGTTGTCCTAGCCTCCAGGAAACAATCCACTAGAAAAACCTATGCTCTCAAGTGGAAAAGGTTTTCTGTGTGGTGTCACCTACGTACAGAGGATCCTTTCTCCTGTACTGTGCCATTGGTTCTTCAGTACTTACTGCACTTATCCAATCAGGAACTTAAGTCCAATTCTGTTCGGGTCCATCTCTTGAGCTCTAGCAGCTCACCACTCATTGGTAGAGGGACAGTCTCTCTGGTCACCCCTTGGTTTCCCGCTTTCTCAGGGGCTTGCTTTTGCTCAAGCCTCCCATCCGTCCTGCCCCTGAGTGGGAGCTGAATGTGGTTTTGCAGCAACTGACTCGCCCACCTTTTGAGCCAATGGCTACTTGTCCACTACGCTTCCTCTCCTGGAAGACTCTCTTCCTGATAGCCCTTACCTCGGCTAGGCGAGTAAGTGAGCTTCAGGCCCTGGTCTGTGACAGGCCTTACACCAGGATTTACAGGAACAGGGTAGTCCTCAGGACTCATCCAAAGTTCCTCCCTAAGGTTGTCTCCTCTTTCCACCTCAATCAGGAGGTGGTTCTTCCGACATTCTTCACTAGGCCTCATGCTAGCCAGGCTGAAGCAGTCCTGCATACCCTGGACTGTAGGAGGGCCTTATTCTTCTACCTTGACCGTACGCAGGGGCATAGAAGGGCTACTCAGCTCTTCGTTTCTTTTGACCCCAATAAGTTGGGATTGGCTGTGTCCAAGCGTACCTTGTCCATCTGGGTGGCTGACTGTATCACCTGGGCTTATAAGGGTGCTGACCTTCCTTTGCAGGGTAGGGTCACGGCCCATCGTGTCAGGGCAATGGCTGCCTCAGTGACTCATCTCCGCTCTGTGCCCTTGGTAGACATCTGCAAGGCTGCAACTTGGTCTTCAAGCCAGATTTTTGCAGCCAATTACTGCCTGGAGAGGGATTCCCATAGGGACAGTGCTTTTGGCCAGGCAGTACTCCGGAATCTCTTCGAGGTTTAGGCAACTCCTGCCCTCTGATGGGCTACCGGTGGAGGTTGTGTCCTTGAAAAGCCTTTCTTTGCTGCTGAGACTAGAGGGAGTTCTCTTGTTCAGCCTGGGTTCCTCGGTAGGCCAGAGCTGGTGAGTCACCCATATGTGAGGATTGACTTACTGCTTGGTCCTGGAGAAAGAGTAGTTACTCACCTGTAACAGGTGTTCTCCAGGAGCAGCAGGAATCAGTCCTCACAACCCTCCCTTCTCCCCTTGGAGTTGCAGTTGTACATAGTTTATTTTTCATTTTTGTGTGCTGTTCTTAGCTATGTCATTTGACTGAGGTAAGATGGCACCTTTAGGCGGGAAGGGAACCGCGCATGCGTGCCTGCATTCCCAAAGGCTTTCATAGAAAGCTGGGGAAATGCTCCGCTGGGGCTCCATCGGTGCCGATGACACCCATATGCGAGGACTGATTCCTGCTGCTCCTGGAGAACACCTGTTACAGGTGAGTAACTACGCTAACCGACTATCAGGCCGCGGCCTTTGCAGCCCACCTGTCCTCCTCGCCCCCACCCTCCTCCTTCCTCCCTCCCTTCCCTAACTCCCCTACCTTTTCCTTATCGCTTCTCCGGGCCAGTCCAGGGAAAGGTAAGGTTGGGCCAGTCCAGGGAAAGGTAGGGTTGTCAATCCCACATAGTGACTGAGGACTGAAGACTTCAAGCTTTTCCTTGTGATGTGAAGCCACTCCCCCTGAGGTTAATCAAGCAGTCTTTCAGTCCTCAGTGACTAGAGAGGATCGAACTTACCTTCTCCCTCAAAGTACACCTGTAATGGTTTCAATTTCCCTTTTTTTCTTTTCTTAAATTTATGATTGGCTCTAGCAGAGCTAATCTTCTATAGTCCTGTCAATTTTCTTTTAAAATACGCTGTCACTTTAAGACCGCAGGAGACGTGGGGAACTTAGTTATTACAGTGTGAGGTAGAGCCTGCCTCTCTCACTGTTCCGTCTCCCGGTGCAGAGTGATACTGGGGGCCCCAGATTTCTCCTCTGTCTTACCCGCGGTGAGTTTGCCGGTGGTCCCGCTAAACTGCGCTCCAGTCCACCAGGCACAGTTTTACTTCTGCGGTGAGTTTTTAGTCTATTTTCTCTTCCCTGTTGATTTTCGGCGATCGGGCCCTCGAACTCCGGGGCAGTTTGCTTTCGGGTTTACCAACCTTTTTTTCTTTTCATCGAGCTTACTGTTGTTTTTGGCGATCCCGGAGTTGTTTTTCAACAATGGCTGAAAAGCCTTTGATTACTTCACCGGAGCCTTCTCCTCACGCCGAAAAGGCGGGAAAATCCGCCATTTTACCGGCGTCAGGCAGTGCTCTGGCAGAGCCTCAAAAGCCTCATAAACGGAAAGCGAAGTCCTCTAAAGCGGCGGTTTTACCTGATTTGCCCTCCCCAGCTCCAACTTTGCCTCAGGAGGACATGGACTCGTTTTTTTCGCCAGCTTTTATTCTGGCTATGCACAAGGCATTTATTATGCGATCTGCTGAGCCTCCGCGGCTTTCTTCTCTTTCTGAACCGGTGTCAGTGCCACTTTCCCTACCACTGCCTGATGATCCCGGAGAGGGATCCTCTCATATTCCAGATATGGTTCAGAATTCCTTAGATCCCTTGTTGTCTCAGGCCCCGCTGTTGCAGGAGCAGGGGGATTCAGAGTCTTTTACAGGACATCCTGGGGAGTGGGACACAGAAGAGTTGGAAGAAGGGGAGATAGCTCCAGGAGAGGATCCTAATGTTTTCAGGGTTTTCCGTAAGGAAGAACTCACAGCTCTAATATCCCAGTCTTTGGCAGCGCTCCATCTCTCCCTTCCCGCGTCTTCTCAGGAACCCTTAGAGGATCCCTTGCTGCAAGGTGTTAAAACTGAACAGAAGTGTTTTCCCTTACACAGAGTGATCAAACAGATGATTGACTCGGAATGGGAGTGTCCGGAGTCTTCCTTACGTGGAAGCCGAGCGTTGGCTCGCCTGTACCCACTTCCTCAGGACGTAAAGGACTTATTTCGCATGCCAAAAGTGGATGCAATTATATCCGCTGTGACTAAAAAGACTACTATTCCTGTGGAAGGGGCTGCAGCTCTAAAGGATCTTCAAGATAGAAAATTGGAGATTCTACTCAAACAGGCTTTTGATTCTAGTGCCTTGGCTCTGCAATCGGCCGTTTGTGGGGCTTATGTCTCTCGCGCCTCCATTCGTTGGTTGCAAGGCGATACTTCTCCTGATGCGCCGGCTGCAGTTCCCGATGCACCGAAACTGGAATCAGCCGCTGCTTATATGGCAGATGCCTTTTATGATTTGCTGCGAATTGCGGCTAAGACTATGGCCTCTCTGGTAGCTGCCAGGCGTTTTCTTTGGTTACGCAACTGGTCGGCGGATGTTTCTTCCAAATTGAGGCTTAGCAAGTTGCCCTATCAGGGTAAATTGCTTTTTGGGGAGGCTTTGGAGAAGATTGTTAAGGATTTGAGCGACGCTAAGGGCGGTCGTTTGCCGGAGGACAAACCCAAACCTTCCCGAATGCTTCCTTCCGGCAGGGGGTTCGGAAGGGAATCCCGTAGATTTCGGGGGGCGCGCTTTGCGCCCTATTCCAGGGGCCGTTCCTCCTTTCGGGGGACTTCCTTTCGGGGAGCCAGAGGGTTTGGCAGATCCTACTTTGGGGCATCCCAGCCCTCCAATAAGAAGCCGCAATGAAGGTCACTTGGTCCAGCCGCTAATTCCGGTGGGAGGACGCCTACAGGACTTTCTAGCGGTCTGGACCACCATTACCTCAGACAAGTGGGTGTTGGAGGTCATCCGGGAAGGTTACGCGCTCGATTTCGCATGCCCGTTGTTGCCCGCCTTTGTAATGTCTCCCTGTGGTCCCGGTCGGAAAACGCAGGCCATTGTGGACACCCTAACTCGCCTGTTGCAGCTCAAAGCTATCGTTCCCGTACCTCGGGACCAATACGGTTGCGGTCGATACTCGATCTATTTTGTGGTTCCCAAGAAAGAAGATTCTTTTCGGCCCGTTCTAGATCTCAAAGGGGTCAACCGTTCCTTACGGGTGCCTCATTTTCGCATGGAAACCCTCCATACTGTAGTTCGGGCAGTTCAGCCGGGGGAGTTCCTCTCATCCATCGATCTTACAGAAGCGTATCTGCACATTCCCATAAGGAGTTCGCATCAGCGTTTTTTGCGCTTCGCTCTCCCCATGGGTCATTACCAGTTTCGAGCGTTGCCATTCGGTCTGGCTACAGCTCCGCGGACTTTCACAAAGCTTATGGTGGTTGTGGCAGCAGCGCTTCGGAAGGAAGGGATCAGGGTACACCCTTATCTCGACGATTGGTTGATCAGAGCCGAGTCGCGATCTGCCTCGGTTCAAGCGACGGCTCGAGTGGTGCAACTTCTCGAGCAACTCGGCTGGGTGATCAACCAAGTCAAAAGTCGCCTGCAACCGCAGCAGCAGCTGACTTATCTCGGAGCATATTTCGACACCGCACAAGGAAAGGTATTTTTGCCCGAGGTTCGTGTGGAAAAGCTGCTGCAACAGATCCGAGCATTTCTCAACTTAACGGCGCCGTCGGCTTGGACGTATTTGCAACTGTTGGGTTCCATGGCGGCGGCACTGGATCTTGTTCCGTGGGCCAAGGCTCATATGCGCCCCTTGCAACAGGCGTTGCTTACACGATGGTCTCCGCAGCTACATCCGCTCTCTCAGCGTCTCCCCTATCCTGAGAGCGTTCGTCACAGTCTGGACTGGTGGTTAGTTCGGGAGCACCTCACAGCGGGAATGCCCTTGCAAGACCCCTCGTGGGTGTTACTGACCACGGATGCAAGCCTCTCGGGGTGGGGTGCTCATTGTCAGTCCAGCATTGCACAGGGAACTTGGTCCACAATAGAGAGTTCATGGTCGATCAACCGTCTGGAGCTCCGAGCGGCTCGCTTAGCTCTGCTTCACTTCGCAACGCTACTCCAGGGGACAGCGGTCAAGATTTTTTCCGACAATGCGGTGACCGTCGCCTATATCAATCGTCAGGGGGGGACAAAGATTCCTTCTCTCCTGTCCGAATGCCAGCAATTGATGGATTGGGCAGAGAGCAATCTCCTGGCCATTTCCGCAGCACATGTCGCGGGCAAAGAAAATCTACAGGCGGACTTTCTCAGCCGTCATCTTCTCGATCCAGGAGAATGGGAATTGAATGCGGCGATCTTTCATCAGCTAACGTTGCGTTGGGGACAGCCAGTGATGGATCTCATGGCCTCCTACAGCAATGCCAAGGCCAGCCGTTTTTTCAGCAGGCGCAGGGAACGCATGTCGGAAGGTCTCGATGCCCTAGTTCAACCCTGGCCTTGCGATGCCCTCCTCTATGTGTTTCCGCCTTGGCCAATGTTGAGTCGGGTTATTCAGCGCATAGCGAATCACCGGGGGAAGGTGATTCTCATTGCTCCCGATTGGCCTTGTCGACCCTGGTATGCCGATCTCATTCGACTCCTTGTAGCTCCGCCGTGGCTCCTTCCAGTTCGTATCAACCAGTTGCATCAGGGTCCCATTCTCATGCCGCGAGTGGATCGATTCTTGCTTACGGCTTGGCTCTTGAAAGGTCTCGCTTAGAAAGCAAGGGTTATGCGAGTTCTGTTGTAACTACCCTTCTCCAATCCAAACGTCCAGGAACTTCCTTGGGATATGTTCGCGTCTGGCGTCTTTTTGAAGCTTGGTGCAAGCGACAAGAGGTATCACCTCTGGCTTCTACCGTGCCTCATATTCTCCTCTTTCTGCAACTGGGTTTAGATAAAGGGTTGGCTCTCAGTACCCTTAAGGTGCATGTCGCGGCACTATCTTGTTTTAGGGGCTTGGTGCAACAGCGCCGTCTTTCCACTCATCCGGATGTTCGCCGCTTTCTTCGAGCAGCGCAAATTATACGTCCTCCTCGACGACCTATCGTACCTCCTTGGGATTTGAATATTGTCTTGGACGGTTTGTCTAGGTCGCATTTAAAGTTCCTCTGCGCTACGCAAATTCGAGAGTGTTCTTGGAAAACAGCCTTTTTGGTGGCTTTGTGTTCCGCTCGACGAATTTCAGATTTGCAGGCCTTATCTTGCCAAGAGCCTTATCTGCAGTTTCTGCCGGAGCGAGTGGTCTTACGTACAGTTCCCTCTTTTTTGCCTAAAGTCCTCTCGGTTTTTCATATTAACCAATCAATTACATTGCCCGTATTTTCTGAAAGCGATGGCTCGCCAATTGATCGAGCGCTTAAACATTTGGATCTTGGGCGAGTCTTAAAGAAGTATATTAAGCTCTCACGAACGTTTCGAAAGACGGACAGACTTTTTGTCCAGTGGACTAGACCACGGAAAGGACAAGCTGCGTCAAAATCTTCTATCGCTCGTTGGGTTCGCTCTGCTATTACAGCAGCTTATCAAGCTAGGGGGATTTCCCCACCTGAGGGTCTCAAAGCTCATTCCACTCGTGCTCTCGCAACATCCTGGGCAGAATTTGCTTTTGTTCCCCCAGTGGATATCTGCAGAGCGGCGACTTGGTCTACACTGCATTCTTTCGCTAGGCATTACAGATTGGATGTCCAGGCTAGGGACGATGCCAGAGTGGGAGCATCAGCTCTTATCGCCGGTTTGGCGGGTCCCTCCCATTCTTAGGTACTGCTTTGGTACTGCCCTACCTTTCCCTGGACTGGCCCGGAGAAGCGATAAGGAAGATGAAATTAGTTCTTACCTGCTAATTGTCTTTCCTTGAGCCTTCTCCGGGCCAGTCCAGGGTCCCACCCTGTTCTGTATCTATTATGTGCATCGTAGGATCGGTGTTCGCTTTCTCAGGCCTCTACAGAATTACATCGTCTATATCTTCTAAAGGAGGATGCTTCGGGGCCTCCAGTATTCAATCTACACCACTGGCAGCTATTATAGCTTCCATATGTAAATATTTACCAAAAAAAAAAAAAACAAAAAAAAAAAACACCATAAAACAAATAAATTGTAGTAAATGTTTTTCACGGACTATAGAATGTTAGCAGTATGTGCAGGGTTAATCGGCTGTGTTTAGTTTCTTTCTCTTTAGTCGCTTTGTCAGAAGTAGACTGCTTGATTAACCTCAGGGGGAGTGGCTTCACATCACAAGGAAAAGCTTGAAGTCTTCAGTCCTCAGTCACTATGGGGGATTGACAACCCTACCTTTCCCTGGACTGGCCCAACCTTACCTTTCCCTGGACTGGCCCGGAGAAGGCTCAAGGAAAGACAATTAGCAGGTAAGAACTAATTTCATCATACTCCATCTGCCCCCTCCCATTTCCTTCCCCCCTTCCCTATCCCTTCCCCCCTTCCCCTGCCTACTCTGGTGCGAGCACGTCACCTCTTCCAAGCCCCCCCCCTCACTCCCTTCCCTAAACCCCCCTCTGTTCTTGCCCATCCCTTCTCTGCCCCCTCCTCCCTCACCACCCCTTCTCTGCCCCCTCTTCCCTCACCCCCCCCCCTTCATCTCTCACCCCCCCTTCATCCCTCCTCCCTGCTAACTCAGGCTACTGTATGATAGCTATAACAACATTCCCTTGACTTTCTCTTTGAAGATATTTCCTGACACAAATCTGTATAGTCTTCTCAGCTTCATCCTGTTTCTTTTTCCGCCTCTTTTTCTCTTTGGCACTCCTTGGCCGTTCTCGCCAATCTCCTGCCACCTTCTGTCACTCTCTGCCATCGTGAGCTATCCACCCCAGGAGTCGTGATGCTTTTCTCAGTTGACATGGCTGGACTTCCAGCCTCTCCTCGTAGATTAGTTACTCCTAAATCTCTCAGCGCTCTCCAAGCTTCCGCACTTGTCCTTACTCTCCTCGACCTCCCTTGCACTGTTAGCAATAATCCAAAAGGATACATCCATTTATATCTCAGGTCTGCCCGCCTTAGGTATGTCGTGACCTCACTCAACGCTCTGTCTTTGCAGACTTCTCGGGGACAAATCCTGAAAGAGTTCCAGCTTGTGCCCTCTCCATTGGAAGTTTTTCACTTTTCTTGCTGCTCCCAAAAGGCGTTCTTTCATTTTGTAGGACTGCAAACAGGTCACTATATCTCGTGGGCCCCAATCCTCTATATGCCCGTTCTATTTAAAAAAAAAAAAACCTTCTTCCTCCTCCACCTTTTGGATCACTTCCTCACGGTTTTTGTATTGGGGTTCCTCTGGTATGCCTCTCACTCTGATATTACATCTTCTGGATCGGTCCTCCAAGTCCTCTGTTTTCACCTTCAGCTCCTCTTGAACCTGCTTTAAATCCTCCCAGCCTTTTTGCACGTTTGCTATCACTATCTCATGTTGTTCCAGCTGTTTCTCTGCTTCTTTCACCCGATCTCCCAGATCTATAATATCTTGTCTAATTATTTGTAGAGTCTCTTTTAACTCATTTTTATGCCACTAATTTCCACCTTCAATTCCTCGTTTAGTTCTGTGAGCCACCGTTTAATTTTGTCAGCCATTCCTGAACTCTCCTCTCCTTCCATCTCCTCCTCCTGCAGCTTCTCAACTGCCATTTTAGCGTCTTTCTCTCCCTCCTTACTGCCTTTGGGGGGCCTGTATGATGATCGAAATTCAGCCAGCTGCTTTTTGTTTTATCCATGAATACCTTGTTTGCTCCCTTCTGCTTGCATTGATTTCTGCGTGGAAGCGTGGAAAGCGTGCTCTCTTCCTCCCCGGTTATTGCTCTTCCTGGACTGCTTATTGTTCTACTGATTGGTTCTTTTTGTTCCTCTTACTTCAGATCTCTAATGAAGTATGATTTAAATTAAACTTGCCTTGCTTTCTGCATAGATCTCCCTTGGTTGTACCCTGCTGATGCACTCAGTCTGGACAATCCTTCTGCAGCTTACCGACACTGTATAGTCCCATACAGCCCTCGTACAGTCTAATACTTCTCCCATGGTTGCCTGTTTTCTCCTTCTCTCGCTGTGTCCCTCCGATCACTCCTCCAGTTTCCCTGCCGCAGCACACTCTCCACCGGACTCTGCATGTGCCGCCCGCTTCTCTGCCCTGCAATCCGGCTTTTCCCGCGTGCCGCTCCTCACTTCTATGCACACCTCTCTCCCACCGCAGGCCTCAGCTTTCTCACCCCTCTCTGCTCCCGACTCTGCTTCTTTCTCTTCAATTGCCGATCTCTTGATCTCCTTTTAATTCCAGGCAATCAGAGCTTAGCCTGCACCGCACCGGCCCTTTCCCGCTCGCTTTCCACCTCCTTTGCTTCCCCGTCATCAGCTCCGTTCACTCCGAACCATGTGCCTTCACTTTCAGCATTCGTTGCATGGGGGGGGGGGGGGGTGGAAGCTACTGCCCTCTCCGTCTCCGATCGCACTCGGGGTCCTTCTTCCTTGCTTCCTCCTCACTTCTGCCCTTATTTTCTGCTCATTTGGGAGTGTTTTCTCCTGCTTCAATAGGCTTTAATGCCGGAGCTTGCCCTTCACTCCACCATTAGCCCCGATGACGTCACCGGAAGTCATCGGTCCCACTTTAAAGGATCTTTAGGGCAGTTGCTGAGCTAACCTGCTGCCATCACCTCCAGGCTCACGAGCGCCCCCTTTTTATGTATGTTTTGTGTTATCCACCTAGGGTGTAGTGCGGACTATAAATGCTTTTAAATAAATAAAATAAATTTAGTGTAGATTGAGCCCTCCTCAGCTTGAGCTTCACCTTACATTGTGTCTATATATATAAAAAAGGAAAAAGCAGCATATTACCTTCAGTATAGCCTCTGAAGAGTTTTTATCACTTCCTCTGTCTCCTCGCAAGATGGTGCCACCAGCTCCCGCAGTACCGTGATCATGACAGCTATTGCCTCTAAATCACTGTCTTCAGTCGTAAAGACTCTTTCGGCCCCAGTACAGGGTCTAGCAAGGGATATCAGCATGATTACAGCAAATACATGCTGTCAGGAGCAGTTATTCTCCCAATATCGGCACAGCCCCCACAGCTGCATGCCTCTCAGAACCGAGGCTCCTGCTCAACTCCTCCTCCTTCAGGGATCCTGGCAGATGGTCTCTGTCCAAACCAGTGCTGACAAAAATTCAGCATCTAAGAAGGCAGCTGCTCTGACATCTACTTCAGGTAAGAGCAAATTCAAACACAGGGCAGCATCCACGCAACCTGCCTATACAAAAGCAGACACTAGGGCACCTACCTCAAAGCATACATCGAAAAGAAGACACTGTCTCCTCTCCTCTCCTCATACATCTGACACTAAAGTGGAGGAGTGGCCTAGTGGTTGGAGCAAGATACTTCAGGCCAGAAGGTCGGTGGTTCAAATCCCACTAGAGGACAGCAACCTTGGGCCAGAAGGACTGGGGTTTCTAGTCCCACAGGTGCTCCTTGTGTTCTTGGGCAAGCCACTTAACCCTCCATAGCCCATGTTCCCTGTAAAATAGTTATCTCCAAGTTATAATGCCCTGTTCAATGTAATTTCAGTTTGTTCAATGTAAACCGCCTTGATATCATGAAAGGCGGTATATAAGAAATGTTAAATAAATTTAAAAAAAAAACTATGAAAAATGCCAATGAAGATTAAAAAACTGACGATTTCACAGAGCCAGTCGGTTTCCATTTTTTCCCCTGACATGCCATTTCTGGCACCAGAGCCACAAGTCTTACAGCCAGAATATCCCGTCGCTATTTCTCATGTCACTGTCTTTCAGCTTTATTGAAATTTATACAGGATACTACCATCCTCCAAAATACTACTTGAGACATACTAGCATTCCCTCAGATCGAATCGCTTCCTCAGTCACCAAGGCTGTCTCATTTTGAGCATCCCAAGCTTTTTCCAAAGCCATCTATCCATCATGGGACAGACTGGTCCCCAGACACATTCCATTCTCCAGATTTCCAGGAGAGGGATTGCTCTGCCAGGAGCAGACTGTTCACAGTATTGGGACCAGCTCCTGGATAAGGTGATACCCCCAACTCTAGAACAACAACCTGACAAATTCCCCCTGATAGCAAAACATCTCTAGAGCCGTAGACCTATTTATGAGTTTAAACCCCGCTAGTAAAAAGGATTTTCAATCCATTCTGTAATCCTGCAGTGTTCCCAAACAAGTGCTAGTACTGCCAACATACCATATTCTACAGAATCTACAGTTATCTATCTGGAAAGCCCTGTCTTTACAATCCATCTCACTGAGTCTAGAATTAAAGCACAAAGTCCTTTTTTGCACAAGGAAATGATCCATACCCATCTTTCTCATCAGTGGTTTCGAAGCAGTCATCAAAGTTTGCCAAGTTCCTTTTGGTAAAGATCACAAGCTACTAGACAACATGGGGGAAGAAAAGGTTTACCAAAGCGCCATGTGTGTCTTAAAAGCGTCAGGGCTTAGAGAAGATCTCCATGATATAACCAAAGCCCTATGTCTAGAAGACAGCCTATTTGGATCAAAGGTGTGAGAGATGATAACCCAATTGAAAGATGACAGTTCAGCAATGAAAGAGCTCTGGGCAACACAAACCCTCTTCAAATTACCGTAAAAATAAACCACACTTTCACCAAAGCCCTTAACATCACTAATAATTTCAGCAATTTTACCTCAGTTGAAGATATCAACCTTACTTAGTCCTCTCTCTCAATATATGATGCCTCAAACATACAGCCAACTCAGCATCCAAAAGAATGCAAACTGCAAACCACCCCCTCAAATTCTACAGGGAAGTTGAATCTGTAGTTTTGACTACCCTGTTAGGAACAGAACCCTTCAGTTAAGGAGGCTTGAGAGGAAATTATATTGGACAGATGGGTCCTCTCTATTGTCAACTGTGGCTACAAAATAATTTTTCTAATATACCTGCCGCTCCAAAATACTTCTACTTCAATCAAGATCCCCCTCAACCATGAAATCATTCTGCAACAAGAGAAACACTACTCTAAAACAAGTATGTTGGTTCTGAATACATAAAGAGGTCAAGGATTCTGTTAAGTTTTGTTTTTCCTCATTCACAAGAAAACTGGTGGTATGAGACCATTCCTCTGTCTTTGCAAACTAAGTTCAAAATGAATTCCCTAGGAACAACATTCCTTTATTGGATCACAGTGATTGGCTAGCCTCCCTGGATCTGAAGAATGCATGCCCATTCACCCAAGTTAGACAGTAGCTTCACTTCACATTCCAGAACCAGTACTTTCGGCTTTTTATCTTCTCCCAGTGTCTTCATGAAATATCTCTCAATAGTGGCAGCTGCCAGTATCTTTTTCCTTAACTAGACAATTGGCTAATATCGGCACTAACCAAACAAGCATTAAATCTCTCTTCAGAAGAGCATTTGAATTCTCAATGTTCTCCAGGAACAAGCAGGAAGTCAGTCCTCATCTATGGGTGACTGAGCCTGCACAGAGCATTTCCCCAGCTTTCAAAGAAAGCCTTTGGGAATGCTACCATGCATGCATGCGTGGTCCCCTTCCCTCCCAAAGGTGCCATCTTGCTCAGTCTCCTTTTTTCCGCGGAGCCCAACAGATGCATGTTCTGTGTCCCCGGAAAAATTCCTTAAAAATTATTCTCTTAGTGAGTTGTTCCCGGTTTACATACCAGGTCCTCTTCCCACCTCAAGTTGGTGTCTTCCCCAGTGCTGTTCTCTGCTCCTTTTTAACTTTTTCATTGAGTCTCGCCTCGACAGCGTTTGTGCCCTTTTTCCCCTGGGGGTCGTCAACCCCACCTGAGTGTGATCACCAGGTCTTCTGGTGGCTTTAAAAAGTATGATCGTTGCAGTCAAATTGTCTGTCACAGACACCCACGACTGCTGCTTGCACTGCTTTGGCTTGGACCACGATGGTACCTCCTGCAACCTGCGTCAGACCCTGACCCCCTCGGACCAACAAGAAACGGTTGGAGTTGCAGGAGATGATGATACCGTGGTCCAGCTCTGCTCCGGCTTCTCTGATGCTGAGCCTGTTCCAGAAAGACGCCAGACCCCGACAAGAAAGAAAAAAAATCCTCAAAGCCAGTTGAGGTTACACCAGGAAAACCTGGTAAGGTCTCGTGGTGGGACTCGGGCGACTCCAACCTGAGCCCTCCTAAGGTCTCTAGGAAGGAGTCCTTGGCCAGCGGTAACATAGCAAGGCTCCCCAAGGACACGGTCCTCATAGAGGACATGCTCACCAGAGCATCGGCGCTGGGCCCGAAACCCTCTGTGCCCATGCCGAAAGCTGTGTGGAGCCTTCTGGCATCAAGGCCAGATGGCGATCCTGGAACAGAGTTTCTCCAGGACCAAGCAGGAAGTCAGTCCTCACATATGGGTGACGTCGGCGTTGACGGAGCCCTCATGCGAAACATTTCCCCAGCTTTCAAAGAAAGCCTTTGGGAATGCAGCGCGCATGCGCGGTCCCCTTCCCGCCCAAAGGTGCCATCTTGCTCAGTTGTCTTTTTTCCGCGGAGCCCAACGGACGTGTGTCCTAGTCACCTGGTTAAAAGTTGATTTTTCCTTCGAAGATTTGTGGGGTTTTTTGCCGGTTCGATGCCGGTTTCCCTTACCGCCTGGGCACGGTACACCGGTATTGAGCCCGGAGCTGTTTTTTCGGTTTTTGTCCTTCGAGACTAGCGTTTGCGCTCTTTGTCTCTTTCACTGGCAGCCCGGTCTTTTGACCTTTCAGGGGCCCCATTTCCCCCGATGGCTGCCAGCAGGTTCAAGAAGTGTGATTGGTGTAAGAAACTGATGTCTCTCACCGACACACACGACTGCTGCCTCTGGTGCCTCGGGTCCGATCATGACCCGATGATCTGTGGCCCGTGTGTGGAGCCGTCAGCATCAGCGAGAGAGGATCTTCTCTGACTCCACGTCCGGCCGGGCCCGGACTTCGTCAGAAGCCTCGACGTCTCGGGAGTCCGACCCTGAGCATTGTCGGGGCTCCTCTGAGCGGGGGTCTCCCTCACAGGAACACAAAAGGAAGAAGAAACCCGTGAGGGCAGCATCGGTGGACGCTCTTGGTCCCTCGAGGGCCAGGTCGCATAGCCCTGACCGCCGTCCCAGGTCCTCGGAGCCGGAGAGGCCTGCAAAATTGCCTTGTGTGGAGCTGGAGTCCCTGAGTCACGTAGTCCTCATGGACTCTCCTCCGGGGGAGTTGACGTCGGCCCCGGAGTCAGGGGCTGCTGAGTCTCCTGAGCTCGGACTTAGGTTAACAGCCTTGGAGAGCAGTTTGGCTGCCTTCATGGAACAGCAGCGGGTGCTGATTGCCGTTCTGACCGGTGCATCTGCTCCGACCACCGGGACCTCGACATCCAAGTCGACCCCGGAGGCCGAGCCGATCCTCGAGTCCATGCGGTCTCGAGTCTATCCTCGGCCAAGGTCTCCCTCGACCTCCCGTACGGGGCCGAGGTTGTCGATGCCGGTAACCTCGGCGTTGGGGCGGATGGCATCGGTGCCCGGCCGGAGCCGCTCGATTCCTCCTCGGAGAGGTCGGGGTGGGAGATGGACAAGGAGTCCCCAGACACTTTTTGGACCCGGTGCGTCCCATCTGGCTCACTGGAGTCCGAGCCTCGGAGAAGGTCATCTCCCCCCCCCCCCCCCCCGGAGGATACCAGGTTCTCGGACTTCGTGAGGGATATGGCCAAGGCCTTGGCCTTCCCCGCAGATCCTGAGGAGGAGCCTCGAGCCAAAGAGCTCGAGGTCCTCCAGTATGACTCTCCCCCGAAGGAGGCCTTTACTGTACCGGTTCCTCCGATGCTGGAACGGCTGCTCTTCCGCATGTGGGAGGCACCGGCCTTGGCGCTGGTTCTCAGCAAAAGGGTCGATTCCATTTATCGAGTCCGTAAGAGCCCTGGGTTCCAGAAGGCACAGCTACTGCACCACTCCATGGTTGTGGAATTGGCCATGCATCGTCTGAAGAGTCAGGCGCACTCCTCGGTGCCCCCCATCCGGGAGGCCCGGAAACTGGATGCCTTCGGTAGAAAGTGCTTCCAGGGCTCTATGCTGGCGTGCCGTGTCCAGACTTACCAGCTGCACATGGGCATGTACCTCCGAGACCTGGCAAAGGAGATTGCCGGGTTCTCTGCTGGCGCCTCTGAGGAACCTTTGCAGAGGTTCAAGGCTTTGTCATCGGGGATTCGAGAGTGCTCAAAGTTTATATCTCGAGCAGCCTATGATGGCTTTGAGGCTTCGGCCCGAGTAGCAGCAGCCGGCATTGGTGCACGCCATCAGGCCCGGCTACAGCCATCGGACCTCGAGCTATGGGTCCTGGACAAGTTGGTCAATGTCCCTTGCCGGGGTGAGAACCTCTTTGGCAAACCCATGGCTGAAAAGGCTGCAGAAATCGAGACTGAGACTCTCACCAGGACAAGGCT
Organism: Ichthyophis bannanicus; assembly: GCA_033557465.1. NCBI lineage: Eukaryota > Metazoa > Chordata > Amphibia > Gymnophiona > Ichthyophiidae > Ichthyophis > Ichthyophis bannanicus. Next base: position 579,126,852 of record CM066034.1, on the reverse strand, counting down.
GTCCAGAAAGACTTCTGCCCTTTCTCAGAAGAAGGGCTTGGGGAAAAAGCCCTTTTACCCGAGGAAGGTGTCTGCTTACAAATCCTACCCTCAATTCCAGGCCTCTACAGCTCCCCAACAGGGTCAGCAGGCCAAGGGACAGGGATATGGGGCCCCGTAGGCAGAAAACCCACAAGCCGCCAGCTCTGGCTCCTGCACAGCAGGGAGTGGGGTTTTGACTCCCACTGCATAGCCTCTCCCCCACAGCTGGCTCCACTCAGCACAGGAGGCCGGCTGACACTACGCCCACAGATGGTCAGCTATAACAGGGGATACCTGGGTACTGAGCATAGTCCAAAAGGGCTACTTGCTCCACTTCAACCAGTTACCTCCCTCCTATTTTCCAGGGGAGCCTCCAAGACTCCCTCTGCACAGGAACCTCCTCCTTCAGGAGTTGGCAAGTCTTCTACAGGAGCAGGCAGTGGAATCGGTGCCTCACCACCTGATAGGAAGAGGCTTCTATTCCAGGTACTTTCTGGTACCAAAAAGGACAGGAGGCCTCAGGCCCATCCTAGACTTGCGAAATCTCAAGTTTCTGGAGAGGGAAAGTTCAAGATGCTTACCCTTGGAATACTGCTGCCCTACCTCCAGCAGGGAGATTGGCTATGCTCCTTAGACCTGAAGGATGCTTATACTCACATCCTCATTCATCCAGACCACAGACAATATCTCAGATTTGTAGTGGGAGGAAATCATTTTCAGTACAGGGTACTTCCATTTGGCCTAACCTCCACACCCAGGGTTTTCACCAAATGTCTGGCAGTGGTGGCGGCCTATCTCAGAAACCAGGGCATCTTTGTCTTTCCATACCTGGACGACTGGCTCATCAGGGGTCAGTCTCCACAGGAGGCCAGACAAGCCACTCTTCGCACTGTCTCTCTTCTCCAGCACCTGGGCTTCGTCATAAACTTTGTAAAGTCCACTTTTCTCCCCTCACAGGACATAGAGTTCATAGGGGCAAGGTTGGATACCTTACAAGCAATGGCTTATTTGCCCGGGAACAGGGCTCACAGACTGATGGCTCTGGCCCAGCAGTTTTGCAGTGGATCTCTGGTCTCTGCCAAACATTTCCTGAGGCTTTTGTGCCACATGACATCCACGGTCCATGTAACTCCAAATGCTCGTCTACATATGCGACCTGCTCAATGGTGCCTCAGAGCTCAGTGGATACAGGCCACAGGAGACTTAAGAGACAGAGTAATAGTGTCCAAACTACTAGCGACCTCTCTGCAATGGTGGGTGCATCTCCCAAACCTGATCAAAGGGGTACCTTTCCAGGCACCACCACACACAAGGGTGCTGACGACCGATGCTTCTCCAAGTTTGGGGTGCACATTGCCAGGGGGCATACACTCAGGGCCTCTGGTCCCCTTGGGAGGCCACACAGCAGATCAATCTGTTGGAGTTCCAAGCTATTCGATTGGCTCTGCAAACTTTCTCTCATGTCCTCTCTCACCAGTCTGTCTTGATTCAGGCAGACAGCCAAGTAGCAATGTTCTATGTGAACAAACTAGGGGGCACAGGATCCAGGCTTCTGTGTCAGGAAGCACAGGCCCTGTGCGCCTTTGCAGTCAAACAAGGCATGTTTCTCAAGGCAGTTTATCTACCTGGCCAAGAGAATTACCTGGCAGACAGGTTGAGCAGGATTCTACAGCCTCACAAATGGCATTTGAATCCCCTAGTGGTCCAGCAGATCTTCCTAAAATGGGGTCTTCCAACCATCGATCTCTTTGCCAGTCCACTGAATCGTCAGCTACCCAGGTTCTGTTCCAGACAACCGCATCCTCTGTGAATAGCAGCAGATGCCTTCCTAATCTCTTGGTCTATGGGCTTGCTGTATGCGTTTCCTCCAACGCCTCTAGTGGCCCGAACCCTATTCAAGGTTCTTCGGGACAGGGCCTCGCTGATCCTGGTAGCCCCCAGATGGCCGAGGCAACCGTGGTTTCCATTCCTCCTGCAGTTGGCGGTGGACACCCCACTCTCTGGGGGTGCAACCCGATCTTCTGTCTCAGGATCAGGGATCTCTCCTGCACCCCAACCTCCAGTCCCTCCATTTGATGGCCTGGCTGCTGAAAGGGTAGTTCTAGCCCCCTTACCTCTACCTAGGGAAGTGGAGGAGGTGGTTTTGGCCTCTAGGAGACAATCCACCCGGAAATCTTATGCCCTCAAGTGGCGTAGGTTCTCTACCTGGTGTGCTCAGCACCAAGAGGATCCGTTTTCGTGCCTGGTACCAGTGGTGCTGCAGTATCTGCTTCACCTGTCGGACCTAGGCCTTAAATCCAACTCTGTTCGGGTCCACCTCAGTGCTCTGTCAGTGCACCACTCACCGATGGAGGGTCAGTCTATCGGTCCACCTCTTAGTGGCCCACTTCCTCAGAGGCCTGTTTTTGCTCAAGCCTCCGATTCGTCCACCAGCCCCTGAGTGGGATTTAAATGTGGTCTTGCAACAACTTACTCGTCCACCGTTTGAGCCGATGGCTACCTGTCATTTACGCTTCCTTTCCTGGAAGGCGGCGTTCTTGGTGGCTCTTACTTCGGCCAGGCGTGTGAGTGAACTACAGGCTCAGGTTTTTGATAGACCGTATACACGGTTCTATAGGAAGAGGTTGGTCTTACGGACTCATCCTAAGTTCCTTCCCAAGGTTGTCTCCTCTTTCCACCTCAATCAGGAGGTGGTTCTTCCGACCTTCTTTCCCAGGCCGCATGCCAGCCGGGCTGAAATGGTCTTGCATTCCCTGGACTGTAGGAGGGCGTTGTCTTTCTACATTGACCGTACGCAGGGGCATCGAAGGGCTGTTCAGCTCTTTGTATCTTTTGACCCTAATAAGCTGGGGTCACCTGTCTCCAACATACCCTATCCATTTGGGTAGCAGACTGTATCGCCTGGGCGTATAGGGCAGCCGGCCTCTCCTTGCAGGGTCGAGTCATGGCCCACTGTGTCAGGGCGAAGGCTGCATCAGTAGCTCATCTCTGCTCTGTTCCGTTGGCAGACATCTGCCGGGCCGCTACTTGGTCTTCAAGCCAGATTTTTGCGGCCCATTACTGCCTCGAGAGGGAGTCCCGCAGGGACAGTGCTTTCGGACAGGCGGTACTCCGTAATCTCTTTGAGGTTTAGGCAACTCCTACCCTCCGGCCCTTGTGTTGGGCTACCGTTCGGGGGGCATTCTCAGAAAATATTCTTATCTTGCATGCTGAGGCTCTAGAGGGAGCTTATTTTTCAGCTTTGGGTTCTCGGTGGCCTAGAGCTGGGGAGTCCCATATGTGAGGACTGACTTCCTGCTTGGTCCTGGAGAAAGCGTAGTTACTCACCTGTAACAGGTGTTCTCCAGGAGCAGCAGGAATCAGTCCTCACGACCCTCCCTCCTCCCCTTGGAGTTGCAGTTCCATATATTTCATTTTATTTTTTGCTGTCTTTTAGCTATGTCATCAGACTGAACAAGATGGCACCCTTGGGCAGGAAGGGGACCGCGCATGCGTGCTGCATTCCCAAAGGCTTTCTTTGAAAGCTGGGGAAATGCTCCGCATGAGCGCTCCGTTGACGCCGTCACCCATATGTGAGGACTGATTCCTGCTGCTCCTGGAGAACACCTGTTACAGGTGAGTAACTACGCTTTCTCTGCTATCCTGACCATGCAGCAGGCGATGATGTCAGGTTTGTCCACATCATCTGCCCCGACAACTGGGCCCCTGACTGCAGTGGCGTCCCTGGGCGTCGAGCCAGGCCTCGAGCGCTATCGGCCCCCAGCACAGATCGAGGTCTTGCTCCCGATCATTGGGTGTCCGGTCCTCCCTGGTTAGTTTCTGGGAGTCTGACCCGAGGCCGGTTGGGGGGTCTCAATCCCCGATGCGGGCCTCGAGGCGCGGGAGCTCCAAGCCTCGGACTCCTGGACTCCCACTGAGTCAGAATGGGAGACTGATGTCAATGCCTCCCCCAAGACCTCTCGACACTGAGACATCCCCTCGGAGTCACCTCCCCCAGAACTCCGATGCCATTCCCCACCTGAGGATGTGGCATTCTACGATTTCATCCAGGACATGGCCTGAGCTCTCTGTCCCCACTGAGTCCGAGGAGGACCCGCGCATTGAAGAGCCGGAGATTCTCCAGTATGAGTCTCCCCCGAAAGAGGCTTTATCGGTGCCAGTGCAACCCTTCCTTGAACAGCGGTTCCTACAGATGTGAGACACCCCAGCCTCTGTACTGGTGGTCATCTGACATCTCGATGCAATCTGTCGCATCAAGAGGAGCCCAGGCTTCCAGAAGGCCCAACTCCATGGTGTTGGAGTCCTCGATGCAAAAGCTCAATAGCCAGAAGGCTTATTCTTCTGTACCCCCGGATAGGCCAGGGCCCTCGACGTCTTGGGGTGTAAATGCTTCCAGGGATCCATGCTGGGCTGCAGGATGCAAACCTATGAAACATAGAAACATAGGTCATGTGGTCTTTTTCTGTCATCTTTATTCGTTATCTTTATCTTTATTCGTAAGGCTTGATAGACCGCCCAAGCCATAGCGTCAGGGCGGTGTACAATACAAAAAAAGTAAGGCTGCTGAGAAAATAAAGTTGGAAAAGAACGCCAATAACAGGCAGAGGACAGAGAGGGGCAGAGAGAAGATAGAGAACAAAGGAGGTCCATAAAGTGGAAAGGAGGGTAGGGGATGGGAGAGACAGCGAGGAAGGGCTAGTCAAAAAATACTTGCGGGAAAGCTACGGAGGGTGGGGGGGGGGCGCGTTTGGGGGCAGAGCGCCATCGGTGGTGGGGGAGAGATCAAAAGCTTGACAGAAGAGATGGGTTTTGAGGAGAGCTTTGAAGCGGGGATAAGACAGTTCAGTGCGGAGGGAGAGAGGAAGGGAATTCCATAAAGCGGGGCCTAGGAAGAAAAAAGCGGAGTGACGAGTGAGTTCCAGACGTGCGTGAGAAGGGGAGGGGAGAAAGAGACGATTGCCATGTGCTGAGCGAAGAAGGCGTGGAGAGGGTTGAAGACGAATGATGTCCGCCAGATACTGGGGGGTGCTGGAGTGAAGAGCTCTATGTGTGATGGTGAGTAATTTGTAAACAAATCTGAACTTCACTGGAAGCCAATGGAGGGCGAGAAGGCAGAGTGTGACATGTGAACAGGCGGGGGAGCAGGTAACGAGATGAGCAGCGGTATTTTGGATGAGTTGGAGACTATGAAGCTGAGAGAAAGGAAGACCAGCATAGATGGCGTTGCAATAATCCAGACGTGTGATAACCAGGGACAAGACCAAAGTGACAACAGATGAAGGGGGGAGAAACGAACGAACAGCCCTAATTTGACGGAGGTGGAAGAAGGAGGAACGTACTACAGAGGAAATGTGTTGATGAAAGGAAAGAGAAGAGTCCAAAGTGACACCCAGATAACGAAGAGACGAAACCAGGGGAATAGAACGAGAAGACATAGAAGGTGCCAGGGCAGGAGGGGAAAGTCCAAAGGAAAACCAGATTGCAGACACTTAAGGGGGTTGGCATGAAGGAAATTGAGATCGAACCATGAGGCGACGGAAGCTAGACAGAGATTTAGTGGAGCGAGATCAGGGGAGAAGGGAGAGGTATGATGAACCAGAAGAATATCATCAGCGTAGATGTAAACGGAGATACCAAATTGTTGAATGAGCAAGGCAAGTGGGGCCAGAAAAATGTTGAAAAGCAACGGGGCAAGGATAGACCCCTGAGGAACACCACAGGTCGAGGGAAAAGGAAGAGAGGCAGAGGAGCCAGAGTGAACTGAAAAAGTGCTGGAAGACAAAAAGGAACGGAACCACTGCAGGACGGTGCCATGAACACCGAAGTCAGACAGGCGGGTGAGAAGAGTGCGATGGTCGACCATGTCGAAAGCAGAAGAGAGATCTAAAGACACCACAAGAGAAAAGTCACCACGGTCGTGAGCACGGTGGAGTTCAGAGAGTAAAGCAATGAGGATAGTCTCTGTGCTATGTCCAGGACGGAAGCCCGATTGACGTGGGTGGAGTCCAGGTGGGAAGTGAGTTGAGCGAAGACAAGCTTTTCAAGAATTTTGGAAAGAAAAGGGAGGTTAGTGACTGGTCGCCAGTTGGCGGGGATGATGGGGTCAAGGGAAGGTTTCTTCAAGAGAGGGCGGACGATGGCATGTTTCCAACTGGACGGGAAGTGACCGGAGGTGAGGCTGGAGTTGAACATAGAAAGAATGAATGGGGACAGCCCGAGATACGAATTGAGTAGCCAAGACGAAGGCACGGGATCAAGAGGACAGGTGGTCTGGTGAGCACTCATTTTTCTGTCTAGTCTGTCCTTCCATATCATCAACTACAGCAGTCCCCTTTTTTCCTTTAGAGATCCTCTGTGTTTGTCCCATGCTTTTTTGAATTCAGATACTGTCCTCATCTCTACTACCTCCACTGGGAGACTATTCCACGGATCCATCGCTCTTTCTGTAAAGAAATATATCCACATATCAATAGAGCTCTACATAGGGGATGTATCTTAAGAGCTTCATCCAGGAGCTTGCTGGCTTCTCGGCAGGGCTCACTGGGGAACACTGCAATGGTTCCAGACCTTGGTAGCCACCATCTGGGACTGTTACAAATTCCTGGCCCAGGTTGCCTACTATGGATTCAAGGCAGCAGCTGCAGGCATTGGTGCTCTGTGCCAGGTCTGGCTGCAGACCTCAGACCTAGAGCGATGGGTCCAAGAAAAACTGCTGTATGTCCCCTGCACCGGGGAGAATCTATTTGGAAAACCTATGGCCGACAAGGTGACCGAGATTGAGGCTGAGGTGGTGACCAGGCAGAAGGTCTCAAAGAAAACCTCTACCCTTTCCCGTAAGAAAGCCTTGGGGAAAAGGCCAACTTTCTCGAGGAAGAAGGGCCCTTTCCATCAGTCACCACTACTAGGTCTTTCCAAGCCACCAGCACAAGGGACCCCAGCCCCAAGGGTCAGGGACACTGACCAAGGAAGCCAAAGGCTCCCAAGCCGCAGACTCCAGCTCTGGCTCAGCCTGGCGGGAGCTTTTGACTCCCAGGGCGGGGCCTCCCTCCCCCTGGGAGATCCTCACCAGCCCACAGGAGGCCCAAGGTCACCTCAGACCAGTGGACGCTCCGATTGGTGAAGGAGGGTTACCACCTCCTCTTCCAGCTGCCACCGCCAGGGCATTCTCCAGGAGAGCCAGTGCGACCTCTCCTTCACCAGGCCATCTTGCTCTCAGAACTAGTAGATCTACTAAGGGACAAGGCAGTAGACCCTGTTCCCCAGCACCTTTGGGGCAAGGGCTTCTACTCGAGGTACTTTCTTGTCTCCAAGAGAACCTGGGGGTCTTGGGTCCATCCTGGACCTCCGAGACCTGAACAAGTTCCTGGTGAGGGAGAAATTCAAACTGCTCTCCCTTGGGACATTGCTGTCCTACCTCCACCAGGGAGACTGGCTTTGCTCCTTGGACCTAAAGGATGCCTACACCCACATCCCAGTCCACCCATCTCACCGGCAATATCAGAGATTCATGGTAGGGGGAGGCCATTACCAATACATGGTATTTCCCTTTGGCCTGGCCTCCTCGCCAAGAGTCTTCACAAAGACTCTAGCAGTGGTATCTACCCATCTGTGCCTATAAGAAGGAGTGTTTGTCTTCCCCTACCTGGACGACTGGCTTATCAACGGTGGCACAGCCACAGAGGTCAGGGCACACAAAGTACAATCCTCCTCCTGCAGCACCTCGGGTTCATCAACTACCCCAAATCACATCTCTCTCCAGTGCAAGACACAGAGTTCATTGGTGCTCTGCTGGACACTGTGCAGGCCAGAGCCCTCCTTCCTCAGGACAGGGCAGAATGTCTCAAACAGCTGGCAGGGGAGGTCCAGCACCACACAAAGGTGCCGGCTCACCACATCCACCTGCTTGGGATATATGGCCTCCACAGTCTGCACATGCGGACAGCCCAGTGGTGCCTGCGTTCTCTGTGGACCCAGGCCATAGGCCGACTCCGGGACAGGGTCAGAGTCTCCCAACAGCTGGTGAGATCCTTTGACTAGTCGCAGAACCAAAGCCGCCTTTGGGCAGGGATGCCCTTCCAGGCACCCCCACCGTAGTGTGGCCTGACTACAGATGCCTCTCTCCAGGGTTGGGGGACTCGCTGCAGAGTTCACCGCACTCAGGGTTGCTGGTCCAGGGAGGAGTGTCTGCTACAGATCAATCTCCTGGAACTCCGGGCGGTAGCTCTTGCCTTACATGCATTCCACTCCCTTCTGTGTTCTATATAAACAAGCAGGGGGGCACAGGTTTGTACTCCCTCTGCCAGGAGGCCGTAGCTGCCCTTGGCTTTGCAGTGTGCAATGGCATGCTCCTGCGAGCGATCTGCCTCCCGGGCCAGGACAATTACCTGGCAGACAGACACAGCAGAGTCCTCTGCCCTCACGAGTGGCGTCTCGACCCTACAGTGGCGAAGAAGCTCGTCCGCCTTTGGGGCTGGCCCGAGATGGACCTCTTTGCCTCCCCTGACAACGTGCAGCTTGACCCACTTCTGCTCCAGGCAGTTGCACCCACAGAGGGTAGCGGCAGACGTGTTACTGTCTCATGGTCCAAGGGACTGCTGTATGCATTCCCACCGACCCTTCTAGTCGCCAAGACTCTGTTCAAGATTCAAAACGAGAGGACATCGGTGATACTGATCGCTCCCAGGTGGCCCAGGCAACCCTGGTTCCCACTACTGCTCTCGCTAGCGGCGACACTCCCAGTACCCCTGGGCCGAGCCCTGGACCTCCTGACGCAGGAGGAGGGCTCCTTTCTGCACCCCAATGTGGGGTCATTGACTCTAACGGTCTGACTGCTGAGAAGGTAGCCTTGACCCTGCTCAACCTACCACAAGAGGTTGAGGAGATCCTGCTAGCCTCTAGGAAGCCCTCCACGAGGAGGGCTTATGCCTTTAAATGGCGTAGGTTTGCTCTGTGGTGCACAAATAGGAAGGCAAATCCATTCTCCTGCCACGTTCAGCTGGTACTCCAGTACCTAGTGCATCTGTTGCGCACTGGGCTGAAAACTAACTCAGTCCGGGTGCATCTGAGTGCCATAGCCGCTCACCACCACTCAGTGGGGGAGAAAGTCCTTACCTAGCCAGCCCCTCGTTTCCCGTTTCCTATAGGGCCTTCTGCTTTTCCAAACCCCCTTGTCCGTCTGCCAGCAGCAGAATGGAACCTCAGTGTGGTGCTCTTCCAGCTCACTAGGCCACTGTTCGAACCACTGACCACCTGCCACCTCATACCTATCCTGAAGGTGTCCTTCCTTGTGGCCCTGACTTCAGCTTGCAGAACTGGTGAGCTTCAAGCACTGGTGGCGGACCCCCCCCCCCCCATACACCAGGCTTTTCAAGAACAGGATAGTGCTCCGCACTCACCATAAGTTCCTCCCAAAGGTGGTATCCTCGTTTCACCTCAACCAGGAGGTGGTGCTCCCCACCTTCTACCTGCAGCCTCATGGCGGCAGGGAGGAGTTCATACTTCACACATTGGACTGTAAATGGGCCATGTCCTCCTAGCTGCAGCAGATTCAGGGTCACCGCAAGGCACCTCAGCTTTTTGTGTCCTGTGACCCCAGCAAAAAAAGGAAAAACCAAAGGAGAGCAACAAAGTACCTGCAGCATAATAGTGGAAACCTAAGGAGCTGGTATACAGACTGGCGGATTTCAGTTTTAATTAAACCCCTATGCATTTCGGCCGGTAAGGCCTTCTTCAGGGGAAAATAAGGGTAACAAACCTTTTAAAATCCTGCCATTGTAAAAAAACCAATTAGGGCTTTAAAATCCGGCCATGTGTAAAAACAATTACCGCACACTAAGGCGCTGTAGTGATTTCTCAAGTCAACTCATGGCCATCTGAGCAGTCACCGTAGGTACTGTCGTGGTTCGTTCCTTGGCAGCCTGGAACTAGGGAATCCACATATGTGAGGATTGACTTCCTACTTGTTCCTGGAGAAAGCATAGCTACTCACCTGTAACAGGTGTTTGGGAACAGCAGGAATCAGTCCTCACAACCCTCCCTTCTCCCCTTGGAGTTGCCGTCCTTTTTTTTTTTTTTTTGCCTGACTGCCGTCTTAGCTGTTTAACTGAACATTATGGTATCCTTGGGTGGGAAGGGGACAACGCATGCATGGGTAGCATTCCCAAAGGTTTTCTTTGAAAGCTGGGGACATGCTCTGCGCGGGTTCCTTCGGCACCAAAGTCACCCATATGTGAGGACAGATTCCTGCTGTTCCCGGAGAACACCTGTTACAGGTGAGTAACTAGATTCAACTTTTTTTTTGTTGATCTAGAATCAACTCAAACTATTACTTTCATAGGGGCTTACATAAGCACAAAGCACGAGAAGGCATACCTGCCCATAAAATCATAAGAAATGCCATATGGGTCAGACGAAAGGTCCATCGAGCCTAATATGTTTCCAACAATGGTCAATCCAGGTTGCAAGTACCTGTCAGGTTCCCAAAAGGTAGACAGATTCCATGCTGTTTTATCCTAAGGGTAAGCAATGGATTTTACCAGTCCACTTCAATAATGGTTTATGAACTTTTTCTCCAGCAACTTGTCCAAACCTCTTTTAAACTCAGCTATACCGAGCTTTTACTGCATCCTCCAACAAATTCGAGTTTGATTACATGTTGTGAGAAATTATTTTCTCCAATTAATCTTAAATGTGCTACGTTGTAGCTTCTATGCATGTTCCATAGTCTGGCTATTTTTGCTTTCAGAAAGTAGAAAATCTACAACCAGGGAAAGAGCTGTAATGAATCCTACATATCAGCTCATACCTCCAGCCAAAATTCCTGCGTCAATGCTAGACTTATCCTCAAGCTTCTCAAACACATGTCAGCAGCAGTGCATGTGCTACTTCTGACAAGACTCCACATAAGACCACTACACTGGGATCGGTGACGACAGTCCCTCAAGAAGATGATTCCCTTCACTCAGTCAGTGATAAGCCCTTTAGATTGATAAATGCATCCCGACAATCTCCTCATCAAGCATCCATTCGCATACCACCACCAACTATTGTCCTTGTGGACTTTCTTAGCCCCCTCCTCACCAGCAACCTGCAGGGCTCTTGGAGCCACAGAAAACTACATTCAAAGCAATACGAAAGGAATTCAAAGACAGCAATAAAATACCACACTCTTATATATAAATACACCAAAGCTTTGTGGAGAGAAACAAATAGAACCAAGTTCTCTTTGTTTACTCTAACTGTTAGCCATGGTTCACTTTATTTATAAGGCTCTTTTGGATGATACAGCATAATTGCACTTTATTATTACACGCAGGTATTACGTATTTATCACATCATAGGTCAACTTTTTTTTTTTTTTTAAATTTTTTATTTATGAAATTTTATAATCAAGAAAGAAAACATAGTTCTTTCCTGCGGAAACAGGTTGACAAAAAGAAAACAGAACAAATATCAAAATAGAAATTATACACGGCTCTACTACAAGTCCGTGCCCAATAAAGAAAATATACATAGAATGCCAACCCCACTAGCCCACCATACAGGGGGAACTCTTATTAACATTAAACTATACCAAATACGTAAGAAACAAGGCAGCAGTCAAATTCAGAACAATTCATATTGTGAGCTAAGGAGGATCACTTATAGAGTCTGGCCGCTTAGCACTAATGAAGGCTACCAGCTGAGAGGGCTCATAAAAAATATAGGAAACCGCCTGGTATCTCACCAGGCATTTACAAGGGTGCTTAAGAAAGAAAAGCCCTCCCAGCTGTAAAACTCCAGAACGAAGCAGGAGAAACTCCCTGCGTCTTTTTTGGGTGTCACGAGCCAAGTCAGGGTACATACGGACAGCCATACCCCTGAAGGGAAGCTTCCTTTTCCTAAAAAATAACCTCAACATCCACTCTTTATCTGACAATAGAGCAAATGTAATAAGTAAAGTGGAAGACTCCTGAGCGTTAATCCCAGAATTCTCTATCAGATCCGTGATATTCAAACCTTCCCCTTGACCCAAGCCAACCCCTAGGGCCCCACCAGTTATTCTCTTCTCCTTAGGGAGGTAATAGATCTTAACCAAAGGGGGCATTAAATCAGGAGATACCCCCAGTATTTCACGTAAATATTCCTGAAACATATCTCTTGGAGAAACAGAAGGAACCCTGGGAAAATTTACAATACGCAAATTATGTGCCCGAGAAAGATTATCCAAATGTTCCATTCTATATTGTACTGACAGAAAATTCTTCTTAAAGACATCAACTTGATCCTCCACATTAACAACTCTATTTTGTAAGCCCCCCACAGTCACAGTAACTTCTGAAAGTCTCCTTTCTAAGTCCGTAACAGAGGTCGTCACAGATTTCACCTGAGAAACCAAAGAGGAAAACTGAGGGAGTAAAGCTTCACCCAAAGAGGCTATAGCGTTCCATATTGTTTCTAAGGTAAAGTCAGTAGGACAATGTAATGTAAAAGTCAACCCTGAGTCGGCATGCAAACCTTCAGCCTCCATAGGCACCAGCAGGTCGACTCGTCCCGCAGAGACAGCTGTTCCCTCTGCCTAGGCACCTCCGATTCTCGCCGAAATTGGTAAGGAAGCACTCACGCCACCAGATTGCTGATCGCGCTCCACCAGCCCTCCCTCTCCTGGCCCTCGTGAAGATTCACCGTCTCCTGTCGTCGCAGAAGAGAGCACTTCCAGGAAGCCTTCCGGCAATAGGGAGCTGCGTGGGACCTTCGGCGCAGGACTCAACACGGGGGAGAAGGATATCGCCGAAGCAGACGCCGAACCACCCGATTCCGGCGAAACCGCAGCTCGGCACTCTCCACCCGCTTTAACTGAATTCGGAGCGGAACGCTGTAAGTAAGCGTCAATAGGACCAGTTACTGCAGTAACAGGCGTCGAGGCACCCAGGGGCAGTGAGGGCAACGGCCCCGTTTTGCCTTTACGTTTCCTGCCCATAGAAGAAAAACGTCCTCACACCGCTAAGACTGCTGCCGCCATCTTGAAAGGGCCCCCCTCTCACCCTCTCCATCATAGGTCAACTTCTAATCAGTGTAGGTCAGTATGAGGAGACATACATGTATTCCAAGACATAATTGTTTACTGCTGACTGCTTGATATCTACTAACCCTGAGACTAAAAGGCTGGAGTACAAGCTGCCCTTTTTCTTTATTTACAGGACATGTACCTCTTCACCCACTTAGTAAGCAAATATATGAAGTTTATTTCCCTTTGGTTGGGGAGCACATCTTCCACATATAAGCACACATGCACAACCCATCAGTCTTCTGGAGCTGTGAGCAGTCTACAATCTCATAAGTGCCTTCAAAGCAAGGCTATGAAAAAGGTAGTCTTGGTCAGAACAGACAACCAAGTAGCTATGTTTTACATAAACGAGCAGGGAGGCTTGGGATCCCCCCTCCCCTTTTGCCTCGAAACAACAAAACTTTGGCATTTAATGTGTCCTCTGTGGACAAGCAGGAAGTAAGTCCTCATGTATGGGTGACTTCTCCAATGGAGCCTCTCGCAGCAACGCTCCCCAGCTTCTATTGTAAGCTTTTGGGAGGCTGCACAATGCCTGCGTGTCTGCCTTCCCACCTGTCGCTGTGGTGCCATCTTCTCCAGTCTTCGTTTTCCATGGAGCCCCACGGACGTTGATTCTGTCCTCCGTCAGTAAACATTACCCCCTTTTGGGGGCCTTTCTGAACAAGTATCCTGTTGGTGTTCGTGCTGGTACCTGCTGTAGGTTGCATTGGTTCCATTCTTTGGTTCAGGCGCTTTTTGGTAAAGTTTTCTTTTTTCAGTTGCTCTCCCTGTGCCCCAACAGACCTGTGGTCACCATTGAGCTATTTGATTTTGCCACGGTCATTTTCTCAGACATGTCACAAACTGGCCAGCAGTTCAAGAAGTGCACCAAGTGTGCCACGACCATCTCTGTGACCGGGCACAATTGGTGCATCCAGTGCCTGGGTCCCGATCTCCAGTCTTGCAGTTTGTGCTTACAGATGACAAGAAGATGCTTGAGGGGTTAAGAGAAACAGAGAATCCCTCTTAAGGTCTGAAGTCTGATTCAGCATCTTTGGCACTGCCATCTGTTTTGATGGCTTCCCAGAAAACTGCTGAGGATGCAAGAACATCAAAGTGCCTGGGCTTAATTGGAGCTGAGCACCCACAGTACCCCGGAGCATCGGCCATCAGTCAGTCTTCACCTGGAGTTGAAGGATTCAGTCTCATCTGAGACATCAAGGGGGGATCCATCTGAGCACCAGGCAAAGGCCTGCGTGCATTGGCATGGGAGCCCTTCCAAGCAAGATGTCTAGAGTGAGCATGAAGGGAAGACCCTCTCAACCTCCAAGGTTTTGGATGGGCACCAGCTGGCTCCAGATAGTTGAGACCATGCCAGTTCCCCCATATGGATGCCAGAGATATTGGTCAAAGCTGCTCAATCCCCAAGGCCTTTGAAATTGACAGCCATGGCTCCTTCAAGCACTCAAAGTCCACATCGCATCACTGCTGGAGAAACTACTGGCTGGTTCCCCAGTGCCCATGGCATCATCATTGAGTGTTGTGCAGCCAATCCACGAGATGCATTCTTTGCCTGTGGAGGCATCGATATCGGGACATTGAAGAGATCTGATGCCATTTCCTTGTGGGGCCATATCTCTCTCAAGTGTCTCTTGTTCCGATGCCCAAGTGAAACCCTGGAAGCTCTCAATGTGTCACTGATCCCGTAGAAGCTCTCACTCCCCTCGGCAGGAGGAAGCTTTTGCCAGAGGTACTTTGACTTCCTTTTGGAATCTGACCATGATGGAATTAGAGAACTTGTCGGAGGGCAGGTCTCCTGAGCTCCCGTTGGAACTTTCCCATTCTCATGAAAAGCAGAAGTCTTCTCCAGAGGACATGTTCTTCCAGGACTTCGTGAGGGATGTGGTAAAGGCCATCCCATTTTCACTGGAGATAGAGGATGAGCCCAGGACGGAGGAGTTGAAATCTGCTCAGTGTGCAGTGATAGCCAAGAAAGCTGATAGAATGCTTGGAATCATAAGGAAAGGAATGGAGAATAAGACAAAGGATATCATAATGCCTCTGTATTGTGCCATGGTGCAACTGCACCTTGAGTATTGCAAACCGTTCTGATTGCTGCAGCCAAAAAAAAATATAGCTGAATTTGAGAAGGGCAGCCAGAATGATAAAGGGGATGGAAGATACCCCTATGAGAAAAGGCTTAAAAGTTTAGGGCTCTTTGGCTTGGAGGGGGACATATGATAGCGGCTTAAAAAATAATGAGAAGAGGAGAACAATAAAAAATGTAGACACTGATGAGGAAAGAAGTTGCGTAACTTTATAATTATTTGTTCTGTGTTTAATGAAAGCCTGGGAGTAGGACCACAGAAGGACAGACACAAATAGGAAGTCACTGTTGGGGCTGGTTCAGGAGCCTGTTCTTTAAAAGCACATACAAACCTATATTGCCTTCATAAAGCAGGCGTCTTTTTGGACTATGAAATTAAGCCTTGTACGTAAATGCATCAGGACTGGTAATCTGCACTTCAGATAAGTCTGATAATTTACAGTTTTATGAAATTTATTTCAAACATATTAGCAAGGATTAGAGAGAGGCATTTAAAGCATTATTAATGCATTAAAATTTTGATGTGATTAAAACATTTAAATGCAATTAATTTAAGTGATCCTTCGATTGACTTTAATATCCAATCCTCTGATTTCTCCAAGCAGTGTCAATATTTCTGCCCTCCCCCCCCCCCCCCACCAAATTGGACACCCAACAACCCAATCATAGTTTAACACACACATGCCCTACGTAGAGATTCTCTGGTAGGCTAGTCATTGTGCAGGAGCAATCCTGGACAGGGCCGACCCAACCATTAGGCAAGACTAGGTGGTTGTTGGGGGGCAGCAGCTTCTGGGGCCATCAAAGAGGAGCAACATTCAAAACAAAACAATAGATTCTGATAGCCACATTGTCAAAGAACCATTAAGCACATTCTTTAGAGCACAGACATACATATACAAAGTAGAGTTTAGTGTTTAAAAGTATGGGACCCGGATATTTAGTGCCGGGACCATATCCAACCAGTAGCACTGAATATCTGGGTTGACCGCAGAACCTGGAAGCTGCACCTTACTTTAACCACGTGGTGTTAACCAGGTAGCAGTTAATACCACGTGGTGTTAACCAGGTAGCGGTTAATATCACCGCTGCCCGGTTAGCAACAGATGCCACCCCAGAATGCCCCTGATGCTAGCCAGTTAGAATCAGGGCATGTAGTGATGGCACCAACAGATATTCAGTGACACTAACTATGTTAGTGCTGCTAAATATCCAGCTGAGCATCATTTAGAGTTTGTAACTCTGTAAACTATGTAAAAATGCCTTGGAGTATTGGGCCCCTGATGTTCATTTATGGATTTATAAAGGATTATTGGAAGAGTTGTGGCCAGATGATCATGACTGTTGAGTTGAATCATCAAAATTTCATAGGAGGGGGGTGTGCGTGTGTAAGGCTGAAGGTTTATTTTGGGTGCCCACTACCTAGGGCTAGTTCTCTTCTGGGATGGTCTTGTCCTTTTGCAGGTCTGGTTTCAAAGTGAGGATTCAGACACCTACTGGTAATACCGATGGACTAACGCTAGGGGTTCAGAACCAGTATTTTGAAGCCAAGCCTGCAGCAGGAGTATCGGGGATTGCTTCTGCCCATCCACTAACCCCTAGAGAAACCCCTGGTAATTGCAGAGGGGAGGGGGATATAGAGATTGGAGGGTGATGCTAATGGTTAGATCAGGGATTATCTCCAGGAACAAGCAGGAAGTCAGTCTTCATATATGGGTGACGTCGGCACCAATGGAGCCTGACACGGGAACACTCCCCTGTATGCTTTTGGGAGCATTCCTCCACGCATGTGTGGCTGCCTTCACTCCTTCCCTCCTGGTCTACTCAGTCATCTTTTTTATGCTGAGCTATCAGGACCTTGTCCGTCACATCAAGATACTTCAAAAATTCTTCTGTAGTACCTTTGGGGTATTTCAGTTTGCCTGCCTGTCGACACTCGACTCCCCATCGATTCCGCTTCCCATTCTCATTTTATTTCTCTATATTTTTAGATATTTTTTCTTAGAATTTCATTTGAGGCCTATGGCTTCCATGGACATCATTGCCCAGTTCAATTTTGCCTCCGTACTTTTTTCGAAATATGAAGAAGCCGCGGGGTGGTTTAAAAAAAAATATGTGTTCTGGTACCATTTTCATCACTGATGAACATGACTGGTGCCTTAAATGTTTAGACCCAGACCATGATGTAAATTCCTGTCCCTCCTGTGATCATATGACTTCCAGAGGTAGAAAGAACTGGGACAAACAGAAGGCTAAGCTGTTTCCAACAGACTCAGCTCCTTTGGTGTACTCCTTGGGGGCGTCGACTCCATCTAAATCTTCCCATGTGTCACAAGGGAACAGCATCACTTTGAGTCATCAGTGCTTAAGAAAAAGAAGACATTGACCCCTGTATCGAGATCCTCGACCTCGAGATCGGCATCAGCTTTGGACACCAAGCATTGGCATCGGCACCAACATCCATTGCACTCCGATACAGACCATCCAACGAAGCAGCCCTGGTGGGAGTTTCACACTCCAAAACCGCAAAGGAGTTCGGGGATGTCTCCGAGGTTCAATCCTCGGTGGAGCCCCTGATACTGGCGTTGGGAGTTGTGGTCCACACAATTATGTCCAGAACCACTCCTCCCCCAGTACCAACACTCAATTGCCGCGTCATCACCATCGAGTGTGTGGCATTGCTACTCTCCTAGCGGCAGTAACACAGATGACTTTGAGTGTACCGCAACTGGCACCAGTTCCACTGATGCCGACGAGGGCCATAGACAGCGCTCTTGGCACCCTTAAGCAGGCATCCCCTGCCTTGCATTGCTCCACTGAGCAGCCGGTACAGAGGTCCTTGGTACTATCGCGGCCGATGCCCTCAGCATTGAAGCATGGAGGTATCTGGCATCGGATAAAGATTACTTTGATTTCCTCCTGGACTCAGACTCCAGATCAGAAGCTTCCGATTTGGAATCCATCAATTCCGATATCCATAGGGATTTGCCATTGGATCCATCGCCTCCCTATGAACATCGAAAATCACCCGAGGACATGTCCTTTCAGGACTTCATCAAGAATATGGTGGCTGCCCTCGATGTCTCGGTGGCTACTGAAATGAAGCCAAGAGCTGAGGAGCTGGATATCCTCCAGTATTCATCAGCACCAAAAGAGGTTGCTACCCTCTCGAAGCTTAACATTTTGAAAAATGTAATGAGTCTGATGTGGGAGACTCTCATGTCAACCCCTGTGGTCACTAAGAAACTTGATACCCTATATAGGGGTCCCTTCCTCTCCAGGTTTCCAAAAGCCATAGCTCCCTTGCCATTCCATGGTGGTGGAGTCTGCCATGAGGAGGATAAAGAGCCAGAAAAACCACTCTTCAGTGCCTCCTGGAAGAGAAGCAAGAACCCTCAATGCCTTTGGAAAGAAAGCCTTCCAGGCCACAAGCTGGCCTCGAGAATAGACTCCTATATGCTCTATATGGGCATGTTCCTTAAGAATGTTTTGAGATACCCGGGGGAGTTTACCACCCTGCTGCCTTCTGACAAACAGACAGTTTGAGGTCTTAGTCACACATACCCAAAACACATCAAAGTTCTTAACAAGAGCAGCGTTTGATGCCTTTGAGGCCAGTAGCAGGTCTGTTGCAGCCTGCATTGGAGCTAGGAGGACAGCATGGCTTCAAACATCTGAGCTGGAACAATGGGTCCAGGACAAATTAATCAACATTCCCTGCAATAGTGAGAGCCTCTTTGGCCAAAGGTGGAGAGAGAAAGCTGGGGAGATAAAGACTGATGACCTCACAATGAAGAGGCTTTCAAAAAAGAGAGCAGATTCTTCTAAAAAAAAAAGACGGCCACCAAAAAAACTTTCTTCCCAAAAAAGAGAGGTTTTTATCAATCATATCATTCCTATTCTGCCTACTCTGCCCTACAACAGCAACAGACAGCAGGGCCAGAAACAAGCCAGGAAATCCAAGGATGCCAAGCCACAGCCTGCACCTACTATTCAACCTCAGAGTTTTTGACTCCTTCAAAAGGAGCATGGCCAATTCTCCCATAATCTTTCCTTTCTCCCATGATCCCAGGAAGATTAGTACACTTCTCTCACTGCTGGATCAACATCACTTCAGAACCCTGGACCTTAAAACTATTCAATCAGGGCCTGCAGCTGAAATTCAGAGAGCTTCCATCCACTCATTTTGTGGGACAACCTTCCTTAGATCTCCATCACACCACCTTGCTTCATCAGGAGATTCGCTCACTGCTGGAACACAGGGCTATAGAGGAGGTTCCTCTATCTCAGCAAGGCCTAGAGTTCTTCTCCTGATACTTCCTAATTCCAATGAAGGTGGGAGTCACAGCCCTATCTTAGATCTCCGAAATCTCAACAAATTTCTCATCAGAGAGAAATTCAAGATGATTTTTCTGGGCATTCTTCCATACCTCCAACCAAACCATCAGCTATGCTCTCTGGACCTAAAGGATGCTTATACGCACATCCTGATCCACCCAGACTACAGAAAGTTTCTCAGATTTGTATTTCAGATTAACCATTATTGAGTCCTCCTTTCTGGACTCTCCTCAGCACCCAGAGTCTTCACAAAGTGTTTGGCCATCATGGCAGCCTACCTTCGAACTTTGGGAATCTTTGTTCCCTTACTTAGACGTTTGGTTGCTAAGAGTAGCTACCACTTCAGCAGTCACGTCTGCCCTCCAACAAACTATCCATGTCCTCCAGGAGTTAGGTTTTGTCATAAATTATGACACCTCACTCCAACTCAACATCTAGAGTTCATAGGAGCTCGACTGGACATTGTCCAAGCCCGGGCTTTTCTGACAGACGACAGATGCCTCCACCTAATTGCCTTGGTCACCCAGGACCAACAGCAATTGTCAGTAATAACCAGAACATTCCTACACTTCCTAGGCCACATGGCTTCTATAGTCCATGTTGTACCCCATGCCCGTCTCAACATGAGAATTGAGCAATGGACTCTGTCACAACAATGGATGCAGTCTACAGGATGCCTCTCCAACTTCATCACCATTACTCCTCTGGTAAAGACGGCCCTTCAATGGTGGTGCAACCCACAGAACCTCATCGTAGGGTCACCTTTTCAGAAGTCTGCACTGCAGTATATCCTAATGACTGATGTGTCAAAACTTGGTTGGGGAGCCCACCTCAATGACCTTACAGCACAAAGCCTCTGGTCTGTTCAGGAGACTCTCTTGCACATCAATGTCCTTGAGCGCCAGGCAATTTTGAATGCTATCAGAGTCTTCTCTTCCCAACTCAGAGGACGGTCCCTTCTCATACAGATGGACAATCAGGTAGCTGTGTTCTTTGCCAACAAACACGGGGGGACAAGTTCTCACCCCTTATGCAGAGAGGCCATCCGCCTTTGGACCTGGGCAATTCCTTGAAGAATTCACCTGTTTGCAGAAAACTTTCCAGGAGCAGAGAGTCACTTAGCTAGCAGGCTAAGCTGGATCCTCCATCCACACGGTGGAGGCTAGAATCTCAAGTAGCGCAGTGCTTGTTCCATTTGTGGGGGACACTGCTTGACCTCTTTGCTTCTCCTCTTAATGCCCAACTGCCTCATTTTTGCTCCAGGATTCACTCCCCTCACAGGGAAAGTTTGGATGTGTTTCTCATCTAGTGGGGATGGGATCTGCTCTATACTTTCCCTTCTCTCCCCCACATATCAAAGACACTTTTCAAGCTCCAAGCCGACTGGGGAATGATGATTCTCATTGCCCCTTTCTGGCCCAGATAACCGTGGTTTCCTCTGCTTCTTCAGCTAGCTCAAGCACCTCCCCTCAGGCTATATTATTCACCCACCCTACTCTCTCAGGAACAGGGGACCCTTCTGCACCCCAGCCTCAAGATACTCCGCTTGACAGCCTAGCTGCTGAGTGCTTTGTCCTCTCACACTTAAATCTTCAAGAAGAGGTTTTGCATGTTCTGTCATCCAGAAAGGATTTGACCAGATGGTCTGATGCTTTCAAATGGCACAGGTTCTCGATTTGGTGTTCATAGAGAACACTAGATTCTTTCACATGTCCAATTCTGGACCTACTCTAATACCTGCTACATTTGTCCTCCTGTGGCCTCAAGACAAACTCGGTACGAGTACATTTTTGTGCCATTGCGGACTCCCACCATACTTTAGAGAACCACCCTATCTCTGCATACCCTTTGGTGGCCAGATTCATATATGGTTTTCTCTTGACCAAACCATCATTCTGCCCACCACTAACAGTGGGGGATTTAAATATTCTTGCACAGCTCATGTGCTCTCCTTTTGAGCCAATAGTTTCAGTGTCTTTGAAGTAGCTAACATGGAAGCTTCTTTTTCTGATAGCAGTCACTTCAGCTCGAAGAGTCAGTGAATTGCAAGCTTTGAACTATGCTCCATATATCACATTCCATCATGACAAGGTGGTCCTTTGTGCACACAGTTCTTGCTGAAGGTAGTCTCCTCCTTTCACCTGAACCAATCTGTTTCACTACCAACGTTCTTTCCAAGGCCTCACAGCTCACCTGTTGAGGCCAAACTGCATACCCTAGATTGTAAGAGAGCATTGACCTTTTATCCAGACTGTACTAAGACTTATCACCAATCCTCTGTGTCTATTTTGACCAAAGACATCTAGGGTTGCCATTATCCAAGAGGATGCGTTCAAGCTGGCCAACAGTTTGTATATCTTTTGCTTATTCACAGGCTGGGCAGTTGCTACAACACCATGTCAAAGCTCATAATGTCTGAGCCATGGCTGCCACAGTGGCTAATCTCCAATTTGTCCCTATCTGAGATCTGCCAAGCAGCTATGTGGTTTTCGCTGCATACCTTTGCAGCGCACTATTGCCTGGACAAAGACTCTAGAAGTGATGCTCAATTCGGTCAAACTGTTCTGCATAATATTTTAAAAATTTTGACAACTTGCCCACCGTCCATCTGACTACCTCGCGAGGAGTGCTCCGAATGGGCTGAATCTGTTGGATCCCTGCTGCAACCTCCATCTGTGCTTGGACGCTTATTGTCTTGGGCTAGGGAGTCCCTTAAGTGAAGACTGACTTCTTGACTTCTTGCTTGTTCTTGGAGATAGCATAGTTACTCATCTGTAACAAGCGGTCTCCGGTAACAGCAGGAATCAGTCTTCACAACCTGCCCACCTCCCCTTCAAGTTGTCCCTTTTTTATCTTCTACAATTTTTTTCTCCGCTATTCACCTGACTGAGGAGAAGAGGAGGAAAGGCAGGAAGACAGCCACACATGCGTGTAGGAATGCTCCGAAAATCATTCCTATTGGAGCTGGGGAGTGTCCCGCACCAGGCTCAGTCAGTGCCAGCATCACCCATATGTGAAGACTAATTCCTGCAGTTCCCGTAGATTACCTGTTACAAGTGAGTGAGTATGCTTCCCCCCCCCCCCCATGGGACAACAGTAAATGTATGCAGCTAGCATAAGTACATTTACCGCCTCCTTACATATACCTGTGTTATCTGCAAGCACGTCCATGCCCATAAGATGCCTATTCTCCACCCCTTTCCAACCTCCTACCTCTAGAAGCAGTTAATGAGTTTTTAGTACCTTTTCTATGCAGTGTGCGCTAATTTTTGTGATAACTGCTTACTGCACTTTTGTAGACGGGCCCCTTAGCTGTTTTCCTTAATCATGTTGTCTATATAAGCAGGTTAAACATCTCTCAATGGAATTCAGTTTTTCCGTGATCAGAAGCACCACGCTATTGTGATCATGTAATTAAAAATTTTAATCTCAAGATCAGTTGTGACTGAAATGTTTAATCAGTGCCCATCTCTGGTGGGTGCTGATTAAATGCTGGTATGTCTGTTTACCAGCATCAGTACCCTGCTCTCCATCGGAGGTTAGAAAAGAAATCCAAATCTCGTGGTATTGTTTTACATTTTTGTGATAACCTGTGCTGGTATTTTTGTGATAATTTTATATCCTTTTCATAACTTTTGTCTTAAGGCCAGTTATGGATTTTCAGTTTGCCATGGATTCAGATATTAACCTTAAGATGCGTAATGTTATGATGCCACTGAGGAAATGTTGTAACCACCCATACTTGATTGAGTATCCTCTGAACCCGACTACTCAAGAATTTAAGGTATGATTTTAATTTTGTTTTCTTGCTTAGCAGAGGCCTGATTCAGGCTACAACAGCTAACTCCTGGACCAAATTTTAGACACCCAGGGACCCAGAATGTGTTCACCCTGGTCCAAATATTATAGAGAATTTAACAGGCGAACCGTAACTAACTTCCATGTATTAATTGCTCTCTTCCTTCCCCCCTCGCACACTGAACCCTCTCTACAGCTAGCAATGAACGCTGCTGCCCGCTTCCTATATGGGGCCTCCAGAAGGGACCACATAACCCCAATCCTAAAAGACCTACACTGGCTTCTGATCAACTGCTGCCTCACCTACAAAGTATTACTGCTGACCTTCAAAGCCATCAACAAAAGATCCTCCACCTCCCTAAGGGACCTTCTACACCCCACCCCTCCAAACAGATTCAGAAGAACTTTTGCTACCAACACACTAGCAATCCCCAAAGAAATAATAAAATGCTCTCAGCCAACAAAGAACAGAGCCTTTGTGCTCTACGCACCTACATGCTGGAATGACCTCCCAACCACTATCCGAGCGATCACTGACCTTACCCAATTCAGGAAAGCACTAATTTAATTTAATAATTTAATTTTAATTAGCAGGTTTTTATATACCGCAACTTCCATAGATCAGTTGCGGTTTACAATGAACAAGCAAGGCTGTTTTACAAGGAACGGCAGTAAACATCAATGCTGTTTTTACATATAACAGTGTAAACAATAATGGGCTCAATCTATCAGTAACAGATTGATAAAATTGAGAACTATATACAGTGAACATGTTTAGAACTATAATACAATTTTAATTAGAATCTCTGGATATCTTACAAGGTTTTAGTACATATTCCAGTTCGAGGGTCACTTATTGCTGGTGCGGCTATCCCTTTACTCACACACCAGTGATACAACACCACCCACCATACCCCCACCCACCTTGACAACATCACCAGCACGACCTAATCATGTTGAGGCAACCGCACTCATCCCAACTGTCTAAGTTGTAAATATTGGACAACCTGTATATAGTAATTTGAGCACGCCACATCATTACAACAACTCGGTGACACATTGCTCATCTTGTATATACGAGGGTCATTTTTAAAGTAAGAACCGTTTCGTAATGGAGTAAGAGAAACTTTATTTATGAACGTAAACTGTATCACAAACTACAATGTGCACATATATTCACTTTTCAACATAGTCACCATGAACATTTAAACATTTGTCAAGTCGTGGCACCAGCTTTTGGATCCCAGCATCATAGAACTCTGCCGCCTGACCTTTAAACCAGTTAGTAGCAGTGTCTTTCAACATGTCATCATTTTCCAAGCGCTTTCCAGCAAGGAATTCCTTAAGCTTTGGAAAGAGATGAAAGTCCAATGGTGCTAAGTCAGGGCTGTATGGTGGATGATCCAGTAATTCCCAATTAAACTTGTTCAGTTGCGCCTTTGTTCTTGCCGCAACATGAGGCCGAGCATTGTCGTGCAGCAGAACGACGCCGCTAGAGAGCAGTCCCCACCGGCGATTCTGAATTGCGCGTCTAAGCTTTAATAATGTTTCACAGTACCTCTCAGCAGTTATTGTCATTCCTCTTGGCAAAAAGTCTAAGAATGCCTTTCCGGTCCCAAAAACCTTGGCCATGATTTTCCGTGTTGAAGGTTCTTGTTTGAATTTTCGTGGTTTCGTCAGGGAGCGTGAATGATGCCACTCACTGGATTGACGTTTATTCTATGGGGTGTAGTACGCAATCCACGTTTCATCACCGGTCACAGTGTGACTCGGGAACTCGTCACCATCCTTGTGATAGCGCTCCAGAAAGGACAAAGAATGTGCCATTCGCTTTGTTTTGTGTTCCTCTGTCAACATTTTCGGCACCCATCTCGCGCACATTTCTTTGTAGTGAAGTTTGTCAGTAACAATGTGGTAAACTACTGATCTTGACACTTGTGGAAATTTCTGATGAAGCTCGTCAATAGTGACGCGCCTGTTTTGGCGAATTTCCTCCAACTTTTTCTGTCAAGTCTTCATTCATGACAGGCCATCCGGATCGTTCTTCATCATGCACATTTCTCCTTCCTTCATTAAACAGCCTACACCATTTACGCACATTTCCATCATTCATTACACCTTCATCATACACTTCAACAAGCTGCCGATGAATTTCAGCAGGACGACCTTGTTTTGCATTTAAAAACCTAATAACTGAGCGCACTTCACAATCGGCGGGATTACTAAGTGACATGGCGACAAACGAAGCAGTATAACAATACAACCAACACCGGCAGAGACGTGAAACGTAATGGCGGCGTAGTGGGAGACTGGCCAAGAGTGGCTGACCTTGAAATGCCGTCACTTGACAGATTGCGCGGACACGATGCGCAATTGGTTCTTACTTTAAAAATGACCCTCATAGTTACCCTGGTTCTGCTCCGTTTCAATACCCATTCAATGAAAGTACAATGCAGGTTACCTCCTGCATTGTACATATAAATGTTACTTGTAAACCGCACTGATTTTAAGGAGCACGGTATAGAAAAGCTTTAAATAAATAAATACTATCATACATAGCTGAACCTGGAAAGAATGATGTGAACTTGATTGTTGAGCCCAAATATCTGCAGCTTTAATCAATTAACCCAGGGCTCAACAAATCCTGGGTACCAGGTCACCATGGTGACTAAAAGTTGCAACCTAGCACCTGGGATTTCTTTCCCACAATTCTTGTGTGCACTGTGATCCAGCTCATGTAAGCTGTGGTGCAGGAAGATCCGACTGGTCTTGTGGTTAGTCTCACTGACGCTCTGTGGGTTTCTTCCCACTCTCCTCCTCTAACAGAGCTGAGATCGGTGGGAAACCATTGTCTCTTACTTCTCTCCTCTGTCAAACTATCAAAAGCCAGGCGGTTGCAAGAGCTACACACAGCAACAACTAGCCTTGTGATTCACGCTGGTCTCATGGTTTCAGAAGTGAGAAATGCTAATTTCCTTATAGTTCCTCCAGTCCAGTCTCGCACCTATGAGTTGTCACCTCGCCAGCAGCTTAGAGACTGAGCATATAACTCATGACATCAGGCTATACATATCAGTAGCACCTCCCACCAGAGCCAGTATCTGTCTCCAAGCAGCTGAAGTGAGATGACTCCATTAGGCAGGACTCACTTAAGGAACAGATAAGGACAAACAAGTCAGAGAAAGACAAAAGAAAAGAGCACAACACCTTAAATTCAGGGTTGAGCTAAACATAAAGTTAAAATGTAAAAAAGAAAAAAAAAAGCTGATAAAGGGGTCAGGAGGAGTAAAGAGCAAATCGGGACAGGAATGGAGGAGTCCCTGAGGCCTGGGGGCTGAAATTAGGCAGAAGGCATACTAGGTGCAGAGAATATGATTGCTTCTGCAGCCCTGCCGCTAAACTACAAAGGCCACAGTGAGTAAGGCGACAGCCACACCGGACCTCCTCCCTCTCTGAGTACTCCCGACAACGCTGAAGCTCTACCGGCAGCTGAGCATTGGGTCGGGAGTGCAGGCGGCAACTGGTTTTGGATTGGAAAGGCAGGTGAGTGCCGTCAGCAAGAGGATGCCAACAGCATGGCACTACCTTCAGGTGATGGGGTCAGTGGTGGTGACCATCAAACTCATGCTGTGGGCACTGGCTCACATGTTCCCTTTACAAAGAAGCTTATTGCGAAGATGGTCCATGCAGCATCATCCACTATCATTTCCCCTATCTTGTCTGGCGAGCACCCGAAGGAGTCTCCAGGGGTGGCTAAAGGGGGACAGCTTTTGGGTGGGCATGCCCCTCAAGACTCCCAAATGGATTCTCTTGATGATGGATGCCGGGATGGGGGGTAGATTGCGAGTCCCGCATCACACAGGGGCGATGGTCCTTGCAGGAGTCGACTTGATTGATCAACCATCTCAAGTTGAGTGGTGTATTTGGTGTTGCAGCACTTCCGTACTCTGCTTCTCGACAAGGCTATGAGAGTGTTCTCGGACAATGTCAAAATGGTGTGGCTTATGTTGATCAGCAGGACGGAACAAGCAGTGTGAACTTAGAGGTAGAAGCAGCCCCATTGTTAGCCTGGGCAGAAGACAATCTGCAGGTGGTGTTGGCATTGCATGTGGCAGGAAAGGACAATGTAGCAGCCAATTATCTCAGCTGGGTGCATATTGACCCACGGGAATGGATGCTCAGTGATGTGTTTTTTGCTCAGATAGTCAGCTGGTGGGGTCAGCCGATTATGGACCTTATGGCAACATCCAAATCAGCCAAGGCAACTTGGTTTTTCACCAGAAGAAAACTGATGTCGAAAGGTCTCAATGCTCTGGTGCAGAGCTGTTTGACGAAAGGCCTGCTCTGTGTTTTCTCCGTGGGCGTTCATAGGGCGAGTGGTACAGAGGATAGAGGCACATCAGGGCCTTGTGTTGCTGATAGCTCCCGATTGGCCTCGTCAGCTGTGGTATGCTGACTTGGTGCGACTGATGGTCGACCATCCTTGGCGGCTTCCGGCTTGGAGGGATCTGTAGTTTCAGGGTCCAGTTCTGATGTTGCAAGTGGATAGATTCTTGCTTACAGCTTGGTTATTGAGTGGGCGCGGTTGCGAAGAAGGGGCTATTCGGCAGCAGTAATCTCAATGTTATTGAAGGGCCAGATGATGCTCTACTTCGCTGGCTTAAATTAGATTGTGGAAAGTTTTGGAGGCCTAGTGTGAGAGTGGCCACTGCCAGCTGCTGGCAGCTTCGGTGTCTGAGGTTATTGCCTTTTAATTATTGCCTTTTAACAGGCAGGGTTTGAGAAGGACTTGACATGCAGCATCCTCCGGGTGGAGGTTGCAGCTATTTCTTGCTACCGAGGATGAGTCCAGAGAGTTTTTCTAGCAGTGCACCTGGATGTGGTTCAGGTTTCTGAGGGCAGTGAAGCAGAAGTGTCCGCCGGTGTAGTCCTTTGTGCTGCTTTGGGATCTCAATTTGGTGTCTGTTCTAACAGCCATCTTTTGAGCCGTTAGGGTCTTGCTTCTTTAAGGATCTAACTTTGAAGATGGTGTTCCTGTTGGCTGGCTGTTCAGTTAGATGGATATCAGAACTGCAAGCACTCATGTTGGGAGCCTTTTCTGGTCCTTGCAAGGGAGAAGGTGGTTCTCAGGCCATTGCCTGCTTTTCTTCCCAAGGTGCTGTCGGTGTTCTACCTGAATCAGGTGATAACGCTTCCGGGGTTTTCTGCATTGGGGGACAAAGAGAAGAATCCCTTTCTACACTGTTTGGATGTCTGTAGGATGTTACAGCAATATTTGAAGAGAACAGAGTCTTTTAGAAATCCGGATCGGTTATTCATTTTGTTTGACGGAACACGCAAAGGGGAAGTTGCTTCAAAGGACTCTCATTGGGTGAGGGAGGCCATTTCTCTGGCTTCCTTGCTGCTCAATCTGGGCACAGACTACATTGTGGACCGAGTCGCACTTAGTTCTGCTAGGAGATATCTGTCGGGCGACGAGTTGGTTGCTCCGGAATACATTTGTAAAGCATTATAGGCTTGATGATCAGGCAGCGAGGGATGTGAGATTTGGATCGGCAGTGCTTCAGGCTGGTCTTGCAGGTCCCTCCCAAGGCTAGTCCTACTATGATATATCCCATAGGTGCAGAACTGGACTAGAGGAATGATAAGGAAGGTGAAATTAGGCCTTACGTACTAATTGACATTCCTTGAGTGACTCCAGTCCAGTCCCAATCCCACCCGGGGTGTGTTACTGTTCAAGTGCAAGTTAATATATCCAGTCCTGAAGAAGGTCAACACATGGTTTTGGGCCAGAGGTGGTAGTTTGGTGACTGGAGCTGAACGTTGCATACTACAAAGAATTATTGGGATCACGAATCAAAGGAGTCAGGATTGATCAAATGAAAGAGCAGAGATCCGCTAGGAACATGAATGTGTGATAAGCGATCTTGTTCTTAGGCACAGGGGTGTTTTCTGCCTGAAGTGCTAAGTTGTAGATAGTTTGAATTTAACTTCTTAATTGTTACTGTCGTGAACATAAGAACATAAGAAATGCCATACTGGGTCAGACCAAGGTCCATCAAGCCCAGTATCCTGTTTCCAACAGTGGCCAATCTAGGTCATACGTACCTAGCAGTTTCTCCAAAAGACACAGGTTCCACAATGCTTGTATTGGGTCAAGCATTGATATCCTGGGTCCCTTTTTAATAATGGTTTATGGACCTTTCCTCCAGGAACTTGTCCAAACCTTTTTTAAACCCATCTACACTAACAGTCTTTATTACATCCTCCGGTAACAAATTCCAGAGTTTGATTACACATTGAGTGAAAAAATATTTTCTCTTATTAGTCTTAAAAAGTTTACCCTGTAGCTTCATTGCATGCCCCCTAGTCTTTCTATATTCTGATAACGTAAACAATCGATCTACGTTTACCCATTCCACTCCGTTCATTAATTTACAGACTTCTATCATATCTTCCCTCAGCCATCTATTTTTCTGCTTTGTCAATAGGATACTGGCTCTGGTGGGAAGTGCCACCTGTATGTATAGCCTGATGTCATGAGTTATGACATGCTCGGTCTCCAAGCTACTGGTGAGGTGACACAACCCATAGGCGCAGGACTGGACTGGAGTCGCTCAAGGAATGTCAATTAAGAAATAAGGCCTAATTTCACCTTCCCGCTGATCGCAGCCACATCGGAAGAGCAGGAGGGGGGGGGGGGGCGGAGAAGTACAGTGAGCATCAGTGAGACTCCGACACTGAGAACCTGCCGCTGAAAGACATGGCACTACGAAGGGAGCAACTGCTGCCACTTGACCGACCATTGCCTGCCTGTTGCCATCAGCACAGCAACACTCCAGATGCTCCCGGCCAGCGTGGAAAGTTTGGCAAGTGCACAGCGGAGTGCCCCAGGACTGGGCCAGTAGTCATAGAGGTCAGTGCTTGCCTGTGCTCACCCATTGGGGAAAGGTGAGAGTTATGACCTAATGACTTTTGTGTAAAATAGGAGTGGAGGAGTAGCCTAGTGGATTCTTCTGAGGCAATGGAGGATTAAGTGACTTGCCGAATGCCAGAAAAAGTGCTAGTAGGAATCGAACCCTGGTCTCTTGGTTCCTAAGTCAGTCGTGAGCGATGGACGCAAGCACCTGGTCAGGGTGCCCCAAAGAGCACTGCTCAACATCCAGAGTTTGAGGGACACTGACCATCTTCTGACAGCAGAGGTCATGCCGATACGCCTGCATGGATGCCTGAAACATTGGTCGAAGCTGCTCAAGCTCCAAAGCCTTCAGAATCAGCAGCCATGGAGGAGTACCTCCTTCAGGTGCTCGAAGTCCACATTGTCACTGGAGAAGCAGATGACTGGTACCTTTGATGCCATCGGCACCGAGCATCACGCAGCTGATCCTCGAGACACATGCTCTGCCCACAGAGGAAGTATTGGCATTGGGGCATCAAAGAGATCCAATGCTGGTTCCCGGCAGGGCCATGTCCTTGAGTTTCTCTGGTTTCGATGTCACAGCAAAACTTCAGAAGCCCTCGATGCATCATCAGTTTTGTAGAAGCTCTCACTCCCCTCGAAACTCCAGGGAGAGGTACTTTGATTTTCTCTGTGTCTGACTCTGATGGCTGGGTAACCAATGTAGAATCAGAGAACTTGTTGGAGGGCAGATTTTCTGAGCTCCAGTCAGACCCCTCCCTTAGTCTCCTCTGGAGGACATGTCCTTCCAGGATTTCGTGAGGGACATGGTAAAAGTCATTCCATTTTCATTGGAAATGGAGGATGAGCCCAGGGCAGAGAAGTTGGAGATCCTCCAATACTCCTCAGCCCCCAAGGAAGCAGTGACCTTGCAGTGTACCGTACCTACAGCAGGTCAGTAGGAGGTTGGACTCGATGTGCATGGTTCAAAAAGCTTCTGAGTTTGAGAAACCTCAGCTTCCTCACCACTCCTTAGTGGTAGAGTCCGCCCTTAAGAGGATTAAGAGCACCAAGACCCATTCCTTGACTCACCCAGGTAGGGAGGCATGGATGTTGGACTCCTTCGGAAGGTGGTGCTTCCAAAGCTCCATGCTCACAGTTCAAGTCCACTCTTGCTAGTAATACATGAGTATGTTCTTGAAGGACATCATGCGTGATCTCTCGAACTTGTCCCAGTTCCTCCCCTCCTTTCCGCAGGAGAAATTAGAGCATTATCGTATCTTGGTGGGCCATGGCAAGGACTGCTCAAAGTTCATAGTCTGGGTGATTTACAATGCCTTGGAGACTATGTATAGAATGGCGGTGGTGGTCATCACAGCCAACGGCTTGCCTGGCTTCAGTCTTCTGACCTGGAACAGTCTGTACAAAATAAGCTTGTGAACGTGCTGTGCCACAGGGAGAATCTCTTCGGGGAGCAGTTGTAGGAGAAGGCTGGCATCATAAAGAAGGGGCACGTCACCCTAACCAGGCTCTCGAGATACATGTCCAAACCAGCTGCAGGAGGTATCAAGGTGGAGGCCAGAAAAAGACCTACTACCTGTGTAGGTGCAGGTACTTCCCTGGTCCTCAAATCTCCCTAGAGAGAACACAGGCTTCTTATCAAGAGAAGCCTCAAAAGGCCAAAGCCAGGAGTGGGATTTTGACAGGTTCCTCAGAGTATAGCCAATCTACCAGTGACAACAGAGGGGGACCCCTCCAGTGGGGGGGCAGGCTCACTCTTTTTGCCCACAGGTTGCCTCTTATAACTTCAGATTCGTGAGTGCTACAGATAGCCCAAAGTGGCTATATGTTGTACTTTGCTAAGTTTCAGTCACATTGCCCCCCCCCCCCCCCCGGAATGTATTCTCTTGACCCTCTACATCTAGACCTACTTAAGAGAGAAATCTCCACACTTCTGGCTGATCTCGCCATTGAGCCTGTGCCATAGAAGCAGATGGCATAGGGACTTTGGGGACCAGAAGGTACCTGGAGTAAAAATACCATGGGGGTGCGGGGGGGGGGGGAGGATGTTTCAGCCTCTCCCATTCTAGACCTCGGAAACCTCAACACCTTTCTGGTGCAAGAGAATTTCAAGACAGTATCTCTAGGTATCCTGCTCCCTTATCTTCAGAAAGATGATTGCCTATGCTCCCTGGATTTAAAAGGTACGTATACACACATACCAATACATCCCGCTCACAGAAAGTACCTCAGATTCGTCCTGGGAGACCAGCACTTTCAGTACTGGCTGCTACCTTTTGGGCTGTGTCAGCACTCCAAGTATTCACAAAATGCCTTGTGGTATTACCGGCCTATCTCAGAAAACTAGGGATCTTGTCTTCCCTTAGCTGGATGACTGTCTCATAAAAAACAGCACTCTAGATCAGGGGTCTCAAACTCAAATTGCTTTGAGGGCCAAATGAGGACTTGTAAAGTAACCCGGGGGCCGCATAAGACGTGGGGCCTCATTTGCATAAGGGGCCTCATTTGCATAAATATTTGCATAATGTTACCATACACTAACTTTTAGTAAACATGCCTCTTAATGAGTATGGATAAAGAAAGACTAAAAGATTTAGAAATAGGAAGACAATAATTAAACTGGGAACCCCAAAAGCCAAACTTGGAATGTACAACAACACTGTAGAAATAAAACTATAAATTAATTTCCTCTTGTACTAAACAAAGTGCAAACATTAATGATGCACATTTCCCAGAGCTGACATATTCCAGTTAATAAATTCAAAATAAAGAGATATTTTTCTACCTTTTGTGCATTTTTTTTCAGTTGCAATTGCTCCAGCCACTTCTGGTTTCTTCGTGTCTTCTGCTATCTCCATCGTCTGCTGTCCATTTGTCCTTTCTTCTCTCTTCTAGTTTTTTTCCATTCTCTCTCTCTACATCTGCTTTAACATACTAATCTTTCTCCTTTTGCTCTTTCCTCATTCCTATTTCATCCACTCAAATTTTACCCCTCCATCCTCAATCCCCACTTACTCTCCCAATACCTGGCCAATTGTAGATTTGTCTTCTCTTCCAGACAAAATATTTTTCCCCTCTCCATTTCACTTTCCCAGCTCCTAACCTCCCCATAGCGCACTTCCAGTCTTACCCCCCCCATCACCCCATTTTCAGTCTTACCCCCCCCCATAGCCCATTACCAGTCCTAGTCCCCCCCATAGCCCACTTGCAGTCGTATCCCCCATCACCCCATTTTCAGTCTTACCTCCCCTCATAGGCCATTACCAGTCCTAACCCCCCAATCAGCCCACCTCCAGTCCTAACCCCCCAATCAGCCCACCTCCAGTCCTAACCCCCATCACCCCATTTTCAGTCCTAGCCCCCACCATAGCCCATTACCAGTCATAACCCCCCCCTGCCAATAGCCCACTTCCAGTCCTAACCCCCATCTGCCCATTTCCAGTCCTAGCCCCCACCATAGCCCATTACCAGTCATAACCCCCCCCTGCCAATAGTCCACTTCCAGTCCTAACCCCCATCTGCCCATTTCCAGTCCTAGCCCCCACCATAGCCCATTACCAGTCATAACCCCCCCCCCCCCTGCCAATAGCCCACTTCCAGTCCTAACCCCCCTTACCCCATTTCAGTCAGCCCCTCCATAGCTCATTACCGGCCAGCGAAGGAGGGAAACAAAAAAAACCCAAAACCCTGGCTTCTGCCGTTGCCGCCGTGGCAGCGGCAGAATCAATTGTCAAATTTAAAAAAAAAAGACTTCTGCTGCTTAAGCAGCAAAATCAGCTGTCCTGCGGCCCCTTCCCCTGTGCCCGGAGATCCGAGTCTGCTCTATCAGCGGCGTGCTTTTCAAGCCGCGAGGAGAGTATTCCCCTCTCGCGCGGCTTGAAACCGCGCAAGAGGGGAATACTCTCCTCGCGGCTTGAAAAGCACGCCGCTGATAGAGCAGACTCGGATCTCCGGGCACAGGGGAAGGGGCCGCAGGACAGCTGATTTTGCTGCTTGAGCAGCAGAAGTCTTTTTTTTTAAAATTTGACAATTGATTCTGCCGCTGCCACGGCGGCAACGGCAGAAGCCAGGGTTTTGTGTTTTTTTTGTTTTCCTCTGTCGCGGGCCGCACAAAGTTGTCTCGCGGGCCGCGTGTTTGAGACCCCTGCTCTAGATGGAGTCCAACAATCAACATGGTCAACCATTCAGATGCTGGAGCTGTTGGGGTTTGTAGTCAGTTACCCAAAGTCCCAACTTCAGCCCTCCCAACAGCTGGCGTTCATAGAGGCTCTTCTTGACACGACTCAAGCAAAGGCCTTCCTTCCACTAGACCAGTGGTTCTTAACCTTGTTGGAGGTACTGAACTCAACCAGTTTCATATGCATATTCACCGAACCCTTCTTTATTGAAAAATAAAATATGATTTTTTTTTTCAAATTCAAGACATAGGTATATGTTTTACTGGTTCACAAAATGAATCGTGCATTAACATCACTGTGTTCAAAGAACAAAACCAATACAATGCATGAACTCACAACAAATTACATACATAACTTTTCACAAAGACATGACCTTTTTTAATACTACCACACTGAAATGGTTTTAATTTTTAACCTTATGTATTCCAATAATGAATTTATTGTATTTATGCTATTTATTATTTTTAACATTTTAACACACACCCATCACCTAATTTCCATCAGGCTACACCGCTACAATAATAATGAATATTTACTGCAAATCAGTGTGACTTCTGCTGTTGCCTTTGAGAGACCAGATCAGAAATGCATGGCTTCACCTTGGCAAGTGCCACTCTCATGTCATTTTCACAGCAAAGTCTGTTCCTTTTCTTCGTTTTTATGTCCAGCATCCTCAAAGGATTTCTCGCAAAGATATGTTGTAACAAATGGTATAAAAATTTCCAGGGCTTTCCTAGCAATAACAGGATACGTTACCATTTGTCGACACCAAAACGTTGAGTGTTCTGAAGAGTTGCTGTTGAACCTGGCTCTGCTGAATTTCAATGATTTCGTCGAGGTATTCATCATTGACATCTGCTGTCTCAACACCAAACGTGAACGGCTGTCTCACCCATGCTGGATATGACTCTTTTGTAGGGAAGTATCCGTCGAGAGACTTTGCAAGCTCATCTAAGTGCGTGGCAATTGCTTGCTTCAGTTCCGTGGGTACAGAAATGTCTCCGATTCCAGACACATCTTCGATCTTACTTACACAGTCGCCAGCAGGGGAAAGTTTGCGAAGTTATCATTCTCTGTTCGTCGTTTCCATAACGGTAGCTTTTTTTGAAAAGCCTTCAGGTTTTCCTCTTCGATGATGTTGACTCCACCACCCTGCATCTGCTGATTGAGATGATTGAGAGATGTGAATATATCAGCCATGTACGCTAAAATGAGAATGAACTTAGAATTTTTGAAGCAATCTGCATGACGATGTTGGTACTCTTGCAAAAACAGGGCTAATTCCACACGCATGGCAAAAACACGATTCAGCACCTGTCCCCGGGATAACCACCGAACCTTAGAATGGTAGAAGTACCTCGAATTCAGAGCCCATTTCTTTACACTGCTCACTGAAGATGCGGTGCCTCAGTGCACTATTTCGCACATAGTTCACACATTCCACTACAATTTTTAATACTTCTGTCATTTCTGGAGGCAAGGTATTTGTTGCCAACGCATGCCTGTGCAGAATACAATGCGTAACAATGATGTGTGGTGCATCGGCTTTCACTAGCGCACCAAAACCAGACTTTCTTCCCAACATGACTGGAGCTCCGTCCGTACAAACTGCAGAAACCATATCCCACGAAAGATTGTTGTCTCTGAAGAAGTCATCCGCAAGTTTCTTCACATCGGCTGCCTTAGTTGTTGTAAGAGGCTTACAAAATAAAAAATCTTCCTTTATCATGTCGTCTTTCACATAGCACACAAATGCAGCAAGCTGACTTAGATTAGAAACATCTGTGGTCTCGTCGAGTTGGAGGCTGAATTTTGCCGAGCTTGAAATCAGATCTGCAACTACTTGAGCCAAGATGTCTTTGCTCATGTCCTCTATTCTGTCGCTGATGGTGTCATTTGAAAGAGGAATTTGGGATAATTTAACTTCGGCCGCTTTTCCCAGCATCAGATTTGCCATCTTCAACACAGCTGGTTTTATGAGTGTTTCACCAATGGTGTGTGGTTTGCCCTGCTTTGTGATCAGGTAAGCAACTTCGTACGATGCTGTGAGGATCGGTTTGTTGATGGGTACAAAGCCGAGAGCAGGCAGAGTAGCCTTTTCATCGAATCTGGCTCTCTTCACCTTGAATTCAGCAAGCGTTGTGTTCTTGTATTCCCCATCTCCATGCAGGTTATGGAAGTGTTCCTTTAGTTTTGCTGGTACTAGACTAGAATTGCTTAACTTGGCATTGCAAATCATGCAGATAGGACGCTGACTACCATCACGTTCTGTTATATATGCAAAT
The DNA here is from genome assembly GCA_033557465.1 of Ichthyophis bannanicus. Taxonomy (NCBI): domain Eukaryota; kingdom Metazoa; phylum Chordata; class Amphibia; order Gymnophiona; family Ichthyophiidae; genus Ichthyophis; species Ichthyophis bannanicus. The sequence continues at coordinate 579,090,182 of CM066034.1, read as the reverse complement.
CCATGTTGTACATATTCGTCCGATCACTTTCTTTTTTTGCTTGACATAGTTAGTATGGATTAAAATATTAAGAAAGAAATCACACGACATACTATCATGACAGTCACAAGTCGACTACTGAGTGCACCAAATTCCCTACAGCACAGATTGGCCAAGCAATGTAGCGTGATCACCTGCAGCCAATGATGGCCAAGCGGGGCGTGTCATCACGAATCATATGAGTCGGGTGCGTGTCGTGTCTTGACCTCCGCCGAACCCCTGAGACTGACTCACCGAACCTCTAGGGTTTGATCGAACCCAGGTTAAGAACCTCTGCACTAGACAGACTCCAGAGATTGATGGCCTTGGTGCAAGATACTCAACAGACTACAAAAGGGGACTGCAACTTCTGGAGAGAGATCTGCAATTGTAAGTATTTACTTCTGGGAATTTTTCTAAATCTCTGGGAAAAAGGAGTTCTTTAGATTAAGGCTGATTAATCTGTGAACCCAGTGTATTTGTTAAATCAGTCGGGGGCCTAGTAGCAGCAAAGACTCCCTCTATCCAAGTAAGGGCTGTGGGACTCCCCCTGGAGATTGGTCACAGATTATCTTAGAAGCACAGGACAGGGTACTGTGTAGCAGCCAGCTTTTAATAAGTCGTCTTTCTCTCCCCTCTCCCCATCACCCATCCACCCCTGGAATAACCGTAGCTTTATAGGTGCTTAAACATCTTAAAGGAAAGGAGGTGCCATATTCACTCTCGGGTGCAGCTGTTTATTCTCATCAGCATACATTAGGGACCTGAGATGAATTAAACTTTAGGTGAACAAAGTACATTAAACGTATTAGGTGGTGTTTTATTAGTATAGGTATCCCCAGCAACCCTTAGTAAATAAAGAACTTAAATACCGCAACACAACCTTAAAACTAAAATGTAGACAGCAGTCCAGGAGTGAGATGGGGGCTTCCAGTCTTTTGCATTGAGAGTCACATGTATGATTTTCTCCTAGTTGGTGAGGGGTCTTAACGTGTGCACAAGGTGCAAGGAGCTCTTTGCTCTCAGGGAACGAGTCTGATCTCTGGCGGCAAGAGTAGCAGACTTGGAAGACAAAAGGAAGACGAAGAGGAACATAGACGAAACCTACAGGGATATAGTCCTGAAGTCCCACCTCCAGTCTGGCAGCATCCCTGTTGCCATGGAGAGAGGTCACGTGACAGAAGAGCATCATCCTGGTGTGGCAGGAAGTGATCCTGTAGCTAGGACCTGTACTCCAGTTGATGTAAAACCCTCTCACACCGAGGAAGTTTCTCCAGGGCCACATGCCCATGAGGGAAGGGTTAGGACAGCCGTTGTAGTTGGTGATTCTATCATTAGTCATGTAGATAGCTGGGTGGCTGGTGGACGTGAGGATTGCCTGGTAACATGCCTGCCTGGTGCAAAGGTAACGGATCTCATGCACCATCTAGACAAGGTCTTAGATAGTGCTGGGGAGGAGTCTGCTGTATTGGTACATGTTGGTACCAATGACATAGGAAATTGTGGTAGGGAGGTTCTGGAGGCTAAATTTAGGCTTTTAGATAGGAAGTTGAAATCCAGAATTTCCAGGGTAGTGTTTCCCGAAATGCTTCCCATGCCACGTGCATGACCCAAAAGGCAGGCAGAGCTCCAGAGTCTCAATGTGTGGATGAGACAGTTGTGCAAGGATGAGGGTTTTGGATTTGTTAGGAACTGGGGAACATTCTGGGGAAAGGAGGGGCTCTTCCGAAGAGATGGGCTTCACCTTAACTGGGATGGAACCAGGCTGTTGGCATTAACCTTTAAAATGGAGATAGAACAGCTTTTAAACTAGATAAGAGGAGAGCCGACAGTCGCCCAAAAGCGCATGGTTCAGAAAAATGTATCCTTGAAGGATACTACCAAAAAAATGAAGTTAGGGCACATCAGCAGATAGGTTCCAATAAAGACAAAGGTAGCCCAAATGCCCTTGAGTACAGAGCAGACAGAACTTCAAGATTCCAAATTACCCCTGCCTACCAATAACCAGATTAATATGAATAAAATACATTCTCCAGGATCAAGCAGGAAGTCAGTCCTCACATATGGGTGTCATCGGCGCCGATGAAGCCCCAGCGGAGCATTTCCCCAGCTTTCCATGAAAGCCTTTGGGAATGCTGGCACGCATGTGCGGTTCCCTTCCCGCCTAAAGGTGCCATCTTACCTCAGTCTCTTTTTTTCCGAGAAGCCCACCGGACGTGTGTCCTGTTCTCCCGGATAAAAGTGATTTTTTTTTCGGCGATTTTTTGCTATTTTTCTCCGGTTCAACGCCGGTTCCCCTCCTGCCAGGTTTGGTACACCGGTATCGAGCCCGCTTATTTCTTTTTAGGTTTTTGCCCTTCGTGGCTGGCGTTCGCGCCCCTTTTTTCATTTTTCCCTGGAAGGCCGGTCTTTTGACCTCGCAGGGGCTCTTTTTTCCCCGATGGCTTCCAGTGGTTTCAAAAAGTGTGATCGGTGTAAGAAACTTATGTCTCTCACCGACACACACAACTGCTGCCTTCGGTGCCTCGACCCTGACCACGACCCCAAGTCGTGTGTGCCATGTGGGAAGATGTCTTCCAAGGCACTTAAAAGTCGACAGCATCAGAAGGAGAGGTTTTTCTCGGACTCTGCCTCCGGCTGGGCCCGGACCTCGTCTGAGGCCTCGACATCTCGGGATTCCGATCCCAAGCGCCATCGAAGCTCCTCAGACAGGGGGTTCCCCGACCGGGAACATAAGAGGAAGAAAAGGCTCACGAGGGCGGCGTCAGAGGAGGTCCCTGGTCCCTCGAGGGCCAGGTCTAAGACCCCCGACCGCCGTCCCGGGCCCGTGGACCAAGAGAAGCCTGTCAAAGTTCCTCGCGTGGAGCCAGAGTCTACTGGACACGTAAGCCCTGTAGTCCTCGTGGACTGTCCTCCCAGAGAGCCGACGTCGGGCCCGGCGCCGCCGGGGCCCGAGTCGGCTGCTGCGTCTCCCGAGCTGAGTCTCAGGATGACAGCCTTGGAGTGCAGATTGTCTGCCTTCATGGAGCAGCAGCGGGCACTGATGGCCAGCCTGTCTGGTGCATCTGCCCCGACCACCGGGACGTCGACTTCGAAGTCAACCCCGGAGACCGAGCCGATACTCGAGACTCTTGTGGCTCGAAGTCATCCTCGGTCGAGGTCTCCCTCGACCTCCCTTTGGGACCGAGTGTGTCGACGCCGGTGCCCCCGGCGTCGGGGCGGGTGCCTCGGGGCGGGGCGGGGTCCGACCCTGACTCCTCCTCAGATGAGTCCGCCTGGGAGACAGAGGACGAGGAGTCTCCCGATACTTTTAAGACTCGGTGCGTCCCGTCAGACTCACCGCAGTTTGAGCCCCGGAGTAGATCCCCCTCCGGAGGACACTAGGTTCTCGGAGTTCGTCCGGGATATGGCGCTGCCTTGGCTATCCCTGCTGATCCCGAGGAAGAGCCTCGAGCCGAGGAGCTCCGATGCTCTACAGTACAACCCTCCTCCGAAGGAGGCCTTTACTGTCCTGGTTCCTCCGATGCTGGAACGGCTCCTCTTCCGGATGTGGGAGGCACCGGCCTCTGCGCCAGTTTTGAGCAAGCGAGTCGATTCCATCTATCGACTCCGCAAAAGCCTTGGCTTCCAGAAAGCACAGCTACCACACCATTCCATGGTTGTGGAATCGGCCATGCATCGTCTGAAGAGCCAGAAGATGCACTCTGCGTTGCCCCCCGGCAGGGAGGTCCGCAACCTCGATGGCGTCGGTAGAAAGTGCTTCCAGGGGTCTATGCTTGCTTGCCGTGTCCAGTCTTACCAGCTGTACATGGGCATGTACTTGCGAGACATGGCCAAGGAATTGGCCGGATTCTCTGCTGGTCTCTCCGGGGAACCCTTGCAGAGATTTAAGACCTTGTTCTCGGGGATTCGGGAATGCTGCAAGTTCATTTCCCACACCGCCTACGATGGCTTCGAGGCTTCGGCCCGAGTTAAGGCTACCGGCATCGCAGCTCGACGCCAGGCTTGGCTGCAGTCATCGGACCTCGAGCCATGGGTTCAGGACAAGTTGGTCGATGTCCCCTGCCGAGGTGAGAACCTTTTTGGCAAACCCGTGACCGAGAAGGCCGCTCAGCTCGAGACCGAGCACCTTACCCGGACAAGGCTGTCGAGGAAGACCTTTGCCCCTTCACATAAAAAGAAGGGCTCGGGTAAAAAGTCCTTTTACCCGAGAAAGGGCACTGCCTACAAACAGTACCCTCAGTATCAGGCTGCCGAAGCTGCCCCCCAGGGTCAGCAAGCCAAGGGCCAGGGTAATGGGCCCCGTAGGCAGAGGACCCCCAAGCCTTCTGCCCCTGCTTCCACTCAGCAGGGTGGGGGGTTTTGACTCCTTGAGCGTAGCCACTCCGTCCCTGCTTTCCCAGCCCTGCACAGGCGGTCGCCTTGTACTCATTGCCCATCAGTGGCCTCTCATTACCACCGACAGTTGGGTGCTGGACATAGTCCAAAAGGGCTATGCCCTGCATTTTCATCAACTGCCTCCTCCTTACTTCCCAGGGGAGCCCTTGAGGCCTCCCCTGCACACAGACCTTCTCCTTCGAGAGCTCCAAGGTCTCTAGGTGGACAGGGCGGTGGAGCCTGTGCCTCCCCACTTGCAAGGTCACGGATTCTACTCCAGGTATTTCCTGGTACCCAAGAGGACCGATAGCCTTCGACCCATTCTGGACCTCAGGAACCTCAAGTTCCTCGAGAGAGAAAAGTTCAAGATGCTTACTCTTGGAACACTTCTGCCCTACCTCCAGCAGGGAGATTGGCTATGCTCCTTAGATTTAAAGGATGCGTACACTCAAATCCTCATTCATCCAGACCACAGAAAGTACCTCAGGTTCATTGTGGGAGGAAACCATTATCAGTACAGAGTACTACCTTTTGGCCTGACCTCTGCTCCAAGGGTCTTTACCAAGTGCCTGGCAGTGGTTGCGGCCTACCTGAGAAATCAAGGCATCTTTGTCTTTCCCTATCTGGACGACTGGCTAATCAGGGGTCAGATGTCCCTGGAGGCCAGACAAGCCACCCTCAGAACCATTGCTCTGCTTCAAAACGTGGGCTTTGCCATAAACTTCGCAAAGTCCACTTTGCTCCCCTCCCAGAACTTGGAGTTCATAGGGGCAAGGTTGGATTCTCAACTAGCAAAGGCATTCTTGCCAGAAGACAGGGCTCAAAGACTGATGGACGTGGCCAAACAGTTTCTAAACGGGTCCCTTGTCTCCGCCAGACTCTGCCTCAGGCTTCTGGGCCACATGGCTTCGACAGTGCATGTGACTCCCAATGCCAGGCTCCATATGAGGCCTGCACAGTGGTGCCTTCGGACTCAGTGGTCTCAGGCCACAGGCCGCCTACGAGACAGGATAAGGGTGTCCAAACCCCTTTTGGCCTCTCTCAGCTGGTGGCTACATCCACCCAATCTGCTGAGGGGGATGCCCTTCCAAATGCTAGAATACTTGGTGGTCCTCACCACCGACGCCTCTCTGCAGGGCTGGGGTGCTCATTGTCTGGACAAGTGCACTCAAGGCCTCTGGTCTTCCTGGGAGGCAACCCAACAGATCAATCTCCTCAAACTTCGAGCTATCCGCTTAGCTCTCAAGGTTTTTTTCCTCCTGCCCTAGCTCACCACTCAGTCCTGATTCAGACAGACAACCAGGTAGCCATGTTTTATGTGAACAAACAGGGAGGGACTGGGTCAAAGCTCCTTTGTCGGGAGACTCAAGACCTTTGTTCCTTTGCCCTAAAGCACAACATGCTTCTCAAGGCGGTGTACCTTCCAGGCCAGGAGAACTGCCTGGCCGACCAGTTGAGCAGAATTCTGTAGCCCCACGAGTGGCAGCTGCATCCCTTGGTTGTTCAGAAGATCTTTCTGAAGTGGGGTCTCCCTTGGATAGATCTCTTTGCCAGTCCGCTGAACAAGCAACTGCCCAAGTTCTGCTCCAGGCAACCGCATCCTCTGAGGATAGCACCAGATGCTTTTCTGATGTCTTGGTCTCAGGGCCTCCTGTATGCGTTTCCTCCCACGCCCTTGGTGGCCCGAACTCTTTTCAAGACTCTTCAGGACAAGGCCTCGGTCCTGCTGATAGCTCCCAGGTGGCCGAAGCAGCCTTGGTTTCCACTTCTGCTTCAACTGGCAGTGGATTCCCCACTACCTCTGGGGTTGCTGCCCGACCTTCTCTCACAGGAGCAGGGTTCCCTTCTGCACCCCAATCTCAAAGCTCTCAATTTGATGGCCTGGAGGCTGCAAGGGTAGTTTTGGCTCCCTGGGGCCTGCCTCAGGAAGTTGAGGAGGTTGTCCTAGCCTCTAGGAAACAGTCCACTAGGAAAACCTATGCCCTCAAATGGAAGAGGTTTTCTGTGTGGTGTGAGCTTCGTACAGAGGATCCTTTCTCCTGTACTGTGCCAGTAGTGCTTCAGTACTTACTGCACTTATCAAATCAGGGACTTAAGTCCAATTCTGTTCGGGTCCACCTCTGAGCTCTAGCAGCTCACCACTCACTGGTGGAGGGACATTCTCTGTTAGGTCACCCCTTGGTGTCCCACTTTCTCAGGGGCTTGCTTTTGCTCAAGCCCCCCCCCCCATCCGTCCTGCTCCTGAGTGGGAGTTGAATGTGGTCTTGCAGCAACTGACTCGCCCACCTTTGAGCCGATGGCTACTTGCCCTCTACGCTTCCTTTCCTGGAAGACTCTCTTCCTGATAGCCCTCACCTCGGCTAGGCGAGTGAGTGAGCTTCAGGCCCTGGTCTGTGATAGACCTTACACCAGGATTTATCGGAACAGGGTAGTCCTTAGGACTCATCCAAAGTTCCACCCTAAAGTTGTCTCCTTTTTCCACCTCAACCAGGAGGTGTTTCTTCCCTAGGCCTCATGCTAGCCAGGCTGAAGCAGTCCTGCATACCCTGGACTGTAGGGAGGGCCTTATCCTTCTACCTTGACCGTACGCAGGGACATAGAAGGGCTACTCAGCTCTTCGTCTCCTTTGACCCCAATAAGTTGGGCTTGGCTGTGTCCAAGCGTACCTTGTCCATCTGGGTGGCTGACTGTATCACCTGGGCTTACAAGGCGGCTGACCTTCCTTTGCAGGGTAGGATCACGGCCCATCGTGTCAGGGCAATGGCTGCCTCAGTGGCTCATCTCCGCTCTGTGCCCTTGGTAGACATCTGCAGGGCTGCAACTTGGTCTTCAAGACAGACGTTTGCGGCCCATTACTGTCTGGAGAGGGAGTCCTGTAGGGACAGTGCTTTTGGCCAAGCAGTACTCCGGAATCTCTTTGAGGTTTAGGCAACTCCTGCCCTCTGTTGGGCTACCGGTGGAGGTGTCCTTAAAAAGCCTTTCTTTGATGCTGTGACTAGAGGGAGTTCTCTTGTTCAGCCTGGGTTCCTGGTAGCCCAGAGCTAGGGAGTCACCCATATGTGAGGACTGACTTCCTGCTTGGTCCTGGAGAAAGAGTAGTTACTCACCTGTAACAGGTGTTCTCCAGGAGCAGCAGGAATCAGTCCTCACAACCCTCCCTCCTCCCCTGGGAGTTGCAGTTGTAGTTGTATATAGTTTGTTTTACATTTTTGTGTGCTGTTCTTAGCTATGTCATTTGACTGAGGTAAGATGGCACCTTTAGGCGGGAAGGGAACTGCACATGCGTGCCAGCATTCCCAAACTACAGACCGGTGAGCCTGACGTCAGTACCAGGAAAAATGGTAGAAACCATCATAAAGAACAAAATTACTCATGTAGATAGTCATGGCTTAATGGGAGACAGCCAACATTGCTTTAGACAAGGAAGATCTTGTCTTACTAATCCGTTCTTTTTTTTTTTTAAGGTGTGAATAAATAGGTAGACAAAGGTGTATCTTGACTTTCAGAAAGCCTTTGACAAGGTCCCTCATCAGAGACTTTTGGCAAAACTAAAAAGTCATGGGATAGGAGGCAGTGTACTATTGTGGATCAGGAACTGGTTAAAAGATAGAAAGCAGAGTGTGGGGCTAAATGGCCAATTTTCCCAATGGAAAAAGGTGAATAGTGGAGTACCACAGGGATCTGTGCTGGGTTTGCTGCTTTTTGACATATTCATAAATGACCCGGAAAAGGGAATAACGTGTGAGATTATCAAATTTGCAGATGGTACAAAACTATTTAAAGTTGTTAAAACCCATGAGGATTGTGGAAAATTGCAAGAGGATCTTGATAAATTGGAAGACTGGGCATCCAAATGGCAGATGAAATTTAATGTGGACAAGTGCAAAGTTATGCACCTAAGAAAGAACAACCCAAATTATGGTTACATGATGCAAGGTTCCACATTGGGAAAAGATTTAGGTGTCATTGTAGAAAACATGTTAAAACCCTCAGCCCAGTGCGGCAGCCAAGAGAGCAAATAGAATGCTAGGTATCATAAGGAAAGGAATGGAAAATAAAATAAAAGATATTATAATGCCTCTGTATCGTTCCATGGTGCGACCACACCATGAATATTGTGTGCAATTCTGGTCACCATATCTTAAAAAGGATATAGCGTTATTAGAAAAGGTACAGAGAAGAGCCACCAAAATGGTAAAGGGAATGGAAGGGATACTCCTATGAAGAGAGGCTAAAAAGGTTAGGCCTGCAAAAGAAACGGCTGAGGGGAGATATGATAGAGGTCTATAAATTAATGAATGGAGTGGAACGGGTAAATGTAGATTGATTGTTTACGTCATCAGAATATAAAAAGACTAGGGGACATGCAATGAAGCTATAGGTTAACCTATTTAAGACTAATAAGAGAAAATATTTTTTCACTCAACCTGTTATCAAACTCTGGAATTTACCGGAGGATCTAGTAAAAGCTGCTAGTGTAGCTGGGTTTAAAAAAGGTTTGGACAAGTTCCTAGAGGAAAGGTCCATAAACCATTTTTAAAAGGGACCCAGGATATCACTTCTTGACCCAATACAAGCATTGAGGGACCTGTGTCTTTTAGGGAAACTGCTAGGTACTTGTGACCTAGATTGGCCACTGTTGGAAACAGGATACTGGGCTTGATGGACCTTGGTCTGACCCAGTATGGCATATCTTATGTTCTTATGTCAGGCAATGACTTGCAGGATGCTGACTGTGCTTGGCCACATTAGCTCTATGGCACATGTCTCATCCATGGCTCATCTTTCAATGAAACAAGCTCAATGGCAGTGAGGACTCAGTGGAACCAGGCTATCGGCTGCCTTCAAGACTGGGTGTCTGACACCGGCTCTCTCGTTGAATCCTTGCACTGGTGGTTGGATTATCAGAACCTGCTCAGGGGTCACCCCTTTTGGAAGGCTTCACCTCAGAAAACACTGACAACAGATGTCTCCAAACTGGGTATCTAGTCTACAGGAGAGCTTGCATCAGATCACTTTCTTGGAACTGAGACATATATAGTGAACATCCTTGGTTCTTTCCAAGAACAACTAGCCAACCAGATTGTTCTGATTGACTGACAATCATGTCGTTTTGTATTACATAAAAAAGCAATGGGGCACAGGTTCATATCTTCTGTGGTGGTTAACAGAAGATATGAACTTACGGGATGGAACTAAGGGCTGCATATCTGCCAGGGGAGCAAACTATCCTGGTGGACCAGCTGAGTTGCATCCTCTAACCGCATGAGTGGGCACTGAGCAGGGGCATGGCGATCCACATCTTTCAGAAGTGGGGTACTCCCTCAATAGACCTGTTTGCCAACCAGCAAAACACCCAAGTGGATCAATTCTGCTTCAGAATTGCTTCACACAGTAGGCTGGTGCTGGATGCTTTCCTCCTGCACTTGGGGAAAGGCCTGCTATACGCATATCCTCCCATACCTCTCATAGCAAAGACCCTGCTGAAACTCCAGACAGGGTATGAAGATGCTTATCGCACCATATCGGCTTAGACAGCTGTGGTTTCCTTTTCTTCTTCAACTCTCCGAGTGAGAAACTCTATGGCTGTGCTCTGCCCCAGACCTTATATCACAGGAAGACGGAAGGATGCTACATCCCAATGTCAAGTCCTTGGCCCTAACTCTGTGAATGTTGAGAGGCTAGTCCAGTTGGAGCTTAACCTGCCTGACAGAGTAACGATGCTCTTTTGGCCTCTAGGAGGACTTGATGAGAAGATCTTATGCATTCATTGGGAAGAGATGTGCTTTCTGATGCGCGGAACAGGCGCTAGATCCTTTAATTGCCCCACTGACAGACTACTCGAGTACCTCACATCTCTCTGAGTCAGGTAAGTCCAACTCTCTGAGTTCACCTCAGTATGATTGGGGCATATTGTGGAATAGAAGGAAGGTCCATCTCTACTCAGCTTTTAGTAGTTCACTTCATGGCAGGGTTTGCTTCTCTCGAAGCCTCCTTTCAAACCCCTGGCGGTGGCTTTGGACCTCAATGTGGTACTGGCGCAGCTTATGTTAACATCCTTTGAGCCACTTGATTCCTACCCTAGGAATGTATTGACCTGGAAAATCTTGTTTCTGGTGGTGGTTATGTCAGCATGCCGGGCAAGTGAGCTCCAGGCTCTAGTAGCTCATCCGCTGTACACCAGATTTCATAATAGAGTGGTCCTGCACACTCATTCTCGATTCCTTCCAAAGATGGTGTCGACTCTCCATCTTAATCATTCACTCGTTCTGCTGACTTTCTTCCTGAGGTCTGATGGCCACAGAGGGGAAGCAGCACTGCACATGTTGGCCTGCAAATGAGCCTTAGCCGCCGCCTTAGAGCAGCGGACAAAGGCCCACTGAAAGTCCATCTAGCTGTTTGTTTCTTTTGACCCCAGCAATCTAGAAGCTGCTGTTTCCAAATGCACTTTCAATTTGGCTGGCAGACTGCATCTTTTTTGCTTGTGCCCAGCCTAGCTTGAGCCTTGATGGTCATGTCACAGCTCACATTGTCAAAGCCGTGGCTGCATCTGTGGCCAACTTGTGTACGGTCTCCATGGAAGAGATCTGCAGGGCTGCAACATGATCTTTTGTCCACACATTCACATCTTGCTATTGTCTGGTTGAGGATTCCTGATGCGACAGCGACTTCGGCCAATCTGTATTCCGGTATTTGGGGATTAAAATCCATCTTCCCAAGACCCTTCTGTCTGTCCAAGCTACCAAAAAAAAAAAAAGAAAATAGTGAAGATGCTGAATCAGATGAGTTCCTTACTGTGAACTGCCACTACTGTGCATAGTTGATTCTCTAGTTCTTAGTTCAGTTTTCCCCTGTAGGGCTTCTTGGCAGCCGCCTCTGTTTTCAGTAGCCTGTAGATTAGGAGTCCCATATGTGAGGACTCATTCCTGCTTGTTCACGGAGAAAAAGTAGTTACACACCTCTAGCAGGTGTTCTCCGTGGGCAGCATGAATAGGTCCTCACTCTCCTCCCATCTCTCCAAGAAGTTGTATTCTGCTACAGCTATGTTATCAGACTGGAGAAGATGGTGCCGCCACGGGAGGCAGGAAGGTAGACACACAGGCACGGTGAGCCTCCCAAAAGCTTCCAATAGAAGCTTGGGAGTGTTCTTGTACAGGAGTCTATCAGAGAAAACATCCATACATGAGGACTTATTCTTGCTGTCCACGGAGAACACCTGCTACAGGTGAGTAACTACCTTTACCAATCACTAAATTGAAAATAACATTTTTTTTTCTACCTTTTATTGTCTGGCCATTTAATATTTCTACTCCTGTTGGTCCCTGTCTCTGGTTTCTTGCTTTTTCTGTTTTCTCCTATCTTTTCTTAACTCTCTTTCCAGGGACTTCTGTCCATTTGTTATTTTCTTCTCTTCCTGTCTTCACTTACTGCACTGTATCCATTTCTGACCCTGAACTTTACTTTCAGCTTTCTTCGATTTATTTTTTTGCCTCTGTCCACTCAGATTTCATTCATTCTTTCTATCCAGTATTCAAGTTCCTCCTTTTACCTTCACCTGTCTACATCTTTTCATCTCCTTCCCTCATTCTGGCCATCCCATTTCCCTTCCTCTTATTCCCTAGTCTTTCACTAACCCTCTCTTCACTTTCTGACCCCCATCCAGTGTCTTCTGTCTTTTGCCCCTTGCCATCAATCATCTCCTGTTCTCTCTCTCCTCCCCTTCTGTTCAGCATCTCCTCCTCCATCTCCTTTTCCATCCAGCATCTCTTCCTAATGCCACCTTATTCATCCTCTCTGCCCCCAGTATCCACCCTTTGTCTTTGGCTTCCTTTCCTTATCCCCAAGCCAGCATATCTCCTCTGTCATCCTTCTCCCCTTCCTGTGTCCAGCTCCAAGCCATCATGTTCCCTTTCCCCTATTCCCAATCCAGCACCTCCTCTCTTCCTCCACACTCAGCACCCCTATCACGCATCTTCTCTCAAACACCCCCCCCCTCAAGTCCAGCTGCTTCCTTCAGTCCCTCCCTCTCTCCACTGCCACTTCCTGGGATCTGCTATCTGCGGCAGTGGCCCAAAAAAGAAACAAAAACAGGCACTGGAACTCTGACTCTGTTAGCACTGTTGCTAGCTCTACAAAGAGCATGTGATTATAATTATGTAAGTGTTCACTGTAAATCATGTATGCAATTCACTGTAAATGAGTGTTCATTGTTTTATGAATTTTGACTGTTCTTTGCTGTTACATTACAGTAGTCATTTCTATATGTTGGTGTATGCTTAGTTATGTAGCTAGGTTTCCTCCTCATCTTGCATCAGTCCAGACAGACAGGTTTATGCTATCTTGCCAGCAGATGATGGAGACAGAGTAACTAGAACTGTCCGGTGATGACATCACTGGCAAAAGGATGGTGCAGCTAGGGGGCATGCTTCTGTATTATATCTCCTGCAGATGGTGGTTGCTGGGCTTGTGACTCTGGGGGCCACAGGTTTTGGGCTGTTCTCCCTAGTTGTGCTCCCAGGAAGCCAGTCTGCAAGCTGCCTCTCCTGGTTGAGACTGATCCAGGTTACTCCCCAGTGCACAGTTGTGGCTGTCCTGGTTGAGCAGGTCACTTGGTTGGTCTTCCTGCATGCTGTGGCTGCTGATTGAGTTTGTGAGCAAGTGCAATTCACCCAGAGGAAGGAAGGCTAAATAACATGACTTTCCTTCTTCTCACTCCCCCCTCCAAAAAAAATCTCCTGTTTTCCTCCTGTGGTCCCTTCAGGTTCCTGACTGGGTTAATAAGGCACTATAAAAAACAAAACCTCAAGAAGTATGCCCTTTACTAATGGTGGAGAGTTCCTCTTTGGGGGAAACTTGTGCTGATAGGCAGCGAGTAGAATGCAGGGCAATTACATAGGTGTTCTGCCTGGAGTGTGGGGGGAGGGGGGACATGTGAGTCCAGAAACTGTTTCCCTTGGGCAGGCTGCAGCACTGTCAGATGGCCATGGAGCTGTCTGATTGTGGCTGCTGGTGTTTGGCTTATGGGGGGCACTGTTCAGCCACAATGTCAGGAAGACTGCTTGACATGCAGGGCTGATCTGAGGGCGTCGTCATGGAGGGGGCTCCCACGGTTTTCATGATTGAACCTACCATCATTTACATAATGCTGTTGTCAAGGATGAGAGACTCCTACGGTTTGCATGATTGGATCTACCATGATTTACAGAATAGGGCCACCCCTCCACAGTTGGCCTTGGCAGCAGTAGAGCATGTGGTGCCTGTCATAGTAGTGGCTCTTGCAGCAGCTGGAAAAACTGACATTTTAGAAGAAATCTTTGTCCGAGTTTGCTCAGGAGTGTTCTGATTTGGCCTCAGGGGGAACATGTTGAGACCTTCAGATTTGCTCTGAGTAGGGGAGGTATCTAGGAACTGTCTGCATAACGATGGGTGTTAGTCGATGTCAGTCAGGGCTATGTGTTGAACCTTGCACAACTGGTATGGGACAGGCTCATGGTGTCCACCTATGGCTCTGCGCTGAAGCATGAGCCATCCACGTGACTTCAGTGACTGTTGTGCCTCCGAGCCATTGTACTGGTGCCAAAGAACAATGGGTCTTTTTGCCCCATTCTCAAACTAAAGGGTGTCAACCGTTGCCTGCTGGTGCCTCATTTTCGAATGGAGATCATACACTTAGTCATTCAGTCTGTATGGCTGGGGGGAGTCCTCACCATACTGGAACTCATGGAGGCGTACTCCCATTCAATTTGAGCATCAGCGCCTTCTCCGGTTCGCTGTGCCGGCGCAGCACTTCCAGTTCTGTGCACTCCCCTTCAGTGTAGCTACCACTCCCCATACCTTTTCCAGGGTTATGATGGCCGTGGCAGCAGTGCTCCAACACGATGGTTACTCCGGGAACAAGCAGGAAGATAGTCCTTATGGGTGACATCAGCACCGACGGAGCCCTCACGGAAGCATCTCCCCAGCTTTCAAAGAAAGCCTTTGGGAGATGCCACCATGCATGTGTGGTCTCCTTCCCGCCCAAAGGTGCCATCTTACTCAGTCTTTTTTCCACGGTGCCCAACAGATGTCTGTCTTAATTCCCTGGAAAAAGTTGATTAAACTGTGTTTTGTTTTGTTTTTCTGGTTGCACTGATCCCTTTCCTACTTCCAAGCTTGCTTGCTCCAGCATATCTTTATCTTTCTTTATCTTTATTCCAAATTTGATATACCGCTATGGCAAAAGCATTAAGCGATGTACAATAAAAAACTGATTAAACACTGCAAACCAGGAAACGCAACGCCAAAAATAGACAGGAAAGAAGGGCACAGAAAATGGCAAACATAAACATAATAAACCATAAGGACAGAAGGAAGACAGACAGGGACGATTCATAGGACATCAGACAAAAGCATAAAATGGTCAGGGTGGGCTTCAGGAGGGAGGTCGAAAGCTTTCTGGAATAAATAAGTCTTAAGCAATGATTTAAACTGGGGGTAAGATGATTCTAACCTGAGAGAAGTAGGCCCGTTCTAGGATTTTTTTTTTTCCTTCCCCAGAGTGGTTTGTGCCTTTTTTCTCTCTCTCCAACCTCATCAAGGTTCTTTTTGCCCCAGTGGCCAGCGGGTTCAAAAAGTTTGATTGGTGTGCAAAAAACATGTCTCACCGATTCCACACTATTGCTGTCTCTGGTGTCTAGGGGCTGACCATGACCCGGAATTCTGCGCCCTGTGTAAAAAGAGGTCCGCAAAGGCCATCCAGTGTCGTCAGCAGAAACAAGATCACATCTTCCACAGGTCAGACTCTGCCCTGTATCCCCAATAGCCTCACACTGTAAGACCCCGCATGGGTCCTCAGTCGTGTAAAGCCCCCATTGTGCCCAATCGGGTCTGCAGACACTCTGAAAAGGGTTCCTCAGAGCAGGAACGCAAGAAGAAATAATCCATGAGGATCGCATCCTGGGACTTGGACACACACAAGCCTCATGCCAGGTCCCACAGCCCATGGAGAGAAACGGAGGAGTCTAAGCAGAAGCGGCCAGCGAAGGTTCCCTGAACAGACACGGAGGCCTCCAGCGACAGGTCCAGGATCCCTGAAGCCTATCTCATCGAGGACTCCCTCTCCTCACCGACGCTGGACCCACTGTCCATGTCAAAAGCTGCAACCCCTGAGTGGGAAGCCAGGATGATGGCGCTGGATCCTCCCTGGCGAGTGTTTGTGGCTCCAGCTAAGCAGCTGCCATGGGTTACCGGGGTCCCAATCTGGGTCCTGCACCCCAGGCACCGATGATCATTGAGTCCTCAACTGACTATTCTGACGAGTCTGAGGACAAGGTATCCCCAGAGACACTGAAGCACGCAACCTCCCATTGGACCCGTCTCCCTCAGCATTGTGACGCTGGTCCCTGCCCGAGGACACATTTTTCCTCGAGTTTGTTCGAGACATGGCGAAAACCTTGTCCCTCACCACAGAGTCCAGAGGACCCTCACATGGAGGAACTCTAAATCCTACAATAGGAGGCCCCACCCAAGGAGGCTATGACTGTTCCTGTCCCCACCATCCTCGGGCAGCGGCTCCTCCACATGTGGGAGACACTGGCGTCTGTACCCATAGTTAGCCGATGCCTTGACACCATGTACCGGGTCCAGCGGGGCCCTGGCTTCCAAAAGTCACAACTCCCACACACCTCCATGGTGGTGGAGTCAACCATGTGCTTGTAAAAGAGCTTGAAGACTCACTCTTCCATGCCCCCAGCTGCAAATGCTGCCAGGGCTAGATGCTAGGTTGACGAATTCAAGCCTACCAGCTGTATATCAGCATGTATCTCCAGGAACTCGCAGGTTTCTCAGTGGGGATCACTTCCAGCGGTTCCAAACCCTCACAAAGTGCATTGGGGAGTGCTCAAAGTACATGTCTGAAGTTGCCTACGATGGCTTTGAGTCAAATGTGAGGGTAGCTGCCGTGGGCATCAGCCCTGGACACCAAGCCTGGCTCGGACATTGAGCTGTAGTTCCAGGAGAAGCTCCTCGACATCCCCTGCCTCAAATCTATTCGGAAAACTGATGGAGGAAAAGATGGCGGAGATTGAGACAGAGTTCCTCATGAGGGCTCGGCTCTCCAGGAAGACCTCCACCCTTCCTAAGAAGAAACCGTCTGGGAAGAAGACCCCTTTTCAGATAAAGGACAAGCCTTACCGAGGCTACCCCCCGTACGAGGAACCACAACAGGGTCACCAGGGCGGGGATGGGGTTTTGATGCCCTGAGCATGGCCTCTCCACCCCTGGGGCAGCAGCTGCCAACCGGGGGGTGTCTGGTTCATTTTGCCTATCGATGGCCTGCCATCACCACCAACTCCTGGACACTCCAGGTAGTCATGGAAGGCTATCTCCTTCACCTGGACCAGATACCCCCTCCCCTTCTTCCCAGGAAAGCCCTTTTTCAGACTCCCCTGCAGCCAGGCTCTGCTACCGCAGGAACTCTGTCCTCCTCATGGACAGTCGAGGAGCCAGTATCCCACCACCTCAGGGGCTGGGGGTTCTACTCCCGATACTTCCTGATCCCAAAAAGAACAGGGGGCCCATTCTGGGCTTGCAAACCCTGAAGAAGTTCCTAGTGCAGAAGAAGTTCGAAGCCCTCCCTTGGAACATTGCTGCCCTACCTCCAGCAGGGAGATTGGCTATGCTCCTTGGACCTAATGGATGCTTACACCCATATCCTCATTCATCCAAGTCACAGGCAG
The DNA here is from genome assembly GCA_033557465.1 of Ichthyophis bannanicus. Taxonomy (NCBI): domain Eukaryota; kingdom Metazoa; phylum Chordata; class Amphibia; order Gymnophiona; family Ichthyophiidae; genus Ichthyophis; species Ichthyophis bannanicus. The sequence continues at coordinate 579,073,071 of CM066034.1, read as the reverse complement.
TACTTAAGGTTCATGTTTGGGGGCGACCATTACCAGTACAGAGTACTATCCTTTGGTCTAGCCTCACCACTAAGAGTCTTCACCAAATGCCCGGCAGTGGTGATCACCTACCTCAGTCTCCAAGGGGCCTTCGTCTTCCCATACCTGGACGACTGGCTCATAAAGGAAGACCTGGCCACTGAGGTGCAGCAGACCATGGCCTGCACCATCAGTGTCCTATAGTATTTGGAGTTTGTGATAAACTACCCCAAGTCCCACCTCACTCCAACACAGGGCTTAGTTCATAGGGGCTCGACTGGACACTGTTCAGGCCAAGGCCTTTCTCCCCTTGGACAGGGCTGGTTGCCTCATGGCTCTAGCCACTGAGGTGCAACACTACCATGCACTGTCAGCATGGTCCATGCTCCACCTGCTGGGCCACATGGCATCCACAGTCCATGTGGTTCCCAATGCCCACCTTCACATGTGGGTGGCCCAGTGGTGCCTCCGCTCCCATGGACACAAGCCACAAGCAGGCTCCGGGACAAAGTCTTAGTGTCCTGCAAGCTAGCGGAGTCACTCGACTGGTGGCAGGCCACATAGCACCTGCAGGTGGGCATGCCCTTCCAGTCCTCAAATCCCCAGAGGGTCCTCACCACAGACACCTTTTTACTGGGCTTGGGTGCCCATTGCAAGGAACTTTGTACGCAGGGCAATTGGTGCTAGTCCAAACAGACAACTAGGTGCTAGTCCAAACAACCAGGTCATGATGTTCTGCCTGATCAAACAGGGAGGCACAGGGTCTTACCACCTTTTCCAGGAGGCAGTAGCCCTCTGCTTTTATGCGATCAGTCAGGGAATGCTCCTCAGGGCAGTATACCTTCCGGGCTAGGACAGTGCCCTAGTGGACAAACTGAGCAGGGTCCTCCAGCTGCACAAATGGCAACTGGACCCCAGGGTAGCAGAGCGGCTCTTCTGACTCTGGGGCACCCCAAGTCCGGTCCTTTTCACCAGCCCAACCAATGCTCACTCGCCCCAGTTCTGCTATCACCAGTCGCACCTGTCCCAGGTAGTGGCGGACCCCTTCCTCATCTCATGGTTGGAGGACCTCCTGTATGCCTTCCCTCCCAAGCCACTAATAGCCCAGACCCTCTTCAAGGTCCTGTGTGACAAGGCTTCCAAGATCCTGGTTGTCCTGCGGTAGCCCAGGCAGCCTTGGACTCCCCTGTTGCTCTGCCTCTCGATGGAGCTTCTGGTCCCTCTGGGGAACACCCAGGGGGAGATCTCCTTCCTTCACCCCAACCTTGGGGTCCTTGACATTAATAGCATGGCTACTGAACAGGTATTTATTTAGACTGTTTTACATACCACCTTATCCTTCAATCAAAGTGGTCACAACACAATTGGGGGATACATTTGACACGAAGGGATATGAGACAGATACACTAATTACTTACAAGGAACATGGGCAATGGAGGGTTAAGTGGCTTGCCCAAGAAAACCCAGTCCTTCCGGCCCAAGGTTGCTGTCCTCTAGTGGGATTTGAACCCCCGACCTTCCGGTCTGAAGTACCTTGCCCCAACCACTAGGCCACTCCGCCACTCCACAGCCTTAGCACACCCTTCAACCTCCCAAGGGAGGTGGAGGAAGTCCTCCTGGCCTCTTGTAAGAACTCCACAAGATGGGTCTATGCCTTCAAGTGGTTCAGATTTTCAGTGTGGTACGTAGAGCAGCGGGTTGACCCATTCACTTGCCAGGTGCACATGGTGCTGCAGTACTAGCTTCACCTCTTGCAATCAGGACTCAAGTCCAACTCCGTCAGGGTGTACCTGAGTGCACTTTTGGCATGTCGTCATTCTATAGAGGATAAACCTTTTCTGCTCAGCCCCTCATTACTCATTTCCTGCGGGGCCTTCTGTTCTATAAACCTCCTGCCTGCCCACTCCCAGCAGAATGGGACTCAACATGGTCTTGATGTAGCTCACCAAGCTGCCATTTGAACCTCTGGCTACCTGCCATGTGCATTACCTCTACTGGAAGGTCAGCAAGCTTCAGGCCTTGGTGACTGATCCACTCTACATCAGGTTCTACAAGAACAGGGCCATGCTTCGCATCCGCCCTAAATCCTTTCCGAAGGTGTCATTTGCGTTTTGCCTCAATCAGGAGGTGGTACTCCCCACCTTCTTCCCACAGCCCCATGCTGACAAGGCAGTGGCCTTTCTCTATACTCTGGGTTATAAGAGGGCACTGTCTTTCTACCTGCAATGTACACAGGGCCACCGCAAAGCTTCACAGCTTCACTGGTGGGGGAGGCTGTTTACCAATACACCTTGTCCATCTGTGTGGCAGACTGTATCACCTTCGCCCACAATCAGACTGGGTTCTCATTGGAGCGCTGGGTCACAGCACACATCAGGGCTATGGTGACCTCTGTTGCAAGCTTGTACTCTGTCCCTATGGCAGATATCTGCCAGGCCACGACCTGGTCCTCAGTCCACACCTTTGCAGCTCACTACTGCCTGGAGAGGGAGTTATGATGGCACAGTGCCTTCAGTCAGGCAGTACTTTGTAATCTTTTTGGGGTCTAGGCAACTTCTATCCTTTGACCCTTCTGTGTTAAAACTACCGGAGTGATGATGCTCCCTGGACACTGGGGTCCTTAGTCTCTTCTCAAACTTGCTTGTGGCTGCTCACAGCTGGGCCGTGTTTTCTACAGGTTCTTGGTAGCTTTTAGCTTGGGAGTCCCATATGTGATTGCTGACTTCCTGCTTATTCCTGGAGAAAGCGTAGTTGCTCACTTTTGTAGCAAGTGTTGTCCAGGGACAGCAGGAATAAGTCCTCACAACCTTCCTTTCCTCTATGGAGTTGCTGTGATTTTTGCCATCTTCCTGTCTGCTTTGTCAGTCATCTGACTGAGTAAGATGACACCTTTAGGGCAGGAAGTGGACCATGCATGCATAGTGGCATCTCCCAAAGGCTTTCTTTGAAAGCCGGGTAGATTTTTCAGCAAGGGATCTGTCAGCACTGATGTTGCCCATATGTGAGGACTGATTCCTGCTGTCCCTGGAGAACACCTATTACAAGTGAGTAACTATGCTATCTGCAACCATCCATACCTGGATGACTGGCTGATTTGGGTCAAGTCACTGATCGCACTCGAGCACTCAATCAGGCATATGGTACATCTTTTGGAGCAGCTGGACTGGATTGTCAATCACAAGAGCTGCCTGATCCAATTCCAGGCCCTTGTGTTTCTCGGCGCACGGTTCAATACTGCCCAGGGCAAGGTTTTTCTCACGCGGGTCTAGTGGCTCAAATTCCACAGTCAGCTCTGTGGATTTCTGTCTCTCCTCTCTCCTTGGGTGTGGGACTATTTGCAGCTGCGTGGAGTGATGGCGGCCACTCTGCATGTGGTTCCTTGTGCCAGGACACACATGCGCCTGCTACAGAGGGCCTTGCTTGCATGTTGGTCTCCCTGTTTCCAGGATTACTTGGTACACCTTCTCCATCACAGCGTGTGAGTCAGCCTTAGGTGGTTGGACTCTCCCAGCAATCTGCTTTGGGGGTCTCACTGGGGACCCCGGCCTGGGTGGTGGTGACCAATGATGCTAGTCTGTTGTGGTCGAGCGCCCACTTTCTTGGATATTCCGCCCAAGGCATTTGGTCTGCAGCTGGAGGCACAAGCAATCCATTTGGCATTAGCATACTTCCTTCCCCTGTTGCAGGGGCAGGACCTCGGAGTCCTCTCGGACAATGCCGCAGCTGTGGCAGGAGGGCACAAAGTGCCTGGGGTTAGCCCATGAGATGCACTTGCTCTGCCCCTGGCCAGAGAGAAATCTTCTGGCCATATTCGCTCAGCTTATTGCTGAAGAAGAGAATGTCCAGGCGGATTACCTCAGATGACATTTCCTCAACCTGAGTGAGTGGGAGCTTACGCCATGGGCGTTTGATCGAATCATATGCTGGGGTCACCCATAGATGGACCTGATGCCGTAAACAGGAATGTCCCCCTTCTGCCTTCAGTCAGTGGAGGAAAATCGGGACGGTTGGAGTAGATGTGTTAATTCAGGCTTGGAGTCTGGCTTATCTGTTGTATGTCTTCCTGCCATGGTTCACAATTCCCAGGGTGCTTCAGCAGATAGAGCTGCACCTGCGGCTAATGGTCCTGGTGGTCTTAGATTGGCTGTGGTGTCCCTAATACGCCAGGTGGACCCCAGCCTACCATAGGGGAACCACAAGTGCCTGTTATGGCAAGAGCTTATTCTCATGGAAGATCCAGCTCCCTTCTCGCTTACTTTGGCTATTGAGAGGTGCCACTTGATGCAGAAGGGTTATTCGCTTGTGATGGTGAACACACTTTTGCAAGCTCAACACCGGTCTACTTCCTTAGCCTATGTCTACGTTTGGTGGTGGTTTGAGCAGTGGTGCCATGAGCAGAGACTTGCCCTGAAAGGCTCAGTTTTCCTCTATTGTGTCCTTGCATAAGGGACTGAGTTGAAGCTCCTTGCGTGTGTAGGTGGCAGCCCTTGCAGCATTCTGGGGGCCTGTAGCGGGGTGATCTGACGTGTCAGTGACATGGCCTGTTTCCTTTGTGGGGTGTGTGCCATGCAGTCTCCGGTAAGGCTGGCAATACCACCTTGGGACCTAGCGGTTGTACTCCATGTACTCATCCAGGTGCCGTTTGAGCTGCTGAAGCAGGCCATGCTGAAGGATCTAACCTTGAAGACTGTTTCTCGCAGCCATGACTTCAGTTCGTCGGGTCTCCGAGTTGCAGGTATTGTCTTGTTGTGACCCTTTCCTCTCCCTTTCTGGGAAGGGCATCACCTTTCGGTCTGTCGCCTTTTCTGCCCAAGGTCCTCTCTTCATGTGAGTTAAGTGATTTCCTTGCCTTCCTTTCCCCGGGAACTGTGCACTGATAAGGATAGGCATCTCAGATTCTTGGATGTCCGGATGGTGTTACTCCGATATTTGAAAGTCACAAACACCTTTCGGATGTCCAATCATCTTTTTGTACTCTTTGCTTATCCCCAAAGAGCTCTCTTCTCGGAAAGATGACGCTTTGGTCATCTGTTCCACTGAGAGGAGCTGGCCACACTGAGCAGGTTAAGGCTGCACTCTGCATTTTGGAGGCAGTGGTAGAAGATAAGGCAGACAGACACTGACCTGATCTTGGAGATGCTGTGGAAGCCCTCCAAAGCCTTGCTTCTGCCCTTGGTGGTTCGAAGAGTGATTATGCTGGAGTGGAAGTCCCTGGGTAATGTCCTCAGAGGCGGTAAGATCATGGGCACGTTTTATGCTCTGCCTCAGGAGGACATGGAAGGGTGGCTACATTTCCCAGAAGTGGGCTCCCTGGTCACTGCTGTAACCCAACATACTCAGATTCTGGTAGAGGATGCTATCACTTTTAGGAATCAGCAGGACTGAAAGATTGAAACGCTGTTGAAGATAGTCTTCTTGGCCTCCACCATGAGTGTTCATGCATTGGTGTATGGGGGTCTTGTGGCTCAGGTGCTTTTGCATTGGGTTCAGAAGTTGCCTGAGGACTTCACTGGCCAGTTTGGAGTCATAGTGGCCTTCCAGACTGATGTGTTCTATGATCTCAGGCTGTTGACACAGGCAGTGGCTGCAGCTGCATCTTAACTGCACTGGCTGTGGCTAAGACACTGGTCAGCTGAGGCATCTTCCAAAGCTCGGCTCACTAAGTTTCCCTTTAAGGGTAAGCTTCTCTTTGGAGAGGAGTTGGGAAGCTAGTTAGGATTCAAATCTTTTTATTGACAATACAAAACAGAGGTACTCGCTCACTTCAGTAGGGGGAGAACGCAATGCTTTCTGCTGTCATGCTCAACCCTTTTTCAACTGCCAAAAACGGATTTCAAATATTAACCCTATCTCTCACTAGCTCACATCCCCTCCCCCCACTTGACATTCCCACCCTTATACATTAACAAACAAAAAACTCTTACTGACAAAATATAATAGTGTGTTGTAGTCCTTAAGCATAATAAGAAAGTTCTAACAGAAACCTTCAGCAAGGGTTCTTCTGACTGAGCACCAGACTCCTTACTTGGTGAAAGAGAGAGAAACCCAATATGACTTCCAAACTGCCTGGAAACACCTTCAATAAGGGAGCTAATATCCATCATCCTCTTGGCCCAATGGCAAGCATTTTTATTTGATTTCTTACTTCTAGAAGGAAAATCAGGAGGTGCAATTACTCGCCACTAGGTTAGGATACACTTCTCACCCAACAAAAAGATCTTCTGCAAAAATAACCTATGTCCCTTTTTCAGAGCCATATGTCTAGAACAGCGGTTCTCAACCTGTGGGTCGCGACCCCCACGGGGGTTGCCACAGTATTTAGTGGGGGTCGCCTCACTCCGCCAAGTTAAAATAAATAAATAAAAATAAATAAATAAAGCGCACAAGTTGCTGCTACTGCCAAGTCCGCTTCTCGGCAGTGGCAAACTGACCGCCTCCCTTCTAATGCAGCCGCGGCTCCCTGCCTCTTAGGGAACCGCGGCTATGCCTGTAAAACCGTTGCGGAGTCTTCCTGTCTCTCGACGGGCTTCGTGCAGCATTGTCCCGCCTCCAAAGGAAGTTGTTTACCACTTTCTTTGGAGGCAGGACAATGCTGCACGGAGCCCGTTTAGAGACAGAAAGGCTCCGCAACGGCTTCACACAGGCACAGCCGCGGTTCCCTAAGAGACAGGGAGCCACGGCTGCAGAAGGAGGCAGACATTGGGAGAGGGGAGGAGGGGGCAGGGAACCTGCAACGCGGCTGACATGGGGAGGGGGATGGACAGAGGGGGGGCTGACATGGACAGGGGGGGCTGACATGGAGGGAGGGAAGAGGGCTGACATGGACAAAGGGGAGAGACGGGGGGACATACTGCACCGATAGGGGATAAATGCTGGACAGAGGGGGGAGAGAGTGGGGGTTAGGATTATAATGGGCTGATGGGGGAGCTAGCACTGGTAATAGGCAGATGGGGGGGGGGGCTAGGACTGGTAATGGGTTGATTAGGGAAGGCTAGGATTGGGAATGAACTGAACAAGGGGGGGTTGGGACTGGTAATGGACTGATGGGGGGCTAACATTGGAAATGAGCTGATCGGTGAGGTTAGGACTGGAAATGGGCTGATGGTGGGGTAAGACTGGTAATGGGCTGATTAGGGGAGCCTAGCATTGGTAATGGAGTTGAGGGGGGGACTAGCACTGGAAATAAGCTGATTAGGGGAGGCTAGGACTGGTAATGGGCTGATGGGGTGGGGTAGGACTGGTAATGGACTGGCAGGCTAGCATTGGAAATGAGATGATCGGGGGGGCTATGACTGGAAATGGGCTGATTAGTGGAGGCTAGGACTGGTAATGAGCTGATGGGGGGTAGGACTGCTATTGGGCTGATTAGGGGAGGCTAGCACTGGTAATGGGGTTGAGGGGGGACTAGCACTGGAAGTGAGCTGATTGGGGGCTTCGACTGTGAATGGGCTGATTGTGGGGAAGGGAGGATAGAGCTGCTGGCCCTGGAAGGAAACTGGGGGCTAAGGCTACAAATGGGCTGATATGAGGGGATGGGAGAATGGAACTGGAAGGGAGTGGATCTGAGAGGGGCTGCCATGGTATTTGTACTAGAAGGGACTGGTCAGTGGGGAAGGAGGGGGACTGGAAGGGAATGGACACCAGTGGCAGTCATGGGAATGCAAGTTGACATTGGAAGGTACTGTGAATGAGGACTGGAAAGGGGCTGATACTGGGGAGGGTTACTGGGACTGGAAGTAGACTGATGGAAAGAAGTGAAGAAAATGAAAGAAGAGATGAGATAAATGGCAGATGGACCTTAAACCACAGAAAGAGAGCTAAGAGAAGACAGGAAAGCAGAAGCCTCAGATCGGGACCAGCATGATCAGAGAATAAATTGGTCAGATAACAAAGGTAGAAAAAAATAATTTTATTTCATATTAGTGATTTGACTACAAAATCATAATAATTTTGAAATCAAATATTGTTACTTCTTGTGATTAATTATTGTGGTTTAAATAAGTAAATTTTATAAATAAAAACAATGCAAAGGCCTATAATATATTAATAATTCAACAAATGATTACAGCAACAATGCGTTAACGGTAAAGGAAGAGACTCATTTGATTTTATCATTGGGGGTCATCACAAATTGACCAATGGTAAAAGGTGTCACGGTACAAAAAAGGTTGGGAACCACTGGTCTAGAAAGATCTGAAAAAGTATCACTTCTCCAGCTAGTATAATTTGTACATCAGAGATAAATTAATACCTCTGCGATCTGCTCCCAAAATCATTGGATCCACATGCACTGACAAAACACACAACTCAGGTACCCCTTTTCTGCACCACACTTTAGAGAAATCCCAAACTCCACAAATTTTGCTTGAAGCAAGACCTTACACTGAGACTCTCGAAACAGCAGTCTGATGGACAAGCACTTAATACACTTATTTATCTTGTAGAAGCTCTGGGGCTATAACAGCTTGAAACTTAGTACTCCATTAGGCAGCTAATTGATCAAAGTAAAAACCAATTGTTGCAAACTGGGGTGAAGCACAGATATTTTAATTCAATCTCAGCCTACAAGCAGAGCGAGGAATCAGAGGCTCCATTCTTTTCCACACTAAAATCAACCCTGCTCAACATCAGGAGATGATTTTGGACTTACAAATAGGTGAAAAATTTGTTACAGTGAAGTGAAAATTCTCTCTTTGGATCCTGGCAATATTTAAGAGAACTCTCCTCAAAGATGAAATCCCCAAATTTACCAATCCCAGATCTGGTCAGCTATCAAAAGGTAGGTTATCGATGCCCATAGGAAAATTAAATTTTCACAGATTTGCAGTGGCATAGTCCTTGAGTTACCTCCAATCAACTTAACAAACCTCTCCAAAGTTGCCCATATACTGCATGAGCCTAAAGCTTTTCTACTCTAAAGTCAACTGATCACTCTGCCCATGTAGATCATAGCTGCCAGTCAGAGGCTCAAGTAACCACTTCTTCAAATCTAGAGGCACATAATACTGAGACTATTTCAGCCAGTCAATTAAGTGGTACATGCCATATGCAAAGTTATATCTCCAGAGGTCAGGAAGCCCCAGTCAGATGTTGCAATGTAGCCATAATCACACGAGCTTTGCTACCTCTCCACAAGAAGCCATTAATAGTCAACAGTAATGGCAACATTTGAAAAACATATAGATAATTTGGAAACAAAATCATATGGTAGAGGAAAGCTCTCCCCAATAGCGATAGTGGCAGATTCTTCTAGCTGTAAAGACACACTACAGTATCTTTAAAAAGCAGCTCAAAGTTTACTTTAGAAAGCTGCTACTTATCAGCAGAACATGCATTCCCAGATACTGAAAACACAACCGCACTTTATGCAAAGGAAACCCTCACAGCTAATGCTGATCAATATCTAAATTAAGCTCCAGGGCTTTAGATTCGAGCAGATTCAGTTTAAAGCCAAACCACCATAAGTCACAAAGACACTCGGCGTTTCAGGCAGTGAATTAATTCGATCTGTAAGCAGTATCTGGATGATAGCCACAGATGCTAAGTGTTCAAGTTCACAGGCGCTATTTTCACTCCACAAATATTCAGGTTCCTCAGTAAGGTTTCCAAAGATAACAAACAAAAGGGGTGGGGGGACAAAGCGCATCCCTGATAGGTTCCCCTTCCCAACTTAAACACCTCTGAGGTAGCTCCATTAACCATAACTATTGCCTTGGTGTCTGTATAGGGCCTGGATAGTCTGCATAATATAGCCCCCCATGCCAAAATCGCCAAAGAGTGGCAAACATGAAGGGCCACCCAGCCTGGTCAAATAACTGCAGCATCAAAACTCATGAATACAGCCGAAATGTCCCCAACCTCGCACAACTCCACAGCCAGCATGAGCTTCCTAACATTAGCCATGGCCTTGCCTACCTTGGACAAGTCCAACTTGCTCCTTTGCCAGCGAGCCTACTTGTCAGAATCTTTGCCAAAATCTTAATGTCCACATTCAGGGGGGAGGTCAGCCGATATGATTCAGGCAGAAGTATTTTTTTAATTTAATTTTTTATTAAGATTTTCAAATATACATCCAAACATCGCGATGACTAGAGAAAAACAATGACATTAAGTAAACTTAGTAGGAAAAAATACAAAAAGAAAAGCATACAGCCATGATGCTAGTCCACAGTAAAGGAAATTGAAAGGGGATACAAGAAATCTCAACAACACTGGAAGACTAGGCAAGGCTAGTAAAGAAAAAAGGCAAGTAGAGACAAGCATCAGCTATATGGAAAGAAACAGCATCCTGAACCAGTAAATCTTCTCTAGCATTTAAGAACTCAACGAGGAGTTTAGGCTCAAAAAACAAATACACTTTATCTTTATAGGAAACATTGGGGCTACCTTCCAGTTAAATCCTAGGCCGAAGGCCCAGGAATTCCTTCCTTCTCAACTGAGACCCTCAAGGCAAATCTGGAAACAGTCTAACATAAGAACCTAAGAAAGATACATTAAAGTTCTTAAAGTATAAGCGGAGAATTAACACTTTATCTGACTCCAAAGCCAGGGTAACAAGGAGGGTAGACTTGTCTGTTATTACTTCCAAAGAGCTTTCCAAAAACCCCATCAGATCTCAATCCTCTAACGAAACAGAAGCCGGGCCGGCGCCCTGGTCTCCAACCCCAGCAGGCAAGTATTGCACTCGAGTTGCAAGAGGAAAGTGCTCAGTTGGTAATTTGAGGACTTCTCCAAAGTACTTCCTCAACATATCATCTGGTGACAAAACAAGATCGAGGAAAGTTCAACAGTCTAACATCATTCCACCAAACTTGATTTTTCCAAATATTCAGCCTTCCGGGCGAATACAGACTTGTCTTTAACCTCAGCCTTGACCAAATCTCAGAGGTCAACCCAGTTCCTGTTCCAATAGGAGGATTTTCCCTGCTTACTGCTCCTGAGTATTGGAGATACTTAAAAAAATTAGTCTTAACCTCAGTCAATTCAGTAGTTACAGGACCCACTTGATGAATTAAAGAAGAGTTCACCTGTGCTAAAACTTCCCAAAGTGTGTCCATAGTGATAGCCTTTGGCTTTATCAAACCTTAAATTCTGGAAGGTAGTGGCTCACCAGACTGCCCTGCTGGAACGATGGCAGATGAAGGATCTGACTCAGCTGCCCCATCATGCTGAAATTCAGCCTCCGGAGAACCCACTTCTACCGTAGGAGCGCCCTCTTCACCCCCCCATCCCATTGGCATGTTCGTTGGCAAACCGGTGGGGGGGCACAACTCCAAGCTGCCAATCACTTCCGGGTCTCGGCAGGAGAGTTCGCAGCTCTGGCGAAAACTGCACTCTGTAGCACACAGATCGACAGATTACCCACCGGCTCTGTCGAAGACGCAGCTCCAGCACCAGATGAAAAGCCACACAAATTGAGTGTTCGCTGCCAGAAGAAGATGCCAAAGCAGAACCCGAGGATAGGTTTATCTGCTTGCGTTTACGGCGTCCCATGCTCGAATCTCCAGTCAAACTTACCAGGCAGTCACTCAAAATTGAGAGCGGCTAATCGGCAGCACTACACCCTGCAGCCATTTTACTCCCCCCACCCCCCCTCCCCGATTCAAGCAGAATTATTAATATTAATAATGAACATTTATGAAGTGCTACAAGGCAAATGCAGGACTCTACAAAGATAAAGACAGTCCCTGCTCCTCAGAGCTTACAATCTAATCAGACAAACAAAACAAAAGTGAGAGAGAGGTTAGAATAGGGAAGGGTAAGGAGACAGGGGATCAGGATCCAAAGGCAGCCTTAGAGGTGAGCCATTAGCTTAGATTTGAAGGGCAGAAATGAACTTGACACACAGACTCGGGAAGTTTATTTCAAGCATAAGGAGCAGTGAGGTGAAAGGACCGAAGTCTGGAGTTAGCAGAGATAAAAAGGGCAAAGAAAGGAGCAAGCCAGTAGAAGAACAAAGTCCGCGAGAAGGGATATAGAGGGAGAAAAGAAATAGGGAGGAGCAGCAGAGTGAATGCACTTAAAGGTCAGAAGAAGGGGTTTTACTTGGATACGTAAGTGGAAAGGAAGCCAATGAAATGTTTTCAGAAGAGGTGTTATATGAGCAAAATGAGGCTGGCAAAAAATTAGTTGCGCAGCAGAGTTTTGAACAGATTGAAGAGGAGAGAGATCACTCAGAGGAAGACCAGCAAATAGGAGGTTGCAATAGTCAAGACGGGACATTATTAAAGAATGGACAAGTGTTCTAGCAGTATCAAACAGGAAGGGGCAAATCTTGCAAATGTTATAAAGAAAGAAGTGACGGGTCTTGGCAATTTGTTGTATATGTGAGGAGAAGGAAAGGGAGGAATCAAAAATGACACCAAGGTTACAGGCTGAGGAAACCAGTGAAAGAAGAGTATTATCAACAGAAGTAGAAAAAGGAGGAAGGGGGAGAGGAGGAAAAATAAGTAGTTCAGTTTTAAGTTTCGACCAGCAGTGAGACATCCAGGTGGCAATATCAGAGAGACAGGCAGAGATATGGGCCTGCAGTGCCTGAGAAATATGAGTAGAAAGGTAAATTTGAGACTTGGCATAAAAATGGAACTGAAATCCATGGAAGGAAATGAGATAACCAAGGGACTGGATGTAGAGAGAAAAGTAGAGGGCCCAGAACAAACCCTTGGAGAACACCAACTGAGAGTAGAATAGGGGAAGAGGAAGGAGCCATTAGAACAAACACTGAAAGAGGGATGGGAAAGATAAGATGTAAACCAGGACAGTCTCTAAAAACCAAGTGATGGCAAGGTCTCAAGGAGAAGGTGGTCAGCAGTATCAAAAGCAGCTGAAAAGTCAAGAAGGATAAGGATGGAAAAGAGGGGACCTCTCCCTTCCTTAGCGCTCACAGTAATAGGAGTTTGATCAATGCATTGAGAGAGCGCAACCTATAAAACTTCCCACTAAAGCCATCCGGGCCTGGGGTTTTATGAAGATCTTTAATTCTCCAGGACCAAGCAGGAAGTTAGTCCTCACATATGGGTGACGTCGGTGCCAACGGAGCCCCCGTGTGGAGCATTTTCCCAGCTTTCAAAGAAAGCCTTTGGGAATGCAGCGCACCTGCGCGGTCCCCTTCCCGCCCAAGGGTGCCATCTTGCTCAGTCTTTCTTTTTCCGCGGAGCCCGACGGACGTGAGTTCGTGTCACCCGGGAAAAGTTGATTTTTTTTTCTGCAATTTTCGCGTAGTTTTATCCAGTTTGATGCCGGTTCCCCTTCCCATCTGGGCTTGGTACACCAGAATCGAGTCTGGAGTTTTGATTTTCGGTTTTTGTCCTTCGTGGCTAGCGTTCGCGCTCTTTTTGTGTTTTCACTGGCAGCCCGGTCTTTTGACCTTGCAGGGGCCCTTTTTCCCCCGATGGCTGCCAGCAGGTTCAAAAAGTGTGATCGGTGTAAGAAACTTATGTCTCTCACCAACACACATGAATTGCTGCCTCCGATGCCTCAGGCCCAACCATGACCCGCTGGCCTGTGGCCCATGCGGCAAAATGTCATCTAAGACGCTTCGGAGCCGTCAGCATCAACGTGAGCGAATTTTCTCTGACTCCGCGTCCGGCCGGGCCCGGACTTAGTCAGAGGCCTCGACATCTCGGGAGTCCAACCCCGAGCGCTGTCGGGGTTCTTCTGAAAGGGAGCCTCCCACCCGGGAGCACAGAAGGAAGAAACTGTTTGCGAGGGTGGCGTCGGTGGAGGCTCCTGGTTCCTCGAGGGCCAGGTCGCTTAGCCCTGACCGCCGCCCCGGGCTCTCGGAATTGGAGAGGCCTTCCAAGCTACCTCACGTGGAGCTGGAATCCCCGAGTCACATAAGTGCAGTTGTCCTTGTGGACTCTCCTCCGGGGGAGCCGACGTCGGGCCCAACGCCGTAGGGGCCCAAGTCGGGGGCTGCTGAGTCTCCTGAGCTTGGACTCTGGTTGACGGCCTTGGAGAGCAGCTTGGCTGCCTTCATGGAACAGCATCGGGTGCGTCACTTTCCGGACCCGGTGCGTCCCTTCGGACTCACCGGAGTCCGAGCCTCAGAGACGGTCCCCCCTGGAGGATACCTGGTTCTCGGACTTCATGCGGGACATGGCCAAAGCCTTGGCCTTCCCCGCGGACACCGAGGAGGAGCCTCGAGCCGAGGAGCTCGATGCCCTCCAGTATGATTTTCCTCTGAAGGAAGCCTTTACTGTACCGGTTCCTCCGATGCTGAAATGGCTGCTCTTCCGCATGTGAGAGGCACTGGCCTCGGCGCCGGTTCTCAGCAAATGGGTCAATTCCATTTATCGAGTCCGTAAGAGCCCTGGGTTCCAGAAGGCACAACTACCGCACCACTCCATGGTTGTGGAATCGGCCATGCATCGTCTGAAAAGTCAGAAGATGCATTCCTTGGGGGCCCCCGGCCGGGAGGCCCGGAACCTGGATGCCCTCGGTAGAAAGTGCTTCCATGGCTCTATGCTGGCTTGCTGTGTCCAGACTTACCAGCTGTACATGGGCATGTACCTCCGAGATCTGGCAAAGGAGATTGCCAGGTTCTCAGCTGGCCTCTCCGAGGAACCTTTGCAGAGGTTCAAGGCTTTGTCATCGGGGATTCGAGAGTGCTCAGTTTCTCTCTCGAGCAGCCTATAATGGCTTTGAGGCTTTGGCCCGGGTAGCCGCGTCCGGCATCGGTGCAAGCCATCAGGCCTGGCTACAGTCATCGGACCTCGAGCCATGGGTACAGGACAAGTTGGTCAATGTCCCTTGCCGAGGTGAGAACCTTTTTGGCAAACCCATGGCTGAAAAGGCTGCAGAACTCAAGTCTGAGACTCTCACCAGGACAAGGCTGTCCAGGAAAACGTCTGCCCCTTCTCAGAAGAAGAAGGGCTCGGGGGGAAAAAGCCCTTTTACCCGAGGAAGGCTACTGCCTACAAATCCTACCCTCGATTTCAGGCCTCTACAGCTCCCCATCAGGGTCAGCAGGCCAAGGGGCAGGGACATGGGCCCTTTAGGCAGATAACCCCAAGCCATCAGCTCCGGCTCCTGCACAGCAGGGAGCGGGGTTTTGACTCCCACTGCATAGCCTCTCCTCAGCTGGCTCCTCTCAGCACAGGAGGCCGGCTGACACTGTACGCCCACAGGTGGTCAGCCATAACGGGATACC
Organism: Ichthyophis bannanicus; assembly: GCA_033557465.1. Classification (NCBI taxonomy): domain Eukaryota; kingdom Metazoa; phylum Chordata; class Amphibia; order Gymnophiona; family Ichthyophiidae; genus Ichthyophis; species Ichthyophis bannanicus. Next base: position 579,057,902 of record CM066034.1, on the reverse strand, counting down.
TGGGTACTGAGCATAGTCCAAAAGGGCTATTTGCTCCACTTCAACCAGTTACCCTGCTCCTATTTTCCAGGGGAGCCTCCAAGACGCCCTCTGCACAGGAACCTCCTCCTTCAGGAGTTGGCAAGTCTTCAACAGGAGCAGGCGGGGAATCAGTGCCTCACCACCTGATAGGGCGAGACATCTATTCCAGGTACTTTCTGGTACCAAAAGGGACTGGAGGCCTCAGGCCCATCCTAGACTTGCGAAATCTCAACAAGTTCCTGGAGAGGGCAAAGTTCAAGATGCTTACCCTTGGAATACTGCTGCCCTACCTCCAGCAGGGAGATTGACTATGCTCCTTAGACCTGAAGGATGCTTATACTCTCATCCTCATTCATTCAGACCACAGACAATATCTCAGATTTGTAGTGGGAGGAAGTCATTTTCAATACAGAGTACTTCCATTTGGCCTCACCTCCACCCCAGGGTTTTCACCAAGTGCCTGGCGGTGGTGGCGGCCTATCTCAGAAACCAGGGCATCTTTGTCTTCCCATACCTGGATGACTGGCTCATCAGGGCTCAGTCTCCACTGGAGGCTAGACAGGCCACCCTTCGCACTGTTTCTCTTCTCCAGCATCTAGGCTTCGTTGTAAACTTCGCAAAGTCCACTTTGCTCCCCTCACAGGACATGGAGTTCATAGGGGCAAGATTGGATACCCTCCAGGCGAAGGCTTATTTGCCTGAGAAAAGGGCCCGCAGACTGATGACTTTGGCCAAACAGTTCCAGAGCGGTTCTCTGGTCTCCGGCAGAAACTTCCTAAGGATCTTGGGCCACATGGCATCCACTGTCCATGTAACTCCGAATGCCCGCCTGCACATGCGACCTGCTCAGTGGTGCCTCAGAGCTCAGTGGGTGCAAGCCACAGGTGACTTGAAAGAGAAGATAAGGGTGTCCAAACTGCTGGCAGCCTCCCTATGGTGGTGGCTGCATCTCCTGAACCTGGTCCAGGGGGTGCCTTTTCTGGCCCCTCACACACAGGTGCTGACAACCGATGCTTCCCTTCAGGGCTGGGGTGCACATTGCCAAGGGGCTTGCACTCAGGGCCTCTGGTCTCCTTGGGAGTCCACACAGCAGATCAATCTGTTGGAGTTGCAAGCTATCCGCTTAGCTCTACAGACTTTCTCTCATGTCCTCTCAGCCTGTCTTAGTTCAGACAGACAATCAAGTGGCAATGTTCTATGTGAACAAGCAATGGGGCACAGGCTCCAATCTTCTGTGTCAGGAGGCACCGGTCCTGTGCTCCTTAGCAATCAAACACAACATGTTTCTCAAGGAAGTTTATCTGCCTGGCCAGGAAAATTGCCTGGCAGACAGATTGAGCAGGATTCTACAGCCTCACGAATGGCAGTTGAATCCTCTGGTGGTCCAAGGGATCTTTCTAAGATGGGGTCTTCCAACCATTGATCTCTTTGCGAGTCCACTGAACCGTCAGCTACCCAGGTTCTGTTCCAGACAACCGCATCCTCTTCGAATAGCAGCAGATGCATTTCTAATCTCTTGGTCTACGGGCCTACTGTATGCGTTTCCTCCCACGCCTCTAGTGGCCTGAACCTTGTTCAAGGTTCTTCAGGACAAGGCCTCGGTGATTCTGGTAGCCCCCAGATGGCCAAGGCAACCGTGGTTTCCACTCCTTCTGCAGTTGGCGGTGGACACTCCACTTCCTCTGGGGGTGCAACCCGATCTCCTGTCTCAGGATCAGGGATCTCTCCTGCACCCCAACCTCAAATCCCTCAATCTGATGGCCTGGCTGCTGAAAGGGTAGTTCTAGCCCCCTTACTTCTTACTAAGGAAGTGGAAGAGGTGGTTTTGGCCTCTAGGAGGCAATGCACCCGGAAATCTTATGCCCTCAAGTGGCGTAGGTTCTCCACCTGGTGTGCTCAGCGCCAGGAGGATCCGGTTTCGTGCCTGGTTCCAGTGGTGCTGCAGTACCTGCTCCACCTCTCGGACCTAGGTCTTAAATCCAACTCTGTTCGGGTCCACCTCAGTGCTCTATCGGCACATCACTCACAAGTAGAGGGCCAATCCCTGTCGGGCCACCCCTTGGTGTCCCGCTTCCTCAGAGGCCTGCTTCTGCTCAAGCCTCCGATCCGTCCACCAGCCACTGAGTGGGATTTAAATGTGGTCCTGCAGCAACTTACTTGCCCACCGTTTGAGCCGATGGCTGCCTGTCATTTATGCTTCCTTTCCTGGAATGCGTTCTTAGTGGCTCTTACCTCGGCCAGGCGTGTGAGTGAGTTACAAGCTCTGGTTTCTGATAGACCGTACACACAGTTCTGTAAGAACAGGGTGGTCTTGCGGACTCACCCTAAGTTCCTTCCGAAGGTTGTCTCCTCCTTCCACCTCAATCAGGAGGTGGTTCTTCCAACATTCTTCCCCAGGCCGCATGTCAGCCGGGCTGAAACAGTCCTGCATACCCTGGACTGTAGAAGGGCGTTGTCCTTTTACATAGACCGTACGCAGGGGCATCGAAGGGCTGCTCAGCTCTTCGTATCTTTTGACCCTAATAAACTGGGGTTGCCTGTCTCCAAGCGTACGTTGTCCCTTTGGGTAGCGGATTGTATCGCCTGGGCGTACAGGGCAGCCGGCCTCTCCTTGCAGGGTCGAGTCACAGCCCACCGTGTCGGGGCGAAGGCCGCGTCAGTAGCCCACCTCCACTCTGTTCCGTTGGCAGACATCTGCCGGGCTGCTACCTGGTCTTCAAGCCAGACTCTTGCGGCTCACTACTGCCTCGAGAGAGAGTTCCGTAGGGACAGTGCTTTCGGACAGGCGGTACTCCGTAATCTCTTTGAGATTTAGGCAACTCCTACCATCCGGCCCTTGTGTTGGGCTACCATACGGGGGCGTTCTCAGAAAGGATTCTTTCACGGATGCTGACGCTCTAGAGGGAGCTTATTTTTCAGCTTGGGTTCCTGGTAGCCTGAAGCTGGGGAGTCCCATATGTGAGGACTGACTTCCTGCTTGGTCCTGGAGAAAGAGTAGTTACTCACCTGTAACAGGTGTTCTCCAGGAGCAGCAGGAATCAGTCCTCACGACCCTCCCTCCTCCCCTGGATTTGCAGTCGTATAATTTATTTTGATTTTTTCTGTCTTTTAGCTATGTCATCAGACTGAGCAATATGGCACCCTTGGGCGGGAAGGGGACCGTGCATGCGCGCTGCATTCCCAAAGGCTTTCTTTGAAAGCTGGGGAAATGCTCCGCACGAGGGCTCTGTCGACACCAACGTCACCCATATGTGAGGACTGATTCCTGCTGCGCCTGGAGAACACCTGTTACAGGTGAGTAACTACTCTTAATAGTCTCCAAAAAAGACTTTGGGAGAGTACTTAATGCAGAGATTGAATCGATTGTAATATCGGACTATGCGATGGTGCGAATGGATTGGAGAGGAACGGCACATGTGGAAAAACAGCGATTTCCAGAGGTATTTAGAACAGAAGTGGGAGGAGTATCTAGGATTTAATGAAAGTAGCACTGATTCAACGGCCATCTTTTGGGAGGCGGGCAAAGCGGTAATGCGGGGCCAGTATGTAGCCAGAGAAAAACAACGAATTAACGAAAGTATAGTGTTGCTGGCGCAGGAGCTGAAGAGAGCTGTCGTGGGAGGCCTAAGAGGGGGCAGTTTGCAGGCCTACCTGGGGGTCCAAAAAAAATAATTTGCTCCAGGAAAGAGCAGTATACGAGATGCAATACTATAGACACTAGTTCTTTCGGTATAGGAATCGCTCTGGCAGACTTAGCGAGGTTGGTGAAAGAATGGGGAGGGTCTAAGATAATAACGATCATCCGCGATAAGGAGGGGGAAAGACAGAATGAGCCAAAAAAGGTGGCAGAGGTCTTTTGGCAATTTTACGAGACTCTGTATACCCCAGAGGCAGAAAACAGAGAACAGGAGAGAAGCTTCTTGGATGGGATCCAACTGCCACAGTTAACTCAGCAAGACCTTGTAGAGCTAAATAAGCCTATTTCAGGAGGGGAAATTCAAAAGGTTATCAAGGCAGCGAAGTCGCATAAGGCACCCGGACCAGACGGCTGTGGGACCGAATTTTATAAAATGCTGGGATCCCAGGTAACGCCTCCTTTAGCTGCCCTGTATGCCAAGACACTAGAGAAGAAGGGCTTCCCTAGGGATATGCGAACAGCCGCCATCTCCCTCATACATAAAGTGGGTAAGGACCCAGAGGAGCCAGCTTCTTATAGACCGATCTCACTAATAAACTACGATATGAAAATATTGGCATCAGTTATGGCAGGGAGATTACAACCACTTCTATCTCGGTTAGTGGGCGCACATCAGTCGGGATTTGTAAAGGGATGGGAAGCCAGTTAGAATATCAACAGAGTGCTGCTGGGGATGGAGAGATGTATGCAGCAAGGATTACCATTGCTTCCTAGTAAGTTTCGATGCTGAAAAGGCGTTTAATAGTCTCATGGGACTACATGTTCGAAGCATTGCGAAGGTTTGGCTTTGAGGGGCCATTTATCAGCTGGGTTCGCGCCTTATACACAAACCCTTGGCATATATAGCAGTAGGAGGAGAAAACTCGGAACCATTTGGGCTGCAGAGAGGGACCAGACAAGGATGCCCTCTCTCGCCCCTGCTGTTTGTACTCCAACTTGAGCCTTTGCTATTAACCTTACTGAAGCTAGAAGAGGTGCAAGGGATAACGTGGTGGGCAGGAGGAATAAAAGTTAGTGCATTTGCTGATATGTTATGCCTAACGAACCCTCAGAGTTCATTAAAGTCGACTATAAGCCAGGTTGAGAAATTTGTTACCTTTTCTCGACTAAGGATAAACAGAGCTAAGTCTTTAGCCTCTGATATGGGGGGAGGAGTAAGAAAGTTGTGGAAGGGTACTTTTCCATTGGTCTAGGCCGAAGGACAAATTCGCTATTTGGGCATCCAAATTCCAGAAATGACAACTCAAATATACAAGGTCAATATCAAGCCTATGATGGACAAGACGATAGAACGGTTAAAGAGATGGCGAGAGCTGCCTCTTTCACTGAAAGGCCGCATAGCACTGTTTAATATGATGGAAGCCTTTAGGTGGATCTACCTGATAAGACATCTTCCTGTTTGGATCCTGCGAAAGGATGTACAAATATTGCAGGGGCACTTGTCCAAATTTTTGTGGAAGGGGCATAGGGCTCACATTGCAATAGCGACGCTTATGAAAGCGGCAGAGGAGGGAAGGGGCCTGATGTCACTACGAGCCTATAATTTGGTGTGTATGACTAGGGCATTGCGTGATTTAGTGATGGAAACTGCGGAAGTTATGCCGTTAGATTTAATTGATGATTTGTCGGGAAGGCAACATAGAATGTATGTGCTGCATAGTAAGCAAAGTGGACTGCCCACTACTTCGCGAGCCTCATGGTGCCTGCAGGCGCTGAGGCAGGCCTGGAAAACCCTATCGCGGTATAGGAACACTTGCTGGAGGAGATCCGACTGCCTTCCATTGGCGAGGAATCCAGATTTTATCCTGGGACTTGGCGGGCAAACAGTCTGAGAATGGGCAAAGAAAGGCGTACAATATATAGGGCATCTGAAAATGGAAGGGGCAGCAGAGATAGACTCCTATTCCTCTCTGCAAGATAGGTTTCAGCTGGAACATCATGACTTTTATTTATATTTACAGGCACGGCATTATGTTAGGAGCATGCAGAAACATAGCGGCCTAATACTAAGAGGGGGAAGTTTGTTGGATTTGTTCCGGGGGTTGGAGGGAAAAATCAGTGTAACAACGCTACGGAAGGAGCTATGCCCCAGAGGAGGAAAGCCTAGAGCACCTGGTGAGAAAATGGCAAAAAGACAACATGCCGACAGGAACGGTAGAGAGGCTACAAAGAGCCTTTACAACACTAAAAGAGGTTTCGGAGTCTGTGCAGATGCAAGAAATACAATATAAGTTTCTGTGGTGGGCTCATGTTCACAATGTGTGGGCAGCTCGAGCTGGGTTGACTGAGACACGTGTGTAAACTCTGTGGGAAAGAAAAAGGAACCCTATCACATCGTTTCTGGCATTGTACCTGCATACAAGGGTTTTGGGAGTCAGTGGGGGCTAAGCTGAGTAGTTGGGTAGGCTATCAATTGCGAAGCAGCCCGGAATGGTTGCTCTTTGGGTCATATGAGCTGGAGATCCCCATGCTGAGCTTTATGCGGAAGCTTTGAAAAAGGCTTCTTGGTTGAGAAGCAATGCATATTGCCTGACTGGCTAGGAGATAAGGCCCCGGCGATGGAGTGGGAACAGACAATGCAGGAACTGAAGCTTATGGAGCAGCGCACTGTGCGTATGATAGGGGGAGCCTCCATACAAAAATGCCAGCGAGTTTGGTCCCTAGCACATAGCTTAAACTAAAGATGGCATTCTAAGTCCCATACCCCTAGTAAGATCATAAAGTTAAAAAGGACGACAGCAATGAATACAGGAATAGCGGCGGGCATAGCTAATAGTGGGACAAGGCAGTATAGGAAACGGTCAGCCTGGAAAGTTGAATTCTGAAGACTGAAGAGGGAGGGGGAGGTGGGGGGGGTAGAAGCGAGGGGAAGGGTGGGTGTGAGGGAAGGAGGGAGGGGGGAAGGATGGACGGAATGAAAGAGAGTGGATGAGACAGAGCAAGTGAGGAGATGGCTGCAAGGGTAAGGTAGGGATAGGAAGAGGGGTCGTTATTAGGCAGGTGCATTCATAGAGGGCTTGGGAGCATTGTAGGGGTCCGCGTGCACAAGGTTCAGAGTTGAGGGATCAAGGAAATAGGATACTACAGATTAATAGTGGCCGTTAAGAGGCATAAGGTGGAAGATGGTGAAGGGATGTTGGTAGGGGATTGTGAGGGTTCTGTGAAAAAAACTTGGTGAAATGGTTTAATTGTTTAACTGTTTAAAAATTGGGTTTAATTACACAGGTACACTACCAAAAAACTGCCTCCAGTTTTGCAACTGATTCCTATAGATTTTGGAGTGCTGAATCCAGGAAAAATAGCCAAAATGTTCCATCACGTCACGTTTTCTTGCAAAATTAGATTTCTTACCCATATAAGGAATGTTCACATAATTTCTTTTTAGCCGACTGCAGTTTATTTTCTTGGCCCAAAATAGAGGTTGTAATGGTTAACTAACTAGAAACACTCCCTCATGATATTTTAGAGTGTTTTGTATTCATTTTATACATTAACAGGACAATTGGGAGGCGGGGGGCTAAATCCAGTACTCGCGCTGACGCATGTTCTTTCCTGTTCGCCTCGCCTCGTTCGCTTGCTCAAACACGGTGGTTGCGACATGAACGTTCCTGTCAAATTTCAGTTTCTTGCAAGTTCATTATTACCTTTTGTTTGCTCATTCGTAATCCAGCTTTATTCCGAAGTGGTTCACTACAGTTCTCCAGGACCAAGCAGGAAGTCAGTCCTCACATATGGGTGACGTCGGCGCCGGCGAAGCCCTCGCGGAGCAATTTTCCACAGCTTTCAAAGAAAGCCTTTGGGAAGTGCAGCGCGCATGCGCGGTCCCCTTCCCGCCCAAAGGTGCCATCTTGGCCAGTCTTCTTTTTTCCGCGGAGCCCTACAGACGCTGTCTACAAGTCACCGCTGAAAAGTTGATTATCTTTATTATTTTATTATTTTCTTCGACTGGCAGTAGATACTCCGTTGCCTCTGGGGTTTCAACCCGATCTCCTGACCCAGGATCAGGGGTCTCTCCTACACCCCAACCTCAGATCTCTTCATCTGATGGCCTGGCTGCTGAAAGGGTAGTCCTTGCTTCCCTCCTGCTGCCTCCAGAGGTGGAAGAGGTCGTGCTAGCTTCCAGGCGACCCTTTACCCGGAAATCCTACGACCTTAAATGGCGTCGCTTCTCCACCTGGTGTACTCAACAGTCTCAAGACCCCTTCTCCTGCTCGGTGTCGGTGGTCTTGCAGTACTTGCTTTCCCTCTCCAATCTTGGACTAAAGTCCAACTCGGTCAAAGTTCACCTCAGTGCTATTTCTGCACATCATGTGCCGGTGGAAGGCAGGCCTCTTTCCAGCCATCCTCTCGTGGCACGGTTCTCCCGAGGTCTCCTTCTCCTTAAACCACCTTTGCGCCCCCCAGCCCCCGACTGGGACCTGAACGTGGTTTGCAGCGGATCACCTGTCCGCCTTTTGAACCCATGGCTACCTGTCCTCTCCATTTTCTTTCTTGGAAAACCTTATTCCTGGTAGCCCTCACTTCCGCTAGACGCGTTAGTGAACTGCAGGCCCTAGTGTCTGATCCCCCTTACACTAGGTTCTACAAGAACAGGGTAGTCCTGCGGACTCAACCTAAGTTTCTTCCAAAAGTGGTCTCCCCTTTTCACATCAATCAGGAGGTGGTGCTTCCGAACTTCTTTCCCAGGCCACACTCCAGCCGAGCTGAGATGGTCTTGCATACCCTGGATTGTAGAAGGGCGCTTAACTTCTACCTTGATCGTACGCGGGAGCACCGTAAGACTGTTCAGCTCTTCCTGTCTTACGACCCTAATAAATTAGGGCTCCCTGTCTCCAAGCGTACTCTGTCCATCTGGGTAGCTGACTATCGCTTGGACTTATGGGGCGGCAGGCCTCTCGTTGGAAAGTCGAGTCACAGCTCATCGGGTTAGGGCGAAGGCTGCGTCAGTGGCTTACCTCCGCTCTGTTCCATTGGCAGACATCTGCCGGGCCGCTACTTGGTCTTCGAGCCAGACTTTTGCAACCCATTACTGCCTCGAGAAGGAGTCCCGCAGGGACAGTGCTTTCGGACAGGCAGTCCTCCGTAATCTCTTTGAGGTTTAAGCAACTCCTACCCTCCATCCCGGATGTTGGGCTACCGGTTGGAGATTAGTCAGAGAAGATTCCTTCCTTCTGTGCTGCTGAGCTAGAGGGAGCTCATTTTTGTGCTTAGGGTCTCCGGTAGCCTTAAGCTTGGGAGTCCCATATGTGAGGACTGACTTCCTGCTTGGTCCTGGAGAAAGCGTAGTTACTCACCTGTAACAGGTGTTCTCCAGGAGCAGCAGGAATCAGTCCTCACAACCCTCCCTCCTCCCCGTGGAGTTGCAGTCATATGATTTAGTTTTTGCAAATTTTTTTGCTGTCTTTTCGCTATGTCATCAGACTGGCCAAGATGGCACCTTTGGGCGGGAAGGGGGACCGCGCATGCGCGCTGCAATTCCCAAAGGCTTTCTTTGAAAGCTGGGGAAAATTGCTCCGCGAGGGCTCCGTCGGCGCCGACGTCACCCATATGTGAGGACTGATTCCTGCTGCTCCTGGAGAACACCTGTTACAGGTGAGTAACTACGCTTTGTAGTTTGCAGTGCTGTGTATTTGTGATGGCTCACAGAGTCAGAGGTTGCGTCAACTCTCCGGACAGTTTTTGTTTTATTTGTGGGGAATATACCGTGAAAAAGCGGCAGAGGAACATTTCTGCATTTATTAAAAAAGTATATTTCGCCTATTTCGGTTTGAAGTTAGGCGATCAAGACAAACCGTGGGCTCCTCACAAAGTGTGCAAGACATGTGAGGAAGATCTACGCTTATGGATGAAAGGTAAAAAAACAAGCATTTCGTTTCGGAATACCTATGATGTGGCGTGAACAAAGAGACCACAGCAGTGACTGCTATTTTTGCTCTTGCATTGTGAAGGGATACAACTTAAAAAATAAGAACGTAATAAGTTACCCCAACCTTCCCTCAGCAATTAGGCCTATGCCTCAGAGCAACGAAGTACCTGTGCCTGAACCACCAAAATCTTTGGATCATATTTGTGTGGACGGTTCTGATCATGATGAGACTCATCAGATGGCTTTTCCCGATGAGTCCAGTACTTCCGAGTTTGAAACTGAACCTGATCCGAAACCTGAACTTTTCTCTCAAGCTGAATTGAATGATTTAGTCCGGGATTTAGGACTCCCAAAAGATGCTGCCCAACTGCTAGGTTCTCGGCTTAAACAGAAAAATCTATTGTCACCAGGAACAACTTTTTATTGGTACCGCAACCGCGAGACACAATTTTTGAAGTATTTCAGCAAAGAGGAAGATTTGGTATTTTGCAACGATATATACGGAGTGATGTAAAAGTTTAAACTCAAGTATGATCCTGCTGAATGGCGGCTGTTCATTGATTCATCAAAAGACAGCATAAAAGGTGGTGTTCTTCATAATGGCAACACATTCGCTTCAGTTCCTATTGCTCACTCTGTTATTCTCCAAGAAAAATACGAGAATTTGGCCCTGATTCTTCAGAAGATTCGTTATGGTGAGCATAAGTGGATGATTTGTGGAGACTTTAAAATTCTATCCATGCTATTAGGGCAGCAATCCGGTTTCACCAAATATCCCTGCTTCCTTTGCTTGTGGGATAGCCGGGCCCGCGACCTACACTGGGGGAAAAAAGACTGGCCAATTCGGGAGTATTTGAGACCCGGTGAGGAAAAATGTTCTTCATGAGAGCTTGGTACCTCGTGATAAAATTCTATTACCACCTCTCCACATTAAGTTGGGTCTCATTAAGCAATTCATCAAGTCCCTTCCAAAAGATGGTGAGTGCTTTCGGTACCTTTGCTCAAAGTTCCCCCGACTTTCTGAAGCAAAGCTAAAGGAAGGAGTGTTTGTTGGCCCTGATATAAGGAAACTCATTTCAGATGGAGCATTCGCTGAAACGATGTCTGAGAAGGAAAAAGAAGCCTGGGATTCCTTCAAGGATGTTCTCAAATTCTTGGGGAACAGGCGGGATGAGAACTATAAGGATATTGTTGCCAGGATGCTCAATGCCTTCAAAGAACAAGGCTGTAACATGAGCCTGAAAGTCCATTTCTTGCACTCCCATGTGAACTACTTTCCCGAAAACTTGGGGGCGTACAGTGAAGAACAAGGTGAAAGGTTTCACCAGGACATCAAGGACGCAGAGAGAAGGTACCAAGGAAGATGGAACACCACTATGATGGCTGATTTCTGCTGGTTGCTGCTGCGGGAAACCCCAGATGAAAAATACGCCAAGCAGTGCACCAAGAGAAGCATTCGGGGGAAGAAGAAACGGGCCCACCAGGAGATTGATTGACCCAAGAATGACTTTAAAATCTAAACTGTGTTGACAAATATCGTGTTTTTACTAAACTTTGAAATAAAAATTTGCTAGTTTATTACCACAGTGTCGGATCTCATTTATTAGAATTTTATTTTCACACCATCGGGTGTTTGTCTTCATGTATTGCAATGGTGCGGTTTGCGTTTTCTATTCTTATATACATACCTGTACAACATTTTTTGCACATTTCTTTGCTTTGCTTTGTGTCTAACCTCGCTCTTATATGCTCAATGTTTGTGCACATGTATGTGGCTGTTTTAAGTGCAGACAATTTTGCTACCATCAGTGTGTTTTGTTGACATTACTCTATTCTTATGTGCTGCCTTGTTACAATTTTCTTTATTCTTATTTGAATAACTACTAAACAATTAGTATAAAGAATTCATCCAAGAAACTTTTATCTCGATCGCACTCAATCTGAAACGTTCACCTCAAACTGCTAACCCAATGTAGCAAAAAATCTGTACGTGATGGAGCAAATTGGTTACCAGATTTGGATTCAGCGCACCAAAAAACGTAAAAATCAATCGAAACATTAGAGGCAGTTTAAAAAAATTTTTTTTTAGTGTACCTGTGTTATTTATCTGTCAAGGATTACTCTGTCTAAAGTAATGGGGGCTTTTGTTACTGTAATTTCTTCGAAGTGACTTTATGGGAAGTGATTGTTATAATGGACCTGGAGAAGAATAAACAGTTTGAGATGCGTGCGCAGGAAGAATGGTCGCAGCAGGCGAAGTGTGCCCAGTGTAAACGGAAATTGTATAGTAAAAAGAATTCTGTATTGTATGGTAAGCCTTCTATGATTTGTACTAATGTACTGTGAATGAGAATGCAAATAAAAATGAGTTTCCATAGAACAGCTCCTTCCCTCAGTCCCAGGTTTCGATACCAGAGATCCTTGGGAGGAAGCATGACCCATCTCAACCTCGGTTTTGCAGCTTTTTGGGGTCATCTCCCTGTCATCTCTAAGCTTGGGAGTCCCCATATGTGAAGACTTACATTCCTGCTTGTTCCTTGAGATAACATAGTTACTCACCTGTAACGGGTGATCTCCGGGAACAGCAGGAATTGAGTCTTCACAACCCACCCACCTCTCTTAGGAGTTGTATCTCTATCTCTCTCTCTCTTTCGTTCTCTCCTTTTGTCTCAGCTACAAACCCAACTGAAGAGGGAGAGTTTATTTTTATTTTATTTAGCTGTATTTATATCCCGCTCTTCACCGGGTCAGAGCGGTCAATTGGGGGATACATAGAAACATGGAAATATGACGACAGAAAAAGACCACATGGCCTATATAGTCTGTCCTTCCATAACAACTACAACAGTCCCCTTTTTACCTTTAGAGATCCTCTGTGTTTGTCCCATGCTTTTTTGAATTCAGTTACTGTCCTCATCTCTACCACCTCCACTGGAAGACTATTCCACAGATCCACTACTCTTTCCGTAAAGAAATATTTCCGCATATCACTCCTGAATCTATCTCCCTTCACCCTCATCCCATGTCCCCTCGTAGCAGAACTTGCTTTCAATTGAAAGAGGCTCTCTCCCTGAACATTTATGCCACGGAGGTATTTAAACATCTCAATCGTATCACCTCTATCCCGCCTTTCCTCTAAGGTGTACATATTAAGATCCTTCAGTCTGTCCTCATATGCTTTATAATGAAGACCGCTAATCATTTTAGTAGCCACCCTCTGCACCGACTCCTTCCTGTTCACATCCTTTTGAAGGTGCGGTCTCCAGAATTGCACACTATACTCCAAATGAGGTCGCACCAAAGACTTATACAGAGGCATTATCACCTCCCTTTTTCTGCTAGCCATTCCTCTCAGTATGCACCCAAGCATCCTTCTAGCTTTTGCCGTTGCCTTTCCTACCTGTTTAGCTACTTTAAGATCATCAGACACAACCACGCCTAGGTCCCGCTCTTCTTTAGTGGACAAAAGTACTTCACCCCCTATACAATATTGCTCCCTTGATTGCTGCAGCCCAAATGCATGACCTTACATTTTTTAACATTAAATCCCAGCTGCCAAATTCTAGACCATTCTTCAAGCTTAGCTAGATCCCTCCTCATGTTATCTACACCTTCCTGGGTGTCTGCTCTATTGCAGATTTTGGTATCATCCGCAAAGAGGCAAACCTTACCTGAAAGCCCTTCCGCTATATCACTAACAAAGATGTTAAAAAGAATCGGACCAAGGACAGATCCCTGGGGCACACCACTGATAACATCCTTCTCCTCAGAGTGAGCTCCATTTACTTGTACTCTTTGTCGCCTCCCACCCAACCAATTTCTAACCCAAGCAGTAACTTTAGGGTCCATCCCTAGGGTGCTCAGTTTGTTTATAAGTCGCCTGTGAGGAACAGTGTCAAAGGCTTTACTGAAATCTAAATACACCACATCTAGGGCTCTCCCTCGGTCCAACTCCCTGGTCACTCAGTCAAAGAAATCATTCAGATTTGTCTGACAAGACCTGCCTCTGGTGAATCCATGCTGCCTTGTATCCTGTAATCCGCTGGACTCCAGAAACCTCACTATTTTCTCTTTCAGCAGCGTTTCAAATAATTTACTCACCACCGAAGTTAAACTAACCGGCCTGTAGTTTTCAACCACATCCTTCCGCTTTTGTGTAAAGGTACCACATGAGCCTCTCTCCAGTCCTTTGGCGCCACTCCCGACTCCGAGGCATTGAAAAGGTCATCAGTGGAGCTGCTAGAACGTCCCCAAGTTCCCTCAGTATTCTAGGGTGTATCCCATCCGGTCCCATTGCTTTGTCTACTTTAAGTTGAGATAGTTTCTCACGAACACAGTCTTTTGAAAGTTGTTCAAGATGTCCTTTGCTTCTTTTCCTATTTGTGGGTGTTTTCTGAGGTCCTGCTCCTGGTTCTTCATCTGTGAACACAGAACAAAAATATTTAAGCAATTCCGCTTTATCCTTATCAGCTTCTACATATTCCTCCCCTGCACCCTTGAGTCTGACAATACCACTCTTGCCCTTCCTCTTCTCACTTATATATCTGAAAAATGTCTTATCCCCCTATTTTATTGCATTGGCTATTTCCTCCTCCTTTTGAATTTTTGCCGCCTTGACTACTTTGCTAGCTTCTCTAAGTTTTTCCAAATGCAGATGCCTGTCTTCCTCTCTCTGTGATCTCTTGTATTTCATGAAGGCCTCCCTCTTTTTCTTCACTTTTTCAGCTACTTTTTTCGAAAACCATAGCGGTCTCCTTTTCCTTTTACCTTTATTTACCATTTTAACAAAAAGGTTGGTTGCCCTTAAAATATCCCCTTTCAGTTTTTCCCACTGTTTTTCTACATCCCTCAGCTGTTCCCATCCAACTAACGACTCCCTGAGGTATTGGCCCATCTTCGCAAAGTTAGTCTTCCTAAAGTCTAAGATCCTCGCCTTTGAATGGATTCTAACAGCCCTAGTCCTAATACTGAACCACACCATCTGTTGATCACTGGATGCAAAATGATCTCCCACTACAACATCAGAAACACTTTCACCATCGATAAGCACCAAGTCCAGTATGGCCCCCTTCACGTGTGGGGTCTGTTACCAATTGCCTGAATAGTTCTCACTGTAGAGAATTCAGGATCTCCTTACTTCTAGATGATACTGCAGCAGTAATGTGCCAGTCAACATCTGGCATATTGAAATCTCCTTTCAGTAGCACTTCCCCTTTCCTAGCAATGCTGCGCATGTCTTCAATTAACTCTGTCCACCTCTTCCTCTTGTAAGGGAGGTCTGTATATCACACCAATGTAAATAGATTTATCTTTCCCTCTTTCTAGTTTAACCCACAATGCCTCCCCTCTCCCTTTTAAGCTCTGTAATTCCAAAGCTTTAATAGTAGTTTTTACATATAGTGCCACTCCTCCTCCCCTACTTCCTATCCTGTCCTTTCTGAATAAAGTATAGCCAGGTATAGTTACATCCCAATCATGGTTTTCTGTGAACTATGTTTCTGTAACTGCCACTAAATCCAAGTCAGCCATTCCCACCAAAGCTTCAACATCAGGGATCTTATTTCCCATGCTACGGGCATTTATACACACTGCTTTCCATATGTTACCCCTGTTACCCATTTTCATAAAGGTATTTAATGTATCACCTACCTGGGGACTTTCACTTACCTGGGGGCTTTCTTCACCCATCCCCAACGAATCTAGTTTAAAGCCCTCTTCAGTAGATTAGCCAGTCTACTACTGAAGACACGTTGACCTTTCTTGGATAGATGGATGCCATCTCTGCTCTGCAACCCTTGGAACAGCATCCCATGGTCTAGGAAACCAAAACGCTCTTGATGACACCATCCATGCAGCCATGCATTCATCTCCAGGATGCGAGCCTCTCTGCCTTGGCCTTTACCCTCAACAGGGAGGATTGAAGAGAACACCACCTGTGCACCTAACTGCTTCACCCTCTGTTCCAGAGCCATGAAGTCACTTTTGATACATCCCAAGGTGTACCTGGCAGTATCATTTGTTCTGACATGGATTAGCAACATTGGGTAATAGTGGGCTTGATGGGTCTCGGCAAACTCTCCGTAACATCTTGGATTTTGGCACCAGGCAGACAGCATACCTCTCTGGACATCAAGTCTGGTCAGCAGATGGACGCTTCAGTACCCCTCAGAAGAGAGTCTCCAACCACCACTACCCTTCGTTTCCTTGTGGTCACTGATTCTGCAACTTTGGGGTACTTGAGCTCTGGTTCTTCCCTTTCCAGGGATGCTTTCACCTCATCCACTTCCAGGGCTGCATAATGGTTCTTCAATTCAAGGGCTGGAGAAGTTGGATTGGTGATTTTGCAGGCCCTGGTGACTTGTGTCCAACCATCGACATTCTGTTGACACCCATCTTCTCCTCTGCTGGAGAGCTTGGTTGCTGCAAGAAGCATCTCATCAATGTACTTCTCACTGTCTTGAATGCTCCTCAGCCTCGCCACCTCCTCTCTGAGTTCCTCCACTTGTTTCCTCAGAGCTTCAGCATGCAGGCACCCTGCACATGGAACCGGTCCTTCAACTGGCATTAGGACCTCTGTCTGGACCGAGGCAGAAGCTGTAACGGGGGCAACAGCTTTAGCGATACGATTTTTCCCAGCCATTGTTCTGTTCGTGGAGCTTAGGTATCTGTTAAAGCATTTAACACGAGCTTAGGTATCGGTTAACATTTAACACGAGGGGATATGAGACACATATGCTAATACTTATAGGGAACATGGGCAGTGGAGGGTTAAGTGGCTTGCCCAAGACCACAAGGAGTGCCTATAGGACTAGAAATCCCAGTCCCTCCGGCCTGAGATTGCTGTCTCCAGGTGGGACTTGAACCTCCGGCCTGAAGTACCTTGTGTTAACCACTAGACCACTCCTCCCTTGGAAAGGCAGGAAGGCAGCAGCGCAGGCGCAGTAGGATGCTCCCAAAAGCTTTCCTATAGGATGCTGGGGAGTGTTCCCGCGCGGGCTCAGTCTGTGCCAACAATACCTATACAGTATGTGAAGACTCAATTCCTGCTGTTCCCAGAGATCACCTGTTACAGGTGAGTAACTACGCTATACTACAGGATCTTATGCTCCGGATGTGGGAAACGCCTCTCACCATTTTTCCCCATATTTGACGACTCGCTACCATGTATTGAGTACCGGAAAGCCCCAGATTCCAGAAAATGTAGCTTCCACACCACTCAATGGTAGTATAGAAAACTGGTTAAATAAAAATAAATAAATCAATAGTGGAATCGGCTAAGCATCGATTAAAAGACGCACTTCTCCAATCCCCCGGTTAGGGAATCGAGAACTCTTGATGTCTTTGGGCATTGATGTTTTCAGGCCTCCATGCTCTCAACCTGAATAAGTTCATATATACTCTACATGGGTATGTTCCATAGGGAAGTAACTAGGGATCTGGAATCGATGTCTCCTCTTCTCCTGGATAAGAGAGCAGACTACTTTACATTGGTCAAACATGCCCAAACTTTTCCCAGTTTAACAGGGTAACCTTTGACTGAATGCACTAGGAGAGCACGTAGGATTGCTTGGCTCCAAGCATCAGATCTTGACAGGGGGTACAAGATAAGCTGGGTAATATTCCATGTACTGGTGAGAATCTGTTTGGGAGGGGTTGGCAAGGGAAAGCCTCTCAGTCTGAGAATACTATCCTCAATAGGCTTTCCAAAGCTATCGCCAACCCTGCCAAGAAAGCAGCAGCGGCAAAAAAAAACCTTTCTATGCTAAGAAGAAATTGTATCCTTCTTACTTCCCAGCTTCTCAATACCAACCTCAGGGTACCCAGAGGAAGCAACAGCCTCCTAAGCAAAGAAGCCACAGGCTCCTAAACACCAGTCAACTGTGCAGACCCAATTTGCGCCTGGTTTTTGACTTCTTCCTAGAGAACGTAGCCACCCTGCCTTTGGAGGACCCCCACCCCCTCCACATAGCAGACAGACTTTACCATTATGCCCACAGGTGGCATTTTATCACCTCAGAGCAGTGGACACTAACCATAGTGTGGGAGGGGTACAAGCTTCATCTGCAAATTCCCCCCCCCCCCTCTGGTGGGGGAATATCATTCTCAACCCCCCACTCACTGCTCTTCTGCAGAAAAAGATAAATTCTCTTCTGTCAGTGTGTGCTATAGAGGAGGTTTGAACATCCCAACAGGGGATGGGATTTTATTCTCCTTACCTTTCTCATACCAAAGAAAAATGGAGGGTACAGGCCCATAGACCTCAGGAACCTAAAAATTTTTTAGTCCAAGAGAAATTCAAAATGGCCTCACCAGGAACCCTTATACTGGCTCTGTTCTCTAGATTTTCACTTTCACTGGGGTCAGGATTTTTTGTATGTCTTTCCTTCCATACCCCTGATTCCCAAAACGCTTTTCGCGTTTCAAGCAGACGGGCCACGTGATCCTCATAGCCCCTACTATGTCTGTCCCAGACTCACCCCCTGAGTCTCGGAACAGCTCCCCATCTCCTCTCTCAGGAAGAAGGGATGCTGCTATTCCATCCCAATCTGCAGTCTCTCCATCTCATGACTTGGCTACTGAGAGCATAGCGTTGCAAGATCTTAACCTTTCTCAGGAAGTAAAGCAAATTTTGCTAGCCTCAAGGAAACCATCCACCAGATGTTCCTGTGACTTCATATGACATAGATTCTCCACTTGGTGTTCCCTGAAGGATCTTAATCCTTTCTCAGCTCCAGTGAAATCTCTTCTTCAGTATCTTCTCCATGTTTCGTCCTCTGGTCTCAAAGCGAACTCGGTAATAGTTCATCTCAGTGCAATTGCTGCTCCTCATCATTCCCTGGATGGGCAGCCTATCTCTTCACAACCGCTTATGATGCGTTTCATGAGAGGGCTCTTATTGACCAAGCCTCCCATGGGATCTTAATGTCATCTTAGGAAAGCTCTTTAAGCTGTCTTTTGAACCTTTAG
Organism: Ichthyophis bannanicus; assembly: GCA_033557465.1. NCBI lineage: Eukaryota > Metazoa > Chordata > Amphibia > Gymnophiona > Ichthyophiidae > Ichthyophis > Ichthyophis bannanicus. The sequence continues at coordinate 579,039,351 of CM066034.1, read as the reverse complement.
CCACAACCTCACTAAAGTTTCTGTCTTGGAAGGTCATCTTCCTTGTTACTCTCACTTCAGCTAGATGCATCAACGAACGTCAGGCGTTGATGGCAGACCCGTCTTATACCCGGTTCTGCCATGATAAGGTCGTCTTTAGGACTCATCCCCATTTCATGCCAAAGATGGTGTTTCCTTTCCATCTCAATCAATCTGTTTTACCTCCCTGTCTTTTGCCCTAGACTGCATTCCTCTAGGGCAGAGGCAATCCTCCATACCCTTGACTGTAAACGGGCTTTAGCCTTCTATATTCAAAGGACTGCTGAGCACCATAAAGACTGTTCATTTCCTTTGATCCCAGTCACTTGGGTTTGCCAGTACCCAAACATACCCTTTCTAAATGGATAGCAGATTGCATTTCATTTGCTTATAATAAGGCAGGACTATCCCTTGAAGGTCATGTTATTGCCCATAACGTTTGTGCCTTGGCTGCATCCATGGCAAACCTACATTCTGTTGCCATTGATGAAATTTGCAAAGCAATCACATGGTCTTCGGTACATACCTTTGCGGCTCATTACTGTCTTGACAAGGACTCCCGTCGGGATGCCATGTTTGTTCAGGTGGTACTCCAGCACATCTTTCAGACTTAGGGCAACTCCTATACTCCGTTCTGGAATTTTCGATGCCAGACATCCATGGAGGATCCATGCCCTCTTGAGGCCTACTATGAGGCAAATCTACTGATTCTGGGGGCATTTCTCAGGCATCTGGGAGCTAGGGAGTCCCTTATGTGACGACTGCATTCCTGCATGTTCCTGGAGATAGCATAGTTACTCACCTGTAACAGGTGATCTCTGGGAACAGCAGGAATTTATCTTCACAACCCACCCTCCTCCCCTAGGAGTTGTACGGTTTCTCTCTCTCTATCTCTGTTCTCTCCTTTTACCTCTTTTAACTCAGCTGAGGAGGGAGAGTCACAAAGGCGGGAAGGCAGCAGCACAGGTGCAGTGGGTTGCTCCCAAAGGCTTTCCTATTGGACGCTGGGGAGTGTTAACACTCGGGTACCATCAGTACCGATGTCAGCTATATGTGAAAACCAAATTCCTGTTATTCACGGAGATCGCTTGTTAAAGGTGAGTAGCTATGCTTTCTTGGGTGCAGTGTGTTGGTAGACAAGCACGTCCATCTCCTGCATGTTCAGAGTACCTTCAGTATCTGGAAGTCACTAACTCTTTCGATCTGTCCAATCACATTTTTGCAATTTCTAAGTCCACTCTTGGGCATTGGTTTAAGGAGGCCATCTCCTCTGCCTGTTTGCTAGTGGCTAGGCCGGTGCCCTTGGGCCTGAGGGTGCACTCTACACGTGCACAAACATTGTCTTGGGTAGTGATGTCCTCTGTGGTGCCTCTAGACATCTGCAGGGCAGCAATATGGTCTTTCCTATCTACCTTTGCATGACATTACCAGCTGGATGGGTAGGTAAACGCTGCGACCTGGTTCGATACTGGGGTACACCTGGCGGCTTTTGCAACCCAATAATACAGGGAGTAGATTTGGCACTTCCCGCTGGTCTGGACTGGTCTAGCAGGATGTTCTGGAAGGTGAAATTTTACTTACCGGTAAGTTCCTTTCCTGGAAGCCTGCTAGACCAGTCCAGGACCCGCCCTGTGTTTTATGAAGGTTGCAGTACTCTGGGTATTGTATATAGTTCCCCGATGTCAGACATGTACATTGTTTGGCATTGAGACCCTCTCGAGGAGCCTTTGGGGCATCCAGAATTGCTTGTTATGAAAATACTGGAGAGTGCCCCTAGCTGTACTGGAAATGATAATAGAGTTGATGCCACAGCTCTGGGTTGTTGTTTTTTTCTCTGTCTCAACATCTAGTAGGCGGAGATAATCCACTGGTCTGGACTGGTCTAGAAGGCTTCCAGGAAAGGAAATTAGCGATAAGTAAAATTTCCCCCTTTAGATGAAAGATCCAGATTTGTTTTGGCTTATGATCTGGCCTTTGAAAGGTGATTTATTTATTTATTTATTTAGCTGTATTTATATCCCACTTTTCACCGGGTCAAAGCGGTCAATTGGGAGATACATTTAACACGAAGGGATATGACACACATACGCTAATACTTACAGGGAACATGGGCAATGGAGGGTTAAGTGGCTTGCCCAAGACCACAAGGAGTACCTATAGGACTAGAAATCCCAGTCCCTCCGGCCTGAGATTGCTGTCCCCAGGTGGGACTTGAACCTCCGGCCTGAAGTACCTTGTCCTAACCACTAGGCCACTCCTCCTCATGATTGTAGCCATGATCTGACGGCATGGAGAGCTTTAATTTTGCTGACATATGCCTGAGTGTGTTGGACTTTTTGAAAGCTGATATTTGGGCCTTGAAGTTTCTTCTTGGTAGGCAGATGTTCCAACCATTTTATCCCTATTTAGTATCCCTCTGATCTCACCGATCACCTCATTAATAGTTCATATTAATCTGGCTGTATCTTCTCTTTGTGAAATTGTTCTCTATAGTGATGTATTCTGTTTGTTTCAAGATGCTGCACTCTTAGCTTTTCCGTAGTTTTGCCCACTACTATTTTAAACTAACCGATGTGTAGACCCCACTTTTGTGTAGCAAGTCCATATCTACTCTCTTGGAGTTCTTCAGAACCACCTCGGTCTTCAAGTCAAGTTGAATAAAACTGTAAGGGATGATCTCCAGGAACAAGCAGGAATGAGTCTTCACATATGGTACGTCGGTACCGACGGAGCCTGCGCGGGAACGCTCCCCAGCGTCCAATCAGAAAGCTTTTGGGAGCATCCCACAGCGCCTGCGTGCTGCCTTCCCGCCTTTCCAACTGTCTCTCCTCAGTTCTTTTTCCGCGGAGCCAGCAGGTCATGTTCCTGTCACTGCAGAAGAATTTCCTTATTTTTTTCTTTATTTCTTTTCTGTCGCATCTGCCTTCCTCGATGCTATACCGGTACCGCCGGTTCTTATTCTTTTCCTAAAAAAAAAAAAAAAAAAGACCACCTATTTTTTCTTCACGAGTACCTTTTTCCTCAAATATGGAAAAACCTGCCTCAGGTTTTAAGAAGTGCACAAAATGTGGCGGTACTATATCGGTCACCGACACCCATGACTGGTATCTCAAATGTTTAGGCCCTGATCATTCCATCAAAGATTGTATGTCCTGTTCCATGATGTCTAAGAGAGGTCGACAGAACCGAGCTGCCAAGCTCAGTACCCTGTTTCCCTCTGATGCAGCTTCGGTGGCATCGACGTCTTCCAGGGCTGCTTCTTCCTCACATGGATCTCAGGTAACTAAACATAAATCCAGCCGGTCCTCGAAGGGCAAATCTCCTTCTAAGCATCGAGATGCCTCTGGCCTTGCCCTCGAGGATTCTGCACCGGCAAAATTACCCCGGCGGGAGGCTTCGGCTTCTAAAGCATCATCATCGGGGTTCCAGGATGATCTAGATGGCGTGGCCTCAACTGATCTCCTGGTGCCACTCTATTGTGGTTGAGTCTGCAATGAAAAAGATTAGAAGTGCCAATAGACATGCCTCTAATCCTCCAGGACGTGAATGTAGAACCCTGGATGCTTTTGGTAGAAGAATCTTCCAAGCTTCCATGCTTGCTGCAAGAATTAATTCTTAGTCTCTTCATGGGCATGTTTTTAAAAGAGGTCACTGACCATTTGCAGACTTTAAGTCCTTTTATGTCTGACAATAAAAGGCAAGAATTTCTCTCTGCGCTTAAACATGTCCTGGATGTCTCCAAATTCTCCAACCGTGCAGCTTTCGATTCCTTTGAATGCGTAAGCAGAGCCTCAGCTATAGCTATAGCAGCACGTAGGGTTGCTTGGCGTCAAGCATCTGATTTGGAGACCTGGATCCAAGATGAATTGGGAAATATCCCTTGTACAGGTGAAAATCTGTTTGGTAAAGATTGGCAAGCAAAAGCCATTCAGATGGATGCTGAAAATTCTGTTTTGGATAGACTATCCAAATCTACAGCTGCTCCTGCTAAGAAAAGGTTGTTCAAGAAAACACCTTTTTCAAAGAAGGGAAGATCCTATCCTGCTTATAGTCAGAGAGCATCTTCTCAAGCTCAGTTCCCTTCCAAACGTCAGCAATCCTCCAAACAGACCAAGGCAAAGGCTGCGAGGCCTGCTCCAGCCCAGCAGTCTCAGCCACCTCAGGGCCTTTGACTTTCTGCTAGAGAACTTAGCCTTTCTGGCTCTAGAAGGACCAGAGCCCTCCACCATTCCAGGAAGGCTAGGTCACTTTGCTCCCAGATGGGGGCAAATCACAGCAGAGCAGTGGACACTCTCCATCATAAGAGAGGGGTACAAACTTCATTTTTCCAGCTTGCCCCCTCTCACAAGAGTGCACCAGTTCAATTCTCCAACCTCCCTCCTCAGCCAATTAGAGCAGGAGGTTGCCACTCTTCTAGCCCAAGGGGCAGTAGAGGAAGTGCCTTCTCAACAACAGGGCATAGGGTTCTACTCCCCCTATTTTCTTATCCCAAAGAAAACAGGGGGCTTCAGACCCATTTTAGATCTCAGAGAATTGAACAGATTCCTAGTCAAAGAAAAATTCAAGATGGTTTCTCTGGGAGCTCTGCTGCCATACCTTCAGAGTCAGGATTGGCTTTGTTCTCTAGATCTCAAGGATGCGTACGCTCATGTTCTCATCCATCCAACTCACAGAAGGTTCCTTTGGTTCCTTTTCCAGGAGAAGCACTATCAATACAGAGTGCTCCCCTTTGGCCTGGCCTCTGCACCAAGGGTGTTCACAAAATGCATGGCAGTGGTTGCTGCTTTTCTGCGCACCCTGGGAATATTTGTCTTCCCCTACCTGGACGACTGGCTCATTCGAGCTCCCACTTAATCAGAGGCCAGGACTGCTCTAACCTGCACAATGTGTATCCTTCAATACTTAGGGCTGGTAATAAACATCCCAAAATCAAATTTGATCCCTACTCAGTCCCTGGAGTTTATAGGGGCATTGCTGGATACCACAAAGGCAAGGGCCTTTCTTCCCCAGGCCTGTTACCTTCGCTTGATGCAGTTAGCTTCTCAAGCAGAGTTGAAACCCCTACTCACTGCTCGAGAGATGTTACAGTTGCTAGGCCACATGGCTTCCACCGTTCATGTGGTACCATATGCTCGCCTTCACATGAGAGCAGCTCAGTGGACTTTATCCACCCAATGGACCCAGGCATTAGGCTGCCTGTCAGACAAAATAGCAAACACAAGTTGCCTCATTTTGTCCCTCCAGTGGTGGAAGTCCCCTCAGAACCTCTTGCTGGGGTGTCCTTTTCAACAGCCTCTACCCCAGGCAACTCTTACAACAGATGCTTCTCCAATGGGCTGGGGAGCTCATCTTTAGGACCTCTCCACCCAGGGCATCTGGTCCCCACAGGAGACTTGTCTCCACATCAATCTCCTGGAACTCAGAGCAATCTTCCTTGTTCTACGAGTTTTCCACACCCTGCTCAGCCACAAGACAGTCCTTGTCCACACGGACAATCAGGTAGCCATGTTCTACATAAACAAGCAGGGAGGAACTGGCTCTGTCGCTTTGCAACGAAGCTCTGCGACTGTGGGCCCTCGCCAGAGAGCATCACATTCATCTTCTGGCAGTCTATCTTCCAGGGGTTCAAAACTCTTGGGCAGACAGACTCAGTCGAGTTCTGCTTCCACACGAGTGGTCCCTACATATGGCCCAGGTCTCCAAAATTTTTCAAATTTGGGGAACCCCGGACATAGACCTCTTTGCAAGTCCGTGGAATGCCAAACTTCCCCGGTTCTGTTCCAGAACTCCGGCTCAGGGGGCTCAGGCAAGGGATGCTTTCCTCCTTCACTGGGGTCAAGACTTCCTGTATGCCTTTCCACCCATCCCCCTAATTCCCAAAACCCTATTCAAGCTTCAGAGAGACAGAGGCCACATGATTCTCATAGTTCCACATTGGCCACGGCAAGTGTGGTACCCTCTGCTTCTACATCTCTCTCAAGCTCCCTCCCTAGAGTTAAGGTCTGCTCCAGACCCCCTCTCTCAGGAGGACGGAAAGTTGTGGCATCCCAATCCCCAGTCTCTGCATCTCATGGCTTGGTTGCTGAAGGCTTAGATCTCCAGGATCTTCCTCTTTCTCAGCAAGTGAAAGATGTTCTTCAAGCTTCCAGAAAACCCTGGAAGACATCGATGCCACCGAAGCTGCATCAGAGGGAAACAGGGTACTGAGCTTGGCAGCTCGGTTCTGTCGACCTCTCTTAGACATCATGGAACAGGACATACAATCTTTGATGGAATGATCAGGGCCTAAACATTTGAGATACCAGTCATGGGTGTCGGTGACCGATATAGTACCGCCACATTTTGTGCACTTCTTAAAACCTGAGGCAGGTTTTTCCATATTTGAAGAAAAAGGTTTTGGGCCTAAGGCCCAAAACTGAAGTACACCTGAAGAAAAAATAGGTCTTTTTTTTTTTTTAGGAAAAGAATAAGAACCGGCGGTACCGGTATAGCGTCGAGGAAGGCAGACGCGACAGAAAAGAAATAAAGAAAAAAATAAGGAAATTCTTCTGCGGTGACAGGAACACGACCTGCTGGCTCCACGGAAAAAGAACTGAGGAGAGAGAGTTGAAAAGGCGGGAAGGTAGCACGCAGGTGCTGTGGGATGCTCCCAAAAGCTTTCTGATTGGACGCTGGGGAGCGTTCCCGTGCAGGCTCCGTCGGTACCGACGTACCATATGTGAAGACTCATTCCTGCTTGTTCCTGGAGATCATCCCTTACAGTTTTATTCAACTTGACTTGAAGACAGAGGTGGTTCTGAAGAACTCCAAGAGAGTAGATATGGACTTGCTACACAAAAGTGGGGTCTACACATCGGTTAGTTTAAAATAGTAGTGGGCAAAATTACGGAAAAGCTAAGAGTGCAGCATCTTGAAACAAACAGAATACACCACTATAGAGAACAATTTCACAAAGAGAAGATACTGCCAGATTAATATGAACTATTAATGAGGTGATCGGTGAGATCAGAGGGATACTAAAAAGGGATAAAATGGTTGGAACATCTGCCTACCAAGAAGAAACTTCAAGGCCCAAATATCAGCTTTCAAAAAGTCCAACACACCCAGGCATATGTCAGCAAAATCAAAGCTCTACATGCCGCCAGATCATGGCTGCAATCACCTTTCAAAGGCCAGATCATAAGCCAAAACAAATCTGGATCTTTCATCTAAAGGGGGAAATTTTACTTATCGCTAATTTCCTTTCCTGGAAGCCTGCTAGACCAGTCCAGACCAGTGGATTATCTCCCCCTACTAGATGTTGAGACAGAGAAAAAAAACAACAACCCAGAGCTGTGGCATCAACTCTATTATCATTTCCAGTACAGCTAGGGGCACTCTCCAGTATTTTCATAACAAGCAATTCTGGATGCCCCAAAGGTTCCTCGAGAGGGTCTCAATCCCAAACAATGTACATGTCTGACATCGGGGAACTATATACAATACCCAGAGTACTGCAACCTTCATAAAACACAGGGCGGGTCCTGGACTGGTCTAGCAGGCTTCCAGGAAAGGAACTTACCGGTAAGTAAAATTTCACCTTCCAGAACATCCTGCTATTCTCCAGGACCAAGCAGGAAGTCAGTCCTCACATATCGTGCGGAGCATTTCCCCAGCTTTCAAAGAAAGCCTTTGCGAATTGCAGCGCGCATGCGCGGTCCCCTTCCCGCCCAAGGGTGCCATCTTGCTCAGTCTTCTTTTTTCCCGCAGAGCCCGACAGACGTAGTTCGTTTTTCCCCGAGGAAAAAGTTGATTTCCCTATTTTTTTCTCTTTTTTCTTTGGTTCGACGCCGGATCCTTTTCCCACCTTGGCCCGATACGCCAGTATCGAGTCCACTCTCTCTCTTTCGGTTTTTTGTCCTTTGTGACTAGCGTTCGCGCCATTTTTCTTTTTTCACTTGCAGCCCGGTCTTTTGACCTCGCAGGGGCCCTTTTTCCTCCGATGTCTACCAGCGGGTTTAAAAAGTGTGATCGGTGTAAGAAACGTATGTCTCTTACCGACACACATGACTGCTGCCTCCGCTGCCTCGGGCCCGATCATGACCCGATGATCTGTGGTCCCTGTGGCAAAATGTCTTCGAAGGCGTTGAGGAGTCGGCAGCACCAGAAGGATAGGATCTTCTCTGACTCCGCGTCCGGACGGGCCCGGACCTCGTCAGAGACATCGACGTCTTGGGACTCCGGCCCCGAGCAGCGTCGGGGTTCCTCTGAGCGGGAGTCTCCTTCGCGGGAACATCGCAGGAAGAAGAAACCCGCGAGGGCAGCGTCGGTGGACGCTCCTGGTTCCTCGAGGGCCAGGTCGCATAGCCCCGATACCCGTCCCGGGTCTTCGGAGTCGGATAGGCCTGCCAAACATCCTCGTATCAAGATGGAGTCTCCTGGACACGTGAGTGCTGTAGTCCTTGTGGACTCTCCTCCAGGGGAGCCGACGTTGGGCCCGACGAAGTCGGGGGCTGCTGGGTCTACTGAGCTCGGACTCAGGTTGACGGCCTTGGAGAGCAGCCTCGCTGCCTTCATGGAACAGCAGCGGGCATTGATCGCCGGTCTCACCGTTGCATCTGCCCCGACCACCGGGACCTCGACATCCAAGTCGACCCCGGAGGCCAAGCCGATTCGATCCTCGGCCACGGTCTCCCTTGGCCTCCCGTTCGGGACCGAGGTCGTCGACGCTGGTACCCTCAGCGTCGGGGCGAATGGCATCGGTGCCCGCCCGACCGGAGCCGCTCGATTCCTCCTCCGAGGAGTCGGGCTGGGAGACGGAGGACGAAGAGTCACCCGACACTTATCGGACTCGGTGTGTCCCATCGGACTCGCCGGAGTCTGAACCTCGGAGACGATCCCCACCGGAGGATACCCGGTTCTCGGACTTCGTGCGGGATATGGCCAAGGCATTGGCATTCCCCGCGGATCCCAAGGAGGAGCCTCGAGCCGAGGAGCTCGAGGCCCTCCAGTATGACTCTCCCCCGAAGGAGGCCTTTACTGTACCGGTTCCTCCAATGTTGGAGCGGCTGCTCTTCCGCATGTGGGAGACCCCGGCCTCGATGCCGGTGTTAAGCAAGCGGGTTGATTCCATCTATCAAGTCCGCAAGAGCCCCGGGTTCCAAAAGGCACAATTACCGCACCACTCCATGGTTGTGGAATCGGCCATGCATCGACTGAAAAGTCAGAAGATGCACTCCTCGGTGCCTCCCAGCTGGGAGGCCCGGAACCTGGATGCCCTCGGTAAGAAGTGCTTCCAGGGCTCTATGCTTGCTTGCCGTGTCCAGACATACCAGCTCTACATGGGCATGTACCTCCGAGACCTGGCAAAGGAGATTGCTGGGTTCTCTGCTGGTCTCTCCGAGGAACCTTTGCAGAGGTTCCAGGCCTTGTCCACTGGTATTAGAGAGTGCTCGAAGTTTATCTCTCGAGCAGCCTACGATGGCTTCGAGGCTTCGGCCCGTGTAGCCGGGGCCAGCATCGGTGCCCGCCGACAGGCTTTGCTACAGTCATCCGACCTCGAGCCATGGATACAGGACAAATTGGTCGATGTCCCCTGCCGAAGTGAAAACCTCTTTGGCAATCCCATGGCTGAAAAGGCTGCAGAACTCGAGACCGAGACTCTGACCCAGACTAGGCTGTTCAGAAAAACCTCTGCCCCTTCTCAGAAAAAGAAGGGCTCGGGAAAAAAGACCTTTTACCCGAGGAAGTCATCTGCCTATAAACAATACCTTCATTATCAGGCCTCTGCAGCTCCCCAACAGGGTCAGCAGTCCAAGGGGCAGGGTCATGGGCCCCGTAGGCAGAAGGCCCCCAAGCCACCAACACCGGCCCCTGCTCAGCAGGGTGGGGGTTTTTGACTCAGAAGGGATAGCCTCTTCTCCTCAGCTGGCTCACATCAGCACAGGAGGCCGGCTGGCCCACTTTGCCCACAGATGATCAGCCGTCACATCAGATACCTGGGTTCTCCATATAGTCCAAAAGGGCTATCTTCTCCATTTTCACCAGGTACCTCCCTCCTATTTTCCAGGGGAGCCTCCAAGACTCCCTCTGCACAGGGACCTACTCCTTCAGGAGTTAGCAAGTCTGCTAAAGGGAACAGGCTGTGGAACCGGTGCCCCACCACCTGAGAGGTCACGGCTTTTATTCCAGGTACTTTCTGGTACCACAAAGAACAGGAGGCCTCAGACCCATCCTAGACTTGCGCAACCTCAACAAGTTCCTGGAGAGGGAAAAGTTCAAGATGCTTACCCTTGGAATCCTGCTGCCCTACCTCCACCAGGGAGATTGGCTATGCTCCTTAGATCTAAAGGATGCTTATACTCACATCCTTATTCATCCAGAGCACAGACAGTATCTCAGATTTGTTGTGGGGGGAAACCATTACCAGTACAGAGTACTTCCCTTTGGCCTAACCTCCGCTCCCATGGTGTTCACCAAGTGCCTGGCAGTGGTGGCGGCCTACCTGAGGCTTCAAGGTCTTTTTGTGTTTCCATACCTGGACGACTGGCTCATAAGGGGCCAGTCTTCCCAGGAGGCCAGTCAAGCCACCCTTCACACTGTGGCTCTGCTTCAGCACTTGGGATTTGTCATAAACTTTGCAAAGTCCACTTTGCTCCCGTCCCAGAACTTGGAATTCATAGGAGCAAGGCTAGACACTCTTCAGGCGAGGGCTTTTCTGCCAGTGGACAGGACCCTCCGGTTGATGGATGTAGCCAGGCAGTGTCACAGCAATTCCCTGGTCTCCGTAGGCAATTCCTGAGACTTCTCGGCCATATGACTTCCACGGTTCATGTAACCCCCAATGCCCGCCTGCACATGCGGCCTGCTCAGTGGAGCCTTCAAACTCAGTGGCATCAGGCCACAGGGAGCCTTGCAGACTCGGTGAGAGTATCCTCCCTGCTCGTCTCCTCTCTACAATGGTGGTGGCATCTTCCGAATCTGGTACTCGGAGTGGATTTTCAATCCCCTCCGCATTCTCGAGTGCTGACGACAGATGCTTCTCTTCTAGGTTGGGGAGCACATTGCCAAGGGGCATGTACTCAGGGTCTCTGGACTCCTTGGGAGGCTGCTCAGCAGATAAACCTCCTGGAGCTACGGGCAATACGCCTAGCTCTGAGAGCCTTCTCCCACCTCACGTCTCACCAGTCTGTACTGGTCCAGACAGACAATCAAGTTGCCATGTTCTACGTGAACAAACAAGGGGGCACAGGCTCCTTCCTTCTCTGTCAGGAGGCACAACGGCTGTGCTCTTGGGCTGTCAATCACGGAATCCTCCTCAAGGCTGTCTACCTCCCCGGTCAAGAAAATTACCTGGCGGACAGACTGAGCAGGATCCTGCAACCACACGAATGAAGATTGAATCCATTGGTGGTTCAGCAGATCTTTCTCAGGTGGGGCCTCCCCACCATGGATCTCTTCACCAGCCCTCTGAACCGGCAACTCCCGAAATTCTGTTCCAGACAACCGCATCCTCTCAGAGTAGCAGCGGATGCCTTTCTGATTCCGTGGTCCCAAGGCCTACTATATGCGTTTCCTCCCACGCCACTAGTGTCTCGAACACTGTTCAAGGTCCTCAAGGACAGGGCCTCAATGATTCTGATAGCCCCCAGGTGGCCGAGGCAGCCGTGGTTCCCACTCCTGTTGCAACTGGCGGTGGACACTCCCCTGCCTCTGGGAATTCAACACGATCTCCTGTCTCAGGACCAGGGGTCTCTCTTGCACCCCAACCTCCAGTCCCTTCATCTGATGGCCTGGCTGCTGAAAGGGTAGTCCTGGCTCCCCTACTCCTGCCTAGAGAGGTGGAAGACGTAGTCTTAGCCTCTAGGCGGCAATCCACCAGGAAATCCTACGCTCTTAAGTGGCGTAGATCCTCCACATGGTGTGCTCAGCACAGCTAGAATCCCTTCTCGTGCTTGGTAGCGGTAGTATTGCAATATTTGCTTTACCTCTCCAATCTAGGCCTTAAGTCCAACTCTGTCAGGGTTCACCTCAGTGCTCTCTCAGCGCACCACTCGCCGGTAGACGGGAGGCCTCTTTCCAACCACCCTTTGGTGGCTCATTTTCTCAGAGGCCTCCTTCTGCTTAAGCCTCCTTTGCGTCCACCAGCCCCTGAGTGGGATCTGAATGTGGTCTTACAGCGGCTTACTTGTCTGCCATTTGAATCTATGGCTACCTGCCCTCTCCGTTTTCTCTCCTGGAAAAGCTTGTTTATGGTAGCTCTTACCTCTGCTAGGCGAGTGAGTGAGCTTCAGGCCCTAGTGTCTGATCCCCCTTACACTAGGTTCTACAGGAATAGGGTAGTCTTACGGACTCACACGAAGTTTCTTCCTAAGGTTGTCTCCCCTTTTCACCTCAATCAGGAGGTGGTTCTTCCGACCTTCTTTCCCAGACCGCATGTCAACCGGGCTGAGATGGTCCTGCATACCCTGGACTGTAGGAGGGCATTATCCTTCTACCTTGACCGTACGTGGGAGCACCGGAGGGCTGTTCAGCTCTTCGTTTCTTTTGACCCCAATAAGTTGGGGCTACCTGTCGCCAAGTGTACTATGTCCATATGGGTCGCTGACTGTATCGCCGGGGCTTATGGGGCAGCGGCCTCTCATTGGAGGGTCGAGTCACGGCTCATCGTGTCAGGTCGAAGGCTGCGTCAGTGACTCATCTCCGCTCTGTTCCGTTGGCAGACATCTGCCGGGCTGCTACTTGGTCTTCAAGCCAGACTTTTACGTCCCATTACTGCCTTGAGAGGGAGTCCCGCAGGGACAGTGCTTTCGGACAGGCAGTACTCCATAATCTCTTTGGGGTTTAGGCAACTCCTACCCTCCGGCCCTGGTGTTGGGCTACCGGTCGGGGGCGTTCTCAGAGAAGATTCCTTCCTTACGTACTGACGAGCTAGAGGGAGCTCATTTTTTCGGCTTGAGGTCTCCGGTAGCCTTAAGCTGGGGAGTCCCATATGTGAGGACTGACTTCCTGCTTGGTCCTGGAGAAAGAGTAGTTACTCACCTGTAACAGGTGTTCTCCAGGAGCAGCAGGAATCAGTCCTCACTACCCTCCCTCCTCCCCTTGGTGTTGCAGTCATATGCTTTATTTTGCTAATTTTTTGCTGTCTTTTAGCTATGTCATCAGACTGAGCAAGATGGCACCTTTGGGCGGGAAGGGGACCGCGCATGCGCGCTGCAATTCCCAAAGGCTTTCTTTGAAAGCTGGGGAAATGCTCCGCACGAGGGCTCCGTCGGCGCCGACGTCACCCATATGTGAGGACTGATTCCTGCTGCTCCTGGAGAACACCTGTTACAGGTGAGTAACTACTCTGACCAGTCCAGACCAGCGGGAAGTGCCAAATCTACTCCCTGTATTATTGGGTTGCAAAAGCCGCCAGGTGTACCCCAGTACCGAACCAGGTCGCAGCGTTTACCTACCCATCCAGCTGGTAATGTCATGCAAAGGTAGATAGGAAAGACCATATTGCTGCCCTGCAGATGTCTAGAGGCACCACAGAGGACATCACTACCCAAGACAATGTTTGTGCACATGTAGAGTACACCCTCAGGCCCAAGGGCACCGGCCTAGCCACTAGCAAACAGGCAGAGGAGATGGCCTCCTTAAACCAATGCCCAAGAGAGGACTTAGAAATGGCAAAAATGTGATTGGACAGATCGAAAGAGTTAGTGACTTCCAGATACTGAAGGCCTTTTGAACCTTTAGCTACTACCTCCTTGAAATACCTTTCTTGGAAGGTTATCTTTCTCATTGCAATCACATCAGCCCGCCGCATCAGTGAATTGCAAGCACTAGTAGCTAATCCACCTTATACAAGGTTCCATCATGACAAGGTGGTCCTTAGGACTAATCCACATTTTATGCCTAAGGTGGTCTCGCCTTTTCACCTCAACCAAGAAGTCTACCTACCTGTCTTTTTTTCCAGGACCTCATGCATCAAGTGCAGAGAGGAATCTTCATACCCTGGACTGTAAAAGAGCTCTGGCTTTTTACTTACAGAGGACACAGCAACATAGAAAGTCTTCCCCACTTTTTTTGCTTTTGATCCTTCTCATTTGGGACACCCAGTCTCCAAGAGAACTCTTTCCAACTGGATTGCCCAATGTATTTCTTTTGCCTATCAGAGCAAGAACATTTCTCTGGAGGGCCATGTCACAGCTCATAATGTGAGAGCCATGGCAGCCTCAATGGCTCATCTGAACTCTGTCTATCGACGACATCTGTCGAGCAGCCACTTGGGCCTCAGTTCATACCTTCACAGCCCATTACTGCTTAGACAAGGAGTCCCGTCGGGATGCCTTGTTTGGTCAGGCTGTTCTCAAACACCTGTTGCATACTTAACCAACTCCTACCCACCATCCCTCATGAGATGCCACAGATCCAGGTGGGGAAGTGCAGCCCTGTCCCAGGGACACACAACTTCTGGGCGCTCTCCCTGGCATCAAAAGCTAGGGAGTCCTCATATGTGAAGACTCATTCCTGCTTGTTCCTGGAGATAGCACAGTTACTTACCTGTAACAGGTGATCTCTGGGAACAGCAGGAATAAGTCTTCACAACCCACCCACCTCCCCTAGGAGTTGTCTCTCTCTCTCTTCCTTTCCCTCTCTCTCCCTCTTTGTCTCAGCTATAAAACTCAACTGAGGAGAGACAGTTGGAAAGGCGGGAAGGCAGCACGCAGGCACTGTGGGATGCTCCCAAAAGCTTTCTGATTGGACGCTGGGGAGCGTTCCCGCGCAGGCTCCGTCGGTACCGACGTACCATATGTGAAGACTTACTCCTGCTGTTCCCAGAGATCACCTGTTACAGGTAAGTAACTGTGCTTTATTGCCCTATCCCAAAACTCCTTGTAGTCTTGGGCAAGTCACTTAACCCTCCATTGCCTCAACTGCAAACTTAGATTGTAAGCTCTCCAGGGACAGGGAAATACCTACTGTATCTGAATGTAACGCGCCTTGAACTACTACTGGAAAGACGTGCGCTAAATACAAAATAAAAAAATAAATATTCTTGAGCTTTAGTATCCTATGAGGTATGTCATGCTCATTTTCATAAGCACTTGGGTTCCTTCTCAATACTTGGGTTTATCTGTTTATAAAAATGTTATATTCCAGTCCCAAAAGCTCCTAAGGTGGCTTGTAATAACAGCTCATCAGAATTACAGAATTAATGCAGAATGCAATGTGTGCCTTAGTCAGTGCTGACTCATGGCGACCCAGCAGCTACTGGGTTTTCTTGGCAGTGTGACCGGAAGTAGATTGCCAGGCCTTTCTTCTGAGTCAATGACTTGCCCCAAGGCCACGAGGAGTACTAGTAGGTATTGAACACAGGTCTCTTGGTTACCATGCCAGTGCTCTAACCGCTAGGCTGCTACTCCACTCCAATTAAAACACAAGCAGAATTAATACTCAAAAATCAATTATGATTTATCAATGCTGTGTTAATCTTAGATCCATCACCTTTCTCTTATGTAAATACTGAACTAAAATAGTTGGTATCTGCTTTTTGCCAGTCTTCCTCTTCACAAATCCAACTTTCTCACTTTCTTACATATTTCTTTCATGTTTCCCATGTTTGAAAAATGATTTAACTGGCTCCCTCTCTTTTTATTGACTTGTCAATAATTTCCACTTGGGTCTTTGCTCTTTTAATCGTTTTTATTGCCTCCCTTATATTTCTTAATCAGCCTATCTTCTCTTACCTTTGTCCTTAATACCTCAGAAAACCATACCTGTTAACTGATAAATAGGTATGAACTCTTCATTTTTAAGCTGTTTGAATTGTGATTTTTTTTAAATTAAAAATCATCTATATAAATATGTAGTTACATCTTATCAAACACCCAAAATTTAGATTCATTAAGAAAAGTATATTTTCTTTGATTCATTTATTCCTTTGAAGAAGAGTTCACCAAGCCACACGGAATCTTCCGTTGTCTGGGTCATGTGACTGTTCAGCACCAAGCAAACAGAATCTTCAGTTGTCTGGAAAATGTAATATCCATTGACTACCCATGTGCATTAGATCGCTCTTTGGAGTCACCTTGCAGCTTCTCTCAAATCCTTTTTATCCTTTTTGAGCATGTTTTTTTGCATGTAGCCCTTCAATCTTCTGAAGAAGATTTGTCTCCTCAATCCAAGGGATAGGTTCCAGAGTCAAAAGAAAACTTACTTCCCCTGCTCAGGTTTAATCCAGGCCATCAAACACTTGTGAGAAGTTAATATGGGACCTTAAGAAGAGGATACACATTTTTGTTGCATTGGTCCCATTTTCTGAAGGTACAGGAAGATTTTGTACCATCCAAAGGAAACCCCATCTGGAATTGAGGTCAGCCTCCAAGAATGCATGCTGCTGTGAAGCTCTTCAGAAGTCCATTTGGGGTGTCTTCAGGATTAACCTTTAAAGAGCTGTGCAGGATATCATCAAGGCCACAAAGATCTATACTTCCAGAGTTTGTTTGATCTCAGTCCACCTTTGAACATTTTTTCTCAGAGATATCAGTGTTTGGGGGACCTATATATTTTAGGAGCTTTGTTCTGAAGAAGAATGCACCCTTGTCCACTCCCATCAGGGTGCTATGCACCACAAGTAAGGGATAGGTCTTCTAAAGATCTATAATTCCCATAAGTGGTATAACAAATAATCCATGACCTTTGAGCTACAAGCTGAGGATAAGCTCAGGGGTACCTCCTCTTGATGTCTTCAAATACTGGATGCCCCTAAAGTTATTAGCACAGATTTCGCAGAGATAGCAGGATATAAATCAGTTAAATAGCCACACTTTCAGGATTTAGATAAAGGGTGTGGGAGATCACACACTAATCCTGTTGATTCAAAGGCAAATGCAAAGGATGTGCCCAGGCATCTGAGGGATTCAGCAAGCTCCAAGTATTTTATCTGAGTTAATTGTGTTTGGAATTGGCCAAAATATCTGGAATAGTTACTTGCCTCCCTTTCAGCATTCTTCTGTCCCAGCCAGAATAAATTGAAACTAAGGGATGCTGCGGAGCTGTTGCAACATAGACTTACCATGAATAACCAGTGAAGGGCTTTTGTATTTTTGCAGAAGCTTTAGAAGATTCCATCTGTTTGGTGCTAAGCAAGGTCACATGACCCATCTGTTTCACTGAACTACTGTCTTCAGAGAACATCATTTAACAAGTAAGCAATGTCACTTTATAAATACCTCTACTCAAACAATAATAATGCTAGCCCCTTTAAGCTCTTCTTTTATCTTTTTCCATTTTTATTTTCTTAGGTTGATGAAGAGCTAGTAAAGAATTCAGGCAAATTTCTAGTGCTAGATCGGATGCTCCCAGAACTGAAAAAGAGAGGACACAAGGTAGTTTCATTTTAAACTTTTCGGGGTATAGTGTAATATAGAGTGCCTTTTCCTTAACTTGGCTTATAATTTGGTCATAGTATAAAACTCTCTTGTTCAAGCTCTGAAGACCATATATATTGCTTGCTTGTGGTTTGCAGGTGCTGATATTTTCACAGATGACAAGAATGCTAGATATTTTATTGGATTATTGCTACCTGAGGAAATATAACTTCAGCCGATTAGATGGATCAATGTCATATGCAGAAAGAGAGGAAAATGTAAGTAATTACTAAACATCTATGTGCATATATATAACACACACACACACACGGTGGCCCAAAAAAGTGAGAACATCTCATAAATTAAAAGCTTAAATAGTTTACTTATTTACCTTTTTTAGCTATATAACGTCTTTATTTTGACAATTTCCGGTCACCATCTTTGTTTTTTTTAATTTGTCAATCATTTACATCTGCCTTTTTGAATTTTTAAATAACTTATTTGCTACGAGATGTTCTCACTTTTTTTGGGCCACCCTGTATGTGTGTGTGTGTATGTATATATATATATATATATATATATATATGTATATGTATATATATATGTATAAACACCAGAAGAGCTTTGTCTTCTGCACTGAGCACACTGGAGCTCCCAGGAACTTGGATACAGCGTGGAGGTAAGCCCCTCCCATGCTGGCAATGCTCCACATCAGTGTTTGAGCACAGATTTAAGCAATGTTCCCAAGGTGTGCCTGCACTTGGCAGGCCTGCTGGTGGGGACCATAGGGAGGGACAAAACAAGACTCTAGACAATGGAGCACCTTGCTGCCTGAATCCTGTTGCATCGAAAAGACAAAAACTATCACCAGCACCCGTTGTGAGAACGCTCAAAGAAAAACATTACTCAAGGAGGCACCACTCATCTATTCCAACAAGCCATGCTTCCAATATACTTGACACTTTACACCATACACCATAATAGCGATTCTCCTCCTTGCTTCACACAATCAGCATACACAAACTGCACCTCAGCCATGAGCTGGCCTTCTCACATACTCAACAATTCACATACCACACCTGTGCAACATGCACAGAAAATCGCACCATCTTATATACATCCGGATCTTATCCAAACGTGCAACCATGCCCTCAACTATCATGCCCCCCATATACACACTCCAATGCACTTTCATCAACTGCTGCTGAATCAGGAACAAAATCTCTACCATCAGAGACCTACTTTCATCCTGCCTCCTTGACATACTCTGCATAGCAGAGATATGGATCATGGAAACAGACAACGTACTACTGAACCAACTCGCAACCGCGCAAAACTGAGGGGGGGAGGCATGATGATCATAGCTAAAACCAACCTCAATTTCTGATACCATTCAACTGATAGCACAAATGAAGTAGATGTCCTCACGATAACTAACAAATAGATAACCATTAGCCTCTTCTACAGGACACCAACCATTGCCTCCAATGACCTATCAAACATCCTGGATGGTATGCTCTCTGCACTGAACATCAGCAAGGACCTCCTAGTCCTAGGAGACTTTAACCTCCCATCGTTACCACCAAACCATGCCCATTCATTCCTGGAAGCAATGACAGCAATGGACCTCAGCTAGCTCGTTCAAACATCCATATATGAGAGAGGCAACACCCTTGACCTGATCTTCAACAACAATACGATCAAAACTAGCCCTCCCCCATGCCGGTACCATGGTCCAACCACAAACTATTAGCTTTTCCCTCCCCTATACGTCTGCATTCACTCTACCCATCAAAAAATTCAACCATGAGTACTTTATACAAGACGTCCTTCCACAACTACTAACTGACTCTAACAACCCCAACCTACTCATAGAAAACTGGGACCTTGCCATGGGAAAAAACAACTGCAACCACTATTCCCACACGCCCATGCAAGTAACATCAAAAGACCCTATGGTACATGCCAGCCCTACATGCTCTGAAAATGCATCTATGAAAGCACTGACATAAATGGCTAAAAAACGAAAATGAGGACCACAGACACAACTACCTACAACTCCTCAATAAATATCGTACCACAACTGATGAGGCAAAGCGAAAATACCACACCAACCTACTCAACTCCTCAATCAACTGCCCAAAAGAACTCTTCAGCATCTGACAGACACCCTCCACTGACAACCATGACAACTATGTTCATACTTATATTTATTGACATATCAGCTGCATTTGATACAGTACACCACGGCACCCTCTTAAACCGTCTTGCATCCATAGGCATAACAGGGACCCCTTTAAAAGTGGTTTGCATCATACATATCCAATAGGATGTAACAAGTCCAATTCAATGACGATAAAGCCGATCCCTTCCCACAAACCCAGGGGATTCCGCAAGGGTCCGCCTTATCATCTCTCCTATTCAATTTGTATATAAAACCGGTCTGCGAGATCTTTCAGAAATGCAACATCAATTACCACATCTATGCTGACGATGTGATGCTCTACTCACAACTTGACATAACACAACCAGATTTCTTTCCGCTAGAAGAATGCCTTGACATGCTTAAAACATGGCTTCAACAAAACATGTCAGTAAACCACAAGAAAACAGAGGTCATGTTTATCTCCAAGAAAACCAATTTCATCCCGCCCACCACAGTCACCCTCAACAAAAACATATATCATATGAAGCCTGCAATAAAATATCTAGGGGTCCTACTGGACAGCAACCTTAAGATGGATAAGCACCTCCGAACAATTAACCGAGCCATTTTTTACAAACTGAAAGTTCTGCAACCGCTTCGCAATATCCTCGAGAAATCTGACTTCAGGGCTGTTGCGCAAGCTCTAATCATTCCTCACCTAGACTACTGCAACGCCATCCTGCAAGGGCTTCCGAAGAACACCCTAAATATCTTGCAAATGGCTCAAAATGTTGCGGCAAGAGTCATCATGGAAAAAAGCGTCACAGGTCACATAACCCCAGTGCTAATGGAACTGCATTGGCTCCCGGTAAACGCTCGCATCATTTTCAAACTCCTCATAACAACGTTTAAGCTCATTCACAACATTGCACCCTCCTACCTCGACAACCTAATCACTATACAACCACACAACAGGAACAGAAGAACCATAAATCTCAACACTCTCTGTGTTCCAATCAGCATAAGAACTGTCAAAGCAGAAACAAGCAATAGAGCATTCACATATACAGCACCAATCCACTGGAACCAACTCCCACACGAGTTGCGACTGACAAATAATTTGAGTGAATTCAGAAAAACTCAAAACCCACTTATTTCAGGCTCACTACAACCCGACCTAAGTACGACACCTTACCTCAACGAAATGGCTTTTGCCTGCCATGACGGCATTTGGAATACCGGTATATAATCTTGTATATATGTATATTTTGGGCCCCTCCCACGCACCTACAATCAAATGTATTTTTAGATTTGTGAGCCCCAATCCGATGTATAAAGTATCTAATTGCTATTTCCTGTGTTATTTAAATCATTGCTCAATCGAAATGTATATCTTAAAAATTCTCTGTATTGTACGATACATTATGATTCTGTAAAGTAAACCGCTGCTGATCGTAGGAAGCAGCGGTATACAAATGTTTACTAAATAAAATAAATAAATCAGTCACCCTCAACAGCTGGCAACCTAATTACACCCCTAACTGAATCCTCCCCCCCCCCAAAAAAAAAAGTCCATCCAAACCCTTGGACCTCCTTTGACAGCATCAGCAAAGAACAAATTGAAAACATCATCTCGTCGCTAAACACAGTCACCTTGACCCATGCCTAGTCACCTGAATCAAGGCAACCAAGAAGTAACGTAGTCACACCCTCGCCAAAATCACCCAGTCAGTACTCTGACAGGGCACTATGCCCCAAGCTCTAAAACTCTCCTCCATATGTCCAACACGGAAGAAACTGGAATTAGATCTTTCTGACCCAGCTTCATACAGACCCATTGCCAGATTACCATTTATAGCCAAGATCATTGAAAAAGCTATCCAGCATCAACTACAAGAACACATCGACAAGAACAACTTACTTGACCCACAAAACATGGAGTCCACCCATCTCATGGAGTGGAAACCCTAACTACCCTAGTTGGCACACTGATAAAAGGAATACAAAACACCTAACAAGGATTCCTACTGACTTTCCTGAATCATCTAAGGAGCATCAAGACTTGATCACATTGCACCTATACTCAAGCACCTGCACTGGCTGCCACTACTAAGCTGCATAAAATACAAAACCCTCATCCTAACTCACAAAACCATCCACTCTGACCCCCCCCCCCCCCACACACACACCTCCGCACACTGCTGCAAACCCCCCAGCCAAACGGATCAAGACACACCTTTGCGAAGAATACTTTAACCATTCCACATGCTAGGACCAAACTCGATCAGCAGACCTGTGGACATGCTTTCCAACTTTATGCTCCATCACTATGAAACAAGCTACCGGATCCCTTAAGGAACATCTCCGATCTCAACACATTCAGGAAGTTCCTAAAGACACACCTTCTCCAAACACTTCAGCCCCACCACGTAACCCCTCCACCTAAAGATGTCCTGCATACACACTTTATATACTACCCCTCCATGTACCCACATAAAGCTTCAATATTTGTATATAGTCATCCAACCCCCTAATTAACCAGTGCATGCTTTATATACTAATATTGTTTCAATGTAACCACAGCTATATATTTTGTTCCATGTACACCGTTTTGACCTGGAGAAAGGCAGTATATAAATCCAGCTAAATAAATTGTCCATCTGTCTGTGCACTTTTCCACACTCCCCACTGCTTCTGTCTACTGTGGCACCACATTTTCAAGTGCCAGAAGAGGTTCCCAACCCTGCTGGTAAGGACTCTCACACCCTGCAGTGATACTTGTAGGAATGCCAGCACAAGAAGAGGTGGTATCTTTTGAGTGAGTACAAGAGGGGAGAGGTGGAATGCAAGAGGTGGAGCGAAAGGTGAGAATGTGGCTGGTGAGAAGAAGGGGGTGAGGCAGCATGGAGTGCAAGAGAGAGAACATAGAGGGAGGCAGAGAAGGAGGGAGAGAGCATACACCAATATGCGCACCCTCCCAGACATAGGCACTTCTACTGAGTTCCTTATCGCTTCTCCGGTCCAGTCCAGGGAAAGGTAGGGTTGTCAATCCTCTATAGCAGCTGAGGACTGAAGACTTCAAGCTTTCTTGAGAGGTGAAGCCACTCCCCCCGAGGGTAATCCAGCAGTCTTTCAGTCCTCAGCAGCTAAAGAGGATCGAATCTCTATTTCTCCCTCATCTACAGTTTTACTGATTATCTTTCTTTCTTTGTTTTCAGCAAAGTTATATTGGCTCTAGCAGAGCTGATTTTTTTCTATAGTCCTGGTGCTACTTTTTTTTGGGTAGCTACGGCTTTAAGGAAATTTGAGACGTCGAGTGAGTCAGGCTGCTGCGGTGTGAGGTAGAGCCTGCCTCTTTCACCGACTCCGTCTCTGTCGGCAGAGTGATTCTGGGAGCCCCAGTTATTCCTCTGCCGGGACCTCTACTACCTTTTGGAGCGCTTCCTGCTAGCAGCGGGACTGCCTGGTATGCTTAGGAGGTGCTTCTCCTATCTTGGGTGAGTTATTTCTTGTGTCTGCCACGATCTGTTTTGACGCGATTTCTTCAGTCTCCGGATTCGTTTTTGACTGCCGTTTTTGTTTTTTTCGCGATCAGCGTTATTGCTTTTTCCCCCTTCAGTTCTTTTGTATTTTGTTAATTAAAATGACAGACAAGCCGGTAAATATCACTGAGGAGCCGTCCTTAACCTCCGAAAAGGTGGGAAAGGCGGCCATTTTGTCGACGCCGGTCAGTTCGCCGGCAGAGCAGCCCCGGCCTCACAAAAGAAAGACTAAATCTTCTAAAGACGCTGTTCCTACAGATAAGCCTTCGCGTTGTCTTTCGGAGGCTCAGGAGAGCATGGCTTCCTTTTTTCGCCCGAATTTATATTAGCTATGCACAGAGCTTTTTTAGTTAGATCTTCTCAGCCTGATCAGTCTGCAGCACTTTCCAATCCTGTAGCACTGCCAATTAGTTTGCAGGGGCCAGAGGATCCTGGTGAGGGATCTTCTCAATCTAAGGATTTTTTTAAAGAGCCTTTGGATCCTTTTGTTTCCCCAGTTTCTGCACTCCTGGGCCAGGGGGACACAGAACCTCTGACAGAGGCAGGCTTAGATCAAGATCCAGATGAATTGGAGGAAGGAGAAATTGCCTCTGGGGAGGATCCCAATATTTTCAGGGTCTTCCGCAAAGAGGAGCTGTCCGCTCTCATTTCTCAATCCTTAGCGCCGCTGCACCTGCTTCTTCCTTCTTCCTCTCAGGAACCTTTGGAAGATCCCTTGTTGCAAGGGTTTAAGACCCAGCAACGCTGTTTCCCGATGCATAGGGTTATTAAACAAATGATTGATTCTGAATGGGAGTGTCCGGAAGCTACCCTGTGCGGAGGCCGCGCTTTAGCTCGCTTGTACCCCCTTCCGCAGGAGGAAAAGGAGTTCTTACGCATGCCAAAGGTGGATGCCTTGATATCTGCGGTGACTAAAAAGACTACCATCCCTGTAGAGGGAGCGGCAGCTCTTAAGGATCTCCAAGACAGGAAATTGGAAATTCTTCTCAAGCAGGCCTTTGATTCTAGCGCTTTGGCGCTACAAGCCGCGGTTTGTGGAGCTTATGTGTCTCGTGCATCCATTAGGTGGTTGCAAGGTGACGCTGCAGGGGAGTCCACTTCAGAAAGTCCAGACATTGCGAAGCTGGAGACTGCAGCTGCTTATACGGCGGATGCCTTTTATGATTTGCTGCGAATTGCGGCTAAGACCATGGCTTCTATGGTAGCTGCCAGGCGTTTCCTCTGGTTACGTAACTGGTCAGCAGATGTTTCTTCGAAAGTACGCCTTAGTAAACTGCCCTTTAAAGGGAAGTTGCTTTTTGGGAAGCTTTGGAAAAGATTGTGAAAGATTTAGGCAACTCAAAAGGCGGTAGATTACCGGAGGATAGACCTAAGCCGGTGAGGGGAACTGGTAGTATTCGAGGTTCTTCTCGAGACTCCCGTAGATTTTGTGGAGCGCGCTTTACACCCTATTCTAGGGGGCGCGCCAGTTTTCGTGGTCAGTCCTTTCGGGGAGCCAGAGGTTTTGGCAGGTCCTACTTCAGTGCATCCCAACCTTCAGTTAAAAAACCACAATGAAGGTCTGCTGGTCCAGGCGTTAGTTCCTGTAGGAGGACGCCTGCAGAATTTTTTGGCAGCCTGGACCGAGATCACGTCAGACAAATGGGTTTTAGAGATAATTCAGAAGGGATATGCTCTAGACTTCGCCTGCTCCTTGCCACCCGCCTTTGTGATGTCTCCTTGCGCGCCCGGTCTGAAAAAGCAGGCCATTTCAGACACCCTCTTACGTCTTTTACATCTGAGAGTGATAGTTCCCGTGCCTCTAGACCAATACGGTTGCGGTCGATACTCGATCTATTTTGTGGTTCCCAAGAAGGAGGGTTCTTTTCGTCCCATGCTAGATCTCAAAGGAGTAAACTGTACTTTGCGGGTTCCTCACTTTCGCATGGAAACGTTACGAACAGTGATTCGGGCGGTGCAGCCGGGAGAGTTTCTCTCGTCCATAGATCTCAGAGGCTTATCTTCATATTCCCATCCGACAATCTCATCAACGATATTTACGTTTTGCCCTTCCAATGGGGCATTTCCAGTTTCGCGCTTTGCCGTTCGGTCTCGCTACGGCTCCGCGGACGTTCACAAAGTTGATGGTGGTTGTGGCAGCGGCACTTCGAAAGGAAGGTATCCGAGTTCACCCATATCTCGACGATTGGTTGATCAGGGCAGACTCTCACTTAGCTTCAGTGGAGGCAACAACTCGAGTGGTGCAACTTCTCGAACGGCTCGGTTGGGTGATCAATCAATCCAAAAGTCATTTAGTGCCGTTGCGGCAGCTGACGTACCTCGGAGCTTTTTTCGACACAGAGCGAGGGGCGGTCTTTTTGCCAGAGCTGTGGGTGGAGAAGCTGTTGCAACAAGTGCGAGCCTTTCTGCAACTAACAGCTCCGTCGGCGTGGACGTATTTGCAACTCTTGGGGTCCATGGCGGCGGCACTCGATCTAGTCCCGTGGGCCAAGGCTCACATGCGACCCCTGCAGCAAGCGTTGCTTTCCCGTTGGTCGCCGCAGCTTCACCCACTCTCGCAGCGCCTCTCCTGTCCGGACCATGTGCGACTCAGTCTAGAGTGGTGGTTAGTTCCAGAACATCTAACGGCGGGGATTCCCTTACAGGAGCCCTCGTGGGTTTTGGTCACCACAGATGCCAGTCTCACGGGCTGGGGGGCTCATTGTCATACACGTTTCGCTCAGGGTGCTTGGTCTCCCGAGGAGAGTTCCTGGTCGATCAACCGTCTCGAACTTCGGGCAGCTCGTCTCGCCCTGCTGCACTTCGCGGACTTGCTCAAGGGGACTGCAGTCAAGATATTCTCCGACAATGCAGTGACAGTTGCTTATATCAATCGTCAAGGCGGCACCAAGTCTCTCTCTCTCCTTTCCGAATGTCAGGCTTTGATGGTTTGGGCAGAAACCAATCTTCTAGCGTTATCAGCAGCACATGTAGCTGGCAAAGAGAATGTGCAAGCCGATTATCTCAGCCGCAATATCCTCGATCCCGGGGAATGGGAGTTGAACACAGCAATTTATCACGAGCTGACCTTGCGTTGGGGGCAGCCGGTGATGGATTTGATGGCAACGTGCAGCAATGCCAAGGCCAGCCGGTTCTTCAGCAGGCGCAGAGAACACATGTCGGAGGGTCTCGATGCTCTCGTTCAGCCGTGGCCTCTGGACTCTCTCTTGTATGTTTTCCCTCCTTGGCCAATGTTGAGTCGAGTCATCCAACGGGTAGCGCAACACCGGGGGGTGGTGATTCTCATTGCGCCGGATTGACCTCGTCATCCCTGGTATGCCGATCTAGTTCGGCTTCTAATAGCTCCGCCTTGGCCTCTTCCGGCACGCATCAATCTCTTGCATCAGGGTCCCATTCTCATGCCCAGGGTGGATCGCTTCTTGCTTACGGCTTGGCTCTTGAAAGGGCTCGCTTAAAGCGCAAAGGCTATGCGAATTCCGTTGTAGACACCTTACTTCAGTCTAAAAGGCCGACGACTTCCCTGGTATATGTGCGGGTATGGCGTCTTTTCGAATCATGGTGTGGACAGCGCAATGTTCCTCCTATGTCGTCTACCTTACCTCAGCTTCTTCTTTTTCTCCAGCATGGCTTGGACAAAGGCTTGGCTCTTAGTACCCTTTAGGTTCATATAGCCGCGCTTGCCTGTTTCAGAGGATTAGTACAGCATCGCCGTCTTTCGGCGCTTCCGGATGTGCAACGTTTTTTGCGGGCAGCGAAAATCATCCGTCCTCCAGTGCGCCCAATCGTGCCTCCCTGGGACTTGAATATAGTTTTGGAAGCTTTTTCTCATTCGTCCTTGGCTTCCCTCTCCTCTCGAGAAATCCGAGAGTGTTCCTGGAAAATGGCTTTTTTGGTGGCTTTGTGTTCAGCTCGTCGGATTTCCGACTTGCAGGCCTTGTCTTGCCGGGAGCCTTATCTTCAATTTCTTCCGGAACGGGTGTTGCTATGCACAGTGCCTTCCTATTTACCTAAGGTACTGTCTGTTTTTCATGTTAATCAATCGGTAGCTTTGCCCGTGTTTTCTAACAATTCTGGTTCTCCCATAGACCATGCGCTCAAACGGTTGGATCTTAGCCGGGTCTTACGGACATACCTTCGGATTTCGCAGCCCTTTCGGAAAACAGACAGACTCTTTGTCCAGTATGCAGGTTCTCGTAAAGGTCAAGCAGCGTCAAAGTCCCCACCATAGCTCGTTGGGTTCGCTGTGCTATTGTGGCAGCTTACGCTGCCAGAGGAATATCGCCGCCGATTGGGCTGAGGGCTCATTCTACTCGAGCTCTAGCGACTTCCTGGGCGGAGTTTGCCTTTGTGCCGCCGATAGATATCTGCAGAGCTGCAACGTGGTTTTCATTGCATACTTTTACAAAACATTACCGGTTGGATGTTCAAGCCAGAGACGATGCGAAATTGGGAGCCTCGGCTCTTATCGCAGGTCTGGCGGGTCCCTCCCATATTTAGGTACTGCTTTGGTACTGCCCTACCTTTCCCTGGACTGGCCCGGAGAAGCGATAAGGAAGATGAAATTAGGTCTTACCTGCTAATTGTCTTTTCTTGAGCTTTCTCCGGGCCAGTCCAGGGTCCCACCTCTTTCGGTTTGGAGTCTTTTTCATGCCAACAGAATTTCACCATATTAGAGTGTGCGTCCGAGAGAGTGGACATAATTGGGGCTTTCAGATTTCATTCAGTTCAGACTAAAGTTATCTTAGTTTAAAAAAAAAAAAAAAGACTCAATGGAAGCACGTTTGCTGGCTTCCGCATTTTTTTTTAAGGGACTATAGAATATTATCAGTTTTTAAAGGGTTAATCTAGTGTTTTTTCAGTTCTTTCGTTTTAGTTGCTTTGTCATAAGAAGACTGCTGGATTACCCTCGGGGGGAGTGGCTTCACCTCTCAAGAAAGCTTGAAGTCTTCAGTCCTCAGCTGCTATAGAGGATTGACAACCCTACCTTTCCCTGGACTGGCCCGGAGAAAGCTCAAGGAAAGACAATTAGCAGGTAAGACCTAATTTCATCTTTCAGTGCATCCATGATAGGTTACTAGAAAATATATATTTCTTTATCCTGCTAGACCAGTCCAGCCGACTGGGTTATACTTCCCAGCCAG
The DNA here is from genome assembly GCA_033557465.1 of Ichthyophis bannanicus. Classification (NCBI taxonomy): domain Eukaryota; kingdom Metazoa; phylum Chordata; class Amphibia; order Gymnophiona; family Ichthyophiidae; genus Ichthyophis; species Ichthyophis bannanicus. The sequence continues at coordinate 579,011,165 of CM066034.1, read as the reverse complement.
CAGATGGAAGCAGACCAGAGCAACTTTCAGTGACATGGACTGTGTAACTGGTGGTGCAGAACTTTGACTTGCAGGTATTGTCTGCCTCCAACAGATGGCAAGGTGTGTGGACTGGTGCAACAGTGCAGATAAGCCTGTTCCCCTGGCACAGATCACTGTCTTGTCTGTGTGAGTTGAGACCTTTGCCCAACATTTGCTCGGATCTTGGGAATGCTCCTGTTTCCAGCACTGTCACCTATGGGTTCCAGCACTATTTGGCTGGAGAGCGGTCAGGAGGAACCCACGGAGCGCCTGCTGGGTGTGGTAAATCCATGCTCAGGTCCCCATTCCCTCTGTCCTACTTCTGCAAGTTCTGCTTTATTTTGTCTTTTTCTTTGAATTGGGTCTCTGAATTTGCTGCTTTAAACAACTTTAAAAAAATCCCCCTTGAGCAGCTAGCCTTCCCTCAGGCCTCTGCAGGCATCTGGGGAGGCCCTTCTTGGGTTTCTTCACCTGGCCTGATACGGTAAGGGATTCCCTTTCTGTTTTTAGCCACAGATTTTGTTTTTGTTGGGGGTTTAACTCCAGGAACAAACAAGAATGCAGTCTTCACATATGGATGACGTCCCTCAACAGAGCCCATGTGCGAACACTCCCCAGCTTCCAATAGGAAGCGTTTGGGAGCATCCCTCTGCGTATGCATGCATGCCTTCCCACCTTCCCAATGAGTCTCCTCAGTTTTAGTTTTTCCGTGGAGCCCTACAGATGCTTGTCCTGTCACTGCAGTTAAAGCTTTTTTTCTACCGTGCCCTTTGGGGTGCTTTTTTTATTTTTTGTCTTCCCGTCTCTTCGGTACCATCGCTCATCAATACCAGTGCTGTTTTGGGCACTTTACTTACTTTTATTTTTCTCTTTACCTCTCAGTTCCCACAGGTTTGTTTATTGGTCCAGGCCACTATTGAGTCTTTTGACCTTGCAGAGGTTGTGTTCCCTGACATGGAGAAGTCAGCTAGCGATTTCAAAAAGTTTACTAAGTATAACTGCACTATTTTGGCCACTGACAAGCACAGTTGGTGCTTACAGTACTTGGGGCCTGACCATAACCCGGGCTCTTGTACAATGTGTCAGCAAATGGCAAGGAAAAGGTTTAAAAAATGGGAAAAGCAATGCCAAGAGTATTTTTGGACCTGACTCTGCAACCCCAGCACACTGTTCTTCGACACAGATGCCTTCTCACAGCTCCTGTTGGTCACGTGGTTCCCGCGCATCCTTTGAATTGAAAGGTCATGGTAAGAAACAGCCAGCCACCGAAGCAGCATCAGCATCTCGCCTTCAATGTCGAGGACTGATTCTGATTCCCAAGATCATTCCCTTGGACATCAACACCAGAGATCCCCCTCAGCGGGATTCTGATCCTGAGAACCATGAGCGGCTAGCTAAACAGCCCTGGTGGGAGGAATTCACTTCCAAAGCACAAGAGGGGTTGGAGTGCTATCCAGTCTTTGACCTCAGGAGAGCCTCCGGTTCCATTGTCTGGTATGGTGGTCCAGAGTCCTGCAGTGGAGTAGACCAAGACGTCATCCATCTTCCTCGAGCAGCACATGCTGACCATCGAGATGAGTTTGACTGTGCTCCTGGAGGTATCCGTGCCAGAGGCCTCGAGGCCCTTGGGAGCCTAGGTCTCGATACCAGGCCTGGAATTGGGCATTTCAAAGCCCTCGGCGACCCAGGTCCCGATGCTGAGCCTGAACGATTGTCAGGACAGTGCCACTCTCCCTCTGAAGGAACCCCAGCCTTTTCACATTGCAGGCAGGCTGGTCCATTTTGCCCATAGGTGGCCCCTCATAGCATCAGAACCCTGGGCTCTATAGGTCGTCCTCAAGGGTTGTTTGCCTCATTTTGTCCAGTTACCTCTTCCTTTCCAGGGGAGTACCCTCTAGACCAGGGGTCTCAAACTCAAATTGCTTTGAGGGCCAAATGAGGACTTGTAAAATAACCCGGGGGCCGCATAAGACGTGGGGCCTCATTTGCATAAATATTTGCATAATGTTACCATACCCTAACTTTTAGTAAACATGTCTCTTAATGAGTGTATGGATAAAGAAAGACTAAAAGATTTCTACATTACTATAATCCAGTGCCAACTGCCAGGCACATTAGGAACTACTACAAACGCTGCCCATTTAGAACCCATAGCAAACCCGCCATAACCTAACAGCACTACCAGGACTCACAAAGCACCATACCCTACCTATCAAAAGGCAACACTGGAAATATTAAATCAATACATTTCAGAGAATAACAATACATGACCTACTGGGGAAAGAGAACAAGTAGCAATGTCAAATAGGAATTACATAAACAGAATACCTCAGCTCAGTTACACATGCAGAACATACACCATCACCAAACAAGGAATCAAAATTTAGAAACAAGAAGACAATAATTAAACTGGGAACCCCAAAAGCCAAACTTGGAATGTACAACAACAATGTAGAAATAAAACTATAAATTAATTTCCTGTTGTACTAAACAAAGCGCAGACATTATTGATGCACATTTCCCAGAGCTGACATATTCCAGTTAATAAATTCAAAATAAAGAGATTTTTCTACCTTTTGTGCATTTTTTTTTCAGTTGCAATTGTTCCAGCCACTTTCTTCTGGTTTCTTAGTGCCTTCTGCTAACTCTCCACTGTCTACTGTCCATTTGTCCTTTCTTCTCTCTTTTAGTTTTATTCCATTCTCCCTCTACATCTGCTTTAACATACTAATCTTTCCCCTTTTGCTCTTTCCTCATTCCTATTTCGTCCACTCAAATTTTACCCCACCATCCTCAATCCCCACTTACTCTCCCAATACCTGGCCAATTGTAGATTTTTCTTCCCTCCCACACAAAATATTTTTCCCCTCTCCATTTCACTCTCCCAGCTCCATCCCATTCTAATCCTCCCCCAACATCAGCTCCCTTCTAGTTCTAGCCCCACACAGCACCTGCTCCCTTCTAGTCCCTGCATCAGCCCATTTTCAGTCCTAGCTCCCCATCAGCCCATTTCCAATCCTAGCTCCCCCCATCAGCCCATTTCCAGTGCTAGCTCCCTCCCCTCACAGCCCATTTCCATTCCAAGCCCCCCTCCCCATCAGCCATTTGCAGTTCAAGCCCCCTCTTCCACTCAGCCCATTTCCAGTCCTAGCAACCCCCCCAGCCCATTAGCAGTCCTAGCCCCCCCCCATAGCCCATTACCAGTCCTAACCCTCCATAGCCCACTTCCAGTCTTACCCATCACCATTTTCAGTCTTACCCCTCATAGTCCATTACCAGTCCTTACCCCCCCCATCATCCCATTTTCAGTCTTACCCCCCTCATAGGCCATTACCAGTCCTAACCCCCCTATAGCCCATTACCAGTCCTAGCCCCCCCCATAGCCTATTACCAGTCCTACCCCCCATCAGCCCACTTGCAGTCTTACCCCCCCCCATCACCCCATTTTCAATCTTACCCCCCATAGCCCATTACCAGTCCTACCCCCCATCCCCCCCCCATCAGCCCAGGTAGATTTTAAAAAATCCAAACTTGCTGCTGCTGCCGCCGCCGCAGTATCAAGCGTCCCGCGGGCCCCTCTGCCCGGCAGAGTCCTCTCCTCCCTGCAGCATCAGCTCCAAAAGCGGCGGCTTTCAGAGCCATGAAGAGAGAGAGTTTCTCTCTCGTGGCTCTGAAGAGCAGCGAGAGAGAAACTCGCTCTCTTTAGCTCCAAAAGCGGCGGGAATTTATTTATTTTATTTATTATATTCTCTTATATACCGCGCTATTCTGCATCAGTGAGGTTTACATTGAACAAACTGAAATTACATTGAACAGGGCATTATAACTTGGAGATAACTATTTTACAGGGAACATGGGCTATGGTGGGTTAAGTGGCTTGCCCAAGACCACAAGGAGCACCTGTGGGACTAGAAACCCCAGTCCTTCCGGCCCAAGGTTGCTGTCCTCTAGTGGGATTTGAGCCCCCCGACCTTCCAGCCTGAAGTACCTTGCCCCAACCACTAGGCCACTCCTCCACTGAGTCAGCAACAGCAATGGTGCTTTAGCGGGAATTGAGCCGCCGCTTTTGGAGCTGAAGAGAGAGAGTTTCTCTCTCGCTGCTCTTCAGAGCTGTGAGAGAAACTCTCTCTTCGTGGCTCTAAAAGCCGCCGCTTTTGGAGCTGATGCTGCACGGAGCAGGGGAGCGCTGCGGGATGCTTGATACAGCGGCAGCAGCAGCAAGTTTGGATTTTTTTTTACTCTACCGGCCAGCTGCTTAACACGCTGGGTCAAATGCTCTCGCTGGCCGCATGCAGGCCGCGTGTTTGAGACCCCGGCTCTAGACCCTCTCCATCAGGATCTATTGCGACAGGAAGTCACCACCCTTCTAAAAGAGTGCCATAGATTTTGTTCCCTGCACACAAGAATGATTAGGGTTTTACTCCCGGTACGTCCTTATTTCTAAAAGGTCAGGGGGGTTCCATCCCATTCTAAATCTCCAGAACCTAGTATGAGAGAAGTTCAAGATGATTTCTCTAGGAATCCTACTGCCCTACCTTCAGAGGAATGATTGGCTTTGTTCTTTGGATCTGAAGGATGCATACACGCACATCCTTAGCCACCCATCTCACAGGCAGTACCTTTGCTTCATGTTCGTTGGTGGACATTGCCAATACAGAGTCCTACCCTGCGGGCTGGCATCTGCTCCAAGGGTGTTCACGAAATGTCTAGCAGTAGTTGCAGCCTACCTCTGCATCGTAGGCATCTTCATCTTCCCTTACTTAGACGACTGGCTCGTCAGGGTGTCTCGCCACAGATGGTGCGTCCATTCAACGCACTGTCACTGTGCTCGAACATCTCTGCTTTGTCATAAACTTTCCAATATTGCAACTTTCTCCCACTTAGAAATTGGAATTCATAGGTGACCACCTCAACTTGACAAGCTCGAGTTTTCCTGCCCGAAGACCATCTTAAATGCTTCACAGAGTTGTCAGGCATCATTCAGTGCAGCTGTCACACCACGGCACGAGACATGCTTTGTCTCCTCAGTCACATGGTTTCCATGATCTGAGTCATCCCCTATGCTCGTCTCCACATGAGCCAAGCACAGTGGACCCTCTCCTTACAATGGAAACAGGTGACGGGCCATCGACGAGACAGTGGTGGTGACCCCACTTCTCCAGGAACAAGCAGGAAGTCAGTCCTCACTTATGGGTGACATTGGCACCGACGGAGCCTGCGCGGAGCAATTCCCCAGCTTTCAAAGAAAGCCTTTGGGATGGCTGCCACGCATGTGTGGTCCTCTTCCCGCCCAATAGTGCCATCTTGCTCAGTCTCCCTTTTTCCACGGAGCCCTTCAGATGCACGTCCTCGTCCCTCGGAAAAAAATGTTTCGTTTTCTGGCCTCTGGCCTACTGTTTTCCGGTTGCACCCTTCCTCCCCCTTGCTCCTATCTCTTTTGAGTAAAGGGGACATTTTTTAAATAATTTTTGTTGGCGGGCTTCGCGCCCTTTTTTCTCCTAACTGCTGGCCGCGGGGCCCTTTTTGCCCTGATGGCCACCGGTTTCAAAAAATGCTATAGATGCACCAAGAACATGTCGCTTACGGACACCCATGACCCCATGACAGTTGTCTACGGTGTCTCGGAGCCGACCATGATCCAGAGCTCTGTTCGCTTTGTAAGAAAATGCCCTCCAAAGCCCTACTCAGTCGTAGGCAGAAGTCTGAGGACATTTTCCGAAAGGCTGCCTCGGAATCCCTGGTGGGACCCTCTGTCGTCTCTCCACCGGTGGGGTCCCCCACCTCGTCTCCACACTCAAGATGGCACTCCAACCAGGGGTCCCCTGAAGTGGAGTGATGTAAGAAGATGACCTCGAAGTCGCTGTTGGGGGCTCCCAACAAGTGCGAGCGCTCCCGCGCTCAGTTGCTTAGCTCCCTGCAGCATTCCTGAGAGTCGGACAAGGAGCGGCCTCGTAAGGTGCCTCGAACAGACTTGGAGGCCCCGGGTGATGGCGGCAGATCTCCCGAGGGTCATCCCAGCGAGGACCCCCTCTCCTCCTCAACATCTGACCCGGTGACCCCAGTGTCTGTCACAGGGCCCCACGCCCGCATGGCAGTCCCCCCGTATGCTGACACTAGAATATAGCGTTTCTGCGTTCATAGCTTCCCAGCAGGCGCTCGTATCTAGCTTCGCTGGTCCGCACCTAGAGACTGAGGTTCCCTGGAGAGGGACACTGGAAACCCCCGAGAGCTATGGCCTCGTGAGGGTCCTCGGCGTCTGTCTCGCTTGCCTTCCCATTCTTCGGGGGTGAGATCCTCCAGGGCCTCCAGCTCCAAACGGGCCTCAGTCTCTGGATGAGGTGACCAGCCGGAATCTGGCTCCTCTTTCGAATTTTCAGGCTGAGAATCGGATGGAGATACTTCCCCTGATAACCGTACCCATCGGAACCTCCAGTCGGACCCATCCCCGCCTGCCTTTTAGCGGCGTTTGCCACCCGAGGACAACACCTTCTCGGTGTTTGTGCGGGATATGGCACGGGCTCTCAACCTGGCGACCCAGGCAGAGGAGGAACCTCGAACTGAAGAGCTCGATATCTTGCAGTACAAGTCCCCTCGAATCTCTTGTTGTCCCGGTTCCTCCCATTTTGTCCAGGCTGCTACTCCGCATGTGGGAGACCCCTGCGTCGGCCCCCATCATGAGCAAGTGCCTCGATGCAATGTATGGAGTCCTGCGCGGCCCTGGGTTCAGAAAATTGTACTACACTGTATGTTTTTACGTGACTTAGCCAAGGAACTTGGGGGCTTCTCCACGGACCTCACGGGCGAACCCCTCAACAGGTTCCGGACCCTCCTGAAGTCCGTTGCGGAGTGCTCAAAATACCTCTCCTGCGCCACCTATAATGGATTCGAGTCTTCAGCTCGTGGCCGCTGGCATCGGGGCCAGGCATGGCTTCAGTCCTTGGACTTGGAGCAGTGGGTCCAGGAAAAGCTCCAAGATGTAACCTGCCTTGGTGAACAGCTCTTCAGTAAATGGATGGAGATTAAGGCTGCCGAGATTGAGACTGAGTTCATCACCCATATGCGCTTCTCGTGCAAGACCTCCTTTCCTCGAAAGAAACAGCAAACTAAGAAGGTGTTCTTTCCGTGGAAGGACCTACCCTACTGAGGCTATCCACCATACCCACCCACTCCCGTGCTGCCCACCACGACGCAGGGAGTCTGGACCACACGGTCATCACAAGCCAAAAGGGGCGAAGGCCCAAACCCCGGCTCCACCTCAGCCCACCCAGGGGTTTTAACACCAGCAGCGTAGCCTTTCGCCCCCCAGCAGCGCTGCAGCTTGTGGGAGGACGCCTGTCATCCTTCGCCCCTTAGTGGGCATCCATCACGTTGGGCACTTGGGTCCTCCAAGTAGTCCGGGATGGCTACCATCTCCGTTTGGACAGGCTTCCCCCTCCCTTTTCCCCAGCGGAGCCTTCTCGACTCCCCGCGCACCAGTCCTTCCTACAGCAGGAGTTAGACAACCTCCTCGCCCAGCGAGCGGTCAAGAGGGTACCGACACTCCGAGGTCGGGGCTTCTATTTCCGGTACTTCCTCATCCCAAAGAAGACAGGTGGCCTATGGCCCATCCTCGACCTCCGAAAACTAAACAAGTTTCTGGTGTTGGGGAAGTTCAAAATGCTGTCTCTTGGCGTCCTGCTGCCCTTAGTAGGGCGACTGGCTATGCTCCTTGGATCTCAGGGATGCTTACATCCACATTTTGATTCACTCCCAGCATAGGCAGTTCCTGCGCTTCAGGGTGCAAGGGGAGCATTACCAATATAGAGTGCTCCCCTTTGGACTCGCATCTGCTCCACGAGTCTAAAAGTGCCTCTCCGGGACCGCTGCCTCCCTCAGATGGCAGGGCGTACCGGTCTTCCCTTATCTCCATGACTGGCTCATCACGGGGCCCTCGGCTGGGGAAGCCCACCTTGCGGCATCACGCACGATCCTCCTCGAGTGCCTAGGATTCTTGGTCAACTACCCCAAGTCCCAAATGCAGCCGGCACAGGCCATGGAGTTTATCGTGCACGCCTTGACACTCAGCGGGCAATCGCCTTTCTACCGGCAGACCGTATGGCTTGACTCTGAGCATTGGCGGCCCAGATCCAGAGCAACACTCGGGTCACGGCGTGGACTATGCTGCGCCTCCTGAGGCACAGGGCCTTGAAAGGGAGACTATGATAAAATGAGGAAAATAGTTAAGAAAAGACTAAAAGGAGCAGTTGCAAAGGTTAAAGACTTACATCAAGCTTGGGTGTTGAAAAATACTATCTTGGAAGCCTAGACCAGCTATATTCCACGCTTTAAGAAAAGTGGAAGGAAGTCCAAAAAACTGCCAGAATGGTTTAAAGGTAAGGTCAGAAAGGCTGTTGCCAAAAAAGCATCTTTCAGGAAAGGAAAAAAGAGCCAAACAAAACCAGGAAACAGCACAAGCACTGGCAAGTTAAATGCAAAGCATTGATAAGGCAGGCAAAGGGAGAATTTGAGAAGAAGCTTGCTGCGGAAGCAAAAACGCGAAATAAAGACTTTTTCAAGTATATTCGTAGCAAAAACTTGTGAGAGTCAGTTGGCCCATTAGATGATAGAGGGGTTATAGGGGCACTAAGAGGCGACAAGGCGATAGCGGAGAGACTGAATGAATTCTTTGTTTCGGTCTTTACTGAGGAAGATGTAGGGATGTTACCCATGACTGAAGTAGTATTTAAAGGTGCAAAAGAATTGAAGGAAATATCGATACATCGGGAAGATGTATTACAACTACTAGATAAACTGAAGAGCAGCAAATCACCTGGGCCGGATGATATACATCCAAGAGTGTTGAAAGAACTGAAATACGAGATTGCAGACCAGCTATTAGTAATCTGCGAACTATCATTAAAATCATCTGTAATACCTGAAGACTGGAGGATGGCGAACATAACACCAATTTTTAAAAAGGGTTCCAGGGGTGATCCGGGGAACTACAGACTGGTGAGCCTGACGTCAGTACTGGGAAAAATGGTAGAAACCATCATAAAGAACAAAATTGCTGAACAAGTAGATAGTCATGGCTTAATGGGAGACAGCCAACATGGCTTTAGACAAGGAAGATCTTGTCTTACTAATCTGTTATATTTTTTTGAAGGTGTGAATAAACAGGTAGACAAAGGTCAGTTGGTTGATATAGTGTATTTGGACTTTCAGAAAGTCTTTGACAAGGTCCCTCATCAGAGACTTTTGGCAAAACTAAAGCATCATGGGATAGGAGGCAGTGTACTATTGTGGATCAGGAACTGGTTAAAAGATAGAAAGCAGAAGGTAGGGCTAAATGGACCATTTTCGCAATGGAGAAAGGTGAATAGTGATGTACCCCATGGATCTGTGCTGGATCTGCTGCTTTTTGACATATTCATAAATGACCTGGAAAAGGGAATAACGAGTGAGGTTATCAAATTTGCAGAGGACACAAAACTATTTAAAGTTGTTAAAACCCAAGAGGATTGTGTAAAATTGCAAGAGGATCTTGATAAATTGGAAGACTGGGCATCAAAATGGCAGATGAAATTTAATGTGGACAATTCAAAGTTATGCACCTAGGGAAGAATAACCCAAACTATGGTTACACGATGCAGGGTTCCACATTAGGAACCACCACCCAGGAAAAAGATTTAGGCAGCATTGTGGATACCATGTTAAAACCCTCGGCCCAGTGTGCAGCGGCGGCCAAGAGAGCAAATATAATGCTAGGTATCATAAGGAAAGGAATGGAAAATAAAACAAAGGATATTATAATGCCTCTATATCGTTCCACGGTGAGACCGCACCTTCAATATTGTGTGCAATTCTGGTCGCCGTATCTTAAAAAGGATATAGTGTTGTTAAAGGCACAGAGAAGAACCATCAAAATGGTAAAGGGAATGGAAGGATACCCCTATGAAGAACGGCTAAAAAGGTTAGGGCTCTTTAACCTGGAAAAGAGACGGCTGAGGGGAGATATGATAAAAATGAACGGAGTGGAACAGGTAAACGTAGATTGATTGTTTACGTTATCAGACTATAGAAAGACTAGGGGACATGCAATGAAGCTACAGGGTAAACTATTTAAGACTAATAAAAGAAAATATTTTTTCACTCAATGTGTAATCAAACTCTGGAATTTGTTACCGGAGGATGTAGTAAAGGCTGTTAGTGTAGCTGGGTTTAAAAAAGGTTTGGACAAGTTCGTGGTAGAAAGGTCCATAAACCATTATTAAGAAGGGACCCAAGATATCATTGCTTGACTCAATACAAGCATTGTGGAACCTGTGTCTTTTGGGGAAACTGCTAGGTACATATGACCTAGATTGGCCACTGTTGGAAACAGGATGCTGGGCTTGATGGACCTTGGTCTGACCCAGTATGGCATATCTTATGTTCTTATCCATGTGGTTCCACATGCCCGCTTGCACATGCGGATGGCTCAGTGGTGCCTCAGAACTCTGTAGAGCCCACCTCCAGTCACCTCAGGGACACCATTCAGGTCTCCCTTAAACTTCGCAGGTCCTTAGACTGGTGGCAAGTCCACCCGCAACCACCTCTAGGGACTGCCTTTCCAAACCCAGCAGCACAAACTAGTGCTGACAACGAACGCTTCCCTGTTTGGATGGGAAGCCCACTGTGGTGGTGCACTGTGCATATAGGGGCAATGGTCACCGGAAGAGTCTCAACAGCAGATCAACTTGCTCGAGCTTCGGGTGTCCGATGGGCTCTGAGGGCCTTCGAGGACCATCTCCAGGGAAAGTCAGTACTCGCGCAGACAGACAATTGAGTAGCGATATTCTGCATCAACAAGGAAGGGGGACAGGATCATGCCTCCTCTGCTCCTTCGCCTTCCATTGAGGGATGACCCTATGAGCGGTCTACCTACCAGACCATGAGAACATCCTCGCGGACAAACTCAGCAGGAGCCTCTGCCCTCACGAATGGCGGCTGGACCCAGAGGTGACCAGGTAGCTATTCCATCAGTGGGGGACCCCAACCATGGACCTGTTTGCCAGCCTGGCGAACACTCAGCTCCCCCGCTTTTGCGGCCCAGTCCCCCACTCGAGCAGTGAGGCACGGGATGCATTCCTTTTGAGCTGGACCTCCAGGTTTCTCTACACGTTCGCTCCCACTCCTCTCATTGCAAGGACTTTCCACTAAGCTCAGCAGGAACAAGCGTCTATGATACTTGTCACTCCTTTGTGGCCTCTGCAACCGTAGTTCCCACTCCTGCTCAGGTTTGTGTCCGAGCCCCCGATTCCCCTGGGCTGTGCCCCAAGCCTGCTAATGCAGGAGGAGGGGTGGGTGCTACACACGAACCTGGCCACGTTGTCCCTCGCAGCCTGGCGGATGAATGGGTCACCCTAGCCATGCTAGACCTCCCATAGGAGGTCCTCGCGTCGAGGAAGGACTCAAGACGAGCTTATGCCTTCAGGTGGCGACGCTTCTCGGTCTGGAGCTCCGAGCTCCAGATCGACCCTTTCTCCAGGAACAAGCAGGAAGTCATTCTCGCATATGGGTGACGCGGGCGCCGACGTAGCACTTATGCGGAGCAAATCCCCAGCTTTCAGAGAAAGCCTTTGGGAATTGCATTACGCATGCGCAGGCCCCTTCCCGCCCAAGGGTGCCATCTTGCTCAGTCGTCTGTGGCAAGGTCATCTATCCTGAGTATGGGGGAGGTGAGAAACGTAAAGAATTCACCCTAGTAAAGGGTCCCCTTTTAGGAGTGCAAGGTTAGAAAGCCACAGCCACACCTAAGAACCAGGAAAGCCCCAGCTGGAACAGGTTTCATGCAGTGTCTAATAGAGTAAGAGGGAGAGATTACGGGCACGAGGTCCAAAACCCTTACTTCAACAAGTTCCCTGATTGCTCAAATACCAGAAGGCAGGGGGATTGCCAACACCTGGGAAGGAAGGAGGTGGGGCTAGAACCCTGAAAGTATAAGCCTATGCTTGAAAAAGGAAGAGAGAAAGGAGGAGAGGGAGGAGAAGGCAGAGACCGGAGAAGAGAAGGAGGTAGAGAAAGGTGCTGACTCAAGCAGAAGAGCCAAGCTACCAGTAACTGAGAGGGCTGAATTCCCTGCAACAGGTTGGCAGTAGAGCTTGGAGCCAGGAAGTGGAGAAGCTCTCAGAGCACCGGAGAGGTTGTCAGCTGAGCAGTCTGACCGGGTGTGTGAGTCAGAACCCATGCAGCTGGGAGAGCCAGTGACAGAGTTGGGGGAAGAAGACATCCTTATGGATTGCTCTCTGTGCCAAGCGTTAGACATGAAGTCTTGAGGAAAAGCCAGCCCTGAAAGAATTATCCTCCTTGAAAAGGTAACCATAACAAACAGGCAGTGTGGTGGTAAATTCCCCATATGTTTTTAAAAGGGAAGTTTACTGAAGTATAAGGATAAGCAGGAAGTTGTGATTCATGCTTGTTATCCGCCTGTGGTTTGAACTGTGAAACGGCAGAAGCCAATTTACCTGCTAGAAGAGTTTTTCTTTGCTCCTCTGTTATGTGAAAAGCCTGTTGAGAGTTTTTGATGGCAGTCTGAATGTTTACTTCTTGTTTTGAGTTCTGTTGTATCTGAAATGCAGCCTAGAAGGAATTGAGGCTGATAGAAGCCAAACTGCCACAGAAGATTGAGCTTGTTTGGACTTCATGCTGTAATTAGCAAGGACTAAAAGGAAGGTGGCAGCCTTGCTATCAAAGGCTGTGCTTCTGAAAGTAAGAAGACTTTAAACAGCCATTTTTGGGTTCTTTTGTTTACTTTGCCAACCATCTGCTGTACCTTGAGCAAATCCTACAGAAATAATCCTGTATCTCGTACTTTGAATCTTTTTGCGCAAAATAAATTTTCTGTTATATGCCTTACCTCGGTGGCCTTAACTACATCTTTCTACCTGAAGCACAAACACATCTTAGCAGTACTACATGTCCCAGAAGACACCACAAGGAAATAGGCTGCTAAGGCTGATAGGAGAAGGTTCCTCCAATAACCACGCCGCTCTAAAACTAGAGGCGAGTGGCGAGGGCGTTGTCACGTCTTTTTTTCCGTGGAGCCCTCTGGATGTTGTCCCAGTGTCCCCATGAAAAAAGTAAAAAAAACAAAGTTAAAAATTCTGTCTTTTACCGGATCAACACCGGTTCCTCTTCCAGCCTTTGGCTCAGTACACCGGTATCGACTCCGGTTAGCATTTTTTGGTTTTTGTCCTTTGTGATTGGCGTTCGCGCCCTTTTTCTTTTTCACTGGCAGCCCAGGTCTTTGACCTCGCAGGGGCCCTTTTTCCCCTGATGGCTGCCAGCGTGTTTAAAAAATGCGATCGGTGTGCAAAACTCATGTCCCTCACCGATACGCATGACTGCTGTCTCCGGTGCCTCGGGTCTGACCACAACCCGACGGTCTGCAGTCCGTGTAGGAAAATGTCCTCTAAGGTCCTGAAGAGCTGCCAGCATCAGCTCGATAGGATTTTTCCTGAGTCGGTGCCATCGCGAGCCCAGACCTCATCTGAGGCCTCTACGTTTTGGGTGGAGCATTCCGAGCCCGAGCATCATCTGGGTTCCTTGGAGAGGGGGTCTCCCTCGCAGGAACACCGAAGGAAGAAGTCCTTGAAGGCGGCGGCATTGGATGGCTCTGAACGACCCTGCCCCTCCCGGTGCCTGTTACGGAGCGCCGGCCAGGATTCTCGGAGACGGAGCGCCCAGCAAAGGTTCCTCACCAGGAGACGGATCAGCCGAGGCAGGTAACAACTGTCCTTGTCAAGGACTCCCCCTCCACCCCCAGGGGAACAGACATCAGGACACAACCTGGTGGCTGCGGAGCCTTCTGGACTCAAGTCCAGAATAGTGGCCTTGGAGCGCAGTGTGTATGCCTTCATGGAGCAGCAGCGGGCGCTGATTTCTGATCGTCTGGTTCCTCCGCCCTGACCACCGGGCCATCGACGTTGAAGTCGACCCCGGAGGCCGAGCCGATCCTCGAGGTCATTTGGGCTCGAGTCGATCCTCAGCCAAGATCCCTCTCGGCCTCCCGTTCGGGACCAAGGTCGTCACCGCTGAGCCTCCTGGCGTCGGGGCGGTCGGTGCCAGGCCCCTCGATTTCGGAGCCCATCTATTCCTCCTTGGAGGCATCGGGGTGGGGAAAAGGAGGAGTCGTCGTCCCCGGACACCTGTCGGCACAGGGACGTTCCATCCGATTCCCCAGTGTCTGAACTTCAGAGAAGGTCCCCTCCGGAGGACACGAGGCTATTGGACTTTGTGAGGGATATGTCCAAGGCTTTGGCATTTCCCACGGAGTTGAGGAGGATCGTCAAGCTGACAAGCCCGAGATCTTCCAATATGAGGTCCCCCCCTCGGGAGGCTTTTACTGTACCTGTGCCTCTGATCCTGGAGTGACTGATGCTCCACATGTGGGAGACACTGGCGTTGGCACCGGTTAGCAGCAAATGGATTGACTCGATGTATCGAGTCCGCCGGAGCCCTGGCTTTCAAACGTTGCAGCTGCCGCACAATTCCATGGTTGTGGAATCGGCCATGCGCAAGCTGAAGAGCTAGAAGACACACTCCTCGGTGCCTCCTGGCAGAGAGGCTTGCAACTGGATGCCCTCGGCAGGAAGTGCTTCCAGGGTTCAATGCTGACTTGTCGGATCCAGGCCTACCAGCTGTACATGGGCATGTATCTGAGGGACTTGGCGAAGGAACTCGCCGGGTTCTTGGCTGGTCTCTCCGAGGGGCCTTTGCAGTGCTTCAGGAGCCTGTCCACCGCCGTCCATGAGTGCTCGAAGTTTGTCTCGAGCGGCCTATGACGGGTTCGAGTTGGCGGCCCGGGTAGCTGCGGCGGGCATCGGTGCATGCCGCCAGGCGTGGCTATAGTCGTCGGACCTCGAGCAATGGGTTCAAGACAAGTTGGTCGATGTCCCATGCCAAGGGGAGAACCTCTTTGGCAAACACATGACCAACAAGGCTGCGGAACTGGAGACCAACTACATGATGACACAGCTCTCCAAGAAGTCCTCTGTCCCTTCTCGCAAGAAGGCCTCAGGTAAGAAGCCCTTTTACCCAAGGAAGGGTGCTGCTTACCAAAGCTACCCCCATTTTCAGGCCTCTCTGGCTCCCCAACAGAGGCAGCAGGCCAAGGGACGGGCATGGCCCACGTAAGCAGAAAGCCCCCAAACCCCTGGCACCGGCTGCAGCCCCGCCTGGCAGTGACTTTTGACTCACAGCATGGCCCCTCTCCCCACAGGGGACAGGCAGTGCACAGGAGGTAGGCTTGCCCTGTATGCCCACAGGTGGACATCCATTACCACCAATTCCTGGGTCTTGCAGGTAGTCCAAGAGGGCTATCTCCTTCACCTGGCTCAGGTGCCCCCTCCTTACTTCCCAGGAGAGCCCCTCAAGTCTCCTCTTCACCGGGACCACCTTCTGAAGGAGTTGGTGGGTCTTCTCGAGGATCAGACGGTAGAACCAATGCCCCACCACCTGCAGGGCAAGGGCTTCTATTCCAGGTACTTTCTGGTGCCAAACAGAACAGGAGGCCTCAGACCCATCCTCGACCTGCACAACTTAAACAAGTTCCTGGTGAGGGAGAAGTTCAAGATGCTCTCCATTGAAATATTGCTGCCTTTCCTCCGGGGAGACTGGCTATGCTCCTTAGACCTAAAAGATGTGTATACACACATCCTAATACACCCAGACCACAGGCAGTATCTGCGCTTTGTGGTAGGGGACAATCACTACCAGTACAGGGTACTCCCCTTTGGCCTGGCCTCAGCCCCCAGGGTGTTCACAAAGTGCCTGGCTATAGTGGGCCGCCTTTCTCAGACTCCAAGGGGTCTTTGTCTTCCCCTACCTAGATAACTGGCTCATCAGAGGCTCTTCAGCCAGTGAGACCCACCAGGCCACATCTCGCACCATCGAGGTGCTCCAGCATCTGGGGTTTGTAATCAATTACCCCAAGTCGAGCCTTGCTCCCACTCAACAACTAGAGTTCATTGGGGCCAGACTCGACACCCTTCAGGCAAGGGCCTACCTGCATGCGGACAGGGCAAGCAGGTCAGGTGACTTGCAGACCTGCAGTGTCAGCAAGATAGTTCCTGCGCCTCCTCAGACACATGGTTTCCACGGTCAATGTGACACCAGACACCTGCCTCCACATGCAAACTGCTCAGTGGTGCCTCAGAGAACAGTAGTCACAGGCCACAGGTTGTCTCAGGGACAAAGTCAGTGTCCAGGCATCTAGTATGGTCCCTGGACTGGTGGCTTCAGTCACTCCACTTGGAGGCGGGAATGCCTTTCCAGACTCCTCTACACACAATGATCCTGACCACAGATGACTCTCTGCTGGGCTGGGGAGTCCATTGCCAGGGGTTCTGTACTCAGGGAGTGTGGTCCCCAAGCGAGAGAGAGCACAGCAGATCAATTTCTTGGAGCTTCCTGCCATAAGCCTGGCTCTGAGTTTTCTGGCGGGTCCTGGCCCACGAACCTGTCTTGGTACAGACAGACAACCAGGTGGCCATGTTCTATGTGAACAAGCAGGGTGGCATGGGATCTCGCCTTCTATGTCAGGAAACCCTGGATCTGTACTCGTTTGCAGCCTGGCATGGCATGCATCTGCAAGCCGTCTACCTGCCGGGCCAGGACAACTGCTTGGTCAACAGACAAGCAGGATTCTCCAGACCCACGAGTGGCAGCTGGACCAGGGAGTAGTCCTTTGGCTTTTCCAGGCCTGGGGACGGCCAGTGATGGATTTGTTTGCGAGTCCTGTCAATCACCAGTTGCCACGCTTCTGCTTCTGGCAGCCACACCCTAACAGGGTGGCCGCCGATTCTATTCTGATATCATGGTCAGTGGACCTCCTATATGCGTTTCCTCCACCTCTGATGGCCAAGAATCTTTTCAAGATCCTTCGGGACAAGGCCTTGGTCATTCTGGTAGCCCCAAGGTGGCCGAGGCAACCCTGGTTTCCACTTCTACTTCAGCTAGCGGTGGAGGCTCCAATCCCCCTGGGGTCCTCCCCAAGCCTCCTGTCCCTGGAGGGGGGCACTCTCCTGCATCCCAACCTCAGTTCTCTCAACCTAATGGCATGGCTGCTGAGAGGGTAATGCTTGCTCCTCTCCTCCTTCCAAAGGCGGTTGAGGAGGTCTTGCTGGCCTCAAGGAAGCCGTCGACTAGGAGGACCTATGCCTTGAAGTGACATAAGTTTGTCGTGGTGCGAGGGGCAGGGTGTGGATCCCTTCTGCCAGGTTGGGGTGGTTCTACAGTACCTTCTCCACCTTTAGGATTTGAGCCTCAAGTCCCACTCCATCAGAGTGCACCTTAGTGCCCTTGCAGCAAAACGCTTCCCGGTGGAGGTAAAGCCCCCTCTCTGTCCATCCCTTGGTTTCTCGCTTCTTGAGAGGCCTGCTTCTTCTGAAGCCTCCGATTTGCCCTCCGGCAACCGAGTGGGATCTCAATGTGGTTCTAGGGCAGCTTACTTGGCCGCCATTGAGCCGATGGCAACCTGCCATCTGCGCTACCTTTCTTGGAAGGTGGTTTTCTTGGTGGCCCTCATGTTGGCTTGGCGGATGAGTGAGCTTCAGGCCCTTGTGTCCGACAGGCCTTACACTAGGTTCTATATAGGAACCGGGTGGTGCTTCGCACGCACCCCAAGTTGCTTCCGAAATTGGTCTCCTCGTTTCACCTCAACCAGGAGGTGGTGCTACCTACCTTTTTTCCCAGTCCGTATGCCAGTCGGGCAGAGACAGTGCTGCATACCCTGGACTTTAAGAGGTTACTAGCCTTCTATATTCAGCGCATGCAAGGCCATAGAAGGGCTTCTCAGCTCTTCGTATCCTATGACCCCAGTAAGCTGGGGATGGCTGTTTCCAAGCATATGCTGTCCACCTGGGTAGCAGATTGTATTGCTTGGGCATACAGGGCAGCCGAGCTTCCGTTGGAGGGTCATGTCACGGCCCATCAGGTCAGGGCCATGGCGGCATCAGTGGCTTCATTTCCGCTCTGTTCCACTGGCAGACATCTGCCAGGCCGCTGCCTGGTCTTCGGGTCAGACCTTCGCAACCCATTACTGCCTGGATGGGGAGTTCCGACGGTACAGTTCTTTCGGCCAGGCTGTACTCTGTAACCTTTTTTGAGGTCTAGGTAACTCCTGCCCTCCGACCCTTCTGTGTCAGGCTACCGGAGTGCTACTCTTAGATTCCTATTGTGACTGCTTGCAGTTCTCATAGAGGGAGTCTATTTTTCAGCTGTGGATTCTCGGTAGCCTATAGCTGGAGAGTCCCATATGTGAGGACTAACTTCCTGCTTGTTCACGGAGAAAGCGTAGTTACTCACCTGTAACAGATGTTCTCCAGGGACAGCAGGAATCGGTCCTCACGACCCTTCCTCCTCCCCTTGGAGTTGCAGTCTTATTTTTATTCTTTTGCAGTCTTTTTAGCTGTGTCATTTGACTGAGCAAGATGGCACCCTTGGACGGGAAGAGGACCGTGCATGCGTGAAGCAATTCTGAAAGGCTTTCTCTGAACGCTGGGGATTTCCTCCAGATGAGGGCTCCGGCGCTGACATCGTCCATATGTGAGGACTGATTCCTGCTGTCCCCGGAGAACACCTGTTACAGGTGAGTAACTACGCTTTCTCCTGTCCCCACTCAGTGGGTCCTCCAGTACCTTCTCTATCTCTCAGTGGAGGGGCTGAAGTCGAATTCTGTCAGGGTACACCTGAGCACCATCTTTGCACATCGCTTCCTCGTGGAGGGCAGAGTAGCCCTTGGTCTCCCGCTTCATGCGGGGCCTCTTGCTGTCCAAACCTCCCATCCGGCCTCCCCCGGCGGAATGGGATCTGAACGTAGTGCTCATGCAGCTTACATGTTCACCCTTTGAGCCGATGGCGATGTGCTCATTTCGGCACCTATCCTGGAAGGTGGTCTTCCTGGTGGTTTTGACCTCGGCCCGCCGAGTCAGTGAACTCCAGGCTGTCATGGCTGAAGCCCCTTACACCAGGTTCTATAGGTACAGGGTGGTCCTCCGTACCCACCCCAAGTTCCTGCTGAAGTTTGTCTCGGATTTTCATCATAATCAGGAAATAGTCTTGCTGACCTTCTTCCCGAGATGCCATGCCGACTAGGCGTCGGCGGTTTTGCATACACTAGACTGAAAGAGGGCTCTTGCCTTCTATCTGCAATGCACACAGCCTCATCGCAAGTCTGGCCAGCCTTTCGTGACCTACAATCCCAATTGCCTGGGGCAGGCAGTCGCAAAGCGCACCCTCACCATTTGGGTGGCAGACTGCATCGCCTTCGTTCATGCAAAGGCAGGCACCCCACTGGATCAGCAGGTCACCGCACACAGCGTCCGAGCCAAGGCGGCTTTAGTGGCTTCGCTGCACTCAGTGCTGCTATCGGACATCCTCCGGGCTGCGACTTGGGCTTCAACGGACACTTTCGCCTCGCACTACTGCCTGGAGAGGGAGTCCCACCGGGACAGCGCTTTCTGCCAGGCTGTACTCTGTAATCTGTTCGGGGTATAAGCAACTCCTGCCTTCGGACCCTTCTTGATGGCTACCAAGGGTTTTGCCCCGGGGACCCAATGACTCGAGCTCCTTTGGGCATCGGCTTCTGCTCACGACCTCGTGGAGGCATTTTTTTGGTTACAAGTTTGGTAGCCTGTAGCTGGGGAGTCCCATAAGTGAGGACTGACTTCCTGCTTGTTCCTGGAGAAAGCGTAGTTAATCACCTGTAACAGGTGTTCTCCAGAGACATCAGGAATCAGTCCTCCACTACCCTCCCCTGATGAGTTGCTAGATTTTTATCCTTGCCATCTGCTTGGTAGGGCTCAAGCTAAGGGACCTGACTGAGCAGGATGGCACCCTTGAGCAGGAAGAGGACCACACATGTGTGGCAGAAATCACAAAGGCTTTCTTTGAAAGCTGGGGAATTGCTCCATGCGGGCTCTCTCAATGCTGACATCACCCATAAGTGAGGACGGATTCCTGCTGTCCCTGGAGAACACCTGTTACAGGTGAGTAACTATGCTTTCTTGCAGACTCCCTTTAGTGGTGGTTGTCTTCTCAAAACCTCGTAGTTACCTTTTCAGATGCCTCCACCTCAGTGGATCCTCACTACCGATGTGCCCAAACACAGCTGAGAAATTCATCTGGATGGCCTGGGCACGAAGGGCCTCTAGTTTCAACAATGAAGCCTCCCTTCAAATCAGCTTAGTGGAGTTGAGGGCGATAACCAATGCCCTTTGGGTGTTTCACCAGCAGTTATCACATCAATCAATCCTGCTTCAGATGGATAACCAGGTTGCCATGTTTTATGTCAACAAACAGGGAGGCCTGGGCTCCCTCCTCTGTGAGGAAGCGATCCGCCTGTGGACCTTTTCCCTGGCTCATGGAATGCTTCTCCAAGCCATTTACTTGCCGAGAGAAGAATGTTCTCGTGGACAGTCTGTCTGGTCCTCCGACCTTACGAGTGGATTCTTCATCAGAGAGTAGTTGCTTGCATCTTCCAGCTCTGGGAAATCCCACAGATTGACCCCTTTGCCACTCTGCTTGTCACATATGTCCTTTGGTTTTGCTCCAGGATGCCGTCTACCCAACATCAAGCCCTGGATCTTTCCCCCTTTGTTGGGGAATGGGTCTGTTATATGCTTACCCGCCCATTCCACTAATAGCCAAGACACTGTTCAAGTTGCAGGGTGACAGAGGCACCATGATTCTTGTAGCCCTGTTCTGGCCCCGACAGCTGTGGTTTCCCCTGCTGCTTCGTCTAGCTTAGCATCAGCTCTTCATCTGGGATGTGCACCAGACCTGATCTCTCAGGATCAGGGAGCATTGCTCCTTCCCAATATCCGGACACTCTGTCCGACAGCTTGGCTGCTGAGAGGGTAGTACTTCAAACCTCAATTTTCTGGATGCTGTAACAGACATCCTTCTAGTGTCCCAGAAAGACTCCACGTGATGCATGTATGCCTTTAAATGGTGCCAGTTCATGGTGTGGTGTTCTCAACACATCCTCAACCCCTTCGTCTAGTGGAGAGCCTTCGAATGTATCTCCTCCACCTACGATCTCAAAACCTAGTTCGTCGTGTCCACCTCTGTGCCATCTAGGCTTCTCATCCGGAGATTGATGGAAAATCTGTTTCCTCACATCCGTTGGTAGCCTGCTTCATGCGCGGTCTGCTATTGACTAAGCCACTGATTCGACCCACACCAGTCACCTGGGACCTCAGCATAGTTCTTGCTCAATTGCTCAAACCTCCCTTTGAGCCTCTAGGCACTACCTTCCTCAAGTTTCTTACTTGGAAGGTCTCCTTCCTAGTTGCGCTCGCCTCGGCTTGCCAGGTCAGCCTACTGCAAGCTTTGGTTACACATGATCCCTATGCTCGCTTTTATTATGATAATATATCCTCCAAACGCAACAGTGTTTACTTCCAAAGATTGTATTTTCCTTCCATCTCAACCAGTCAGTAATTCTTCCGATCTTTTTTTCCCAAACTACATGCATCTTGGGCTGAAGTGGTGCTTCATACACTAGATTGCAAATGATCGTTGGCATAGTACCTTGACAGAACCAAGGTATACTGAAAATCCTCAGAATTATTCATTTCTTTTGACTCTAGTCACCTTGGTCTTCCTGTGACTAAACTCGTTCTTTCTTTGGATAGCAGACTGCATATTCTTTGCATATGTTCAGGCGGGGCTGATATTAGAGGGTCATGTAACCGCTCACAATGTCTGGGCCATGGCCACATCTGTAGCCCACTTATGCTCTGTCTTCATAACAGAGATCAGCCGTGTTTCACATGGTCCTCCATTCATACCTTTGCAGCCCATTACTGTCTGGACAAGAATTCTCATAAGGACAGTGGCTTTGGCCAAGCCGTACTATGGCACCTCTTTGGGACTTAACTACATCTCCTTCCCTCCAGCTCTCTGTCCATCCAGGCTACCACCACTACCGTCTCGATGGGGGTGTGTTGGGGATGCAGAGTCTCCTAGATCCCGAGTCTCCTAGATCCCCTTCAGCGTTTTTTTTCTTATTTATAATGGGCCATACTCCTCGCTGTTTTTTGATAGCCTGGAGCTAGGGAGTCCTATATGTGAAGATTGCATTCCTGCTTGTTTCTGGAGACCGTGTAACCTGTAACAAGTGATCTCCAGGAACAGCAGAAATCAGTCTCCACAACCCACCTTCCTCCCCAAAGAGTTGTAGATTTTTTCCTTTTGTTTTTCAGCTATAAACCGCACTGAGGAAATTCACTGGGAAGACGGGAAGGTATACACGCATGTACAGAGGGATGCTCCCAAACAATTCCTATTGGATGCTGGGGAGCGTTCCTGCATGCGCTCCGTCAGGGGACGTCGCCCATATGTGAAGACTGATTCTTGCTGTTCTCGGAGATCACCTGTTACATGTGAGTAACTATGCTTTCTGTGTGTGTGTTTATTTTGACTGCTCCTGAGCTCAGTGGTGATGCCAGATACCACAGAAGTGTACTGCTTGCAGTTCCTATTGGATGAGCTCTGTGGCTGGCTCAATTTGCCTCGAGTGAGATGGAGAAACCGCGACACATTTCTTCAGCAATTTCAGGAAACACCCTCCCCCACTTGAGGCCTGGGGCCAGATGGCAATTTTGCTGCCTCGGCCACATCTCCCATGATTTTCCTGTTGTGAATGGCAGCCATCATGGATGGCCAAATGATCTTGGCTGAAGGAGGGGAATATGGTAAGGTGGCCTTGGTCTTAAGCCAGCAGGCCCCTGAAGGTCTTCTGGAACCCCTGGGCTCATTCTCAGCCAGCTTTGAGCAGTAGCTTCTGAAATGGCTCATGGGCTGTTTTCAGTCTCTGGTGGCTGCATGGTAACCTTCCTTCATGGGAACCTGAGGCCCTGACCCTCCCCTATGGGAGATATCTGGGGCGATCTATACGGTCTCTCCTTTGGGCAGCAAGGGAATTAAGCTCCCCATCCTTCACTTTTGCCTTTTTGTTCCTCTGGGAGCCCAACCTTGTCCCCTCTGGGGGAGAGGCCAGGGAGAAGAGGATTCTCTGTCTCCAGTGGGTGAGTCATCAGTGAAAAGGGAGCTTCCCCTGGTTGAGAAGGATCATCTATCAGTGATTATTTCACTGGGAGCCCTTTCTACACCGATTATGGATGCCATAGCAGCTCTGTGCATTGTAGAGGGTCTGTTGGTGGACAGGGCGGTGGAGCCTGTGCCTCCCCACTAGCAAGGTCACGGATTCTACTCCAGGTATTTCCTGGTGCCCAAAAGAACCGGTGGCCTTCGACCCATTCTGGACCTCAGGAACCTCAACAAGTTCCTAGTGAAGGAAAAGTTCAAGATGCGTACTCTTGGAACCCTTCTGCCCTACCTCCAGCAGGGAGATTGGCTATGCTCTTTAGATCTAAAGGATGCGTACACTCACATCCTCATTCATCCAGACCACAGAAAGTACCTCAGGTTCATTGTGGGAGGAAACCATTATCAATACAAAGTGCTGCCTTTCGGCCTCACCTCCGCCCCCAGAGTCTTCACAAAGTGCCTAGCAGTGGTGGCGGCCTACCTGAGAAACCAGGGCATCTTTGTCTTCCCTTATCTGGACGACTGGCTCATCGGGGTCAGACATGCCAGGAGGCCAGACAGGCCACCCTCAGAACTATTGTTCTTCAAAACCTGGGGTTTGTAATAAACTTCACAAAGTCCACTTTGCTCCCTTCCCAGAACTTGGAGTTCATAGGGGCAAGGTTGGACTCTCCTGGCAAAGGCATTCTTGCCAGAAAACAGAGCCCGAAGGTTGATGGCCTTGGCAAGTCAGTTTCTCAGCAGGTCCCTGGTCTCCGCTAGACTCTGCCTGAGGATTCTAGGCCACATGGCTTCGACAGTACATGTGACCCCCAATGCCAGGCTCCATATGCGGCCTGCACAGTGGTGCCTTCGGGCTCAGTGGTCACAGGCAGCCTCAGAGACAGGATAAGGGTGTCCAGACCATTTCTGCACTCCCTCAACTGGTGGCTGCACCCACCCAATCTACTGAAGGGGGTGCCTTTTCAGATTCCAGGGTACACAGTAGTGCTGACCACAGACACCTCCCTGCAAGGCTGGGGGCTCATTGTCGAGGCAAGTGCACCCAGGGCCTCTGGTCTCCCTGGGAAGCTGCACAGCAGATCAATCTCCTCGAGCTCAGAGCTATTCGGTTAGCTCTCAAGGCTTTTACTCCTACCCCGGCTCACCAGTCGGTGCTGATTCAGACAGACAACCAAGTTACCATGTTTTATGTGAACATACAGGGCGGCATGGGCTCCTGGATCCTTTGTCAGGAAGCTCAGGACCTTTGTTCATTTGCCCTCAAGCACAACATGCTTCTCAGGGCTGTGTACCTTCCTGGCCAGGACAACTACCTGGCGGATAGGTTAAGCAGAATTTTGCAGCCCCACGAGTGGCAGCTCCATCCTTCAGTGGTTCAGAAGATCTTCCTGAAATGGGGTCTCCCTTTGATAGATCTCTTTGTCAGTCCAATGAACAAGCAACTACCAAAGTTCTGCTCCAGGCAACCACATCCTCTGCGGATAGCAGCGGATGCTTTTCTGATCTCTTGGTCTCAGGGCCTCCTCTATGCGTTTCCTCCCACGCCCTTGGTGGCCCGAACCCTGTTCAAGATCCTTCAGGACAAGGCCTCGGTCCTGCTGGTAGCTCCCCAGGTGGCCGAGACAGCCTTGGTTTCCTCTTCTGCTTCAACTGGCGGTGGATCCTCCACTGCCTCTGGGGTTGCAACCCGACCTTCTCTCACAGGAGCAGGGTTCCCTTCTGCACCCCAATCTCAAAGCTCTCAATTTGATGGCCTGGAGGCTGCAAGGGTAGTTTTGACTCCCTGGGGCCTATCTCAAGAAGTTGAGGAGGTTGTCCTAGCCTCTAGGAAACAGTCCACTAGGAAAACCTATGCTCTCAAATGGAAAAGGTTTTCTGTGTGGTGTCAGCTACGTACAGAGGATCCTTTCTCCTGTACTGTGCCAGTAGTGCTTCAGTACTTACTGCACTTATCCAATCAGGGACTTAAGTCCAATTCTGTTCGGGTCCACCTCTCAGCTCTAGCAGCTCACCACTCATTGGTGTAGGGGCATTCTCTGTCTAGTCACCCATTGGTGTCCCGCTTTCTCAAGGGCTTGCTTTTGCTCAAGCCTCCCATCCGTCCTCCTGCCCCTGATTGGGAGCTGAATGTGGTCTTGCAGCAACTGACTCGCCCACCTTTTGAGCCGATGGCTACTTGTCCACTAGGCTCTCTTTCCTGGAAGACACTCTTCCTGATAGCCCTTACCTCGGCTAGGCGAGTGAGTGAGCTTCAGGCCCTGGTCTGTGATAGGCCTTACACCAGGATTTATCGGAACAGGGTAGTCCTTAGGACTCATCCAAAGTTCCTCCCTAAGGTTGTCTCCTCTTTCCACCTCAACCAGGAGGTGGTTCTTCCAACATTCTTCCCTGGGCCTCATGCAAGCCAGGCTGAAGCAGTTCTGCATTCCCTGGACTGTAGGAGGGCCTTATCCTTCCACCTTGACCGTACGCAAGGGCATAGAAGGGCTACTCAGCTCTTCGTATCCTTTGACCCCAATAAGTTGGGGTTGGCTGTGTCCAAGCGTACCTTGTCCATCTGGGTGGCTGACTGTATCACCTGGGCTTACAAGGCGGCTGACCTTCCTTTGCAGGGTAGGGTCACGGCCCATCGTGTCAGGGCAATGGCTGCCTCAGTGGCTCATCTCCGCTTTGTGCCCTTGGTAGACATCTGCAGGGCTGCAACTTGGTCTTCAAGCCAGACTTTTGCGGCCCATTACTGCCTGGAGAGGGAGTCCCGTAGGGACAGTGCTTTTGGCCAGACAGTACTCCGGAATCTCTTTGAGGTTTAGGCAACTCCTGCCCTCCTGCCCTCTGTTGAGCTACCGGTGGAGGTTGTGTCCTTGAAAAGCCTTTCTTTGCTGCTGAGACTAGAGGGAGTTCTCTTGTTCAGCCTGGGTTCCTCGGTAGCCCAGAGCTTTGGAGTCACCCATATGTGAGGACTGACTTCCTGCTTGGTCCTGGAGAAAGAGTAGTTACTCACCTGTAACAGGTGTTCTCCAGGAGCAGCAGGAATCAGTCCTCACAACCCTCCCTCTTCCCCTTGGAGTTGCAGTTGTACATAGTTTATTTTTCATTTTTGTGTGCTGTTCTTAGCTATGTCATTTGACTGAGGTAAGATGGCACCTTTAGGCTGGAAGGTGTCAGACGGTTGCCTGGGTGAGAATCTTCACAGTCTTGGCAAATGCATATATTTATATGATTTGCAAGGTATTGTGGGCAATGTAGTTCATTCACACCAGACACAGCTGCTGACAATAATTTAGTTGTGCTCTTGGGTAAAGCCAATAAGATATTTATTTATGGGGTTATTTCTCCCAACACAGATATGCTTGGTAGCACATAAATTAGGTTACTTGCTTTCAGTGTTAACTTGGAAAAACAAAGTCAAAATCAGGAAAACAACAAATGAAAAGCCACAAAGCAAGAAACAAACTGTTCTTTTCAGGTTAACTTCTGATTACTTCCCACATAGATACAGAAGTGATTCTCTCCTAGCTCACAAACAATTAGGTAAGGCTTAATTGCTAGCAGTTATCCAGCTGAAACCCCTTAGCTGGCTTGCTTTCTACTGTGCGGGTCAAATCCTGCTTCAGGAGCTTTTCTGAGTAGATTAAAGAACAAATTTGTATTTCTTTGTGATGGTTGCTGTACTTTATAACAGAAAGTTACCAACGGAGTTTAGATAGAGAGCAGTCCATATAAACAGGATCCTCATCTGCTATTATTCCCCCTTGTTCAACAAGCATGGGTTCAATATCATGGATTGGCACAGATGAATCTCTCAATGGAGCATTTTCAGGAGAATACTTGTTTCCCTGCTGTCTTTCAAGGTTATAGCTAGGGCATAGATCAGTGTTCATACCTGAGCTTCCATTGCTGCTAGAGTTCCTCTCTATATAGCCTGGCCAGTATGTAGTCCAGTTCTTATGTCCAGCCTTCCAATCCAGATCCCTGGATACTGGATCTCTCTTCACATACCTTCTGGCACAGGTCTTAGGGTCCCTTCCACGTGCAGCCGTCTCCCTCACAGGTAGCCTCTGGTGATTCCTAGCTCTGCAGCACCATTCCTCTGGCTTTCCCCAGTCCAATGGTGTATGCTGGCCCTTGGAATACCTCCCAGTATACGTACTGCTTTGGACTCTTCTAGACCTCTCAAAGGCTTTTCTCTTCCTTCTTCCAAAGGGTCTCTTCCCCTCTCTGTCCGTCTGGTTTGGCTTCTGCTTCTGATGATCCTTCAGATGAAACTGATGATCAAACTCAAGCTGATTCTCAGGATACTGAGGACAATTCTCTGGATATCCAAGGTGATCATGAAGATGGTCATCTGTAGAATAAACTCTACTCTTATTCTGCTTAGATGAGTGCTCCTCCCTAACACAGCGCAGCTGTGCTGAATCAGGCCCTGCCCTTTGAGATGAGTGCTTAGGGATTACCTCATAGCCCTTTTGATTGAACACACGTTTTCTCACTTCAGCTCCTCTCATGGCTGTTGGAAACCTGGCGCATTCTGGGACTGGTAGTCTTTTATGGCAAAATTCTGTTTTCTTATTTCTACCAGAACTGACAGGTTGCTTGTTCAGAGTCACTTCACCTTTTCTATAGCTCCTTCCTGAGCTATGATAAGCTTCCTTATCACAAAGGGAACCGCGCATGCGTGCCTGCATTTCCAAAGGCTTTCATAGAAAGCTGGGGAAATGCTCCGCTGGGGCTTCATTGGCGCCGATGACACCCATATGTGAGGACTGATTCCTGCTGCTCCTGGAGAACACCTGTTACAGGTGAGTAACTACTCTATCTTCCCTGTAATCAATCCCCCACCACCACCATTACCACTACTGGCATTTACCCTTCCATCTTTCATCCCTCCTTGATACCCCTGCAGCTTCAGTGGGGCGCAAAGAAAGGAGAGCAGCGATTGCAGTGTGGAAGGAAGGAGGGGATCTCAGCAGCCCTTATATAGCAATTGGACTGGTTTAGCATTCAGAGCTGCCATGTTGCCTATTTCCAAGAGAGATTTTAGGCAACCCTACCCAGTGTTGATTTCATTGTGTAGAATAAAGGACCACAAATGCCACACTGCTTTTGGGATGTCAGTTCAAATTCAGAACTAGCTATGTTACCCCAATTTCAACCACTGAACACATTTCACAAGGTTTTATACTCCTGTTCCTGGACATATCGGCTGCATTTGACTCAGTCTCTCCCCACTACTCCTTAGTAGACTACATGATATTGTACTTCATGATGACACCATCAAATAGTTTAAATCCTACTTGACAGACCGCAAGCAACAAATAAAAATTGGATCCCAGAAATCCCTCCCTTACTATCTACACTCTCATCAATCTTAAGCAATATACAATTTCAGCCATTATGCAATGTCATAAAAAGCTTCAACATTAAATATCAAATATATGCGGATGACGACATGATATACTTTCATTTTCAACAACCTCACCAATCTATTCCACCATAACCAAATGTTTCACAGCTATGGCTTCAGGAGCACAACCTCAACATCAACTATAATAAGACCGAAATCCTTCATGTCACAAGAGGACCCTACCTTCAGCCCACCAACACTCAAAATGGACAATAAAGAGCCCTATCAAGACTGAGGACAAATACCTATGTATAATACTAGACTAGATCAAGGGATAAATCTACAGGCACAAATAAAAACAAATCGCCAAATCAGTATATTGCAAACTGAGTTCTAAAGAACCTGCGTACTCTACTGAGCCCACTGGATTTCTACACAGCATGCCAGGCCATCATTACCCCATACTAGATTATTCCAACTCAATCTACCGGGGTCTGCCAAAACACACCAAATATCCACTGCAACTAGCCCAAGATACAGCTGCAAGACTCATACACTGAACATCTAGGCAGATACATCACCCCAATCCTTAAACACCTGCCCTGGCTACCGATTGCAGCAAGGATCAAGTACAAAGTAATCCTTAATATATGTAAAACCATAAATAATCAATCTGCTCAATGTCTCTGATCATTGATAAGAAAGCCGGTAAGCAACAGATCAAGACATAGCACTATCAACCTACTTGACGTACACATCCAAAAACGGTGTAAAGCCAAAGGACATACAACAGAGCTTTCTCCAGGACCAAGCAGGAAGTCAGTCCTCACATATGGGTGACGTCTGCGCCGACGGAGCCCCCATGCGGAGCATTTCCCCAGCTTTCAAAGAAAGCCTTTGGGAATGCAGTCACGCATGCGCGATCCCCTTCACGCCCAAAGGTGCCATCTTGCTCAGTCTTCTTTTTTCTGCGGAGCCCTACGGACGTGTGTCCCTGTCACCCATGGAAAAAGTGGATTTTCCTGCGTTGAGACGAGTTATTTTTCTTCGGTTCGACGTCGGTTCCTTTCCCGCCTGGACTCAGTACACCGGTGCCGAGCCCGGATCTCTTTTTTCAGTTTTTGTCCTTAGAGGCGACGTTCGTGCCATTTTTTCTTTTCCCTGGCAGCCCGATTTTTTTCATCTTGCAGGGGCCCTTTTTCCCCCAATGGCTGCCAGTGGCTTTAAGAAGTGTGATCGGTGCAAGAAGCTGATGTCTCTCACCGACACACATGACTGCTGCCTCCGGTGCCTGGGGCCTGACCATGATCCTAAGGTCTGTAGTCCCTGTGGCAAAATGTCCTCGAAGGCATTGCAGAGCCGTCAGCACCAGCGACTCGGCGTCTGGATTGGTCCGGACTTCGTCAGAGGCCTCGATGTCTCGGGAGTCTGAGCCCAAGCATCATCAGGGCTCCTCTGAGAGGGAGTCCCCCTCGAGGGAGCACCGAAGGAAGAAGAAACCCGCGAGGGCGGCATCGGTGGACGCTCTTGGCTCCTCGAGGGCCAGGTCGAATAGCCCCGATCGCCGTCCCGGGTCTTCAGAGTTGGAGAGGCCTGCAAAGCATCCTCGTGTGAAGTCGGAGGCCCCAAGTCAAGTGAGTACTGTAGTCCTCATGGACTCTCCTCCGGGGGAGCTGACGAGTCGGAGGCTGCTGGGTCTCCTGAGCTTGGACTCAGGTTGACGGCCTTGGAGAGCAGATTGTCTGCCTTCATGGAGCAGCAGCGGGTGCTGAACGCCGGCCTCACCGGTGCATATGCCCCGGCCACCGGGACCTCAACGTCCAAGTCGACCCCGGAGGCCGAGCCGATCCTCGAGACCATGCGAACTCGAGTCGATCCTCGGCCAAGGTCACCCTCGGCCTCCCGTTCGGGACCAAGGTCATCGATACCGGTACCCTCGGCGTCGGGGCGTTTGGCGTCGGTGCCCGCCCACTCGGAGCCGCTCAATTCCTCCTCGGAAGAAAAGGAGTCCCCGGGCACCTTTCGGACTCACCGGGATCCAAGCCTCGGACAAGGTTCCCCCCCCCGGAGGATACCCGGTTCTCGGACTTCGTATGGGTCATGGCCAAAGCTTTGGCCTTCCCAGCGGACCCCGAGGAGGAGCCTCGAGCCGAGGAGCTCGAGGCCCTGCAGTATGACTCTCCTCCCAAGGAGGCCTTTACTGTGCCATTTCCTCCGATGCTGGAGCGGTTGCTCTTCCGCATGTGGGAGACGCCAGCCTCGATGCCAGTTTTAAGCAAGCGGGTCGATTCCATCTATCGAGTCCGCAAGAGCCCCGGGTTCCAAAAGGCACAGCTACCGAACCACTCCATGGGTGTGAAATCGGCCATGCATCGCCTGAAGAGTCAGAAGATGCACTCCTCAGTGCCTCCCGGCAGGGAAGCCCAGAACCTGGATGCCTTCGGTAGAAAGTGTTTCCAGGGCTCTATGCTTGCTTGCGGCGTCTAGACCTACCAGCTGTACATGGGCATGTACCTTCGAGACCTGGCAAAGGAGATTGCCGGGTTCTCTGCTGGTCTGTCCGAGGAACCCTTGCAGAGGTTCAAGGCCTTGTCTTCTGGTATTCAAGAGTGCTCGAAGTTTATCTCTCGAGCAGCCTATGATGGATTTGAGGCTTCGGCCCGAGTAGCAGGGGCCGGCATCGGTGCACGCCGCCAGGCCTGGCTACAATCCTCGGACCTCGAGCCTTGGGTACAGGACAAGTTGGTCAATGTCCCCTGTCGAGGTGAAAAACTCTTTGGCAAGCCCATGGCTGAAAAGGCTGCAGAACCCGAGACCGAGACTTACCCAGGCAAGGCTGTCCAGGAAAACCTCTGCCCCTTCTCAGAAGAAGGGCTCGGGGAAAAAGGCCTTTTACCCGAGGAGGACCACTGCCTACAAAACCTACCCTCATTACCAGGCGTCTGCAGCTCCCCAACAGGGCCAGCAGCCCAAGGGGCAGGGTCATGGGCCCCGTAGGCAGAAGCCTCCCAAGCCTCCTACTCTGGCTCCTGCTCAGCAGGGAGGGGGTTTTTGACTGTGCCAGCATAGCCTCTTCTCCTCTCCAGGGCACAGGAGGTCAGCTGACCCTGTACACAGACAAGTGGCCAGCCATCACTGGGGATACTTGGGTGTTAGCCCCTTTTGATGATGCTTATCTGCTCCACTTCATCCAGATACCCCCCTCCTACTTTCCAGGGGAGCCTCCAAGACCCCCTCTGCACAGAAACTTACTCCTTCAGGAGTTGGAAGGTCTACTAAAGGACCAGACGGTGGAACCGGTGCCTCACCACCTGGAAGGGCAAGGCTTCTACTCGAGGTACTTCCTGGTACCAAAAAGAACCGGAGGCCTCAGACCCATCCTCGACCTGAGAAATCTGAACAAGTTTCTGGAGAGGGAAAAGTTCAAGATGCTTACCCTTGGAATCTTACTGCCCTACCTCCAGCAGGGAGATTGGCTATGCTCCTTAGACCTGAAGGATGCTTATACTCACATCCTCATCCATCCAAGTCACAGACAATACCTCAGATTTGTGGTGGGAGGGAACCACTTCCAGTACAGAGTGCTTCCCTTTGGCCTCACCTCCGCCCCCAGGGTCTTTAGAAAGTGCCTGGCGGTGGTTGCGGCCTACCTCAGGAACCAGGGGATGTTTGTGTTCCCTTATTTGGACGACTGGCTTATCAGGGGCCAGTCTCTGCAAGAGGCCAGGCAGGCAGGCCACCTTCAGAACCATATCCCTGCTTCAGCACCTGGGGTTCGTTATAAACTTCCCAAAGTCCACTTTAGTCCCCTCACAGGACGTGGAGTTCATAGGGGCAAGGTTGGATACCATCCATGCAAAGGCCTATTTGCCTGTGGACAGAGCTCACAGGCTGATGAAGTTGGCCGGCCAGTTTCAGGCAAACTCTCTGGTCTCTGCCAGACACTTCCTCCGGCTCTTAGGTCACATGGCTTCCACAGTGCATGTCACCCCAAATGCCCGTCTGCACATGAGGCTGGCTCGGTGGTGCCTCAGGGCGCAGTGGGTACAGGCCACAGAAAAGTTGTCAGACAGGATAAGGGTGTCCAAACCCTTGGTGAACTCCCTAAGCTGGTGGAGGCATCTCCTGAACCTGGTCGGGGGAGTTCCTTTTCGAGCCTCCCCACACACTCAGGTGCTGACAACCGATGCTTCCCTGCAAGGCTGGGGAGCACATTGCCAGGGGACCTGCACCCAAGGCCTGTGGTCTCCGTGGGAGGCCGCCCAGAAGATCAACCTGTTGGAATTGAGAGCCATTCGGCTAGCCTTACGGACTTTCTCTCGGGTCCTTTCTCACCAGTCTGTCCTAATTCAGATGGACAACCAGGTGGCTATGTTCTACGTGAACAAGCAGGGAGGCACAGGACCCTGACTCCTGTGCCTGGAAGCACAAGCTCTCTGCTCCTGGGCTGTCATTCAGAGCATGACCCTCAGGGCGGTCTACCTCCCAGGCCAGGAAAACTACCTGGTGGACAGGCTAAGCAGACTCCTGCAGCCTCACGAGTGGCAGTTAGATCCTCGGGTAGTCCAACAGATCTTTCTGAAGTGGGGACTTCCAACCATGTATCTTTTTGCCAGTCCGCTGAACAGGCAACTACCCCAGTTCTGTTCCAGACAACCACATCCTCTGAGGGCAGCAGCAGATGCCTTCCTGATCCCCTGGTCCGAAGGCCTGCTGTATGCGTTTCCTCCCACACCTCTGGTGGCCCGGACTCTATTCAAAACCTAGCAGGACCGAGCCACGCTGATCCTGATAGCCCCCAGGTGGCTCAGGCAGCCTTGGTTCCCTCTTCTTCTGCAGTTGGCGGTGTATGCTCCACTTCCTCTGGGGCTGCACCCCGACCTTCTGACTTAGGATCAGGGGTACCTCTTGCATCCCAACCTCAAATCCCTCAATTTGATGGCCTGGCTGCTGAAAGGCTGGTCCTTGCTCCCTTGCTCCTACCAAAGGAGGTTGAAGAGGTGGTGTTGGCCTCCAGGAAGCATTCCACTCAGAAGGCCTATGCTCTGAAGTAGCGTAGGTTTTCCACTTGGTGTTCTCAACAGCAGGAGGATCCCTTCTCCTGCTCGGTCCCAGTGGTACTGCAATACCTGCTCCACCTGTCCAACCTGGGACTTCAGTCCAACTCTGTCCGGGTCCACCTCAGTGCCCTCTCAGCTCACCACTCACCGGTGGATGGACAATCCCTCTCGGGCCACTCTCTGGTGTCTCGCTTCCTCAGAGGCCTGCTTCTGCTCAAGCCTCCTATTCGTCCACCGGCCACTGAGTGGGATCTCAATGTGGTCTTGCAGCAACTGACTCGCCCACCTTTTGAGCCGATGGCTACCTGCCACTTACGTTTCCTATCCTGGAAGGTGTTGTTTCTTGTGGCACTCACCTCGGCCAGGCATGTGAGTGAACTTAAGGCCCTGGTCTCGGATAGGCTGTATACCAGGTTCTATAAGAACACGTAGTCTTGAGGACTCATCCTAAGTTCCTTCCCAAGGTAGTGTCGTCCTTCCACCTCAACCAGGAGGTGGTACTTCCGACGTTCTTTCCCAGACCGCACGCCAGTAGAGCAGAAACTATCTTAGATACCCTGGATTGTAGAAGGGCGCTGTCCTTTTACCTAGAACGTATGCAGGGGCTTCTCAGCTCTTCATTTCCTTTGACCCTAATAAATTGGGTTTGCCTGTCACTCAGCGTACGTTGTCCATCTGGGTGGCAGACTGCATCGCCTGGTCGTATAGGGCAGCCGGCCTCTCCCTGGAGGGTCGAGTCACGGCCCACCAGGTCAGGGCGAAGGCCGCATCAGTATCTCACTTCTGTTCTGTTCCGTTGGCAGACAACTGCCGGGCCGCTACTTGGTCTTCAAGCCAGACTTTTGCGGACCACTGCTGCCTTGAGAGGGAGTCCCATAGGGACAGTGCTTTCGCGCAAGCAGTACTCCGTAATCTCTTTGAGGTTTAGGCAACTCCTAGCCTCCGGCCCTGCTGTTGGGCTACCGTTCAGGTGTGGTCTCCAAGAAGATTCTCTCACTGTTGCTGAGGCTCTAGAGGGAGCTCTATTTTTCAGCCTGGGTTCCTGGTAGCCCAGAGCTAGGGAGTCACCCATATGTGAGGACTGACTTCCTGCTTGGTCCTGGAGAAAGAGTAGTTACTCACATGTAACAGGTGTTCTCCAGGAGCAGCAGGAATCAATCCTCACGACCCTCCCTCCTCCCCTTGGAGTTGCAGTTGTATATAGTTCATTTTCTTTTTTTGTGCTGTCTTTTAGCTATGTCATTGGACTGAGCAAGATGGCACCTTTGGACGGGAAGGGGACCGCGCATGCGTGATTGCATTCCCAAAGGCTTTCTTTGAAAGCTGGGGAAATGCTCCGCATGGGAGCTCCGTCGGCACTGACGTCACCCATATGTGAGGACTGATTCCTGCTGCTCCTGGAGAACACCTGTTACAGGTGAGTAACTACTCTTTCTCCTTCTTTGCCCTGTCCACATGGAACGATATAAGAACCATCGAAATCATGGGAGAATTCCGCAAAAAGCTAAAAACTCAACTATTCCTTGAATACTATGGAGCGGACCCTCATTAATCCACTACCATCTAAGCACTAAAATATTAACACCAAGATGTTTTATACATAGTTAAAACGTAACTCCCACTGTTTTCTTCTACTACTAATATTGAGCATTTGTATTTCTATCCACCCCGTACCTCCAAACTCCGTTCATACCGTTATATGTAATGCGCACAATTATGATTTAATGTTACATTACACATTGTTATATGTAACTGTCTTGACTTGTAGAAAGACGGTATAAAAATATTGTTAAATAAAATAAATAACATAACATTACTTATAAATATCTGAATGCTTTTTTAAAGCTGTGAACATATTTAATATTTTCTGTTGACAATTCTTCTATTGCTGCTGATATTTTCTTCTGTTTATATTCCAGATACATAGGTTTAACACAGATCCTGAAGTGTTTATTTTCTTGGTGAGCACCCGCGCCGGAGGTCTAGGTATTAATTTGACAGCAGCAGACACAGTCATCATTTATGACAGTGATTGGGTAAGCAAGGCCAAATAGTCTAAACAATTGCAAATTTACTGCAGGCAGCTAGAAACAAAAAGTTTAGAATTTCATGCCTATAGAGAACAATACTTTTTGATTAATTTGTAGTGTCAACTGTTCATTTTTCTGCATTCTAGTACAATTTTCTGTAATGAGCGGTCCTAGTAATATGGCACAGATGGAGTCATGTGACTGTTTTGCTGTGTAAAAGTAGCCACTTCCTCGTCCCTCCAGTACAGTCCAAATGTGTGGGTTTACACACTCCTGCCAGCAGATGGAGACTGAACTACCGGTTTGATAATATCATCCTATAAGGGACCTGTACCAGCCAGTCCCTAATCAGCCAGTATTTCTCAGTCTCCAGCTGATGGAGGTTACCTGATCCGTGTGCAGTCTTACTGGTCTGGAGGAATCTGAGAGAAGAAAATAGACTTTTGGGCATACAGCAAGAAAATACTAATCAAGAATGCTTGGAGTGATTTGTGTCAGCCCAGGAGTTTTTGGGTACAGAACCCAGTGTTCCCAGGTCCCACCCCCTCTTCTTACCCCTCTGGCAGAGACCCCTGAAAGGATTTAAGGAGTACTGCTGCAGTCCCTCCTTTCCTCCTCCCCAGTTTTTTGAGAGGGGGCCAGGAATGGGGTATAAACTTCTCAAAGGTAACAAAAAAAAAGGGCAGCATTAAGGCAGCCACAGCATCCAGAAAAAGAGAGAAAATCTCACCCAGAAACCAAGCAAGGGAGGTGTTTGGCAGCACATAGCCTCACAGGCCAAGCATAGCTAGCGCTGTACGACCTGCAACAGTCGCAGAATTCACCTTAGTTCAGCCGGCTATTACTACAGCTGTTAGGCAGACATGAGGGCCAACCCAACATCATGCAAATTAGATGGTTGCCTAGGGCGGCAACTTCTGGGGGACAGCAAAGAGTAGGGCATACAAAGCTAAACAGTAGATTTTGACAGCCAGGGGGATGTAAAGTTTGATTTGCCTAGGGCGCCAACACATTGAACGAACTTCGGTGTCCGCCCTGTAAACGGGGGCGCTGGGTGAGAATGTCCACAGTCTTGGCAAAGGCAAATATTAATATGACTTGCAAAGGATTGTGGGAAATGTAGTCCATTCATACCAGAATCAGCCGTTCACAATAAATTAGTTGTGCTTGCACGAGTGTAAAGCCAAGAAAAGATATTTTATTTATGGGGTTATTTCTCCCAACACAGATTTGCTTGGTAGCACAGAAAAGGATACTTGCTTTCAGTATTATACTTAGAAAAACAAAATCAGGAAAAACAACAACTGAACTTCTTAAGCCATCAAATCAAATCATAAAGACCTTGATGGGAACAGAAAGGTCTTTTCTGTGGGCTCCTGCTAATATCTTTTTAGCAGTGCTTCAAAAACAAACAAAACCCACAAAGTAAATGAAAAACTGTTCTTTTTCAAGGCTAACTTCTGGTATTTTCACATACACCCAGAAGTGTCTCTTCAGAGCTCACAGGCAATTAGGCAAGGCTCAATTGCTAACAATTAACCAGCTGCAAACCTCTTGGCTGGTTTACTTTTTAAACGTGGCTCAAATCCTGCTCAAAAGCTTTTCTGAGTAGATCAAAGAACAAGTTTATATTTCTTTGTGATGGTTGTTGTATTTTGTAAAAGTATATTACCACAGAAGTTTAGACAGAGAGCAATCCATGTATTCACACTGTTCATTTACAATATCCCCTTCTTCAACTATCATAGAATCAATATCATGGATTGGCACAGAGGAATTTCTTAATAGAGCATTCTCAGAAGAATACTTGTTTCCCTGCTGTCTTCCAAGTGAATAGCTAGGGCATAGATCAGTGTTCATACCTGAGCTTCCATTGCTGTTAGGGTTCCTCTCTAAATATCCTGGCCAGTATGTAGTCCAGTTTTTATATCCAGCCTTCCAATCAAGATCCCTGGACACTGGGTCTCTCTTCACATACCTTCTTGCACTGGTCTTAGGGCTCCTTCCAAATGCAGCCGTCTCCCTCACAGGTCCCGTCCAGCGATTCCTGGCTCTGCAACCCCACTCCTCTGGTTTCCTCCAGTCCAATGGAGTATGCTTGCCTCTGGAATGCCTCCCAGCACACGTACTGCTATGGACTCCTTTAGACCTCCAAGATGCTTCTCTCTTCTTTCTTCCAAAGTGTTTCTTTCTTTTTCTGTCTTTGAGCTCTGGCCTCTGCTGCTTCTGCTCCTCCTGATGATCATGAAGATTATGATGATCCTGATGATGATGCTGTATAGAATAGGCTTTTCTTTTAACCTGTTTAGAGGGCTGCTCCACCCTAGCACAGCGCAGCTGTGCTGAATCAAGCCCTGCCCTTGGAGATGAGTGCTTGGGGATTACCTCATAGCTCTCCTGATTGAACACATGTTTCCCCACTTCAGCTCTTCTAGTGGCTGTTGGAAACCTGGTGCATTCTGGGACTGGTAGTCTTTTATGGAAACATTCTGTTTTATTATTTCTACCAGAAAAGACAGATTGCTTGTTCAGAGCCAATTCGCCTCTATTATAGCTCCTTCCTGAACTATGATAAGCTTCCTTATCACAGCCCTTAGACATGCTTGCTGTGTCACGATTCATTTTTTGACAAGTGGTGATCCTGGCAAGAATGAACACCTTTGCAAGGCTGGCAGGGCTGCACCGAGAAGCCTTGCTCCTATAATTGTGGCATTTGCGATTTTGACAGGAAATTTCACCATCTTGTCAGCTCTGGGGCAGGCAGTTTCACCAGGACCAAGCAGGAAGTCAGTACTCACATATGGGTGACATCGAGGTCGATGGAGCCCTTGCGGAGCATTTCCCCAGCTTTCTATGAAAGCCTTTGGGAATACTGCACGCATGCACAGTCCCCTTCCTGCCTAAAGGTGCCATCTTGCTCAGTCTTTCTTTTTCCGAGGAGCCCAACGGACGTCTGTCCGTGTCACCCGGAGAAAAGTTAGATTTTTCTTGCGATTCCATCGCGGTTCTTGTCCGGTTCGACGCCGGTTCCCCCTCCCGCCGGGTTCGGTACACCGGTATCGAGCCCGTCTTCTGTTTTTTTTCAGGTTTTGCCCTTAGTGGCTGGCGTTCGCGCCCTTTTTTTCTTTTCCCTGGAAGGCCGGTCCTTTGACCTCGCGGGGGCCCTTTTCCCCCCCAATGGCTTCCAGTGGTTTCAAGAAGTGTGATCGGTGCAAGAAACGGATGTCTCTCACTGACACACACGACTGCTGCCTTCGGTGCCTCGGTCCAGATCATGATCCTAAGATCTCTGGCCCGTGTGGCAAAATGTCCACTAAGGTACTGCGAAGTCGACAGCATCAAAAGGAAAGGCTTTTTTCTGATTCTGACTTTGGCCAGGCCCGGACCTCGTCTGAGGCCTCGACGTCTCGGGAATCTGACCCCGAGCATCGCCAGGGTTCCTCGGACAGGGGGTCCCCCGATCAGGAATGAAAGAGGAAGAAGCGGCTCGCGAGGGCGGCGTCGGAGGAAGTCCCTGGCTCCTCGAGGGCCAGGTCTCGGACCTCCGACCGCTGTCACGGGCCTTTGAAACAGGAGAAGCCGTCCAAACTGCCTCGTGTGGAGCCGGAGTCTGCTGGACACGTAAGTCCTGTTGTCCTCGAGGACTCTCCTCCCAGGGAGCCGACGTCGGGCCCGGCGCTGCCAGGGCCCGAGTCCGGTAGCTGCTGAGTCTCCTGAGCTTGGACTCAGGCTGACAGCCTTGGAATGCAGATTGTCTGCCTTCATGAATCAGCAGTGTGTGCTGATTGCCAGCCTTGCTGGTGCATCTGCCCCAACCACCGGGACGTCGAAGCCGACCCCGGAGACCGAGCCGATACTCGAGAACATGAAGGCTCGAGGTCGTCCTTGGTCGCGGTCACCCTCGACCTCCTGCTCGGGACCGAGGGCGTCGACACCGGTGCCTTCGGCGTCGGGGTGGGTGCCCCCGATGACTCTTCAGACGAGTCCGCATGGGAGACGGAGGACAAGGAGTCCCCCGATACCTTTCGGACTCGGCGCGTCCCTTTGGACTCACCACAGTCCAAACCCCGGAGGATACCCAGTTCTTGGAGTTCGTTAGGGATATGGCCACAGCTTTGGCGATTCCCACGGACCCCGAGGAGGAGCCGAAGAGCTCGAGGCCCTCCAGTATGACTCTCCTCTGAAGGAAGCCTTTACTGTCCTGGTTCCTCCGATGCTGGAACGGCTCCTCTTCCGGATGTGGGAGGCACCGGCCTTGGTGCCGGTTCTGATCAAGCAGGTTGATTCCATTTATCGACTCAGTAAGAGCCCTGGCTTCCAAAAGGCGCAGCTACCACACCATTCCATGGTGGTGGAATCGGCCATGCATCGTCTGAAAAGCCAGAGGATGCATACTGCGGTACCTCCCGGCAGGGAGGCCCGGAACCTGGAAGCATTTGGTAGAAAGTGCTTCCAGGGTTCGATGTTTGCTTGCCGTGTCCAGTCCTACCAGCTGTACATGGGCATGTACTTGCGGGACCTGGCGAAGGAACTTGCCGGGTTCTCTGCTGGTCTCTCCGGGAAACCTTTGCAGAGGTTCAAGTCCTTGTCCTCGGGAGTGCGGGAATGCTCTAAGTTCATGTCCCGAGCAGCCTACGATGGCTTCGAGGTCTCAGCCCGTGTTGCGGCAGCCGGCATCACAGCTCGACGCCAGGCATGGCTGCAGTCATCGGACCTCGAGCCATGGGTGCAGGACAAGTTAGTCGATGTCCCTTGCCAAGGTGTAAACCTTTTTGGCAAGCCCATGGCTGAGAAGGCTGCTGAGCTCGAAACCGAGCACCTCACTAGGACAAGGCTGTCCAGAAAATCTTCTGCCCCTTCCCAGAAAAAGAAGGGCTCGGGTAAAAAGTCCTTTTACCCGAGGAAGGCGACTGCCTACAAACAGTTCCCACATTACCAGGCCTCCCCAGCAGGGTCAGCAGGCCAAGGGGCAGGGACATGGGCCCCGTAGGCAGAAGACCCCCAAGCCTCCGGCTCCTGCTCCCACTCAGCAGGGTGGGGGTTTTTGACTGCCAAAGCATAGCCTCTCCGTCTCTGCTGTCCCATCCCTGCACAGGAGGTCGACTAGCCTCCTTTGCCCACAGGTGGCCACCCATTACAGGAGACAATTGTGTCTTAAGTATAGTCCACAAGGACTATATGCTCCATTTCCAACAGTTGCCCCCTCCTTACTTCCCAGGAGAGCCTCCAAGGCCTCCTCTGCACACAGACCTCCTCCTTCGAGACTTCAGTGTCTGCTGCGAGACAAGGCGGTGGAGCCTGTGCCTCCCCACCTACAAGGTCACTGTTTCTACTCCAGGTACTTCCTAGTACCAAAGAGAACCGGAGGGCCTCAGGCCTATTCTCAACCTCAGAAATCTCAACAAGTTCTTGGAGAAAGAAAAGTTCAAGATGCTTACTTTTGGAACATTACTGCCCTACCTCCAGCAGGGAGATTGGCTATGCTGCTTAGATCTAAAGGATGTGTACACGCACATCCTCATTCATCCAGACCACAGAAAGTATCTCAGGTTCATTGTGGGAGAAAACCATTATCAGTACAGAGTACTGCTTTTCGGCCTCACCTCCATCCCGAGTCTTTACAAAGTGCCTGGCAGTGGTGGCGGCCTATTTGAGGAATCAGGGTATCTTTGTCTTCCCCTACCTGGACGACTGGCTCATCAGGGGTCAGACGTGCCAGGAGGCCAGGCAAGCCACCCTCCAAACTATCTCTCTCCTTCAACACCTGGGTTTTGTCATAAACTTTGCAAAGTCCACTTTGCTCCCCTCCCAGAACCTAGAGTTCATAGGGGCAAGGCTAGACTCTCTGCAGGCAAGGGCTTACTTGCCAGAAGACAGAGCCCAAAGACTGATGGACTTGGCAAACAAGTTTCTCAGCATGCCACTGGTTTTTGCCAGACTCTGTCTGAGGCTCTTGGGCCACATGGCATCAACAGTGCATGTGACTCCAAATGCCTGCCTCCACATGAGGCCTGCCCTTTGGTGCCTCAGAACTCAGTGGACACAGGCCACAGGAAGCCTCAGGGACAGAGTACGGGTGTCCAAACCATTCCTGAACTCCCTACATTGGTGGCTGCACCCCCCAACTTACTACAAGGGGTGCCTTTTCAGATACCTGTGTTCACAGTAGTGTTAACCACCGATGCCTCCTTGCAAGGCTGGGGGGCACATTGTCTGGACAAGTGCACCCAGGGCCTGTGGTCTCCCTGGGAGGCCACGCAACAGATCAACCTACTGGAACTACGGGCTATTCGCTTAGCCCTCAAAACTTTCTCTCAAACCCTGGCTCTCACCAGTCTGTCTTAGTACAGACAGACAACCAAGTAGCCATGTTCTATGTGAACAAGCAGGGCGGCACTGGGTCCAGGCTCCTTTGTCAGGAGGCACAGGACCTTTGCTTGTTTGCGCTCAGGCACAACATGTTTCTCAAAGCTGTTTATCTCCCTGGCCAGGAGAACTTCCTGGCAGACAGGTTGAGGAGAGTTCTGCAGCCCCACGAATGGAAACTGCACCCATTAGTGGTTCAGAAACTTTTCCTGAAATGGGGACATCCATCCATAGATCTCTTTTCCAGTCCCCTGAACCGGCAGCTGCCCAGGTTCTGCTCCAGGCAACCGCATCCCATGAGGTGGGCAGCAGATGCCTTCCTGATCTCCTGGTCCCAGGGCCTCCTGTATGCGTTTCCTCCCACGCCTCTGGTGGCCCGAACTTGTTCAAGATTCTAAGGGACAAGGCCTCGGTACTTCTGGTAAGCCCCCAGGTGGCCGAGGCAGCCTTGGTTTCCACTTCTGCTTCAACTGGCAGTGGACACCCCACTACCTCTGGGGTTGCAGCCCGACCTTTTCTCTCAGCATCAGGGTTCTCTTCTGCACCCCAACCTCAAATCTCTCAATTTGATGACCTGGAGGCTGCAAGGGTAGTGTTGGCTCCCTGGGGCCTGCCTCAGGAAGTTGAAGAGGTGGTCTTGGCCTCTAGGAAGCAGTCCACCAGAAAAACCTATGCCCTGAAATGGAGAAGGTTCTCTTTGTGGTGTCAGCTACGCACAGAAGATCCTTTCTCCTGTTCTGTGCCAGTGGTGCTTCAGTACCTGCTGCACGTATCCAATCATGGCCTCAAGTCCAATTCTGTTCGGGTCCACCTCTCAGCTCTAGCAGCTCACCACTCACTAGTGGAAGGACACTCTTTGTCGGTTCACCCCTTGGTGTCCCGGTTCCTCAGAGGTTTGCTCTTGCTCAAGCCTCCTATCCGTCCTCCAGCCCCTGAGTGGGAGTTGAATGTGGTCTTGCAACAACTGACTTGCCCACCCTTTGAGCCGATGGCTACTTGTCCTCTCCACTTCCTTTCCTGGAAGACGCTCTTCCTGGTAGCCCTAACCTCGGCCAGACGAGTGAGTGAGCTTCAGGCCCTGGTCTGTGACAGGCCTTACACTCGCTTCTATAGGAACAGGGTAGTCCTTAGGACCCATCCTAAGTTCCTCCCAAAAGTTGTCTCCTCTTTCCACCTCAACCAGGAGGTGGTTCTTCCGACATTCTTCCCTAGGCCTCATGCAAGCCAGGCTGAGGCAGTCCTGCATACCCTGGACTGTAGAAGGGCCTTATCCTTCTACCTTGACCGTACACAGAGGCATAGAAGGGCTACTCAGCTCTTCATATCTTTTGACCCTAATAATTTGGGGTTATCTGTGTCCAAGCGTACTTTGTCCATCTGGGTGGCTGACTGTATCACCTGGGCTTACAGGGCGGCTGACCTTCCCTTGCAGGGTCGGGTCACGGCCACCCGTGTCAGGGCTATGGCTGCCTCAGTAGCTCATCTCCGCTCTGTACCGTTGGCAGACATCTGCAGGGCTGCAACTTGGTCCTCAAGACAGACTTTTGCAGCTCATTACTGCCTGGAGAGGGAGTCCCGTAGGGACAGTGCTTTTGGCCAGGCAGTACTCCGGAATCTCTTTGAGGTATAGGCAACTCCTGCCCTCCGTTAGGCTACCGGTGGGGGTTTCTTTCAGTGAAAGCCTTTCTCTGATGCTGGTACTAGAGGGAGTTCTCTTGTTCAGCCTGGGTTCCCGTTAGCCCAGAGCTAGGGAGTCACCCATATGTGAGGACTGACTTCCTGCTTGGTCCTGGAGAAAGAGTAGTTCTCCAGGACCAAGCAGGAAGTTGGTCCTCACATATGGGTGACGTCGATGGAGCCCTTGCGGAGCATTTCCCCAGCTTTCCATGAAAGCCTTTGGGAATGCAGGCACGCATGCGTGGTTCCCTTCCCGCCTAAAGGTGCCATCTTGCTCAATCTCTCTTTTTCCGTGAAGCCCATCGGACGTGTCCTAGTCCTCCCGGAAAATAGTTGTTCGATTCCTTCACTATTTTTTCTCCGGTTCGACGCCGGTTCCCCTCTCGCCGGGTTCGGTACACCGATATCGAGCCCGATCTTATTTTTTCGGTTTTTTGCCCTTCGTGGCTGGCGTTCGCACCTTTTTTTTCTTTTTCCCTGGAAGGCCGGTCCTTTGACCTTGCGGGGACTCTTTTTTCCTCCAATGGCTTCCAGTGCTTTCAAAAAGTGTGATCGGTGCAAGAAACTAATGTCTCTCACCGACACACACGACTGCTGCCTTCGGTGCCTGGGTCCTGACCACGATCCTAAGATTTGTGGACCATATGGAAAGATGTCTTCCAAAGCGCTTCGAAGTC
Source organism: Ichthyophis bannanicus (assembly GCA_033557465.1). Taxonomy (NCBI): domain Eukaryota; kingdom Metazoa; phylum Chordata; class Amphibia; order Gymnophiona; family Ichthyophiidae; genus Ichthyophis; species Ichthyophis bannanicus. Next base: position 578,966,911 of record CM066034.1, on the reverse strand, counting down.
GTCAGCACCAAAAGGAGGCCTCGACATCTCGGGAATCATATCCCGAGCACCATCGGGGCTCCTTGGACAGGGGGTCCCCCGACTGGGAACGAAAGGGAAAAAGCGGCTCGCAAGGGTGTCGTCGTTAGAGGTCCCTGACTCCTCGAGGGCTAGGTCTCAGACCCCCGACCGTCGCCCCAGGCCCGTGGAACAGGAGAAACCTCCAAAAGTACCTCGTGTGGAGCCGGAATCTGCTGGACACGTAAGTCCTCGTGGACTCTCCTCCCAGAGAGCTGACGTCGGGCCCGGCGCCGCTGGGGCCCGAGTCGGTGGCTGCTGAGTCTCCTGAGCTGGGTCTCAGGCTGACAGCCTTGGAGTGCAGATTGTCTGCCTTCATGGAACAGCAGCGGGCACTGATGGCCAGCCTGTCTGGCGCATCTGCCCCGACCACCGGGACATCGACATCAAAGTCGACCCTGGAGACCGAGCCGATACTAGAGACCATGAAGGCTCGAGGTCGACCTCGGTCGCGGTCTCCCTCGACCTCCCGTTCGGGACCGAGGGCGTCGGCGTCGGGGCGGGTGCTCACAGGCCCCGCATGGTCGGACCCCGATTCCTCATCGGACGAGTCCGCCTGGGAGACGGATGATGAGACCCCCAACACCTTCAGGACTCGGTGCGTCCCGTTGGACTCACCGCAGTCTGAGCCCCGGAGTAGATCCCCTCCAGAGGATCCGAGTGGCCATATCTCGGAGATCGTCCAAGATATGGCCACTGCGTTGGCTATCCCTGCGGACCCTGAGGAGGAGCTCGAGGCCCTACTGTATGACTCTCCGAAGGAGGCCTTTACTGTTCCGGTTCCTCCGATGCTGGAATGGCTCCTCTTCCGGATGTGGGAGGCACCGGCCTCGGCGCCGGTTCTAAGCAAGCGGGTCGATTCTATCTATCGACTCCGGAAGAGCCCTGGCTTTCAGAAGGCGCAGCTACCACACCATTCCATGGGTGTTGAATCTCGACCATGCATCGCCTGAAAAGTCAGAAGATGCACTCCGCTGTGCCTCCTGGCAGGGAGGCCCGGAACCTGGATGTTTTTGGTAGAAAGTGATTCCAGGGCTCCATGCTTGCTTGCCGTGTCCAGTCTTACCAGTTGTACATGGGCATGTACTTGCGGGACCTGGCCAAGGAGCTGGCCGGGTTCTCTGCTGGTTTCTCCGGGGGACCCTTGCAGAGGTTCAAGTCCTTGTCCTCGGGGATCCAGGAATGCTCCAAGTTTGTCCTGCGCTGCCTACAATGGCTTTGAGGCTTTGGCCCGTGTTGCGGCAGCCAGCATCGCGGCTCGACGCCAGGCATGGCTGCAGTCATCGGACCTCGAGCCATGGGTTCAGGACAAGTTGGTCGATGTCTCTTGCAGAGGTGAGAACCTTTTTGGCAAGCCCATGACCGAGAAGGCCGCACAGCTCGAAACCGAGCACCTCACGAGGACAAGGCTGTCTAGAAAGACTTCTGCCCCTTCTTACAAAAAGAAGGGCTCGGGTAAAAAGCCCTTTTACCCAAGGAAGGACACTGCCTACAAACAGTATTTATTTATTTATTTAGCTGCATTTATATACCGCTTTTCACCGGGTCAAAGCGGTGTTACATATAGGGGTGGGGAGATTAAGTACGAGGGTAGGGCCAACACCGAGGAGGCAACATTAATGATTTTGGGATAGGACAGACTTTAGACATAGACAGGTTAGTATAGCTTTGAGTCAGAGGTTCGTTGAGGGCTGGATCAGGGGTTTGTGGGTTTTTCGGTGGGATTCGTGTTGAAGCATTCCTGGAAAAGAATGGTTTTTAGCTGTTTTCTGAAAGATGGTAGGTTGGTATTGTTTCTGAGACAGCTCGGTAGTGAGTTCCATAAGGATGGAGCGTAAAGTTCAAAGGCTCAATTGCAGGTCCGTTGCGAGCATTTGGTTCTTTTGTGAGGGACGGTAAGGGAAACGCTGGAGGCTTGTCTAGTAGTTCTGCCGTGAGCTGGGCGGGCCAGTAGGGCGCAAAGCTGGGTGTTCTGTGTTTGATGGATGGCTTTGTGGGTGAGCAGGATGGCTTTGTATTTAGTCCTTGCTTCAAGGGGAAGAATGTGTAGTTCTTTCAGAATTGGGGTGATGTGGTCGGTTTTCTTTGCCCTCTGAATGATTCTCGCAGTGGTGTTAAATGCTGTTCGGAGGGGGTTGGTCTGTGTGGCTGGGAGGCCATGGTAGATTATGTTGCAGTAGTCCAGATGTGGGAGTGTCATGGCTTGCATCATGGTTTGGAAATCTTTATGTTCTAAAAGAGGTCTGAGACGCTGCACTGTTCTTGCCTTGTGGAATATAGTTTCGGAGGTTTTTGTGATCTGTTGCTTTAAGGTGAGGGCTTGGTCAATAATAATGCCCAGGTATCTTATCTGCGGTTGTATTTTGATGCTTGTTTCTATGTTGAGGTGTGTAGGTGGTGTGAAGTCTGGGTCCTTTGTTACTATGAGAGCTTCAGTTTTCTTTATATTGATAGATAGGTTGTTTGCTTGTAACCAGTCAGACACGGCTGTGAAGCACGCTGAGAGGTTGGAGTTTGCTGGGCTTGTGGTCGTAATGGGGGCGTAGAGCATGATATCATCAGCATATATGTGGAAGCTGATGTGAGTGCGTATGACTGTGCAGAGTGGCTGGAGGTAGATATTGAAGAGCATGGCTGACAGTGTGGATCCTTGAGGTACTCCCTGGTGGTGTTGGAATGGGGGGGAGGTTGAGGTGCTGGTGCAGATTAGTTGCTGTCTGTTGGTTAGGTAGGAATGAAACCACTTCAGTACAGTGTCCTTGATCCCAATAGTCTGTAGTCTGTGTATGAGGATGTTGTGGGAGATGGTGTCAAAGGCTGCAGATATATCAAGGAAGATCATGGCATATCCAGAGTGTTTTTCTTGAATTCCTGTGAGGAGGGTGTTCATCAGTGTGGTCATGAGGGTCTCAACTCCATGTAGAGGGCGGAAGCCGTGTTGTTGTGGGTCCAGTATGTTGTTAATATCCAGGTGTTCCTGGAGCTGCTGCTGGACGATCTTCTCTATTATTTTGGCAGTGAAAGGTAGGCTAGCTATGGGTCTGTAGGATGCTGGGTCTAGAGGATCCAGGTTTTGCTTTTTCATGGAAGGTCGGATGATCGTAGTTTTGAGGGCGTCTGGCATGTGTCCTCTGGAGAAAGATTCATTGACGATATGGGCTAATGGCGTGCTCAGTTCGTCTTTTGATTTCTTTATCCAGTCAGTGGGGCATGGGTCCAGCGGGGGGAGGTGGTGGTGTGGAGGCTTGAGATGGTGGTGGAGATTTCGTCTGATGTTTCTTTGAAGGTGGTCCAGTCACTGTGCAAGTTGGGGTGGAGGTTCTCTGCAGTTGTCTGTGGATTTGGCTGTGGGTTTTGTGGTCGTTGTAGTTTGTACTGACAGGCCAGTAGCTCTGGTGGAATCTGCGGTAATTGGTCAGAGTTATGAGGCGCTTTTGTCAGTTTTTTGATTATTTGAAAGAGTTCACGAGGTTTGTTTATGGAGGTATTGATGATTTTCATGTGGTAGATTTTCTTAGCTTTGTCAGTCTCGTAGTGATATGCGTTGAGTTCATGTAGGTATTTCATTTTGTCATTTTCGTCGTTGGTTTTTCTCCATTTTCTTTCAGTTCTTCTGAGTTTTGTTTTTAGCTTTCGGAGACCGGGAGTATACCATCTGGCCTTTGAGAAAGGGGGTCTGGTGATGGCTTTGTTTGTTGATGCTTCAGATGCTGTGGAGATCGTAGTATTCCAGTTGTGTATGAGGTCATTGATGTCACTGGAGTTCATTTGTAATTTGGGTAAAGTTTGTTCCAGGAAGTCGTCTTTGTTAAATGGTTTAAATCGTCTTACGTGGGGTCCATTATCATTATTGTTATGTTGGTAGGTGTAGGATATGGTGATGAGGTGGTGGTCAGACCAAGGTACGGTCGAGATCTGTGGGATCTTTCCTGAGGCGGTGGTTGTGGAGTTGAGGAATATGAGGTCTAGTGTATTGCCTTTTTCATGGGTGGGTTCTTGTATGATCTGTACCAGATCCATTGCTGTCATAGCGGTGCGGAAGGTTGCTGCTTGTTCTTCTTGAAGGGATGGGAGGTTTAAGTCTCCTAGGATGATTTGTTCCTTAGCCGAGCTGGTGCTTTCTGATATGTGTTTTATTTATTTTATTTAACAGTATTTCTAAACCGCCTTATCTTAATAATCAAGGTGGTATCACAGCAAGCAATCAGGTAAAGTGTGTGTGTTGTACATGCAGTGAGGATAAAACTTAGTTGTGTGAGGGATGTGTTGGGTGCTTGATTTGTTTGAGCTATATACAGGGTGGGCTATTTACAGTGGTGCTAGAATCATATTTTATATATATTCAGTTGTTTGGGAGGATTGGAGTGCTGTTATCCATTCTCTTAGGTTATGTGATGTGACCATAGTGCTCTATGAACAGCATGGTTTTCAGTTGTTTTCTGAAGTCTTTGAGGTCTGGAGTTGCCCTTAGATCGTCCGGTAGATTGTTCCATATTGTTGGAGCAGCCATGGAGAGAGCTCTGTCTGTTGTGTCCCTGCGTGTGTGCTTGTACTCATTTGGGGTGCTGACTCGGTTGCGTGTTTGACTTCTTCTGGGACGTGCGCTGGTTTCCGGTTGTATGAGCAGGTGGAGGCTGTTGGCTGATGTGTGTTCTTTTATCTTAAATAGGTTTATGATAGTCTTGTATCTGATGCGAGCAATGATTGGGAGCCAGTGTAAGTCCTTTAGTGTAGGTGTGATGTGCTCCTGCCTTGCGGCTCCGGATATGATTCGAGCTGCAGTGTTTTGTGCCAGCTGTAGTGGTTTGAGAGCTTGTTTTGGTAGTCCGAGGTATATTGGATTGCAGAAGTCCAGTATTGGGGTTATCAGTGCTTGACAGACTGTACGGAAGTGTTCTGGAGCGAGGAGTGGTTTCAGTCTCCTGATGATTCGCATCCTGTAATATGCTTTTTGGATTGTTTTGTCTATGTGTGGTTTGAGGTTGAGTTTACTGTCCAGAGTAACCCCAAGGTATCTCACCTCCGATCTTATCGGTATCGTGGTGCTTTGTATCTTTATGTTTGGTGGGTGTGTGAAGCTTTGGTTTCGAGTGATGATGGTAGGTCAGTGGTTGCGGTAGGTGCACGGTAGATTAGATTAGGTGCACGGTAGATTAGACATATTGAGAGGTGTTTATTGGTGAGGGTGAGGAGATCCACTTCGGTGGTAGTCTCTGAAGAAAGGATCCTGAAGTGGAGGGTTGGTTCTTGCTATGATGGCAACACCTCCTCCTTTGGTGTGCGCCCGGGAGCAGTGATGGAGGGTGTATCCTTCTGGGGCTAGTTGGTTCATTAGTACTGTCAGTGTCGGTCAGCCAGGTTTCTGTTATGCATAGGAGGTCTATCTGCTCAATTGTGATTAGGTCACGGAGCATGTGGTATTTATTTCTAACAGAGCGTGCATTGATTAGAGAGATGGTGATGTGGTGATGGGATGGGGGGGTTGGTGATGTGGGTTGATGTATGCTGTGATTGGGAGTGAGTTTGTTTCAGATTGTGAGTGAGTGTGGGTTGAGCTGCAGGGTAGGTGGGCCAGGGTAGATTATTGAGTGTGCTTGGAGGGGGGGGGGGGGGGGGTAGAGGGTTAAGAGGTACCAGGCCTCCCAAGCTCCCCCTCAAGGTCAGCAGGCCAAGGGGCAGGGTAATGGGCCCCGTAGGCAGAGGCCTCTCAAGCCTCTGGCCCCTGCTCCCACTCAGCAGGGTGGGGGTTTTTGACTCCTTAGGCATAGCCTCTCCGTCCCTGCTCTCCCAACCCTGCACAGGAGGTCGACTTACCCTGTTTGCCCGCAAGAGGCCACTCATCACTGGAGACAGTTGGGTGCTAAGCATCGTCCACAAGGGCTACATGCTACACTTCCAACAGCTGCCTCCTCAATACTTTCCAGGGGAGCCTCCAAGGCCTCCCCTGCACACAGATCTTCTCCTTCAGGAGCTACAAGGTCTGTTGCGGGACAAGGCAGTGGAGCCTGTGCCTCCCCACCTCCAAGGTCAAGGGTTCTACTCCAGGTACTTTCTCGTACCCAAAAGAACCAGTAGCCTCTGGCCTATTCTCAACCTAAGAAATCTCAACAAGTTCCTAGAGAAAGAGAAATTCAAGATGCTTACTCTTGGAACACTGCTGCCCTACCTCCAGCAGGGAGATTGGCTATGCTCCTTAGGTTTAAAGGATGCGTACACTCACATCCTCATTCATCCAGACCACAGAAAGTACCTCAGGTTCATTGTGGGAGGAAACCATTATCAGTACAGAGTACTACCTTTTGGCCTGACCTCCGCTCCCAGGGTCTTTACCAAGTGCCTGGCAGTGGTGGCGGCCTACCTGAGAATTCAGGGTATCTTTGTCTTCCCCTATCTGGATGACTGGCTCATCAGGGGTCAGACGTGCCAGGAGGCCAGGCAAGCCACCCTCCTAACTATTGCTCTTCTTCAAAACCTGGGTTTTGTCATAAACTTCGCAAAGTCCACTTTGCTTCCCTCCCAGAACTTGGAGTTCATAGGGGCATGGTTAGACTCTCTGCTGGCAAAGGCGTTCTTGCCAGAAGACAGAGCCCAAAGACTGATAAACCTGGCAAACCGGTTTCTCAACAGGTCACTGGTCTCCGCCAGACTCTGCCTGAGGCTTCTTGGCCACATGGCTTCGACAGTACATGTGACCCCCAATGCCAGGCTCCATATGAGGCCTACACAGTGGTGCCTCAGAACTCAGTGGTCACAGGCCACAGGCAGCCTCAGAGACAGAATAAGGGTGTCCAGACACTTTCTGAACTCCCTCCGCTGGTGGCTGCACCCACCCAATCTACTGCAAGGGGTGCCTTTTCAGGTTCCTGGGTTCACATTGGTGTTGACCACAGATGCCTCCCTGCAGTGCTGGGGGGCTCATTGTCTAGGCAAGTGCACCCAGGGCCTGTGGTCTCCCTGGGAGGCCACACAGCAGATCAATCTACTGGAACTCAGGGCTATTTGTTTAGCCCTCAAGTCTTTCTCTCAAACACTGGCTCATCAGTCTGTCCTAGTTCAAACGGACAACCAAGTAGCCATGTTTTATGTGAACAAGCAGGGCGGAACTGGGTCCAGGCTCCTATGTCAGGAGGCACAGGACCTTTGCTTGTTTGCTCTCAGGCACAACATGCTCCTCAAGGCAGTGTATCTACCTGGCCAGGACAACTACCTGGCAGACAGGTTGAGCAGGATTCTGCAGCCCCACGAATGGCAGCTCCATCCCTTAGTGGTTCAGAAGATTTTCCTGAAATGGGGACTTCCAACCATAGATCTGTTTGCCAGTCCATCGAACAAACAACTGACAAGGTTCTGTTCCAGGCAACCGCATCCTCTGCGGCTGGCAGCAGGTGCTTTTCTGATTTCTTGGTCCCAGGGCCTCCTATATGCGTTTCCTCCCACGCCCTTGGTGGCCCGAACCCTGTTCAAAATTCTTCAGGACAAGGCCTCGGTCCTGCTGGTGGCTCCCAGATGACCGAGACAGCCTTGGTTTCCACTTCTGCTTCAGCTGGCAGTGGATCCCCCACTGCCTCTGGGGTTGCAACCCGACCTTCTCTCTCAGGATCAGGGTTCCCTTCTGCACTCCAATCTCAAAGCTCTCAATTTGATGGCCTGGAGGCTGCAAGGGTAGTTTTGGCTCCCTGGGGCCTGCCTCAGGAAGTTGAGGAGGTTGTCTTAGCCTCTAGGAAGCAGTCCACTAGGACAACCTATGCCCTGAAATGGAAAAGGTTTTCTGTGTGGTATCAGCTACGTACAGAAGATTCTTTCTCCTGTGCTGTACCAGTAGTGCTTCAGTACCTACTGCACTTATCAAATCAGGGACTTAAGCCCAATTCCGTTCGGGTCCACCTCTCAGCTCTAGCAGCTCACCACTCACTGGTGGAAGGACATTCTCTGTCGGTTCACCCCTTGATGTCCCGGTTTCTCAGAGGCTTGCTCTTGCTCAAGCCTCCAATCCGTCGTCCTGCTCCTGAGTGGGAGTTGAATGTGGTCTTGCAGCAACTGATTCGCCCACCTTTTGAGCCGATGGCTACTTGTCCTCTCCGCTTCCTGTCCTGGAAGACACTCTTCTTGATAGCCCTAACCTCGGCCAGGCGATGTGAGTGAACTTCATGCCCTAGTCTGTGACAGGCCTTACACCCGCTTCTATAGGAACAGGGTAGTCCTCAGGACTCATCCAAAGTTCCTCCCAAAGGTTGTCTCCTCTTTCCACCTTAACCAAGAGGTGGTTCTTCCAACATTCTTCCCTAGGCCTCATGCAAGCCAGGCTGAAGCAGTTCTGCATACCCTGGACTGTAGGAGGGCCTTATCCTTCTTCCTTGACCGTACGCAGGGACATAGAAGAGCTACTCAGCTCTTCATATCTTTTGACCCTAATAATTTGTGGTTAGCTGTGTCCAAGCATACCTTGTCCACCTGGGTAGCTGACTGTATCACCTGGGCTTACAGGGCGGCTGACCTTCCTTTGCAGGGTTGGGTCACGGCCCATCGTGTCAGGGCAATGGCTGCCTCAGTGGCTCACCTCCGCTCTGTACCATTGGTGGACATCTGCAGGGCTGCAACTTGGTCCTCAAGCCAGACTTTTGCAGCCCATTACTGTCTGGAGAGGGAGTCCCATAGGGACAGTGCTTTTGGCCAGGCAGTACTCCGGAATCTCTTTGAGGTTTAGGCAACTCCAGCCCTCCGTTGGGCTACCGGTGGAGGTTCTTTCAGTGAAAAGCCTTTCTTTGATGCTGGGACTAGAGGGAGTTCTCTTGTTCAGCTTGGGTTCCCTGGTAGCCCAGAGCTAGGGAGTCACCCATATGTGAGGACTGACTTCCTGCTTGGTCCTGGAGAAAGAGTAGTTCCTCACCTGTAACAAGTGTTCTCCAGGAGCAGCAGGAATCAGTCCTCACAACCCTCCCTCCTCCCCTGGGAGTTGCAGTTGTACATAGTTTATTTTTACATTTTTGTGTGCTGTTTTTAGCTATGTCATTTGACTGAGCAAGATGGCACCTTTAGGCGGGAAGGGAACCGCGCATGCGTGTCTGCATTCCCAAAGGCTTTCATGGAAAGCTGGGGAAATGCTCCACAAGGGCTCCATGGACGTCGATGTCACCCATATGTGAGGACTGATTCCTGCTGCTCCTGGAGAACACCTGTTACAGGTGAGTAACTACTCTTTACTCACCTGTAACAGGTGTTCTCCAGGAGCAGCAGGAATCAGTCCTCACAACCCTCCCTCCTCCCCTGGGAGTTGCAGTTGTACATAGTTCATTTTTGCATTTTTTTTGTGCTGTCCTTTAGCTATGTCATCAGACTGAGCAAGATGGCACCTTTAGGCGGGAAGGGGACCACGCATGCATTCAGTATTCCCAAAGGCTTTTATAGAAAGCTGGGGAAATGCTCCGCAAGGGCTCCATTGCCCTCTATGTCACCCATATGTGAGGACTGATTCCTGCTGCTCCTGGAGAAAGCACAGTTACTTACCTGTAACAGGTGATCTCAGGGAACAGCAGGAATTAGTCTTCACATGTGGGTACGTCGGCGCCGACGGAGCCCGCACGGGAATGCTCCCCAGCATCCAATCAGAAAGCCTTTGGGAGCATCCCTCGCGCCTGCGCGGTGACATCCCGCCTTTCCCACTGCCACTCCCCAGTTGAGTTTCATAGCTGAGACAGAAGGAGAGGAAGAGGAAAGGAAATAGATAGATACAACTCCTAGGGGAGGTGGGAGGGTTGTGAAGACTAATTCCTGCTGTTCCCTGAGATCACCTGTTACAGGTAAGTAACTGTGCTATCTCCAGGAACAAGCAGGAATGAGTCTTCACATGTGGGGGCTCCCTAGCTGAGGGTGCCATGGGAGATCCCATAAAATGCGTATCCCTGGACAGGATGGCATTTTCCCAACCTGGATCCCCGGCATCCACTGAGGGATGGGGGGTAGGAGTTGAGGAGAGAAGAGTTGCAGAGGAACAACAAAAAACTAAAGACCACAGGGAGTCTTTAGAATGCATGTCAGGTATCATTAAAGTATTTAATGAACTAGTACCATATAGAGCTTACCTACTGGATTGTAGGAAGTAGAACTGTGATGGAAGGTACTGTAGACGCAGTAGCGGAATCTTCAATGGAACTTCACAGCAGTGAGGATGAAGTTCCAAATCTGGAATGGGCAGGTGGCCCAGGTGTCAACGGGAGCAGGAGAAGAACGGCAGGTCTTCAATGGAAAGCTTTATGTGAAAGCTGAGAACTCTTTTAGGCACAGAGTTATTAACATTGAGGATTAAAAGAAGAAGACTGACCGATCTGGAATTAGCCCAGTCCGGAAGGGATGAGAAGGTATGGAAAAAACCCCTTTTCCCAGGGAAACAGGAGGGTACTCCGGAACACTGAAGATGTACACTGTCTCTCCTAGCCAATAAGAAATAGGAAGACATTGAAGTTTGATACCTCATAGATAAGGAGGTGTATAACAAAAATAGAAGCTGTTGACGTCACGGCAATAATTGTGAGTATAACCGGACCCAGTTACCGAGCCGTATGAAAATAGGCAAGCGGACTGTCTGGCTCCCTTAGAAAGTAAAAAACGTTAGTACTGACAGTTAGGGAGATAGTGGGTAATACACAGGGTGCTATGACCATCTCCCAAAAAGCGCATACCTATATATATATATATATATATGAACCTATATACATATCAATACAGATGTGAATATATTATATATAGATGGGCATGGTTTATGCCCACCCAGGGTACAAAAACCATGTATGCATAGGAAAACAATACTGCTTGCAACTGGGCCACAGAAGAAACATCCACATGGGAAAGGTGATGCGAAAAACATCATCTAACAGCAGGGGGCGAAAACCACCCGAAGAGTATAGATAATCTATTTCTGTGGTACAGGGATGCAGATCAGTGGAATTAGTAGTATAGTTGCGTGAGGAACAGAGGACAATATCAGTCTGGGGAGAGCACGGCAGCAGCACTTTAGGCTGCTGATGCGTCCCAAGGACAGAAAACGCATAGACCAAGATACCAGGATGACCCAGCCAAGGGACTCAGGGGTATCATGTACAGTAAAAGAGTATGCGTTGTCCAAGTGGAGCAGAAACATAATGCCAAGCTGTAAGGAAAAAAGGGGGATTCCTGCCAGATTGGGAGCTCCTTGGACATTCACGCAAAACAAACTTGTCTTCTGCATCACAACGGAAGACAAGAGGGCATAATTATCTAGATAGCCATGGAATGACTATATAAGCCTCTTCAATTATATGGAAGACCCTCAGAGACAAAGTCCAATGCTCTATGGCAAGGGCCCATAGTGGGAAGCCTCTCTGACGATTGCAGAGAGCATCATGCAGGAGATGGGACTGACAGAAGTCGACAGGTTGCCACATCCTCGATAAGGGCATGGCCAGGAGAAGATAACCTGCAGTGAGTGTCAGCACGCAGATAGTTGAGAGCAGCGTGCAGAAGCATTAAAGTACGCACTGGAACTCCTGCACGCACAGCAACTGAACAAAATAGCAGAGGGGATTCTCCTGTATGAAACAGGGAGAAGACAGACCAAGGGAGCGTGGATATTCCGGCCCTGTCTGAGGAGTTGTCCAGAACATGCATTGAAGGATAACAGGAAGCCTACACTGGAAAGAAAGAGAGACATTCCAGTATGGTACCGACTCAAGCAGGGAAAACCCTGGAAGAGAGGGGTTGAAGGTGACGTACCATATGGTAAGTCAGCAGAAGGAAAGAATGTCCATGTGGGGACAGAAGCTATCATGGGATAGTGGTGATCTCCCTTTATAGCAATAAGAAAGGGAGAATACTGTGACCCATGGACAAAAGCATACTGAAAAGAAAACCCAGTGTAGAGTTGGAAGAAAAACTTTTGGTAAGAAGAAGTTAATTGTAGACTGCAGCATACAGGAGCCTAGGGCTGCCGGTTATGATTATCCTGGTGAGAGCCTGGGAACTTCAGACCAGGATGAGATGTCCCTTGCTTGGGGACCTCTGGAGGATGGGGCAGAAGGAGGAAAGAAGGTTTGGTAGGACATTTCCTACATCCTGGGGAAACAGAAGGCTTAGGATGGTTTCCAGAACTAGGAAAGTCAGTGGAGCACTGAGCAACCTGACGTAAAGCCTCGATATTGAAAAGATTTTCTCCAGTACACGGAGAATTACCCAGTGTATGTTGTGCCCATCTGCTCAGGTCTGAAGCCTGCATCCAGGCTGTACGACGTGCTCCAATGGCAATAGCAGAGGACCTCCTAACAGACTCAAAAGAGTCTAGAGAAGCACGAGAGAGAAACCAAGAGATATTCCTGCTATGGTGAAGAAGCAAGGAATAGTCAGAGGCCTTAGGTTCTGACAAAAAAGGAGACAAAAGAGATAATTTCTCTGTAACCTCCCGAAGTGTTAGACTCATATAAAAGAAATATGAAATAATTCTGGAAGCCAACATGGAAGTTTGGAAGGTTTGACACCCAAAGGCATCAAGTGCTTTAGATGCACGACCTGGAGGAGAAGAAGAATACTGCTTCTTGCTTCTGACCTTCCTCATTGCTGATTCCACTACAATGGAATGATGCGGAAGTTGGTTCTTCTGAAACCCCGGAGAGGGGGGCACCTGATACAGAACATGCATGGCTGTAGAAGGTGCAGGAACCTTTAAAGGCGACTGCCAAATCCCCAGAAGAAGGTCCTGCAAAGAAGGATGTAAAGGAAGCATCATGGTTGCTTTTTCTGCAGGACCTTGGTTAAGAGTAGGGCCAGGAATAGGAATGGCAAGAAAGTCTGCCATGTCAAGGAGAAAGTCCTGAAAAGAAGGAACTCCCAGAGGAACTATTCCTGGGTAGGCTGAGGTTGAATGATCAGCTTGAACACCAGGAAACCTACCGGACTGGTGCACCAAAGAGATCCTGCTAGATGGAGAATGATACCGACAGTTCCGATTCGAGGCAGTTAGTACTGCATCGTCGGTTCCCGGTATCGATTCCAAGCTAGGTATAGAAAGGATCGATGGCACCGATGGAGCTGCAGGAGTCGGCATCGATACCGGCATCGGGGACGGCAATGCCCTCGGAGCCGGCAGCGGCGGCTGCCGGAGTGATACTGAGGCAACCAGAGAGCTTTGATACCGACAGCTCCGATTCGAGGCAGTTAGCACTGCATCGTCGGTTCCCGGTATCGATTCCAAGCTAGGCATCGAAAGGATCGAAGGCACCGATGGAACTACAGGAGTCGACATCGGTACCGTACTGCGTAGCCGGAAGGGACAAGGATCGGTTCCGAAAACCGTCGGAACCAAGTCATCCAGACTGGATATCGATTCTAGACTGGGCATCGAACCGAGCGAGGTTATCGATGCCCGTCTAGAGGGCACCAACGCCGGTGGTGGTGTCGGCGATGCCGATCCCGGAAAGTTAATCGGAATCGCATCGATCGGCGCCGAGGACGTCAGATGACGACGCTCGGCGAAGAGAGGAACACTCGACACCGGCGCCGATGTTGGGGTATAGGTACCGCCCGAAGCCGGTACCCCCTCCGAGCATGGCGTAGCAAGAGGAAAAACCATCTGGGGCGTATCACTTGGCCCCGAGGCCCAGGATACCCGACGCCGAGCCCCGGTGGAGAGTGGAACACTCGACGCCGATGCCGGGGCATCGGCGCCGCTCGAAGCCGGAACCAACCTCGCGGCTGGCTGGGGCAGAGGAAAGCCAGTCTGGGTCGTATCGATCGAAGGCACCGAGGACCCCAGATGACGATCCCTAGTGACAACCAGAGCACTCGACACCGGCGTCGATGCCGGGGAATTGGCCCCGTCTGAAGCCGGCACTAACCCCGCTCGTGGCCGGGGTGCAGGAAGGCCAGTCTGGGTCGAATCGATCGGTCCCAAAGGCACCGAGGACACCAGTTGACGATCCTTGGCGAAGAGTGGATCACTCGACGCCGGCGCCGATGCCGGGGAATCGGCACCGCTCGAAGCGGATACCACCCCCGAGCATGGCTCAGGTATGTTCTGTGAGGAACGAACCCCAGGAACAACCTGAAACCCCGTGAATGCTTTGGAGCCCGAAGACTCCCGCCGGGGTTTTATTGCCAAAGGGGTCTTGAGGGGAAGGCTGGAGCCGTTGTCATGCTGGGCATGAGACTTACCCCTCAAGAATTGGCTAGTCTTAACAGACTGTTTGCGGGTTACCTGATCCTGGGGAGAAGAATAAATCGATGTCCTCACCTCAGGAGGAAAAACAGCATCTTCTCCCAACCCTAAAGCCCGATGGACCGGGGGAAAAAGGGTCAGGACCCAAACAGGATATACACCAAGTGGTGGAGTTTAAAAAGAAGACTAAGTCTCCACAGTGGAGACACTTCTTAGGGGAAGAAGGCTCCATGCTGGAAAGGCCTGGAAGGCCTCAGAAAGGACTTGAGGAGAAAAAGACCTCTAAGTGGTAAAAGAAAACAAAAAAAACAAGGCACCGGCGGTGCCGGTATCGGCGGGAAAACGGCCGCGACCACAAGAAAACAAAAAATAAGGATTTAAGAGAAAACATTTCTGCGGTGACAGGAGGTACGTCCTGCCGGCTCCGTGGAAAAACGAAAACTGGGGAGAGGCAGTGGGAAAGGCGGGAAGTCACCGCGCAGGCACGAGGGATGCTGCCAAAGGCTTTCTGATTGGATGCTGGGGAGCATTCCCGTGCGGGCTCCGTCGGCGCCGGCGTACCCACATGTGAAGACTCATTCCTGCTTGTTCCTGGAGATCACCTGTTACAGGTGAGTAACTACTCTTTCTCCAATGGCGAACTTAGAGTGGGGTCCAAAACATGGTCGTAGGCGCTAGTTCCACAGCGGTAGTCCCATTTTTGCCTAAGTTTGTGTTGGTACTGTACTAGGTATTTTGTTTGAAGAAAAGCTTCAGGTGCAGCTCTATAATGAGACTGAGTGAGGCAGCTGCCTCAGGCAGCAACTTTTGGGGGCGGAAAAAAATGTCCCCAAAACAGCTGCCTTACTCCGCCTTCAAAATTTAAATAAAAAAAGGGGGTGGACAAGCTGTTGCCGCTGCTTGTTGGCAGCGGCAGAATCAACCACTCCACCCCTCCCCCGCTGCCCCAGAAGAGCTCAGCACTTGCCTGATTGGCGCCTGGCTCACCTTTGCAGAGCTGCAAGAAGGAACAGTTTCCCTTCTTTCCCTCGACTCTGTTAAAATTGAGCCCGCCGGCATGCTAAGGATAAACGAGGCATTTCCTGTCTCGCGCAAAACAGGAAATGCTCCCGATGATGGAGGGCTAGCAGTGGAAATGAGCTAGGACTGATAATGGGCTGATGGGGGCACTAGGACTTGGAATAGGCTGGGACTGGAAATGGACTGATGGGGGGGGGGAGGAGAGAGCTGCTGGCACTGGAAGAAGACTGGGGGCTAGAACTGGAAATGGGCTGATGCAGGAGAATGGGACTGGAAGGGAGCGGATCTGAGAGGGTTTGCCATGGGAAGGAGGGGGCAGGAAGGGAACTGACACAGGGGAAGGAGGGGACTGGAAGGGAGCTGACACTTGGAGATGGGACTGGTAGGTGGTTGGGTAATAGGGAGGTGGCTGGAAGGGAGCTGACACATGGGGATGGCACTGGAAGGGGAATGGACAGAGTGTAGGATGACTAAAAGGGAGCTGATGGGGGTGGTGGCACTGGGAGTGGAAGTGAGCTGATACCTGCGATGTTATTTGGACTAGAAGAGGCTGGACAGTAGGGAAGAAGGGGAACTGGAAGGAAAGGGAATGGATACTAGAGGCAGTCCTGGGAATGCAAGGCAGTTGACATTGGGAGGGACTTGGAGGGGAGGATTGGAAAGGGGGATGATACTGGGGAGGGTTACTGGGACTGGAAATAGGCTGATGGAAGGTAGTGAAGAAAACAAAAGAAGAGATAAGAAATAGCAGATGGACTATAGACTATAGAAAGAGAGCTAAGAGAAGACAGGTAAGTAAAAGCCTCTGATCGGGACCAGCATGATCAGAGAATAAATTGGTCAGACAACAGAGGTAGAAAAAAATAATTTTATTTTCATTTTAGTGATTGGATTTTGTGCTATCTTTATATTTTATACAGTATGGGGAACGGCATCTCTTATTTATCTGATGTTGTACTGCATGCGGAATCTGGCAGCTTGGGGTTTCAGTTTAATTTTTGTCTACATATTTTTATTTTTACTTTAGGTTGTAGTCATTTATTCTGTACTTGGTAAAGGTCTGTGTTCTAAATGTGTGACTGAGGCCAGGTGTTCTGTTAACATGGAATTTGTGCATAGGGGTCTATACTGTATTAGAGTAATTTGACTTGTTCAGCTTTTTAAATTGGTGTATAGATGTTTGAGGCCTGCTGCACTATTTATCTGCTCCCCTTCCAGTATTGCTTTTTTCTGGGTAGGTCCCTTATGAGTTTTGGAAGTTTATGCTGTTATGGTATGGTAGATTTGGCCTTGTAGATCTTAGGTGACTTTTATAGGGTTTTATATTAGTTCCCAGTATGCCTGGTACTGGAGAATGTTTGTTAGTGAGATGACCAGAATCAGATTTTTTAAAGATATATTTAGTTCTGTGGGTGAATGTCCTATTTCTGCTCTGCACCCATTGTCGAAGGAGAGGTTTCTTTGGATGCAGAATATATATTCAAAAAGAAAGTGAGAACCATAACAGTTTATAACAGAATAAAATGAGTTATAATTTGGTCTTATAAACTGTGCTGTGATTCTCACTTTTTCTTTTAGTTCCATGGTGTGCGAGCATCTTATCTCCAGGAACAAGCAGGAATGAGTCTTCACATATGGGTATCGTCGGTACCGACGGAGCATGCACGGGAACGCTCCCCAGCGTCCAGTAAGAAAGCTTTTGGGAGCATCCCACAGCGCCTGCCTGCTGCCTTCCCGCCTTTCCCAACTGCCTCTCTCCAGTTCTTCTTTTCCGCGGAGCCAGCAGGTCGTGTTCCTGTCACCGCAGAAGTAGTTCTTTATTTTTCTTTATTCTTTTGTGTCGCGTCTGCCTTCTTCGACGTCGGACCGGTACCGCCGATCTTTTCTTTTCTTTCTTTAAAAAAATAAAACTTATACTTTCTTCACTGTGCATTTTAAGTTTTTGGGCCTTAGGCCTAAACATTTTCTCCTCATGGAGAAGCCCGCCTCCGGGTTTGAAAAGTGCACAAAATGTGGCGGTACTATTTCTGTCACCGACACCCATGATTGGTGTCTAAAATGTTTGGGTCCTGACCATTCCATCACGGATTGTATGTCCTGTACCATGATGTCTAAAAGAGGTCGGCAGAACCGAGCAGCCAAGCTCAGTACCCTGTTTCCCTCTGATGCAGCTTCGGTGGCATCGACGTCTTCCAGGGCTGCTTCGTCCTCCCATGGATCTCAGGTAACCAAGCATAAATCTGGCCGGTCCTCGAAGAGCAAATCTTCCTCTACGCATCGAGATGCCTCCGGGCTTGTCCTCGAGGACTCCGCACCGGCAAAATTACCCCGGCGGGAAGTTCCGGCTTCCAAAGCATTGTCTATGGGGTCACAGGTTGACATCGATGGCTCGGCCTCGACCGATCACCTGTTGCCGTGTTCTGGGGTACCGGTGGCTCCCACTGGTACCGACATCCAGACTTTGGTGGCGTCGATGGATCAGAAGATTCTGATCATGCAGCGCACCCTGACAGCATTCATGCAGGCTGCGACGCCTCCGGTACCGCAACAATCCCCGTTGCCGGTACCGGCGCCGGCATTCCCGGTGCCGGTACCGATTGCATCGACATCGACTTCGGTGTCGACTGCAATGGTACCCTGTCCTATGATGCCCATCGGTACCGAACCGGTACCGGTTACTCCCAATGTTGATCCCACTCGGTATGCATATCGGACTTTACAGGAGCATCCAGACAGGCGATACTTCGATTCGTCCGAAGTCTCTGAGGAGTCTGAAGGATCTGTCGAGGCATCGATACTTCTTCCTCAGGAGTCGTCTTCTCCTAAACGAAGAATGTCTCCTCCAGAAGACTTGTCTTTTCAAGACTTCATTAGGGAAGTAGCTAGGGGCCTCTCCATCACAGTGGCCCCTGAGTCAGAGCCTAGAGCCAAGCAGCTGGATATTTTACAATATCCTAAAGCTCCTAAAGAGGCAGCTACTTTACCTATTCATGAGATTTTGTATGATCTCATGTTGAGCATGTGGGAGACACCTCTTACCACCTATCCTCATTCTCGCAGGTTAGACACCATGTATCGTGTCCCTCCTTGTCCTGGCTTTCATAAGACTCAGCTTCCTCACCACTCTATTGCGGTAGAGTCTGCCATGAGAAAGATAAAGAGTGCAAAAAGACACTCATCTAATCCTCCAGGACGTGAATGCAGGACCCTAGATGCTTTTGGCTGTAGGGTTTTTCAAGCTTCTATGTTAGCTGCCAGAATCAACTCCTATAGTCTCTATAGGGATGTTTCTAAAAGAAGTCACAGATCATCTGCAGACTTTAACCCCTTTTATTTCAGAAGATAAAAGGCAGGAGTTTCTCACTTGGCTCAAACATGCCCAGGATGTTTCCAAATTTTCCAACCGTGCAGTCTTTGACTCTTTTGAGTGTGTAAGCAGAGACTCGGCTATTGCCATAGTTGCACGCAGAATTGCTTGGCTACAAGCTTCTGATTTGGAACTCTGGGTCCAAGATGAATTAGGAAATCTTCCTTGTACAGGTGAAAACCTTTTTGGCAAGCAAAGGCCACTCAGATGGATGCTGAGAACTCCGCTTTGGATCGACTTTCAAAGTCCACCTCTGCTCGTGCTAAGAAAAGATTGTTCCAAAAGACATCTTTTTCTAAAAAGGGAAGATATTATCCTGCTTATGGTCAGCAGGCATCTTCTGCAGATCGTTTTGCTGCAAAACGTCAGCAACCACCTAAACAGGCCAAATCAAAGGCTGCTAGGCCTTCCACGGCCCAGCAGCCTCAGCCTCCTCAGGGCCTTTGACTTGCAACTAGAGAACTTAGCCTTTCTAGCTCTGGAAGAACCGGAGCCCCTCACCATTCCAGGAAGGTTGGCTTACTTTGCTCCCAGATGGGAACAAATCGCAGCAGAGCAATGGACCCTCTCCATCATAAGGGAAGGGTACAAGCTTCATTTCTTAAGCCTTCCTCCTCGCACCATGGTGAAACAGTTCAATTCTCCAACATCTCTTCTCAACCTTCTGGGTCAGGAGATTGCCACCCTTCTTGCCCAAGGGGCAATAGAAGAAGTACCTCTTCTTCAACAGGGCTCAGGGTTCTACTCCCCTTATTTTCTTATCCCAAAGAAAACAGGGGGCTACAGACCCATATTAGATCTCGGAGAATTGAACAAGTTTCTATTCAAAGAGAAATTCAAGATGATTTCTCTCGGTGCTCTGCTTCCATACCTTCAGAGTCAGGACTGGCTTTGTTCTCTAGATCTCAAGGATGCGTACACCCATATCCTCATCCATCTAACACACAGAAGGTTCCTTCGGTTCCTTTATCAAGGAAAGCACTACCAATACAGGGTGCTTCCTTTCGGTCTGGCCTCTGCACCAAGGGTGTTCACGAAATGCATGGCAGTAGTAGCTGCATTTCTACGCACTCTAGGAATATTCGTTTTCCCTTACCTGGACGACTGGCTCATTCGAGCTCCATCCCAGTCAGAGGCCCAGAATTGTCTAATCTGCACAATGCGTGTTCTTCAGTATTTGGGGCTGGTAATAAATATCCCAAAATCAAATCTCACCCCTACTCAGTCTCTGGAGTTTATAGGGGCCTTGCTGGATACCACAACTGCAAGGGCCTATCTTCCTCAGGCCCGTTGCCTACGCTTAGTGCAGTTAGCCTCCCAGATACAGTTAAAGTCCCATTTAACTGCTCGAGAGATGTTACAACTCTTAGGCCACATGGCATCCACCGTGCACGTGGTTCCATATGCTTGCCTTCACATGAGGGCAGGTCAATGGACTTTGTCTACCCAATGGACTCAGGCATCAGGTTGCCTGTCAGACAAAATAGCAAACTCCAGTCGCCTTTTTTGGTCTCTCCAGTGGTGGAAGTCCTCTCCAAATCTGTTGCTGGGATCCCCTTTTCAGCAGTCACTACCCCAAGCAACTCTTACAGCAGATGCTTCTCCAATGGGTTGGGGAGCTCATCTGCAGGATCTCTCCACCCAGGGCATCTGGTCTCCACAGGAGACTTCTCTACATATCAATCTCTTGGAACTCAGAGCAATATTCTTAGCTCTGAGTGTTCCATTCCCTGCTCAGCTACAGGACAGTCCTCATCCATACGGACAACCAAGTAGCCATGTTCTATGTAAACAAGCAGGGTGGGACTGGCTCTCTTGTCGCTTTGCAACGAAGCTTTGCGACTGTGGGCCTTCGCCAGAGAGCATCACATTCATCTTCTGGCAGTATATCTTCCAGGCGTTCAAAACTCTTGGGCAGACAGACTCAGTCAAGTTCTGCTTCCACACGAGTGGTCCCTCCACATGGACCAGGTAGCCAGGATTTTTCGAATTTGGGGAACCCCGGACATAGACCTCTTTGCAAGTCCATGGAATGCCAAACTTTCCCGGTTCTGTTCCAGAATTCCGTGTCAGGGATTTCAGGCCAAGGATGCCTTCCTCCTTCACTGGGGTCAAGACTTCCTTTATGCCTTTCCACCCATTCCCCTAATTCCCAAAACACTAGTCAAGCTTCAGAAAGATTGAGGGACCATGATCCTCATAGCAACACATTGGCCACGCCAAGTGTGGTATCCTCTACTTCTGCATCTCTCTCAAGCTCCTTCCCTGGACTTGGGCTCTGCAGCAGACCTTCTATCCCATGAGGAGGGAACGTTGTGGCACCCAAACCCCCAGTCTCTTCATCTCCGGGCTTGGTTGCTGAAGGCCTAGACCTTCAAGGTTTTCATCTCTCGCAGCAAGTCAGAGATATTATTCATGCCTCTAGAAAGCCTTCTACTAGACGTTCCTATGATTTCAAATGGAAAAGATTTACCATTTGGTGTTCAGAGAAGGGTCTTAACCCTCTTACAATACCTTTGAATTCTTTACTAGAGTATCTCCTGCATTTATCCCATGCAGGTCTTAAAACGAATTCAGTAAGAGTCCATTTGAGTGCTATTGCAGCGTCCCTCAAGCCTCTCAATGGACAGCCTATTTCCTCTCATCCTCTTATAACAAGATTCATGAGAGGCCTTCTTCTAACTAAACCTCCCATTAGACCACCTCCAGTGGCATGGGACTTAAACCTGGTTCTTGACCAGCTTATGAAGCCACCCTATGAACCTTTAGCCACCACCTCATTGAAATTTCTTTCTTGGAAAGTTATCTTTCTCATTGCAGTCACCTCAGCACACTGCATCAGTGAATTGCAAGCTTTGGTGGCTAATCCACCTTATACAAGGTTCCATCATGATAAGGTAGTCCTCAGGACCAATCCACACTTTATGCCCAAAGTGGTCTTGCCTTTTCATCTAAACCAAGAGGTATATTTACCTGTCTTTTTTCCAGGACCTCATGCATCAAGTGCAGAGAGGAATCTTCATACCTTGGATTGTAAGAGAGCTCTTGCTTTTTACTTACAAAGAACACAGCAACATAGAAAGTCTTCTCAACTCTCTGTTGCTTTTGATCCTTCTCATTTAGGACTTCCAGTTTCTAAGAGAACACTGTCCAACTGGATTGCTCAGTGTATTTCTTTCGCCTACCAGAGTAGGAACCTTTCTCTGGAGGGCCATGTCACAGCTCACAATGTGAGAGCCAAGGCAGCCTCAATGGCTCATCTAAACTCTGTGTCCATCGACCAAATCTGTCGAGCAGCCACCTGGGCCTCGGTTCATACCTTCACAGCCCATTACTGTTTGGACAAGGACTCCTGCTGGGATGCCTCGTTTGGTCAGGCTGTTTTCAAACACCTGTTCCATTCCTAATCAACTTCTACACACCTACCCTGGTTGGATGCCAGAGATCCATGGGGGGAGGTAGAGTCCTTTTCAAGGACACACAACCTGGGGTCTTCCCCTGGCATCTGCAGCTAGGGAGTCCCCATATGTGAAGACTCATTCCTGCTTGTTCCTGGAGATAGCACAGTTACTTACCTGTAACAGGTGATCTCTGGGAACAGCAGGAATAAGTCTTCACAACCCACCCACCTCCCCTAGGAGTTGTATCTCTCTATCTATCTTTCCTTTCCTCTCTCTCTCTCTCTTTGTCTCAGCTTTAAAACCCGAACTGGAGAGAGGCGGTTGGGAAAGGCGGGAAGGCAGCGCGCAGGCGCTGTGGGATGCTCCCAAAAGCTTTCTTACTGGACGCTGGGGAGCGTTCCCGCGCAGGCTCCGTTGTTACCGACGATACCCATATGTGAAGACTTATTCCTGCTGTTCCCAGAGATCACCTGTTACAGGTAAGTAACTGTGCTACATTTCCTTTTGTTTTTTTATGAAATATATATTTACATTAACACCGTGCTAGTCCAATGTGCAGTTTCAGGAGTTATGATGGGGTTGCTAAGCCCTTCTTGGTGTTTATGTTGGAGTGGGAGGTGTTGTGTTGGAGTCACAAAGTCCCCCTGTTTTTCAGAGGGTGGGAAGTGCTGTGTTGGGGTGCCAAGTCACTTGTTTTTGTCAAAGTGGGAGAAGCTGCATGGATGCTGTTATGCTCCTCTTGTTTGGCATATTTAGCAGCATGTTTCCTAGGCTCTGCATTGGTAACACATGAACATAAGAAATGCCATACTGGGTCAGACTGAGGTCCATCAAGCCCAGTATCTCGTTTCCAACCGTGGCCAATCCAGGTCACACGTACCTGGCAGGTTCCCAAAAAGGCACATAGGTTCTACAATGCTTTGTCGCAGGGCAAGCAGTGAATTTCCCAGGTCCTCTTTAATAATAATAATAATTTATGGACCTTTTCTCCAGGAACTTGTCCAAACCTTTTTTAAACCCAGCTACGCCAACAGCTTTTACTGCATCTTCTAGTAGCTAATTCCAGAGTTTGATTACACAGGGCCATAGGCTAACTACAGGAAGGCAGTTACAGCCCCCTGCAGTTTACCACATTTCAGCGTGGCAAAACAGTTGCCGGGGCAAATAAAGCCACCCACTAAGGTGGCATTAGTTGTACTCGCACTACTTGAGCTGAGCTATTATGTTAGTTTCTGCAGACAATGCAGATGCCTGTGTGTGAGAGTTTTTTCTCTCACCTCACTCTGCAGTAAAGTATAATTTTGAGAGAGAAATCCTGTAAACCTAACAGTAATGAGTAAAAGCATTTTTTGACTACATATGTCAGTTTTTAGTTTGTACTAATAGATCTTCACCAAGTAGGGAATATATCTCTGTTCTGCATATGTGTGACTGAGACTACATGTTCTGTTAACATGGAGTTATCTCCAGGAGCAAGCAGGAATGAGTCCTCACTTATGGGTACGTCGGAACCGACGGAGCCTGCGCGGGAAAGCTCCCCAGCTTTTCAGATGAAAAGCTTTTGGGGCTTCCCACAGCGCATGCGCGCTGCCTTCCCGCCTTCCTGACCAGCTCTCTCCAGTTTTCTCTTTTTCCGCGGAGCCAGCAGGTCGTGTTCCTGTCACCACTGAAGAAATTGTTATTTTAATTTGTTTCTTTTGACCGCGTACCTGCCTTCCCCATACCAAAACCGGTACTGCCGGTCTCTCTTTCTTTCTAAAAAAAAAAATAAAAAATCTTTTTTTATTTTCAGCACAACGTGGTAACTTTTGCTAGGCCTTCAGGCCTACACAAATTCTCCTCATGGAGAAGCCAGCTCCTGGTTTTAAAAAGTGTACCAACTGTAGTGCTGTTATTTCTGTCACAGACACCCATGAATGGTGTCTTAAATGTTTGGGACCTGACCACTCCATACCGGACTGCCCATTCTGCTCCCAGATGTCTAAACGTGGTTTGCAGAACCGGGCCAACAAGTTCCATGTGCTGTTTGCTTCAGATAATCCAGCATCACAGTCATCCAGGTCTTCCTCTCCGGATGGATCTCAGGTAACCAAACTTTCTGTGGGCAAATCCTCTAAAAGCAAATCTCTTTCAAAAGATCGAGAGGCTCTCAATCTTGAGTTCGAGGATTCTGCCCAGACCAAAAAACCCCGGTGGGAGGCTCCGGCCTCCAAAGCATCACCTATGGGGTTACAGGTTGACATCGATGGCACGGCCTCGACCGATCACCTGTTAGACTGCTCTGGGGTACCGATCGATACCGGTACCGACATCCAGGCAGTAGTGGCGTCCATGGGCAATACTGTCCAGACCATGCAGCAGGCCGTTCTGGCTTTCATTAAGGCTGCGACGCCCTCGGTACCATCGGTACCGACTCCGGTTCCGGTATCCACACCGGAACCGAGACCATCGACTTCCAAGCGTCGATCGGTTCCGCATGCCGGATTCAGGCTTTTGCCCGATACCGATCCCATGCCCGATACGCCCGATGTCGATATCGGTCAGTACGCGTATCGTGCATTGGA
Source organism: Ichthyophis bannanicus (assembly GCA_033557465.1). NCBI lineage: Eukaryota > Metazoa > Chordata > Amphibia > Gymnophiona > Ichthyophiidae > Ichthyophis > Ichthyophis bannanicus. Next base: position 578,942,323 of record CM066034.1, on the reverse strand, counting down.
AGCACAGAGAGAATACTCAGATTCTTCTGATGAGTTCAATTCCTCTGATGACTCTGCTGAGCTTGATCTTCCTGAGGAGCCCTCTTCTCCAAAGAGGAGGGTGTCTCCTCCAGAGGATTTATCCTTTCAGGAGTTCATTGTTGATGTAGCTAAAGGGCTTTCTATTGCTACATCTTCTGAAAAGGAACCAAGATCAAAGAAATTGGATATTTTAGGATACTCCAAAGCTCCTAAAGAGGCAGTTACCCTGCCTATCCATGAAATCCTTCAAGAACACTTGATGGATTTGTGGGAGACTCCTCTAACACTGTCTCCTCATTCCCGTAGGTTGGACACCATGTACCGGGTCCCTCCCTCCTCCTGGGTTTCGAAAGACTCAACTGCCTCACCACTCCATTGTGGTGAAGTCTGCCATGAAAAAGATAGTCCTAAAAGGCACTCTTCTACCCCTTCAGGGCGAGAATGTAAGACCCTTGACTCTTTTGGTAGAAAGATCTTCCAGGCTAGTATGCTTATAGCCAGGATCAATTCCTACAGTCTTTATATGGGCATGTTTCTCAGAGAACTTGCCCTAAAGGTGCGGCATTTTGCCCCCTTTATCCCTGAGGATAGAAAGGAGGACTTCACTTCTGTGGTGACACAACTTTCAGAGGTCTCCAAGTTTTCCAACAGGGCAGCCTTTGATTCCTTTGAGGTTGCAGGCAGGGCTTCGGGAATTGCTATTGCAGCCCGACGTCTTGCTTGGCTCCAGGCTTCTGACCTAGAACCCTGGGTCGTGGATGGCTTAAGGAATCTGCCCTGTACAGGTGAGAACTTATTTGGTGAGGACTGGCAAATTAAAGCTGCTCAAATGGACGCAGAAAATGCCACGCTAGATAGACTTTCTAAGTCTACTTCTACTCCTGCCAAAAAGAAGCCTTTTAAGAGGCCTTACTACAAGAAGGCCAGATTTTCCACAAATACTGGCCAACAATCTGCTCAGCCTCGCTTTGCTGCTAAACGTCAGCAATCTAAGCAAGTAAAGTCAAGGCCTGCAGTGTCTGCTACACCCCAGCAGGCTCAACCCCCTCAGGGGTTTTGACTTGCCCCAGAGAACTTACCATTTCTGGCTCTAGAACAACCAGAGTCCCTCACCATTCCCGGAAGGTTAGCTCACTTTGCTCCCAGATGGGAGCAAATAACATCAGAGCAATGGACCCTCTCTATCATCAGAGAGGGCTACAAACTTCATTTCTCCAGCCTTCCTCCCCATACCATGGTGAGACAATTCAGTTCTCCCCCATCTCTTCTGACCCTGTTGGGTCAGGAAGTCTCCTCTCTCCTTGCCCAAGGGGCAATAGAGGAGGTTCCTCTTCCTCAACAGGGGTTAGGGTTCTACTCCCCTTATTTTCTCATAACAAAGAAGACAGGGGGCTTCAGACCTATCCTAGATCTGAGAGAATTGAACAAGTTTCTATTCAAGGAGAAATTCAAAATGCTCTCTCTGGGCATTCTCCTTCCATACCTTCAGAGTCAGGATTGGCTTTGTTCTCTAGATCTCAAGGATGCGTACACTCATATACTCATCCATCCATCCCACAGAAAACATCTTTGATTTCTGTTCCAGGGAAAACATTTCCAATACAGAGTACTTCCCTTCAGTCTCGCCTCTGCTCCAAGAGTATTCACAAAATGCATGGCAGTCGTAGCCGCATTTCTAAGAGGCATGGGAATCTTCGTGTTCCCATATCTGGACGACTGGCTCATCCGAGCTCCATCTCAGGCAGAAGCCCAGATTTCCTTGGACCGCACAAGGCGTATTCTTCAATATCTGGGACTTGTGGTAAACATTCCCAAGTCCCAACTCATCCCTACTCAGTCCCTGGAATTCATAGGGGCCAATCTTCCTTGCCCTCACAGTCTTCCACACCCTCCTTGTCAACCTGACTGTCCTAGTCCAGACAGACAATCAGGTAGCCATGTTCTATGTCAACAAACAAGGAGGGACGGGCTCTCTGTCGCTTTGCAACGAAGCTCTCAGATTATGGGCCTTCGCCAGAGAGCATCAAATTCATCTTCTGGCAGTATACCTTCCAGGAGTTCAAAACTCTCGGGCAGACAGACTCAGTCGAGTTCTGCTTCCACACGAATGGTCCCTGCATATGGACCAGATACGCAGAATCTTTCAGGAATGGGGGACCCCGGACATAGACCTCTTTGCAAGTCCGTGGAATGCCAAACTTCCCCGGTTCTGTTCCAGGACTCCGTGTCAGGGAGCTCAGGCCAACGACGCCTTTCTCCTGCATTGGGGTCAGGAATTCCTGTATGCTTTTCCACCCATTCCTTTGATTCCCAAGACTCTGTTCAAACTTCAGAGGGATCACGGGTCGATGATCCTCATAGCTCCACGCTGGCCATGCCAAGTGTGGTTCCCTCTACTTCTACAGCTCTCCCAGGGCTCCTCCCTGGACCTGGGAGCTGCGCCAGACCTGTCTCAGGAGAAGGGGACTTTGTGGCATCCAAACCCCAAGTCCCTACATCTCCGAGCTTGGTTACTGAAGGCTTAAGCCTTCATGAGTTTAATCTTTCTCAACCAGTGAAAGATATCCTTCATGCCTCTAGGAAACCCTCTACCAGGCGTTCCTATGCTTTCAAATGGAAACGTTTTTCCATTTGGTGTGCTCAACGGGGTCTTGACCCTCCGGCACTTCCTTTGAATTCTCTACTAGACTATCTCCTGCATCTCTCCAATGCAGGCCTCCAGACGAATTCAGTACGAGTCCATTTAAGTGCTATTGCAGCATCCTTAAAACCTATAAATGGACAACCTGTCTCCTCTCATCCTCTTGTTGCAAGGTTCATGAGAGGCCTGACCTTAACTAAACCTCCCATCCGACCTCCGCCGGTAGCATGGGATTTGAACCTAGTTCTAGGTCAGCTTATGAAGCCACCTTTTGAGCCTTTGGACTCCACCTCCTTGAAATTTCTTTCATGGAAGGTAGTTTTCCTTATTGCAGTCACTTCGGCTCGCCGCATCAGTGAACTGCAGGCTTTAGTGGCTAATCCACCTTATACTAGGTTTCATCATGATAAGGTGGTCCTTAGGACGAACCCCCACTTTATGCCCAAAGTGGTCTCGCCTTTTCATCTTAATCAAGAGGTATATCTACCTGTTTTTTTCCCGGCTCCTCATGCATCCACTGCAGAGAGGAACCTTCATACCCTTGATTGTAAAAGAGCTGTCGCCTTTTACCTCAACAGGACTGAGCCACATCGAAAGTCTTCCCAACTTTTTGTGGCTTTTGATCCTTCTCATTTGGGACTTCCAGTCTCCAAGCGTACACTTTCCAATTGGATTGCTCAGTGTATTTCTTTTGCTTACCAGAGTAAGAACATTTCTCTGGAAGGCCATGTCACAGCTCACAATGTGAGAGCCATGGCCACCTCTATGGCTCATCTTCACTCTGTTTCCATAGATCAGATCTGTCGAGCAGCCACTTGGGCCTCGGTTCATACCTTCACAGCCCATTACTGTTTGGACAAGGACTCCCGCCGGGATGCCTTGTTTGGTCAGGCTGTCCTCAAACACCTGTTCCATACTTAAACAACTCCTGCCCACCTTCCCTGGTTGGATGCCTGAGATCCATACGAAGATGGTTACCTTTCGAGGGGGATCTCCCAGGCATCTTAGCTAGGGAGTCCCCATATGTGAGGACTCATTCCTGCTTGTTCCTGGAGATAGCACAGTTACTTACCTGTAACAGGTGATCTCTGGGAACAGCAGGAATTAGTCCTCACAACCCACCCACCTCCCCTAGGAGTTGTATCTTCTATCTATCTACCTTCCTTTCCTCTCTCTATTGTCTCAGCTATAAACTCGAACTGAAGAGAGCTGGTCAGGAAGGCGGGAAGGCAGCGCGCATGCGCTGTGGGAAGCCCCAAAAGCTTTACATCTGAAAAGCTGGGGAGCTTTCCCGCGCAGGCTCCGTCGGTTCCGACGAACCCATATGTGAGGACTAATTCCTGCTGTTCCCAGAGATCACCTGTTACAGGTAAGTAACTGTGCTTTTATGTAGAGAGCTGTAGCAATCTGGCTTGTTCAGGTTTCTCAATAGGAATAAGGATGTTCTATGGCCCATTGCAATATTAATTGTGCTGCCCTTTTCTGGGTATGCTCCATGTAGATGCTCTTTGAATATCCCAGATAAGGCCCTTATGCGGGTAATTAAGGAAGTTAGCCATGTAAGGACCTTCGAATATTGGGCTCAAAGTATACTAAATTTATGCACCTGATGCTGCAGTGAGTCTCTTCACATGGCCCTGCATCACTGGGAGACAGAGGAAAGCAGAAACCTCAGATTGGGACCTACATGATCAGAGATTAAAAAGGTCAGACAAAGTTTAGAGAATTTTTTATTTTTAATGTAATTATCAGACTTGGTGCTATCTTTATATTTTATACAGTACATGGAAATGCATATCATTCTATTTCTCTGGTAAGGCACTGTAGGCAGAATCTGACAACTTGGGGTTGCAGTTAAATTTTTATCTACATATGTTTATTTTTAGGTTATGATCACTTGTCCTATGCTTGGTGAGGGTCTGTGTTTTGAGTGTCTAACCAAGACCAGGTGTTCTTTTAACATGGAGTATGTATGTAGGGTTCTCCAGGACCAAGCAGGAAGTCAGTCCTCACATATGGGTGACGTCGGCGCCGACGGAGCCCTCGCGGAGCAATTTTCCCCAGCTTTCAAAGAAAGCCTTTGGGAATTGCAGCGCGCATGCGCGGTCTCCTTCCCGCCCAAGGGTGCCATCTTAGCCAGTCTTCTTTTTTCCGCGGAGCCCTACAGACGTACCCGTCGTGTCCCCGCTGAAAAAGTTGATTTTAGTGATTTATTTCTATTTCTTTCTTCGGTTCGACGCCGGTCTTTTTCCTGCCCGGACTCGCGACGCCGTTGCGAGTCCTTCTGTTATTTTTCGGTTTTTCTGATTTTTGGTCAGTTTCGTTTTTCGCTGGCAGCCCGGTCCCTTGACCTTGCAGGGGCCCTTTTTCCCCCGATGGCTGCCAGTGGTTTCAAGCGGTGTGTTCAGTGTGACAGAAATATGTCACTCACTGACACACATGATAATTGCCTCCGCTGCCTCGGCCCGGATCACGAAGAACTGATCTGTGGGGCCTGCAGCAAAATGTCCTCCAAAGCATTAAGGAGTCGGCGGCACCAGCGGGAACGAATCTTCGCTGACCCCGGCCGTACCCGGACCTCGTCGGAGGCCTCGGCGTCCAGAGGTTCCAGCTCTGACCATCGCCGAAGTTCCTCCGACAGGGGTTCTCCCTCCGGGGACCATCGACGGAAGGTAAAACCCGCGAGGGCGGCGTCGGTGGACGCTCCTTTCTCCGCGAGGGCCAGGTCGCATAGCCCCGATAGCCGTCCCGGGTCTTTGGAGAAGGAGCACCTCCCGAAGCGACCTCGTCTGGAGTCGGAGTTGCCTGCTCGGGTAAGTCCTGTAGTCCTCCTGGACTCGCCTCCGAGGGGTCCGACGTCGGGCCCGAGTCGGGGACTGCTGGGTCACCTGAGGTCGGACTCAGGTTGACGGCCTTGGAGAGCAGACTATCTGCCTTCATGGACCAGCAGCGGGCACTGATCGCTAGCCTCGCTGGCGCCGCTGCCCCGACCGCCGGGACGTCGACATCTAAGTCGACCCCGGAGACCGAGCCGATCCTCGAGTCCATGCGAACTCAAGTCGATCCTCGGTCGAGGTCACCCTCGGCCTCCCGTTCGGGACCGAGGTCGTTGACGCCGACTCCCTCGGTGTCGGGGCAGCCGACGCCTCCGCCTGCCCGAGCCGACCCCACCGATTCCTCCTCGGAGTCGGCCTGGGAGTCTGAAGAGGAAGAGTCACCTGATTCGTTTCGGACTCGGTGTGTCCCCTCGGACTCACCTGAGTCCGAACCTCGGAAGCAGTCCCCTCCGGAGGATGCCTGGTTCTCGGACTTCGTCAGGGATATGGCCAAGGCTTTGGCCTTCCCTGCGGATCCCGAGGAGGAGCCTCGAGCCGAAGAGCTCGACGCCCTTCAGTATGACTCTCCCGCCAGGGAACACTTTACTGTACCGGTTCCTCCCATGCTGGAACGACTACTCTTCCGCATGTGGGAGAGTCTGGCATCGTCGCCGGTATTAAGCAAGCGGGTCGATTCCATCTATCGAGTCCGCAAGAGTCCCGGCTTCCAAAAAGCACAGCTACCGCACCATTCCATGGTAGTGGAATCGGCCATGCATAGGCTTAAGAGCCAGAAGATGCACTCCTCGGTGCCTCCTGGCAGGGAGGCCCGTAACCTGGATGGCCTCGGTAAGAAGTGTTTCCAGGGCTCTATGCTTGCTTGTCGGGTCCAGACCTACCAGCTCTACATGGGCATGTATCTCAGAGACCTGGCTAAAGAGGTAGCCGGATTCTCCGCTGGGCTGTCCGAGGAACCTTTGCAGAGGTTCCTGGCCTTGACAACTGGTATTCGGGAATGCTCCAAATTCATGTCCCGAGCAGCCTATGATGGCTTTGAAGCATCGGCTCGTGTGGCCGCAGCCGGCATCGGTGCCCGCCGACAGGCTTGGCTTCAGTCGTCTGACCTTGAACCCTGGGTGCAGGACAAGTTGGTCGATGTCCCCTGCCGAGGTGAGAACCTCTTTGGCAAGCCCATGGCTGAAAAGGCTGCACAAATCGAGACAGAGACTCTCACCAGAACTAGGCTTTCTAGGAAGACCTCCGCCCCTTCCCAGAAAAAGAAGGGCTCAGGAAAGAAGTCCTTTTACCCGAGAAAGGCGGCTGCCTATAAACACTACCCTCAATATCAGGCCTCCGCAGCTCCCCAACAGGGTCAGCAGGCCAAGGGACGGGGTAACGGGTCCCGTAGGCAGCAAGCCCCCAAGCCTGCACCACCGGCCCCTGCTCAGCAGGGTGGGGGTTTTTGACTTCATCAGCATAGCCTCTCCCCCTCAGCTGGTTCCTCCCAGCACCGGAGGCCGGCTGGTTCATTTCGCCCACAGGTGGTCCAACATCACTTCAGATGCCTGGGTGCTTCAAGTCGTAAGAGAAGGCTATCTTCTCCACTTCCACCAGGTCCCTCCCTCCTATTTCCCGGGAGAACCTCCACGACTCCCTCTGCACAGAGACTTACTCCTTCAGGAGTTAGCAAGTCTTCTTCAGGACCAGGCTGTGGAACCGGTGCCCCACCACCTGAGAGGTCAAGGCTTTTATTCCAGGTATTTCCTGATACCAAAAAGAACAGGAGGCCTCAGACCCATCCTGGACTTGCGCAACCTCAACAAGTTCCTCGTGAGGGAGAAGTTCAAGATGCTTACCCTTTGAATCTTTCTGCCCTACCTCCAGCAGGGAAATTGGCTATGCTCCTTGGATCTAAAAGATGCCTACACGCACATCCTCATCCACCCAAGCCACCGCCAATACCTAAGGTTTGTGGTGGCAGGAAATCATTACCAGTACAGAGTACTACTCTTTGGCCTATCCTCCGCACCGCGAGTCTTCACAAAATGTCTCGCGGTGGTGGCGGCTTATCTCCGGCTTCACGGCCTCTATGTCTTTCCGTACCTAGACGACTGGCTCATCAGAGCATCGTCCTCTCCGGAAGTCACCAATGCCACACACCGCACTGTGACTCTTCTGCAGTACTTGGGCTTTGTCATAAACTTCTCAAAGTCCACTTTGCTCCCATCACAGGATCTCGAATTCATCGGCGCAAGACTGCACACTCCTCAGGCACGAGCTTTCCTGCCTCTCGACAGGGCTCATCGGCTCATGGACCTAGCCGGCCGTTTTCGCAGCCAGTCCCTGGTCTCACCCAGGCGCTTCCTGAGACTACTCGGCCATATGGCTTCCACCGTCCACGTGACCCCCGATGCCCGCCTGAATATGCGGCCTGCTCAATGGTGCCTTCGCAAGCAGTGGCAACAAGCCACGGGCGGCCTAGCCGACTTAGTGCGCGTCTCCGGACCGCTGGCCTCTTCTCTACAGTGGTGGCTTCATCGGCCGAACCTGGTGCTCGGAATGCCTTTTCAGTCACCTCAGCCGGCTCAAGTGCTGACGACCGATGCTTCTCTCCTAGGATGGGGAGCGCATTGCCAAGGGGCCTGTACTCAAGGTCTCTGGACCACGTGGGAGTCTGCTCAGCAGATCAACTTCCTGGAGCTCAGAGCAATCCGTCTGGCTCTAAGGCTTTCTCCCACCTGACTTCTCACCAGTCCGTCCTTGTCCAGACAGACAATCAGGTTGCCATGTTCTACGTGAACAAACAGGGAGGCACGGGCTCCTTCCTTCTCTGTCGAGAAGCACAGAAGCTCTGCTCTTGGGCCGTCAGCCACGGCATTCTTCTAAAGGCAGTTTATCTCCCAGGCCAAGAAAATTGCCTGGCCGACAAACTCAGCAGGATCCTCCAGCCGCACGAGTGGCGCCTGGATCCCTTGGTAGTTCAGAAACTTTTCCTGAAGTGGGGCCTCCCCACGATGGATCTCTTTGCCAGTCCTCTCAACCGGCAACTTCCTCGCTTCTGCTCTCGTCAGCCGCATCCACTTCGAGTAGCGGCGGATGCTTTTCTGCTCTCATGGTCAAAGAGCCTTCTGTATGCCTTTCCTCCCATCCCAAGGTTCTCCGAGACAAAGCTTCCATGATCCTGATAGCTCCTCGCTGGCCCAGACAGCCATGGTTTCCACTCCTGCTGCAATTAGCGGTAGAGGATCCGTTCCCTCTGGGGTTTCAACCGGATCTCCTAACACAGGATCAGGGGTCCCTGCTACATCCCAACCTCAGATCTCTACATCTGATGGCCTGTCTGCTGAAAGGGTAGTCCTTGCCCCCCTTCTACTGCCGGCAGAGGTGGAAGAGGTCGTCCTAGCTTCTCGGCGACCTTCTACCCGCAAATGCTACGCCCTTAAATGGCGTCGCTTTTCCACTTGGTGTACCCAGCAGTCTCAGGATCCCTTCTCCTGCTCGGTGTCGGTGATCTTGCAGTACTTGCTCTACCTCTCTAATCTGGGACTTAAGTCCAACTCCGTCAAAGTTCACCTCAGTGCTCTTTCAGCACATCATGTGCCGGTGGACGGCAGACCTCTTTCCAGCGACCCTCTCGTAGCGAGGTTTCTCCGAGGTCTCCTTCTACTTAAACCACCTCTGCGCCCGCCAGCACCTGACTGGGATCTGAATGTGGTGTTACAGCGGATCACCTGTCCGCCTTTTGAACCTATGGCTACCTGTTCTCTCCGTTTTCTTTCTTAGAAAACTTTATTCCTGATAGCCCTCACTTCCGCTAGACGCGTAAGTGAATTGCAGGCCCTCATGTCTGATCCCCCTTACACTCGGTTCTACAAAAATAGGGTAGTCCTACGGACTCACCCAAAGTTTCTTCCAAAAGTGGTCTCCCCTTTTCACATCAATCAGGAGGTGGTACTTCCGACCTTCTTTCCCAGGCCACACTCCAGCCGAGCTGAAATGGTCCTGCATACCCTGGACTGTAGAAGGGCATTGAACTTCTACCTTGACCGTACGCGGGAGCACCGTAAAGCTGCTCAGCTTTTTGTGTCTTTTGACCCCAATAAATTGGGGCTCCCGGTCTCCAAGCGTACTCTGTCCATCTGGGTTGCTGACTGCATCGCTTGGGTTTATGGGGCAGCCGGACTCTCGTTAGAAAGTCGAGTCACGGCTCATTGTGTTCGGGCGGGCGAAGGCTACGTCAGTGGCTTACCTCCGCTCTGTTCCGCTGGCAGACATCTGCCGGGCCGCTACTTGGTCTTCGAGCCAGACTTTTGCGGTCCATTACTGCCTCGAGAGGGAGTCCCGCAGGGACAGTGCTTTCGGACAGGCAGTCCTCCGAAATCTCTTCGAGGTTTGAGCAACTCCTACCCTCCATCCCGGATGGGGGCTACCGGTGGGTAATAATTCAGTGAAGATTCCTTCCTTCTGTGCCGCTGAGCTAGAGGGAGCTCATTTTTGTGCTTAGGGTCTCCGGTAGCCTTAAGCTTGGGAGTCCCATATGTGAGGACTGACTTCCTGCTTGGTCCTGGAGAAAGCGTAGTTACTCACCTGTAACAGGTGTTCTCCAGGAGCAGCAGGAATCAGTCCTCACAACCCTCCCTCATCCCCTTGGAGTTGCAATCATCTGCTTAAGTTTTTTTGCAAATTTTTATGCTGTCTTTTAGCTATGTCATCAGACTGGCTAAGATGGCACCCTTGGGCGGGAAGGAGACCGCGCCTGTGCGCTGCAATTCCCAAAGGCTTTCTTTGAAAGCTGGGGAAAATTGCTCCGCGAGGGCTCCGTCAGCGCCGACGTCACCCATATGTGAGGACTGATTCCTGCTGCTCCTGGAGAACACCTGTTACAGGTGAGTAACTACGCTATCTGTACTGTAGAAATCTGAATTGTTCAGCTTTTCAAATAATGTTTGGATGTTTCAGGGCCCACTGTAGTATTTACAGTGGTTCTTTTTTTGAATGGGCTCCTTATGTGAGTTTTGGAAGTTGGTGATAGTATGGTATGGTAGATTTGCTGTATAGATACTCAGTGACTTTGTTGTAGGGTTTTGTATTAGTTCACAATATGCCCGGTACTGGAGAATGTTTGTGTTAGTGAGGAGATCAGAATCAGTTTTATTTTCTTTTTTTTTTTTAAGATACTGAGTTCTGTGGGTGAATGTCTTGGTTCTGCTCGGCACCCACTGTTGAAGGGAGTTTTGTGGATGCAAAATATATGTTCAAAAAGAAAAAGCAAGAACCATAGCCATAATGTTATAAATTAGTTTTATAAACTGTGCTGTGGTTCTCACTCTTTTAGTTCCTTGGTCTGCAAACATCTTGCACTTCCCATTTCTTCCATATAATCTAATTGGCTTTTTAGTTTGGCTCAGTTCCTGATTGGAGTTTTGAGAAAGCCCCGGTGGGGGGGGGGGGGAAGGCATCATCTCATCCTTCGCCTCAGGCAGCAAATTGCCTTGAGCCGCCCCTGAAAAGCTTGGTGGTAGGGCTGTCAGAATCCCTGACAGGCCTGTTGCCTTACTCTGAGTCTCAAGAGGATCTGGCTTCCACAAAGAAGCCCTGCAGAGAGTCTGGGAAGTCTTGGAGATCACTATCTCAGTAACATAAGGGAATTTGCTGAATCTCCTGGAGGGACCCTCTAGGCTTCTAGAGAAGGGTCCCAAGGATTCTTTGGAGGAAGGAGAAATCCCTGTGGGGGAAGATCTGTGGTAAGGATTTTTCATAGGGACAAATTAGCATCCCAAACATTTCAGGCTCTAGTGTCTTTGAATATAGAGGATCACCTGGCAGTCAAGCCACCAGAAAGTATACATAAATCGCTGAAATCTTTTCTATTCAATAGGGATACCCCAGATGCCGGCTTGAAAGTGGGAAGGTCTATGGCTACATTGTATCCCATTCCAGAGGAGGAGAGGTTAAACTTACCCAAGGTAGATGCCTGGTCTCAACTGTGGCCTAGAAGGCCACTGTTCTAGTAGAAGATGGAGCAGCACAGAATACTTAGGTGAATGAAAGCACTGTTAAAGCAGTCCTCTGAAGTCCCTGCTTTGGCCTTACATAGAAGCGTACGCATTGTACTCTGAAAAGTGATAATTGTCCTTTGACGATTGGCCCAGTATGAGCCAGTCATCTAGATATGGGAAGACTGAGCACCCTCTTTTAAGGTGGGCAGTGGCAAATTTCTAGGTACTTTGTAAACATTCTGGATGCTAAGGCAAGCCTTAGTAGGATGGAGAGCAAGATGGCATCTGGCCATAACTCTTACCCTCTTACCTCTCTGCATGCTCGTGTTGTCTCCTGGGGTTCCTTACCTCACATGGGGGGGGGGGAAGAAGCAGAAGTTAAAGAACCAGCCCTCCGGCTCAGCATCTTCTACCTTGGGTGTGCAGAGGATGCTTCCCAAGTGTGGTTTGAGCTTCGGAGCCAGGAGCAGCACTTCATTGGGGCCGGCAGTATGTTTCTGCCTTGAGTGGGGTGTCCTTGAGCCTTGATGAGAGGACTGCGCCTCCGTGACCCTGGTGGTGTTCTAGCCAAGCCATGCAGCATTTGCTGGCACCAAGTTTAGGTGTGGGAACCGGTGTGAGACTTGGAAGGACCCCATTTGTGGTGCCTATCATAAGCAGATGCTGGACTAATGTACCAGGCCCGCCAGAGCCCTGGCTTCCAAAAAGCCCAACTGCCTCATAACGCCATGGTTGTGGAGTCAGCCATGTGTAGATTTAAGAGTCAGAAGATGCACTCCTCATTGCCCCTCTGTAGGGAGGTCTGTGCTATGGATGCTATAGGCAGGAAGTGCTTCCAGGGCTCAATGCTTGTCAGCCGGATCCAGACCTACCAGCTATATGTGGGCATGTACTTGCAGAACCTGATGAAGGAGCTTGCCAGGTTCTCGGCTGGACTCTCGGAGGAACCCCTCCAGCGGTTCTGGACCCTGTCCTCCACAGTCAGTGTGCTCCAAGTTTATTACTCAGGCAGCCTATGACTGCTTCGAGTCGGCGGTTAGAGTGGCTGCAGCAGGCATTAATGCCTGATGCCAGGCCTGACTACAGTTGCCTGACCTGGAGCAATGGGTACAGGACAAGTTGATCGCCAGGGAGAGAACCTATTTGGCAACCATATGACTGACAAGGTCACCGAGTTGGAGTCTAAGTGCCTGACAAGGACCAGGCTCCTCAAGAAGACTGCTGACCGTTCCCAAAGGAAGGCTTCATGCAGAAAGCCCTCATTTCCAAAGAAGAGAGAGGCTTATGGAAACTACCCCTAGTACCTGGCCTACCCAGCTCCCCAACAGGGCCAGCAGACCAAGGGATGGGGCATGGGCTGCGTAAGCCTAAGGTGCTCAAGTCCCAGACCGCACAACCTGGAGGAAGCTTTTGACTCCTTAGGCATAGTCGCTCTTCCCCAGGAGCACAGCTCCTGCAGCACACAGGGTCGTCTGGTATATTATGCCCACAGGTGGTCAGCTATCGCCACTGACACATGGGCTCTCACCTCCTACAGATGCCCCCACCATTCTTCCCAGGACAGCCCCCCAGGACTCCCCTCCACCGGGCCCTGCTCCAGCAGGAACTCGCAGGCCTTCTAACAAGCAACCCATCCCCGTCCACCTCAGGGGCAGAGGCTTCTACTCCTGCTATTTCCTGGTCCCCAAAAGGAGCAGAGAGTTTTGTCCCATTCTAGACCTGCGGGATCTCAACAGGTTCCTGGTGAGAGAGAAGTTCAAGATGCTCACCTTTGTAACTTTATTGCCATAACTACAGCAGGGAGACTGGCTGTGCTCCTTGGATTTAAAGGCTGCATGTACCCACATCCTTATCCACCCACCTTTGGCCGCCGCCCCACGAGCATTCACCAAGTGCCTGGCAGTCATCACAGCGCACCTCAGGCTCCAGGGGGTCTTCGTCTTCCCCTATCTGGATGACTGGTTGGCAAAGAGCAGCACCGCCGTCAAAGTACAACATGTGACAGACCACACAATTCTTGTCCTAGAGCACTTTGGGTAGTTGACTACAAACCCAAAGTCGCATCTCCAGCCAACTCAAAACCTAGAGGTCATAGGGGTGCAGCTGGACACTGTCTAGGCCAAGGCTTTTCTTCCAAGGAGCAGTACCCTGCATCTCCAGGCGCTCACAAAGGGCACCCAGCGCCACCACTTGGCTTCTGCCAGACACATGCCCCGTTTACTGGGACACATGGTGTCCATGATGCACAGCATCCAGGATGCCCACTTGCGGATGTGGACAACCCAGTGGGCACGCCTCTCTGTGGTCACAGGGTGCCTGCAGGACAGGGTGACCATCACCAATCCCCTGGCAGACTCCCTCAGCTGGTGGCAGCACCCCCCCAACCTGCCGGTAGGGATGTCGTCTGGAGGATCCTCACGATGGATGCCTCAAAATTAGAGCGGGGAGCCCACGGCGGCAACCTCTGCACTCAGGGCAGTTGGTCGCAAGCGGAGAGCCTCCACCAAATCAACCTCCTGGAACCTCCCCACTGTTGCCTTAATGCTCAGGGCTTTTCGCCATCACCTATGGGACCAACCGGTACTGGTCCAGACCAACAATCAGGTAGTGATGTTTTCTACATAAACGAGCAAGGGGGGGGGGGGGCATGGGGTCGTCCTTCCTATGCCGTGAAACAGTGGGCATCTGCACTTATGCCAGCAACAACGGGATGCTCCTGCAGGCAGTATACCTCCAGAGCCAGGACAATGCCCTGGCGGACTGACTCAGCCGGGTCTTCCAGTTGCACGAGTGGAGGCTGACATCCAGAGTTGCCCACCAGTTATTCTGGTGCTGGGGGCTCCCACAAATGGACTCTTTGCCAGCCCAGCCAATGCCCACTGCCCCGTTTCTGTTCTTGGTAGCCACACCCTGCCAGGGTGGTGATGTATGCCTTCCTAATCTCATGGGTGAAGCGTCTCTCTTATGCCTTCCCACCAACGCCCCGATCACCAAGACGCTCTTCAAGGTCTAATGTGACAGGACCACAGTGACCCTAATAACTCCATGGTGGGCCAATTAGCCATGGTTTTGTCTGCTTCTCTACCTATCCACATTGCCCCTGATTCCCTTGGGGTGTGATTCAGGCCTACTGATGTAGGAAGAGGACTTTTCTCCTAAACCCCATCCTAGGGTCCTTGACGCTCACTGCGTGGCTGCTAAACAGGTAGCCCTGGCTCCTTTCAGCCTCTCTACAGAGTTGGAGGAGGTGTTCCTAGCCTCCCATAAGACCTCCACCTGCTAGGCATATGCCTTCAAGTGGTGGAGATTCTCCTGGTGCGGAGAGGTGAATCAACCCCTTCTGCTCTATCCAGCTGGTGCTGTAGTATCTGCTTCACCTGTCTGATAGGCTTGAAGACTGACTCCATTAGTGTGCACCACCATCTAATTGAGGGTAAACCCCTCTCTGCTCAGCCATTAGTGGCTTGCTTCCTGAGAGATGATCTCCTCTCAAAGCCTCCCATCCGTCCCTTAATGGCAAAGTGGGACTTTTGAACGTGGTACTCTCAAAGCTTACCGTGCCACATTTGAGCCTCTAGGCCCCTGCCACCTTAAGTATCTCACTTGGAAGGTGGTGGTCCTTGTAGTGCTCACATCTGCTCACCGAATCAGCGCGTTCCAAGCTTTGGTGGTGGATCCACCATACACTGGGTTCTATAGGAACAGGGTCGTGCTCTGCACAAACTCTAAGTTCCTGCACAAGGTGGTGTCTCCATTCCATCTTAATCGGCAAGTGGTGTTCCCACCTTCTTTCCACAGCACCACGCCAGCAGTGTGAAGGCTGTCCTTCATACAGTGGCACCCAGGGCCACTGCCGAGCTTA
This sequence comes from Ichthyophis bannanicus, assembly GCA_033557465.1. Taxonomy (NCBI): domain Eukaryota; kingdom Metazoa; phylum Chordata; class Amphibia; order Gymnophiona; family Ichthyophiidae; genus Ichthyophis; species Ichthyophis bannanicus. The sequence continues at coordinate 578,926,984 of CM066034.1, read as the reverse complement.
TCAGCTCGGTCTCCTTTGACCTAGGTCTGTTGGGGACAGCGGTCATAAGATCATAAGATATGCCATACTGGGTCAGACCAAGGTCCATCAAGCCCAGTATTCTGTTTCCAACAGTGGCCAATCTAGGTCTTATGTACCTAGCAGTTTCCCCAAGGGACACAGGTTCCACAATGCTTGTATTGGTTCAAGCATTGATATCCTGGGTCCCTTCTTAATAATGGCTTATGGACCTTTCCTCCAGGAACTTGTCCAAACCTTTTTTAAACCCAGCTACACTAACAGCCTTTACTACATCCTCCGGTAACAAATTCCAGAGTTTGATTACACGTTGAGTGAAAAAATATTTTCTTTTATTAGTCTTAAATAGTTTACCCTGTAGCTTCATTGCATGTCCCCTAGTCTTTCTATATTCTGATAAGGTAAACAATCGATCTACGTTTACCCGTTCCACTCCGTTCATTAATTTATAGACTTCTATCATATCTCCCCTCAACCGTCTCTTTTCCAGGTTAAAGAGCCCTAACCTTTTTAGCCTTTCTTCATAGGAGTATCCTTCCATCCCCTTTACCATTTTGGTGGCTCTTCTCTGAACCTTTTCTAATAACTCTATATCCTTTTTAAGATACGGCGACCAGAATTACACACAATATTCAAGGTGCAGTCTCACCATGGAACGATATAGAGGCATTATAATATCCTTTGTTTTATTTTCCATTCCTTTCCTTATCATACCTAGCATTCTATTTGCTCTCTTGGCCGCCGCTGCACACTGGGCCGAGGGTTTTAACATGGTATCCACAATGACGCCTAAATCTTTTTCCTGGGTGGTGGTTCCTAATGTGGAACCTTGCATCGTGTAACCATAGTTTGGGTTGTTCTTCCCTAGGTGCATAACCTTGCACTTGTCCACATTAAATTTCATCTGCCATTTTGATGCCCAGTCTTCCAATTTATCAAGATCCTCTTGCAATTTTCCACAATCCTCTTGGGTTTTAACAACTTTAAATAGTTTTGTGTCATCTGCAAATTTGATAACCTCACTCGTTATTTCACTTTCCAGGTCATTTATGAATATGTCAAAAAGCAGCGGACCCAGCACAGATCCCTGGGGTACACCACTATTCACCTTTCTCCATTGGGAAAATTGGCCATTAAGCCCTACCCTCTGCTTTCTATCTTTTAACCAGTTCCTGATCCACAATAGTACACTGCCTCCTATCCCATGACTCTTTAGTTTTGCCAAAAGTCTCTCATGAGGGACCTTGTCAAAGGCTTTCTGAAAGTCCAGATACACAATATCAACCGACTCACCTTTGTCCACCTGATTATTCACTCCTTCAAAAAAACATAACAGATTAGTAAGACAAGATCTTCCTTGTCTAAAGCCATGTTGGCTGTCTCTCATTAGTTCATGACTATCTACATGCTGAGTAATTTTATTCTTTATGATGGTTTCTATCATTTTTCCCGGTATTGACGTCAGGCTCACCGGTCTGTAGTTTCCCGGATCACCCCTGGAACCCTTTTTAAAAATTGGTGTTACATTGGCGATCCTCCAATCTTCAGGTATTAGAGATGATTTTAATGATAGCTGTTCACAGATTACTAATAGCAGGTCTGCAATCTCATATTTCAGTTCTTTCAATACCCTTGGATGTATACCATCCGGCCCAGGTGATTTGCTACTCTTCAGCTTATCTAATAGTTGTAATACATCTTCTCGATGTATCGATATTTCCTTCAATTTTTCCGCACCTTTAAATACCACTTCAGTCATGGGTAACATCCCTACATCTTCCTCAGTAAAGACCGAAGCAAAGAATTCGGTCTTTAAACTCACCCTGCCCACCTGGGTAGCGGACTGCATCACCTTGGCCTACAAGCAGGCTGGTCTCTCGCTGGAGTGCTGTGTCATGGCGCACAGCCTCCAGGCCATGGCAGCCTCAGTGGCAAATCTGCATTCATTCCCTTGTCATAAATCTGCCGGGCTGCCACTTAGTCTTTGGTCCATACCGTTGCAGCTCATTACTGCCTGGAGAGGGAGTCCTGTTGGGACAGTGCCTTTGGCCAGGCAGTACTTTGTTTGGGATTTAGACATCTCCTGCCCTCTGGCCCTTGCTGTGTGGCTACTGGTGAACTGGTTCCTTACTGGACACTTAGGTCGCTCGTGGTCTGTTGTCTTCTGACTCAGTTGCTGCTGCTCATGGCTCACCTTTTTTGTTTACGCATGGCTTTTTACAGGTTTTTCGGTAGCCTGTAGCTGAGTAGTCCCATATCTGAGGACTGACTTCCTGCTTGTTCCTGGAGAAAGCATAGTTACTCATCTGTAACGGGTGTTCTCCGGGAACAGCAAGGATCAGGCCTTACAATCTTCCCTTCTCTCCATGGAGTTGCTTCTTACTGTTTTTTGCCATCTTGTGCTGTGATATCATACTGAAGCAAGATGTCACACTTAAGCGGGAAGGGGACCATGCATGCTTGGTGACTATCCAAAAGGCTTTCTTTGAAAGCTGGGGAGAGATTACCATGTGGGCTCCGTCGGCACCAACATCACCCATATGTGAGGACTGATTCCTGCTGTTCCCAGAGAACACCTGTCACAGGTGAGTAACTACGCTTTCTCCAGGAACAAGCAGGAAGTCATTGACTGCCTTCCTCCAGTCCAGGGGGTTCTTCATCTTCCCATATCTGAATGACTGGCTCATCAAAGGTCCCATGACAGACGCTGTCCGGCAGTTTGCCGAGCTCACCATTCAGTTGCTTGGGCAACTGGGCTTCATGATTAACTAACCAACATCTCACCTCCAATCCTCAGAGCAGCTGGAGCTCATCAGAGTTCTCGACACCACTCGGGCACAGGCCTTTCTTCCTGCAGGCTGCATTCAGCAGCTTGTCGAGGTGGTGTGCGGTGTGCAATGCCGGCATTATACTACAGTCCATGGGATGTTGAGAGTTCTTGGCCACATGTCTACCATGGTTTATGACACCCCTCATACCCAGCTCTTCCTGCGCCAGGCCCAGTGGACCTTAAGGACACAATGGAAACAGGTGACGGGCTGCCTGCAGGACAAGGTCGTGGTCACTGTGTCCCTGTTGTGGTCCCTTATTTAGTGGCTCAAGCCCGTGAATATGCTGAAGGGCCTCTTATTTCATTCAGCAGCCCTTGGCTGGGGGGCATGCTTGGACAATCTGTGAACCCCAGGGCCAGTGATCAGAGCAGGAGAACCTGCTTCAGATCAACTTTCTCGAACTCCGGGTGATAGCAAATGCCCTCCACGGCTTCTGAACATACCTGGCCAATCAGGTGGTCCTCATCCCAATGGACAACCAGGTGGCAATGTTCTACGTGAACAAGCAGGAAGGCATGGGCTCATATTTCCTATGCTGGGAGGTGGTCTGATTGTGGAAGTTCGCCCTGCTCCATGGCATGGACCTCTGAGCAACTTACCTGCCTGGGAAGCTCAACAGTCTGGTTGCCCACCCATCCCTCCCAGTATGGAGACCCACACCTTAAAACACACAACGCTATGGACCCACATCCTAACCCTCTACATAGTCTCAGCCCTCCTATCAAATGTTTTCAATGTGAAACAAAACATAGCATACCAATAATCACCTCCCACAGAACACCTCTCAGTTCCAATTTCTTGTATTACCCCCACCCACATCAAGCTTACCAGACTCGCATATATCAGCCCTGGAACCGCCACCCTCACACAACACACAGATCCAATCCTCCCCTCACTAATGTGCACCATGATCAATGCACGCTCAACCAGGGATAAAATCCCACTAATTACGGACCTCGTATCTGATCACAACCTTGACATACTCTGAAGGTCGGGGGTTCAAATCCCACTAGTGGACAGCAACCTTGGACCGGAAGGACTGGGGTTTCTAGTCCCACAGGTGCTCCTTGTGGTCTTGGGCAAGCCACTTAACCCTCCATAGCCCATGTTCCCTGTAAAATAGTTATCTCCAAGTTATAATACCCTGTTCAATGTAATTTCAGTTTGTTCAATGTAAACCGCACTGATGTAGAATAGCGCGGTATATAAGAGAATGTAAATAAATAAATAAAAATATACTCTATCACAGAGACCTTGTTTCATGAAACACACTCCGTCCTCATAAACCAGCTCTGTCCCTCCACCCACTCAATCTACAATAATACAAGAACAACCAGCAGAGGTGGCGGAGTCTGAATACTAGCAAAGAAATAACTAAACTTCTCCACCATTGAATCCTCCTCCACTCAAGGCATTGATCTGCTCAAACTATCTAACAACTCGCTAACCCTATGCCTAATTTATAGAGCACCTCAATCAGACAGACTAGATCTCTCCTCAATACTCGAATCAGCTTGCACTCCACAAACCACTGCACACCCCTCATCATCCTAGGCGATTTCAATCTCTATCAACTTCACAAAAACACGCCGCTTCTTTCTTGGAAGCCATGGAACACTTTACCCGGATCTTCAAAACACCTACTCACAACAAGGATAACACCTTACACCTGATATTCGTTCCACACAATATGATAGCCAAATCTCACATACCACATTCCATCCACCCTGTTCCATGGTCAGACCATTCTTTAATACTATTCTCTCTTCCACCTAATCACAGGAAAAATACTATTCCTCCCCCATCCTCACAGACCTGTAAATTTAGACCATTTGATATCAACCTAATTCTAAAACAAGTAATATCCCAACTAGAATTGACCCCTGACAACGAGGTCACCCTAGATGCTCAAATCACCAGATGGAACACCATCTTGACCACGGTGGTACAAGCAACCCCAAAAATGCATACTCTGAAACACCGTAAAAGAGCACCTTGGTATTCTACATCCCTACATAATCTAAAAACAGAACTCTGATGGCTTGAATGCCGCTGGCGTTGCCAACGCGACCCATCCAACCTCACTTCCTACACTGAAAAGCTCCGCACCTACTGCAACGAAACTCTAAAACAGAAAAGAGAATACGACGAGAACATAATCCTACATTCCATAAATAAATCTAGGGAACTGTTCTCCATTGCCATAGCTCTTCTAAAAGATACACCAAACCAAGAATTGGGAGATGAAAATCTCCCCACAGACCATATAAATACACTTCACGCTCTTCCAAAACCAGCGCCTACACAGGTCTAAATTAACCCCCACAACAACATGGAGCCAGTTTCACCCTCCATCCTTTAAAAACATAAGGTGTCATTAAAAACCTTAACACTACCACCTCTGTTCTAGATCCATGCCCAGTCACATGGATTAAAAATAAAAAAGAAACACTAAGTCCCTTCATTCAACCCATGGTTACAACCTCCCTTAAAACTGGTATTATGCCTGCCCTGCTGAAAAACATTTCCATCCGCCCCATCCTGAAAGGAAACAAACTCGACCCCACATCACCAGCATCCTACAGGCCTATCTCAAGTATCCCCCTATTAGCAAAAATAACCAAAAAATCAGTACAAAACCAGCTTCAAAACAACATTGACCACTCCCAACTCAATCCCTTCCAACATGGTTTCAAAAGGAATCATGGTGTGGAAACCCTGATCCCTTCCCTCCTCGACTCGATAATAACATACACCCAATCTCCCGACCAAGTATGTACACTAATCTTGCTGGACACGTCCTCAGCTTTTGATGCTCTCCCCCACAGACAGCTCCTTAACAGACTCTGACATAGGCCTTAGAGCAGTGGTTCTCAACCTTTTTTGTACCGTGACCCCTTTTACCATTGGTCTACTTGTGGTGACCCCCAATGATAAAATCAAATGTGTCTCTCTTCCTTTACCGTTAACGCATTGTCGCTGTAATTATTTGTTGAATTATATTATAGGCCTTTGCAATATGTTTTTATTTATAAAATGTACTTATTTAAACCACAATAATTAATCACAATAACAAGTAACAATATTTGATTTCAAAATTATTATGATTTTGTAGTCAAATCACTAATATGAAATAAAATTATTTTTTCTACCTTTGTTGTCTGACCAATTTATTCTCTGATCATGCTGGTCCCGATCTGAGGCTTCTGCTTTCCTGTCTTCTCTTAGCTCTCTTTCTGTGGTCTATGGTCCATCTGCCATTTCTTATCTTATCTCTTCTTTCGTTTTCTTCACTTCTTTCCATCAGCCTATTTCCAGTCCCAGTAACCCCTCCCCAGTATCAGCCCCTTTCCAGTCCTCACTCCCAGTACCTTCCAATGTCAACTTGCATTCCCATGACTGCCACTGGTGTCCATTCCCTTCCAGTCCCCCTCCTTCCCCACTGACCAGTCCCTTCTAGTAAAAATACCATGGCAGCCCCTCTCATATCCACTCCCTTCCAGTTCCATTCTCCCATTCCCTCGTATCAGCCCATTTGTAGCCTTAGCCCCCAGTTTTCTTCCAGGGCCAGCAGCTTTATCCTCCCCTCCCCACAATCAGCTCGCTTCCAGTGCTAGTCCCCCCTCAACCCCATTACCAGTGCTAGTCTCCCCTAATCAGCCCAATACCAGTCCTACCCCCCCATCAGCTCATTACCAGTCCTAGCCTCCAGTAATCAGCTCATTTCCAGTCATAGCCCCCCCCCCCCGATCAGCTCATTTCCAATGCTAGCCTCCCATCAGTCCATTACCAGTCCTACCCCACCCCAACAGCCCATTACCAGTCCTAGCCTCCCCTAATCAGCTCATTTCCAGTGCTAGTCCCCCCCCTCAACCCCATTACCAGTGCTAGGCTCCCCTAATCATCCCATTACCAGTCCTACCCCCCTATCATCCCATTACCAGTCCCAACCACCCCTTGATCAGCCCATTCCCAGTCCTAGCCTTCCCTAATCAACCCATAACCAGTCCTACCCCCCCATCTGCCCATTACCAGTGCTAGCTCCATCAGCCCATTATAATCCTAACCCGCACTGTCTCTCGCCTCTGTCCAGCATTTATCCCGTCTGTCCAGTATGTCCCTTTGTCTCTCCCCTCCCTCCATCCATCCATGTCAGCTCCCTCCATCCCTCCCTCCATGTCAGCCCCCTCCCTCCATCCAAACATATCAGCCCCCTCCCTCCATGTCAGCCCCCCTCCCTCCCTCCATGTCAGCCCCCCTCCCTCCCTATCAGCCCCTCCCTCCCTCCATGTCAGCCCCCTCCCTCCCTCCATGTCAGCCTCCCTCCTTCCCTGTCTGTCCACCTTTGTCCATGTCAGCCCCCCTCCCTCCATCCCTCCATGTCAGCCTCCCTCCCTCTATCCCTCCATGTCAGCCTCCCTCCCTCCCTATCAGCCCCCTCCCTCCCTCCCTCCATGTCAGCCCCCCTCCCTCCATGTCAGCCACCCCTCCCTCCATCCCTCCCTCCATCCATCCATATCAGCTCCCTCCCTCCCTCCATCCCTCCATGTCAGCCTCCCTACCTCCATGTCAGCCCCCTTCTGTCCATCAGTCCCCCCTCTCCCCCCCGTCGATGTCGGCCGTGTTGCAGGTTCCCTGCCCCCTCATCACCTCTCCCCATGTCTGCCTCCCTTTTAATGCAGCCGCAGCTCCCTGCCTCTTAGGGAACCGCGGCTGTGTCTCGAAAATCGTTGCTGAGCCTCCCTGTCTCTCGACGGGCTCCATGCAGCATTGTCCCGCCTCCAAAGGAAGTGGTAAAGAACTTCCTTTGGAGGTAGGACAATGCTGCATGGAGCCTGTCGAGACAGGGAGGCTCCGCAACGATTTTACAGGCACAGCCGCGGTTCCCTAAGAGGCAGGGAGCCCAGCTGCATCAGAAGGAAGGGGGTGAGTTTGCCGCTGCCAAGATGCAGACTCGGCAGCGACAGCAACTTGGGCGCATTTTAATTATTTTTTTTAACTTCGCGGAGACGAGGCGACCCCCGCTAAATCCTGTGGCGACCTCCATGGGGGTCGCGACCCACAGGTTGAGAACCACTGCCTTAGAGAGACAACACTAAACTGGTTCACTTCATACTTTGAAAACAGAACACAAGTAGTACGAATTGGCAATAAAACCTCCCAACCATTCACCATTCCTCAAGGAGTCCCCCAAGGCTCCAGCCTCTCAGCACTCTTCTTTAACATCTTCCTCCAACCTATATGCAAAATATTCCAAGAATACCACGTACAATATCAACTATATGCCGACGATATAATGTTCTTTGCCCCCTTATCCAAGCCAAACCTCTCCAACATCAGCAATTGCTTTTCTAAAATAAGACACTGGCTCCACCACCACAACCTTATAATTAACCAAGCCAAAACAGAAGCCATCCAAATCTCCTCCAACCCATTCTTTATCCCCCCGCCCTCCATTCTCTTTGGAGACTTCACAATCACAGTAAAGACACGAGTCAAATACCTAGGCTTAATAGACCAAAACCTTCTTTTTATCTGTTGATAGAAACATAGAAAAATGATGACAGAAAGAGACAACATGGCCTATCTAGTCTGTCCTTCCATATCAACAACTACAACAGTCCCCTTTTTTTCTTTGAGATCCTCTGTGTTTGTCACCTGCTTTTTTGAATTCTGATACTGTCCTCATCTCTACCACCTCCACTGGAAGACTATTCCACGGATCCACCACTCTTTCTGTAAATAAATATTTCCGCATATCACTCCTGAATCTATCCCCTTTCACCCTCATCCCATGTCCCCTCATAGCAGAACTTGCTTTCATTCGAAAGAGGCTCTCCTCTTGTGCATTTATGCCACGGAGGTATTTAAACACTCAATCATATCATCTCTATCCCGCCTTTCCTCTAAGGTGTACATATTAAGATCCTTAAGTCTGTCCTCGTTTGCTTTATAGTGAAGACCACTAACCATTTTAGTAGCCACACTCTGTACTGACTCCATCCTGTTTATATCCTTTTGAAGGTGGGGTCTCCAGAATTGCACACAATACTCCAAATGAGGTCACGCCAAAGACTTGTACAGAGGCACTATCACCTCCTTTTTTTCTGCTAGCCATTCCTCTCCGTATGCACCCAAGCATCCTTCTAGGTTTTGCTGTTGCCTTTTCTACCTGTTTAGCTACTTTAAGATCATCAGACACAACCATGCCTAGGTCCCGCTCTTTAGCGGACAAAAGTACTTCACCCCCCTATACTGTATCGCTCCCTTGCTGCAGCCCAAATGCATGACCTTGCATTTTTTAACATTAAATCCCAGCTGCCAAATTCTAGACCGTTCTTCAAGCTTGGCTAGATCCCTCCTCATGTTATCTACACCTTCCTGGGTGTCTACTCTATTGCAGATTTTGGTATGATACGCAAAGAGGCAAACCTTACCCGACCGGCCTTCCGCTATATCACTAACAAAGGTCTTAAAAAGAATTGGACCAAGGACAGATCCTTGGGGCACACCACTAGTAACTTCCTTCTTCTCAGAGTGAGCTCCATTTACCTGTACCCTTTGTTACCTCACACTCAACCAATTTCTAACCAAAACAGTAACTTTAGGGTCCATCCTTAGGGTGCTCAGTTTGTTTATAAGTCGCCTGTGAGGAACAGTGTCAAAGGCTTTACTGAAATCTAAATGCACCAGGTCTAGGGCTCTCCCTCGGTCCAACTCCCTGGTTACCCAGTCAAAGAAATCAATCAAATTTGTCTGACAAGACCTGCCTCTGGTGAATCCATGCTGCCTCGGATCCTGTAATCTGCTGGACTCCAGAAACCTCACTGTTTTCTCTTTCAGCCACGTTTCCAATAATTTACTCACCACCGAAGTTTAACCGGCCTGTAGTTTTCAACCACATCCTTCCGCCTTTGTGTAAAGGCACCACATGAGCCTCTCTCCAGTCCTTTGACACCACTCCCGACTCCGAGGCATTGAAAAGGTCAGTCAGTTGAGCTGCTAGAAAGTCCTGAAGTTCCCTTAGTATTCTAGGGTGTATCCCATCGCTTTGTCTACTTTTAAGTTGATCTAGTTTCTCACGAACAAAGTCTTCTGAAAATTGTCCAAGATCCCTTCGCTTCTGTTCCTGTTTATGGGTGCTTTCCAAGGTCCTTTTCCTGGTTCTTCATCTGTGAACACAGAACAGAAATATTTGTTAAGTAATTCTGCTTTATCCTCATCAGCTTCTACATATTCCTCCCCTTCATCCTTGTCTGACAATACCACGTTCGCCCTTCCTCTCCTCACTAACATATCTGAAAAATGCCTTATCCCCCCATTTTATTGCATTGGCTATTTCTTCCTCTTTTTGAATCTTTGCTTTCCTGACTACTTTGCTAGCTTCTCCAAGTTTTTCCAAATATAGATGCCTGTCTTCCTCTCTCTCTCTGATATCTTGTATTTCATGAAGGCCTCCCTCTATTTCTTCACCTTTTCAGCTACTTCTTTCGAAAACCATAGCGGTCTCCTTTTCCTTTTACCTTTATTAACCATTTTAACAAAAAGGTTGGTTGCTCTTAAAATATCCCCTTTCAGTTTTTCCCACTGTTTTTCTACATCCCCCAGCTGTTCCCATCCCGCTAACGACTCCCTGAGGTATTGGCCCATCTTGGCAAAGTTAGTTTTCCTAAAGTCTAAGACCCTTGCTTTTGAATGGATTCTAACAGCCCTAGTCCTAATATTGAACCACACCATCTGGTGATCACTGGATGCAAAATGATCTCCCACTATAACATCAGAAACACTTTACCATTGGTAAGCACAAAGTCCAGTATGGCCCCTTCACGTGTGGAGTCTATTATCAATTGCCTGACTAGTTCTCGCTGTAGAGAATCCATGATCTCCTTACTTCTAGATGATACTGCAGCAGGAATGTGCCAATCAACATCTGGCATATTGAAATCCCCTGTCAGTAGCACTTCCCCTTTCCTAGCAATACTGCACATGTCTTCAATTAACTCTGTCCACCTCTTCCTCTTGTGAGGGAGATCTGTATATCACGCCAATGCAAATAGATTTCACTTTCTCTCTTTCTAGTTTAACCCACAGTGCCTCTCTCTCTCTTTGAAGCTCTGTAATTCCAAAGCTTTAATATTATTTTTTGCATATAGTGCCACTCCTCCTCCCCTACTTCCTACCCTGTCCTTTCTGAAGAAAGTATAGCCAGGTATAGTTACATCCCAGTCATGTCTTTTTGTGAACCATGTTTCTGTAACTGCCACTAAATTCAAGTCAGCCTCTCCAATTAAAGCCTCAACATATGGGATCTTATTTCCCATGCTACGGGCATTTATACACACTGCTTTCCATATGTTACCCATTTTACCCATTTCCATAAAGGTATTTAATATTTCACTTACCTGGGGGCTTTCTTCACCCATCCCCAACGAATCTAGTTTTAAGCCCTCTTTAGTAGATTAGCCAGTCTACTACTGAAGATGTGTCAACCTTTCTTGGACAGATGGATGCCATCTCTGCTCTGCAACCCTTGGAACAGCATCCCATGGTCCAGGAAACCAAAACGCTCTTGACACCATCCACGCAGCCATGCAGTCATCTCCAGGATGTGAGCCTCTCTGCCTTGGCCTTTACCCTCAACAGGGAGGATTGAAGAGAACACCACCTGTGCACACCTATCTGCTTCACCCTTTGTCAAAGAGCCATGAAGTCACTTTTAATATGCTCATAGGGATACCTGGCAGTATCATTTGTTCTGACATGGATTAGCAACATTGGGTAATAGTCAGTGGGCTTGATGAGTCTCAGCAAACTCTCCGTAACATCTTGGATTTTGGCACCTGGCAGACAGCATACTTCTCTGGACATTGGTCAGCAGATGGATGCCTCAGTACCCCTCAGAAGAGAATCACCAACCACCACTACCCTTCACTTCCTTGTCACTGATTCTGCAACTTTGGGGTACTTGAGCTCTGTTTCTTCCCTTTCCAGGGATGCTTTCACCACCTCCATTTCCAGGGCTGCATAATGGTTCTTCAGTTCAAGGGCTGGAGAAGTTGAATTGGTGATTCTGCAGGCCCTGGTGACTTTTGTCCAACCTTCGTCATTCTGTAGGCACCCATCTTCTCCTCTGCTGGAGAGCTTGTTTGTTTGCAAGAAGCATCTCATCAATGTACTTCTCACTTTCATGAATACTCTTCAGCCTCACCACCTCCTCTCTGAGTTCCTCCACTTGTTTCCTGAGAGCTTCAGCATGCAGGCACCCTGCTCATGGAACCGGTCCTTCAACTGGCATTGGGACCTCTGTTTGGACAGAGGCAGAAGCTGTAACGGGGGCAATAGCTTTAGCGATATGATTTTTCCCAGCCATTGTTCTGTTCGTAGAGCTTAGGTATCTATTAAACCAAGAGAGAGATCTACCAATGTACCAGCTGGTCTCCCAGCTGTCCTTTCAGAGAAAAAGCGGTTAAATCTCTTTAATTATATTCAAAATGTGCTGTTCCGAGTTCCTGTGTTTTGTTAATTGGGGAGGTGCCCTATAAAGCAAGACTGCTCACTAGGGGTGGGTGGGAGTTGGGGGGGGGGTAGGGATGAAACTAATACTTGATTAGGTGTCAGTAGCTCCAAAGAGCTGAGAAAGTTACTAAAGCAGAGTTTTAAACCTACCCCACTAAAGAAAATAGTTCTCCTTTTAAACTAAAGCACCAAAAAGAATGTAACTTTGTTTTAAAAATGTACCAAAACCCTTTTAAGAGCTCCCAGTCACAGAGCTAGCAATGTAAAAAAACACAAATTCTTACCTTTGTTTGAAATGTATAGCCCCTGTTAGGAATGCCTCAATAGTGCAGGGCTCTGAAGCCTTTTATGCAGGCCTCAGCTGCTCTCAGTTCTTTCACAGGCTAATCAGGCCCACTAACTCCTGATTAGGTGTCAGTAGCCCCAAAGAGCTGATGAAAAGGAACAACCAAGATACGAACGCTAAGGAACCTCCGTCCATTACTAAACCCTGACTCCTTTTGAACCGTCTGCTAAGCCCTTACAACAGAGGTACTCAAATCCAGTCCTAGAGGGCCGCAAATCAGTCAGGGTTTTGGGATATCCCTAATGAAGATGCATGAGATAGATTCAAATACAATGGAGGCAGTGCATGCAAATATATTCATGCATATTCATTAGGGATATCCCGAAAGCCTGACTGGTTTGCGGCCCTCCAGGACTGGATTTGAGTACCTCTGCCTTACAACCTCAACTCTTGACTACTGCAACCTTATATACCATGGTCTCCCAAAACACCCCCTCCAGATGGCGCAAAATACCCTTGTGTGTCTAATAACAAGCTCACCACAACAAGCCCACATCACCTCCATACTAAGGGACCTTCAAAATCATTACCTTAATTCACAAAGTTCTACACAATGAATCTGCTTCATGCTTACTCTTGCTCCTTTCAAAGCTGAACACTACCAGACCACGTAGATCCAACACAGTAAACATCCTAAGCATCCCAGCAGAAAAGAAAAAATGCACTCAATCCACATGCAATCGTGCCTTCTTCCTCTATGCCCTCTCTATATGGAATTGCCTGCCCGCCCCCCCCCCCCCCCCCGGTCTAAGAGGCTGTAATGACCATTCTGAATTCCGCATACTAATTGCTGCCCCCTTAAACCCCAGAACCCCTTCTTACTCCTAATTAAACAAGCAAAATCCCCCCTACTCACCCACCCCCTCCTATATACTCCTATCCTAACCCCTCTAATTAATGTAACTAGTTCTGTTAAATGTTTTTTGTGTTCCATGTAAAACAGCTGTAAACATACTGTTACTTTTGTTCATTGTAAACAGTTTTGAATTGCAGAAAAATGGTATATAAAAAATGTTAAATACATACATACAATCTCAGCTGAGTGCTTCAGTTGCATGAGTGGGCCCTGAAGAGGGAAGTGGTGAAACAGATCTTTCGGGAGTTGCACCACCAGTGGTGGACCTTTTTGCCACGGCACTCAATGTCCAGGTGGATCAGTTCTATTTTGGAGACCGACCAGCAACTGCTTGGCCTCGGATGTCTTCCTCCTCTGCAGGGGAAGGGCTTGCTGTATGCATACCCCCCAATACCACGTGTGGCAAAGATCCTCCTGAAACACCAGGCCAAAAAGGGCTCCATGATTCTCATTGCCCCCTACTGGCCTCGGCAGCAGTGGTTCCCTCTGTTGCTGCACCTCTCGCAGAAGGGGAGCCTCTCTACCTGGGCTCTGCCCTGGACCTCATGTTGCCGGAGGCAGAACCTTGCTGCACCCCATTGTCCTCTTGTTGGCCCTTATGGCATGGATACTGATTGGGTAGTCCTCTCCGAATTCAGCCTTCCAAAGGATGTCACCAACATCCTTCTGGCATCCTGCAAGGACTCTGTGTATGGTCTACACACTGAAGTGGAGGCTGTTTGCCATCTGGTGTGTGGGCAGAGCGCTGGACTCCTTCTGCGCTGTCTACTAGCTTTTAGAGTTTCTTCTGCACCTCTCCGACTCCATCTTGAAGTCCAATTCGGTATGGGTTCTCCTCAGCGTGATAGGGGCATACCATCGCAACTCCAAGAAGCCCATCTTGGCTCAGCCTCTTTTGGCTCGATTAGTGCAGTGTCTGCTTCTCTCAAAACCCCCTGCTCCAGTCCCAAAAAGGTGGCTTGGGATCTCAACTTGGTGCTCATCCAGCTTGATGCAGGCCTCATTTGAGCCACTGGACTCGTGTTCCCTAAATTCTCCAGGAACAAGCAGGAAGTCAGTCCTCACATATGGGTGACGTTGGCACTGATGGAGCCCACACAGAGCATTTCCCCAGCTTTCAAAGAAAGCCTTTGGGAATGCCACTACGCATGTATGGTCCCCTTCCCGCCCAAGGGTGCCATCTTACTCAGTCTCTTTCTGCAGAGCACGTCTAACATGCGTCTCGTCCCGTAAAAAGTTTTTTTCCATTTCCAACTGGTTTTTGCTATCCGGCCTTCACCGGTCCTCTTTCTGCCTCTCGAGCACCTCTGCTTCGGCCTTAGTCTCGGGTTTTCCCTTTTTGCCTTTATTTTTTTTGTTGTTTTACCGCACTTTTTGCACTCTTCTTAACCGCTGGGTCTTTGATCTCACAGGGGTCCTTTCTCCCCCCAGTGGCTTCCGGTTTTAAGAAATGTGATAGATGTTCAACTAGGTTGCTCACAGACACCCATGACTGTTGTCTCAGGTGCCTAGGAGCTGACCATGACCCCGGAGCTATGCTCCCTCTGTAAGATGATGTCCTCCAAGACCATCCAGAGTCCGTAAGCTGAAGCTGGATGATCTCTTCCATAAGGCAGCCCCGGTATCCCTCCTGTTCTTTGGCCCTGCAACCCTGGAGTCTACCAGTGCTCCTCCCCAGGCCCGGCAGCACTCTGACCAGGGGTCACCTGAACACGAGCAGCAGAAGAAGGCCACAAGGACTCTGTCGGGGGCACCAGACAAGCATGAGAGGTCACATGCCCGATCTCTCAGCCCCCTCAGCAGGCTTTATAGTCAGAGAGCTGCCCAGTATGGTACCTCGAACCGATACGGAGGTCTCCGGCGAAGGCGCCCAGTCTCCTGAGGGTCATCCTGGTGAGAACCCCCTCTCCTACTCGACATCCGACCCTGTCATGTCAGTGTCGCAGGGCCCCACTCCCAAGTGGGAGGCCCGAATGCTGGCCTTGGAGCACAGCATTTCTGCGTTCCTCGCTGCCCAGCGGGTGCTGGTGCCCGGCCCCTCCAGTACGCGACTCCCTGGGCGGCCGCAATGACTCCCAAGAGCCAGAAGCCTCATGAAGGTCCTCGGCGTGGGTCTCGATCTCCATCCCCGGGCGTGAGATCTTCTCAAGTGAGCGCCTCTGGTTCCAGACGGGTATCAGTCTCGGGAGCCCGGTGTGAGTCACTAGCCCATCTCAAGCCGCCCGACCTTGAGTCCTCGGCAGACTACTCAGTGGGAGTCTGACGGGGAAACCTCCTCGGAGACTTGGTCCCACCAAGACCTCCCCTCGGACCCCTCTCCGCCGACCCAGAGGCAGGGGTCACCTCCCGAGGACACCTCCTTTCTGGAATTCATCCAGGACATGGTGTGGACCCTAGCCCTTCCCACTGAGTCGGAGGAGGAGCCCCACATTGGAGGACCTTGATAGTCTTCATTATGAAGCTCCTCCAAAGGAAGCTTTTTGTGATGGTTCCTCCCATTTTGAACCAACTCCTCCGCATGTGGGAGACCCCGGCTTCTGTCCCTATCCTGAGCAAGCGCCTGGACGATATGTATAGGGTTCAGCAGGGCCCAGGGTTTCAGAAAGCCCAGCTTCCTCACACCTCGATGGTGGTTGAATTGGCCGTGCGGAAACTAAAGTGCCCGAAGACTCTTTCTTCGGTCCTGCCAAGCAGAGAGTCTTATACCCTAGATGCACTCGGGCACAAGGCTTATCAGGGCTCCATGCTGTCATGCCTCATCCAAGTTTTCCAATTATACATTGGAATGTGCCTCCGTGATCTCACTAGAGAGCTCATAGGCTTCACTGTGGGCTTCGATGGAGACCACCTCTGATGTTTTCAGGCCCCCTCAAAGTCCATCGGAGGATACTCAAAGTATCTCTCACCAGCGGCGTATGACGGCTTTGAGTCTTCTGCCCAGGTGGCAGTGGCTGGCATCGGAGCCCACCTGCAGGCTTGGCTCCAGTCCTTGGACCTGGAGCAGTGTTTCCAGGAGAAGCTACTGGATGTCCCCTGCCTTGGGGAGCAACTATTCGGCAAGCCCATGGAGGCTAAGGCAGCAGAGATTGAAGGAGTACATGACTTGTACTCGCCTCTCCCGGAAAACTTCCTCCCTCCCCAGGAAGAGAGCAAGAAACCTTTCTTCCAGCGGAAGGGGCTTCCGTACAGAGGCTACCCATCCTACCCACCGGCGTTGACCCCCGTTCAGGGTGGCCAGGGCAAGAGCAAGGCCCAAGGCCTTCCTAAGCTGAAGGGTCCCAAGACCCAACCCCCGGCGCCGGCTCAGCCATTCTCAGGGTTTTGACGCCATTGGCATAGATCAGCTGTCTGTCAGGGGGCATCTGGTCCACTTCTCCCACAGGTGGGAGTCCATCTCCACCAATGCCTGGGTCCTCCAGGTGGTTCGGGAGAGCTATCTCCACCATCTTTACCAGCTCCCCCCTCCATACTTCCCCGGGGAGCCAAGGCTGCTTCCCCAGCACCAGGCTCTCCTGAGTCAGGACCTCGCAGGCCTCCTCGCCTCCTTGAGGATGGGGCGGTAAAACCAGTCCCACCGCACCTCAGAGGACAAGGGTTTTGCTCCTGATACTTCCTCGTCCCAAAGAGGACAGGAGGCCCTCCGACCCATCCTCGACCTGTGGAACCTAAACAAGCTCCTGGTGCGGGAGAAATTCAAGATGCTCTCCCTTGGAACATTACTGTCCTACCTCCAGCTGGGCGATTGGCTATGCTCTTTGTACTTAAAGGATGCTTATGCTCACATTCTCATCCATCCCAAGCACAGAAATTACCTTCACTTCGTGGTTTAGGGAAACCACTACAGGATATTTCCCTTCTGCCTCGCGTCCACTCCGCAGGTTTTCACAAAATGCCTGGCCATGGCTGCGGCCCACCTCCAGCTGCAGGGCATCTTTGTCTATCTCTATCTAGATGACTGGCTTGTAACAGTTGGCACAGCTTCCGAAGCCCAGCAGGCCACGGAACGCATCGTTCACCTCCTGGAGCATCTGGGGTTCATGGTCAATTACCCAAAGTCCCACCTCACTCCAGTTCTTGGAGTTCATCAGGGCTCACATGGACACCCTGTGGGACATGGCTTTCCTTCCTCAGGCCAGGGCAGACCGCCTCATGTCCCTGGCATCCAAAGTGCAGTGCCGCAGCATTGTCCGGCCCGGACGATGCTTTGCCTTCTCGGCCACATGGCCTTCATGGTCCATGTTCTGCCCAATGCTGGCCTCAACATGCGGGCGGCGCAGTGGTGCCTCCAAACGCAGTGGACACAAACGACCAGCCACCTCCCGAGACCCATCTTGGTCACGCCCGGCATGGCGGAGTCTCTCACATGATGGCGGAAGGTTCAGAACCTGCTTTGAAGCATGCCTTTCCAAGCTCTGATGCATCAGGTGGTCTTGACCACAGACGCCTCACTGGTGGGCTGGGGAGCCCACTGCGAGAGACGGCACACTAAGGGGGCCTGGTCCCTCGAGGAGTCTCAACAGCAGATTAACCTGCTGGAGCTCCAGGCCATCCACCTTGCACTCAAGGCTTTCAGGAACCACCTGCAGTGCAGAGCAGTGCTTGTCCAGATGGACAACAAGGTCACGATGTTCTATGAACATCCGAGCCACCTACCTCCTGGGCCAGGACAGTGTTGGTGGACTGGCTCAGCAGAGTCCTCCAACCACACGAGTAGCGCCTGTGTCCCCGGACAGCACAGTGGCTCTTCCAGCATTGGGGGGACCCCAGTCCTGGACCTCTATACTAGACCTGTGAATTCACAGTTCCCCCGATTCTGTGGTCCCCTTCTGCACCCGGACAGAGTAGCCCTGGACGCCTTCCCTCCTTTCATGGGCAACTGGCTTGTTGTATGCTCTCCCTCTTACACCCCTTTGCCCGGACCCTTCTCAAGGTCTAGTAGGACAAGGCCTCAATGATCCTCATTGCCCCGAGGTGGCTCAGGCAGTTGTGGTTTCTCCTGCTGCTCTGCCTCTCGACAGAACTCCCCGATCCCTCTCGGGAACTCACCGGAGTTGCTGATACAGGAGGGGGGGGGGGTCTGTTATGTCAATTTGAGATCTCTATCCCTCACACTGTGGTGGCTGAGTGGGTCGCTCTAGTCTCCTACCATCTCCCCATGGAGATCGAGGATATTCTTTTGGCCTCACGAAAGGACTCGACCAGGTGGGCATATGCCTTCAAGTGGCACTGGTTCTTGGTGTGATGTTCAGAGCTCCGAGTGGAACCATTTTCCTGCCCTATCAGCTTGGTCTTGCAATACCTGCTACACCTCTCGCGGGCTGGACTGAAATCTAACTCGGTCAGGGTTCACCTGAGTGCCATCTCAGTGAACCATCACCCCATCGAAGGTAAACCCCTCTCGGGGCAACTGCTTGTCTCTCGCTTCATATGGGGCCTGCTCCTGTCAAAGCCCCCCCCCCCCCCGCCCCCACCTGACCTCCCCTGGTGGAATGAGACCTCATTGTGGTTCTCACGCAGCTGACCAAGCTGCCCTTTGAGCCCATGGCTACCTGCTCACTGCGGCACCTCTCATGGAAGGTGACCTTCCTGGTGGCGCTCACCTCTGCCCAGAGTCAGTAAGCCCCAGGCACTGATGGCCAAGGTGCCATACACAAGGTTTTATCGGAACAGGGTGGTTCTGCACATGCACCCCAAGTTCCTCCCGAAGGTTGTCTTGGACTTCCACCTCAACCAGGAGATAGTGCTGCCCACCTTCTTTCCGAAGCCCCACTCCTGAACGGGTGTCAGCAATTCTCCATACGCTAGATTGTAAGAGGGCTCTTTCCTTCCATCTACAGCAGACTCAGGACCACAGCAGATCCGAGCAGCTCTTTGTCTCCTATGATCCCAGCCACCTAGAGCTGGTGGTCACCAAGCATATCTTGTCCATTCGGGTGGCAGACTGCATCGCCTTTGCCCAGGCCGGGCTTCCCCTGGACTGCCGAGTCGCTGCTCAGTGTCCCAGTGATGGCAATGAATGTTGCTAGTCTGCACTCGATGCCACTGACAGACATCTGCTGGGCCGCCACCTGGTCCTCCTCTCACACCTATGTAGTGCATTACTGCCTGGAGAGGGAGTCCTGTTGGGACAGTGCCTTCGGCCAGATCGTACTCTGTAATCTGTTCGGGGTTCAAGCAACTCTTACCCTCTGACCCTTGTTCCAACTACCGGCAGCATGGCCATCCATTGATCTGGGGTCCTCTGGTTTCCTTTGGCCTTCACTAGTGACTGCTCACGGCTCTGCCACGCTTTTTCCTACAGGTCCTCGGTAGCCTGTAGCTGGGGAGTCCCATATGTGAGGACTGATTTTCTGCTTGTTACTGGAGAAAGCGTAGTTACTCACTTGTAACAGGTGTTCTCCAGGGACAGCAGGAATCATTCCTCACTATCCTCCCTCCTCCCCTTGGAATTGCTATTGCTTTCTTGCCATCTTGGAGGGGCTATAGCTATGGTACCTGACTGAGTAAGATGGCACCCTTGTGCAGGAAGGGGGGACCACGCATGCATGGTGGCATTCCCAAAGTCTTTCTTTGAAAGCTAGGGAAATGCTCTGCGTGGCTCTGTTGGTGCAGATGTCACCCGTATGTGAGGACTGATTCCTACTGTCCCTGTAGAACACCTGTTACAGGTGAGTAACTACGCTGTTTCTGACCTGGAAGGTCCTCTTTCCTAGTGGCAGTAACATTGGCACAACACATCAGCGCGCTCCAGGCTTTGGTTGCTCACCTTCCGTACACCTTGTTCCATCGGAACAAGGTGGTGCTCCACAAGCATACCTCTTTCTGCCAAAGGTGGTCTCTGTTACACTTTAACTAGTTGATAGTCCTAAAGACTTTCCTCCCCCAGCCTCACGTTAACCGGGGAGAGGCAGCATTGTGTACGTTGGACTGCAAGCAGGCTTTAGCCTTCTATCTAGAACACACGAAGGCGCATCACCAGTCCACTCAGCTATTCGTCTCCTTCAATCCCAATAAGCTGGGTGTTGCTGTCTTGAAGCGCATGCTATCCCTCTGGCTAGCCAATTGCATCGCTAACACGTATTCCCAGGCTGGGTTGAGCCTTGAAGGTCACGTCACAGCTCACATTGTCCGTGCAGTGGCGCGGCGTCTGTGACCAACCTCCACTCTGTTTCTACAGAGGAGATCTGCAGGGCTGGGACATGGACTTTGATCCATACCTTTGCAGCCCATTACTGTCTGGTTGAGGATTTCTGCTGTTCATATAGAACACTTGCTACAGGTGAGTAACTACAGCTTCCTATCCAGGAGGGTCAGCAATGCTTCCTGCGGTTTGCGGTGTTGGGCCATCACTTTCAATTCTGTGTGTTGCCATTCAGTCTGGAAACCGCACCCAGCACTCTCGAAGGTCATGGTGATGGCAGGGGCAGCGCTCCATTACGAGGGCATTCGTGTGCACCCATATCTAGATGGCTGGTTCATTCGTGCCAAATGCCATTTTGAAGCCATCTGGTCTGTGGATCCTGGTCCTGCAGTTTCTCAGGGGGCTAGGCTGGGTGGTCAACCACAGCAAGAGCTACCTAGTTTCCTTCTCAATCATTGGTGTTTCTTGGGGCTCACTTTGACATTTGTACAGGGAGAATGTTTGATGGCACAGCTCTGGGACAAATTCCTCTCCCAGCTCCAGGAATTCCAGAAGAGTCTGTTTCCCAGAGCCTGCGATTATCTGCAGTTGCTTGAGGCAAAGGCATTGACACTAGAACTGATTCCCTGGGCTCAAGGGCGCATGAGGCCACTACAGCAAGCATGCAGACTCTATGGTCCCTTTTCTTCACAGGATTACAGTGTTCGTTTATCGCTTCCTCCAGTTGTGAGGCGCAGCCCCATTGGTAGGCTCGCCCAGCAAGATGCCTCGAGGGATTCCACTCAAGACCTTGCCTCAGGTTGGTAACGACAGATGCCAGTCTGGGCTGCTGGGGCGCTCGTCTGGGTAGAATGGCTCAAAGGCAATGGTCCCTTCAGGAGGCCAAGGTTGGCCATAATTCTACTCGAAGTAAGGGCTATCCAGTTAGTGTTGTAGAGCTTTCAAAGCCTCATCAAGGGTCGCATGGTGCAGGTGCTTTCAGACAACACCATCACAGTAGGATATGTCAATTGCCAGGGTGGCACGAGATGCCCGGGGTGGAGCAAGAGGAGATGCCCTTGGTTCCATGTGCTGAGCTCTGCTTACAGACCCTATCAGCTCAGTGCATTGCAAGACAGGAAAACATGGAGGCAGATTATCTCTGCCGTCATGTACTCCGGGTGAATGGGAACTGCCCGTGTGGGCCTTCAAATGTATAGTGGCCTGATGGGGTCTTCCGACGATGGATCTTATGGTCAAGGGGTTGAATACAAAGGTTCCTCACTTTTTCAGTCTATGGAAGGAGAGCATGGCCAGGGGAGTCCCTCTCCTCTCCCTTCATGGGTGATGATTGCACGGGTTCTCCAGAGAATAGAGGCCCACCCTTGGATGGTGTCCCTGGTGGCCCCAGACTGGCCTCTTTGCTTGTGGGTCTCAAAGACCTGCTTTAGCAGGGGTCATCCTTATGGATGACATGCTTCCTTCTTGTTACGGCCTGGCCCTTGAGAGGCATCGCTTAACACTTAAGGGTTACTAGGCAGCGGTTATTGACATGCTCTTGAAGGCTAGGCACTGTTTTATCTCCTTGGCCTATGTCTGTGTCCGAGTGCTGATATAGTCTCTGTAGGATTTCCTCATGGAGGGCACAAGTGCCATCAGTACTTGCCTTCTTGCAGGATGGGTCAATAAGGGTCTGGCCTTCAGTTCCCTAAAAGTACAAGTGTCTGCCCTTTCTTCTTTTTGTGGTCTGGTTTCATGCTGCTCTCTCGCGTTTCATCACAACATCGGACATTTTTCTCCAGGGGGAGAGATCAGTACATCTGCCGGTTCATCCCTCTGTGGGATCTAGCACACATTCTTTGCACGTTTAGTCGCTCTCCCCTTAAGCACTTGAGGAAAGCTACACTTAAGGATCTTTCTCTGAAAGCAATCTTTTTGGTGACTCTCACCTCAGCACATCATATCTTTGAGTTACAGGCTCTTTCCTGTTTGGATCCCTTCTTTTTCTTCTCGGCTGAAGGGATTACCTTGCGTCCAGTCCCTTCATTCCTGCTTAAGGCGGTCTCATCTTTCCATGTTGATCAGATTATTTCCTTGCCGTCCTTTACTCCTGAACAGTGTTTGGGCACAGATAAAGGGCTCCACTGCTTTTTTTTTTTTTTATCTGACCATTTATTTATCCTCTCTGCAGGATGCCATAATGGTCATGTGGCTTCCAAAACAATGCTGAGCCATTGAGTTAAAATTGCTTGACGTCCCATGCATGGGGGGAAACTTGTTCGGCAAACCCATGGCTGACAAGGTGGCTGAGATAGATGCTGAGGTGGTGACTACATCTCAGCTCTGCCCTGAAAGAAACCATTGAGGAAAAGACCTCTTTTCTTAAGAAAAAAGGGATCCTTCCACCAAAGTCACTACCAGCCCTTCTCGGGCCATGAACAGGGTTCTGAGCCTAAGGGCCAGAGCCACGGGCCCAGAAAGCCAAAAGCCTAGAAGCCCGAGGCCCATCCAACTCGGGGAGAGCTTTTGACTCCTGGGGCAGGGCCTCTTCCCCCCCCCCCCCTCTGGGAGACCCTCCCCAGCCCACAGGGGGCCACCTGGCACTCTTTGCCCACAGGTGGGCTGGAGTCACCTCGGACCAGTGGGTCCTGCAGGTGGTCAAGGAGGGCTACCTCCTCTGCCTGCAGAAGATACCCCCAAGGTTTTTTTCAGGAGAGCCAGAGTGACATCTTTACGAGACCTTGCTGCTCTCAGAGTTTGCAGGCCTACTCGGGGATGGTGCAGTGGAGGCTGTTCCCAAGCATCTGTGGGGAAAGGGCTTCTACTCAAGATACTTCCTTGTCCCCAAAAGAACAAGGGACCTCAGACCCATACTAGACCTGCGAAACTTGAACAAATTTCTGGTGAGGGAGAAGTTAAAGATGCTCTCCTTTGGTCAATTGCTGCCTTACCTCCACCAGGGAGATTGTGCCCACATCCTGATCCACCCCTCTGACAGGCAGTACCTCAGGTTTGTGGTGGGAGGGGGCACTACCCGTACACGGTGCTGCCCTTCAGCCTGGCCTCCTTGCCACGCATCTTTACCAAGTGCCTGGCAGTGGTGGCCGCCCGCTTGCGCCTACAGGGAACCTACATCTTCCCCTACCGTGACGACTGGCTTATCAGAGGGAGCCCAGCCTCGGAGGTCAGGTAGACTGCAGAGCATGCAGTTCTGCTGCAGCACCTGGGGTTCATCGTCAACTACACCAAATTCCACCTCGCCCCAACCCAAAGCCTGGAGTTCATAGGGGCTCAGTTGGACACATTACAAGTCAAGTCTGTCCTCCCAAGGGAAAGGGGCAGACCACCTTGGGCAACTGGCAGAAGAGATGCAATACCATCGCTCTGTGCCGGCTCTCCTTCTGCTTCACCTGCTGGGCCACATGACCTCAATGGTCCACATCACATCCTTAGCCCGCTTTCACATGCTGACAGCCCAATGATGTCTCTGCTCATAGTGGACTCAAGCCAAAAGCCAGCTACTGCACAGAGTCACAGTCAACTGGCTGAGTCCCTTACCTGGTGGCAAAACGTATGCCACCTCCAAGCAGGAATACCATTTCAGGCACCCACACCGCAGAGGACCCTGACAGCAGACAGCTCCCTCCTGGGCTGGGGGATGTATTGCGGGGGCCACCACATTCAAGGCAGCTGGATCCCAGAGGAGTCTCTCTTACAAATCAATCTCCTGGAACTCATGGCAATTTTCCTGGCCTTGCGAGCGTTCCGCCAGCACCTGCGGCACCGCCCAGTACTGGTCCAGACAGGCAGCCAGGTGGCAATGTTCTACATCAACAAGCAAGGGAGCATGGATTCATACTCCCTCTGCCAGGAGGTGGTGGCCCTTCTCTCCTTTGCAGTGTGCAGCGGCATGCTCCTGCAAGCAGTATACCTGCCAGGACAACTGCTTAGTGGACTGGCTGAGCAGGGTACTTCACCCACACGAGTGGTGCTTGAACCCCAGAGTAATGAATCAACTCTTCCATCACTGGCGCAGTCCCATGATGGACCTGTTCACCTCCCTGCACAACGTGCAGCTGTCTCGCTTCTGCTCGCGCCAACCGCACCAAGGGAGAATGGTAGCAGATGCCTTTCTGATCTCGTGGTTGGAGGGCCTATTCTATGCATTCCCACTGACCCCCTCTCCCCCCCCCCCCCCCGATCGCCAAGATCCTCTTCAAGGTCCAGAGTGAAGGGGAGTCAGTGATACTGATTGCACCCCGAAGGCCCAGGAAGCCCTAGTTTCCCCTGTTGCTTACCCTGTCTTTAGCATTCCTGTTGGGCTGGACCCCAGATCTCCTATCCCAGGAGGAGGGCTCCCTTCTGCACCCCAACTTGGCGTCCCAAGCGCTTAACAGCGTGGCTGCTGAAAGGGTAGCGTTGGACCTTTTCAACCTCCCAGGGGAAGTCGAGGAGATCCTGCTGTCCTCCCGGAAGCCCTCCATTAGACTGGCTTACGCCTTTAAGTGGAGAAGATTCTCTGTCTGGTGTGCGGAGAAGGAGGAGAATCCCTTCTCCTGTCACATGCAACTGGTTCTCTAGTATCTGCTGCATCTGTCGAACACCGGGCTGAAATCCAACTCTGAGGATGCACTTGACTGCAATAGCTGCGCACCACCACCCTATCGAGGAGAAACCCCTCCCTTTCAAGTCAGCCTCTGGTCTCCAGGTTCCTCTGGGGCCTTCTACTATCTAAGCCCCCCCTCCAGCAGCAGAGTGAGACTTCAAAGTACTGCTCTCCCAGCTCACTAAGCTGCCCTTCAAGCCTCTAGCCACTTGCCACCTAAGATACTAATTTTGGAAAGTGGTCTTCCTGGTGGCCTTCACGTCAGCACATAGGGTCAGCGAACTCCAGGCCCTGGTGGCAGAACCTCCATACTAGGTTCTACAAGAACAGAGTGGTACTCCGCGCACACCCGATTCCTCCCGAAGGTTTTATTTCCCTTCCACCTCAACTAAGAGGTGGTCCGCCATACCTTCTTTCCATGGTACCATGCTGGCAGGGAGGAGCTGATACTCCAGACGCCCGATTGTAAGCGGGCCTTGTCCTTCTACCTGCAGCGGACCCAGGCCCATCGCAAAGCTCCTCGGCTTTTTGTGTCCTGTGACCCTAGCAGACTGGGGCTCCCTGTGACCAAGCGCACCTTGTCCACTTGGGTGGCAGACTGTATTGCTCTCGCTTATGAGCGAGCTGGCCTCTCCCTTGAGCACCAGATCACAATGCATCTTGTAAGGGCGATGGCCACGTCGGTGGCCAATCTCCACTCGGTGCTGGTGACGGAGATTTGTAAGGCTGCCACATGGCCTTCAATTCATACGTTCGCAGCGCAATACTGCCTGGAGAGCGAGTCCCGCTGGGACAGTGCCTTCGACCATGCAGTACTCCATAATATTCTCAGGGTGTAGGCAACTCCTGCCCTCCAGACCCGTCCGTGTTCAAGCTACTGGAGTGATAGTGTCGCTGGATGCTAGGGTCTTGCAGAGTCTCAGCTGGGGCTCACCACTTGCAATTTACGGCTGCCCATTTGGCCACTGGTGGTGCTGTTGTGGTTCAGTCCTTGGTGGCCTGGAGCTAGGGAGTCCTGTATGTGAGGACTGACTTCCTGCTTGTTCCTGGAGAAAGCGTAGTTACTCACCTATAACAGGTGTTCTCCAGGAACAAGCAGGAAGTCAGTCCTCACATATGGGTGACGTTGCCACCAATGGAGCCCCCATGCGGAGAAAATCCCCAGCTTTTGAAGAAAGCCTTTGGGACTGCATCGTGCATGCGCTATCCCCTTCCCGCCCAAGGGTGCCATCTTGCTCAGTCTCCTTTTTTCTGCGGAGCCCAATGGACGTCATCCCAGTTTCCCCGTGGAAAAAGTTGATAAAAGTTAGAGCATTCTATTTCCTGCTAACCGGTTTGACGCCGGTTCCCTTTCCCGCCTTCGGCTTGGTACACCGGTATCAAGTCTGGTTCATTTTTCATTTTTCTCCTTAGTGACTAGTGTTCGGGCTCTTTTTTTTTTTAATTTTTAGCTGGCAGTCCGGTCCTTTGACCTCGTAGGGGCCCTTTTTCCCCCCATGGCTGCCAGCGGGTTTAAGAAGTGGGATCGGTGCATGAAGTTGATGCCCCTCACCGACACACACGACTGCTGCCTCCGATCCCTCGGGCCCGACCACGACCCCAAGGTCTGTGGCCCATGCAAAAAGATGTCTTCAAAGGCCTTGAGGAGCAGGCAGCAGCAACATGACAGGATTTTTCCCGAGTCTGCACCCACCCGGGCCTGGACCTCATCAGAGGCCTCAACCTCTCGGGCGCTGTCTGATCCAAGAAGTGTCATGTGTCCTCTGAAAGGGGGTCTCCCTCATGGGAACAACGAAGGAAAAAAAAATCCATGAGGGTGGTGTCGTCTGAGAGCTCCGAGCGGCCTTGTCCCTCGCGGGCTTGGTTGCAGAGCCCAGCACACGGCCCCCGGATCCTTGGAGACGGAGAGGCCTGCCAAACTCCCTCGAAAGGACCTGGAGATGCCAAGGAAGGTAAGCCCTGTCCTCATTGACTCTCCTCTGGGAGAGCCGGCGTCAGGACCTGACCCGGGAGCTGCGGAGCCTCCTGAGCTCTGTCTCAGGTTGGTGGCCTTGGAGCACAGCGTGTCTGCCTTCATGGACCAGCAGCGGGCACTGATGGCCAGTCTGGCATATCCATCCGCCCTGACCACCAGGATTTCGACATCCAAGTCGACTCCGGAGACCGAGGCCCCCCTTGACCTCCCATTCGGGACCGAGATTGTAGACGCCAATTCTCTTGGCGTTGGGGCGGTCAAGACCAAAGCCCTCGAGGCCAGAGCCGCTCAATTCCTCTGAGTGATCCGACTGGGAGACGGAGGAAGAGGAGTCTCCAGACACCCACTCTACCAAATACGTTCCGTGAGATTCCCCAGGATCTGAACCTCAGAGAAGGTCACCCCCTGGAGGACACCTGGTTCTTGGACTTTGGGACATGGCAAAGGCTTTGTCATTCCCGGTGGAGGCTTAGGAGGAGCCTCGAACTGAAGAGCTCGAGATCCTCCAGTATGACTTTCCTCCTAAGGAAGCCCTTACTGTACCGGTGCCCCCCATTCTGGAACGACTGATGCTCCACATATGGGAGACACCGGCCCCGATGCCGGTCCTCAGAAGGCAAATTGATTCCATTTATCGAGTTCACAAGAGCCCTGGGTTCCAAAAGGCACAACTG
This sequence comes from Ichthyophis bannanicus, assembly GCA_033557465.1. NCBI lineage: Eukaryota > Metazoa > Chordata > Amphibia > Gymnophiona > Ichthyophiidae > Ichthyophis > Ichthyophis bannanicus. Next base: position 578,899,042 of record CM066034.1, on the reverse strand, counting down.
CCGCACAACTCTATGGTTGTGGAATCAGCCATGCGCCGGCTCGAGCCAGAAGACGCACTCCTCAGTGCCTCCTGACCAGGAGGCCCGTAACATGGATGCCCTCGGCAGAAAGTGCAATGAGGGTTCGATGCTGTCATGCCGAATCCAGACGTACCAGCTATACATGGGCATGTTTCTGCGAGACCTGGCAAAGGAGATTGCCGGGTTCTCAGCTGGTCTTTCCAACGGCCCTTTGCAGCGCTTCCAGGTTTTGTCCACTGGATCCGTGAATGCTCGGAGTTCATGACTCGAGCAGCCTATGACGGCTTCGAGGCTTTGGCCCGGGTAGCTGCGGCCAACATCGGTGCACGCCGCCAGGCATGGCTACAGTCTGACCTGGTGCCATGGGTGCAGGACAAGTTGGTCGATGTCCCTTGCCGGGGTGAAAACCTCTTTGGCAGCCCTGGGAAGACTGCTGAGATCGAGTCCGAGTATCTGACCTGGACAAGACTCGAGAAGAAGACATCTGCCCCTTCTAAGAAGAAGGGCTCGGGTAAAGAAGCCCTTTTTCTAGAGAAAAGGTACAGCTTACTGAAACTACCTCACGTACCAGGCCTCCCCAACTCCCCAACAGGGGCAGCAGGCCAAGAGACAGGGGCATGCCCCACGTAAGCAAAAGACCCCCCCCAAGCCCCGGCTCCGGCCCAGCCTGGAGGAGGTTTTTGACTCCCAGAGCATAGTCCCTCTCTCCAAGGAGACAAGGCCCTGCACAGGAGGAAGGCTGACCCTGTATGCCCACAGGTGGCCAGCCATCACATCAGACACCTGGGTTCTCCAGATAGTCCAAATGGGCTATCGGCTACATCTCACCCAGGTGCCTCCCTCTTACTTTCGAGGGGAGCCTCTCAGACCCCCTCTTCACAGGGACCTCCTCTTGAAGGAGTTAGCAGGTCTTCTCGAGGATCAGGCGGTAGAACCGGTGCCCAACCACCTGCAGGGCAAGGGCTTCTACTCAAGGTACTTTCTGATACCAAAGAGAACTGGAGGCCTAAGACCCATCCTCGACCTGCGAAACTTAAACAAGTTCCTGGTGAGGGACAAGTTCAAGATGCTTTCCCTTGGAATATTGCTGTCTTACCTTCGCCAGGGAGACTGGCTATGCTCCTTAGATCTCAAAGATACGTATACGCACATCTTGATTCATCCAGACCACACCAGAAACCAAAAAATCCTGATATCTAATATCCCCTGCTAAATTACATTACATTTTTTTGTCAGAGCTAGTTGACCCAGTGCACAGAAAACTGTCCATGCACCACTGCGACCTCTCTTTTTATTAAATAACTTTATCAAAGTAAAATATCAAACTTAGCTTTGTCGAAGAGTGTTGCACACAAGCATCACCGGCTTGAGCAAACCATGCTACAAATACAGAAACGACGACATGTCACACGTTTTGTGTTTATTTCAAACTTTCACAAAACCCTGCTTCAGGTCCATCCAAGACAGCTATGGTTTCTGCTGCTCCTACAGCTGGCGACATAGTCTCCAATTCCTCTGGGTTTGCAACCCAACCTCCTGTCGCAGGAGAAGGGCTCTCTTCTGCATCCCAACCTCAGGTCCCTCAACCTGATGGCATGGCTGCTGAAAGGGTAGTCCTTGCACCACTTCTCCTCCCTAAAAAGATAGAGGATGTGTTGCTAGCCTCCAGGAGGCAATTGACTAGGAAAACCTATGCATTTAAGTGGCATAGATTTGAGGTGTGGTGCGCTCAGCAGAGTGAGAACCCATTCTCCTGCCAGGTGTTAGTGGTGTTGCAGTACCTGCTTCACCTTTCAGATTTAGGCCTTAAGTAAAGCTCTGTCCGAGTTCACCTTAGTGCCTAATCAGCACACCACTCTCCAGTGGAAGGACAACCTCTTTCTGTACACCCCTTGATGTCCAGGTTTCTGAGAGGTTTACTTCTGCTGAAGCCCTCGGTCCACCCCCCGGTGACCAAATGGGATTTGAATGTAGTCTTACAGCAGCTTACTCGCCCACCTTTTTAGCCAATGGCTACCTGCCATCTCCGCTTCCTTTCTTGGAAGGCACTTTTCTTGGCGGCACTCACATCGGCTAGATAAGTGAGTGAGCTGCAGGCTCTGGTGTCCAATAGACTGTACACATGGTTCTGTAGGAACAGGGTAGTGCTTCGCACTTGCCCCAAGTTCCTTCCAAAAGTGGTGGTCTCGTTCCACCTCAACCAGGAGGTGGTACTTCTGACCTTTTTTCCCAGGCCCCATGCCAGCCGAGCAGAAGCAGTTCTGCATACCTGGACTGTAAGAGGGCTTTGGCCTTCTACATGGAGCGTACGTGGGGGCATCGAAGGGCTCCTTATCTCTTCGTCTCTTATGACTCCAGTAAGTTGGAGATGCCAGTCTCCAAGCGTACGTTGTCCACTTGGGTGGCGGATTGCATCGCCTGGGCATACAGGGCGGCTGATCTCCCTTGCAGGGTCGAGTTACGGCCCACCGGGTCAGGGCTAAGGCCGCATCAGTAGTTCACTTCCACTCTGTTCCGCTGGCAGACATCTGCCAGGCTGCAACCTGATCTTCAAGCCAGACTTTTGCAGCCCATTACTGCCTGGATAGGGAGTCCCAATGGGACAGTGCTTTTGGCCAGGCTGTACTCAGTAATCTGTTTGAGGTTTAGGCAGCTCCTACCCTACGACCCTTTGGTGTCAGGCTACCGGAGTGTTACGTTCTCAGTTGAACTCCTATCATGGCTGCTGCAGCTCTTCCAGAGGGAGCCTATTTTTCAGTTATGGGTTCTCGGTAGCCTATAGCTAGGGAGTCCCATATTTGAAGACTGACTTCCTGCTTGTTCCTGGAGAAAGTGTAGTTACTCACCTGTAACAGGTGTTCTCCAGGGACAGCAGGAATCAGTCCTCACAACCCTCCCTCCTCCCTTGGAGTTGTAGTCCTCTCATTGTTTTTTATTCTTTTGCCATCTTTTTAGCTATGTCATTTGACTGAGCAAGATGGCACCCTTGGGCGGGAAGGGGACCGTGCATGCGCGATGCAGTCCCAAAGGCTTTCTTCGAAAGCTGGGGATTTGCTCCGCATGGGAGCTCCGTCGGCACCAACGTCACCCATATGTGAGGACTGATTCCTGCTGTCCCTGGAGAGCACCTGTTACAGGTGAGTAACTACGCTTTCTCCAGGGACAGCAGGAATTGGTTCTTATAACCCTCCCTACCTTGTTTTAGTTTTTACTGTCCTAGCTATGTCATCTGACTGAGCAAGATGGCACCCTTGGCGGGAAGTGGACCATGCATGCGTGGTAACATGTCCTAAAGGCTTTCTTTGAAAGCTGGGGAAATGCTCCGAGTGGGCTCCGTCAGCATCTGTGTCACCCATATGTGAACATAACATAAGATATGCCATACTGGGTCAGACCAAGGTCCATCAAGCCCAGTATTCTGTTTCCAACAGTGGCCAATCTAGGTCATATGTACCTAGCAGTTTCCCCAAGAGACACAAGTTCCACAATGCTTGTACTGGGTCAAGCATTGATATCTTCGGTCACTTCTTAATAATGGTTTATGGACCTTTCCTCCAGGAACTTGTCCAAACCTTTTTTAAACCCAGCTACACTAAATGCCTTTACTACATCCTCCGGTAACAAATTCCAGAGTTTGATTACACGTTGAGTGAAAAAATATTTTCTTTTATTAGTCTTAAATAGTTTACCCTGTAGCTTCATTGCATGTCCCCTAGTCTTTCTATATTCTGATAACGTAAACAATCGATCTACGTTTACCCGTTCCACTCCGTTCATTAATTTATAGACTTCTATCATATCTCCCCTCAGCCGTCTCTTTTCCAGGTTAAAGAGCCCTAACCTTTTTAGCCTTTCTTCATAGGAGTATCCTTCCATCCCCTTTACCATTTTGGTGGCTCTTCTCTGAACCTTTTCTAAAATCGCTATATCCTTTTTAAGGTACGGCGACCAGAATTGCACACAATATTCAAGGTGCGGTCTCACCATGGAACGATATAGAGGCATTATAATATCTTTTGTTTTATTTTCCATTCCTTTCCTTATCATATCTAGCATTCTATTTGCTCTCTTGGCCGCCGCTGCACACTGGGCCGAGGGTTTTAACATGGTATCCACAATGACGCCTAAATCTTTTTCCTGGGTGGTGGTTCCTAATGTGGAACCTTGCATCGTGTAACCATAGTGAGGACTGATTTCTGCTGTCCCTGGAGAACACCTGTTACAGGTGAGTAACTACGCTTCATCTGAGCACCCGATGTCTATTCCAGTATTGGAACTGGTCGATGCCCCTGGTATCCAACAGACTCAGACTGCCATGGCTCTCTGTTCCGATACCTCAGAGTATTAGCATTGACTGTCGACTTCCACAAAGCATCAAGGTCGAACCCAAGACCACCAATACTTTGATTTTTTTACCGGACTTCGATTCAAGTTCTTGAGAATCTGACTGCGGGTCACTAGATTCCTGAGAACTCCCCGACATACCTTTGCCACCTCAGGAACAGTGTCAGTCACCACCAGAGGATATGTCCTTTCAAGACATCATACATTACATGGCAGCAGGACTCGCCATCACAGTAGCCTCGGGAAAGGAACAGAGAGTGGAGGAATTGGAGATACTCCAATACGCTCCTATGTCCAAGGAGGCGGCTACATTACCGCTTTCGCCTGTCAGCAAGTGATTAGATACCATGTACATAGTACCAGAGTGCCCAGGCTTCCAAAAATCTCAGCTCTCCCACCACTCAATGGTGGTGGAATCAGCGATGCGCCGAATAAAGAGCTCAAAAAAATATTCATCCATGCCTCCTGGTAGGGACTAGAGGACACTCAATGCCTTTGGGCATCGATGTTTCTAGGCATGCATGTTGGCCTCCAGAATCAACTCTTAGATGCTGTACACGGACATGTTTCTGAGGGATGTCACCAGGGATCTGGAGGCTTTTGCTCCCCTTCTTCCTGAGGATAAGCGGAGTGCATTCCAGACACTCATCAAGCAAGGCCAGAATACTTTTAAGTTTCTTACCAGAGCTTCAGCAGTCTGCATTGGGGCTCTCAGAATGGCCTGGTTACAAGCGTCAAACCTCGAGCAATGGATACAGGAAAAACTGGCCAATATCCCATATACTGGAGAAAACCTTTTTATAAAGATTGGAGGGAAAAAGCAGGGGAGATTGAAACAGATGATCTTATCCTAAAACGCCTTTCCAGCAAAGCAGCTGACCCATCCAAAAGGAAGGCTCTTCCCAAGAAGTATTTTTATTCTAAAAAGAGCTGCTGCCTATCAACCTTGGCATCCTCAGCAGAGGCAGCAGGGTCCTCACCAACCCAAGAAACACATGGCTCCTAAGCCTCAACTAGCTGCACAGGCACAGCCTGCACCTGTTTTTTGATTCCTTTCTAGAAAGCATTGCTAATCTAAACTGGCACTCTGCCCTCTACAGATGGAACAGAATACCGCAGCTCGCATCATCACTGGCTCATCAAAACACGACCACAACACCCCCCTACTGAACCAACTTCACTGGCTCTCCATTATTTCCTGCATCAAGTATAAAATTGTGCTGAACATTTTCAAAATCGAGCAAAACATATCTGCCAACATACTGAAAAGCCTTATCAACACGGATACGACTCAGAAGGCGTATCACCTCTGATACTATCACACCCCCAGCACCTTTGCCAAATCCAAGCAATCTACATCTGGAAGGGCTATCTCCTTGACCGCTCCTGCCCTTTGGAACACCCTCCCTGACAACCTTAGAGCCACTTCTGATTCCAAGGACTTCTGGAAGAAACTGAAAACCATAGTCTATATTGAACACTTTGGAGATATTACTTAATATGGACCCCGCATAAACTCCCCCCACCCCCCCCCCCCCCCACCTCTTGCTGGTCCTGCTAACTCAACTCCCCTTCTGCCCCAGCTCTACCCCCTCAAACATTTTGTTCATTTAATGTCCAGCTATACATAATCGACCACAAATTAAGGTCACTGATGTTATTAAATAATCTTTGTATATAGTTTACCTTGTATATAAGTTTGAAACAATCTCCTGCATGCCCCCCTCACTCTGTTCTATATAAGCTCCCACGTTGCGCTGTAAACTGCTTTGATTTTAGGATAAGGTGGTATAAAAATCCTGTTGAATAAATAAAATAAATCTGCCCCAGGAGGGCCCTCGGCCCCTTCACATAGCAGCAGACTTTTTCACTGTGCCCACAAGTGGCACCTCATAACATCAGAGCCGTGGGCTCTCCAGATTGTCCAAAGGGGGTTATCAGCTTCACTTTGAATCCTTACCCCCCACCAGCTTCACAGGGGATTATCCCATAGATCCTCTTCAAAGCACTCACTTAAAAGAAGAGGTGACCACCCTGTTGTCCCAGGGTGCCATAGAAAGAGTTCCTCCTCAAGAAAAGTTGGGCTTCTACTCCCCATATTTTCTGATTCCAAAGAAAACAGGAAGCTTCAAGCCCACCTTGGATATCAGAGACCTAAACAAGTTCATGCTCCGAGAAAAATTTAAAATGATCTCACTAGTAACTCTTCTACCATATCTCCAGAGACACAATTGGCTATGTTCTCTAAATCTAAAAGAGGCATACACACATTTCTGATCCATCCCTTGCACAGACAGTATCTGCGCTTCATGTGTCAAGGAAACCATTATCAATATCGGGTTTTCCCCTTCGGTCTAGCCTCTGCCCCAAAGGTCTTTACAAAATGCATGGCAGTCGTTGCTGCCTATCTATGCACCTTGGGGGTATTTATCTTTCCTTGCTTAGACGATTCACTCAAAACACTAATACCCTATTCCCGGTAAAACCAATCAAATAAATAACTAACCCGGAAAATACTAACACCGGTGAAATTAAGCAAATAATTTTTGTTGGAAGAGCCAACTCAGTCAAGGGGAAGAAAACCCCATACCGCCGTGGCAAATTCCTTTTTAATAAATATTTCTTTTTTAGAAAATTTTTCTTCGTTTTTAAAAGAATCAGTGAGCACTTAACTGAAGTAACAGTCCTTCTTCATCCAGAGAGCAATGTAGCAGATGTAGCAATCAGCTACATTGCTCTCTGGATGAAGAAGGACTGTTACTTCAGTTAAGTGCTCACTGATTCTTTTAAAAACGAAGAAAAATTTTCTAAAAAAGAAATATTTATTAAAAAGGAATTTGCCACGGCGGTATGGGGTTTTCTTCCCCTTGACTGAGTTGGCTCTTTCAACAAAAATCATTTGCTTAATTTCACCGGTGTTAGTATTTTCCGGGTTAGTTATTTATTTGCTTAGACGATTGGCTGATCATGGAAGAATCCCCTCAAGAGCCAAGCCTCTCCCTTCATTGCACCATCATGGTGCTCCAACATGGCTTTGTCATAAACTTCCCAAAGTCCCATCTTGCTCCAACCCAGCATCTGGAGTTCATCAGGACGCTCTTAGACACTCAACAGGTCCGAGCTTTCATCCCACAAGATCGCTGTGCCTGCCTCATCGTACTGGCAAAAGGGGTTCAACACCAAAGCCGATTAACAGCTAGAGAGATGCTACAACTGTTAGGATACATGGCCTCCACAGTCCATGTCATCCCCTATGCTCAATTACACATGCAACCTGTCTTATCAGTGGACAAGAGCGAAGGATCATCTCAGAGAAGAGATCCACATCACCCCTCAACTGATCAAGTTCCTTCAATGGAGGTGTCTCCCACAAAACCTACTCATCAGATCACCTTTTCCGATGCTTCAACCTCGATGCACCCTGACGGATGCTTCCAAGCTGGCTTGGGTGGCACATCTGAATGACCTGACCAACCACGGAATGTAGACACAACAGGAATCTGCCCTAGAGATCAACCTGCTAGAACTATGGGCACTGACAAATGCTCTTTGGGCTTTTCAACCCCAACTATCGGGGCAACCTGTTCTAGTCAGAACGGACAATCAAATTGCCATAGTCTACATAAACAAAAGGGAAGGGGGGTCCTGTCCCATCTGCTCCACGGCGAAGCGATTTGCCTGTGGTCCTTGGCCAGCTCTCACTACATCCACTTCAGAGCGGTGTACCTCCTGGGTGAACTCGATGTCCTAGCAGACAGGCTAAGCCATATCCTTCCTTCACACGAATGGACCTTGCATTGGAGACAATTGCTCAGATCTTCTAAATGTGGGGGGCCCCACTCATAGATCTTTTTGCTACTCTGTAATACACAGCTTCCACTCTTCTGCTCCAGGGTTTTGTCACTGCACTGACAGGCCCCAGATGCCTTTCTTCATTAGGAACAGGGACTGCTCTATGCAGTCCCTCCCACCCTCTTGATATCCAAGATGCTGTTCAAACTACAGGCCAGCAAGGCTCGATGAGTCTCATAGCCCCCTTTTGGCCCCGTCAACCGTGGTTTCCTCTTCACCTTGCGCATACTCAGCCAACCTGGGATGTGCAACTGACCACCTCTCTCAGAACTGCAGGATGCTCCTCCATCCCAATCTTCACTCCTTAAGCCTGACAGCATGGCTGCTGAAAGCCTAGTGCTCACCGACCTCAACCTACCACAGATGGTCAAGGATGTCGTCCTTGCATCTCATAAAGATTCCACCAGTGATCTTATGCCTTCAAATGGCATAGTTTTCCCCTCTGGTGCTCCCCCAAAAGACATTGACCCCTTATCTCCAGGAACAAGCAGGAATGTATTCTTCACATATGGGTAACATTGGTACCAACGGAGCCCACGTGGGAAAGCTCCCCGGCATCCTACTGCGCCTGCGTAGCTACTTTTCCAGCTCTCCCTCCTCAGTTCTTCGTTTTCTGCAGAGCCGACAAGAGAAATTCCTGTCACCGCAGAAAATTTGTCCTTTCTTTTTTGTTTGCGCGTCTGCCTTCCCATCGACGCTGGTACTGACCCCGTCTCTGCTTTCTTTCTTAAAAAAAAAACATCCAGTGGTTTTAAGAAGTGTTCCAAATGTTGGCAGTACCATTTTGGCCACAGACACCCACGACTGGTGTCTAAAATTCTTAGGGCCGGATCATCAACCCTCAGAATGTCGTCCTTGTAGAAAGATGACAGAGAGAGGCCTACAGAACTGAGCTTCAAAACTGGGCACCCTCTTTGCCTCTGATGTAGTATCTTTAGCATTGAATTTGAGAGCTTCATCTTCCTCCTAAGGATCTCAGGTATTGAAGCCTAGGTCTTCATTGAAGATTGGCCATCCCTCCAAGGGTATATCTCCTTCTAAGCATCGAGATGCCTCGGGCGTTGCCCTGAAGGGGGGGGACACACCAGCCAAACAATCCCGGGAGGAAGACCCCTGCTCCTGAGGCCTCCACCTCTGGAGAGTTCCTGGTGCCATGCTCAGGGATCGTGGCCTGCAATTCCAGTATCAATACCCAAGCATCGGCAAGCTCCATGGATCAACATATCCTGGCTATTGAGCGGAGCTTAGAAGCCTTATTGGTGGCCTCTGTACCAGTAAAGCCTTTACAGTCAATCCCTCAGGCATCGGTACCTGTTCCGGTACCGAAAGAGCCTGCATCAACTTTTTTGCTTCTTACCACACTATCACCCATGCCGGCCCTCAAATACATTTCCAGTACCGAGGTTACGGCACTGCAGGCTTCAGCTACCAGTTTTGATCGTTATCGGGTACGTGCAGAGCGGGAACACCCTGCTCATCAATACTCTGATTCATCAAATCAGCCGATACCCAGGACATGAGAACTATCCCGGAAGACCCATCTGTCTCCACGTCGCATGTCCCCTCAAGAGGACATGTCTTTCCAAGACTTTATTCGCGATGTTGCTCGGGGTCTGTCCATAACGGTGACATCGGAGAAAGAACCTAGGGCTGAAGAACTTGAAATTCTTCAATACCCTACAGCCCCGAAGGAAGCTGCTACTCTCCCTATGCATCACATACTTCACGACTTTATGCTTACCATCTCTCCACATACCCGACGACTCAATACTACGTACCGAGTACCAGATTGTCCTGGTTTTCAAGACACAATTACCATGCCATTCCATGGTGGTGGAATCGGCACTGTGTCGAATAAAGAGTGCTAAGACACATTCCTCGAACCCTCTAGGTAGGGGATCGAGAACCCGCGAAGTCTTTGTTCGATGTTTTCAGGCCTCCATGTTATCGGTTAGGATCTGTTCCTACATACTCTATATGGCTATGTTCTTTAGAGAGGTGGCTAGGGATTTGGAGTTAATGGCTCCTCTTCTCCCTGATGACAAGAGAACAGATTATCTCACCCTGGTAAAGCATGCTCAAAATGTTTCAAAGTTTCACAGGGCAACTTTTGACTGTTTTGAGTGCATCAGCGGAACTTCATTCATCTGCATCGGTGCACACAGGATTGCTTGGTTCCAAGCATCGGATCTTGAACAATGTTTTCAAGATAAGCTGGGTAATATCTCTTGCACCGGTGAAAACCTTTTTTGGCAAGAATTGGCAGGACAAGGCCTCTCAGAATTTGAGAACACCACTCTTAATAGACTGTCTAGATCAGGGGTCAACAACCTGCGGCCCGGGGGCCGCATGCGGCCCACGAGGTCCCTTCATGCGGCCCGCGAGGCTCTACCCCGGTTAACATTACATGCGGCCCGCCAAGGATTCCCGCCATTGTATCCACGCGCTCGCAGCTCACCGACGACCACCTGCAAGCGTCCCTTCTCCTGTCAGTGTCATCTGTGAAGCCGGACTTTAAGCGTTTGTCTGCTAGCATGAATCATCAGCCATCTCATTAAATTCAATAAAGGTGATCAGCCATTGTTTTCATAATTTTGCGTTTGTTGTTTTTTTTCGCGGGGGCGGGGAGAAGGGGGGTGCGGCCCGCGAGGCTCCCGGTAGTCGGCTGTGCGGCCCGCGGCCCTCTGGAGGTTGGTGACCCCAGGTCTAGATCTACTGTTAACCCAGCTAGGAAAAAAGCAGCGAAGAAAGCTTTTTTTCAATAAGTAGTAGTACTATCCTTCTTACACCCCTGCTGTACAGTGTCAACACCATGCTCCTCAGAAGGGGCAGCAGCCATCAAAACAGCAAAAGAAGGCTCAGACTCCCAAGTCACAGCCTCTTCAGCAGACCCAGCCTCCTCAGGGTCTGACTCATTTCTGGAGAACATAGCTGTTCTGCCTCTGGAGATTCCAGATCCCATCCACATTCCCAGCAGACATGGTTTCTCTGCCCACAGGTGGCATCTTATCACATCAGAGCAGTGAACACTGTCCATTTTACGGGAGGGGTACAAGCGTCATCTTCAAAGTTGTGGCTTCTGCTTCCCACAACAGTTGCCCAAATATCACCAATCAAAGAATTACTTAGACAGCAGTTGCTTTATCTACAAAGACTTTTATTTCCAGCATCATGCAGAACAGCAAGGTCTGTCTATAGAAATGGCAGACAGCATTTTCTTCCTCTCTCTATGAAGGGGAAGAAAACACTGCCCACCCTTCCTCCAAAATAACTGCCTTATATACATTTCTCCCTGTATCAAATGTCTGCTTCAAATTAGCCTCAGTGAATCCATCATCATAGCTACGTAGATGTCAGCAGGACCTCAGGGTTCTGCAACACTTTTCCCAGGGGAGAATCTCCTTACATTTGTACATCTGGACCTGCTCTTGGATTTGCTCATTTATGCATGGCCTGTGACCTTTGACCCTTCCTGTATTTTTCCTCCTTCTTGGCACTAATTGAAACCAGGCAGAGAGTATTTTGTGCTCATTAGTTTGAATTCTTTGCTTGACCTGTAATTTTGCTAGGCCCCAACATTCTGCATATTTCTATCCAGAATATGGTTTCCCAGAATCCTTCCATAGCAGGCCTCATCCATTATCTTATGGCAAGCATATACTCTCATACAGCTATTGTCTTCATGTCTGTCTTCTTGTCTTCTGTGCCATCCATCCTCCTGTGTAGTTTCACCAGGCAAGAGTTCAGTCATATAAAGCCAATATATAAGCAGACCTAACTCAAATTTCCCAACATTCTCCACTTTTTCTATTCCTTTTTCTTTTTTACGTGGAGGGGCAAAAGTAATCCCACTAAGGGGCATTGATAACAATAAGCATTTGAGACAGGGAGGGATGATCAAAAGGGGCAGCTTCTGGTACAGTTCTCGAGATACAACATACATGGCATCGGTGCTTGACTTATCATTCTTTGACAACAAGCAAACAGAATGGATAATACACAACAGGCAATAATTGCAAAAACAAGCCATACTTAAAAGAATAAGAATGAAAGCTTTTAGGCCTCCTCCGAGTTCGGAATACCAGCAGGCAACATTCTAAGAGAATGGAAGACATACAGCTTGCAATAATACTGAACACATCAAATATTCAACAAAGTGATGAAGAAAGCTTTGAAAATGTTACAGCAAAACTTGAGCTGGTGTGGGTATTGCAATTGCTGTAGCCCAAATGGCTTGTAGATTTTCCCAAAAGTCCCAATCAGTCTTAATAGTCTTTATTTTCAGATAATTTGGGCCTGCTTCCCAGCAGTTTTTTTCAGGACTGCGTCGTGCGCTTCACCTGTCTCTGAAGTTTAAGTATAGTTGAGTTCAGAGGTCTTTGGGATGGTCTGTTCCATCTGGATTATGGCCAATTTTCTCTGCTGGAATCTCCGGATTTCAATTGGTGACATGGCTCCAGGTCCCACTCAGAAGAGCAGAATCCAATATTAAATGAAAAGGCTAAAATATTCTAGATTAGATTTTACAATGAGACAATGCAATGTGATGTGATAAACATCATTTCATCCACATTTACTTAAGATCATAACTATCTCATATGGTATCAACTGTGTCTCTCAGTTTGATAAACTTCTTATCTCTCCATCACTGAAGATTCATTTGCTGGTAGAAAATACTCCACCATACTTTTAACTGATCTTTACATATTAATAGATTAGACAAGTTGCAAGCACATATTCTGCAAGTTTGGCAAGTTTCAGAATTACTCCAATTTTTATTTGTGAAAATTTGTCATCAAATCATCCCTCTTTTTTTTTACCCCTGCATGTCTGGCCAGGACATACAAAGGCAAAATGAGGCAAAAAGCATCTGGAAGTACCACATGGCCAGTGTGGATGTTCCAAAGCATATCAGAGTGCAAAATGCACCTAGCCTGTCTCCAGGTGTCTATTTCCAATTGTTGAATATGTGTCGGGGCTTAAATGACTTCCTGAATTAAAGATTCTGGAGACAGCATAGTTGAATAAAATTTGCTTACATGTTCATTAGGCAAATATGTCACTTTAAATAACCTTCATCAGTTTAATGTCCATCAGAGTACCACCTCTTAATTGGCATGCTAAGAACATCAAACAATTGTTAGAAACTTAGTATTGTGGTAAACAAATAGTATATAGAAAATATAAACTTGGATTCTTCTTAATGAATATAACAACATGAGTAAACAGTGTCCTTTTGTGTTTTTTTTTTCACCAACTTAATTGGTATGGTTAAAAAATGGACATATGTGCTCATTCAAAATAGCAATTGTCTTAAACAATCTGAATAAATTCCCTACAGTATAAAAAAAAAATATTTTTGTAACATTTTATAACGGCAGTCGTAATAGGACAAATCATGACTTTTAACATGACAGCCACATGTCTCTCTCTCACGTATGACTAGAATCTATTGTTTCTCCAGGACCAAGCAGGAAGTCAGTCCTCACTTATGGGTGACGTCGGCGCCGACGGAGCCCTCGCGGAGCAATTTTCCCCAGCTTTCAAAGAAAGCCTTTGGGAATTGCAGCGCGCATGCGCGGTCGTCTTCCCGCCCGAGGGTGCCATCTTAGCCAGTCTTCTTTTTTCCGCGGAGCCCTGCAGACGTCCCCGTCTTGTCCCCGCGAAAAAGTTGATTTTCCTCTTTATTTTATACTTTTTCTTTCGGTTCGACGCCGATCGTTTTCCCGCCCGGACTCGCGACGCCGGTCTCGAGTCCTCTAGCGTTTTTTCGGTTTTTCTGACTTAGTCAGCTTTCATTTTCGTTTTCCCTGGCAGCCCGGTCCTTTGACCTCGCAGGGGCCCTTTTTCCCCCGATGGCTGCCAGTGGCTTTAAGCGGTGTGGTCGGTGTGACCGAAATATGTCACTAACCGACACACACGACTTTTGCCTCCGCTGCTTGGGCCCGGATCATGAGGAACTGATCTGTGGGCCCTGCAGCAAACTGTCCTCGAAGGCGTTGAGAAGTCGGCGGCATCAGCGCGAGAGAATCTTCGCTGACCCCAGCCGTACCCGGACCTCGTCGGAGGCCTCCGTGTCAAAGGGCTCCAGCTCGGACCGTCGCCGGAGCTCCTCCGACCGGGGTTCTCCCTCCGGGGACCATTGTCGGAAGGAAAAACCCGCGAGGGCGGCGTCGGTGGACGCTCCTGGCTCCGCGAGGGCCAGGTCGCATAGCCCCGACAGCCGCCCCGGGTCCTTGGAGAAGGAACATCTCCCGAAGCGACCTCGCCTGGAGTCGGAGATGCCTGCCCGGGTAAGTCCTGTAGTCCTTCTGGACTCGCCTCCGCGACAGCCGACGTCGGGCCCGACGCCGTCGGGGCCCGAGTCGGGGGCTGCTGGGTCACCTGAGCTCGGACTCAGGTTGACGGCCTTGGAGAGCAGACTGTCTGCCTTCATGGACCAGCAGCGGGCACTGCTCGCTGGCCTCGCTGGCGCCGCTGCCCCGACCGCCGGGACGTCGACGTCCAAGTCGACCCCGGAGACCGAGCCGATCCTCGAGTCAATGAGAACTCGAGTCGATCCTCGGTCGAGGTCACCCTCGGCCTCCCGTTCGGGACCGAGGTCGCCGACGCCGACTCCCTCGACGTCGGGGCGGCTGGCGCCGCACCCTGCCCGGGCCGACCCCACCGAGTCCTCGTCGGAGTCGGTCTGGGAGTCTGAGGAGGAAGAGTCACCTGATTCTTTCCGGACTCGGTGTGTCCCATCGGACTCACCGGGGTCCGAGCCTCGGAAGCAGTCCCCCCCGGAGGATGCCCGGTTCTCGGACTTCGTTAGGGATATGGCCAAGGCTTTGGCCTTCCCTGCGGATCCCGAGGAGGAGCCTCGAGCCGAAGAGCTCGACGCCCTCCAGTATGACTCTCCCGCGAGGGAGCACTTTACTGTGCCGGTTCCTCCTATGCTGGAACGACTACTCTTCCGCATGTGGGAGAGTCCGGCCTCCTCGCCGGTCCTGAGCAAGCGGGTCGATTCTATCTATCGGGTCCGCAAGAGCCCTGGCTTTCAGAAGGCACAGCTGCCACACCATTCCATGGTAGTGGAATCGGCCATGCATCGTCTTAAGAGCCAGAAGATGCACTCCTCGGTGCCTCCTGGAAGGGAGGCCCGTAACCTGGATGGCCTTGGCAAGAAGTGCTTCCAGGGCTCTATGCTCGCATGTCGTGTCCAGACTTACCAGCTCTACATGGGCATGTATCTCCGGGATCTGGCTAAAGAGCTAGCCGGATTCTCCGCTGGTCTCTCCGAGGAGCCCTTGCGGAGGTTCCTAGCCTTGTCCACGGGCATTCGGGAATGCTCAAAGTTCATGTCCCGAGCAGCCTATGATGGCTTTGAGGCCTCGGCTAGAGTGGCCGCAGCCGGCATCGGTGCCCGCCGACAGGCTTGGCTTCAGTCGTCGGACCTTGAGCCCTGGGTACAGGACAAGTTGGTCGATGTCCCCTGCCGAGGCGAAAACCTCTTTGGCAAGCCCATGGCGGAAAAGGCTGCACAAATTGAGACTGAGACTCTCACCAGGACCAGGCTTTCTAGGAAGACCTCCGCCCCTTCCCAGAAAAAGAAGGGCTCGGGAAAAAAGTCCTTTAACCCGAGGAAGGCGGCTGCCTACAAACAGTACCCCCATTATCAGGCCCCTGCAGCTCCCCAACAGGGCCAGCAGGCCAAGGGACGGGGTAACGGGTCCCGTAGGCAGCAAGCCCCCAAGCCTGCACCACCAGCCCCTGCTCAGCAGGGAGGGGGTTTTTGACTCGCTCAGCATAGCCTCTCCCCCCCCGCTGGTCCCTCCCAGCACCGGAGGCCGGCTGGTTCACTTCGCCCACAGGTGGTCCAGCATCACCGCAGATGCCTGGGTGCTTCAGGTCGTGCGAGAGGGCTACCTTCTCCACTTCCATCAGGTCCCTCCCTCCTATTTTCCGGGAGAACCTTCGCGCCCCCCTCTGCACAGGGAGTTGCTCCTTCAGGAGTTAGCAGGTCTTCTGCAGGAACAGGCGGTGGAACCGGTGCCCCACCACCTGAGAGGTCAAGGTTTTTATTCAAGGTATTTTCTGATACCAAAGAGAACAGGGGGCCTCAGACCCATCCTGGACTTGCGCAACCTCAACAAGTTCCTTGTGCGGGAGAAGTTCAAAATGCTTACCCTTGGAATCCTTCTGCCCTACCTCCAGCAGGGAGATTGGCTATGCTCCTTGGATCTAAAGGATGCCTACACGCACATCCTCATCCACCCAAGCCACCGCCAATACCTAAGGTTTGTGGTGGCAGGAAATCATTACCAGTACAGAGTACTGCCCTTTGGCCTATCCTCCGCACCGCGAGTCTTCACAAAATGTCTCGCGGTCGTGGCGGCCCATCTCCGGCTTCACGGCCTCTATGTCTTTCCGTACCTCGACGACTGGCTCATCAGAGCAGCGTCCGCTCAGGAGGTCACCAACGCCACGTGCCGCACGGTGACTCTGCTGCAGCACTTGGGCTTTGTCATAAACTTCGCAAAGTCCACTTTGCTCCCCTCACAGGATCTCGAGTTCATCGGCGCAAGGCTGCACACTCCTCGGGCACGAGCGTACCTACCGCTCGACAGGGCTCAACGGCTCATGGACCTAGCCGACCGCTTTCGCAGCCAGCCCCTGGTCTCCGCCAGGCGCTTCCTGAGACTGCTCAGCCATATGGCTTCCACCGTCCATGTGACCCCCAATGCCCGCCTGAACATGCGGTCTGCTCAGTGGTGTCTCCGCCAGCAGTGGCGACAAGCCACAGGCGGCCTGGCAGACCTAGTGCGCGTCTCCGAACCGCTGCTCTCGTCTCTCCGGTGGTGGCTCCGGCAGCCGAACCTGATATTCGGAATGCCTTTCCAGTCACCTCAGCCGACCCGGCTGCTGACCACCGATGCATCCCTCCTGGGCTGGGGAGCACATTGCCAAGAGGCACGTACTCAGGGCCTCTGGACCACGTGGGAGTCTGCTCAGCAGATCAACTTCCTGGAGCTCAGGGCGATCCGCCTCGCTCTCAAGGCCTTCTCCCACCTGACTTCCCAACAGTCCGTCCTTGTCCAGACGGACAATCAAGTTGCCATGTTCTACGTGAACAAACAGGGGGGCACGGGCTCCTTCCTCCTCTGCCGGGAGGCACAGAAGCTCTGCTCTTGGGCCGTCAGTCACGGCATTCTCCTCAAGGCAGTTTATCTCCCGGGCCAAGAAAATTGCCTTGCAGACAAACTCAGCAGGGTCCTCCAGCCGCACGAGTGGCGTCTGGATCCCTTGGTAGTTCAGAAGCTCTTCCTCAAGTGGGGTCTCCCCACGGTGGATCTCTTTGCCAGTCCTCACAACCGGCAGCTTCCTCGCTTCTGCTCTCGTCAGCCACACCCCCTTCGGGTTGCGGCGGACGCCTTTCTGATCTCGTGGTCGGGGAGCCTTCTGTACGCTTTCCCTCCCATCCCGCTGGTCTCTCGGACTCTTTTCAAGGTTCTCCGAGACAAAGCCTTCATGATCCTGGTGGCCCCTCGCTGGCCCAGGCAGCCGTGGTTTCCACTCCTGCTGCAACTGGCGGTGGAGGGCCCAATCCCTCTGGGGATACAACCGGATCTCCTCACTCAGGATCAGGGGTCCCTTCTGCACCCCAACCTCAGGTCTCTCAACCTTATGGCCTGGCTGCTGAGAGGGTAGTCCTTGCTCCCCTTCTCCTGCCGGCGGAGGTGGAGGAGGTCGTCTTAGCTTCGCGACGGCCTTCTACCCGCAAATGCTACGCCCTAAAATGGCGTCGCGTTGCAGTCTGGTGTACCCAACAGTCTCAGGATCCCTTCTCCTGCCCGGTGTCGGTGATCTTGCAGTACTTGCTGCACCTCTCTAATCTGGGACTTAAGTCCAACTCCGTCAAAGTTCACCTCAGTGCTCTTTCAGCACATCATGTGCCAGTGGACGGCAGACCTCTCTCCAATGACCCTCTCGTAGCGAGGTTTCTCCGAGGTCTCCTTCTACTTAAACCACCTCTGCGCCCGCCAGCGCCTGACTGGGACCTGAATGTGGTTTTGCAGCGGATCACCTGTCCGCCTTTTGAACCTATGGCTACCTGTTCTCTACGTTTTCTGTCTTGGAAAACACTGTTCTTGATAGCCCTCACTTCCGCTAGGCGCGTAAGTGAATTGCAGGCCCTCGTGTCTGATCCCCCTTACACTAGGTTCTACAAGAATAGGGTAGTCCTACGGACTCACCCAAAATTTCTGCCTAAAGTGGTCTCCCCTTTTCACATCAATCAGGAGGTGGTACTTCCAACCTTCTTTCCCAGACCACACTCCAGCCGAGCTGAAACGGTCCTCCATACCCTGGACTGTAGAAGGGCATTGAACTTCTACCTTGACCGTACGCGGGAGCACCGTAAAGCTGCTCAGCTTTTTGTGTCTTTTGACCCCAATAAATTGGGGCTCCCGGTCTCCAAGCGTGCTCTGTCCATCTGGGTTGCGGACTGTATCTCTTGGGCTTATGGGGCAGCCGGACTCTCCTTAGAAAGTCGAGTCACGGCTCATTGCGTTCGGGCAAAGGCCACGTCAGTGGCTTACCTCCGCTCTGTTCCGCTGGCAGACATCTGCCGGGCCGCTACTTGGTCTTCGAGCCAGACTTTTGCGGTCCATTACTGTCTCGAGAGGGAGTCCCGTAGGGACAGTGCTTTCGGACAGGCAGTCCTCCGTAATCTCTTTGAGGTCTGAGCAACTCCTACCCTCCATCCCGGATGTGGGCTACCGGTGGGTGATGATTCAGCGAAGATTCTATCCTTCTGTGCTGCTGAGCTAGAGGGAGCTCATTTTTGTGCTTAGGGTCTCCGGTAGCCTTGAGCTTGGGAGTCCCATAAGTGAGGACTGACTTCCTGCTTGGTCCTGGAGAAAGCGTAGTTACTCACCTGTAACAGGTGTTCTCCAGGAGCAGCAGGAATCAGTCCTCACTACCCTCCCTCCTCCCCTTGGAGTTGCAATCGTCTGCTTATGTTCTTTTTGCAAATTTTATGCTGTCTTTTTTAGCTATGTCATCTGACTGGCTAAGATGGCACCCTCGGGCGGGAAGACGACCGCGCATGCGCGCTGCAATTCCCAAAGGCTTTCTTTGAAAGCTGGGGAAAATTGCTCCGCGAGGGCTCCGTCGGCGCCGACGTCACCCATAAGTGAGGACTGATTCCTGCTGCTCCTGGAGAACACCTGTTACAGGTGAGTAACTACGCTATATACTGTTCTCAGTGAAAGTGCTGAACAAGGCAAAGTAATTATCCTGAGTCTTTCATGATACTGATACTGTTGCATGTCAAGCGGAGACTTCAAAGCAGTGCTTGGGCTAGCTTCACCTTACCGGCATGCTATCTTAAGAAAAGCAAATGGACAACAGAACTAGACAGACATGTTAAAAAACAAACCTCTGTATCAGAGAAAGTGCTGTAAGAGACTTTGTCTAATCAATTCAACTTAATGTTATTGTTTTATGTGTAAATAACTTTACAAATATTCTCATATTTTTTCTGGGAACTAAGCTCCATTTTTCACCAAATTTGTTTTGCAAGTGTGTAAACCAAAGTAAATTTGTATGTCATAGTGCTACAATATAGTGTATTCCTAAAATTGAAACTTAAAAAAAAAATCTTTCAAAACAAAGTACACTGTTTTCTCTGGACCCCAACATATAAAATTCAAATAGAGAAAAATAGATTAATTTATCCTAAAATTCAGCAACTCCCATGTTACTGTCCTTAGTCATTAGTCATTAGCACTGAGCTTAAGAATACAAACACTCCTTTTCACATTTAAATTGAATGAGACTGGTGTCAAACGGAACTGCAAACTAAACAGTAGATCTCTCTTTCTGTCCTTTAAAGAAAAATTAAAATAAAACTTAGTTACAGCTCTTTTGGGTTTCTGTAATTTATGAACAATTCTGTTTTACTTTTAATTTTGCTTGATCAAAACCAAACATATAACTTCTCATTCACTCGGTATTCAAATCATTTCCAAGTAGCATTGTCCTGTCAGGGCCGTCAAACCCCCACTCTAAAGGGCAAAGGACAACAAACAGATTCTCCAATTTCATGCCTAGATTGTTTGATCTAACATCTGGGAGCACTTAAGCACAGCAGCCCATCTGGTCAGAGTAGAGAGGCTTTCCTGAGAGACTTCATTAAAGCATTCCCCCTTGGGAAATCCCAAAAAGCAATATACCTTTAAGCTTGAGAAACTCAGGAACCTTAAAAAAACAATTAAAAAATATTTTCTTCATAATCTTATATAAGGATTTTCTCCAACAATGTAATACTAACTAAACATCTTTGCATCACAAGGTTACATATTTTCTTAACTTTTAGAGCTATTTTCCTTGGTTGCAAAATCCAGCTGTAATCTTTTTCCTTTATCAGTTTGATCTTAAATTTGTAAAGTCATAAGAACATGACAAAACTGATCTTGTATCACTGAGTCAAAACTAATTAAACAGAATTTCTTAGCATCACAACAATTTTTTTCATTAATCTCAGGTTAATTAGGATCGTCCACATTTGTTAGAAAAATCAAAATAAGCTTCTCAAAAAGTAACACATTCATAGAAATTCGTTCTGCATTGTGTACAACTGCCCTATGACCTATCACAGACCCAGGCAGAGCTATTTAATCTTCTGACACACAGAGAACAGCAGACAAATTTTTCTTAACCAGGATATAAGATCCCAAATTTAAAAAATAAAACTTACACATATGGATCAGATTTATTTACTGCACACAAATATGCACAGGGGAATTTTCAGGCTGTACTTGTAACTATAAACTATTTTTCTTTGTTTTTTCTACCAGTCAGATCACTGCACACAATAGCTGGCAGTTCAGAAGAAAAACACTGTCAATTATCTGTGCGGTCTGCTTCTAAGATTCTCACTTCAGTGTACAATACATTCCGATCCTAATCCACTAACTCAGAAAATCCATTCCATGTTAGAATATATTCAGACAGACAGAAGGGGAAAAAAAACTAGCTGTCTCAGCACATCAATTACTACAGAAGACACTAGAAGAATTTTCGTTATTTTCAATGTTCTAAAGAAGACAGGAAGGACTTGGAAGAATAGAGACAGATAAACAAACACCACTTGTCACTTGCGTTTAAGGGACTCCAGGCCAACGGTTTTACCCTCTCCAGAGACTGGGGCGTCTTACAAGCACATGAATATTGTGAAAGAAAATAAAAGCAAACAGATACGCTCTCCAGGAATTCCACACTTAGTTCAACTTAAGAAAATAATTCTAATCAGTTCAGTTCCAGGGAACATAAAATCTACTGGAGTAGCCAGTAATGACAGGACAGTGTTTACTAAAGATTAAAACTAAAAACACAGGACAGAGTTAAATGCATTATACCTAACAGCCTATCTGATCAGAATACTGAAACTGAACTAGACCCACTCCTCCTTGGTTATTTAATGCAGCTGCAGTCAGCTCCATCATTCACTTTGATCTAGAACTTGTAAAGTAATTCATTTCAAAAATATACTTAGAAAGCTATTCTTCAATAGATCTAACTGTCACCCTCTCTGGTCTGTGAGCACCCCAGATAAAGTGATCATCCCTGTTTTTCTATAAATATTCTCCTTAGCTGTCCCTCTTTCTAAGATCTGTAAACCTGGTGTTTTCACTGTTCAGGGACGGGGCAAACCCCTCTTTATTCACAAGGGGGGGGGTAACTTCGCTTTTACAGATGGAAAATTCAGACCTTTTTATTTACAAAGGTTAGAAGTTACTTATCCAGGACTCATACAAAACATACAACTCTTGCGCTTTGTCTAAACCCAGCCAATCCCCTCGCGGAGGTATGAAAACGTGGATAAAGAGACACACTCGCTTCATATCAATGATATGTACAGTCTCAAGTATACACCAATCAATCCTGGAAAAGAGACATAATGTCTGGGCAAAACTTTCTTTCCCTAATCATTCCCTAATGTTACAACTAAATACAGAGACACTCTAACAGTTTTCTTACATAACAAAATATTAATTACATACTTACCCACCACTCGAACCCGGGCAAGTCTTCTGTCCTTTCATACAGACAGGGAAACTGAACACTCACCAATAAAGTCATCCTAGGGTATCAAAATCTCTCTCGACGTCACTCAGAGCGGTATTCCCATCTTCTGTACCAGCAGAAGGAATCCTCTTCTCCTAGTGAGAAGGTATTCTCATCCCCTGTTTTTTATTTTCTGTGAAAAACAGGAGGTAGTCCCTCTGACAAATAAAACTGCAGTCAGAGGAGTCCTTGGGCAATTTAGAAAATTTAGAGGGGCTTCGGCACCAATAATTGTGGCTTCTGGTTCCCACAACAGTTGCCCAAATATCACCAATCAAAGAATTACTTAGACAGCAGTTGCTTTATCTACAAAGACTTTTATTTCCAGCATCATGCAGAACAGCAAGGTCTGTCTATAGAAATGGCAGACAGCATTTTCTTCCTCTCTCTATGAAGGGGAAGAAAACACTGCCCACCCTTCCTCCAAAATAACTGCCTTATATACATTTCTCCCTGTATCAAATGTCTGCTTCAAATTAGCCTCAGTGAATCCATCATAACTACGTAGATGTCAGCAGGACCTCAGGGTTCTGCAACACTTTTCCCAGGGGAGAATCTCCTTACATTTGTACATCTGGACCTGCTCTTGGATTTGCTCATTTATGCATGGCCTGTGACCTTTGACCCTTCCTGTATTTTTCCTCCTTCTTGGCACTAATTGAAACCAGGCAGAGAGTATTTTGTGCTCATTAGTTTGAATTCTTTGCTTGACCTGTAATTTTGCTAGGCCCCAACATTCTGCATATTTCTATCCAGAATATGGTTTCCCAGAATCCTTCCATAGCAGGCCGCATCCATTATCTTATGGCAAGCATATACTCTCATACAGCTATTGTCTTCATGTCTGTCTTCTTGTCTTCTGTGCCATCCATCCTCCTGTGTAGTTTTACCAGGCAAGAGTTCAGTCATATAAAGCCAATATATAAGCAGACCTAACTCAAATTTCCCAACAAAGTCTACCCCCCACCACCCCCGGACTCCTCCAAGTTCTGCTCTCAGCCCCCTCTCTCACTGCTCTGTTTCAAGAGGTCACCTCCCTTCTCTCTCAGGGTACAATAGAGGAGGTTCCACCATCCCAGCAGGGAATGGGCTTTTATTCTCCATACTTTCTCATTCCAAAGAAAACAGGAGGTACAGGCCCATTCTGGACCTCAGAGAACTGAAGAAGTACCTACTGCTGGAGAAATTCAAAATGATCTCCATAGTCAGGATTGGCTCTGTTCTCCAGATCTAAAGGAAACATATACTCACATACTGATTCACTCACAGCACAGAAAGTTCCTGCGCTTCATGTTTCAGGGGAGACTTTATCAATACAGAGTCCTGCCTTTTGGCCTCGCCTCTGCCCCAAGAGTCTTCACAAAATGCATGGTGGTAGTAGCTGCATTCCTAAGGACTGTTGGGATATTTGTCGTCTCTTACTTAGACGACTGACTCATTCAAGCAAACACCTCTAGTGGCCAGTCTTTCCCTCTCGTGTGCCATGCGGGTGCTGCAACACTTGGGATTTGTAATAAATCTTCCAAAGTTCCAACTCGTTGCCTCTCAAACTCTAGAGTTCATAGGGCTCTCCTAGACACCCAACAGCCAAAGGCGTTTCTGCCGCAACTCTGCTGCGCTCGACTCAGTCAGTTAGCATCTCAAGCATGCCTCAAGAACTTTCTCACTGCTCAAGAACTGCTACAACTTCTGGGTCATATGGCATCAACAGTGCATGTTCCATATGCTCATCTACATATGCGTGCAGCTCAGTGGACACTGGCTTCCCAGTGGTCTCAGGCATTGGGTCACCTGGGAGACAAAATAATGGTCTCTACCCACCTAATCTCGTCTCTCCATTGGTGACAATCCCCAGAAACCACCTGGTAGGGTCACATTTTCAGATGCCAATACGTCAATGTACCCTGATGATGGATGTGTCCAGATTGGGCTGGGGAGCTCATCTGGACAATCTCTCCACTCAGGGGCTCTGGACTCATCAGGAGTCACAACTTCACATAAATCTGCTGGAACTCAAAGCCATTCACAATGCTCTGAAAGTGTTCCAGGACCATCTTCGATTCCGCACAGTTCTTGTCCAGACGGACAATCAAGTAGCCATGTTCTACTTGAGCAAGCAGGGCGGAACAGGCTCTTGGACCCTCTGCAACAAAGTCCTGCATCTGTGGTCTTTTGCCATACAGCACCACATTCACCTACATGCGGTGTATCTTCCGGGCAAGCACAATGTCTTGGCGGACAAACTGAGTTAGAGTTCTTCTACCCCACGAGTGGTCTCTCCATTCAGACAAGGTCGCTCACATTTTTCAGATCTGGGGAACCCCAGAGATAGACTTGTTCGCAAGTCCTCAGAATGCCAAGCTTTCTCGCTTCTGCTCCAGGACTCCTGCACCAGACAACCAGCAAGTAGATGCCTTTAACCTTCACTAGGGTCAAGGCTTCCTATATGCCTTCCCTCCCATTTCCCTATGTCCCAAGACACTTTTCAAACTCCAGAGAGACAGGGGCTAGATTATACTCATAGCCCCACGCTGGCCTCTCCATCTATGTCTCTTTCGGGCTCAACCCGTAGATCTGGGGTCTGCTCCAGATCTCCTCTCTCAGGAGACGATGCTGCTCCATCCCAATCCGCAGTTCCTCCATCTTACAGCATGGCTGCTGAAGGCATAGTCTTCCAGGACATTAATCTCTAAACAGGTTAAGGATATTCTTTTAGCTTCTAGGAAGTCATCCACCAGGCGCTCCTATGTCTTCAAGTGGCGTAGATTTTCTCTCTTGTGTTCGCAGAGGGTGCTTAACCCCTTCTCAGCTCCAGTGGACGCATTACTTGAGTATCTTCTCCACCTGTCGTCTTCTGGACTCAAAACCCAACTCAGTAAGAGTACACCTAAGTGCAATTACGGCCTCTCAGATGCCCTTAGATGGTCAATCTATCTCTTCTCAGCTGCTTGCAGCACACTTCATGAGGGGTCTTCTATTAACCAAACCTCCCCATTAAGCCCTCTCCAGTGGTATGGGATCTTAATGTTGTTCTAGGACAGCTTCTCAAGCCACCCTTTGAACCTCTAGCCACTACCTCTCTGAAGTTTCTCATGTGTAAGGTCACCTTCCTTATTGCCCTCACTTCAGCAAGACGCATTAGTGAGCTCCAAGCTTTGGTGGCTGACCCTACTTATACATGATTCCACCATGATAAGGTAGTCCTTTGGACTCATCCTCACTTTATGCTGAAGGTGATTTCTCCTTTTCATTTAAACCAGTCAGTCTACCTTCCTTTTTTTTTCCCTAGACCTCATTCTTGTAGGGCAGAGGCAACCCTTCCTCTAGATTGCAAGCGTGCCTTGGCTTTTTATCTCCAGAGGACTTGAGCACAGAAAAACTTCCCAACTTTTCATCGCCTTTGACTCGAGTCACCTGGGATTGCCAGTATCCAAGCGAACTCTCTCAAGGTGGATAGCGGATTGCATCTCCTTTGCTTATGAGAGTGCAGGATTCTCTCGAGGGTCACGTCGCTGCACATAATGTTCGGGTCATGGCTGCCTCTATGGCAAATCTATGCTCTGTAGCGATTGATGAGATCTGCAAAGCAGCAACTTGGTCTTCTGTCCACACTTTTGCTGCTCACTATTGCCTGGACGAGGACGCCCGTCGGGCTGCTTTGTTTGGCCAAGCTGTTTTCCAGCATCTCATTCAAACTTAGAACAACTCCTGTCCTCTGTCCCGGGTTTTGATACCAGACATTCTTAGAGGATGCATGACCTACTTAGTGTTATACCTGTGATCCACAGCTCACTCTGAGGTTCTTTCTCTGGCATCTCCGAGCTATGGAGTCCCATATGTGAAGACTACATTCATGCTTGTTCCTTGAGATAGCATAGTTACTCACCTGTAACAGGTGATCTCTGGGAACAGCAGGCATTTAGTCTTCACAACCCACCCTCCTCCCCTAGGAGTTATAGGTCTTCTACTTCTTCTCCTTCTCTCCTTTTATCTCAGCTACAAACTCAATTGAGTAGGGACAGGCGGGAAGGTAGGCACAGTGGAATGCTCCCAAAAGCTTTCCTATTGGATGCTGGGGAGCGTTCCTGCATGGACTCCGTTGGTACTGATGTTACCCATATGTGAAGATTAAATTCCTGCTGTTCCCGGAGATCACCTTTTACAGGTGAGTACCTGCGCTTTCTTGCCCAGTGTAGTTGCTTCTATAATATTTCCTCCACTTATCTTTGACAAATCTTAAAACTAACTCAGCGAGAGTTCACCTTAGTGCCATTGTGGCCTCTCACAGACCAGTGGATGGATAGCCGATCTCCTCACAGCATGCCACCCATAAGACCACATTGAGATCTGAATGTGGTTCTGGCACAACGTCTAAAGCTGCCTTTCAAACCTTTGGCTACCACTTCACTGAAGTTTCTATCTTGGAATGTTGTCTTCCTTATTGACCTCATTACAGATCACCACTTAAGTGAGCTGCAAGGGGGGTAATTCAAACGATAGAGTTGAGAAGTTCCAGGCCGATTTTTATGCCTAGATACACCAAAGGTCCCATGGCCCATTTAAAAGGAAAAGTGCTCTGTGGCTGATCTTCCTCAACCACCGAGAGAGTAACGTTGAGGGTCTTTGTCTTATCCAGATTCTCTTGAAGACCAGAGATTCTATGATAACTATCGAGCTCCTCCTGTAGTGCTCTCAAAGAGAGCTTGGGGGTCCTGGAGTGCCATTGTGACATAGTCAGCAAACATTGATATTTTGTGCTGCTCCTCTCCCCACAGTGATCCTAACAATATCCACCCTTTGCCAAATATTTTCAGCCAGTTACTAGTGTCCCATTCTAAATTGAAAAACTCTTGGATCTGCATAGACATCTTATTCATTGGATAAAATTATCACCCTAAAGAATACGTACACACACCTTCATCCATCCCAGCCATAGGAAATTCTTCAGGTTCGCGGTGGAAGGTGGCCACTACCAGTACAGGTTACTGCCCTTCAGGCTGGCTTCCACACTGAGGATATTCACCAAGTGCTTGATGGTAGTCGTGGCCTCCCTTCATCTCCAGGGGTCCTTTGTTTTCCCCTACCTGGACAGCTGGCTCATAAGAGGCTGCACAGCCGCAGACGTGCAACACGCAAAGGCACGCACCATCCTCATCCTGCAGCACTTGAGGTTTGTGATAAACCACTCGGAGTTTATAAGGCCAAGGTCTTTCTTCTCGGGACAGGGCCGATCGTGCAGCACCTACACTCTGTGCCCACCCACCTGCCTCCTACTCTGCCTGTTGGGTCACATAGCATCCACAGTTCAAGTTACCCCAGACACCCACCTTCACTTGAGGGCAGCCCAGTAGAGCCTCCTCTCCCAGTGGACTCAGGCCACAGGCTGACTGAGGGACAGGATGGTGGTGACCTGACGCCCTTGCCTGGTGGCAAGCCCCCCAGTACTTCTGGCCAGGATGCCCTTCCAGGCCCCCACCCCCCAGAGGTTCTTAACTACAGACGGCTCACTCTTAGGCTGGGAAACCCATTGCAACAGCCTCTGCACTCAGTCTGTAGCAGATCAACCTCTTGGAGCTTCGATCCATATTCCTAGCCCTCCAAGCCTTCTGCCACCACCTGCAACACCAGTTAGTGCTGATCCAGATGGACAATCAAGTGGCGATGTTCTACATCAGCAAGCAGGAGGGCATGGGGGTCATACACCCTCTGTCAAGAGGCAGTAGTGCTATGCTCATATGAGAACTGCCATGGGATGCTTCTGTGGGCAGTTTATCTGCTGCACCACGACAACGCCCTGGCAGACAGGCTAAGCAGGGTCCTCCAGCTGCACAAGTGGCGGCTGGACCCCATAGTGGCTTATTAGCTCTTCCAGCTCTGGGGGACTCCACAGATGGACCTTTTCACCAGTCCAGCCAGGCTTCTGCTCCAGGCTTCTGCTCCAGGCTGCCACACCCATCCCGGGTAGCAACAGATGCATGCCTCATCCTGTGCATGGAGGGCCTTCTCCACACCCTCCCGCCCATGCCACTGATTGCCGAGACCTTGTTCAAGGTTCAAGATAGCAGGGCATTGCTGATACTAGTAGCCCTACGGTGGCCTAGGCAGCCGTGGTTCCCATTGCTCCTTTGCTTATCCATGGCACCCCAGTCCCCCTGGGGAGTGCCCTGGGGCTTTTGTCGCAGGAGGCGCATTCCTCCTTACACCCCATTTTTGAGGTCTCTGATGCTAACAGCCTGGCTGCTGAAAGGATAGCCTTGGCCCCTTTCATCCTTTCAGGGTTGGTGGAGGAAATTCTCCTGCCTTCCATAGGGCCTCCACAAGATGAGCTTACGCCTTCAAATAGCACATATTCTCAGTGTAGTGCGTGGAGCGATGAGTCAACCCGTTCTCGTGCTCTGTGCAACTTGTGCTGCAATATTTGCTTC
The DNA here is from genome assembly GCA_033557465.1 of Ichthyophis bannanicus. Taxonomy (NCBI): domain Eukaryota; kingdom Metazoa; phylum Chordata; class Amphibia; order Gymnophiona; family Ichthyophiidae; genus Ichthyophis; species Ichthyophis bannanicus. The sequence continues at coordinate 578,870,288 of CM066034.1, read as the reverse complement.
ACTTGTCTCAGGCGGGACTGAAGGTTCAACTCTGTCAGGGTCCACCTGAATGCACTTGGGGTGCACCTCTACCTTATTGAGGGCAAATCCCTCTCTGTCCAACCTCTTGTGACTCACTTCCTGCGCGGTCTCTTGCTGTCCAAGCCTTCTGTCCGCCTGCTGGTGGTAGAATGGGACCTCAACATTTTGCTGTCGCAGCTGGCCCACTGTTTGAACCCCTGGCTGCCTGCCACTTAAGATACCTTTCCAGGTAGGTTGTGTTCTTGGTGGCACTCACATCAGTTCGCAGGGTCAGCGAGCTCCAGGCATTGGTGGTGAATCCACCCTACATGAGGTTCTATAAGAACAGGATTGTGTTCCACACGCACCCCAAATTCCTTCCCAAGGTGGTGTCCCCTTTCCACTTGGAGCTCCCAGATCTGGAAAAGTATAACCTGGGTTGTCTCCTGAAGATCTGAGAAATTGGCTATATGTGTTTCATACTTCTCTCTGTACACCAGTAGTTTTAGAACAAGAATTGCTGAGTCCTTTGAATAAATTGTATGCATTTAAGGTGGAGAGGGATAAAATTCCTCGAATGCTGAGTGGTGGCCATATCTTGGGGCCCCTGAACAGGGTATGGAGGCAGCTGTGTGAGACATTTGGCCAATTATCACAACGATCAACACCACAACCTCCCCACTCGACCCATGCCCGGTATCATGGATCAAATCTACTAAGGACTTCCTTGCGGAAAACATAGAATACATAGTGAACCAATCACTATCTCAAGGCATTATGCCCAACGCCTTAAAACTATCCTCGATCCGCCCTATTATAAAAAAACAACAAACTAGACCCAAAAGACCCAAACTCATACAGACCAATAGCTAGCATACCACTCATCGCCAAAATAATAGAAAAAAACCATACAACTCCAACTACAGGACCATATTGATGAACACACACTCCTTGACTCTCATCAGTTTGGATTTCGCCCCTACCATGGAGTTGAAACTCTCCTAATCGCCCTGATGGACCTCCTCATCAGAGGCACCAATGACAATAACCAAGGTTTCCTACTCCTCTTCATAGATCTATCTGCCGCATTTGACAGCATCAATCACAACACACTCATCAATAGACTAGAAAACTTAAAAATAGGAGGAACTGTCCTGGAATGGTTCAAATCATACATCTCTCATAGATTAATACAGGTACAAATGGGTCAAGAAACATCTGAGACTTTCCCTCAAGGTCAGGGTATCCCCCAAGGCTCAGCCCTCTCCGCCCTCCTTTTCAACCTGTACTTACAACCCATTACAAACATATTCAAAAAACATAAAATCAACCATTTTATATATGCAGATGACATTATGCTTGCCATCCCCATAAACTCTAACAACCCCAAATACGACAACCTACTCATATGCATGAATGAGACCACAACATGGCTCGAAGACAACCATCTAAGCATCAACCTCAAAAAGACAGAAGCAATGTTCGTAACAAGAAAGTCAGACACTGATTACAATTACCCAGCAACAATTTCAATCAACAACACACCTATACCTGTTAAAAAGGAGGTAAAGTACCTGGGACTAATACTAGATCACTCCCTCACCATGCTTCCCCACATAAAACAGACAGTAAAAACGATATTCTACAAACTCAAGACAATACAACACCTAAGATCCCTACTTGACACACAAGATTTTAGATCAGTAGTCCATACCCTCATCACCCCCCACTTCGACTATTGTAATAGTCTCCTAGTTGGTTTACCGCTAAAAAGCATCTACCTACTTCAAAAAGCCCAAAACATATGCGCCAAGATGATCACTAAAGCTAAAATAACAGATCATGTCACCCCAATACTGTTAGACTTGCATTGGCTCCCTATAAGTAGCCGAATAAAATACAAAATCCTCCTAACTACCTTCAAACTCCTTAATAACATCTCTCCCTCATATTTGACTACCCTAATACACCCCCCATCAGAAACTAGAATGCGCAGACAAAACGCAATTCATTCCCTCAACATAAAAACAATCATCAGAAAAACTAAAGCAACTACAAGTGATAGGGCCTTCTCCTTCGCTGCCCCCACTCTCTGGAATGATCTCCCACTAACCATTCGCATGATAAAAGACCTTTATCAATTCAAAAAAGAACTTAAAACCTACCTTTTCACAAACCATTTTGAAATCCCCTATCAACAGAGAACCTCTCCCCAACAATCACAGAAACACATCCACAGCACCCAAGATAGGACAAACGACTAATACAAGAAAACCTTCCATTACATTACTTACATACTTTACCCAACACACAAAAGTCTTATCCAATCTGTTGTTATTACTGCTCTTGTAAATAACCTTTTGTAATTAAGTTCCGTTATGTTTTATGCATTACTACCTGTATATAGTTAAAACCATGTTCCATATAGTTAATACAATGTTCCATGTAAAGTATACACTAGTATACAAAATTTGTTAACTGTTCAATGTAAACCGCCCTTGATCTCTGGAAGGGGCGGTATAGAAGAAACTCTTAAATAAATAAATACATTTGGGAGGGAGGAGTGGTCTAGTGGTTAGGACAAGGTACTTCAGGCCGGGGGTTCAAGTCCCACCTGGGGACAGCAATCTCAGGCCAGAGGGACTGGGATTTCTAGTCCTATAGGCACTCCTTGTGGTCTTGGGCAAGCCACTTAACCCTCCATTGCCCATGTTCCCTGTAAGTATTAGCGTATGTGTCTCATATCCCCTCGTGTTAAATGTATCCCCCAATTGACCGCTTTGACCCGGTGAAAAGCGGGATATAAATACAGCTAAATAAATAAATAATAAATAAATACCCAGAGGCTGTGAGCTTCCTGTCCCATAGGGTTAACCTGGATTTTCCCTCTGGGGATACATCCATTGTGTTCAGATAGTGGGAGTGGAAGAGCCTTTGAACTGTTGCTGATGCCCTATGAGAGGATGGTGATTTAAAATCCTTCCAAGAGTTTAAAGAGGATTACCAGCTGTGACGATAGAATTGGTATGAATATTTGCAGTTACAGCATCATATTCTACCAAAGGGGGAATAAGTTTTCATAATTGCCAGGGATCGGCGGGGCAGAGGACATTCCCTGCAGCCTGACCCTGACCCTGGCCTTAAGAGGCCAGATCAGGGGGTTTGGCTGCGGGGAATCAGCTTAAGGAGCCGGCAACCGGGGATCGCAGCTCTTCAGTGGAGCCACGGTGCCATGGCGCCGTGGCTTCATTGAAGAGCCCTGACTGAGTTAGCCGGGGAAGGCCTGTACATGCAGGCTGGATGGACTCTGTATCCTGGCCTGCACGTACAGGCCTGTTCGCGGGGCTAGACGTGCCCTGCGGGATCAGAACCTTGACTCCCTCTGCGTCTGGTTCCTGCCAGATGCACAGAGGGTCCAGATGTGCTTGATGGAATCAGGCCCAAAGTGATTTGTTTGTAAAGCCTGCCTTTTGGGATTAAAAGGTAATTTCCTGATGTGGCTTAGTCTGGACCCCCCCAGCCTTTTGGGCTTGGCGTAATATGCTCTAGCTATTGATGTAGATTGAGAACATAGCTTCCCAGATTTCTGTTACAAAACATGCACAATTTCTGGAGACCTGAGAGCTCTACATACAGTCTGTCACTCAGAGGTCACAGTATGGCCCTTAATTGTGTGTTTGTATAAGTGTCCCAGTGAAAAATACGAGATATGTGAGGGAAGAGGCAAGGTACTTAAGGGGGTTAGAGATTGGGGGGGGGGGGAGAAAAGACAATAAAATAACTTCTAGCGTATACGCTTTGTAATTCCAAGAGGTATGATACCTCATCCTATTATCTCCAGGAACAAGCAGGAATGAGTCTTCACATATGGGTACGTCGGTACCGACGGAGTCTGCGCGGAACGCTCCCCAGCGTCCAATCAGAACGCTTTTGGAAGCATCCCAACACGCCTGCGTGCTGCCTTCCCGCCTTTCCCAACTGCCTCTCCTCAGTTTTCGTTTTTCCGCGGAGTCGGCAGGATGTCCTCCCGTCGCCGCAGAAAATTCTTCCTTTATTTTTTGTTTTTTCTTGTGGTTGCGTCTACCTTCCCTCGAGCGCACCGGTACCGCCGGTGTTTTCTTCTTCTTTTCTTTTACAGATATTTCCTTCTGTAGGAAATTTGTTCCTATTTTGGTGCCTGACAGGCTTTGGCCTGCTAGGCCTCTACATTCCCCTCATGGAAATTCTAGCCACTAGAAAGTGTTTTAACTGTGGCACTACCAAATTACTTTTAGACACCCATAATTGGTGCCTTTCATGTTTGGGACCTGAACACAATCCACTGGACTGTCCCTCCTGCACTTCTATCTCTGCAAGAAGTTTTCAGCATCGAACTCAACTCGATAAGTCGTTCCCCTCACTCCTGAGGGTACCAGCTCCATCTTCTTTTTCGCAGGATCAGGTAACCAAACAAAAGTCTGTAAAGACTAGCCAGTCCTCGAGTGGTAGATCTCATGTCCTTCATAGAGATGCCTTTTGGCTTGCCTCCGAGGACATTTTGGCTTTAAAACCCTGGCGGGAGGCTTCTGTCTCCAAAGCACTAACGGGGTTTCAGGTTGTTCCCAGGGTTTTTACCTCGGTGAACATGCCTGAGCCATGTCCGGTGGTGGTATCCGCTTTGAGCGGTGCTGGTACCCCGGCATCGGCAATGGTGCTGGATGAAACATTCCACACCGATGATCGCAGTCGAGCGCTCTCGGTATCTTCGGTGCCGTTAGAGCCGCTACCGACCGATCTTCCCACATCGGTCCCGGTACCGATGCCGGTATCCACGTCAGTACCCTCCCGATATGCATCGATAGACTCACTTCTTTCAATATCGAGTCTAGAATCAATCTCTAGTCTGGATGACTGGGTACCGACTCGTCTCGGTACCGACTTCAGACGGTACCGTAGACATTCCACCGATGGATCAAGGTCTGCCACATTCGGTTACCACGGTACCGATAATGCCATTACAGACTGATCTTCATATATCAATGTCACCAACGGTACCGGTATCGACATCGGTGTCGGTACCTCCCATGCTAGCCGGCTCGCTTCCTTCCATACTGAGTTTGGAATCGATCCCTAGCATGGACGACTTGCTACCGACGAGTTGTGGTACCGGGTTTCATGGGTACCCACAACTATCTTTCAAAGATAATCCGATGCTCCACCCCTCCAGATCTGCTATTCCAAAGAATCTGAATGAACAGGTGGCTGCTAGAGCTAGTTCTTCAACAGATCTAGTTCTTCCTCCTCTTCCTCGAGGACTCCCCTCCAGGGAGATTTCTTTTCAAGCTTTTCTGCTTGATATGGCAAAGTTACTTGCCATTTCTATACCTGGTCAAGTCCCTGCACCAGGGGATCCACAACCTATACAGATCCCCTGCAATACAAAGGAAGACATTATGTTTCCTTTGCATCAGACCTTGCAGGATCTCCTATTTAGAACGTGGGAAACTCCTTTAATGGTATCCCCACCTTCTAGGGCAACTGATCTTCTATACCAGGTGCCCCCTTCTCCAGGTTTTCAAAAGCCTCAACTCCCTCATCATTCTCTGGCCGTAGAATCAGCAATGAGGCGTGTTAAGAGTACTAAGAAGCACTCTTCTTATCCGCCAGGTCGTGAGGCTAAGACTTTAGATGCCTTTGGACGTCAAACTTTCCAGGCATCCATGCTTTCAGCAAGAATCCTCTAATATATTTTCTATATGGGATTATCTCTTGAGGAGGTCACAAAAGATTTATTACTTTTGACCCCTTTCCTCCAAGAGCCTAAAAGAGCAGACTTTTCTATGCTAGTCAATCATGCTCAAAATATTTCTAAGTTCCTTACTCGTGCTTCCCTAGACTCTTTCGAGTCTGTTAGCAGAACTTCTGCTATAGCCATAGGAGCACGACGTAGAGCTTGGCTCCAAGCTTCAGACTTGAACAAATCTGTACAAGATACACTGGGAAATGCTCCTTCCACTGGAGAAAATCTCTTTAATAAGGAGTCTTTACTCCAGGCTGCTCAGTTTACTACTGACACTATTGCTTTCAGAGGCTTGTCTACGCCTTCCTCTATCCCAGTTTGTAGACAGTCTACTACTAAGCTTTGTTCCCCTAATGGGAGAAGGTTTTATCCATCTTCTACCCATCATACAGATGTTTCTAGGCAGGGGAATCACCCAGCCAGGCTCAGGAAACCACAACCTCAACGGGTTCAGCAAACCCAACAGCCATAGGGTTGCTGATAAACTCTTCCCTGAATCCTTTTTTCCTCTTGAGGTTTAGATCCTGTAGTTTGCTTCTTACCTCTACAAGCATCTACATTGGTTCCATCCTAAAATTTACATATGTCCCTCTCAAGGACACATCCTATCTATTAGCTCAATGGGCTTCTTGAGATGATTATGCTTTACAGGTACTACAGTTACTCCTCGTCCTCTGAACTACACAGAGGAGTAACAGCTGTCAATAAGGTCACCATCCCTTATCTTTGACTTTTCTCCTGTATCAGCATCTCTCTTACTGCTTATTAAGGATTTCCTCCTCAATAAGTCTTCTTTTCAACTCTGCCACTCTTTCCAGGACATTTGGTCTGTAAGAGTGATTCTCCAGGACCAAGCAGGAAGTCAGTCCTCACTTATGGGTGACGTCGGCGCCGACGGAGCCCTCGCGGAGCAATTTTCCCCAGCTTTCAAGGAAAGCCTTTGGGAATTGCATGCGCGGTCCCCTTCCCGCCCAAGGGTGCCATCTTAGCCAGTCTTCTTTTTTCCGCGGAGCCCTACAGACGTACCCGTCGTGTCCCCGCGAAAAAGTTGATTTTCTTTAGAATTACTCTGTTTTTTCATTTGGTTCGACGCCGGTCTTTTTCCCGCCGGACTCGCGACGCCGGTCACGAGTCCTCTTCTTATTTTTCGGTTTTTCTGACTTAGTCAGTTTTCGTTTCGGTTTTTCCCTGGCAGCCCGGTCCTTTGACCTCGCCGGGGCCCTTTTTCCCCCGATGGCTGCCAGTGGTTTCAAGCGGTGTGGTCAGTGTGACCGAAATATGTCACTAACTGACACACACGACAATTGCCTCCGCTGCCTGGGCCCGGATCATGACGAAATGATCTGTGGGCCTTGTGGCAAACTTTCCTCCAAAGCGTTGAGAAGTCGGCGGCATCAGCGGGATAGAATCTTCGCTGACCCCAGCCGTACCCGGACCTCGTCGGAGGCCTCCGCGTCCAGGGGTTCCAGCTCGGACCGTCGCCGGAGTTCCTCCGACAGGGGTTCTCCCTCCGGGGACCATCGACGGAAGGTGAAACCCGCGAGGGCGGCGTCGGTGGACGCTCCTGGCTCCGCGAGGGCCAGGTCGCATAGCCCCGATAGCCGCCCCGGGTCCTTGAAGAAGGAGCGCCTCGTGAAGCGACCTCGCCTAGAGTCGGAGCTGCCTGCTCGGGTAAGTCCTGGGGTCCTTCTGGACTCGCCTCCACGACAGCCGACGTCGGGCCCGACGCCGTCGGGGCCCGAGTCGGGGGCTGCTGGGTCACCTGAGCTCGGACTCAGGTTGACGGCCTTGGAGAGCAGACTGTCTGCCTTCATGGACCAGCAGCGGGCACTGCTCGCTGGCTTCGCTGGCGCCGCTGCCCCGACCGCCGGGACGTCGACGTCAAAGTCGACCCCGGAGACCGAGCCGATCCTCGGGTCGATGCGAACTCGAGTCGATCCTCGGTCGAGGTCGCCCTCGGCCTCCCGTTCGGGACCGAGGTCGCCGACGCCGACTCCCTCGGCGTCGGGGCGGCAGGCGCCGCGCCCTGCCCGGGCCGACCCCACCGAGTCCTCGTCGGAGTCGGTCTGGGAGTCTGAAGAGGAAGAGTCGCCTGATTCTTTTCGGACTCGGTGTGTCCCCTCGGACTCACCTGAGTCCGAACCTCGGAAGCAGTCCCCCCCGGAGGATGCCCGGTTCTCGGACTTCGTCAGGGATATGGCCAAGGCTTTGGCCTTCCCTGCGGATCCCGAGGAGGAGCCTCGAGCCGAAGAGCTCGACGCCCTCCAGTATGACTCTCCCGCCAGGGAACACTTTACTGTACCGGTTCCTCCCATGCTGGAACGACTACTCTTCCGCATGTGGGAGAGTCCAGCCACCTCGCCGGTCCTGAGCAAGCGGGTCGATTCTATCTATCGAGTCCGCAAGAGCCCTGGCTTCCAGAAAGCACAGCTACCACACCATTCCATGGTAGTGGAATCGGCCATGCATCGTCTTAAGAGCCAGAAGATGCACTCCTCGGTGCCTCCTGGCAGGGAGGCCCGTAACCTGGATGGCCTTGGTAAGAAGTGTTTCCAGGGCTCTATGCTCGCCTGTCGTGTCCAGACCTACCAGCTATACATGGGCATGTATCTCCGAGACCTGGCTAAAGAGCTAGCCGGCTTCTCCGCTGGTTTGTCCGAGGAACCCTTGCGGAGGTTCCTGGCCTTGTCCACTGGCATTCGGGAATGCTCAAAATTCATGTCCCGAGCAGCCTATGATGGCTTTGAAGCATCGGCTCGAGTGGCCGCAGCCGGCATCGGTGCCCGCCGACAGGCTTGGCTTCAGTCGTCTGACCTTGAGCCCTGGGTGCAGGACAAGTTGGTCGATGTCCCTTGCCGAGGCGAAAACCTCTTTGGCAAGCCCATGGCTGATAAGGCTGCACAAATTGAGACAGAGACTCTCACCAGGACTAGGCTTTCTAGGAAGACCTCCGCCCCTTCCCAGAAAAAGAAGGGCTCGGGAAAGAAGTCCTTTTACCCGAGGAAGGCGACTGCCTACAAACAATACCCCCACTATCAGGCCCCTGCAGCTCCCCAACAGGGCCAGCAGGCCAAGGGACGGGGTAACGGGTCCCGTAGGCAGCAAGCCCCCAAGCCTGCACCACCAGCCCCTGCTCCGCAGGGTGGGGGTTTTTGACTCCTCAAGCATAGCCTCTCCCCCCCCGCTGGCTCCTCCCAGCACCGGAGGCCGGCTGGTACACTTCGCCCACAGGTGGTCCAGCATCACCTCAGATGCCTGGGTGCTTCAAGTCGTGCGAGAAGGCTATCTTCTCCACTTCCACCAGGTCCCTCCCTCCTATTTTCCGGGAGAACCTCCACGACCCCCTCTGCACAGGGAATTACTCCTTCAGGAGTTAGCAGGTCTTCTACAGGATCAGGCGGTGGAACCGGTGCCCCACCACCTGAAGGGTCAAGGCTTTTATTCCCGGTATTTCCTAATACCAAAAAGAACAGGAGGCCTCAGACCCATCCTGGACTTGCGCAACCTCAACAAGTTCCTCGTGCGGGAGAAGTTCAAAATGCTTACCCTTGGAATCCTTCTGCCCTACCTCCAGCAGGGAGATTGGCTATGCTCCTTGGATCTAAAGGATGCCTACACGCACATCCTCATCCACCCAAGCCACCGCCAATACCTAAGGTTTGTGGTGGCAGGAAATCATTACCAGTACAGAGTACTGCCCTTTGGCCTGTCCTCCGCACCGCGAGTCTTCACAAAATGCCTCGCGGTGGTGGCGGCCCATCTCCGGCTTCACGGCCTCTATGTCTTTCCGTACCTCGACGACTGGCTCATCAGAGCAGCGTCCGCTCTGGAGGTCACCAACGCCACGCGCCGCACGGTGACTCTTCTGCAGTACTTGGGCTTTGTTATAAACTTCGCAAAGTCCACTTTGCTCCCCTCACAGGATCTCGAGTTCATCGGCGCAAGGCTGCACACTCCTCAGGCACGAGCGTACCTGCCGCTCGAAAGGGCTCAACGGCTCATGGACCTAGCCGACCGTTTTCGCAGCCAGCCCCTGGTCTCCGCCAGGCGCTTCCTGAGACTACTCGGCCATATGGCTTCCACCGTCCATGTGACCCCCAATGCCCGCCTGAATATGCGGCCTGCTCAGTGGTGTCTCCGCCGGCAGTGGCAACAAGCCACGGGCGGCCTAGCAGACCTAGTGCGCGTCTCCGAGCCGCTGATCTTGTCTCTCCGGTGGTGGCTTCAGCGGCCGAACCTGATATTCGGCATGCCGTTCCAGTCACCTCCGCCGGCCCGGGTGCTGACAACAGATGCATCCCTCCTGGGCTGGGGAGCGCATTGCCAAGGGGCACGTACTCAGGGCCTCTGGCCTCAGCAGATCAACTTCCTGGAGCTCAGGGCGATCCGCCTGGCTCTCAAGGCCTTCTCCCACCTGACTTCTCACCAGTCCGTCCTTGTCCAGACGGACAATCAAGTTGCCATGTTCTACGTGAACAAGCAGGGGGGCACGGGCTCCTTCCTCCTCTGTCGGGAGGCACAGAAGCTCTGCTCTTGGGCCGTCAGTCACGGCGTTCTCCTCAAGGCAGTTTATCTCCCAGGCCAAGAGAATTGCCTGGCGGACAAGCTCAGCCGGATCCTCCAGCCGCACGAGTGGCGTCTGGATCCCTTGGTAGTTCAGAAGCTCTTTCTAAAGTGGGGCCTCCCCACGGTGGATCTCTTTGCCAGTCCTCACAACCGACAACTTCCTCGCTTCTGCTCTCGTCAGCCACACCCCCTTCGGGTTGCGGCGGACGCTTTTCTACTCTCATGGTCGGGGAGCCTTCTGTATGCTTTCCCTCCCATCCCGCTAGTCTCTCGGACTCTCTTCAAGGTTCTCCGAGACAAAGCCTTCATGATCCTGGTGGCTCCTCGCTGGCCCAGACAGCCGTGGTTTCCACTCCTGCTGCAATTAGCGGTGGAGGATCCGTTCCCTCTGGGGTTTCAACCGGATCTCCTCACTCAGGATCAGGGGTCTCTGCTGCACCCCATCCTCAGGTCTCTCAATCTGATGGCCTGGCTGCTGAGAGGGTAGTCCTTGCTCCCCTCCTCCTGCCGGCAGAGGTAGAAGAGGTCGTCCTAGCTTCTCGTCGACCTTCTACTCGAAAATGCTACGCCCTTAAATGGCGTCGCTTTTCCATTTGGTGTACCCGACAGTCTCAGGATCCCTTCTCCTGCCCGGTGTCGGTGGTCTTGCAGTACTTGCTTTACCTCTCTAATCTGGGACTTAAGTCCAACTCCGTCAAAGTTCACCTCAGTGCTCTTTCAGCACATCATGTGCCGGTGGACGGCAGACCTCTCTCCAACGACCCTCTTGTAGCGAGGTTTCTCCGAGGTCTCCTTCTACTTAAACCACCTCTGCGCCCGCCAGCGCCTGACTGGGACCTGAATGTGGTTTTACAGCGGATCACCTGTCCGCCTTTTGAACCTATGGCTACCTGTTCTCTCCGTTTTCTTTCTTGGAAAACACTGTTCTTGATAGCCCTCACTTCCGCTAGGCGCGTCAGTGAATTGCAGGCCCTCGTGTCTGATCCCCCTTACACTCGGTTCTACAAAAATAGGGTAGTCCTACGGACTCACCCAAAATTTCTTCCAAAAGTGGTCTCCCCCTTTCACATCAATCAGGAGGTGGTACTTCCAACCTTCTTTCCCAGACCACACTCCAGCCGAGCTGAAACGGTCCTCCATACCCTGGACTGTAGAAGGGCTTTGAACTTCTACCTTGACCGTACGCGGGAGCACCGTAAAGCTGCTCAGCTTTTTGTGTCTTTTGACCCCAATAAATTGGGGCTCCCGGTCTCCAAGCGTACTCTGTCCATCTGGGTTGCGGACTGTATCTCTTGGGCTTATGGGGCAGCCGGACTCTCCTTGGAAGGTCGAGTCACGGCTCACTGCGTTAGGGCAAAGGCTACGTCAGTGGCTTACCTCCGCTCTGTTCCGCTGGTAGACATCTGCCGGGCCGCTACTTGGTCTTCGAGCCAGACTTTTGCGGTCCATTACTGTCTCGAGAGGGAGTCCCGCAGGGACAGTGCTTTCGGACAGGCAGTCCTCCGTAATCTCTTCGAGGTCTGAGCAACTCCTACCCTCCATCCCGGATGTGGGCTACCGGTGGGTAATAATTCAGCGAAGATTCTTCCTTCTGTGCTGCTGAGCTAGAGGGAGCTCATTTTTGTGCTTAGGGTCTCCGGTAGCCTTGAGCTTGGGAGTCCCATAAGTGAGGACTGACTTCCTGCTTGGTCCTGGAGAAAGCGTAGTTACTCACCTGTAACAGGTGTTCTCCAGGAGCAGCAGGAATCAGTCCTCACGACCCTCCCTCCTCCCCGTGGAGTTGCAATCATCTGCTTTAGTTTTTTTGCAAATTTTTATGCTGTCTTTTTTAGCTATGTCATCTGACTGGCTAAGATGGCACCCTTGGGCGGGAAGGGGACCGCGCATGCGCGCTGCAATTCCCAAAGGCTTTCCTTGAAAGCTGGGGAAAATTGCTCCGCGAGGGCTCCGTCGGCGCCGACGTCACCCATAAGTGAGGACTGATTCCTGCTGCTCCTGGAGAACACCTGTTACAGGTGAGTAACTACGCTTACCACTTTACTGAGGGCTTTTCCTTAAGCCCCTAACAGTTTCTTTCAGAGTTGTCTCCCCTTGCATTCTTAGTTCTTCCTGGCAGCTTCTCAGACAGTAGCGGAGTCTTACCTCTCCTACTTCAGTCTGTATTTCTTTCCCAACCTTGGGACCTTTCTGCTGCCCTATCAATAGTTAGAACTGCAGGGGCTCTTACTGCTTAGACCACTGACTTGCTGTCCAAGCAGCCAGGGCTTGTTCTCCATTTTTAATTGTTTCTGGCCTTGCCACTAAGTCCCAGACGGTTTAACAACCTTTTCTGGCTATTGTTGCAGGCCTTACCTTCTCTCCTTAGCCTCCCCAATTCTTGGGCTTGGCGGAATAGTTCATGCTGCCTGCGGGCTCTTGAACATCAGGTTTTCTTCTAATTAACCTGCAACATGCTCTCTGCATCTCTACGGAGCAGCTCTACACTATGGGGCCTTATTAGAGAGCTCATAATGTCAGATGGTTAGGAAGGGTTTTACCCAGTCAGGCTTACTGGATTCTCCTTTCCCGTACCATTTCCATTAAAGGCTTCTTAAATAAAGGTCACAGGCCTTTAATTAAGAGAAGACCTAAAGAATTATCCAATTCCCTGGTTTGCTGCACATCTCCAGGGGACCCCTTCACCAGAGATGGTTTCTTTCTTTCAGTATAGACCATCCCTGTCTGTTTTTTTCCTTCCATCCTCAATTCTTCATGGCGTGATCCATGTTGAGCACAGCAATGCACCATACCCCTTTTTACCCTCATTGAGGGTAAATATGGTATTTTTATGGCATCTTTTTCTCCAGCTATCTGCTGAAGTTATGGAAGATTCATACTCACTGTCTGCAGATTAAAAACATCCTCTGCATTTTCCAGGTAGATCTCCATTCCTGGTTTTTCAAGGGCAAGAGTTCTTAGAGGACTCTCGACTTCTCTTGCCAATGAGAGAACTCCCTGTGCTTCCTACCCTTAACCAGGAAGTAGGGATTCTCTGAATATCTACTCAAGCAGGTACCTCCCTTCTTATTAGATAAATCTTTCTCCACATACCCTATGTGCGGACATGGGTATGTAGATATATATATATCTGTTACATGTATATGGACATCTGCATGTCTATGCCCATATCTCTTTCTCTCTCTCCTATCTATCTATATCTATCTATCTATCTATATATATATATGTATATATGTATATGTATGTATATATATGTATATATGTATGTGTATATATTTATTTTATTTATTTTTTTAACAGTATTTCTAAACCGCCTTATCATGATAATCAAGGTGGTATCACAGCAAACAATCTGGTAGTGTGAGTGTGTTATACATGCAGTGAGGGTGGAAATTTAGTTGGGTGTGTGTTGTGTTGTGAGCTAGATTGGTTTGAGCTATGTACAATGTGGGCTATATACAGTGGTGCTAAAAACATTTTATATATACATATAGTGTTAGTCGGTAACGTGTGCTGCTATACAGTTACTTAGTTTATGTGATGTGTCCATAGTGTTCTCTGAACAGCATGGTTTTCAGCTGTTTTCTGAAGTCCTTGAGGTCTGTAGTTGCTCTCAAATCGTCCGGTAGTTTGTTCCATATTGTTGGAGCAGCCATGGAGAGTGCTCTGTCTGTTGTGTCCTTGCGTGTGTGTTTGTATTCGCTTGGGGTGCTGACTCGGTTGTGTGTTTGTTTTCTTCTAGGCCGTGTGCTGGTGTCTGGTTGTATGAGGGCGTGCAGGCTGTTGGCTGATGTTTGCTGTTTTATCTTAAATAGGTTTATGATAGTTTTGTATCTGATGCGTGCATCGATTGGAAGCCAGTGTAAGTCCTTTAAGGTGGGTGTGATGTGTTCTTGTCTTACAGTTCCGGATATGATTCGTGCTGCGGTGTTTTGTGCCAGTTGGAGTGGTTTGATAGCTTGTTTCGGTAGTCCAAGGTATATCGGATTGCAAAAGTCCAGTAGAGGGGTTATCAGTGCTTGACAGACGGTACGGAAGTGTTCTGGGGCGAGGAGTGGTTTCAGTCTCCTGATGATTCGCATCTTGTAGTAGGCTTTTTGTATTGTTTTGTTTATGTGTGTCTTGAGATTGAGTTTATTGTCCAGCGTAACCCCGAGGTATCTCACTTCTGACCTTATTGGTATAGTAATGTTTTGTATCTTTATATTTGGTGGGTGTATGAAGCTTTGGTTCCGAGTGATGATTAAAGCTTCAGTCTTGTTGTAGTTTATGGCGAGGTGGTTGTTTTGACACCAACTGGTCATTTGTGTAAGGCAGTCTGTTATCCTAGAGAAGTCCGGGTTGTCGATTGATATCGGGGTGTATATCATGATGTCGTCCGCATAGATTGTGTATTGAATGTTGTTCTTTTTCATGATGTTGCATATTGGTTGGATGTAGATGTTAAATAGGAGTGCTGAGAGCGCAGAACCTTGAGGTACTCCTTGACGGACTTTGATGTATGTGTATATATGTATGTATATATGTATGTGTATATATGTATGTATTTACCTATCTCCATATGGATTACCATATATGATAGTGTGTAGATATGTCATATACTCTTTCTGTCTGTCTGCCTAGATATATATATAACTATACAAATATATATATTCCACCACGGACCGACAGATACTCTCTATCCCTTTCCATGCCGTCCCAGCATACTTAGGGTTCTCTATGATCAACCACTTCCTGTGGTAGTTCAGGAGTTTTTATACCATGGCCTTCAGTTTTGAGTACACCTGAAGCCCTCCACATACTTTCCTTTTCCATTACGAGGGACTTTTTTCTGAATCTTCAGAAAATGAGAGGCTACAATGCCTCATTACTTCTATCCTTATTGTTATCGGATATGGAGATCTTTGAAGCTCCCTCTCCTAAAGGAACTAGGCCTCTTAAGGTCAAAGGACTTTTCAGTTTTATCCAATGGAGACTTCCGCGTTTTCTGCTAAGTCCTACCTCATTGAACTACCCCAGTTCCACTGGGATTGTTCCTCTCACCCTAAGGGTTCTACCTCAGCCTGTTTACCTTTTCTTTCATTGAGGTACCCCCTGGGGATATTCTGTTGGTTCATATTCACAAATCCTCATAAGAACATAAGACATGCCATACTGGGTCAGACCGAGGTCCATCAAGCCCAGTATCCTGTTTCCAACAGTGGCCAATCTAGGTCATACGTACCTAGCAGTTTCCCCAAAAGACACAAGTTCCACAATGCTTGTACTGGGTCAAGCATTGATATCCTGGGTCCCTTTTTAATAGTGGTTTATGGACCTTTCCTCCAGGAAGTTGTCCAAACCTTTTTTAAACCCAGCTATACTAACAGCCCTTACCACATCCTCCGGTAACAGATTCCAGAGTTTGATTACACGTTGAGTGAAAAAATATTTTCTCTTATTTGTCTTAAATAGTTTACCCTGTAGCTTCATTACATGTCCCCTAGTCTTTCTATATTCTGATAGCGTAAACAATTGATCCACGTTTATCTGTTCCACTCCATTCATTAATTTATAGACCTCTATCATATCTCCCCTCAGCCGTCTCTTTTCCAGGCTAAAGAGCCCTAACCTTTTTAGCCTCTCTTCATAGGAGTAGCCTTCCATCCCCTTCACCAATTTGGTGGCTCTTCTCTGTACTTTTTCTAATAACGCTATGTCCTTTTTAAGATACGGTGACCAGAATTGCACACAATATTCAAGGTGCGGTCGTACCATGGAGCGATACAGAGGCATTATAATATCCTTTGTTTTATTCTCCATCCCTTTCCTTATGATACCTAGCATTCTGTTTGCTTTCTTGGCCGCCGCTGCACACTGGGTGGAGGGTTTTAACATGTTATCCACGATGACTCCTAAATCTTTTTCCTGGGTGGTGGCTTCTAATGTGGAGCCTTGCATCGAGTAACTATAGTGTGGGTTGTTCTTTCCTAGGTGCATGACTTTGCACTTGTCCACATTAAATTTCATTTGCCATTTGGATGCCCAGTCTTCCAATTTATCCAGGTCCTCCTGCAGTTTTCCACTTTCCTCTTGGGTTTTAACAGCTTTAAACAGTTTTGTGTCATCTGCAAATTTGATAACCTCACTCGTTATTCCCTTTTCCAGGTCATTTATGAATATGTCAAAAAGCAGTGGACCCAGTACAGATCCCTGGGGTACTCCACTATTCACCTTTTTCCATTGGGAATATTGGCCATTTAGCCCTACTCTCTGCTTTCTATCTTTTAACCAGTTCCCGATCCACAATAGTACACTGCCTCCTATCCCATGACTTTTTAGCTTTGCCAAAAGTCTCTGATGGGGGACCTTGTCAAAAGCTTTCTGAAAATCCAGATACACTATATCAACCGACTCACCTTTGTCTACCTGTTTATGCACACCTTCAAAAAAACATATCAGATTAGTAAGACAAGATCTTCCTTGTCTAAAGCCATGTTGGCTGTCTCCCATTAGGCCATGACTATCTACATGCTGCGTAATTTTGTTCTTTATGATGGTTTCTACCATTTTCCCTGGTACTGACGTCAGGCTCACCGGTCTGTAATTTCCCGGGTCACCCCTGGAACCCTTTTTAAAAATTGGTGTTACGTTGGCGACCCTCCAATCTTCAGGTATTACAGATGATTTTAATGAAAGTTCACAGATTACCAATAGCAGGTCTGCAATCTCATATTTCAGTTCTTTCAACACTCTGGGATGTATACCATCCGGTCCAGGTGATTTGCTACTATTCAGTTTATCAAATAGTTGTAATATATCTTCCCGGTGTAGCGATATTTCTCTCAATTCCTCTGCAGTATCACCTTTAAATACCACTTCAGTCTTTGGTAACATCCCTACATCTTCCTCAGTAAAGACCGAAGCAAAGAATTCATTCAGTCTCTCCGCTATAGCCTTGTCTCCTCTTACTGCCCCTTTTACCCCTCTATCATCTAACGGTCCAATTGACTCTCTCACAGGCCTTTTGCTACGAATGTACTTGAAAAAGTCTTTATTTCGTGTTTTTGCTTCCGCAGCAAGTTTCTTTTCAAATTCCCGCTTTGCCTGCCTTATCAATGCTTTGCCTTTAACTTGCCAGTGCTTGTGCTGTTTCCAGTTTTCATCATTTGGCTCTTTTTTCCATGTCCTGAAGGTTGCTTTTTTGGCAGCAACAGCCTCTCTGACCTCACCTTTAAACCATGCTGGCAGTTTTTTGGACTTTCTCCCACTCTTCTTAATGCGTGGAATACAGCTGGTCTGGGCTTCGAGGATAGTAGTTTTAAATAACGCCCAAGCTTGCTGTAAGTCTTTAACCTTTGGAACCGCTCCTTTTAGTTTTTTCCTAACTATATTCCTCATTCTATCATAGTCTCCCTTTTGAAAGTTAAAAGGTAGTACTGTGGATTGCTTTACTATTTGTTCTCCAATAATTAAATCAAACATGATCATATTATGGTCACTATTGCCAAGTGGTCCCAACACCCTTATTTCTTGCACCAGATCTGGCGTTCCACTAAGGACTAGGTCCAGTATGGCTTCCCCTCTGGTCGGTTCATGAACCAGCTGCTCCAAGAAGCAGTCATTTATTCCATCTAGAAACTTTATCTCTTTAGTTTGTCCTGCCGTGACACTGACCCAGTCGATACCGGGGTAATTGAAATCACCCATTATTACTACTCTGTTGTGACTTTTGTTAGCTTCTGTGATTTCTTTGAGCATTTCATCATCCATTTGTTCATTCTGGCCAGGCGGTCGATAGTACACCCCCACTGCCATCACCTTCCCCTTCATAAGTGGAATTTCATGAACCTCCATATACCCTTCTACAAGGCCACCAGGTGAGGTCCATATTGGTTTATTGATTTTCAATATTATCACTAAATATCACCTGCACAGAGCCTGTCTAGGCATCCTGTTTGGTCCAGCTGTTCAACAGCACATCTTTTTAGCTCAACTCCTACCCTCCATCCCTGGAATGCCTGGGGGTTTCGTAAGATAGCATGGCTGTCAAACTCGCAACATGCTGGGACTCCTCCAGGCATTTTAGCTTGGGAGTCCCCATATGTGAAGACTCATTCCTGCTTGTTCCTGGAGATAGCACAGTTACTTAACTGTAACAGATGTTCTCCAGGACCAAGCAGGAAGTCAGTCCTCACATATGGGTGACGTCGGCGCCGACGGAGCCCTCGCGGAGCAATTTTCCCCAGCTTTCAAAGAAAGCCTTTGGGAATTGCAGCGCGCATGCGCGGTCCTCTTCCCACCCAAGGGTGCCATCTTGCTCAGTCTTCTTTTTTCCGCGGAGCCCTACAGACGTTGTTTGTAATTCCCCGCTAGAAAAGTTGATTTTATTTGTCTTTTTTCTCGGTTCGACGCCGGTTCTTTTCCCGCCCGGACCCGCGACGCCGGTTGCGAGTCCGTTCTTTATTTTTCGTTTTTTTGTCCTTCGTGACAGATTTCGCGCCTTTTTTTCTTTTTTCACTGGCAGCCCTGTCTTTTGACCTCGCAGGAGCCCTTTTTCCCCCGATGGCTGCCAGCGGGTTTAAGAAGTGTGATCGGTGTAAGAAGCTCATGTCTCTTACCGACACACACGACTACTGCCTCCGCTGCCTCGGACCCGATCATGACCTGATGATCTGTGGTCCATGTGGCAAAATGTCCTCAAAAGCGTTGAGGAGTCGGCAGCATCAGCGGGAACGTATCTTCTCTGACTCCGGCCGGTCTCGGACCTCGTCAGAGGCTTCGAAGTCTCGGGACTCTGGTCCTGAGCATCGTCGAAGTTCCTCTGAACGGGGGTCTCCTACCCGGGAACATCATCGGAAGAAGAAACCCGCAAGGGCGGGGTCGGTGGACGCTCCTGGTTCCTCGAGGGCCAGGTCGCATAGCCCCGATTCCCGTCCCGGGTCCTCGGAGATGGAGAGGCCTTGCAAACGTCCTCGTCTCGAGATGGACTCGCCCGCTCACGTGAGTACTGTTGTCCTCGTGGACTCGCCTCCGAAGGAGCCGACGTCGGGCCCGACGCCGTCGGGGCCCGAGTCGGGGGCTGCTGGGTCTCCTGAGCTCGGACTCAGGTTGACGGCCTTGGAGAGCAGTCTGACTGCCTTCATGGACCAGCAGCGGGCATTGATCGCTGGCCTCGCCGGTGCTTCTGCCCTGACCACCGGGACGTCGACCTCCATGTCGACCCCGGAGACCGAGCCGATCCTCGAGTCCATGAGGGCTCGAGTCGATCCTCGGTCGCGGTCTCCTTCAGCCTCCTGTTCGGGACCGAGGTCGTCGACGCCGACTCCCTCGGCGTCGGGGCGAACGGCATTGATGCCCGCCCGACCGGAGCCGCTCGACGACTCCTCCGAGGAGTCAGCCTGGGAATCCGAGGACGTAGAATCACCTGGTTCTTTTCGGACTCGGTGTGTCCCATCGGACTCCCCCCGAGTCCAAACCTCGGAGACGGTCCCCCCTGGAGGATACCCGGTTCTCGGACTTCGTGCGGGATATGGCCAAAGCCTTGGCCTTCCCCGCAGATCCCGAGGAGGAGCCTCGAGTCGAAGAGCTCGATGCTCTCCAATATGACTCTCCCCCAAAGGAGGCCTTTATTGTACCAGTTCCTCCGATGCTGGAACGACTTCTCTTCCGCATGTGGGAGAGCCCGGCATCGTCGCCGGTGTTAAGCAAGCGGGTCGATTCCATTTATCGAGTCCGCAAGAGACCCGGGTTCCAAAAGGCACAACTACCGCACCATTCCATGGTGGTGGAATCGGCCATGCATAGACTTAAGAGTCAGAAAATGCACTCCTCGGTGCCTCCCGGTCGGGAGGCTCGAAGCCTGGATGCCCTCGGTAGGAAGTGTTTCCAGGGCTCTATGCTTGCTTGTCGAGTCAAGACCTACCAGCTCTATATGGGCATGTATCTCCGAGACCTGGCTAAAGAAATAGCCGGGTTCTCTGCTGGTCTCTCCGAGGAACCTTTGCAGAGGTTCCAAGCCTTGTCAACTGGTATTCGGGAGTGCTCAAAGTTTATCTCTCGAGCAGCCTACGATGGCTTTGAAGCATCGGCTCGAGTAGCCGCAGCCGGCATCGGTGGCCGCCGACAGGCTTGGCTTCAGTCATCCGACCTCGAGCCAAGGGTGCAGGACAAGTTGGTCGATGTCCCCTGCAGAGGTGAAAACCTCTTTGGCAAGCCCATGGATGAGAAGGCTGCACAGATCGAGACCGAGACTCTCACCAGGACTCGTCTCTCAAGGAAGACCTCTGCCCCTTCTCAGAAGAAGAAGGGCTCGGGGAAAAAACCCTTTTACCCGAGAAAGGCGGCTGCCTATCACCACTACCCTCATCATCAGGCCTCGGCAGCTCCCCAGCAGGGTAAGCAAGCCAAGGGACGGGGTAATGGATCACGTAGGCAGCAAGCCCCCAAGCCTGCACCACCGGCCCCTGCTCAGCAGGGTGGGGGTTTTTGACTTCATCAGCATAGCCTCTCCCCCTCAGCTGGTTTCTCTCAGCACGGGAGGCCGGCTGGTCCACTTTGCCCACAGGTGGACCAACATCACTACAGATACCTGGGTACTTCACATAGTCCAAGAGGGCTATCTTCTGCACTTCCACCAGGTACCTCCCTCCTACTTTACGGGGGAGCCTCTCAGACTCCCTCTGCACAGGGACTTACTCCTTCAGGAGTTAGCAAGTCTTCAGGAACAGGCTGTGGAACCGGTGCCCCACCACCTGAGAGGTCAAGGCTTTTACTTTCTGATACCAAAAAGAACAGGAGGCCTCAGACCCATCCTGGACTTAAGGAACCTCAACAAGTTCCTCGCAAAGGAAAAGTTCAAGATGCTTACCCTTGGAATCCTGCTGCCCTACCTCCAGCAGAGAGACTGGCTATGCTCCTTGGATCTAAAGGATGCCTACACTCACATCCTCATCCACCCCAGCCACAGACAATATTTCAGGTTTGTTGTGGGGGGCAATCATTACCAGTACAGAGTACTACCCTTTGGCCTATCCTCCGCACCAAGGGTGTTCACCAAATGTCTAGCAGTGGTGGCGGCTTATCTAAGACTTCAAGGCCTCTTTGTATTTCCATACCTGGACGACTGGCTCATCAGAGCAGTCTTCCCAAGAAGCCACTCACACCACGCACCGCACTGTGGCTCTGCTCCAGCACTTGGGCTTTGTCATAAACTTCGCAAAGTCCACTTTGCTCCCCTCTCAAGATCTCGAGTTCATCGGCGCAAGATTAAACACGCTTCAGGCGCGTGCCTTTCTGCCTCTCGACAGGGCAAACAGGCTCATGGATCTTGCCAGTCACTTTCACAGCAATTCCCTGGTCTCTGCCAGGCAATTTCTGAGACTGCTCGGCCATATGGCTTCCACAGTCCATGTGACCCCCAATGCCCGCCTGAACATGCGGCCTGCTCAATGGTGCCTTCGCACACAATGGCATCAGGCCACTGGGAGCCTAGCGGACTCCGTACAGATCTCCGACCCGCTGGTCTCTTCAATGGTGGCTTCATCTGCCAAACCTAGTGCTCGGAATGGCTTTTCAGTCTCCTCCGCCTTCTCAGGTCCTGACGACCGATGCTTCTCTCCTGGGTTGGGGAGCACATTGCCAAGGGACATGTACTCAAGGCCTCTGGACTCCTTGGGAGTCTGCCCAGCAGATCAACTTCCTGGAACTCAGGGCTATCCGCCTAGCTCTGAGGGCCTTCTCCCACCTCACTTCTCACCAGTCTGTGCTGGTCCAGACGGACAATCAAGTTGCGATGTTCTACGTGAACAAACAAGGGGGCACAGGCTCCTTCCCTCTCTGTCGGGAAGCACAAAAGCTGTGCTCTTTGGCCGTCAGCCACAGCATCCTCCTCAAAGCTGTTTATCTCCCGGGTCAAGAAAATTGCCTGGCAGACAAACTGAGCAGAATCCTCCAGCCGCACGAGTGGAGATTGGATCCGTTGGTGCTTCAGCGGATCTTTCTCAAATGGGGCCTACCCACAATGGATCTCTTTGCCAGTCCTCTCAACCGGCAACTTCCCCAATTCTGCTCTCGACAACCGCATCCTCACAGAGTAGCGGCGGATGCTTTTCTTCTCTCCTGGTCCACAGGCCTTCTGTATGCCTTTCCTCCCATGCCACTGGTGTCTCGGACGCTCTTCAAGGTTCTCCGGGACAAAGCCTCAATGATCCTCGTGGCTCCTCGGTGGCCGAGGCAACCTTGGTTCCCGCTTCTAATGCAGCTGGCGGTGGACACTCCTCTTCCTCTGGGGTTTCAGCCCGATCTCCTGACCCAGGATCACGGGACTCTCCTACACCCCAACCTCCGGTCCCTTCATCTGATGGCCTGGCTGCTGAAAGGGTAGTCCTGGCTCCCCTCCTGCTGCCTCCAGATGTGGAGGAAGTCGTCTTGGCCTCCAGGCGACCCTCCACCCGGAAGTCCTACGCTCTGAAGTGGCGTCGGTTCTCCGTCTGGTGTGCTCAGCAGTCTCATGATCCCTTCTCCTGTTCGATATCAGTGGTCTTGCAATACTTGCTTTGCCTCTCCGAACTTGGACTTAAGTCCAACTCGGTCAGGGTCCACCTCAGTGCTCTTTCTGCGCATCACATGCCGGTGGATGGCAGGCCTCTTTCCAGCCACCCTCTAGTGGCTCGTTTCCTCAGAGGCCTCCTTCTCCTTAAACCACCTTTGCGCCCACCAGCCCCTGACTGGGATCTGAATGTGGTTTTACAGCGGATTACCTGTCTGCCTTTTAAACCTATGGCTACCTGTCATCTTTGTTTTCTTTCTTGGAAAACCTTATTCTTGGTAGCCCTCACTTCTGCTAGACGCGTTAGTGAGCTACAGGCCCTAGTCTCTGATCCTCCTTACACTCGGTTCTACAAGAATAGGGTAGTCCTACGGACTCACCCTAAGTTTCTTCCTAAAGTGGTTTCCCCTTTTCACATCAACCAGGAGGTGGTACTTCCGACCTTCTTTCCCAGGCCACACTCCAGCCGAGCTGAAATGGTCCTGCATACCCTAGACTGTAGAAGGGCGTTAATCTTCTACCTTGACCGTACGCGGGAGCACCGAAGGGCTGGTCAGCTCTTCGTGTCTTATGACCCCAATAAGTTGGGGCTCCCTGTCTCCAAGCATACTCTGTCCATCTGGATTGCTGACTGTATCACTTGGGCTTATGAGACAGCCGGCCTCTCGTTGGAAAGTCGAGTCACGGCTCATCGTGTTAGGGCGAAGGCTGCGTCAGTGGCTTACCTCCGCTCTGTTCCATTGGCAGACATTTGCCGGGCCGCTACTTGGTCTTCAAGCCAGACTTTCGCAGCCCATTACTGCCTGGAGAGGGAGTCCCGCAGGGACAGTGCTTTCGGACAGGCAGTCCTCCGTAATCTCTTTGAGGTATAGGCAACTCCTGCCCTCCGTCCCAGATGTTGGGCTACCGGTTGGGGGCGTACTCAGAGAAGATTCCTTCCTTCTGTGCTACTGAGCTTGAGGGAGCTCCTTTTAGCCTTAAGATTGGGAGTCCCATATGTGAGAACTGACTTCCTGCTTGGTCCTGGAGAAAGAGTAGTTACTCACCTGCAACAGGTGTTCTCCAGGAGCAGCAGGAATCAGTCCTCACAACCTTCCCTCCTCCCCTTGGAGTTGCAGTTCTATGATTTCGTTTTTGCTAATTTTTGCTGTCTTTTAGCTATGTCATCAGACTGAGCAAGATGGCACCCTTGGGCGGGAAGGGGACCGCGCATGCGCGCTGCAATTCCCAAAGGCTTTCTTTGAAAGCTGGGGAAAATTGCTCCGCGAGGGCTCCGTCGGCGCCGACGTCACCCATATGTGAGGACTGATTCCTGCTGCTCCTGGAGAACACCTGTTACAGGTGAGTAACTACTCTATCTCTGGGAACAGCAGGAATAAGTCTTCACAACCCACCCACCTCCCCTAGGAGTTGCATTTCTCTATCTCTATCTTTCCCTTTCTTGCTCTCTCTCTCTCTCTCTCTGCCTCAGCTTTAAAACTTAACTGAGGAGAGGCAGTTGGGAAAGGCGGGAAGGCAGCACGCAGGCGTGTTGGGATGCTTCCAAAAGCGTTCTGATTGAACGCTGGGGAGCATTCCCGTGCAGACTCCGTCGGTACCGACGTACCCAAATGTGAAGACTTATTCCTGCTGTTCCCAGAGATCACCTGTTACAGGTAAGTAACTGCTTTCTGTTCTTAGTTATTTACTGCTTTATTATATTCTCTGGTTTCTTTTGAATAAACAGTTTGAACTATAAAGTAGCTATGGAACAACAAAAATGCTATGCCTCTAATGATGGTCACCCAGGCAGTCCTGCTCAAGAGTGATTGGATACATTGCCAATAATGGGTATTCCTATCCATGTGATCAAACCCTAGTGTGTTATATGAAATATAGGCATTTATGGAGTTTTAAAAGGCTGTAGTAAATTCTTTGAAAGAGGCAGAATTTTGGCTGTCTGCTAAATATATTTTCTTTTCCAGAATCCACAGTGTGATCTGCAAGCTCAAGATAGGTGCCACAGAATTGGTCAAACAAAGCCGGTCGTCGTGTATCGCCTTGTGACTGCAAATACTATTGATCAGAAGATAGTGGAGCGAGCAGGAGCCAAGAGGAAACTAGAGAAACTGGTCATTCATAAGAGTTAGTACTCGTTTTTGTAAACACAGTAGGAAGGGGTATATCAGCATTGCTGGCAGCTATATTGAAGTTAAATTGACAGTGGTATTTGTATCACCAATTTTGGCATTATAGTCCATGGTATAAATCAGGCCATGATAAATTTTTCTTATCTAGGAGCTGACTCTTAAAATTAAGAGCTTGTGTTTTGGAGTGAAAGAGGGAGGGGGGATCCCCCACTTGGGTCTGCTACTCTTCTTTGGGGCCTGATTTACTAAGGCTGTTCTCCAGGACCAAGCAGAAAGTCAGTCCTCACTTATGGGTGATATAACTGACTGATCCCCCACAGTAGCCTTTCCAACTTTCAAAGAAAGCCTTTGGAAGATCCACCACACATGCATGGTTGTCTTCCTGCCCAAAGGAGCCAGCTTACCTCAGTCTTCATTTTTCCGTAGAGCCCTTCAGACATTTACCTGCACCCTGGAAAAAAGTGTCTTGGTAATCTGTAATATTTTTGCCTTTTTTTTTTTCTCTTTTTTTGGTCATGTACCATTTGCCTTCCTGCAAGCTCGGAACCGTCAGTGCCTTGATGCCGTGGGGTTTTTTTTGGGTCCCTTTTTTTCTCTTTGGTTTTCTTTGGTGCGCGGGGTTTTTTCCTCGCACCCTTTTGATTGGGAAATTGGCGTTTCCGGTTATGTTCACAATCAGCAGTTTTAACAAATGCAGCAGTTGTGGTAGGACCATGCCCATCATGGACTGCCATATCTGCTGCTGCTTTCAGGGCCGACCACGACACCTCTACTTGCCTGCTTTGTCACCAGTTGACGAGTAAGGGACGTAATAACCATGAAAGGCAGTGAGAGGCACTGTTTTGGTCACAAGTCCTCGGCATTGGCATTGGAATAGATGCCCTCGGAGGCCACCGCAGAGGCCTTGACCTCTTGCGGTGACTAGGCACTCTCGGGGTTGTAGAGCATTAGACCCGGGCGACTCTCCATCAAGGACTGTCCCTGGAAGGCGATGCCGGTTTCGTGGGCAAGTCCCACTGACATTGGCACCACAGTCCTCAATGCGAGGCAAAGGGCAATGACCGGGAGCAGCCCTTGAAGCTGCCCCGGTGGGAGGAGTCTTCCACTCCCTCGGAGGACAGGCGTCTAGCTCCCAAACCTATCACCATCTGGGAGTCTCCGTCAGCGGAATCTGTGTCGGGCTCAGTTCCTTTGGTGCTGGCGCCAGAGACTGCAGGCCCTTCTCTCCTGGAGGAGAGAATGGTGAGCCTGGAGTGCAGCCTGGCTGCCTTCCTGGTGCAGCAGAAAACCCCTACCTCCGGTTCCTTGGGGCTGGCTATGGCCCCATCCACCACGGGTACCTCGCCTTTGGAAGTACAGTCGATCCTTGAGCGTCAAACCCTCCGGATTGATTCTAGGGGTTGTTCCTGGTCCTCACTGGGGCACTGGGTGTCTAAACCTGAGTGCTTTGGGCTCAGAACGATGGGAACCCTGAACCCTATCGACTCCAGTGTCTTGGGCATCAGTGCAATTCCCACTGGTCTTTTGACTTCCTCTCCAAGTCTGACTGAGTGGGAGATGGAGAACGAGCCCCCGGATATAGTGCGGCACAGGGATGTCCCTTCACCCTTGAGGCAGACAAGGAGTCTCTGGTGGAAGACCAGAGTTCCTCCAGTACCTCTCCCCTTCCAAGGAGGCTGTCACCATCCCATTGCTGCCTATTCTCAATTGCCTCTTGTTCAAGATGTTGGAAACCCTGATTACGGTGCCCATAATGAGCTGGTGGCTCAATTCAGTGTATTGCGTTCACAAGGATTGGAGCTTTGAGAAGATACAACTACCACACAGTTCCATGGTGGTGGAATCTGCCAGGTGCTGCATTAATTAACTTTATTTAGCTGTGCTTATATACCACTTTTCACCGGGTCAAAGCGGTTTACAGATATATGCTAAGAGGCACTATTTATTCCCTTGTCCCCGAAGGGCTCACAATCTAAATGCACCTGAGGCAATGGAGGGTTAAGTGGCTTGCCCAAGGCCACAAGGAGTGGCCATGGGACTAGAGACCCCTGTCCCTCTGGCCTGAGGTTACTTGTTCTTATGTGGGAATTGAACCCCTGGCCCTCCAGCCTGAGGTAACCTGTCCCAACCACTGAGCCACTCCTCCCTCATTAAGAGCCAGAAGAGAGAAATCTCGGTGCCCCCGGGTAGAGAAGCATGCACCGTTGATGGCTTTGGTAGAAAGTGTTATAGTGCTCAAAGCTCATGGCCAGTTTCCAGTCTCGCCTAGCTGTACATGAGCATGTACCTGAGACCAGGCAGGGGAGCTTGCCAGGTTCTCAGCTGGGTTCTCTGACAAAACCTGTCCAGGGGCCTGGTATCCACGGTGAAGGAGTGCTCCAAGTATGTTACTCGTGCAGCCTACGGCAGCTTCTGAGTCCATGGCTCGGGCAGCTGCTGTGGGCATTGGTGTCCACCCGCCGCCTGGCATGGCTACAGTCCTCAGACTTGGTGCAATGGGTTCAGGACAAGTTGATCGATGTCCCCTGCCGGGGAGACAACCTCTTTGGCATGCCCATAATAGAGAAGGCTGCCGAGTTGGAGACTGAGTTCCTCAAGAGAACCATACTCTCATGGAAGACCACTGACCCTTTCTAAAGGAAGGCTTCAGGGAAAAAGATCTAGCGAAAAAAGAAGGCTTACAGGGGCTACCCCCCATTATCAGGCCTACCAGGCCACTCCCACAGGGATAACAGGCCAAGAGCAGGGACAAGGGCCCTCATTGGTCTTAAGACCCCCAAGCCCCAGCCAATGCCACAGCTGCAGCCTGGTGGGGGGGGGGGCTTTTGACTCCAGGAACATGACCTCTCTTCCCCTGGAATATCCTGCTCCACAGCACATCAGAGGCGACCCACATCTTTTGCCTATCACTGGCCAAGCATCACCAGCGACACCTGGGCCCTGCAAGTCATGAAGGAAGACTAGCTCCTTCATTTCAAGCAAATACTCCCAGCGCTTTTTCCAGGAGAGCTCCTCTAGACCTCCCACCATCACAAATTTCTTCAGGGAGAACTCCACGCTCTCCTCGCAGACAGGGTAAAGGAGTTGATCCCTGAGCTCCAGGTAGGCAGAGGGTTCTACTCCCGCTACTTTCCGGTTCCCAAGAAAACAGACGGCTTTTACCCCATCCTAGACCTGCAGGACCTGAACCACTTCGTGGTGTGCGAGAAGTTCAAGAATGGTGTCCCTTGGGACATTACTGCCATACCTTCAGCAGTGAGACTGGTTATGCTCTTTGGATCTCAGATGCCTGCAGCCACATCCTGATCCACCTCATGCACCAGCAGTATCTCCAGTTCATCATTGAAGGGTGTTGCTACCAGTCCAGATTACTGTTTCGCTTCACATCCGCCCCAGGGTCTTCAAGTGCCTGACAGTCATTGCCACATTCTTGAGACTACAAGGGGTTTTTGTCTTCCTCTATCTGGATGACTGGCTGTTCAGGGGAGGGTTGCCGGCGAGGTTCTTCAGGCCACACAATGTACTGGAGCAGCTGGGCTTCTTCATCAACTACCTGAAGTCCCACCTGCAGCCGCCTTATTTATTTATTTATTTTATTGTTCTTATATAGTGCACTCTTAAAAATCAGCGCGGTTTACATACAACGATACTGTGGCATATAGGCACTTACAATGAAACAGGAGATTAAACTCGGAATTCAACTGGGGGAACTATGTACAATATTAACAGATTATCTACAATATGTATCTACAGTATGAACATCCTTTGACAGTATTTCATGTGTTCCTTGTTGTGTGCATGATAGGTGGTGTTAGGTTGGAGGGTTGAGAGTAGTGCAGGAGAAAGAGGTGGTGTTTTTGCACCTTTCTGAATTGGGTCAGGTCTGTTATGGCTCTGATGGACGCTGGGAGCGCATTCCAGCAGCTGGGGGCATAGAACTTGAAGGCTGTGTTCCTTGTTGTTTTGTTGCATTTTGTTATATCACTGGGGTTCTGTAGTGTATTGGCTGTGCAGGTTCTCCTTTCTTTGCTGACATGGGGTGAACAAGGTCCATTAAGGCTGTAGGGGCTATTTTGTTGATGACCTTGAAGGTTATGATAATTACTTTATAGGATAGCCGACAGTAGATCGGTAGCCAATGTAAGTCCTTAAGGACCGGGGTGATGTGTTCCCCTCTGGCGGCTCCACTTAGAACGCGTGCGGCCGCATTCATAGCTAACTGTAGGGGGTTTATGATGTTTTTGGGTAGGCCCTGCAGGATCTTAACATCTCGAGTTCATTGGGGCACTCCTGGACATGTCTCAGGCCAGGGCTTTCCTTCCATTGGACTGGGCTCAACACCTGGCGATGCTAGTCTGAAAAATCCAGGGCTGCTCAATGGTTACAGCCTGTCATATGCTCCGCCTTCTGGGGCACATGGCCTCAACAGTTCATGTTGCACCCTGCACCCGTCTCTGAATGTGACAGTCCCAATGAATGCTCTGTACTCAATGGAAGCAGGCAATGGGGTGCCTAGCGGACAGGGTCCACATGATTTCTCCCTTGACAGGCTCCCTTGCCTGGTGGCAAGGGTCAGAGAATCTCCTAGCTGAACTCCCTTTTTAGGCTGTGGCGCATCAGCAGGTCCTCACCACAGATTCGTCCAAGCTCCGCTGATGAGCCCACTGGTGGATTCCAGACCCAGTGTCTGTAGTCGAGGGAGGAGAGCCTCTATCAGATCAACTTCCTCGAACTCTGGGCAGTATCAAACATCCTCCGAGTCTTTCAGTGACAATTGTCCAATCAGGTCATCCTCATCCAGACAGACAACCATTTCCCAATATTCTTATCAACAAGCAGGGCGGCACAGCAGGCAGTTCGGCTCTGGAGATTCACCAGTGCTTGTGGCATGCTCCTCCAGGCTGTGTACCTCCCGGGCCAGGACAGCATCCTGGCAGACAAGCTCAACAGAGTGCTGCAGCCTCGTAAGTGGGCCCTGAAGCCTCAGATGGCTCACGATATCTTCCAGAAATGGGGGATGCCAGCAGTGGATCTCTTCACCAGCCCCTCCAAAGCCCAGCTGCCGCAGTTCTGTTTCACGATTCCCTGCCACGCTCAGTAGCGGTAGATGCATTTCTCCTGAGATGGAGTGAGGTCTCCTGTATGTGTTCCCTCCTACTCCTTTGGTGGCCAAGGCCCTATTCCTGATCCAGACAGAGCCTCTGTGATTCGCTTTGCACCGCATTGGCCCAGGCAACCGTGGTTCCCTCTGCTGCTCAGTCTCTCAAGGGCACCCACACTTCCCCTCGGCTGTGCCCTGGATCTGATCTCAGGAGGGAGAGCACCTTCCTGTATCCCAACCTCCAGTCTCTCTCCCTCATAGCTTGTATGCTTAAAGGATAGCTCTTTCCCAGTTCCACCTCCCAAGAGATGTGGCTGATGTTCTCCTCTCTTCCTGAAAGAACTGCACCAGACATGCTTATACCTTCGAGTGGAGCAGATTCTCCATATGGTGTGCAGATAACTGGTTTACCCATTTTCCTGCTTTGTGCAGACAGTCCTTACTTACCTCTTACACCTCTCCCATGCTGGTTTGAAGTCCAATTCTGTCAGTGCACCGGAGCATGCTGGCAGAATATCATCATCAGACAGACAGATGACCCCTGTCCATTCACCCCTTCATAGGTCACTTTATGAGGGGACTGCCTTTTCTCTCAGCCCTCTATTTGCCCCCTCCTACAGTAGCTTGAGACCTCAGTGTGGTCTTTTGGAAGCTCATTGCTCCCCTCTTTGAACCGCTTGCCAACAGCCCCCTCAAGTTTCTTTCCTGGAAAGTCCTTTTCCTGGTGGCGCTCACGTCAGCATGCAGAGTCGGTGAACTGGGTGCTGATGATGGATGCTGCATATTCTCCAGGACCAAGCAGGAAGTCAGTCCTCACATATGGGTGACGTCAGCGCCGACGGAGCCACCGTGCGGAGCATTTCCCCAGCTTTCAAAGGTGCCATCTTGCTCAATCTTTCTTTTTCCGCGGAGCCCGACGGACGTGAGTTCGTGTCACCCGGAAAAAGTTGATTTTTTTCTGCGATTTTCGCATTGTATTATCTGGTTCGATGCCGGGTCCCCTTCCCGCCTGGGCTTGGTATACCGGTATCGAGTCCGGACTTGTGTTTTTCGGGTTTTGTCCTTTGTGATTAGCGTTCGCGCTCATTTTGTGTTTTCACTGGCAGCCCGGTCTTTTGACCTTGCAGGGGCCCTTTTTCCCCCGATGGCTGCCAGCGGGTTCAAAAAGTGTGATCGTTGCAAGAAACTTATGTCTCTCACCGACACACATGATTGCTGCCTCCAATACCTCGGGCCTGACCATGACCCACTGGCCTGTAGCCCGTGCGGCAAAATGTCATCGAAGGCGCTTCGGAGCCGTCAGCATCAACGTGAGAGAATTTTCTCTGACTCCGCGTCTGGCAGGGCCCAGACTTCGTCAGAGGCCTTGACATCTCGGGAGTCAGACCCCGAGCGCTGTCGGAGTTCCTCTGAAAGGGAGTCTCCCTCCCGGAAGCACCGAAGGAAGAAGCTCGCGAGGCGACATCGCTGGAGGCTCCTGGTTCCTCGAGGGCCAGGTCGCATAGCCCTGACCGCCGCCCCGGGCTCTCGGAGTCAGAGAGGCCTTCCAAGCTACCTCGTGTGGAGCCAGAGTCCCCGAGTCATGTAAGTGCAGTTGTCCTCATAGATTCTCCTCCGGGGAGCTGACGACGGGCCCGATGCTGTCGGGACCCGAGTCGGCAGCTGCTGAGTCTCCTGAGCTTGGACTCAGGTTGATGGCCTTGGAGAGCAGCTTGGCTGCCTTCATGGAACAGCAGCAGTTGCTGATCGCCGGTCTGACCAGTGCATCTGCCCCGATCACCGGGACCTCAACGTCTAAGTCGACCCCGGAGACCGAGCCGATCCTCGAGTCAATGAAGTCTCGAGTCGATCCTCAGTCAAGGTTCCCCTCGACCTCCCGTGCGGGGCCGATGTCGTCGACGCCAATACCCTTGGCGTCGGGGCGGGTGGCACCGGGGCCCACACGGCCGGAGCCACTCGATTCCTCCTCGGAGGAGTCAGAGTGGGAGACAGAGGACGAGGAGACCCCGGACACCTTCCGGACCCGGTGCGTTCCTTCAAACTCGCTGGAGTCCGAGCCTCAGAGACGGTCCCCCCCCCGGAGGATACCCCGTTCTCGGACTCCTGCGGACGCCGAGGAGGAGCCTTGAGCCGAGGAGCTCGATGCCCTCCAGTATGATTTTCCTCCGAAGGAAGCCTTTACTGTACCAGTTCCTCCGATGCTGGAACGGCTGCTCTTCCGTATGTGGGAGGCACCGGCCTCAACGCCGGTTCTTAGCAAACGGGTCGATTTCATTTATCGAGTCCGTAAAAGCCCTGGGTTCCAAAAGGCACAGCTACCGCACCACTCCATGGTTGTGGAATCGGCCATGCACCATCTGAAGAATCAGAAGATGCACTCCTTGGTGCCCCCCGGCCGGGAGGCCCGGAACCTGGATGCCCTCAGTAGAAAATGCTTCCAGGGCTCTATGCTGTCTTGCCATGTCCAGACCTACCCAGCTGTACATTGGCATGTACCTACGAGACCTGGCAAAGGAGACTGCCAGGTTCTCAGCTGGCCTTTCCGAGGAAACTTTGCAGAGGTTCAAAGCTTTGTCAACAAGGATTCGAGCAAGCAGCCTATGATGGCTTCGAGGCTTCTGCCCGGTAGCCGCGGCAGGCATCGGTGCACGCCGTCAGGCCTGGCTACAGTCATCAGACCTGGAGCCATGGGTGCAGGACAAGTTAGTCGATGTCCCTTGCCGAGGCAAAAACCTCTTTGGTAAGCCCATGACTGAAAAGGCTGCGGAAATCGAGACTGAGACTCTCACCAGGACAAGGCTGTCCAGGAAGACTTCTGCCCCTTCTCAGAAAAAGAAGGGCTCGGGGAAGAAGCCCTTTTTCCCGAGGAAGGGTGCTGCCTACAAATCCTACCCTCAATATCAGGCCTCTCCAGCTCCCCAACAGGGCCAGCAGGCCCAGGGGCATGGGCCCCATAGGCAGAAGACCCCCAAGCCGCCAACTCCAGCTCCTGCACAGCAGGGAGCGGGGTTTTGACTCCCACATCAGCTGGCTCCACTCAGCACAGGAGGTCAGCTGACCCTGTACACCTACAGATGGCCAGCCATCACAGGGGTACCTAGGTCCTCAGCATAGTCCAAAAGGGCTACCTGCTCCACTTCCACCAGATAACCACCTCCTACTTTCCAGGGGAGCCTCCAAGACTCCCTCTGCACAGAAACCTCCTCCTTCAGGAGATGGCATGTCTTCTAAAGGAACAGGCGGTGGAACCGGTGCCTCACCACCTGAAAGGGCAAGGCTTCTACTCCAGGTACTTTCTGGTACCAAAAAGGACAGGAGACCTCCGGCCTATCCTTGACTTGCGAAACCTAAACAAGTTTCTGGAGAGGGAAAAGTTCAAGATGCTTACCCTTGGGATACTGCTGCCCTACCTCCAGCAGGGAGATTGGCTATGCTCCTTAGACCTAAAGGATGCTTATACTCACATTCTCATCCATCCAGACCACAGACAATATCTCAGATTTGTGGTGGGAGGAAACCATTTTGAGTACAGAGTACTTCCCTTTGGCCTAACTTCCGCCCCCAGGGTGTTCACCAAATGCCTGGCGGTGGTGGCGGCCTGTCTCAGAAATCAGGGAATTTTTGTCTTCCCATACCTGGCTCATCAGAGGTCTCTGTCTCCAGGAGGCCAGACAAGCCACTCTTCGCACTGTCTCTTCTTCAGCGTCTGGGCTTTGTCATAAACTACGCAAAGTCCACTTTGCTCCCCTCACAGAACCTAGAGTTTATAGGGGCAAGATTAGACACCCTTCAGGCAAGAGCTTACTTGCCCGAAGACAGGGCCCCACAGGCTGATGGACTTGGCCAACCAGTTCCAAAGCAATTCACAGGTCTCCGCCAGACACTTCCTGCGGCTCCTGGGCCACATGGCATCCACGGTACATGTGACCCCGAATGCCCATCTGCACGTGTAGGTAGCTCAGTGG
This sequence comes from Ichthyophis bannanicus, assembly GCA_033557465.1. Lineage (NCBI taxonomy): Eukaryota > Metazoa > Chordata > Amphibia > Gymnophiona > Ichthyophiidae > Ichthyophis > Ichthyophis bannanicus. The sequence goes on along the minus strand of CM066034.1, from coordinate 578,836,222 downwards.
TGCCTCAGAGCTCAGTGGGCGCAAGCCACAGGTGACCTCCGAGACAGAGTAAAGGTGTCCAAACCACTTTTGGACTCCTTGCGGTGGTGGCTACATCTCCCAAACCTCCTTAGGGGGTGCCCTTTCAGGCCCCAGCACACACCCTTAATGGGCTGGGGTGCACATTGCCAGGGCGCGTGCACTCAAGGCCTCTGGTCTCCTCGGGAGGCCACACAGCAGATCAATCTTTTGGAGCTGTGAGCAATCCGCTTTGGCTCTACAGACTTTTTCTCATGTCCTCTCTCACCAGTCTGTCTTAGTTCAGACAGACAATCAGGTAGCAATGTTCTATGTGAACAAGCAAGGGGGCACAGGGTCCAGACTCCTATGTCAGGAGGCGCAGGCCCTTTGCTCCTTTGCAGTAAAACCAGGCATGTTTCTCAAAGCAGTTTATCTACCTGGTCAGGAGAACTTTTTGGCAGACAAACTAAGCAGGTTTCTCCAGCCTCATGAATGGCATTTGAATCCACTGGTGGTTCAGCAGATCTTTCTACGATGGGGACTACCATCCATCGATCTCTTTGCAAGTCCACTGAACCGTCAGCTGCCCAGGTTTTGCTCCAGACAGCCGCATCCCCTGAGAATGGCAGCAGATGCGTTTCTGATCTCTTGGTCTACGGGCCTCCTGTATGCGTTTCCTCCCACGCCCCTGGTGGCCCGAACTCTGTTCAAGATTCTACGGGACAAGGCCTCGGTGATTCTGGTAGCCCCCAGATGGCTGAGGCAACCGTGGTTTCCACTTCTGCAGTTGGCAGTGGAAACTCCATTCCCTCTGGGGTTGCAACCCGATCTCCTGTCTCAAGATCAGGGCTCCCTTCTGCACCCCAGTCTCAGATCCCTCAATCTGATGGCCTGGCTGCTGAAAGGATAGTGCTAGCTCCCTTGCTTCTACCTAGGGAAGTTAAGGAGGTGGTCTTGGCCTCGAGGAGGCAATCCACCAGAAAGTCCTATGCACTCAAGTGGCGCAGGTTCTCAGTGTGGTGTACTCAGCACAATGAAGATCCTTTCTCCTGCCTGGTGCCAGTAGTGCTACAATACCTACTTCACCTGTCAGACCTAGGCCTTAAGTCCAACTCTGTTCGGGTCCACCTCAGTGCTCTTTCAGCACACCACTCACCGGTGGAGGGACAGTCGCTTTTGGTTCACCCCTTGGTGTCCCGCTTCCTCAGAGGCCTGCTTTTGCTCAAGCCTCCGATTCGTCCACCTGCCACTGACTGGGACTTGAACGTGGCATTGCAACAACTTACTTGCCCACCGTTTGAGCCGATGGCTACTTGCCATTTACGCTTCCTTTCTTGGAAGACGCTCTTCCTGGTAGCTCTTACCTCAGCCAGACCTGTGAGTGAACTACAAGCTCTGGTTTCTGATACACCGTACACACGGTTCTATAGGTACAGGGTAGTCCTTCGGACTCATCCGAAGTTCCTTCCAAATGTGGTCTCCTCTTTCCACCTCAGCCAAGTGGTGGTTCTTCCGACCTTCTTTCCCAGGACGCATACCAGCCGGGCTGAGATAGTCTTGCATACTCTGGACTGTAAGAGGGCATTGTCCTTTTACATTGAACGTACGCAGGGGCATGAAAGGGCTACTCAGCTCTTCGTCTCCTTTGACCCTAATAAATTGGGGCTACCTGTCTCCAAGCGTATGTTGTCCACTTGGGTAGCAGATTGTATCACCTGGGCATACAGGGCAGCCGACCACCCCTTGCAGGGTCGAGTCACGGCCTACCGTGTCAGGGCGAAAGCCGCATCAGTAGCTCATCTCCGCTCTGTTCCGTTGGCAGACATCTGCCGGGCCACTACTTGGTCTTCAAGCCAGACTTTTGCAGTCCACTACTGCCTCGAGAGAGAGTCCCGAAGGGACAGTGCTTTCGGACAGGCGGTACTCCGTAATATCTTTGAGGTTTAGGCAACTCCTACCCTCTGCCCTTGTGTTGGGCTACCGTACGGGGACGTTCTCAGAGGATATTCTTATCACAGATGCTGAGGCTCTTGAGAGGGAGCCATTTTTTCAGCTTTGGGTTCCCGGTAGCCTAGAGCTGGGGAGTCCCATATGTGAGGACTGACTTCCTGCTTGGTCCTGGAGAAAGAGTAGTTACTCACCTGTAGCAGGTGTTCTCCAGGAGCAGCAGGAATCAGTCCTCACGACCCTCCCTCCTCCCCTGGAGTTGCAGTCATATCCTTCATTTTGATTTTTGCTGTCTTTTAGCTATGTCATCAGACTGAGCAAGATGGCACCCTTGGGCAGGAAGGGGACCGCGCAGGCGCGCTGCATTCCCAAAGGCTTTCTTTGAAAGCTGGGGAAATGCTCCACACGGGGGCTCCGTCGGCGCTGACGTCACCAATATGTGAGAACTGATTCCTGCTGCTCCTGGACAATACCTATTATAGGTGAGTAACTACTCTTACCAGGTTCCACAGGAATAGAGTGGTTCTCTGCACTCATCCTAAGTTCCTTCCTAAAGTGGTCTTACCTTTTCATCTCAACCAGTCTGTGGAGGTGCTTCCCACCTTCTTTCCCAGGCCTCGCACTGATAGGGCTGAGGCCTTTTTCCGTACCTTGTATTGCAAGTGGGCGCTGACTTTCCATCTTGAGCACACCAAGGGCTATCACCATTCGCCCCAGCTCTTGGTTTCTTATGACCCGAACAGATTGGGACTGACTGCCTCTAAGTGCACTCTTTCCACCTGGGTCGCTATCTCCGCCTATAACTAGGCTAGGCTGCCCTTAGAACGTCATGTTACGCTCACAATGTCTGAGCTGAGGCTAACCTGCACTCTGTTTCCTTACTGGAGATCTGCCGGGCTGTGACCTGATCTTCGGTCCATACCTTCGCAGCCCATTACTGCCTAGAGGCCAATTCCCAGTGTGACGGTGCCTTTGGCCAGGCCGTACTTCGGCACCTCTTTGGGGATTAGTGCAACTCCTTTCCTCCGACCCAGCCCTTCTGTCAGTCCAGGCTACCGGAAAGTTAATTCGATGGTTGATGCCAGGGCCACTTGCCGAATCTCAGAACCTTTCAGCGCTGTTCTATCATTCACAGTTCGCCTTTTCGGGTTTCCCATGGTTTTTACAGTTTTCCAGTAGCCTGTAGCTAGGGAGTCCCATAAGTGAGGCCTGACTTCCTGCTTGGTCCTGGAGAAAGCATGGTTACTCGCCTGTAACAGGTACTCTCTGGAAACAGCAGGAATCGGTCCTCACTACCCTCCCTCCTCAACATGGAGTTTTCTTTTTGGGCTTGTCATTATACTGAGGTAAGATAGCTCCTTTGGCAGGAAGGCAACCATGCATGTATGGTGGATCTCCCAAAGACTTTTCTTTGAAGCTGGGGTATGTTACCATGTGAGCTCCGTTGGTAATGTCTCCCATAAGTGAGGACTGATTCCTCCTGCTCCCAGAGAACACCTATTACAGGTGAATAACCATGCTTTCTCTGATTATGTCTGGATGAATAAATTAGACCCTAAATTTCAATTTTAATGTACTGTAAGTCCTTGCCAGTTTTTCCCCTTAACCCCCTTTCCCAGTCCCTATTAGTCTTAATCTCATTTCCTTTTTGTGCCCACCAGTTTCTCTCTCTCACACACACTCTCCCTCCCCCCCCCCCCCCACCACACATCTTTAACAGTTTCCCCTCTCTTAAAACCCAACTGAGTTATCTGCCACTCCCCACCCAATAACATCCTTAGACTCCAGGTTTCCTCTCATGAAATTTCTGGATGCCATAGGAATCTAGCACCCAGGATTTGAGAACTTATGATATAGGTATATAGTCTCTCTGTGGACAAGCAGGAAAGAAATCCTCACATATATGGATGACATCATTTGACAGAACCTTGCACGGGAATATTCCCATTTCCTCTTGGAAGCTTTTGTAGCTCTCCTCTGCGTATGCATGTCGTCTTTCCGCCAGTCACCATGGCACCAGTCTTAATTTTTCTGCAGAGCCAAACGAACATGTCTAACGAGTCTCTTCATTGGGTATTAAGTAAAAATTAATATTTTTTGTCTGTTTTGGCTTCTGTTCGCATGCCGTCATTTTCTTTCCCCATAGCATTTAGTTCGGTTTTTTAGTCATTTATGGTTTCCTTTATTTTCCTTTAGGCATAGGTGCTTTAGCCACATGGGTGTAGTAAATATTTTCTCTCTTAAAAATCGAGCTGTTTGATTTTGTTGCAGCAATTTTTCTGGTAGATATGTCACAAAAACCTGTGAGCGGATCTAAAGTGTTTCAGGTGCTCAAGGACTATATAGGGCTAAATGGCCAATTTTCCCAAAGGAGAAAGGTCAATAGTGGAGTACCCCAGGGTTCTGTGCTGGTTCTGCTGCTTTTTGACATATTCATAAATGACCCGGAAAAGGGAATAACATGTGAGGTTATCAGATTTGCAGATGACACTAAACTATTTAAAGTTGTTAAAACCCATGAGGATTGTGGAAAATTGAGAGGATCTTGATAAATTGAAAGACTGGGCATCCAAATGTCAGATGAAATTTAATTTTCCTGCCAGAGTCTCTGCCCGTATCTCTTGATGTGTACTTTATCATTTGTATTTTGCTTTTTTCTTTTTACAGTGTATTCTGTACTGTGATTTACCTTTTTTGTATAGTTAAGTGTAATTTAACTAAAATCAATTTTAAAAAAAAAGAAATTTAATGTGGACAAGTGCAAAGTTAGGCACCTAGGAAAGAACAACCCAAACTATGGTTACACGATGCAAGGTTCCACATTAGGAACCACCACTCAGGAAAAAGATTTAGGCGTCATCGTGGATAACATGTTGAAGCCTTCCGCCCAGTGTGCAGTGGCGGCCAAGAGAGCAAATAGAATGCTAGTTATAAGGAAAGGCATGGAAAATAAAACAAAGGATATTATAATGCCTCTGTATTGTTCCATGGTGCAACCGTACCTTGAATATTGTGTGCAATTCTGGTCGCCATATCTTAAAAAAGGATATAGCGTTATTAGAAAAGGTACAAAGAAGAGCTACCAAAATGGTAAAGGGAATGGAAGGATACCCCTATGAAGAGAGGCGAAAAAGGTTAGGGCTCTTCAACCTGGAAAAGAGACGGCTGAGGGGGGAGATATGAGAGAGGTCTATAAATTAATGAATGGAGTGGAACGGGTAAACGTAGATCGATTGTTTACATCATCAGAATATAGAAAGACTAGGGGACATGCAATGAAGCTACAGGGTAAACTATTTAAGACCAATAAGAGAAAATATTTTTTCATTCAACGTGTAATCAAACTCTGGAATTTGTTACGGGAGGATCTAGTAAAAGCTGTTAGTGCAGCTGGGTTTAAAAAAGGTTTGGACAAGTTCCTGGAGGAAAGGTCCATAAACCATTATTAAAAGGGACCCAGGATATCACTGCTTGACCCAATACAAGCATTCTGGAACCTGTTTCATTTTGGGGAACTTCTAGGTACTTGTGACCTAGATTGGTCACTGCTGGAAACAGGATACTGGGCTTGATGGACCCAGTATGGCATATCTTATGTTATCCATAATAGTCAATCATAGATAGTGCCTTCAGTGCCTGTGACTTAGTCATCAGCTCTGTTCTTGCAATTTTTGTTTGCCTATAACAAAAAGAAGGCTCAAAAGTCGAGAGAAGCAATGTGAATCTATTTTTTGCGAATCCATTTGGTCCCACTAGCTGTGGTGGTGGTGTTGGGGTTCTACTCTCACCTTTCTGTAAATTTCAACCCCTCCTTTCATCTTCCCCCTCCTTTATTCTCAGGGATTTTAACACTCATGTTGATAATCCCGCTGACCCTTGTGCTTTAAAGCTCCTCTGCCTTGGGACTTCCGGTGATGCGGTGAGCCCGAGCGGTCGCACGCCGCTCGAGCTCTGGGCCCCCTTGCTCCCCCGGAGCCGTGCAATGCCAATTCGGGGCTAGATTCGGGGCTCCCACGCACCCCCCGAGCAGCCTTACCCAGATCGCAGCCTGGAGGGATGATTCGGCGCTCCCCTCTCATCTCCATCTGAGGATCGGTGGAGGCGGCCTGGAACCACGCGGCTCGCGCTGCAGGCGCCGCGCTGGGGTGAGTGCCACGTGGCGGGGTAACTGGGCCAGCCGGCGAGTCTGGACGTCCTGCCCGGGATACGGCTGCGGCTCCACGGATGATGCTCATCCCCCCTCATTCTTTCTGCCTCCAGCTTGTGCCCGGAGTGGCTGCCTGACGCGAGAGGGACCAGGGGAGGCTGTGATCCCATACTAGGCCCTGCTGTGGGCTGCCTCTTGTTCTGCCTGCTTCCACCCCCACCCCAGGGGACCCGTACAGGCCTGAGTGGATCTGACTCCAGCCCTCCTCCTAGCTCCGTAGGAGACAGAGACCTGTGCCTTCTTCTGCTCGATGGGGGCCTTCTTGCGTCGAGGCATGCAGGACTGACCCTTGCCTCCCTGCCTCCGGTATCCTGGAACCTCTGACTGGTGCCCTGCTTTCACTAAAGAAGAGCCTATGACCTGTGCACTGCACCCGGCCTCCGATACATGGGAGCCCGGGACTGAAGCTGTACTCCCCCCCTGCGTGCAGGGGCCTGGGACTGGTGTTCTTTCTTCAACATACCGCCCCACTTTTGGCACCTTGGGGCCCTAGATCCGTACTTGATCCAGGTGCAGCGGAGCCCGTGCCCAGGCCTTCTCTTCAGCGCTCGGCGGACCGGGATCCTTGCCTCTCATCTAGTGCCTCAGAAGCCTGAATCTACATTTTTCTCCTGTGTACAAAGGCCTGAGCAGCCCAGGGGACGCCTGAGGCTCGGATCTGGGGACTGTGCTGTGAACCAAGGAGGCCGACGACTGAGGCCCTCGTCGCCCGGCGTGTGGAGCGGGGACGGGTGAGTGACCTCCCCTCCCCCTGAGTGGACTATAGAAGTGGCCCTGGCGATGGCGGCAAAAGGAGGCCGCCGGGTGGAGAAGGAGAAGACCCCCGTGCCGCCTAAGGGGGGAGAGCAATCCTCGCCGCTGAAGGGGGAGGCTAAGACCACAGCAGGGATGGTGGATGAAATCTCCCTAGCCGTAGCGGGGGCGCTGTCGGCTCAGTTCGAGGACTTGCGGGGACGTATGGACCTTGTCCAGACCTCAGTGGAGGCCTTGGGCGGCCGACTACAGGAGGCGGAACACCGTATAGAGAAATCAGAGGAGCACGTGCTGGAGCTACAGCGGGAGATGGCTCGGGTGAAAAAACTACTCCAGGAGCAGGACGCCAAACTAGATGACCTAGAAAACAGATCCCGCCGCAATAACTTGAGGTTTCTTGGGATCCCAGACACCGTCGAGGATCGGGACTTGCAATCCTACTTAGCAGATCTGGTGAAACAACTCCTGGCGACAGATCCAGAAGGTGCCTCGGTGCAGATAGAGAGGGCGCACCGGGTTGGACCTAGGAGGAATAATGACACCCGACCCAGGGTGACAATAGCACGGTTCCTGAGATTCCCACAGAAAGAAGCGGTTTTGCGAGCAGCGCGAAGGCAGGGGACCATTCAGAAGGACAATGCCCGGATACGTATTGTTCAGGATTACTCAGCAGCACTGGGGCAGCGGCGGAGAGATTATGGACCATTGTGCCAGACCCTGATAGATAATCATATTAAATTCATGGTGCACTACCCCGCCCGATTGGTCTTCATCCATGATGGGATTCGTCGGACTTTTGACTCCGCGGCAGCAGCAACGCCCTACGTGGAGGAGATACGCCGGAGGGCTGCGGTGGCAGCCGAGTCCTGAGGATCGGGGGAGAAGACTATGGCCCTGGTGCACAAGTTCAGAGCATTTTGCCTTGGACAGTAAAGTGATGGTGATGGTAAGTGGGGTGGGGGTGGTGGTTTGCGGGGGTTGTTTTGACTGTCTTTGCGTAGGGATGTTGATGGCTTCCTCTGGGGGTGGGGATGGGGGGGGTGAGGCCTGGGCGGTGACTGTGTCTTGGGGGGGGGGCCGGGGGGGCGGGGGGCGGCCTGTAGCGGACTTGGGGCGCTGGAGGAGTGGGGGGGTACCACACGCATCTAGGAATTCACGGAAGAGGAGAAGAGGATGGTTGTAGAATTAGGGAATCGAAGGGGGGTGGGGGGAGGGAGGGGGAGGGAAAGGGAGGGAGAGGGAGTAGCTCAGGGGGGGGAGAGGGGAAGAAGGGGGATAGGGGTTGGGGGGGGAGATAAAATGCTGTATTCCTGGGGACCAGTTGAGGTAGGGACGGGCCAAGGACTGTCTTTGAGGGGCGGTGGGGGGGGACCCCAGGCTGGGGGGGTGTCTTCCCTATATTCTGTATGGTACATAACAGATATTTTTGTGCCTAATTTCATAATGCATGCCACTTAAGATAATTTCCTGGAATGTTTGTGGCCTGGGTAGTCCGATCAAGCGGGCAAAAATTTTGCAGGCCCTGGCTAGACAGGGAGCAGACATCGCTATGCTTCAGGAAACCCACCAGACTGCTGACGAACACCGTAAACTCTGCCGGGAGTGGGTGGGACAGGTCTGGGGGGCCCCAGCCCTTGGTAAGAAGGGCGGGGTAGTGCTGTTGATACATAAACGTGTAAGGATGGAGGTGGTGAAAGACCTCGTAGATCCGAAGGGCAGATTTGTACTGGTGCGGGGAGTCCTGGAGGGGAGGCCGGTAGTTCTTGGTAGCGTGTACTGTCCCAATGTACTGGATTTGTCCCTGTATGCGCGCATTGCCTCCACACTTGAGACGTGGCCGGAACTACCCGTTATTTTGGGGGGGGACTTTAACGGGGTCATGGACGTTGACCTTGATACCTCTAACGCGGGGGAGCACAGAGAAAGAACGGCGACGGTTCGGGCAATGCGACGTTTTTGTTCTAGGCTGGGGCTAGTGGATCCCTGGCGATTATTACATCCGGTCGAGCGGGACTATACACACCAATCCCGGGCCCATGGCACAAGTGCACGTATAGACTACTTGTTGTTATCCGCAGGGCTGTTTGCCAAGGTGGGGGACGCCCGGATAGGGCCTCTGGAGATATCTGACCATGCATTTGTGTGGATGGAAGTCTTCTGGTCTGGGAGTACTTCACGGACCTTTCAATGGCGTTTTCCATTGGAATTATATAGAGACGCCCAATTTCGCTCGTTCATTCAGCGGCGGTGGCAGGACTTTGAAGCTGATCATAGGGGTCATCAGGATGACCCAGAATTGCTTTGGGAAACAGCGAAGGTCGTACTGAGGGGGGATATAATTGGGTTCCTTGCCAGAAAACGACGAATACGGGCCGAACGTATTATGGCTTTGGAGAGATTGGTGACGAAAATGCGACGCCGCTGGGCTCACAATCCCACTGCGGGCTTGAAAAAGCAGCTATGGGATTCTCAAATGGAATTAAACGAACTGTTGCACCAGCGAGCAACGAAGTCCGTATTGTATTATCGCTACCAATTATACCGCTATGGGGACAAGCCGGGGAAGCTATTGGCTCGGTGCCTTCGCGGACCCCGGGGCTCAAAATTGGTGCCCGCCTTGCGAGATGATCTTGGGATCCTACAAAGGGAAAGCCCGGCGATAGCACGGGTTTTCCGCACCTTCTTTCAGACTCTCTACGCTGCGGAGGCAACTTCTCTCCCACGCGGATGGCGGATTATGTGAGGGGACTGGACTTGCCTCGTCTCTCCATAGAGCAAAGAGCTCAGTTAGATCAGCCAATTACGGTGGCTGAGTTACAAGGGGCTATTTCCAAGGCCAGTTGCTACAAATCCCCAGGATCCGATGGTCTAGGTGCCGAATTCTATAAGATACTCAATGCACAGATTTCCCCAACGCTGGCTGCCGTACATAATCGGAGAGCACAGCAGGGCTCATTTCGGTGGGGGGCTAACCATGCTCACATTGTTCTTATCCCCAAACCGGCAAAGGACCCTCTTTCTGCGGCCTCATATCGTCCGATTTCCTTGCTTAATTTTGACCTTAAATTAATGGCTAAGATCTTGGCGGACCGTTTGGCGGAGTTTCTGGGGCAGCTGGTCCATGAGTCCCAGGTCGGTTTTGTTAAGGGGCGATACGCGGTCCGTAACTTACGCAAGATTATCGCGTCTTTAGAATGGGTACAGCATAGACACCTGCCCTCTCTCTTGATTAGTTTCGACGCAGAAAAAGCCTTTGACAGGGTGGATTGGCAATACCTGAGATTTATTCTCCCTCAGTATGGCTTGGGGACGTCGTTCTGTAACATGGTCGAAAGCTTGTATGCCAATCCCACCGCTGCGATACTCTGTAACGGGGTCCTGTCAGAGCCTTTCTCGCTGCAGAGGGGGACCCGTCAGGGTTGCCCCCTCTCTCCTCTCCTCTTTGTTCTTTCTTTGGACCCTCTTCTGCGCCGTGTGGCGGATCTGCGGGCAATCCGGGGAGTAGGTATTGGGGCTCAGGTATTTAAGATCTCGGCCTTTGCCGATGACTTGTTGGTGCACTTGCTTTCCCCCGAGGACTCCCTACCCCTTCTTTTGAGGGAGTTCCATGCCTTCGGGCAGTTTGCGGGGTTTAGTATCAATAGGGATAAGTCTGAAGCCCTCGACGTCTCTGGACGACTTCGGGGCCGTTGGGTGGGCGACTTTCCCCTTCGCTGGGCGGAGCACCAGTTCCTCTATCTGGGGATTGTACTGGCCTGTCACTCCGGTCATCTCTATAGGGCTAATCTGCAACGGATGTTGACCAAGGTGAGGACCCAACTGCAGGCGTGGCTACCCCTCCCTCTGTCTCTTATGGGGAGAATTGCGGCGATCAAATTGGTCCTCCTGCCGCGGATCTTATATTGGCTACAGACCCTCCCTGTTTGGATCCTTCGTCGGGATGTCGGGCGCTTTGAGGCGGAATTTCGGGGCTTTCTATGGAAAGGGTCGAGAGCACGTGTCTCTTATCGTAGACTACTGGGGAGGATCCGTGGGGGGGGATGGGGGCTCCCAGATCTTGGTGCTTATGCTTTGGCCTGTCAAGCCCGCCATCTGGGGGACTGGCTCGGAGATACCGATCATTATACCCCCCGGGCATTTGAGGAGGCCTACGTGGCACCCCACTCTTTACGGGCCCTTCTGCACCTGGAGGCAAGCAAGTGGCCTACGCACCTGGCGGACAGCGTGTTACTGGTCCCGGTTTATAAAACATGGCGGAAACTGAATGCCTATTGGGGCCGCCGGTGGCAGGTGTCGAGCTGGTTGCCTATTCGGGGCAATGCCAATTTTACCCCAGGCACTGAAACCGCAGCGTTTCGTCTGTGGGGGGAGAGAGGAGTGTTAACTCTGGGCCATGTGGTGGATCTAGCGGGCAAACCTAAGCCTTTTCGCGTGCTATCCCGCGAATATGAATTGGGGCCCCTACATTTCTTTGCATATATGCAAGTGGCCCATTACGTGGCTTCCCTTCCCAGGTCGGAACTCTGTGGCGACCGCTCGGTCCAGATAATAGCGTTTTTTGGGTTTGGCGAAGTTGAACGGCCGTCTATTCGGACCTTTCATCTTCGGTTGGAACAGTTTCGACCACAACCAGACTATGACGGTGTGGAAAGAGCCTGGGGGGCGGAACTGGGTCGGGAGATTCCCCGGGGCACTGTCTTGGTGGCCCTCCGGAGAGTAGCAAGCTTGGCAGATGGTGTTCGCTGGCGAGAAATTCAAATTAAGTGTTTAACTCGGGTTCACTTCTCTCCGCGGCGAGCCCTTCGCTGCCATTTGACAGCGGATGGCAGCTGTCCACGCTGTGCGGAGCCCCTGGCGACCTTGTATCATATGTGGTGGGGCTGCCGACGCATACGCCCCTACTGGCACAGAATTGCCCTATTTATGGCCGACCTCCTTGGACAACCTATTCACTGGGATGCGGCCTTGATCGTCTTGGATCTCCTGGGTCTCACCTCTCCAAAGGGGAAATGGAGTCGTTGGCTGGTGCGGAAGGCATGTCTGGTGGGTAAGGGCCCGATCCTCCGGGGGTGGAGGGACAGCCACCCTCCCTCTTTTTGGGAGTGGCGGAACTCCTTCCACCAACTTATGCTCCTGGAATGTCGGGCTGCGCGAGGTCATGTGAAGCGATGGTCTGTTTTCTGGTTACTGTGGGAGCCCTACATCCAACAGTTGAGCCCTCGGGCACGTAATGTAACCCTGCAATTAGGCTGTTGATAGCCCTGTTTGTATGTGGAGACCTACTGAGGCTCGGCAATGTTATGTATATCCTGGTCCGGGTGGGTACTGCCTTAGGTGGGGGGGGGGGGGGGAAGGGGTTGGTTGGGGGGGGGGGGGGGGGGGGCCGTAGGGGTATTATTCTCAAAAACTATGTAACCATCTATGTATCGCGCACCTTGGGGATAAGAGTCCACCCCAGGGAGCGATTGTATTATGTTCTGTATTTGCTGTTTTGTTTGATGGTTCAAAATAAAGTATTGAAAAAAAAAAAGCTCCTCTGCCTTACCTCATTCAACCTCCAGCTTTGCTCTATTGCCCCTACTCACCAGCAAGGCCACTGCCTCAACCTTGTATTGTCTAATTGCTTACCCTCAAACTTCTGTACCTCACCTTTCCCCTTATCGGACCATCACCTGCTAAGCTTTATTCTTCATCACTCACCGCCTCTCCCTGTCTCCTTCAACCTCTTTAGAAATGTTCATGCTTTTGACCAGTTGGCTCTCTCCTCCACTGTCTCATAACCTTTCCTCCACTATGTCATTTGAGTGTGTTGATGAGGCAGTAGCTTCCTATAACAATGCACTCTCCTCTGCTCTGGATACTCTTGCTCTGCCCATGCCACATCCTGTGAGACATACTGTACCTCAATCCTGACTGTCTTCCACTACCCACTGTCTACATTCCTGCTCCCACTCAGCTGAGTGTGCTTGGCTCAGATCCCATACCCTTGCGGACTTTCTTCACTGAAGTCATGCTGGGCTCCAGTCAGCAATAGCACTCGCCAAACAAGACCATTATGTCCATCTAACTAACTCTCTTGCCTCTGACCCTCGCCATCTTTTTACAATTCTCTCCTCAAGGTGTCTCCGCCTCCAACCCTTCCCTCCCTTTCTGCCCAAACCCTGACTACTTCCATGTCAAAATCCACAGGATCAGTTCCCCATGAGGTCAGCTACTTCCCTTTCTCCCCCTCTTCACTCCCCCCTACCTCTGCTACCCTTTCTTTCTTTTCTATAATCTCTGGGGAGGAAACCACTCACCTTCTTTACTCATCCAAACTCACTACCTACTCCTCTGATCCTATTCCCGCATGTCTCCTTAGCTCCATCTCCTCCATCGTAGTCCCTTCCATATCTCATTCTTGACCTATCGCTCTCCACTGCAACTTTTCCTGCAGTCTTCAAGCATGCTGTGGTCACTCATCTCCTCAAGAACACCCTCACTAGACCTTACCTGTCCTCACAGTCTACCAATCTCCCTCCTCCCCTTTGTTTCTAAACTACTTGAATGTGCAGTTCACTGCCATTTCCTCAACTTTTGTTCCTCTCAAGCCCTTCTGGATCCTCTATAATCTGGCTTTTGTCCTTCGCATTCTACCAAAATGGCTCTTGCCAAAGTCTCCAATGACCTGTTACTGGCAAAATCCAAGGGCTTTTACTCATTCCTCAACCTCCTTGACCTTTCTGCTGCTTTTGACACTGTTGACCACAACCTTCTCCTTGATAACCTATCTTCGCTTGGCTTTAAGGGCTCTCTGCTATCCTGGTTCTCCTCTTCTTTCCCATCGCTCTTTCAGTGTTGTTCTCGTGGCTCCTCCTGTACTGCTATCCCGCTTTTAGTTGGTGTACCCCAAGGATTTGCTTTGGGTCTGCTCCTTTTCTTTCTTTATACCCATTCCTTTGTGTACTCATCTCTTCCCATGGCTTTCAATATCTTATTTACAGTGATGACTCCCAGATCTACCTCTCTACACCTGAAATCTCTCCAGCATTCCAGGCCAGGATCTCTCCTGCCTTCCTGACATTGCTGCTTGGATGTCTCACCGCCGCATGAAATTGATCATGGCCAAAAGAGAACTTATTTTTTCCCCCCAAACCCTCTTCTCCCCTTCCTCATTTCTCAGTCTCTGTGAATAATCTACTCCTCCCTGTCTCCTTAGCTCAGAACCTTGGGGTCATCTTTGACTCCTCACTCTCCTTCTCCACACACATCCAACTGATAGCTAAAACCTGCCGTTTATTTCTCTACACCATCAACAAAATTCATTCATTCCTTTCTGAACACATTACTAAGACACTTATCAACTCTTGAATCGCCTCCTATCTAGACTACTGTAACTACTCTTTGCTGCTGCTCATGGCTCATCTTTTCTCCAGGACCAAGCAGGAAGTCAGTCCTCACATATGGGTGTCATCGACGCCGATGAAGCCCTAGCGGAGCATTTCCCCAGCTTTCCATGAAAGCCTTTGGGAATGCAGGCACGCATGCGCGGTTCCCTTCCTGCCTAAAGGTGCCATCTTACCTCAGTCTCTCTTTTTCCGAGAAGCCCACCGGACGTGTGTCCTGTCATCCCGGATAAAAGTTTGATTTTTTTCGGCGATTCTCGCTATTTTTTCTTCCCGGTTCGATGCCGGTTCCCCTCCCACCGGGTTCGGTACACCGGTATCAAGCCTGTTTCTTCTTTTTCGGTTTTTGCCCTTCTTGGCTGGCGTTCGTGCCCTTTTTTGCTTTTTCCCTGGAAGACCGGGCGTTTGACCTCGTGGGGACTCTTTTTTTTTTTCCTGATGGATTCCAGCGGTTTTAAAAAGTGTGATCGGTGTAAGAAGTTGATGTCTCTCACCCACACACGACTGCTGCCTTCGGTGCCTCGATCCTGATCACGACTCTAAGACGTGTGGACCATGTGGGAAGATGTCTTCCAAGGCACTGCGAAGTCGCCAGCAGCAGAAAGAAAGGCTTTTTTCTGACTCAGCCTCCGGCCGGGCCCGGACCTTGTCTGAGGCCTCGACATCTCGGGATTCGGATCCCGAGCGCCGTCGTGGCTCCTCGGACAGGGGGTCCCCCGACCGGGAACGCAAGAGGAAGAAGCGGCTCGTGAGGGCGTCGTCGGAAGAGGTCCCTGGCTCCTCGAGGGCCAGGTCTAAGACCCCCTGACTGTCGCCCCAGGCCCATGGAACAAGAGAAGCCTGCCAAAGTTCCTCGCGTGGAGCCGGAGTCTGCTGGACACGTAAGTCCTGTAGTCCTCGAGGACTCTCCTCCCAGAGAGCCGACATCGGGCCCGGCGCCGCCAGGGCCCGAGTTGGTGGCTGCTGCATCTCCCGAGCTGAGTCTCAGGATGACAGCCTTGGAGTGCAGACTGCCTTCATGGAGCAGCAGCGGGCACTGATGGCCAGCCTGTCTGGCGCATCTGCCCCGACCACCGGGACATCGACATCGAAGTCGACCCCGGAGACCGAGCCGATACTCGAGACCATGAAGGCTCGAGGTCAACCTCGGTCGCAGTCTCCCTCGACCTCCCGTTCGGGACCGAGGGTGTCGACGACGGTGCCTCCGGCATCGGGGCGGGAGCTCCCGGGCCCCGCGGGATCGGACCCTGACTCCTCGTCAGACGAATCCGCCTGGGAGATGGAGGATGAGGAGTCCCCCGACACATTCAAGACTCGGTGCGTCCCGTCGGACTCACTGCAGTCTGAACCCCGGAGTAGATCCCCTCCGGAGGATACCCGGTTCTCGGAGTTTGTCCGGGATATGGCCGCCACGTTGGCTATCCCGGTGGACCCCGAGGAAGAGCCTCGAGCCGAGGAGCTCGAGGCCCTGCAGTGCGACTCTCCTCCGAAGGAGGCCTTTACTGTCCCGGTTCCTCCGATGCTGGAACAGCTCCTCTTACGGAAGTGGGAGGCACCAGCCTCGGCGCCGGTTCTAAGCAAGCGGGTCAATTCGATCTATCGACTCCGGAAGAGCCCTGGCTTTCAGAAGGCGCAGCTACCACACCATTCCATGATGGTGGAATCGGCCATGCATCGCCTGAAAAGTCAGAAGATGCACTCCGCGGTGCCTCCTGGCAGGGAGGCCCGAAACCTCAATGGTTTTTGTAGAAAGTGCTTCCAGGGTTCTATGCTTGCTTGCCGTGTCCAGTCTTACCAGCTGTACATGGGCATGTATTTGCGAGACCTGGCCAAGGAGTTGGCCGGTTCTCTGCTGGTCTCTCCGGGGAACCCTTGCAGAGATTCAAGTCCTTGTCCTCGGGGATTCGGGAATGCTCCAAGTTCATGTCCCGCGCCACCTACGATGGCTTTAAGGCTTCGGCCCGAGTTGCGGCAGCCGGCCCGCGGCTTGACACCAGGCATGGCTGCAGTCATTGGACCTCGAGCCATGGGTTCAGGACAAGTTGGTTGATGTCCCTTGCCGAGGTGAGAATCTTTTTGGCAAGCCCATGGCCGAGAAGGCCGCTCAGCTCGAGACCAAGCACCTTACAAGGTCAAGGCTGTCTAGAAAGACCTCTGCCCCTTCTCACAAGAAGAAGGGCTCAGGCAAAAAGCCCTTTTACCCGAGGAAGGGCACTGCTTACAAACAGTACCCTCAGTATCAGGCTGCCCAAGCTGCATCTCAGGGTCAGCAAGCCAAGGGGCAGGGTAATGGGCCCCATAGGCAGAGGACCCTCAAGCCTCCGGCCCCTGCTCCCACTCAGCAGGGTGGGGGGTTTTGACTCCTCAAGCATAGCCTCTCCATCCCTGCTCTCCCAACCCTGCACAGGAGGTCGCCTCGCCCTCTTTGCCCACCAGTGGCCCCGCATCACTGGGGACAGTTGGGTGTTAAACATAGTCCACAGGGGCTATGCACTACACTTTCACCAACTGCCTCCTCCATATTTTCCAGGAGAGCCTCCAAGGCCTCCCCTGCACACAGATTTTCTCCTCCAGGAGCTCCAAGGTCTGTTGGTGGACAGGGCGGTGGAGCCTGTGCCCCTTCAAATGCACGGTCGAGGGTTCTATTCCAGATATTTCCTGGTACCCAAAAGAACCGGTGGCCTTCGACCTATCCTGGACCTCAGGAATCTCAACAAGTTCCTAGAGAAAGAAAAGTTCAAGATGCTTACTCTTGGAACACTTCTGCCCTACCTCCAGCAGGGAGATTGGCTATGCTCCTTGGATCTAAAGGATGCGTACACTCACATCCTCATTCATCCAGACCACAGAAAGTACCTCAGGTTCATTGTGGGTGGAAACCATTATCAGTACAGAGTACTGCCTTTTGGCCTAACCTCCGCCCCCAGAGTCTTTACCAAATGCCTGGCAGTGGTGGCAAGCTTCCAGAGAACTCAAGTCATCTTTGTCTTTCCCTATCTGGACGACTGGCTTATAAGAGGTCAGACGTGCCAGGAGGCCCGACAGGCCACCCTCAGAACTATTGCTCTTCTTCAAAGCTTGGGGTTTGTAATAAACTTTGCAAAGTCCACTTTGCTCCCCTCCCAGAACTTGGAGTTCATAGGGGCAAGGCTGGATTCTATCCTGGCAAAGGCATTCTTGCCAGCAGACAGGGCCCAAAGATTGATGGACTTGGCCAAACTGTTTCTCAGTGGGTCAGTGGTCTCCTCCAGACTCTGCCTGAGGCTGCTTGGCCACATGGCTTCGACAGTTCATGTGACCCCCAATGCCAGGCTCCATATGCGGCCGGCACAGTGGTGCCTTCGGAGTCAGTGGTCACAGGCCACAGGCAGCCTCAGAGACAGGATAAGGGTGTCCAGACCTTTTCTGAACTCCCTCAACTGATGGCTGCACCCATCCAATCTACTGAAAGGGGTGCCTTTTCAAGTTCCTGGGTACACAGTGGTACTGACCACAGACGCCTCCCTGCAGGGCTGGGGGGCTCATTGTCTGAACAAGTGCACCCAGAGGCTGTGGTCTCCCTGGGAAGCTGCACAGCAGATCAGTCTCTTAGAACTCAGGGCTATTCGATTAGCACTCAAAGCTTTCTCTCCTGCCCTGGCTCATCAATCTGTCCTGGTTCAGACAGACAACCAGGTAGCCATGTTTTATGTGAACAAGCAAGGCGGGACTGGGTCCAGGCTCCTTTGTCAGGAGGCACAGGACCTTTGCTCATTTGCCCTCAAGCACAACATGCTCCTCAAGGCTGTGTACCTTCCAGGCCAGGAAAACTGCCTGGCCGACAGGTTGAGCAGAATTCTGCAGCCCCACGAGTGGCAGCTTCATCCTTTGGCAGTTCAGAAGATCTTCCAGAAATGGGGTCTTTCTTTGATAGATCTGTTTGCTAGTCCACTGAACAAACAGCTGCCTCGGTTCTGCTCCAGACAGCCGCATCCTCTGCGCATAGTAGCAAATGCTTTTCTGATACCATGGTCTCAGGGCCTCCTGTATGCGTTTCCTCCCACGCCTTTGGTGGCCCAAACTCTATTCAAGATTCTTCCGGACAAGGCCTCAGTCCTGCTGGTGGCTCCCAGGTGGCCGAGACAGCCTTGGTTTCCACTTCTCCTTCAACTGGCGGTGGATCCCCCACTGCCTCTGGGGTTGCAACCTGACCTTCTCTCCCAGGATCAGGGTTCACTTATGCACCCCAATCTCAAAGCTCTCAATTTGATGGCCTGGAGGCTGCAAGGGTAGTTTTGGCTCCCTGGGGCCTGCCTCAGGAAGTTGAGGAGGTTGTCCTAGCCTCTAGGAAACAGTCCACTCAGAAAACCTATGCTCTCAAATGGAAAAGGTTTTTCTGTGTGGTGTCAGCTACATACAGAGGATCCTTTCTCCTGTACTGTACCATTAGTGCTTCAGTACTTACTGCACTTGTCCAATCAGGGACTTAAGTCCAATTCTGTTCGGGTCCACCTCTCAGCTCTAGCAGCTCACCACTCACTAGTGGAAGGACATTCTCTGTCGGTTCACCCCTTGGTGTCCCGTTTTCTCAGAGGCTTGCATTTACTCAAGCCTCCTATACGTCGTCCTGCTCCTGAGTGGGAGTTGAATGTGGTCTTGCAGCAATTGACTCGCCCACCTTTTGAGCCGATGGCTACTTGCCCTCTACGCTTCCTGTCCTGGAAGACTCTCTTCCTGATAGCCCTAACCTCGGCCAGGCGAGTGAGTGAGCTTCAGGCCCTAGTCTGTGACAGGCCTTACACCAGAATCTATAGGAACAGGGTAGTCCTCAGGACTCATCCTAAGTTCCTCCCAAAAGTTGTTTCCTCTTTCCACCTCAACCTGGAGGTGGTTCTTCCAACATTCTTCCTTAGGCCTCATGCAAGCCAGGCTGAAGCAGTTCTGCATACCCTGGACTGTAGGAGGGCCTTATCCTTCTACCTTGACCGTACGCAGGGGCATAGAAGGGCTACTCAGCTCTTCGTGTCTTTTGACCCTAATAAGTTGGGGTTGGCTGTGTCCAAGCGTACCTTGTCCATCTGGGTAGCTGACTGTATCACCTGGGCTTACAAGGCGGCTGACCTTCCTTTGCAGGGTCGGGTCACGGCCCACCGTGTCAGGGCAATGGCTGCCTCAGTGGCTCATCTCCACTCTGTACCGTTAATAGACATCTGCAGGGCTGCAACTTGGTCTTCAAGCCAGACCTTTGTGGCCCATTACTGTCTGGAGTGGGAGTCCCATAGGGACAGTGCTTTTGGCCAGGCAGTACTCCGGAATCTCTTTGTGGTTTAGGCAACTCCTGCCCTCTGTTGGGCTACCGTTGGAGGTTGTGTCAGTGAAAAGCTTTTCTTTAATGCTGGGACTAGAGGGAGTTCTCTTGTTCAGCCTGGGTTCCTTGGTAGCCCAGAGCTAGGGAGTCACCCATATGTGAGGACTGACTTCCTGCTTGGTCCTGGAGAAAGAGTAGTTACTCACCTGTAACAGGTGTTCTCCAGGAGCAGCAGGAATCAGTCCTCACAACCCTCCCTCCTCCCCTGGGAGTTGCAGTTGTACATACTTTATTTTTACTTTTTTGTGTGCTGTTCTTAGCTATGTCATTTGACTGAGGTAAGATGGCACCTTTAGGCGGGAAGGGAACCGCGCATGCGTGCCTGCATTCCCAAAGGCTTTCATGGAAAGCTGGGGAAATGCTCCGCTAGGGCTTCATCGGCGTCTGACACCCATATGTGAGGACTGATTCCTGCTGCTCCTGGAGAACACCTGTTACAGGTGAGTAACTACTCTTTCCTCTTATCTCTCCTATCTCTCCGACACCCCTCCTCGGGAACTCTGCTCTTCTGGCAAATTGTTTCTATCTTTGCCCTTCTCTTCTATTGCTAACTCCAGACTTCACTCCTTTCACCTTGCTGCGCCTAATGTCTGGAACAAACTACCTGAGTCTGTATGTCAGGTGCCTTCTCTGACCCTTTTCAAATCCAGACTGAAAACTCACTTCTTTGCTGCCACTTTCAAATCTTGACTCACCTGATTTTCTTTGTTTCCTTACCATTCCCCTTAGATATATACCATGTCTATAGCTATTGTGTTGTCTATCTTGACTAGATTGTAAGCTCTGATGAGCAGGGACTGTCTTTTACATGTGTCTGTGCAGCGCTGCGTACATCTTGTAGCGCAGTACAAATGTTCTGAAGTAGTAGTAGTAGTTTTGGCGCTCACAGGTCTGATCCATTGGCATAGACTGCACTGGTCTCAATGGCTTCAAAGATTGCATTAGACACTGATGGTGCATCGACATTGAGAATCCTTCAAGACCATTTGGAGCCAAGCACCTGTAGTATCCTGCAGAATCTACCATTGATTGTTTGCCCAAAGGTGAAGGAGGATTCCTTTTCGTCTCTCCGGGCCAGTCCAGGAACAAGAGGGTTGTCAATCTTCTCCAGCAACTGAGGACTGAAAACTGAAGTTTTGCAGATCTGGTATCTGGCTCCCCCTGCTGGTTGACCCTCAGTCTATTAACCTGTCTTTCAGTCCTCAGCAGCTGGAAAGGACATAATCCTGGCTGGCTCCCGAGAAAACCCTTAAAGTTTGGAGATTTCTTTTTTTCTTTTCTTTTCTTTTACTTTAAGGCAGTGATTATGAGGATAGAGCCCTAGCAGGGTTCACCTCCACAAAACTTAAAATGGTTTAATTGGTTAAAAAAAAAAAAACGGAGCTAGCAAGGCAGAGCCTGTCTTTCGCAACTGCTCCGATTACCGGGGGAGGGAGCAGAGAGTTGCTGGAAGCCCCAGAGACCATCCTGCTGCCCTCTGAGTTAAGTCTTCTCTACCACTAGCAGTGGGGGAGAGTAACTTGACAGAAGTAGCAGTTTAGAGCAGATTTTCCTTTGGTTCAAGTATGTTGAAAGCTTTTTAAACCTGTCGGGGCATAACGTGCTTTTCGGCGTTTTTTCTTGTTTGTCAGCATTTCCACTTTTTGTGCGGCGAGTGATACTGTGTCGGGTCCCTTTTTCGGTTTCGCTATTTTTTCCTTTCAGAGAGTTCGTTTTTAGCTGCTTTTGCTTTAGGGTACTTAGTTTTGGGCTTTCTGGTGATAGCGGTCATGGAAAGTACCTCGGAGGGAGGCTCTCAGGGCAGTTTAGATTTGGCGGGAAGGGCAGCCATTACAGGTACAGCTCCCGTTCTGTTAGCTGCTCAGGAGAAGCCCGCGAAAAAGAAAGCCAAGTCGAAAAGACAAGGACAGGTGGAGGAAGCTCCTCCACATTCTCTGTCTGGAGTGCACAAGGGCTTAGAATCTGTTTTTTCTGCTGATTTTATTTTGGCACTCCATCAGACTTATTGTTTAAAGTGGCAGCAGGCTCAAGAGAAGGGTTCTGCCCCTGGGGCCGGGCAAGGCTTAGAGAGTAAGCCTTCTCAGTCGGATCCAGGAGAAGGTTCATCTAGAGTAGCCCACGGAGCGGAGATTAGTGCGGATAAGGCCGATCAGCACATCTCGGGGCCCCAAGGAGTGGAGGAAGGAGAACTCCTGTCAGATTCAGGTATGGAGTGGGCTACCGATTTGGATGATGCTGAGTTCGGGTCCAGCGAGGATCCCAATATGTTGAGAGTTTTTAGGAAGGAGGAGTTAGGAGCGCTTATCGCCCAGACATTATTGGCCTTGAATATTGCTTTGCCAACGGCTCAGGAAGAACCTTTAGAGGATCCTCCTCTTCAGGGGTTTAAGAGAGAGCAAAGATGTTTCCCTGTGTACAGAGTCATGAAACAGATGGTAAAATCTGAGTGGGAATGTCCGGAGGCTTCTTTGAGAGGAGCACGGGCTATCGGCCGGTTGTATCCTTTGCCACAAGAGGAGCAAGAGTTATTGAAAATGCCTAAGGTGGATGCCTTAGTCTCAGCGGTCACTAAGAAAACTGCTATTCCTGTGGAGGGCGGTGCGGCCCTGAAAGATCTGCAGCATAGGAAATTGTAAACCTTGTTAAAACAAGCGTTTGAGTCTTGTGTGCTATCGCTGCGAGCGGCTATCTGTGGAGCTTATGTCTCCCGGGCCTCCATTCGTTGGATCCAGGGGGGTTCTCTCTCCCGAACGGAGCAGGACGAAGGCGCAAAGCTAGAGTCAGCGGCAGCTTACCTAGCGGATACCTTCTACGATTTAGTGCGGATTTCGGCGAAGTCCATGGCAGCGGTAGTTGCGGCTAGGAGATTTCTTTGGTTGCGGAATTGGACGGCGGACGCCTCTTCCAAGGCGCGGCTCAGTAAGCTTCCGTACAAGGGTTCGCTACTTTTTGGAGAATTTTTGGAAAAGATTGTAAAGTATCTTGGGGATTCTAAAGGCGGTTGGCTCCCAGAGGGCCGGCCGAAATCTCAAAAACCTAGCAACTTGCACAGGGGTGCGTCTTGAGATTTTCGCAGATTCAGAGGTTCCCGTTTTGCCCTGTATCAGAGGGGTCGCTTTGCGGCCAGGGGACAGTCCTTTCATGGGGCTCGGGGCTTCGAAAGAGGTTATTTCGGAGCTCAGCAAAATACCGCAAAAAAGCCGCAATGAAGTGAGGTTGGTCTAGGCGGAATTCCTGGTGGGGAGGCAGCTTCAAGCCTTCCTTTCTGCCTGGGCCACCATAACTTTCGACCAGTGGGTCCTAGAAATTATTCGCAAGGGATACTCTCTCGAATTTGCTCGTCCGCTGGCAGAGGCTTTCGTGGTGTCTCCATGTGGTTCAGTGGAAAAGCAAACAGCGGTAACGGAGACCCTTCGGCGGTTGTTACGTCTTCAGGCGGTTGTTCCGGTTCCTCCAGACCAATTAGGGTTAGGTCGGTACTCAATTTATTTTGTAGTGCCCAAGAAGGAGGGATCGTTTCGGCCTATTTTGGATCTAAAAAACGTAAACCGCTGCTTGAGAGTTCCGCATTTCCACATGGAGACGCTTCGGTCGGTCATTCGGTCCGTGCAGCCGATGGAGGTGTTAACGTCCATAGATCTCACGGAGGCTTATCTTCATATCCCAATAAGGCCAGAGCACCAGAGGTTTCTACGCTTTGCGGTGCACATGGGGCGTTTCCAGTTCCGAGCCTTACCGTTTGGCCTGGCGACGGCACCGCGCACCTTCACGAAAGTGATGGTGGTGTCAGCGGCCTTGAGAAGAGAGGGAGTCCTCGTGCATCCCTATCTCGACGACTGGCTAATTCGGGCACCATCCGTTTCGGAGTCTCTTTCGGCCACGGCGCAGGTGGTGAGCCTTCTGGAACAACTGGGTTGGGTAATAAACCAAGCCAAGAGCCAGTTACAGCCGGTCACGCGGCTCCTGTACTTGGGGGAAATCTTCGATACCCAGTTAGGGACGGTTTTTCTTCCGGAGTGCAGAGTGCAGAAGATTTTGTCATAGGTGAGGAACTTCTTGCGTCTCAAAGCGCCAACGGCGTGGCGTTATCTGAAGCTACTGGGGTCCATGGCGGCGGCCTTGGATCTTGTACCATGGGCAAGAGCCCACATGCGGCCATTGCAACAGGCCTTGCTTTCAAGATGGTCTCCTCAGGAGCATCCTCTGGACTGCAAGTTGCCCAGGTTACACAACGTCACCATAAGTCTTCGGTGGTGGTTGGATCCCGTTCACTTGCGAGCGGGAGTTCGCTTACGACAGCCGGACTGGGTGCTAGTAACTACGGATGCCAGCCTCGTGGGCTGGGGGGCTCATTGTCAGGCGAGTTTTGCTCAAGGAGTTTGGCCACCAGAGGTGAAGGATTGTTCCATAAACCTGTTGGAGCTCAGAGCGGTTTCTTTGGCTCTTTGAGAGTTTCTTCCTCTGGTCGAGGGGAAAGCAGTGCGAGTGTTCTCGGACAATGCGGTAACGGTGTCCTATATCAACCGGCAAGGAGGGACAGGGAGTGCAGTGTTGTTGGAGGAGAGTCAGCAGCTGATGTCCTGGGCGGAAGCGCATCTGGTAGCCCTGTCGGCACATGTGGCAGGTCGAGACAGTGTGAAAGCGGATTTCCTCAGCCGGCACGTGGTGGATCCCGGAGAATGGGAGTTGAACGCGGCGGTATTTCACGACTTGACCCTAAGGTGGGGTCAGCCGGTTATGGACCTGATGGCCACCTTCGACAATGCCAAAGTGCATCGGTTTTTCAGCAGGCGCAGGGAGCATATGTCGGAGGGTCTTGACGGCCTGGCTCAGCCGTGGCCGACCAGGGGGCTTCTTTGTCTTTCCACCATGGCCAATGGTCGACAGTCGTTCAGCGGATAGCGCGTCACTGCGGTCGAGTAATTCTCATTGCTCTGGATTGGCCCAGGAGGGCGTGGTATGCAGATCTAGTTCGTCTTCTCATAGACAGTCCCTGGAAGCTGCCTTCGCGAGCGAACCTGTTGGTTCAGGGACCCTTGCTCATGCCGGACGTGGATCGCTTCTCTTTTACGGCTTGCCCCTTGAATGGGACGTAGAGGGTATTCGGCTTCGGTCGTGGCCACTGTGTTGCAAGCCAGAAGAAGGTCCACGTCTCTGGCTTATGTCCGAGTTTGGCGAGTTTTTGAGTCTTGATGCGAGGAGTGGGAGCCTCTGTCCGCGCGACGCCTTGGTGCCGCAAGTACTGTCCTTCCTGCAGGACGGGCTGGATAAGGGGTTAGCCCTCAGTACCATCAGGGTTCATTTGGCGGCGATATCATGTTTTCGAGGGAGTGTGAAAGGGGCTCGGCTGTCTGCCCATCCGGATGTTCTTCGGTTCCTGAGGGTGATAAGGAACATTCGTCCCCCTCTTCATAATGTTGTTCCACCTTGGGATTTGAATCTAGTTCTTGAGGCCTTGGTGTGGCCTCCTTTTCATCCGGCTAAGGAGATATCACTCAGAGAGCTCTCTTGGAAGGTTGCCTTCCTAGTGGCCTTGTGTTCTGCAAGGAGAATTTCGGATCTCCAAGCGCTTTCCTGTAGGGCTCCGTATCTTCAATTTTCAGAAGAAAGGGTTCTCTTGCGGACAGTTCCTTCGTTTCTCCCGAAGGTGGTATCTACTTTCCATATGAATCAGGCTATTTCGCTTCCCACCTTTAGAAATGTGGAAGGTCTTCCTATTAATGCCGTTCTGGAAAAGTTGGATTTGGGCAAATTGCTCAAGAGATACCTTAGGAGAACTAAACCCTTTCATAGAACAGACAGATTATTTGTGCTGTTTGGAGGGCCTTGAAAAGGGGAGGCAGCGTCCAAGGCATCGATTGCTAGATGAGTAAGGCAAGCGATAGTGGTGGCGTATCAGGCAGTTGGGAAAGTGCCTCCAGAGGGGCTTCGGGCTCATTCTACTCGTAGCCAGGCGGCGTCCTGGGCCGAATATGCTTTGGTTCCGCCTGCTGATACTTGTCGGGCGGCTACTTGGTCGTCGCTTCACACATTCGCTAAACATTACAGATTGGATATTGGGGCCAGGAGACATGCAAATGTGGGGGCTTCGGCCATCATAGCGAGCCTGGCGGGTCCCTCCCGTGGTTAGGTACTGCTCTGGTACTTCCCTCTTGTTCCTGGACTGGCCCGGAGAGACGAAAAGGAAACAGAAATTAGACCTTACCTGCTAATTGTCTTTCCTGGAGATCTCTCCGGGCCAGTCCAGGACCCACCCGTGTCATTTGCCAGATTTCATAGTTGCGCGGGTGTCTAGGGGAGGTGGACAGCTTCTTATATTGGCCAGTCGGTCTTCAGTACAGTTAGCGTTGCATTTCAGTGCGTTCGGCTCGGGGTGGTCTCTGGGGCTTCCTCGAGAAGGATTTTTGGGGCAATTGAATATAAAAATAAAACAAAATACATACATACATAAGTTCAACATATGTTGGTTGGTCACTGCTTGATAAGTTCGCTATGTTTTCTTTAATGTTTGGATATGTACTTAAACTGCTTAGATAGGAATAGACTGAGGGTCGACCAGCAGGGGGAGCCAGATACCAGATCTGCAAAACTTCAGTTTTCAGTCCTCAGTTGCTGGAGAAGATTGAACAACCCTCTTGTTCCTGCACTGGCCCGGAGAGATCTCCAGGAAAGACAATTAGCAGGTAAGGTCTAATTTCTATTTTCTCTTCATCTTCAGCACCAAAGGGTGATCATATTGAGCATTGTGTGTAGGCTCTGGTACATCAACGTCAAAGCTCTCTAAGGCATGGGATCAGGAGCGCCCCTCTAAGCAGCCCCGAGGAGAGGAGAGCTCATCCTCCAGGACATTGGGGAGGTAGCACTATCCTATTGTATGCCAAGACCAAGCAGCTGTGAATACATCCTTTCAGATTCCGGGAACATTGGCTGATGTTGCTGGAGCCCTGCAGCCTTTGGAAATGGCAGCCATAGAGAAATGCCTTCTGAGGGCTATTGGGGAATGCATCACGATGCTGTTTGTTATGCAGCATGTCAGTGCCTCAGTGTCTTCTGCATCGACATCGGCAGCAGTCCAGCTGATCCCCAAGAAGCATAGAATGCCTGCGGGAGAGGCACCAACATTGGGGCATCGAAGGGACCGATGCTGGAACCTGTCCGGCCGATTACGCTTTCTAGTGTATCAGGGTTCTATACTCCCCCAAAATCTAGAAAGTCATTAGTGCATTGACTCTCCCGAAGGAGCTCCCGATCCCAAAAGAAAAGGAAAGTCATCCAAGCAGAGACTCAGAATTATTTTGATTTTCTCTGTTTCTCTGAGGCTGACTCAGAAGACTGGGTCATCACTATTGAATCTTAGGGCTTTGTTGGAGGACAGGTCCTCAGAACGTCCATCAGACCCTTGTCCTCATGAGAGACAAATCACCTCCAGAGAATAGGACTTTCCAAGATTTTGTAAGGGATATGGCTAAGGCCATACTATTTTCTTTGGAGAATGAAACCAGGGCAGAAGAATTTCTAGGAGCCTTCAGAATTCCTCTGCCCCTAAGATAGTGGTGACAGTGCCCGTATACTGCATCCTTCAGAGAATGTAGATGAATATGGGAGAACCCCCTCACTGTGCCTCCTGTTAGTAGAAAGCTTGACTCCATGTAGAGTTTGAAAGGCTCCTGTATTTGTTACCAGCTTCCTCACTATTCTTTGGTGTTGAATCCACCCTTAAGAGATCTAAAAATTCTAATACTCGCTCTTCAGTACCCCCAAGGAGGGAAACTTGGACATTAGACTCTTTTGGGAGAAGAATTTCTCAGAGTTCCATGATTCGGCCTGCATGGCCTCTTACCAGCTCTACATGGGCATGGTTTTGAAGGACATCATGAGCAGCCTAGTTGATCTGTCCTCCAGAGAAATTGCAACAGTATCATTCCCTTGTGAGACACTAAGGACTGCTCAAAATTCATGGTCTGAGTGATCTATGATAGCTTCACAATGGTATCAAGAGCATCTGCAACGGGTATTGGTGCGAGAGTCTCATTTGGCTCCAGGCCTCAAACCTGGAATAATCTCTACAGGACAGGCTTGCTGATGGTACCGTGCCATTTCCCTTAAAACAAACCAGAATTGGACTCTACCTTTTGAGAGGTGCAGGTTATTCCTCCATCTAATTTCTTTGGAGGAAGAATCAAATTGAAGGAATGAAACTCTTAAGGGAAAATACTACATCTTCCATAAAGCTGATCCCACACAGAGGATCCATATTTCACATGGACCTCCTTGGCACCAACCAGAGGTTGCAAGCATCAGCACCAAAAAGCCTCTCTCTGAACCAAGATCATGAGGCAAAATGGAGAAGTGTTTTTCAAGAAAAAGTTCTCTGAGTGGAACGTGAAAGATTCCCTGCTTGCATCCTCCTCCTTTTGTTGAAGAACTTGTTCCTCTTGGTGTGTTTCTTTAGGTTGACATGAGGAGGAGCCCTTTCTTCCATTTCTCATATTTTGGGGTGCCAAGAATGTTCTGCTACATTTTCTATGTTGAATACCTTAAGTAGAAATTACCCTATCCCTGACCCCCTTTTTGATAGAGATCATGGGCAATAAATCTGCAGTTGAATTAGCCTAATGTGGCTGCTGCAGCCAATCTTTTGGGTGATGAGGAATATCCATAAGCAGCAGCCATTCTTTTGAGTGACACACTCATAAGCAGTGTTGTAGAACCCAATGACAAAGGTCCTTGATATCGTCATCAAAGTAAATGCCCAGAATTCAGCTGCCCAAAGTAAAGAGGTCATTGACCAAGGCAAACTAGTTCTCATGGGCAGTTGTCTTGAGGAAAAGGAGGAATGCACCTGATTAGAAAAACTCGATCTAAAATGTTCAGGACTTTTCTAGAAGGCAATTAACCATATGCTGGGAGGAAGCTGCTCAACAAGGCTGAGATTGCAGCAATTGTAGTCCTAATCCCTGTGGCTCTGTCTGCATTAGAACTCGTGGACCACTGAGACATCTGATAAAAGGAGCTCCTCTAAATCACTTACCTCAGCCATGTAAAACTCACCCAGCTTGTGTCCATCTGGAAGTAATTTCTCGACATTGGAAGGTCAAACCCATCTAAACTTTCAATACCATTATGTGGCAGGAGGACACCATTTTACCATCTGAGGGCTGCTGGATCCAGTGCAAGAAGTCTAGAATCACACAGCTGCTGCATACCATTGCCTCTATAGAGGGCTTGAAGAACCTGAGGCTCAATATTACTGAGGTACCTGAGTAATCCTTTCCATCTTAGCCACATTAAGACTAGAAACTGGCATTTCCTATGCCTAGGAAAATCTCTCCAATAGCCTGAAGAAATGGGAAGCAAGGAGACCACCTGGCTAATAAGAGTTCATCTTTCAGAAAAGTCTAAAACTAAGTGAGCCATCCCCTTCAGAGGAGGAAGACTTTCCTCTCTCCAAACTCATTAGGGGGCTTAATAGCCTATGTTTCTCCGGGAACAAGCAGGAAGTCAGTACTCACATATGGGTGACATTGGCGTCGATAGAGTCCTCGTGCAGAGTAAATCCTCAGCTTTCAGAGAAAGCCTTTGGGAGTTGCATCACGCATGTGCAGTCCCCTTCCCGCCCAAGGGTGCCATCTTGCTCAGTCTCCTTTTTTCCACGGAGCCCTTCAGACGTTGTCCAAGTGTCCCCGTGAAAAAAGTCAAAAGTTAAGAATTCTCTCTTTTACAGGTTGACACCGGTTCCTCTTCCCGCTTCGGCTCGGTATACCGATATCGAGTCTAGCTAAACTTTTTCATTTTTTGTCCTTTGTGACTGGCGTTCACGCCATTTTTCTTTTTCACTGGCAGCCCAGGTCTTCGACCTCGCAGGGGCCCTTTTTCCCCTGATGACTGGCAGCGGGTTTAAAAAATGCAATCAGTGTGTAACAGTCATGTCCCTCACCGATATGCATGACTGCTGTCTCCGGTGCCTCGGGCCCGACCACGACCCGACGGTCTGCGGTCTGTGTAGGAAGATGTCCTCTAAGGCCCTGAAGAGCTGCCAGCAACAGCATGATAACATTTTTCCTGAGTTGGTGCCTTTGCGAGCCCAGACCTCGTCTGAGGCCTCTACGTCTCGGGGGGAACATTCCGAGCCTGAGCGTCATCGAGGTCCCTCGGAGACCGGGTCTACCTCGAGGGAACACAGGAGGAAGAAGTAGTCCTCGAAGGCGGCGCCGTTAGATGGCTCCAAGCGACCCGGGCCCTCCCGGGGCCTGTCGCGAAGCCCTAAGTGCCGGCCGGGATCTTCAGAGACGGAGCGCCCGGCAAAGGCTCTTCGTTGGGAGACTGATCAGCCGAGGCAGGTAACAACTGTCTTCATCAAGGACTCCCCTGGGGGACCCGACCCAGTGGCTGCGGAGCATTCCGGACTCGAGTCCAGAATGGTGGCCTTGGAGCACAGTGTGTTTGCCTTCATGGATCAGCAGCGGGCGCTGATTGCCGATCTGTCCGGTTCTTCTGCCCCGACCACCCGGGCATCGATGTTGAAGTCGACCCCGGAGGCCAAGCCGATCCTTGAGGCCTTTCGGGATCGAGTCAA
Organism: Ichthyophis bannanicus; assembly: GCA_033557465.1. Lineage (NCBI taxonomy): Eukaryota > Metazoa > Chordata > Amphibia > Gymnophiona > Ichthyophiidae > Ichthyophis > Ichthyophis bannanicus. The sequence goes on along the minus strand of CM066034.1, from coordinate 578,806,007 downwards.
TCCTCGGCCAAGGTTCCACTCGGTCTCCCGTTCGGGATCAAGGTCGTCGCCGCTGTGCCTCCTGGCATCAAGGCGGTTGGTGCGGGGCCCTCGATGCCGGAGCCCATCGATTCCTCCTCGGAGGCATCGGGGTGGGAAATGGAGGAAGAGGAGTCCCCAGACACCTGTCGGCACAAGGACGTCCCGTCCAATTCTCCAATGTCCAAACCTCAGAGAAGGTCCCCTCTGGAGGACACGAGTTTCTTGGACTTCGTGAGGGATATATCCAAGGCTTTGGCATTCCCCATGGAGTCCGAGGAGGATCCTCGAGTCGATGAACTCGAGATCCTGCAGTATGAGGCCCCTCCTCGGGAGGCCCTTACTGTACCCGTGCCTCCGATCCTGGAATGACTGATGCTCCGCATGCGGGAGACACCAGCATCTATGCCGGTTATCAGCAAACAGATTGTCTCGATGTATCGAGTCTGCCGGAGCCCTGGGTTTCAAAAGTCGCAGCTGCCGCACAGCTCCATGGCTGTGGAATCGGCCATGCGCAGGCTGACGAGCCAGAAGACACACTCCTCGGTGTCTCCTTGCATGGAGGCCCGCAACTTGGATTCTCTCGGCATAAAGTGTTTCCAGGGTTCAATGCTGACTTGTCGAATCCAGGCCTACCAGCTGTACATGGGGGCATGCACCTGAGACCTGGCGAAACAACTCACCGTGTTCTCTTCTGGTCTCTCCAAAGGGCCTTTGCAGCGCTTCAGGAGCCTGTCCACCACCGTCCGTGAGTGCTCGAAGTTTGTCTTGAGTGGCCTATGACTAGTTCGAGTCTGCAGCTCGGATAGCTATGGCTGACATCGGTGTATGCCGCCAGGCATGGCTAGAGTCGTCAGACCTCGAGCAATGGGCTCAGGACAAGTTGGTCAATGTCCCTTGCCAAGGGGAGAACCTCTTTTGCAAACCCATGACCAACAAGGCCGCGGAACTGGAGACCGAGTACATGACGAGGACACGGTTCTCCAAGAAGACCTCTGCCCCTTCTCGCAAGAAGGGCTCGGGTAAAAAGCTTTTTACCCGAGGAAGGGTGCTACTTACCGAAGCTACCCCCATTTTCAGGCCTCCCAGGCTCCCAAACAGGAGCAGCAGGCCAAGGGACAGGGGCATGGCCCGCGTAAGCCCCCAAACCCCAGGCACCGGCTCCAGCCCAGCCTGGCAGTGGCTTTGGACTCTTTCAGTATAGCCTCTCTTCCCACAGGGGACAGGCAGTGCACGGGAGGCAGGCTTGCCCTGTATGCCCACAGGTGGACAGCCATTACCACCGATAACTGGGTCTTGCAGATAGTTCAGGAGGGCTACCTCCTTCACCTAGCACAGTTGCCCCCTCCTTACTTCTCGGGAGAGCCCCTCAGGTCTCCCCTTCACTAGGAGCACCTTCTGAAGGAGTTTGCGGGTCTTCTCGAGGATCAGGCTGTAGAACCAGTGCCCCACCACCTGCAGGGCAAGGGCTTCTACTCCAGGTACTTTCTGGTACCAAAGAGAACAGGAGGCCTCAAATCCATCCTCGATCTGTGCAACCTAAACAAGTTCCTGGTGAGGGAGACGTTCAAGATGCTCTCCCTTGGAATATTGCTGCCTTACCTCCACCAGGGAGACTGGCTATGCTCCTTAGACCTAAAAGAGCGTATACACACATCCTAATACACCCAGACCACAGGCAGTATCTGCGCTTTGTGGTGGGGGGCAATCACTACTAGTACAGGGTACTCCCCTTTGTCTTGGCTTCCACCCCCAGGGTATTCATAAAGTGCCTAGCTGTGGTGGCCGCCTAACTCAGGCTCCAAGGGGTCTTTGTCTTCCCCTACCTCGACGACTGGCTCATCAGTGGCACGTCAGCCAGCTAGGTCCACCAGGCCACATCCCGCACCATCCAGGTGCTCCAGCATCTGGGTTTTGTAATCAAATACCCCAAGTCCAAACTTAATCCACCTCAGCAGCTAGAGTTCATTAGGGCCAGACTCGACACCCTTCAGGAAAGGGCCTTATCTGCCTGCAGACAGGGCAAGCAGGCTTCTGGCTTTGGCACGTCAGGTGAGCTGCAGGTCCGTAATGTCAGCAAGACAATTTCTGGGCCTCCTCAGGCACATGGCTTCCACGGTCCATGTAACCCCCCAATGTCTGCCTCCGCATGCGGACTGCTCAGTGGTGCCTCAGACCAGTGGTCTCAGGCCACAGGTTGCCTCAGGGACAAAGTCAGTGTCCAGGTGGCTAGTACAGTCCCTGGACTGGTGGCTTCGGCCACTCCACTTGGAGGCGGGGATGCCTTTCCAGGCTCCTCTACACATGAAGACCGTGACCACGGATGTGTCCCTGCTGGGCTGGGGAGGGGGCCCATTGCAAGGGGTTCCGTACTCAGGAAGTGTGTTCCCCCAACGAGAGAGCACAGCAGATCATTTTCTAAAAGCTCCATGCCATCCGCCTAGCTCTAGGAGTTTTCTGGCAGACCCTGGCCCACGAACCTATCTTAGTACAGACAGACAACCAAGTAGCCATGTTCTATGTGAACAAGAAGGGTGGCACAGGGTCCCATCTCCTATGTCATGAAACCCTGGATCTGTGCTCGTTTGCAACCTGGCGTGACATTCATCTGCGGGCTGCCTACCTACCGGGCCAGGACAACTGGTTAGCCGACAGGCTAAGCAGGATTCTCCAGCCTCACGAGTGGCAGCTGGACCGTGGGGTAGCCAATTGGCTTTTCCAGACCTTGGGGCGGCCAGTGATGGATTTGTTTGCGAGTCCGATCAATCACCAGTTGCCTTGGTTCTGCTCCAGTCAGCCACACCCGCACAGGGTGGCCACTAATGCCTTTCTGATATCATGGTTCATGGGCCTCCTGTATGCGTTTCCTCCGACGCCTCTGGTGGCCAAGACTCTATTCAAGATCCTCCAGGACCAGGCCTCCGTCATCCTGATAGCCCCGAGGTGGCCGAAGCAACCCTGCTTTCCACTTCTGCTTCAGCTAACAATGGAGGCCCCCATTCCCCTGGGGTCCTCCCCAAGCCTCCTGGCCCAGGAGGAGGGCACGCCTGATCCCCAACCTCAGCTCCCTCAACCTAATGGCACGGCTACTGAAAGGGTAATGCTCGCTCCGCTCCTTCTTCCAAAGGATGTTGAGGTCTTGCTGACCTTAAGAAGGCCGTTGACTAGACGGGCCTATGCCTTGAAATGGCATAGGTTTGTGTGAGGGGCAGGGTGTGGACCCTTTCTCCTGCCAGGTTCGGGTGGTTTTACAGTACCTTCTCCACCTCTCAGATTTGGGCCTCAAGTCCAACTCCGTTAGGGTGCACCTCAGTGCCCTTACAGCAAACCATTTCCTGGTAGAGGGGAAGCCCCTCTCTTCCCATCCCTTGGTTTCTCTGTTTTTGAGAGGCCTGCTTCTTTTGAAGCCTCCGGTTCGCCCTCTGGCGACCGAGTGGGTTCTGAATGTGGTTTTAGGGCAGCTTACTCTGCCGCCCTTTGAGCCAATGGCTACCTGCCATCTCCGCTACCTTTCATGGAAGGTGGTTTCTTGGTGGCACTCATATCGGCTCGGCGAGTGAGTGAGCTTCAGGCCCTTGTGTCAGACAGCTCTTCAGTTTCTATAGGAACCGGGTAGTGCTTTGCACGCACCCCAAGTTCCTTCCAAAAGTGGTCTCCTTGTTCCACCTCAACCAGGAGGTGGTGCTGCCTACCTTCTTTCCCAGGCTGCATGCCAGTCGGGCAGAGACAGTACTACATACTCTGGACTGTAAGAGGGCGTTGGCCTTCTATATTCAATGTACACAAGCCCATAGAAGGGCTTCTCAGCTCTTCGTATGTTATCACCCCAGTAAGCTGGGGATGGCCGTTTCCAAGCATACACTGTCCACCTGGGTAGCGGACTGTATTGCCTGGGCATGCAGGGCAGCCGAGCTTCCGTTGAAGCACCGTGTTACGGCTCATTGGGTCAGGGCCATGGCGACATCAATGGCTCATTTCCCCTCTGTTCCACTGGCAGACATCTGCTGGGCCGCCACCTGGTCTTCGGGCCAGACTTTCGCAACCCATTACTGCCTGGATAGGGAATCCCGACGAGACAGTACTTTCGGCCAGGCTGTACTCCGTAACCTTTTCGAGGTCTAGGCAACTCCTGCCCTCCAACCCTTCTGTGTCAGGCTACCAGAGTGCTACTTAGATCCCTATTATGGCTGCTTGTGGCTCTCATAGAGGGAGTCTCTTTTTCAGATGTGGGTTCTCGGTAGCCTATAGCTAGGGCGTCCCATATGTGAGGACTGACTTCCTGCTTGTTCCCCCAGAAAGCATAATTACTCACCTGTAACAGGTGTTCTCTGGGGACAGCAGGAATCAGTCCTCACGACCCTCCCTACTCCCCTTGGAGTTGCAGTATTATTTTTTTCTTTGTGCCGTCTTTTTAGCTATGTCATTTGACTGAGCAAGATGACACCCTTGGACGGGAAGGGGACCATGCATGCGTGATGCAACTCCCAAATGCTTTCTCTGAAAGCTGGGGTTTTGATCCACATGAGGGCTCCGTTGGCGCCGACATCACCCATATGTGAGGACTGATTCCTGCTGTCCCCGGAGAATGCCTGTTACAGGTGAGTAACTATGCTTTCCTCAGCCCTCTTATCTTTTTCTCTGAAGAATCCCTTAACAAAGCCCAAAAGGGGGGGGGCCTTTCAACCAGAATAATCCTGCCCTAACCCATCTGGGTTACTTAAAGGGGAAGCCAACACACCCAAAAGGGAGACATCAGGGAGAGCTCTGGTCCAAAGAGCAACAGCTCCCTTTATTCTCTACCCATCTGCAACTCACAGAAGACCTGACATATTCACTCCACTAGTGTTTTTCAGGTTTTTTTCTTTTCACAATAACTATAACAAAAATGGTCTCTTAGTAAATGCTCTCTTGCAGAGAAATAATGAAGACAGGGAGCAATAGAAGAAGAGTGGTGGCAGAAGTTTGATCTAGCCCTCCTAATCCTGTCGTCCTCTCTTCCCCCTGCTCACTCAGAAGGCTGCTGTAGGCATAAGCCACAGGCAGAGCGCTTACCAGCACCTGTTTTACCAAAAGCAGCAGAAGGTAGAACCCTGAGAATATGTATGACGAAGCCTAAAGCTCCAAGAGCATACTTACCAGCTTCTAGTCTTCCAGAAGTAGCCAAAAGTCAAAACCTAGGACCACACTTACAAGTCCCTGCTCCACCAGAGACAGCAAAAGTTGAAGCCAAACACTGGGAGCCTTTCTGTTGGAGGCTGGTGCCCTGAGTATATTTTCCAGCACCTACTCTACCAGAGGCAGCTAAAAACTGAACCCTAGTAGCCTGCTCAACCGGAGGCTGAAGTCCTAGCAGAACACTTAGCCAGGACCTGCATTACTAGGAGAATCAGCATGCAGACTGATGCACCAGGTGAAAGTGGCCTGGAGACCACTGCCCCGTGGCTTAGCAGTCCTGCCGCTTCAGACCGCATGTTTGCACTATCTGCTGGGGAAGTGAGATACTGAAGAGCAGAAGGCAGCCCCAGCCCCATAGAAGAGGAGGGGTGCATTGACTTTGATCTTATTTTCTGTCTTATCTAGCGGCAAGGGGGCATAACCCACTTGTCTGGACTGTTCTGGAATGGACAATGAAGAAGCAGACTTGTCATGTGGAAAATGCTTTATAAATTTGCCCCCTTATATTGGGAGGCTATCTGTGTTGTAATTTTGTTTATTTGTACGTATTTATATTTTTACTCTTCATTAGTGCTAATATATAAAAAGAAACAGTTTTTAAGAAATAGGAGTATAGTGTTTGAATGTTATGAGCAACTAAGTCAGTCTGGTATCCCAGCTAGTAAAGCTCAATATTCTATTTTAGTTTGTAATTCAGTGGTAGGATGGAACACTAATTTAAAAAACACAATGTGCATCAGTATGAAACTTTTCTTATAAACAGTTTGAGTACTAAGAAAATCTTGGTAACTTTTGAATGGGGAAGAAGTAACTATCTTCCACAAAGGCATACTGCTATTGTGGATATTGGAGAAAAATAGCACGTAAAGATAACTTTCTCAAGGCCACACAGAGGTTAATTTTATGACATATCGTCTAGAATACACTCGTAAGAGTAGGAAGCTTGTTTTCTTCTCCGGCAACAAGCAGGAAGTCAGTCCTCATATATGGGTGATGTTGGAGCCCCTGTGGATCCACTCTCTAGCTTTCAAAGAAAGCCTTTGGGAGTTACACCACGCATGCGTGGTCACCTTCCCGCCCAAAGGTGCCATCTTGGAGTTTTCTTTTTTTCCGCAGAGCCCTGCAGATGTGCTGTATGTGCACCCCGGACAAAGTTGATTTTTTTTCCAGCCATTCTCTGTGTTTTTCTCTTCTCAATTGCATCAGCTCAATCACTTTTCCATCGCCTGAGTCCTCTGCCTCGACATCGTGGTTTTCACTTGGGTAATTTTTCTTATTTTTGTCTATCTTGTTTTGGCCTGCGAGTTTTTCTACTTGCAGTCTTGCTGTTCAAGATGTCCGAGTTTGATCTTGCGGGTTTTGTTTTTCCCGCTATGTCTTCGACCAGCGGTTTCAGCAGTGTGGCAAGTGCAATTGCACAATGTCCCGTATGGTCTGCCACGATACCTGCATCAAATGTCTTGGGGCAGACCATGATGTGTCTTCCTGCCCACTTTGCCTCCTGATGTCGACTAAGACCCAGAAGGAACATGAAAGGCGGCAGGGGGAGCTGTTTGGTATGCCTGGCTCAGGTTCGGCATCGGGGGCGGAATCCCTGCCTTCGATGTAGGTGTCAGGCAACTCTACGTCGTGTGCCCAGGCTAGTTCAGAGCCCAGACATCATTGGGCGTCTGAGTCCTCTGAGGATCTCCCCCACGCATCAAGGGCTTTGTCGAGGGCCGACCCGGGTGGTAAATCCGCAGCAACCCAGCTGCAGAGCGCTCTACTCAATGTGGGTGACGATGGATGGGGGTGCCTATTGAAGCAGCCCTGGAGAGAGGAGTCTCCTTTGGTGTTGAGGGATCGACGTGGTTCCACTGACTACATCACTATTCAGGATTCCTCTGCCAGGGACCAGACACCAGCCTCTATGTCCTCGGGGCTTGTGAAGGCTGCAGAGCCATCTGGCATCAAGGCTAGGATGGCAGCCCTGTAATGAAATTTTTCTGCGTTCTTAGAGATGCAGCAGGGCCCGATTCCTGGTCACTCCTGGTCCATCAGTGCCCCTCACAGAGACTTCTCAATGGGGACTTTCTCTGAGGATGCTCCTCCCATCCTTGAGAGGTTGGCTCAGTCAGTGTTGAAGCAGTCGGTGACCGACATGATGCCATAGGACCTCAGATCCTGGGAGTAGTCAATGCTGGGTCAGTTCAATGACCGTGGTGCACTCACTAATTCCTCCAGCTGAGAGATAGACGAGGAGTCACCCGACACCATACTCCACCAGGACATCCCCTCCAACCTCTCTCCATCACATCACTGGCGGAGGTCCTCTCCAGAGAATCTCACCACCGGAGTTTGAGGGAGATGTCCTAGGTGCTTGCCTTCGTGGCAGTGCCTGAAAACAAGCCGTGTGCTGACGATCTGAGGATCCTCCAGTACAAGGCCCCTCCTCGGAAGGCATTGACAGAGCCTGTGCCCCCAGTCCTGGAGTGGCTGCTGTTCAGGATGTGCGAAACCCCAGTGATGGCGCCAATTATGAACCATCGACTCGATTTGCAGTATCGAGTCTGCAGGAGCCCCGGGTTCCAGAAGAGACAGCTGCCACATAATTCTTAGGTAGTGGCTATGCATCGTATTAAGAGCTAGAAGATGCATTCCTCAGTGCCCCTGGCAGAGAGGCCTGTAGCATGGATGCCTTCGGCAGGAAGTGTTTCGAGGGCTCTATGCTCACAGCCCAGATCCAGGCTTACCAACTGTATGTGGGCATATACCTGAAGGATCTGGCGAAGCAGCTCGCCGGGTTCTCGGCTAGGTTGTCAGGTGAACCCCTTGAGCGCTTCAGGACCTTGGTATCATCGGTCAGGTAGTGCTCCAAGTTTCAGACTTGGGCAGCTTTCGACAGCTTTGAGTCAGTGGCCCGTGCAGCTGCAGTGGACATTTGTGCCCACCGCCTTGCCTGGCTACAGTTCTCAGACTTGAAGCAGTGGGTTCAGGACAACTTGGCCGACATCCCATGCTGAGGAGATAACCTCTTTGGCAAACACATGACAGAGAAGGCTGATGAGTTCGAGAAACAGAGAATTCATGACCAGAACCAGACTGTGCAAGAAAGTGTCTGAACCTTCCCATAGGAAGACCTTGGGGGGGAAAAGCCCTTCCACCCAAAGACCAAAAAGGCTTACGGAAACTACCCCAAGTTTTAGACCTATACCGCTCCCACTCAGGAGCAGCAGGCCAGGGGCATGGCCCCTGTAAGCCAAAGGTTCCCAAACCCCAAACAGTGCCACAGCCTGGGGGGAATTTTTGACTCCTTGAAAATAGCCTCCCCCCCCCCCAGGAGGTCACAGGCCCAAGGTTCACAGGAGGACAGCTGATCCACTTTGCATGCTGGTGGCCTAGTATCACAACTATTTGATAAACTGAAGGAGTAGCAAATCACCTGGTCCGGATGGTATACATCCAAGGGTGTTGAAAGAACTGAAATACAAGATTGCAGACCTACTATTAGTAATCTGTGAACTATCCTTAAAATCATCTGTAATACCTGAAGATTGGAGGATGGCCAATGTAACATCAGTTTTTAAAAAGGGTTCCAGGGGTGATCTGGGAAATTACAGACCGGTGAGCCTGACATCAGTACCAGGAAAAATAGTAGAAACCATCATAAAGAACAAAATTACTGAACATGTAGATAGTCATGGCTTAATGGGAGACAGCCAACATGGCTTTAGACAAGGAAGATCTTGTCTTATTAATCTGTTATGTTTTTTTATTTATTTATTTATTTATGCTATTCTTCTATACCGCTTTTTCCAGAGATCAAAGGCGGTTTACATATAACAAATATTAAACAAGGTTTTACATGGAACAGCGTTTTAACTATATACAGTTAACCTTTCATGAACAATATCAAATTTTAAAGGTGTGAATAAACAGGTAGACAAAGGTGAGTCGGTTGATATAGTATATCTGGACTTTCAGAAAGCCTTTGACAAGGTCTCTCATCAGAGACTTTTGGCGAAACTAAAAAGTCATGGGATAGGAGGCAGTATACTATTGTGGATCAGGAACTGGTTAAAAGATAGAAAGCAGAGGGTAGGGCTAAATGGCCAATTTTCCCAATGGAGAAAGGTGAATAGTGAGTACCCCAGGGATCTATGCTGCATCCTCTTATTTTTGACATATTCATAAATGACCTCGAAAAGGGAACGATGAGTGAGGTTATCAAATTTGCAGATGACACAAAACTATTTAAAGTTATTAAAACCCAAGAGGATTGTGGAGAATTGCAAGAGGATCTTGATAAATTGGAAGACTGGGCATCCAAATGGCAGATGAAATTTAATGTTGACAAGTGCAAAGTTATGCACCTAGGAAAGGAAAATCCAAACTATGGTTACACGATGCAAGGTTCCACATTAGGAACCACCACCCAGGAAAACGTTTTAGGTGTCATTGTGGATAACATGTTAAAACCCTCCGCCCCGTGTGCAGCAACGGCCAAGAAAGCAAATAGAATGCTAGGTATCATAAGGAAAGGAATGGAAAATAAAAAAAAGGATATTATAATACCTCTGTATCATTCCATGGTGCAACTGCACCTTGAGTATTGCGTGCAATTCTGGTCGCTGTATCTTAAAAAGGATATAGCGTTATTAGAAAATGAACAGAGAAGAGCCACCAAAATGGTAAAGGGGATGGAAGGATACCCCTATGAATAGAGGCTTAAATGGGTTAGGGCTCTTCAACCTGGAAAAGAGAAGGCTGAGGGGAGATATGATAGATGTCTATAAATTAATAAATGGCGTGGAACGGTAAAAGTAGATTGTTTACGTCATCAGAATATAGAACGACTAGGGGACATGCAATGAAGCTACAGGGTAAACTATTTAAGACTAATGAGAAAATATTTTTTTACTCAATGTGTAATCAAACTCTGCAATTTGTTACCGGAGAATGTAGTAAAAGCTGTTAGTGTAGCTGGGTTTAAAAAAGGTTTGGACGTGTTCCTGGAGGAAAGGTCCATATACCATTATTAAGAGACCCGGGATATTACTGCTTGACCCAATACAAGCATTGTGGAACCTGTCTTTTGGGGAAACTGCTAGGTACTTGTGACCTAGATAGACTACTGTTGGAAACAGGATACTGGGCTAGATGGGCCTTGGTCTGACCCAGTATGGCATATCTTATGTTCTTATGTATCTCCTCCACTTTGCTCAGCTGCCTCCCCCTTTTTCCCAGGGGAATTACCAATGGACCCCTTGCACAAAGAGCTTGTGCAGAAGAAGCTCGGGTCTTTACTTGAAGACCAAGTGGTGGAGCCCATCCCCCAACACCTTCAGGACTGGGGATTCTACTCCCACTACTTCCTGGATCTTCAGGACCTCAACCACTTCCTGGTCAAGGAAAAGTTCAAGATATTCCTTGGAATCTTGATGCCTTACCTTCTGCAGGGGGATTGGCTATGCTCCTTGGAGCTCAAAGATGCCTATACCCCACATCCTGATCCATCGAAGGCATTGTCTATCTCCAGTTTGTCGTTGGGAGTCACTGTTATCAGTACAGGGTGCCCCTCTTTGGCCTAGTCTCAGCCCCTTGAGTGTTCACAAAATGCCTGGCAGTCATGGCTGCTCTCCTCCAGCTCCTCGGGGTTTTCGTGTTCTCATAATTGGATGATTGTCTCATACGGGCCGGCTCACCGGAGGAGGCGGTCAATGCAGTGCAGTACGTTCTAGGGCTGCTGCAGCACCTGGGTTTCATGGTGAACTTCCCAAATTCTCATCTACTGCCCACTCAGTGCATGGAGTTCATCAGAGCTCTACTAGACTCTACCTAGGCAAGAGCCTTCCTGCCACTGAATCAGGCGCAGTGCCTTGCAGCCCTAGTGCGAGAGGTATAGAGTGGCTCACCAGTGACATCCCAGAAAATGCTCCACCTCTTGGGGCATATGGCATCCACCGTCCATGTTACCCTTTTGCCTGCCTTTGTATGCAGCAGGTCCAGTGGACGCAAGCTTTAGGTTGCCTGGAGGATGACATCCTTGTCACACCGGCCTTAGCAACCTCTCTGACTTGATGGCAGGACCATCTCAATCTCTGAGTCCTCACTGGATGCATCAAAGCTGGGCTGGGAGGCCCACTGCAATCACCTGCAGTCGCAAGGCCCATGGTCACCAGAGGAGAGTACCTCATGGATTAACTTGCTGGAGCTCCGAGCAGTGTCTCATGCCCTGTGGGTCTTCCAGGACCATCTAGAAGGGCAGGTGGTTCAAGTCCAGATGGACAACCAGGTAGCGATGTATTATATCAAAAAGCAGGCATATAATAATCAAAAAGCAGGGGGCATGGGCTTGTACTACCTCTGCTGGGAGGCAGTGCACCTCTGGAACTTCACGGCAGGGAAGAACATTTCCGTCAAAGCGGTGTACTTGCCGGGGCAGGACTATGTACTGGCCGACCACCACCCTCCTCAAGATCCAAGCGGAGGTAGCCTCGATAATCTTCCTTGCTCCCAGGCAGCCCTGGTTCCCCCTGCTTCTGCAGCTGTCCCAGTGGGACTCTTTGCTGTTGGGGAGTGCTCTGGACCTGCTGTCCCAGGAGGACGGGATGTTGCAGCACCCCAAACTTCAGTCCCTGGCACTGACGGCCTGGATGCTAAGAGGCTAGCTATTGCACATCACTGCCTGGCTAGGTCAGTGGAAGACTTCCTACTAGCCTTGCGTAAGAATTGTGCGAGGAGGGCTTATACCTTAAGTCGCACAGGTTTTCCCACTGTTGTGCAGGAGAAGGCCTTAACCTCCTTCTGCGCAATGTTGGAGATATTACGATACCTCTTGCATCTGTCAGGGGATGGCCTAAAGTCTAACATGGTCAGAGTGCACCTCTGTGCCATATCGGCTCAGCACCTTGTGGTGGATGGCCAGGCCATGTCGATGCACCCCCAGGTGGGCCAATTCAGGTGAGGCCGCCTCCCCTCTCGGCTCCTGATTTGTCTGCCTCCAGTGGCGAGGGACCTTAATGTGGTGCTGGGAAAGCTTTCGAGTCCCTGGCTACCTGCCATCTCAAGTACCTTTCATGGAGGGTCGTATTCTGGTGGTGCTCACCTCAGACAGGTGCGTGAGCGAACTACAGCCCTGGTAGCATGCACCCTATACCAGGTTTCATAAGAACAGGGTCATCCTCCAGACGCATTCCAAGTTCTTGCCAAAGGTTATTACTGCATTCCATTTGAATCAGGAGGTGGTGTTACCCACTTTTTCCCCTAGGCCTTACCACTCCAGGGTGGAGGCCTCTCTGTACACGCTAGACTGCAAGCGTGCCTTGTTCTTTTACATCCAGAGGACGCAGCCCCACCAACGCTCAACGTAGCTTTGTTTCATTCAATCCCAGTCAACTTGGGCTTGCAGTCTCCAAGTGCACCCTCTCACGATGGGTAGCCATCTGCATTTCCTTCATCTATCAGCAGGCAGGGCTCTCTCTAGAGCATCATGTTTTGGCCCACAATGTGCACGCCATGGCGGCCTCAGTAGCCAGCCTGTGGTCTGCCCTTGCTGGACATCTGTGGGTCGCTATCTTGTCCTCTGTGCACACTTTTGCTGCGCACTACTATTTGGAAGAGAACTCCTGGAGGGATAGCGTCTTCGGCCAGGTCGTACTCCATCACCTCTTCAAGGAATAGTGTAACTCCTGCCCTCCTTCCCATGATGTCCAGGCTACCAGAGTGGGAATTGCATCTTCGATGCTGCTGCTGCAGTGTCAAACTTCCAACCAACCAGCACACCCTGCTGCCCTTTACGGTCTGCTTTTTGGGTCGCCTGTGACTCTTACAGGTTTTTTTGGTAGCCTGTAGCTTGGGAGTCCCATATGTGAGGACTGACTTTCTGCTTGTTCCCAGTGAAAGCGTAGTTACTCACCTGTAACAGATGTTCTCCAGGGATAGCAGGAATCAGTCCTCACAACCCTCTCTCCTCCCAACCCTCTCTCCTCCCCGTGGAGTTGTTTTTCTTGTGCTATATCATACTGAGGCAAGATGGCACCTTTGGGCAGGAAGGTGACCACGCATGTTTATTTATTATTTATTTATTTATTACAGGCTCTTATATACTGCACTATTTAGCATCAGCGCGGTTTACATTATAACAATAGACCAGAACAACAAACTGGTTTTACAGAGAACAGGTACGACAACTTGGATAAACATAGGGGAATTGTTAGCTGAAACTATTTACATATGTATTTACATGTATATACATTAGGTTTTATGTTCTTAGTTTGAGTTGGGTCCTGTATAACAGGTGGTCAAAGTGGGGATGGGTGGTCAGGTCGGTGTCTGGCTGGTCTGGTAGTAGTGGGGGAAAAGGTGAGATTTGAGTGCCTTTCTGAATAGAGTTAGATCGGTGACATCACGAATCTCCGGTGGCAAGGTGTTCCAGCATTTAGGGGCATAGACTAATCAGTTGTAACTCCCAAAGGCTTTCTTTGAAAGCTGGGGAGTGGATCCGCATGGGCTCTGTCGGCACCAACGTCACCCATATGTGAGGACTGATTTGTGCTGTACCCAGAGAACACCTGTTAAAGGAGAATAACTAAGCTTTGTAGTCTGTTGTATAAAGATACACAGGTACACATACGTCTTTATAAAATACCAGCATAAATCCTGAAGAGATCACATCTAAAGGGAAGCCATAGACATTTACACCAACTTGGAAGTAGGCATAAATGTTTGTGTGTATTTTATAAAGTACACATGTAAATTTGGAATCTGCCCAAAGTTGGTCATCGTGTACTTTTATACATAGGATAATTTTCTGAAGCATTTTGGCAGGTATACTGTCATATGTAATAAAGTGCCTGTATAAAATTACTCCTACAGTGAATTTGATCTCATTTCTGAAGATTTCATATTTTTCTCCTTAGATAAGTTCAAGGGTGGTCAATCTGGGATGAATCAGTCAAGGAGCTGCTTGGATCCTGAAGAACTAATGGAATTGCTACAGTCCAAAGATTATGAAAGGTGGGCTATGCACATGCCATAAGACAGTAGTGCAATTCAGAGTGGGTGTTAATGTTGTAGGCTTACAAGTAAAAAGTAATAATTCAAAATAGCCTTACTTAATGGGGGTAATTTTATAAGGAGCCACCTAGATTTAGGCTGCAAGAATGCATGCAAATGGAACCTCCCTCTTTTTGGAACACTTTGGCACAGACTCTTAACTACCCTCCCATCACATCATATGAATCTTGCGTAGCACCAATTGAGCTTTATATAAATAGTTATGTTGCACTCCGTTAAGTTATTCTTTCCTGTGTTCAATGTAAAGTTACCTGTTCTTGTGTAAACTGCTGCGACTGGTAGATACATCAGTATAAAAAAGTTGCTAAATAAATAAATATACATACTTAAATGGCCACTTAAGCACATAAATGTGATGGCGCACAGTTTTGCTGTGGGTGTGCACAAGGGCAGACTTTGGATGGAATATGGGTCTGGCACAAAATTACATGCACTTTTTTTAAATAAAAGGTGCCTAAGTAAGCGCCTACTTTCAGGAGTAAAATAGCCACCTCCTTTATAAAATCATCTTACATGTGCTCAAGTACTCTGTGCAAATCGCAGTTAGTGCTATCTGAGACTGAAGGTGTTGTCAGCACAAGTGTCTTTCTGTAGAATGTGTATGAGAGTCTTGGAACATGTCAAGGTCGCTTTCATTATGGCCAGCACAGTTTGAGATTTAAGCTATTACTTGAGGTCAGGTTTGCTTGGTGTTTTGTACATTAAAGTTTGCCCATTCCTAATCATCTCTCCAGGCCAGTCCAGGAATGTATGGGTAGTCACCATCCTACAGCAGCTGAGAACTGAACATGACAGATTCTTCGCATGATACAGTATAAGAGCTCCACCTTCAGCTCCCTGTATCAGTCTCTCAGTTCTCAGCAGCTGAGGAGGGTGTCCATACGAATTGGATGTAGTGACAGGAAAAAAAAAAGAATAAGAAGAGGATAGAGAAAGCTAAACTATTTTAAAAAAAAAACACAAACACACTTAAAGGAATTGATTTAGGGAGCAGAAAGAAAACACTCACTGGTGCTGGGGATAGGACTTTTTGGGGCAGAGCATGCCCGGGAACCAGATCCTCCAAGGCTGTTTGTGTACCTGTGCATTGAGGATATATCTGGGAGCCCCAGATCGCTTTCCCCTTCCTCAGAAAGAGGCTAACAAACCTGTAAAGCTGCAGGTCCCTGCGGCCTCTGGAGCCCTCAGAGGGGTTGGCCTGCTGGTCTGCGCGGCCTTCTGAACGTGGTGAGTCTCAGCGGAGGAGCGCAGGAGTTCTGACGCGGCAGTCTGATTTTCGGCGGGGCAGGTTGTTGGCAGTGCGGCTTCGCGGTTCTCTCTCTCCGACTTGGCTTTGGGTCTCTGCTCGTTCTGTCTTCTCTCTCTTTCTCAGCAGCCCGGCCCAGTCTCTGGGTGGCAGCAGAAGTGCCAAGGGGGGGGGGGGGGGAGAGGGGAAGCCATGTTTTCAGGCCGCAGGTATGTGTTTTCCTTGTGCAGGCAACCGCGGACATTTAGCAGTGTTTTTTTCTTTTCTGCCAGGTTTGTCTGCTGCAGACCAGAGCAGTGCACAGGTCAATTGAAGCTAAGCGTGACATGATGGACAGCGAGCAGCACTCTGAGGAGACAGTGCTCTCTGGCAGCTCTGCAATTTTGGTGGGAATGGCTGCCATTTCAGAGCAGAGGGCACAGGAGAACAAGGCTAAAGGCAGAAAATGCATGGCCAAGGCTAAGCATAAAGACTGAGGTGGCCTTAGACAAATCGGAACAGCGGCCGGAAGAAGTCACTAGCAATGAGTTATTGGAGGTGATATTTTCAGCAGATTTTATCCTCTCTGCCTAAAAAGCAGCAGACAGAAAAATTGCCAGGCTAGGCTCCGGGGCGCTTGGCCTTAGCCAGGGGCTCCATGCCACTCAGTGACATAGCTGATGTGGTGCCCTCAGGGAACAGATGTTGTGGTGAGTCAGATCCTTGGTTGGGACAGGACTCGTCGCGCTCGCAAGCCTCAGAGGAGCCGGGGGAGGGCCCCTCTGACCTCTGGGTAGACCTGACCGGACAAGAGCTGGAGGATGGGGAGATCCTTGCTGGGGAAGACCCTAATGTGCTTCGAGTTTTCCAGAGGGAGGAGCTGGTGGCTCTTAGTAATCACTCTCTGGCAGCCTTGAATATGGTGCCGCCTCCGACGCTGGCGGAAGTACCCCAGAGGACTCCTTGCTGCAGGGGTTTAGGGGAGAGCAGGCATGTTTCTCCAGGACCAAGCAGGAAGTCAGTCCTCACATATGGGTGACGTCGGCGCTGACGGAGCCCCCATGCGGAGCATTTCCCCAGCTTTCAAAGAAAGCCTTTGGGAATGCAGCCACGCATGCGCGGTCCCCTTCCCGCCCAAAGGTGCCATCTTGCTCAGTCGTCTTTTATCCGCGGAGCCCTATGGACGTGTGTCCCTGTCACCCATGGAAAAAGTGGATTTCCCTGCGTTGAGACGAGTTATTTTTCTTCGGTTCGACGTCGCTTCCTTTCCTGCCTGGACTCGGTGCACCGGTGCCGAGCCCGGATCTCTTTTTTCGGTTTTTGTCCTTAGAGACTGCGTTCGCACCATTTTTTCTTTTCCCTGGCAGTCCGATTTTTTGATCTTGCAGGTGCCCTTTTTCCCCTGATGGCTGCCAGTGGCTTTAAGAAGTGTGATCGGTGCAAGAAGCTGATGTCTCTCACCGACACACATGACTGCTGCCTCCGGTGCCTGGGGCCTGACCATGATCTTAAGGTCTTTAGTCCCTGTGGCAAAATGTCCTCGAAGGCATTGCGGAGCCGTCAGCACCAGCGTGAGAGGATCTTCTCTGACTCGGCATCTGGACGGGTCCGGACTTCGTCAGAGCCCTCGACGTCTTGGGAGTCTGACCCCGAGCATCGTCGGGGCTCCTCTGAAAGGGAGTCCCCCTCGAGGGAGCACCGAAGGAAGAAGAAAACCATGAGGGTGGCATCGGTGGACGCTCTTGGCTCCTCGAGGGACAGATCGCATAGCCCCGATCGCCGTCCCGGGTCTTCGGAGTCGGAGAGGCCTGCAAAGCATCCTCATGTGGAGTTGGAGGCCCCGAGTCACGTGAGTACTGTAGTCCTCATGGACACTCCTCCGGGGGAGCCGACGTTGGGCCCCGAGTCGGAGGCTGCTGGGTCTCCTGAGCTTGGACTCAGGTTGACGGCCTTGGAGAGCAGATTGTCTGCCTTCATGGAGCAGCAGCGGATGCTGATTGCCGGCCTCACTGGCGCATCTGCCCCTACCACCGAGATTTTGACGTCTAAGTCGACCTCGGAGGCCGAGTCGATCCTCGGCCGAGGTCACCCTCGGCCTCCCGTTCGGGGCAGATGGCGTCGGTGCCCGCCCACTCGGAGCTGCTCGATTCCTCCTCGGAGGAATCGGCGTGGGAGACAGAGGAAGAGGAGTCCCCGGACACCCTCCGGACTCGGTGCGTCCCTTCGGACTCACCGGGATCCGAGCCTTGGACAAGGTCCCCCCCCCCCCCCCTGGAGGATACCCAGTTCTCGGACTTCATACGGGACATGGCCAAAGCCTCGGCCTTCCGGGCGGACCCCGAGGAGGAGCCGAGGAGCTCGAGGCCCTGCAGTATGACTCTCCTCCCAAGGAGGCCTTTACTGTGCCGGTTCCTCCGATGCTGGAGCGGTTGCTCTTCCATATGTGGGAGGCTCCGGCCTCGATGCCGGTTTTAAGCAAGCGAGTCGATTCCATCTATCGAGTCCGCAAGAGCCCCGGGTTCCAAAAGGCACAGCTACCACACCACTCCATGGTTGTGGAATCGGCCATGCATCGCCTGAAGAGTCAGAACATGCACTCCTCGGTGCCTCCAGGCAGGGAAGCCCGGAACCTGGATGCCCTCGGTAGAAAGTGCTTCCAGGGCTCTATGCTTGCTTGCTGCGTCCAGACCTACCAGCTGTACATGGGCATGTACCTTCGAGACCTGGCAAAGGAGATTGCCGGGTTCTCTGCTGGTCTGTCCGAGGAACCCTTGCAGAGGTTCAAGGCCTGGTATTCGAGAGTGCTCGAAGTTTATCTCTCGAGTAGCCTACGATGGATTTGAGGCTTCAGCCCGAGTAGCAGGGGCCGGCATCGGTGCACGCCGCCAGGCCTGGCTACAATCCTCGGACCTCGAGCCATGGGTACAGGACAAGTTGGTCGATGTCCCCTGTCGAGGTGAAAACCTCTTTGGCAAGCCCATGGCTGAAAAGGCTGCGGAATTCGAGACCGAGACTCTTACCCAGACAAGGCTGTCCAGGAAAACCTCTGCCCCTTCTCAGAAGAAGGGCTCGGGGGAAAAAGGCCTTTTACCCGAGGACGACCACTGCCTACGAAACCTGCCCTCACTACCAGGCCTCTGCAGCTCCTCAACAGGGCCAGCAGGCCAAGGGGCAGGGTCATGGGCCCCATAGGCAGAAGGCTCCCAAGCCTCCTACTCCGGCTCCTGCTCAGCAGGGAGGGGTTTTTTTTGACTATGCGAGCATAGCCTCTCCTCCTCTCTATGGCACAGGAGGTCGGCTGACCCTGTACGCAGATAGGTGGCCAGCCATCACAGGGGATACTTGGGTTTTAAGCATCATCGAAAGGGCTATCTGCTCCACTTCACCCAGATACCCCCCTCCTACTTTCCAGGGGAGCCTCCAAGACCCCCTCTGCACAGAAACTTACTTTTTCAGGAGTTGGAAGGTCTACTACAGGACCAGGCGGTGGAACCGGTGGCTCACCACCTGGAAGGGCAAGGCTTCTACTCGAGGTACTTCCTGGTACCAAAAAGAACAGGAGGCCTCAGACCCATCCTAGACCTGAGAAATCTGAACAAGTTTCTGGAGAGGGAAAAGTTCAAGATGCTTACCCTTGGAATCTTACTGCCCTACCTCCAGCAGGGAGATTGGCTATGCTCCTTAGACCTGAAGGATGCTTATACTCACATCCTCATCCATCCAAGTCACAGGCAATACCTCAGATTTGTGGTGGGGGGGAAACACTTCCAGTACAGAGTGCTTCCCTTTGGCCTCACCTCCGCCCCCAGGGTCTTTACAAAGTGCCTGGCGGTGGTTGCGGCCTACCTTGGGAATCGGGGGATCTTTGTGTTCCCTTACTTGGACGACTGGCTTATCAGGGGCCAGTCTCTGCAAGAGGCCAGGCAGGCCACCTTCAGAACCATATCCCTGCTTCAGCACCTGGGGTTCGTTATAAGCTTACCAGAGTCCACTTTAGTCCCCTCACAGGACGTGGAGTTGATAGGGGCAAGGTTGGATACTATCCATGCAAAGGCCTATTTGCCTGTGGACAGAGCTCACAGGCTGATGAAGTTGGCCGGCCAGTTTCAGGCAACCTCTCTGGTCTCTGCCAGACGCTTCCTCCGGCTCTTAGGTCACATGGCTTCCACAGTGCATGTCACCCCAAATGCCCGTCTACACATGAGGCCGGCTCAGTGGTGCCTGAGGGCACAGTGGGTGCAGGCCACAGGGACGTTGTCAGACAGGATAAAGGTGTCCAAACCCTTGGTGGACTCCCTACGCTGGTGGAGGCATCTCCCAAACCTATTCGGGGGTGTTCCTTTTCGAGCCTCCCCACACACTCAGGTACTGACAACCGATGCTTCCCTGCAAGGCTGGGGGGCACATTGCCAGGGGACCTGCACCCAAGGCCTGTGGTCTCTGTGGGAGGCCGCCCAGCAGATCAACCTGTTGGAACTGCGAGCCATTCGACTAGCCTTACGGACTTTCTCTCGGGTCCTCTCTCACCAGTCTCTCCTAGTTCAGACGGACAACCAGGTGGCTATGTTCTACGTAAACAAGCAGGGAGGCACAGGATCCCGACTCCTGTGCCTGGAAGCACAAGCTCTCTGCTTCTGGGCTATTGATCAGAGCATGACCCTCAGGGCGGTCTACCTCCCAGGCCAGGAAAACTACCTGGCGGACAGACTAAGCAGACTCCTGCAGCCTCACGAGTGGCAGTTGGATCCTCAGGTAGTCCAACAGATTTTTCTGAAGTGGGGACTTCCAACCATGGATCTTTTTGCCAGTCCGTTGAACAGGCAACTACCCAAGTTCTGTTCCAGACAAACTGCATCCTCTGAGGGCAGCGGCAGATGCGTTCCTGATCTCCTGGTCCGAAGGCCTGCTGTATGCGTTTCCTCCCACACCTGTGGTGGCCCAGACTCTATTCAAAACCCAGCAGGACTGAGCCACGGTGATCTTGATAGCCCCCAGGTGGCCCAGGCAGCCGTGGTTCCCTCCTCTTCTGCAGTTGGAGGTGGATGCTCCACTCCCTCTGGGGCTGCAACCCAACCTTCTGACTCACGATCAGGGGTCCCTCTTGCATTCCAACCTCAAATCCCTCAATTTGATGGCCTGGCTGCTGAAAGGCTAGTCCTTGCTCATACCAAAGGAGGTTGAAGAGGTGGTGTTGGCCTCCAGGAAGCATTCCACTCGGAAGGCCTATGCTCTGAAGTGGCGTAGGTTTTCCACTTGGTGTTCTTAACAGCAGGAGGATCCCTTCTCCTGCTCGGTCCCGGTGGTACTGCAATACCTGCTCCACCTGTCCAACCTGGGACTTCAGTCCAACTCTGTCCGGGTCCACCTCAGTGCCCTCTCAGCTCACCACTCGCCGGTGGATGGCCAATCCCTCTCGGGCCACCCTCTGGTGTCTCGCTTCCTTAGAGGCCTGCTTCTGCTCAAGCCTCCTATTTGTCCACCGGCCACTGAGTGGGATCTCAATGTGGTCTTGCAGCAACTGACTTGCCCACCTTTTGAGCCAATGGCTACCTGCCACTTATGTTTCCTATCCGGGAAGGTGTTGTTTCTTGTGGCACTCACCTCGGCCAGACGTGTGAGTGAACCTCAGGCCCTGGTCTCGGATAGGCCGTATATCAGGTTCTATAAGAACAGGGTAGTCTTGAGGACTCATCCTAAGTTCCTTCTCAAGGTAGTGTCCTCCTTCCACCTCAACCAGGAGGTGGTACTTCCGACTTTCTTTCCCAGGCCGCACGCCAGTAGGGCAGAAACTGTCTTGCATACCCTGGATTGTAGAAGGGCGCTGTCCTTTTACCTAGAACGTACGCAGGGGCATAGAAGGGCTTCTCAGCTCTTCATTTCCTTTGACCCTAATAAATTGGGTTTGTCTGTCACTAAGCATACGTTGTCCATCTGGGTGGCAGACTGCATTGCCTGGGCGTATAGGGCAGCCGGCCTCTCCCTGGAGGGTCGAGTCACGGCCCACCGGGTCAGGGCGAAGGCCGCATCAGTAGCTCACTTCCGTTCTGTCCCGTTGGCAGACATCTGCCGGGCCGCTTCTTGGTCCTCAAGCCAGACTTTTGCGGACCACTACTGCCTTGAGAGGGAGTCTTGTAGGGACAGTGCTTTCGGGCAAGCGGTACTCCGTAATCTCTTTGAGGTTTAGGCAACTCCTACCCTCCGGCCCTGGTGTTGGGCTACCGTTCAAGTGTGGTCTCAGAGAAGATTCTCTCACTGTTGCTGAGGCTCTAGAGGGAGCTCTATTTTACAGCCTGGGTTCCTGGTAGCCCGGAGCTAGGGAGTCACCCATATGTGAGGACTGACTTCCTGCTTGGTCCTGGAGAAAGAGTAGTTACTCACCTGTAACAGGTGTTCTCCAGGAGCAGCAGGAATCAGTCCTCAGGACCCTCCCTCCTCCCCTTGGAGTTGGAGTTGTATATAGTTCATTTTCTTTTTCATGCTGTCTTTTAGCTATGTCATTGGACTGAGCAAGATGGCACCTTTGGGCGGGAAGGGGACCGCGCATGCGTGGCTGCATTCCCAAAGGCTTTCTTTGAAAGCTGGGGAAATGCTCCGCATGGGGGCTCCGTCGGCGCTGATGTCACCCATATGTTAGGACTGATTCCTGCTGCTCCTGGAGAACACCTGTTACAGGTGAGTAACTACTCTTTCCTGGTACACCACATAATCCACAAGATGATTGATTCCGAATGGAAATGTCCGGAGGCGACCTTAAGAGGTAGTCTGTCGATGGCATGGCTCCATCCTATACCACAGGAGGATCGGGACCTCTAAAAAGATGCTGAAGGTGAATGCCTTGGTTTCAGCGGTAACTAAAAAGACCACTATTCTGATTTAAGGAGGAGCAGCACTCGGGGACCTTCAGGACCGGAAGTTGGAGACTTTATTAAAGCGGGCTTTTAACACTATAGCTATGACCCTGCAGGCCTCCATTTGTGGGGCCTATGCGTCCCAGGTGTCCATCAGATGGATCCAAGGGTTCATCAGTCTAGGACTTGAGGGTCTAGAGCCATCGGAAGATTTGAGGCTGGAATCGGCAGCAGCATATCTGGCAGACGCCTTCTATGACCTCATCTGGCTGTCTTCTAAGATGATAGCGCCAATTATTGCGGGCTGCAGGTTCTTATGGCTAAAGTAACTGTTCAGCAGATGCCTCATCTAAGGTCCGGCTTAGCAAGCTGCCCTAAAGGGCAAGTGGTTGTTCGGCGATGCGCTAAGAGAAGATTGTTCAAGACGTGTAGGGGACTCCAAGGGGAATTGCCTACCAGAGGACAAGCCTAAGGTGCCGAAAGGAGTAGCACCCCAGCGGGGACAGGCTAGGGAGTTTCGGAGGCCCAGATTAGCCCGGTTCTCACCATATCTGAGAGGCCAGTATGCTTTGCGAGGTCAGCCCTTTTGGTGGTTCAGGGGGGCGAGCCAGGATTACTATTCAGCCCCGTCGGCCCCAAGTAAAAACTCCCATTGAAGCCAGGGGGTCTAAGTGGAGGTAATTGTGGAAGGGTTAGATCTATTTTACCCCACCTGTGCCCAGATCACCTCCAACCAGTGCGTGTTGGAGATAATTAGGGAAGGTTACGATTTGGAGTTTGCGCATCCACTTTCAGAGGCCTTGATCTGTGCGCTATGCAGAGGTTGAAAGAAGTTGCTGGTGGTACTTTAGAGCGCTTGATCCGCTTGGGGGCTGTAGACCCGGTACTGGCAGGGGAATGTGGCAGGGGTCGGTATTCCATATATTTCGTGGTTCCCAGGAAGGAAGGGTCTTTTTGGCCCATCCTGGACCTCAAGCACATAAATCGAGCTGTACGAGTACCGCACTTCCGGATGGAAACACTCCGGTCTGGCATCCTCGCAGTAAGGCAGGGAGGGTTTTTGTCAGCTCTGGACCTCACGGAAGCGTACCTCAACATCAGCTGTTTCTCCATTTTGCGGTGCCAGTGGACCATTTTCAGTTCACTGCGCTACTGTTTGGCCTCGCTACAGCTCCCCAGACATTCACAAAGGTCATGGTGGTAGTTGCGGCAGCATTGCGAAAAGAAGGCACATTGGTTCATCCATATTTGGACGACTGGCTCAACCAGGCAAAGTCGGAAACCGAATCACTAGTGGCCACCAACCGGGTGGTAGAGTTTCTACAGAGTCTGGGATGGGTAGTCGGGCCAAGAGCCAGTTGCAACCCTCCCAGCGGTTGGTCTACCTTGGAGCTCAGTTCGACACCAAGGCAGGGATTGTGTCCCTACTGGTGGTAAACGTGCAGAATTTGCAGGGGCAGATACGACAGTTTTTGAGGATGGCGCTGCCGGCAGCTTGGTTCTATCTGCAGATTCTCGGGTCTATGGCAGCAGCACTGGACTTAGTGCCCTGGGCATGAGCTGACATGTGCCCTCTGCAGAATGTGCTGCTGTCGCGCTGGTCATCCCTTTGTCACACGATGGCGCATCGGCTATCGTGCCTGGAGGAAGTTTGGTTGAGCCTTTACTGGTGGCTAGAGCAGAGTCATCTAGCAGTAGGCGTGCATTGGAGTCACCTCGGTGGGTAATGACGGATGCCAGTCTTATAGGTTGGGGGGCACACTATCAGCCACAGGTAACTCAAGGGAAATGGATGGCAGAAGAGAGCGCCTGGTCCATCATCCGTCTCGAAATGAGGGAAGTGCACTTGGCTCTACAAGCCTTTTGACCGGCCATAGCACAGAAGGCAGTCTGGGTCTGTTCCGACAATGCGACCATGGTAGCATACATCAACAGGCAGGGAGGGCATGGGCAGCACGACCCTCCTGGAGGAGAGTCAGTCCCTACTAAGCTGGGTGGAGGAACATATCGTGGCGCTGTCAGAAACTCATGTGGCGAGCATGGACAACATGCAGGCAGACTTCCTCAGTCGGCACCACTTAGACCCGGGCGAGTAGGAGCTTAATGCGGCAATGTTTCACGATTTCATTCAGCTATGGGGTCAACCTGTCATGGACCTGATGGATGCTCTGGGCAACGCCAAGGTGAACCGTTTCTTCAGTCAGCACAGGGAGCACATGTTGGAGGGCATCAACGTGTTGGCTCAGACTTGGCCAACAGAGGGGCTTCTGTATGTATTCCCATCGTGGGCAATGATCAGGCGGTTGTTAGTGAATAGAGGGGCACAAAGATCTGATGATCCTTGTAGTGCCGGATTGGCCCCACAAGTCATGGTATGCAGATCTCGCACATCTGTTGATCACCCCCTCCTGTTTGGTTGCCGGACAGGATCAATCTGCTGTACCAGGGACCAGTCATGCCTCAGGTGCAACGATTTTTGCTTAAGGCCTGGCTCTTCAGCAGGCAAGGTTGCAACAGTGGAGATAGTCCCCTGCAGTCATAGTCACATTTTTGCAAGCTCTGAAAAGGTCCACAACAGTGGTTTATATGGTTTTGGTTTTAGGTATTTGATATACCGCCCTTTACTAACGCATCAGAGCGGTTTACATGCATATACTAACAGGTACTTGTTTTATTCCCTTGTCCCCGAAGGGCTCACAATCTAAGTGTACCTGAGGCAATGGAGGGTTAAGTGGCTTGCCCAAGGCCACAAGGAGCAGCCATGGGACTAGAGACCCCAGTCCCTCCGGCCCGAGGTTACTTGTCCCTGTGTGGGAATTGAACCCCTGGCCCTCCAGCCTGAGGTAACCTGTCCCAACCACTGAGCCACTCCTCCCTGTATTCGAGTGTGGCGGATTTTCGAGGACTGGTATGGGTCTCGGAGCATTCGACCCTTGGTTGTTCATTGCCAGCTAACCTACTTTTTTTGTAGGACGGCGGGATGGATAAAGGACTAGCACTTAGCTCATTAAAGGTGCAGGTGGTGGCTCTTTCGTGTTATCGGGGCTGCATGCAAGGCCAGCCTTGCCTTTGCATCCCGATGTAGTGAGGTTTCTCAGGGCGGTTAAGCAGGTACGACCGGCCCAGGCTTCCCTTGGTACCTCCGTGGGATCTCGGTTTGCTATTGGGGGCCTTAACGGAGGTGCCCTTTGAGCCGCTAGCAGCAGCATCCTTGCAGGACCTCACTTTGAAAATAGTTTTCCTGGTAGAGATCTGTTCCTCGCGTCACATCTTGGAGCTTCAAGTGCTGTCTTGCCGGGAGCGTTTTTTGATCCTTTCTAGAGAAAAGGTGGTGTTGTGCCCGGTACCGGCCTTTCTGCCAAAGGTGATTTAAAGTTTTCACCTGAATCAGGTAGTTTCCTTTCCAATGTTCTTTGCATGGGGGTGATTAGGAGTCTTGAAGGACTAGAAAAGGGGGCTGTTACTTCTGGAGAGAAATCTGAAATTGTGAGTATATACTTCTGGGAATTTTTCTGAAAGGAATTTTTTTTTCTTTTAAAGCTAATTAATCTGTGAACCCACAATTTTTTTGTTAAATAAGTCAGGGCCTAGTAGCAACAGTTTAAGATTCAATTTAAAACACAGAAGAGAACTTTCTGGTTAGCTTTCATACCCAGTAGACAGCTGTAGTTTAAATTTCATAGTCACTCAGGGCCTAGCATCAGCAAAGTACTTTTAGTTTCAAATTAAAACACCGAAGAAAGCTTTCTGGTTAAATTTAGAATCCAGCAGAGAGCTTGTAGTTTAAATTTCTTAATAGGTTAGAGCCTAGTAGCAGCAAAGAGCTATAATTTAAATCAAATCAGAATATAGCTTACCTCAGCGGCACAGGACAAGGTACTGTGTAGCAGCCCTTTTTTAATAAGTGTTATATCCCTCCCTACCTCCCCACACCCACCCTCCCCTGGGATAATCACAGCTTTATAGGTACTTGCACAACTTAAAAGACAGGAGGTGCTCTCAGGTGAAGCTCATTACCCAAATCAGTCATACACTAAGGACCTGAGATTAATTAAGCTTCAGGTGAACAAGGTATATTAAACTTAGGTACAGTTTTAGTGGTATAAATATCCATAGCACCCTTTAGTACATAAAGAACTTAAAGATCTAAACACAAACTTAAAACTAAGATGCAGACAGCAGTCCAGCAGCGGGATGGGGGCTTTCCAGTCTTTTGCATTGAGTGTCACATGTATGATTTTCTCCCAGCTGGTGAGAGGTCTTACGTGTGCACTAGGTGCAAGGAGCTCTCTGCTCTCAGGGAACGAGTCCGTTCTCTAGAGGCTAGAGTAGCAGACTTGGAAAACATAAGACAGACAGAGAGGTACATAGACGAGACCTACAGGGATATAGTCCTGAAGTCCCACCTCCAGTCTGGCAGCATCCCTGTTGCCAGGGAGGAGAGAGGTCACGTGACAGGAGAGCATCACCCTGGTGTGGCAGGAAGTGATCCTGTAACTAGGACCTGTCCTCCAGGTGATGTAAACCCCTCTCGCACCGAGGAGGTTTCTCCAGGGCCAAGTGCCCATGAGGGAAGGGTTAGGACAGCAGTTATAGTTGGTGATTCGATCATTAGGCATGTAGATAGCTGGGTGGCTAGTGGACGTGAGGATCGCCCGGTAACATGCCTGCCTGGTGCGAAGGTAGCGGACCTCACACGCCACCTAGATAAGGTCTTAGATAGTGCTGGGGAGGAGTCTGCTGTCTTGGTACATGTCGGTACCAATGACATAGGAAAATGTGGTAGGGAGGTTCTGGAAGCTAAATTTAGGCTTTTAGGTAGGAAGTTGAAATCCAGAACTTCCAGGGTAGCGTTCTCCGAAATGCTTCCCGTTCCACGCGCAGG
Source organism: Ichthyophis bannanicus (assembly GCA_033557465.1). Taxonomy (NCBI): domain Eukaryota; kingdom Metazoa; phylum Chordata; class Amphibia; order Gymnophiona; family Ichthyophiidae; genus Ichthyophis; species Ichthyophis bannanicus. Next base: position 578,778,799 of record CM066034.1, on the reverse strand, counting down.
ACCCAAAAGGCAGGCAGAGCTCCGGAGTCTCAATGCGTGGATGAGACAATGGTGCAGAGATGAGGGGTTCGGATTTGTTAGGAACTGGGGAACATTCTGGGGAAAGGAGGGGCTCTTCCGAAGGGATGGGCTTCACCTTAACCGGGATGGAACCAGGCTGCTGGCATTAACCTTTAAAAAGGAGATAGAGCAGCTTTTAAACTAGATAATAGGGGAAAGCCGACAGTCGCCCAAGAGCGCATGGTTCGGAAGAATGTATCCTTGAAGGATACTACAAAAAGCAGAGAGGTTCCAAAAAAGAGTAAAGTAGCCCAAATGCCCTCGAGTATGGAGCAGACAGAACTTAAAGATCCCAAATTACCCATGTCTACCAATAGCCAAATTAATATGAATAAAATACAGTCTCTAAAATGCTTGTATGCAAATGCTAGAAGTCTACAAAACAAGATGGGAGAGTTAGAATTTATAGCACTAAACGGGAGGTTAGATATGATTGGAATATCAGAGACATGGTGGAAGGAGGACAACCAGTGGGACACTGTGATACCTGGGTACAAACTATATCGTAATGATAGAGTTGACCAAATTGGTGGAGGGGTTGTGCTCTATGTTAGAGAGGGCATTGAGTCAGAAAGGATTAAAGTTTTGCAAGAAACAAAATTTGCTGTAGAATCTCTATGGATTGAAATTCCATGTAAAAAGGGGAAGGCGATGGCAGTGGGGGTGTACTATCGTCCGCCTGGCCAGAATGAACAAATGGATGATGAAATGCTCAAAGAAATCAAGGAAGCTAGCAAAAGTTACAGTGCAGTAATAATAATGGGTGATTTCAATTACCCCGGCATCGACTGGGTCAGTATCACAACAGGACATGCTAGGGAGATAAAGTTCCTAGATGAAATAAATGACTGCTTCTTGGAGCAGCTGGTTCATGAACCAACCAGAGGGGAAGCAATATTAGACCTAGTCCTTAGTGGAACACCAGATGTAGTGCAAGAGATAAGGGTGTTGGGGCCACTTGGCAATAGTGATCATAGCATGATCACCTTTGATTTAATTAGTGGAGGAGGGATAGTAAGGAAATCCACGGTACTACCCTTTAACTTTCGAAAGGGAAACTATGATAAAATGAGGAAAACAGTTAAGAAAAAACTAAAAGGAGCAGTTGCAAAGGTTAAAGACGTACATCAAGCTTGGGTGGTGTTGAAAAATACTATCTTGAAAGCCCAGACCAGCTGTATTCCACGCTTTAAGAAAAGTGGAAGGAAGTCCAAAAAACTGCCAGCATGGTTTAAAGGTGAGGTCAGAGAGGCTGTTGTTGCCAAAAAAGCATCTTTCAGGAAATGGAAAAAAGAGCCAAACGATGAAACCTGGAAACAACACAAGCACTGGCAAGTCAAATGCAAGGCATTGATAAGGCAGGCAAAGAGAGAATTTGAGAAGAAGCTTGCTGCGGAAGCAAAAACGCGAAATAAAGACCTTTTCAAGTACATTCGTAGCAAAAAACCTGTGAGAGAGTCAGTTGGTCCATTAGATGATAAAGGGGTTAAAGGAGCACTAAGAGGCGACAAGGCGATAGCGGAAAGACTGAATGAATTCTTTGCTTCGGTCTTTACTGAGGAAGATGTAAGGATGTTACCCATGAATGAAGTGGTATTTAAAGGTGTGGAAGAATTGAAGGAAATATCGATACATCGGGAAGATGTCTTACAACTATTAGATAAACTGAAGAGTAGCAAATCACCTGGGCCGGATGGTATACATCCAAGGGTGTTGAAAGAACTGAAATTTGAGATTGCAGACCTGCTATCAGTAATCTGTGAACTATCATTAAAATCATCTCTAATACCTGAGGATTGGAGGATCGCCAATGTAACACCAATTTTTAAAAAGGGTTCGAGGGGTGATCCGGGAAACTACAGACCAGTGAGCCTGACATCAGTACCGGGAAAAATGGTAGAAACCATCATAAAGAATAAAATTACTCAGCATGTAGATAGTCACGACCTAATGGGAGACAGCCAACATGGCTTTAGACAAGGAAGATCTTGTCTTACTAATCTGTTATGTTTTTTGAAGGAGTGAATAAACAGGTGGACAAAGGTGAGTCGGTTGATATTGTGTATCTGGACTTTCAGAAAGCCTTTGACAAAGTCCCTCATGAGAGACTTTTGGCAAAACTAAAGAGTCATGGGATAGGAGGCAGTGTACTACTGTGGATCAGGAACTGGTCAAAAGATAGAAAGCAGAGGGTAGGGCTAAATGGCCAATTTTCCCAATGGAGAAAGGTGAATAGTGGTGTACCCCAGGGATCTGTGCTGGGTCCGCTGCTTTTTGACATATTCATAAATGACCTGGAAAGTGGAATAACAAGTGAGGTTATCAAATTTGCAGATGACACAAAACTATTTAAAGTTGTTAAAACCCAGGAGGATTGTGGAAAATTGCAAGAGGATCTTGATAAATTGGAAGACTGGGCATCAAAATGGCAGATGAAATTTCATGTGGAGAAGTGCAAGGTTATGCACCTAGGGAAGAACAACCCAAACTATGGTTACACGATGCAAGGTTCCACATTAGGAACCACCACCCAGGAAAAAGATTTAGGCGTCATTGTGGATACCTTGTTAAAATCCTCGGCCCAGTGTGCAGCGGCGGCCAAGAGAGCAAATAGAATGCTAGGTATGATAAGGAAAGGGATGGAAAATAAAACAAAAGATATTATAATGCCTCTATATCGTTCCATGGTGAGACCGCACCTTGAATATTGTGTGCAGTTCTGGTCGCCGTATCTTAAAAAGGATATAGCGATTTTAGAAAAGGTTCAGAGAAGAGCCACCAAAATGGTAAAGGGGATGGAAGGCTACTCCTATGAAGAAAGGCTAAAAAGGTTGGGGCTCTTTAGCCTGGAGAAGAGACGGCTGAGGGGAGATATGATAGAAGTCTATAAATTAATGAACGGAGTGGAACGGGTAAACGTAGATCGATTGTTTACCTTATCAGAATATGGAAAGACTAGGGGACATGCAATGAAGCTACAGGGTAAACTATTTAAGACTAATAAAAGAAAATATTTTTTCACTCAACGTGTAATCAAACTCTGGAATTTGTTACCGGAGGATGTAGTAAAGGCTGTTAGTGTAGCTGGGTTTAAAAATGGTTTGGACAAGTTCCTGGAGGAAAGGTCCATAAACCATTATTAAGAAGGAACCAGGATATCAATGCTTGAACCAGTACAAGCATTGTGGAACCTGTGTCCCTTGGGGAAACTGCTAGGTACGTATGACCTAGATTGGCCACTGTTGGAAACAGAATGCTGGGCTTGATGGACCTTGGTCTGACCCAGTATGGCATATCTTATGTTCTTATGTTATGTTCTTATGTAGGAGGAAGAGCGGCTGCTACACTTAGATTTGCGCAGAATACTGAGGTGCTATCTGAAGGAGACAGCGGCACTGCAAAGGTCAGATCGTCTTTTTGTGGTGTTTGGCAGCCCTCGTAAAGGGGAGGCAGCATCCAAAGCCTCTCTGGCTCATTGGCTGAAACAGGCCATAGCAGCGGCATAGATAGCATGCGGCAGATGCCGCCTTCAGGGTTGAAAGCGCACTCAACACTTGCTCAGGCTACGTCCTGGGCAGAATGCTCTCTAGTGCCATCCAGCAGAGATTTGCAGGACGGTGACATGGTCCTCTCTCCATACTTTCACAAGGCATTATTGGTTGGATGTTCAGGCGGCTGGATATGCGGGGTTTGGGGCGACAGTGCTTCATGCCGGAATCACAGGTCCGTCCCATAAGTAAACTGGCTCTGAGTGCTTGCAATCCCCTACCAACAAGCGTGATTTTCACACCATTTTAAAAGCTTGCAGTGCTCTCAAGGAGGTCCCTGCAATCCCGGTATCTCAGATCCTCCAAGACCTACTATCTTCAATCTAGAAGACCCCATTCTCAGTCAGTGCTGTGTCTCAACAAATTGACCTCGAGTAGAAGATCCTGCCTGTTCCATGATTTCTTCATGGTCAGCTTTCCCAATCAGTTATTCATGTCTGAGGTAGTCCTTAAAAAAACAAACTAAGAGCACTAAGCAGCCATCCCAGGCTTCTCCAGGGAAAAAGCAGCGCATCCTTGATGCTGTGGGGCATAAATCTTTCCATATCAGTACTCTTGCTATGCACATATTCGCTCATCAGCTACACATGCTGTACTTCCTTCATGACCTTCACCTGCAGCTTGATGATCCCTTCTTAGTGGACACAACTTCTTTGACTGCTGACTTACATGAATCCCTTTACCATATTATTTGTGCCATGTACGATACCTATGACTCCATGGCCAGGTCCGTGGCAACATCTATTTCAGCCAGACGCATGTTCTTTCAAGGGTGTTGAAAGAACTCAAATATGAGATTGCAGACCTACTATTAGTAATCTGTGAACTATCATTAAAATCATCTATAGTACCTGAGGATTGGAGAGTAGCCAATGTAATAACACTTTTTAAAGAGAGTTCAAGAGGTGATCTGGAAAACTAGAGACTGGTGAGCCTGATGTCTATACCGGGCAAGTGATAGAAACCATTATAAAGAATAAAATTGCTGAACATGTAGATAGCCATGGTTTAATGAAGGAAGCCAACATGGCTTTAGCCAAGGAAGGTCTTGTTTTACTAATCTGTTATATTTTTTGAAGGTGTGAATAAACAGGTAGACAAAGGTGAGCTGGTCAATAATAGTATATCTGGATTTTCAGAAAGCCTTTGACAAGGTCTCTCATGAGAGATTCTTAGCAAATGAAAAAGTCACTGGATTGAGGACAGTGTCGAATTGTGGATCAGGAACTGGTTAAAAGATAGACGAGAGTGAGTTAAATGACCAGTTTTCTCAGTGGAGAAAGGTGAAGAGTGGAGTACCCCATGGATTTGTGTTGGATCCGCTGCATTTAAACATATTCATAAATGACCTGGAAATAGAAATAACGAATGAGGTGATCAAATTTGCAGATGAGACAAAATTATTCAAAGTTGTTAAAACACAAGAGGATTGTGAAAAATTGCAAAAGAACCTTGAAAAATTGGAAGACTGGACGTCCAAATGCAGATGAAATTTAATGTGGACAAGTGCAAAGTTTTGTACTTGGGGAAGAGAACAACCCAAACTATGGGTTACACAATGCAAGGTACCACCTTCGAAACCACTACCCAGGAAAAAAGATTTAGGCATCATGGATAATATGTTGAAACCCTCTGCCCAGTGTGCAGTAGCAGCCAAGAAAGCAAATAAAATGCTAGGAATCATAAGGAAAGGAATGGAGAATAAAACCAAGGATGATATAATAACCTCTATATTGTTCCATAGTGCGACCACACCTTGAATATTGTGTGTACTTCTGGTCGCCATATCTTAAAAAGGATATAGCTGAATTAGAAAAGGTACAAATAAGTACGACAAAAATGGTAAAGGCAATGGAAGGATACCCCTATGTGGAGAGGCTTAAATTGTTGGAGTTCTTCAAATTGGAAACAGACGACTGAGGGGGGGATATGATAGAGGTCTATAAATTAATGGATGGAGTGGAACGGGTAAACGTAGATCAATTGTTTATGCCAGGGGTGGACAATTCTGGTCCTGGAGGGCCGCAGACAGGTTTTCATGATGTCCCTAATGAATATTCATGGACCTATTTCCATACAATGGAAGGCAGTGGATGCAAATACGTCTCATGAATATTCATTAGGGACATCATGAAAACCTGACTGGTCTGCAGCCCTCCAGGACCGAAATTGCCCACCCCTGGTTTACGCCATCAAAAAGTAGAAAAACTAGAAGACACACAATGAAGCTATAATGCAATTCACGTAAGACTAATAAGAGAAAATATTTTTTTTTAGTCAACGCGTGGAATACATCTGGTCTGGGCTTCCAAGATAGTTTTTTTAAATGCTCATGCTTGTTATAAATTTTTAACCTTTGAAGCTACACCTTTTTGATTTTTCTTCACTGTTTTCCTCATTTTACTCGTATTATAGTCTCCTTTTAAAAGTTAAAAGGTAGCACTGGGGATTTCCTTCTTCCCTCCTTTTATTAAATGAAACACGATCATGCTATGATCACTATTGCTAAGTGGCCCCAACACCCTTATCTCTTGCACCATATCCTGTGTTCCACTAAAGACTAGGTCCAAAATAGCTTCCCCGCTTGTCTGTTCATGAACCAGCTGCTCGAAGAAGCAGTTATTTATTTCATCTAGAAACTTTAACATGTCCTGCTGTGACACTGACCCAGTTGACACCAGGGTAATTGAAATCACGCATTATTACCGTGTTATAACTTTTGTTGTCTTCTCTGATTTCTTTTAGCATTTCATCATCCATCTGTTCATTCTGGCCAGGCGATCAGTAGTACACCCCCACTGCCATCACCTTTTTTACTTGGAATTTCTATACATAGAGATTCTACAGTGTATTTTGTTTCCTGCAAAACCTAATCCTGTGTGACTCAATGCCCTCTCTAACATAGTGTGCAACCCCTCCACCAATTTGATCTACTCTATCATTGTGATATTGTGGAGTAGAAGAGTAGCCCAGTGGTTAGAGCAACTATCTAGTACCCAGAAGATCAAGGGTTCCATTCCCTTGTGACTTTGGGCAAGTCACTTTACCCTCCATTGCCTCGGAAGAAAAGGCTGGCAATCTACTTCCGGTGATACATTGCCAAGAAAACCCAGAGGTAGCTGGGTTGCTATGAGTCAACACTGACTTGATGGCACTAAAAAAAAAAAAAAATCATTGTGATATAGTTTGTATCCAGATATCAGTGTCCCATTGATTGTTGTCCTTCCACCAGGTCTCTGAGATGCCAATTATATCTAACCTTTCATTAAGTGTTATGTTTTAACACTAATTTTTTAGACTTCTAGCATATAATCTGGTTATCAGTTGATGGGTAATTTGGAATCTTTCAGCTCTGTCTACTCTGTACTTGAAGACATCTGGGTTACTTTTACCTTTATTGGAACCTCTCTGTTGGGATGCCCTAATGCCTCTTTTGCTAATATCCTTTAAGAATACATTGTTCTGAACTTTGTGCTCTTGGGCTACTGTAGGCTTTCCCCTATTATCTAGTCTAAAAGCCGCTCTATCTCCTTTTTAAAGGTCAATGTTAGCAGCCTGGTTCCACTCCAATTAAGGTGGATCCCATATTTTTAGAAAAGCTCCTCCCTTCCCCAGAATGTTCCCAGTTCCTAACAGATCCAAAACCCTCTTCCTTGCACCATCACCTCATCTAAGCATTGAGACTTCAGAGCTCTGCCTGCCTTTGGGGTCCTGCATGTGGAACAGGAAGCATTTCGGAGAATGCTATCCTGGAAGTTCTGGATTTCAACTACCTACTTTAAATGCTAAATTTAGCCTCCAGAACCTCCCTCCCACACTTTCATGTGTCATTGATACCGACATGTACCAAGACAGCAGGCTTCTCCCCAGCACTATCTAAAACTTTAAATAGGTGGCGCGTGAGGTCTGCTACCTTCGCACCAAGCAGGCATGTTTCCAGGTGATCCTCATGTCCACCAGTCACCCAGCTATCTACATGCCTGATTATTGAATTGCCAACTATGACAGCCATCCTAACTTTTCCCTCATGAGCACATGTCCCTGGAGAATCCTCCTCGGTGCAAAATGATTTTACATTACCTGGAGGACAGGTCCAAGCTACAGGTTCACTTCCTGACATCTCTCCTGTCTGGCAGTCTCTTCAAGGCAACAGAGAGACTGCCAGACTGGAGATGGGACTTCAGTACTTACATCCCTGTAGGTCTCGTCTTTATACCTCCCTATATTCCTTAGGTCCTCCAAGTCTGCTACTCTAGCCTCCAGAGATTGGATTCATTCCCTGAGAGCAAAGAGCTCCTTGCACCTAGTGCATATGTAAGATCCCTTTCCAACTGAGAGAAAATCATACATCTGACACTCAGTGCAGAAGACTGGATAGTCCCCATCAATGCTGCTGGACTGCTGTCTGCATCTTAGTTTTAAGGTTTTGTTAGCTGTTTAAATTGTTTATTTAAAAGTGCTAGGAATACTTGTATTAATATATCTATACCTAATAAGTTTAAGGGACTTCGTTCACCTCAAGATTAATTTCAGGGGCTTAATTAATCTATCCGGATGAGGATAGCCAGATGAACTTGAAAGTGAATATGACAACCTCTTTCCCTTTAATAGGTTAAAGAGCTTATAAAGCTAATAGTATTCCTGGGGTAGGTAGGAGGGAAAGAACACTTAGTAAAAGTTGGCTTGCTACACAGTGTCTTCACCTGTTCTTCTACGGTAATTTCTTAACAATTTCCTGGGTGATTCGGACAGTCTTTGGTTTGATAGAGGGAGCCGTTCACATTGCCCCTTCCTTATCGTCCCTCCATTCCAGTCCCACACCTCTGGGTAGTTCACCTCCTCCAGCAGCTTTGGAGACTGATCATGTCATCTTTTTACATATGAAGCTGGCACTGCCCACCAGCCCCAGTAAGCTCAGTCTCCAAGCAGCTGGAGGAGGTTGTGAGCCAGGGTTCTGGACTCACTGAAGAAACAATTAAGGAGATAGGTTTAGTTAGAGTTTGCTTTTATTTTCCCTGTTAAGGTGCAGGTTTCTTTGTTTTTAAAGGCAGAACTAAAAAAAAATCAGAAGGAACAGAGAGAACCCAGGGGACAACAGGGCTGAGGGGAGGATATTCTTCCCCCTATCCTCCCAGGATTTCGGGGGGGGGGGGGGGGGTTCTGTGGGGGCCTTCCTCAGTCTGAGACTTATGGCTGCTCCTGAACCTGTTATCAGGTGAGGAGCTGCTACAGGGGCTGCAGTTGCTTGACAGGAGTGAAAGTTGGCAGCCCCGAGTCACCCCCCCCCCCCCCCTCAGCGCCGAAGCCAGGAAGGAAGGCTGAGCACGAGGGGTAGAAAAGCCATGCGGCAAAGAGGCTCCAAGGTAAGAGTGGCCAGGGGGAGCAGAAGACAGCAGGAACCCCTAGCAACCACCAGAACATGAGAAAATATAGAGCAGCCTGCAGCTGCATGTTTGGGAGCCTGCAGCAGTGCGGGAAACTTCCCCTGCTGCATTTAGGTGCAATTTCTTCTTATTCAGGCCCACATGTGTTTAACCCGCTGCTGTGTTTTGGGTGCCTGGGAGAGGCAGCCACTGGAGAATAAAGCAGGACAGAGCAGCCTCTTCCTAGGGGGCCATTTGCAGTTTCTTTTTAATTTCAGTTTGTTAATTAGATTTTGGTTTGGTTTTATTTTAGTTCAAGTACTCTAGTGCACTGTGCTGGGGATCCTTTTACCTACCCGGGTACAGACTGAGGGCGTTCCTGTGGAGTGCCCCCGGCCCTTCCCACCATGCTGGCCAGACCGCAGTGCCTGGTATAGGATGGTATCAAGGGGTGTGAACCCCCACTTAATCCTTAAGCATTCCTTGGGTTATACAGCTCAAAACTGATTCAATGCACAATGACCTGATGCAGACATGTGGGAAAGGCCTAATCAGATAGGGCATTGTTTGTTGCTGGGTGGATTTTCAGAGGGCTGTTGTGCTAGGTCAGGTGATGTAACTGGCAGTTGGTTGAGACATTGTTACTTTCTCCTGAGAAGGGTCAGATAAAAAGTCAGAGACACAAATAAAGATAAGTGTAAAAAAAAAAAAAAGAGGAGCTGCATATAGGTTTGTAGCAGCTACAGCTCTGTGGAAAACAGGAAGTACCTGCATACAAGAAATGTATGTAATTTGAAAGATAGTCAGTGGATTGGACGCAAATGAAATCCTTCCATCTGTCTCTGGTCAGTGAGTAACCTGTCATGATCATCTCTTATCGCTTAACCCAGATTATGTACCATTTAAATCTGTAATATTGCTTGTAAGGGAAGCTGTACTCCCTTACAGCCATTTGTAGTATTAGAAGAAAAACAAACTTTACTTGGAGAACGTGTCAGTTTAATTGGATCAGGGCAAGGTCTATTTCATATCCTTAAGATACAACACTGTAGTGCAATCTAAAAATCCTCAAGATATATAGTCCCCGATGTGGTGTGGTCTCGGAGGCAGGCGTCTGCCTAAACTGCACGCAAGAGGAGGTCATGGGAGCAGGACCTGCAGGATGAGATGAGGCAGGAGAGTCCTTCCCGGTTACAAGAGACTCTGGGGGCGGGCGGGGGGGGGGGGGGGCGGGCGCCATGTTACCTTCAGTGGATCCAACCCCCCCAGTCCCTGCACGATGCCCGGACCATCCACCCCTTGAGCCCAGGGAGCAGTAGGGCTCTTGGGAGTTCTCACCGGAGTTTTTCTTACTTTTGCAGAAGGCATTTTGCCTACCAAGTGGCTCCTCAGCCCTGGAACACAGGGCTAAGAGGATGTCAGACGCAAAAGAGCATGAGTCAAGAGCAGTGGCGTCTAAGCAGGCTAGAGGCTTAGAGGAGTGGCAGCAATCGCCATTGTCGGAGGGGCTGGATGGGGAAGACCTTGACATGGAGCTAGATCTTCAGGAGGAGTTGGAAGAAGGAGAGAGCCCAGAACAGGAGGATCAGGCCCGGATTGTTCGGGTTTTCCGCCAGGAGGAGCTACCAGTGCTCATCTTTATATTTATGTTTATGCAATTTCTCGATATACTGCCCAGGCCGAAGGCCATTAGGGTGGTTTACAATCACTACAAGCGGGTACTGATACAATTTCTTGTCCCCAAAGGGCTCACATTCTATGTGTACCTTGGAGACCCTTGCCCTGAATATGCCTGCTAACCTCCCGGCAGAGGAAGAGGTGCTGTAGGATCTGCTGTTCCAGGCTGTATGGAAATCCCAGAAAGTCTTACCAGTACATGGAGTAGTAGGACAGATGATCCAGGATGAGTGGGATCTGCCAGAGGTTGGCCTTAAAGGGGTGCAATCCATGATGCACCTATACCCGCTGTCGGAGCAAGAACAAGCTCCTTTGATCACCCAAAGTGGGCACAGCGGTGTTGGCAGCAGTCGAAGAGACTTGACTTGTCTCCTGCAGCTGAGAGCCATGGAACTGGTTCCGCGAGACCAGTACGTCTGTGGTCAATGCTTCATGTATTTCGTGGTGCCCAAATGGAAGGTTTCTTTCACCCAATTCTCGACTTCGAGGGCATGAACTACGGTCTCCTGGTACCGCATTTTCACAGTAATAATGGCGGTAGGAAGCAGAGATTTTGGGCAACTCTTGATCTCGCAGAGACATATCTGCACTTTCTCCGCTTTGCGGTGCCAAGGGGCCATTTCCAGTTTCGAGCGTTGCCCTTCGGTCTGGCGACCAACCCCCATACCTTCACCAAGATCATGGTGGCAGCAGCTCGCCACAAGGAAGGGGGTTCTCATCCACCCGTACCTAGACGATTAGCTGGTCCAGGCGAAGTCCAGGGATGATAGCAAAAAGAGCAACAGCGCGGGTGGGAGAGTTCCTTCAAAGTCTCGGTTGGGGTCAACCTGGCCAAGTGTCACAGCCGGCCCAGGAGCTAGAGTATTTGAGAGCATGCTTTGATACCTGCGAGGGCAGGATTTTCCTGCCGGTTTGCTGGGTACAGGAGCTACAACAGTGGATATGGCAGGTCCTGAAGATGGCAAGACCATCAGAGTGGCGGCATCTTCAGGTTCTGGGGACCATTGCTAGTCCCATGGGCAAGGGCACACATGCAACCGCTGCAGAGTGCTCTGCTCAGTCGATAGTCCCAGCAGAGTCAACCCCTGTCCCAAGTACTCCCCTGCCCACGGAGCTCCAGGAGAGCCCTCAGTTGATGGCTGCATGTGAGGAAGGTGTCCCTGGTGTGGGTTCCTCTGATGACCGATGCCAGCTTGTCAGGTTGGAGAGCCCATTGCGAAGGACACTTTGTTCAGGGACAAGAGTCCGCAGGAGGCCCTGTGGTCGATCAACAGGCTCGAGATGCGAGCGGTGACCTTGGTGCTAGAAAGTTTCGAGCCATGGTTGCAGGGGAAGGTGGTCCAAGTCCTCTCGGACAATGTGACCACGATGGCTTACATCAACCAGCAAGGAGGCACAGGCAGTGCAGCCCTGGAGGAGGAGGCTGAAAAGCTGTTTGGATGGGCAGCAATTTGTCTCCAGCCATTATCGGCAGCACATGTAGCAGGAGTTGACAGTGTGATGGCAGCTTACCTCATCCGAGTGCTCATGGACCCCGGAGAGTGGCAGCTCAATCAGGAGGTGTTCGAGGAGGTGGTCCATCGATGGGGCACACCAGTCATGGACCTCATGGCAATGTTCAAGTCGGCCAAGTCCTGCCGGTTTTTTAGCAGAAGAAGAGAGGAAGTCCAAGGGCCTGGATGCTCTAATTCAGCAGTGGCTCGAAGAGGGTCTTCTCTGTTTTTCCTCGTAGGCGTTCATAGGGCAATTAGTGCAATGGCTAGAGGTGCTCCGGGGATTTGTAATTCTGGTGGCACCAGACTGGCCGAGGTGACAGTGGTGTGCTGACCTGATTCGAATACTGGCGGATTGACTGTGGTGGCTTCCGGTTGGAAGGACCTCTTGACGCAGGAGCCGCTTCATATGCCCCAGATGGATCAATTATCGCTTACACGGCATGGCTCTTGAAAGGGCGAAGTTGAAGAAGAAAGGATAATCGGGCTCGGAGATAGCGACCTTGCTACAGGCCCAGAGGTGGTCTACGAACCTGGCATGCATCTGTGTAGGATGCATCTTTGAATCATGGTGCGGAGAGAGGCAGGCGCGCCCTTCCACTGCCTCCGTCCTGGACATCTTGGCGTTCTTGCAATCCAGTTTTGATAAGGGTCTAGCTGCCAGTTTCTTGAGGGTGCAACTGGCGGTGATTTCCGGTTATTGCGGGAAAGTCCATGGGATGCCGTTGGGTACACACCCAGACAAGCTGAGCTTTCTAGGGGCGGTGACCCACCTCCATCTGCCAAAGAGGGCTGTGAGTACCGCCTTGGAATCTCAATCTGTTGCTGATGGTGCTGCCTGAAGAACCCTTTGAGCCATTGAGTCGAGCTTTCCTGAAGGATTTGACTCTAAAAATAGTATGCCTGGTGGCGACTTGCTAGGCATGCAGGATTTTGGAGCTTCGGACCCTGTCATGCCAGGAGCCATTCCTTTCCTTCTCCAAGGAGAAAGTGGTCCTGCACCCGGTACCTTCATTTTGCCCAAGGTGGTGTGAGCATTTTATGTAAATCAGGCAGTTTCCTTACTGTCTCTGGTGAGTGTGGATGTGGGCGAGAGCAGATATGGACTCTGCCACTCCACAGCTGTGCCACTTAGATGCAAAGGTATGAGAAAAGGGTATTGTCCTTTTGGAGATCAGACCGTCTGTTGGTTCTGTTTGGTGGGTCATGCAAAAGTGAGGTGGCAGCCTCCATTTCCAGATGGATCAGTGAGGCAATCACGCCTGCATACATCTTGGGTAGAGCAGTGCCAGCGGGGTTGCAGACGCATTCCACGAGGGCTCAGACAGCCTCGTGAGCAGAGTATAGTTTAGTTCCGTCGGTGGAGATATGTAGGGTGGCATACTTTTATGTGAACATTTTCGCCTGGATGTCCAGGCGGCAGGGGATGCTCATTTCGGATCGGCATTGCTTCAGGCTGGTTGTGCGGGTCCCTCCCATTAGTTTAACTGCTCTGATACATCCCAGAGGTGCGTGACTGGACTGGAGGGACGATAAGGAGAGAGAAATTAGACTTCTCCAGGAACAAGCAGGAAGTCAGCCCTCACATATGGGTGATGTCGGCGCCAATGGAGCCCTCGTGCGGAACAATTCCCCAGTTTTCAAAGAAAGCCTTTGGGATTGCATCGCGCATGCGTAGTCACCTTCCCGCCCAAGGGTGCCATCTTGCTCGATCTCCCTTTTTCCGCGGAGCCCAACGGACGTTGTCCCTAAATCCTCGCGGAAAAAGTACGTCAAAACTTGGAAGAAATTTTGGATCTTCGACCGGTTCGATGCCGGTTCCCCTTCCCGCCTTTGGCTCGGTACACTGATATCGAATCCAGTCAATGTTTTTGCTTTTTTGTCCTTAGAGACTAGCATTCGCGCTCCTTTTTGTTTTCACTGGCAGCCCGGTCCTTTGACCTTACAGCCTTGCTCCTATGAACTCTAAGTTTTGAGTGGGGAGCAAATTGGACTTTGCATGGTTTATGACGAAACCAAGATGTTGCAAGAGGGCTCCGTCAGCGCCGACGTCACCCATATGTGAGGACTGATTCCTGCTGTCTCTGGAGAACACCTGTTACAGGTGGGTAACTACGCTTTACCTGCTAATTGTTGTTCTTTGAGGAACTCCAGTCCAGTCCCGGAACCCTCCCTGAGTGCTTTCTGTGATAATCTATGCACAACCCCGGTCCTGAAGCTGGTTCCTTTGGTGGAGGAAGTGGCTAGGGGGAGCCAGGGAGGGGTGTGTAATCAGTGTTTGGGGAAGGGGCGGATCAGAAGAGCTGTCGGTTGCTCGCTTCCCGCTGGTTGCAGTTGCTCGCTTCCCGCTGGTTGCAGTTGCTCAAGTGCTCAACAGGTAGGCATCCCCATCCTGGAGGGGTAGATGGGGTATCCTTTTCAGGGGAGGGAAGGGGTACTGGTTTATTTAGACGTAGAAGTGTTTGTTTCATGTTTAACTACTTATTTGTTGCTCCTCTGAGTCTGCTTTGTCAATAGGTACTGGGGCTGGTGGTGGGTGCCAGCTACATATGTACACTAGTGTCATCAAAAAGATGACATTCTCAGTCTCCAAGCTGCTGGAGGAGGTGCACTACCAAAGGTGCAGGACATGACTGGAGTTCCTCAAGGAACAACAATTAGAAGGGAAGTCTGATTTCTCTCTGCTGCTCCTTATGCCTGGAACAAACTATCTAAGTCTGTGTGTCAGGTTTCATCTCTGAGCCTTTTCAAATCCAGGCTGAAAACTCACCTCTTTGAGGCCATTTTTGAATACTATCCACTTAGTCTCCTATGTGTTTCCTTACCATTCCCCTAGAGATATCCTTGTTCTCAGTTGCTGTGTTGTCTTTCTCGACTGGATGGTAAGCTCTGATGAGCAGGGACTCTCTTACATGTGTTCATACAATGCTGCGTATGCCTTGCAGCGCTATACAAATAAGTAGTAGCAGTTGATCTGTCATTTGGCTTTAACATCTATTTAAAACAATTTCACAGGTATTTTGCCTACTAACTGGAAGGCCTGTTTATAAAGGTCTCTAGAAACAATTTCTTTCTACTCAAAGAATATTTAACCTTTTCTACCTTCTATGCTAAGCTGTACTCCAATTAGATTTAAATGAAAAGCTTTCTGGTGGTTTTAAGCCCTAACTGACTTGACTTAAAAACACTGAATTCTAAAATACACAGCTATCTCCAGGAACAAGCAGGAATGTAGTCTTCACATATGGGTATGGTCGGTACCGACGGAGCCTGCGCGGGAACGCTCCCCAGCGTCCAATAGGAAAGCTTTTGGGAGCATCTCACAGCGCCTGCGTGCTGCCTTCCCGCCTTTCCCAACTGTCCCTCTCCAGTTCTTCGTTTTCTGTGGAGCTGACAGGTCCTGTCACCGCAGAAAAAAATCCCTTCTATTCTTTTTGTGGTCGCATCTGCCTTCCCTCGACACTACACCGGTACCGCCGGTTCTTATTTCTTTTCTTAAAAAAAAAAAAAACGTTATTCTGGAGTCTTTTCAGTAATTTTCTCTTCAGGTGCCACGCACCATTTTGGGCACCAGGCCCAACATTTTCCTTCAAAATGGAAAAACCAGCTTCGGGTTTTAAAAAGTGTTCTAAGTGTGGCGGTACCGTCACCGACACCCATGAGTGGTGCCTCAAATGTTTAGGTCCTGAACACTCTGTTTCTGAGTGTGTTGCCTGTGGGATGATGTTGAAAAGGGGCTGGCAAAACCGAGCTGCTAAACTTAGCACCCTTTTTCCCTCCGATGCAGCCTCAGTGGCATCGACGTCTTCCAGGGCTTCGTCTTCCTCCCATGGATCTCAGGTAACTAAACATAAATCTAGCCAGTCCTCAAAGGGTAGATCTCCTTCTAGACATCGAGATGCCTCTGGCATTGCCCTCGAGGGACTTTCACCGGTAAAATTGCCCCGGCAGGAGGCTTCAGTTTCCAAAGCACTAACGGGGCTCCAGGATGTTCTCGAGGCTTCAACCTCAGCAGAAATACTGGTGCCATGCTCTGGGGTATCGTCCACTTCATCCGGTACTGATACCCAGGCATCGGCAGTGTCGATAGACCAGAGATTCTTGGCTATTGAACACAGTCTGGCGGCTCTTCTCATAGCCTCGATGCCCCTGAAACCGCTTCAGACAATTCAACCGGTACCGACACCGACTGCATCGACATCGGCAGGTATTCTACTGAGACAGTCATGTGTGTCTATCCGGCATCGATAAGTCTGTACTGGACCACTCCGATGCCGACTTCGATTGGTACCTGTATCGTGACTTGCACAATCACCCGGATCGGAGATACTTCGAATCCTCAGATGAGTCTGAAGACTCTGAAAGCTCTGCCGATACCAGAGTACTTCTTTCTGAGGATTCCTCTTCTCCTCAGCGTAGGATGTCTCCACCAGAGGATATGTTCTTTCAGGATTTTATCCAAGATGTGGCCCGAGGTCTTTCCATCACAGTGGCTCCTGAAAAAGAGCATAGGGCAAAGGAATTAGAAATCCTGCAATACCCTAAAGCTCCCAAGGAGGCAGCTACCTTACCTATTCATGAGATCTTGCATGATCTCATGTTAAGGATGTGGGAAACAGCTCTAACCACATCTCCTCACTCTCGAAGATTCGACACCATGTATCGAGTTCCTTCTTGTCCTGGGTTTCAGAAGGCTCAATTACCACACCATTCCATGGTGGTGGAATCAGCTATGAGAAGGATCAAGAGTGCAAAAAGGCATGCATCTAATCCTCCAGGACGTGAGTGTACGACTCTTGACACCTTTCGACGTCAAACCTTCCAGGCTTCCATGCTTTCTGCTAGGATCAGTTCCTATATCTTATATATGGGAATGTTCCTTAAGGAGGTCACAGGAGATTTAGAGCTTATGAGCCCTCTCCTTCCTGATAAGAGGCACGATTACCTCGCCCTTGTCAAACATGCCCAGGATGTTTCCAAGTTTGTGAATCGTGCAGCCTTTGACTGCTTTGAGTGCATAAGCAGAACCTCTGCCATTGCCATAGGTGCATGTAGGATTGCCTGGCTCCAGGCATCTGACTTGGAAATTTGGGTACAGGATAAACTAAGGAATATTCCTTGCACAGGAGAGAATCTCTTTGGCAAGAATTGGCAGGAAAACACTAATGAGATAGATGCTGACAATATCGCTTTGGATAGATTGTCTAAATCTACAGCTGATCCTTCGAGGAAAAAATCCTATAAGAAGCCATTTTTCAGTAAGATGTTTTATCCCTCCTATACCCCGTAGGGGCATTGTTTAGGTCAGTCTGCCCAAAAGGGACAGCAGCAACAACCTAGACAAAGAAAGACAAAAGCAGCTAAGCCTAAACCGGCTCAGCAGACTCATAAGAACATAAGATATGCCATACTGGGTCAGACCAAGGTCCATCAAGCCCAGTATCCTGTTTCCAACAGTGGCCAATCTAGGTCATACGTACTTAGCAGTTTCCCCAAAAGAGACAGGTTCCACAATGCTTGTACTGGGTCAAGCATTGATATCCTGGGTCCCTTCTTAATAATGGTTTATGGATCTTTCCTCCAGGAACTTGTCCAACCCTTTTTTAAACCCAGCTACACTAACAGCCTTTACTACATCCTCCGGTAACAAATTCCAGAGTTTGATTACACATTGAGTGAAAAAATATTTTCTTTTATTAGTCTTAAATAGTTTACCCTGTAGCTTCATTGCATGTCCCCTAGTCTTTCTATATTCTGATAACGTAAACAGTCGATCTACGTTTACCCGTTCCACTCCGTTCATTAATTTATAGACTACTATCATATCTCCCCTCAGCCGTCTCTTTTCCAGGTTAAAGAGCCCTAACCTTTTTAGACTTTCTTCATAGGAGTATCCTTCCATCCCCTTTACCACTTTGGTGGCTCTTCTCTGAACCCTTTCTAATAACATGATATCCTTTTTATGATACGGCGACCAGAATTGCACACAATATTCAAGGTGCGGTCTCACCATGGAACGATATAGAGGCATTATAATATCTCTTGTTTTATTTTCCATTCCTTTCCTTATGATACCTAGCATACTATTTGCTCTCTTGGCCGCCGCTGCACACTGGGCCGAGGGTTTTAACATGTTATCCACAATGACGCCTATATCTTTTTCCTTGGTGGTGGTTCCTAATGTGGAACCTTGCATCGTGTGACCATAGTTTGGGTTGTTCTTCCCTAGGTGCATAACTTTGCACTTGTCCACATTAAATTTCATCTGCTATTTTGATGCCCAGTCTTCGAATTTGTCAAGATCCTCTTGCAATTTTCCACAATCCTCTTGGGTTTTAACAACTTAAATAGTTTTGTGTCACCTGCAAATTTGATAACCTCACTCGTTATTCCACTTTCTCCAGGACCAAGCAGGAAGTCAGTCCTCACATATGGGTAACATCGGCGCCGACGGAGCCCTCGTGCGGAGCATTTCCCCAGCTTTCAAAGAAAGCCTTTGGGAATTGCAGTGCGCATGCGCGGTCCTCTTCCCCCCCAAGGGTGCCATCTTGCTCAGTCTTCTTTTTTCCGTGGAGCCCAACGGACGTAGTTCGTTTTTCCCCGAGGAAAAAGTTGATTTTCTCTCTTTTTTTTCTCCGGTTCGACACCGGATCCTTTTCCCGCTCGGACCGATACGTCGGTATCGAGTCCTTCTCTTTCTTTTTCGGTTTTTGTCCTTTGTGACTGGCGTTCGCGCCTTTTTTCTTTTTTCCCTGGCAGCCCGGTCTTTTGACCTAGCAGGGGCCCTTTTTCCCCCGATGGCTACCAGCAGGTTTAAGAAATGTGATCGGTGTAAGAAACTTATGTCTCTTACCGACACACATGACTGCTGCCTCCGTTGCCTCGGACCCGATCATAACCCGATGATCTGTGGTTCGTGTGGCAAAATGTCCTCGAAGGCGTTGAGGAGTCGGCAGCACCAGAAGGATAGAATTTTTTCTGACTCCGCATCCGGCCGGGCCCGGACCTCGTCAGCGGCCTCGACGTCTCGGGACTCCGGCCCCGAGCAGCGTCGGGCTTCCTCTGTGCAGGGGTCTCCTTCGCGGGAACATCGCAGGAAGAAGAAACCCACGAGGGCGGCATCGGTGGACGCTCCTGGTTCCTCGAGGGCCAGGTCGCATAGCCCCGATAGCCATCCCGGGTCTTCGAGGTCGGAGAGGCCTGCCAAGCATCCTCGTGTCGAGATGGAGTCTCCTGGACACGTAAGTGCTGTTGTCCTCGTTGACTCTCCTCCGAGGGAGCCGACGTCGGGCCCGACGCCGTCGGGGCCCGAGCCGGGGGCTGCTGGGTCTTCTGAGCTCGGACTCAGGTTGATGGCCTTGGAGAGCAGCTTCGCTGCCTTCATGGAACAGCAGCGGGCATTGATCGCTGGTCTCACCGGTGTATCTGCCCCGACCACTGGGACCTCGACGTCCAAGTCGACCCCGAGGCCGAGCCGATCCTCGAGTCCATGTGGGCTCTAGTCGATCCTCGTCCACGGTCTCCCTCGACCTCCCGTTCGGGGCAGAGGTCGTCGACGCCGATACCCTCAGCGTCGGGGTGGAGGGCATCGGTGCCCGCCCGACCGGAGCCGCTCAATTCCTCCTCCGATGAGTCGGGCTGGGAGACGGAGGACGAAGAGTCACCCGACACCCATCGGACTCGGTGTGTCCCATTGGACTCGCCCGAGTCCGAACCTTGGAGACGGTCCCCACCGGAGGATACCCGGTTCTCGGACTTCGTGCGGGATATGGCCAAGGCCTTGGCCTTCCCCGCGGATCCCGAGGAGGAGCCGAGGAGCTCGAGGCCCTCCAGTATGACTCTCCTCCGAAGGAGGCCTTTACTGTTCCGGTTCCTCCGATGCTGGAGCGGCTGCTCTTCCGCATGTGGGAGACCCCGGCCTCGACGCCGGTGTTAAGCAAGCGGGTCAATTCCATTTATCGAGTCCGCAAGAGCCCCGGGTTCCAAAAGGCACAATTAACGCACCAATGCCCTCGGTAAGAAGTGCTTCCAGGGCTCTATGCTTGCTTGCCGTGTCCAGACATACCAGCTCTACATGGGCATGTACCTCCGAGACCTGGCAAAGGAAATTGCCGGGTTCTCTGCTGGTCTCTCCGAGGAACCTTTGCAGAGGTTCCAAGCCTTGTCCACCGGTATTCGAGAGTGCTCGAAGTTTATCTCTCGAGCAGCCTACGATGACTTTGAGGCTTCGGCCCAAGTAGCCGTGGCTGGCATCGGTGCCCGCCGACAGGCTTGGCTACAGTCATCCGACCTCGAGCCATGGGTCCAGGACAAGTTGTTCGATGTCCCCTGCCGAGGTGAAAACCTCTTTGGCAAGCCCATGGCTGAAAAGGCTGCAGAACACGAGACTGAGACTCTGACCAGGACTAGGCTTTCCAGGAAAACCTTTGCTCCTTCTCAGAAAAAGAAGGGCTCGGGAAAAAAGCCCTTTTACCCTTGGAAGTCCTCTGCCTACAAACAATACCCTCATTATCCGGCCTCTGCAGCTCCCCAACAGGGTCAGCAGGCCAAGGGGCAGGGTTAAGGGCCCCCAAGCCACCAACACCGGCCCCTGCTCAGCAGGGTGGGGTTTTTTGACTCAAACAGCATAGCCTCTTCTCCTCAGCTGGCTTCTCTCAGCACGGGAGGCCGGCTGGCCCACTTTGCCCACAGGTGGTCAGCCGTCACATCAGATACCTGGGTTCTTCATATAATCCAAAAGGGCTATCTTCTCCATTTTCACCAGGTACCTCCTTCCTATTTTCCGGGGGAGCCTCCAAGACCACCTCTGCACAGGGACCTACTCCTTCAGGAGTTGACAGGTCTGCTAAAGGATC
Source organism: Ichthyophis bannanicus (assembly GCA_033557465.1). Taxonomy (NCBI): domain Eukaryota; kingdom Metazoa; phylum Chordata; class Amphibia; order Gymnophiona; family Ichthyophiidae; genus Ichthyophis; species Ichthyophis bannanicus. The sequence goes on along the minus strand of CM066034.1, from coordinate 578,757,803 downwards.
AGGCTGTGGAACCGGTGCCCCTCCATCTGAGAGGTCAAGGCTTTTATTCCAGGTACTTTCTGGTACCAAAACGAACAGGAGGCCTCAGACCCATCCTAGACTTGCGAAACCTCAACAAGTTCCTGCAGAGGGAAAAGTTCAAGATGCTTACCCTTGGAATCCTGCTGCCCTACTTCCAGCAGGGAGACTGGCTATGCTCCTTAGATCTAAAGGATGCGTATACTCACATCCTTATTCATCCAGACCACAGACAATATCTCAGGTTTGTTGTGGGAGGAAACCACTATCAGTACAGAGTACTACCCTTTGGCCTGTCCTCCGCTCCCAGGGTGTTCACCAAGTGCCTGGCAGTGGTGGCGGCCTACCTGTGGCTTCAGGGTCTTTTTGTGTTTCCGTACCTGGACGACTGGCTCATAAGGGGCCAATCTTCCCAGGAGGCCAACCAGGCCACCCTTCGCACTGTGGCTCTGCTTCAGCACTTGGGGTTTGTCATCAACTTCGCAAAGTCCGCTTTGCTCCCGTCCCAGAACTTGGAGTTCATAGGGGCCAGGCTCGACACTCTTCAAGCAAAAGCTTTTCTGCCTCTGGACAGGGCCCACAGGTTAATGGATCTGGCCAGCCCGTTTCGCAGCAATTCCCTGGTCTCTGCCAGGCAATTCCTGAGGCTACTCGGCCATATGGCCTCCACGGTTCATGTCACCCCCAATGCCCGCCTGCACAGTGGTGCCTCCGCAATCAATGGCTTCAGGCCACAGGGAGCCTGGCGGACTCAATAACGATATCCGACCTACTGGTCTCCTCTCTGCATTGGTGGCATCATCTTCCGAATCTGGTGCTCGGAGTTGATTTTCAGTCCCCTCCGCCTTCTCAAGTGCTCACAACAGATGCTTCTCTTCTCAGTTGGGGAGCACATTGCCAAGGGACATGTACTCAGGGTCTCTGGATCCCTTGGGAGGCTTCTCAACAGATAAACTTCCTGGAGCTACGGGCGATACGCCTAGCTCTGAGAGCCTTCTCCCACCTCGCCTCTCACCAGTCTGTACTGGTTCAGATGGACAATCAAGTTGCCATGTTCTATGTGAACAAACAAGGAGGCACAGGCTCCTTCCTTCTTTGTCAGGAAGCTCAACGGCTATGCTCTTGGGCTGTAAATCACGTGATCCTTCTCAAGGCTGTCTACCTCCCAGGTCAGGAGGAATTACCTGGCAGACAAACTGAGCAGGATCCTGCAACCACACGAATGGAGATTGAACCCATTGGTGGTTCAGCAGATCTTTCTCAGGTGGGGACTCCCCACCTTGGATCTTTTCGCCAGTCCTCTGAACCGGCAACTCCCGAGATTTTGCTCCAGGCAACCGCATCCCCTCAGAGTAGCAGCGGATGCGTTTCTGATCTCGTGGTCCACAGGCCTACTGTATGCGTTTCCTCCCACACCTCTAGTGTCCAGAATGCTGTTCAAAGTCCTCCAGGACAGGGCTTCATTGTTTCTCATTGCCCCCAAGTGACTGAGGCAACCGTGGTTCCCGCTTCTGCTACAGCTAGCGGTGGACACCCCTCTGCCTCTGGGATTTCAACACAATCACCTGTCTCAAGATCAGGGGACTCTCTTGCACCCCAACCTCCAGTCCCTTCATCTGATGGCCTGGCTGCTGAAAGGGTAGTCCTGGCTCCCCTACTGCTGCCTAGAGAGGTGGAGGATGTCGTCTTAGCTTCCAGACGGCAATCCACCTGGAAATCCTACGCTCTTAAGTGGCGTAGATTCTCCACATGGTGTGCTCAGCACGACGAGAATCCTTTCTCGTGCTTGGTAGCGGTGGTATTGCAATATTTGCTTTACCTCTCCAATCTAGGCCTTAAGTTTAACTCTGTCAGAGTTCATCTGAGTGCTCTCTCAGCTCGCCGGTGGACGGCAGGCCTCTTTCCAACCACCCTTTGGTGGCTCGTTTCCTCAGAGGCCGCCTCCTGCTTAAGCCTCCTTTGCGTCCACCGGCCCCTGAGTGGGATCTGAATGTGGTATTGCAGCAGCTTACTTGTCCGCCTTTTGAACCTATGGCTACCTGCCCTCTCCGTTTTCTCTCCTGGAAAACTTTATTTCTGGTAGCTCTCACCTCTGCTAGGCGGGTTAGTGAACTGCAGGCTCTAGTGTCTGATCCTCCTTACACTAGGTTCTACAGGAATAGGGTAGTCTTACGGACTCGCCCTAAGTTTCTTCCTAAGGTTGTCTCACCTTTATCAGGAGGTGGTTCTTCCTACCTTTTTTCCCAGGCCGCATGCCAGCCGGGCTGAGATGGTCTTGCATACCCTGGACTGTAGGAGGGCATTATCCTTCTACCTTGACCGTACGCGGGAACATCGAAAAGCTGTTCAGCTTTTCATTTCTTTTGACCGCAATAAGTTGGGGCTCCCTGTCTGCAAGCGTACGCTGTCCATATGGGTCGCTGACTGTATCGCCTGGGTTTATGGGGCAGCCGGCCTCTCGTTGGAGGGTCGAGTCACGGCTCATCGTGTCAGGGCGAAGGCTGCGTCAGTGGCTCATCTCCGCTCTGTTCCGTTGGCAGACATCTGCCGGGCCGCTACTTGGTCTTCAAGCCAGACTTTTGCAGCCCATTACTGCCTTGAGAGGGAGTCCCACAGCCCTGGTGTTGGGCTACCGGTCGGGGGCGTTCTCAGAGAAGATTCCTTCCTTCTGTGCTGACGAGCTAGAGGGAGCTCATTTTTCCGCTTGAGGTCTCCGGTAGCCTTAAGCTGGGGAGTCCCATATGTGAGGACTGACTTCCTGCTTGGTCCTGGAGAAAGAGTAGTTACTCACCTGTAACAGGTGTTCTCCAGGAGCAGCAGGAATCAGTCCTCACAACCCTCCCTCCTCCCCTTGGAGTTGCAGTCATATGATTTATTTTTGCTAATTTTTTGCTGTCTTTTAGCTATGTCATCAGACTGAGCAAGATGGCACCCTTGGGCGGGAAGAGGACCGCGCATGCGCGCTGCAATTCCCAAAGGCTTTCTTTGAAAGCTGGGGAAATGCTCCGCACGAGGGCTCCGTCGGCGCCGACATTACCCATATGTGAGGACTGATTCCTGCTGCTCCTGGAGAACACCTGTTTCAGGTGAGTAACTACTCTTTCCAGTTCATTTATGAATATGTCAAAAGGCAGCGGGCCCAGAACAGATCCCTGGGGTACACCACTATTCACCTTTCTCCATTGGGAAAATTAGCCATTTAGCCCTACCCTCTGCTTTCTATCTTTTAACCAGTTCCTGATCCACAGTAGTACACTGCCTCCTATCCCATGACTCTTTAGTTTTGCCAAAAGTCTCTGATGAGGGACCTTGTCAAAGGCTTTCTGAAAGTCCAGATACACTACATCAACCGACTCACCTTTGTCCACCTGTTTATTCACACCTTCAAAAAAACATAACAGATTAGTAAGACAAGATCTTCCTTGTCTAAAGCCATGTTGACTGTCTCCCATTAGGCCATGACTATCCTACATGCTGAGTAATTTTATTCTTTATGATGGTTTCTACCATTTTTCCCGGTACTGACGTCAGGCTCACTGGTCTGTAGTTTCCCGGATCACCCCTGGAACCCTTTTTAAAAATTGGTGTTACATTGGCGATCCTCCAATCTTCAGGTATTAGAGATAATTTTAATGATAGTTCACAGATTACTAATAGCAGGTCTGCAGTCTCATATTTCAGTTCTTTCAACACCCTTGGATGTATATCATCCGGCCCAGGTGATTTGCTACTCTTCAGTTTATCTAATAGTTGTAATACATCTTCCCGATGTATCGATATTTCCTTCAATTCTTCCACACCTTTAAATACCACTTCAGTCATGGGTAACATTCCTACATCTTCCTCAGTAAAGACCGAAGCAAAGAATTCATTCAGTCTCTCCGCTATCGCCTTGTCGCCTCTTAGTGCCCCCTTTAACCCCTCTATCATCTAATGGACCAACTCACTCTCACAGGTTTTTTTGCTATGAATGTGCTTGATAAAGTCTTTATTTTGTGTTTTTGCTTCCACAGCAAGCTTCTTCTGAAATTCTCTCTTTGCGTGCCTTATCAATGCCTTGCATTTGACTTGCCAGTGCTTGTGCTGTTTCCAGGTTTCGTCGTTTGGCTCTTTTTTCCATTTCCTGAAAGATGCTTTTTTGGCAACAGCCTCTGACCTCACCTTTAAACCATGCTGGCAGTTTTTTGGACTTCCTTCCATTTTCCTTAAAGCGTGGAATACAGCCGGTCTGGGCTTCCAAGATAGTATTTTTCAACAACACCCAAGCTTGATGTAAGTCTTTAACCTTTGCAACTGCTCCTTTTAGTTTTTTCTTAACTATTTTCCTCATTTTATCATAGTCTCCCTTTCGAAAGTTAAAAGGTAGTACTGTGGATTTCCTTACTATCCCTCCTCCTCTAATTAAATCAAAGGCGAGAGAGGTCACGTGATGTGGTGAGCCCAAGAGGACGTGAGTTGCTTGAGCTCCGGGCCCTCCTCCCCTGAAAGTTGATATAGTACCGTGTTTTGCAGTGAATTTGGGCTTGCCAGGGACCCAGCATATCGGTAAGGGGCAGGAGATACCGTGTGAGTACAGAAACATAGGATGGCGACTGCGGTGAAGGCGGGGAGACGAGAAAAAGAACGTACCGCAAGTGCCTTGAAAATGGCGGACTCCCCTCCGAAGCAAAGTGCTGCGGCTTCACCAACTGACGCAAGAGATCTCAGCCGTTGTTACAAGCGCACTATCATCGCAATTCGAGGCTTTACATAGAAAGATGGATACGCTTCAGAGCTCCCTGGGCACATTGGGTACACGCGTGCAAGAAGCCGAAACCCGTATTACTCACACGTAGGAAGAAGAGGAGCATCTAAGGCGGGAGCTTCTTGCAGTGCAGGAGGAGTCAAAAGCCCATGAAACAAAACTTGATGACCTAGAAAATAGATCCCGGCGCAATAATTTGCACTTTTTGGGAATTGCTGAATCTATCTTGGATAATCCAAGACCTTAGGAATTATGTGGAGAACCTGTCTGCTTTCTTAAGAGATGGGGCTGAATCGAGTGGGCCTATTGTGCTGGAAAGAGCCCACAGTCTAGGGCCTAAACAGCAATCTGGAGACCGCAGGCATAGGGTGGTCTTAGCCAAATTTCTGTGTTACATGCAAAAGGACGCAGTGTTAAGAGCAGCAAAGCAAAAGGGAGTTGTCGAGTGGCAGACTGCGAAGATCCGAATAACACAAGACTACTCCGCTGCATTGAGTCAACATCGTAAAGCCTACGCCCCGCTATGCCGAAAGCTGATTGAGGCCAAGGTTCGTTTCAGCGTCCAGTACCCCGCCCGGCTGCATGTGCTTCACCAAGGAATGCATCGGGCGTTCGAATCAGCGGCGGAGGCGAGTCCCTATGTGGAGCAACTGTTGGCACAGGCGACATCGAGCCCAGGGGAGCAGTGAGCCCTTTTCTGAGTGCCTCTCGGTTGCGAGTTGTTTTGTACTCTGCCTGCTTACCTGCTGGCGGGAGAAGGATGGTATTGGCCCTGGCATCCCACCGTGCCGTTGAGGACCAGGTCCCGCCGGCTGCTGTTTGTGCTACGGGGCATATAGAGGATTCCCGCTGGGTCCGCAGTGGGGGCCCACAGTATTTTAGCGTTGACTGGACTGTCTTGTACTTGGGCCAAGGGACTTCCACGTGTATGTGCTGCTGACTGAGATCGAAGTTTCAGGGCGGACCTGGTTGGGAATCGCGTGCTGAGGAAGGCGCCCTTGTTGGTGCCCTAATGGTTGCTCGTGGACCCTGTGCATCGGCTTCGGCTGGTGCGGTGAGCTGGTGGTGCCGGCTGGCTTCGTGGTGTTCTGGTGCTTGGGCTGAACAGAAGCGTGAGTAAGTCGGCTGTTCGCTATGGAGTCCCGGCCTGACTGTAGCCCGGCCCGTTTGGCCTACCTACGCAGAACATGGAGGGATGGTTTGGCCTGCTCTCTGTGTAAAGTTCGGACTTATGTTTAGGGAAGATTTCTGTATAATTGCGTTGTTTCTGTGATGATAAATTTGAGTTTAAGTACTACTTCTGGAACTGTAAAGTTTCGGGGTGTGGGAAGGGTCGAGAAGGGGGTAAGAGGGAGGGGTACAGCTGGGGTAGTATTACTGGAGCCGGACTGCTTTAAAGTGGTTCTGGACTTGCTTACAGAGAGTGAAGGGATCTGTTAAGGGGCAGGGGTAGTACGTAGGGATGGTGGTAGAGGGGCACTTGGGGCCTGGGAATCTATATTAATGGGGATGCTTGGGGGGTTGAGTGGGCGGCGAGTGCACATAAACTCATGGGTCTATGAGATGCTCCATCCATGGTTCGACCTGGTCTATTGGGCCTAGTGTCGTTTTTTTTAACGGCGACTAATCCGGGTCATGCGGGGCTGGCAGCCCCCTAAGGGACATCAGCCCATATGCTTGTCTGGGCCAGGTAGGGCTATTCTTGGTCCATACTTCATTGCAGTGTATGAAGCTTGGAGAGGGGAGGGGGGTTCCACTCACATCCTAGGTGACTCTTGATGGGAGAGGGGTGGAGGTTAGCGGTTGAGAGTAGGGTAGAGGCAGGGTGGGGTGGGGGGAAGGGGCAGGGGTATAGGGGTAAGGGAGGAGGGAGGAGGGATAGAAATTAGAGGGGAAGGGGGTTGGGGGCTGCAGGGAGCACAGCGGAATTATAGGTTGACTATGTGCGTGAAGTATGGGGGCGCCACAATGTCCAGGGAGAGACCTCAGGCTGTGGAGGTCCATCCCCACTGTTTTTGCAGGATCGATAAAGAAATTTTGTTCAATTACTATCCAACTTGAAGGTTATCTCTTGGAATGTATGTGGGGTAGGTAATCCTATCAAAAGATATAAAGTGTTGCAGGCCTTAGCCAGGTTGAAATGCGACATAGCTATGTTGCAGGAAACCCACCAGACGGCCGAAGAGCATGCTAAATTGCAGAAAACGTAGGTGGGGCAGAGTTGGGGTGCCCTGGCTAAGGGGAAAAAGGGTGGAGTGGTCATACTGATCAGTAAGCAGATTCGTTTTGAATTGGAGAAGGAGTACTCCGACCCTGAAGGCAGGTATATTTTGCTTTATGGTAGCCTTGAGGGTAGGCCTATTGTGTTAGGTAACCTGTATAGCCCCAATGTATTGGACCGGGCGTTCTATGCCCGATTGGCCTCTAGAGCGGAACAGTTGCCGGATGTTCCTTTGATACTGGCTGGAGATTTGAATGGGGTGTTGGATATAGAGATGGATACGTCGGGAAGCGGGGGAGCGAATGCGAGCTCCGACCACTAAAGCGTTGCAGGGATTGTGTAATCGCCTGGGAATAGTTGATCCCTGGCGTTTATTGCACCCGTCAGAGAAAGATTTCACCCATCAATCGAGAGCCCATGGGACTAGTGCTAGACTTGACTATGTTTTGGTTTCGGAAAGGCTTTTTGCGCAGGTAGGAGATGCATAGATCGGCCCTATTGCGGTGTCTGATCATGCCCCGATCTGGGTGGAGCTAGAATGGGGGGGCTTAGCGGCACCGACAAGGCTCTGGCGGTTTCCCATGGGGCTATATAATGATGCTGACTTTCGAACGCGTATCGGACAGTACTGGCAAGAATTTATGGCCCATCACGAGCAGCATAAAGATGACCCGGAGTTGCTCTGGGAAACGGCCAAAGTAGTGTTGAGGGGAGATATTGCATATGTGGCGAGAAGCACAGAGGGCAGAGGAACTCGAGATCCTCTAATACCCTCCTACGCCTAAAGAGGCGGCTACTTTACTGGTGCATTGCATCTTACAGGGTCTCATGCTCTGCATGTGGGAGGCTCCTCTCATGGTTCTGCCCATCAGTAAAAGGCTCAATACCATGTACCGAGTTCCAGAGTGCCCAGGCTTTCAGAAGCCTCAACTCACCCTCCCCTTTCCCCCATTCAATGGTGGTGGAATCGGCCATGCACCTAATAAAGAGTTCAAAGAATCACTTTCCATGCCTCCAGGTAGAGGCTCGAGGACACTCGATGCCTTTTGGCGTTGATGTTTTCAGGCATGCATGCTGACTTCAAGTATTACCTTCTACATGGGTATGTTCCTGAAGGATGTCACCAGGGATCTGGAGATGTTTTCCCCCATGCTTCCTGATAATAAGAGGAGTGCATTCCAAGCGCTTATCAGACAAGGTCAAAATACCTCAAAATTTCTTACTGGGGCATTTTTGGATGCTTTTGAATCAATTAGCAGAGCTTTATCTGTCTGCATTGGGGCTCGAAGGATGGCCTGGTTACAGGTATCAGATCTTGAACCAGTGGGTCCAGGACAAATTGGCTAATAACCCTTGTACTGGAGCGAACCTTTTTAGAAAAGGTTGGAGAGAAAAGGCTGGTGAGATTGAGACAGATGATCTCGCCTTCAAATGCCTTTCCAGGAAGACGGCTGACCCCTCCAAAAGGAAGGCTCTTCCAAAGAAAACTTTCTACTCTTTATTTATTTATATTCTCTTATATACCGCGCAATTCTGCATCAGTGCGGTTTACATTGAACAAACTGAAATTACATTGAACAGGGCATTATAACTTGGAGATAACTATTTTACAGGGAACATAGGTTAAGAAGAGATTAACCTTCCTACACACCTGCAACTGCTTACCAGCCTCAGCAGCAACAGCAGCGCCAGCAGGGCCCTCGCCAACCCAAGAAACCAATGGCTCCTAAGCCCCAACCAGCGGCTCAGGCACAACATGCACCTAGGTTTTGACTGCTTCCTAGAGAGCATTTGCACTCTGTCTCTGCAGGGTTCCCAGCCCGTGAACATAACAGGCAGACATTGTCCCTATGCTCACAGGTGGCACCTCATCGCTTCAGAACAGTGGACTCTCAACATCATCCAAAATGGGTATCTGCTTCATTTTGAAGATTTATCCCCCATCAGCTTCAGAGAGAACGATCCCACAAATCCCCTTCAGAGCACACTCTTGAAGGAAGAGCTGTCCACCCTGTTATCTCAGGGTGCCATAGAGTTCCTCCCCCTCAGGAAGAGATGCACTTCTACTCTCCATATTTTCTCATTCCAAACAAAACAGGAGGATTCAAGCCCATCCTGGATCTCAAGGACCTAAACAAATTTCTAGTCCGAGAAAAATTCAAAATTATTTCTCTAGGAACTCTTCTCCCATATCTCCAGAGATACGATTGGATATGTTCTCTAGACCTAAAGGAGGCATACACGCATTTACTGACCAATCCTCAGCACAGACAGTACCTGCATTTCAGGTTTCAGCAAAATCACTACCAATACCAGATATTGCCCTTCTGCTTATTTAGCCTCCGCACCATGAGTGTTCACAAAATACATGGCAGTGGTGCAGCCTATCTCCACACTTTGGGAATCTTCATCTTCCCTTAGGCAGCTGGCTAATCAGGGGAGACTCCCCTCAGGAGGTAAAACTCCCTGCATCGCACCATCACTGTGCTCAAACATCTAGGATTTGTCCTAAACTTCTCGGATTTGTCCTAAACTTCTCAAAGTTGCACCTCGTTCCAACCCAAAGGCTAGAGTTCATCAGAGCACTCTTGGACACTCAGCAGGCCCGAGCTTTCCTTCCACAGGATCACTCTGTCCGCCTCATCAAGCTCATAAAACACATACAGCAACAAAGTTTGACGCTACACCTCTTGGGGCACATGGCCTCCATGGTCCATGTAGTCCCCTATGCTAGACTACACATGCGGCAAGTCCACTGGACTCTGTCTTCTCAATGGACCCAAGCAAAGGGGTGTCTCAAATACAAGATACACATTACCCCTCAACTAATCAGATCTCTTCACTGGTGGTGGTCCCCACAGAACCTACTTAGCAGGTCACCTTTTCAGATGCCTTCACTTCAATGCATACTGACAATGGATGCCTCCAAACTAGGTTGGGGAGTACATCTGAATGACCTGACCACACGGTCTGTGGACGCCACAGGAATCTGTGTTGCAGATAAACCACCTGGAGCTGCATGCCCTAACAAATACCCTTTGGGTTTTTCAACCCCAACTTTTGGGTCAACAGGTATTAAAACAGACATCCAGGTGACCATGTTCTATGTGAACAAACAAGGGGAACAGGATCCTATTCCCTATGTCACAAAGCACTTCACCGCTGGTTTTTTGCCATTTCACACCGCATTCGCCTCAGAGCGATGTACCTCCTGAGCGAACTCAATGTCCTTGTGGAAAGACTTTGCTACATCCTTCATCTATATGAGCGGACCCTACATCGGGAGTCGGCTGCTTGGATCTTCCGAACATGGGGAACACCACTCATAGATATTTTCACTACTCAACAGAACACACAGTTCTGCTCACGGCTTCCGTCCCTGCATCGACAGGCCTCGAATGCCTTCCTTCTCCATTGGGGACGGGGCCTGCTTTATGCATTTCTACCCTTCTCCTTGATACTGAAAACGCTCTTCAGGCTACAAGCCAACAATGGCTCCATGGTCCTCATAGTCCCTTTTTGGCCCCATCAACTGTGGTTTCCTCTGCTCCTTCGTTTGGCGCAGATTCAGACCCTCATACTCAGATGTGCAGCCAAACTCCTCTCCAGGACCAAGGGGTACTTCTCCATCCCAATCTTCATGCCCTTCACCTCACGGCATGCCTGCTGACAATGTAGTATTCGCTGACCTCGAACTGCCATAAGAGGTCAAGAATATTCTATTAGCAAACAGTCCACCAAGTGATCTTATGCCTTTAAATGGCAAACGTTTACCTTGTGGTGCTTCCCAAAGGGCGTTGACCCCTTTGCCTGCCCAGTGGAATACGTTCTTCAATATATCCTCCACTTGTCCTTGGCAGATCTTAAGACCAACTCAGAGTTCATAAGAACATAAGATATGCCATACTAGGTCAGACCAAGGTCCATCAAGCCCAGTATCCCGTTTCCAACAGTGGCCAATCTAGGTCATAAGTACCTAGCAGTCTCCCCAAAAGACACAGGTTCAACAATGCTTGTATTGGGTCAAGCATTGATATCCTGGGTCCCTTTTTAATAATGGTTTATGGACCTTTCCTCCAGGAACTTGTCCAATCCTTTTTTAAACCCAGCTACACTAACAGCCTTTACTACATCATCCAGTAACAAATTCCAGAGTTTGATTACACGTTGAGTGAAAAAATATTTTCTCTTATTTGTCTTAAATAGTTTACCCTGTAGCTTCATTGCATGTCCCCTAGTCTTTCTATATTCTGATAATGTAAACAATCGATGTACGTTTACCCGTTCCACTCCGTTCATTAATTTATAGACCTATCATATCTCCCCTCAGTCGTCTCTTTTCCAGGTTAAAGAGCCCTAACCTTTTTAGCCTTCCTTCATAGGGGCATCCTTCCATCCCCTTTACCATTTTGGTGGCTCTTCTCTGAACCTTTTCTATTAACGCTATATCCTTTTTAAGATACGGCGACCAGAATTGCACACAATATTCAAGGTGCGGTCGCACCATGTAACGATACAGAGGCATTATAATATCCTTTCTTTTAGTTTCCATTCCTTTCCTTATGATACCTAGCATTCTATTTGCTCTCTTGGCCGCTGCTGCACACTGGGCGGAGGGTTTTAACATGCCATTGTGGCCTATCACAAACCACTGGACAGTATCTCCTCAGACCCCTTAATAGCATGCTTCATGCGGGATCTCCTGCTGTCTAAGCCACCCATTAAGCTGCCTCCAGTGTGACCTCAGTGTGATTCTAGCTCAACTTCTAAAGCCTCCCTTCGAGCCTTTAGTGACCATGTCACTGAAGTCTCTTTCTTGGAAGAAGGTAATCTTCCTCTTAGCTGTCACATCAGCTCGCCACATCAGTGAACTGCAGGCTATCATAGCGGGCCCAGCTTATACCCGGTTCCATCATGACAAGGTGGTCCTCCCTACCCATCCACGTTTCCTTCCGAAGGTGGTCTCCTCCTTTTATCTAAACCAGTTGGTAATCCTACCAATTTTCTTCCCGAGACCATGTGCGTCTCGAGCAGACACAACGCTGCACACCTTAGACTACAAGCAAGCTCTTGGCTTACTACTTAAAGCTAAAGTTCCTTAGCGTCCCTCTAGTCCAGTCCCGGAACCATAGAAGAACCATAGAGTTGTGAACCTCCACCAGCAGCTTTGGAGACTGAACATCTTCATCTCTTTGATCATCCAGCTATATGCAGCCCCAAGGACCACCCACACATCAGTATCTCAGTCTCCAAGCAGCTTGGAAGTCAGAGCCCAGAACTGGGCTCCTTAGGAACAAATAAGCAGAGCTTTAGTGTTTTATTATTTTCTAGATTTAGGTGCTGGGCTGCTGCTGTGGAGGAAATCTTTGACTGTGTCCCTTCTGTCTTTCTCTAATCTGTTTTTTTCTCTCTGTCTCTCTCTGTCAGTCTCCCCATAGGTCAAACAAGCAGGGGAGCTGCACAGGACACAGGTCTCCTTTCTACCTAACCCCCTTGGTGGGTGAGGAGAAGGTTGAAGACAATTACAGGCAGCAATTGAATACAGCAGTAGGCTCTGAGGGTTCCCTGACTGATTTAGGGGTTCCCCGAGCTGCCCTGAGCGGTTATTACTCTGTTATTGACTCTGATAACTGCTACTCAGAGCTTGTGACAGGCACGCTGGACAGCCCTCTCAGTGCTTTGACCCCCCCTCCACTCCTGTGTGTGGGTGAGTAGAGTTTGAAGCTTTTGCTTTCTAAAGGCAGTGGTGGAGGCCTTGGGGTGGCCTGGAATCAGCTCTGGGGAGTGTTTTAGACCTTTTGGGTATTCTTTCTGGTCCTTTTTTTGGCGGGATCGGGTCCGGCGGCCATTTTGGATTTATTTTTTCAAAGTTGTTTTTCTTTGTGTTTTCTTTTAGGGATAGGAGCTTCGTTTTTGCATTTCTTGGTCAGATTTCAGCTAATTGACTCCAGCTCTATCTAATCCTGCAATTTGTAGCGTTTTTGAGCACTTTTAAAATCGCGATTTTTTTTTTCTGCTCTGTTTGCTTCAGCAAGGTGTTCCTGCTTTGCTGGGAAAGGGCTGTGTGCATAGCCATGCCTCCTAGTCCTCGGTGTCTGGTCTGTGGCATTCGTAGAAGTAGTAGTTTGGCAGCCCGAGTCTGTGCCACTTGTTCTGCTGTGGGTGCTGGCATGGAGGATCCTCTGGAGGGCTCCAGTGCAGATCTCCCACCTGTATCTACAGAAGGGACATCAGAGCAGGCAGAGACGGTCCTTGGTCCGGGGATTTCTGCGGTGCCGGAGCGCCTGTTGGGGGGCGTCCGGGAGGGATCCCTGGGAGTTCCACCCGCCTTTTTCTCTCTCATGCAGGAGGGCTCTGGCTCTCTTGCAGCCGGCGGGGGGAGGCTCGGTCCTGCCCTGCCGTGGGCTAAAGCGTCCACTTTCAGTGGAGGGAGACACTGGTCCACAAAAGAAGAGCCGGCCCCCGAGTGTTGCGGATTCTGCGCCTCCTGGGGATGAGTCACTGGATATAGCCTGCTGGTATCTCCCATCAGCCTCCAGTGTGTCCAGTCTCCTTGCAGCAGGAGGACATAGTGAGCCTAGCTTCTGGGCTCACTTGGGGGGAACAGATAGGAGCATTTAGTGTGACAAATTCTGATTTTACTTTTGATTTTTACCTTTAATTTACAGTAATTTTAAATTTGAGCCTGGTTCTTTAAATTAGTAGCAGTTCTTGCCTTCCCTCCTTGTCAGTGATTTTCACTTGCTGCAGGCATTTGCCGGTGCGGATCTCTCTCCCTGGACTGTACGGGAGAAAGCTCCGGGACCCATACAGCCACACTGAAGCGGTGTGGGACGGAGCCTCTCCGTTGCTGCGGGATTTAATTTTAGTCTGTGGAACCGGCTGAGCGATCCTCGCCGCGGCTGCCAGGCGCATCTGCGCAGTTTGAGGATCGGAGGAATTCAAGAAGGTAGGAGCAGGCTGTGTGGCTTTCGGCCCTGCAGGTAAGGCCTTCGGGCTCTGTCGGTCTGCTGAGGCCTCATTTTTGCAGCGGCGGCTGTTCTTGGCGCCAAAATTCATTGGCGAAGGGGCGGCCATTTCCTCTCTAGGTATTTGGACCGCATGGCGAGCGTTGCAGTGAATTGCCTGCGTGAGGAAAACAGGCAGAATAGCTAAATTTTTGGGCCTAGTGATTGTTTCTTTCTTTTGTTTGTAGTTTTTTTTTTGAGGCCAGGGGGTTCCTCAGCATTAAGGGGGACTGTTGTCAATCCTCTTTATAGAATAAATAAGAATAAACTTAAAAACAGGATAGCAGTTTTGGCATTGATCCCTGATACCACATGTTCTTTCCCTCCTAATCATGTCTCTGAGGAGCATCTGTTCAGGCCCAGGATATTAGGCAAATTGCCAGCTTTTAGGTTCAAGGGCAGGGCCCTAACTTGTAGTTTGCAGGAGGGAAAGCCTAGAAGTGTGCCTTTATGTATTCTATAGTGACAGTTGCCCAAAATTCACAGGGACAGGTTTAGGAAACCTTAGGATGTACAAGAATAGACTGGCAGTTAAACTGTCAACCGGGAAGTGCCTGTGCTACGGTCTATGGCCACCGGAGGGCAGCTGGTACACTCAATAGTGCCTTTCTATGACTGTGCAGGCAGCCATTATCTGCAGGTCAGGATAGAAATCACCACAGAGCCTCAGTGCTGTGATGTAAGGTCTGAGAATCCAGTTTATATGGCCAAGATTTAAAGCTCTTCATTTCAGTATCATTGGTTGGGCTCTGCTGCCCTAAAGGCCACCGAATGACAGCGCTGCTCATGAATCACATAAAGTATTCAGGGCCCCCATCCCTGGGGGGGTGAGTGGTACAATACAAAATCATATTACTCATCAGGTTCACACAGGCGACAACCTCTCAGACCTCCATTTTCAAGGTGGTCGGTGTATTCCACTGCTATTTCTCTGACTTCAGGAAGGCCTGGTGAGGTGCTTGTGGGTTTCATAGCAACACTTAGCAGGCCCTTCCCAGGAAATTCTCATCTATTACTAGAGCAGGGTTTCATTTCTTTTCATTTCTCTGGTTGTGGTTAATGCACAGCGTTAGGGTCTGTGTTCGAAAGCTTGGGTCCCACGGACTTCGGTGGGATTTCAATAAGAAAGAGAAACTCGCTTTAGTGAGAGATAGCCTTGTTCATTTTTAGCTAACACTGTTGCTTTTACTTTTGATTTTTACCTTTTGCGCCTGAATCCCAGGGACACGACACTGTTTGCTTCCAGGGGTTCTACTTTCTATTTTGCTCTTCAGCTCCCTGGCAGATGCAGTAGGCTGGCAGGGGGTGGGCAACGCCTCCTGCAATGCAGGATCCCCCTGGATAAGGGTGGGAAGGACAACTGGGTGCAGCGGGGGCTGGTAGCTTCTTGCAAAGCTATAGTAGCAGTTCAGGTAATTTTAGCTGATCTGCTTTAATTTCATTGGAGTTGGCGGAAACTTGGTTTTTGGAGTCCTCTACTTTAAAAAAAAAAAAAAGATTATCCTTCCGCTATCCATAGAGGGTCCTATAAAGCGTTAAAGTCGGTTTATATGGCGAGATAATATTTTGGCTTAGCTGCTGTGATATAGCGCTATGTTCTGCTGTAAACATATTCAGGTCAAAAGGAATTATGGTGATAACTCTCTTGGACAGTTGTAACAGATGCTTGGGTGAGCGCCATGGCCAGCCCACAGATGTGGAATGCTCTGCCATAAGGTTTATGTCATGGGAAGGATTTTATAGTTGTGTGGTTTCTTAATGGAAATTCCTGTTCGGTAATCCAGTTTAGTCCTCCAACATCGGGTAGTGCTCCTCCTCCTGCAGCCTGGAGACTGGACCAATCAAGTCTTCTGTAGTATATATGCAGACGGAGCTCCCAGAAGCCCCCAGTGTGTCCAGTCTCCTTGCAGCTTGCAGACTTCTGTGCCCTTTCTGGGCACACTAAGTGACACTTGAAGGAGCAACACTAGTTAGTTAGTTCTTTTGGGGTTTTATTTTGGGTCCTTTATTTACCATTTCTTTGCTAGGTAGCTGTATCTTTAAAAAATAAAAAGGAGCATTGCCACAGGGGACATCCTGGGGGAAGCCAGACCTGCATTGGGCTCCTGCCTTCCTGCCTGGGAATATCTGAAACCTGGGTTGAGCTCTCCCCAGGACTGTTCGGGGAAGAGCCATACCTGCTACAGCATTGCCTGTCACTTGGAGGAGTTGGCTGAGTTCCTTGCTGTTCCCTGAGCTGGTAGGAATTTTCCTTGCTTTATCTTTTCAGCTCTGTTGTTTTTTGCATTGTCAGAGGCTCTGTCGGCTCCCCTGGCTTCCGAATTGCACTTTTTCCTGATTTTTTTGCTTGCCCTGTATTAGAGGGTCGTTTTCTTTCTTTTCCATATTATTTGGTTACCTTTGTATTTTCGCGCCTTTTTTTATTGTGGGTGAAAAAATGCGGCGGCCATTTTGGATTTCTAAAGTGTGCTTTTTAAGGGCACTTTTTAACACTTGTGCACGGGGTCCCCTGGCTTTTTTGGGGTTTCTTTTGCTGGCGATTTTGCTCAGGGCACCCCTAGGATTCTGGGGAGTATTTTGTTTTCTGTAAAAAAAAAAAAAAAAAAAAAAAAAAAACGTTTTAAATTTAAAGCTGTACTGATTTGAATACGGTTAGTCCCTTTGCTGTGGGCTTCCCTGTTCCTGTTTCCTTCTTTCCCCCTGGAAGCAGGTTGCCTTAGCATGGCTGCCAAACCTCAATGTGTGATTTGTGGGTCCCGCAGAGGTACAATGACTGACTCTGGCATCTGCAAGAGCTGTGCTGCAGTTTCTTTAGACCTGGAATGTCTTCTCCCACTGCTGTTTGCAGCTCTGGTAACTCGATTGATTTTTCTTGATTTTTCAGCGATTTTAGGCATTTCTCTCATGCCTGCAACCCTCCCACCTTCTTCTGTGACTTTTTAAGTTAATTCCTTAGCTTTTGGGGGTTTTAATTCACTCTTTTGGTGTTTTATTTTTGCTGGTGGCCATTTTGAATAGCTAATGAGCCTCGGTTTTTGGCGGGAAGCCAGATTACTTCTCTGCTGGCTTCTAAAAGCTATATTGTTGTTTCAGTTTTTTTCCACAACACTTGCTAGATGTCAGTTGTGCAGAGGTTACCTTTTTCTCTGCCTATGTATGAACATAATGGATAAAAAGTACAGAAGGCATGGATAGAGAACAGTATGCAATTCAGAGCCACAGTACAATGCTGAGTCACTGACGAAGGGTGCAGGGCTCATGGGTTCCATTCCCCACTGTGCCCAACAAAGAAGGCTGGCTGAGGCTTGCCTATTATGGGGAATATTGTTAAATGCCTGTTCCTGCGGGACGCAGTTATTTCTTTTTAGTTCTCCCTGTGCCTTATTCAGGTTTACGCTGCATAGGCTGTCAGAAGAAACACAGGGACCTCAGGCATCAGCTCTGCTCTTCCCCCAGCATCTTGCTTCCCCTGAGGAACTTGGGAACTCCGGAGCTTGGCTTCGGGGGAGCTCTCCATTGGCTTTACGCTGCACTGAGTCTTTACCACGAGAGTTTGGATACCTCCAGGAAGTTCAGGTATCATTTTCTGTAAGAAAACTGTGAGTACTCTGTTTTTGTTTTTTTCTTCCTTGCCTCAGCTGCTCTGGGATGCTTTCAGCTGTATCCGGACCGGCTGCCCCTGAGTTTGGAAGTGCCTACTTTGACTTTTTAGTCCACAAACTGCAGCCGGGTTACTTTGTACGTCCTACTGATTATTGTACCTGTCTTATTCAATATACCATTTGGTTGAGGTTTTAAGTCAGGGTTTTGGATCCTGACTGTTTTGGGCTCGGCCTAATTAAGCATGCTCACTGTAATTTTCCTATGGCTGGATTGAGCTTCTACATCCCTCCCCAGAAACACCTTTCAGCCCCTACCATGGAGGTCTGAATGGCTGCGGAGGGATCCCACTCTAATTTCCCTACTTTCAGTCACTGTAATTGCCTTACCCTGACCTTGAAAGTTTCTCTATGCCAGCACAGTGAATGACTGACAGTTCCCTTCTCAGTTCTGCGAATACCTGACAGTTTTTCGGTGCCAGCGGCTGTTTTGTTTTTCTCTTCAGTGTTTCTTTTTAGAGGAAACAGCTCTAAACAGCAGTTTCCACACACTTAATCATGCTGTGGAGGCACGTGGAGTTTCAAAATCCTTTTCTTAAACAGTCTTGGGTTTCCCTGAGCCTTCCTTGCTTTTTGTTTTAAATGCAAAAAAAAAATAATAAAATAAAATAAATAAATAAATAAATAAATAAATGAAACCCCACACAAGAAGAGGAAAGGTGGTTTAAGTCTCTACAATGCTTTTTTCTCTGGCTGTATTATATGTGAAATGTAATCAGCCGAAGGGTACATTAATAGCTTGCTTGTGTTACACCTGCATGCTGCATCCCGGAGGCTTTCCCCATACCCACTGCGTTGCTAGCTGGGTCCCTCAGCACCTTATCTCCCCCCTCCTCAGAGCCCCTGCTGCAGGATCTTCCACAGCCGCTGCAGACCACATTACACATTCCCATCCGGCCGTCTCATCAACGGTTTCTCCACTTCGCTCTTCCGTGGGGCCACTTCCAATTTCCGGCCATGCCGTTTGGTCTCGCCACGGCCCCCCGCACCTTCACAAACGTGAGGGTAGTGGTCGCGGCGGCCTTGTGCAAAGAGGGCATCCTGGTCCATCCGTATCTCGACAACTGGTGGATTCGGGCAAAGTCCAGTCGGGAGTGTGTGCACGTCACGAGCAGGGTGGTGGCTCTGCCGCGGTCCCTCGGCTGGGTGGTGAAAGAATGCAAGAGTTGTCTGTGCCCGACTCAGGATCTCGAGTATCTGGGAGTGAGCCTCGACACAGCACGGGGCTTGGTGTGCCTACCGGAGCGCCGCGTTCGGTCTCTTGTCCGACTCTTCAGGGGAATGCCCGCTCCGTCTGCATGGTGATAGCTACAGCTCCTCGGTACGATGGCAGCAACCTTGGAGGTGGTGCCCTGGGCGCGCTTCCACATGCGCCCGCTGCAGCATGCTCTGCTGCGCCGTTGGTCCAACCAATTCGACTCGTTGAACAGGAGATTGACTTGCCCAAGGGCGGTTCGCCGATCACTCCGGTGGTGGCTCTCCTCCGAGAACCTGGCGCGGGGATTCCCTGGAGCCTCCACTTTGGGTTCCGTTCACAACGGATGCCAGCTTAACCGGCTGGGGGGCTCACTGCGAGACCCGCTTCGCTCAAGGGGAAGGGTCTCCCCTAGAGGCTTCTTGGTCGATCAACCGCCTCGAATTGCGGGCGGTGCGGCTAGCCCTCTTGGCCTCAAAGCCCTAGTTCTCGACCGGCCGGTGCGAGTCCTCTCGGACATTGCGACCACCGTAGCTTACATCATTCGCCAAGGGGGCACCGGCAGCATGGCCCTGGAATCAGAAGCGATGGCCTTGGTCAATTGGGTGCAGTCTCGTCTTCCGGCCATCTCGGCAGCGCCTATTGCAGGCGCAGACAATGTTCAGGCCGATTTTCTCTGCAGAGTGCGGGTGGACCCCGGAGAGTGGGAGCTAAACCCGCAAGTTTACGCGCAAATAGTTCGTCGGGGGGGGGGCGCCCTTCATGGATCTCATGGCGACATTTCAATCGGCCGAGACAGGACGCTTCTTCAGCAGGCAAAGGGAGCGCATGTCCGAGGGGCTCGACGCTCTCATTCAGCCGTGGCCAAAGTCCGGCCTTCTTTATGTCTTTCCTCCGTGGGTTCTGATTGGCCGGGTCGTTCAGCGCATCGAGAGCCATCGGGGTCGAGTGTTACTGGTGGCCCCGGACTGGCCTGGGTGGCCCTGGTATGCCGATCTGGTCCGGCTGAGCGACGGCATTCCTTGGCTCCTATCCACGCTGCCGAATCTTCTTTTTCAGGGACCCTTGCGGATGCCCCAAGTGGGTCGATTCTCGCTTACGGTTTGGCCATGGAGAGGGCTCGGCTGAAAAAGAAGGGTTACTCCCCCCGCGGTGATTTCTACCCTACTGCGGGCGGGGAAAACGTCCACTTCTCTTACTTACGTTCGGATTTGGGGGATCTTTGAAGACTGGTGCTCCCGGCGTGGAGTCCGGGCGGCGACGGTTTCCGTTTCCGTCGTTTTAAGTTTCTTCAGGTTGCTTTTGATAAGGGCCTTGCGGCTAGTTCCCTGAAAGTCCAGTTGGCGGCTATCTCGTTATCGAGGCAAAGTTTTAGGCCGTCTCCGCGGTTCTTATCCGGACGTACGTCGTTTTCTTACGACTGTTTTTCATTTGCAGCCCTCCCGCAGGATTTTCGTTCCTCCGGGGGACTTGAATCTAGTGATGCGGGCCCTGGTTCGTGAACCTTTTGAACCCCTGAGTAGGGCGTTTCTGAAAGATTTTACGCTGAAGACGGTTTTTCTTGTAGCCATCTGTTCGGCACGGCGTATTTCAGATCTACATGCGTTGTCCTGCCGAGAACCTTTTTTGTCTTTTTCCCCGGTCCCTTCCTTTTTGCCGAAGGTGGTTTCCCCTATTCTTGTGAATCAGGCAGTGTTTCTTCCAGTTCTTTCTTCCCACTCTGTCGGGTCGGCGGACAGAAGTCTTCACCGTCTCGATGTGGGTCGTGCACTTCGTCGTTATTTGAAGGCTACCGAATCTTTTCGGAAGACTGACCGGCTATTCGTGCTCTTCGGTGGTGCACGTAAAGGGGAAGCAGCGGCTAAGGCCTCCGTTGCAAGATGGCTCAAGGAAGCGTTCGCGTCTGCGTATCTGTTGCAGCAGCGGTCTGTTCCGGAGGGGCTACTGGATCATTCCACTAGGGCTCAGGCGACCGCTTGGGCGGAGTATAGCCTAGTTCCGCCAGCAGATATCTGTAAGGCGGCCACCTGGTCGTCTCTGCATGCTTTCAGTACACACTATCGTTTAGATGTGTCAGCGGCTCGGGATTCCTCTTTTGTTCGGCGGTTCTGCGTGCCGGATGGCAAGGTCCCGCCCGGTCTTAACTGCTCTGTTACATCCCGATGTTGGAGGACTAAACTGGATTACCGAACAGGAAATGGAAATTACACTAACCTGGTAATTGTAGTTCCTGGAGGGTCCAGTTTAGTCCTCCTTCCCTCCCGACTATCTGTTATTAAAATGCGGCGCGCTTTCCGAACGGTGGATCATAAGACGGTTCCTCTTGCCGTTCGAACCTTTTTTGCAGCCGCGTTTTTGGCTATGGCTCTTTCTTTCTCAGGTGTTCAGTCAGCTCCTGAGATTTCTGATACGGAGCTGTATTTTGATTTCTGGGGCGTTGGTTCCAGCGCAATACAGTGTTCTGACTTCCTCGTTTGGGGAGAAAGTTGGATATTTTTGTGGGGGGGAAACAAATTGTTCTTTAATTATGTCATTTTCATTATGTCATTTTGTATATTAATCTAATATGTTGCTTCGTTAAGTATGCTTTGTTACTAGTACACTGGGGGCTTCTGGGAGCTCCGTCTGCATATATACTACAGAAGACTTGATTGGTCCAGTCTCCAGGCTGCAGGAGGAGGGGCACTACCCGATGTTGGAGGACTAAACTGGACCCTCCAGGAACTACAATTACCAGGTTAGTGTAATTTCCATATGTTCCTGTTTAGTTTGGCTTTGCCCAAATTATAAGATTTTACGGTAGATTTCTAATGTCTTCATTTTGGATATATGTGGTTTAATTTTACATATGGAAAAGGCAGCTCAGCGGAGAGGGGTTGCAAAATAGAACTCTGGCCTTTGAAGCTATCTATGCTCCCATTCCATTTATCAGCGGTTCTCCAGTACGGAGAGTCTTTGCTAGTGTTCAGCAGGCGTCGGGAATGCATGTCGGAAGGCCTCGATGCATTGGCACAAAGGTGGCCAAGATACGGGCTGCTCTAGGTCTTTCCTCCGTGGGCCCTGCTGGGCCGCCTAGTACAGCGGATCGAGCGGCATCCGGGTCCCGTGGTTCTGATTGCCCCGGACTGGCCTCGTCGGCCTTGGTATGCGGATCTGGTGCGGTTGAGTGTGGCCGATCCGTGGCTCCTTCCTCGGCCGGATCTCCTTCGGCAGGGGCCGCTGCAGATGCCTCAGGTGGCTCGATTCTCGCTTACGGCATGGCTATTGAGAGGGCACAAATGAGAGCCAAAGGTTATTCTCCGGAGGTCATTGCTACCTTGTTGCGGGTGCGGCGTCGGTCTACGTCGCTAGCGTATGTCCAGGTCTGGCGTATTTTTGAGAGCTGGTGTGCGGCTCGCGAGTTGCGGCCTTTGCGGACCTCCGTTCCTCAGATCCTCTCCTTCTTGCAAGCAGGGGTAGACAAGGGCCTGGCGGCCAGTTCGTTGAGGGTACAACTTGCAGCTCTTGCGTGTTTTCGAGGCAAGGTTCAGGGCCAGTTATTGGGGTCCCATGCGGACGTGAAGGGCTTTTTGCGAGCCGTGTTGCTTATGCGTCCTCCGTACAGGGCTTTAGTGCCCTCGTGGGACTTGAATTTGGTGTTGAGGTCTCTGGTGGCTCCGCCGTTTGAACCCTTGGCGCAAGCTTCGTTGAGGGACTTGTCGTTGAAAACGGTGTTTCTGGTAGCGATCTCGTCAGCTCGCAGGATCTCGGAGTTGCAGGCTCTTTCGTGTAGGGAACCCTATCTGTCTTTCTCTGCCGACAAGGTGGTATTGTGACCGGTTCCCGCGTTTTTGCCTAAGGTAGTTTCGGCGTTTCACATGAATCAGGGGGTGTCTCCCGGTGTTTGCCAAGGAACGGGGCCAGCACGCGGATAACTCCTTGCACGCGTTGGATGTCCGTCGAGCTCTTCGTCGGTATTTGAGGGAAACGGCGGCCTTCCGTAAGTCCGATCGCCTATTTGTCGCATTTGGCGGTCCGCGCAAGAGGGAAGCAGCGTCTAAGTCTTCCATTTCCCGCTGATTGAAAGAGGCGATTTCGTCAGCATACCTTTTACACGGCAGGATGGTTCCTGCCGGGCTTCGGGCTCACTCGACTAGGGCGCAGGCGGCGTCTTGGGCGGAAGTTAGCTTGGTACCGGCGGTGCATATTTGTCGGGCGGCGACGTGGTCGTCCTTGCACACCTTTGCTAAGCACTATCGTCTGGATGTGCAGGCGGCGTCGGATGCGCGGTTTGGGTCTCAGGTGCTTCAGGCTGGACTAGCGAGGCCCTCCCGTTGAGATTTACTGCTCTGTTACATCCTCTATGGTTCCGGGACTGGACTAGTGGGACGCTAAGGAAGAGTAAATTAGACTTACCTGCTAATTGTTCCTTGCGAAACTCTAGTCCAGTCCCGGATCCCTCCCTGTCTTTCTGTTCTCGCTGCCAGCCAAGAAGGTACATTCATTATAGGAGTCTGCCAGGGTTTTTGTTCTCTATACTTTCGGTCAGAGCTCCTCTGCTTGCAGCACGCCTTAGTTTCCTTTCTGGGTCAAATCTTGGGGGTGAGTGGTGGCGTCTCTTGTTGCATGCGTTTTGCACAAGGGTCGCCACGGCCGTTCTGTTCCGCCTTCCCGTAGGCGGGAGGTTGTTCTTACGCAATTGGAAAAAGAAAAAAAAATTTTTTGCTAGTGGTGGGAACTTTAGGGTCAGGATCCTTTTTTCCACTGTGTTGTTATATTTACTTATTTGTTGCTCTGCTTAGTATGCTTTGTCAATAGGTGCTGATGTGTGGGCGGTCCTTGGGGCTGCATATAGTTGGATGATCAAAGAGATGAAGATGTTCAGTCTCCAAAGCTGCTGGTGGAGGTTCACAACTCTATGGTTCTTCTATGGTTCCGGGACTGGACTAGAGTTCCGCAAGGAACAACAATTAGCAGGTAAGTCTAATTTACTCTTCACAGAAAATCCTCTCAATTATTAATTTCCTTTGATACAAGTCACTTTGGTCTACCATTGACAAAGTGGACTTTATCCAAATGGATAGCAGACTACATCTCTTTTGCTTATGCACAAGTGGGACTCTCCCTGGAGAGTCACGTCACTGCTCATAATGTGTGTGCAGTGGCATCCTCAGCTGCCAACCTCTGTTTGGTATCCATTGATGAGATCTGTCGGGCAGCTTTCTGGTTCTCCATTCCTATTTTTGCTGCACATTATTGTCTGAACAGGGACTCCCGTCGGGATGCTGTCTTTGGCTAAGCTGTACTCCAACACCTTTTTGGGACAAACTCAACTCCTACCCTCTGTCCCGGACTTCTACAATAGACCAGACTTCCATTAAAGGTAGTATAACAGGCTGCAATTGAGTCCACTGGGCCACATTGTGTTCACACTGTTCGGCTCTATGCTTTAGCCTCAGGGATCACACTGCTCTCCCCCATGCCAGTCTGGTACCTGGGAGCTAGTGAGTTCCATATGTTAAGATTGCTTTCCTGCTTGTTCGTGGAGAATAGTGTTACTCACCTGTAAAAGATGATCTCCAGGAACAGCAGGAATCAGTCTTCATGACCTGCTCTCCTCCCCTAGGAGCTGTAGGGTAGTTTTTATTTTATTTTATTTATTTAAACAGTTTTTTTATACTGCCCCTTCCAGAGATCAGGGGTGGTTTACATTTAAACAAACCAGATACATGTAACAGTTATTACAAACCATAATGGTATAACTATGTACAGTTACATAAGAGTTTCCTCTGTTGCTCAGCTACAAACTCAACTGAGAAGAGGAATTGGGAAGGCAGATGTGCAGGTGCAGTGGACTGCTCCCAAAAGCATTCCTATTGGACGCTGGGGAGCGTTCCTGCACAGTATTGATGTCACCCATACCCACCCTCGTATGTGAAGACTGATTTCTACTGCTCCCGGAGATCACATATTACAGGTGAGTAACTACGCTTTGTCTTGAGTGACTTGCATATCCTTTCAAACTGGATGAAAACACAAAACCTTTTAGCAATATCACATTAAAATATCATCTTTGGAGATCGGTTGTAGATGAGCAGTTATCCATTACTGAATGTGTCAGTGTCTTAGTAAATTTTAGCTGCCTTCTGAGCTCCATCTTTTATAGGATGTCTAGGTCAGAAAAAGGACACCCGAGATGGGACATTCAGTACATATAAGGATGTGCAGAAGTACATGTATTTGCTGGGGCATACAACAGGCATGGCCATTTTACAAAAAAGTGCAAAACAGGAGAAGCTTCACTTGGGGCGTTAAACGTGTAAGTGCCAGCAAATACACATGCAAATGCCAAATTTCATAAAAGTACAAATACAAGCAAAGCTTATTGATGTATCTATTTAATGGTTTTTCTATACTGCTTTATCCTGTGGTTAGAGTGGTTTACATTGTAACAGAACAGTATACATTGTAACAGGATAATCAACTGGGAGAATATAATTTAACATTCACTTAAACGTAGTATATGTAGGAATACATTGTAAACATTTAGGTGGTCATAGGATGGTGAAGGGAAGTAAGGGAAGTCTACTTGAGAGGGTTGGAGGGAGAGGGGAGGGGCATAGTGACTGAGGATTTGGTTGATGGCAAGCTATGTGATTAAGGAACCAAGTTCTAAAATTCTATTTTTTGTCATTCTAAGAGGTAATTGCCTCTTACTCCTCAACTCCAGTCCAAATGAACAGTTATCTCACAGTTGTATGATTCAGGGGAGGTATAAATCCCGATGGGGAATTTTTTGAAATGTATGTGTATTCCCCCTTGTAAAACAGGAAGTACGTATATTTTAAATCTGCCTACATGTCCTGAACTTGCCCCCTTTATGTGTGTGCATGTTATGGATATACACCCAAAAGTAGCGATTTATCTAAAATTGCTTATTCAAGTATGCCAATTCACATGTATAAATTCCTTATCGGTCCTACAGTTCAGTCCTCCACCACTGGGGTAGTGCACCTCCTCTTGCAACATGGAGACTGGACAAGTCAAACTTGTGACATCACCGGGTATATCCTGCTGTTCCTGAGCGGGTGTCCAGTTTAGTCCTCCACATCCGGGTAGTGCACCTCATCCTGCAGCAAGGAGACTGGACCAATCAAATCTTTAGAAACGTAGCTTGCTTACTGCTGGAACTCCCATGAGCCCTCCAGTGTGTCCAGTCTCCTTGCAGCAGGAGGTGGTGTGAGCCTGGAGCTAGGCTCACTTCTTCATATTGCTTGGGTTCTCTCCAGTTTCCTTTTCATTTCCTTTGATTTCTTTGCTTTCTTTGAATTCTTTCCTGTTTCTTTAATTGACTTGTAAAAAAAAAAAAAAAGGGTTTAGCAGCGTCTGTCTGTGACACAGAATGGAGAGGCTGAACTGCACTGCTCTTCCCCCCTAGTTCCCTGCCTGCAGCCTCTACCTGCTGCTCTGATCGCTCCCCCAGGACTGCTCGGGGGCAGGATCAGTCTACCCGCGGCGCGTCCTTGTGCTGCTTTGTCCTGCACTCGCGTCTAGACACTCCGGCTGCGATCCGGTGTTGGTCTGCTTCACAGCACTCGGGCTCTCTGACTTTTGCCGGTCCTGCTGAGCGCCGATCTGTTTGGCTGTCTTTCCACCTTTCCGGGGTAAGTGTTCTATTTTCGGGGCTTCCCTTTGCTGTCGCGGTTTTTACTTTCTTTTTGCGGTTACCTGAGTTTTGGCGCCCTTTTTCCCCGGCGCGAATCCCTCGTGGCGGCCATTTTGATTTTTACTTTTGGCGGTTCTTTTCTTTCACTTGCCTTCAATTGCTTTATTTTTGCAGCGTTTTTGTTTTCCCCTCCGTTTGGAGCCCTTTTCTTTCCCTTTCCTTTGGGTTTAAAAAAAAAAAAAAGGGTTAAATCAACAGAGGTTTTAGCCCGCGGGCTCTGATTACAGCTGGGCTCTGTTCCCGGTTCTCTCAGCGTGCCTTTTTATTCCAGCTGCCCTGTTTACCTGTAAGCAAAAAAAAAAGGCAACTAAGGCAATAATATATATAACGCTAGCCACATATTCATTATGTCTTCTAAACCGCAATGCCTGGTCTGCGGTTTGCGTAGGCGTTCCGTCTCTGCCGCTGGCTTCTGCTCCAGCTGCGCTGCAGTCTCCTCTGTCTTGGAACAGCAGGAGGACGCCCCTTCTTCAGCAGAGCATGTGGTGGCTCCGCTGTCTTCTGAAGTTGATCTTCCTCCGGGGCCTCTGTTGCCGCCTGGGGCTTCTGGCTCGCCGGGGTCCGGAGTCTCTGGAGCACAAGGGGATGCTTCCTCGGCTCTCACGCATTTTTCTCCAGATTTCGTGCTCATTATGCACCAGGCGTTCAAGTTGGGGCAGTTGGGCAGATGGCCTGAGGCCTCTTCCTCTGCTGTCGTCCCTCTGCCGTCTGTATCAGTTCCGCTGGAGCCGCTCTCAAAGGCGGCTAGGAGGGGCGGAGCCTGATGTCCAGCGGGTAGGACGCTTTGCGTTGAAGCTCCCGAGAGGCCTACTCAGAATCCTGACTTAATACCTATATAAATTTACTATTTTGCTCCGAGCTGACCGGGGCACCTCGGGGGGGATGGCGGCCCACAAACCAGCGCGCTTGGACTTCGGGTCTCCTTCTTCTTCTCACGGAAAACGCTCCAAAACGGAGGTATCCTCCCCGCAGAAGATGGTTCCATTTCGTGAAAACCCCGCAGTGCACCTGGAGATTTTGGAGGAAATACGCGGCGTGAAGGAATTGGTGCAGTCTAATGGAGAAGCGCTTCGAGCCATGCGAGAAGACTTTGGAGTGCTCCAAGACCGACTTGAAGGTCTTTCATTACGGCAGGACAATATGGCGGGGGTCCTCGACTCGCACGAGGTGCGCTTGGGCAAACTGGACGAGGCTGAGCGCCAGATACAGAATCTTCAAAAGGAGTTGGAAGATAGCAATAATCGCGCCCGTCGCAACAATGTGAGGCTCCTTGGAATGCCGGAGGGAGTGGAAGCAGGAGATATAAGAGAATTCTTGCTCAAAACTCTTCCCTCCTTGCTGAAGATTACTTTTCACAGAGAACTGGAAATCGATCGAGCACACCGTGTTCCTGCCCGCATGGCGCTCAACCGCACGACCCCCCGGCCTATTATCTTTAGCTTGCTACGATATCAACAAGTGGAACAAATTTTACATGCTGCCCGAGCGAATCATCATTTGGAATATGAAGGTCGTAAGGTCTCCTTCTTTCCTGATTTGGCAAAGCCTACCGTTGACCGTCGGAAGAAACTCCTTGCTCTTCGCCCTCGACTTCAACAGCTACAGGCTCGCTTTGGCCTGTTGTATCCAGCGAAGCTCCGAGTGACTCTCCATAACCAGACCAGGACGTTCGAGGATCCTGATCTATTATCAACATTTTTGGACTCCAAAGAAGCAGAACAGATGCGCTAATCCCAAATTTTGGACTCTTATCTGCCGGCTCTGTCCGCCATTTTGAAGGGCCCGATGCGGCGATCATAGCCCAGCACAGAAATAGCCTGGACTTTCTTTCTTTCTCTGTATGACTTTTGTCTTTGGTCTCCTATCACTTCATGATGTGTGCCTCGGTCGGATTCGGAGCACGCACAGTCCTACAGGTTATATGTTTTTTCAATTCCGGCCTTCTCTGGGGTTTCTCCCCGCAGACACATGGTCGCCAGTAATTTTGGGGTTTTGCTTCTCCTCTACCGTACTGCGGTTATCTTTGTTAATGTGGGGCGCTTCATTGTATTATATTAGCTTATTTTCCTATGACATGTGTACAGCCAGATACAGTCAGTTTGAGGGACACAGTGAAATTATGTGTGCTATCATGCTCAGAATTTTAACTTTTCTGAATGGCCTCATGTAAACTCTTATTATTCATCGTACAGGGTATTGCTGGTCCATTCAGCAGAAAGAAAATCCTTAGCTATCTTAGCCACGAGCACGTTGATTAGGTGTTTCTTCAGGAAACGCACTACATTCTGCTGAAACACTGAAACTCAATGCTAGGCCTCACATGGTAGCTGCCTACTCTCCCACCGATTCCAAATGGTACGGATAGTCATTCTGGTCAAGAAGTTTTGCACGCTACTGTACCTGATATTAGCGCTGACATGGAGGGTGGATGGGCCCGTGTACACCTTGAGGTTGGAGATAGTGAATTCACGTGTATTTGCACTATGTCCCGAATGTGGACAACCCTGCTCACTATGCATGTTTTGCGCAGTTGGCCTCGGCCTCCGCTAAAGTTCCATTAATACTTGGTGGCGATTTTATTCAAGTGCTCCCTCAATCTTTTCTTCTCAAACAAGGTGCTTGTTGGTTGGAGGCTCCAGTACCGAGCGGACCTGTGTGGCTAGATATAGTAGTGGGCCTTTGCTCACCGATTCCTTTTACCTTACTCCCTGGTATGACTCTCCCATTAGACTCCCACTATCCACCAATGTTTTTCGACACTTTAGGTGCCTTTAATATTCCTATGCAACCTTTCGACCCCCGACTCTGGTCAGTGTAACTTCAGCATTGCATACGGAGCACTAGAGTACTCCCGCCATCGGCACTCTCTGCATAAGGTTGATTGGAAACTTCCGATCTCTCGGTAGTTTACCGGGTGTAGCATCCAATTTTACTAAACCTTATGTAATGCTATCACTAGAGATACCTCTATAGCGCAGAAAGTATGGGAGAGAGAATTGCATGTGACTTTAACCTCGGCGCAATGGAGCCTTATCTGGAGCAGAGGGACACGGGTTTCCGACCCGCCTCACTCACTCAGACCCTCTTCCTTCTAGCCCACCGGTGTTTTTACACTCCTCACAGTTTAGACATATGGAACACTACTCAGGGTAATGGTTGCTGGACATGTCCTGTGGCCATTGGTTTATTACTTCATTTCATGTCATGTATGAATATCCCGCACTACAGTATAACTGGCGCCGGGTCTGGGGTCGTATTTAGTCTATATTGCACTCTCAGGAGTCCCTTTCTCGGAGGGTAGTGGGACTTCGCCCAGTTGCGGGGATCCCCTCTCTCCCAGGAAATGGCTTATCTCCTTTTGAACTTTATGCTTGGCATTGCTGTTTCCCTTACTGAGTAATACTGGGAAATTAGTTCCCATCTGAGCCTCAATGAATGGTGGAATCATGCCTGTCTCTACAGTAAATATGAACAAATACCTCGTCTGTGTGCTTCCTCCGTTCAGACTCCTTCTTATTGGTCTTAATGGAAGATGTTCAATGAATATGTACATTTTGCTAAATGCTCTCATCTGACTGTCTAACTTTGTATATATCTCTGTCTCATGATCATGCTGTATTGTGGATATTTTTTGATTGTTTGATGTATAATCACTGTTAACTGGAAGCGCTCACATGCTGATACAAACGGGTAGAGAAGAAGCACCGGGGTGGGGGGTAATGGGTTTACTTTTCCTTATTGTATACTTGTTTTGTATCTTTTGGTGTGTTGTTTCTTTGTTTGTTGCAAAATGAAAATAAAAGTTTCAAAAAAAAAAAAAAGGCGGCTAGGAAGTCGTGCCCTGCGGACTTCGTGAGTGAAGATTTCGGGGTTCAGAACCTCGAGCTGGAGGCTGACCTTGAAGGCAGTGGCGATGATCTAGAAGAAGGTGAAATCCCAGACCCTGAGGATCAGGCTAGGATCGTTCGGGTCTTTCGTAAGGAGGAGTTGGTTCCCCTTATCTCGGAGGCCCTTCAGACTCTCAATCTCTCAGCGCCGGCTCCTGCGGAGGCCGATACTTTGGAGGATCCTCTTATTCAGGCGGTTCGGGATTCTCAGGATGTCTTCCCTGTTCACCGCGTGGTAGCTCAGATGATTCAGACCGAGTGGGACCATCCGGATGCTGGCTTGAAGGGCATTCGAACGATGCATCGCCTTTATCCGTTGAAAGCAGAGGATAAAGAGATTTTCAAGTCTCCTCGGGTTGATGCGGTGGTCTCGGCGGTGACCAAAAAAACCACGATTCCGGTAGAAGGCAGTGCGGCCTTAAAGGACCTTCAAGACAAGAAGGTGGATGGATTAGTGAAGCAGGCCTTCGAGACGAATGCTTTATCGCTGCAGGCTTCGATTTGTGCGGCCTGGATTGCTAGAGCTTCTTTGAGATGGGCTCAGCGTTTGCGTCAGAATTCTTCCCTTGATCAGCAGGCGTTGCTTGAGGTTGCTCGCCTAGAGTCGGGGTCCGCTTATCTGGCGGATGTTCATTATGATTTGATTCGTACCATGGCGAACAGCATGGCTTCGTTGGTGGTGGCGCGCAGGTCCCTTTGGTTGCGTAATTGGGCCGCCGATTCTTCTTCCAAGTCTCGCCTTAGCCGGCTTCCCTTTAAGGGTAAGCTGCTCTTTGGGGAGGACTTGGACAAATTGGTGAAAGAGTTAGGTGAGTCCAAGGGTGGACGCCTCCCGGAGGACAAGCCCAAGACCACTAGATCTTTTTCAGCGCCTCGGGGTTCCTTTCGGGATTTTCGGCGCTTTCGGTCGACTCGCCTTTGGCCTTCACAGCGAGGTCGCTTTGCTTCTCGGTCTCAGTCCTTTCGTGGTTTCCGAGGGGCTGGTAGGGGCTTCTCCATCGCTTCCTCCGGGGCCTCCTCTTCCTTTAGTCGCAAGCCGCAATGAAATGAGGCGGGCTCCGGAAGGAGTTCCTGTTATAGGCGGACGCCTTCGGGACTTTTTTCCCTCTTGGGCCCACATTACTTCGGACCGTTGGGTCCTCGAGATCGTCAGGGACGGTTATACATTGGACTTTGCCATCCCTCCAAAAGATTCCTTTGTCCTCTCTCCCTGCAAAGGGGCGCAGAAGGAACTAGACATTCGTATAACGTTGCAGCGCTTGTTGGCGCTGGGTGCCGTCGTTCCGGTTCCGGCGAACGAGCGCGGACTCGGTCGTTACTCCATTTATTTCGTGGTGCCAAAGAAGGACGACTCGGTTCGTCCTATTCTCGATCTCAAAGGCGTGAACCGTTGTCTTCGGGTGCCTCATTTCCGGATGGAGACTCTCCGTTCCGTCATAGTCGCCGTGCGCAAAGGAGAGTATTTGACTTCGCTGGATCTCACCGAAGCCTATCTGCATATTCCCATTCGGCCAGAACATCAGAAGTTTCTCCGATTTGCCTTTCCCTGGGGTCATTTCCAGTTTCAGGCGCTACCTTTCGGCCTGGCCACCCCTCCTCGCATTTTCACAAAGGTAATGGTGGTGGTCGCGGCGGCCTTACGCAAGGAGGGTGTGCTGGTGCATCCCTATCTCGACGATTGGTTAATCAGAGCGAAGTCCGCGAAGGAAAGTCGGCAGGCCACGGACAAGGTGGTTCGTCTGCTGCAGGATCTCGGCTGGGTAATCAATTTCTCCAAGAGTCAGTTAGTGCTGACTCAGCGTCTCGAGTATCTGGGTGTTTGTTTCGATACGGCCTCCGGGATCGTGTCTCTCCCGGATCGTCGTGCCCAGAAATTGCGTCAGCTCCTGCGGCTGTTCCTAGCGGATCCGGCTCCATCAGCCTGGTCGTATCTCCGCTTGTTGGGAACCATGGCTTCGACTCTGGAAGTAGTTCCTTGGGCCCGATTTCATATGCGACCTCTTCAGCGTGCTCTGTTGCGTCGTTGGTCTCATCAGTCGGACTCTCTCAACCGCCGGTTGTTGTGTCCCCGCCGGCTTCGGCTGGCGTTACAATGGTGGCTATCCCCGCTGTCGCTTCGGTCGGGGGCTCCCTTGGAGCAGCCCCTCTGGTTGCCGGTCATCACGGATGCGAGTCTCTCAGGATGGGGAGCCCACTGTCAGGGGCGGTTTGCCCAGGGGATATGGTCCCCGCTGGAAGCTCTGTTGTCGATCAACCGGCTCGAGCTCCGTGCGATTCGCCTAGCACTACTAGCCTTCGAGGAGTCGGTACGCGGTCGTGCGGTTCGAGTTCTGTCGGACAACGCGACGGCGGTGGCATATGTCAACCGACAAGGCGGCACAGGCAGCATGCCCCTGGAGGTCGAGGCGGATGCGCTGTTCGATTGGGTGGAAACACGTCTCCTGGCCATTTCGGCAGCGCATATCGCGGGAAAGGACAATGTCATGGCAGATTTTCTGAGTCGTGTAAAAGTAGACGCCGGGGAGTGGGAACTAAACCCACAGGTGTTTGCTCAAATAGTTCGTCGGTGGGGTCTGCCCATCATGGATCTCATGGCGACCTTCGCATCGGCCAAAACGGCTCGTTTCTTCAGCAGGCGAAGGGAGCGGATGTCCGAGGGTATCGACGCGCTTCTCCAACCTTGGCCCGAGTTCGCCCTTCTGTATGTCTTTCCGCCGTGGGCTCTGATTGGCAGGGTGGTTCAACGCATCGAGGCCCACCGCGGAAAGGTCCTGTTGGTAGCACCAGATTGGCCTCGTCGCCCGTGGTACGCGGATCTGGTGCGCCTGCTCGACGGCGTGCCGTGGCGGCTCCCTCCCCTGGTGGATCTTCTGGTGCAGGGGCCTCTGCGCATGCCTCAGGTGGATCGGTTCTCGCTTACGGTATGGCCATTGAAAGGGCTCGGTTGAGGAAGAGAGGGTATTCCTCAGCGGTTATTTCCACCCTACTGCGTATGCGGAAACCTTCTACCTCCCTCTCCTATATTCGCATTTGGAGGATTTTTGAGGATTGGTGTTCTCGGCATGAGGTCCGGGCTGCTGCTACTTCCGTTGCGGTCATTCTTAGTTTTTTGCAAGACGGGTTCGACAAGGGTCTGGCCGCTAGCTCGTTGAAAGTCCAGATTGCCGCTTTGGCATGCTAACGCGGCAAAATTCACGACGTCCCTCTTTCATCTCATGTGGACATTCGGCGTTTTCTCAAAGCTGTTTTTCGCTTGCGTCCCTCTCGCAAGGTTGCCTTGCCTCCCTGGGATTTAAACTTGGTACTACAGGCCTTGACTCGGGCGCCCTTTGAGCCTCTCCGCAATGCCTCTCTAAAGGACTTAACTTTGAAGGCCGTTTTTCTCGTAGCCATCTGCTCGGCACGTCGTGTCTCGGAACTTCAGGCGCTTTCTTGTCGAGCCCCCTTTTTATCCTTTCTTAGCGATAGGGTGATTTTGCGGACAGTGCCTTCTTTCTTGCCTAAGGTGGTGTCTCCCTTTCACGTTGATCAGCCCGTGGTTTTGCCTGTTTTCGCCCCGGGATCTTCTTCCGAGTCCGACTCCGTACTACATAAACTTGATGTTCGTCGGGTCTTGCGACAGTATCTTAAGGTGTCCGCGCTGTTTCGAAAGTCTGATTGTTTGTTCGTGCTATTTGGGGATCCGCGAAAAGGGGAGGCGGCGGCTAAGGCCTCCATTTCTCGGTGGATTAAAGAGGCCATTGCGTCGGCCTATCTTTTGCAGGGAAAGTCTGTTCCCTTGGAACTGCGAGCTCATTCCACTAGGGCGCAGGCCGCGTCTTGGGCGGAGCATAGTTTTGTTTCTCCTTTGGACATTTGTCGAGCGGCGACGTGGTCCTCCCTCCATGCCTTTAGTAAACATTATCGTCTGGATGTGGCAGCGGCTCGGGATACCAGTTTTGGTTCTGCGGTCTTGCGCGCCGCCTGCCAAGACCCCCCCCCCCCGTTGTTAACTGCTCTGGTACATCCCGGATGTGGAGGACTAAACTGGACACCCGCTCAGGAAATGGAAATTACACTTACCTGGTAATTGAAGTTCCTGGAGGGTCCAGTTTAGTCCTCCTTCCCGCCCGTGATTTTTTCCTTTGCTCTGGCTTGGCGGCGCGCTTTGGCCGTTCTGCTCGATTGTCGGTTGCCTTGAAGGCTCCTACTCAAAGAATACCAACTAAATAGTTATATCACATTGTGGAGTCCATTTCCCTTGGATTAGCATTCCATGAATTTTCATTCCCTCGGGTTTGTTCCCGATCTTCTCTTTTACCTTTCTGTTTCTTCAGCTTCCGGTGTTCCCTGTCGGTATTCGGACAGGGTATGGAAGCAAGGTGCTGCGTTTCAGTCCTCTCGTTTGGGGAGGGGGTTCTGCAACATCTCGGTGGGGGCCTTTTATGGGTTTTAGACCTTTCCTTAACCTGTTCTTTCTTTAGTCTGCTTTGTTACTAGTTCACTGGAGGGCTCATGGGAGTTCCAGCAGTAAGCAAGCTACGTTTCTAAAGATTTGATTGGTCCAGTCTCCTTGCTGCAGGATGAGGTGCACTACCCGGATGTGGAGGACTAAACTGGACCCTCCAGGAACTTCAATTACCAGGTAAGTGTAATTTCCATGTCTTCTCCCATGATCCCCCAGTGTGTCCAGTCTCCATGCAGCATGAGGACGTAGTGAGCCTAGGTGCTGGGCTCACTTGAGAAGCAGTTTAGGAGCACTTAGTCAGGATTTGATTTACCTTGCATTTCTTTTGCCCTTCTTTAGGTGTAATCCTGTAAATTGAATTCATTTTCATTTTCATTTAATTTAATTTACTTTTACTTTATTTATTTTCACCTAGTCTGCCTTAGTGTAAAGGGGGGTTCTGTCCCTTTTCAAAGTTCACGCTGCCAGCTAGCCTCTCTGCTTGGGATTCTTCGGTCTCTGTGCCCGGTGATGATCTCTCCCCCAGGACTGTACGGGGGAGAGCTCTGTGGAACACCTGCATTTTGGCAGTGTCCATGCGGCAGATTCCCATCGCGGCGGGAGCCTCAGGCCGTTCGAGGTTCTTTAGCCGGTGGGCCGGGGCTCGCAGCGTCTGCTACTTCTGGTGGCGCGAGGCAGCAGCGTGTCTGGACAGCTCTTCACCCCGCAGCTACAGCGGGGTAACTGCTGCATCCCAACGCCACAAGGGAGTCTCTCGAGTCCGCATGGAGGGGCTCTGAGCTCTTGCTGCTTCTGTGGTGTTTGGCGCCAAGCGGGCCTGCTTCGGATTGGCGCCATTTCTCAGCAGGGCTGAGGCCTCGTGGCGGAGAGCGGAGCAGCCCCGCGTTTGAGCAGACGACGCTGTTCCACGCGGCTACACCCAGATAAGGACTTCCTTTTGCTGTTACTTTTAATTCTAATTTTAATTTCCTTTTAATTTCATGATAGTTTATAGTTCTTTGAATGCAATGTGATTGGTTTTGGTTTTTACTTCTTGGGGGGTGCCTTTACCTTTGTCTGCATTCTGGCAGTTAGCGGCGTCTGTCAGCAGCAGGTTTCCGTGCTAGGATTTGGCCATTCAGGATCATCGGCGGCACAACCACCTACAAATTGAGCCCTTTCTGAAACTGTCATTTACATAAGGATGCTATTTCCATGTTTGTACGCTTGGAAATTGTGCAGACAGCCTCTAAATGTCGTTATGCCATCTGCAAATTTGATCGCCATGCTTGCTGATCTCTTTTCCAGATCATTTCAGTGCAGTAGATGTTACCAGATGCCAGTTCCAGTACAGATCCCGAGACATTCCACTATTTACGGGTCCCCTGTGAGAAAACTGGCCATTTAGTCCTATTGTGTTCCTGTTTTTGATCCATTTCCCATTCTATAATAGCACATCATCTCCTTCCTCAGGAGAAGTTCATAAGGGGCTTTGTCAAGTACCTTCTAAAACATCCAGATACATATCATTTGGCTTACTCACATGTTTATTAACCCTTTGAAAAGACAGCTTGGTGCTGCTTTTCAGAACAAGTTCTATCATTTAACTGGCACTGAACTCAGATTCATTGGTCTGTAGTTTCCAAGATCGCCTTTGAAGCTCTTTTAAAAAAAAAAAAACCCAAACCCCCCCCCCCAATTAGTGTTACATTAGTAACTCTTCAATCTTTAGAGATCATTAATACTAATGTTATGATTGAGCCTGGCTGATATTATGAATGATCACTATTAGACAAAAATTAGCTAGGTTAAGACACTTTGATTTGGTTTTCTGCACTATGTTATCAGAGCGCAGCTTGCCCATTTGGCGGGAACACTGCCCATCTGGGCCATCTGGGGAAAGGCCCCTGCTGGGGATCGTGAGAAGTGTTGCTGGATGGCACAGTCCGGGGCTTAGTGTTCCAGGGTCCTGGAAGGGTTGATAGCGGCAGTCAGGCTCCCTGTCTTTGCTATGACGGTCACCTAGGTTCAAGCGTCCTGTGTTTTGGGTGACAGGAGTGGGACACCTGGACATGTGGTGCTGGACGTTGGATAGGCTCATACTTCTTAGGTGCATTCTCCTTGAGTGCGTCTACATGTCCGTGTTCCGTCTGTGATCTCATGCTCAGGTGATTGTTGCAG
Organism: Ichthyophis bannanicus; assembly: GCA_033557465.1. NCBI lineage: Eukaryota > Metazoa > Chordata > Amphibia > Gymnophiona > Ichthyophiidae > Ichthyophis > Ichthyophis bannanicus. The sequence continues at coordinate 578,720,760 of CM066034.1, read as the reverse complement.
CAATGACAAAGATTGCTTGGGATATCGTGAGCGGGGTTGTCATGGTGTTGCATGGGGTTGCCAATGCAAGACGGGGCCATCCTGAGGAGTTTGGGCCTCAGTCATCAGCTTTCCCTTCGGTGGCCCGGCTGTCCAGGAGGCACCCCTCCAGATCCGCCGGTCCAGTTCTTCTCTGCCTCTTCTCAATGTGGGCAGGGGGGCTGGCAGATCTGGAAATTCACGTCCACTGCACGTTCTACTGTTTTACCTCTGTCTTGGGGTTCTGAGGTCATATATTCCCAATCATTTGTTTGGTGGGGTGCTGCTGTCTGTTGTGCAAGACCAGGTGGTCAACAGTCGGAGGCTGTCGTCTATTCCCCTTACCCCTGAAGGTGCTCACAATTTAAGTTTTTTGTACCTGCGGAGGTGTATGTTGTTAAAGGCTAGCAGGTGCACCTGTGGGACCAGAATCCTCGGTTCTTCCGACCTTCCGTTGAGGTGCACGTGTGGGGTTTACTCCCTTGGTCGGCTAGCAACTTGCTTCACCCATTGGGCCTTCCCTTTCCTCAAGGCATCGTTGCGTCCCACTTCTTCGTGGGGGCTCGCCACAGGGCCTGGAGTTATGCTCAGCCGGTTCCAGCCAGGGCTGAGTCCTTTGGGGGGAGGCTCCGATCCTAACGATACAGGGAGTGCTGGGATCCGTTCAACCAGGTTCCTTCGGGCCCAGCGTACGTCGTCTTTTGCTGGCCGGTTTAGGTCTTCGGGTCGTGGCGGTGCTCCGAGAAGACCAGTAGGCTGCACAGTGCTTGTCTTGGAGCAAGCGCGGGATATCTGTAGGTTCATATTCAAAGCCGTCCGGTTACATGTCCCTCCATTGTGGAATGCTGTACTAGTAGGCATACTTCATATGCTGGGCTTACAAGTTGGCTTCCGCGCTGCTTGGCATCAGCCAAGGTGACTGCCGGTTTAGGCTGTGGAGTCAGCCTGGAGGAGGGGCCTTGCGTTCTCTGGACAATGCCCTGTTCGGTTGTGTGCCTTGTGGCCCTTATGGAGTTGTAAAAAGGAAAAACAAAAAAAAACCAAAAAAAGAATAATCAAACAGGAAAGCCTTCCTAATTGTCCCCACTTCTTTTTTATAAGGTTCTGTCCCTTTCTTCCGGGAGCTTGGCCGGAGCGTGGTTAGACTCAGCTACATTTTGGGGATCCTTTATGTACAAGGCGTTTTAGTGTACGCAGCACGCCCAGTGTTCCATCGTCTGACTGGAACGGTACGCGGTACGTCAGCCGTGGCAGGCGTTCACGGACACGGTAGCGGATCGAGCGCTGTAGGTGCTGTCTGAGATCTCCGGGATGGTGGCCTATTTCGATCGGCAGGGTGGAGTCGGTCGGGTGGTCAGGGTGGCCCGAGCGAAGGGACAGCGTGCGCGGTTGAAGCCTTGGTGGCCTGCGTTTCGGTGGGGACACTGTGGTGGCGAATGTCCTTAGCGGGGTCCGAGTGTTTGCCGGAGGAGTGAGATTGCATCAGGCGGTGTGCGCGCCGCGTGTGCTCAGATGCGGTCAGCCCATATTGGACCTCATGGCGACCTGTCAGTCTGCGGCGACGGGTCGATGTTTAGCAGAGGACATATGAGGCTACTGGATAGCGTCGACGCATTGGTACGGGGCCGTGGCCCGGTCCATTCTATGCCTTTCAGAGGTCATTGTGAAAATGGCCGACTGGGGCTGGTTGCTAAGATATGTGCTCTTCATTAGTCAGTGGGGACCATTACCAGTGTATTCTGCAACATTTGCGTGAGCTTGCATAATCTTTACTTGCAACCAATCGAAATAACTGTCCAAAACCAGTTGATGCAGTCACTACTTAAATTTGCCTCGCTTGACAGTAAAAAAAAAAAAAAAAAGACATATTTATTTTATACCGATAGGTCACTCACAGCATATTTGGCGATTCCTCGTCCTGGTGTTAATCATGCAGATAATTTCTGCTCTAGTTGTGGTGATGTGACTTTTACATCACAAAAATGGCATATGACTGTGGCGGTTCAGAAAGCCTACAATTTATATTTTGGCTGCAGAATAAAAGATCAGGATAAAAGCTAGGCGCCACACATATGCTGCAATACATGTGTAGCAGATCTCAGGCTGTGGATGGATGGGAAAAGACCATCAAAGTCTTTTGCGGTTCCAATGATCTGGAGAGGGCCCATGGATCACGTCGGCGATTGCTACTTCTGCATGGTTCCTCCAATTCCGAAGGGCATATCCAGGTGATGTAAGCGGTTGGCCTACTGGCATTGCGTCGTGGGCGTGGCTACCAGAGTCTCCTTTCTTTTTTGTCACACCATGTAAGACTCCACATCTTCTGAAACAACGCTGGACTCTGGGGCACTTGACACCCTCTTATATGCCCTTGGTGGATCACGCTTGGTTTATTGCAACTCCTTGCTTAGCTGCATTCCACATTCTCAATTAAAAAGACTCCAACTGGTCCAGGACATAGCTGTAGAGCTACTTTGTGTTGCAAAGAATAAAGCCCTTAAGAGGTGTGACAAATAGGGTGTTTGACACTGGTGTTTTTTTCCATTTCCCTCTTTTTGCTTCCCACCTCTGTCTGGATGGACCTCGATTCCGTTCTCCCTCGTGGAATCCGGCTGTGCCTGTTTAGTTGTCGGTTTGGGACTTACGCAAGAACACTTTGCTTGTAACCTGCGTTCCTTGGACCTTAGGTGCGGTTCCGTCGCTTTCTGGGAGGTCTCTTCGCTGCCTGTCCCTCCGTGGAGGCGGGTTCTGCGGGAGAGCGGCAGGTTGCTAACACTTGACACTCTGGTGGGGTCGAGAGCCAAGGTGGAGCTCAAGCAGATTTTTCAGGCAGAGCTCCGGTAGCCTTCTCAGTAGGTCTGTTTCTAGGGCGTTCAGTGTGTTTGCGATGGCGAGTTTGTCTTTCTGAAGCACTAGCGCTGCTTGGGGCAGAGTTCTGTGCTGTTTTCACCAGTGAAGAGGATCCAAGTGGGCTCTCGGTCGTGTCTTCCTGGTTGGCTTACCGCCTGTTGACGTGAGGAGCGGGCTGGGGTCGGTGCCTGCTCTGTTCGTTTAGGGGCTGAGCCGACTGGATAGGTCCCTCCCAATGATTACTGCTCTGGTACATCCCAGTGGTGGAGGACTGAACTGTAGGACCGATAAGGAAATGGAAATTACACTTACCTGGTAATTGATGTTCCTTGAGGGAGTACAGTTCAGTCCTCATTCCCGCCCGGGGATGGATGTTTCAGACGCGAGGCGTCAGTTCCGAGTATGCTTTCGGATCCTAGAGTCGGCAACGGGCTCTGATTGGCAGGTAATCGCAAGAGCAACCTTTTCTGCCTATACTCTTCCTTAGTTCTCCTTCCTTCTAGCTGTCTGTCTTCCGCTGTTTGGTGCGCAGGGGGACAGGGGCACGGAGGAGGGTGTTTTCGGCCTTTCTTTTTGGGGCCCTGTGATTTTAAAGTTGAAGTTTGGGCATAGCTTTGTATTTAGTACTTTAACTGGTTGTTTGCTCCTTTGAGTCTGCTTTGACAGTAGGTCACTGGGGGATCATGGGAGAAGACCAGCAGGATATACCCGGTGATGTCACAAGTTTGACTTGTCCAGTCTCCATGTTGCAGGAGGAGGTGCACTACCCCAGTGGTGGAGGACTGAACTGTACTCCCTCAAGGAACATCAATTACCAGGTAAGTGTAATTTCCATTTAACTTTTTACATAAAACCCAAAGGATAGCCACAACTATCTACATGGTTGCCAGGAGTCTGCATCAACTCTGTGGTACACAACAGCAGAATGTCATCTAGCTCTTGTGAAAATATCAACCTCTATGTAGCAAATAAGTTCTAATGGAAGACAGGAAATGCGCTATCAACAGAAGTACATATGCGGAGAGCACTCAGTGCCAGCCACATAGTTACTTCTGAATATCAACCTCTTTAGCTACTGGATTATTGCTGATTAAGCTTTATTTTTGATCTTTTTATCTTTTGTAGTATAGATACTTGCATATATGATTTTGTCAATTGCTTTGTATAACTTTGCACCAGGAAAGCAATATAGAAATTTTTTAAAATACATTTGTACTTTTCTTTGTACAGGGAAGTGATGGGATCCACAGGCAAGGTGATCAGCGACAAAGATTTGGAATTGCTTTTGGACAGAAGTGATCTCTTTGGTAAGTAAAATACTGGACCGCACCTTTTTTATATGTGAAGTTCTGTAGGAGAAGTTGGTCCTGTATATAGATTGCTGCTGTGTTTGAGGTCTGAGTAATAGCACGGGGTTTTTTTTTGGGGGGGGGAGGGGTTGCAGCTGGCTTATGATCAGCTTTTAAATGGCCTCATAGGAAATGCATGGGAGCCTCCTTGTGATTTTAGAGTTGGTTTCTAAGCGAAAGGTCTCTCTTTGGTGGTTCAAGGTGGAATTACTGTGTTGTGATTTATTGTATACAGCATTTTGGGCAACCTTTTTGAGAGCTGGGAATGCAGATTGTAAAGTCTGTGATGATCAAAATAGGTTTCCCAGTTTACAAGGAGTAAGTTCTTCTGTATGGTGGCATTTATTTATTTACATTCTCTTATATACCGCGCTATTCTGCATCAGTGCGGTTTACATTGAACAAACTGAAATTACATTGAACAGGGCATTATAACTTTCTTTTTTTTATCGTTACTTTTGCTTAATATACCGCCCTTGGCATTAGCAGCAGAGTGGTTTACAATAATAAAACATAGAAAACAATAATATGACGCATACCTATTTTACCCTGCTTAATAGAATGCATGGCTTTTGTTCTCATAATACTTAATGAAGCAGGATGACTGCAAGCAGGAGCATTGACTATATGCAGTGCTGTCCACTAGGGGTTAGCTATCTGATGTGGGAATTGATAAGTGAAAAGAATCTATGGGAACAAACATCAAAGACCTTGAAAGAGTAAACATGTATTCTTGGACATTCCACTATTAATGGCATAGGGCCCGATATTCAAAAGGCTTTTTCACGGTTAACAGCCAGTGCTAACCGGATATTCAACAGCACTTCCAACTGAGTCCCCTATGAGCCCCAATACTAGCTGGCTAGCATCGGGGCATGTCGGGGTGGAGCAGAGGCGGGGATTGATGCTAACCATGCATCACAAATATTGGAAGCTGCACGGTTAGTGCTCGGCGCCTATAAGATAGGCAAGGAAAACCCTTGCCTATCTTATAGGCGCCACGGCTAACCGTGTAGCATCCAATATCAATGCTGCACAGTTAGCCTCGGTGGCTTCTGGGCAGCATGGCCAGACAGGGTATTCACTTCAATTGCTGCGGAAGTGAATATCTGAAGTTAGAAGGGTCAGCAGGCAGGGCTAAGTGGCTATGGTGCTTAGCGCTGTCCAGTTGAATATCGGGCCCAGGACTTTGAGTTTAGATGCCCTCTCATCTGGCAAAGACAGAAAACCAAACTGATGCAGGAACTCCATCATAAGTCCTAGTTGACCCTGACTTATCTGCCTGTCTGATTTCTTCTTCAGCAGGTGAGGTGGTCTTTCTCTGAGGTCTGTGGCAAGTGTTCCCTCTAAGCAGCTTTGAAGCTGCGTTGAAGTCCTCCGCCGGCATTCCTGCCGGTGTGAGGAGGTGAAAAGCGATTATGCTCAGGATCGCACAGCATAGGCAGATCCTTTGGGACCTGCCTATGCTGTGCAATCCTAAGCGCGATCTCTTTGCACCTCCCCCCACCAGCAGGAATACTGGTGGAGGACTCCAGCGCAGCTTCAACCTGCTTAGGGGAACATTGTCTGTGACTGTTAATTTCTTATATCATTTTCTCTTGCCATATACCTGTCTGTACTTAGTATCTTCTGTAATGCCTTCACATATGGGTGACGTCACCAACGGGAGCCCTACATTAGAAATTTCTCCCAGTTCCTACTGGAAGCTTTTGGTCGCTGCATACTGCATGTCATTTCCCATCTGCCACTGCCATATCTGATCTCGTCTTCATTTTTCTGCGGAGCCCCTATGGATGTGAGTGTCCCAGGGTCTGTCTCTTACTATAAGTTTTTGTCTAATCAAGTCTGTTTTTCTGTTTTATTGACTTTCTCTGCTGGCTGCTGCTGCATGTTTTTCACCCTTTCAGATCTCTTTAGGAAGGTTTTTTTGGTCTTTAAGGTTTCCTTTCTTTTTTCCTGCATTGCCACATAGGCCACGTTTAGGCCTTAGATGCTCCAGTTGGGAGACTTTTTTTCCCTTCAAGTCATTTGATTTCACTGCAGCTATTTTTCTGGAAAACATAGCCCAGAAATTCATCAGCAAGTTTGAGGTGTTCCAGTTGCAACAGGACCGTGTCTATCACAGACGCTCTTAATTTGTGCCTGCAATGCTCGGGATACAACCATAAATCCTCTCATTGTCTTTTGTGTTCTCAGATGTCAGGGAGGCCTCAAGGGTAACAGCACAAAAGGATTTTTGGCATAGAAAAAGTCAGGTCTGTCAGGACGGCATTGGTCCCCATGGCCTCAGGAGCTGCACATAATGCTTATGATGTGTTGGTCTCAAGGGGTCATCGAGCTCATTTGGAGTCTAAGATCGATAGGGTGTCCATGATCATCCACCAGTTCCCTCCCAATGAAGAGGAAAGATTTGTCCTTGGCTTCATCGGTGTCAAGGACTTGGGACACTCAACACCAGACTGAGGTCAAGTTGCATCAGCATTGTAGTTCATTGACGCACAATGTCCTGAATATCAATGTATTAGAGAAACCAGTATCTTTGAAGCAGCCCCAAAATGAGGCATACTCGTAATCCTCGGTACTGGAGGGGCTGTGACAGCCTCCAAGGAACTGGGACCAGCCTGCTGATGTCGCAGATTCTGCAGACATCCATCAAATCTGCTGAAGGCCCTCCACCTTTGTTGATGGCAGCCCTTGAGAAGTGTCTTTTGAAGAGCCTAGAGGATAGGATGAAAGTAGTCTTTGCATAGCACGAAAGTAGTCTTTGCATAGCACAGGGATGGTGCTTCAATTGCTTCAAATTCATTGCTTCAAGTTCGTGCAACGCGATGTTGAACCAGTTCTCAAGATGACTCATCCGCTCATTGGTCTGTGGGAAATTCGCTACCATAGAGACCTCAAAGGGCTTCAAAACTGGTGACTGCTCAGCTGGTTGGCAGCTCCAGTGCATCAGGGGTTGGATACTGTCCAAGGCATGGGTAGGGTTGGCGCACTGACACTGAGTTACAGGGTCATCCCCCAAGAGGGACAGCGGTCGGTCCAGTCAGACACATCTCATAAGTATCTGAGTCTGTTTCAGAGCACCTGTGTATGACTCAGAGTACCTCTCAGAGGTCTTTTGTGGTGTTAAGACCCTTCACCTCCTTACAAGAGAAGAAAATCACCCCCAGAGATGTGTTTTGTTAAGTTTGTTTGAGAAATGGCTAAGTCCATTCCATTTAAGTTAGGAGGAGCAGCCCAGGGCCAAAGCACTGGAAATTCTCCACTTCATAGATCCCACTAAGAAGGCTGTGACCATGCTCGTTTACAGAATCCTGAGATGTGTAGATGAGAATGTGGGAGATTCCCTTCTTTGTTCATTCTGTGACTAAGAAGGTAAATGTGATGTATTAACGCTAGAAGGCTTCTGGATTCGAGAAGCTGCTGTATCACTCCATAATAGTCAAATCTGCTCTCAAAAAGGCCAAAAGTCTAAGTCACACTCCTTGATGCCCCACTTCCCGCATAGCATCCTACCAGCTCTTTGTGGGCATGCACTTGCAGAGCATAATGTGTAGTACGCAGGAGTTTGCCGACACTCTCCCAGTAGAGAAAGCGGAGCAACTCCATTCCCTCCATGAATAAAAGAGTGGAGGAGTAGCCTAATGATTAAGAACAGTGGCTTGAGAACCCAGAGACCAGGGTTCAATTCCCACTAGCACTCCTTCTGGCCTTGGGCAAGTCACTTAACCCTCTATTGCCTCAGAAATATCCAAGTTATCAATGTCCCTGTTTAATGTATATTACCAAGTTTAAGTTTCAGTGTAAACCGCTTTGATTGAAATGATAAAGCAGTATATAAAACCTGTTAAATAAATAGAGGAGGAGTGTGGAAAGTACATAGTCGGAGTAACTTATATTTTTGATAGGTCATCGAGAACCACCTTTATGGGAATTGGTGCCTGGAGACGCTCATGGTTTTGGGCTTCAGATCTGCAGTATGTTTGTTTGTTTGTTTATTATAATTTGATATACCGCTCAGGCCAAAGGCATCAGAGCGGTTTACAATGCTACATCATTTGAGGAATTAGGAAAGGAACGCCATTTATATAATAGGACAGAATAGAGAACAGAGACAGTCAGAAAGATAGGAGAAGAAGAGGAACAGGAACAGCAAATTACCACAACATAGAGACACATCGACCATGTCCATGTCATCGGAGCAACCCTCAGCAACAGAACGCCACAGACCAACGCCTAAGGGCATTGACATGCTTGCTATGAGAGAATCTCTTCAGAGATAAGGTGCAAGAGGCTGCATCTCTGATCAAGCAGCACAGTGACACCCGTAAGACTCTCTCCAGGCCCACTTTAAGCCTAGCCGCCTCTTCATCTAGGAGGTTTTCTGACGGAGGTCATAAAAGATCATATTACCGTCATAGGCATAGGTACCCTCCAGCCTCCCACTCAGCCCAAACTAAACAGGGTCCTCACTCTAGTCCTTATCAGCAGAGGACCCAGAAGTCCCAGACAGCTCCCCAGCCAAAATCTATGGCATTGTTTTCACTGTCTCCTCAATAGCATAGCCAGCATTCCAGTACTGATTCCAGGCACCACTACCCAGACAGGCAGCGACACTGTTTCTTTCAGTGTGTTATCCCCTAATCACCCCCAATAGTTGGGTTCTAAAGATTGTCTGGTTTGCATACTAATTTCGTCTATTCAAGCTCCCACTAAATTGCCCTCAGTTTCATCCAGCAACTCTCTGTACCATGAAGTTCTCAGATAGGAGCTGTATACCCCTTTCCAGGTAAATACTGTCAAGCTGTTTCACCAGGGCAAGAAGGGCAGGGCTTCTACTCCAGTTATTTCCTGGTCACAAAAAAAGATGGGATTCTGTCCCATCCTAGATTTAAGGAATCTGAACAACTTCCTAGTTCAGAATGGTTTTCCTCAAAAATCTAATGCCCTGCCTTCAGAAATGAGATTGGCTATTTTCTCTGGATTTAAAAAATGCCTGTACTCACATACAGATGCATATGGGCATAGTTTGGAGGGGGCAAGGGGAGCATTGGCCTTCCAAACGACCTGACTCTGCGCCAATTTGGCACCATCCTGCACCCCCTGAACCGCTGCTTTTTTCATGCCTGCAGTGATGACAGCAATCTGATCTCTGATTTTAAAAAAACTAATTGCAGTCTCATACTGAAAAATCTGGTCTGGTTCTACCCCTTTATGATGCATGCTTGTGTCAAAGGGGGGAGGGACTAGACCAGCCTTCCTAGCAAGAGACTGCGGTTGTTTGGTTTGTTCTTTTAAATTGTAGATATGACTGCTGATGCTGCTGCAGGCACAGAAAAAGCAGCCGGGGGGGGGGGGGGCATGCTGGGGCCAAATCAGCAGAGACCCAGTTTGTGTTTTTTCTTTTGTGTTTTTTTAAATCAGAGGTGAGACTGCTGCCGCTGCCGTAGATACAGATAAAGCAGCGGCCAGGGGGGTGGGAGGAGAAGTGTATAGAAGTCCAGAAGAGAAATACTGGACAGATGGACATGAAGGGAAGGGGGGAGTGGAATGACTGGAAGGGAAATGCTGGGCAAATGTTGGACACAAGGGGATTGCAAAGGGAGAGATGCTAAATAGGAAGTGTTGAGAGGATAATACAGGGCAGATGTTGGACACAAAGGGGGCTTGAAGGGCAGATACTGGACACACAGTGGTAGGTGGAAAGCAGATGCAGGACACCCGTAATGCCTGAAGCTTGGCAAATGGGCAATGTAACACCAATTTTTAAAAGGCTTTCCAGGGGTGATCCAGAAAGCCACATACCAGTGAGCAACTGATGTCAGTCTCAGGGAAAAATAGAAACCATTATAAAGAACAAAATCACTGAACATGTAGATAGCTATGATTTAATGGGAGAAAGACAATATGGCTTTAGCCATGGAAGGTCTTTTCTTACTAATCTGTTATATATTTTTTTGAAGGTGTGAATAATCAGGTAGATAAAGGTGAGCTGGTCAGATATAGTGTATCTGGATTTTCAAAAAGCCTTTGACAAGGTCCTTCATGAGACTCTTGTCGAAATTAGAGTCATGGAGGCAGTGTACTATTGTGGGTCAGGAACTGGTTAAAAGACAAAAAGCAGAGGGTAGAGCTAAATGGTTAATTTTCCCAATGGAGAAAGGTGAATAGTGCAGTACCCCAGGGCTCTGTGCTGGGTTCGCTGCTTTTTTTTTTTTTTTTTAATTATTTTTGTCACAGGGAAATGCATACAGTGGAGTACATCACCCCAATATAAAAACAATATTCATCTCACATAGAATTTTCCCCATTCCACAGTGTATTTTACCATTATCCCCTTATTCTATCCCGTGACTCATATTGTTTTATTTTTTTTCCCTGTTGATGCCAAACCCTCCCCCTCCCCCTCCCCTCCCCTCCCATCCCCCCCTTACAGGCACAGTATAACAAATAATTACATTCACTCATCACTCCTCTTGCTTCACCTCCCACAATTAAACACTAAGCAGCCAGGCAGAATATTTAGACCATATCCTTTCAAACTGCATCACACTCTCTTGTTTCAGGGCTGTCAACTTACTCATCAAATATATATGGTGCATTCCTCTTTCCTAGTCACCCAGCAGCGGTGGTCCACTTTGCCTCCACTTCTTGACTATTTCCAACCGAACCGCCATACAGCCCAAATTAATGAAACTACACTCTTCTTTTTTCATTCCCTTTCTATGGGGTCTGCTGCTTTTTTTAAAATTGTTTATTTATAACTTTTACAATAACATCTTAAACTACAATCATCAAACCACATACTATAACAATACACCCCAACTTCCCCCTCCCTCCCTGGCTCTCTGAGAAGTTACCTGCCTTACCTTAAAGCCACATACTTTCTTTGATGATAAACCTGAAATCCCCTCCCAACCTTAGCTGGGGTGGGGGGGGGAAGAACCATCTTTTGCATATTGTAACCTGTCTTTAGATATCTTTGCCCGAGCTGCAAAGTTATCCAACAACGCTTATCTCTCTAAATTAGGACCAGCTTTGACAGGATAATGCAATTTACTATATAATTTCTCATACCTGGCACTTTGACAGACAAGATTCCACCACATCTCACAGCACAAATTTTGAGAAATTTTCCAATTTGTAAAAATGACTTTTAAAACAATTGCTATCATAAAGTTCAGTAAAAAATATTTCCCTTAGATAAGCCAGGAAAGTTCACCAACTATCTTAAACATATGATATTCCAGGACAAAGCATTTGAAATATCTAGTACACTCTGTATTCTGATCCAAACACTTCTCCAGAAACTCTGAACGTTAAGGCATTCAAAGATCATATGTGCCTATGTGCCAGCTGCTTTCTGGCAGGACCAACATTTGCTTCCATTCATTTTATCCCATTTGGCCAATTTTACTGCTGTGATGTATGCACGGTGAAAAAAGAAAAACGTTGATTGTGTGATCGCAGCTGACCTAGAAACCCTTGTTATCAGGCCCCAGAGAATGTTCCAGCTCTTAGGAGAGAGAGAGCAATTCAATTCCGATTCCCAAACTTTTGCAAGTCCAGTCAACATATGAGGGGCATGCTCTCTAAAATAAGCATAGATCATTGAGGCGGCACTTGACATTTCTGCAACATCCCTGATCTTTTTACACATGTCACTTTCTGCCGCCAAATCAGTTATATTACTTTTGGCCACCTTCACACTGTCTGAGCTGAAGCCATTGTAGATAAGCGGCTCCGGGTAATGAGAACTCATATTGTAGAGTGGAGAAATCCTTCCAGCCCTTTGATCCCAGGAGTTGTCCCAAAAACCAGACGCCACAGTCTTGCCAGCACTTCCACGCGAACATCCTTCCCTTAATGTTAAACATTGGATTCCACCAAAGTGGGAGCATATTAGAAAGCGGATTGTCTATCCCTATAATCTGCGTAAGTGACTGATAGGCCTCCTGTGTTGCTGAAATCACATTCCCAACCAATGTCCATTCCGGATGTCTCATACCGAGAAGCAGGAAAGTAGGGCAGGGAGCTACTACTCGGCTCTCTAGCTAAATTGGCTTTTGGGCCAGGCAGTCCAGACTCAACTCGCCCATAATGCCCCCTGCTTTAACAAAAAAGCATAATAGTACCAGCGAAAATCCGGGAATTGTACACCCCCCCCCCCCCCCCATATCCTTAGAGGCTTTTAGTTTTCTAAGGGCAATCCTAGGCTGCAAACCACACCATAGAAATTTGCTCAAGCCTCTTTCCAGGGAAGTATACACTCCTAAAGGAAGGGATAAAGGCAACTTCCTTATCGCTTCTCCGGGCCAGTCCAGGGAAATGTAGGGTTGTCAATCCCCTATAGCAGCTGAGGACTGAAGACTTCAAGTTTTCTTGAGAGGTGAAGCCACTCCCCCTGAGGGTAATCCAGCAGTCTTTCAGTTCTCAGCAGCTAAAGAGGATCGAATCTCTATTTCTCCCTCATAGGCAATCCTACCGGTTATTGTTTTTTTTTTTCTTTTCTTTGTTTTGAGAAAGCTTATATTGGCTCTAGCAGAGCTGATTGCTTCTATAGTCCTGGTAGTGTTTTGATTGGGTGCACTACTACTTTAAGGATATTTGAGACGTTGAGAGATCCTTCCTTTCCAGTGTGAGGTAGAGCCTGCCTCTGTCACCGTCTCCGTCTCTATCAACAGAGTGATCCTGGGAGCCCCAGGTGTTTCCTCTGCCCTGAACACTGCCGGTGTTTGGAGTACGTCCCGCTAGCAGCGGGACTGATTTGAGTACTCAGAATTTTTTTCCTCTCTTCTCTCGGTGAGTCTCTGCTTGTGTTTTTGTTTTTTCTCCTGTCACGAATCACGTCGGCACGTGCTGCATCGGCACCGGGTTATTTTCCTCTCCGCTCTGCTTTCAACGGCGTCGTTGTTTATTGCCCGCTTCTGTTCTAGTTCGGGGCTTCAATTTTTTCATGGCGGAAAAGCCTGTAATTAAGTTAGACGAGCCGTCTTTGCCCGCGGGAAAGGCGGCCATTTTGACGGCGCCGGTCAGTTTGCCGGCAGAGCAGCCCCGGCTGCATAAAAAGAAGGCAAAATCTTCTAAGGACGCCGTTACACTAGAAAAGCCTTCACACTCTGTTTCTGCGAAGCAGGAAGGCATGGAATCATTTTTTTCGCCCGAATTTATTTTAGCGCTGCACAAGGCCTTTTTGCTAAAATCTTCACAGCCTGATCACTTCACAGCGGTTCCAAGTCCTGTGCCTGTTTCCCTTAATTATCAGCTACAAGAGGATCCTGGTGAGGGGTCTTCTCAGACTAAGGACATTATTAAGGACCCTTTGGATCCTTTTGCTTCTCAGCCTTCTGTTCTCCTGAGTCAGGGAGACACAGAGGTTTTAGCAGAGGCAGGATTGGATCTGGATACAGAGGACTTGGAGGAAGGGGAGATTGCTTCCGGGGAGGATCCAAATATTTTCAGGGTCTTCCGTAGAGAGCTGTCAGCGCTCATTTCTCAATCTTTGGCGGCGCTGCACTTGCTTCTTCCTTCTGCTTCTCAGGAACCTTTGGAGGATCCGTTATTGCAGGGGTTTAAGGCTGAACAACGGTGTTTCCCGATGCACCGGGTTATCAGGCAGATGATTGAATCTGAATGGGAATGTCCAGAAGCTACTCTGCGTGGCAGCCGTGCATTAGCTCGCTTGTACCCCCTTCCGCAGGAGGAAAAAGAGTTATTACGCATGCCAAAGGTGGATGCCATTATATCTGCAGTGACTAAAAAGACTACCATCCCTGTGGAGGGGGCGGCAGCTCTTAAGGACCTTCAGGACAGAAAATTAGAAATTCTTCTCAAGCAGGCATTTGATTCTAGCGCTTTGGCGCTACAAACTGCAGTTTGTGGAGCTTATGCTTCTCGGGCATCCATTCGCTGGTTGCAGGGGGATGCTTCCGGGGAGTCTTCTTCGGAAGCTGCAGATACTGCAAAATTGGAATCCGCCGCTGCTTATATGGCGGATGCTTTTTATGATTTGCTGCGGATTGCGGCTAAAACCATGGCCTCCCTGGTTGCTGCCAGGCGTTTTCTCTGGTTGCGTAACTGGTCTGCCGATGTATCCTCAAAATTGCGGCTCAGTAAATTGCCCTATAAGGGGAAGTTGCTCTTTGGGGAGGCGTTAGAAAAAATTGTGAAAGATTTAGGCGACTCCAAGGGGGGTCGTTTGCCTGAGGATAAACCTAAGCCGGCGAGAGGTACTGCGGGTTTCCGAGGCTCCGGTCGGGACTCCCGTAGATTTTGCGGGGCGCGCTTTGCTCCCTATTCCAGGGGCCGTTCCGGCTTTCGTGGACAGTCCTTTCGTGGAGCCAGAGGTTTTGGCAGGTCCTACTTTAGTGCGTCCCAACCCTCAGTTAAAAAGCCGCAATGAAGGTCTGCTGGTCCAGGCCTTAGTTCCTGTAGGCGGACGCCTACAGAATTTTCTAGCAGCCTGGACCGACATCACTTCCGACAAATGGGTTTTGGAGATAATTCAGAAGGGGTATGCTCTAGACTTCGCCTGCCCTTTGTCGCCCGCCTTTGTAATGTCTCCCTGTGCGCCCGGTCTGAAGAGACAGGCCATTGCGGACACGCTCTTACGCCTCCTGCAGCTGCGAGCGATAGTTCCCGTGCCTCTAGACCAATACGGTTGCGGTCGATACTCGATCTACTTTGTGGTTCCCAAAAAGGAAGGTTCCTTTCGTTCCGTGCTCGATCTCAAAGGTGTAAACCGTACTTTGCGGGTGCCTCACTTTCGCATGGAAACGCTACGTACAGTGATTCGGGCGGTACGGCCGGGGGAATTTCTCTCGTCCATAGATCTCACGGAGGCCTATCTTCATATTCCCATCAGGCCATCTCATCAGCAATTTTTACGTTTTGCCCTTCCGATGGGGTATTTCCAGTTTCGAGCATTGCCGTTCGGTCTCGCTACGGCTTCGCGGACTTTCACAAAGCTGATGGTGGTTGTTGCAGCGGCGCTTCGAAAGGAGGGTATCCGAGTTCATCCTTATCTCGACGATTGGTTGATCAGAGCCGATTCTCGTTTGGCTTCGGTGAAAGCGACAGCTCGCGTTGTACAGCTTCTCGAACAGCTCGGTTGGGTGCTCAATCGAGCCAAGAGTCACCTAGAACCGTTGCAACAGCTGACTTATCTCGGAGCATTCTTCGACACCGAGCGAGGGAAAGTCTTTTTGCCCGAAGTGCGGGTGGAGAAGCTGGTGCAACAGGTACAAGCGTTTCTGCACCTCACAACGCCATCGGCATGGACGTATTTACAGCTCTTGGGGTCCATGGCGGCGGCGCTGGATCTAGTCCCGTGGGCCAAGGCGCACATGCGGCCCTTGCAACACACATTGCTTTCCCGATGGTCACCGCAGCTTCACCCTCTCTCGCAACGCCTGCCCTGTCCCGACCTCGTGCGACACAGTCTGGAGTGGTGGTTAGTTCGGGATCATCTAACGGCGGGTGTTCCCTTACAAGAGCCCTCGTGGGTGTTGGTCACCACGGATGCCAGTCTTTCCGGCTGGGGAGCTCATTGTCAGACCCTCATTGCTCAGGGGTCTTGGTCCCCAGAGGAGACCTCGTGGTCGATCAACCGGCTAGAGCTTCGCGCGGCTCGTCTTGCCCTGCTGCACTTCGCGGCTTTCCTCAAAGGAACGGCGGTCAAGATTTTTTCCGACAATGCCGTGACAGTCGCGTATATCAATCGTCAAGGGGGAACCAAGATTTTTTCTCTTCTCTCCGAATGTCAGGAAATGATGGCTTGGGCAGAATCCAATCTCCTGGCCCTTTCAGCGGCACATGTAGCTGGCAAGGAAAATGTGCAGGCAGATTATCTCAGCCGCAATGTACTCGATCCCGGGGAATGGGAGTTGAACGCGGCAGTTTATCACGAGCTGACGTTGCGTTGGGGACAGCCGATAATGGATCTTATGGCGACGTGCAGCAATGCCAAGGCCAGCCGTTTCTTCAGCAGGCGCAGGGAGCACATGTCAGAAGGTCTCGATGCTCTCGTTCAGCCGTGGCCAAGGGACTCTCTCTTGTACGTTTTCCCGCCTTGGCCGATGTTGAGTCGAGTTATCCAGCGCATAGCGCAGCACCGGGGGATGGTGATTCTCATTGCCCCGGATTGGCCTCGTCGACCTTGGTATGCCGATCTAGTTCGACTCCTAATAGATCAACCTTGGCCTCTTCCAGTCCGCGTCAATCTGTTGCATCAGGGTCCGATTCTCATGCCACGGGTGGATCACTTCTTACTTACGGCTTGGCTCTTGAAAGGGCTCGCTTAAAACGCAAAGGGTATGCGAGTTCCGTTGTAGCCACCTTACTTCAGTCTAAGCGGCCTGGGACTTCTCTGGCGTATGTGCGAGTATGGCGTCTTTTCGAATCTTGGTGTGCACAGCGCGATGTTCTTCCGATGTCGTCTACCTTACCTCAACTGCTCCTCTTTCTCCAGCATGGCTTAGATAAGGGGTTGGCTCTTAGTACCCTTAAGGTTCAGATAGCCGCGCTTGCTTGTTTTCGGGGATCAGTGCAACGTCGCCGTCTTTCGGTGCATCCGGATGTGCATCGTTTTTTACGTGCAGCAAAACTTATCCGTCCTCCAGTGCGTCCCATTGTACCTCCTTGGGATTTGAATATAGTTTTGGAAGCTTTTTCCCGGTCGCCCTTAGCTTCCCTCTGCTCTCGAGATCTCAGAGAGTGTTCATGGAAAACGGCTTTCCTTGTGGCTCTGTTCAGCACGCCGAATATCGGATTTGCAGGCCTTGTCGTGCCGGGAGCCTTATCTTCAGTTTCTTCCGGAACGGGTTTTGCTCCGTACAGTTCCTTCCTTTTTACCGAAGGTTCTCTCTGTTTTCCATGTTAACCAATCTGTGGCTTTGCCCGTGTTTTCTGATAAGTCCGGTTCTCCTATGGACCGTGCGCTCAAACATTTGGATCTTGGCCGAGTCTTAAAGACGTACCTTAGGGTTTCGCAACCCTTTCGGAAAACGGACAGGCTCTTTGTCCAGTGTACAGGTCCTCGGAAGGGTCAAGCAGCGTCTAAGTCCACCATTGCTCGATGGGTTCGCTGCGCCATTGGGGCAGCTTACGCTGCCCAAGGACTTTCGCTGCCGGTTGGTTTGAAGGCTCATTCCACTCGGGCTCTAGCGACTTCCTGGGCGGAGTATGCCTTCGTTCCGCCGGTAGATATCTGCAGAGCAGCTACGTGGTCTTCGTTGCATACTTTTACGAAACATTACCGGTTGGATGTTCAGGCCAGGGACGATGCGAAAGTGGGGGCCTCGGCTCTTATCGCAGGTCTGGCGGGTCCCTCCCGTATTTAGGTACTGCTTTGGTACTGCCCTACCTTTCCCTGGACTGGCCCGGAGAAGCGATAAGGAAGATGAAATTAGGTCTTACCTGCTAATTGTCTTTCCTTGAGCTTTCTCCGGGCCAGTCCAGGGTCCCACCCCTTTCGGTTTTGCGAGCAGTGTTTTTTTTGTGTAACTATAAGAATTTCACCGTATCTGCGTGTTCGTCTGAGAGGGGACATGTTTGGGGCTTCTAGGTTTCATTCAGTGCCAATTAATGATATGAAAAAAAACAAACAACAAAAGGGAGCAAATTTCTTGGCTTCCGAGTTTTCAGAGACTATAGAAAGTTATCAGTTTTTCAAGGGTTAATCTGCTGTTTGTCAGTTCTTTCTTTTTAGTTGCTTTGTCAGAAGGAGACTGCTGGATTACCCTCAGGGGGAGTGGCTTCACCTCTCAAGAAAACTTGAAGTCTTCAGTCCTCAGCTGCTATAGGGGATTGACAACCCTACCTTTCCCTGGACTGGCCCGGAGAAAGCTCAAGGAAAGACAATTAGCAGGTAAGACCTAATTTCATCATTCCTAACGCATAATTTTTGGCATTAACGACATTTTTATAGTCTCTAATCTTCCCCACCACGTAAGGTGAAGGGGGGACCGTGCTAGTGTCATTTTCCATATCATGCTAAGCAAGTCCTCTGTTAGTTTGGATAGTTTGATCTATCGAGGCACCATATTTGACTCCCAAATATTTGACGCTACCTGCTTCCCAGCAAAACGGGAACAACGCCATTAAGTCAGAAGTAGTTAAGTTATTCATAGGGAAGGCCACTGACTTAACCCAGTTTATTTTATATCCCGACATCCCTGAATAATATTAAATCAGTTTTAAGACCATGGGAACCGCAGAAGGTTGGGTGAAAAGTAGGAGATCGTCTGCATATGCAGATAATTTCACTTGCAAGTCACCTATTACAAGTCCGCTTATATCCTTCTGTCTAATGGTTATGGCCAGTGGTTCAACAGCCAAGTTAAAAAGTAGCGGGGAAAGAGGACACCCCTGACGGGTGCCCCTATGCAGCGAGAAGGAGCGAGACAAGATACCATTAGCAAAAATACAGGCTCTTGGTCTCGAATATAGTTCCCGAATCATGTCTATAAAGCCTGAGCCTAGCCCAAACTATTCCAGGACTCTAAAGAGAAAAGGCCATTCAAGTCTATCGAACACCTTTTCTGCATCCAGGGAAAGGCCCACATATGGCGCATCTGCAAGTTTTGCTCTATCTAACAGATTACAAAGTAATCTTGCATTGTCTGAGGTTGATCTCCCCAGGATAAATCCGCACTGATCAGGATGAATCAAATCCCGTATGACTTTAGAAAGTCTATTTGCTAACACACTTGCGTATATTTTATAATCTGAATTTAAAAAAAATTGGTCTATAATTTATAACCCGTGTGGGATCTTTTCCAGATTTTTCTAACACTACAATCGTGGCTTCTGAAAAATTTCCCATGCATCCCTGTGAGTTATGAAGCTCTTCGAAATAGGACAGTAAATAAGGAACAAAATCATCTCCAAAAACTTTATAAAATTCTGTGGGTATTCCATCTGGACCAACTGTCTTTCCCATAGCCATATAATTAATTGCCCTACATATTTCCTCTCTCAATAAGGGTTTACCCAATTCTTTAGCTTTTTGATCCTCCAGCTTGGGCTGACTTAAGCTCCTCAAAAAATCATTGGAGGAGTGTAAATCGGGCAGTAGTTCTGAGGTATATAGCTTGTCATTATACTCTGATAACACCTCCAGGATTTGCTCATTGCTAGTCGCTCTACTCTGATCAAAGATAGAAGCAATGTGGGATCTCTCTTGCTTCCCTTTCAAAGCATTAGCAAGCAATTTACCCCTTTTGTTTTGTTCGAATGATATCGAGATGCTTGCTTAAGCATTACTTATTCTACTTCTGAACTTAAAAGTTCATTATATTGGTACCTTAGTCTTGGAAGTCATAGTAATATTCCCGGATCCGCTTATTTTAGCCAAAGTCGCTCCCCAGCTCTAATTTTCTCATCTAGTGCATTTAACTGGGCCTTACTCCATCTATTCTCCTTAATAGTAAAACTAGTAATTGTTGCACGAAGAAAGGCCTTAAAGGCTTCCCACCAGGCCCAACTTGCTGTGTCACCTAATTTATTTGTATTAAAGTAACCCCCTGTGGCAGATCTTATTTTATCTTGAAATGAGGCATCCGCTAAATAAGATCTATTGAAAGACCATGTCCGCGTATGCTTAATTTCCTCTAGCCATCTTAGATGTAGAGTAATAGCCGCATGGTCTGAAATGTGCATACTCAGGGTATCCGCATCCCACACCTCTGGCACTATTGATTTGGAAATTAGAAAGAAGTCTATTCGCGAGAAGGACTTATGCAGCGGGGAAAAAAAGGTGTAGTCTTTGTCATTAGGGTGAAGGAGCCTCCAAATGTCCGCCAATCCTAAAGACTCCATGAGGGCCCTAAGTGTGCAACCTGTCAGACGGCTGCCTGGGTGAGAATCTTCACAGTCTTGGCAAGTGCATATATCTATATGATTTGCAAGGGATTGTGGGCAATGTAGTTCATTCACACCAGACACAGCTGCTGACAATAATTTAGTTGTGCTCTTGGGTAAAGCCAATAAGATATTTATTTATGGGGTTATTTCTCCCAACACAGATATGCTTGGTAGCACATAAATCAGGTTACTTGCTTTCAGTATCAACTTGGAAAAACAAAGTCAAAATCAGGAAAACAACAAATGAAAAGCCACAAAGCAAGAAACAAACTGTTCTTTTCAGGTTAACTTCTGATTACTTCCCACATAGATTCAGAAGTGATTCTCTCCTAGCTCACAAGCAATTAGGTAAGGCTTAATTGCTAGCAGTCACCAGCTGAAACCCCTTAGCTGGCTTGCCTTCCACTGTGTGGGTCAAATCCTGCTTCAGGAGCTTTTCTGAGTAGATTAAAGAACAAATTTGTATTTCTTTGTGATGGTTGCTGTATTTTATAACAGAAAGTTACCAACGGAGTTTAGACAGAGAACAGTCCATATAAATAGGATCTTCATCTGCTATTACTCCCCCTTGTTCAACAAGCATGGGTTCAATATCATGGATTGGCACAGATGAATCTCTCAATGGAGCACTTTCAGGAGAATACTTGTTTCCCTGCTGTCTTTCAAGGTTATAGCTAGGGCATAGATCAATGTTCATACCTGAGCTTCCATTGCTGTTAGAGTTCCTCTCTATATAGCCTGGCCAGTATGTAGTCCAGTTCTTATGTCCAGCCTTCCAATCCAGATCCCTGGACACTGGATCTCTCTTCACATACCTTCTGGCACAGGTCTTAGGGTCCCTTCCACGTGCAGCCGTCTCCCTCACAGGTAGCCTCTGGAGATTTCTAGCTCTGCAGCACCATTCCTCTGGCTTTCCCCAGTCCAATGGTGTATGCTGGCCCTTGGAATACCTCCCAGTATACGTACTGCTTTGGACTCTTCTAGACCTCTCAAAGGCTTTTCTCCTCTTTCTTCCAGAGGGTCTCTTTCCCTCTCTGTCCGTCCGGTTTGGCTTCTGCTTCTGATGATCCTTCAGATGAAACTGATGATCAAACTCAAGCTGATTCTCTGGATATCCAAGGTGATCATGAAGATGGTCATCTGTAGAATAAACTCTACTCTTATTCTGCTTAGATGAGTGCTCCTCCCTAATACAGCGCAGCTGTGCTGAATCAGACCCTGCCCTTTGAGATGAGTGCTTAGGGATTACCTCATAGCCCTCCTGATTGAACACACGTTTCCCCACTTCAGCTCCTCTAATGGCTGCTGGAAACCTGGTGCATTCTGGGACTGGTAGTCTTTTATGGGAAAATTCTGTTTTCTTATTTCTACCAGAACTGACAGTTTGCTTGTTCAGAGTCACTTCACCTTTTCTATAGCTCCTTCCTGAGCTATGATACGCTTCCTTATCACAAACCCTCGCTCTAGAGGTTTTCTCCACTCTTCCAGGGTTCCGGTCTAATATAGGATCCAGTACCAGGTTGTAGTCACCTCCCACAATGACTGGTGTCAAGGATTCCCCCTGTAAAGTTCCCATTAGCTCCTTAAAAAAATCTGGGGTCATCACTATTAGGGCCGTAAAGGTTAAGAATTGTCAGCTTGGACTCGCCGATCAGAATAGAGTATTTCGCCCATCTCCCCTCTAAATCATTACACATGGATTCCACTTTAATCCCCAAAGATTTCCGTGCTAATATAGCCACACCGTTTTTTTTTAAACTTCAGGAGAGTGACCAATTAAAAGAAAATGACTTTCCTCCAGCTTTTTAGTTTTGGCCAAAGTTAAATGAGTTTCCTGCAGCAGGACCAAATCAGCTTGCTGTTTACAATATGCAATGATCTTTTTCCTCTTTATCGTATTTTTAATACCTTTAATGTTCAGAGACAAAATCTTCACCCTATTAGCCATGTTTCCTTATAATTAAATTAAAGATGAGCCTGTCACAGCCTGTGAACATCAAAGAATTATATTCCTTCTTCCTAATCTCAAGAGAACCACCCTTCGCCCCCATAAACAGGGGACCAATTTATTATTTATTACATGCACTTATATACCGTGCTATTTTCCATCAGTGCGGTTTACATAGAACCAATTAAATACACATCTCAAAACAGTTGATTTGTGTTTACAATTAACAGGCGACAGAACTTGGAATAGACAACAAGGGGTAACTATTTACAACTGTACAGAAAGAGCTGGCTGAACATCTGTTTGACGTGGTTAGTTTACTGATGAGGCATTTGAGGTGCTGTCATCCGGGTAGTGCGCGAGGAAAAGGTGATATTTCAGAGCTTCCTTGGGTGAGACAGCAAGTACATCAAAACATGACATACCCCAGACCCATATTGTAAATATTTCCCCTCCCCTACCATCTTAATTTGAGAACAAATTTCCCACTTTACCTTGCCACCACAAGGGGTACCAGAAACCCCCCCCCCCAACCACCCCTAAACAGAATCAAACATTCCCCCTTCCTTCCTTCCTTGCCCACCCGCCAACTCAAACACTTCACAATAAGACACAACATAGGATGAATCTAGCCACATTATCAGCAGAAATTAAATAAGTGCATCAATAGTCAACAGGTTAAGATACCAAGACTTAGGGCAGAAACTGTTCAATCGGCACCTCAGCCCACGCCGAGGAGCACATCGAAGTCATGCCTGAACCATGGGGTAATCCTCCCCAACTCCTGTGGGAGACCACCAACTCAAAAAGAAACAGCCTCCGTTCTTAATGCATGTGTAGTGCTTCCTGCTCCTCGATGTACAACTCTAGTGACGCTGGATCTTCGAAGGTTTTCGTAGAGTTGTTCAGCGTGACTTTAAAGCGCGCTGGGTAGAATAACCCATATCATGCCTGCAGGCGTCGAAGCTTGCTCTGAATGTCAAGAATTGTTTTCTCTACCATTATTTTTACTGAAGTCGGGATAGAGAGCAATTTTGTGATGTTCATACTGGAGGGGAAGTATTAGACCTAGCTGCCAACATAATTTGAGCGACCTGTTGATATCTTAGCACACAGAGGATCATAGGTCTTGGTCTCCTGGTTTGCAAGCTCGCTGTTGTTGGCACATGGTGCGCCCTTTCTATTTCAAATGGGCGAGCAAAATCCACTTTTAACAACTTTGGTATTAAACTTTCCAAGATGGCAATTGGATCCTTTCCTTCTGCACCTTCTGGGATCCCCACTATACGTATGTTGTTCCTCCTTGCTCTATTATTCATGTCTTCAATATTGTGTTCCAGCATTTCCATTCTCTGTGCTGATTTTATTAGTTGCAAGATTCGCTCCTCATGGGCCGCAGCAGTCCCTTTGGCTTTCTCCACTCTAGCTGTAAGATTTGTCATTTGTGCCTTCATCTCTTTCATGTCTGCCTGTTACTCATTCAGAGTCTCACCGTTTGCATCTATGCGATTGCGCTCAGATCTCCATCAAAATCTCCTGCAGCCCTACTGTAGATTCCTGTTGTGGCGCCATCTTGTGCGGGGACAACGGGTCTGATTTTGATGTTTTTGTGCCCGCTCCTTGCGAATTCTCAAAGTCCAGTCGGGTTTGTTTACTGTTAGCCATGTTCGTCTGATGGAGGATGGTTTTCTCTAGTCTCCCTTCCAACCAAAAGATGCTAGGGCAGGATTATTTGCCGGGGTCTGTGGGAGAAATTCTCCTACGCAGCCATGTTGATCCTTGGCTGGCTCCGCCCTCGGGTCTGCTGCTTTTTAACATGTTTGTAAATGACCTGAAAATTGGAATAACGAGTGAGGTAATCAAATTTGCAGATGACACAAAATTATTCAAAGTAGTTAAAACCCAAGAGGATTGTGAAAAATTGCAAGAGGACCTTGATAAATTAAAATTGGATGTTCAAATGGCAGATGAAATTTAATGTGGACAAGTTACGCACCTAAGAAAGAACTACCCAAACTGTGGTTTCACAATGCAAGGTTCCACATTAGGAACCACCACCCAGGAAAAAGATTTAGGCGGCGTCGATAACACGTTGAAACCCTTCTCCCAGCGTGCAGTGGTGGCCAACAAGGCAAATAGAATGCTAGGAATCATAAGGAAAGGAATGGAAAATAAAACAAAGAATATTATAATGCCGCTATATTCCATGGAGCAACCGCACCTTGAATATTATGTGCAATTCTGGTTGCTGTATCTTAAAAAGGATATAGTGGAATTAGAAAAGGTACAGAGAAGAGCCACCAAAATGGTAAAGGGGATTGAAGGATACCCCTATGAGGAGAGGCTTAAAAGATTAGGGCTCTTCAACCTGGAAAAGAGACAGCTGAGGGGTGAGATGATAGAGGACTATAAATTAATGAATGCAGTGGAACAGGTAAACATTAATTGGCTGTTTTACTCTATCAAAGAGTAGAAAAACTAGGGTACATGCAAATGAAGCTACTGTTTAACCCGTTTAAGACTAATAAGAGAAAATATTTTTTCACTCAATGCGTAAGCAAACTTTGGAATTTACCAGAAGATGTAGTAAAAGATGTTAATATAGCTGGGTTTAAAAAAGGTTTGGACAAGTTCCTGGAGGAAAAGGCCATAAATCATTATTAAAGAGGACCTGGGCAATCCACTGCTTACCCCAGGACAAGCATTGTGGAACTTGTTTACCTTTTTGGGAACCTGTCAGGTACTTGTGACTTGGATTGGCCACTGTTAGAAACAGGATACTGGACTTGATGGACCTTGTTCTGACCCAGTGTGGCATTTCTTATGCTTTTAGCTCATCTCTATGGGTTTCACACTCGGGGTGATTGGTCCTTCCAAGAAAGTCTCCACCAGATCAATCTCTTGGAGCTAAGAGCCTAGCAAATGCTCTAAAGGCTCTCTGGGATCGACTGGCCAACCAAATTGTTCTGATTCAGACCAACGATCAGGTTGCAATGTTCTACGTCAACAGGCAGGGAGGAACAAACTCATACCTCCTATGTTGGGAAGCAGTCAGATTATGAATGTTTGCCATCGCCCATGGGATGTACTTAAGAGAGACATACCTACCAGATGAGCAAACCACACTGGCAGACAGAATAGTCCTCCAATCACACAAATGGACACTGGACAGGGAGGTGGCAGTCCACATCTTTCAGGAGTGGGGCCCCCTCAATAGATCTTTTCACAACGCCACAAAATGCCCAGATGGACCATTTCTGCTCCAGGGTAAGATCACAAAATATTAGCCTCAAATGCTTTCCTCCTACATTGGGAGGAGGGTCTTCTGTATGCGTATCCTCCAATACCTCTCATTGCGAAGACCCTTCTGAAGCCCAAAATTAGAGGCATGATGAGTCTCATCGCTCCTTTCTGGCCCAGACAGCCTTGGTTTCCTCTCCTGTTGCAGCTCTCCAGTCAGGAGCCGTTACTCCTGCAAAATTAGATCTGGTGCATGGCCCAGCCGAATGGGGGGATGGTGCACCCCAACATCCAGTCCTTGACCCTCACGGCATGTGAGAGGCTAGTGGTGTTCGAACTCAGCCTGCCCACCAGCTTACTCAATGTCCTTTTGGCCTCCAGGAGGGCCTCAACAAAGAAGTCCAGGAACAAGCAGGAAGTCAGTCCTCGCATATTGGTGACACTGGCGTGCACGAAGCCCCGCGGAAGCATCTCTCCAGCTTTCAAAGAAAGCCTTTAGGAGATGCCACAACGCATGCATTCTCTCCTTCCTGCCTAAGGATGCCATCTTACTCTGTCTCCCTTTTTCCACAGAGCCCAACAGATGTCCGTTTTTCCCTGGAAAAAGAGAGTGATACTTTTGTGCATAAAAATGCCCTTTCTTCAGTTATGCTGGTCCCTTTCCTGCCTCCGATCCCTGGCATAAAGTCTTGGAACAGTTTTTCTTTTTTTTTTCCAGCGTGGTTTCGCGCCCTTTTCTAACCGTTGGCCTCATCGAGGGTCTTTGACCTCGCAGGGCTCCTTTTTGCCTCAATGGCCAGTGGGTTCAAAAAGTGTGATCGGTGCGCAAAGAACATGTCCCTAACCAATGCACACTACTGGTGCCTAGGTGCTGACCATGACCTACAGGTTTTTGCCCTTTGCAAAAAGATGTCCGCCAAGGCCATCGAAAGTCGTCGGCAGAAGACATCTTCCACTGGTCAGATACTGCCCTGGTATCCCTGGTAGTCTCACACTCCAAGGTCCCGCACAGATCCACAGAGTCCGCGGACACTCTGACAAGGGTTCCCCAGAGCGTGAGCACAAGAAGTAGTCCTTGAGGACCTCATCCTGAGAATCGGACACACACGGCAAATCCCATGCCAGGTCCCACAGTCCCCGGAGGGTATCTGAGGAGGAGCAGGAAAGGCCGGCAAAAGTGCCCAGAACAGATGGCCAGGCCCTCTGATGACGGGTCACGGACTCCCGAGGCCTGTTCCATCGAGGACATCCTCTCCTCAGCGACGTCAGCCCTAGTTGCCCCGGTTTCCAGATCGAAGGCTGCAACTCCTGAGTGGAAAGCCAGGATGACTGCATTGGAATGCAGTATCACTGCCTTCCTTGCCTCACAGCAAGTGTTGATGCCTGGCCCCACTGGTGCTAGTGCTGAGACTGCAGAGACCTCGATATTGAGGACTCCCTGGGCCTTGAGACGATCCTTGAGAGTCCCAAGCTATGAAATGATCGGCGAGGGTCTCGATCCCACTCCCAGTCTTTGGGAGTGAGATCCTCCCTGGCTAGTGCTTGTGACTCCACTGTGAGCGGAGACACCACTGAGCCGCCTACATGTGGAGGTGCGCATTGGGAACCACATGGACTTGTGGATACCATTTAGCCCAGTAGGCGGAGCATGGACCGCGCCAATACTGTGCGATCTCGTACCTCAGTGGCCAGGGCCCTGGGGCGATCTTCCCTGTCCAAGGGAAGAAAGCATAGTTACTCACCTGTAACAGATGATCTCTGGGAACAGCAGGAATTTAGTCTTCACATATGGGTAACATCAATACCGATGGAGCCTGCGTGGGAACTCTCCCTAGCACCCAATAGGAAAGCTTTTGGGAGCATCCCACTGCGCCTGCGTAGTTGCCTTCCCGCCTTTCCAGCTCTCCCTCCTCAGTTCTTCATTTTCCATGGAGCCGACAAGAAGCAATTCCTATCACTGCAGAAAATTTGTTTTTTTTCCTAATT
Organism: Ichthyophis bannanicus; assembly: GCA_033557465.1. NCBI lineage: Eukaryota > Metazoa > Chordata > Amphibia > Gymnophiona > Ichthyophiidae > Ichthyophis > Ichthyophis bannanicus. The sequence goes on along the minus strand of CM066034.1, from coordinate 578,693,505 downwards.
TTTTTGTGGTCCCATCTGCCTTCCCGTCAACGCTGGTACTGACCCCTGTCGGTACTTTCTTCTTTTCTTCTATCTTTCTATTTTAAAAAAAAATTGTGAGGGAAGGAATTATTTTCTTCCTTCAGGCGCATCAACGCCATCTTGGGCCTAGGCCTCCCCTTTTGTCATAGGCAAAATGGAAAAACCATCCAGTGGTTTTAAAAAGTGTTCAAAATGTTGCAGTACCATTTTGGCCACAGACACCCATGACTGGTGCCTAAAATGTTTAGGTCCGGATCATCTACCATCAGAGTGCCGCCTTTGCAGGAAGATGACAGAGAGGCCTTCAAAACCAAGCAGCAAAACTAGGCACTCTTTGCCTCCAATGCAGCATCTTTAGCATCAACGTCATTGAGAGCTTCATCTTCCTCCCAAGGATCTCAGATATCGAAAACTAGGTGGTCTTCGAAGACTGGTCGGCCCTCCAAGGGTAGATCTCCTTCTAAACATTGAGATGCCTCAGGCGTTGCCCTGCAGGGGGGGGATACTCCAGCCAAACAGCCCCAGCGGGAAGACCTTGCCTCCAAAGCCTTACTGGGGTCCCAGGATGCTCCCAAGGCCTCCACCTCTGGAGAGCTCCTGGTGCCATGCTCAGGGATCGTGGCCCGCAATTCTGGTACCGATACCCAAGCATCGGCAAGTTCCATAGATCAATGTATCCTGGCTATTGAGCATAGCTTAGCGGCCTTACTGGCGACCTCCGTACCGGTCAAGCCTTTGCAGTCGATCCCTCAGACACTGGTACCGGCTCCGGTACCGACACAACATGCCCATGCCGGCCCTCAAATCTGTTTCTGGTAGCAAGGTCCCGGCACTGCCACCCTCAACTACCAATTTTGATCGGTATTGGGTATGGATACAGCGCGAGCATCCTGCCTGTCGGTACTTTGAGTCTTCAGACTCTGATTCCTTGGACGATGAATCGGCCGATACCTGGGACATCAGAACTCTCTCAGAAGACCCATCTCTGTCCCCATAATGTCGCATGTCCCCTCTAGAGGACATGTCTTTCCAAGACTTTTATCCACGATGTTGCTTGGGGTCTCTCCATAATGGTGATATCGGAGAAAGAACCTAGAGCTGAAGAACTTGAAATTCTTCCGTACCCTGTAGCCTGAAGGAAGCTGCAACTCTCCCAATTCATCACATTCTTCACGACCTTATGCTTCGTATGTGGGAAACACCCCTTACCGTTTCCCCACATATCAGACTCCATACCATGTATCAGGTACCGGAGTGTCCCGGTTTCCAAAATACGCAATTACCACACCATTCCATGATAGTGGAATCAGTGATGCATCGAATAAAGAGTGCTAAGACACATTTCTTGAACCCTCCAGGTAGGGAATCGAGAACCCTCGACACCTTTGGTCGACATTGATTTCAGGCCGCCATGTTATCGGCTATAAAGTTCCTACATACTCTATATGAGTGTGTTCCTCAGAGGTGGCTAGGGATTTGGAGTTAATGGCTCCTCTTCTCCCTGACGACAAGAAAGCAGATTATCTCGCCCTTGCAAAACATACTCAAAATGTATCCAAGTTTAACAGGGCAGATTTGACTGTTTTGAGTGCATCAGTAGAACTTCATCTATCTGCATCGGGGCATGCAGAATTGCTTGGCTTCATGCATCTGATCTTGAACAATGGGTTCAGGACAAACTGGGTAGCATCCCTTGCACTGGTGAAAACCTCTTCGGCAAGGATTGGCAAGGCATCTCAGAATCTGAGAACACTACACTTAATAGACTATCAAGGTCTATGGCCAGCCCAGCTAAGAAGAAATCAGCAAAAAGGCTTTTTTCCATAAGAAGTAGTAGTGCTATTCTTCGTACACCCCTGCTGTACAGTGTCAACACCATGCTCCTCAGAAGGTGCAGCAGCCACCAAAACAGCAAAGGAAGGCTCAGACTCCTAGGTCACAGCCACCTCAACAGACCTAACCTCCTCAGGGTCTTTGACTCCTTTCTAGAGAAGATAGCTGCTCTGCTTCTGGAGATTCCAAATCCTATCCTTTTCCCCAGCAGGCTTTGTCACTTTACCCACAGGTGGCATCTTATCACATCAGAGTAGTGGACACTGTCCATAGTATAGGAGGGATAGAAACTTCATTTAAAAAGTCTGCCCCTCGAGGGAGTTCCGGCGACATCAGCGCTAGAATGGCTGCTTGAGGGAGAACTCTGCGTGGACAGTCGGATAAACCCCTGGTTTGTTGGGTCATCCCCCCCCCCCTGAAACCCCCTCATAAGTGGGAGAGAGCACCCAGACTGCTGCGCAGAGTTGAGAATTTTGTCAAATGGCAGGCAAGAAGCCTGGTATTGACCTCAAAACCTTCTCATTCAAGGGAATTCCGGGGCCTAAGCAGCTAACTGCTAAAATGGCGGTGGGACGCAGTGAAGCTGGCGGAGCAATGGACACTGATGCAGACAAAGGATTCTCGAGTGAAATACAGGGGCTACGCAAAGATTTAAAAGAATAGTTTGACAGCAGTAAAGAGGAACTGGACATGTTAAAATCCGAAGAGTATGGCTGGCTTAATGAGCTAAAAAAGGATGTGGCATCGCTGGGAGCGCGAATGAAGGAGATGGAAAACCGCATGGAGGAGTTTGAGGAGCACCATAGCCAAACGGAGCAACGAATGAGCGCTGTGAGCAATATGCAGGAGGAACTGTTGCAAAAACTGGAAGATCTGGAGAATAGATCTCGGCGTTCGAATATAAGAATTCAGGGCCTGCCAGAAGAAGAGGACACTATAAACTACCCCGCTATGGTGGAGGAGTTCTGCAAGGCAGTGTTAAGTGCAGCAGAGGTACCCCTTGATGGAGTATGTTTTACAATAGACAGGGCGCATAGATCACTGGGGCCTCAGAGGGAGAATAGATCCCGGGATATTATTGCCAGCCTACATGAGTTCCAGACAAAAGAATTGGTGATGTCAGCAGCGAGGAAACTAGGGAAGATCCGCTGGAAAGATATAGAGGTGGAGGTATATTCGGACATCTCAAGTATTACAATGCGAAAACTCAGAGAATATCAAACTGTAACAGAGAAGCTTAGAGAAGAGAATGTCCGCTATAAATGGTTGTTTCCAGTAGGATTACAATTCATGATTGGCGGGAAAACAACTGTGGTCAAGTCGGTGGAAGAGGCGATTGCAAGCTTGCAGCATTCTGGATGGGTAGACATTCCAACATGCCCCCCGTGCACTCCTGAGGCTTCAGGACAAGATAGTGGTGACTCGCATTCTCAGTGGCGCAGGGCACCAGGCGGAGACACGCGCCTTCGGCGGCAGAAGCCTGTTAAGGGCCAACAGCACAAGTCACCCTGATGATCCAGTGTGGACTGAATGTAGCTGCTGAGACTGATTGTTATATTGGCTTTAAGCCTTGTACATGTGCAGTGTGGGTGCATGGGGGGAAAATGGAGTTCTTATTAGTATCTTGAAGCAAGGGGGGGGGCCGGGGGTGGATGAAAGGTGTGGGAGATATTCTGGAGGTTGTCAGAAATGCTTGTCTGTGTGTGGATATCCTAGGGCTGATCGGGGCTGATTAGTCACTATGGGACCTATGGTGATGGGCCCGGAGAGGAAGGGGAGGGAGGGCAGACGGGAAAAGGGGTGGCGTGGGGGGGGGGGTGCTGTGGGCAGAGAGGTAAGAGGATGGGGGCTTGTAATTATATGTGGGTCAGCTGAGCAGAAGGGGTTTGGGCAGCAACATGGTGGAAATTAAGTTGATGACGCTTAATGTTAAGAGCCTTAATTCATATTTTAAGCGTCAAATGCTCTTTAAGGAATGTAAGCGATTAAGTGGGGGACATAGTGTTTATACAGGAGACCTATCTATCTCTTGCCTAGGGATGAGAGTTGGTTGAGTCACCCCCATTCTCAACAAATCTTTGCGTCCAATAAAAAAGGGAAGAAAAAGGGAGGAGTGGGGATTCTTCTTTCAAATAAAGTGTCTGGTCAGGTTACTGAGGTACATAGAGATAGGAAGGGACGTTATGTGATAGTTAGTCAAGTGGGATTCAATGGTGTATACTCTGGCCAGTGTATACGCTCCAAACTCCAACCAAGCCGAGTTCTTTCAGAAACTCCTTGACGTTTTGGTACAAAATGCGGAAGGCAAAATAATCCTTGGGGGTGGGATTTTAATGTAGCCTTAAATTCCCTGGTGGATACCTCTAGAGGGTCGGCCTCTACCCCAAGAATACACAGGCAACGGCTGAAACAGCTAATAGAGGGCCTGGATTTGGTGGACATCTGTAGGGAGTTGAATAGTGGCCAGAGGGACTTTTCATTTTATTCCCCAGTTCATAGAATTTATTCGAGGATAGACCTACTTCTGATGGATAAATCATTGATTTCAGAAGTGGGGGGAGTGTGACATATGTGAATGTACCTGGTCAGACCATTCTCCGGTGACGTGTGACCTCCAGATGGGGACCTTGAAAATCAGTACAACTTGGTGAAAATTAAATGAGACCTTGTTGGAGGATAAATTGGTTACCAGGCAGATAAGTGAAGAAATCGGCCACTATGTCATTCATTGTTAATGGGGAGTACTCACCCGAGTGTTGTCTGAGATTGCCTCAAGGCAGTGCAGAGGGGTAAATTCATAGCCATTGGAACTCATAGGAAAAGGATGAGAACTCATAAGCAGCAACATCTGCTGTCTTCCATAAGAGAAATGGAACAGCAGTTTAAGGAGGGCCCGGCTAATAACAAGTTAAAGGAGGGACTATGGTCTTTACAAAAAGAGCTGAATGAATTAAACTTGCAGGATATACATCAGAAACTTAATATGCTGGCGCAACAGTGTTTTGAGTACAGTAATAAAACAGGGCGGTTACTCGCTCGTAAGATAAATCAAAGTGGCCGCAAGGAACAATATAGTAAAGGTTAAAGATGGGAAGGGGAAGGGTCTTTGGTCAGAGAGGGACATTGAAGAGCGCTTTGTGCAGTTCTTTCAGAACCTGTATACCCCAGAAAGTGTAGCAGATGAGGAGGAAATCCAGGAATACCTAAATAAAGTCTCTTTGCCGCTACTGACTGGGGAGGAGGTAGAAGGCCTTTCGGGCCCGATTCGGGAACAAGAAGTGCTTGAGGTAATTAAGGGCCTTTCCTCCCATGAAGCCCCAGGAATGAATGGATTCCCTAATCATTTTTACAAGGTGTTTGTTGGGGCTCTGGTGGGACTGCTTACAAAGATGTTTAGCTCTTTTAGTGAGGAGTCCCAGATGCCTGCCTCGCTTAGGCTGGCAGGGATCAGTATTATCCAAAAAGAGGGCAAAGATCCGTCTGAATGTGGGTCTTATCGGCCCATCTCACCGTTAGGTAGCGACTTAAAGATTTTTGCCAGAATTCTCGCGAATCGCCTTATGCCGAGTCTTACTAGGCTAATTCACCCGAATCAGTCGGGGTTTGTTCCTGGTAGGCAGACATCAGACAATATTCGGAGGGCCCTGAGTTTAATGTGGCAGGGGGAGAATGGGGGGGAAGCTTTGGCCCTATTGATGGATGCGGAGAAAGCTTTTGATAGGGTGAGTTGGCCTTTCTTGTTTAAAGTGCTCGAGAAAGTGGAAATAACCAGGCCTTACTTAAAATGGGTTCAGATCTTATACAGGTCACCGCTGGCCTGTTTGAAAATCAGTTGGGCTGTGTCTGGCTCCTTTGAGCTCTTTAAAGGAATGAGACAGGGATGCCCCCTATCTCCTTTGATATTTATTTTAGCGGGGGAGCCCATGGCGCAACTCATCCGTGACCAAGAAGCTCTAGAGGGTATTCAGGTAGGTGGAAAACAGCATAAACTTTTGTTTGCAGACAACGTGTTATTTTTTTATCACGGAGCCGGAACTGTCACTGCCTGTGATCCTACAGGAGCTGGAGTCTTATGGAAGAGTGTCGGGGTTCGGTATCAACTCATCTATGTGAGGATTGATTCCTGCCATCCCTGGAGAACATCTGTTACAGGTAAGTAACTACGCTTTCCTGTAAATGGAATAGGCTTGCTATCTGATGTGAAGGCAAGGCCCTAGATCCTTTTGTCTGTCCCACCCAAAACCTGCTTGCGTACTCTTCAGGGTCCACCTCTGTGCAGTTGGAGCCTTTTCCTTCCTTAACCCCATTAAACAAGATTAGGATATCTGCAAGATTGTTATGGAAGCCAGCCAAAGGTCCATCTAAACCAGGTGTTTTTCCATTTTTTAATTGCTTGATAGCCTGCCATATCTCCTTTCTCGTAATTTCCCTGTCCAAATCCTCCATATCATTCTTCTCCAGCCTAACCCATCCAGATATTTTTTTAAGCTTCATAAGAGTGATGTTAGCATCCATTTAATATAAGTCTTGATAAAATTACACAAAACACTTCCTAATGTCTGCATCTTTATATTTCATCTGGCCATCCCCCTCTCTAGTAGCCTTTGAGTCCCGATCTCTTAGTTTGTTTGCCAGCATCTTGCTCATCTTGTTATCTTCCTCAAAAAATCTCTGCCTAATTCTATCTAGCCCCCTTGCTATCTTTTTCCCCTTTCCTTCCTTAGCACCCTCATTACCTTAACTAATAATGAGTCTTTGTTTCTTCTCAATGCTCCAGATCCTCTCCCATATTTCCTTCGCCTTCCGTTTTCTTCTTCATAAACAGTAGAACACTACTGAAACAAAGGATCCCCTAATGTAAGCCTTTAAACTCTCCCACACCCCCATTGCTGCCATCCACAATTATTAATTGGGTAGTCTTGCAGGCCCTTCCTTATTTTCCTGCAAACTTCTTCCTTCCCCAAAACATTTTCATTTAGTCTCTAAAATTTTAATGCATGATCCTCTGCCCTTCCAGTTAACTCAATCCAAACCGGAGCATGATCCGATACCCCCCCCCCCCCCCATTGGCTCAGTTTGCGCCCCTTTGATTTTACCCACTGTTTTTATCTGCGGTAATCATATCCAATGTGGAGTAGGATTTATGTACTTGTACATAGAAAGTAAAAATCTTTGCTTCTGCCATTTAGTATTCTCCATACATCTACCAACTCAAACTGCTTCATAAAACTCTTCAGTTTTGCCCTTTGCTTCATCCCCACCTTACTCCTTCCCTATGATGTGTCAATAATAGAGTTCATAGTTAAGTTAAAATCACCAATTATCACCATTATGGGGACAGTAATCATTCCTCCCAACATCCCTCTTAAATGATCAAAGAAACATCCCTGTTGTACATCTGGAGCATAGACTCCCACCACTGCTAGAGCGTCATCACTCACCTCCAACTGCATAATCAAATATCTCTCTCCCCCTTGACTTTTACCACCTCTTTTTACATCCACCTTACAACCTCTGGCTATCAGAACACCTACCCCTCGTTGTCGTGGTTGCTCTGAATTGGTGGCCAAGTACACATGTGGATGATAATTATTAGTAAGCAAATACTTTTCAGATTGTTTCATATGGATTTACTGAAGTCTCAATATGTCCACCTTCCTCCTGTGAACATCTCTAAACAATTTCTGCCTCTTGGCACCAATATGTAACCACTTTACATTCAGAATCAAAACCTTTAAATGCTTACCCATTTTTCCCTTTCAGTCGCCAACTCCCCCTCCCCTAGCCCCTCCAAAGAGCCACTCATATTCCCCCTCACCCATTTTCACACCCACTCCTACCTCTTGGCATCCCTTTTGCAAGTATACTACCCAAACACTCACACTCATTCCCTTTATCCAACCTCAAATCTCAGTTGCTTCCATAGCACCTCTCTCTTCAAATTAGTAAAATAGAGTTTCTCTCCTGAAAAAAGAAGTCCAAACTCCAACAGCACTTCAAACCTGCTTAAACTGACACCACCAGAGAAAGGTAACAACAAAAGATTTCAGAGTCTCTCCGTCTTTCAAGGTCATTCAGCCATGCTGCTAGAGGAGTCCTTGCTGTCAGCTGACCGGCATGTTGTGCTTTTTCCAGATCGTTTTCCACTACTTGCCATCCATTGGTCCTACTCCCTGGTACATCTTTGTCGCTTCCTTTTACCACCAAGCCTTTAATCCCAGTTTCTTTAATAACACACATTGCTTCATCCACCATCCTTACAGTTCCATTGTACTGTTTTTTGTGAAGGTGTCCGAATGGAAACTACTAGTATCAGAGGTTTTCTTTCTGCAGGTACCGAGTGACATCACAAAAATCGTGGCATCTTTGCATTGTTTGAGGGAAATCTGCACACACTTCCACTTTCTGCCCTTCCCATTTGAAAGTCCTCAGGGATCTCATCCTCTGAGCAATTTGCACCTTAACATCATAAAAACACACAGCACAATGTCCCTAGGAACATTTGGGCGAGGTCTCATTAAATTCTGTTTCCAGTATACCCCAGTTCTCCAGGAACAAAGCAGGAAGTCAGCCCTCACATATGGGTGACATCGGCACCAATGGAGCCCTCGTGCGGAGCAATTCCCCAGCTTTCAAAGAAAGCCTTTGGGATTGCATCACGCATGCGCAGTCCCCTTCCCACCCAAGGGTGCCATCTTGCTCAGTCTGCCTTTTTCCACGGAGCCCAACGGATGTGGTCCAAATTCCCTCGCAGAAAAAGTGTGTCAACTTCACAGAAGATTCTTGTCTTCGACCCGGTTCGACACCGGTTCCCCTCCCTGCCTCGGTTCGGTACACTGGTATCGGATCTGGTCCCTGTTTTTCATTTTTTGTGCTTTAGTGACTAGCGTTTGCGCTCTTTCTTTTTCTTTTTCACTGGCAGCCCGGTCGTTTGACCTCGGGGCCCTTTTTCCCCCGATAGCTGCCAGCGGGTTTAAAAAGTGTGATCGCTGTAAAAAATTAATGTCCCTCACCGACACACATGACTGCTGTCTCCGATGCCTCGGGGCCAACCATGACCCAGTGGCCTGTGGCCCGTGTGGCAAGATGTCTTCTAAGGCACTTAAAAGTAGGCAGCAGCAGCGTGAGAGGATTTTCTGAGATTGCATCCACCCGGGTCCAGACCTCGTCAGAAGCCTTGACATCTCAGGAGCTGTCAAACTCTGAGCACCGGTTTCCCTCCAGGGAACACCGCAGGAAGAAAAAACTCGTGAGGGCGGCGTCTGATGCCTCTGATAGGCCTGGTTCCTCGTGGGCCAGGTCTCAGAGTCCTGACTGCCGCCCCGGTTCCTCGGAGCCGGAGACGCTGAGGAAGGTAAATACTGTTGTCCTCATGGACTCTCCTCCGGGAGAACCGGCATCGGGCCCGATGGCGTCGGGACCCGAGCCGGAGACTGCAGAGCCTTTTGGACTCGGTCTCAGAATGGCAGCCTTGGAGCGCAGCATGGCTGCCTTCATGGAGCAGCAGCGGGCACTGATGGCTGGTCTCACCAGTCCATCTGCCCCGACCACCAGGACCTCGACATCCAAGTCGACCCCAGAGGCAGAGTCAATCCTAGGCCAAGGTCTCCCTCGACCTCCCGTTCAGGACCAAGGTCGTCAACGCCGGTGCCATCGGCGTCAGGGTGGTCGAAACCGAAGCCCTCACGGCCGGAGCCCATCGATTCCTCCTCAGAGGACTCGGCCTGGGAGACGGAGGATGAAGACTCCCCGGGCACCCAGCGGACCCGGTGTGTCCTATCGGACTCGCCGGGGTCCGAACCTCGGAGAAGGTCTCCCCTGGAGGATACCCGGTTTTCGGAGTTCGTATGAGACATAGCCAAGGTCTTGGCCTTTCCGGTGGACACCAAGGAGGAGCCTCGAGCCGAAGAGCTCGATGCCCTCCAGTATGATTTTCCACCGAAGGAAGCCCTTACTGTACTGGTTCCTCCGATGTTGGAACAGCTGTTCCGTATGTGGGAATCACTGGCCTTGATGCCGGTGCTCAGCAGGCAGGTCGATTCCATCTGTCGAGTCCACAAGAGCCCTGGGTTCCAGAAGTCACAGCTGCCGCACAACTCCATGGTTGTGGAGTCGGCCATGCAAAGGCTCAAGAGCCAGAAAATGCAGTCCTTGGTGCCTCCTGGGAGGGAAGCCCGGAACTTGGACGCCCTCGGCAGAAAGTGCTACCAGGGCTCCATGCTGTCATGCAGTGCCCAAACATACCAGCTGTACATGGGCATGTACTTACGAGACCTGGCAAAGGAACTTGCCGGGTTCTCAGCTGGCCTCTCCGAGGAACCCTTGCAGAGATTCAAAGCCTTTTCCACGGGGATTCGAAAGTGCTCAAAGTTCATGTCTCGAGCAGCCTATGAGGCTTCGGCCCGGGTAGCCGCAGCTGGCATCGGTGCCCAACGCCAGGCATGGCTATTGTCGTCTGACCTAGAGTTATGGGTACAGGACAAGGTGGTCGATGTCCCATGCCGAGGTGAGAACCTGTTTGGCAAACCCATGACTGAAAAGGCTGCAGAAATCGAGTCCAAGTACTTGACCCGGACAAGACTCTCCAAAAAGGCTTCTACCACTTCTAAGAAGGGCTCAGGTAAAAAGCCCTTTTTCCTGAGAAAGGGTACTGCTTACCACTACTACCCCACTCACCAGGCCTCCCCAGCTCCCCAACATGGGCAGCAGGCCAAGGGACAGGGGCATGGCCCGCGTAAGCAGAAGACCCCCAAGCACCAGCTCCCTCCCAGCCAGTTGGGGTTTTTTGACACACTGTATGGTGTCTCTCCAGCCAGGAGTAAGACTGGGCACAGGAGGGAGACTGGCTCTGTATGCCTATAGGTGGCCAGCAGTCACCACAGACACCTGAGTCCTACAAATAGTCCAAAAGGGCTATTTGCTCCACTTCAGCCAGGTGCCCCCCTCCTATTTTCCAGGAGAGCCTCTAAGACCTCCTCTACACAGGAACCTCCTTTTGCAGGAGTTATCAGGTCTCCTGGAAGATTAGGTGGTGGAACCAGTACCCCACTGCCTGCAAGGGCAAGGCTTCTACTCCAGGTATTTCCTGATACCAAAGCGAACAGGAGGCCTCAGGCCCATCCTCGACCTGCGAAACTTACACAAGTTCCTGGTGAAGGAAAAGTTCAAGATGCTTTCCCTTGGAATTTTGCTGCCATACCTCCACCAGGGAGATTGGCTATGCTCCTTAGACCTGAAGGATGCTTACACACACATCCTTATACATCCAGACCACAGACAATATCTCAGATTTGTAGTGGGAGGAAACCATTTCCAGTACAGAGTACTTCCATTCGGCCTAGCCTCCGCCCCCAGATTGTTTACCAAATGCCTGGCGGTGGTGGTGGGGTTTCTCAGAACCCAGGGTATCTTTGTCTTGGAGGAGTGGCCTAGTGGTTGGGGCAAGGTACTTCAGGCCGGAAGGTCGGGGGTTCAAATCCCACTAGAGGACAGCAACCTTGGGCCGGAAGGACTGGGGTTTCTAGTCTCACAGGTGCTCCTTGTGGTCTTGGGCAAGCCACTTAACCCTCCATAGCCCATGTTCCCTGTAAAATAGTTATCTCCAAGTTATAATGCCCTGTTCAATGTAATTTCAGTTTGTTCAATGTAAACCGCACTGATGCAGAATAGCGCGGTATATAAGAGAATGTAAATAAATAAATACCTGGATGACTGGCTCATCAGGGCCCAGTCGCCTCAGGAGGCCGAACAGGCCACAACTCGCACTATCAACATACTGCAACATCTAGGCTTTGTCATAAATCAGGCAAAGTCCACCTTGCTCCCCACACAGAACTTGGAGTTCATTGGGGCGAAACTAGACACTTTGCCAGCAAAGGCTTACCTGCCACTGGACAGGGCGCAGAGGCTTCTGGAGCTAGTGCGCCAGATAAACCACAAGTCTCAAATATCAGCAAGGCATTTCCTGCATCTCTTGGGACACATGGCTTCCACAGTGCATGTGACCCCAAACGCCTGGCTCCACATGAGGGAGGCCTGCATCTTGGACGCCCTCGGCAGGAAATGTCACCAGGGCGCAATGCTGAATTGTCGGATCCAGGCCTACCAGCTGTACATGGGCATGTACCTGAGGGGACCTGGTGAAGGAGATCACCGTGTTCTCAGCTGGTCTCTCCAAGGAGCCTTTGCAATGCTTCAGGGGCCTATCCAGAGTCATCGGTGAATGCTCCAAGTTCATGTCTCAGGCTGCCTACGACGGGTTCGAGTCAGCAGCCAGGGTAGCCGCAGCGGGCATCGGTGCACACCGCCAAGCCTGGCTACAGTCGTCGGACCTCAAGCAATGGGTACAAGAAACGTTGGTCGATGTCCCATGCCTAGGGGAGAACCTCTTCGGCAAAACCATGACAAACAAGGCCGCTGAACTGGAGACCAAGTTCATGATGAGGACTAGGCTATCTAAGAAGATCTCTGCACCTTCCAGAAAGAAGGGCTCGGGTAAAAAACCCTTCTACCTGAGGAAGTCCACTGCTTATCGAAATTACCCCCCTTATCAGGCCTCCCCGGCACCCCAGCAGGGGCAGTAGGCCAAGGGACAAGGGCATGGCCCACGTAAGCAGAAGGCTCCCAAGCCCCAGGCTCCGGCTTCGGCCCAGTCTTGAGGGAGCTTTTGACTCCTGTAGCATGGCCCCTCTTCCAACCGGAGCTTGGCAGCCCACAGGAGGTGAGCTCACCCAGTACGCCAACAGGTGGGGAGCTATCGCCACCGATGCATGGGCATTGCAGGTGATCAAGTAGGGTTACCTCCTCTACCTAGCTGAAGTGCCTCCACATTATTTCCCCAGAGAGCCTTTCTGGCCTCCCCTTCACCGGGACCTTCTTTTGAAGGAGTTGGCAGGTCTTCTCAAGGACTGAGCGGTGGAACCAGTGCCCCACTATCTCAAGGGCAAAGGGTTCTACTACAGGTAATTCCTCGTGCCAAAGAGGACACGACCTGCGCAACCTCAACAGATTCCTGGTAAGAGAGAAGTTCAAGATGCTCTCCCTTGGAACATTGCTACCTTACCTCCGTCAGGGGTACTAGCTATGCTCCTTAGATTTAAAGGATGCGTGTACTCACATCCTAATCCACACGGATCACAGGCAATACTTATGCTTTGCGGTGGGGGGCCATCATTTTCAATACAGGGTGCTTTCCTTCAGCCTTGCCTCAGCCCCCAGGGCATTCACAAAGTGCCTAGCGGTGGTAGCCACCTTCCTCAGACTTCAGGGGATCTTTGTCTTCCCATGTCTCGACAACTGGCTCATCAGGGGCACCACAGCCCCCAAGGTGCAGCAGGCCATGGCATGCACTATCCAGGTCCTTCAGCACTTGGGTTCGTTATCAACTGTCCCAAGTCCAGCCTTTGCCCGGCTCAAGAGCTGGAATTTATCGGAGCAAAAATCAATACCCTTCACTCGAAGGCTTTCCTACCTGCAGACGTGGTAGGCAGACTCATAGCGTTGGCCAAAGACATACAGCGCAGTCCCTCAATGCCAGCAAGACACCTTTGTCATTCAGTCAAAGCAGTTTACAATTAATATTGAACCATAACAATTACATTGTAAACGAATAACTGGTTACTGGGAAGGGGTAGTATAACTTGGAGTAACAGAGAGGGGGGTAAACAGGAACGGGGGGGGGGGAGTTTCTACAGGAGGAATTATACAGCAGTGGTACATTTGATGGGTGAAGGGTTATCCATCACCGCCTGACCCAAAGGAATCAATGAACAGGTGTGTGTTCAGTTTTTTGTGTAGATCGGCACAGTAAAGGCAGATTGTAAAGGTTTGGGGAATGAGTTGCAGATGGTCGGTGCAAAAAGGGTGAAGCTTCTGTTGCATGTGAGTTGCATGCTTTTAGTCTTGAGGAATGGGATTGATAGGAGATTCTGGTTGTTGCATCTTCATGATCTTGTGTTTTGGGCTTTGTTTATTAGGTTTCATAGTACTGTTGGTGATTGATTTTGTAAAAGTTTGAAGATGGTGATGACTACCTGGTATGTATGTTGTTTAGGGATAGGAAGCCAATGGAGGGATTTTATGATGGGTGTAATTCGGTCATATCTGAGCTGTTCTCAATCTTGCCCAGGGGATGCTCCAAAGAAGGGCACTAAGGCCAGAGAGATTGCAGCGTGAGCAGATGCAGTATAAATGGCTCTACCCTTTTGACATTACTTTTACCAAGAAAGGTGCAGTAAAGCGAGCAGCATCATTGGAGGAAGCAGTGCATGATCTAAAGGAATTGGGCCTGGGTGGCCTGGAGTTGCCAGAAAAAGATCCAAAGAGGCAGCGAACTAGTAGATCAGAGTGGCACAAAGTGGGCGTTAAGGACAGGCACCATAATTAAGTAAACCGTGGAAAGACCATGTGTACACTACACGCAACTACTTTGTGGAAGTTGGACTGATTCAGGACTGGACTGCTTGGTTTGATTGGTTTTGCAGTTTTACTAGTTTAAAGCCAATGTATACTAAGGAGAGAGTTGTGGTAAATGGGATGGGGGAGCAGATGGAGAAAATTACATCTTGATAGATTTTAAGAGGGGGGGTTTCAGAGGGAGCAGGGGGTGTCTGAATTTGAGAGGGTGGAGGGAGGGGCATTGACGTGAGTGATAAGTAGAGGGGACAAGATTTGAAGGGGTGAGTGCAGTGAGAGCTGGTTGGGCGGGGGGGTGAGGGTTGAGAGAGAGGATGCTCCTGGTGGGAGTGATTGGTTAGATGACTGTGGGTATCTGCAACAGTGGAGGAGGGTGACCTGTCTGACCAGGTGAGTCGTCATCTGTGATGGGGACATGAGGTGGAGTGTTCGAGATGTGGGAGGAGAGAGGGCTGGGATTAAGAGGGAGGGAGGAAAAAGGAGGGGAGGGGGACAGGGAGATTATGGCTAGCAGCTTGAAAATATCTAGGGGGGTCTCAATCAACGTGAAAGGCCTTAATTCATGGCAGAAGAGAAATCTATTACAGAAGGGAGCGTGTCTTAAGGTTAATATTATCCTGGTTCAGGAGACATACCTTTTGGAGGGCACAGGAGAAACTACTACAGTGTAAGAAATATGATCTGATCTACTTGGCTACAAAGGTGGGAACATCCAGAAAGAGGAGGGTTAGGGGTTTTTTTGCTAGCCCTCTGGGTAGGGAGGCGAGTATGTTTTCAGGAATAAGAATGGTAGGATCTTGGTGGTTAATTTAAAAGTAGAAGATAGCTATTGCAATGTGGTGTGCCTCTATACTCCCAATAAGAAGCAGGGGGCTTTTTTTATGAAGTGGAAGGGATGGTGCCATCTGTTACTGTGGGTGCGATTATTCTAGAGGGTGATTTTAATCTAACTTGTAACCCACAGTTAGATAATTCTCAAGAGAAGGGGGTAATGTTAGGGAGAGGAAGACACTATTGGATATGATGGATAGGTTGGGTTTAGTGGATAGCTGGAGGATGCTGCATGGATCACAGAGAATATACTCATTTTTTTTCATCCTCTCATCAGTCCTATAGCAGGATTAATATGATATGAGTGAGGGATTCAGACATTGGCCAATTTCCTGGTCAGATCAGGCACCAGGAGAGTACTGACTGCAAATGTGCAAGGAGGAGAATGTTCTCTGCTTTTGGAGAATGAATGATCCTCTTTTGGGGGCGAGGAGGAGCAGGGAACATACCATTAGGGTTTTGAAGGAGCATTTGGAGAGTGATTTACAAAGAGGAGTGGATATGGGTTGGGTGTGGGATGGGATGAAGGCAGTGATTAGAGGGGCACTTAATCTCCATGGCTGCCTATAAAAAGAGGGTAACGAGGGACGATTGAGACAGGAACTGGGAGCAGAGAAAAGGGAACAACATTACAGGATTACTCGAAAGCGTCATGCTTTGAAGAAACATAGAAATATGACGACAGAAAAAGACCACATGGCCTATCTAGTCTGTCCTTCCATATCAACAACTACAACAGTTCCCTTTTTTCCTTTAGAGATCCTCTGTGTTTGTCCCATGCTTTTTTGAATTTAGTTACTGTCCGCATCTCTACCACCTCCACTGGGAGACTATTCCACGGATCCACCACTCTTTCCGTAAAGAAATATTTCCGCATATCACTCCTGAATCTATCCCCCATCAACCTCATCCCATGTCCCCTCGTAGCAGAACTTTCAATTGAAAGAGGCTCTCCCCCTGAACATTTATGCCACGGAGGTATTTAAACATCTCAATTATATCACCTCTATCCCGCCTTTCCTCTAAGGCAGGGGTCACCAACCTCCAGAGGGCCGCACAGCCGACTACTGGTAGACTCGCGGGCCGCACCCCCCTTGCCCCCGCCCCCGCGAAAAAAAACAATGCTCATACCTGTACTTCTGCTTTGAAAATTATTCCATGTCAGCTCCCTCCCTTCTTCTGCAGCCGCGGCTCCCTGCCTCTTAGGGAACCGCGGCTGTGCTTGTAAAATCATCGCAGAGCCCTTCCTGTCTTGACGGGCTCCGTGCAGCATTGTCCCGCCTCTAAAGGAAGTTGTTTACCACTTCCTTTAGAGGCGGGACAATGCTGCACGGAGCCCGTCAAGACAGGAAGGGCTCTGCGATGATTTTACAAGCACAGCCGCGGTTCCCTAAGAGGCATGGAGCCGCGGCTGCAGAAGAAGGAGTCGGTGAGTTTGCCGGTACTTGTAGCAGCATCCTTGGCGGGCCGCACCGGGGTAGAGCCTCGCGGGCCGCACGAAGGGACCTCGCGGGCCGCAGGTTGGTGACCCCTGCTCTAAGGTGTACATATTAAGATCCTTAAGTCTGTCCTCATATGCTTTATAATGAAGACCACTAACCATTTTAGTAACCACCCTCTGCACCGACTCCATTCTGTTCACGTCCTTTTGAAGGTGCGGTCTCTAGAATTGCACACTATACTCCAAATGAGGTCGCACCAAAGACTTATACAGAGGCACTATCACCTCCTTTTTTCTGCTAGCCATTCCTCTCCGTATGCACCCAAGCATCCTTCTAGCTTTTGCCATTGCCTTTTCTACCTGTTTAGCTACTTTAAGATCATCAGACACAACCACGCCTAGGTCCCGCTCTTCTTTAGTGGACAAAAGTACTTCACACCCCCTATACTATATTGCTCCCTTGGATTGCTGCAGCCCAAATGCATGACCTTACATTTTTTAACATTAAATCCCAGCTGCCAAATTCTAGACCATTCTTCAAGCTTAGCTAGATCCCTCCTCATGTTATCTACACCTTCCTGGGTGTCTACTCTATTGCAGATTTTGGTATCATCTGCAAAGAGGCAATCCTTACCCGACAGCCCTTCCGCTATATCACTAACAAAGATGTTAAAAAGAATTGGACCAAGGACAGATCCCTGGGGCACACCACTGGTAACATCCTTCTCAGAATGAGCTCCATTTACCTGTACTCTTTGTCACCTCCCACCCAACCAATTTCTAACCCAAGCAGTAACTTTAGGGTCCATCCCTAGGGTGTTCAGTTTGTTTATAAGGCGCCTGTGAGGAATGATGCCAAAGGCTTTACTGGAATCCAGATACACCACATCTAGGGCTCTCCCTCGGTCCAACTCCCTGGTCACCCAGTCAAAGAAATCAATCAGATTTATCTGACAAGACCTGCCTCTGGTGAATCCATGCTTCCTCAGATCCTGTAATCCGCTGGCCTCCAGAAACATCACTATTTTCTCTTTCAGAAGCGTTTCCAATAATTTACTCACCACCGAAGTTAAACTAACAGGCCTGTAATTTTCAACCACATCCTTACTTCCGCTTTTGTGCAAAGGCACCACATGAGCCTCTCTCCAGTCCTTTGGTACCATTCCCGACTCCAATGAGGCATTGAATAGGTCAGTCAGTGGAGCTGCTAGAACATCCTGAAGTTCCCTCAGTATTCTAGGGTGTATCCCATCCGGTCCCATCGCTTTGCCTACTTTAAGTTGAGCTAGTTTCTCATGAATACAGTCTTCTGAAAATTGTTCAAGATGTCCCTCGCTTCTGTTCCTGTTTGTGGGTGTTTTCTGAGGTCCTGCTCCTGGTTCTTCATCTGTGAACACAGAACAGAAATATTTGTTAAGCAATTCCGCTTTATCCTCATCAGCTTCTACATATTCCTCCCCTTAACCCTTGAGTCTGGCAATACCACTTTTGCCCTTCCTCTTCTCACTAACATAGCTGAAAAATGTCTTATCCCCCCATTTTATTGGATTGGCTATTTCCTCCTCTTTTTGAATCTTTGCTTTCCTGTCTACTTTGCTAGCTTCTCTAAGTTTTTCCAAATATAGATGCCTGTCTTCCTCTCTCTGTGATCTGTTGTATTTCATGAAGGCCTCCCTCTTTTTCTTCACTTTTTCAGCTACTTCTTTCGAAAGCCATAGCGGTCTCCTTTTCCTTTTATTTACCATTTTAACAAAAAGGTTCGTTGCCCTTAAAATATCCCCTTTCAGTTTTGCCCACTGTTTTTCTACATCCCTCAGCTGTTCCCATCCCGCTAACGAAGAAGATCAGGAGGAGGGAATAAATGTGTGGGGTCATGGCCTTTCAATTGGAGAAACTTTGTCAGTGGCACTTTCAGTTTGGGAATAAACCATGTAGACTGTTGGCGCGACAGTTGAAGGCATAGGCTAAGAAACAAATGGTGTTTAAAATTAAGACATAAGAGGGAGGGACCATGACTAGCTTTGCTCAGATCCTTGAGGAGTTCTGGCAATATTATAAGCAGTTATACTCCTCGGAAGATGATGATGGGTTGGTTGAATTGGATGGGGATGAGATGGGAATTTTGGATAGGGAGATCGCTGCTGGGGAGGTGGTGGAAGCTAATGGGGAAGAGTTAGTGGTATGAAGGCAGGGAAGGCCCTTGGCTTAGATGGATTGACTGCTACTTTTTATAAAGTCTTTCAAGAGTCTTTGGGCCTTTTGGTTGATTTGTTCAGTGGGGTCAGGGAGGGGAAAGCATTGCCAGATTCTATGAGGGAAGTAGGTGTGATGGTAATACCCAAAGAGGGGAAAGATCCTACATTATGAAGTTCTTACAGAACTATTTCCCTCATTAATTTGGATGCCAAGATTCCAGCTAGGATTCTGGCAGTCAGTTTTGGTAAAATGATTCCAAAATTGGTCAAGGAGGACCAATCCGGTTTTATACTGGGCAGACAAGCCAGTAACAGCATCCAGAGAGTCTTATATCAGATCTGGGAAGTTAAACACAGGAAGGAACCAATGGTGTTGGTTGTTGTAGATGCAGAAAAAACATTTGACCGGGTGGAGTGGGCTTCTGTGCTGCAGGTTGTTAGGGTGGGGATTGGGCCACACCTTATTCATTGGATACAGGCCCTATATGATGAGCTGAGGGCAAGGGTTCAAGTTAATGGGGTTACTCTGATAGTTTTGAGTGGGAGAGAGACATGAGGCAGGGGTGCCCTTTGTCACCCCTGCTTTTTGCCTTGGTTATTCAACCCTTAGCGGAAAGGATAAGGGCAATTGTAGATATAGGGAAGGTACAAATAGGGGCAGATCAATATAAAATCATCTTTGCCAAGGATGTGCTTTTTACATTGATGAGACCACTGGTGTCTTTGCCGGTGTTATTGTGGGAAATAGTTATATTAGATGATCCAGCTATAAGATTAATTTAGGGAAGACTATGATTTTGGGGTGAATATCGAACAGGATCTAGTTCAAAGATTGAAGGAGAAGTTCCCATTTAAGTGGGCAAAGTGGGTGGTTAAATATCTGAACATGATGATGGGGAGGGGGATACTGAAGGTTTGTTCCTAAAGAACTATGGACTGCCGAGAAAGGGTATTGTGGAGGATGCTTAAGTAGAACAAACTTCCACTTTCTTGGATGGGCAGAATTGAAGTCATAAAAATGAATGTCCTTCCACACTTGCTCTATTTTTTTTTATTCTTGCGGTGGTTGTGCTTGCTGCCTATCTGAGAGGACTGCAAACGAGGATGTTTGATTTTATTTGGAAAAGGCAACCACATCTGGAGTATTATTTCCAGGCAGCCCAAATGTGAGCAATTTTTGAATGACGCGGAGTGCCAAGGGCAAAACAGTGGATGCGACGCTATAGGGCAAGTCGTCTTTAAAGGGGGGGGGGGGGGGGATACCTGGATGGTGTTGGAGGGGAGGAGAAATTTGTGAAATCCTTATATAGATTTAACATGGCAAGTATGGGTAAGCAATTGGAAAAAACTAATGGAGGGTAGGAAGTTTTCCATTGAGCCCGGTGTTGGAGGCACAGGAGAGAAGAGAGGAAATACATGCTAGATCGGAAGAGGAGACACTGGATGGGGATGTTGGACAAAGGGTGAGGAGGGTGGCAGAAAGGATGCTGGATCAGGTGGGAGGAAGAGAAGAGGTGCTGAAACAGGATGAGAGGAAGGAAGATGCTGACTTGGGAGAGGGAGAAAGATGAGAGATGCTGAATCGGGCCGAGGGGTAGAAACTTAGAGAAAAAATAGAAACCCAGTAGGGATGTTTGAATATAGGAGGAGGATAGGGACAGAGGGTGGAATTCTGGACATGGGAAGAGAGCAGGAAGAGAGAAGGGAATATGTTAAACATCGGAAGGGGAAATGGAGCACACTGGCAAAGCTGGGCACTGGGATTATAGAGTGGCAGGGGACTAGATATCAGAGGGGAGATGCCAAATGTGAGGAGGAAGTAAGAAGGGGAGAAATGATGGTTCTCCAGGACCAAGCAGGAAGTCAGTCCTCACATATGGGTGACGTTGGCGCCGACGGAGCCCCCGTGCGGAGCATTTTCCCAGCTTTCAAAGAAAGCCTTTGGGAATGCAGCATGCATGTGCGGTCCCCTTCCCGCCCAAGGGTGTCATCTTGCTCAGTCTTTCTTTTTCCACGGAGCCCAACGGACGTGAGTTCGTATCACTCTGGAAAAGTAGATTTTTTTTTTTTGGCTATATTGGCTTTTTCTGTTCCGGTTCGACGCCGGTTCCCTTTCCCGCCTGGGCTCGGTACACCGGTATCAAGTCCAGAGTTTTTTGATTTTCGGTTTTTGTCCTTCGTGACTAGCGTTCGCGCTCTTTTTGTGTTTTCACTTGCAGCCCGGTCTTTTGACCTTATAGGGTCCCTTTTTCCCCCGATGGCTGCCAGTGGGTTCAAAAATTGTGATTGGTGCAAGAAACTTATGTCTCTCGCCGACACACATGACTGCTGCCTCCGTTGCCTCTGGCCCGACCATGACCCGCTGGCCTGTGGCCCGTGTGGCAAAATGTCGTTGAAGGCGCTTCAGAGCCGTCAGCATCAACGTGAGAGAATTTTCTCTGACTCTGTATCCAGCCGGGCACAGACTTCGTCAGAGGCCTCGACATCTTGGGAGTCTGACCCCGAGCACCGTTGGGGTTCCTCTGAGAGGGAGTCTCCCACCCGGGAGCACAGAAGGAAGAAGGAGCTTGCGAGGGCAGCATCGGTGGAGGCTCCTGGATCCTCGAGGGCCAGGTCGCATAGCTCTGACCGCCACCCCGGGCTCTTGGAGTCGGAGAGGTCGTCCAAGTTACCTTGTGTGGAGCCGTAGTCCCTGAGTCACATAAGTGCAGTTGTCCTCGTGGACTCTCCTCCAGGGGAGCCGACGTCGGGCCTGACACCATCGGGGCCCGAGTTGGGGGCTGCTGAGTCTCCTGAGCTTGGACTTAGGTTGACGGCCTTGGAGAGCAACTTGGCTGCCTTCATAGAACAGCAGCAGGTGCTGATCGCCGGTCTGCCCCGATCACCGGGACCTCGACGTCCAAGTCGACCCCGGAGACCGAGCCGATCCTCGAGTCAATGAAGTCTTGAGTCGATCCTCGGTCAAGGTCCCCTCGATCTTCCGTGCGGAGCCGAGGTCGTCGACGCCGATACCCTTGGTGTCGGTGCGGGTAGCACCAAGGCCAACACTGCCAGAGCCACTCGATTCGGCGTGGGAGACGGAGGACAAGGAGTCCCCGGACACCTTCTGGACCCGGTACCTCAGAGACAGTCGTCCCATCCCCCCCCCCCTCCCCCCGGAGGATACCCGGTTCTCGGACTTCATGAGGGACATGGCCAAAGGTTTGGCCATCCCTGCGGATGCCGAGGAGGAGCCTCGAGCCGAAGAGCTCGATACCCTCCAGTATGATTTTCCTCCGAAAGAAGCCTTTCTGTACCGGTTCCTCTGATGCTGGAACGGCTGCTCTTCCGTATGTGGGAGGCATCGGCCTCAGCGCCATTTCTGAGCAAATGGGTCGATTCCATTTATCGAGTCCGTAAGAGCCCTGGGTTCCAAAAGGTGCAGCTACCGCACAACTTCATGGTTGTGGAATTGGCCATGCACCGCCTAAAGAGTCAGAAGATGCACTCCCCTCGGTGCCCCCCAGTCGGGAGGCCCGGAACCTGGATGCCCTTGGTAGAAAGTGCTTCCAGGGCTCTATGCTCTCTTGCTGTGTCCAGACCTACCAGCTGGACATGGGCATGTACCTGCGAGACCTGGCAAAGGAGATTGCCGGGTTCTCAGCTGGCCTCTCCGAGGAACCTTTGCAGAGGTTCAAGGCTTTGTCAACAGGGATCTGAGAGTGCGCGAAGTTTATCTCTCGAGCAGCCTATGATGGCTTTGAGGCTTCGGCCCGGGTAGCCGCAGCCGGCATCAGTGCATGCCGTCAGGCCTGGCTGCAGTCATCAGACCTGGAGTCATGGGTACAGGACAAGTTGGTCGATGTCCCCTGCCGAGGTGAAAACCTTTTTGGTAAGCTCATGACTGAAAAGGCTGCAGAAATCGAAACTGAGACTTCTGCCTCTTCTCAAAAAAAGAAGGACTCAGGAAAGAAGCCCTTTTTCCCGAGGAAGAGTGCTGCCTACAAATCCTACCCTCAATATCAGGCCTCTCCAGCTCCCCAGCAGGGCAGGGGCATGGGCCCCGTAAGCAGAAGACCTCCAGCTCTGGCTCCTGCACAGCAGGGAGCGGGGTTTTGACTCCCACAGCATAGCCTCTTCTCCCCAGCTGGCTCCACTCAGCACAGGAGGTCGGCTGACCCTGTACGCCTACAGGTGGCCAGCCATTACAGGGGATACCTGGGTACTCACCATAGTCCAAAAGGGCTACATGCTCCACTTCCACCAGCTACCCCCCTCCTACTTTCCATGAGAGCCTCCAAGTCTCCCTCTGCACAGAAACCTCCTCCTCCTGTCTTCTTCCCTAGACCGCATTCATCTAGGGCAGAGGCAATATTCCACACTGGATTGTAAACATGCTTTAGCATTTTATCTTCAGAGGACTCAAACACCGAAAGGCTTCTCAATTATTCATCTTCTTTGACAATATCCAAGCGTACCCTCTCCAAATGGATTGCAGATTGCATCATTTTTGATTATGATGCGGAAGGACTATCCCTTGAAGGTCATGTCACTGCCAACAATGTTTGGGTTATGGCCACCTCGATGGCGAATCTACGCTCTGTGTCTCGTGACAAAATCTGCAAAGCAGCAACTTGGTCTTCGGTCTATACCTTGCTGCTCACTACTGTCTCAACAAGGACTCCCGCCGGGATACCATGTTTGGCCAGGCTGTTCTACAGCATCTCTTTCCAACTTAGAGCACCTCCTACCCCTCTGTCCTGGAATATTCGATACCAGACATCCATGGAGAATACATGACCTCTTAGCCTCTCCTGAGGCAAATCACTACTGGTTCTGAGGTCTCTCTGGTATCTTCCAGCTAGGGAGTCCCATATGTGAAAACTACATTCCTGCTTGTTCCTGAAGATAGCATAGTTACTCACTTATAACAAGCGATCTCCAGGAATAGCAGGAATTTAGTCTTCACACAACCCACCCTCCTCCCCTAGGAGTTGTAGGTATTCTTTTCCTCTCCTTTTATCTCAGCTACAAACCCAACTGAGGAGGGAGAGTTGGAAAGGCGGGAAAACATCTATGCAGGCGCAGTGGGATGCTCCCAAAAGTTTTCCTATTGGACGCTGGGGAGTGTTCCCGTGAAGACTCCGTTGGTACCAATGTCACCCATATGTGAAGACTAAATTCCTGCTGTTCCCAGAGATCATCTGTTACAGGTGAGTAACTACTCTTTCCCCTGCTTTTCCATCTTTCCCAAGTGCCCCTGGTCCCCCTGCGATGCGCTGCAGACCTGATCTTGCAGGAAGACAACAATCTCCTGCATCCCAACCTCAGAGCCCTTGCCCTGCTGGCCTGGCTGCTGAGAGAGTGAAGGATGTCTTGCTAGCATCCCGCAAGAATTCCACAAGGTGGGCTTACACCTTCAAGTGATGCAGGTTCTCATTCTGGTGTGCTGAGAGGGGCTTCAACCCTTTCTCTTGCTCCATACTGGTGGTGCTGCAGTATTTACTACACCTTTCCAATGCTGGCCTGAAGTCTAACTTGCTCAGGATACACCTCGGTGTGCTGGTGGCACACCATCATCTGATTGAGGGGGCAACCCCTGTCCGCCCATCCTCTTGTGGGCTGCTTCATGGGGGATCTCTTGCTCACTTGGCCGCCCATTTGCCCACCCACAGCAGCATGGGATGACAATGTTGTTCTTAGGAAGCTCATGGCTCTGCCCTTTGAACTGCTTGCTTCTTGTCTCTTCAAGTATGTCTCCTGGAAAGTGATCTGCCTTGTGGCACTCAAGTCTGTGCGCCAAGTCAGTGAGCTGCAGGTATTGGTAGCTCATGCCCCCTGCACCCGGTTTCATAGGTACATTGTGGTCCTTTGCACGCTAAGTCTCTCCCTAAGGTGGTCACCTCCTCTCATCTCAACCAGGAGTTGACTTGCCCCACTTTCTTTCCTCGGCCTCATGTGAGCAGGGTGTAGGCTGCTCTCCACACCTTGGATTGTAAGACGGCACTGGCCTTCTACCCAGAGCAGACTAAGGCCCATTGCAGCTTCTCATAGCTCTTCATCTCCTACAACCTGAACTGGCTTGGCGTTGCAGTCTCTAAGCGCACCCTGTCTAACTGGGTGGCGGACTGCATCTCTCTTTGCCTATAAACAGGCTGGTCTCTTTCTCAAATGCCATGTTACAGCAAATAATGTGTGGGCTTTGTGGCGAACCTGTGTTCCGTCTCATTATTGCCTGGAGGAGGATTCCTGGCATGACAGCGTCTTCAGCCAGGCAGTATTTTGTCATCTCTTCAGGGAATAATGCAACCTCTCCAGGACCAAGCAGGAAGGAAGTCCTCACATATGGGTGTCATCAGCGCCGATGAAGCCCCAGCGGAGCATTTCCCCAGCTTTCCATGAAAGCCTTTGGGAATGCTGGAACGCATGCGCGGTTCCCTTCCCGCCTAAAGGTGCCATCTTACCTCAGTCTCTTTTTTTTCCGAGAAGCCCACCGGACATGTGTCCTGTTCTCCCGGATAAAAGTGATTTTTCTTCGGCGATTTTTCGCTATTCTTCTCCGGTTTGACGCCGGCTCCCCTCCCACCGGGTTCAGTACACCGGTATCGAGCCCGTTTATTTCTTTTTCGGTTGCGCCCTTTTTTCATTTTTTCCCTGGAAGGCCGGTCTTTTGACCTCGCAGGGGCTCTTTTTTCCCCGATGGCTTCCAGTGGTTTCAAAAAGTGTGATCGGTGTAAGAAACCTATGTCTCTCACCGACACACACGACTGCTGCCTTCGTGCCTTGGCCCTGACCACGACCCCAAGTCGTGTGGGCCATGTGGGAAGATGTCTTCCAAGGCACTCAAAAGTCGACAGCATCAGAAGGAAAGGTTTTTCTCAGACTCTGCCTCCGGCCGGGCCCGGACCTCGTCTGAAGCCTCGACATCTCGGGATTCTGATCCCGAGCGCCGTCGAAGCTCCTTGGACAGGGGGTCCCCCGACCGGGAATGCAAGAGGAAGAAGCGGCTCGCGAGGGCGGCGTCGGAGGAGGTCCCTGGTCCCTCAAGGGCCAAGTCTAAGACCCCTGACCGCCGTCCCGGGCCCGTGGACCAAGAGAAGCCTGCCAAAGTTCCTCACGTGGATCCGGAGTCTGCTGGACACGTAAGCCCCGTTGTCCTCGTGGACTCTCCTCCCAAAGAGCCGACGTCGGGCCCGGCACCGCCGGGGCCCAAGTCGGTGGCTGCTGCGTCTCCCGAGCTGAGTCTCAGGATGACAGCCTTGGAGTGCAGATTGTCTGCCTTCATGGAGCAGCAGCGGGCACTAGTGGCCAGCCTGTCTGGTGCATCTGCCCCGACCACCGGGACGTCGACTTCGAAGTCAACCCCGGAGACCGAGCCGATACGCAAGACTCTCACGGCTCAAAGTCGTCCTCGGTCGAGGTCTCCCTCGACCTCCCGTTCGAGACCGAGGGTATCGACGCCGGTGCCTCGGGGCCCCGCGGGGTCAGACCCTGACTCCTCCTCGGATGAGTCTGCCTGGGAGACGGAGGACGAGGAGTCTCCCGATACTTTTAAGACTCGGTGCATCCCGTCGGACTCACCGCAGTCTGAGCCCCGGAATAGATCCCCTCCGGAGGATACTAGGTTCTCGGAGTTAGTTTGGGATATGGCTGCTGCCTTGGCTATCCCTGCCGATCCCGAGGAAGAGCCTTGAGCCGAGGAGCTCGATGCTCTACAGTATGACTCTCCTCCGAAAGAGGCCTTTACTGTCCCAGTTCCTCCAATGCTGGAACGGCTCCTCTTCCGGATGTGGGAGGCACCGGCCTCGGCGCCAGTTCTGAGCAAGCGAGTCGATTTCATCTATTGGCTCCGCAAGAGTCCTGGTTTCCAGAAAGCACAGCTACCACACCATTCCATGGTTGTGGAATCGGCCATGCATCGTCTGAAGAGCCAGAAGATGCACTCTGCGGTGCCCCCCGGCAGGGAGGCCCGCAACCTCGATGGCGTCGGTAGGAAGTGCTTCCAGGGGTCTATGCTTGCTTGCCGTGTCCAGTCTTACCAGCTGTACATGGGCATGTAATTGCGAGACCTCGCCAAGGAGTTGGCCGGATTCTCTGCTGGTCTCTCCGGGGAACCCTTGCAGAGATTTAAGACCTTGTCCTCGGGGATTCGGGAATGCTCCAAGTTCATTTTCCGTGCCGCCTACGATGGCTTCGAGGCTTCGGCCCGAGTTGCGGCTGCCGGCATCGCGGCTCGACCCCAGGCATGGCTGCAGTCATCGGACCTCGAGCCATGGGTTCAGGACAAGTTGGTCGATGTCCCCTGCCGAGGTGAGAACCTTTTTGGCAAACCCGTGACCGAGAAGGCCGCTCAGCTCGAGACCGAGCACCTTACCCGGACAAGGCTGTCGAAGACCTGTGCCCCTTCACATAAGAAGAAGGACTCGGGTAAAAAGTCCTTTTCTCCAGGACCAAGCAGGAAGTCAGTCCTCACATATGGGTGACGTCGGCGCCGACGGAGCCCTCGCGGAGCAATTTTCCCCAGCTTTCAAAGAAAGCCTTTGGGAATTGCAGCGCGCATGCGCGGTCGCCTTCCCGCCCAAGGGTGCCATCTTAGCCAGTCTTCTTTTTTCCGCGGAGCCCTACAGACGTACCCGTTGTGTCCCCGCGAAAAAGTTGATTTTATTCGTAATATTCTCTTTTTTCCTTCGGTTCGACGCCGCCGGACTCGCGACGCCGGTCACGAGTCCTCTTCTTCTTTTTCGGTTTTTCTGATTTAGTCAGTTTTGTTTTCGGTTTTTTCACTGGCAGCCCGGTCTTTTGACCTCGCAGGGGCCCTTTTTCCCCCGATGGCTGCCAGTGGTTTCAAGCGGTGTGGTCAGTGTGACCGAAATATGTCACTAACTGACACACACGATAATTGCCTCCGCTGCCTGGGCCCGGATCATGAAGAAATGATCTGTGGGGCCTGTGGCAAAATGTCCCCCAAAGCGTTGAGAAGTCGGCGGCATCAGCGGGATAGGATCTTCGCTGACCCCAGCCGTACCCGGACCTCGTCGGAGGCCTCGGCGTCCAGAGGTTCCAGCTCTGACCGTCGCCGGAGTTCCTCCGACAGGGGTTCTCCCTCCGGGGACCATCGACGGAAGGTGAAACCCGCGAGGGCGGCGTCGGTGGACGCTCCTGGCTCCGCGAGGGCCAGGTCACATAGCCCCGATAGCCGTCCCGGGTCCTTGGAGAAGGAGCACCTCTCGAAGCGACCTCGCATGGAGTCGGAGCTGCCTGCTCGGGTAAGTCCTGTGGTCCTCCTGGACTCGCCTCCGAGACCGCCGACGTCGGGCCCGACGCCGTCGGGGCCCGAGTCGGGGGCTTCTGGGTCACCTGAGGTCGGACTCAGGTTGACGGCCTTGGAGAGCAGACTGTCTGCCTTCATGGACCAGCAGCGGGCACTGCTCGCTAGCCTCGCTGGCGCCGCTGCCCCGACCGCCGGGACGTCGACGTCTAAGTCGACCCCGGAGACCGAGCCGATCCTCGAGTCCATGCGAACTCGAGTCGATCCTCGGTCGAGGTCACCCTCGGCCTCCCGTTCGGGACCGAGGTCGTCGACGCCGACTCCCTCGGCGTCGGGGCGGCCGGCGCCGCAGCCTGCCCGGGCCGACCCCACCGATTCCTCCTCGGAGTCGGTCTGGGAGTCTGAAGAGGAAGAGTCACCTGATTCTTTTCGGACTCGGTGTGTCCCCTCGGACTCGCCTGAGTCCGAACCTCGGAAGCAGTCCCCTCCGGAGGATGCCCGGTTCTCGGACTTCGTCAGGGATATGGCCAAGGCTTTGGCCTTCCCTGCGGATCCCGAGGAGGAGCCTCCAGCCGAAGAGCTCGACGCCCTCCTGTATGACTCTCCCGCCAGGGAACACTTTACTGTACCGGTTCCTCCCATGCTGGAACGACTACTCTTCCGCATGTGGGAGAGTCCGGCCTCCTCGCCGGTCCTGAGCAAGCGGGTCGATTCTATCTATCGAGTCCGCAAGAGCCCTGGCTTCCAAAAAGCACAGCTACCGCACCATTCCATGGTAGTGGAATCGGCCATGCATCGTCTTAAGAGCCAGAAGATGCACTCCTCGGTGCCTCCTGGCAGGGAGGCCCGTAACCTGGATGGCCTTGGTAAGAAGTGTTTCCAGGGCTCTATGCTTGCGTGTCGTGTCCAGACCTACCAGCTATACATGGGCATGTATCTCCGAGACCTGGCTAAAGAGCTAGCCGGATTCTCCGCTGGATTGTCCGAGGAACCTTTGCGGAGGTTCCTAGCCTTGTCCACTAGCATTCGGGAATGCTCAAAATTCATATCCCGAGCAGCCTATGATGGCTTTGAAGCATCGGCTCGAGTGGCCGCAGCCGGCATCGGTGCCCGCCGACAGGCTTGGCTTCAGTCGTCTGACCTTGAGCCCTGGGTGCAGGACAAGTTGGTCGATGTCCCCTGCCGAGGTGAAAACCTCTTTGGCAAACCTATGGACGAGAAGGCTGCACAACTAGAGACAGAGACTCTCACCAGGACTAGGCTTTCTAGGAAGACCTCCGCCCCTTCCCAGAAAAAGAAGGGCTCGGGAAAGAAGTCCTTTTACCCGAGAAAGGCGGCTGCCTATAAACACTACCCCCAATATCAGGCCCCCGCAGCTCCCCAACAGGGCCAGCAGGCCAAGGGACGGGGTAACGGGTCCCGTAGGCAGCACGCCCCCAAGCCTGCACCACCAGCCCCTGCTCAGCAGGGTGGGGGCTTTTGACTCCTTAAGCATAGCCTCTCCCCCTCCGCTGGCTCCTCCCAGCACCGGAGGCCGGCTGGTTCACTTCGCCCACAGGTGGTCCAACATCACTTCAGATGCCTGGGTGCTTCAAGTCGTAAGAGAAGGCTATCTTCTCCACTTCCACCAGGTCCCTCCCTCCTATTTTCCGGGAGAACCTCCACGACTCCCTCTGCACAGGGACTTACTCCTTCAGGAGTTAGCAGGTCTTCTACAGGAACAGGCGGTGGAACCGGTGCCCCACCACCTGAGAGGTCAAGGCTTTTATTCCAGGTATTTTCTAGTACCAAAAAGGACAGGAGGCCTTAGACCCATCCTGGACTTGCGCAACCTCAACAGGTTCCTCGTGCGGGAAAAGTTCAAAATGCTTACCCTTGGAATCCTTCTGCCCTACCTCCAGCAGGGAGATTGGCTATGCACCTTGGATATAAAGGATGCCTACACGCACATCCTCATCCACCCAAGCCACCGCCAATACCTAAAGTTTGTGGTGGCAGGAAATCATTACCAGTACAGGGTACTGCCCTTTGGCCTGTCCTCTGCACCGCGAGTCTTCACAAAATGTCTCGCGGTGGTGGCGGCCCATCTCCGGCTTCACGGCCTCTATGTCTTCCCGTACCTCGACGACTGGCTCATCAGAGCAGCGTCCGCTCCGGAGGTCACCAACGCCACACACCGCACGGTGACTCTTCTGCAGTACTTGGGCTTTGTCATAAACTTCGCAAAGTCCACTTTGCTCCCCTCACAGGATCTCGAGTTCATCGGCGCAAGACTGCACACTCCTCAGGCGCGAGCCTTCCTGCCTCTCGACAGGGCTCAACGGCTCATGGACCTAGCCGACCGTTTTCGCAGCCAGTCCCTGGTCTCCGCCAGGCACTTCCTGAGACTGCTCGGCCATATGGCTTCCACCGTCCATGTGACCCCCAATGCCCGCCTGAATATGCGGCCTGCTCAATGGTGTCTTCGCAAGCAGTGGCAACAAGCCACAGGCGGCCTAGCAGACCTTGTGCGCGTCTCCGAGCCGCTGGCCTCGTCTCTCCAGTGGTGGCTTCATCGGCCGAACCTGGTACTCGGCATGCCTTTTCAGTCACCTCAGCCGGCCCAGGTGCTGACGACAGATGCGTCCCTCCTGGGTTGGGGAGCACATTGCCAAGGGGCACGTACTCAGGGCCTCTGGACCAGGTGGGAGTCTGCTCAGCAGATCAACTTCCTGGAGCTCAGAGCGATCCGCCTGGCTCTCAAGGCTTTCTCCCACCTGACCTCTCACCAGTCCGTCCTTGTCCAGACGGACAATCAAGTTGCCATGTTCTACGTGAACAAACAGGGGGGCACGGGCTCCTTCCTTCTCTGTCGGGAAGCACAGAAGCTCTGCTCTTGGGCCGTCAGTCACGGCATTCTTCTCAAGGCAGTTTATCTCCCAGGCCAAGAAAATTGCCTGGCGGACAAACTCAGCAGGATCCTCCAGCCGCACGAGTGGCGCCTGGATCCCTTGGTAGTTCAGAAGCTCTTTCTAAAGTGGGGCCTCCCCACGATGGATCTCTTTGCCAGTCCTCACAACCGGCAACTTCCTCGCTTCTGCTCTCGTCAGCCACATCCCCTTCGAGTTGCGGCAGACGCTTTTCTACTCTCATGGTCGGAGAGCCTTCTGTATGCTTTTCCTCCCATCCCGCTAGTCTCTCAAACTCTTTTCAAGGTTCTCCGAGACAAAGCTTCCATGATCCTGGTGGCCCCTCGCTGGCCCAGACAGCCGTGGTTTCCACTCCTGCTGCAATTAGCGGTAGAGGATCCATTCTCTCTGGGGTTTCAACCGGATCTCCTCACTCAGGATCAGGGGTCTCTGCTACACCCCAACCTCAGATCTCTCAATCTAATGGCCTGGCTGCTGAGAGGGTAGTCCTTGCTCCCCTTCTCCTGCCGGCAGAGGTGGAAGAGGTCGTCCTAGCTTCTCGGCGACCTTCTACCCGCAAATGCTACGCCCTTAAATGGCGTCGCTTTTCCGTTTGGTGTACCCAGCAGTCTCAGGATCCCTTCTCCTGCTTGGTGTCGGTGATCTTGCAGTACTTGCTCTACCTCTCTAATCTGGGACTTAAGTCCAACTCCGTCAAAGTTCACCTCAGTGCTCTTTCAGCACATCATGTACCGGTGGACGGCAGACCTCTTTCCAGCGACCCTCTCGTAGCGAGGTTTCTCCGAGGTCTCCTTCTACTTAAACCACCTCTGCGCCCGCCACCGCCTGACTGGGATCTGAATGTGGTTTTACAGCGGATCACCTGTCCGCCTTTTGAACCTATGGCTACCTGTTCTCTCCGTTTTCTTTCTTGGAAAACATTGTTCTTGATAGCCCTCACTTCCGCTAGACGCGTAAGTGAATTGCAGGCCCTCGTGTCTGATCCCCCTTACACTCGGTTCTACAACAATAGGGTAGTCCTACGGACTCACCCAAAATTTCTTCCAAAAGTGGTCTCCCCTTTTCACATCAATCAGGAGGTGGTACTTCCGACCTTCTTTCCCAGACCACACTCCAGCCGAGCTGAAATGGTCCTCCATACCCTGGACTGTAGAAGGGCATTGAACTTCTACCTTGACCGTACGCGGGAGCACCGTAAGGCTGCTCAGCTTTTTGTGTCTTTTGATCCCAATAAATTGGGGCTCCCGGTCTCCAAGCGTACTCTGTCCATCTGGGTTGCGGACTGTATCACTTGGGTTTATGGGGCAGCCGGGCTCTCCTTGGATGGTCGAGTCACGGCTCATTGTGTTCGGGCAAAGGCTACGTCAGTGGCTTACCTCCGCTCTGTTCCGCTGGCAGACATCTGCCGGGCCGCTACTTGGTCTTCGAGCCAGACTTTTGCGGTCCATTACTGTCTCGAGAGGGAGTCCCGCAGGGACAGTGCTTTCGGACAGGCAGTCCTCCGTAATCTCTTTGAGGTTTGAGCAACTCCTACCCTCCATCCCGGATGTGGGCTACCGGTGGGTAATAATTCAGCGAAGATTCCTTCCTTCTGTGCTGCTGAGCTAGAGGGAGCTCATTTTTGTGCTTAGGGTCTCCGGTAGCCTTAAGCTTGGGAGTCCCATATGTGAGGACTGACTTCCTGCTTGGTCCTGGAGAAAGCGTAGTTACTCACCTGTAACAGGTGTTCTCCAGGAGCAGCAGGAATCAGTCCTCACAACCCTCCCTCCTCCCCGTGGAGTTGCAATCATCTGCTTAAGTTTTTTTGCAAATTTTTATGCTGTCTTTTAGCTATGTCATCAGACTGGCTAAGATGGCACCCTTGGGCGGGAAGGCGACCGCGCATGCGCGCTGCAATTCCCAAAGGCTTTCTTTGAAAGCTGGGGAAAATTGCTCCGCGAGGGCTCCGTCGGCGCCGACGTCACCCATATGTGAGGACTGATTCCTGCTGCTCCTGGAGAACACCTGTTACAGGTGAGTAACTACGCTTTACCCGAGGAAGGGCACTGCCTACGAACAGTACCCTCAATATCAGGCTGCCCAACCTGCCCCCCAGGGTCAGCAAGCCAAGGGCCAGGGTAATGGGCCCCGTAGGCAGAGAACCCCCAAGCCTCAGGCCCCTGCTACCACTCAGCAGGGTGGGGGTTTTTGACTCCTTGAGCGTAGCCACTCCGTCCCTGCTTTCCCAGCCCTGCACAGGCGGTCGCCTTGTACTCTTTGCCCACCAGTGGCCTCTCATTACCACTGACAGTTGGGTGCTGGACATAGTCCGAAAGGGCTATGCCCTGCATTTTCATCAACTGCCTCCTCCTTACTTCTCAGGGGAGCCCTTGAGGCCTCCCCTGCACACAGACCTTCTCCTTCGAGAGCTCCAAGGTCTGTTGGTGGACAGGGCGGTGGAGCCTGTGCCTCCCCACTTGCAAGGTCACGGATTCTACTCCAGGTATTTCCTGGTACCCAAAAGGACCGGTGGCCTTCGACCCACTCTGGACCTCAGGAACCTCAACAAGTTCCTAGAGAGAGAAAAATTCAAGATGCTTACTCTTGGAACACTTCTGCCCTACCTCCAGCAGGGAGATTGGCTATGCTCCTTAGATCTAAAGGATGCGTACACTCACATCCTCATACATCCAGACCACAGAAAGTACCTCAGGTTCATTGTGGGAGGAAACCATTATCAGTACAGGGTACTACCTTTTGGCCTGACCTCTGCTCCCAGGGTCTTTACCAAGTGCCTGGCAGTGGTTGCAGCCTACCTGAGAAATCAAGGCATCTTTGTCTTTCCCTATCTGGACTACTGGCTCATCAGGGGTCAGACGTCCCTGGAGGCCAGACAAGCCACCCTCAGAACCATTGCTCTGCTTCAAAATGTGGGCTTTGTCATAAACTTCGCAAAGTCCACTTTGCTCCCCTCCCAGAACTTGGAGTTCATAGGGGCAAGATTGGATTCTCAACTGGCAAAGGCATTCTTGCCAGAAGACAGGGCTCAAAGACTGATGGACGTGGCCAAACAGTTCCTAAACAGGTCCCTGGTCTCCGCCAGATTCTGCCTCAGACTTCTGGGCCACATGACTTCGACAGTGCATGTGACTCCCAATGCCAGGCTTCATATGAGGCCTGCGCAGTGGTGCCTTCGGACTCAGTGGTCTCAAGCCACAGGCCGCCTAAGAGACAGGATAAAGGTGTCCAGACCCCTTTTGACCTCCCTCAGCTGGTGGCTACATCCACCCAATCTGCTGAAGGGGATGCCCTTCCAAATGCCAGAATACTCGGTGGTCCTCACCACCGACGCCTCTCTGAAGGGCTGGGGTGCTCATTGTCTAGACAAGTGCACTCAGGGCCTCTGGTCTCCCTGGGAGGCAGCCCAACAAATCAATCTCCTGGAACTTCGCGCTATCCGCTTAGCTCTCAAGGCTTTTTCTCCAGCCCTAGCTCACCGCTCAGTCTTGATTCAAACAGACAACCAGGTAGCCATGTTTTATGTGAACAAACAGGGCGGGACTGGGTCCAAGCTCCTTTGTCGAGAGGCTCATGACCTTTGTTCCTTTGCCCTGAAGCACAACATGCTTCTCAAGGCGGTGTACCTTCCAGGCCAGGAGAACTGCCTGGCCGACCGGTTGAGCAGAATTCTGTAGCCCCACGAGTGGCAGCTGCATCCCTTGGTCGTTCAGAAGATCTTCCTGAAGTGGGGTCTCCCTTGGATAGATCTCTTTGCCAGTCCACTGAACAAGCCAACTGCCCAAGTTCTGCTCCAGGCAACTGCATCCTTTGAGGATAGCACCAGATGCTTTTCTGATGTACTGGTCTCAGGGCCTCCTGTATGCGTTTCCTCCCACACCCTTGGTGGCCCGAACTCTTTTCAAGACTCTTCAGGACAAGGCCTTGGTCCTGCTGGTAGCTCCCAGGTGGCCGAGGCAGCCTTGGTTTCCACTTCTACTTCAGCTGGCAGTGGATTCCCCACTACCTCTGGGGTTACAACCCGACCTTCTCTCACAGGAGCAGGGTTCCCTTCTGCACCCCAATCTCAAAGCTCTCAATTTGATGGCCTGGAGGCTGCAAGGGTAGTTTTGGCTCCCTGGGGCCTACCTCAGGAAGTTGAGGAGGTTGTCCTAGCCTCTAGGAAACAGTCCACTAGGAAAACCTATGCCCTCAAATGGAAGAGGTTTTCTGTGTGGTGTCAGCTACGTACAGAGGATCCTTTCTCCTGTACTGTGCCAGTAGTGCTTCAATACTTACTGCACTTGTCCAATCAGGAACTTAAGTCCAATTCTGTTAGAGTCCACCTCTCAGCTCTAGGAGCTCACCACTCACTGGTGGAGGGACATTCTCTGTCCGGTCACCCTTTGGGGTCCCGCTTTCTCAGGGGCTTGCTTTTGCTCAAGCCTCCCATCCGTCGTCCTGCTCCTGAGTGGGAGCTGAATGTGGTCTTGCAGCAACTGACTCGCCCACCCTTTGAGCCGATGGCTACTTGCCCTCTATGCTTCCTCTCCTGGAAGACTCTCTTCCTGATAGCCCTCACCTCGGCTAGGCGAGTGAGTGAGCTTCAGGCCCTGGTCTGTGATAGACCTTATACCAGGATTTATAGGAACAGGGTAGTCCTCAGGACTCATCCCAAGTTCCTTCCTAAGGTTGTCTCCTCTTTCCACCTCAATCAGGAGGTGGTTCTTCCAACATTCTTCCCTAGGCCTCATTCAAGCCTGGCTGAAGCAGTACTGCATACCCTGGACTGTAGGAGGGCCTTATCCTTCTACCTTGACCGTACGCAGGGGCATAGAAGGGCTACTCAGCTCTTCGTCTCCTTTGACCCCAATAAGTTGGGGTTGGCTGTGTCCAAGCGTACCTTGTCCATCTGGGTGGCTGACTGTATCACCTGGGCTTACAAGGCGGCTGACATTCCTTTGCAGGGTAGGGTCATGTCCCATCGTGTGAGGGCAATGGCTGCCTCAGTGGCTCATCTCCGCTCTGTGCCCTTGGTAGACATCTGTAGGGCTGCAACTTGGTCTTCAAGCCAGACTTTTGCGGCCCATTACTGTCTGGAGAGGGAGTCCCGTAGGGACAGTGCTTTTGGCCAAGCAGTACTCCGGAATCTCTTTGAGGTTTAGGCAACTCCTGCCCTCTGTTGGGCTACCGGTGGAGGTTGTGTCCTTGAAAAGCCTTTCTTTGATGCTGTGACTAGAGGGAGTTCTCTTGTTCAGCCTGGGTTCCTGGTTGCCCAGGGCTAGGGAGTCACCCATATGTGAGGACTGACTTCCTGCTTGGTCCTGGAGAAAGAGTAGTTACTCACCTGTAACAGGTGTTCTCCAGGAGCAGCAGGAATCAGTCCTCACAACCCTCCCTCCTCCCCTTGGAGTTGCAGTTGTACATAGTTTGTTTTTTACATTTTTGTGTGCTGTTCTTAGCTATGTCATTTGACTGAGGTAAAATGGCACCTTTAGGCGGGAAGGGAACCACGCATGCGTGCCAGCATTCCCAAAGGCTTTCATGGAAAGCTGGGGAAATGCTCCGCTGGGGCTTCATCGGCGCCGATGACACCCATATGTGAGGACTGATTCCTGCTGCTCCTGGAGAACACCTATTACAGGTGAGTAACTACTCTTTCTATCCTCCGGCCCTTCTGTGTGTCCAGGCTACTGGAGAGTTGATTCCTTGGTCAAAGCTGCAGTTGTCCCTGAGGTCTTGCAGCCACTCAGCGCGCTCTTTTGTTGGTCACAGTTCGGTTTTTCAGTTGCCCGTGGCTTTTTACAGATTTTTGTAGCTTGGAGTCCCATATGTGAGGAAAGTGTAGTTGCTCACCTGTAACAGGTGTTCTCCCAGAACAGCAGGAATCAGTCCTCACAACCCTCCCTCGTCCCTGTGGTGGTGATTTTTCTTTTTTGGCTTGGTTAAGCTATGTCGTCATACTGAGATAAATGGCACCCTTGGGCGGGAAGGTGACCGCGTAAGTGTGGTGTAACTGGCTGTGCTGTGAACACTCCCCAGCTTTCACAAAAGGCCTTTGGCAGAGTCTGTGCTGATGTCACCCATATGGTGGGCTGATTCCTGCTGTCTTCGCAGCACACCTGTTACAGGTGAGTAACTACACTTTATCTTGCTTTTTTACACTGCTTTGATAGGCCATTGTGTCTGGTGGTATATCAAATTTTCAAATAAAGTAAATGCTATTAGGTTTCCAGCTGTCTGTACATAGCAGAGCAAGGCTAGCCCTGGGGTGCATCATTGTCTGATGCCTAGGCCATAGTTGGGGAGTGCAGGAAGAGAGTAACCAGAGTATGAAAGCCACAGAAGATGGAGCACAGTGACAGAAACAGCGACTGCTGGCTGGGGATGAGAGAGCTGCTTGCAAAGAGTTTTTTTTTAATTCTTGAATTTGCATGCTCTGTATTGTTTAAGCAGTTTAGAAATGTGTTAAAAACGCATGTTTTGAGTTTTAGTGTAATTGATACTACATGGACCACTATGGGAAGAGACAAAAAACAAACTCTGGGCTGCTTTATTCATCTAGTCTGCCCCTCTAAAAAAAAAAAAATGCATTTAAAACAAAGTAGCAGAATAAATACAGTTCCAGGAAAAAATCTATAATAAAAAGTAGTGGGCTAGGAATCTGAGGAAAGGGCTTGCCTTGTATACATCTATGCTGCAGAGATGAAAATACACAAGCCTGCATTTTTCTGTCATTAAATATTTCCTTTTCTTTTCCTTTAGATCAAATGAAAAATGGCAAACCAGTAATAAAGGAGAAGAGTAGTGTGTTCAAGATTTTTGAAAATTGAAGACTCCAGTACAGAACCTGCATTATGACTGGAAACAAAGGAGTATGTTTACTAAAAAGGGCTAACGATTATCCCAGGCTATCCAACTAACTCCCATGTTGTTCAGTGGGACCTAGTTGCAGATAGCCCAGGTTAACTGTTAGCCCGGCTTAGTAAGCGTATCCCAAAGAAAGATTCTGAATAAGGTTCCAATATTCTGCTAAAGTTTTAAAGGATTCTGTGGAATTGTACAAAGATTTACTGTTCACTAATGACCTAGCAATCAAAACCTGGGTTAAACAAGTTTGTTTTAAGGCAAAATAAAGTAATTGGTAACATAGTAGGTGACAGACAAACTGAACCATCCGATCTCTGCCTGATTATAAATGTTCACACTGCCAAAAATATATCCCAGTTGCCTGTCATAGAAGTTTGTTTTCCCTTTCATTGGTTCTCTGTCATCTCAGTTATAATTTGTTTTTATTGGTTTTAATTTTTTAAGTAAACTCTTACTGTTTGTAGATGGGGGGGGAGGCAGAAACACTTTGCACACATACAAGATTCCATATTTAATCCCAACACTCAGCGCTTTTCCTCCATCATCACCCATGCCTTACCACCTAGTTTTATAACAACCTGAACAGCTCCTATAAGAGAGGACATGGTCTGAACATCCAGTTGCATAGGTCCCTGTGGTCTTGATAGAATCTGGCCACCATCAACCTTCTGGTGTTAACCCAGTTGGTTTCTGAGCGGTTGTAAATTTTTGGTTCCCACCTAGCTACCTTTCACCTACAATTTCACCAGGCCATGTTGCTTTAATTTATAATATACTGTATCATCTTCATTGACCACATTTCATTATATATATGTATGGAGTTTATTTTGAGATTCACTCTCCAAAATACTTAATATTGAAAATGGAAGGAATTGCTGAAAAATAGTCTTCTAGCTGTGTAATACTAAGCATTATTAATGCTCTAACCAACTGTAAAGGCATGCTGTCACATAGTGGCCTTAGCTAGGACTCGGACATTACCATTTTATGTTTTTGGTAACTGTATTAAACAGGGATATTCTGTTGACATTTTGCTGCATAGTACTCAACCAAGAGCACCTAATTGAGTGTTCAATTACTCAATATGTACAGGACATACTATGATCTATGACTTAGTATTTGCCAATATGTAAATGTTTTTAAGTTGATTTAGAACTAATAAATGTGTTAAGATCTTTTTCTTTTTCTTTTTTTTTCTTTAATTTACAGTATTGCTATTTTGGGGCGTACCACTTTGCTGATTGTGTTTTATTTCCAGGAACAAGCAAGAGTGCAGTCTTCACATAGGGGTGACGCTGGCATCGACTGAACCCAGCTTGGGTACATGCCCCAGCATTCCTAGCAATTCTCAGCCATCAGGACCTTGTCCTAGGACACGTCGTAAAGAGACGACTTAAGTTTTTACTGTACTTCCCCAGGACTTTATTTAACATTTCTTATATACCACCTTTCATGATATCAAGGCGGTTTACATTGAACAAACTGAAATTACATTGAACAGGGCATTATAACTTGGAGATAACTATTTACAGGGACCATGGGCAATGGAGAGTTAAGTGGCTTGCCCAAGACCACAAGGAGCACCTGTGGGACTAGAATCCCCAGTCCTTCCCGCCCAAGGTTGCTGTCCTCTAGTGGGATTTGGACCTTCCGGCCTAAGGTGCAAAATGCAATGTGTGCCTTTGAGTCAGTCCTGACTCCTGGCGACCTAGAAGCTCCTGGGTTTTCTTGGCAGTGTCACCGGAAGTAGATTGCCAGGCCTTTCTTCCGAGGCAATGGAGGGTTAAGTGACTTGCCCAAGGCCACAAGGAGTGCTAGTGGGAATCGAACCCTGGTTGCTTGGTTACCAAGCCAGTGTTCTAACCACTAGGCTACTCCTCCATTCCGGCCTAAGGTAACTTGCCCCAACCACTAGGCCATTCCTCCCTCTTCTCCTTTGCCTTCTGTCACCCAGAGTGGTTCTGCATCATTCCAGTGCCAGTTTCTTCTTTTTTTTTTCAAATATTTTTTGTTTTTCATCGTGGTTTTTTCAAGTTGGGCACCACTGCCCACTTTGATTTGGCCTCCATTCTTTTTTCCAAAATGGAGAAGCGCCACAGTAGGTTCAAAAAATGTACTAAGTGCAGTAGTACCATATCGGTCACTGACCAGCATGACTGGTGTTTAAAATGTCTAGGCCCCAAACATGACATTTCCTCTTGTGTATCCTGCAAACACATGATGGCAGAAGGGCTCAAAAACTGAGAGCAGCAGAGTTAAGCTGTTTGTCAGACTCACCCCCTCCGGCACACTCCTCAGTGGTCTCCACGCTATTGAAGTCGTCGCATGTTTCCCATTCATCATCCAAGTCAAAGTATAGCAAGACGCATCGATTGGTGTCTCCGCTATTGAAGGCCTCTATGTTGGCATCGAAAGGTTCCCGTTCCTCAGCGTCGACATCTGACTCCGATGCTTGTCATCAGCACTATCATTCAGTGGTGGATCCAGACTTAAACCATCCAACCAAGCAGTGCCGACAGGAGGATACCCCCTCCAAAGCCACAGAGGGGTTTGGGAATGCTCCCGGGACCATATCCTCGGTGGAGCCCCTGATAACTTGCTCAGGGATCGTGGCTCAGACTTCTGGGCCAGTGGTCACACAATCCTTTCCAGTCTCCCTCAGTGAGTGGGTGCAGGACATCAAGCGGAGTCTGGCTACGATCCTGGCGGCTGTTGTGCCGAGGTCTTCTGGTTCTACCTCGGAGTGCACTGCGCCAGTTCAGTCGCTTGAGGCTGGTGCTCCCGATGCTTCCGGAGCCCTCACCAAGGTCTCGGTTCCTCCACGCTTGGGAGCCTCCACGAACGTGTGGCGCATTCTGGCTCTGAGACGGCTCATCAAGGTCATCAAACTTTGACGTCAGGAACTTAGCATCATCTGCACCGAGGCACCAACAAATATTTTGATTTCCTACCGGATACAGATTCGATGTCGTCAGACTCAGATCCTGAATCCATGGTTTCTGACCCATTCCGTTGGATCCTTCTCTGCCACATGAGGTGTCTGTCACCACCGGGGGACATGTCCTTTCAGGACTTCATAAAGGACATGGAGGTGGCCCTTTCAGTCTCGGTGACCACGGAACCAGAACCGAGAGCGGAGGAGTTAGATATCCTCCAGTATCCCTTGGCACCGAAGGCAGTAGCTAACCTTCCTATTCTCCAGGACCAAGTAGGAAGTCAGTCCTCACATATGGGTGACATTGACGTCGATGGAGCCCCCATGCGGAGCATTTTCCCAGCTTTCTAAGAAAGCCTTTGGGAATACATCCACGCATGCGCGGTCCCCTTCCCGCCCAAAGGTGCCATCTTGCTCAGTCTTTCTTTTTCCGTGGAGCCCAACGGACGTGTGTCTGTGTCACCCGGAAAAGTTTGATTTTTTTTCTGCGATTTTCGCTCTTTTTGTCCGGTTTGACGCCGGTTCCCCTTCCCGCCTGGGTTCGGTATGCTGGTATCGACCCGATCTCTATTTTTCGTTTTTTTTGCCCTTCGTGGCACGCGTTCGCGCTCTTTTTCCCTGGAGTGCCGGTCTTTTGACCTCGCGGGGGCCCTTTTTTCCCCGAAGGCCTCCAATGGTTTTAAAAAGTGTGATCGTTGTAAGAAGCTCATGTCTCTTACCGACACACGACTGCTGCCTGCATTGCCTCGGGCCGGACCATGATACCAAGGTCTGTGTCCCGTGTGGTAAGATGGCCACTAAGGCACTCAGAAGCCGGCAGCATCAGAAGGAGAGAATTTTTTCTGACTCTGCCTCAGGTCAAGCCCAGACCTCGTCAGAGGCCTTGACGTCTCGGGAGTCTGACCCCGAGCTTCGTCGGGGTTCCTCTGAAAGGGGGTCCCTCAGTCGGGAGCATAAGAGGAAGAGAAAGCTCATGAGGGCAGCATTGGAGGAAGCCTCTGGTTCCTCGAAGGCCAGGTCTCGGACCCCTGACCGCCGCCCCGGGCCCTTGGAGCTGGAGAAGCCAACTAAGATATCCCGTGTAGAGCCGGAGTCTGTCGAGCACATAAGTCCTGTTGTCCTCGAGGACTCTCCTCCCAGGGAGCCAACGTCAGGCCCGGCGCCGCTGGGGCCCGAGTCAGTGGCTGCTGAGTCTCCTGAGCTTGGACTCAGGCTGACAGCCTTGGAGTGCAGATTGTCTGCCTTCATGGATCAGCAGCGGGTGCTGATGGCCAGCCTGACTGGTGCATCTGCCCCGACCACCGGGACGTCGACGTCTAAGTCGACCCCGGAGACAGAGCCGGTTCTCGAAGCCATGAAGGCCCAAGTCCGGTCACGGTCTCCCTCGACCTCCTGTTCGGGACTAAGGGCGTCGACGCCAATGGCCCTGGCGTCAGGGCGGGTGTTGCCAGAACCCGCATGGTCGGAGCCCCTCGACATTTCCTCGGATAAGTCTGCGTGGGAGACGGAGGATGAGGAGTCACCCGATACTTTTCGGACTCGTTTTGTCCCTTCGGACTCGCTGCAGTCCGAACCCTGGAGTAGGTCCCCTCCGGTTCTCGGAGTTCGTAAAGGACATGGCCAAGGCCTTGAATGTTCCTGCGGATCCTGAGCAGGAGCCTCGAGCCGAGGAGCCCTCCAGTATGACTCTCCCCCTAGGGAGGCCTTTACTGTGCCGGTTCCTCCGATGCTGGAGCGGCTCCTCTTCCGAATGTGATAGGTACCGGCCTCGGCACCGTTTTTGAGCAAGTGGGTCGATTCCATGTATCGAGTCTGCAAGAGCCCTGGGTTCCAGAAGGCGCAGCTGCCGCACCATTCTATGGTTGTGGAATCAGCCATGCATCGTCTGAAGAGCCAGAAGATGCACTCCGCGGTGCCCCCCAGCAGGGAGACCCGAAGCCTAGATGCCATCGGCAGAAAGTGCTTCCAGGTTCGATGCTTGCTTGCTGTGTCCAGTCCTACCAGCTGTACATAGGCATGTACTTGCGGGACCTGGCTAAGAAGATAGCCGGGTTCTCGGCTGGCCTCTCCGGGGAACCTTTGCAGAGGTTCCAATCCTTGTCCTCGGGGATCCGGGAATGCTCCAAATTCATCTCCCGGGCGGCCTACGATGGCTTTGAGGCTTCAGCCCACGTAGTGGCGGCCGGCATCGGTGCCCGACGCCAGGCATGGCTACAGTCATCGGACCTCGAGCCATGGGTACAGGACAAGTTGGTCGATGTCCCATGCCGGGGTGAAAACCTCTTCAGCAAGCCCATGGCCGAAAAGGCCGCTGAGCTTGAGACCGAGACTCTGACACGGACAAGGTTGTCCAGGAAAACGTCTGCCCCTTCTCATAAGAAGAAGGACTCTGGGAAAAAGACCTTTTACCCAAGGAAGGAATCTGCCTACAAACCTTTCCCTCATTATCAGGCCTCCCCAGCAGGGTCAGCAGGCCAAGGGGCAGGGACATGGGCCCCATAGGCAGAAAGCTCCCAAGCCTCCAGCTCCTGCTCCTACTCAGCAGGGAGGGGGTTTTTGACTCCCTCTGCATAGCCTCTCCACCTCTGCTGGACCACCTCAGCACAGGGGGTCGGTTGGCCCTGTTTGCCC
Source organism: Ichthyophis bannanicus (assembly GCA_033557465.1). NCBI lineage: Eukaryota > Metazoa > Chordata > Amphibia > Gymnophiona > Ichthyophiidae > Ichthyophis > Ichthyophis bannanicus. Next base: position 578,650,202 of record CM066034.1, on the reverse strand, counting down.
ACTAGTGGCCGCCCATCACAAGGGATGCTTGGGTACTGAGCCATAGTCCAGAAGGGCTACCTGCTCCATTTCCATCAGGTACCCCCCTCCTACTTTCCAGGGGAGCCTCCAAGGCCTACTCTACATCGAGAACTCCTTCTCCGGGAGCTGCAAAGTCTCCTTCTAGACAGAGCGGTGGAGCCTGTACCTCCCCACCTGCAGGGTCAGGTCTTCTATTCCAGGTACTTTCTTGTGCCAAAGAGAACTGGAGGTCTCCGGCCCATTCTGGATTTGAGAAATCTCAACAAGTTCTTGGAAAAGGAAAAGTTCAAGATGCTTAGTCTTGGAACACTGCTGCCCTACCTCCAGCAGGGAGATTGGCTATGCTCCTTAGATCTGAAGGATGCATACTCTCACATCCTCATTCATCCAGACCACAGAAAATACCTAAGGTTCGTGGTAGGAGGAAACCATTTTCAGTACAGAGTACTGCCCTTTGGCCTAACCTCCGCCCCACGGGTCTTCACAAAGTGCCTGGCAGTGGTGGCGGCCTACTTGAGAAACCAGGGTATTTTTGTCTTCCCCTACCTGGACGACTGGCTCATCAGGGGTCAGACTCCAGGAGGCCAGGCATGCCACCTTCCGCACTGTGTCTCTCCTTCAGCAATTAGGCTTTGTCATAAACTTTGCAAAGTCCACTTTGCTCCCCTCCCACAACCTCGAGTTCATAGGAGCATGGTTAGACTCCCTGCAAGCAAAGGCTTACTTGCCATCAGACAGAGCGGGGAGGCTGATGGACTTGGCCAGCCAGTTCCTACACAACCCACTGGTTTCCGCCAGACTCTGTCTACGGCTCCTGGGCCACATGGCATCGACAGTACATGTCACTCCCAATGCCCGCCTGAATATGAGGCCTGCACAGTGGTGTCTCAGGATTCAGTGGAGGCAAGCTACAGGAAGCCTAAGGGACAAAGTAAGGGTGTCCAAACCCTTCCTGAACTCCCTGCAGTGGTGGCTACACCCCCCCCCCCCCAATCTTCTACAGGGAATTCCTTTTCAGGTATCTGTTTCCACTGTGGTACTCACAACCGATGCCTTCTTGCAGGGCTGGGGTGCACATTGTCTGGACAAGTGCACACAGGGCCTGTGGTCTCCATGGGACGCCATGCAACAAATCAATCTCCTGGAACTCAGAGCGATACGCTTAGCCCTCCAGGCCTTCTCTCACACCCTGGCCCACCAATCCATCTTGGTGCAGACAGACAACCAGGTGGCCATGTTCTATGTGAACAAACAAGGGGGCACGGGGTCCAGACTCCTGTGTCAGGAGGCACAGGCTCTCTGCTCTTTTGCACTTCGACACAATATGCTGCTCAGGGCAGTCTATCTTCCTGGCCACGAAAATTTCCTGGCAGACAGATTGAGCAGGGTTCTACAGCCTCATGAATGGCAACTGCACCCTTTGGTGGTTCAGAACATTTTCCTGAAATGGGGACTTCCATCCATAGACCTCTTTGCCAGTCCCCTGAACCGGCAGCTGCCTCAGTTCTGCTCCAGGCAGCCGCATCCCACGAGATTGGCAGCGGATGCTTTCCTGATATCATGGTCCAAGGGCCTCCTCTATGCATTTCCTCCCACGCCCCTGGTGGCCCGCACCTTGTTCAAGATTCAAAGGGACAGAACCTCGGTCATATTGGTAGCCCCCCAGATGGCCGAGACAGCCCTGGTTCCCGCTTCAGTTACAGCTGGCAGTGGACACTCCACTCCCTCTGTGGTTGCAACCCAACCTTCTTTCTCAGGATCAGGGTTCCCTTCTGCACCCCAATCTCAACACTCTCAATTTGATGGCCTGGAGGCTGTAAGGGTAGTGCTGGCTCCCTGGGGCCTGCCTCAGGAAGTTGAAGAGGTGGTCTTGGCCTCTAGAAAGCAATCCACCAGAAAGACCTATGCCCTGAAGTTGGAACGGTTCTCCTTGTGGTGTGACCAACGCCAGGAGAACCCTTTCTCCTGTCCTGTGCCAGTGGTGCTGCAGTACCTGCTCCACTTATCTAATCAGGGTCTTAAGTCTTAATAATTGAGGGATTCTACTGTTGACAGTAGAATCCCTCAATTATTACCATTACTGTTGACAGTAAATTTGCTCATAATCTCAAACACCTTTGACTCACTTACAACATCTAACTGTTTGACTTTATTGCCTTATCAGGGAACATTCACTGATGCAAATACTCTTTCTCCAGGACCAAGCAGGAAGTTAGTCCTCACTTATGGGTGACGTCGGCGCCGACGGAGCCCTCGCGGAGCAATTTTCCCCAGCTTTCAAAGAAAGCCTTTGGGAATTGCAGCGCGCATGCGCGGTCGTCTTCCCGCCCGAGGGTGCCATCTTAGCCAGTCTTCTTTTTTCCGCGGAGCCCTACAGACGTCCCCGTCTTGTCCCCGCGAAAAAGTTGATTTTCTTCTTTATTTTATCCTTTTTTCCTTCGGTTCGACGCCGATCTTTTTCCCGCCCGGACTCGCGACGTCGGTCACGAGTCCTCTTACTTTTTTCGGTTTTTCTGACTTAGTCAGCTTTCGTTTTCGGTTTCCCTGGCAGCCCGGTCCTTTGACCTCGCAGGGGCCCTTTTTCCCCCGATGGCTGCCAGTGGGTTTAAGCGGTGTGGTCGGTGTGACCGAAATATGTCACTAACCGACACACACGACTTTTGCCTCCGCTGCCTGGGCCCGGATCATGAGGAACTGATCTGTGGGCCCTGCAGCAAAATGTCCTCAAAGGCGTTGAGAAGTCGGCGGCATCAGCGTGAGAGAATCTTCGCTGACCCCAGCCGTACCCGGACCTCGTCGGAGGCCTCCGCGTCGAAAGGCTCCAGCTCGGACCGTCGCCGGAGTTCCTCCGACCGGGGTTCTCCCTCCGGGGACCATCGTCGGAAGGTGAAACCCGCGAGGGCGGCGTCGGTGGACGCTCCTGGTTCCGCGAGGGCCAGGTCGCATAGCCCCGACAGCCGCCCCGGGTCCTTGGAGAAGGAACACATCCCGAAGCGACCTCGCCTGGAGTCGGAGATGCCTGCCCGGGTAAGTCCTGTGGTCCTTCTGGACTCGCCTCCGCGACAGCCGACGGGGCCCGAGTCGGGGGCTGCTGGGTCACCTGAGCTCGGACTCAGGTTGACAGCCTTGGAGAGCAGACTGTCTGCCTTCATGGACCAGCAGAGGGCACTGCTCGCTGGCTTCGCTGGCGCCGCTGCCCCGACCGCCGGGACGTCGACGTCCAAGTCGACCCCGGAGACCGAGCCGATCCTCGAGTCGATGAGAACTCGAGTCGATCCTCGGTCGAGGTCACCCTCGGCCTCCCGTTCGGGACCGAGGTCGCCGACGCCGACTCCCTCGGCGTCGGGGCGGCTGGCGCCACACCCTGCCCGGGCCGACCCCACCGAGTCCTCGTCGGAGTCGGTCTGGGAGTCTGAGGAGGAAGAGTCACCTGATTCTTTCCGGACTCGGTGTGTCCCATCGGACTCACCGGAGTCCGAGCCTCAGAAGCAGTCCCCCCTGGAGGATGCCCGGTTCTCGGACTTCGTTAGGGATATGGCCAAGGCTTTGGCCTTCCCTGCGGATCCCGAGGAGGAGCCTCGAGCCGAAGAGCTCGACGCCCTCCAGTATGACTCTCCCGCGAGGGAACACTTTACTGTGCCGGTTCCTCCTATGCTGGAACGACTACTCTTCCGCATGTGGGAGAGTCCGGCCTCCTCGCCGGTCCTGAGCAAGCGGGTCGATTCTATCTATCGAGTCCGCAAGAGCCCTGGCTTTCAAAAGGCACAGCTGCCACACCATTCCATGGTAGTGGAATCGGCCATGCATCGTCTTAAGAGCCAGAAGATGCACTCCTCGGTGCCTCCTGGAAGGGAGGCCCGTAACCTGGATGGCCTTGGCAAGAAGTGCTTCCAGGGCTCTATGCTCGCATGTCGTGTCCAGACTTACCAGCTATACATGGGCATGTATCTCCGGGATCTGGCTAAAGAGCTAGCCGGATTCTCCGCTGGTCTGTCCGAGGAACCCTTGCGGAGGTTCCTAGCCTTGTCCACTGGCATTCGGGAATGCTCAAAGTTCATGTCCCGAGCAGCCTATGATGGCTTTGAAGCATCGGCTCGAGTGGCCGCAGCCGGCATCGGTGCCCGCAGACAGGCTTGGCTTCAGTCGTCAGACCTTGAGCCCTGGGTGCAGGACAAGTTGGTCGATGTCCCCTGCCGAGGCGAAAACCTCTTTGGCAAGCCCATGGCGGAAAAGGCTGCGCAAATTGAGACTGAGACTCTCACCAGGACCAGGCTTTCTAGGAAGACCTCCGCCCCTTCCCAGAAAAAGAAGGGCTCGGGGAAAAAGTCCTTTTACCCGAGGAAGGCGGCTGCCTACAAACAATACCCCCATTATCAGGCCCCTGCAGCTCCCCAACAGGGCCAGCAGGCCAAGGGACGGGGTAACGGGTCCCGTAGGCAGCAAGCCCCCAAGCCTGCACCACCAGCCCCTGCTCAGCAGGGTGGGGGCTTTTGACTCACTAAGCATAGCCTCTCCCCCCCCGCTGGTTCCTCCCAGCACCGGAGGCCGGCTGGTTCACTTCGCCCACAGGTGGTCCAGCATCACCGCAGATGCCTGGGTGCTTCAGGTCGTGCGAGAAGGCTATCTTCTCCACTTCCATCAGGTCCCTCCCTCCTATTTTCCGGGAGAACCTCCGCGACCCCCTCTGCACAGGTCTTCTGCAGGAACAGGCGGTGGAACCGGTGCCACACCACCTGAGAGGTCAAGGCTTTTATTCAAGGTATTTTCTGATACCAAAGAGAACAGGGGGCCTCAGACCCATCCTGGACTTGCGCAACCTCAACAAGTTCCTTGTGCGGGAGAAGTTCAAAATGCTTACCCTTGGAATCCTTCTGCCCTACCTCCAGCAGGGAGATTGGCTATGCTCCTTGGATCTAAAGGATGCCTACACGCACATCCTCATCCACCCAAGCCACCGCCAATACCTAAGGTTTGTGGTGGCAGGAAATCATTACCAGTACAGGGTTCTGCCCTTTGGCCTGTCCTCCGCACCGCGAGTCTTCACAAAATGTCTCGCGGTCGTGGCGGCCCATCTCCGGCTTCACGGCCTCTATGTCTTTCCGTACCTCGACGACTGGCTCATCAGGGCAGCGTCCGCTCGGGAGGTCACCAACGCCACGCGCCGCACGGTGACTCTTCTGCAGCACTTGGGCTTTGTTATAAACTTCGCAAAGTCCACTTTGCTCCCCTCACAGGATCTCGAGTTCATCGGCGCAAGGCTGCACACTCCTCAGGCACGAGCATACCTACCGCTCGACAGGGCTCAACGGCTCATGGACCTAGCCGACCGTTTTCGCAGCCAGCCCCTGGTCTCCGCCAGGCACTTCCTGAGACTGCTCGGCCATATGGCTTCCACCGTCCATGTGACCCCCAATGCCCGCCTGAATATGCGGTCTGCTCAATGGTGTCTCCGCCAGCAGTGGCGTCAAGCCACAGGCAGCCTAGCAGACCTAGTGCGCGTCTCCGAGCCGCTGATCTCGTCTCTCCGGTGGTGGCTCCGGCAGCCGAACCTCATGTTCGGAATGCCTTTCCAGTCACCTCAGCCGACCCGGGTGCTGACCACCGATGCATCCCTCCTGGGCTGGGGAGCACATTGCCAAGAGGCACGTACTCAGGGCCTCTGGACCACGTGGGAGTCTGCTCAGCAGATCAACTTCCTGGAGCTCAGGGCGATCCGCCTAGCTCTCAAGGCCTTCTCCCACCTGACTTCCCACCAATCCGTCCTTGTCCAGACGGACAATCAAGTTGCCATGTTCTACGTGAACAAGCAGGGGGGCACGGGCTCCTTCCTCCTCTGCCGGGAGGCGCAGAAGCTCTGCTCTTGGGCCGTCAGTCGCGGCATTCTCCTCAGGGCAGTTTATCTCCCGGGCCAAGGAAATTGCCTGGCGGACAAACTCAGCAGGGTCCTCCAGCTGCACGAGTGGCGTCTGGATCCCTTGGTAGTTCAGAAGCTCTTCCTCAAGTGGGGCCTCCCCACGGTGGATCTCTTTGCCAGTCCTCACAACCGGCAGCTTCCTCGCTTCTGCTCTCGTCAGCCACACCCCCTTCGGGTTGCGGCGGACGCTTTTCTGATCTCATGGTCGGGGAGCCTTCTGTACGCTTTCCCTCCCATCCCGCTGGTCTCTCGGACTCTTTTCAAGGTTCTCCGAGACAAAGCCTTCATGATCCTGGTGGCTCCTCGCTGGCCCAGGCAGCCGTGGTTTCCGCTCCTACTGCAACTGGCGGCGGAGGATCCAATCCCTCTGGGGGTACAACCGGATCTCCTCACTCAGGATCAGGGGTCCCTACTGCACCCCAACCTCAGGTCTCTCAACCTCATGGCCTGGCTGCTGAGAGGGTAGTCCTGGCTCCCCTTCTCCTGCCGGCGGAGGTGGAGGAGGTCGTCTTGGCTTCGCGACGGCCTTCTACCCGCAAATGCTACGCCCTTAAATGGCGTCGCTTTGCGGTCTGGTGTACCCAACAGTCTCACGATCCCTTCTCCTGCCCGGTGTCGGTGATCTTGCAGTACTTGCTGCACCTCTCTAATCTGGGACTTAAGTCCAACTCCGTCAAAGTTCACCTCAGTGCTCTTTCAGCACATCATGTGCCGGTGGACGGCAGACCTCTCTCCAACGACCCTCTCGTAGCGAGGTTTCTCCGAGGTCTCCTTCTACTTAAACCACCTCTGCGCCCGCCAGCACCTGACTGGGACCTGAATGTGGTTTTGCAGCGGATCACCTGTCCGCCTTTTGAACCTATGGCTACCTGTTCTCTCCGTTTTCTGTCTTGGAAAACACTGTTCTTGATAGCCCTCACTTCCGCTAGACGCGTAAGTGAATTGCAGGCCCTCGTGTCTGATCCCCCTTACACTAGGTTCTACAAGAATAGGGTGGTCCTACGGACTCATCCGAAATTTCTGCCTAAAGTGGTCTCCCCTTTTCACATCAATCAGGAGGTGGTACTTCCAACCTTCTTTCCCAGACCACACTCCAGCCGAGCTGAGACGGTCCTCCATACCCTGGACTGTAGAAGGGCTCTGAACTTCTACCTTGACCGTACGCGGGAGCACCGTAAAGCTGCTCAGCTTTTTGTGTCTTTTGACCCCAATAAATTGGGGCTCCCGGTCTCCAAGCGTACTCTGTCCATCTGGGTTGCGGACTGTATCTCTTGGGCTTATGGGGCAGCCGGACTCTCATTAGAAAGTCGAGTCACGGCTCATTGCGTTCGGGCAAAGGCCACGTCAGTGGCTTACCTCCGCTCTGTTCCGCTGGCAGACATCTGCCGGGCCGCTACTTGGTCTTCGAGCCAGACTTTTGCGGTCCATTACTGTCTCGAGAGGGAGTCCCGTAGGGACAGTGCTTTCGGACAGGCAGTCCTCCGTAATCTCTTTGAGGTCTGAGCAACTCCTACCCTCCATCCCGGATGTGGGCTACCGGTGGGTGATAATTCAGCGAAGATTCTATCCTTCTGTGCTGCTGAGCTAGAGGGAGCTCATTTTTGTGCTTAGGGTCTCCGGTAGCCTTGAGCTTGGGAGTCCCATAAGTGAGGACTGACTTCCTGCTTGGTCCTGGAGAAAGCGTAGTTACTCACCTGTAACAGGTGTTCTCCAGGAGCAGCAGGAATCAGTCCTCACTACCCTCCCTCCTCCCCTTGGAGTTGCAATCGTCTGCTTATGTTCTTTTTGCAAATTTTTATGCTGTCTTTTTTAGCTATGTCATCTGACTGGCTAAGATGGCACCCTCGGGCGGGAAGATGACCGCGCATGCGCGCTGCAATTCCCAAAGGCTTTCTTTGAAAGCTGGGGAAAATTGCTCCGCGAGGGCTCCATCGGCGCCGACGTCACCCATAAGTGAGGACTGATTCCTGCTGCTCCTGGAGAACACCTGTTACAGGTGAGTAACTACGCTATCTAGAATTTCCATAACCTGCCTAGTGATATATATTGTTACCAAACTTAATGATGGTTCAATTGTTGTAACAATTGATATTGACTCTAAAATTGAATATTTTACTTGCTCATTGTTGGCTGCTCTTCTTACACTTACTATATACTTTTCAATCATATACCTTAATCAAACCAACCACACACATAATAATGAGACAAACACCATGATTCTAAAAATATCTTACACCTGCATATTACTAACAATCCTAACTGACCTAACACTAAGCCTCAACAGTAAAAACCACATGTCAATTCCAATAATATACACACCTAACCGAAACAACCTCCATATTGAACACTATTACCCTCGTAATCATACTAAAATCAACTACCACAGACTCATTCAAATAAAACAGACTAATTCAGCACAAGCAGTAAAGTTAAACTACCCCCATTATGCTACATCATTATCGCGCATCCTAATAAATGCACGTTCATTGAAAAATAAACTTCCAATAATCAACGACTTGCTATCTGACTCTAAACCAGATATATTATGTATTACAGAGACATGGCTCTCGGATACCGATACAGTCTTCCTAAATCAACTTGACAACTCAAACTATGATATTACCCACACACACAGATCCAACAAAAAAGGAGGTGGTGTACTAGTTATGACAAATAAAAATCTAAAAGCTAAGATGATACAGCCTAACACTTCAAACAATATCGACACTCTCATAATAAAAATTGGCCTACTACGAATCTGCTTAATATATAGACCTCCTAACCAAAATGCAGACAGTTTGCATTCCTTGATTGAACTCCTTACCACATCATCTGAACAAAATCCTCTAATTATGCTAGGAGATTTTAACCTTCCCTCACTCCCTATAACTGAATCCAACCTTTTCCTAGAAACCATATCTGACTTAGACTTCCACCAAATTATAAACATACCAACACACACTAAAGGTGGTATACTTGACCTTGTCCTCCTTCCCCATTCACTATTTAAGCTTTTCAACCCAGACTCCTTACAATGTACTGAAATACCCTGGTCTGATCATCATCTAATCAAAATAAATTTAACTCACTACATTAACGGTACCATAAAACACATAAGAAATGACCAAACTATAAAATTCAAGAAATTTAATGAAACTGAATTTCTCGACTCCACAATCCCCCACCTTTCCTCGTCTCCAACAGATCTAGATGAAGCAGTCAAAAATTGGCATGCTACCATTAACAAAGCAGCCACAATTAACTATAATAATAAAAAACCAACCAATACTAAAAACAAAAGCACACCATGGTTCAACAGCATTTTAAAACAAATGAAAATAGATCTAAGAAAACTAGAAGCCAAATGGCGCAAACTAAATCCACCATCCACAAAGAATTATATTATAACCATCTTACATTATACAAGAAAACCTTAGACAACACAAAGAAAAACTATTATGCCAGCATCCTATCAAATTCTTATAATAGACCAAGAGAACTATTCTCCATTGTTAGTAACCTAACTAATAACTCACAAACTTCCAGCAAGGAAATTACAGACATCTCAGCACAAACTTTAGCTAACTATTACCAAAACAAAACAAAACTACAATATTCGACTTCAGACTTCTCCCACAAACCTCATCACTTGATAGATGTATGGTCAGAATTTCACACCATAACCAAAACAGCTTTGAAAAATATCATACTCAACCTAAACACCACTACCTCTTACCTAGATCCTTGCCCAGTTATCTGGATAAAAAACACTCTCCCAATCCTTCTTTCATTCATACTCCCCATTGTCAATCTCTCACTACTCCAAGGTTACCTCCCACCCACACTTAAACACGTACAAATAAGACCAATTCTCAAAAACGGCACCCTTGATAAAACTTCACCAAAATCATATAGACCCATCTCAAGTATACCATTCTTAGCAAAAGTAATAGAAAAATCAGTACAAATACAAACGCAGGAGCACCTAGACTCATCTTACCCACTCGACGAACAACAATATGGATTTCGCCCAAAACATGGAGTGGAAACACTCCTCACAGTCCTAACAGATGCTCTATTAAGAGGAATCAACAATAACAAACAAGCATTCATTCTTTTATTTATCGATATTTCAGCTGTTTTTGATAGCATCCACCATACCATAATGCTCAATAACCTAAGTCAAATAGGAATAAATGCCACAGTTCATAAATGGTTCTCCTCTTATCTAAATAATAGAACACAAAATGTACGAATAGGTAATCAAACCTCTGACTCATACAAACTAGAAACCGGTTTACCTCAAGGATCAGCGTTATCAGCACTCCTATTTAACATATACATAAAACCTGTTTGCAATATCTTTAAAAAATTCGGTGTACTCTATCATCTATACGCAGATGATATCATGATGTACATCCCATTCACGATCCCCAACTTACTGATGCAAACTCTGTCAGATTGCTTCAATGAAGTCACATCCTGGCTAAATGCCCACAATCTCCAAATAAATCACTCCTGAAGTGCTAATCGTTACCAAAAATCAATCCTATACTCCACCTACACACATTACACTTCAAAACCAAGAAATTAAAATAAAAAATGAAGTAAGATATCTAGGTGTTATTCTAGATAAACACCTTACATTAGACGCCCACATTAGAAACACCACAAAGAAAATCTATTTCAAACTCAAAATCCTTAAACAACTAAGACCCCTTGTATACATACAGGATTTCATCAGCATAATTCAAGCCACCATAACCCCCCACTTTGACTTCGCTAACCTAATTTTATTGGGTATAACAAAACAAAACGTTAAAAGAATTCAAATTGCACAAAATGCAGCAGCTCGAATAATAACGAGAGTACATGCACATCAACACATAACACCTATACTAGAATCCCTTCACTGGCTGCCAATACAAAGTAGGATAATATACAAAGCATTAATAACCACATTCAAATCTCTAAATGATATGGCCCCAGTCACCCTAAGTAACCTAATCAGCAAAGAGCACCCAAAATCCACCCAAAGAAAAGAACAAATAAATAAACTAAAACCCCCCAAAGACTTCATAAAAGCAAATAAACTCACAAACAATAGAGCTTTTTCTCATGCAGCTCCAACAATCTGGAATTCCCTCCCAGATGATCTAAGAATGCTAACCGAGATCATCGAATTCCGCAAAAAATTGAAAACCTATCTCTTTTCTAAACATTACACCAACTCAGATCATCCCCCAATAGACTTAGATAATGGATAACCAGCTTTTATCTAACAAATCCCAAATGACCCACACATACAATTCCTCATAGCCAATACTGTACTCTGATTAATGCTTAAGTCCCACATTATGTGTATTTGTAAATAATGTATATAGTTTACATTGTTCTGTGTTGTTCAGTTTTAACAATGAATGTTTATTTATCGATTTTGGTCACAAGATGTTATATGTAAAACAAACTCCGATTTGTTAACTGTTGTTTATTGTGAACCACAACTGAACTATGGAAGATGCGGTATATAAATCATTGTTAAATAAATAAAAAATAAATAAGTCCAATTCTGTTCGGGTACACCTTTCTGCTCTGGCAGCCCACCACTCATTGGTGGAAGGGCACTCTTTATCGGTTCACCCCTTGGTGTCCCGCTTCCTCAGAGGCTTGCTGTTGCTAAAGCCTCCTCTCCGTCCGCCAGCCCCTGAGTGGGAGTTGAATGTGGTCTTGCAGCGGCTTACTCGCCCTCCCTTTGAGCCAATGGCTACGTGTCCTCTTCACTTCCTTTCTTGGAAGGCTCTTTTCCTAGTGGCACTGACCTTGGCCAGACGAGTGAGTGAACTTCAAGCCCTGGTCTGTGACAGGCCATACACTCGTTTCTATAGGAACAGGGTAGTCCTTAGGACTCACCCTAAGTTCCTCCCGAAGGTAGTCTCCTCTTTCCACCTCAATCAGGAGGTGGTTCTTCCAACATTCTTCCCTAGGCCCCATGCCAGCCGGGCTGAGGAAGTCCTGCATACTCTGAACTGTAGAAGGGCCTTGTCTTTCTACATTGAGCATACTAAGGGTCATCAAAGGGCTACTCAGCTCTTCATCTCCTTTGACCCAAACAACTTGGGGTTGCCTGTCTCCAAGCGTACCTTGTCCATATGGGTGGCGGAATGTATCACCTGGGCTTACAGGGCAGCAGACCTTCCCTTGAAGGGTTGAGTCACGGCCCACCGTGTCCAGGCAATGGCTGCATCAGTTGCTCATCTCCGTTCTGTACCATCTGTAGGGCTGCAACTTGGTCCTCAAGCCAGACGTTTGCAGCCCATTACTGCCTGGAGAGGGAGTCCCGTAGGGACAGTGCTTTTGGTCAGGCAGTACTCCGGAATCTCTTTGAGGTTTAGGAAACTCCTGCCCTCCAGCCCTCTTGTTGGGCTACCGGTGGGGTCTCTTCTCAGTAAAAATTCTTTCCCTGATGCTGAGGCTTCACAGAGGGAGCTCTATTTTTCAGCCTGGGTTCTTGGTAGCCCAGAGCTAGGGAGTCGCCCATATGTGAGGACTGACTTCCTGCTTGGTCCTGGAGAAAGAGTAGTTACTCACCTGTAACAGGTGTTCTCCAGGAGCAGCAGGAATCAGTCCTCACAACTCTCCCTCCTCCCCTGGGAGTTGCAGTTGTACACAGTTCATTTTGTTTTTTGTGCTGTATTTTAGCTATGTCATCTGACTGAGCAAGATGGCACCTTTGGGTGGGAAGGGGACCGCGCATGCGTGGTTGTATTCCCAAACTATGATCCCATGTAGTATGTTTTGTAGATAGTTACCCCGGTTATCCAAGTTATTTATACCCTGTTACCTGTAAACTCATACGTGTTAAATGTACTGAGCATTTTGTTCCATGTGAACCGCGCTGATGCTGAATAGTGCGGTATATAAGAGACTGTAAATAAATAAATAAATAAAAGGCTTTCTTAGAAAGCTGGGGAAATGCTCCGCATGGGGACTCCATCGACGTCGATGTCACCCATATGTGAGGACTGATTCCTGCTGCTCCTGGAGAACACCTGTTACAGGTGAGTAACTACTCTTTCATAACACCTTGAAGAACTTGATGGCTTGATTGTGGGAAGCACCCTCTCCACACCTGCCATTAGCTGGAGATTGGATGCACTATCAAGCCCCTCCTTGCCCAGGCTTCCAAAAGCCATAACTACCCCATCACTCTACAGTAGTGGAGTCTGCAATGAGGAGGATCAAAAGTTCCAAGAACCATTCCTCATTTCTTCCAGGCAAGGATGCTAGGACCCTCTATGCTTTTGGCAGGAAAGCGTTCCAAGCTGTCATGATGGGGGTCCAGGATCAATTCCTACATGCTCCAGGGCCTTATCTGAGTTTAGCTTTCTTCTCCCAGAGGAAAAACAGGCTCTTCAGAAGGCTCTAGTTGTTCATGCCCAGAACACCTTCAACTAGAGTAGCTTTCAATGCTTTTTGCTAGCAGGACAGCAGCCGCCTGTATAGGGGCAAAGAGGACTGCATGGCTGCAGGCCTCAGATTGGAGCAGTGGGGTACAAGATAAACTCATTAACATCCCCTGCAATGGAGAGAATCTGGGAAGAGATGGCGTGAAAAGGCAGGGAAGATCGAAACAGACAATCTCTCCATGAAGTATCTGTCCAGAAAGACAGCTGATCAGAGCAAGACAAAAGACTTATGCAAAAAAGCCATTCTACCCCCAAAAAAGGAGGTGGTATTCATTCTACCCCTCATACTCTGCCTATCAGCCTCAACAATCCCAACAGAAACAACAGGGTCTTTGTCAACACCAGAAACTTAAAACATCTAATGCTCAGCCCACTCCACAACCTCAGCCTCCGGTGAGCTTTTGACTCCTTTCTAGAGGGTATAGCCAGTCGACCCCTCCAGCCTCCCCCCCATCGCAGGGAGATTGATAAATTTTGCCCACAGATGGCCCCTCATCATCCTAGAGCCCTGGACTTTACAGCTTATCAGTGTGGGCTCTCAGCTCAAGCTCAAGGCTCTACCCCTCAATTTCTTTGTGGGTGAAACCAATATGGATCTCCACCACTCCACTCTGCTACTGCAGGAGATCAGATCTCTAACATCTCAAGGAGCTGTCGAAGATGTCCCCCCACCATAGCAAGGTCTGGGATTCTAATCATGATACTTCCTCATCCCAAAAAAGACAGGTGGCTTCAAGGCCTATTCTCGACCTGAGAAATCTCAACAAATTCCTAGTGAGGGAAAAGTTCAAGATGATCTCACCAAGTATGCTTCTCCCCTATCTTCAGCAAGATGATTGTTTTGCTCTCTGGATCTAAAGGATGCTGACACACGCATCTTATCCGCCCACTGTACAGACAGTATTTCAGATTTGTCGTCTTAAGGCACCACTATCAATATCGGGTTCTTCCCTTCGGGTTGGCTTCAGCACCAAAAGTCTTCACAAAGTGCCTTGCAGTCATAGCAGCCTACCTGCGCACCTTGGGAATCTTTGTCTAGTCTTACTTAAATGACTGGCTCATCAAAGGAGATACCCCTCAAATGGTCGCCACATCACTTCAAGAGACCACTCTCGTTCTACAGTATTTAGGGTTTGTGATAAATTGCCCAAAATCCCACCTGACTCCAACGCAAACTCTGGTGTTCATAGGAGCTCATCTGGATACAACAAGAGCTCGGGCCTACTTGCCAGAAGACTGCCTTCATCGCCTAGTCTCTCTAATGACCCACTGCCAACAGCAGACAACCCTCATGGCTCAAAACATGCTACATCTCCTCGGTCACATGGCCTCCACAGTCCATGTTCTATATGCCCGTTTACACATGTGCATAGCACTGTGGACTCTCTCCGAGCAGTGGATGCAGTCGTCAGGTCACCTCTCATAGGATCACCATTTCATCTCACCTGGTGAACTCCCTCCATTGGTGGCGAGCACGCCAAAACCACCTTGTAGGGCTACCTTTTCAAAAGTCTATACCACAGTGTACCCTGACTGCTGGTGCTTCCAAGCACAGCTGAGGAGCACATCTCCAAGACCTCACCACACAGGGCCAATGGACCCCTCGGGAAGCCCCTCAACACACACATCTTTGCAGCTCAGGACAATTGCAAATGCCTCAGGGTTTTTTGCCCTCATCTAACGGGACAAACAGTACTTGTTCAGATCAACAATCAAGTTGCCATGTTCTGTGTCAACAAGTAGGGTAGTACATGTTCTCGCCATCTCCAAGCCATTTATCACCCCGGGGAGCAAAATCTGTTAGCTGGCAACCTCAGCTGGGTCTTTCGTCCACATGAGTGAATGCTCCATCACCGGACGGCACAGCACATATGCCATTTATGGGGGATGCCCATAGTGGATCTCTTTGTTTCTCTAGTGAATGCCCAGCTGCCTCGGTTCTGTTTAGGGATACCCTCGCCACACAGTGAAAGCTCGGATGCTTTTCTCTGTTGAGGGCAGGGTCTGCTTTGTGTTCCCGCCAATTCCTCTCATTCCAAAGTCACTTTTCAAGTTGTAATTGGATAGGGGCAAAATGATTCTAATCACCCCATTCTCCAGGACCAAGCAGGAAGTCAGTCCTCACATATGGGTGACGTCAGCGCCGACGGAGCCCCCGTGCAGAGCATTTCCCCAGCTTTCAAGGAAAGCCTTTGGGAATTGCAGCGCGCATGCGTGGTCCCCTTCCCGCCCAAGGGTGCCATCTTGCTCAGTCTTCTCTTTTCCGCGGAGCCCGACGGACGTAGTTCGTTTTTCGCCAAGGAAAAAGTTGATTTCCCTGTTCTTTGTTCTTCTTCGGTTCGACGCCGGATCCTTTTCCCGCCTGGGCCCGATACGCCGGTATCGCGTCCACTCTCTTTTCACTGGCAGCCCTGTCTTTTGACCTCACAGGGGCCCTTTTTCCCCCGATGGCTGCCAGCGGGTTTAAAAAGTGTGATTGCTGTAAGAAACTTATGTCTCTTACTGACACACATGACTGCTGCCTCCGCTGCCTCAGACCCTATCATGACCCGATGATCTGTGGTCCGTGTGGCAAAATGTCCTCGAAGGCGTTGAGGAGTCGGCAGCACCAAAAGGATAGAATCTTCTCTGACTCCGTGGCCAGACGGGCCCGGACCTCGTCAGAGGCCTCGACATCTCGGGACTCCGGCCCCGAGCAGCGTCGAGGTTCCTCTGAGCGGGGGTCTCCTTCGCGGGAGCAGCGCAGGAAGAAAAAACCCATGAGGGCGGCGTCGGTGGACGCTCCTGGTTCGAGGGCCAGGTCACATAGCCCCGATAGCCGTCCCGGGTCTTCGGAGTCGGAGAGGCCTGCCAAACAACCTCATCTCGAGATGGAGTCTCCTGGGCACTTGAGTACTGTAGTCCTCATGGACTCTCCTCCAGGGGAGCCGACGTCGGGCCCGACACCGTCGGGGCCCGGGTCGAGGGCTGCTAGGTCTCCTGAGCTCGGACTCAGGTTGACGGCCTTGGAGAGCAGCGTCGCTGCCTTCATGGAACAGCAGCGGGCATTGATCGCCAGTCTCACCAGTGCATCTGCCCCGACCACCGGGATATCGATGTCCAAGTCGACCCCGGAGGCCAAGCCGATCCTCGAGTCCATGCGGGCTCGAGTCGATCCTCGGCCACGATCTCCCTCGGCCTCCCGTTCGGGACCGAGGTTGTTGATGCCGGTACCCTTGGCGTTGGGGCAGAGGGCATCGGTGCCCGCCCGACCGGAGCCGCTTGATTCCTCCTCCGAGGAGTCGGGCTGGGAGACGGAGGACGAAGAGTCACCTGACACCTATCGGACTCGGTGTGTCCCATCGGATTCGCCGGAGTCCGAACCTCGGAGACGATCCCCACCGGAGGATACCCGGTTCTCGGACTTCGTGCAGGATATGGCCAAGGCCTTGGCATTCCCCGCGGATCCCGAGGAGGAGCCTCGAGCCGAGGAGCTCGAGGCCCTCCAGTATGACTCTCCCCCGAAGGTGGCCTTTACTGTTCCGGTTCCTCCGATGCTGGAGCGGCTGCTCTTCCGCATGTGGGAGACCCCGGCCTCGACGCCGGTGTTAAGCAAGCGGGTCAATTCCATCTATCGAGTCCGCAAGAGCCCCGGGTTCCAAAAGGCACAATTACCACACCACTCCATGGTTGTGGAATCGGCCATGCATCGACTGAAAAGTCAGAAGATGCACTCCTCGTTGCCTCCCGGCCAGGAGGCCCAGAACCTGGATGCCCTCAGTAAGAAGTGCTTCCAGGGCTCTATGCTTGCTTGCCGTGTCCAGACATACCAGCTCTACATGGGCATGTACCTCCGAGACCTGGCAAAGGAGATTGCTGGGTTCTCTGCTGGTCTCTCCGAGGAACCTTTGCAGAGGTTCCAGGCCTTGTCCACTGGTATTCGAGAGTGCTCGAAGTTTGTCTCGGGCAGCCTACGATGGCTTCGAGGCTTCGGCCCGAGTAGCCGGGGCCGGCATCGGTGCCTGCCGACAGGCTTTGCTACAGTCATCCGACCTCGAGCCATGGGTACAGGACCAGTTGGTCGATGTCCCCTGCCGAGGTGAAAACCTTTTCGGAAAACCCATGGCTGAAAAGGCTGCTGAACTCAAGACAGAGACTCTCACCCGGACTAGGATGTCCAGAGAAACCTCTGGCCCTTCTCAGAAGACGGGCTCGGGAAAAAAGACCTTTTACCCGAGGAAGTCATCTGCCTATAAACAATACCCTCATTATCCGGCCTCTGTAGCTCCCCAACAGGGTCAGCAGGCCAAGGGGCAGGGTCATGGGCCCCGTAGGCAGAAGGCCCCCAAGCCACCAACACCGGCCCCTGCTCAGCAGGGTGGGGGTTTTTGACTCAGAAAGCATAGCCTTTTCTCCTCAGCTGGCTCATATCAGCACGGGAGGCCGACTGGCCCACTTTGCCCACAGGTGGTCAGCCGTCACATCAGATACCTGGGTGCTCCATATAGTCCAGAAGGGCTATCCTCTCCATTTTCAAAAGGTACCTCCCTCCTATTTTCCAGGGGAGCCTGCAAGACTCCCTCTGCACAGGGACTTACTCCTTCAGGAGTTAGCAAGTCTGCTAAAGGATCAGGCTATGGAACCGGTGCCCCACCACCTGAGAGGTCATGGCTTTTATTCCAGGTACTTTCTGATACCCAAAAGAACAGGAGGCCTCAGACCCATCCTAGACTTGCGCAACCTCAACAAGTTCCTGGAGAGGGAAAAGTTCAAGATGCTTACCCTTGGAATCCTGCTGCCCTACCTCCAGCAGGGAGATTGGCTATGCTCCTTGGATCTAAAGGATGCTTATACTCGCATCCTTATTCATCCAGACCACAGACAATATCTCAAATTTTGTTGTGGGAGGAAACCACTACCAATACAGAGTACTACCCTTTGGCCTAACCTCTGCTCCCAGGGTATTCACCAAGTGCCTGGCGGTGGTGGCGGCCTACCTGAGGCTTCAGGGTCTTTTTGTGTTCCCATACCTGGACGACTGGCTCATAAGGGGCCAGTCTTCCCAGGAGGCCAGTCAAGCCACCCTTCGCACTGTGGCTCTGCTTCAGCACTTGGGGTTTGTCATAAACTTCGCAAAGTCCACTTTGCTCCCGTCCCAGAACTTGGAATTCATAGGAGCAAGACTGGACACTCTTCAGGCGAAGGCCTTTCTGCCCGTGGACAGAGCCCACAGATTGATGGATCTAGCCAGGCAGTTTCACAGCAATTCCCTGGTCTCCACCAGGCAATTTCTGAGGCTTCTCGGCCATATGGCTTCCATGGTTCATGTAACCCCCAACGCCCGCCTGCATATGCGGCCTGCTCAGTGGAGCCTTCGAACTCAGTGGCATCAGGCCACAGGGAGCCTTGCAGACTCAGTAAGGATATCCGCGCTGCTTCTCTCCTCTCTACAATGGTGGCTTCATCTTCCGAATCTGCTGCTCGGAGTGGTTTTTCAATCCCCTCCGCATTCTCAGGTGCTGACGACAGATGCTTCTCTTCAAGGTTGGGGAGCGCATTGCCAAGGGGCATGTACTCAGGGTCTCTGGACCCCTTGGGAGGCTGCTCAGCAGAACAACCTCCTGGAGCTACGGGCGATCCGCCTCGCTCTGAGGGCCTTCTCCCATCTCACGTCTCACCAATCTGTGCTGGTCCAGTCGGACAATCAAGTTGCCATGTTTTACGTGAACAAGCGAGGAGGCACAGGCTCCTTCCTTCTCTGTCAGGAAGCACAATGGCTGTGCTCCTGGGCCATTAATCACGGAATCCTCCTCAAAGCCGTCTACCTCCCAGGTCAGGAGAATTACCTGGCGGACAGACTGAGCAGACTCCTGCAACCACACGAATGGAGGTTGAATCCATTGGTGGTTCAGCAGATCTTTCTCAGGTGGGGCCTCCCCACAATGCATCTTTTTGCCAGTCCTCTGAACCGGCAACTTCTGAGATTCTGTTCCAGACAACCGCATCCTCTCAGAGTAGCAGCGGATGCGTTTCTGATCCCGTGGTCCGAAGGCCTACTGTATGCGTTTCCTCCCACGCCACTGGTGTCCAGAACACTATTCAAAGTCCTCAAGGACAGGGCCTCGATGATTCTGATAGCCCCCAGGTGGCCGAGGCAACCGTGGTTCCCGCTTCTGCTGCAACTAGCAGTGGACACTCCTGTTCCTCTGGGGATTCAACACGATCTCCTGTCTCAAGAACAGGGATCTCTCTTACACCCCAACCTCCAGTCCCTTCATCTGATGGCCTGGCTGCTGAAAGGGTAGTTCTGGCTCCCCTACTACTGCCTAGAGAGGTGGAGGACGTAGTCTTAGCCTCTAGAAGGCAATCCACCCGGAAATCCTACGCTCTTAAGTGGCGTAGATTCTCCGCATGGTGTACTCAGCACCGCAAGAATCCATTCTCGTGCTTGGTAGCGGTAGTATTGCAATATTTGCTTCACCTCTCCAATCTAGGCCTTAAGTCCAATTCTGTCAGAGTTCACCTCAGTGCTCTCTCAGCGCACCACTTGCCGGTGGACGGGCGGCCTCTTTCCAACCACCCTTTAGTGGCTCGTTTCCTCAGAGGCCTCCTCCTGCTTAAGCCTCCTTTACGTCCACCGGCCCCTGAGTGGGATTTAAATGTGGTCTTACAGCGGATTACTTGTCCGCCCTTTGAACCTATGGCTACCTGTCCTCTCCGTTTTCTGTCCTGGAAAACTTTGTTTCTGGTGGCTCTTACCTCTGCTAGGCGAGTAAGTGAACTTCAGGCGCTGGTGTCTGATCCCCCTTACACTAGGTTCTACAAGAATAGGGTAGTCTTACGGACTCATCCCAAGTTTCTCCCTAAGGTTGTCTCCTCTTTCCACCTCAATCAGGAGGTGGTTCTTCCGACCTTCTTTCCCAGGCCGCATGCCAACCGGGCTGAGATGGTTCTGCATACCCTGGACTGTAGGAGGGCATTATCCTTCTACCTTGACCGTACGCGGGAGCACCGGAGGGCTGTTCAGCTCTTTGTTTCTTTTGACCCCAATAAGTTGGGGTTACCTGTCTCCAAGCGTACTTTGTCCATATGGGTCGCTGACTGTATTGCCTGGGCTTATGGGGCAGCCGGCCTCTCGTTGGAGGGTCGAGTCACGGCTCATCGTGTCAGGGCGAAGGCTGCGTCAGTGGCTCATCTCCGCTCTGTTCTGTTGGCAGACATCTGCCGGGCCGCTACTTGGTCATCAAGCCAGACTTTTGCGGCCCATTACTGCCTTGAGAGGGAGTCCCGCAGGGACAGTGCTTTCGGACAGGCAGTACTCCATAATCTCTTTGGGGTTTAGGCAACTCCTTCCCTCCGGCCCTGATGTTGGGCTACCGGTCGGGGGCGTTCTCAGAGAAGATTCCTTCCTTACGTTCTGACACTCTAGAGGGAGCTCATTTTTTTGGCTTGGGGCTTCCGGTAGCCTTAAGCTGGGGAGTCCCATATGTGAGGACTGACTTCCTGCTTGGTCCTGGCGAAAGAGTAGTTACTCACCTGTAACAGGTGTTCTCCAGGAGCAGCAGGAATCAGTCCTCACAACCCTCCCTCCTCCCCTTGGAGTTGCAGTCATATGATTATTTTTGCTAATTTGTTTTGCTGTCTTTTAGCTATGTCATCAGACTGAGCAAGATGGCACCCTTGGGCGAGAAGGGGGACCGCGCATGCGCGCTGCAATTCCCAAAGGCTTTCCTTGAAAGCTGGGGAAATGCGCCGCATGGGGCTCCGTCGGCGCCAACGTCACCCATATGTGAGGACTGATTCCTGCTGCTCCTGGAGAACACCTGTTACAGGTGAGTAACTACTCTTTCTGGCCCCGTCAACTACGGTTTCCCTTACTACTTTGACTCAATCAACCTTTCCATTTAGGCTGTGCACCCGACCTGCTCTCGCAGTACACGGGAACACTTCCTCATCCCAGCCTCAAGACTCTATGCTTGATGGCATGGCTGCTGAGCCGCGTGATCCTCTCAGACCTTGAACTCCCAGAGGACATAACGCAAATCATGCTTGCTCTCGAAGGATTCTATGAGATGTACCTACGCCTTTGTAGCACAGATTTTCCCTCTGGTGCTCCCACAGAGTTCTCAATCCTTTCACTTGTGCAGTAGAACACCTGCTGCAATACCTTCTGCATCTCTCTTCATCTGGTCTGAAAACGAATTCTGTCCAAATACACTTGAGTGTAGTTGCAGCCTCTCACTGCCCAATTGGGGATCACCCAATTTCTTCTCATCTGCTGGTGGGGTGGTTCATGCAGGGGCTCCTTTTAACAAAGCCACCAATACGTCCCCCCCCCCTCCCCGTGGTAGCATGGGACCTTAACGTTGTCCTCGCACAACTTCTAAGACCCCACCCCCACCCCTTTGAGCCCTTGACTATGGCTCCTCTCAAGTTTCTCACTTGGAATGTTGCTTTTCTCATTGCTCTAACATCAGCATGTAGAGTCAGTGAGTTACAGGCTCTGGTAAACTACGCTCCTTACACTCGTTTCCACCATAATGAGGTGGTCCTTAGGACTCGCCCTAAGTTCCTTCCAAAGGTGGTTACACCTTTGCATCTGAATCAAACCATGTCTCTTCCAACCTTTTTTCCTAGACCACTCACTTCTAAGGCAGAAGCAACCTTGTGCACTTTGGACTGCAAAAGAGCACTTGTGTTCTATCTTTTTTTTTTTTTTTTTTTTAATTTTTATTGTCAGCCTTTTCACTTACATTTCCATCTTAACAACAGCTACATTATACAAGTCCTTTCACATACTATACAAGGAATAACTAACATCCTGTACACAATACCAAAAAGACATAGCTAGCATTTGTTAACCATTCTGCCCTACCTTCCCTTCCCTGCCTTGATGTCCATGCTTTACCTTATGAACAAGAAATGAAATGCAATACAACGTACAACCAGTATAACCAACATATGACTGGCCTTAATTATCATTAACCACATAACCCCCTTTCAATACTGCCCACCCTCCTTACTCCTATCCCTTACGCCTCCCCCTTCCTTCCACCTCCCTTCTCGCAACCACTTCCAAACCCCCGCCCACCGCTTCCCGACTTGCTCCCCTTTTCCCAGCCTTTCCCCCGTCAGTTTGTACATTGCATAAAGATGCGACACTCTACGTGCAAAACTAGCTATGGATGGCAAATTCGGCCTGTTCCAGTACCATGCTATTTCGCACCGTGCCGCTGTTACACAATACCAAATGATTCTCCAGTCCCCTTCGCACCTCCCATCAGATCTATGCAGGAGACACATCTCAGGTCCAAGCTCAATATTCGCCCCCACAATTTTATTAATGTTCTCCCCTATTTTGCTCCAATACTCTCTAACAACTGGACACGTCCACCACATATGCATCCAGGATCCTCTCTCCCCACACATTCGCCAACATTCATCCGTCTGCATCACCCCCGCCCTACACAATCTCTCCGGTGTGAGATACCAGCGACTCAACACCTTAAAGCCATTCTCGCGCAATGATGTGGCTATGGAGAACCTAGCTATGCCCATTACAACGGCCTCCCACTCTTCCACCCCCCACGTTACCCCTAAATCATTTTCCCACGCTTCCATATACTTCAACCTTCCTTCCCCCCTTGCAATCAGTCCTCTATAAATCCTAGAGAGCATCCCCTGCTGCCCCATGGATCCTAAACATGCTCCTTCAAACCACTCCCCTTCCTCCCTGCTCCCTCCCCTTTTGTCGAACCACTGAGCACATCTGCATATACGCAAACCTTTCCGACTCACCCTGCCGGTATAGATCTCGCACTCCCTCAAAGCCTCTACTCTGCGTCCCTACCACTATCTGGGACACCTGGGATAAGCCTAGCTCCGCCCACGTTCGAAGTACTGCTGTACTCGGGCCCAGACCCTCTGTACAACAGGCCTGTAGAGACATGGTAGACGACCACCTCTTGTCCCCCACCAACCGCTTCCTATACTGTTGCCACACCTTCAGCGTGTGCCCCACTAGGGGATTCCTTCCCTTCTCCCCCCTCCCCTCCCAAACTATACGTTCTAATTCTCCCGGCCTATACTCATCCACCTCCATCCTTACCCACTGCTTATGTGGCTCCCGCAGCCACGCGTAAACAGCTCGCAACTGCGCTGCCTCATAATACAGACTAAAATTTGGGACCCCCATCCCCCCTCCCCTACCGACACTTGCATCGTTCTTGCCGCCACCCTTCGCCTTTTCCCCCCCCAGATAAATCTCTCCACCTGTTGCTGTACCCTCCTCAGTACTCTCCGGGGTATCTGTATGGGTAAAACTTGAAAAAGGAATAAGAACTGGGGAAGGAGCATCATTTTCACCGATGCCACTCGCCCAAACCACGAATAATACCCTCTGCTCCAGCCCTGTAGGCGCCCTTCCACTTGCCCCACCATTTTATTATAATTTAATGCATACAAGTCCTCCAAGGTCCTCCCCAGCTGCACCCCTAAATAGCGAATCGACTTCTTTGCCCATTTAAATGGGAAACTCTGTTGCCACTCCCGCTGCCCACCCTCCTCCCCCACTATACTTAAGATCTCCGATTTCCCCCAATTAATCCGAAAGCCCGCCCTCCTGCCATATTCTTGAATCTCACTCATCACTGCCTTCAGTGTTTCTCTAGGTTTCGTGATTGTCAAGAGTATGTCATCCGCCAATAGGGACACCTTGTATTCCTGGCGTCCCACCCTAACCCCCGCAACCTCAGGGCTACCCCTCAACCTCGCCGCTAGTGGCTCGAGGGAGAGCGCAAACAATAAAGGGGATAACGGACACCCCTGTCGAGTCCCTCGTTCCAGCGGAAAGAACTCAGAATAGCCCCCATTTACTCGTACACATGCTTTTGGCCTGGTATACAGAGCCCTTATCCACTGCACGAAGCCTGGCCCAAATCCCAGGAGTTCCAATACCGAATACAGAAATTTCCAGGACACTTGATCGAAGGCCTTCTCGGCATCTAATGAGACCAACAGCGTCTCCTTCCCCTTCTTTTGTGCCGACCAAATCACATTTAACACTTTCCGTATGTTATCTGCCACTTGCCGGCCCGGCACAAACCCAGGTTGGTCCTCATGCACCAATTTCCCTAAGAGCTTATTGAGTCTAGTCGCTAGCACTTTTGCCAGTAATTTCGCATCAACATTCAGCAACGAAATTGGCCGATATGACGCACAATCCTGAGGGTCCTTCCCTTCCTTATGAATAAGGGTAATACCTGCCCATCCCATTGTGTCCGCCAACTTCTCCCCCTTTCGCGGCCCATTAAAAACCCTGGTCAACGGTTGCATCAAAAGACTCCCAAATTGTTTGTAAAACCGTGCCGTCAGGCTGTCGAGCCCCGGGGCTTTACCGGTCTTCAAAGCCTTAATGGCTTGCAAGATCACCTCGGTGTGGATTTCCCTATCCAGCCCTTTCTGCTCGTCCTCCGTCAAGCTCGGGAGCCCTGCTTCCCTCACGTACTCTTGAATATCCTCCTCCGACCCCTCCTCCCGTGCCGCATACAATTTACTATAGAAAGACACAAATTCTTCTCTAATGCGCTGGTCCTTCCGCACCACCACCCCTCTACTCTTAATCTGCGAGATCCTATTCCACTCCCTCCGCTTTTTCAGCTGTCGCGCGAGGAATTTCCCCGCTTTGTTACCCCCTTCAAAGAACCTCTGTTTCAGCAGCTGCAGACGGAACTGTATCTTCTCCGCCTCTAGTGCATTCACTTTGGCCCTTAGTTCCAAGACTGCACCTCGAAACTGTCCACCCCCCCCCCCCCCCCGCACATCCCTCTCTTCCATCTCCCGCAATTGCCGCCTCAGTTGCTCTTCACGCTCTGCCCTCTCCTGCTTTATGCGCGCTCCCCACTTAATGAACACCCCCCTTACGACAGCCTTAAAGGCATCCCAGACAACTCCCTCTTTTACTTCTCCGCCGCCATTCTGCCCAAAATACTCCGGAATTAAGCTTTCAATCTCTTTCACCACCCTGTCATCCTCCAACAGACCCTCATTCAATTTCCAAAATTGTCGTCCCTTATCCTCCCCTGCCACCCGCACTTGTACCACCACTGGAGCATGATCGGACCATGTGATTGGTTCTATGTCTCCCCCCTTAATCCTCCCTGCTAGTTCCTTCCCCACCCATATGGCATCCAATCTAGAGTAGGTTCCATGAGCTGCCGAGTAGAAGGAAAATTGCCTCCATCCCGGATTTAGCATCCGCCACGCATCAATCAGGCCATTCTCCTGCACAAATCTATGATAACACTTCCTATCCTTTCCTCTCCCTTCCCTCTGCCCAGTCGTGTCTCTCCCAACCTCCCAGGCCAAATTGAAATCCCCACCACAAACCAGCACTCCATCCCCCATTGCCGCCACCTGCTCACCCAGCATTGCATAAAGATGCGACACTCTACGTGCAAAACTAGCTATGGATGGCAAATTCGGCCTGTTCCATTCTGGGGAAAGGAGGGGCTCTTCCGAAGGGATGGGCTTCACCTTAACTGGGATGGAACCAGGCTGCTGGCATTAACCTTTAAAAAGGAGATAGAGCAGCTTTTAAACTAGATAATAGGGGAAAGCCGACAGTCGCCCAAGAGCGCATGGTTCGGAAGAATGTATCCTTGAAGGATACTACAAAAAGCAGAGAGGTTCCAAAAAAGAGTAAAGTAGCCCAAATGCCCTCGAGTATGGAGCAGACAGAACTTAAAGATCCCAAATTACCCATGTCTACCAATAGCCAAATTAATATGAATAAAATACAGTCTCTAAAATGCTTGTATGCAAATGCTAGAAGTCTACAAAACAAGATGGGAGAGTTAGAATATATAGCACTAAACGAGAGGTTAGATATGATTGGAATATCAGAGACATGGTGGAAGGAGGACAACCAGTGGGACACTGTGATACCTGGGTACAAACTATATCGAAATGATAGAGCTGATCAAATTGGTGGAGGGGTTGCGCTCTATGTTAGAGAGGGCATTGAGTCAGAAAGGATTAAAGTTTTGCAAGAAACAAAATTTGCTGTAGAATCTCTATGGATTGAAATTCCATGTAAAAAGGGGAAGGCGATGGCAGTGGGGGTGTACTATCGTCCGCCTGGCCAGAATGAACAAATGGATGATGAAATGCTCAAAGAAATCAAGGAAGCTAGCAAAAGTTACAGTGCAGTAATAATAATGGGTGATTTCAATTACCCCGGCATCGACTGGGTCAGTGTCACAACAGGACATGCTAGGGAGATAAAGTTCCTAGATGAAATAAATGACTGCTTCTTTGAGCAGCTGGTTCATGAACCGACCAGAGGGGAAGCAATATTAGACCTAGTCCTTAGTGGAACACCAGATGTAGTGCAAGAGATAAGGGTGTTGGGGCCACTTGGCAATAGTGATCATAGCATGATCGCCTTTGATTTAATTAGTGGAGGAGGGATAGTAAGGAAATCCACAGTACTACCCTTTAACTTTCGAAAGGGAGACTATGATAGAATGAGGAAAACAGTTAAGAAAAAACTAAAAGGAGCAGTTGCAAAGGTTAAAGACGTACATCAAGCTTGGGTGTTGTTGAAAAATACTATCTTGGAAGCCCAGACCAGCTGTATTCCACGCTTTAAGAAAAGTGGAAGGAAGTCCAAAAAATTGCCAGCATGGTTTAAAGCTGAGGTCAGAGAGGCTGTTGTTGCCAAAAAAGCATCTTTCAAGAAATGGAAAAAAGAGCCAAATGATGAAACCTGGAAACAGCACAAGCACTGGCAAGTCAAATGCAAGGCATTGATAAGGCAGGCAAAGAGAGAATTTGAGAAGAAGCTTGCTGCGGAAGCAAAAACGCGAAATAAAGACCTTTTCAAGTACATTCGTAGCAAAAAACCCGTGAGAGAGTCAGTTGGTCCATTAGATGATAAAGGGGTTAAAGGAGCACTAAGAGGCGACAAGGCGATAGCGGAGAGACTGAATGAATTCTTTGCTTCGGTCTTTACTGAGGAAGATGTAGGGATGTTACCCACGACTGAAGTGGTATTTAAAGGTGTGGAAGAATTGAAGGAAATATCGATACATCGGGAAGATGTCTTACAACTATTAGATAAACTGAAGAGTAGCAAATCACCTGGGCCGGATGGTATACATCCAAGGGTGTTGAAAGAACTGAAATTTGAGATTGCAGACCTGCTATCAGTAATCTGTGAACTATCATTAAAATCATCTCTAATACCTGAGGATTGGAGGATCGCCAATGTAACACCAATTTTTAAAAAGGGTTCGAGGGGTGATCCGGGAAACTACAGACCGGTGAGCCTGACGTCAGTACCGGGAAAAATGGTAGAAACCATCATAAAGAATAAAATTACTCAGCATATAGATAGTCATGACCTAATGGGAGACAGCCAACATGGCTTTAGACAAGGAAGATCTTGTCTTACTAATCTGTTATGTTTTTTTGAAGGAGTGAATAAACAGGTGGACAAAGGTGAGTCGGTTGATATTGTGTATCTGGACTTTCAGAAAGCCTTTGACTAGGTCCCTCATGAGAGACTTTTGGCAAAACTAAAGAGTCATGGGATAGGAGGCAGTGTACTACTGTGGATCAGGAACTGGTTAAAAGATAGAAAGCAGAGGGTAGGGCTAAATGGCCAATTTTCCCAATGGAGAAAGGTGTATAGTGGTGTACCCCAGGGATCTGTGCTGGGTCCGCTGCTTTTTGACATATTCATAAATGACCTGGAAAGTGGAATAACGAGTGAGGTTATCAAATTTGCTGATGACACAAAACTATTTAAAGTTGTTAAAACCCAGGAGGATTGTGGAAAATTGCAAGAGGATCTTGATAAATTGGAAGACTGGGCATCAAAATGGCAGATGAAATTTAATGTGGAGAAGTGCAAGGTTATGCACCTAGGGAAGAACAACCCAAACTATGGTTACACGATGCAAGGTTCCACATTAGGAACCACCACCCAAGAAAAAGATTTAGGCGTCCTTGTGGATACCATGTTAAAACCCTCGGCCCAGTGTGCAGCGGCGGCCAAGAGAGCAAATAGAATGCTAGGTATGATAAGGAAAGGAATGGAAAATAAAACAAAAGATATTATAATGCCTCTATATCGTTCCATGGTGAGACCGCACCTTGAATATTGTGTGCAATTCTGGTCGCCATATCTTAAAAAGGATATAGCAATTTTAGAAAAGGTTCAGAGAAGAGCCACCAAAATGGTAAAGGGGATGGAAGGCTACTCCTATGAAGAAAGGCTAAAAAGGTTGGGGCTCTTTAACCTGGAAAAGAGACGGCTGAGGGGAGATATGATAGAAGTCTATAAATTAATGAACGGAGTGGAACGGGTAAACGTAGATCGATTGTTTACCTTATCAGAATATAGAAAGACTAGGGGACATGCAATGAAGCTACAGGGTAAACTATTTAAGACTAATAAAAGAAAATATTTTTTCACTCAACGTGTAATCAAACTCTGGAATTTGTTACCGGAGGATGTAGTAAAGGCTGTTAGTGTAGCTGGGTTTAAAAAAGGTTTGGACAAGTTCCTGGAGGAAAGGTCCATAAACCATTATTAAGAAGGGACCCAGGATATCAATGCTTGAACCAATACAAGCATTGTGGAACCTGTGTCCCTTGGGGAAACTGCTAGGTACGTATGACCTAGATTGGCCACTGTTGGAAACAGAATACTGGGCTTGATGGACCTTGGTCTGACCCAGTATGGCATATCTTATGTTCTTATGTTCTTAGCTCTTTCCAGAACTCAGTTTGGGCACCCGTAGGAGCATACACATTTACCACACAAAACCACTCCTCCCCCAGCTTTACCCTCATCAAAAGATACCTTCCCCCCTTATCGCGGGATATCATCTGGACCTACTTGTGTTCTATCTTGACTGAACTAAGAGTCATCGCCAATCCTCCCAAATGTTTGTGTCATTCAACCCTAGTCACCTGGGTCTCTCAGTTTCCAAAAAGACCATTTTCAACTGGATTGCTGACTGCATATCTTTCACATATGCTCAAGCCGGTCTATCCCTCCAGGGACATGTCACAGCACACAGTGTCTGAGCATGGTGGCTACTGTCACCATCTTTTGCTCTGTCTCGCTTTCCAGTCTTCACTACATATCTTCGCTGCTTACTGTTTCCACATGGTCTTCACTACATACCTTCGCTGCTCACAATTGCCTTGATAAAGACTGGTCGAGATGCTCAATTTTGACAAGTCATCTTAAACAACCTTTTTCAGATTTAGAGCAACTCTGCCCAGCGTCCATCTTCGACTACCCAAAGAGTGTGCCCAAGGGGCTGAGTCTGATGGATCCATGCTTTTCCCTGTTTGGTTCTGGTCTTCTCTCTCCTGCTGGGTAGTCATGGACTAGGGAGTCCCATATGTGAAGACTGCATTCCTGCTTGTTTCTGGAGATAGCATAGTTACTCAGCTGTAACAAATGATCTCCGGGAATAGCAGGAATCAGTCTTCACAACCCGCCACCTCCCCTCATAGTTGTTGTCATTCTGTTTTCTATTTACCTTTTTCTCTCATGGGGGTTTTCTCCGCTATATACCTGAGGAGAATTGCAAGGAAGGTGAGAAGGCAGACATGCATACGTGGAGTGATGCTCCCAAAAGCATTTCTATTGGTTGCTGGGGAGTGTACCTATGCCAGGCTCCATCAATACCGATGTCATCCATATGAAGACTGATTCCTGCTGTTCCCAGAGATCACTTATTACAGGTGAGTAACTATGCTATTTCTGGACCAGTTGAATCTCTCCTGGTTTTGCATTTGTGTATCTGTAGTCAGGACAGGATTAAGGCATTGGCAAACTAAGCACCTGCTGGGAAGGGGAAGGCCTGTCAAATGTGCTCTGGAAGGTTAACAGTCTGGCTTTTTCAGGACCATATAGATTTTTGCCCCTCATTTGGTTTGCAGCTCGTCTTGCTGTGAGGGCTTATGTGCATCATCAATGATGCTGAGAGCTAAGCTATTGATAGTGTAACTACTAGCAGGAGCTCCCAAGATGGACAGGTCTCAGCCTAGGTGTCAGACTAAGACAAACCACCCAGCTAGGAAGCAGCAGAATGGGACCGTGTTGGCAATGGAGGATCACATTCCTGTGACAACAGCAACACTAACATTCTCTGCATGAAAGAGAGGCCTGGCAATCTACTTTCATATTTTTCCAAGAAAATCCAAGGAGTAGTCACAACAAAACAAATTACACTATAGTGCTGGAAGATGATAGCCCCAGGTCGGAAGGCATTCAATTGGCTACTGGGGATGAGCTGACAGCATTTATGATGTGGCTGGATCAAAGCCCTTGGGACATGTGACTGCTGATGTAGCTGGGGATAAAATGAGTCAAGAACTGCAGAGATGTGTTACATATTGGGACACGGAATGTACAAAGCATGAACCAAGGGATGTTGGAGGTGGAAATGAAATGGAACATGTACAACTCTATCTGTTGGGTGTCAGTGAACTGAAACGGACTGGCATTGGGCACTTTGCATCTAATGATCCACATGGTATACTACTGTATGCTGGAAATGAAAGACAAAGAAGAAATAGTGTGGCATTTATAATTACGAAACTTGCAAGAATTGTAATGCAATGCAATCGGTGAACGCTTCATTTCTATTCATCTATGGGGAATGCCCATCAACACAACTATTATTCAGCTATATGCACCAACACCAGCTGTAGAGAGGAAGAAGTGGATGCGTTCTATGAACATGTACAAGCTGAAATTGATAGAACATGCAAACAGGATATCCTTATAGTCATGGGTGTCTGGAATGCAAAAGTTGGCAACAAAGAAGGTGGCAAAGTGGTTGGCAAATGTAGACTTGACAACAGAAATGAAGCTGGAGAAAGACTGATAGAAATCTAAAAGACTGATGATTTATTCATCTCAAACACCTTCTTCCAGCAACACAAGCGGCAACTTCACCCAGTGGCATGCACAAAAATCAAATTGACTATATCTGTGCAAGTCACCATTGGAAAAGTTCAAAAACATCAGCAAAGACAAAACCTGGACAAAGCCTGTGGTACAGATCACCAACTACTAGTATGCAAACTCAAGCTAAAGCTGAAAAAGAGCAAGCCACTCAGGAATGTAGCAATATATGACCTTGAGAATATATCACCGGAATTTAGACTGCCTGCAAAATCGATTTGCTGCTTTGGATACAAATGGCAGAGCACCAAAAGAGTTACAGGATGACATCAAGAAGATTGTGCTAGAAGAAAGTGAGAAGTCTCTACAAAAGGTGTAAAAGCAAAAACAGCCAAAATGGATGACTGAAGAAATGCTGAAAATTGCCACTCTCTCTCCTCTGGCTTTAGTTTCTCTGCATTTCTGGGCAATCACAGAACATCATAAAGATTTCCAACATGCAGCAAGACGAGACAAGTACTACAATGACACATGCAAGGAAATAGAATCAAAAACTATTAGAGGAAGAACAAGATTGGCTTTCCTAAAGCAACAAGAGTTAGAGAAAATTCCTGCCTCTGAATTGGAAGGCTACAAGATGCTAAAGGATCCATATTGAATGATGCTGAGAAGATCAAGAAAAGGTGGAAAGAATATGATCAGGAACCATTGGTGATGAAAAGTCAAAGCAGCATTGAAAGCATTATCAAAGAACAAAGCACTGGGTGTTGATGGTATTAAAGCAGCTGTTGTCATACTTACAAGACTCTGCCAAGAAAAGTGGAAGACAACATTATGGCCAATTGACTGGAAAAGTTCTGTGTTTATACCAATACTGAAGAAAGGTGATCTGACTGACTGTGGAAATATCGTATAATCACTCTGATCTCACATGCTAGCAAAATTCTACTCAACATCATCCAGCAGAGACTGCAACCATACCTGGACCAAGAACTGCCTGCAGGGTTCAGAAAAGGGCAAGGAACGAGAGACGACATTGCAGATGTGAGATGGACCTTGAAAAGACAAAAGAATACCAAAAGGATATCTATATTTGTGTGTTGAGTACAGCAAGGCTTTTGACTATGTAAACCATGAGAAACTCAGGGTCACATTAAGAAGCATGGACTTACCAGAACACCTGCTAGATCTCTTGCATAGCCTTTATATTGATCAAGAAGCAACAGTTCGAACAGAACAAAGAGAAACAGAATGGTTTAAAATCAGCAAAGGTGTACGATAAGGCCACATGCTTCCCCCTACTCAGCGCTGTACCTAGCCCTGTGCGAGCAGTGCAGCTGCACAGGGCGCAGAGGCTTAGGGGGTGTATTTTGGCTGCCTGCTGTTGCCTGTTGCTGCCACTTTTTGTTCTCTCAGCGGCAGCAGCTGAGGAGACCTAAAATAAAAAACAAACAAACCACGTGGGTCTTTCTGAAAGTCTGGTCCCTCATTCCTCTGATGCGTCATCAGAGCAGGGAGGGATCAGATCTGTTTAAAGCATGGAGTTAAAAGACCCATGTGTTTTGTTTTTTTTTTTTTGTTCTTGTTGTTTTTCATTTTGAAGTTAGGTCTGCTCTGCTGCTGCCAGCACCGCTGCAGAGAAAACAGAGTAGTGGCAGCAGCAGGGCAAGAGCAGGCAGCGGCTGGGTGGAGGTATGGGTGGGAGGAGGGTGGGCTTGCCTGAAGTGCAAGTCACACAGGGTGCAATTTTGGCTCAGTACAGCCCTGCCCCTACCTGTTTCATTTATATGCAGAGCAAATCCTCAGAGAAGCAGGACTGTTTGAAGACAACCGAGGTGAAGATTGGTGGCAGACTCATCAACAACCTTCACTATGCTGATGAGACACAATACTGGCTGAAAGTGAAGATGATTTGAAACATGTGCTTCTCAAGTTCAAGGAATATAGTCTTAAAAAGGGTCTGCAACTTGATATAAAGAAGTCAAAGATCTTGACAACTTGCAAAATCAATAAGTTCATCGTTTATGGAGAAGAAATTGAAGTAGTTGAAAACATTAACCTGTTTGGATCAATAAAGAAACAACAAGCAGTCAAGAAATCCGAAGACACATTGCTCTTGGTAGAATGGCTATGAAGGGCCTAGACAAGATTCTCAAGAGCAGAAATATCTCTCTCCATACAAAGATTCGACTTGTCTAAGCCATGGTATTTTCAGTAATATGGATGCAAAAGTTGGACAGTGAAAAAGGAAGAAAAGCGATGCATTTGAATTATGGTGCTGGTGAAGAATACTATGTATACCATGGACTTCCCGAAGAACAAACCATTCAGTACTAGAGGAGATCAAACCAAAACTTTCTTTAGAATCTGAGATAAGACTTCCATACTTTGGACACATCATGCGAAGAGAGAGATTATTAGAGAAAAACATGCTTGGCAAGGTTGAAAGACAACATAAAAAAGGAAGGCCAGCAATGAGAAAGGATTGATAAAATAACAGCAGCTATGGATGCCGCTCTATCAACAATGAACCACCTAATTGAAGACTGAGCACAATTTAGGACAGCTATCCAGAGGGGTCACCTTGAGTAGATACAAATTTGACTGCACTTAACAACAACAACAATAGATCCTTGCATCAATTTCCAGAAACCTCTATCTGCAGCTGTTCTTCCTGCATTAGTGAGCTTTCCCTGTCTGCTTCCAGTGTGACTATTAGTACCCGCAAACCAATCAATTTCCTCATAATCTTCCCAGTTACACCCACCAATCGCATTGAGGCCAGGCGGCTCCAGCCATTGGGAAGGTAGCTCTTATCACAGGAAGGATAAGAGTGAACTCATGTGCTGTGCAAATGAGGAGGGGGAGGGCGGTCTGAGCTCTGTAAGGAGCACTGGGCTGATTTGGACATGCCACTTAACCCTCTCTTGCCCTATGTACAAATTGTACCTGTATGTCAATTACCTTGAGGTATTAGTACAAAGGTATGAGCTAAATCCAAAAGTGAATGTCTTGGGGGGATGCAGAGAAGGGGTATGAATGAGGGGAAGAATAAGTGGGCTGTTATAGGCTGAGGAAACGAGCTGGCATTAACTTCAAGAACTATACATGATGGATGGGCAGAGCTGATTGATGGAGAGGTCACTCAATGAGCACATGAGTAGCAAGCAGCAGCACAACACCAGGAGGCTATTTCTGTTTGGTCTCAAGAGCAAGATGTGGGTATTCCTGGGTTGAAGTGCACTGGTACAATGTACCTGTGCACATGCTAAGTGCAGGAGAGTTTTCAGCCTGGGGAATTTACCAGGTAACTATTTAGTTACCTGTGCAAATTCCTTTGAAAATTGTCCTAATGCTGCCCTCCACTTTGTCTATAGCCTTTCCAAGGCATTAACAAAAACTGAATGCCTTCTGTTGCTGCTTCTATTTATTTCACCACAGCAAAAGCTCTAAATATAATTCCCCAAATATCCTGAAATATTTTTGTGGATCATCAAAACCAGAGCATATAACACTGAGTCAATGCTCAAATCTCATCAACTCTTTTATAACAAATTTTATAATATTTCTTCAATTTCATATATCATCTAGCTTCATTTCATTTAATTCATGTATTTAAATAAATATAGTTTCCCCGCCACAAGTTATATCACTTCCAAAACATAGGGGTTATCTTTCTACTTCAAAATCATGTACTTCAGGCCTGACAGATATAAAGCTTCTCCACAGCTTTCAAAGAATGCCTTTGGGGAGATGCACCACACATGCGTGATCCCCTTCCCACCCAAGGGTGCCATCTTGCCTCGGTCTCCTTTTTTTTCTGCGGAGCCTACCGAATGTGTCTCTGTTTTCCCCGGAAAAAGTGTTGATTTTTTGCTTTAATTTTTCTTTCTCCGGTTGTGTATCATTTCCCTTTCCCGTCCCTAAGCTCGCTTGCCTTGGCATCGCATCTCGGGTCCGTTCTTTATAGACCGGCCGCGCACCTTTTTATTTTTGGCCCTGACTGTGCCTGAGGTTTTTGACCGCGCAGGGGCTGTCTTCCCTGCCATGGCCTCCACCAATGGCTTTAAAAATTGTGACCAATGTGCCAAAACCATGTTCCGCACCGACCTATATGACTGCTGCCTTCGGTGCCTAAGGCCCCAGACCATGACTCCTTGGACTATGGTCTCTGCAAAAAGATGATTTCCAAGGCCATCAAGAGCTGTCAGGAGCAGTGGGTGTCCTCCTTCCATAAGATGGATTCTGCACCGGAGTCTCTCGTGACACTGTGCTCCAAGGCTCCCCCCAGGGAGACTGGGCTGCCTCGGAACCCCTAGGCCGTGGGTCCTCCAGCCAGACCCCAGAGGCAGAGCCAGAAACCCTTGAAGTTGCGTCTGTGAAAGTGGGGAAGTCCCAAGGGCCCCAGGCCCACAGTCCCTGTCGTGAGTCTGAGGGGAAGGAGCAGGATGGCCGACCAAAATACTCTGATGGGAATCATTGGCAACCGGCTTTCGACCCCCGAGGCCATTCTTGTCAAGGACTCCCCCTAGATGGAGCCAGCATCCGGCCCTAGTCCCTTACTGTCCGCACCAAAGGCTGCAAAGCCATCTGGCCTCGAGACCAGGATGGTGGCCTTGTAGCACAGTTTGTCTGCCTTTATGGTCAGCAGCAGGCTCTGATGCCTGGTTTGGCTGGGTCCATTACTCCCAACTACCGGGCCCTTGACCTCGAGGAATTCCCCGGATGTCTAGCAGATCCTCATGCCCCATCAGCCTCGAGAGGTCTCGCAGCACAGGTCCCGATCTCGGTCCCAGTCCTCAGGGCTGAGGTCCTCCCTGATCAGTGCCCACAGCTCTGACTGCATGGCCTCTGGGGCCTTTGGGCTTGGGGCCCAATCCCAGAGTCCGAACCGCCCTTGACCGCCACAAGTCGGACTAGGAGACCGAGGACTACGAATCCCTGGTTACCCGTCGACACTGGGATGTGTCCTCCGACCTGTTTCTCACCGTGATTCGGCGTCTGTCTCTGCCTGATGACAGTTTCCTCAACTTTTGCCGGGACATGGCCAAGGAACTGGCCTTCAAGACCAAGTCAGAGGAGGACCCTCAAACTAAGGAATCAGAGATCCTCCACTATTGAGGCCCCTCTAAAGGAGGCACTTAAGGTGCCCATTCCCCTGCTCCTGCAACGGCTATTCCTCTGCATGTGGGAGACTCCTACATCGGTGTCCATAGTAAGCAGACAGCTGGACTCAATGTATCAGGTCCACCAGAGTCCCAGCTTCCAGAAAGCACAGCTGCCACACAACTCCATGGTGGTGGAGTCGGCCATGCATAGTCTTAAAAGTCAGAAGATGCACTCCTTGTTGCCCCCAGAGATGGAGGCCTGCACCTTTGAAGCCCTGGGCAGAAAGTGCCACCAGGGCTCAATGCTCATTGGCTGGATCCAGACATACCAGCTGCACATAGGCATGTACCTGAGGAACCTGGTGAAGGAACTCGCCAGGTTCTTGGCTGGTCTCTGAGGAACTTCTTCAGCGGTTCTGAACTCTGGCTTTGGGTGTCAGAGTGTGCTCCAAGTTTTATGACTCGGGCAGCCTATGACTGCTTCGAGTTGGCAGCTATCGGTGCTAGGCACCAGCCCCAGCTACAGTCCTCTGACCTGGAGCAATAGGTTTAGGCCAAGTTGGTCAATGCTCCCTAACAGGGAGAAAATATTTTGGGCAAACCAATGACTGATAAGGCTGCAGAGTTGGAGTTGAAGTTCCTGACGAGGACCAGGCTCTCCAAGCAGGGGCGGCCCAAAGGTGGTGCGGGGCCATGTGTGGAGACTCTGTGCGGGGCCTCAATTTGCATAAATATTTGCATAATGTTACCATACACTAACTTTAGTAAACATGCCTCTTAATGAGTGTATGGATAAAGACTAAAAGATTTCTACATTACTATATTCCAGTGCCAACCGCCAGGCACATTAGGAACTACTACAAACACTGCCCATTTAGAACCCATAGCAAACCCACCGTATCCTAACAGCACTACCAGGACTCACAAAGCCCCATACTCTACCTATCAAAAAGCAACACTGCAAATATTAAACCAATACATTTCAGAGAATAACAATGCATGACCTACTGGGGAAAGAGAACAAGTGGCAATGTCAAATAGGAATTATATAAACAGAATACCTCAGCTCAGTTACACATGCAGAACATAGACCATGACCAAACAAGGGAATCACAATTTAGAAACAGGAAGACAATAATTAAACTGGGAACCCCAAAAGCCAAACTTGGAATGTACAACAACACTGTAGAAATACAACTATAAATGAATTTCCTCTTGTACTAAATAAAGCACAGATGTTAATGATTCCTCATTTTCCAGGGCTGACATATTCCAGTTAATAAATTCAAAATAGAGATTTTTCTACCTTTTGTGCATTTTTTTTCAGTTGCAATTGCTCCAGACACTTTCTTCTGGTTTCTTTGTGTCTTCTGCTAACTCTCCATCATCTGCTGTCCATTTGTCCTTCTCCTAGTTTTTTTCCATTCTCTCTCTACATCTGCTTTAACATACTAATCTTTCTCCTTTTGCTCTTTCCTCATTCCTATTTCATCCACTCAAATTTTACCTCTCCATTCTCAATCGCCACTTATTCTCCCAATACCCGGCCAATTGAAGATTTTTCTTCCCTCCCACACACAATATTTTTTCACCCTCCCAGCCCCATCCCATTCTAATTCTCCCCCAACATCAGCTCCCTTCTAGTTCCAGCCCTCCACTCCCTTCTAGCCCCCCCATCAGCCCATGTCCAGTCCTAGCCCCCCATCAGCCCATTTCCAGTCCTATCCTAGCCCCCACCATCAGCCCATTTCCAGTCCTAGCTCCCCCATCTCTTTCCAGTTCTATCCGTGTCCCTCCATCAGCTCATTTCCAATCCCAGCCCCCCATCAGTCGATTTCTAGTCCTTTCCTAGCTCCACCATCAGCCCATGTAAAATCCTAGCTCCCCTCCACTCAGCCCATTTCCAATCCAAGCCCCCCATGAGCCTACTTCCAGTTCTAGCCCCTCCATGAGTCCATTTCATTCCAAGCCCCCACCATAGCCCATTTCCAATCTTAGCACCCCCCAACAGCCCATTTCCAGTCCTATCCTAGCACCTCCATCAGCCCATTTCCTGTCCTAGCTCCCCCCCCCCACTCAGCCCATTTCCAGTCCTAGCTCCCTCTCCTCACAGCCCATTTCCATTCCAAGCCCCCCTCCCCATCAGCTAATTTCAGTTCAAGCCCCCCTTCCACTCAGCCCATTTCCATTCCAAGCCCCCATCCCCATCAGCTATGTGCAGTTCAAGTCCCCCCTTCCACTCGGCCCATTACCAGTCCTAAGCCCCCACCATCAGCCCACTTCCAGTCCTAACCACCATCACCCCATGTTCAGTCTTAGCCCCCCCATTACCTCCTAACCCCTCATCAGCCCATTTCCAGTCCTAGCCCCCCCCCATAGCCCATTACCAGTCTTAACCCCCCCATCAGCCCATTTCCAGTCCTAGCCCACCTCCAGTCCTAACCCCCCATCAGCCCATTTCCAATCTTAGCCTCCCCCATATCCCATTACCAGTCCTAAACCCCCATCAGCCCACCTCCAGTCCTAGCCCCCCCATAGCCCATTACCAATCTTAACCCCCCCATCAGCCCACCTCCAGTCCTAACCGCCCCAGAGCCCATTACCAGTCTTAGCCCCCCCATAGCCCATTACCAGTCCTAGCCCCCCATAGCCCATTACCAGTCCTAACCCCCCCATCAGCCCATTTCGAGTCCTAGCCTCCCCCATAGCCCATTTCCAGTCCTAGACCCCTCTCCAGCCCATTACCAGTCCTAACCCCCCTTCCCATCAGCCCAAGGAAACTTTAAAAGAAAAACCAAACTTGCTGCTGCCGCTATGGCAGCGGCAGAATCAAGTGTCTCCCGCGGGGCCCCCGCCTGACCGGCAGAGCCCTCCCTCGATCACTCTCCTCGGCGTGGCTTTCAGAGCCGCGAAGGGAGAGTTTCCCTCTTGTGATTCTGTTAAGCTGGCCGGGGCTGATGGGAAACAAGAAATGCCTGTTCCCATCAGCCCCAGCGGGCTTAACAGAGCTGTGAGAGGGAAACTCTCCCTTCGCGGCTCTGAAAGCTGGGCCGAGGAGAATGATTGAGGGGAGGCCTCTGCCGGGCAGGAGGGAGGGCTCTGTTGGGCGGGCAGGTGGGGGCCCTGCAGGATCCACTTGATTCTACCGCTGCCATAGCGGCAGCAGCAAGTTTGTTTTTTCTTTTAAAGTTTCCCTGGGCTGATGGGCAGAATGTTGTTTGCGTGGGGCCCCCTGAAACGTGGGGCCCTGTGCAAACAACATTCTTGCTCAATGGACGGGCCGGTCCTGTCTCTAAGAAGACTGCTGACCCTTCCTGATGGAAGCCTTGGGTAAATAGTACTTCTACCCGAAGAAGAAAGAGGCTTATGGAAACTACCTGCAGTACCAGGCCTTCCCAGCTCCCCAACAGGAGCAGCAAGCCAAGGGAAACGGTCATGGCCTTCGTAAGCCTAAGGCTCCCAAACCCCAGTCACCAGCCTGGTGGGGATTTTGACTCCTTGGGCATAGCGCCTCTTCCCCAGGAGGCCCAGCCCACCAGTGGTCATCCACCACCACCGACCCCTGAGCACTGCAGGTGGTGAGGGAGGGTTACCTCCTCCACCTGACACAGATGCCCTCTCAGTTCTTTCCAGGAGAGCCCCCCCCAGGACTCACCTCCATCAGACTTTACTCTGCAGGAACTTGCAGGCCTTATCGAGGACAAGGTGGTGGAACTTGTGCCTGCTCACCTCAAGAAGAGGTTCTAGCCCCAGTACTTCCTCGTACCCAAAAGGTCTGGAGGCTTCCAGACCATTCTGGACCTGCGGGATCTAAACAGGTTCCTAGTGAAGGAGAAGTTCAAGATGCTCTCCCTTGGAACACTGCTGCCATACCTACAGCTGGGAGACTGCTATGCTTCTTGGACCTGAAGGATGCTTATACTCGCATCCTCCTCCATCCCAATCACAGGAAATGCCTCAGGTTCATGGTGAGAGGTGGCCACTACCAGTACAGGGTGCTACCCTTCAGGCTGACCTCCGCACCAAGGGTGTTTGCCAAGTACCTGACAGTATTTATTTTATTTTACTGGATTTCTATACTGCTTTATCCTAAAATCAAAGCGGTTTACAGCGTACCTTGTGGATTTGCATAGAACAGTGGGTAAGGGGGGCATGCAGGGGATTATTTCAAGCTAACATATACAATTGAAACTATCTATAAAAAAGTGTGTAGTGGGAGTCTGGGGTCTAAGGCATTGTGTCAACAGGGATGACAGTATGCGGTTGTACATTAGGTTCTCCAGGACCAAGCAGGAAGTCAGTCCTCACATATGGGTGACGTCGGCGCCGACGGAGCCCTCGCGGAGCAATTTTCCCCAGCTTTCAAAGAAAGCCTTTGGGAATTGCAGCGCGCATGCGCGGTCCCCTTCCCACCCAAGGGTGCCATCTTAGCCAGTCTTCTTTTTTCCGCGGAGCCCTACAGACGTGGTCTTCTTGTCCCCGCAGAAAAAGTTGATTTTCGTCGTTTATTTCTCTTTTTTCTTTGGTTCGACGCCGGTCTCTTTCCTGCCCGGACTCGCGACGCCGTTGCGAGTCCTTCTCTTATTTTTCGGTTTTTCTGATTTTTCTTGTCAGTTTCGTTTTTCGGTTTTTCGCTGGCAGCCCGGTCCTTTGACCTTGCAGGGGCCCTTTTTCCCCCGATGGCTGCCAGTGGCTTCAAAAGGTGTGTTCAGTGTGACAGAAATATGTCACTCACTGACACACACGATCATTGCCTCCGCTGCCTTGGCCCAGATCACGAGGAACTGATCTGTGGGGCCTGCAGCAAAATGTCCTCCAAAGCTTTACGGAGTCGGCGGCATCAGCGGGAAAGAATCTTCGCAGATCCCACCCATACCCGGACCTCGTCGGAGGCCTCGGCGTCCAGAGGCTCCAGCTCTGAGCATCGCCAGAGTTCCTCCGACAGAGGTTCTCCCTCCGACAGAGGTTCTCCCTCCGGGGATCATCATCGGAAGGCGAAACCCGCGAGGGCGGCGTCGGTGGACGCTCCTGGTTCCGCGAGGGCCAGGTCGCATAGCCCCGATAGCCGTCCCGGGTCTTTGGAGCAGGTACGTCTCCCGAAGCGACCTCGTTTGGAATCGGAATTGCCTGCTCGGGTAAGTCCTGTAGTCCTCCTGGACTCGCCTCCGAGGGGTCCGACGTCGGGCCCGACGCCGTCGGGGCCCGAGTCGGGGGCTGCTGGGTCACCTGAGGTCGGACTCAGGTTGACGGCCTTGGAGAGCAGATTGTCTGCCTTCATGGACCAGCAGCGGGCACTGATCCGCTAGCCTCGCTGGCGCCTCTGCCCCGACCGCCAGGACGTCGACGTCTAAGTCGACCCCGGAGACCGAGCCGATCCTCGAGTCCATGCGGGCTCGAGTCGATCCTCGGTCGAGGTCTCCCTCGGCCTCCCGTTCGGGACCGAGGTCGTCGACGCCGACTCCCTCGGCGTCGGGACGGCCGACGCCTCCGCCCGCCCGATCCGACCCCACCGATTCCTCCTCGGAGTCGGCCTGGGAATCTGAAGTGGAAGAGTCACCTGATTCTTTTCGGACTCGGTGTGTCCCCTCGGACTCCCCTGAGTCCGAACCTCGGAAACAGTCCCCCCCCGGAGGATGCCCGGTTCTCGGACTTCGTCAGGGATATGGCCAAGGCTTTGGCCTTCCCTGCGGATCCCGAGGAGGAGCCTCGAGCCGAAGAGCTCGACGCCCTTCAGTACGACTCTCCAGCAAGGGAGCACTTTACTGTACCGGTTCCTCCCATGCTGGAACGACTACTCTTCCGCATGTGGGAGAGTCCGGCATCGTCGCCGGTATTAAGCAAGCGGGTCGATTCCATCTATCGGGTCCGCAAGAGCCCTGGCTTCCAGAAAGCACAGCTACCGCACCATTCCATGGTGGTGGAATCGGCCATGCATAGGCTCAAGAGCCAGAAGATGCACTCCTCGGTGCCTCCCGGCAGGGAGGCCCGCAACCTGGATGGCCTCGGTAAGAAGTGTTTCCAAGGCTCTATGCTTGCTTGTCGGGTCCAGACCTACCAGCTCTACATGGGCATGTACCTTAGAGACCTGGCTAAAGAGATAGCCGGATTCTCTGCTGGGCTGTCCGAGGAACCTTTGCGGAGGTTCCTAGCCTTGTCCACTGGTATTCGAGAATGCTCCAAATTCATTTCTCGAGCAGCCTATGATGGCTTTGAAGCATCAGCTAGAGTGGCCGCAGCCGGCATCGGTGCCCGCCGACAGGCTTGGCTTCAGTCGTCTGACCTTGAACCCTGGGTGCAGGACAAGTTGGTCGATGTCCCCTGCCGAGGTGAGAACCTCTTTGGCAAGCCCATGGCTGAGAAGGCTGCGCAAATCGAGACGGAGACTCTCACCAGAACTAGGCTCTCTAGGAAGACCTCTGCCCCTTCCCAGAAGAAGAAGGGCTTGGGAAAGAAGTCCTTTTACCC
This sequence comes from Ichthyophis bannanicus, assembly GCA_033557465.1. Lineage (NCBI taxonomy): Eukaryota > Metazoa > Chordata > Amphibia > Gymnophiona > Ichthyophiidae > Ichthyophis > Ichthyophis bannanicus. The sequence goes on along the minus strand of CM066034.1, from coordinate 578,607,314 downwards.
GAGAAAGGTGGCTGCCTATAAACACTACCCTCAATATCAGGCCTCCGCAGCTCCCCAACAGGGTCAGCAGGCCAAGGGACGGGGTAACGGGTCCCTTAGGCAGCAAGCCCCCAAGCCTGCACCACCAGCCCCTGCTCAGCAGGGTGGGGGTTTTTGATTTCATCGGCATAGCCTCTCCCCCTCAGCTGGTTTCTCCCAGCACAGGAGGCCGGCGGGTCCACTTTGCCCACAGGTGGTCCAACATCACATCAGATGCCTGGGTGCTTCATGTTGTGAGAGAAGGCTATCTTCTCCACTTCCACCAGGTCCCTCCCTCCTATTTCCGGGAGAGCCTCCACGACTCCCTCTGCACAGGGACTTACTCCTTCAGGAGTTAACAAGTCTTCTTCAGGAACAGGCTGTGGAACCGGTGCCCCACCACCTGAGAGGTCAAGGCTTCTATTCCAGGTATTTCCTAATACCAAAAAGAACGGGAGGCCTCAGACCCATCCTGGACTTGCGCAACCTCAACAAGTTCCTCGTGCGGGAGAAGTTCAAGATGCTTACCCTTGGAATCCTTCTGCCCTACCTCCAGCAGGGAGATTGGCTATGCTCTTTGGATCTAAAGGATGCCTACACGCACATCCTCATCCACCCAAGCCACCGCCAATACCTAAGGTTTGTGGTGGCAGGAAATAATTACAAGTACAGAGTACTGCCCTTTGGCCTATCCTCCGCACCACGAGTCTTCACAAAATGTCTCGCGGTAGTGGCGGCTTATCTCCGGCTTCAGGGCCTCTGTCTTTCCTTACCTAGACGACTGGCTCATCAGAGCATCGTCCTCTCCAGAAGTCACAAAAGCCACACACCGCACTGTGACTCTGCTCCAGTACTTGGGCTTTGTCATAAACTTCGCAAAGTCCACTTTGCTCCCCTCGCAAGATCTCGAGTTCATCGGCGCAAGATTGCACACTCTTCAGGCGCGAGCTTTCCTGCCTCTCGACAGGGCTCAACGGCTCATGGACCTAGCCGGCCGTTTTCGCAGCCAGTCCCTGGTCTCGGCCAGGCGCTTCCTGAGACTACTCGGCCATATGGCTTCCACCGTCCACGAGACCCCCAATGACCGCCTGAATATGCGGCCTGCTCAGTGGTACCTTCGCAAGCAGTGGCAACAGGCCACGGGCAGCCTAGCCGACTTAGTGCGGATCTCCGGCCCGCTGGCCTCTTCTCTATAGTGGTGGCTTCATCAGCCGAACCTGGTACTCGGAATGCCTTTTCAGTCTCCTCCGCCTGCTCAAGTACTGACGACCGATGCTTCTCTCCTAGGATGGGGAGCGCATTGCCAAGGGGCATGTACTCAAGGTCTCTGGACCACATGGGAGTCTGCGCAGCAGATCAACTTCCTAGAGCTCAGAGCGATCCGTCTGGCTCTCAAGGCTTTCTCCCACCTGACTTCTCACCGGTCCGTCCTTGTCCAGACGGACAATCAAGTTGCCATGTTCTATGTGAACAAACAGGGGGGCACGGGCTCCTTCCTTCTCTGTCGAGAAGCACAGAGGCTCTGCTCTTGGGCCGTCAGCCACGGCATTCTTCTCAAGGCAGTTTATCTCCCAGGCCAAGAAAATTGCCTGGCGGACAAACTCAGCAGAATCCTCCAGCCGCACGAGTGGCGACTGGATCCCTTGGTAGTTCAGAAACTTTTTCTGAAGTGGGGCCTCCCTACGATGGATCTCTTTGCCAGTCCTCTCAACCGGCAACTTCCTCGCTTCTGCTCTCGGCAGCCGCATCCCCTTCGAGTAGCGGCGGATGCTTTTCTGCTCTCATGGTCGAAAAGCCTTCTGTATGCCTTTCCTCCCATACCGCTAATCTCTCGAACTCTTTTCAAGGTTCTCCGAGACAAAGCTTCCATGATCCTGATAGCTCCTCGGTGGCCCAGACAGCCGTGGTTTCCACTCCTGCTGCAACTGGCGGTGGAGGCTCCGTTCCCTCTGGGGTTTCAACCAGATCTCCTAACACAGGATCAGGGGTCCCTGCTACACCCCAACCTCAGATCTCTACATCTGATGGCCTGGCTGCTGAAAGGGTAGTCCTTGCTCCCCTTCTACTGCCGGCAGAGGTGGAAGAGGTCGTCCTAGCTTCCCGGCGACCTTCTACCTGCAAATGCTACGCCCTTAAATGGCATCGTTTTTCCGTTTGGTGTGCCCAGCAGTCTCAGGATCCCTTCTCCTGCTCGGTGTCGGTGATCTTGCAGTACTTGCTCTACCTCTCTAATCTGGGACTTAAGTCCAACTCCGTCAAAGTTCACCTCAGTGCTCTTTCAGCACATCATGTGCCGGTGGACGGCAGACCTCTTTCCAGTGACCCTCTCGTGGCAAGGTTTCTCCGAGGTCTCCTTCTACTTAAACCACCTCTGCGCCCGCCAGCACCTGACTGGGATCTGAATGTGGTTTTGCAGCGGATCACCTGTCCGCCTTTTGAACCTATGGCTACCTGTTCTCTCCGTTTTCTTTCTTGGAAAACCTTATTACTGATAGCCCTCACTTCCGCTAGACGCGTAAGTGAATTGCAGGCCCTCGTGTCTGATCCCCCTTACACTCGGTTCTACAAAAATAGGGTAGTCCTGCGGACTCACCCTAAATTTCTTCCAAAAGTGGTCTCCCCTTTTCACATCAATCAGGAGGTGGTACTTCCGACCTTCTTTCCCAGGCCACACTCCAGCCGAGCTGAAATGGTCCTGCATACCCTGGACTGTAGAAGGGCATTGAACTTCTACCTTGACCGTACGCGGGAGCACCGTAAAGCTGCTCAGCTTTTTGTGTATTTTGACCCCAATAAACTGGGGCTCCCTGTCTCCAAGCGTACTCTGTCCATCTGGGTTGCTGACTGTATCGCTTGGGCTTATGGGGCAGCCGGACTCTCGTTAGAAAGTCGAGTCACGGCTCATTGTGTTCGGGCGAAGGCTACGTCAGTGGCTTACCTCCGCTCTGTTCCATTGGCAGACATCTGCCGGGCCGCTACTTGGTCTTCGAGCCAGACTTTTGCGGTCCATTACTGCCTCGAGAGGGAGTCCCGCAGGGACAGTGCTTTCGGACAGGCAGTCCTCCGAAATCTCTTCGAGGTTTGAGCAACTCCTACCCTCCATCCCGGATGGGGGCTACCGGTGGGTAATAATTCAGTGAAGATTCCTTCCTTCTGTACTGCTGAGCTAGAGGGAGCTCATTTTTGTGCTTAGGTTCTCCGGTAGCCTTAAGCTTGGGAGTCCCATATGTGAGGACTGACTTCCTGCTTGGTCCTGGAGAAAGCGTAGTTACTCACCTGTAACAGGTGTTCTCCAGGAGCAGCAGGAATCAGTCCTCACAACCCTCCCTCCTCCCCTTGGAGTTGCAATCATCTGCTTTAGTTTTTTTGCAAATTTTTATGCTGTCTTTTAGCTATGTCATCTGACTGGCTAAGATGGCATCCTTGGGCGGGAAGGGGACCGCGCATGCACGCTGCAATTCCCAAAGGCTTTCTTTGAAAGCTGGGGAAAATTGCTCCGCGAGGGCTCCGTCGGCGCCGACGTCACCCATATGTGAGGACTGATTCCTGCTGCTCCTGGAGAACACCTGTTACAGGTGAGTAACTACGCTTAATGTCCCCAAAGTGTTCAGTATAGAGGGTTGTTTCAGCTTTTTCCTGAAGTCTTTGGAGTCTGAAATGGCTCTGAGGTGGTAGTTGAGTTCATTCCAAAAGGGCCAACAAGTTAGCTCTTCCAGATGTAACTTGCTTGGATTTTATGTAGGCATTGGGGTGGTGATGGTGTGATTGCTGATACGTCGTCTGGGTTTGTTGCTTGTAACTGTGATAAGGGTTTTCAGTAGGTCAGCAGAAATATTTTATTTGATTTTGAAGATGTTCAACACAGTCTTGTACCTGATGCGGGAGCTGATGAGCCAGTGAAGCTGATTCAAGAGGGGGGTGATGTGGTCGTGTTTTGATGAGCCAGTTATAATGTGAACTGCGGTATTCTCCAGGACCAAGCAGGAAGTCAGTCCTCACTTATGGGTGTCATCGACGCCGATGAAGCCCCAGCGGAGCATTTCCCCAGCTTTCCATGAAAGCCTTTGGAAATGCTGGCATGAATGCGCAGTTCCCTTCCCACCTAAAGGTGCCATCTTACCTCAGTCTCTTTTTTTCCGTGAAGCCCATCGGACGTGTGTCCTTTTTTTCCTGGAAAAGAGAAGTTTTTTCTCGGCGTTATTTCGCTTTTTTCCTCGGATTCGACGTCGGTTCCCCTCCCGCCGGGTTCGGTACACCGGTATAGAATCCCTTTTTTCTTTTTTCGGTTTTTGCCCTTAGTGGCTAGGCGCTCGTGCCAAATCTTTTTCTTTTTCCCTGGAAGACCGGTCCTTTGACCTCGCGGGGACCCTTTTCTCCCCGATGGCTTCCAGTGGTTTTAAAAAGTGTGATCGGTGTAAGAAGATAATGTCTCTCACCGACACACACTACTGCTGCCTTCGGTGCCTTGGCCCGGACCACGATTCTAAAACGTGCGGGCCATGTGGAAAAATGTCTTCCAAGGCCCTCCGTAGTCATCAGCAACAAAGTGAAAGGCTTTTCTCGGACTCGGCCTCTGCCCGGGCCTGGAGCTCGTCTGAGGCCTCAACATCTCGGGAGCTCCTCAGACAGGGGGTCCCCCGACCGGGAACGTAAGAGGAAGAAGCGGCTCGCGAGGGCGGCGTCGGAGGAGGTCCCTGAGCCCTCGAGGGCCAGGTCTAAGACCCCCGACCGTCGTCCCGGGCCCGTGGACCAGGAGAAGCCAACTAAAGTTCCTCGCATGGAGCTGGAGTCTGCTGGACACGTAAGTCCTGTTGTCCTCATGGACTCGCCTCCCCGAGTACCGACGTCGGGCCCGGCACCGCCGGGGCCCGAGTCGGGGGCTGCTGCGTCACCCGAGCTGAGTCTCAGGTTGACAGCCTTGGAGAGCAGAATGTCTGCCTTCATGGATCAGCAGCGGGTACTGATGGCCAGCCTGTCTGGCGCATCTGCCCCGACCACCGGGACATCGACTTCGAAGTCGACCCCGGAGACTGAGCCGATACTCGAGTCCCTTGCGGCTCGAAGTCGTCCTCGGTTGAGGTCTTCCTCGACCTCCCGTTCAGGACCGAGGGTCTTGACGCCAGTGCCACCGGTGTCGGGGCGGGTGCCTAGAGGCCCCGCGGGGTCGGACCTCGACTCGACATCGGACGAGTCTGCTTGGGAGACCGAAGACGAGGAGTCTCCTGACACCTTCAAGACTCGGTGTGTCCCTTCGGACTCACCAGAGTCTGAGCCCCAGAGTAGATCCCCTCCGGAGGATACTAGGTTCTCTGAGTTTGTCCGCGATATGGCCGATGCCCTGGCTATCTCGGCTGACCCCGAGGAGGAGCCTCGAGCCGAAGAGCTCGATGCTCTGCAGTATGACTCTCCTCCAAAGGAGGCCTTTACTGTCCCGGTTCCTCCGATGCTGGAACGGCTCCTCTTCCGGATGTGGGAGGCACCGGCCTCTGCGCCAGTTTTGAGCAAGGGAGGCGATTCCATCTATCAGCTCCGAAAGAGTCCTGGCTTCCAGAAAGCACAGCTACCACACCATTCCATGGTTGTGGCATCGGCCATGCATCGTCTGAAGAGTCAGAAGATGCACTCTGCGGTGCCTCCTGGAAGGTAAGCCCGAAGCCTTGATGGTGTCGGTAGAAAGTGCTTTCAGGGCTCGATGCTTGCTTGCCGTGTCCAGACTTACCAGCTGTACATGGGCATGTATTTACAAGACCTGGCCAAGGAGTTGGCCGGATTCTCTGCTGGTCTCTCCGGGGTACCCTTGCAGAGTTTTAAGTCCTTGTCTTCGAGGATCCGGGAATGCTCTAAGTTCATGTCCCGCGCCGCCTACGATGGCTTCGAGGCTTCGGCCCGAGTAGCGGCAGCCGGCATCGCGGCCCGATGCCAGGCATGGCTGCAGTCATCGGACCTCGAGCCATGGGTTCAGGACAAGTTGGTCGATGTCCCTTGCCGAGGTGAAAACCTTTTTGGCAAGCCTGTGGCCGAGAAGGCCACTCAGCTCGAGACAGAGCACCTCACGAGGACAAGGCTGTCGAGGAAGACCTCTGCCCCTTCTCATAAGAAGAAGGGCTCGGGTAAAAAGTCCTTTTACCCGAGAAAGGGCACTGCCTACAAACAGTACCCACAATATCCGGCTGCCCAAGCTGCCCCCCCCCCCGGGTCAGCAAGCCAAGGCCAGGGTAATGGGCCCCGTAGACAGAGGACCCCCAAGCCTGCAGCCCCTGCTCCCACTCAGCAGGGTGGGGGTTTTTGACTCCTTGAGTATAGCCATACCTCCCTTGCAGACCCAGCCCTGCACAGGAGGCCGCCTAGCCTTGTTCGCCCACAAGTGGCCCTTGATAACCCAAGACAGTTGGGTGTTGGACATAGTCCATTGAGGCTATGCCCTGCACTTTCACCAACTGCCTCCGCCACACTTCCCAGGGGAACCTTTCCGGCCTCCCCTGCATACAGCCCTTCTCCAGGAGCTCAAAGGTCTGTTGCTGGACAAGGCGGTGGAGCCTGTGCCTCCCCACTTCCAAGGTCACGGGTTTTACTCCAGGTATTTCCTGGTGCCAAAAAGAACCGGTGGTCTTCGACCCATTTTGGATCTCAGAAACCTGAACAAGTTTCTAGTGAAAGAGAAGTTCAAGATGCTTACTCTTGGAACACTTCTGCCCTACCTCCAGCAGGGAGATTGGCTTTGCTCTTTAGATCTAAAGGATGCTTACACTCACATCCTTATTCATCCAGACCACAGAAAGTACCTCAGGTTCATTGTGGGAGGAAACCATTATCAGTACAGAGTACTGCCTTTTGGACTGACCTCAGCTCCCAGGATGTTTACCAAGTGCCTGGCAGTGGTGGCAGCCTACCTGAGAAATCAGGGCATCTTTGTGTTTCCTTACCTAGACGACTGGCTCATCAGAGGCCAGACTTCCATAGAAGTTCAACAGGCCACCAACAGGACCATAGCACTGCTCCAAAAGGTGGGCTTTGTCATCAGCTTCGCAAAGTCCACTTTGCTCCCCTCCCAGAACTTGGAGTTCATAGGAGCAAGGTTGGATTCTCAGCTGGCAAGAGCATTCTTACCGGTGGACCGAGCACAAAGGCTCATGGACCTCGCCAGCAAGTTTCTGCACAGGTCCCTGGTCTCCGCCAGACTCTGTCTCAGGCTTCTGGGCCACATGGCGTCGACAGTACAGGTGACCCCCAATGCCAGGCTCAATGAGACCTGCCCAGTGGTGCCTTCGGACTCAGTGGTCACAAGCCTCAGGCAGTCTCAGAGACAGGATCAGAGTGTCCCACCGTTTCCTAGCATCCCTCAACTGGTGGTTACACCCCCCCAATCTGCTGGTGGGGGTGCCCTTTCAGATTCCACCTCATACAGTGGTACTGACCACCAATGCACCTCTGCAGGGTTGGGGAGCACACTGCCTAGACAAGTGCACCCAGGGCCTGTGGTCTCATTGGGAGGCGTCCCAGCAGATCAATCTACTGGAACTCAGAGCTATCCGCTTGGCCCTCAAGGCCTTTACTGCTTCCCTGGCACAACAGTCTGTCTTGATCCAGACAGACAACCAGGTAGCCATGTTCTATGTAAACAAACAGGGCGGAACTGGTTCCCAGCCCCTTTGCCAGGAGGCCCAGGACCTCTGTTCCTTTGCCCTGAAGCACAACATGCTCCTCAAAGCAGTCTATTTTCCAGGCCAGGAGAATTCCCTGGCTGACAGATTGAGCAGGATTCTGCAACCACACGAGTGGCAGCTACATCCTTTAGTGGTTCAAACGATTTTCTTGAAATGGGGGCTTCCCTCCATAGACCTATTTGCCAGTCCACTGAACAACCAGCTGCCAAGGTTCTGCTCCAGGCAACCGCATCCTCTGAGAGTAGCAGCAGATGCTTTTCTGATTCCCTGGACTCAGGGCCTACTCTGTGTTTCCTCCCACCCCTCTGGTGGCCCGAACACTGTTCAAGATTCTCCGAGACAGGGCCTCAGTCCTCCTGGTAGCTCCCAGGTGGCCAAGGCAGCCTTGGTTCCCCCTCCTGCTTCAGTTGGCAGTGAATCTGCCTCTGGGATTGCAACCCGACCTTCTCTCTCAGAATCAGGGCTCCTTGCTGCATCCCAATCTCAAAGCTCTCAATCTGATGGCATGGAGACTGCAAGGGTAGTGTTGGCTCCCTGGGGCCTGCCTCCCGAGGTTGAGGAAGTTCTCCTAGCCTCCAGGAAACAATCCACTAGGAAGACCTATGCTCTCAAGTGGAAAAGGTTCTCTGTGTGGTGTCAGCTACGTGCTGAGGATCCTTTCTCCTGTACTGTGTCAGTAGTGCTTCAGTACCTGCTGCACTTGTCCAATCAGGGTCTCAAGTCCAACTCTGTTCGGGTCCACCTCTCTGCTTTGGCAGCTCACCACTCCCTAGTTGAGGGTCATTCCTTGTCTGTGCACCCTTTGGTGTCTAGGTTTCTCAGAGGCTTGCTTCTGCTCAAACCTCCCATACGTCCTCCTGCTCCTGAGTGGGAGCTTAATGTGGTCTTGCAGCAGCTGACTCGCCCACCTTTTGAGCCTATGGCTACTTGCCCTCTACGCTTCCTTTCCTGGAAGACTCTCTTTCTGATAGCCCATCGAAGTGGGAAATGTAGGAAAAGGAGTCCCCAGACACCTGTTGGCACAGGGATGTCCTGTGTGAACCTCCGAGAAGGTTCCTTCCGGAGGACATGAGGTTCTTGGACTTCGTGAGGGATTTGTCCAAGACTTTGGCATTCCCCTTACTGTACCTGTGCCTCCAATCCTGGAACAACTGATGCTCCACATATGGGAGACACCGGCATCAGTGCCGATCGTCAGCAAACAGCTCGACTGGATGTATCGAGTTCGCCGGAGCCCTGGGTTTCAAAAGTCGGAGCTGCTGCACAGCTCCATGGTTGTGGAATCGGCTATGCGCAGGCTGAAGAGTCAGAAGACGCACTCTTTGGTGCCTCCCGTTGGAGAGGCCCACAACTTGGATGCCCTCGGCAGAAAGTGCTTCCAGGGTTCGATGCTGACTTGTTGAATCCAGGCCTATCAGCTGTACATGGGCATGTACCTGAGAGACCTGGCGAAGGAACTCACCGGGTTCTCAGCTGGACTCTCTGAGGGGCCTTTGCAGCACTTCAGCAGCCTGTCCACCGCCGTCTGTGAGTGCTCAAAGTTTGTCTCGAGCGGTTTGATTTGGCGGCCCAGGTAGCCACAGTTGGCATCGGTGCACGCCACCAGGCACGGCTACAGTCATCGGACCTCGAGCAATGGGTTCAGGACAAGTTGGTCGATGTCCCATGCCAAGGGGAGAACCTCTTTGGCAAACCCATGACCGACAAGGCCGCAGAACTGGAGACCAAGTACATGACGAGAACACGGCTCTCCAAGAAGACCCTCTGCCCTTTCTCGCAAGAAGGGCTCGGGTAAAAAGCCATTTTACCCGAGGAAGGGCGCTGCTTACCGAACCTACCCCCATTTTCAGGTCCCTGGCTCCCCAACAGGGGCAGCAGGCCAAGGGACAGGGGCATGGCCCGCATAAGCAGAAAGCCCCCAAACCCCAGGCACCGACTCCGGCCCAGCCTGGCAGTGGCTTTTGACTCTTACAGCATAGCCCCTCTTCCCACGGGGGACAGGCAGTGCACAGAAGGCAGGCTTGCCCTATATGCCCACAGGTGGACAGCCATTGCCACCAATGCCTGGGTCTTGCAGATAGTCCAAGAGGGCTACCTCCTTCACCTAGCCCAGTTGCCCCCTCCTTACTTGCCCCTCAGGACTCCCCTTCACCAGGGACCACCACCTGAAGGAGTTGGCGGGTCTTCTCGAGGATCATGCGGTAGAACCGGTGCCCCACCTGCAGGGCAAAGGCTTCTACTCCAGGTACTTTCTGGTACCAAAGAGAACAGGAGGCCTCAGACCCATCCTCGACCTGCGCAACCTAAAGTTCCTCGTGAGGGAGAAGTTCAAGATGCTCTCCCTTGGAATATTGCTGCCTTACCTCTGCCAGGGAGACTGGCTATGCTCCTTAGACCTAAAAGATGTGTATACATACGTCCTAATACACCCAGACTTCAGGCAGTATCTATGTTTTGTGGTGGGAGGCAAACGCTACCAGTACTGGGTGCTCCCCTTTGGCTTAGCCTCAGCCCCCAGGGTATTCACAAAGTGCATGGCTGTGGTGGCTGCCTTTCTCAGACTCCAAGGGGTCTTTGTCTTCCCCTACCTAGACGACTGGCTCATCAGAGGCACTTCAGCCAGCGAGGTACACTAGGCCATATCTCACACCATCCAGGTGCTCCTGCACCTGGGGTTTGTAATCAACTACCCCAGGTCCAGCCTTGCTCTAATTCAACAACTGGAGCTCATTAAGGCCAGACTTTACACCCTTCAGGTAAAGGCCTATCTGCCTGCAGACAGGGCAAGCAGGCTTCTGGCTCTGGCATGTCAGGTGAGTTGTAGGTCCGTAGTGTCAGCAAGACCATTTCTGCGCCTCCTCGGGCACATGGCTTCTACTGTCCATGTGACCCCGGATGCTCCCCTCCACATGCGGACTGCTCAGTGGTGCCTCAGACACCAGTGGTCACAGGCCACAGGTTGCCTCAGGGATAAAGTCACAGTATCCAGGCGACTAGTATGGTCCCTGGACTGGTGGCTTCAACCACTCCACTTGTAGGCAGGGATGCTTTTCCAGGCTCCTCTGCACACGAGGATCCTGACCACAGATCTGTCCCTGCTGGGCTGGGGGGCCCATTGCCAGGGGTTCCGTACTCAGGGAGTGTGGTCCCCAAACAAGAGAGCACAACAGATCAATTTCTTGGAGCTCCGTGCCATCCGTCTGGCTCTAGGAGTTTTCTGGCAGATCCTGGCCCACGAACATGTCTTGCTACAGACAGACAACCAGGTGGCCATGTTCTATGTGAACAAGCAGGGTGGCACATGGTCCCTTGTCCTATGTCAGGAAACCCTGGATCTGTGCTCGTTTGCAGCCCGGCATGGCATTCATCTGTGGGCTGTCTACCTACCGGGCCAGGACAACTGGTTAGCCGACAGGCTAAGCAGGATTCTCCAACCTCACAAATGGCAATTGGACCATGGGGTAGCCAATTAGCTTTTCCAGACCTGGGGACAGCCAGTGATGTATTTGTTTGTGAGTCCGGTCAATCATCAGTTGCCCCGGTTCTGCTCCAGGCAACCACAACCGCACAGGGTGGCTGCCGATGCCTTTCTGACATCATGGTCCGTGGGCCTCCTGTATGCGTTTCCTCTGATGCCTCTGGTGGCCAAGACTCTTCAAGATCCTCCAGGACAAGGCCTCGGTCATCCTGGTAGCCCTGCGGTGGCTGAGACAACCCTGGTTTCCACTTCTACTTCAGCTAGCTGAGGAGGCCCCCATTCCTCTGGGGTCCTCCCCAAGCCTCCTGTCCCAGGAGGGGGGCACTCTCCTGCACCCCAACCTCAGCTCCCTCAACCTGATGGCATGGCTGCTGAAAGGGTGATGCTCGCTCAGCTCCTCCTTCCAAGGGATTTTGAAGAAGAGGTCTTATTGGCCTCAAGGAGGCTGTCGACTAGATGGGCCTATGCCTTGAAGTGGCATACATAAGAACATAAGATATGCCATACTGGGTCAGACCAAGGTCCATCAAGCCCAGTATTCTGTTTCCAACAGTGGCCAATCTAGGTCATACATACCTAGCAGTTTCTCCAAAGGAGACAGGTTCCACAATGCTTGTATTGGGTCAAGTATTGATCTCCTGGGTCCCTTCTTAATAATGGTTTATGGACCTTTCCTCCAGGAACTTGTCCAAACCTTTTTTAAACCCAGCTACACTAACAGCCTTTACTACATCCTCTGCTAAAAATTCCAGAGTTCGGTTACATGTTGAGTGAAAAAATATATTCTTTTATTAGTCTTAAATAGTTTACCCTGTAGCTTCATTGCATGTCCCCTAGTCTTTCTATATTCTGATAATGTAAACAATCAATCTACGTTTACCCGTTCTACTCCGTTCATTAATTTATAGACTTCTATCATATCTCCCCTCAGCCGTCTCTTTTCCAGGTTAAAGAGCCCTAACCTTTTTAGCCTTTTTTCATAGGGGTATCCTTCCATCCCCTTTACCGCTTTGGTGGCTCTTCTCTGAACCTTTTCTAATAACGCTATATCCTTTTTAAGATACGGCGACCAGAATTGCACACAGTATTCAAGGTGCGGTCTCACCATGGAACGATATAGAGGCATTATAATATCCTTTGTTTTATTTTCCATTCCTTTCCTTATGATACCTAGCATTCTATTTGCTCTCTTGGCCGCCACTGCACACTGGGCCGAGGATTTTAACATACTATCCACAATGGCGCCTAAATCTTTTTCCTGGGTGGTGGTTCCTAATGTGGAACCTTGCATCGTGTAACCGTAACCATAGTTTGGGTTGTTCTTCACTAGGTGCATAACTTTGCACTTGTCCACATTAAATTTCATCTGCCATTTTGCTGCCCAGTCTTCCAATTTATCAAGATACTCTTGCAATTTTCCACAATCCTCTTGTGCTTTAACAACTTTAAATAGTTGTCATCTGCAAATTTGATAACCTCACTCGTTATTCCCTTTTCCAGGTCATTTATGAATGTCAAAAAGCAGCGGACCCAGCACAGATCCCTGGGGTACACTACTATTCGCCTTTCTCCATTGGGAAATTGACCATTTAGCCCTACCCTCTGCTTTCTATCTTTTAAGCAGTTCCTGATCCACAATAGTACACTGCCTCCTATCCCATGACTCTTTAGTTTTGCCAAAAGTCTCTGATGAGGGACCTTGTCAAAGGCTTTCTGAAAGTCCAAATATACTTTATCAACCGACTCACCTTTGTCTACCTGTTTATTCACACCTTCAGAAAAACATAACAGATTAGTAAGACAAGATCTTCCTTGTCTAAAGCCATGTTGGCGCTCTCCCATTAAGCCATGACTATCTACATGTTCAGCATTTTTGTTCTTTATGATGGTTTCTACCATTTTTCCCAGTACTGACGTCAGGCTCACTGGTCTGTAGTTTCCTGGATCACCCCTGGAACCCTTTTTAAAAATTGGCAAAACGTTCGCCATCCTCCAATCTTCAGGTATTACAGATGATTTTAATTATAGTTCACAGATTACTAATACAGGTCTGCAATCTCATATTTCAGTTCTTTCAACACCCTTGGATGTATATCATCCAGCCCAGGTGATTTGCTACTCTTCAGTTTGTCTAATAGTTGTAATACATCTTCCTGATGTATCAGTATTTCCTTCAATTCTTCCGCACCTTTAAATACCACTTCAGTCATGGGCAACATCCCTACATCTTCCTCAGTAAAGACCAAAGCAAAAAATTCATTGTCTCTCCGCTATCGGCTTGTCGCCTCTTACTGCCCCTTTAACCCCTCTATCAGCTAATGGACCAACTGATACTCTCACAGGTTTTTTGCTACGAATGTACTTGAAAAAGTCTTTCTTACATGTTTTTGCTTCCGCAGCAAGCTTCTCAAATTCTCCCTTTGCCTGCCTTATCAGTGCCTTGCATTTAACTTGCCAGTGCTTGTGCTGTTTCTAGGTTTCGTCGTTTGGCTCTTTTTTTCCATTTCCTGAAAGATGTTTTTTTGGCAACAACAGCCTCTCTGACCTCACCTTTAAACCATGCTGGCAGTTTTTTGGACTTCCTTCCAAAAAACTGCCAGCATAGGTTCATCCCTGTCTGTACTTTTATTCAATTTGTGACTTGGTGCAAGGGGCAGGGTGTGGATCCTTTCTCCTGCCATGCTGAAGTGGTTATACAGTACCTTCTCCACCTCTTGGATTTGGGCCTCAAGTCTAACTCTGTCAGAGTGCACCTCTACGCCCTTGCAGCGAACCACTTCCCGGTGGAGGAGAAGCCCCTCTCGGCCCACCCCTTGGTTTCTCGTTTTTTTGAGAGGCCTGCTTCTTATGAAGCGTCCAGTCTGCCCTCTGGCCACCGAGGGGAATTGAATGTGGTTTTGGGGCAGCTTAATCGGCTGCCCTTTGAGCCGATGGCGACCTGACATCTCCGCTACCTCTCTTGGACGGTGGTTTTCTTGGTGGTGCTCATGTCGGCCTGGCGGGTGAGTGAGCTTCAGGCCCTTGTGTCAGACAGGCCTTACACTAGGTTCTATGAGAACTGGGTGGTGCTTTGCATGCACCCCAAGTTCCTTCTGAAAGTGGTCTCCTTGTTCCACCTCAACCAGGAGGTGGTGCTTCCTACCTTTTTTTTCCCTAGGCTGCATGCCAGTCAGGCAGAGGCAGTGCTGCAGACCCTGGACTGTAAGAGAGCATTGGATTTCTATATCTAGCATATGCAAGCACATAGATGGGCTCTTTAGCTCTTCAGCTCTTCGTATCCTATAACACCAGGAAGCTGCGGATTGCTGTTTCCAAGCATACACTGTCCACCTGGGTAGCAGACTGTATTGCCTTGGCATACAGGGCAGCCGAGCTTCCTTTGGAGGGCTGTGTCACGGCCCATCGGGTCAGGACTATGGTGGCATCAATGGCTCATTTCTGCTCTGTTCCGCTGGCAGACATCTGCCGGGCCGCCACCTGGTCTTTGGGCCAGACTTTCGCAACCCATTACTGCCTGGATGGGAGTCCTGATGGATTGCAATGGAAGATTTGTTTATTGAAAATAATTTAAAAAACAGCCAGGCCTGACACAGGCCGTGTTTCGTAATTACTATAGCCTATAGCTGGGGAGTCCCATAAATGAGGACTGACATCCTGCTTGTTCCTGGAGAAAGCATAGTTACTCACCTGTAACAGGTGTTCTCTGGGGACAGCAGAAATCAGTCCTCACGACCCTCCCTCCTCCCCTTGGCGTTGCAGTTCTATTGTTGTTCTTTTTGCTGTCTTTTTAGCTATGTCATTTGACTGAGCAAGATGGCACCCTTGGGTGGGAAGGGGACCATGCATGCGTGATGACAACTCCCAGAGGCTTTCTCTGAAAGCCAGGGGTTTGCTCTGCATGAGGGCTCTGTCGGCACAGACGTCACTCCATATGTGAGGACTGATTCCTGCTGTTCCCGGAGAACACCTGTTACAGGTGAGTAACTATGCTTTGTCAAGGTTGATCGGAGAGCGTATAGTGGATCTTGTGTATTTTGATGAAGGCACAGATGGACTGTATGTGTTTATTGAATAGAAGTACAGACAGGGATGAGCCTTGTGGGATGCCCTGTGTTGCTGGGAAAGGGGTGGAGGTGGTGTTGCTGCATTTCACAAGAAGTTGTCTGTTATTGAGGTAGGAGTGAAACCATTGGATGGTGGATCCATGTAGACTGATGTCTTTTAAACTGTTCAGTAAGATGCGTGACACCATGTCAAAAGCTGAGGCGATATCAATGAATATTAGGAGATATCCGGTGTTGTCCATTCCTCTGATCAGGTTGTCAAACAGGTATATAAGAAGTGTTTCAACGCTATGGTTAGGTTGAAAGTCATATTGGTCGAAAGTCGGTGGGGCATGTGAGTCAAGTTGAAGCTGAACTTTTTTCAATGGCCTTAGTGAGGAAAGGTAGGCCTGAAATGGGGTGATATGCTGCTGGGTCACTTTTACTTAGAGTTGTCTTCTTGGATATTAGATGGGTGGTAGGGAGTCATGGCCTACCTTCATCTCTGGGGAGCCTTTGTCTTCTCCTTCCTCGATGACTGGCTCATAAGGGGCTGCAGAGGTGCAATCTGCAATGACGCACACTATCCTAATCCTGCAGCACTTTGGGTTTGTAATAAACTACCCAAAATCCCATTTCCTCTTGATACTCCAGTGTCTGAGGTTTATAGGGGCAAGGCTGGATACAGTTCAGGCCAAGGTCTTTCTCCCTTGACAGGGCTGACCTCTGCATGGTGCTGGCCCTGCAGCACCAACAGTGCCCACCCTATACGAGGTTCTATAAGAACAGTGTTGTACTCCACACACCCCAAGTTCCTCCCCATCTTTTTTCCATGGCTTCACGCCAGCAGCGCAGAGGCCATACTTCACACTGGACTGTAAGAGGGCCCTGTCCTTCTACCTCTAATGTATCTAGTGCCACCACGAAGCCTCACAGCTTTTTGTCTCCTATGACTCCATTTGCCTGGGGTCAGCAGTGACCAAGCATACTATGTCCACCTCGGTGGTGGACTGAATCTCCCTTGCCTATGTGCAGCTTTGGCTTTTGCTGGAACGCCAGGTCTGGAACGCCAGGTCATGGTGGCATCTGTGGCAAACCTGCATTCTGTTCCTTTGTCAGAAATCTGTCACACTGCCACCTGCTCCTTAATCCATACCTGTGCAGCTCATTACTGCCTGGAGAGGAGGTGGTACTCTCTCATCGATTCAGGGTATAGGCAATGCCTGCTCTCCAGCCCTTGCGTGTTCATGCTATCACAGTGCTGGTTTTCTCGCTGGACACTTGGGCCACTCGGGAGTCCATCTTCTCAAGGACTCATTGCTGCTGCTCATGGCTCATCTTTTTCCTGGTCACCTGTGGCTTTTCACAGGTTCTTGGGAATCTGTAGCTGGGAAGTCCCATATGTGAGGACTGACTTCCTCCTTGTTCCCAGAGCAAGCATAGTTACTCACCTGTAACAGCTGTTCTCTGGGGGACTGTAGGAATCAGTCTTCACAACCCTCCCTGTGGAGTTTTTTTGTCATTTTTGCCTTTGAGCTATATCCTCCTACTGAGGCAAGATAACACCCTTGGGCAGGAAGGGAACACGTATGCATGGTGCATCTCCAAAGCCTTTCTTTGAAAGCTGGGGCATAGCTACTGTGTAGGGTCTGTTGGTGCTGACATCTCCCATATGTGAGGACTGATCCCTGTTGTTCCTGGAGAAGTTACAGGTGTGTAACTACACTTACTCTGCCATAGTCTTTATTGTCTCTATTTCTGAAGCATGTTTGATACTTCAATCTTGGATACACTGCCTATGATCTCACTTTTCAATCTACCCTCTTACTCTTTCAGATAGTCCACTATTGTCATCTCTGGTTTGTACTAAAAGCAGTGTAGTGTGAAATTGCTCATATTCTCTGCTTCTCACTCCACTGCTGTAAATATTTGGCCTCTCCACTCAAAGAATGTATTTGTACAGTCCCCATGATTGTTTATAACCTGCTCCTGCTACTACTTCCAGAACTAAGCACTTGAGCTTTCCTCACAATACAGGGGGGGAGGATGAGATTGAGAGAAGAACTAAATGGGTGTCTACGGTAAGGGCTGCAGCTGTGTTTGACTAGAACCCAATATGGTGGCATTCTTGCCCTGCCTATAGAGGAGTATGACTAGGATTGTCAAAGCCTTTACAGGTGGTGGCCCTCTATGGTACTAAGATACCAGGCCACAATTTTTTTAGAAGTATGCATCTTGAGGGCAGCTTTCATAATCATTAGTGTGGGTAAATATCTGCCTGTCTGAAAATGCCCTCATATTGGCTAAAATATGTAGAGATTTCAGCTATCCTTAGCTCAGAAATGAGATGTAGCATGCATGAGGTAAAAAATTGGTCTTACTTGCTAATTTTCTTTCCTTGAGTCTAACCAGACCACACCCTGAGTTATACCTGCTAACTAGCAGCAAATTTGATAACCTCACTCATTATTCCCTTTTCCAGGTCATTTATGAATATGTCAAAAAGCAGCGGACCCATCACAGATCCCTGGCGTACACCACTATTCACCTTTCTCCATTGGGAAAAATGGCCAATTAGCCCTACCCTCTGCTTTCTATCTTTTAACCAGTTCCTGATCCACAATAGTACACTGCCTCCTATCCCATGACTCTTCAGTTTTGCCAAAAGTCTCTGATGAGGGACCTTGTCAAAGGCTTTCTGAAAGTCCAAATACACTATATCAACTGACTCGCCTTTGTCTACCTGTTTATTCACACTTTCAAAACAACATAACAGATTAGTAAGACAATACAAATACTTTTCTTCAGAAGGTTGAGTTCAAATCAAATTTTCATTATTTAAAAGGCCCACTCACAGTGCTACTGAAATGTACTTCAAAAAGAAATCAATCCTCACAACTGTAAGGAGCAAGGGATGTCCATTTCATGACCATTTTATACTATTTGACCTTAATTGAAATCCATATCTGTTTATTTCTATCAGCTGTATGAAATGAGCAAGGGACCCTTTAACTATTAAAGTTATACTACCTTTATGGATACATAGTTTCTCCAGGACCAAGCAGGAAGTCAGTCTTCACTTATTGGTGTCATCGACGCCGATGAAGCCCCAGCGGAGCATTTCCCCAGCTTTCCATGAAAGCCTTTGGGAATGCTGGCACGCATGCACAGTTCCCCTCCCGCCTAAAGGTGCCATCTTACCTCAGTCTCTTTTTTTCCGTGAAGCCCATCGGACGTGTGTCCTTTTTTTCCCGGATAAGAGAAGTTTTTTCTTGGCGTTATTTCGCTTTTTTCCTTCGGATTCGACGTCGGTTCCCCTCCCGCCGGGTTCGTACACCGGTATCGAATCCCTTTCTTACTTTTTTAGGTTTTTGCCCTTAGTGGCTAGGCGCTCGCGCTAAAAAAAATTTCTTTTTCCCTGGAAGGCCGGTCCTTTGACCTCGCAGGGACCCTTTTCTCCCCGATGGCTTCCAGCGGTTTCAAAAAGTGTGATCGGTGTAAGAAGATTGTCTCTCACCGACACACACGACTGCTGCCTTCGGTGCCTTGGCCCGGACCACGATTCTAAAACGTGTGGGCCATGTGGAAAAATGTCTTCCAAGGCCCTCCGAAGTCGTCAGCAACAAAGTGAAAGGCTTTTCTCGGTCTCTGCCCGGGCCCGGAACTCGTCTGAGGCCTCGACACCTCGGGATTCCGATCCCGAGAGGCGTCGGAGCTCCTCGGACAGGGGGTCCCCCGACCGGGAACGTAAGAGGAAGAAGCGGCTCGCGAGGGCAGCATCGGAAGAGGTCCCTGAGTCCTTGAGGGCCAGGTCTAAGACCCCCGACCATCGTCCTGGGCCCATGGACCAGGAGAAGCCAACTAAAGTTCCTCGCATGGAGCCGGAGTCTGCTGGACACGTAAGTCCTGTTGTCCTCGTGGACTCGCCTCCCCGAGTACCGACGTCGGGCCTGGCGCCGCCGGGGCCCGAGTCGGGGGTTGCTGCGTCACCCGAGCTGAGTCTCAGGTTGACAGCCTTGGAGAGCAGAATGTCTGCCTTCATGGATCAGCAGCGGGCGCTGATGGCCAGCCTGTCTGGCGCATCTGCCCCAACCACAGGGACATCGACTTCGAAGTCAACCCCGGAGACTGAGCCGATACTCGAGTCCTTTGCGGCTCGAGGTCGTCCTCGGTCGAGGTCTCCCTCAACATCCCGTTCGGGTGTCCAGAGGCCCCGCGGGGTCGGACCTCGACTCGACATCGGACGAGTCTGCTTGGGATACCGAGGACGAGGAGTCTCCTGACACCTTCAAGACTCGGTTTGTCCCTTCGGACTCACCTGAGTCTGAGCCCCGGAGTAGATCCCCTCCGGAGGATACTAGGTTCTCGGAGTTTATCCGGGATATGGCCACTGCCCTGGCTATCCCGGCTGACCCCGAGGAAGAGCCTCGAGCCGAGGAGCTCGATGCTCTGCAGTATGACTCTCCTCCGAAGGAGGCCTTTACTGTCCCGGTTCCTCCGATGCTGGAACGGCTCCTCTTCCGGATGTGGGAGGCGCCGGCCTCGGCGCCGGTTTTGAGCATGCGAGTCGATTCCATCTATCGGCTCCGGAAGAGTCCTGGCTTCCAGAAAGCACAGCTACCACACCATTCCATGGTTGTGGAATCGGCCATGCATCGTCTGAAGAGTCAGAAGATGCACTCCGCGGTGCCTCCTGGTAGGGAAGCCCGAAGCCTTGATGGCGTCGGTAGAAAGTGCTTTCAGGGCTCGATGCTTGCCGTGTCCAGACTTACCAGCTGTACATGGGCATGTATTTACGAGACCTGGCCAAGGAATTGGCCGGATTCTCTGCTGGTCTCTCTGGGGAAACCTTGCAGAGTTTTAAGTCCTTGTCTTCGAGGATCCTGGAAATCTGTAAGTTCATGTCCCGTGCCGCCTACGATGGCTTCGAGGCTTTGGCCCGAGTAGCGGCTGCCGGCATCGCGGCCCGACGCCAGGCATGGCTGCAGTCATCGGACCTCGAGCCATGGGTTCAGGACAAGTTGGTCGATGTCCCTTGCCGAGGTGAAAACCTTTTTGGCAAGCCTGTGGCCAAGAAGGCCGCTCAGCTCGAGACAGAGCACCTCACGAGGACAAGGCTGTCGAGAAAGACCTCTCCCCCTTCTCATAAGAAGGGCTCGGGTAAAAAGTCCTTTTACTTGAGGAAGGGCACTGCCTACAAACAGTACCCACAATATCCGGCTGCCCAAGCTGCCCCCCAGGGTCAGCAAGCCAAGGGCCAGGGTAATGGACCCCGTAGGCAGAGGACCTTCAAGCCTGCAGCCACTGCTTCCACTCAGCAGGGTGGGGGTTTTTGACTCCTTGAGTATAGCCATTCCTCCCTTGCAGACCCAGCCCTGCACAGGAGGCCGCCTAGCCATGTTCACCCACAAGTGGCCCTTGATAACCCAGGACAGTTGGGTGCTGGACATAGTCCATCGAGGCTATGCCCTGCACTTTCACCAACTACCTCCGCCACACTTCCCAGGGGAACCTTTCCGGCCTCCCCTGCATACAGCCCTTCTCCTCCAGGAGCTAAAGGGTCTGTTGCTGGACAAGGCGGTGGAGCCTGTGCCTCCCCACTTCCAAGGTCACGGGTTTTATTCCAGGTATTTCCTGGTGCCAAAAAGAACCGGTGGTCTTTGACCCATTTTGGATCTCAGAAACCTAAACCAGTTTCTAGTGAAAGAGAAGTTCAAGATGCTTACTCTTGGAACACCTCTGCCCTACCTCCAGCAGGGAGATTGGCTTTGCTCTTTAGATCTAAAGGATGCTTACATCATCAAAGGCCAGACCTCCCTGGAAGTTCAACAGGCCACCAACCGGACCATAGAACTGCTCCAAAAGTTGGGCTTTGTCGTCAACTTCGCAAAGTCCACTTTGCTCCCCTCCCAGAACTTGGAGTTCATAGGAGCACGGTTGGATTCTCAGCTGGCCAAGAGCATTCTTACCGGTGGACCGAGCACAAAGGCTCATGGACCTCACCAGCAAGTTTCTGCACAGGTTCCTGGTCTCCGCCAGACTCTGTCTCAGGCTTCTGGGCCATATGGCGTTGACAGTACAGGTGACCCCCAATGCCAGGCTCAGTATGAGACCTGCCCAGTGGTACCTTCGGACTCAGTGGTCACAAGCCTCAGGCAGTCTCAGAGACAGGATCAGAGTGTCCCACCGTTTCCTGGTCTCCCTCAACTGGTGGTTGCACCCCCCCAATCTGCTGGTAGGGGGTGCCCTTTCAGATCCCACCTTATACAGTGGTCCTAACCACCGATGCCTCTCTACAGGGTTGGGGAGCACATTGCCTAGACAAGTGCACCCAGGGCCCGTGGTCTCCTTGGGAGGCGTCCCAGCAGATCAATCTACTGGAACTCAGAGCTATCCGCTTGGCCCTCAAGGCCTTTACTGCTTCCCTGGCACAACAGTCTGTCTTGATCCAGACAGACAACCAGGTAGCCATGTTCTATGTCAACAAACAGGGTGGTCCTTTGCCAGGACCTCTGTTCCTTTACCCTGAAACACAACATGCTCCTCAAAGCAGTCTATCTTCCAGGCCAGGAGAATTCCCTGGTAGACAGATTGAGCAGGATTCTGCAACCACACGAGTGGCAGCTACATCCTTTAGTGGTTCAAAAGATTTTCTTGAGATGGGGGCTTCCCTCCATAGACCTGTTTTCCAGTCCACTGAACAACCAGCTGCCAAGATTCTGCTCCCGGCAACCGCATCCTCAGAGTAGCAGCACATGCTTTTCTGATTCCCTGGACTCAGGGCCTACTCTATGCGTTTCCTCCCACCCCTCTGGTGGCCCGAACAGTGTTCAAGATTCTCCGAGACAGGGCCTCAGTCCTCCTGGTAGCTCCTAGGTGGCCAAGGCAGCCTTGGTTCCCCCTCCTTCAGCTCGCAGTGAATCTGCCTCTGGGATTGCAACCCGACCTTCTCTCTCAGAATCAGGGCTCCTTGCTGCATCCCAATCTCAAAGCTCTCAATCTGATGGCATGGAGGCTGCAAGGGTAGTGTTGGCTCCCTGGGGCCTGCCTCCCGAGGTTGAGGACGTTCTCCTAGCCTCCAGGAAACAATCCACTAGGAAGACCTATGCTCTCAAGTGGAAAAGGTTCTCTGTGTGGTATCAGCTACGTGCTGAGGATCCTTTCTCCTGTACTGTGTCAGTAGTGCTTCAGTACCTGCTGCACTTGTCCAATCAGGGTCTCACGTCCAACTCTGTTCGGGTCCACCTCTCTGCTTTGGCAGCTCACCACTCCCTAGTTGAGGGCCATTCCTTGTCCATGCACCCTTTCGGGTCTAGGTTTCTCAGGGGCTTGCTTCTGCTCAAACCTCCCATACGTCCTCCTGCTCCTGAGTGGGAGCTTAATGTGGTCTTGCAGCAACTGGTTCGCCCACCTTTTGAGCCTATGGCTACTTGCCCTTTACGCTTCCTTTCCTGGAAGACTCTCTTTCTGATAGCCCTTACTTCGGCTAGGAGAGTGAGTGAGCTCCAGGCCTTGGTCTGTGATAGACCTTACACCAGGTTCTATAAAAACAGGGTGGTCCTCAGGACTCACCCTAAGTTCCTTCCTAAGGTTGTCTCCTCTTTCCACCTCAACCAGGAGGTGGTTTTTCCTACTTTCTTCCCTAGGCCTCATGCGAGTCAGGCTGAAACAGTTCTCCATACCTTGGACTGTAGCAGGGCCTTATCCTTCTACCTTGAACGTACGCAAGGTCACAGGAAGGCTTCTCAGCTCTTCCTCTCTTTTGACCCCAATAACTTGGGGAGGCCTCTGTCCAAGTGTACCTTGTCCATCTGGGTGGCTGACTGTATCACCTGGGCTTACAAGGGGGCTGACCTTCCTTTGCAGGGTAGGGTCACGGCCCACCGTGTGAGGGCAATGGCTGCATCAGTGGCTCACCTCCGCTCTGTTCCATTGCAAGACATCTGCAAGGTTGCTACTTGGTCTTCAAGCCAGACATTTGCAGCCCACTACTGTCTGGAGAGGGAGTCCCGTAGGGACAGTGCTTTTGGCCAAGCAGTACTCCGGAATCTCTTTGAGGCCTAGGCAACTCCTGCCCTCTGGTTGGGCTACCTGTGGAGGGTGTGTCCTTGCAAAGCCTTTACTGTGTTGCTGAGACTAGAGGGAGTTCTCTTGTTCAGCCTGGGTTCCTGGTAGCCCAGAGCTGGGGAGTCACCCATAAGTGAGGACTGACTTCCTGCTTGGTCCTGGAGAAAGAGTAGTTACTCACCTGTAACAGGTATTCTCCAGGAGCAGCAGGAATCAGTCCTCACTACCCTCCCTCCTCCCCTTGGAGTTGCAGTTGTACATAGTTTAATTTTTACATTTTTGTGTGCTGTTCTTAGCTTTGTCATTTGACTGAGGTAAGATGGCACCTTTAGCTGGGAGGGGAACCGTGCATGCGTGCCAGCATTCCCAAAGGCTTTCATAGAAAGCTGGGGAAATGCTCCGCTGGGGCTTCATCAGCGTCGATGACACCCATAAGTGAGGACTGATTCCTGCTGCTCCTGGAGAATACCCGTTACAGGTGCGTAACTACTCTATTTGGATTCTCAGTCAACAAGTATCAAATCATTTCCTTCATTGCCTGTAGCAGAGGCAATGCCATTGTGCAGTTTGGGGAAGGAGACTTTATCAATATTCTCCATAGGTACCGCTAGGGTAAGAAGTACTGTTACAGCAACTGCAGACAACCCAACCAATGAAGGAGAATCCTGGCACCCCAGCAGCCCCAAATTGACCCACCCAGTGGCCCCCAAAACCACCCTTCTGGTTCCTTCAGGCTGGAGCAGGAGCATTGCCCACACACTCCTGCCCCTGTGCCATCTTGAGAGGTGGCAGCATCTGGCTCTGTGTTGTACATTTGGGGATGTACTGGTCAGGGTCAGACTGCCATATACCTTATGTGGCGCTCTGACCCTATGAAGTGCATCCAGGATACAAATCCATAGATTGTGAGCCTCTTGAGAATGAGGGAAAAATATACCTGAATGTATAGAATTGTTAACCGCTTAGACATGGTGTGTAAGAGGTGGTATATCAAATAAAAGTAACTATACAAGGCATATAGTGATATCATGTGGTCAAACTTGCACAGTGGTAGTGTGATTATGCAAGTGGAATATCTACTCTGCCTGCTTCTGATATTGGGAGAAAATTTGTCACCAGCAGCCCCTGCTGCCTTCCTCTTACATAAAAAGAAAAATCATCAGTGCCTCCCTTATCCCTTTCTCTTATACAAGAGGAAAAGTAGTTACAAGTCTTATATCAAGAGAAGAGCCATTGCCAGCCTGCTATGAAACAGAGAAAAATTATCACCAGCAGCCTGAAACTCTATTTGGAACAAAAAAAATGAGCAGTCAGTGGTAGCCTCAACTTCCTTTTCTAAGTTACACAATCTGCCCCTGACACCAGGGCGAAAGGCAGTCAGTAGCCGTGACCTCCATTACCTACACTGGGTAGGGGAATGAAAGCAATCACCTGCAGCCACAGTCCTCCCTTTGACAGCTGGAAATCAATGTACCACATTACACATACATGGGCCATTATTGTGTTAAATGTCTCAGGTTAATAGCCCATGATAAATGCATGTAAAGCAGTTTTGTCTTATTATACATAAACGTTTGCATGTTTTTAACTGCAAAAAAAATAGTTAAGTTTCTTATAACTGCTGTGTATTTGTGTTTGTAAGTTTTGAAGCATGATACAGTAGCTATAGAAAGTCTACATCTTGATCATTTTCCAATTTTGTTGCTTCAATAGATCAGACTTACATACATTTAAAAAGTAACACCCCCTCCCCTCCCCATTTACTAACAAGCCATATTCCACACCTTTTGGGTGAAAAACGTTTTACTCCAAAAAACAAAACTGAAATGCATCAATTGGATGACGTCCTCACCCCCGAGGCAAAACTTGGTGGAATCACTTTCGGCAGCTTTTGCAACTGTGAGTCAATTGGGATAGGTCTCCACTATTTTTTCACACTTAGATTTATCAGTATTAGCTCATTCCTTATCATTTCTCCGGGCCAGTCCAGGGAAAGGTAGGGTTGTCAATCCCCTATAGCAACTGAGGACTGAATGCTTCAAGTTTTCCTGAGAAGTGAAGCCACTCCCCCTTAGGGCTAACCATCAGTCTTTCAGTCCTCAGCAGCTATAGAGGATCGAATTATTTTTTCTCCCTCTTGCCTTTATTTTCACTAAGTAATTTTGGCTCTAGCAGAGCTGATTGCTATAGTTCTTGTCAGAAATTGTGAATCTCTAAATTAAGTGCGCTATAGCTTTAAGGCACAGAGACGTTGAGTAAAAGTACTTGCAGTGCGAGGTAGAGCCTGCCTCATTGCCTGCCTCCGTCTCCATCTACAGAGTGATCCTGGGGGCACCAGTTGTTCCTCTGGTGTAGCGCTGACACTCTTCCTGTCCTTACCGCTAGCGGCGGCTCTGCGGGAACGGCTCAGTTTTTTCTTTTTAATCGGGTGAGTTATTTTTGGCTTTTGTCTTCCCGGTCTCCATACCGCGGCGTTACTTCGAACCGGTTTGGGTTTATTCTTCCCTGGCGGGGATCCCGTCGCCGGTCGGTTTTTCTCCTCGGTTTTTACTTTTGGGGGTATATTTTTCTTCATGGCAGAAAAGTCTTTACAAGGGTTAGAGGATCCGTCTTTGCCGGCCGAAAAGGCGGGAAAGACGGCCATTTTGTCAGCGCCGGTGAGTGCCGTGTCAGAGCAGCCTCGGCCGCATAAGAGGAAGGCAAAGACATCCAAAGATACCGGGCGCCAAGAAAAGCCTCCCGATGCTGTTTCTGCGCCTCAGGAGAAGATTGAGTCATTTTTTTCGCCAGAATTTATTCTGGCAATGCACACAGCCTTTTTACTGAAATCTTCTCAGCCAGATTCGCTCTCTGCCATTTCCTCTCCTACGCCTCTGCCTGTGCAGGCTCCCGGACCTGAGGATCCTGGGGAAGGCTCATCTCAGGCTAAAGGTTTCCTTTCAGATCCTATTGATCTTTTTTCTCCTCAGCCTGCCATTTCCCTAGTTCAAGGGGATCAAGAGGTGGTAGCTGATCCAGCTTTAGAATTTGAGGCTGAGGAATTGGAGGAAGGGGAGATTGCTCCGGGTGAAGATCCCAATGTTTTTTGTGTGTTCCGTAAAGAGGAACTTGCGGCGCTCATTTCTCAATCCTTGACAGCGCTACACCTATTGCTCCCTTCCTCTTCTCAGGAGCCCTTGGAAGATCCCTTATTGCAGGGTTTTAAAACCGAGCAACACTGTTTCCCTCTGCACCGGGTGATCCGGCAAATGATTGATTCCGAATGGGAATGTCCGGAGGCGTCCCTGCGTGGTAGCCGCGCCTTAGCACGCTTATACCCCCTTCCCCAGGAGGTGAAGGATTTATTCTACATGCCAAAGGTGGATGCTATTATTTCCGCAGTTACCAAAAAGACTACCATTCCCGTCGAGGAGGCGGCGGCTCTCAAGGACCTGCAAGATAGGAAATTGGAAATTCTGCTCAAACAGGCCTTTGATTCCAGCGCACTGGCGTTACAATCGGCAATTTGTGGGGCATACGTTTCTCGGGCGTCTATTCGCTGGTTACAGGGAGATAGCTCAGGGGAGCAACCTTCTGAGGTGCCCGACACGGCAAAATTAGAATCGGCCGCTGCGTATATGGCAGATGCCTTCTATGATTTGTTACGGATTGCGGCTAAAACTATGGCCTCTCTCGTGGCGGCTAGGCGTTTTCTTTGGCTGCGCAACTGGTCGGCGGATGTTTCGTCCAAGTTGCGACTCAGTAAGTTGCCCTATAAGGGAAAGTTACTTTTTGGTGAAGCCTTGGAAAAGATTGTTAAGGATTTGGGTGACTCCAAGGGCGGTCGTTTACCTGAGGATAGACCTAGGCCAGGGCGCTCGGGGTCTGTCTCCCGAGGCTCTGGTAGAGAATCACGTCGTTTTCGTGGTGCACGCTTTGCTCCCTATGCCAGGGGACGTTCCAGCTTTCGTGGCCAGTCCTTTCGGGGTGCCAGAGGATTTAGCAGGTCCTACTTTGGGGCGCCTCAGCCCACCGTTAAAAGTCACAATGAAGGTCGGCTGGTCCAGCCGTTGGTTCCGGTAGGCAGGCGACTTCAGGGATTTCTGACGGCTTGGACCGCCATCACCTCCGACAGATGGGTGTTGGAGATCATTCAGAAGGGCTATGCTCTCGATTTTGCGTGCCCCTTAGACCCCGCATTTGTAATGTCTCCCGGCGGCTCGGGTCGGAAGGCGGAGGCCATAGCGGAAACGCTCTCGCGCCTCTTGCAGTTGCAGGCGATAGTCCCCGTGCCTTTAGACCAATACGGTTGCGGTCGATACTCGATTTATTTTGTAGTGCCCAAAAAGGACGATTCTTTTCGTCCAGTGCTAGATCTCAAAGAAGTAAACCGTACTTTGCGGGTGCCACACTTTCGCATGGAGACTCTTCGTACTGTAATTCGGGCGGTGCAGCCGGGAGAATTTCTCACCTCAATAGATCTCACAGAGGCCTATCTTCATATTCCCATCAGGCCATCGCATCAGCGTTTTTTGCGCTTTGCCCTTCCGGTGGGACATTTCCAGTTTCAAGCTTTGCCGTTCGGGCTAGCTACGGCTCCGCGGACGTTCACAAAGCTAATGGTAGTGGTTGCAGCGGCGCTTTGGAAGGATGGAATCCGCGTTCATCCTTATCTCGACGATTGGTTGATCAGGGCCGATTCTCGGGTCGAGTCCATCGCCACGACTGCTCGGGTGGTGCAGCTTCTCGAGCGGCTCGGTTGGGTGATCAATCAAGCCAAGAGTCTCTTGGTACCGTCGCAGCGCATGGTTTATCTGGGAGCTCTTTTCGACACCGAGCGCGGGAGAGTCTCTTTGCCCGAAGTGCGCATGGACAAGCTGGTACGGCAGGTTCAAGCGTTTCTGCAGCTGACGACTCCGTCGGCATGGACGTATTTGCAACTCTTGGGGTCCATGGCGGTGGCGCTGGATCTTGTGCCGTGGTCCAAAGCTCACATGCGGCCTTTACAACAGGCTTTGCTGTCCCATTGGTCACCACAACTTCACCATCTCTCGCAACGCCTGCCCTATTCAATTCTCGTCAGACGCAGTCTCGAGTGGTGGTTGGTTCGGGATCATCTGTCTGTGGGAGTTCCCTTACAGGAACCGTCCTGGGTGTTAGTCACCACGGATGCCAGTCTTGTCGGCTGGGGAGCTCACTGTCAAACGCATGTTGCTCAGGGCGCTTGGTCCCCAGAAGAGAGCACCTGGTCGATCAACCTCTTGGAGCTGCGAGCAGCTCGTCTTGCCCTCCTTCACTTTGCATCCTTTCTCAGGGGATCGGCGGTCAAGATTTTTTCCGACAATGCAGTGACGGTTGCGTACGTCAATCATCAGGGGGGAACCAAGATTCCTTCTCTTCTATCCGAATGTCAAGCGATGATGACCTGGGCGGAGAACAATCTGCTGGCGCTTTCAGCGGCTCATGTTGCCGGCTTGGAGAATGTACAGGTGGATTATCTCAGCCGTCATCTTCTCGATCCCGGAGAGTGGGAGTTGAATGTGGCGGTCTTTCACGAACTCACCTTGCATTGGGGACAGCCAGTGATGGATCTGATGGCGACGTGCAGCAATGCCAAAGCCAATCGTTTCTTCAGCAGGCGCAGGGAACACATGTCCGAGGGACTCGATGCTCTCGTTCAGCCCTGGCCTCAGGATTCTCTGTTGTACGTTTTTCCTCCGTGGCCGATGTTGAGTCTGGTTCTCCAGCGCATTGCGCGGCACCGGGGGTTGGTGATTCTCATTGCTCCGGATTGGCCTCGCCGGCCTTGGTATGCCGATCTCGTTCGACTCCTAGTGGATCAGCCGTGGCCTTTTCCAGTCCGCAGCAATCTCTTGCAGCAGGGTCCGATACTCATGCCGCGAGTGGATCGCTTCTTGCTTACGGCTTGGCTCTTGAGAGGGCTCGCTTGACACGCAAAGGATATGCGAGCTCCGTAGTGACTACTTTGCTACAGTCTAAGAGGCCGGTAACTTCCCTGGCCTATGTGCGGGTTTGGTGCCTTTTTGAAACTTGGTGTACGCAGCACCATGTTTTTCCTATGTCCTCGACCTTACCACAGCTTCTCCTTTTCTTACAGCATGGCTTGGACAAGGGGCTGGCTCTTAGTACTCTTAAAGTACAAATAGCGGCGCTTGCCTGTTTTCGAGGTACGGTGCAACGTCGTCGCCTTTCCGCGCATCCGGATGTGCATCGTTTTTTACGAGCAGCAAAAATTATCCGTCCCCCTGTTCGTTCTATTGTGCCTCCTTGGGACTTGAATGTGGTTTTGGAAGCATTTTCTCACTCTCCTTTGATGTCCCTCTGCTCGCAGCAGCTCCGGGAGTGTTCTTGGAAGACGGCTTTCCTGGTCGCCTTGTGTTCGGCGCGTCGGATTTCGGATTTGCAAGCCTTGTCTTGTCGGGAACCTTATTTGCAGTTTCTTCCCGAACGGGTTTTGCTGCGCACTGTTCCTTCATTTTTGCCGAAGGTGCTGTCATCTTTTCACGTTAACCAATCGGTAGCGTTGCCTGTTTTTTCGGTTTCCTCCACTTCTCCTATGGACCGGGCGCTCAGGCATTTAGATCTTGCTCGGGTTCTCAAAACCTACCTTCGGATTTCGCAGTCTATTCGGAAGACGGATAGGCTCTTTGTCCAGTTCAGTGGTCCTCGAAAGGGTCTCGCGGCCTCTAAGTCCACCATTGCCCGGTGGGTCCGCAAAGCCATTACCGAAGCATACTCTACCCACGGTCTGTCACTGCCGGTGACGTTACGAGCTCATTCCACTCGGGCTCAAGCAACTTCCTGGGCGGAGTTCGCTTTTGTTCCGCCGGTTGATATTTGCAGAGCAGCAACGTGGTCTTCCTTGCATGCGTTTGCAAAGCATTACCGCTTAGATGTTCAAGCCCGGGACGATGCTAAGGTGGGGGCTGCGGCTCTTATCTCAGGTTTGACGGGCCCCTCCCGGATTTAGGTACTGCTTTGGTACTGCCCTACCTTTCCCTGGACTGGCCCGGAGAAATGATAAGGAAAACGAAATTAGGTCTTACCTGCTAATTGTCTTTCCTTGAACTTTCTCCGGGCCAGTCCAGGGTCCCACCCTGGTGTTCAGCCGTTTGTCAGCGGTATTTATATATATCTATTTCTTTTTGGCATCTTCGAAGCATTTCATCTTCTCAGCGTCTTCGCTCCAGAGACACAACTTGGGGCTGGGCGCCTGCACTCAATGCCAAACTCGGATCGCTCTATAGTATCTACTATTTGAAAAAAAAAAAAAAAAATCAATAGCATACAGGGGAAGTGTGTTCCTTGCTTCCTCGTTGTTCAAGAACTATAGATTGTTATCAGTTTTTCAAGGGTTAATCTACTCTTTTCAGTTTTTTTCTCTTTAGTTGCTTTGACAGAAGGAGACTGATGGTTAGCCCTAAGGGGGAGTGGCTTCACCTCTCAGGAAAACTTGAAGCATTCAGTCCTCAGTTGCTATAGGGGATTGACAACCCTACCTTTCCCTGGACTGGCCCGGAGAAAGTTCAAGGAAAGACAATTAGCAGGTAAGACCTAATTTCGTTTTCTTCTTCACAAAATTGTTCCAACTCTGTCCAGCTCCTTGAAGAGCAATGATGAACAGCAATCTTCAAGTCATGCCACAGATTTTTGAATGGATGGAATTTGGGGCTCTGCCTGGGCCATTCAATGACATTTAACTTTTCGTTCTTTAGCCACTCTACTGTAGCTTTGGCTGCATGCCTTGAGGCATTGCCATTCTGAAATGTGCTGCTGATTGAATTATAAGCACCAATATCTAACCAGAGACTAACTCATTAGTATGCTTCAGCGATCAGGTCTCAGAGTCACACTTGGCTATATACCGGACCTACTTGTATGGTGCAGTACAGTGCCTTTAACACATCAATGACCTGTTTGTATCGCTATATTTTGAAACATTCATATATTACAAATCTTTTATCTTTTTTCTTTTCTTTTCATTTCTTCATTTTTTATAAAATAATAGTAATGATTATCGCTGTTAGTTCATTCACAAATGATTGACACTCCAAGGATGATATCTCATCTTATATTTTCCACTGGCATTTTTTTTTATATTTTCCCAATGATATCTCATCTTATATTTTCCACTGGCGGTTGTTTTAAATTTTCCCTCATGCACAAATGATTAACACTCTAAGGATGATATCTCATCTTATATTTTCCACTGGTGGTTGTTTTAAATTTTCCCAACGCATATCCTAGGTGCCGTAGCGTTTCACGCCCCACGTTTCTTCAGGGGAATATCTTAAATAAAAATTAAAAATTGGCATGATTACCTTAGATGTAAATATACCGCATTACACAAAAAGAAAGTTAGTCTGCTCTTTCGGTAAAATACTCACGACTCGTCGATAGTATCCTGCGTATACTTGAAAAAACGCCGCGCATGCGGAGTCAGAATCCTCTCTGAAATTTAACTTCCTCTTTAGGGACTAGGTAAAAATTATTCACACATTGAGTGGTATTGACAAACATTCCATTCAATGGATGAATTCAGACCCTCTGGGATCACTGTATTAAGCCGAAAAATCCATTCTTGTTCCTTACGTAAAAGTGTCTGTTCTTGAGATTTGCCACGTTGTCCCCGTAGAACCTGATCTATACAAAAACATTTTAATGAAGCAAACAGATGATGCTGTTCAATGCAATGAGGTACCATGTCAATGATACTCACCACTCAATAATGTGTGAATTTCCTTTCCTTGGTGGAGGTGTAAATGACCATTTTTGCACTATTGGGGCTGGTTATGGGTACTTATTTTTTAAAGGCACATATTTTGCCTTTATAAAATAGAAAAATCAGAGAGGAAGTGACATCACCCACCACGATGGCTGCTTGAGCAAAGAGCTCCGGGGCCACCCCAAAGAAAAAAAGCAGTAAAGATCCCATGGGGCGGTTTGTGAATCCCCCGAGTGCAGGGGAGAGAGAGGAGAAGAGTCAGAGTATGGCAACGAGGAAAAAAGCTGCGGACATCCATAATTATGCCTGTGCCAGCCTGAACACAGTAGTGGGGGACCAGAGGATGGTGCCAACGGAAGGTTCGCAGGCTGACCACGTGGAGAAGGCCAGGAGAGTGTGTGGTGGCCTGGAAGAGCAGCAAAATGGCATAGTGAGCACCACGGTGACCCGAGGGGAACTTTGAGAGTGGATCGAGGAGCTGAAGGCTGAGGTACAATTAGCAAAAAATGAACTGGGGGAGATGTTGGCTGGAATGAAGGAGGAGGAGGTTAAGGAGCTGACGTACCATATGGGGGATCATGCGAACAGGCTGGAGCTGCTGGAAGTGTGGCAAAAAGAGAGAGAGAATGGAGAGAACAAGTACAGCTAAAGCTGGAGGACTTAGAGAACAGATCGAGAAGAAATAATTTGCGCAGAGGGGTCCCAGAGGCAGCGGAATTTAAGGACTGTGAAAAGGTAGCAGGGTCAATCTGCCTGGGGGCCTTGCACCAGGAGGGTGAAGAGGAGTTTGCCAAGCCTATAGAGATTGACCAGGCACATCGGGCCCGGTTAGGGCCAACAGAACCCAGGATATTATTATATGTCTAAAGGAGTACAAGATAAAGGAATGTATCGCTGCAAAAATGAGAGGATTGAGCACTTTTCAATGGCAAGGCTACCCAGTGGCTATATATGCAGATTTATCGTTGGGAACTTTACAAAGAAGGAGAGAGTTAGGGCCAGTAGCTAAAGCCCTGAGAGGGGAAGGGGTGCGCTACCGTTGGCTGCATCCTTTCGGATTGGCTTTAACAAAAGGAGAGAAGACCTGGCGAGTGCAGACGGTGGAGGCTGCGTTGACAGGGCTGAAGGAAGTGGGCCTGGAGACGCAGGAGGTGGAGGTTCGGCAAGAATGAGAGAGCAGGATGGACGGCAAGTAAAAACAGTGGCAAGATCAACAACAAAAGCAAGTGTCAGAGAAGGAGAGCGATAATAGGAAAATGCAGCAGAAAAGTGCATGGAGATACAAACATAAGATATGCCATACTAGGTCAGACCAAGTATCTTGTTTCCAACAGTGACCAAGCTAGGTCACAAGTACCTAGCAGTTTCCCCCAAAAGACACAGGTTCCACAATGCTTGTATTAGGTCAAGCATTGATATCCTGGGTCCCTTTTTAATAATGGTTTATGGACCTTTCCTCCAGGAACTTGTCCAAACCTTTTTTTAGATTATTTATTTTATTTATATTCTCTTATATACCGCGCTATTCTGCATCAGTATGGTTTACATTGAACAAACTGAAATTACATTGAACAGGGCATTATAACTTGGAGATAACTATTTTACAGGGAACATGGGCTATGGAGGGTTAAGTGGCTTGCCCAAGACCACAAGGAGCACCTGTGGGACTAGAAACCCCAGTCCTTCCAGCACAAGGTTGCTGTCCTCTAGTGGGATTTGAACCCCCGGCCTGAAGTACCTTGCCCCAACCACTAGGCTACTTCTCCACTCCTGACTGTGGGGAAAAGATGATGGGAGGAGGAGCACGGGAGCCTTCTAAATGTCTTTTATGTCTCTTAAGGGAAGAGGGTTAAAGAGGGAGGAGGAGTACGTGAGGGGGGGGGAATGTAACAGGATATGAATAAGGTGTATATATAGAGACAATATAAGAGGGGGTGAGTTAAAGAGGGGAGGGTGTGGGAGAGGGAGAGAATGTGTTTCTGTTTGTTACTCTGTTGTATGGGAGAATTGGGGTAATGGTGGAAGGGGAGCAGAGAAGGGGGAGTATTGGAAGAGGGGTCAGGGGGGAAGGAGGGGAATAGAGGGGGATGAGAAGGGATGGTGGGAATGGCACTACTCCATGTACAGCCCTGGGACTCAGAGGCTAGGTAGGGTAGGAAGGGGAAGGGGGAGATACAGCAATTGGTAATAGCCACAGTGAATGCAAAAGGGTTGAGAACGTGGAGAAAGGTGTATGGAATGGGAGGGGGCGAGAATGAAAACTGATGTGTTGTGTTTACAGGAGACACATTTGTGAGTAGGTCAGGAGAGAATGTTGAGATCCAAGAGATATCCTAGGGTAGTATTGGCAGGACAAAGGTTACATCCACGAAGAGGGGGAGTTGGAATACTTGTAAGTGGGAGATTTCAGGACGAAGTGGTGGAAGAGCATAGAGAAAAAAAGGGGAGGTGGATGGCGGTGAGGTTGAAGATTAAAGAAGAGGATGTGCGGATAATAAGTGTATATGGCCCGAATTCACAGAGAGATGATTTTTTTACAGGATTGACAGAAGAGTTGGAGGGTTGGGGAGCGACTCCAATTGTCATAGGAGGGGATTTCAATTTGACCTTAAACCCAAGATTAGATAATAGTGGGGGGGGGGGGGTGCGAGGAGGAGAGGGGAAAGAAAGGGCATGTTTTCTAAAGTTTAAGGAATGACTGGGGTTGGTGGACGTGTGGAGGTGCAGGCACCCAGGAGGGAGGAGGTATACCTTTTACTCACCAGTGCACTGTACATATAGTAGGTTGGACATGATATGGGCAAATAGGAAGTGGGCAGGTAATGTTAGCAAGGTGGAGCAAGGGAACATAACATGGTCTGATCACGCACCAGTCCGTGCTGGCTTCAAGGTGGGTGAGGAAGAGGTGGGGGTTAAGTTCTGGAGGCTAAATGATGCATTGCTGGAGGAACCCAAATATGTGGCGCAGATAAAAGGGGTAGTGACAGAATATCTAGAGTTTAATATGAATGGGGAAGTGGCAGTGGGGACGGTATGGGAGGGAATTGAAGGTGTGATAGCAAGGGGACATTTGATAAGCATGGCAGCGCAGGAGAAAAAGAGAAAGGGGTGGGCGGAAGGACAGCTGATGTGGAGGATAGAGAGCCTGGAAAGGCAACATCAGAGTGACCACGATCTGCAGGTGATAGCATAATTGGTGAAGTTGAGGGGGGGAGCTTAGCCAGTTGAGAGATGCAGAATTAGCTCATTAATTGAACTTGTTGAGGCAGGTTTATTTTGAAGGGGGAACCGTATGGGGAAGGTATTGGCTAGAAGGCTGAAAGCAAAGCAGCAGCGGGCATGGTTAGGGGGTATACAAACCCAAGAAGGGAAGCTGGTCCATAAAGTGTCAGAGATAAGAGGAGTGTTTAAGGAATATTATGAGAAGTTGTATACTAGTGAGGTATGGAAGGGGGAGAGAGAGGGGGAGTTATTTCTAAATGAGTGCCAGCTTTCAAAGGTAAAGGAGGAGGAGCAGGAAGAGTTGTGATGGGAGATTAGTGAGGAGGTGGAGGAAATGGCCATAATGACACTGAAGAATGGGAAGGCCCCAGGGCTAGATGGATTCTCTGCAAAGTTTTATAGGCTGCTGTATCATCAGGTCAAAGGCATTTTGGCAAAAGTATGTAATGCATGCTTGTCTGTCTGGAGAGGCGTTGCCAAGAACAATGGAGGAAGCATGGATTACAATCTTGCCGAAACCGGGAAAGGATAGTACGATATATGCATCCTATAGGCCGATTTCCCTGATTGATTTGGATGCGAAGGTATTGGCAAAGATATTGGCAACGAGATTACAGAAAGTAACTAACAAGCTAGTGCATCGAGACCAGACGGGGTTTATAAGGGGCAGGCAAGGGGGGGGGGGGGACAATATAAGGAAAATCATGAATGTGATATGGCGGCTGCAAAGAGGGGGACAGGAAGCAGTATTCATGACGGTGGATGCCGAGAAGGCTTTTGATAGAGTGGAGTGGCAATTTATGGTTTAGGTACTGGGCAAAATGGGGCTGGGAAACCAATTTATAAATTGGATTAGAGCTTTATATGAGAGACCGAAGGTGCAGATAAAAGTGAATGTAGGGTACTCGGAGAGTTTTGTATTGAGAAGGGGGACGAGGCAGGGGTGCCCATTGTCACCAATGCTTTTCGCTTTGGTAATTGAACCGTTGGCAGAGTATGTGTGCAGGCAGCTGGATATAAGGGGAATTGAAGTGGGGGGTCAACAGTCCAAAATAGCATTGTTCGCAGATGACGGGATCTTTACTCTGGGGAGGCCATTAACTAGTCTTCTGAATCTGCTCCAGGCAATCAGGAGATATAGTGAGGTGGCGGGTTATAAAATGAATATGGGTAAGACGGAAATACTAGGCTTTAATCTCTCTGCAGATCTGGAGGGGAGGCTGAGGGCCGGGTTTGCATTTAAGTGGGTGAAGACAAACTTTAGGTATTTGGGAATATAGCTGAGTAATACTCTAGAGAAACTACAAGAGTGGAACTATATGCCGCTGCTAAAGAATGTGCGGAAGGATCTTTCTAGATGAAGGGGCTTGCACTGGACCTGGCTGGGTAGAATAGCTATTAAGATGAATGTCTTACCACTGATTCTTTTTTTGTTTATGGCATTTTGCCATGCAGGGTGTTGAGAGGTGTGTTGAGGAAAATACAGGGAATGATTATGAGTTTTATATGGGACGGGAAAGGTCCTAAGGTGGCGAGGACGACTATTTATAGAGCTAGAGAGCAGGGGGGGGTCTTGGAGTGCCATGTATAGCACACTATTATGATGTGGCGCAATTGAGGGCCTTACTAGCATGGAGGGAAAGGGATGAAACTCCTCGGTGGATATGGAAAAAGGGCAAGAGGAGAGTTTGGAGGCAGCGATTTGGGAGGAGGGGGGAGAGATGAGCATGGTGGGGGGAGAGAATCCTATGAGTGCGTTGACGGCGAGCACTTGGCGAAGATGGAAGGTCTTTGTATTAGGGGGCAAACAAGTGTCGAGATTGACTCATATAAGGCATGTGGGGGGTTTATACCTGGGAGGGAGGGAGGAGTTTTTAGGGATGGGGAGAGTAAGGGGTTGTATAAGATTGGGCAAATGATAACTCCCGGGGGGGGGGGGGGCAATTAGGAAGTTTGATGAACTTAAAGAAATATATGGTTTGAAGGGGGGGGGGGGAATAGATAAGTATCTGTGCAAATACGGTATTTGCAACAGAGAGTAGTGCAGGAAGGATTACGGGCCAGAGCTACACCTATCGAGGAGTTAATGGAAAAGAGTGAAGCCCTCAAGGGGGTGCTGTCGAGATTATACCGGCTGCTCAATGGGAAGCAGGGGGGGGGGGTTATTGCGATGGCAGAAGAGTTGGGGGAGATTTGGGATGAGGGGAGGTGGAGGAATATTTATGAGCAGGAGAGACATATAGGGGGGGAGTGTCTCTTCTGGAGAATTGCTTGAAAATGTGTCTGCGAATGGTATGGACTCCGGCAAGAATACAGGCTATATGTCGGAATCAGTCAGATGAATATTGGAGGGGATGTGGAGATAGGGGAGACCTGTTGCATATGGTGTGGGGATGTCCTAAGATGCAGGAACTATGGATGAAGGTGGCTGAAGTGTATCGGGAGATCACACAGGTGAGGATTTTAGTGTCTGCCGAAATGGTGTGACTCCTGGAAATGGAGGAGGGGGGAAATGAACGACTGAATGCTTTTTGGAGGTACTGGGCGGTGGCGACTAGGGGGTGTGTGTTGAGAAGATGGAAAGTAAGGAGGGTGCCACATATTTGGGAGGTAATTATGTATGTGGAGCAAGTAAGGAATATGTGTCTAATAGGGGCAAACAGGAAGGGTCAGAAGTTGAAATATTTCATAATATGGCATTGGTATGAGGATGGAGTGCTGTTGAGGTGGCGGGAAGGTATGTAGATGGGGGAGAGGGGGGCAGGATGTAGGAGGGGGTTAATTAAAAAGTATCACTGAATATGAATAAAGTATGTGTATATTCTGGTTTGTATTTTATGGTGTACGGAATTGGGGTTAATGGATATATATATACACATTAATCTATGGTCATGTCCACGATTAATGGGTGGGGAACTAAACGGAGGGAGGGGTGGGGTTAATATGAAATATGAATTAGGATGAATATTGTTATGATTATGGTTATTGTTAGTCTGCTTTAAGTGGATGGATTTGTATGGGCACTGTATTGCAGATATTGTAACTTGTACAATATTGTGAACATGGTGAGCTATTAAAGTTAAAATTACAAAATAAAAGAAAAATCTTTGATCTTAAAGAGGGGAATTTATGCCATATATAGTCATGGAATCCTATTAGAATGTTTTTAAACAACTTGCTAATTTGGTTTTGTTTTATAGGGTTTTTTTGTTTAAGGGATCTTATTATGAGCAATGTCAGTGTAGCAATGAATGTAACTATGGCCCCATCCATGGTGTCTTGGTATGTCACTTTATTTGAAAATAGAAAAATACTCAGAACTAGAAATAAATGTAACATCTTTTTATGGAAGCCTTGATTTTATGGATTGGATCTGAAGATACATTTCTGTCCTTTGGTTAAATTCATTATAATAGTAACCTGACTTTTAACCATGCATTAACATCAAAAGGAGGTTGACTTTTTGGATGTACTTAAGGGCTTGTTTACAAAGCCGCGGTAGCGGTTCGCGGTCGTTATCGGAGCTGCGGCCCCATTGAAATCAATGGGGTCGCCGCTCCGATAACGATCGCGAACCGCTACCGCAGCTTTGTAAACAAGCCCCTTAGTGTTGTAAAGCTTTCAATATCCCTAACAGGCCAATGTGGAAAGCCCGTGCTGAAGTCACAAGCTATTAGTGGTGTATGTGTTTTCGTAGCACGCCGATAACCCGAGACTTCAGCACCAGTAAGCTGTAAATGAGCTGAGTGCAAAACCTCAGCATAAAGTTGAACGGAGAGGAGCATGTGCAAACTGCGCTACAAGTGGCCATGTACACTTGCGCATAAATGTCAAACACGTTATGCATACAGAACATGCAGGTTTCTTTTGGCGCTCATCTCATAATATATCAAAACTATTTCACCCAAAAACATGTTTTTATGAAATCACCACAAAGACTTAAAATAAAAGATAAATATATGTAAATGAGTCCAAAAAACATACAAGGGATCAGAAGCAAAAAAAATTTCTTGAATGCTGAACTTTTGCTCATATGCTAAAAAATACACACAGAAAATTTTCACATCAAAGGTAACTGTTCACCCAGAAAGCCTATCTCCAGGAACAAGCAGGAATGAGTCTTCACATATGGGAGATGTCGCCGACGGAGCCCGCACGGGAATGCTCCCCAGCATCCAATCAGAAAGCCTTTGGGAGCATCCCCCACGCCTGCGCGGTGGCTTCCCACCCTTCCTACTGCCTCTCCCCAGTTTTCGTTTTTCCGCGGAGCAGACAGGATGTACCTCCTGCCACCGCAGAAACTTTTCTTTCTTTTCTTGTTTTCCTGTGGTCGCGGCATTTTCCCGACAGCGGCACCACCGGTGCCCCTTTTTTTCTTTTCTTTTCTTCTTTTAGTCACCTTGAGGGAATCTTTTTTTCCCTCTGGTCGTGTTGAGGCCTACCGGGCTACGCAGCATGGAGCCTTCTTCCCCTCAGAAGTGCCCCCACTGTGGAGACTTAGTTTTTCACTTAGACTCCAATGCCTGGTGCCTCTCCTGTTTGGGCCCTGACCCTTTTCTCCCCGGTTCTCCGGGCTTCAGTATCGGGAGAAGACCTTCCCTTTTTCGGGTGTCCCTCGATGACGTCTTTCCCCCTAAGGTGCGGTCATTGGTTTTCTCTTCTCTCCAGGATCAGGTAACCACACAAGAGTCTGTTAAGACTAGCCAAGTCTTGAGGGGCGAGTCTCATGCGCAGCATGACGACGGCTCCAGCCAAGCCCTCCTTGGCAAATAAACCCCGGCGGGAGTCTTCGGGTTCCAAAGCATTCACGGGGTTTCGGGTTGTTCCTGAGGTTCGCTCCTCACAGAACATTCCCGAGCCATGCTCGAGGGTGGTATCCGCTTCAAGCGGTGCCGATTCCCCGGCATCGGCGCCGGCGTCGGGTGTTCCACTCCGCCAGGAATCGTCAGCTGGTGTCCTCAGCACCTCCAGGGCCGATCAACTCTACCAAGTCTGGCTTCCCTACATCCCAGCCATGCGCGGAGGTGGTATCCGCTTTGGGCGGTACCGACCCCCCGGCGTCGGTGTTGAGCGTTCCGCTCCTCACCGGGGATCGTCAGCTGCTGTCCTCGGCACCTCCGGGGCCGATCGACTCGACCCAGTCTGGCATTCCTTCATCCCTGCCATGCGCGGAGGTGGTACCCGCTTCGGGCGGTACCGATTCCTCGGCAGCGGTGTCGGCGTCGAGTGTCCCACTCTCCGACGGGGATCGTCATCTGGTGTCCTCGGTACCTTCGGGGCCGATCGCTTCGATCCAGTCTGGCTTGTCTGCATCCCAGCCCTGCACGGGGGCGGTACCGGATTTGAACGGCACCGTTTTCCCGGCGTCGGCATGGGTGTCGAGTGCTCCACTCGTCACCAGGGATCGCCGCCTGTCTCCCCCGGTACCTTCGGGGTCTATCGATCTGCCCCGGACAGGCGATCCCCCGGCATCGACGCGGACGTCGAGTGCTCCGCTCATCGCTAGAAGGGGGGCCCCAGTGCCTTCGATCACTTCGATCCAGTCTGGTTTCCCGTTGCCCCGTCCAGCCAGGGGGTTGGTTCCAGCGTCAAGAGACGCCGGTACCCCGGCGTCGGTGCCGGGGTTGTGCGTTTCACGCCCCGCAGGGGCTCGTCATCGGGTTACCTGGGTACCCTCGGGGACGGGTCGTATGCCCCGGAAGGATTCTCCTCTGGGTAAGACAGGCTCGAGAGGGGTCCCGGCATCTGGCGGTGCCTACCGCTCGGCATCGACGCCGGTGTCGGGTGTTCCCCCCTCTACCGAGCTTCGTTCTCGGGGGCCCTCGGTGCCTATGGCACCAATCGACACGGTTCCGATTCGCTCCCCGGGATCGGCATCGCCGGTGCCGCCTCCACCACCGGGGCCCTCTAGGAGGGAGTCGATCTCGCTCGGTTCGATGCCCAGCCTCGAATCGGTATCCAGCCTCGAAGGCTTGGCTACAGCACGTTTCGGGACCGGCCCCGGTCCCTTCCTGCAACGCAGTGCAGAGATTTCTAACCACTGCTCTCTGGTTGCCTCGGAACCGCTTCAATCGTCGGGGGCAGGGCCGTCCCCGGGGTCGATTCCTGCGGTTCCATCGGTGCCATCGACCCCTTTGATGCCTAGCTTGGAATCAATTCCAGGAACCGTCGACGCCGTGCTGACTGCCCCGATCCGGGACTGCTGGTACCACCCTCTGCCCAGCGGGCGTCAGTCCGATAGGTCTTTTGGTGCCCAGGCGGCCCCTCCCGCCTTCGCCTCCCCCAGCATAGCCCCTCTGGGAGAGCCGTCTTTTCAGGATTTTCTCCTTGACATGTCGGACTTGCTTGCCATTCCTATTCCGGGTCCTTCCCTAAGTCCAGGCCCTGCGGAACAGGCAGTCGTAATGCTTCCTTTACATCCTTCCCTGCAGGATCTTCTGCTGGGGGCTTGGCGGTCGCCTTTGAGGGTTCCGGCACCGTCTACAGCCATGCATGCTCTGTATCGGGTGCCCCCCTCCCTGGGTTTTCAGCAACACCAGCTTCCACATCATTCCATCGTGGTGGAATCAGCGCTGAGGAAGGTTGGAAGCAAGAAGAAGCATTCTTCTCGCCCCCCAGGTCGTGCCTCTAAAACGCTGGATACCCTGGGGCGTCAAACCTTCCAAACGTCCATGTTGGCTTCCAGAATTATTTCATATATTTTTTATATGAGCCTGACACTCCGGGAGGTCACCGAGAGATTATCTCTTTTGTCTCCCTTTTTGTCTGCAACTAAGGCCTCTGAATATTCCTTGCTTCTTTATCATTGCAGGAATATCTC
The DNA here is from genome assembly GCA_033557465.1 of Ichthyophis bannanicus. Taxonomy (NCBI): domain Eukaryota; kingdom Metazoa; phylum Chordata; class Amphibia; order Gymnophiona; family Ichthyophiidae; genus Ichthyophis; species Ichthyophis bannanicus. Next base: position 578,565,277 of record CM066034.1, on the reverse strand, counting down.
TGGGTTCCTTTCTCGTGCTTCTCTAGACTCCTTCCTGTCAGTCAGCAGATCCTCTGCTATTGCCATCAGAGCACGTCGTACAGCATGGTTGCAGGCGTCAGACTTGTGTAGGCGGGCACAACATAATTTGGGCAATTCTCCGTGTGCTGGAGACCACCTCTTCAACAGCAAAGCCTTACGTCATGTTGCTCAGTGCTTTGCTAACCCTCCTAGCGTTAGAAGCCGTCCAAAGTCCTCTCTTCCCCCTGGGGGTGAAAAATGTCCTACTAGACCTTCCTTCCCTAGGAAGAGAAAATTTCATCCCTCCGCCCACCCGCCAGGTGCGCCTAAGCAAGGGACGTCTCAATCCGGTCTGAAGTTCCCGGGCCCGCGTCAGGATACTCATACCAAGCAGCTTTAGGCTCCTGTATGCGGCGGCTTACAATTAACTTCTCTTACCAGAAGTTTAAATTTTTAGCTCTACACTGGGGTTCGTTCGGTGGGGCAAATGGTTCGGATGCTGTCCAGGGGTTAAGGTATTCTCCTTCCTTTCGGAAGAGGGAGATCACCTCTATTCCATGATAGTTATGGCCCATGGACATACTACCCTTCAACTGACTTACCCTTAGGTACGTTCCCCGAACCCTTCTCTTCCAGGGACCCCCTGCTGATTGATACCATACCAAAATCCTTCTCCCAGTGTAGACCTTTGTTTGCTATCCTGCGCAGCATGTCCTGAGCGATCCTTCGATAAGGCCGGATCAGCCCCGTCCCCTTGTCTGTTCTCCCTGTTCAGGCAGGAGAACCCCCTGCTATAGTCACTCCAAGGCTTATCGTTGACTATACCCTCATGTCTCCCGTTAAGGCGGGGGGTGAGTTTTTTCTGCGTGAATGCCCTGGGTACACATCTAGGGCCTGAGGTACCTCTGATGTGCCCTTACCAGACTGATATTATCCTCTGTCCTTCACGCTACCGTGCTGTTAGTTTCGCTAATCTGCCCCTGCCCCACAGGAATAGATCCCTTCTCCGGATGGATCTTTGACGCCACCTCCCGAGGTGGGTGTTTTCTGTGGATCAGTGGCAGGTCCGCCTTATCAGTGTTGTGTTATGCTCACGTAGGTAGGTTCCTGGGCATACCTGTGTTAGTACCTGGGTGGGCGTTCTCCATGCCCAACTTACCTTGATATATATTATATATATATGTATATATATAAAAGAATATTAGATATTATCTGTTTCGGTAGGTGCATATTGGGTGATGTCCACAGTGCCTGTGTTCTACCGACTATTTCCCCAATGGCCGGTACTTATGTACTCCACTTACTGCTGTGAAGTCAACAGCTTCTACTTTTAGTTATGCCCTCTTTCATGAGGTTCAGACCCTTGTCTCCCTATCCCTTCAGCTAGGGTAGACTGTGTACTCCTTTGGTCCGGGGTACACCCCCGTTCTCCTCCGGACTGGGCTATCCAGATCGGTCAGTCTTCTACTCTTAGTCCTCAGGGTTATGGACTCTTCTACTGAGGGAGTGCTCAGCTTTTCGCACAGAGCTTCCTTGAAGACCTGCCGTCCTTCTCCTGCCCCAGTTGACACCTGGGTCTCCTGCCCATCCGGATTTGGAACTTCCTCCTCACTGCTGTGAAGTTCCCTTGAAGACCTCGCTACTGCGTCTACAGTACCTTCATCTCAGTTCTACTTCCTACAACCCAGTAGGTAAGCTCTACGTGGTACTAGGTCATTGATTCATTACATACTTAATGATACTTCACTTGCATTCTAAAGACTACTCCCTTGTAGTCTTTGGGTTTTTGCTGTTCCTCTCTTCTCAACTCCTACCCTCCATCCCTCAGGGGATGCCGGGGATCCAGGTTGGGAAAATTCCATCCTGTCCTGGGCTGCGCTTATGGGATCTCCCCGGGCATCCTTAGCTAGGGAGTCCCCATATGTGAAGACTCATTCCTGCTTGTTCCTGGAGATAGCACAGTTACTTACCTGTAACAGGTGATCTCCGGAACAGCAGGAATTAGTCTTCACAACCCGCCCACCTCCCCTAGGAGTTGTATCTCTCTATTCCTTCCTCTCCTCTCCTTCTGGCTCAGCTATGAAACTCAACTGGGGAGAGGCAGTAGGAAGGGCGGGAAGCCACCGTGCAGGCGCGGGGGATGCTCCCAAAGGCTTTCTGATTGGATGCTGGGGAGCATTCTCGTGCGGGCTCCGTCGGCGACGTCTCCCATATGTGAAGACTAATTCCTGCTGTTCCAGAGATCACCTGTTACAGGTAAGTAACTGTGCTTTCCCTACACGCACAAGATGTTTAAGTCACCTCAGACCAGATGTAGAGTTGTTGGTGCCCCTACTGGTTATGTTATCCTGTCTGCATTGGCCACAGACCTTATTAGAATTCTATTCTAATATGTGCAGCTCATTTGTGTATCATTTAAATACGCTTGGCATTGATGTATGCGCATACTTTTGCAGTTTACATTAACGTCACTCTCTTTTCTGTATTAGGTGTGACGGAACTTGTGCTTATGTTTCGTTATCTGTGCGCACTAGTCTTTCTGCATTGGCCCATAACTTTTCAGAAGACTGTGGATAGACATAACTATCTAAATTCAGCAGTTATCATCCTTTTTCTCTTAAATCTAGTCTCCATAATTAATTAATTTTAAAAACATAAGTTCCTTAGCGTCCCTCTAGTCCAGTCCCGGAACCATAGAGTTGTGAACCTCCACCAGCAGCTTTGGAGACTGAACATCTTCATCTCTTTGATCATCCAGCTATATGCAGCCCCAAGGACCGCCCACACATCAGTATCTCAGTCTCCAAGCAGCTTGGAAGTCAGAGCCCAGAACTGGGTTCCTTAGGAACAAATAAGCAGAGCTTTAGTGTTTTATTATTTTCTAGATTTAGGTGCTCGGCTGCTGCTGTGGAGGAAATCTTTGACTGTGTCCCTTCTGTCTTTCTCTAATCTGTTTTTTTCTCTCTGTCTCTCTCCCCATAGGTCAAACAAGCAGGGGAGCTGCACAGGACACAGGTCCCCTTTCTACCGAACCCCCTTGGTGGGTGAGGAGAAGGTTGAAGACAATTACAGGCAGCAATTGAATACAGCAGTAGGCGCTGAGGGTCCCCTGACTGATTTAGGGGTTCCCCGAGCTGCCCTGAGCGGTTATTACTCTGTTATTGACTCTGATAACTGCTACTCAGAGCTTGTGACAGGCACGCTGGACAGCTCTCTCAGTGTTTTGACCCCCCTCCTCCACTCCTGTGTGTGGGTGAGTAGAGTTTGAAGCTTTTTCTTTCTAAAGGCAGTGATGGAGGCCTTGGGGTGGCCTGGAATCAGCTCTGGGGAGTGTTTTAGACCTTTTGGGTATTTTTTCTGGTCCTTTTTTTGGTGGGATCGGGTCCGGCGGCCATTTTGGATTTTTTTTCAAAGTTGTTTTTCTTCGTGGTTTTTTTTTAGGGATAGGAGCTTCGTTTTTGCATTTCTTGGTCAGATATCAGCTAATTGACTCCAGCTCTATCTAATCCTGCAATTTGGAGTGTTTTTGAGCACTTTTAAAATCACGATTTTTTTTCTGCTCTGTTTGCTTCAGCAAGGTGTTCCTGCTTTGCTGGCAAAGGGCTGTATGCATAGCCATGCCGCCTAGTCCTCGGTGTCTGGTCTGTGGCATTCGTAGAAGTAGTAATTTGGAAGCCCGAGTTTGTGCCACTTGTTCTGCTGTGGGTGCTGGCATGGAGGATCCTCTGGAGGGCTCCAGTGCAGATCTCCCACCTGTATCTACAGAAGGGACATCAGAGCAGGCAGAGACAGTCCTTGGTTCGGGGATTTCTGCGGTGCCGGAGCGCCTGTTGGCGGGGGGGCGTCCAGGAGGGATCCCTGGGAGTTCCACCCGCCTTTTTCTCTCTCATGCAGGAGGCTCTGGCTCTCTTGCAGCCGGCGGGGGGAGGCTCGGTCCTGCCCCGCCGTGGGCTAAAGCGTCCACTTTCAGTAGAGGGAGACGCTGGTCCACAAAAGAAGAGCCGGCCCCCGAGTGTTGCGGATTCTGCGCCTCCTGGGGACGAGTTCCACGAGGGGCTGGGGGAGGCTCTCGAGCTGGAGTCTGTGGAGGATTTAGAAGACGGCGAGTTGTTCGACGACGAGCAGAGTAGTAGAATAGTGCGTGTATTTCGTAAAGAGGAACTTCTGCACTGATTGCCGAATCCCTCAAGGTATTGAACATGCCCGTGGAAGATGCCACTGCGGAGAACAAGTTGGAGGATCCCTTGATGCAGGCGGTGCGCACTTCCCACAGAGTCTTTCCGCTCCATAGGGTTTTTAAAGCTATGATCCAGGAGGAGTGGAACAGTCCAGAGTCTGCTTTGCGCGGGGCTAGACTGTTGCCTAAGTTGTATCCTCTGTCGGAGGCTGATAGAGAGCTCTTTCGTTCGCCGAAGGTGGACGCAGCAGTTTCCACGGTTACTAAACGGACTACTATCCCGGTGGAAGGTGCTGCGGCGTTGAAGGACCCGCAGGATCGGAAAGTTGATAGCTTGTTGAGACAGGCGTTTGATGTTGCTGCTCTGTCAATGCAGGCGGCGGTGGCCGGGGCCTGGGTGGCGCGCGGCTGCCTCCGCTGGTCTCAACAGTTTCAGGGGCCCCAGTCGGCGGAACAAGAGGCCGCGGCGTCCAGATTGGAGTTGGGTACCGCTTATTTGGCGGATATCCACTATGACCTCATTAGGGGGTTAGCTAACGGCATGGCGTCAGTGGTAGCGGCGCGTCGTTCTCTTTGGTTACGTAATTGGGCGGCTGATGGCTCTTCTAAAGCTCGCCTTAGTAAACTGCCGTTTAAGGGCAGGCAGTTATTTGGAGAGGACTTGGATAGGTTGGTAAAAGATCTCGGGGATTCTAAGGGGGGTCGGCTTCCGGAGGATAAGCCCAAGCAGGGGAAGCCGACCTTCACCTTCCGGGGGTCTCAGCAGTCCTTTCGGAGGTTTCGTGCCTCCCGCTTTGGTCAGTCCCAGCGTTCCAGATATCTGGGGCGCGGACAGAGTTTCCGCGGATTTCGGGGGGGCAGGTAGAGGTTTTGGCTCCTTCCAGGCGCAGGTCCCCAAAAAGTCACAATGAAGCGAGGCCGGCTCCGGTGGCGGTGATTTCCCATAGGGGGCAGACTGCGGGATTTCTACCCTGCCTGGGCTGCTATCACATCCGATCGGTGGGTGTTAGAAGTGATACGAGAGGGATATGCGCTCGAGCTACATCGACCGGTGCTCGATTCCTTCATTATGTCCCCGTGCAGCGCGCCCTGGAAACGACGAGTCGTATCCGATACACTTTCCCGGCTGCTTCGGCTCCGGGCGGTCGCCCCCGTGCCGGAGGGACAGTTAGGGTCCGGTCGATACTCCATCTACTTCGTCGTGCCGAAAAAGGAGGGCACCTTTCGACCAATCCTGGATTTAAAGAGAGTGAATCGGTGCCTCCGGGTGTCGCATTATCGCATGGAAACGCGCTCGGTCATAGCGGCGGTCTGCGAGGGGGAATTCCTAACGTCCCTAGACCTTATGGAGGCCTATTTGCACATTCCCATTCGCCGGGAACATCAAAGATTTCTGCGGTTTGCGCTGCCGATGGGCCATTTTCAGGCCATGCCCTTCGGCCTAGCGACGGCGCCACGGGTCTTCACGAAGATCATGGTGGTGGTAGCGGCGTTCCTGCGGAAGGAGGGTGTCCTCATGCATCCCTATCTCGATGACTGGTTGATCCGGGCGAAGTCGAGGGAGGAGAGTCTCTGGGCGACGGCGCGGGTCGTACAGGTTTTGCAGTCGTTAGGCTGGGTGGTCAATCGGGCGGAGAGCAGCCTTCTTCCCTCGCAGACCTTGGAGTATTTGGGGGTGCGTTTCGAGACCGGCAACAGGAAGGTTTTCCTCCCAGTGCACAGAGCGCGGGCCCTGAGGCGGCTGGTGGAGCAGTTTCTAGCGAGACGGGTGTCCTCGGCTTGGCAATACCTTCAGCTTCTCGGCACGATGGCGTCGACCATCGAGGTAGTTCCGTGGGCAAGGGCGCACATGCGGCCTCTGCAGCGAGCGCTGCTGCGTCAATGGTGTCATCAGTCTGACTCGCTAGCTCGTCAGTTAGTTTGCCCCTTGGAGGTTCGGCGCAGCCTTCGCTGGTGGTTGCGTCGGCGCTCTCTGGTGAACGGTATGCCCTTGGAGTCTCCCGTCTGGCGTCTGCTGATGACGGATGCCAGTTTGAGCGGCTGGGGGGCTCATTGCGAGGGCCAGATTGCTCAGGGCCAGTGGTCCTCGCGGGAGAGACGGTGGTCCATCAACCGACTGGAAATGAGAGCCGTGTGGTTGGCTCTGACAGCGTTTCAGCCTTGGCTGCAGGGAGCGGCGGTCAGGGTGCTATTCAACAATGCCTCCAAGGTAGCCTACATAAATCGCCAGGGAGGCACAGGCAGCGCGGCGTTGGAAGCGGAGGCGGATCTGCTTCTGGATTGGGCAGAGCGGCATCTTCAGTGTCTGTCGGCCCAGCATATCGCGGGGGTTCACAATGTGGAGGCGGACTTTCTGAGTCATCACAGGGTAGACCCCGGAGAGTGGTCTCTACATCCCGAGGTATTTGCGTTGCTGGTCCGTCGTTGGGTTCTGCCGATAATGGACCACATGGCAACCTTCGAGTCCGCGCAGGTCGAAAGGTTCTTCAGCAGGCGTCGGGAACGCATGTCGGAAGGCCTCGATGCATTGGCACAAAGGTGGCCAAGGTACGGGCTGCTCTATGTCTTTCCTCCGTGGGCTCTGCTGGGTCGCCTGGTACAGCGGATCGAGCGGCATCCGGGTCCCGTGGTTCTGATTGCCCCGGACTGGCCTCGTCGGCCTTGGTATGCGGATCTGGTGCGGTTGAGTGTGGCCGATCCGTGGCTCCTTCCTCCTCGGCCGGATCTCCTTCGGCAGGGGCCGCTGCAGATGCCTCAGGTGGCTCGATTCTCGCTTACGGCATGGCTATTGAGAGGGCGTGAATGAGAGCCAAAGGTTATTCTCCGGAGGTTATTGCTACCTTGTTGCGGGCGCGGCGTTGGTCTACGTCGCTAGCGTATGTCCGGGTCTGGCGTATTTTTGAGAGCTGGTGTGCGGCTCGCGAGTTGCGGCCTTTGCGGACCTCCGTTCCTCAGATCCTCTCCTTCTTGCAAGCAGGGGTGGACAAGGGCCTGGCGGCCAGTTCGTTGAGGGTACAACTTGCAGCTCTTGCGTGTTTTCCAGGCAAGGTTCAGGTCCAGTTATTGGGGTCCCATGCGGACGTGAAGCGCTTCTTGCGAGCGGTGTTGCTTATGCGTCCTCCGTGCAGGGCTTTAGTGCCCTCGTGGGACTTGAATTTGGTGTTGAGGTCTCTGGTGGCTTTGCCGTTTGAACCCTTGGCGCCAGCTTCGTTGAAGGACTTGACGTTGAAAACGGTGTTTCTGGTAGCGATCTCGTCAGCTTGCAGGATCTCGGAGTTGCAGGCTCTTTCGTGTAGGGAACCCTATCTGTCTTTCTCTGCTGACAAGGTGGTATTGCGATCGGTTCCCGCGTTTTTGCCTAAGGTAGTTTTGGCGTTTCACATGAATCAGGTGGTGTCTCTCCCGGTGTTTGCCAAGGAACGGGGCCAGCATGCGGATAACTCCTTGCACGCATTGGATGTCCATCGAGCTCTTCGTCGGTATTTGAGGGAAACGGCGGCCTTCCGTAAGTCCGATCGCCTATTTGTCGCATTTGGGGGTCCGCGCAAGGGGGAAGCGGCGTCTAAGTCTTCCATTTCCCGCTGGTTGAAAGAGGCGATTTCGTCGGCATACCTTTTACACGGCAGGATGGTTCCTGCCGGGCTTCGGGCTCACTCGACTAGGGCGCAGGCGGCGTCTTGGGCAGAAGTTAGCTTGGTACCGGCGGTGGATATTTGTCGGGCAGCGACATGGTCGTCCTTGCACACCTTTGCTAAGCACTATCGTCTGGATGTGCAGGCGGCGTCGGATGTGCGGTTTGGGTCTCGAGTGCTTCAGGCTGGACTAGCGAGGCCCTCCCGTTGAGATTTACTGCTCTGTTACATCCTCTATGGTTCCAGGACTGGACTAGAGGGACGCTAAGGAAGAGTAAATTAGACTTACCTGCTAATTGTTGTTCCTTCCGGAACTCTAGTTCAGTCCCGGATCCCTCCCTGTCTATCTGTTCTCGCTGCCAGCCAAGAAGGTACATTCATTATAGGAGTCTGCCAGGGTTTTTGTTCTCTATACTTTTGGTCAGAGCTCCTCTGCTTGCAGCACGCCTTAGTTTCCTTTCGGGGTCAAATCTTGGGGGTGAGCGGTGGCGTCTTTTGTTGCATGCATTTTGCACAAGGGTCGCCACGGCCGTTCTGGTCCGCCTTCCCGTAGGCGGGAGGTTGTTCTTACGCAATTGGAAGAAGAAAAAAAAAAAGATTTTTGCTAGTAGTGGGAACTTTAGGGTCAGGATCCTTTTTTCCCACTGTGTTGTTATGTCTACTTATTTGTTGCTCTGCTTAGTATGCTTTGTCAATAGGTACTGATGTGTGGGCGGTCCTTGGGGCTGCATATAGCTGGATGATCAAAGAGATGAAGATGTTTAGTCTCCAAAGCTGCTGGTGGAGGTTCACAACTCTATGGTTCCGGGACTAGACTAGAGTTCCGCAAGGAACAACAATTAGCAGGTAAGTCTAATTTACTCATATGGCATACTGGATCAGATCAAGGCTCCATCAAGCCCAGTATCCTGTTTCTAACAGTGGCCAATCCAGGTCAGAAGTACTTGTTAGGTTCCCAAAACGTACAGATTCCATGCTGCTTGTCCAATGAGGTAAGCAGTGGATTTCCCTGGTCCTCTAATGGTTTATTGACTTTTCTTCCAGGAACTTGTCAAAATGTCTTTTAAATCCAGCTACACTAACAGCTTTTACTACCATCCTTTGGTAACGAATTCCAGAATTTGATTGTGCATTGAGTGAAAAAAATATTTTCTCAGATTAGTCTTAAATGTGCTACATTGTAGCTTCATTGCATGCCCTTTTACTTTTTAAGGAGTAAACAACCGATCTACATTTATCTGTTCTACTTTATTCATTATAGGCCTCTATGAAATCTCTCCTCAGCCTTCTCTTTTCCAAGTTGAAGAGCCCTAACCTTTTAAGCCTTTCCTCATAGAGATATCCTTCAATGCCCTTTACCATTTTTGTCGCTCTTCTCTGTACCTTTTCTAATTCTGCTATATCCTTTTTAAGATACGGTGACTAGCACACTGCGCATGATATTCAAGATGTGGTTGCACCATGGAATGATACAGGGATGTTACAATATCTAATTTTATTCTTCATTCCTTTCTTTATTATTCCCAGCATTCTATTTGCTTTCTTGGCAGCCTCTGCATACTGGGCAGAGGATTTCAACATATCTACAATGACACCTAAATCCTTTTCCTGGGTGGTAATTCCTAATTTGAAACCTTGCATCGTGTAACTGTAGTTTGGGTTGTTCTTCCCTAAGTGCATAACTGTGCATTGTCCACATTAAATGTCATCTGTCTTTTAGGCACTCAGTCTCCCAATTTATCAAGGTCCTCTTGCAATTTCTAACAATTCTTTTGTCTTGTAACAACCTTGAAAATATTGAATATATATTTAGAGTGCTTTGGCATGGAATTCTAATCATTTGTTGATATGCAACTGGTGATTTTCATTAAGAATAACCAGCCATTGTCACACTGAATGGTTATTTTAAAAGCTGTTCAGGCTTGGCTGAACCAACATAGTTTGATTTTAAGTGTCACTAAATTGAAAGAATAGTAAAAAGAAAAACCTTGGATCAAAAACCCTAAACTTCACACAAATCTCTGCCAATGGATAGAAACAGCAAACATCATAAAAATAAAATTTGGAGGAAAAAGACCTCAGGGTTCTATTGCCAACGAAATGGCATCAATTGTGCAAACTCACAAAAGCTCTGCAACAGCCAACTATGGCATACCCCAGTAATTAGTTAACCCCTCTACATCATTTATCATAAACCTCCAATTCAAGTAGTCAGAATCTCACACACATCAATATAGGACTACTGAAGCTTGGCTCTTAAATATCAATTGCACACTTGCTTGGAGCAACAAAATTTCACTTAGCTTTAAACAGAAAGGCAACGAATAAACCAACTCTTGGTACAACTCAGATGCCAGGCATTTCATTGAGGCTGCTTCAGGGAGCTAAACTGCCATAGCAATGTATCACAATGTCAAAACATCCGAATCTCCATCAGAGCAAGCAATATATATATGGCATAGCGCCCGAGCAACTAGCATGCTTCAAAGCACTCCTCTTCTCTGCCAAAGCGACTAGAAAGCCATGTGAATTTGTAGAAGAGATCATCACTATATGTCACTCCACTACTGGGCAATGTTCCATTTCAAGTGTGTGACAAATTTACCTGCTTAGGAGTAAAAATTTAAAAGACATTTAAATATCCTCTCAAATTGGTGGTGGTGTGAGGACAGGTTTTCTTCAACTCCACATAGTTCACTGGCTAAAGCCATTTTTAACCCTAGATAATTTCAAAATAAGTTGTCCATGAGGGCATTACTAGTTAGCTAGATTACTGTAATTCGTTTTTGACAGCATGAAGAATTTGCTCAAAGGAAAACATGTTTTTTTGAATAGAGGTTATCCCCAAGGAGTTATTTCTCAAGCCTATAAGAAGGCTAAATTTTCAAAGAGAACTTTTGCTTGACTATGGACAGCAGTAACAAGAAAATTGTAAGGTTTGTGCATTATCTTACTCTACAGCATTTCATCTAATAGTAAAAATTATGCAAAAGTAATGGCCTATGTTTTCTGAATTCCCAATGATTGCCTACAAGCAGGGTCAAAATATAGGCAAGTCTGTTTTTTTTTAAAAATATATATCTTTATTAAATTTTCATGTACAACCCAACTAGAATTAGGTCACACAGGACCTTATTGTTTTCCATCCAGGACAGCCATCCAAGAAACAAAACAGTTCAACATTTGAAAACTCGAGTAATAGGCATAGCTCCCCCAAGAATCATTTGGTCTTAAGTTACTGTGATCCATTCCATCCTATTGCTAAGACATTAATACCCCAAATGACCCCAACTTAACACTCCCTCCTTCCCTTGCTTGCACCCATTATCCCGCCCCTAACCCTCCATCCCTACCCCCTGCTGCCTGAGGGTAATTTATTTGAAACTGCTAGGTACGTATGACCTAGATTGGCCACTGTTGGAAACAGGATACTGAGCTTGATGGACCTTGGTCTGACCCAGTATGGCATATCTTATGTTCTTATGAAAATGTATCCAAATCTGTCAGTAGCGCACCCATTTGGGAGTCTTATGGACAGCATAAATGTGCTGTTCACCACTGCGAGTATGTGCATCACTGTTATTCAATGTGCGTAAGAAGGATCCTCCTCACCCACCCAATACTGCAAAATAAGTTTCTTAATTACCCATATGCCTGTCTTTAAGAATTTCCCCTCCACCTGTCAATTTTTTCCTTCTGTCAAGGGGCTCTCCTCCTCCAGAAGCAACAAACTATAGGTCCACTGCACCTGCTTCTTGATCATCCAGGTCAGGCAAAGCAGTACGAATCCCCATAGGTCCGCCAGTCTAGGACATTCAAGAAATGCATGTCTAAGTGTATGAGGCTTATTCTTACATTTATCACAGTATACCCGAGACCAGAGGCCTTGCCTCACCCCGCATGCCTTCATTAGATATCCTCTGTGGAGTATCTGAAATTGCACTTATTGATATTTGGCTGTAGAAAGGATCCTTGGAAGCCTTTGAAAACATTTCTCCAAGTGATCCTCCCTCATTTCCACTGTCCAGCTAGGCCATGTAGACAGGTTGAGAATGTATCTCTCAGTATGCAGTACCAATTCCCCAACCGATTTTTAAAACACAATTTTAAGACCTAAACACAAGCTTTAAACTAAGATGCAGACAACAGTCCAGCAGCGAGATGGTGGCTTTCCAGTCTTTTGCATTGAGTGTCACATGTATGATTTTCTCCCAGTTGGTGAGAGGTCTTATGTATGCACTAAGTGCAAGGAGCTCTTTGCTCTCAGGGAACGAGTCCATTCTCTAGAGGCTAGAGTAGCAGACTTGGAAGACATAAGAAAGACAGAGAGGTACATAGACGAGACCTACAGGGATAAAGTCCTGAAGCCCCACCTCCAGTCTGGCAGCATCCCTGTTGCCATGGAGGAGAGAGGTCACATGACAAGAGAGCATCGCCCTGCTGTGGCAGGAAATGATCCTGTAACTAGGACCTGTCCTCCAGGTGATGTAAAACCCTCTCGCACGAGGACATTTCTCCAGGGCCGTGTGCCCATGAGGGGAGGGTTAGGATAGCTGTTATAGTTGGTGATTCAATCATTAGGCATGTAGATAGTGGGGTGGCTGGTGGACGTGAGGATCGCCTGGTAACATGGTAGCAGACCTCATGCACCGCATAAATAGGATCTTAGATAGTGCTGGGGAGGAGTCTGCTGTCTTGGTACATGTCGGTACCAATGACATAGGAAAATGTGGTAGGGAGGTTCTGGAGGCTAAATTTAAGCTTTTAGGTAAGAAGTTGAAATCCAGAACTTCCAGGGTAGCATTCTCCGAAATGCTTCCTGTTCCACATGCAGGACCCAAAAGGCAGGCAGAGCTCCAGAGTCTCAATGCGTGGATGAGACAATGGTGCAAGGAAGAGGGTTTTGGATTTGTTAGGAACTGGGGAACATTCTGGGGAAAGGAGGGGCTCTTCCAAAGGGATAGACTTCACCTTAACCAGGATGGAACCAGACTGCTGGCATTAACCTTTAAAAAGGAGATAGAGAAGCTTTTAAACTAGAAAATAGGGGAAAGCTGACAGTCAACCAAGAGCGCATGGCTCGGAAGAAGGTATCCTTGAAGGATACTACTGAAAGCAGTGAGGTTCCAAAAAAGAGTAAAGTAGCCCAAATGCCCTTGAGTATGGTGCAGACAGAGCGTAAAGATTCCAAATTACCCATGCCTACCAATAGCCAGATTAATATTAATAAAATACAGTCTCTGAAATGCTTGCATGCAAATGCTAGAAGTCTAAACAATAAGATGGGAAAGTTAGAATATATAGCACTAAATGAGAGGTTAGATATGATTGGAATCTCAGAGACATGGTGGAAGGAGGATAACCAGTGGGACACTGTGATATCTGGATACAAACTATATTGTAATGATAGAACTGATCAAATTGGAGGAGGGGTTGCACTCTATGTTAGAGAGGGCATTGAGTCAGAAAGGATTAAAGTTTTGCAGGAAACAAAATTTGCTGTAGAATCTCTATGGATTGAAATTCCATGTATGAAGGGGAAGGTGATGGCAGGGGGGGTGTACTATCGACCACCTGACCAGAATGAACAAATGGATGATGAAATGCTTAAAGAGATCAAGGAAGCTAACAAAAGTTACAGCAGAGTAGTAATAATGGGTGATTTCAATTACCCCAGTATCGACTGGGTCAGTGTCACAGCAGGACATGCTAGGGAGATAAAGTTTCTAGATGAAATAAATGACTGCTTCTTGGAGCAGCTGGTTCATGAACCGACCAGAGAGGAAGCCATACTGGACCTAGTCCTTAATGGAACACAGATCTGGTGCAAGAAATAAGGGTGTTGGGACCACTTGGCAATAGTGATCACAGCATGAAATTGAATTGAAAGCAAGTTCTGCTATGAGGGGGACATGGGATGAGGGTGAAGGGAGATAGATTCAGGAGTGATATGCGGAAATATTTCTTTATGGAAAGAGTAGTGGATCCATGGAATAGTCTCCCAGTGGAGGTGGTAGAGATGAGGACAGTAACTGAATTCAAAAAAGCATGGGACCAACACAGAGGATCTCTAAAGGTAAAAAGTGGATTGTTGTAGTTGTTGTTATGGAAGGACAGACTAGATAGGCCATGTGGTCTTTTTCTGTCATTATGTTTCTATGATCGTGTTTGATGTAATTAGTGGAGGAGGGATAGTAAAGAAATCCACAGTACTACCTTTTAACTTTCGAAAGGTAGACTATGATAAATGAGGAATATAGTTAAGAAAAAACTAAAAGGAGTGGTTGCAAAGGTTAAAGCTTGGGTGTTGTTTAAAAATACTATCCTGGAAGCCCAGACCAGCTGTATTCTATGCATTAAGAAAAGTGGAAGAAAGTCCAAAAAACTGTCAGCATGGTTTAAAGGTGAGGTCAGAGAGGCTGTTGCTGCCAAAAAAGCATCTTTCAGGAAATGGAAAAAAGAGCCAAACGACAAAACTGGAAACAGCACAAGCACTGGCAAGTTAAATGCAAAGCATTGATAATGCAGGCAAAGCGAGAATTTGAGAAGGAACTTGCTACGGAAGCAAAAACACAAAATAAAGACTTTTTCAAGTACATTCGTATCAAAAGGCCTGTGAGAGAGTCAATTGGACCATTAGATGATAGAGGGGTAAAAGGGGCAGTAAAAGGAGACAAGGCTATAGCGGAGAGACTGACTGAATTCTTTGCTTCAGTCTTTACTGAGGAAGATGTAGGGATGTTACCCAAGACTGAAGTGGTATTTAAAGGTGATATTGCATAGGAATTGAGAGAAATATCGCTACATCGGGAAGATGTATTACAACTATTTGATAAACTGAATAGTAGCAAATCACCTGGACAGGATGGTATACATCCAAGAGTGTTGAAAGAACTGAAATATGAGATTGCAGACCTGGTATTAGTAATCTGTGAACTTTCATTACAATCATCTGTAATACCTGAAGATTGGAGGATCGCCAATGTAACGCCAATTTTTAAAAAGGGTTCCAGGGGTGATCCGTGAAATTACAGACCGGTGAGCCTGACATCAGTACCGGGGAAAATGGTAGAAACCATCATAAAGAACAAAATTACACAGCATGTAGATAGTCACGGCCTAATGGAAGACAGCCAACATGGCTTTAGACAAGGAAGATCTTCTCTTACTAATCTGATATGTTTTTTTGAAGGTGTGAATAAACAGGTAGACAAAGGTGAGTCAGTTGATATAGTGTATAGACTTTCAGAAAGCCTTTGACAAGGTCCCTCCTCAGAGACTTGGCAAAACTAAAAAGTCATGGGATAGGAGGCAGTGTACTATTGTGGATCGGGAACTGGTTAAAAGATAGAAAGCAGAGGGTAGGGCTAAATGGCCAATTTTCCCAATGGAAAAAGGTGAATAGTGGAGTACCCCAGGGATCTGTACTGGGTCCGCTACTTTTTGACATATTCATAAATGACCTGGAAAAGGGAATAACTAGTGAGGTTATCAAATTTGCAGACGACACAAAACTGTTTAAAGTTGTTAAAACCCAAGAGGACTGTGGAAAACTGCAGAAGGATCTGGATAAATTGGAAGACTGGGCATTCAAATGGCAGATGAAATTTAATGTGGACAAGTGCAAAGTTATGCACCTAGGAAAGAACAACCCACACTATGGTTACACGATGCAAGGATCCACATTGGGAACCACCACCCAGGAAAAAGATTTAGGAGTCATCGTGTGCAGCGGCGGCCAAGAAAGCAAATAGAATGCTAGGTATCATAAGGAAAGGAATGGAAAATAAAAGGAAGGATATTATAATGCCTCTATCGTTCCATGGTACGACCGCACCTTGAATATTGTGTGCAATTCTGGTCGCCGTATCTTAAAAAGGTTATAGCGTTATTAGAAAAGGTACAGAGAAGAGCCACCAAAATGGTAAAGGGGATGGAAGGCTACTTCTATGAAGAGAGGCTACAAAGGTTAGGGCTCTTCAACCTGGAAAAGAGACGGCTGAGGGGAGATATGATAGAGGTCTATAAATTAATGAATGGAGTGGAACGGGTAAACGTAGATCAATTGTTTACGCTATCAAAATATAGAAAGACTAGGGGACATGTAATGAAGCTACAGGGTAAACTATCTAAGACAAATAAGAGAAAATTATTTTTTCACTCAACGTGTAATCAAACTCTGGAATTTGTTACCGGAGGATGTAGTAAGAGCTGTTAGTGTAGCTGGGTTTAAAAAAGGTTTGGACAAGTTCCTGGAGGAAAGGTCTATAAACCATTATTAAAAAGGGACCCAGGATATCAATGTTTGACCCAATACAAGCATTGTGGAACCTGTGTCTTTTAGGGATACTGCTAGGTATGTATGACCTAGATTGGCCACTGTTGGAAACAGGATACTGGGCTTGATGGACCTTGGTCTGACCCAGTATGGCATATCTTATGTTCTTATGATTCCACTGGGGTGTTAACATGGAAATCATCATCTCCCTCCGCCACCCAGGCATCAATCTGACTTTTAGCTGCCAGTAATGTTGGAGCTTTAAGTATGAAAAATAAAAAGAGACATAGAAACATGACAGAAAAAGACCACATGGCCTATCTAGTCAGTCCTTCCAATCTGGCATTTCTTTTTACATTTACGCTGATGACATTCTGCTGGTTCACCATACCTCTTCTTCTGCCCCCGACCTAGCCCCTCTCAACCATTGTCTTTCCACAGTTTCATCATGGTTTGCTTCTAATTTTCTACACGCTAACCCTGCCAAATCCTACGCAATCTGGTTTTCTTTTGGGCTCCCCTCCCCTAGCCTGTCACCTGTTATGTCTTCCTGTCCCATTCCTCTGGTCTCAACTCTGCGGTATTTGGGTGTCACCTTGGATTCATCCCTCTTCTTTCACCAACATATCTCGGCTGTCATTCGCACTTCCTTTTTTCACCTACGTAGGATTCGGGCTGTCCAATCATCATTTCCCCCTTCCTCAGTTGTTACCCTCGTCCTGTCCCTAGTCATGACCCGGTTAGACTACTGTAACGTTATATATGCAGGTCTCCCCTCCTTCCAACTTCACCGCCTTCAAGTCGTACAGAACGCCGCCGCTCGTCTCATCACCGGTTCACCAGCTCGCTCCTATGTGTCTCCCTGTCTTCTCGCTTTGCACTGGCTCCCAGTCAAATTTCGTTTCATCTTTAAGGTTCTTATCCTCACGCACAAAGCCCTCCATTCCGGCATCCCTCAATATTTATTTTATTTATTTATTTAACAGTTCTTCTATACCGCTCTATTTTAGATCAGAGCGGTTTACATTTAACATCAACTATACAACACCACAGAAGTTAAACTAACCGGCCTGTAGTTTTCAAGCACATCCTTAATTCCGCTTTTGTGTTAAGGGACCACATGAGCCTCTCTCCAGTCCTTTGGCACCACTCCAGACTCCAATGAGGCATTGAAAAGGTCAGACACTTTCCATCTTCCAGCTCTCACTAAGACCTGGCTCCTCCCTGATGTCACTGCTTCAGTCGCTGCCCTCTGTTATGGAAGCTACCAATTCTTCCAATCTTCAAATAGTGATAGTCTGATAACAGTAATTTTTGCTGTAATGGCTCAAAGGTTGGCAGGACTGTGCAAATGTGAGCCTCAAAATCAGATCTTTGTTTATACAGAGGTGTGATATCTTAAAAACAAGTTTGTTCTGATCGAACAAATTTGAACAGTACTTCACCAAGAGCACCGTGTCTCAGCACCCTTGTGCCTGCGTCATGGCACAGTAAAGACCCCAGTGTCTCTGCAATTACAACGGTACTTTGGTGTACGTCTCACAACTCTCCCCTTGAGAAAGGCGCAAGCCGAAACGCATCGGGGACCTTCAATAAAGCAATTTATATTAATTTTGAGCCACTGGGTCATCCATTGCTTCTGCTCGTTGTGTTCCTAAGGTTTGCTAGGCCCGCTCCTCCCACTTTCTGGGCCATGATCATTTTTGCGTAGCTGACTCATACTTGTTTGCTGATCCAGAGTGTTTTTCATCTACTCTGCTTACCCACATAGGTAGCATCTGTAGCTGGTATAAATTTTTGAGGATGATCACCATCCACACCACCATTGCCACCCTGCCATAGAGCAATAAGGGCAGATGTCCCCATTTTTCACATAGGAGTTTAACTTGACATTGGTATATCAATTAGACATACATAATAAACTATTTGGGATCAGAGTGCAGGAATATCCCAAGATCTCTCTTCAAATAAGCAATACTATAAAAGCCATTTATCACAAGCTCAAGAAGTTTCAAGATCTCAGACCACTCCTGGACTCAAATGCTTTGGTACAGTCCTTCAGGCGCTTATCTTCCTGCATTTCGATTATTATAACCTGATCCTACAAGGCCTACCCAAATCTACAATCCACCCACTCCAGCTGGCCATGAACACAGCAGCACGCATCCTCTGCAGCACCCCTAAAACAGAACACATATCCCCAATACTCAAACAACTGCACTGGCTGCCCATCACTCAATGCATCAAATACAAGGCCATCCACACAATCTTCAAACTATACCATGGATTATCTTCCAATCACCTGCAAGAACTAATACAGAAACCTCCTAGCAATAGACACAGAAGAACCATCTCCCTTAATTTGCTCCATATACCATCTTCAAGCAGAAAAACCACCACCACCACTTCTAAGAAAGCATTCTCACTCTTGCACCAGCATTATGGAACTCAACACCAGACCATCTCCGCACCACAAATGATCACTTCAACTTCAGAAAAACCTAAAAACTTACTTGTTCCTTGAACACTTCCCTATTGAGGTACCATCCCTCCACCTCCCATTAAAAACATCTAGCATTTCAATATGCTCAAGTGACTAATCTCTCACCTATATGTTATCTAGTTCATTTGTTTAATGCTCATTGTTCATAGTTCTATGTATTCGCTAAGTTATCTTTGTTACCTGTAAGCCTATCAGCCAAGTTGTTATATGAGGGAGGAATGGCCAGGGCAAGTTACCTCAGGTCGGAAGGCCAGGGGTTCAAATCTCACTAGAGGACAGCTGTTCCTTGTGGCCTTGGGCAAGCCACTTAACCCTCTGTTGCCTCAGATACAAAAACAGATTGTGAGCCCTTCGAGGACAAGGGAAAAATATATATACAGTACCTGAATCTACACTGCTTTGATTGGTAGAAAAGAGGTATATAAGCCTAGTTAAATAAATATGTAAATCATTTAGACTTGTAGATCAGCAGTATATAACTGCAGTAAAATAAATAATACTCCAGGACCAAGCAGGAAGTCAGTCGTCACATATGGGTGATGTCGGCGCCGACAGAGCCCCCCCATGCGGAGCATTTCCCCAGCTTTCAAGGAAAGCCTTTGGGAATGCAGCGTGCCTGTGCGGTCCCCTTCCCGCCCAAAGGTGCCATCTTGCTCAGTCTTAATTTTTGCGTGCCCGGGAAAAGTTTTTTTTCGGCGATTTTCACGTTATTTTCTCCAGTTCGACGCCGGTTCCCCTTCCCGCCTGGGCTTGGTACAAAGTCCGGACTTGTGATTTTCATTTTTTGTCCTTCGTGACTAGCATTCATGCTCTTTTTGTGTTTTCACTGGCAGCCCGGTCGTTTGACCTTGCAGGGACCCTTTTTACCCCCGATGGCTGCCAGCGGGTTCAAAAAGTGTGATCGGTGCAAGAAACTTATGTCTCTTACCGACACACGACTGCTGCCTCCGATGCCTCGGGCCCGACCATGACCATCTGGTCTGTGGCCCGTGTGGCAAAATGTCATCGAAGGCACTTCGGAGCCATCGGCATCAGTGTGAGAGAATATTCTCCGATTCCGCGTACGGCCATGCCCAGACTTCGTCAAAGGCCTCGACATCTCAGGAGTCCGACCCCGAGCGCCGTCGGGGGTCCTCTGAAAGGGAGTCTCCCTCACGGGAGCACCGAAGGAAGAAGGAGCTCGTGAGGGCATCGTCGGTGGAGGCTCCTGGTTCCTCGAGGGCCAGGTCGCGTAGCCCTGACCGCCGCCCTGGGCTCTCGGAATCGGAGAGGCCTTCCAAGCTACCTCGTGTGGAGCTGGAGTCCCCCCGAGTCATATAAGTGCAGTTGTCCTCGTGGACTCTCCTCTGGTGACAGGGCCCCGAGTCAGGGGCTGCTGAGTCTCCTGAGCTTGGACTCAGGTTGACGGCCTTGGAGAGCAGCTTGGCTACCTTCATGGAACATCAGCAGGTGCTGATCGCCGGTCTGACCGGTGCATCTGCCCCGACCACCGGGACCTCGACGTCTAAGTCGACCCCGGAGACCGAGCCGATCCTCGAGTTGATGCTCGAGTCGATCCTCGGTCACGGTCCCCCTCGACCTCCCGTGCGGGGCCGAGGTCATCGACACCCTCGGCGTCGGGGCGGGTGGCACCGAGGCCCGCATGGCCGGAGCCGCTCGACGACTCCTCCTCGGAGTCGGAGTGGAAGACGGAGGACGAGGAGTCCCGGGACACCTTCTGGACCCGGTGCGTCCCTTCGGACTCACCGAAGTCCGAGCCTTGGAGAAGGTCCCCCCCGGAGGATACCCAGTTCTCAGACTTCGTGAGGGACATGGCCAAGGCCCTGGCCTTCCCTGCGGACACCGAGGAGGAGCCTCGAGCCGAGGAGCTCGATGCCCTCCAGTATGACTTTCCTCCGAAGGAAGCCTTTACTGTACTGGTTCCTCCGATGCTGGAACGGCTGCTCTTCCGTATGTGGGTCGATTCTATTTATCGAGTCCGTAAGAGCCCTGGGTTCCAAAAGGCGTAGCTACCGCACCACTCCATGGTTGTGGAATCGGCCATGCACCGTCTGAAGAGTCAGAAGATGCAATCCTTGGTGCCCCCCGGCCGGGAGGCCCGGAACCTGGATGCCCTCAGTAGAAAGTGCTTCCAGGGCTCTATGCTGTCTTGCCGTGTCCAGACCTACCAGCTGTACATGGGCATGTACTTAAGAGACCTGGCAAAGGAGATTGCCGGGTTCTCAGCTGGCCTCTCTGAGGAACCTTTGCAGAGGTTCAAGACTTTGTCAACAGGGATCCGAGAGTGCTCGAAGTTTATCTCTCGAGCAGCCTATGATGGCTTCGAGGCTTCGGCCCGGGTAGCCGCGGCCGGCATCGGTGCACGCTGTCAGGCCTGGCTACAGTCATCGGACCTGGAGCCATGGGTGCAGGACAAGTTGGTCAATGTCCCCTGCTGAGGTGAAAACCTTTTCGGTAAACCCATGGCTGAAAAGGCTGCAGAAATCGAGACTGAGACTCTCACCAGGACAAGGCTGTCCAGGAAAACGTCTGCTCCTTCTCAGAAAAAGAAGGGCTTGGGGAAAAAGTCCTTTTTCCCGAGGAAGGGTGCTGCCTACAAATCCTACCCGCACTATCAGGCCTCTCCAGCTCCCCAACAGGGCCAGCAGGCCAAGGGGCAGGGGCATGGGCCCCGTAGGCAGAAGACCCCCAAGCTGCCAGCTCCGGTTCCTGCACAACAGGGAGCAGGGTTTTGACTCCCACAGCATAGCCTCTTCTCCACAGCTGGCTCCACTCAGCACAGGTCGGCTAACCCTGTACGTCTACAGGTGGCCAGCCATCACAAGGGATACCTGGGTCCTCAGCATAGTCCAACAAGCTACATGCTCCACTTCCACCAGATACCCCCCTCCTACTTCCCAGGGGAGCCTCCAAGATTCCCTCTGCACAGAAACCTCCTCCTTCAGGAGTTGGCAAGTCTTCTAAAGGAACAGGCGGTGGAACCGGTGCCTCACCACCTGAAAGAGCAAGGCTTTTACTCCAGGTACTTTCTGGTACCAAAAAGGACAGGATGCCTCCGGCCTATCCTAGACTTGCGAAACCTAAACAAGTTTCTGGAGAGGGAAAAGTTCAAGATGCTTACCCTTGGGATACTGCTGCCCTACCTCCAGCAGGGAGATTGGCTATGCTCCTTAGACCTAAAGGATACTTATACTCACATCCTCATTCATCCAGTCCACAGGCAATACCTCAGATTTGTGGTGGGAGAAAACCATTTTCAGTACAGAGTACTTGCCTTTGGCCTAACCTCCGCCCCCAGGGTTATCACCAAATGCCTGGCGGTGGTGGCAGCCTATCTCAGGAATCAGGGGATTTTTGTCTTCCCATACCTGGACGACTGGCTCATCAGGGGTCAGTCTCTCCAGGAGGCCAGACAAGCCACTCTTCGCACTCTCTCTCTTCTTCAGCATCTGGGCTGTGTCATAAACTACGCAAAGTCCATTTTGCTCCCCTCACAGAACCTAGAGTTTATAGGAGCAAGATTAGACACCCTGCAGGCAAGGGCTTACTTGCCTGAGGACAGAGCCCACAGACTGAAGGACTTGGCCAACCACTTCCTAAGCAATTCTCAGGTCACCGCCAAACACTTCCTGCGGCTCCTGGGGCCACATGGCATCCATGGTACATGTGACCCCGAATGCCTGTCTGCACATGCGGGTGGCTCAGTGGTGCCTCAGAGCTCAGTGGGCACAGGCCACAGGCGACCTCCGAGACAGAGTAAGGGTGTCCAAACCACTCTTGGACTCTTTGCAGTGGTGGCTACATCTCCCAAACCTTCTCAGGGGGGTACCCTTTCAGTCCCCAGCACACACCAGGGTGCTGACAACAGATGCTTCTTTAAAGGGCTGGGGTGCACATTGTCAGGGCACGTGCACTCAAGGCCTCTGGTCTCCTCAGGAGGCCACACACCAAATCAATCTCTTGGAGCTGCGAGCAATCCGCTTGGCTCTACAGACTTTTTCTCATGCCCTCTCTCACCAGTCTGTCTTAGTTCAGACAGACAATCAGGTAGCAATGTTCTATGTGAACAATCAAGGGGGCACAGGGTCCAGACTCCTGTGTCAGGAGGCGCAGGCCCTTTGCTCCTTTGCAGTCAAACAAGGCATGTTTCTCAGAGCAGTTTACCTGGTCAGGAGAACTTCTTGGCAGACAAACTAAGCAGAATTCTCCAGCCTCACGAATGGCAGTTGAATCCACTGGTGGTTCAGCAGCTCTTTCTACGATGGGGACTTCAGCTGCCCAGGTTTTGCTCCAGACAGCCACATCCTCTGAGGGGCAGCAGATGCTTTTCTGATCTCTTGATCGACGGGCCTCCTGTATGCGTTTCCTTCCACGCCCCTGGTGGCCCGAACTCTGTTCAAGATTCTACGAGACAAGGCCTCGGTCATTCTGGTAGCTCCCAGATGGCCGAGGCAACCATGGTTTCCACTTCTTCTGCAGTTGGCAGTAGAAACTCCATTCCCTCTGGGGTTGCAACCCGATCTTCTGTCTCAGGATCAGGGTTCCCTTCTGAACCCCAATCTCAGGTCCCTCAATCTGATGGCCTGTCTGCTGAAAGGATAGTGCTGGCTCCCTTGCTTCTACCTAAGGAGGTTGAAGAGGTGGTTTTGGCCTCTTGGAGGTAATCCACCAGGAAGTCCTATGCCCTCAAGTGGCATAGGTTCACAATGTGGTGTGCTCAGCGCAATGAAGATCCTTTCTCCTGCCTTGTGCCAGTAGTACTGCAGTATCTACTTCTCCAGTCAGACCTAGGCCTTAAGTCTAACTCTGTTCAGGTTCACCTCAGTGCTCTATCAGCGCACCACTCACCGGTAGAGGGACAGTCTCTGTTGGTTCACCCCTTGGTGTCCTGCTTCCTCAGAGGTCTGCTTCTTCTCAAGTCTCCGGTTCTTCCACCGGCCACTGAGTGGGATTTGAACGTGGTCTTACAGCAACTTACTCGCCCACCGTTTGAGCCGATGGCTAATTGCCATTTACGCTTCCTTTCTTGGAAGGCGCTCTTCCTGGTAGCTCTTACTTCGGCTAGACGTGTGAGTGAACTACAAGCTCTGGTTTCTGATAGACCGTACACACTGTTCTATAGGAACAGGGTGGTCCTTAGGACTTATCCGAAGTTCCTTTCAAAAGTTGTCTCCTCTTTCCACCTCAACCAGGAGGTGGTTCTTCCGACATTCTTTCCCAGGCCACATACCAGCCGGGCTGAGACAGTCTTGCATACTCTGGACTGTAAGAGGGCGTTGTCCTTTTACATAGAGCATACAAAGGGGCATCGGAGAGCTTCTCAGCTCTTCATATCCTTTGACCCTATAAGTTGGGGTTGCCTGTCTCCAAGTGTACGTTGTCCACTTGGGTAGCAGATTGTATTGCCTGGGCGTACAGGGAAGCTGACCTCCCCTTGCATGGTCGAGTCACAGCCCACTGTGTCAGGGTGAAAACCACGTCAGTAGCTCATCTCCACTCTGTTCCATTGGCAGACATCTGCCGGGCCGCTACTTGGTCTTCAAGCCAGACTTTTGCGGCCCACTACTGCCTCGAGAGGGAGTCACAAAGGGACAGTGCTTTCGGACAGGCGATACTCCGTAATCTGAGGTTTAGGCAACTCCTACCCTCCGGCCCTTGTGTTGGGCTACCATACGGGGGTGTTCTCAGAGGATATTCTTATCACGGATGCTGAGGCTCTGCAGAGGGAGCCATTTTTTCAGCTTGGGTTCCTGGTAGCCTAGAGCTGAGGAGTCCCACATGTGAGGACTGACTTCCTGCTTGGTCCTGGAGAAAAAGTAGTTAGTCACCTGTAACAAGTGTTCTCCAGGAGCAGCAGGAATCAGTCCTCACAACCCTCCCTCCTCCCCTGGAGTTGCAGTCATATACTTTTTTTTAATTTTTGCTGTCTTTTAGCTATGTCATCAGACTGAGCAAGATGGCACCCTTGGGCGGGAAGGGGACCGTGCAGGCGTGCTGCATTCCCAAAGGCTTTCCTTGAAAGCTGGGGAAATGCTCTGCACGGGGGGCTCTGTCGGCACCGACGTCACCCATATGTGAGGACTGATTCCTGCTGCTCCTGAAGAACACCTGTTACAGGTGAGTAACTACTCTATCTCAAAGGTCTTGTTGTCCATTTAAACCCTGTACTGTCTCCCAATGGTTCTCCCTTTCCCAACGGATGAACCTCTGATTTTCCCATTTTTATTTTAAGGCTGGAGAAGTGCCCAAATTGACTCAATATCTCAATCATGAAGGCCCATCCTTTCCTTTTGTGATACATGCTAATCAGCATACCATCTGCAAACACGCTTATTGCACATTCTGTTGTTCCTATTGTAAGTCTCCAAATAGCAGTAGCTGCACATATCTTGATGGCCAGCAGCTCCAGGGACAAGATAAATAGTAAAGTGGACAACAGGCAGCCCTGCCTTATGCCCCATGCTAGCCCAATGATACCTGCTATTCACCAACACTTCTGCGCTGGGTTGGCAGTACAGTGGATCCATTGGAGGAAGTATCCTGCTATTCCAAACTGGGGCAACACCCAAAACAAATAATCTCAGAACTTTGCATTTGGGAAATAAACATTCAGATAGTAATATATAATCAATGCGGTGGTGGACACGGTGGGGCCCCGAGTAGTGGGTAAATTCAGTATTTAGAGGATGTAGCATTTGCCACCCGTCAATTAACTTTTATTCTTTACATATGAGGTTTATGCCTTGGTCCTCCACACCCTTCAAGGCCTTTCGTGGGGGTGGCAGTCTACTGCCGCATCCGCCACTTGATTGAAATCACCCCCCAATATAATTTGGTAATCAGATCAGCCAAATAGGAGATTAATTTGAGAAAGAAGCTAGGTTTGTAGATATTTGGGGTGTAGATGCTGTTTAGTAAGACTTTTTTCCGCTGTAATTTCCCCCCAGGCTAAAATATAGCACCCTTCCAGGTCCCGCACCACTTTATGTAGGTCCCACGTGGCCGCCTTTCCCACCAAAATGGCCACTCCCCGATTACCTCTTTCACCCATTTTCTTTGTAGTTTTAGGTGCTCAGCAGTAGATAAATGTGTTTCTTGCACAAGTGCAACCTCAGCATCCAACAAGCGCAAATATATCAGGACACAATCCCGTTTTATTAGAGAGCAGAGTCATCCTACGTTTAATGTTACTATGTTGTGTTCACCATTGCTATCTATTGCTTCTAGAGATAAAGCCCAAATTACTTTATAACCCTCAGGGATTAATTTAGATCATGGTGTTACCCTTATTGACCCCATTGTGGTTCCCCTTTTTTTTTTTTTTTTTTTTTTATTCCCCTCAGGCAGCCCCCATAACTCAACACACCCCTCCCCTTGACATCCAAATCATTCAGCTTATAGCCCTCCCCCCTTATCCCCCTTTCCCTATACCCCATCCCATCCCCCACAGTCTCACACACCAACCATACATATTGACCCATCATAAATGCCACACCCCCATGGCTATACTGATCATTTTCTCCCTCCTGCCATCCCATCCTCCTTTAAAACCCACCAGTTCTCAAAAGTCCTTTTGTTTACCAGGTTTTTTACTTTTTCCCCCCAGTGGCGGATGAGAGAGTCCCTATAGTGCCTGTCCTACAGTTTTATTATGTCTTCGCTGGTAGTTGTAGCCATCCTATATTCATTCGATTTTGTTGAACTTGTCCGGTGTAGTTCCCGCAGGCTTTAGAGGTAGGCGTGTAGGAGGTTAAAATCTGTCAGATTCCATCCACTGAATCGTGGTCCCAATTCCCGCCTTTTAGGCCTCATTAATCTGATGCTCATGGTACCTGTCCACTGTTGATGCCATTCAGGGTTTCAATAAATGGCAGCTCTCCACTGGTGCATTAAAGTTGAGAGTTTCCCCAGCATGTTGCACCCATAGTTTGTAGGGATATAGCAGCGCAAATTTTATCTTCCGCTGAATCAACTCACCAAAAACTGGTGAGAATTCTCGCGGCATTTAGCTGCCACTCTGGAAGAACAGTCATTGAACAACAGGAGCCTATGGTTCTGGTAATCCAAACAAAATTACCGGAGGATCTGCTCTTTTTTCAGACCATATTAAGTATCGTCCAATAGCTGCCAAAGGTCTCCTGTGGTCATTCCTTAGCGGCCCAATTCTTTGCACCATCTCACAGCGCCAGGCTTCTGCAATGATGACCAATAGGCCCAACTGTTATGGCAGCCACACCTGAAAGATGTTGTAGAGCTCTACTACAGTGACACTCTCCGGCAGTCCCACAACCTGAAGATTGTTTCTCCTAGCACAATTTTGCTACTCCTCTAGCCGCTCAACCAGGTGAGCCTGTTCCTGTTAGTTGAACCACCGTAGTGTCCAGCCAAATCACAGACCCCTCCTGCATGGCTAGCCTTGTCTTCACCTCGTCTATTTATTGACTTTGGCCCTCAAACCGGTCATTAATATCATATACCTCTGATTGCAGCTTATTTAAGCTGTCCTCAAGTGCAGCTGTTACTACCTAGGAAATCTCCAACGTGACGTCTCCCATCTCTGTGTCCGAGTTGCTGTAGCCATTTTATGTTCTAATTTGGCCTTCCCTTCATGGCACTTCTTTTCTATTTTGGGGGGCATAGCCCGTTTGCATCACAGACTGGCATTTGGGTTCTCTCCCTCAGTCAATTGGGAGTTAGCACAGCTCTGTATTTTGGGGATTTAGCTGTTTTTCTTAAACCAGGGGCAGGAGCACCACCTTCACTGTCCATCTTCTGGCTGCGTCACTCGGAAAGCTCTCAGGCAAGTCTTTCACAAGATTTTTTTCTGTCAGGTAATCAGACCATGATCGATGTGGGTCATTTTAAGGGTAATCACTGTTAATGGTGTCAGTTCACTGTTGCTGGTGCCTCTTGGATACACTCGGATAGAAAAACCTATGCTAGTTGTATAGTAATTAATTGTGACTCTATGTATGTTTTATACATTGTGTGTCCATGCTCTTTGGTGTACATTGGGCACACTAAAAGGAAGATTTGTTTGTGTTTTAACCAACCCAAGAGATAAATTGCTAACCATATTTTATCCGCCCTGTTAGTAGACCACTGGATTACAAACGTCCATACTATTACTGAGTGATATTAGGTAGAGCATAATTGATTCAGTATCCCATTCATGGTGGGATTGAAATTATCATCATATGCTTAATACTAGAGAGCATGCATGGATTTTTAGGTTGAAATCTATTGAACCATTTTGGCCTTGATCAGGAAATTGAGTAAAATGACACTTATTTGAAATTCACTGACTTACTGGTTTGAGCTTTTCGTGTGACCGGCCCATCTTATTTTTATTCACAGTGGAACACCCGGTTTGTCATGAGCCAGGTGAATCATGGCATCTCTTGGAGCACGAGTTTTTATTAAAAAAAAATAAATAGGACTTCCGGTGATGCGGTGAGCCGGAGCAGACGCATGCTGCTCGGGCTCTGGGCCCCTTCACCCCTCCACCACAGATTTATGCGGTGATCGGGGCTGCATTCGGGGTTCTTCGCCCCCCCTGGGCCCCCCCGCAGAAGCCGCTATTGGGGCCGGTGCCCCGGAGCCCTCCGTCTCCCCCGAAGAGATGATGCTTGGAGGCGGCCTGGATTTCGGCGGCAGACGCCGCGCGGGGAGTGCGGCTGCAGTGTGAGTGAGGTGAGGTGGTGCGGGGGTGATTCCAGCGGCGGTCGGAGCGGGGTTCTGCGGCGGCGGCGGCCCTCGGACTGCGGTATCCTGCCCCCCCCCCCCCCCGCATGTATCTACCAGCCGGGCCCGGCGAGTGGGGCCGATGCGGCAGCTGCTGAGGGGACCGGGGGCTGTTGCAGGGCCTGGATCGGGGGCACCACTTGCCTTCCAGCCTCTCTCAGAGCTCCTTGAGGGCAGAGCAGCCCACCAGAAGATCAGAGCACCCACTAGAGGGCTCGTGGGCCTGATACAATTCTCAGTCTTCACCACGCAGACGTCTGGGTCCTGAGCCTGGCCTTAGGCACACTGAGTTCGAGCTGCACCCCCCCCCCCTGCCTCTGGTCTTCGACGGATGCCCTGTTGCTACTGCGCCTCCGGCCCGCGACAGCCTTTGCCCCGCACTCTGGGCCCCCCCCCCCCCCGGCACATCGGTTTCTGAGACCTGAGCCTCCTGTCCGAAAAGTCCGAGCCGGTGACTTGTGTCCTCCTCTCAGCACTCCTGAGCCTGTGACCTGCGCCCTGCCCTTGGCTCTTGGAGGATTGCGACCGCTCACTACATTCGACACCCGAGAGTTGGGGACTCCTTCCTTGCCCCCCGGCACCTCGACGCCTGTGACACGGGCTCCCCTCCCCCCTTCTTCTAGCGAATAGCGGCCCGAGACCTAAACTCTTTCTCCAGCGCTCGGGGGGACTTGAGCGCACCAGAGGCCTCGGAGATGGCGGCGAAGGGAGGCCGTCGGGTGGAGAGGGAGAAGACCCCCCTACCGCCAAGGGGGGGGGAACAGTCCTCGCCGCTGAAGGGAGAGGCCAGGGCTGCAGCGGGGATGGTGGACGAAATCTCCCTGGCCGTGGCGGGGGTGCTGTCCGCGCAATTCGACGACCTGCGGGGCCGCATGGACCTCATCCAAACCTCAGTGGAGGCCCTGGGCGGCCGACTGCAGGAGGCGGAACACCGGATAGAGCGGTCCGAAGAGCATGTGCTGGAGCTGCAACAGGAGATGGCCCGGATGAAAAAGTTACTCCAGGGGCAGGAGGCCAAGCTAGACGACTTTGAAAATAGGTCCCGCCGGAATAATCTGAGATTTCTTGGAGTTCCGGAAGTTATAGAGGACCGGGACCTACAATCCTACGTAGAGGACCTGGTGAAACAAATTCTGGAGAACGACCCCGAGGGCACTTTAATCCAAATTGAGAGGGCACACCGGGTCGGGCCTAGGAGAACCAGTGAGGGCCGACCTAGAGTGGTTCTAGCACGGTTCCTGCGATTCCAACAGAAAGAAGCAGTCCTACGGGCCGCGCGAAAGAAAGGGACTATTCAAAAAGACAATGCCAGGCTACGTGTTGTTCAGGATTACTCAGCGGCTCTGGGCCAGCGGCGACGAGAGTATGGACCTTTGTGCCAGGTTCTGATAGACAATAATATCAAATTTATTGTGCAATACCCTGCCCGGCTGATCTTTACTCATGGGGGGACCCGTCGGTCCTTTGACTCCGCGACAGCAGCAACGCCCTACGTGGAAGAGATACGGCGGAGGGCTGCAGTGGCGGCCGAGACTTGAGGTCCGGAGGGGAGGACTACCGAAGTGCGGAACAAGCCCGGAGTTTCCATTATGGACTTTAAAGTGATGGTGATGGTAACTGGGGTGGGGGAGGGTGGAGGATGGGGCCTGCTCAAACTATTGCTACGTGGGGGGTTGGCTGTGTTCCAGAGGTGTGGGGGGCGGGTGAGGAATGGCCCGAGTAGTTGGGGGTGGCTTGCCGGGGGGCGAGTGGGGGGGGAGTGTACCGGGGCTGGTATAATGGAGGGGTGAGGGGGTCCCTTACGCATCTAGGAATACTTAGAGAAGGGGAGGAGGATGGTAGATGGGATGAGGGTTGGGAGCGGGGAGGAGAGGGGGAGGGGAGGGGTGGGGGGGAGGGGAGGGGTGGGGGGGAGGGGGGGGACGGGGGGGGAGGGGAGGGGGGGAGGGGGGGTGGGGGGGAGGGGGGTGAAGGGATGGGAGGGTGGGGGGGTGGGGAAGGGTGGGCAGGGGAGGGAGGAAGGGGGAGGGGGTGTAGGAGGTGAGCAGTATTTTCAGGGACTAATGGAGGGGGTGGACGACGGGAGGGAATTTCCTGGTGAAGAAGAGGGGAGGACCTCAGGCTGGGGGGTCCCTTCCTCAGAAAAGGTATGGTTTATGCTGTATTATAATAAGCCTACTTTTGTATTACATGCCGCTTAAGATAATTTCTTGGAATGTATGTGGTCTGGGCAGCCCCATTAAACGGGCTAAGGTCCTCCAGGCTCTGGCACGGCAGAAGGCGGACATCGCAATGCTCCAGGAAACCCACCAGACTGCTGAAGAACACCGAAAATTATGCCGGGAGTGGGTGGGACAGGTCTGGGGGGCTCCAGCTCAGGGGAAGAAGGGGGGAGTAGTCTTCCTGATTCATAAACGGGTGAGGCTGGAGGTTGTCCGGGATTTTGTAGACCCGACTGGCAGATTTGTCTTGGTGCAGGGAGTCCTTGAGGGGAGGCCTGTTATCCTGGGCAACCTGTATTGTCCAAATGTACTTGACTTGCCCCTCTTTGCCCGCTTTGCCTCCAAGATCGAGACATTGCCGGAGTCCCCCCTGATTTTGGGGGGGGACTTTAATGGGGTCATGGATGTTGACCTTGACACTTCCAAGGGGGGGGAGCAGAGAGACAGAACTGCGACGGTTCGGGCCCTGCGACGTTTATGCTCTCGACTGGGCTTGGTGGACCCCTGGCGGCTGCTTCACCCGACCGAACGGGATTACACGCATATATCCCGGGCTCATGGCACTAGTGCCCGTATAGATTACCTGTTGATTTCTACAGGCCTGTTCGTTAAAGTGGCGGATGCGCAGATAGGGCCTATGGAGATATCTGACCATGCTTTCGTTTGGCTCGACGTCCATTGGACTGGGACCTCTCCCCGCCCCCCGACGTGGCGATTCCCGCTCGAACTATATAGGGACGCGCAATTTCGCTCCTTTCTTCAACAACGCTGGCAGGAATTTGAAGCTGATCATAGGGGTCACCAGGATGACCCCGAACTGCTCTGGGAAACTGCAAAGGTGGTTCTGCGGGGGGACATAATAGGGTTCCTTGCCCGGAAGAGAAGACTGAGGGCCGAACGTATTATTGGTTTAGAGAAGTTGGTGACGCGATTACGGCGGCAAGGGGCTCAAAACCCGACTGCAGGGCTTAAAAAGCAGCTGTGGGACTCTCAAATGGAATTAAATGAACTTCTGCACCAGCGGGCAAAGAAATCTGTGTTATACTACCGGTACCAACTTTACCGTTATGGGGATAAGCCCGGGAAACTCTTGGCCAGATGCCTCCGGGGACCTAGGGGCTCCAAACTGGTGCCGGGTTTGCGGGATGATTCGGGGGTGTTACACCGGGAGAACTCGGAGATTGTGCGGGTTTTTCGTTCCTTTTTCCAGACCCTTTATACTGCGGAGTCGCCTTCCCATACGCAGATGGAGGAGTATGTGGGGGCTTTGGAGTTACCGCGCTTGACCGCGGAGCAAAGAGCGCAGTTGGAGCAGCCGATAACGGTGGCTGAGCTGCAGGGGGCTATTTCCAAGGCCAGCTGTTATAAATCCCCAGGATCCGACGGGCTTGGTGCGGAATTTTACAAAATCCTTAACGATTTGATCTCCCCAACGCTGGCTGCCGTGCATAATCAGAGGGCACAGCAGGGATACTTTCGCTGGGGAGCTAACCACGCCCATATTGTCCTTATTCCTAAACCGGCAAAGGATCCCCTCTCCGCGACTTCGTATCGTCCTATCTCACTACTCAATTTTGACCTTAAATTGATGGCCAAGGTTTTGGCAGACCGCCTGGCGGAGTTTCTGGGGCTGTTGGTGCATGATTGTCAGGTTGGGTTCGTGAAGGGGCGATACGCAGTTCGCAATCTGCGCAAAATTGTGGCGTCCCTGGAGTGGGTCCAGCATAGACAGTTGCCCTCACTGCTTGTTAGTTTTGATGCGGAAAAGGCCTTCGATCGGGTGGATTGGCAATATTTGCAGTACATCCTTCCACGCTATGGTCTCGGGCCTTTATTTTGTAGTATGGTTGCGAGCCTGTATGCCGATCCGACGGCGGCGATACTTTGTAATGGGGTGGTATCAGAGAGGTTTACTTTGCAAAGGGGGACCCGTCAGGGCTGCCCCCTCTCTCCTCTCCTTTTTGTCCTGTCGTTGGATCCTCTCCTGCGGAGAGTGGCGGGTATGCGTTCCATAAGGGGGGTGAGAATGGGCGCTCATGAATTTAAGATATCTGCCTTTGCAGATGACCTGTTGGTACATTTACTTTCGCCAACAGACTCCTTGCCGCTTCTTTTAGACGAGCTCCGAACCTTTGGACAATTTGCGGGGCTACGTATTAACAGGGACAAATCTGAGGCCATGGACGTGTTGGGGAGCCTTCGGGGTAGTTGGCCGGGGGGCTTCCCTCTTCGATGGGCCGGGGATCAATTTGTATACTTGGGGATTGTATTGCCTTGCCATCCAGGACGATTGTATAGGTGCAACCTGCAGCGAATGCTGACCAAGGTGCGAGCCCAGGTGCAGGCCTGGCAGCCTCTCCCCTTGTCCCTATTGGGAAGGATTGCGGCGATTAAACTGGTGCTCTTGCCCCGGATCCTGTACTGGTTGCAGACCCTCCCTGTTTGGCTCCTCCGGAGGGATGCCCGGCTTTTTGAGGTGGAATTTCGGGGCCTCCTCTGGGGGGGGGCGAGAGCTCGTGTCCCCTACAGTTGGCTGGTGGGGAGGATGCGCAATGGGGGGTGGGGGCTCCCGGATCTCGGAGCTTATGCTTTGGCCTGCCAGGCGCGCCATTTGGGGGACTGGCTAGGTGGCACTGACTTTTATACACCCACGGCCTTGGAGGAGGAATATGTGGCGCCCCACTCTTTGCGGGCCCTCTTGCACCTGGAGGTCAGCCAGTGGGCCACCCACTTAGCTGAGAGTGTGTTGCTGCTCCCGGTCCGTAAGACCTGGCGGCAGTTGAACACCTATTGGGGCCGTAATTGGAAGGCATCAAGTTGGCTGCCCCTTCGGGGCAATGCCAACTTTACCCCGGGGACGGAGACCGCGGCCTTTCGTTTTTGGGGGGAGAAAGGTGCCCATAGTGTGGGGAACGTGGTAGACCTGTCCGGGAGGATCAAACCCTTTTCTGTGCTCTCCCGCGAGTTCGACTTGCGGCCTCATCATTTCTTTGCATATATGCAGGTGGCCCATTATGTGGCCTCCCTCCCAGGAGAGGAGTTACATGGCGATCGCTCGGTCCAGCTTATGGGGTTTTTTGGCCTGGATGATTCGACACGACCGTCGATCCGGGGTTTTCACCTCCGGTTGGAGCAGCTTCGCCAGCGCCCAGACTACTGCAGAGTAGAACAGGCTTGGGGGGCAGAAATGGGGCAGGAAATCCCCCGGGGCACTATTTGGCGGCCCTACGGCGCGCGGTGAGCCTGGTGGAGGGGGCTCGTTGGCGGGAAATACAATTTAAATGTCTTACCAGGATCCACTTCTCACCGCGGAGGGCCCTTCGTTGCCACCTGACTGTGGATGGCGGTTGTCCGCGGTGTGCGGCGCCCATGGCGACCTTGTTACATATGTGGTGGGGCTGCCGCAGGCTTCGCCCTTATTGGCGGAGGATTGCCCTGTACATGGCCGATCTGCTGGGACAACCTATTCAGTGGGATGCAGCCTTGGTGGTCTTGGATGTTCTGGCCCTTGCCTCTCCGAGGGGGAAGTGGGGTCGCTGGCTGGTGCGTAAGGCATGTCTGGTGGGTAAGGGACCTCTGTTGAGGCGATGGAGGGAGACCCGCCCTCCCTCTTTTTGGGAGTGGCGGAACTCTTTCCATCAGCTTATGCTCCTGGAGTGTAGGGCTGCCCGGGGCCACGTCCAGCGATGGTCCGCCTTCTTGCTAATTTGGGACCCATACATTCAAAATCTGAGTGCCCGGACTCGTAATACAGTCTTGCAGTTGGGTTGTTAACACCCTTATCTATTGTTTTGTTATTCGGGGGACAGGCGGAACCTCCAGATGGTCCTGTGTGGCTTTGACATGTATGGGGGGGGAGGGGGGTGGGGGGAGGGGAGGGGGCGGGGGAAGGGGGCGTGGGTTATTACACTTTGAAAAATCCATGTAACCGTCAATGGGTATGGCTCCTGGGGATAAGAGCTAACCCCAGAGAGTGGTGATTTTCTGTGTGCTATGTACCTGTTGTTTACTGTTGATGGTTCTAAATAAAGTTTTGAAAAAAAAAAATAAATAAATAAATAAATAAAAGGTGAATGAAAAGGTGGACCTCTGAAGGATTCTGCTGTACACATGATTATCCCTGATGCAGATAAGTTTGAAACATGATATTGTGTTGGATATTATACCATTTTTTAATCCTTACTGATAAGAGATTAATCTGGAATATTGATATGAAGGAGTAAAGAAGCTATCAATTTGTTATAATTATTATTAGATTTATAGAAATATAAGTATATAGAAATTGAGAATGAACTGCAATATTTTATGCTTACCATATGAGTTCTTGGTCACTTGAACTCATATGTATGGCCCTGATGATGAATTAAACACTATTCTGGCTCAGTAGCCTTGGCTTGACTAGCCTGAAATTGTCTGGCTTACTAATTTGAGGTCCATATAAAAAACTTTTTAAGTATTATCTATGAATTTATAAATGATTTTTTTCTGTGGCTGCAGATTTGCTTATTAAATGGTTGGGGTTATTTTTTTGAGCGTTAGCTTTTTTGAACTCTTCACGTATGTGCCACATTATAAAAATCAAGTCCTGGGGTGCGTGTGTACTTTTGAAGGCAATTGGTTACAGTAGAGTTTAAAGTATTTAGGATTGCTACAAAAACTATTGGAGGACGGAGGCTGGGCACTTATCCAATCAAGCTATTCCATGTTTTTCTTTTTTACTACTTCATTTTCTAAGGACTTCTGGAATATATTTTTCATTTAGCTCTTGTAGGGTAATAAGTATGGATACATGGAACAAAATTTTTAATGCGTTACATTTCTAGTCTATAAAGCGACAAAAAGGTGAATGTTTTGGAAGGGGGTATAGATGTTTTATAGCCCTGATCTATTTGTTCATAACTAATGGACTGATTTATATAATTATTCAGTTTATTAGCTATTTTACATAGAATCTGTGCTAAATTTTGTAACAGTTAACACATTATCAGTGTTTTTATGCACATTATTTATTTAACTATTGCCAAATTAGGCCAAAAAACTAACCAGTGCCAGTACAGCAGAAATCACCAGTACTCCCAATCCTTGGCTTATGACAACAAGGTAAGAGCAGTCATTAGTTGTCCCCTGTCCTCTCTTCTAGGAAAGAGTTCACTAGCAACTCTAAGCTCCTCATATGATATAGGAAGGAGAGGTCCAGCCATTTTTTTAAAGAGCAGGAGATCTGACATACCCACTTCAGACCATGCAGCTGGTTCCTCACTGAAGCTTTCACTTCCATTTCCTGATACAAGGAGTACATACATACCTAAACATTCTGTATGCTGCTCCAAATTTTTGGAAGAATCAGTCTGTTTATTTTATTTATTTATTTATTTATTTATTTGCATTCTCTTATATATCGCGCTATTCTGCATCAGTGCGGTTTACATTGAACAAACTGAAATTACATTGAACAGGGCATTATAACTTGGAGATAACTATTTTACAGGGAACATGGGCTATGGAGGGTTAAGTGGCTTGCCCAAGACCACAAGGAGCACCTGTGGGACTAGAAACCCCAGTCCTTCCGGCCCAAGGTTGCTGTCCTCTAGTGGGATTTGAACCCCCGACCTTCCGGCCTGAAGTACCTTGCCCCAACCACTAGGCCACTCCTCCACTCTGTTATAGAAAATAGCTTGAGACATACTGTGTGTGGATGGGCGCAGACACTTCCTCTCTTCACCACTGAGTTGATACTGTATATATCAACTCCTTATTAACCTCCAAAATGTTTAGGGACCTCTGTCCATCTCCACCACTCTTCCTAGACCCCCTGACCCTATCGCCATTAACCCTCTTTATCTCCTTTCTCCCCCCCCCCCCCTTTTTTCCCCTCTTATGATTCCAGCAAACTCCTTGTAATGGTGTCACAAACCCTCAGGGGTCCACAGAACTACTGACATAGATGACAGCTTCATGCTGGTGTTGGAGGTAGAGGCAGACTGAGGTGATTATATGAGACAGGGAATTATGACCAATG
This sequence comes from Ichthyophis bannanicus, assembly GCA_033557465.1. Lineage (NCBI taxonomy): Eukaryota > Metazoa > Chordata > Amphibia > Gymnophiona > Ichthyophiidae > Ichthyophis > Ichthyophis bannanicus. The sequence continues at coordinate 578,528,702 of CM066034.1, read as the reverse complement.
GGCAGGAGATGACAATACCCATCCCAGAGCTTTTGCTGTTGGAAGATGGAACATGAAGAATGCATACGCTAGCATATTAACTAGAAAAAAGTTCAGCAAATAATCCACACAAAGCAGCCAGGAATCATTCAATGCAACATTTATTTTGAATACTGTTTATCATAATTCACTGCAAGAAAAAAAAGAAGTTGAGGGAAAAAGTGTGTAATAAAGTAGCAGCTAGAAACATTTTCAATGCATACGTTAGAAATGGTATAAGGTTTCCTCTCTTCGTTATATTCTTTATGGATTCATCCCATTCAAAGCTTCTAAATATTGCTACATAACTGAGAAAAGCAGTAAAATGTTATCAACTCCATAACTGGGGGATTTAAAATTACCAAGAGTGGCAGGACAACACAATGTATATTTCTGAGCAGTGTTAAGTGAATGTTCTGTGCCAGGGTCTTCATGTGACAATGTAACCAATTCCTTCATTTAAATAGTGCTAATTACTGATGTATTTTCCTCATTCAGTTTGCTTAAATTATGTTTTCTTTCTACATAAGGAAAGTTCCTGTCCTGTACAAGCTCAAATATACATATTTACAGTGATACTTCTAAAGGAAGGACATTCTCTTTCCCTATCTTGTGCGGCCAGATGGTGGAAGAGTCCTTATCTCTGTGAAAATGACTCATGAAAACATTGCCAGGCATGCTACCAGTCCTAAATTCTGTTAATTATTTAGTATAAAAGCATCAGCATAAAAATAGCATTTTATATTAATAAATAAGTTCAGTAATGACAAAATAGCAATCAAAAGATTTGCTCTTAGTTTGGAAGAAGTCCTGAAAAATTCTGCAATAAAATAAAATTCTCTTAAAGATTTCAAAGGGCAGTGTGCAGTGAGCCCTGTATTATGCAGCTGGGACTGCAGTGGGGGTAAATCCTATGTTATATAGTAGATAAACTGTAGGCAGGTGAGCTGTGTGTTATACAGCAGGATAATCCTGTCTTACAGCTGGGAATGGAGCAGTCTGAAGTCTATGTTAAACAGCTTGGGCTACAGTACAGTAAGCCCTGTACTATGAAGCCATGACTGAGTCCTGTGTTACATAGCTGAGATTAAATATGGGTGAACCCTGTGTTACACAGTTGGGATAATAGAATGGTGTGTCGTATAATACATTGCAGGGGTAGGATAGAGATCTACCAATATACCAAAATATGTCAGCTTTACGGTTCCCTACAGATGCTCCTCAATCTCTCCTTGCATATACCCCTCTGAAGAGCTTCCAGCCTTGATCTTTTCTTACAGCCAGAATATAGTTCACTTTCTCCGACTCCTTGCACATACAGTACATCTCAGGTGGTGTTTCGGCCGCATTCTTTTCAGTGGGTTTATTTTAGAAGGTGCCGTAACCTTGCTATCTCTTTATGAGTACATCTCAGAAGGTATGCCAACCTTAGTAAATATACCTCAGAAGCTGCTCTTGCCTTCCACATCCCGTGGTGATATACACCAAAGGTGCTATAGTCTGCTTTATCTCTGGGGATACACCTCAGATATTTTCCAGCAACAGTACATGGGTCTTGCTCTTTCCCTACTAATGCATCCTGCAGTGATCATTAAATATAATTTTGCTTTTCTTATGTTCCTGTGTACAACACTATTCTTGTGAAATATATAGTCCTAGGTTATTCACTGCATTTGAGCTTGAAGCCTTCATAAACTAGTTGTACAGCTGAGATAACCTGACTTCCAAAACCTTATCAAGAGACATCATTGTACCAAAAAGATATTGTACTGTCTGCTTCTAAATTTCACACAAACAAGATCTGTTTACAGAGTTTAACTGCTTCAATCCAAAGCCATCCCAGATATGCGTACAGGACCCATCACTTCTTGTTAAGTTAATCAGTGTTCGGAAAACGCATAAAAATTAGGAATTATGCTTGACTGAGGATAAGGCTGTATGTCCAATTCAATACTGTAACACATAACTGCACACATTTTTTTCTATTGCATTCAGAGACCATCTGCATATTACAGCTATGAGAGCCTTATATTTGTGTTTACACACTTTGTTCTGATATGCTTGTAGATATCCGGTGCCTTCAGAAATACAGAGGCTTCACATAATTGCCTGGGAAAGTACCAAAATTTCTTGTCCTTCTGGATGTTCCTGTCAATTAAACAAGAGAATATGACAAAGGAGTTCTGCACATAACATAATGAAAAAGATTTATAGGAGGGTTGATGCCAGTAGTAACATTTTTGGAAATTAATACCCCAGCCACCCTTTTTTGTTATTCTAGTTTAGGACAGACACAAAATGGCACCAAGCCAGGTTAGTACCAGGGAGATGCAACCCCTTCAGCCCTTGAAATGTAGATGCATCACACTTTATCCAAAGGCGGTTTCTCCAAATCTTGAAATGTCATTCTTTGGAAACATACCATCACACAGACCATAGGGTGGTATTTAGAAGCCCTATTCGTGAGTTGGACATCTGAGAATAGGCATGTGGGTATGCAAAGAATGAAGATGTTCCCGGACGCATTTTAGAAGCTGGCTATATAGATGTCCCCAGCACGAAAATATCCATGTAGCAAGTGGTGGAGACATGGTTCGGATGGAGCAAGGGAGATGCACGTCCTGGTGCGATTTCAGAATGGCACAAGCACATCTGGCCTGGTTGGTGAGGTGTCCCATCTCTATGCTACCACTAGGCGAACTAGGTGGTTGCACAGGACACCAGCCCTCTGAGGGCACCCACCGCTGCCACTGCCGCTCCTCTCTCGGGCCTACAGCAACAGCTCTCAAACCACGATGCAGCACTTGCACACTGTGGTAAGGAAGCTCATCCTGAGTTAGGAGAAAGTGAAAAAAACCAAAGAATTCACCCTAATAAAAGGACCTATTTTGCAAGGTCAGAGAAATAAAACCACCACCACACCTAGAAACCAGAAAATCCCCAGCTGGAACAGGTTTCAGAGTTCCCCTAGTGGAGTAAGGGAGAGTGAATCCAGACCCAAGGTAAAAGACCCTTACGTCAGTAAGCTCCCTGATTACCCAGGTGCCAGAGGCAATGTTCCCTCTAATTTTCTGTAGGCTGTGTGCGCATAAAATATCAGCTGTGCAGCTTTTGAAGGAAGGTTAAATTTTTGTGCGCCACATAACGACACTCGGAGTTATATACTTTAAAATTTGACTACACATCAGAATACAGTATGTACACCACATTGATTGCACTAGAAAACATTGTAGAACTTGTGAAAACCATAAATACATAAGAACTTTTACATTTTAAGACGTCTGTGTTGTTTTCTATCAGAATCAGAACCGTAATTTTTGTGCGCTCTGTTGTAAAGTATGTGCGCTCGCTCGGTGAGGTGTGTGCGCGCGCACACGCGCACAGCTTAGAGGGAACAGTGGCCAGAGGGCAAGCTGATCTCCGTCACCTTGGAAGAGAAGAGGTGGGGCTGGAACCCCGTAGATTTAACCCTAGGTTAGAATATACAGAAGTTAGCAAGGAGAGCTGGAGGAGCAATGGGAACAGGAGCAGGAACAGCAGGAGAGGAGAGTGCTGGAAACAGCCAGAGAGAGATACAGAGCACGAGAGAGGAGAAGCTGCTACAAGCCAAGGCACAGGTACAAGCCTTAGAAGCCTGTCCCATACTGAGCAGTGCAGAGTTGCAGGAGACACTCTCAGCTCTAATGAGAGGCTGTCAGCTAAGCCCAGTGAGATAGAACCAATGCAACTAGGAGAGCCTGATGCAGCTTTGAATGAGGAAGATATATTCATGGATTGCTCTTTGTGCCAAGCCTTAGCTACAGAGGGGTTGAAGGAAAGCCAACCTTAAGAGAAAACTCTCCAGAGCAAGGTAACCTTGAAAAGCAAGGAAGATGTTTTGTGAATTCCCTGTGTTAAAGAGGGGAAACCTCTGCTGAGAAGTGAGAACAAGCTGAAGCTGTATAATTGTGCTTGTTAAACACCTGCTATCCTGTGCAGTGAGACGGCAAGAAGCCAAGCTAACGGTGAGAGGAAAAAGCTTTTGTTTTGCTTTTGAATGTTCCTGATAAAACCTGAGTAGAGCTTTATTTGCTTATTGGACGTTTGTTCCTGTTGGAAGTTTTGCTTTGCTTATAAAGAGGAGAACAGCCTGGAAATATTTGGAATTGAAAAGAAAGAAAACTGCCATTGAAGAAAGCTGTTTGTGTTTATGCTTTAACCAGCAAAGCTAGAGAAAGCTGGAAGCCTTGCTGTTAAAGGGGTTTTTGCTTTTCAGCTGAAGAATACTGTAAGCTGATATTTTGTTTTGACCTTTTGCTTATGTCCTGTTATGTTTTTGAAAGAAACCTGGAGAAATAATCCTGAAAGAGGTAATTTATGAACCTTGCATTTGAGTTTAATACATTTCTGTCATTGCCTTATCACAAGAGCCAAACTACAAGTTTTTTTTCTACCTGAAGCCATATGTGTAGCAGTTAAACTACATTTCCCAAGAAGCATTGCGGGGGAACCAGTCAGAGAAGGCTGAAAAGGGAAGTTTCTATTATAACCACGACCCTCCATGCTGAATGCAAGGAGCAAAGGCATGACAACACACACTGGCACTGTCTCACGGTCTTCACAATGAGTAGGAAACTGCGATGCAGTGCCAGAGTGTTAGTAAGGGCTGTGTCACAGTTTGGGGGCTATTGCCGTCCGTCCCTGCAGGCTCTGGAGAGGAGCAACAGTGACAGCAATGGGGGGGGGGGCAGCAGCAGGATGGAGGGCCCGCTTAAGGCACCTTTAATCCCTGCACCAACCCTGATCCCTATACCTGCTCCTGACCATGAATAAGGTAAAAAAGAATGCTCATTCCATGGATGTCTGCTTCTAGGGAAAGCACATAAATGTGCTTATGTCACCACAGTTATTTTCTTCCTGAATAAACCTGAGCGTAAATACAAACACTAAACATTACTAGCCTGCTGCTGCACGTCTGAGTATCTGCAATAGCAGGCCGGGATGTGCAAGTCTCACAGCATAGTCTCCCCCTCTTCTGAAATATCCTTACCAGCATGTCCAAGTACCTGGGGCTCTGAGGCTGTGCAAGTCAGGGACATCCACATTTGTGAAATGGCCTACACCTGTGCAGGTACTCAGCCTTGCAGCCTGCATGAGGCCCGCCTGCCTAATCGATTACAAAGGTGTTCATTTTTTGGAGATGGCATGATTTCAGAAGGCACTGCTACCACACCCCCAGTTTTTTGACGTCCTGCTCTGGACGTCCCAGATCTTTCCTAGACATCCCTTCTAAAATGGCACTTCACAATAAACAGCTTGGTAATTACACAGTTACAGAGTGTCACACACTTATCTCCCTATAAAGGAAGTGAGCTCCAGCCTCTTCCTGCCTTTATACTGCAGCCTGTCCCAGTTTAATGATGCAGCACTACCTAATCGGTACCTTCTGAAGATCCCTTGGACTGATTGGGCCCCTGAACTTATATAAACCCAGGAATTCCCAGTCCTTAGATAGGAGTCTTGTGGGAGCTCTAAGTGCTTTATTCTCTGCTGATCCTTGGTGTCTGACTTTTGCTTATCTATTGGGGAGGAGTGGCCTAGTGGTTGGGGCAAGTTACCTCAGGCCGGAAGGTCGGGGGTTCAAATCCCACTAGAGGACAGCAACCTTTGGCCGGAAGGACTGGGGTTTCTAGTCTCACAGGTGCTCCTTGTGGTCTTGGGCAAGCCACTTAACCCTCCATTGCCCATGTTCCCTGTAAAATAGTTATCTCCAAGTTATAAATGCCCTGTTCAATGTAATTTCAGTTTGTTCAATGTAAACAGTCTTGATATCATGAAAGGCAGTATATAAGAAATGTTAAATAAAATAAATATTGTTATTGAATGCATTTTGCCTGCCCTGGCTTCTACCTGTCCTTGGATTCTGCCTCAGCCTTCCGTTTTGAACTGGTTCCTTGCCCAGTACTTCTCCTCCCTCATGTTTAGTGGCCACTTTATCCTGCTTGAACTTCTGGCAGCTTCTAGTACCAGAAAGTAAAACTAGAAGGAAAATAAAGCTGTGATAGGTAAAGGTGCACTTCCATGGTCTCTGGTGTTTCGTTAGAGGGGGTCCCCACCTGTGACACAGAGTAGGGTAAGAGGACAGGAGCCCTGTTCAACCTTCTACAGATGCTGCTTCAGCAGTTCTCTTGAGGTGATCCAAAGAAGGCAGAAAGAAAGCTCTCAAAAAGTGTAGTTACTCACCTGTAACAGGTGTTCTCCAGGGACAGCATGAATCTGTCCTCTTATGGATGATAGCACCACCGATGGAGCCCATGTGGAGCATTTCCCCAGCTTTCAAAGCCTTTGGGAATGCCACCACTAATGCGTGGTCCCCTTCCCGCCCAAGGGTGCCATCTTGGACAGTCAGATGACATAGCTCAGGCAAGGGTACAAAAAATTACCAAGAAGAGTGGGCAACTCCAAGGGGAGGTTGGTGGGTTGTGAGGACTGATTCCTGCTGTCCCTGGAGAACACCTGTTTAATGGCGAGTAACTACGCTTTCTCCAGGAACAAGCAGGAAGTCAGTCCTCACATATGGGAATCCCCAGCTAGAGGCTACTGAGGGACCTGTAGAAAAGTGCCACAGTGAGCCGTGAGCAGACACTGGTGCTAGGGACTGGGGGTAATCGAAGACAGCCCGGTAATCGAAGACAGCCCGAGGACCCCGGGTCCTCAGAAGACAACACTCCTGGTAGCCACAGAAGAAGGGTTGGAGGGCCGGATTTGCCACAGATTACAGAGTACGGCTTAGCCGAAGGCACTGTCCTGATCGGACTCCCTCTCCAGGCAGTAATGCGTCAAGAGGGTGTTAGCTGAGGACCAGGTTACGGCTCAGCAAATGTTCTTCAATGGCATGGAGCGCAGGTGTGTCACTGACACAGCCCTCACACGAACACCATGTGCTGTGACTCGGCAGTCCAGCGGTAGCCCAGCCTGAGCCTGGGCGAAGGCAATGCAGTCCGTCACCCAGATGGAAAGGGTTCGCTTGGTGACCGCAAGCCCCAAATGGGCAGACTCGTAGGAGACGAAGAACCACTTGGACCTGTGGTGAGCCTGTGTATGCTGCAGGTAGAAGGAGAGAGCCCTCCTACAGTCAAGGGTATGGAGTATCACCGACGCCCAGTCAGCGTGGGGCTTCGGGAAGAAGGTCGGCAGCACTATCTCCTGGTTGAGGTGGAAATCCGAGACAACCTTTGGGAGAAACCTGGGGTGCATTCGGAGAACTATCTGGTTCCCGTAGGATCTCATGTAGGGTGCATCGGCCATGTAGGGTGCATCTGGGCCAAAGTGATGGCCACCAGAAAAACCACCTTTCAGGAAAGGTGCCAAAGTGAGCAGGATGCCATCAGCTCGAAGGGTGGCTAGGTTAGCCGTGCGAGGACAACATTGAGATCCCACTCTGCCGGAGGTGGCCGGATGGAGGGCTTGGAAAGAAGCAGCATGAAGCGGGAAACCAGCGACTGACCCGAGAGGGGTCTGCCCCCCGACTGAGTGGTGGTTGGCCGAGATCACACTCAAGTGGACCCTGACCGAGTTGGACTTCAGGCCCACCTGCAAGAAATGGAACAGGTACTGCAGGACCCAGTGGGTGGGGAAAGAGAACGGGTCGGCCCATACCCCCGAGTACCACATCAAGAACTAATGCCATTTAAAGGCGTAAGCGCTCCTAATCAAGTCCTTGAACGAGGCCAGCAATATGTCCTGGATCTCCACCGGGAGATGGAGGGGTTAGAGCGACCTGCTCAGCTGCCAAGCCATGAGGGATAAGGACCTCAAGTTCGGGTGAAGTAGCAGACCCTCCATCCTGTGTCAACAAGCCCAGCGTGCTGCCAGGGGGACCAGAGGCTCCGATGCGAGGTGGAGCAGCAGCGGGAACCAGGGCCGCCGAAGCCACCGCAGGACCATGAAAATCACCAAGGCCCCATCCCATTGTATCCTGAGGAAAGCTTGCGCTATGAGAGGAGTGGGGGGGAAACATATACAGGAGGCTGTGCATCCACAACAGCAGGAAGGCATTGGAGGCTTCCCTGTTTGGCTGGAAACTGGGCCGCAGAACTGCGAGATCTGCAAATTCGCTGGGCTGGCGAAGAGGTCCAGGACCCGAGTCCCCCCAATGCCGGAACAGCCACTGTGCCGTCTGCGGGCAGAAGCACCACTCGTGTGGCTGGAGGATCCGGCTCAGCCGTGGTCCATAGGGCTATGTCTTGGCGAATCGCAAAGCAGCAGAGGGCTACCGCCTCCAGGTAGAGGCTGTAAGAGCCAGTGCCCCCCTGCTTGTTCATGTAGAACATTGCCACCCGATTGTCTGTCTGGACAAGCACAGTGCCCAGAGTTCAAAAAGGATGATCGTCTGTCGGGACTCCTTTAGGGACAGTCCCCTGCGTGCAGAGATCGCCGCAGTGTGCTCCCCAGCCCATAAGGGAGGTGTCCATGTTGTGCTGCGGAGCCTGGAATGGCATGCCTCAGAGCAGATTCCGGGAGTCCTGCCACCAGTCGAGGGACTTGGACAGCTAGGGAGTGACAGAGATGGTGTCCCATCTCCTGAGCCCACTGAGCTCGGAGGCACCACTGCGTGGCCCGCATGTGCAGTCTGGCATTGGGGACGATGTGGACCGTCGAGGCCATATGGCCAAGGAGATGGAGCATCGCTCAGGCCAATACTGTGTTGCGGCACTTAACTGTGGATGCCAGAGCGAAGAGGTGGTCTGCCCTGTCCTCAGGAAGGAAGGCTGAGGCATGCACTGATGAACTCCAGGGATTGGACTGGAGTGAGGTGAGACTCCGGGTAATTGACCACGAAGCAGAGTTGCTCGAGGAGGTGGCCACTGCACCTTGTCAGCCGTCTCTCCTGTAACGAGCCAGTCATCTAGATAAGGGTAGACAAAGGTACCCTGCAATCGAAGGTGTGCTGCAGCACCACGAGGCATTTGGTGAACACTCGCGGGGCGGATGCGTGGCCGAAGTGAAGCACCCTGTATTGGTAGTGCTTCCCTTGTACCCTGAAGCACAAGTATTTCCTGTATTTGGGGTGGACGAGAATGTGAGCGTACGCATCCCAAAGGTCCAAGGAGCATAGCCAGTTGCCCTGCCGGATGAAGGGCAGCAAGGCGCCAAGGGAGAGCATTTTGAATTTCTCTCACACCAGAAATTTGTTGACATTTCTTAAATCAAGGATGGGTCGGAAACCGCCTGTCCGCTTTGGCACAAGGAAGTAAAGGGAGTAGAACCCGCGAGCTTTGAGGTGCGGTGGAACCATTTCTTCCGCTTGTTTCTCAAGGAGAGTGACAAGCTCCTGCACCAAGGCGGCCTGGTACATGGGGAGCTGAGGGGGCTCCGCGGGGCAGAAGGGTGGAGGGAAGCCGGTCCAGGTGAAGGAGGTAACCCTCCCGGAGGATCCAGGTGTCCGAGGTGACAAACTCCCAGCTGGGTCGACGGAGGGCGAGCGGTTATGCATCTGGCGTCAAAAGTCCGGGGCCGACTGGGCTGGTGCTGGGATCTGGCTCTTGAGTCCCTTAGGGTTATGCAGGCCCTGGGGGCTGCTCTTGCTTTGTCCGCCCTGGGGTGGAGCTGGTGCCAGAGGGTAAAGTGGGTAGCCCCGGTAGGGAAGACCCTTCCTCTGGAAGAAAGGCTTCTTGCCCTGTTGCTTCTTCCATGGGAGAGAGGAAGTTTTTTGGGAGAGACGGGTGCGAGTGACATACTTTGTCCTCCATCGGTTTGCCGAACAATTGCTTGCCCAGGCACAGTACATCGAGCAGTTTTTCCTGGACCCATTGTTCGAGGTCAGAGGACTGGAGCCAGGCCTGCTGCCTGGCCACGATACCAGCAGCCTCTAGCCAAGCGGAGGACTCGAAGCTGTCGTATGCAGCACAAAAAAGGTACTTTGAACAGTCCCCCACTGACTACAGGAGGGACTGGAAACGGCAGAGGTAATCGCCGTCAAGGCCCACCTGGAAACTCCCGAGCTCCTTTGTGAGGTCACAAAGGAACATGCCTATATACAGTTTGTAAGCCTGGATGCAGCACGCCAGCATGGAACCTTGGTAGGTCTTACGCCAGAGGGTGTCGAGGGCGCAAGATTCCCTATCCAGCGGGACAGAGGAGTAAGTATTCAGGCTCTTTTGCTTCCGCATGGCAGACTCCACCACCATCAAGGTATGAGGAAGCTGGGCCCCTTCTGGACCCTGTACATGGTGTCCAGGCACTTACTGACAATGGGGATAGACGCAGGTGTCTCCCACATGCGGAGCAGCATCCAGGCTAGGATGGGCAGAACTGGGACCATGAGGGGTTCCCTCGGTGGAGCCTCGTATTGTAAAATATCGAGTTCCTCCGCCTTAGACTCCTCCTTGGATTGTGTGGAGAGTGCTAGGGCTCAAGCCATGTCCCGCACAAACTCCAGAAAGGAGTGTCTTCGGGAGAAGACCACCACTTCTGAACAGGCGGAGAAGGATCCAAGGGGAGGTCCTGATGAGCCTGGGATTCAAGGAAAGTGTCCCTGTCAGACACCCAGTCCGAAATTTCTGAGGAAGACTTGGAGCTAGGTTGCTCGAGCAGAGCCTGTGCTGTGCACTGGGCTCTCAAGGATGAAGCCAGCCGGGAGTCGGAGGCGCTGGCTCAGGAAGATCTTGCACCTGAAGACCGGATGGAGATCGAGACCTCTGACGGGATCCCTCACAAGGCCCCTGGCTCTCGGGGGTTATCACGGCGATCTGGGGAGCCATCACAGTCGTCGCCCCTCAGGTCTCAGGGGGTGTACCAGCGGGTCCTGGCACCAGTGCCTGCTGGGCAGCAAGGAAGGCAGAAATGCTGAGCTTCAGTGCCAGCATTCGGGCCTTGCTACGCCGACGTGACCAGGTCGGGAGTTGAGGAGGAGAGGGGGGTCCTCGCCGGGGCGACCCTCGGGAGAGGGGGGTCCTCGCCGGGGCGACCCTCGGGAGAGGGGGGTCCTCGCCGGGGCGACCCTCGGGAGAGGGGGGGTCCTCGCCGGGGCGACCCTCGGGAGAGGGGGGGTCCTCGCCGGGGCGACCCTCGGGAGAGGGGGGGTCCTCGCCGGGGCGACCCTCGGGAGAGGGGGGGTCCTCGCCGGGGCGACCCTCGGGAGAGGGGGGTCCTCGCCGGGGCGACCCTCGGGAGAGGGGGGTCCTCGCCGGGGCGACCCTCGGGAGAGGGGGCTCCTCGCCGGGGCGACCCTCGGGAGAGGGGGCTCCTCGCCGGGGCGACCCTCGGGAGAGGGGGCTCCTCGCCGGGGCTACCCTCGGGAGAGGGGGGTCCTCGCCGGGGCGACCCTCGGGAGAGGGGGGTCCTCGCCGGGGCGACCCTCGGGAGAGGGGGGTCCTCGCCGGGGCGACCCTCGGGAGAGGGGGGTCCTCGCCGGGGCGACCCTCGGGAGAGGGGGTCCTCGCCGGGGCGACCCTCGGGAGAGGGGGTCCTCGCCGCGGCGACCCTCGGGAGAGGGGGGTCCTCGCCGGGGCGACCCTCGGGAGACTGGGCACCATCGCCGGAGGCCTCCATATCTGTACGAGGTACCTTTTGCGACCGCACTAGAGATGAATTCACAAAGAAAATAATGAAAAACAGTAAAGTCCTGGGGCCCACTGCCAAGGCAGGGCACTGGGGATGGCGGGAAGAGGACCAGGAAAAGAGCATTACAGAGACAATTATGAGACTTTTTCCGAGGTACAGGAACGTGCGTCCGAAGGACTCCTTGGAATAAGGGAGACTGACCAAGATGGCACCCTTGGGCAAGAAGGGGACCATGCATGCATGGTGGCATTCCCAAAGGCTTTCTTTGAAAGCTGGGGAAATGCTCCGCGTGGGCGTCAGTGCCGACGTCACCCATATGTGAGGACTGACTTTCTGCTTGTTCCTGGAGAACAGGGTTTATCTCACAATAGAATAATCATCTTCATGACTCCAAAAATGTCATCTCCTTGAATGGACACTTACATAACTAATGATCATCTTGTCTTCTATGAATTCATACAACCTTCTACAGAGATCCTTTCATCTACTACTAAAGCACAATATACGTTTGTACAAAGGATACAAGGTATTTATAATATGGAGAATATTCTAGCTAGCTAGCTATGCCAGGGTTCTGACAGTAGTTAATGGACAACATTCTCAGAAAGGAGCTTTTTTCAGGGTATTTTGTTTTGCTATGAAGGGGTAGGAAGCCAGTTACCTTTCTCCTCATAGCAAGTGAAAGAGATGGAAGAGCCTAGAGAAGGGAGGCCATTCTCATATTGGCTTGCTATGCCTGAAAAGCCTGGAGCAGAGAACTAAATCTCTGAGACCTACTCCTTGTGTTGCTGAAAGATACCTTCTCTTCAGTTTCTCAGCTGAAATATGAATCAGAAGGGAACCAAAAGTAAAACCCAGAAGCAAAGTTAATAATTTTGCGATAGCCTTCTGCCAGTTAAGATTAGTTGGGATCTGTTGATGGCATCCCTTATTTACACTGGAAAGAAGTTCAAGATCTGGTGCTCCTACACCTTCTGTTTCTCCCCCTTTGAGGTACAGGATCCAATTCAGCAACAATAGGAAAAAGTCTTATAGACAAAACAAGAGGCGGATGGAGAGGAAGTGATGTCATCGGAGGGAATGGTGGCTTAAGTGAGAGGCTCCGCTAACCCCCAAACAATAGCATGGAATACTCCATCCCAGTTACATCTAGCGCCTAGTTGGAGCATTAGAGGAGTGGATCTTATTGTCGATGGTGTGGATGGTAGCGCGGAAATCAGTCATGGACTTCCGGGAGTTTGCGTATGGGTAATTCCCCATGCCGTGAAAAGATGCATCCAAGATAGCGATAGCGGAACAGCCGCACTGGAAAAGGGCTGGAGAGTGGCAACAAAGAGCAATCAGCACCGAGTCAAACCCAGACGAGCAGGTATCCCCATCAGAATTATAGCACTGGTTCAGAGATCTCAAATCAGAGCTGGTGTCAGTGAGGAGCAATATTGCAGGACTGGTGGCAGAACTGCATGGTCAGCTGACTGAGCTGGGGCACATTGTGGAAGGGCTTGAAGCACACACGGAGCAAGCAGACAGCGTGTCAGACTTGGAAAAACAAATTGAGGCTTTGGGAAAGGCCAACTCAGAACATGCGGATAAGGTGGAGGATTTGGAGAATCATAGTCGCCGCAATAATCTCCGCTTTCGAGGCATACCAGAGGAGACTGCTTATATGAACTGTGCTGCTGCTGTAAGATAGTGGGCCAAATGCTTGAAAGAGATGTGGAGGAGGGAGGAGGACCCAGAGTGCTGTTGGAGAGGGCGCATAGGACACTGGGCCCACTACGACCAAACTTGCTCAGAGACTTGATGGTCTATTTTCACAGCTATACCCTTAAAGAAAGAGTAGCAGCCAAAGCACAGCAATTGATGAAGGTGTGCTGGGAAACCCACAAGATAGATCTTTAAGGATCTGTCCCCCATAATGTTATGGCCCCCCAGAGAGACATTACGAGGAAACTCCGAGAAGAGGGTATGCACTACCGTTGGCAGTTTCACTTTGCCCTGGCGGTAACTTAAGATGGCCAGAAGGTACAGGTCTGTATCTGCTGAGAAACGCTGCTGGCCCTAAAGGGAATTGTGGGCCTGGAAGATCTGCAAGAGAGTCACATGGGACAGCAGAGACCAGCAGTGAAATAACAATGTGTGCAGAGTGGGAAACCTGAACTGAAGAGGCAATCTGATGGCAAGCACCAGGAGAAGCATCTTGATGAAAATGACCAAGTTTTCTTGAAAGGTTTCTTGAGTTCACATGGACTTTGGAGAGACATCAAGTAGCGGTCTGAACCTATTGGGGTATTAGCTGGGTGACAATTGAAGTATGGATGAGAAGTGAGTGATGGGCAGGCAGAGAATGTGATGAGGCTGAGTTCTGATGGATGGGGGCGTGTGTGTGCAGTGGGTATATGGAAGGTGTTGGGCTGTGTAACATGCTGGGGGGAGGTGGATGAGGGTGCAAGTGGTGGTGCTTACTGAGGAGGGGAGGAGATGATTTTGGGATAATAGTATGCAGGGAGGTGGGGAGCTTCACTGATGACTTTACTTCCTTTGGTGGAGATGCTGCCAGGAGAACACGCAGCGTGGCTGGGGAAAGGAATGGGGAGGGGAAGAAGAGGATTAAATGGGTATTTTTGGGATAATGAAAGGTATAAGAGCTCTAAGGTGGAGAGTGGTGGAAACATGTGATGACGGGCTCTTTGTTGATTGGCACCCTGAACACCAAGGGGCTTAATTTTCCACAGAAGTGGCAGCTGCTATTTAAGGATCTCTAATCACTAGCAGTGGGATACTATGTTTGTGCAAAAACTACATTTGCAGGCAAGAGATCATGCACTCTTGAAGGATAAGAACTACTCAAAAATGTCTTGTGCCTCAAAGAGAGGGGGGATCAAAGTGTGTGTGGGGGGGGGAAGGTAGCTATTTTGTTGCAGACGGTGCTACCTATTGAGGTACAGGAAGTACTTTGGGATGGGGAAGGGAGATATTTGACTATTAAAGGGCAATTAAAAAGGGAATGGCTAAGCTTAATAGGGGTGTCCTTCACTTGGTTTGCAGCTTATCGTGCTGTGAGGGTTTGTGGGCATCAGTGATGCTAAGGGCTAAGCTATCAGTAGTTTAACTACTGGCAGAGTCTCCCAAGATGGAAAGGTCTCTGATGAGGTGCCAGACTAAGACAAACCACCCATCTGGGCAGTAGCAGAATGGGTCAGTGTTAGCAGAGAATCACATTTCTGCGACAACAGCAACACCATTAAACTTAAACTGCACAGAAGAAAAGGCCTGGCAATCTACTTCTGTATCTTGCCATGAAAACCCAATGGATAGTCACAACAAAACAAATTGCACTATAGTGCTGGAAGATGAGACCACCAGGTTGAAAGGCACTCAACTAGCTACTGGGAAGGAGCTAAAGACTTTTCAGAGTAAAGCCAGCATTTATGATGTGGTTGGATCAAAGCCCTCATGACAACTGACTGCTAATGTAGCTGTGCATGAAATGAGAGTCAGAAGCTGCAAAGATGTCTTATATATTGGGATGTGGAACGTACAAAGCATGAACCAAGGGAATTTGGAGGTGTTCAAGTTTTACATGTTCCATTTCATTCTTGATCTGTTGGGTGTCAGCGAACTGAAATGGACTGGCATCGGGCACTTTGCATCCGATGATCACATGGTCTACTATGCTGGAAATGAAAGACAAAGAAGAAATGGTTTTGCATTTATAATAAAGAATAAACTTGCAAGAACTGTAATGAAATACAATGTAGTCAGTGAATGCTTAATTTCTATTTGTCTACGAAGAATGCCTATCAACACACTAATAATTCAAGTATATGCCCCAACAGCTGCAGAAGAGGATGAAATTGATGAGTTCTATGAACAAGTTACAAGCTGAAACTAACAGAACATGCAAACAGGATATTCTGATAGCCATGAGTGACTGGAACACAAAAGTTGGTAACAAAGAAGACGGCAAAATGGTTGGAAAATATGGACTTAGCAACAGAAATGAAGCTGGAGAAAGACTGATAGAATTCTGCAAGACCAACGATCTATTCATCTCAAACACCTTCTTCCAGCATCACAAGTGGTGACTGTATAAATGGACTTCACCCAATGGATTGTACAGAAATCAAATTGACTTCATCTGTGGAAGTCAACGATGGAAAAGCTCTATGACATCAACAAAGACAAAACCTGGAGCTGACTGTGGTACAGATCACCAAGTACTAGTATGTAAATGCAAGCTAAAGTTGAAAAAGAGCAAGCCACTCATGAATGTGGCAAAATATGACCTTGAGAATATACCACTGGAATTTAATAATTGCCTACAAAATCAATTTGCTGCTTTAGATAAAACAACAGAGCTCCAGAAAAGTTATGGAATGACATCAAAAAGGTTGTGTTGGAAGAAAGCGAGAAGTCTCTACAAAAGGTGAAAAAGCAAGAACGGCCAAAATGGATGACGGAAGAAACTGAAAATTGG
This sequence comes from Ichthyophis bannanicus, assembly GCA_033557465.1. Taxonomy (NCBI): domain Eukaryota; kingdom Metazoa; phylum Chordata; class Amphibia; order Gymnophiona; family Ichthyophiidae; genus Ichthyophis; species Ichthyophis bannanicus. The sequence goes on along the minus strand of CM066034.1, from coordinate 578,512,660 downwards.
CCAGAAACGTAGAGAAGCTAAAGACAGAGAAGAAAGAAAGGCAATCACAGAACTCAACAGAGATTTCCAATGTGCAGCAAGACAGGACAAGGAAAAGTACTACAATGACCCATGCAAGAAAATAGAAGCAGAAACTATTAGAGGAAGAACAGGATCAGCTTTCCTAAAACTACAAGAGTTAAAGAAAAAATTCCTGTCTCGAATTGGAATTTTACAAGATGCTCAAGGATTTATGTTGAATGATGCTGAGAAGATCAAGAAAAGGTAGAAAGAATATACAGAGTTTTTATATGATAAAGATCAAGTGGACCAACAGACGTTTCAACCTATACCTTATGATCCAGAACCACTGGTGATGAAAGAAATTGAAGTAGCATCGAAAGCCTTATCAAAGAACAAAGCACCAGACACTGATGGCATTCTCATAGCAGTATTTCAACAATCTGATGCAGCTGTTACCATACTTACAAGGCTCTGCCAGAAAATTTGGAAGACAACATCATGGCCAACTGACTGGAAAAGATCTGTGTTTATACCAATACTAAAGAAAGGTGATCCAACTGACTGTGGAAATTATTGCACAATCACTCTGATCCCACATGCCAGTAAGATTCTACTGAAGATTATTCAGAGACTACAACCATACCTGGAACAAGAACTATCTGGAAAGGGCGAGGAATGAGAGACATCATTGCAGATGTGAGATGGATCCTTGAAAAGACTAAATACCAAAAGGATATCTATTTGTGCTTTAATGACTACAGCAAGGCTTTTGACTGTGTAAACCATGAGAAACTCTGGGCCACATTAAGAAGCACAGGTATACCAGAACACCTGATCGTTCTCTTGCACAATCTGTACATTGATCAAGAAGTAACAGTTCGAACAGAACAAGGAGAAAACAGAGTTACTTACCTGTAACGGAGTTCTCCGTGGACAGCAGGATAGGTCAGCCACACCTGGTGACGTCATCCGATGGCGCCGTGACGGAAGTGCTCTCTAGCTCAGAAGCTTCTGAGCATGTGTGAGGAGACCCCTCCTCCCTGGTCCGCCCCCAGCCCGACCAGTGAGTCATTAGCTTCGGCCAGAGGCTGGGGCGCGGACCGCAGGCCACCCTCAGAGGGGAGGAGGGTGGGATCGTGTGGCTGACCTATCCTGCTGTCCACGGAGAACTCCGTTACAGGTAAGTAACTCTGTTTTCTCCTAGGACAAGCAGGATGTGTCAGCCACACCTGGTGTCTCCCCAGCTACTTGTTACGCGCTGAGGCTGAGGGAGGCCTGAGACAGGATAGTACCCATGGAGAACAGTAATGAAGCCTCATGTGATAAGAACAAATGTTTATTGTGCAAACAGACGTATTTGTGCAACAAGCAATAACATAAGAGCATGGCCGAAGGCACACGCACTGAGGTCTCCTGGTGCAAACGACCTACAGTGGATTGCAACCTCAACAGTGCAGAATACAACGGATGTGGTTGAGGCAAAGCAGTGAGGCAGAACATAGTGCAACAATCACAATTCAAGGAACAATCTGTGCAATAGTGCAAACAATCAACAGTGCAAGGAACCCCAATCTGTGCAATAGTTCAACAATCAAAGTGCAAGGAACAATCTGTGCAATACTATAGTGCAGCAGTGTAAACATTTTGCAAATAACGACCACATTGTCATAGCAGCCACATAGTGAAACCACATAGTGCAGAGTTACTCCCTGCAGGCTGCTACTGTAGCGTCGGGCTAGGAGGAACCTGCCGCTGTAGATAGAATCGCTCTTCCGAAAGAGCTGTCGGCTTCTGCTTGGAGGTCAAGGCAATAGTGTTTTTGGAAAGTGAGGTGCGAGGACCAGGTGGCGGCTTTGCAGATCTCGCTTACTGGCACCTCATGTGCGCTTGCGAGAGAGGTGGCCAGTGCGCGGAGTTGGTGCGCGCTCGCCTTGTTTGCTGGATGAGCGCCCGCCTTCTGGAGGCAGTAGGAGACGCAATCAGATATCCAGTGGGAGAGCGTGCGCTTGGTGACCGGCCGTCCCGGTTTGTTGGGGTCGAAGGACACAAAAGCTGGGTCCCTTGTCGGACTGGGGCCGTTCTGTCAATGTAGATGCGCAGTGCTCGGACGCAGTCAAGTGAGTGGAGACGTTGTTCTTCAGGTGACCCGTGAGGGGCCGGGAAGAAAGACGGTAGTTCCACTGATTGGTTGACGTGGAAGACGGAGGAGATCTTCGGAATAAACTTCGGGTGTGTCCTGAGGGACGCCCTGTTGTGGTGAATCTTGGTGTACGGGGGGTGAGCTACCAAGGCCTGTAGCTCGCTCACCCTCCTTGCGGAAGTGATGGCGATGAGGAAAAGCGTCTTCCAGGCCAGAAATTTTGATTCCGCTGAGAGCAGAGGCTCGAAGGGCTCCCGTGTCAGCTGTTGGAGAACGATGTTGAGGTCCCACGAGGGGACAGGTCTCTGGACCGGGGGCTGCAGGTTCCTGAGACCTCTCATGAAGCGGGTCACGATGGGAAGAGTGGCTATGGAGCCCGTGGGCGAGCTGTTTCGCAGTTGGTGCAGGGACGCGATGGCCGCGAGGTGCACCTTAATTGACTGGGGCTTCAGGCCCAGACTGAAGAGCGAGGAGAGATACTGTAGCACAGCTGGAACAGGGCAAGAGTCTGGCGGGATTCCTTGGCCTGCACACCAGATACTGAAACGTTTCCACTTGAGACTGTATGACTTTCTCGTGGATGGTCTCCTGGAAGCCAGTACGATGCGCTGTACCTCCGCCGGTAGATGTTGTTGTTGGAGGATCACCCTCTCAGTCTCCAGGCCGTCAAGGCAAGGGTCTGGAGATTGGGGTGCCAGGTTGCGCCGCCGTTCTGCGTGAGCAAGTCTGGTCTCATCGGGAGCCGGATGGGGGGCTCCTGTGAAAGCTGTCGTAACAGGGAAAACCACATCTGTCTTGGCCAGTGGGGCGCAATCAGGATGATGTGCGCCTTGTCGTTGATGGTGCGCTGTATGGTGGCTGTCATGAGGGGGGTTGGGGGAAAAACGTAGATCAGTTCCCACTGCCCCCAGTGTACAGCGAATGCATCTGAGGCCACTCTCCTGGGAGAGGGGCGTTTTGAGCAGAACAGAGGGCATCTGGAATTGTCCTCGGTGGCGAAGAGGTCTATCTGCGGAGTCCCCCAGCGTCGGAAGATTGACTCCGCTACTTCCTCGTGGAGTGTCCACTCGTGGGGCCGGAGCTGCCTGCTTAGTCTGTCCGCTATGGTGTTCTGCTCTCCCGGGAAGTAGGTTGCCTGTAGAAGGCAGTTGTGTGCTAGGGCCAAAGACCACGTCTCGATAGCCTCCCTGCAGAGAGTGCGGGAGCCCGTACCCCCTTGTTTGTTGATGTAGAACATCGTCACTTGGTTGTCGGTCTGGACCAGAACTGTCTTCCCCTCGAGGTGCGGCATGAAGGTCTGGAGCGCATACCTGACGGCTCGGAGTTCGAGGGCGTTGATGTGGAGGGAACGCTCCGTCTTCTTCCACGCTCCTTGTGTGCGGAGGTGCAAGAGGTGGGCTCCCCAGCCTGTGGGGGAGGCGTCGGTGGTCAGGATGACCTGGTAGCCGCAGGGTTGCAGGCTCTTGCCCTCGTTGAGATTGGCAGGGGTCATCCACCACAGGAGACTCGTAGATACCCTCGGTGTGATAGGGATGAGGGTGGTGAGAGGTTGGGACCGTTGCTTCCAGTGTGAGCGCAGGTGCCATTGGAGAGTGCGCATGTGCAGCCTGGCCAGGGCTAGGACAGATGTAGTCGCTGCCATGTGACCTAACAGGCGCAGGATGTCCTGGGCCTTGGTTCGCTTCATGGACGATACTTTCTTCGCAAGGCGGATGATGCTCTCCTGCCGATGCTCGGGGAGGAAGACCTTGGCTGAGGTCGTGTCGATTATGGCCCCGATGAACTCCGTGCGTTGGGTGGGTTCTAGCCGGGACTTCTTCATGTTGAGCAGGAAACCCAGTCTGGACAGCAGCGTGGTAGTCTTTCGCACTGTCGCCTTGAGTTCCGTGGCGGAAGGTGCTGATATCAGCCAGTCGTCCAGGTAGGGAAAGATGGCGAGCCCTTGTTTGCGGAGGTGTGCAGCTGCCACCGCTACGCACTTCGTGAAGACCCTGGGGGCTGGGGAGAGTCCGAAGGGCAGTACCCGGTACTGGTAATGGCACCCCATTGCTACGAATCTCAGGAATTTCTTGTGAGAGGGGTGGATTTGGATGTGAGAGTAGGCATCCTGTAGATCCAATGTGGCCATCCAGTCCCCCGGTCTGATGAGGGGAAGGATGGAGTTCAGGGAGTACATCCGAAACTTCTCCTTCAGGAGGGTGTTGTTCAGCTTGCAGAGGTCCAGGATTGGGCGAAGGCCCCCGGACTTCTTGGGAATGAGGAAGTACCGGGAGTAGAAGCCAGTGTTGATTTCGTCGGAGGGAACCCGTTCGATCGTTCGTGTTCTGATGAGTTGCTGTAGGAGATCCGCAAGGGCAGCTTCCTGATGCAGCGGTGGTCTGCTGCTGGGTTGAGTGCGCTGCCATGGTGGGGAAGACAACCGTAAGCGGTAGCCCACCTGGATAATCCGGATGACCCACTGGTCCGTGGTGATTTCCTGCCAGGCAGGTAGGAAGTTGGATAGACGGCCCCCCACTGGTGGGGTAGCAGGGGCACTCAAGGCCCGCAGGAGCGGATAGTCAGAAGGAGGAAGAGTTCTTACCAGCTTGCTGGTTGTTTGCTGGTTTGTTTTTGCGTTCTCTTTGTGGTTGTCTCTGAAAGGACGATTTGTTGTAGTGTTGCTTGTATTTCGGTGGCTGCCACTGCCGGTTGGAACCGTAATACTTCTTTGACGCGGCAAAGGGCTTGCGGTAATAGCTCCCTTTCTGTGACCAGGAGGGGCGTTCGAGTCCGTCCGCCGCCAATGTTTTCAGAGTGGTGCAGTCTTCTTTCAGGCCGTTCACGGTATCTGCCACTTTGTCCCCAAACAGAGAGTCACCCAGGCAAGGCGCGTCAGCAATCCTGTCATGGGTGTTATCTGACAGGCCGGAGGCTCGCAGCCAGGCCCAGCGGCGGGCTGCGATGGCCGTGCCAGCTGTCCGGATAGCTGTGTCGAAGGCATCGAAAGCAGTGCTCATCAGATGTTTGGAGCATTCAGCTAATTCCTGGAGTGGGGCTGTATGCTGGTTTTGCTTGGGGAGATGGTCTTTAAGCTCCGCTAGAAGGGCGTCTTGGAACAGCAGGTGTTGGAATTGATGAGCTGATATCTTGGCACTCAGCATCGCTCCCTGGAAGACTTTACGCCCTAGGTCGTCGAGGAGCTTCGGGTCCCGGCCAGGGGGATGGGTCGTTTGAGTGCGCGAAGACTTAGACCTCTTGAGGGCTGACGCTACCACAATAGAATGGTGAGGAAGCTGGGCTTTGTCAAATCCAGGAGCAGTCTGGAGTAGGTACTTGTTGTCCAGGCGTCTGGCACAGGCATGACCGGAGGCAGGGGTCTGCCAGAGGGTGGATTGTTTGTCCTTAAGTTTCCGGTGCAGGGGAAGAGACAAGGCTGGCTTGGGTCCGCCGAGGTATTTCATCACCTCCGGATCCTTCTCGTCAGAGGGCTCCTCCTTGGTGAGGCCTAGCCTGGCCACCACCTTCTTCAAGAATTTTGGGTAGGTGAGATCCTCCTGGATCGGTGACTGCGCCTCCCCTTGTTCATCTGGTGTAGACTTGGACGAAGGAGATTGCGGGCCCTCTTCTTCAGGAGCGCTGCCTTCGGAGTCCTGTCCCAGTACAGGGGAAGGGCTCCTATGCCCTGAGGGAATGTGCTCTGGTGATGCCTCCCTCCTCTCAGGAGTGCGTACTGCCTCCCTCCTCTCAGGAGTGTGTACCCCCGAAAGGGGCGCAACGGAGTTCTCCCGGCCTGCAGGGGCAGTTTGTTGCACCAGGCATTGCAATAGCTGCAATATGGCCTCAGAAGTGCTAGACCCACAAGATGTGTTGCTCTGGCGCCCATGGGAGTTAGACTTCCTGCCCCTCTGACGAACGCGGGATGACTCGCTGTCCCAGCTGTCGCCGCGTGAATAGGAGCGCTCTCGCCGCTGTCTCTTGCTCCTGTGTCTACTGCCCTTGTCTGCGCTATTGCCGCGCCGACGGGAGGACTCCCGGGAGTCAGCGCGGCGTTTGCGGGTGCTATGGCAGTGGCTTCTGCGGTGGGAGCCGTCGGCGCGGGAGGAGTCTTCGGCGCGAGGGAGCTCCTGGAGGGGAATCCTCTGTGTGCGGGCGGGGGAGGAAAGCCCGTGCCGAGGGGAAGCCCCGACGTCATCGTGGTGGGAGGAGACGCCCCTGGCCACCCGATTGGAGGGCAAGTCTTTGGGGGCGGAGACTGGCGCGGCCACGTGGGAGGCGCCATCTTGAACGCCCCCGCCTGAGCCGCATGGCAAAGGAGACAGAGAAGCGGTAGCAGCGCTGGAGCCCAGAGTAGGGGCATCGGTGGAGCATCCGGTGGTGGGGGAGCTTGAGCCAGGCACCGCGGAAGCCAAGGAGGCCGATCTCTCCGGCGGGGGGGGAGGCGCAGGGGCCAGGCCCGCCCGGTGTTTTTTCTTTGCGGGAGCCTTCCCTTTAGCGGACTTACCGCGGTCAGCAGAGCCCGACGCAGCAGCTTGAACCGGAGCAGCCAGGAATTCTTTCAGGGAGTAATCCCTCATCTTCTTCGCCCTGGGGGACATCTGGGCGCAAGAGGCACAGTCCTCCACGATATGAGAGGCCCCGAGGCATCGGAGGCAGCTCAGGTGTGCATCGGATATATTCATTTTCCTTTTGCATGTTGGGCAGAGTTTGAATCCGGGTTTCGGCATTTCAAAGGGTGATAGGAGAAAATTGGTGAGAGAGAGAGTCTGAGATCCGTCTTGAGGCAAGGCGGAAGAACTGAAAACTGGTCGGGCTGGGGGCGGACCAGGGAGGAGGGGTCTCCTCACACATGCTCAGAAGCTTCTGAGCTAGAGAGCACTTCCGTCACGGCGCCGTCGGATGACGTCACCAGGTGTGGCTGACACATCCTGCTTGTCCTAGGAGAAACAGAATGGTTTAAAATCAGCAAAGGTGTATGACAAGGCTGCATACTTTCTCCCTACCTGTTTAATTTATATGCAAAACAAATCATCAGAGAAGTAGGATTGTATGAAGACAATAGAGGTGTGAAGATTGGTGGAAGACTCATCAACAACCTTCGCTATGCTGATACCACCACATTACTGGCTGAAAGTGAAGATGATCTGAAGCATTTGTTTCTCACGATCAAGGAACAGTCTTAAAATGGGCCTGCACCTTAATATAAAGACGACAAAGATCAGGACAACTTGCAAAATCAATAAGTTCATCATTGATGGAGAAGAAATTTAAATAGTGGAAAACTTTAACCTACTTGGATCAACTATCAATAAAGAAGCAACAAGTGCTCAAGAAATCAGACGACACATTGCTTTTGGCAGAATGGCTATGAAGGACCTAGACGAGATTCTGAAGAACAGAGATGTCTCCCTCCATACAAAGATTCGACTCATTCAAGCCATGGTATTTTCAATAACATCATATGGATGTGAAAGTTGGACAATGAAAAAGATAGTCAGGAAGAAAATTGATACCTTTGAATTATGGCGCTGGCAGCGAATACTGCATATACCATGGACTGCCCGAACAACAAACCAGTCAATACTAGAGAGGATCAAACCTAAGCTTTCTTTAGAAGCTCAGATGACAAGACTTCGACTTTCATACTTTGGACACATCATGCGAAGAGAGAGATCATTAGAGAAAGAAATCATGCTTGGCAAGATAGGTGGTTGATGCAAAAGAGGAAGGCCAGCAATGAGATGGATCGATACAGTAACAGCAACTACGGGTGACAGTCTGTCAACAATGAGCTGCCTGACTGAAGACCGAATACAATTTAGGACAACTATCCAGAGGGTCGTCATGAGTTGACAGACTCAATGTCACTTAACAACAATAGGGGTGCATGCCCCCAATCGAGGGCAGGGTTTTTATTTTGATAGACTAGGTTTGGAACTCTTGGGGCTTATATGGATGGGGGGGCTTATCATGGGGGGAGACTTTAATTTGGCTTTGGAACCACATGGATAGGTTGGTGGGCAAGTGAGTTGGGACCGAGCTCACAGGACTAAATGCCTTGACTTGCTGCATGTGTAATAGCTTGAGGATTGCTGGAGGCTGCAGCATCCACAGGGGCAGCAGTATTCTTTTTTTTCTCCAGCTCATCAGACTTACTCACGCATTGATGTGCTTTTAGTGGATAGGATTTTGCAGGCCTCAGTGGTGGAGGCCGAGACAGAGCAAACGACTTGGTCTGATCATGGTCTTGTCTGGAGTGCGCTGGGGGTTGGGGACAACAAAAAGGGCATAGATTTTGGAAATTAAATTATGGCTTACTTAAGGATAAAGTGGTAATGGAAGTTTTGGAAAAGGACATGGAGGAATATTTTGTATTTAAAGATAATGGGGAAGTGGGCCAGGCACACTATGGGATGGATATAAGGTTTTTATGCAGGGGAAACTTATTTATTATTTATTTATTTTATTTATTTATTTACATTTCTTATATACCGCACTATTTGCGATCAGCGCGGTTTACATAAAACAAACAGTATCCGACAGTAAACAAGAGTCAGGTCATTACAATGAACAGGAGCAGTCAACTTGGATAACAGGGGAAACTATCTACATGTGTGGAACATTGAAATAGGTAACTGTATATATGTGAGATGGAGTTATTGTGTGTTGCTCATACATGGTGGCTGGGGTTCGGGGGAGGCTGTGAGGTATTTAATGAAGAGGAAGTGTTTTAAGGCCTTCCTGAACTGGCTCAAGTTGGGGATAGCTCTGATGTGTGGTGGTAGAGAGTTCCAGAGGCTTGGGGCACTCAGACTGAAGGCTCTATTTGAAGTTGATATGGCGCATCTTGTCATAGCTTTTGGTATTGCTAGCATGTTGGCTGCAGCGGTTCTTCTTATCCTGTTGGGCGTGGGTGGTTGTATGAGGTCACATATTGAAGAGGCGGATAACCCGTTGATGGCTTTGAATGTCATCACTAAGGTCTTGAAGCTTATAATGTGGGTGGCCAGGAAAAAGAAACAACGATTACAAGTAATAGAAGCAGCTTAGGAAAGTGATAGTGTGGGGGGAGATGAGGATAGCAAGAGAGCTTTAGAAGAGGCAAGGAGGAAGACTTGAACTTTCAGCTGCAATGCACAACAGCCGTTTTTTGTGCTGGGTGATAAGCCAGGGAAGCTCTTGGCCTGTTTTTTGAAGGCTCAGCAAGCGTAATCAGTGGTGATTAAAATTAGGGGACAAAAAGGTCAGTGGGTGGTGAGGGGAAGAGGGCATTAGGCAGGAATTTAAGGTATTCTACTAGTAGCTGTATCAGCAGATAGTTCAGGTACAGAAGGGGTCATTAGAAATTATTTAGCAGGGGTGCAGCTACCTAAGCTCTCAGAAGGGGCGAGGAATAGATTGAAGAACCCAGTCATTGTAGAGGAAGTTCAGAAGGTGATACAGAGTTTGCATAATGACAAAGTCCCGAGAATGGTTGGCTTGACTGCCAGGTTCCACAAAATATTTAGTGGGCAAGTGATGCCAGTGCTGGTGGAGCTGTTTAATGCATTGGTGAGGATGCAGATTTGCCACCCTCTAAGAATTTGAATGGAATTAGTACCATACCAAAGCCAGGCAAAAATTTGCCCGTGTGGGCCTCTTATAGGCAGATATCATTGTTGAATATCAATATTAAGATTTTATTGAAAATATTGGCTTTAAGATTAGTGGTTCACATGCCACTGATCATAGATACTGACCAAACCAGGTTCATTATAGATAGGGAAGCAGCCAATAACATCAAAAGGGTTATGAATCTAATATGGATGGCTCAGAAGGAGCACATAGCAGCCATAACTTTGTCAGTCGATGCCAAGAAGTGCATTGGCCTTTTTTGTGGAAATCCAAAGAAGAGGCAACACACACTTGTGGAGATAATGAAGATTAGGTGTGCAGTGAGGCGGAACAAACCATAGAAGGCAAATTTTAGTCCAAACCTTTATTGGCATCTCAATGGGTTCTACCTTACAGGGCCATTGTTTTAATGGCAGGCCTTCATCAGGGGTGTGAGAAACTTTTGTTGTCTAATTAATGGTATATATGACCATCATACAGGGGAAAATGTGGCAGGATGTTCATCTATGGGAATGTGTAGCTGACGCATGTATTGAGGCAAATATATAAAAGTATGGCATATCTCCATAGGAGAACCTCAGTGTTAAAAAGTATTTGCAAAAAAGTACGGGTAAGCAGGAGGGGGACAAGCCAAAGAATTCAGGTGGGAGATGGGCAACATAAGATAGTGCTATTTGCGGATGATGTGTTGTTACTTTGGCAAATCCAGGAACTCCAAGATGAACTCAAAGCTTTTGGTAAGGTATCACGCTTTAAAGTTAATTTACATAAGACAGAAATGGTATCTCTCAATTTGTCCAGTAGAGAGGAGATGACACTGTGGGCCCTACATTCCCTTAAATATCTGGGAGTATGTACAGGGAGGGATTGGAGGAAAAGCTATGATATTAATTATGGACCTCTATGGAGGTCGGTGTTTGATGAGTCGAAGAAATGGTTGCATATATCACTGTACTGGTTGATTAGAATAGCTTGTATCAAGATGGTTACTCTACCCAGAGTCTTATACTTTTTTTCAAAATCTTCCTGTGGGAGTCCCTCGGAAGTTTCTTGAGGACCTGCTACAAACGTTTTCAGTATATTTGGCAAAAGAGGCCACCAAGGGTGGCACAGGGTTACTCTCTATAGAGGCAAGGCGCGAGGGAGAATGGCTGTGCCAAATATATATTGGTGGTATTTGGCATTGCAGCTTAAAAACATTGTCAGTTGGTCTGGGGGGGGGGGGGCATGGAAATGGGTGCAAATAGAGGAACACTATGTGAAGGGCATCCAGTTAAAGTATATTCCTTGCCTGGGAATAAGGAGTGGGAAAATTTTAATCCCTTTACTGAAATGGTAGTTAAGCTGTGGACGAGACTAGCATGTTGCCAGCGCCTAAGATGCAAAGTGTCCCTAATGCAACCTATTCGACAGATGGTGATTCGGCTTGAGAAACTCACAAAATTTGAGCGTATTTGAGAAGTGTTTGCTGTCAAATACCATTTGATACAGAATACTGTGGGCTAATTTTGTGCCTGGGTGAGGGGTGAAAGGGAGTTGGGGGGTGGGGATGGGTGGCAATTTTGTTTGTTAAAGTGCATTTTGTTTTGTAGTGTGTGGCTTTGTACATAACTTCTAAAAACAATTAAAAAAAAACCAAGGGACTGAATAAATATCCATTCTTCCCATGGAATGCTGACTGTTAATATTAGAACTACTGACACATGATGTGTATCCATCCAACAGAATTCTAATTTTCATTATTCTATCATGTTTTAGACTAAAGAAAGCCTATTTGTGAGCCATAAGTTTCTGAGTCTCCTGTGGTGATTTAGACAGAAGCAAAGAATGCATACCTTCCCTTAGGGGCATCCCAGAAAAGAAATCTGTCCCTCTACCAGGGCTAGTATTGGGGGGTAGGGCAGGTAGGGATGGGGGGAGGAACTTGTAATCAGGGAAACTGCCCTAGGACCCTATGCCATGATGAGTGTGGGTGTGTGTGCGTGCGCGCGCACGAAGGGGAGGGGGGCCTCCTCCCAAATTTCTGCTCTGGGCTCCAGCATGTTGTAACACTAGCCTGCCCCTTGCAAAGAACCTGAGCTGATGTCCGTCTCACCATACATGGCCAAAACATGAGCATTGATGTAGGAATACTTTCTTCTACAAATATAATCCATTGTTTTCCTTCTATGTAGCAGAATCTGTAGGATAGGTACATGCAGGAACGGTTGCAGATCCAGCACTACTGCAATAATGGCCAAGTCCAAAGATTTCTGAGTGGGAAGGTGAAATCTGTGTTCTGCCAGTGACTGAAAGCACTGGCTCTTTTCTACAGGCCCTAATGTGAAAAGAAATACTGGACAACATATCATATGGCTATGCCCAAAGCTATAGGGTTGAAGACTAAAAAATAAAGCACTATGTTTAGACATATTGCAGGCTCTTTTCAAACAATCCATGAAAATTCAAGTATGTAGGTATTTTTATTACAGGTACCTGCAGCTAATTTGAAAAATAAATTACCTGCAGATTCTTTTTGAAAATTAGCTAGAATAGAGATTGTGCACTAAACTCATCTGCAGACTTTGCACCTGCTATGTGCGTAGGCACCATTCAGCTATGACCCATGGAACTGGTAGGAAACACACTTTTAGCAATACAAGTGCTCATTTTGGAGGCAAGAAGAATCTGGGAGGAAAAGGGGTTGCCAGGAGGGAGGTAGTTTAGTGCACTTGTTTTTGGTATTTATTAGGTGCCAGAAGGGAGTGACAATTTTCAGCGCTAACCAAGTCTGGAAGATAACTTAACACTAGAAGCCCCAAAAGGCATTTTACCTAGAAACCCCAAAGTGCGTCAATTGACGCATTATCACAACGACTGTGTTTAGCATGAAATGAAGATGTGAATTAATGTGAAGTTACTTGTTAAATACGTGCAGTATGTGATGTCATTACATGACATCATCGTGCGTTTATTGTTTGTAATGTCAGAGTAAAACTGTAAACAGTGATTGAGATGCGCCACCTACTGGGAAAATGAATTTATACCTAGAAGCCCCAAAGTATGTCAATTAACGCATCCAAGACAATTGAGTGCGTCAATTGACGTACTTTGGGGTTTCTAGATATAAATTCATTTTCCTGCTAGGTGGTGCATCTCTCATTAATTTTCGATGCACATATCTGAACATCTTGACTTTCCTAACAAAGTCATGGAACATGACTGACATGGTTCTAGAAGTGGTGCTGGTATACAACTTCGAAGATGCATTTGCGTCAATTGACGCACTTTGGGGCTTCTAGTGTTAAATGCACAAATTGCTGTCCTAAATTTAGTTGGTTTTGATAAGCTAGATTTAGCCAAATTTGTATCTGAAAACCTAGCTGGTTAACTTCAGCTGAATATTCTCCTCAAGACAGCTGGTTTGCTGCCCAGTGGCTTTTTAAAAATTGGCCCATTTGTACAGAGAAGGGAGAAGGCAGCCAGGCATAAAGAGAAAGAAATTAGTAGCAGCTCATGTGTAAATGCCATGGGACAATTACACAACCAACAATAAACTGGAGATGCAGCACTGTAATGGAGAAGGCTAATAGCAGAGGATAATGGAGGAGGGGGTGAAGGGATGAAGGGGACCACAGTGGGAGTTGGCAATGAAGAGATAAGGGTGGAAAATGGTACTGGGTAGGGGGAAGAGTAGAGAATCGTACAGTGTAGGGGGAACGGTGGAGAAAGACAGAAGCAATGACAAAAGGGCTAGTCACAGTAACAAGGGAGGAGTAGCCTAGTGGTTAGGGCAAGGTACTTCAGGCCGGAAGGTCAGGGGTTCAAATCCCACTAGAGGACAGCAACCTTGGGCTGGAAGGACTGGGGTTTCTAGTCCCACAGGTGCTCCTTGTGGTCTTGGGCAAGCCACTTAACCCTCCATTGCCCATGTTCCCTGTAAGTATTTTATTTATTTATTTATTTATTTAGTATACATTTGTATACCGCTACTTCCAGCGATCAGCAGCGGTTTGATTACAGAATGGTTTGATTAAGTATTAGTGTATGTGTCTCATATCCCTGTGTGTTAAATGTATCCCCCAATTGTGTTGTGACCGTTTTGATTGAAGGATAAGGCGGTATATAAAACTGTCTAAATAAATAAATAAATAACTACTTTTATTTTAACCCACTAGCCATTAGTGAATGAAATGCAAGTCGTAATTATATCAACCTGCAAGTAACTTATTTTTTATAGAACATATTTTTGGATTTATTTTATAGCAAAATATGATAAAATATACTTACCCACAAACCAGCCGTCATCACACTTTTCTATCACATCCACCACATCCCCTACTTGAAGTTCTAGCTCATCGGCATTCCGAGGGACATAGTTATACAGTGCTTGGAAAATGAACCTGAGGAAGGTTTTAAAACATTTCAGTAACGAAGTTATCTGTAATGCTGTGGAGTTTATTTTACAAGGCTTGTGTGACTCTTATGTGTGTAAAAAGCGGTTTTGACACATGTAAAAGATCAATGCATGTAGACTTTCCCTGGATGAGTTTAGTTTAGATTTACTGTTAATTTATTTTTTTATTCTATTTTTTCTTTAAAAATGATTAAAAAATGTTAGCTATCTTATTTTAATATGATAAAGCAACGTATATAATTTAGATAATACAGTAAAGCGCAGTTACTCACCTGTAACAGGTGCTCCCCGGAAACAGCAGGAATCAGTCCTCACATATGGGTGACATCAGCACTGACTGAGCCCATGCGAAGCATTTCCCCAGCTTTCAAAAGAAAGCCTTTGGAACATGCTACCATGCATCTGTGGTCCCCTCACAAGGGTGCCATCTTGTTCAGTCAGATGACATAGCTAGAACAGTAGTAAAAACGAAAACAAGGTAGGGAGGCAACTCCCAGGGGAAGAGGGAGAGTTGTGAGGACTGATTCCTGCTGTTCCCGGAGAACACCTGTTACAGGTAAGTAACTACGCTTTCTCCAGGAACAAGCAGGAAGTAGTCCTCAGATATGGGACTCCCTAGCTCCAGGCTGCCGAGGACCAAACCCCAACAGCTCTACTGGCTATACTCTACTCTCCGGTAGCCTGAACACAGAAGGATTGGAGGGCAGGAGTTGCCTACCCCCCGAAGATATCACAGAGTACTGCCTGCCCGAAGGCACTGTCCCTGCGAGACTCGCTCTCCAGGTAGTAATGAGCTACAAACTTATGAATCGAAGACCATGTGGCTGCCCTGCAGATTTCCATCACTGGCACTGAGCAAAGGTTGGCCACCGACATGGCCATGGCCCGCATATGATGTGCAGTGATCCAGTGCTCAAGGGAGAGGCCCGCTTGCTCATAAGCGAGAGCAATGCAATCTGCCACCCAAGTGGACAGAATCTGCTTCTTTACTGGAAGTCCCATTCTGTTGGGGATCATATGACACAAAAAGCCAAGGAGCTTTGCGATGGGCCTGAGTCCTCTGCAAGTAGGACAGGGCCCACTTACAGTCTAGAGTATGCAATATGATCTCCTCTGTGCCGGCATGGGGCCGTGGAAAAAAAGTGGGAAGGACCACCTCCTGATTGAGGTGCAAAGGAGTCACCATCTTGGGGAGGAATTTGGGGAGTGTGCGGAGCACTACCCTATTCTTATAGAACCTCGTATATGTCGGATTTGCAACCAAGGCCTGGCGTTTGCTCACCCTCCGAGTGGACGGAATGGCCACCAAAAAAACCCCCCATTCCAGGAGAGGTATCTCAAATGGCAGGTTGTCAGAGACTCGAATGGCAACCTGGTTAGTTGGGAGAACACCACATTAAGGTCTCATTCTGCCGGAGGGTGGAGAGGGCTTTGAGAGCAAGAGGCCCCCGTGGAACCTGGGGACCAGGAGCTGGTTTGAGAGGGGTTTTCCACACCACAGGGTTATGGTCAGCGGCTATGGCACTGAGGTGCACCCTCACAGACTTCCGGCTGGCATGCGAGAGGTGCAGTATGTACTGTAGCACTAGTTGCACGTGGCAGAACAAAGGATTCTCTGCTCTCTCTGCACACCAGATGGAGAATCTTCTCCACTTAAAAGCATAGGCTCGCCTGGTGGAGTGCTTTCGGGAGGCCAGCAGGATCTCCTAGACTTCCCCCAGGAGGTTAAAAGGGGCCAAGGCTACCCTTTCAGCAGCCACACGGTCAATAATAGCGACACCAGAATGGTATGCAGGAGGGAGCCCTCCTCCTGAGACAGGAGGTCCATATCCTGACCCAACGGGACTGGGAGTGCGACAGGAAGAGCAGCAGAGGGAACCAGGGTTGCCTAGCTCATCTAGGGGCAATCAGAATCACTGATGCCTGCTCGTTCTGGACCTTGAAAAGGGTCTTGGCCACCAATGGTGTCGGTGGGATGGCGTAGAGTAGGACCTCGGACCACGGGATAAGGAAGGCATCGGCTGTCACCTTCCACGGGTGCAGCTGGCGCGAGCAGAAGCGAGGCAGCTGCGTGTTGTCTGGGGAGGCGAAAAGGTCAGTCACAGGCCTGCTCCAGAGTCAGAAGAGCCTGTGTGCCACCCTGGAGTACAGATGCCATTCATGTGGCTGCAAGACTCTGCTGAGTTTGTTCACCAGGCAATTGTTCTGACTTGGAAGGTATACCACTCGCAGGAGCATTCCCGTGACGCACTACAAAGGAGAGGAGGGCCACCGCCTTCTGACAGAGGGTGTACAAGTCCGTGCCCCCCTGCTTGTTCACATAAAACATGGCAACCTGGTTGTCGGTCTGGATCAGCACAGGGCAGTTGCATAAGAGGTGGCAGAATGCTTGCAAGGCCAGGGAGATGGCCCCGAGTTCCAGGAGGTTGATCTGCAGGAAAGACTCCTGCTACGATTAGCAGCCTTGAGTGAGGACGTCCTCGCAGTGTACTCCCCAACCCAGGAGGAAGACGTCCTTGGTCAGGACCTTCTGTGGCACAGGTGCCCTCTAGCTGTCGGGTGACCTTGATTCTGTCCCATAGCCTGGGTCCACTGGAAGCAGAGGCACAATTGGATTGCCCGCATGTGCCAGTGGGCTAGAGGCGTAAAATTGACTATTGAGGCCATGTGGCCGAACAGGCGCAGAAGGAGGTGGGCCAGGACTAACTGGTCAGCCTGCACCGCTCTTTCCATTGGAAGGAAGGCCTTGACCTGCAACGTGTCCAGCTGGGCACCTATGAACTCCAGGTTCTGGGCTGGAAAGAGGTGGGACTTGGGGTAGTTGATGACGAACCCTAGGTGCTGCAGGAGGCTGATGGTTCGCTCTGCAGCTTGGCTGGTCTCGAGAGCTGTGCTGCCTCTGATGAGCCAGTCATCCAGATAGGGAAAGATGAAGGCACCTTTGTAGGCGCATGTGGGCAGCCATGACCACCAGGCACTATGTAAAGACCCTTGGGGTGAGGAGGCCAGGCCAGGCCAGGCTGAATGTAAGTACCCTGTACTGGAAGTGCTCTCCTCCCACCACAAATCTTAGGTACTGTCTGTGGGAGGGGTGGATCAGGATGTGAGTATATGCATCCTTTAGGTCTAAGGAGCACAGACAATCTCCCTGGTGGAGGTAGAGCAGTAGGGTCCCAAGAGAGAGCATCTTGAACTTCTCCCTCACCATAAGAACATAAGATATGCCATACTGGGTCAGACCAAGGTCCATCAAGCCCACTATCCTGTTTCCAACAGTGGCCAATCTAGGTCATACATACCTAGCTGTTTCCCCAAAAGACACAGGTTCCACAATGCTTGTACTGGGTCAAGCATTGATATCCTGGATGCCTTTTTAATAATGGTTTATGGACCTTTCCTCCAGGAACTTATCCAAACCGTTTTTAAACCCAGCTACGCTACAGCCTTTACTACATCCTCCGGTAACAAATTCCAGAGTTTGATTACACGTTGAGTGAAAAAATATTTTCTCTTATTTGTCTTAAATATTTTACCCTGTAGCTTCATTGCATGTCCCCTAGTCTTTCTATATTCTGATAACGTAAACAATCGATCTACGTTTACCCGTTCCACTCCGTTCATTAATTTATAGACTTCTATCATATCTCCCCTCAACTGTCTCCTTTCCAGGTTAAAGAGCCCTAACCTTTTTAGCCTTTCTTCATAGGAGTATCCTTCCATCCCCTTTACCATTTTGGTGGCTCTTCTCTGAACTTTGTCTAATAATAACCCTATATCCTTTTAAGATATGGTGACCAGAATTGCACACAATATTCAAGGTGCGGTCACACCATGGAACGATACAGAGTCATTATAATATCCTTTGTTTTATTTTCCATTCCTTTCCTTATGATACCAAGCATTCTATTTGTTCTCTTGGCCAATGCTGCACACTGGGCAGAGGGTTTTAACATGTTGCCCACAATGACGCCTAAATCTTTTTCCTGCGTGGTGGTTCCTAATGTGGAACCTTGCATCGTGTAACCATAGTTTGGGTTGTTCTTCCCTAGGTGCATAACTTTGCACTTGTCCACATTAAATTTCATCTGCCATTTTGATGCCCAGTCTTCCAATTTATCAAGATCCTCTTGCAATTTTCCACAATCCTCTTGGGTTTTAACAACTTTAAATAGTTTTGTGTCATCTGCAAATTTGATAACCTCACTCGTTATTCCACTTTCCAGGTCATTTATGAATATGTCAAAAAGCAGCGGACCCAGCACAGATCCCTGGGGTACACCACTATTCACCTTTCTCCATTGGGAAAATTGGCCATTTAGCCCAACCCTCTGCTTTCTATCTTTTAATCAGTTCCTGATCCATAATAGTACACTGCCTCCTATCCCATGACTCTCTAGTTTTGCCAAAAGTCTCTGATGAGGGACCTTGTCAAAGGCTTTCTGAAAGTCCAAATACACTATATCAACCGACTCACCTTTGTCCACCCTGTTTATTCATACCTTCAAAAAAGCATAACAGATTAGTAAGACAAGATCTTCCTTGTCTAAAGCCATGTTGGCTCTCTCCCATTAAGCCAGGACTATCTACATGATCACTAATTTTGTTCTTTATGACGGTTTCTACCATTTTTCCTGGTACTGACGTCAGGCTCACCGGTCTGTAGTTTCTTGGATCACCCCTGGAACTCTTTTTAAAAATTGGCGTTACATTGGCCATCCTCCAATCTTCAGGTATTACAGATGATTTTAATGATAGTTCACAGATTTCTAATACCAGGTCTGCAATCTCATATTTCAGTTCTTTCAACACCCTTGGACGTATATCATCCAATCCAGATGATTTGCTACTCTTCAGTTTATCAAACAGTTGTAATACATCTTCCTGATGTATCGATATGTCCTTCAATTCTTCCGCACCTTTAAATACTACTTCAGTCATGGGTAACATCCCTACATCTTCCTCAGTAAAGACCGAAGCAAAGAATTCATTCAGTCTCTCCGCTATCGCCTTGTCACCTCTTAGTGCCCCTTTAACCCCTCTATCATCTAGGACCAACTGACTCTCTCACAGGTTTTTTGCTATGAATGTACTTGAAAAAGTCTTTATTACGCGTTTTTGCTTCCGCAGCAAGCTTCTTCTCAAATTCTCCCTTTGCCTGCCTTATCAATGCCTTGCATTTAACTTGCCAGTGCTTTCGTTGTTTCTAGTTTTTGTCATTTGGCTCTTTTTTCTATTTCCTTAAAGATGCTTTTTTGGCAACAGCAGCCTCTCTGACCTCACCTTTAAACCATGCTGGCAATTTTTTGGACTTCCTTCCACTTTTCTTAAAGCGTGGAATACAGCTGGTCTGGGCTTCCAAGATAGTATTTATAAACAACACCCAAGCCTGATGTAAGTCTTTAACCTTTGCAACTCTTGCTTTTAGTTTTTTCTTAACTATTTTCCTCATTTTATCATAGTCTCCCTTTCGAAAGTTAAAAGGTAGTACTGTGGATTTCCTTACCATCCCTTATAATTAAATCAAACGCGATCATGCTATGATCACTATTGCCAAGTGGCCCCAACACCCTTATCTCTTGCACCAGATCTGGTGTTCCACTAAGGACTAGGTCCAATATGGCTTCCCCTCTGGTCAGTTCATATACCAGCTGCTCCAAGAAGCAGTCATTTATTTCATCTAGAAACTTTATTTCCCTAGCATGTCCTGCCGTGACACTGACCCAGTCGATACCGGGGTAATTGAAATCACCCATTATTATTACTGTGCTGTAACTTTTGTTAGCTTCCTTAATTTCTTTGAGCATTTCATCATCAATTTGTTCATTCTGGCCAGGCGGTCGATAGTACACCCCCACTGCCATCGCCTTCCCCTTTTTATATGGAATTTGAATTCATAGAGATTCTACAGAAAATTTTGTTTGCTGCAAAACTTTAATCCTTTCTGACTCAATGACCTCTCTAACATAGAGCGCAAACCCTCCACCAATTTGATCAGCTCTATCATTACGATACAGTTTGTACCCAGGTATCACAGTGTCCCACTGGTTGTCCTCCTTCCACCATGTCTCTGAGATTCCAATCATATCTAACCTCTCATTTAGTGCTATATATTCTAACTCTCCCATCTTATTTTTTAGACTTCTAGCATTTGCATACAAGCATTTTAGAGACTGTATTTTATTCATATTAATCTGGCTATTGGTAGGCATAGGTAATTTGGAATCTTTAAGCTCTGTCTGCTCCATACTCAAGGGCATTTGGGCTACTTTACTCTTTTTTGGAACCTTTCTGTTTTTGGTAATATCCTACATTCTTCCGAACCATGCGCTCTTGGGCGACTGTCGGCTTTCCCCTATTATCTAGTTTAAAAGCTGCTCTATCTCCTTTTTAAACTTGCTCAGGTTTTGCAGGTCTAGTATGGGCCCGAACCCCCTTTTCTCTTGGGGACAAGGAAATACCTGGAGTAGAAGCCTTTTCCCCACAAATGCTGGGTACTGGCTCTACCGTCCTGTCCTGGAGCAGACCAGTGAGCTCTGAGAAGAGCAAGGTCTGGTGAAGGAGAGGCCACACCAGCTCTCCTCGGAAGAACCCTGGGGGTGTTTGCTGGAATCTGAGGGAGGTAGCCCTTTTTCACCACCTGCAGGACCCACTGGTTCGTGGTGACCCCTGTCCACCTGTGGGCGAAGAGTGCCAGGCAGTCCTCTGTGGGCTGGTGAGGATCTCCCGAGGGGGGGGGGGGATGTCACACCCTGGGAGTCAAAAGCTCCCCCGGGGTTGGGTGGGGGCTGGTGGCTGAGGCTCCTGAGCCTGTGGCTTCCTCTGCCCATGACTATGGGACTGGGTGCCCATTGCTGTTACCCCAAGTAGGATTGGGAATGGGCCTGGTGAAAAGTGGTCTCTTCCCCTATGGTTTGTTTTGGGGAAGGGCAGAGGTTTTTCTCGAGAGACTTTGCCATGGGCTTGCCAAACAAGTTCTTACCAGTGCAGGGGTCATTGAGCAATTTTTCTTACACCCATTGCTCAAGGTTGGAGGTTTGCAGCCAGGGCTGGCGCCGGGCCCGCTGCTGCTACCCAGGCTGGGACTGAAAGCAGTTATAGGTAGTCCGGGTTAGGAACTTTGAGCAGTCCTGGATCCTGGCTGTCAGGGTTTGGAACCTCTGTAGGGATTCTCCCCGGCAAGGCCTGCACAGAAGCCTGACAGCACTTGGATAAGGCCATTGAGGCCTAACTACAATTCCTAGATATCTCTGCAGCATTCGACACTGTTTCACAGCAGATCCTACTTGACCAGCTCTATAATATCGGGGTTCAAGACAAACCATTCAAGTGGATCCACTCCCACCTTTATCAATGTACCCAACTGATAAGATCCGGATCCCAATCATCAGCACCCTACACCCTTCCCCAGGGAGTCCCACAGAGTTCTGCACTCTCCTCCCTACTAATCAACATTTACATCAGTCCCCTTTGCCGCATCATATAAAGGTTCAATATCGGTTATCAACTCTATGCAGATGGCATAATGATATTCATGCTATTTCAAACCACCGCTCCTGACTACACCAACCTAACCAACTGTTTCAAAGAGATCATTTCCTGGCTGCAGTTTCATAACCTGGCAATCAACTTTACTAAGGCTGAGATCCCTCACGTGACCAAAGACCCTAATTTCATACCACCTCCCATCATCAAAATCAAGAATACCGAAATACAAGTAAAGTCACAAGTCAAGTACCTTGAAGTCATCTTGGATAACCAATTCAATTTCCAACCACACATAATGAATACCACCAAGTACATTTATTTTAAACTCTGAACTCTCTGCAACTTATGCTTCCTCCTCTCTCCTGACAGCTTTCGGGTGGACTGCCAGGCCTCCATCACACCCTTGCTTGACTATTGTAATTATATCTTTCAAGGACTTCCTAAAGCCACCATCGCCCCCCCCTACAGCTTGCCCAAAGCACAGCAGCACATACCATAGCCAAAGTCTCCAGACACTGTCATATTACTCCCATACTGAAATCCCTCAACTGGCTCCCAGTCGTATCCATAATCAAGTTCAAAATTCTCACTATCACACATAAAGCCATCACCAACTCCTCCTCTGAACATCTCAAAGTGCAAATTCAAAGTCCAACCATCAATAGACGGCGTAGGCAGAATACACTCAATGTTCTTATCCCACCGCCTCAGATATGCAAATGCTACAATGTACTTCCAAGAGAGCCTTTGAATTCTATGCTCCCTCCCTCTGGAACCAACTCTACCATACGAAGCATTCAATCTCACAAATTATTCAAAAAGCACCTCAAGACTCACCTCTTTGAAGAGCACTATGGTGTCCTGCCTCCTCACTCCTAGCCCACTTCATTTTCGCTTCCCACACCCCCATTTGTAAAGCACCACTACATCATAACCTCCCCCTTACCGCATACCTGGATCTCAGGATTTTGTAATATATGTTCTAGAGTTGTATTGTTCCTGTTTACCCCTTCCCCTTGTTATATGCTGTTATTTACTGTTCCACTGTTTCAAGTTCTCTGTTTAGCTACGTGTTTAATTGTTCAATGTAAACCGTTTTGACTGGTAGAAAAATGGGATATTAAATCCAGTTAATTAAATAAATAAATTCAAAGTCCTGTATCTGACAACTCAGCATGGAGCCCTGGAAGCACTTGCACCCAAGGGCAGTCAGGGCTTGGGCCTCCCTGCCCGGGGGAACAGAAGAGTAATTCTACAAATGCTGGAAAGCAATGAGCACAAATACTCGATGTCTAGCCAACAAGGTTCCTGACCTGGAAGCCCTAATGGTGGAAACGGATTTGGACATTGTGGCCATTACAGAAACATGGTTTAACAAATCACATGAATGGGATATAGCAATAGCTGGCTATAATCTATTTAGAAGAGACGGAGCGTGTAGAAAAGGAGGAGGAGCGCTGCTGAAATGCAGGGGACACGGGGAAAAGAAGAAGCGCTGTGGATTGTGTTGGAAAGAGGAGATGGCATACTGGTGTGGTCTACAGGCCACCAAATCAAACCGAAGAAATGGATAGCGAATTGATTATTGATATTGCAAAGATAGCCATGAAAGGGGAAGTGATCATATTGGGTGACTTTAATCTACCCGATGTAGACTGGAGTATTCCTTCTGCAAATCTGGAAAGTAGTAAAAAAAAAAATTGTAGATTGCCTTCCAAGATGCATTGCTTAGACAAATGGTGACATAACTCTCATATCTCAAGAAATAGGGGTACACCCCTAAACAAAGGCATGGGGAGGGGTGACCTGCACGGAGCAGCAGGGGCACCTACTCTTACTGCCTTGCTGGACAGATCAGATGGTACTGGTCTTTATCTGCCGTCATATACTATGTTACCATATATGTTGAGCTTTTGCATCACGGACTCCACAACCATGGAGTTATGTGGGAGTTGTGATTTTTGGAAACCTGGTTCCTTCTTGACGCAATAGATGGCATTGAGGTGCCAGCTGACCACCGGCACAGAGGCAGGGGTCTCCCACATCCACAAGAGCAGACGCTTGAAGATGGGCTGCACCAGTACAGTGAGAGTCCCCTTTGGTAGGGACTCATACTGGAGGATCTTCGGTGCACAGGTCCTTCTGTGACTCAGTTGGGACCAAAAGGGCCCAGGCCATATCCCGGATGATGTCGTGGAAGGCCACGCCCTCGGGAGAGGAATGGCGCCAGGGTTCTGAGGGAGGCGGCTCCAAAAGGACGTCTCGGTGCCGAGAGGTCTCGGGAGAGGCCTCGATGTCAGTCTCCCAATCAGAGCCAGAGGCTCGGGACTCCCGGCCCCGAGAAACCAGGATCCCCCCAGTGGATCTCTGGTCAGATTCCCATAAACTGGCCAGGGAGGACCGGATCCCGAAGGACCGGGACTGCAACCTTGATTGGTGCCGAGGGCTCGTCAGAGGCCAGTGGTGCTCGGGGCCAGGCTCGATGTCTGGGGGACTCCCCCGCAGTCGGGGGCCTGATTGTTGAGGCAGAAGATGCAGATTGAACCTGACATTATCGCCTGCTGCAGGGCCAAGATGGCAGATATATTCTGCTCCAGGGCCGCCATTCTGGATTCAATGCCAGAAGGCTCCACAACTGTCGGCGTCGGCACCGAGGGCCTCAGGCACGGTGTCGGCACTCTCGTGAGTGTGTCCTCGATGAGGACCATGGCCTCAAGGAGCCTCGCACGGTCACCACTAGCCGAGGACTCCTTAGAAATCATAGTGGGGCGCTGTTCGGAGTTGCCCGAATCCCACCACAGCACCTTGCTGGATTTCCCTGTTGGAAACTCGACCGGAGCAGAGGATTTTTTTTTTTTTTTACAGGGTCTGGCGTCTTTATGGAAGAGCTGCCACTGCGGGACTCTGAAGTTGCCCGAGCCTCACGGGAGGTGCTCGGCTTGAGGCTCAGCTTCGGGGAAGCTGGGACTGAGTCGGATCAAGAGAACATCATCTCCTGCAATTGTGACCTTTTCTTGTTGGTTTTCGGAGTCATGGCCCGGCACAAGTCGCAGGTAGTATTGTCAAGGTCCGGGCCGAGGCAGCGCAAGCAGCAGTCGTGGGTATTTATTTATTTATTTATTTGAACATTTCTTATATACCGCCCCTTCCATCGATCAGAGGCGGTTTACCTTTAACAACATTCCAGGGTCCTGGTTACAGAGAACATTTCAAACTATAATACAATAAACTATATACATATTACGAATCAGTTTAAATAAACCAAGATGTAATGAAGTCTAGGTCTGAACTATTTACATATTGTATTTACAACAGAGCAGAATACAGGCAGTTATTTGTACTAGGGGGGGCTATACAATACTAAAAATATTTAGTAGAATTATAGAATTATATTTAGTAGAATTAACTTCCTTAGTACCCATGTAAGGGCCTTATCTGGGATATTCAAAGGGCCCCTACATAGGAAGTGCCCTTTGAATATCCCGGCTAAGTCCCTAACGCGCCCAGATACTATCCGCATAGCATCGGGGCATGTTAGGGGCGGAGCAGGGGCAGAGGAAGGAGCTACACAGGTAGTAGTGATTTTCACTGCTATCCACGTAGCCCTCTGTGCCTTAAAGATAGGCGAGAAAAAATCTCTCCTACCTTAAAGACGCAGAGGCTATGCGGGTAGCAACGAAAATCGCTGCTACCTGTGTAGCCTCTGTGGCTGCCGGGGTGTCCGGGCTAACATGGATATTCACTTCCACTGACGCAGAAGTGAATATCCGGGTTAGAGGGGTTGGTGGGCAGGCTATGCTGCTGCAGCGGCGCATCGTCTGCCCACCTCAATATCGAGCCCATAGTGCTTATTACTGAGAATCACTGATCATTTCCATCATCTCCAATAACATATCCCACCCTGCTTGTTTGCGGAGAAACCTATTTATGCAAGTGATAACGTGAAGGATTTTAGTGCTTATGACTGTTTATTTTCCTACAGGTTAATTGCCCAAGATGGAATTAGGAATCAAGTAAAAACCACGTGAAATAATTTTGGCGAGCTCTTTGGCTGTGAAAGTCACAGATAATGATGGATTGTGATAGTCTGTTTCATGAAGACATGAAAAAGAATTTTTGGATTAACATGCAACATAAATAATCAAATAACTTACCTATCTGGTGGTGTTTGTCTCCCACTGTGGCTGACCACTCCTTGCTGGGCTTGAGGTTGCTGAGAAATTATTAAACATTGTTTATTGTGATCAGATGATATCTTACGCTGAGAATCAAAAGGGACAGAAACAGTACTGCAGTAATGAACAGATTTCTCTGCAATGTTGATGATCTCATTGCAAACCATTTCCTGCCATCCAGAGAAATGCCACAGGACAGTCAACAAGAAAAAAGACAAGAGGAGACGGAACATTCCAGAGGCATACAAGTCCAGCAAGTAAGAGGCAGAGATCCAGGTATAGTCCAGGAAGTGAGGTACAGAAGATTCCAGAAGCAAGCATGGAAAAACAGTTAAGATATTAAAGAATTACACATTTAGTACATACACCAAGTAATCAAAAAGCAGCTAGAAGGGTTGAAATTAGCTGACAGCTTCTGAATACTTCAGCTCCAGTAAAGCAAGATTTATATAAAACACTCCAGCTATGCACAGCTCATAGAAAACATTCACTTTGACAAAAGGGAGCTACAACAGTTTTTATGGGGGGGGGGGGAGAACGAGGAAATGCAAAAAGCTTGTTTTAGTCCATGGATAATAGAAGCATGCATTCTTAAGAAGTGTTGTAGCATACTAGCATCACTAGCTCCAACACCCATCCCCTGAAATTAATCTCTTCTCTACAAAATATCTGGAATCTGTCCCTTGACATCTCTTGTATGGTGAACCAAATTTCAAAAGAATCGTATTTACATATTGCCATCTGAGCTTAAATTTAATTTTCAGCCCCATCACAGAAGCACTATGATCCTGGAATATTACGTATGGTTCCTGGCCTTCAGGTTAAATAAGTTATATTAGACTGTAAATTGAACATGAGTTGGCAGTACAGTAATGTTTCAAAACCAATACCACACTGGGATGCATTAATCTTTGGACTACATGTAAAACATAAGAAGTTATTCCCCCTTTCCATTCAACATTGGTAAAGTCAGAAACTAACAGGAGGATTAGAAATAAATCCATGAGCAGAGTTGCCAAATTACCCAGTTCCAGGAGTGAGATTTTAAGCCAGACCTGGATTCTTAGTCTCATTCTTATGCATTATGGGACCTGCAGCATTGATCCCACTGGATAAAATCAGGGACTACAAATACCATACTGCAATGCAAATTTAAAACCAGAACTGGCAAAAAAACTCACTCCTGGAGCTGGGTAATTTGGCAAATCTATGAGAATACATTTTCATGCTAAACATAATTAAGAAAGAGAATCTATTGCTGCAGGATGTGCTCAAGATGACTAAAAGTGAGTGTTCTAAAGAGGGTTGGACACCTTCTTGGAGGAAAAGTCCATAAAATATTATCCGCCAGGCAAGCTAGGGGAAGCCATTTTTGGCCCTTGAAATGAACTAGGAGAGATTGGATCTAGGGATTTGCTGAGTGCTCGTGGTCTGGACTAGCCACTGGCGGAGGCGGGTTCAATGAATCTGATCTAATTCAACTTGGCTTTTCTATGCTGTGTCTACTTTTAGATACCACACTTCAAGAAGGATGTGGAAGAACTGGAGACAGTCCCAAGGAAATCTAATCGCAGCTAATGCGATGTCCTAGATTTCACAAATGCTGACTTCAGTAAAATGGGAAAGTACCTGAAGGAGGAGCTGGCAGGATAGGAGGAGATAAGGGAAGTGGAAAGGAAGTGGGCAAAACTGAAAGAGGCCATAACAAAGGCAACAGATCTGTATGTATGTAAAGTATATAAAAGCAAGAGAAACGGATATGGTTCTCCAAAAAGGTGGCTACAAAAATAAAGGCAATGGCAGCATTCATACATTTCAGAGGATCTCAAAAAGAACACAGAAAAGAATACCAGATAAAACTGAAATAGGCAAAGAGAAATCAGGATGCTACAAATGCACATGCGGAAGAACAAATGGCTACAAATGTGGAGCAAGGTGAGAAGACTTGTTTCAGGTATACTGGGGAAAGAAGGAAGGCAATAAGTAGAATTGCAAGACTCAAATATGCTGAGGAACGATTTGTTGAAAGTGATAAGGAAAAAGCATAATTGCTAAACAAATACTTCTATTCCATGTTCACAAAAGAAAATCCTGGAAGAGGGCCACACATGATGACAAAGGTACATGTAGCATCATTCACGGAAAAAGATGCTTATTAACAGCTTGCAAAACTAAAATGGACAAAGCCATGGGACCAGATCAGATACATCCCAGGATACTGAAGGAGCTCAGGGAGGGTTTAGAAGGACCTTTAAAAAATGTATTTAATAGCTCCATGGACACTGGGGAGGTACTGCAGGTTTGGAGAAGAACTGACGTTCCCTCTTCACAACAGCAGCAACAGAGAAGAAGTGACAAACTACAGGCTGAGCCTTGGTGGTGGAAAAATTAATAGAGACGCTGCTGAAAGAAAGGATAGTGTTTTTTTCTGGAAGCCAGTGGGTTGCAAGATCCAAGGCACAAGGCTTTAGTAAGGGAACATTATGCCAAACAAATCGGACAGATTTCTTTGACTGGGTGACCAGAGAACTAGATCAAGGGCATGTGATGGATGTGGTCTACTAAGATTTCAGCAAAACCTTTGATACTGTTCCTTATAGGAGGCTTGAAGACCTAAATATATATATACCCAGGAAGAGGACAGACAGGGGCGATATGATACAAACATTTAAATACTTAAAGGGTATTAGTGAACAAATAAACCTTTTTCAAAGACAGGGAAGCTGTAGAAATAAAGGACATGAAATGAAGTTGCAAGAAGGCAAACTTAAAAGCAACCCCAGGAAATACTTTTTCATGGAAAGGGTGGTGGATGCCTGGAATGCCCTCCTGAAGCAGGTGGTGGGAGCAAAAAACAATGATGAAATTCAAAAAGGCAGGGGACAGACACAGATGATCAATACATAGCAAGAGGATGGAATCAAGGAAAACGTAAATAGCTTCATAAGTAGAGGAAGGCAACCTTTCTGGAGCCACTGATACAACCTTATGCAAAGGCACAGAGGGTAGATAAGCTACACAGAGTGGCAGGTGCAGCTCTACAATTCTAGCTACTTTACTGGACAGACTAGATGGACCATGCTAGTCTTTATCTGCCATCATTTACCATGTTACAATGATAATAACTTATGAGAACAGGTTGAAGGAGCTGGGTTTATCTGGTCTGGAAAAAAGATGATTGAACGGCAGCTTCAAAACAGTGTTCAAATGCATGGTGTCTCTGGGTGATGTATACAGAGAATGGTGAATCAGTTTTCGACATCTCCACTGGGGATAAGACAAGAAGAAACTCACTGAGTCTACAGCAGGGGAGATTTAGGTTAGACATTACAAAGAACTTTCTGTGGGGATGTTAAAAACTAAAGTTAGTTATATAGGCAGTTGGTGAAATCTCCAAAACCAAAGATTGTATGAGTATATTAAACATAATTTAGAAGCAATTGTTCATGCCTAGGGGGAGACAGACGGACTGGCCTCTTGAGGGCGATTCCAACCGTATCTTTCAATGAATCTATTATTTCTCTATTATAAACATACCTGATCTAGAGTCATAATACAGTAGAAAGCATGGAAACCAATTCTGGTACCTGATCTGTATGACAACCTTTAGAAAAGACCAGCTGAAGGAGCAATGCAACTCCTTCTTTCCCTTTTAAAATATTTTTCCATTTTCACCCTTCATCTCTGAGTCCCTCCTTCTCTGGATGCATCCCCCGGGGTGTTATTGCTAATGTGTTAGAAGACCATCACCATCAATACCACTCTTTGGGTGCAGAGGCCTCTATGACAACCAGAGTCATCTGCCCTCTTCTCTTGAGGCCTGAGCATACTCTCCTTCAGAATACCCAAGCCCAAATGGACTCAAAAGATGGGGAACCTGTATTTACATAATTCATGCTATAGCACAATGTACTACTGCCTCAGTGCAGAGGTTCACCCCATTTTTCCTGGGAACTATTGTCACCATGAGGGCTTGAAGAATCTCTACTGAGATGATCCCTTGGCATTTCTCTTTATGA
The DNA here is from genome assembly GCA_033557465.1 of Ichthyophis bannanicus. Classification (NCBI taxonomy): domain Eukaryota; kingdom Metazoa; phylum Chordata; class Amphibia; order Gymnophiona; family Ichthyophiidae; genus Ichthyophis; species Ichthyophis bannanicus. Next base: position 578,482,852 of record CM066034.1, on the reverse strand, counting down.
ATGATAAAAGCCACCACAGAAGTGGCAAATACATTCTCTTCATCCATGAGATAAAGTGGATCACTTTTGTAGCACACTCAATACCGGCCAGCCCCATTGGCTAGGAAAAATGAACCAGAGGTTTCTGCACCATAATGCTAGAGCCCGTGTTATAATGTGGCCCCTAGACCAGTTCTTTTCAACCCAATCCTCGGGGCAGACCTAGGCCCATCAGGTTTTCAGGATTCCCACAATAAATATGCATGAGGTAAATTTGCATATACTGCCTTCATTGTATGCAGGTCTATTTCATGCATATTCATGGTGGGAATCCTGAAAACCTGATGGGCCTAGGTGTGCCCCGAGGACTGAGTTGAGAAGCAGTCCTAGACCAATGGAATTTTTATTATTTGCAATGACAGTCACAAGGATAAACAATGTTGACTGCAGAGATCAGGAGTCTAATCCATGATTTTCAAGAGCCCTCCTTGCTCATAGCTTTAACCACTAGACTGATTCCTCTGTGTAAAATAATATAGCTAGGAAATTTTAAATCTCAGGCTCTCTCTCTGGTCCTATTCGAATCCAGGCTAAAAGCCCACCTCTTCAAGAATGCTTTCAGAGCGTGAACATGTATTTCCTGTTTATTACCCATGTTTGTCAAGACCATCTCTAGTCTCTCCTCTCTGTGTTTATGCCTTGAATAGACTGTAAGCTCTATTGAGCAGGGACCATCTCCCATGTGTATATGCACAGCACTGCATATAACACGTGGCGCTGTACAAATAAGCAGTAGCAGTAGTACTTTATAAGATACCTCTAGCAGATACAACTTAGCATCTTATAAATGGCTGGCTTACCACATAGCTTTTTTCAGATTCTGTGAGATCAGGTCCTGCTATCAGTGAGTGATGAGGCAGCTGTGATCATCAAGCAAATTATAAGAGACATGATATAATCAGATTCTAGAGGAAAAGAATGCTATTGATAATGTTTTCTTCATATACCTACTGTACCTGCAAGTAACTTGTCTTGAGCCACCAAAGAAAAGATATGCGCTAAATCTAAACGATAACAATAATAATGTGGCTAGTCCTCTAGGGGATAGATTTTCAGGGGGATGCAGCCACCTAGTTTGGTTCAGTAGTCTTGATACACTGCCTTTCACCATGACGATAAAGCAGCTTACGATGCTAATGGATTAGGTAGGTGCAGAAAAAATAAATATAAAAAAAGCTTTAAGGAGATTCTGCAAAGGGAGGTGGTGGAATTTTCTGCCTTTTGGTGGCTAAATTTAGCCACCTAGTTTTACCAGGTAAGAAAGCAGCACTTACCACATTATGGTGAAAATGTCATTTGTAGGGTATGAAAACCATGCTGTTAGGTATTATTACACTATACTGTTATTTTCCTTCTTTTCACTTCTTTTGCTTTCTATGCTCTACAGATTTTCTTTCTGGGTTTTAGGAATTACTTCCGATTCATGCCTCTGTTCACATTACAGCAGAGTTGAGTTTCCTCCACTGTGAATTCTTTTCTTTTAGTCATGGGTTTATCCAAGTATAGGCTTGCGTGTTCAATCTTATGCCTCTAGGAGACTATTTTCATAAGTGCCAGCACTGATGCAAAATCTGTGTGTGGGTGTGCTTATGTGCATTCAGGTGGGTAGGAGAATTGGTGTATTGTAGAAGGGTTGCATTTGGGGAGGTTGAGGGGTATATATGTAGATGGGATGTGATTATAAAGCACAGTTACTTACCTGTAACAGGTGATCTCTGGGAACAGCAGGAATTAGTCCTCACATATGGGTACATCGGTACCGACGGAGCCTGCGCGGGAAAGCTCCCCAGCTTCCCAAAAGGAAAGCTTTTGGGGCCTCCCACTGCGCATGCGTGCTGCCTTCCCGCCTTCCTGACCAACTCTCCTCAGTTCGAGTTTATAGCTGAGACAATAGAGAGAGGAAAGGAAAGAGAGAGAGATACAACTCCTAGGGGAGGTGGGCGGGTTGTGAGGACTAATTCCTGCTGTTCCCAGAGATCACCTGTTACAGGTAAGTAACTGTGCTATCTCCAGGAACAAGCAGGAATAAGTCCTCACATATGGGGACTCCCTAGCTAAGATGCCCGGGAGATCCCCTCAAGGGTATGAGACCCTGAAAGGTTCCTCATCTTCCTATGGATCTCAGGCATCCATTCAGGGAAGGTGGGCTGGAGTTGTTCAAGAATGAAACAGGTGTCTGAGGACAGCCTGACCAAACAAGGCATCCCGGCAGGAGTCCTTGTCCAAACAGTAATGGGCTGTAAAGGTATGAACCGAGGTCCAGGTGGCTGCTCGACAGATCTGGTCAATGGACACAGAATTTAGATGAGCCATAGAGGTGGCCATGGCCCTCACATTGTGAGCGGTGACATGGCCCTCCAGAGAAAGGTTCTTACTCTGGTAAGCAAAAGAGATACACTGAGCAATCCAATTGGAGAGTGTTCTTTTAGAGACTGGAAGTCCCAAATGAGAAGGATCAAAAGCAACAAAAAGCTGAGAAGACTTTCGATGTTGCTGTGTCCTGTGGAGGTAAAAGGCAAGAGCTCTTTTACAATCTAGAGTATGAAGGTTCCTCTCTGCACTGGATGCATGAGGAGCTGGAAAAAAGACAGGTAAATATACCTCTTGATTAAGATGAAAAGGGGAGACCACTTTAGGCATAAAGTAGGGATTGGTCCTAAGGACCACCTTATCATGATGGAACCTTGTATAAGGTGGATTAGCCACTAGAGCTTGCAGTTCACTGATACGGCGAGCTGAGGTGACTGCAATAAGAAAAATAACCTTCCAGGAAAGAAATTTCAAGGAGGTAGTGGCTAAGGGTTCAAAGGGTGGCTTCATAAGCTGACCAAGAACCAAGTTTAAGTCCCACGCTACCGGAGGAGGTCGAATGGGAGGTTTAGTTAAGGTTAGGCCTCTCATGAATCTTGCAATAAGAGGATGAAAGGAAACAGGTTGTCCATTGATGGGCTTAAGGGATGCTGCAATAGCACTCAAATGGACTCTTACTGAATTCGTTTTGAGTCCTGCATTGGAGAGATGCAGGAGATATTCCAAAAGAGAATTCAAAGGGAGTGCTAGAGGGTTAAGACCCTTTTGAGCACACCAAATGGAAAATCTTTTCCATTTAAAAGCGTAAGAACGCCTAGTGGAAGGTTTCCTAGAAGCATGGAGGATATCCTTCACTTGCTGCGAAAGATTGAAGTGTTGAAGGTCTAGGCCTTCAGTAACCAAGCTCTGAGGTGAAGGGACTTGGGGTTTGGGTGCCACAAAGTCCCCTCCTCCTGAGACAGAAGGTCTGGAACTGCTCCCAAGTCCAGGGAGGGGGCTTGGGAGAGATGCAGAAGTAGAGGGTACCACACTTGGCGTGGCCAGCGTGGAGCTATGAGGATCACGGACCCTTGATCCCTTTGAAGTTTGAACAGTGTCTTGGGAATCAAAGGAATGGGTGGAAAGGCATATAGGAAGCCCTGACCCCAATGAAGGAGGAAGGCATCTTTGGCCTGCACTCCCTGACACGGAATTCTGGAACAGAACCGGGGAAGTTTGGCATTCCACGGACTTGCAAAGAGGTCTATGTCCGGGGTTCCCCATTTCTGGAAGATTCTGAGTACCTGATCCATGTGCAGGGACCATTCGTGTGGAAGCAGAACTCGACTGAGTCTGTCTGCCCAAGAGTTTTGGATTCCTGGAAGATATACTGCCAGGAGATGGATTTGATGCTCTCTGGCGAAGGCCCATAATCTTAGAGCTTCATTGCAAAGCGACAGAGAGTCAGTCCCTCCTTGTTTGTTTATGTAAAACATGGCTACTTGATTATCCGTATGAATAAGGACGGTCATGTTGCTGAGGAGGGTATGAAAAACTCTGAGAGCTAGAAAGATTGCTCGGAGTTCCAAGTGGTTGATATGAAGGGTGGTCTCCTGTGGAGACCAAGTGCCCTGAGTGGAGAGATCTTGAAGATGAGCTCCCCAACCTGTTTGGGAGGCATCTGTTGTGAGGGTTGCTTGGGGCAACAATGGTTGAAAGGGGGCCCCCAACAACAGATTTTGGGTGGACATCCACCACTGGAGAGACCAAAAGAGACGTTTGGATTTTGCTATTTGGTCTGAGAGAGCTCCTGATGCTTGAGTCCACTGAGTGGACAAAGTCCATTGAGCTGCTCTCATATGTAGGCGAGCATAAGGCACCACATGTACTGTGGAGGCCATGTGGCCTAATAGTTGTAGCATCTCCCTGGTAGTCAAGTGGTTTCTGGACTGAGTCTGGGAGGCCAAGTGCACTAGACGTTGGCAACGGGCCTGAGGAAGATAGGCCCTTGCAGTGGTGGTATCCAACCAGGCCCCTATGAATTCCAGGGACTGAGTAGGGGTGAGTTGAGACTTTGGCAGATTGATGACAAGTCCCAGATACTGCAGGATGCGTCTGGTGCGATCCAGGAAAGTCTGAGCCTCGGACTGAGATGGAGCTCGGATGAGCCAGTCGTCCAGGTATGGGAAGACAAAAATTCCCAGGGCGCGTAGAAATGCAGCCACTATTGCCATGCATTTGGTAAATACTCTTGGAGCAGAGGCTAAACCGAAGGGAAGTACTCTGTATTGGAAATGTTTTCCCTGGAACAGAAACCGTAGGAATTTTCTGTGGGATGGATGGATGAGTATATGTGTGTACGCATCCTTGAGATCTAGAGAACAAAGCCAATCCTGACTCTGTAGGTATGGAAGGAGAGTACCTAGAGAAAGCATCTTGAATTTCTCCTTGCATAGGAATTTGTTCAATTCTCTCAGATCTAGAATGGGTCTGTACCCCCCTGTTTTCTTGGGAATGAGAAAATAAGGGGAGTAAAAACCTGACCCCTGTTGAAGAAGAGGAACCTCTTCTATTGCCCTTTGGGCGAGAAGAGTGGTCACCTCCTGACCCAACAGGTCTAGGAAAGATGGGGGAGAATTGAAACATCTCACCATGGTATGGGGAGGAAGGCTGGAGAAATGGAGTTTGTAGCCCTCTCTGATGATGGAGAGGGTCCACTGTTCTGATGTGATTTGCTCCCATCTGGGAGCAAAGTGAGTTAACCTTCCTGGAATGGTGAGAAGTTCTGGATGTTTTAGAGCCAGAAAGGTTAAGTTCTCTAGTTTGAAGTCAAAAACCCTGAGGGGGTTGGGACTGCTGGGCTGTAGCAGCCCCTGCAGGTTTTGCCCTGGCCGGTTTAGGCTGCTGACGCTTAGGAGCAAAGCGAGCTGCAGAAGATTGTTGGCCAGTATTTGCAGCAAATCTGGCCTTCTTGGAGAAAGGCTTTTTGAAAGATTTTTTCTTGACAGGGGTAGGGGTAGAGGTAGACTTAGAAAGTCTATCTAAAGCAGCATTTTCTGCATCCATTTGAGTGGCTTTGATTTGCCACTCTTTACCAGATTCTCACCTGTACAGGGCAGATTCCCCAACCCATCCTGGACCCAGGGTTCTAGATCAGAGGCCTGGAGCCAAGCAATTCTGCGAGCCGCTATGGCAATACCTGAGGCTCTGCTAGCACCCTCAAAGGAGTCAAAGGCTGCTCTATTGGAGAACTTTGAAATATCTTGGGTATGCTTTAGCAAAAGAAGGAACTCCTCCTTTCTATCCTCTGGGATAAAGGGGAGAAAATGGCGTATTTTCAATGCAATCTCCTTCAGAAACATGCCCATATAGAGGCTGTATGAATTAATTCTAGCAAGAAGCATACTTGCTTGGAAGATTTTTCTACCAAAAGCATCCAAAGTCCTACATTCTCTTCCTGGAGGAGTAGAAGAGTGTCTTTTGGAACTCTTTATTCTTTTCATAGCTGACTGCACCACAATAGAGGGGTGAGGGAGCTGAGTTTTTTGAAAACCAGGAGAAGGAGGGACACGATACATGGTGTCCAAACGACGAGAATGTGGAGATAGGGTGAGAGGAGTCTCCCATAAGTCCATCATGTGTTCTTGAAGAATTTCATGAATGGGCAAGGTGACTGCCTCTTTGGGAACCTTAGAGTATCCTAAAATGTCTAATTTTTTGCTCTAGGTTCTTTTTCAGAGGTTACTGAAATAGAGAGACCTTTAGCTACTTCAATGATGAAGTCTTGAAAGGACAAATCCTCTGGAGGAGACATTCTCCTCTTAGGAGAAGAGGGCTCCTCAGGTAGAGTAAGAGATACTTCAGCAGAATCATCTGATGAATCAGAATCATCAGAAGACTCGAAGTATCGTCTGTTTGCTTCCAGGGATCGATAAGCGTATCGACCGGTATTGACATTGGGGGTACCAGGAACCGGATCGGTATCGGGAAAAACCCCGGAACCGGGAACCGGAATCCTGGTCGATGTGGATGCCCTGGGTACCGGTATCGGTTGTGGTACCGGAACCGGAGTCGGTACCGCTGGGTGCGGTACCGAGGGCGTCACAGCTTTAATGAAAGCCAAAATGGCCTGCTGCATGGATTGAACTGTATGATCCATAGACGCCACGACTGTCTGGATGTCAGTACCGGGAGATTGGGCCGGTACCCCAGAGCAGTCTAACAGGTGATCGGTCGAGGCCGTGCCATCGATGTCAACCTGTAACCCCATAGGAGGAGCTTTGGAAGCCGGAGCTTCCCACCGGGGTTGTTTGGCTGGGGCAGGGTCCTCAGGGTCTAGCCCGGGGGCATCTCGATACTTAGAGGGAGATTTGCCCTTTGAGGACCTGCCAGAGGAATGTTTGGTTACCTGAGATCCATCAGGAGAGGAAGACCTGGAAGATGTCGATGCTGGAGTATCTGTAAAAAACAGCATGTGAAACTTGGCTGCCCGGTTTTGTAAGCCACGTTTAGACATCAAAGAACAGGATGGGCAATCCGGAATGGAATCGTCAGGCCCCAAACATTTAAGGCACCATTCATGGGTGTCTGTGACTGAAATAGTACCGCTACACTTGGTGCATTTTTTAAAACCAGAGGCTGGTTTCTCCATGAGGGAGAATTCTGTGAAGGCCTAGAGGCCTCACAGGACAAACACACCAAGTGGGGAAAAATTAGAAATTTTTTTTTTTTTTTAAAGAAATAAAGAAAAAAGACCGGCGGTACCGGTCCGGAATCGGGGAAGGCAGATACGCGGCCAAAGAAACAAATTAAAATAAGAACTTCAGCGGTGACAGGAACACGACCTGCTGGCTCCATGGAAAAAGAAGAACTGAGGAGAGTTGGTCAGGAAGGCGGGAAGGCAGCGCGCATGCGCAGTGGGAGGCCCCAAAAGCTTTCCTTTTGGGAAGCTAGGGAGTTTTCCCGCACAGGCTCCGTCGGTACCGACGTACCCATATGTGAGGACTTATTCCTGCTTGTTCCTGGAGATAGATGTATGTAGAGGGTGTGGGTTTTGTGGTGAACTGAGGTGTGTTTGGGGGTAAAGGAAGTGTGATTAGGGGTACGAGCTGAGTGTGTACATGGGAGGTGTAGGTATGCATGGTGGGAAGGATGTGTGTGTGTTTTTGGGTGTGTAGGAGGATGTTGACGTGATATGTTTTGGGGTATAGCTGTATATGTGTAGTAGGTGAGGAGTGTGGTTATGGGGGAGAACTGGGGTGGATGTCTATATGGGGGAGACAGCTTGGAAGCCATCTTTCAGCAGCATCGGCTCTATTATTTAATTTTCCTGATACTGTAGTGTAGTGTCTTATTATGGGCTAGTTTTGTGCAAAAATGCAATGTGTGCCTTCGAGTCAGTACTGACTCCTGGCGACCCAGAAGCTCCTGGGTTTTCTTGGCAGTGTCACCGGAAGTAGATTGCCAGGCCTTTCTTCCGAGGCAATGGAGGGTTAAGTGACTTGCCCAAGGCCACAAGGAGTGCTAGTGGGAATCGAACCCTGGTTGCTTGGTTACCAAGCCAGTGTTCTAACCACTAGGCTACTCCTCCACTCCCACTTTTGTGCATACACACACAAAAGGTGAAAATTAATCTCAAGAAAAAGTGCACATCCCATTTCCCAGCACATCTAATGGGAACACCAATTTATTTTTATTTTTTTGTAAAAACAATGCATCCTGGCTCTTCCATTTGTTGTTGCAGCTAGGAACATTGTCAGCCACTCCCACCCTCCTAACACAAAGTCCTCACAGACAACTTCCCCAAAACATAAATACGGACCTCAACACTCTCTGACCCACATACAGCCCCTCCCCCAACTCCCAAGGCCACGTCCCCCAGATACAAACACCATTTTAGTAAAATACACATCCAAAAAAGAGCATCACCATTCAAGATTTTGCCTATTTAACTGCCGACATTTATCTAGGTAAGTACCAATTTTGCAACTTAGGCGTGCAGTGACACTTACATGCATTAAGTACTGGATTTTACAAATATAGACATCTAGAAAGATCCAATTTAAAAAATCAAATAGTGTAACTCTCTGTACCTACTGCGCTGTCCCCTTAATCAGTGATGCAAACTCAAGGTGAAAAGGAGCAGTTACCTAACACTACTGCCTGTCCTGGAGGTTTAAATGTCAATACCTAGATTTATTTCAAAATCACTGTAGTTATACTGCAAAACTGGAAATACACACTCCCTCAAACTGTATATGCTGAGGATATATATATCTATAAAGCAGCTTTCTAAAATTGCTATTTACACGTGTAAGTTGTGCAAGTTTTTTTAAAATGACCTCCATAACATCTGTTTAGTGGCCAACTATCACTGCCAAACTAATGCCGGTGCCATCTTACCTTCACTCCTTTTCATGTGGCTAAAATTGGGATGCTAAGCAAGTTAAAAGGCCTAATTTAAAAACTGAGATATAAGCACGTTATGCATTTATCACCCATTGACAAATACAGAACTTGATTTGAACATCGGGCCCTCTTTATTTCCTCCTGTGTGCTTTGTTCACTTGTTTTTCCTTATTTGATGATTGAATACTTTGAAAAGTTTCTCCTCCTCTGCAAATTCTGTTGCTTCTCCACCCCTCCACCCCATCTCAAGAAACTGGTTGACTATCACTCAATTCTTCTGTTTGTTGGAATGCTTGTCCAAGTGTAAGGATGGAGACCGACTGCGGCTCTTTGCTTTATTTATTTATTTTTTTTTTTTTTTTTAAGACGTTTATTTTCATTTTACAACAAACAAAAGTAACACACCAAAAGATACAAATACACACATACAATAAGAAAACAACCCCAAGTACCCCCCACCCCTATGCTTCTTCTCTAAACTAATAAGAATCATCACATAAGCGCATACACACAACAGTTATTGTACAGCAAACAAGCAGAAATGGTATTGATGATACAGGCTGATCCTGTGGCAGAAATGTATACAAAGTAAACAGCCAAATGAGAGCAGTTAGCAGTTAGAACATAATCATGGAACACCTTCCTTTTAAACAAGCAGTGAAGGGCTTGAGTGGAAGAGATTGACAGACTAGGTAGTTGCTCATAATTACAGTAAAATGGACATAATTCCACCAATCATTGAGGTTCAGATGGGAGCCAATTTCCAGTATTTCGTAATAGAGGAGATAGAAAATAGCTATGCCCAGTAAATGGGCCTCCTGAGAAAACACTAACTCAGAATAATCATGATTAAGAGAGTTAGGGATTGTCCCTCCTTGGAATGGACTATTGATGCCTTTTACAGTCAGTAGTGATAACGTACATAAAGCAATGCCAAATAGTTAAACAATCTGAAAAAGAAACATAATAGCGCACAGAGGTACACAATGTCGCTCATAGTACCAGTAAATGACTGCAGAAACAACATGATAGGAATTAAACTAAGGAAAACCATGAAGCGCCCCTTATAACAAAATAAGCACCGGAGTGCCTAGAGAAGAAGCAAAACCCCAGAAATCACTGGCGGCCTGATGTCTGCGGGGAGAAACCCCAGAGAAGGCCTGAATTGAGACATAAATCCTACAGTGCTATACAGGCTCCGAAGGCTCCGAAACTAACCAAGGATCTCATCGTGGAAAGAAAGGAGACCAATAAGGTATATATAAAGAGAAAGAAAGTCCAGGCAGTCTCCGTTTCAGGCAGCAATCACCGCATCGGGCCATTCAAAATGGCGGACAGTTCCAGCGGATTCCATCCAAGCTGTTGGGTTAGCGCATCTGGTCTGCTTCTTTAGAAGCTAGAAATGTTGCTAGCAGATCAGGATCTTCGAAGGTACGAGTTTGGTTATGGAGAGTCACTCTAAGCTTCGCTGGATATAAGATGCCGAAGCGAGCCTGTAACTGTTGAAGTCGAGGTCGAAAAGCAAGGAGTCTCTTCCGACGGTCAGCTGTGGGCTTAGCCAGGTCAGGGAAGAAGGAGACTTTATGATTTTCAAACTCCAAATGACGATTCGCCCGGGCAGCATTTAGAATTTGCTCAACTTGCTGATATCTCAGTAGACGAAAAATGATGGGCCGGGGGGTCGTCCGATTGAGCGCCATGCTGGTAGGAACACGGTGTGCTCGGTCAATTTCCAGATCTCTGTGAAAAGTAATCTTCAGCAAGGAGGGAAGAGTTTTGACCAGGAATTCTCTCATATCTCCTGCTTCCGCGCCCTCCGGTACACCAATGAGCCTTACATTGTTGCGACGGGCTCGATTATTGCTATCCTCTAACTCTTTTTGTAGATTCTGTATCTGACGCTCAGCCTCATCCAGTTTCACCAAGCGCACCACGTGCGAGTCGAGGACCCCCGCCATATTGTCCTGCCGTAATGAAAGACCTTCAAAACGATCCTGAAGCACACCAAAATCTTCTCTCAGGGCTCGGAGCGCTTCTCCGTTAGACTGCACCAGTTCCTTCACACCACGTATTTCCTCCAAGATCTCCTGTTGCATTTCGGGGTTATCCCGAAATGGCACCATCTTTTGTGGGGAAGGTAGCTCTGTCTTGGAACGTTTTCCGTGTGAAGAAGATGGAGATCCGAAGTCTAAGCGCGCTGGTTTATGGGCCGCCATCTCCCCCGAGGCACCCCGGTAAGTTCGGAGCAAAATATCAAATTAATGTAGGTAGTAAGTCAGGATTCTGAGTAGGCCCCTCGGGAGCTTCAGCGCAAAGCGTCTAACCCGCTGGACATCAGGCTCCGCCCCCCTTATTTATTTATTTTTAACTACTTGGATCTGTTGATGCTGTTAACTATGCCTGAAGGCCTATGAAAGTAGCTCTATATGTATAATCTATTTCTATAAGATCCATACAGTCCTCAGCTTATGGTTTGTACAATCTCAGCATACTCTGGGTTCTTATAGATTACCTTGTGGGCATGGAGTTTTCTTGTTCTTGCATCCATTTTTTCAAAATCCTTATGAGGCCAGTTTACAATTCCAAAGCTGTATGGGAGCATGGTGATTATAAGCTGATTATAGCTTGAATCTTAATTCCATGCTAAGGCACTTTTTAATATCAGTTTTAGTCTTCTATGGCATTATTTTTTTCATTTGTGCTGGATTGTTCTACCTTCTTCTACTCTTAGATATTTATACACTTTCCTATTCATGTTTTTTGATATTGGAATTTTCTGACAGGGAGACATTTTCTGTCTTCCATAAAGGCAGGTTGCCTTTGCCCATTTGTCTATACCAAAAGTCATCCTGAATTCATCTAAGAAAGTTTACTACTGGGAGTTGTTCCATCAAATGAGAATCACAAGAGCTCTATAGCTTCAGTTCATCCACAAACAGTAAGTGTGATGTTGTATGGGTATTATCAACACCTCTGACATTAAAGCTAAATATATAGACCACTGAGTTAATAAAAGTACATAGTGAATCTTTGCCAGAAGGAACAAGAGTGATGACAGAGAATCTTCCTAAAATATTCCTTGCTATATTGTGATGTTTGGAATGATAAGGTGAAAAGTAGCCTAGTGGTTAGTAATGGCAAAAGAAACTGGAAAGCTAGTGTTCATATCCCACATTCATCACTAATACTCCCTGTGATTTTCAACAAGTTCTCCCACTGTCTCAAGTATTCAGACTGTAAACTCCTTGGAACAGTGACAGCTCTGTTTATTACCCTGTTCCTTTTGGGGCATGTTTTACTAAATGTTTTAAAGTGTGTTAATAAAGTTAACACATGTTAAGTATCCACAGCCCTTTTATTTCTATGGGTGCAATGGCACTTAATTCACGCTAGTTTCATTAACTTGTGCTATCCTTTAGTAAACATGCCTCTATGTATTTTGTGGCAACATGTAGGGTAATTTTTAAAATTGTACTAGTGTTAATCCCAGTGTACTTTCCTTGCCAGGTTTATTTGTTATGTTTATGTCCTTTTTTTAAAAATGTATATTCTCTTTTCTTTTAGTCTGTAAATCACCTTGCTGTTTTTATGAAAGGTGATTAATCAAATTAACAAACTTATTATACCTGAATACTTGTCACCACTGTGTAAGTGCTATGCATGGCAGTAACACTATAAAAAGTGATATTTTACTTAATATATAATATCCTTTCCTTGAATCCTGCTAGACCAGTCCAGACAAGTGGGTTGTGTTTCCCTACCAGCAGATTGGTGGAGACAAAGAACCAATGAAAAGACCAGGTTTCAATGACATCATTCCTGTATCTCTATCCACCTCAGCCACCAGAGGTCTCTTCAGTATTTGTCCCAAAGCAAGATTCAGAGCAAGCCACACACAACCTCAATGTGGGCAACAATGAGTAAACAGTAGAGAATTATGTATAAGAAGGTCGAAACAGAAGGCTGTCGGTAGAAGATGGGCCTGCAAAGCCAAATACAGAATCATGGCAGACCTACTGCAGCAGAACAGCAAAACAAATACAGTTTCAGGGTCGGGCCCTGGACTAGTCTAGCAGAACTCAAGGAAAGGACATTATCAGGTAAGTAAAATGTTACCTTCCATATCGTCCTGCGATACCAGTCCTGACAAGTGGGATGTATCAAAGCTACAACACTACTGGGCGGTAAGATGACATAGCAGTTCGCAAAACTCTTGAGCCATAGGCCATGTCCACCCATGCGTGGCCATTCAAGCAGTAATGCTTGACGAAAGTAGAAAGTGATGCCCACGTTGCTACCTGACAAATGTCTGCAGGGGCTACTGAGCTCTGTTCCACCCACAAGGATGTTTCTGCTCAGATAGAATGCGTGCACAGACCCTCTGGAACCGGCTGGTTCCATAACAGATATGCTAAGGCAATAGCCTCCTTAATCCAGCACCCCAAAGTTGACTTGGCCGCTGCTTCACCCTTGAGCGGGCCAGCAAACAGCACAAAAAGATGGTCTGACTTACAAAAGGAATTCATAACCTCCACGTTACGGAGAAGTACCCTCTGGACATCCACAAGATGAAAATCCTTATCCTCCCCCAATGCTGCTCCTTAGAGGAGGGGGGGGGGGGCAGGCAAACCACCTGGTTCATGTAAAAGGGAAATAGCACTTTAGGCAAGAAGGAAGGCACAGGATGAATGTAAATGGCCTCAGTTGAAAATGACAGATAATGATCTTGGCAAGAAAGAGCCTGCAGCTCCGGGATCCGCCTTGCAGAACAAACTGCGACCAAGAAGACCGTCTTGAGTATCAAATCCTTCAAGGTAGCATACTTCAGTGGCTCAAAAGGGGCCACCATCAGGGCCCTGAGCACCAGAGACAGATCCCAGGAAGGGATCACTGACCAAAGGGGAGGATGCAGACGTCAAACCCCTTGGAGAAAACATTAGACATCCAGACGCAAGGCCAAAGACTTGCCCACCACTGGATGACAAAAACAGGCCAAAGCTGCCACCTGAATCTTCAGGGAGCTAAGTGAGAGACCCTTCTCATCCTGTAGAAAGGCCAAAAGGGAGGACACCTTGGCTGCCTCAGAATCCAAGTGCTATGCACTGCACCAGTGCTCAAAGAGGCACCGTATGCTAGCTTGGTAGACCTCCTCTGGGCACCAAGCATGGTAGAGATTACTGCTGGAAAGTAGCCCTTACGCGCTAGCAGTCTCAAGAGCCATGCTGTAAGTGAGAAGAGAGTCGGGTCCTCCAGAATGATTGGTCTCTGCTGCAATAGCCCCCGAGTCAGAAGCAACCAAAGAAGAGGTGCTTGAAGGAGCCACATCAGGTCTCTGAACCATGCTCTCTGTGGCCACTCCGGTGCTACCAGAACAATCCTGCCTAGGTGGCGCTCTATACACTGAATCACATGCCCCATGAGGGGCCATAGAGACAACATGTACAGCAGTTGCTGACTGGGCTAAGGCTGAATCAGAGCATCGATGCCCTCAGACCCCATCTCTGTGTGGAGACTGTAGAAGTGGAATACTTTGGCATTGGAACGGGTTGCCATCAGATCTATTTCAGGGCAACCCCAGTGGCACAGAATCAACTGAAATGCCTCTTGATTAACTGGGATTCAGAAAGTGCTGGCTGAGGAAGTCCGCTTCCCCGCTGTCCACTCTGGCAATTTACTGAGCCGATAAGGCTATGAGGTTCTTCTCGACACAAGTAAACAGGAAACCATCTCCAGGGCCCACTCTAGTGCTTCTTGTGCTACCCTGCTGATTGACATAAGCCACCACTGTGGCATTGTCTGAAAACACTCAAACTGCCCGGATCTCAACCAGGGGCTGGAAACGCAGAACAGTCAACCTGATGGCCCTCACCTCGAAGTGGTTGATGGCCCTCACCTCGAAGTGGTTGATGGACCACACCGCTTCCCTGCGGTTCCAATGGCCCTGTGCATGCAGTCTTGGCAATGGACTCCTCAGACCGAGAGACTGGCATCTGTTGTCAGCAGAATCTAGGAGAAATCATGAGCGGTATTGCCCTTCCTCAGATGACAGGATTTCCGCTACTATCGCAGGCTGGACCTCCCCCTCAACATGAGCGGAAGCCTGTGTTCGAAATCCTGTGAACTCGGGGACTATCAAGTCAACAAGGACCGCTGGAGTGGCTGCATATGAGCATCTGCATGGGACCATCTCTATGGTCACCGCTATCAATCCAAGGAGCTGAAGATCCTCCCAGACTCTGGGGGCCTGCTGCGTACAGACTATTGGCAGGCAAATCAACAGTCTTCTGACTATCTCCTCTGGCAGGAAAACACTGCCCACTCAAATGTCAAAACGTGCTTCCAAAAACTCCAAGGACTGGGAAGGTAAAAGCTGGCTGTTTTCCTGATTGATCACCCAGCTGATGCTTTCCAAGGACACCACTCAGGACATCACCCGAGATGCTTCTGCCAGGGAATGGGCATGGATGAGCCAGTCGTCTAGATAGGGATGGACACAGATCCCTTGGTGCTGCAGCGCCACAGTCTCCGCCGCCATGATCTTTGAGAATGTCTTTTGTGTGTTGGAGAGCCTGAAAGGAAGGGCAGCAAACTGATGGTGAAAGCCAAGCTTGGCAAAACGCAGATACTTCTGTTGATCTGCCCGGGATATGAAAACATGCATTGGCCAGATTCAGAGAAGCCAAGAATTTCTTTTGGCATACTGCTTGAATCACAGAGCGTAAGATTTACATCCACAAGTGCTGGACACGCAAGTGTTCGCCGATCCCTTTGAGGTCCAGAATGGGCCAGAAGGAGCAGTCCTCCTCTGGCATCACGAAGTAGATGAAATATCTGCCCTTGCCCTGCTCATCTGGGGGGGAAGGGCACCATCCCCCTTTAGGTGAAGCAACTTGTCCAAGTTGGTCCACACTGCAGCACCTTTGATCGCAGACCCACAGGGAGAAACGATGGCGACATAGGGAATTGGCTCCTTGCATTCTAGGACATAGCAAAATTAAATGGTATCTAGCAGCCAGCGATCCTTAGGCACCAGGAAATGGGCCCCCCAAACCTTTATTGCATGGCCCCAGAGGATCCTCCTCTAGAAGGGGCAGTCCCTGGGTCCAAGTGCTCCATGAAAGCATTGAGAACAAACCCGAAGCCCTGAAGCAGAAGGGAAAAAAGGTTTTCCAGGTTGGTAGCAACTATAATCCCGAGACCCCTGGAAATCTGGCCAGTGCACCCTTGGTGGTCGGGCGGAGGCTGATGAGAAAGGGCACTAGCCCACTTGAGAGGCCCCCTGGACCTATCTTCCAGGACGCGGTAAGATTCTCTTACCTAGGGGTCCTTCACCATTTTCTCAAACCAGTTCCAAACAGGAGCTTCCCCTTAAAGGCCAGAGCCGCCTTGACACTGTCATCAGGGCACCATCCCTGGCCACAAAGCGCACCAGGTCATACATGGCATCAGAAAGGAAGGCCGTAGAGACTCCAAGACAGTAATAGTAGTATCAGGCAGAAGAGACTGAATCCACTGGAGGAGGGTGCAAGACGTCAAGCTGGTACATACACTGAGCTGTAGAATAGCCACCACCATGGCAAACTGGCTCCTCAGCAAGGAATCAACCTTGCGGTCCAGAACATCCTTTAAAGCCAATCCACCTTCAACGGGAATGGTGGTCCGTCTCGTAACCGCCATGACCTGTGCATCCACCTTGGGAATGTCAAACCACTCGCCATGCTCCTCCAGGAGAGCATATATCATCTTATAGACCCTTAACCCTTTAGGCAGAGAGTCAGGTGAGTCCCACTCAGACCGGATCATATCTATGATCACCTCCGGGAATGGGAAGATGGTAGTGGATTTCTGCACCCCTTGAAGAAGCGGGTGTACTTTTGGCTCCTGCTCTGTGCCGGAAGCATCTGTCAAGTTCAAGGCGGATGAAACCCTGGAAATCAATGCTGCCAGCTCCTCCTTCTGGAACAGGCATATCATGGCTAGGGCCGGCCCATCCACTAGGCGAGCTGAGCGGCCAACTATGGCGGCTGGCCAGGGTGGCGGTGATGGCAGCAGCACACATGGGCGGCCATGCTGCGCCCGCCCCCCCCCTCCCCCCAACTGCTGCTAATTCCTTTTGGGGGGGCAGGCAACAGCAGTATTTCCAAAAGCAGCAGCAAAAAGCACCGCTTTTGAAAATACTGTCACTGCCTGCCTCCCTTTCCGAGACTGAATCGGTGGCACCTTGGGGGCGGGGAGCAGCAGCTGGGGGGTAGCAAGACCAGGGTTTCTGCCTAAGCTGGCAGAAACCCTTGGGCTGGCCCTGATCACGCCAGCCTCTGCATAGTCTTCTGAAGGTGAGAGTAGGATTCTCATCCACATCAGACCCCAATACAGATTCATCCGAGTCCGAGGCATAGTCAGCATCTCGGATAGCTCCCAACTGTTCCTCATCTTCAGGGAGTGTCCCATCCTGGGGATGCTTAGCCAAAGGTAATTGAACAGGGCTTCTACTTTCAGTCTGCCAGCACAAAATTGCACCTGGGGTCACCTAGAGACCACAGGTTTTGAATTTCCATGGCAGGACTAGGCCTGTTGCAAAAAGGTAAAGAATTCTGGGTAAGACAATCTGGACTCCGGAAGCTCTCCTCTTGGAAAAGGCTCCCAGGCACCAGGGGCATAGCCACCACAAACCCCCTAGAGGATGAAGAGCAGCTCACAACACAGTCATTGGAACCCCTGGACTGGATGAGCATCTTTATCGCCATCCTGCACCTCCTGCCCTGAAGCAGGTTAAGGACAGACTAACTGTATCCCCTGGCTGAGGAGAAAGCATGCCCTCCAGGAGCGACTCAGAAGTTGCCATACAGGAAAGGCAGAGTTCAGAATCCAAGGACAAGACTCCTCACCTGTCACAGGTCAAACAGTTTCCTGGAAGAAGTCAGAGTTAGGGTAAGTATCACAAGAGCCTGTGCTAAAGCTGTGTCAGCCCACAAGTACACGCTAACTGCACTTTTACATAACGCATGTTAAAGACACTAGGGAAGGAACACATATTGGAGTTGCTTGGGATGAAAGCACGTTAGCACAGCACAATAGGCAAAAACATTAATTCGTGCAGAAATGGCAGGAAACCCCCACACAGTGCCAATGGTCACTAGCAGTCCTCTCTGAATGTGTCCCTCAGAGATGGAACCAGGAGCCCCCAAACAAGGACGGTGACAAATCCTGAGAGCCCCAGGTGTAGGATCTGTGCCAGGCTCAGCTCTATTCCCCTGAAACTGCTTCACTGGCTGGGTTTATTTTAACAGCACTCTGTGAAAGGTGGCTAGCACGCAGATCCTTCTGCAATCTTCAGGAGAGTGTGGGGGGGATAGAGGAGGGGGAGGGGACACTGAGGTTGTGTGAGGCTGCTGCAAAATTCCAGATCCTTTCAAATTGTGGCTGCTTAGCAGGCCCTTATGATCGTGTAGCTGAACCAATTTCCCCTCCTCCTATGGCTACTGAAAAGACTGCAATATAGTGAAGCCTCTCACGTTGCACTCAAGCGAGAGAGTCACCTTTTTAGGGCTTAAGGTGGTCATTCATGAGCATTTAATCAATCTCTTTTCCTTTCAATTTTCTACAGAGAGGAGAAAATCCATCCACCATCTGCTGGAGACAAAGCAATACTGAAGGGACCTCTGGTGGCTGAGGCTGATAGAGGCACAGGAGTGATGTCATTGAAACCTGGGATTTCATTGCTTCTTTGTCTCCACCAATCTACTGATAGGGGAACACAACCCACTTGTCTGGAATCGTCTAGCAGGACGATATGGAAATAAATATTAATACTGACAAATGTCCTTCATAATTCACATAAAGCACAGTTACTTACCTGTAACAGGTGATCTCTGGGAACAGCAGGAATAAGTCTTCACATATGGGTACGTCGGTACCGACGGAGTCTGCGCGGGAACGCTTCCCAGCGTCCAATCAAAACGCTTTTGGAAACATCCCACCACGCCTGCGTGCTGCCTTCCCGCCTTCCCAACTGCCTCTCCTCAGTTAAGTTTTAAAGCTGAGACAAAGAGAGAGAGAGGAAAGGAAAGATAGAGAGATACAACTCCTAGGGGAGGTGGGTGGGTTATGAAGACTTATTCCTGCTGTTCCCAGAGATCACCTGTTACAGGTAAGTAACTGTGCTATCTCCAGGAACAAGCAGGAATGAGTCTTCACATATGGGGACTCCCAAGCTGAGATGCCCAGAGGGAGTCCTAGCATGTAGCGGATGTAGAAGAGCCATGCTACTCCCCAGAACCTCAGGCATCCTGGGGATGGAGGGTAGGAGTTGAATACAGAAAAGGTGCTGTGGAACAGCTGAACTAGAACAGGACCTCTACAGAGAAGAACCCTGTAGAGAGGAGATCTAGTGGTAAAAATTGAGATATGGGCCTCCCTTGTTGGCATTGCAAGTCTACTGAGGTTGATATGGATCTGTTAGAAGAACCATTGGAAAACCTCAAGGAGTACACCTCACTGAGAAGCAGAGGTAAGAAAAGTAGAAAAACAAGTGGAGGTCAGAACCCCTCAGGGTGAAGAAATAGCCCCAGGGAGAAACCGGGGTAGGGAAAGAGAGTTAGGACTTCAGCGGAAGACGCAGAAGGTACCATTAAGAAAGCTTAAGCTGTGTTGGTCCAAGAAAAATCCAATCCTAGGACCAAAAGAAAAAAAGAATCTGACCCAGCTGGACTGGCAGTAGAAACAGTCCATGTAGGAGAGAAAGGGTGTGGAAACCCCTGTATCTGATAAGAAGCTAAGGACAGACTTAGGAAGCGCTAAGCTTTAGAGAAACTGAAGTTCCTCAATGTCTTTCCTGAATGGGTTAAGGAAAGAAAAAGGGTACATGGAGAACTTCAGGGGTACCTAACCCTGAAGGTTATGGTAAGAAAACGTTTGTTGATCACCACAGGAAGTGGTTATGTGTGTAGAACCCTAAGTATGCTGGTACAGCATTGATAGGGGTGGTGCCCATCTGTCAGGATCATATAGGAATGTATGAATATCTGAATGTAAACAGATAGATAGATAAGTATGTGGATACATATCTACCTAAAAGATATATCTCTATAGAGACATATAGATATATATATACATACATTCCTAAAGTTATACACATATAGAGTATATTTGCATATATATACGGAGAGACCTGTATGGGCAGAAGATACACACATATATATATATATATATATATATATGAATATGAATATGTAGGCATGTAGACAGATGTCTCCAGGTATGTGGATGAAGAAATGTCTATAGAAATTGATCCCCATAGGAGTATGGGAAGAGAAAAGATTCATCTAACAGCAAGGAGGGTGATACCCGCTTGAATAGATGCATCAAGAATCTTCCTTCCCTGGTTATGATTGAAAAAGGCAGGGGAATAGTGTCCCTGACAAAAGAGAGTCTAAATCCGTTTCAGAATTTGAGCTCTTAAATAACCAGGATGGCCTACGTGGAAAAAGGCAGAGGATAACTTCAGTCTGCAGGCAGCAAGTCCAGATTTCTCCAGAACCGCAGTATGGAGAATGGATAGAGGACATCACTGGAGGAAGATACCATAGTGACCTGTCTACAAGGACAGATGGGTATCAGGCGTCCTTTAACTGCCACTGAAACAAAAAAGATCTCTGGCGAGAAGACCAAGGGGATATGGACCAAGCCAGGGAATTTGCCATTCTTTAGGTTGTCACGTGAAGAAAAGGCCTCAGGTCTCAAAAGAGATTTTAGATGAGATGGTAGGGGTAGGGAACACCTACCAGACATGAAAAATATGACTGGGGAAACCCCTCCTAACCCTCTGGGGTTATCTGCTAGACAAGATATGATGCTCTCTAGCAAGGGCCCATAGTGCAAAGCTACTCTGTAGAGTTGCAGAGAGCATGCTGCAGGTTAGTTAGAAGAAAAAACTGGCTGTTAAAAGCCAGTGGGTAAGAACTATTCTGCCAAGGACAAGGGGCAAAGAGTAGAAGTTAACCAAGCAGTCTGTGATAATAGGGTTTCCCAAATGAGGTTGATAACCTGTTTGGGGTTTAGCACTGAGGTTAGAAGAATAGCTAGTGGAGGAGAAGCCCTGGTTGTGTGGTGAACAGAACCAATGGCTTAACCACTAGGAATTAGTGTATCTGCAACAACTACCAGGCAGCGGACGAAAAATTTATTTTCCCATCTATTTTAGATTGGAAAAAAGAGACAACAGACATAGTAGGACTATCTAGTGTCTGATGAGCTGCCCTAAGGAAATAAAGGGGGAGACAACTCTTAAATGGAGAATCCCCCTGTGGAACAGGTAGAGGACCATAGGGGCTTACCAGTGTAAAAGAGCCACTCTTACAAACCAGATGCTGTAGCAAGAGGGAGGTAAGACAGAGGTGAAGGAGAATGACTATGAAGGAAGTCTCTGGAAGGTAAGATGAAACATGCCAGTACAGGGAAACAACTGTCTTATTAATAGTTGTCATTTCTCTTTTCCTGAAAAGAAAGAGAAACCTGTCAAGTGAGGGCATGATCATCATGAAGACTCTTAGAGTAAAGGAAAAAATGTCTCAAGAAGAGACATCTTGAAAAAGTTAGGATAAATTTAGTGCAGATACTTCAGCAAAAAGAAGTAGACTGCCCCTGTAACCAGCAACACAAGGGGAAAAATGACTTATTTAAAACCCTGCGACTGCTGGGTTTGTGGACCCTGTTGAGGTTGTGGTTTCTTCAGACTAGGGCGATGTTTCCCCTGTTTGGGAACATCTGAATGATGGGCAGAAGACGAATAAAACTTTTTCCCCCTAGAGGAAGAAAGTTGGGTAGGACATTTCCTACCAACTGGGAAAGAGGAAGGCGTAGAACAGCCTCTGGAAACAGGAATGTCAGTGGTTAACTGAGCAACCTGGAGCAAAGACTCCTTGTTAAAGAGATTTTCTCCAGTGCAAGGAGTATTTCCCAGTGTTTCTTGAGCCCATTTGTCTAAGCTTGAACGTCGTGCCCCTATAACTATAGAAGAAGTTCTGCTAACAGACTCAAAGGAGTCCAGGGAAGCACGAATAAGGAACCTAGATATATTTTGAGCATGACTAACCAGAGAGGAATAGTCTGCACTTATAGTCTCTTGAAGAAAAGGAGTCAAAGATAGTAATTTCTTTGTGACCTCATCAAGAGATAATCCCATATAGAAAATATATGAGAGAATTCTTGCTGAAAGCATGGATGCCTGGAAGATTTGGCGTCCAAAGGCATCTAAAGTCTTAGACTCACGACCTGGCGGATAAGAAGAGTGCTTTTTAGTACTCTTCACCCGCCTCATTGCTGATTCAACAACAATGGAATGATGAGGAAGTTGAGTCTTCTGAAAACCTGGAGAGGGAGGCACCTGATATAGAAGATCAGTTGTCCTAGAAGGTAGGGGCACCGTTAAAGGAGCTTCCTACATTCGTAAAAGGAGATCCTGCAAGGAATGATGCAAAGGAAGCATGATGGTATCCTTTGCTGTCCCAGGAATATACAGGGATTCTGCATTGCCTTGTGTAGGATCCTGTCCAGGCATAGAAATGGCAAGTGATCTCATCATATCCATGAGAAAAGCTTGAAAAGAAAAATCCCCAGAGGGAAATTCTTTTGGACAGGCTAGATCTGCTGAAGAACTAGCATTGGCACCGAAGGATCTATCCAACCTTATAGGAATATAAGATCCTGAATGGTGGGGATCCCTAGAGAATGGTCGCCGGTACCGCAGGGGGTCGGGACCAGCAACAGTCGGTAGCATATCGTCCATGCTAGGGATTGATTCCAAACTCGGTATCGAGGGAAGCGAGCCTGAAGAGGGAAGCGAGCCTGAAGAGGGAAGCATGGCAGGCACCGACAGCCATGGTAATGTGGATACCGGTACCGACTCCGGCACCGTATCCGGTACCAGTGGATGAAGGCCAGCCGGTGACAACTCTATCGATATGGAAGAAACCGAGAGTGCCGGACATGGATCATCTGAACCGTTTGGTGTCGGTACCAAGGCGAGTCGGTACCCAGTCCTCCAGACTGGAGATCGATTCCAGACTCGGCATCGAAGGAAGCGAGTCTATCGAAGCACATCTGGAGGGTACCGACGTCGGTACTAGTATCGGTACCGGGATCGATACCGATACTGGAGGGTCGGCCTGGAGCGTATCCAACGGTCCCATAGGTACCGAGGATGCCAGACAACGATCCTAGGTGAGGAATGTTTCATCCAACACCATTGCCGATGCCGGGCTATGGGTACCGCTCGAAGCGGATGCCACCACCGAGCATGGCACAGGTATGTTCTGTGAGGGGTGAACCTCAGGAACAACCTGAAACCCCACACAGGCTTTGGAGGCCGAAGACTTCCACCGGGGTTTTAAAACCAATATGTTCGAGGGCAAGGCCAGAGGCATCTCTATGCTGTGCATGAGATCTACCACTCGAGGACTGGCTAGTCTTAGACTGTTTTTGGGTTACCTGATTCCGTGTAGAAGAAGAAGTGGTCGGTGCCCTGAAGCTGGATGGGGACCGCGTATCGAGGGAAACCCGATGCTGAAGACTTCTTCCGACAACACTATTGCAGGAGGGACACTCCGGAGGAAAATGGTCAGGACCCAAACCGGCCAGACACCAATTAGGGGTGTCTAAAGTTAATTTTGTACCGCCGCAGTTTGAACATTTCTTGGGAATAGTGACTGGCGGTTCCATGAAGGAAAGTGAGTAGGCCTAGCAGGCCTAAGAAAACCGTGAGGCACTAAGAAGAAAAAATATTCCTTAAAAAGGAAATTTTACAAGAAAAAAGGAGAGAAAAACACCGGCGGTATTGGTGGCGTCGGGGAAGGCAGCCGCGACCACAAGAAAACTAAAAAATAAAAGAAGAATTTTCTGCGGTGACAGGAGGACGTCCTGCCGGCTCCGCAGAAAAACGAAAACTGAGGAGAGGCAGTTGGGAAGGCGGGAAGGCAGCACGCAGGCGTGGTGGGATGCTTCCAAAAGCGTTTTGATTGGACGCTGGGAAGCGTTCCCACGCAGACTCTGTCGGTACCGACGTACCCATATGTGAAGACTCATTCCTGCTTGTTCCAGGAGATAGCATAGTTTGCTAGATATACATGAGGAACTTGATGGACTCAATCAATCAAGATTCACACTGTACATATAAAAGCAATTTATTATCCAAGAGTGTGGCATGTTATTCTGTGTTCCCCTGGAAGCTCTGTAGAACCTATCTGCCCCTAGCAATTGAAAATGCAATATTGACGCACCACCTCTGCTGGTAGGAATGTGATAGCATCAGTGTTCCCTCTAAGCTGTGAGGGAGACTCTATCAAAACTTCTTATAGTCAATGCATATTATATTGAGGTTTCTATTTTTCTTACAGTTGGTCATAATAACACTATTCAATATCAAATGATCTTTGGTTCCATATACTCCTCTTTTTCCCTTCTGTTTTACTGCCATAATATTAAAATCTATCGGATGATATATGCTACTTACATCTATTGCAATGTTATTGGGCAGTAGTTATTGAGAATGTTAATTTGGAGGAAGAATTGTTCTTCCTGATATTAACCATTGCGGTTTTAATTCTGGCTTAGTGAAGAGGTGTTAACTGTTTACATACAAAGCTGGGTTCTCCCCAAGGGCTAGGGCACTCCCATTTAGGGCTCTTCTCAATATAGCTTCTAGTTCTTCAGTTGTTACTTCAGGCCTCTGCGTAGTTTTGATGTTTGCCTTTTCCTTTATGTTGGGTAACCATTCTGCCTCTATATTGTGTTTTACAGGATCCTCCTATATGTTTCTCCAGAACTTTTGTTTTTCAGCTTTGGTTGGTGATTTTTAACTGTACTACTATTTTTCCCCAGCTATTTTAGAATTCATTTGAATTCTCTCTGAACAATTTAATTTGGTATGTGTCTATTCCAGGCCTCAACAAATTTTATTTCGATTTAGGAGCCAGGCCATAATCTTAGGAGCCAATGGCTACGACCCTCTCGCGCCCCCTCCCCCACTATTGTCTTCATTCTCCATTGATGTTCCTCCATTTGCAAATTCATATATGTCTGGGGAGGGTTGAATAATTTGAAGAGAGATGATAAAGTGTGTCTTATGATAAGCAGGGGCTGTATGAGGCATCTTTAGAAATAAATATATAGATAGCAAGAGTCTTGTCTGTCTGTGTATGGGATGTGGCAGTGGGTATCTCTGTGTGGGTGGGGTGCAGGATGCAAGGTGCGATGCATGTGTATGTATGCTGCCGATTTGGGGAGCCTCTGGGTGTGTCTGTCATACAAAGGTGGAATGCTAGTATGTGTTTTTAGGGCAGAATACACTTTCCTTATCGTCCCTCCAGTCTAGTCCCAAACCTCTGGGTTTTGCTCCTCCTCCAGCAGCTTGGAGACTGAGAAACGTCATCCCTTTGATGACACCAGTATAAAGGCTCAGGAACCGCCTCCTGACTCCAGTTATCTCAGTCTCCAAGCAGCTGGAAGATTGGTGAGCCCGCAGAGTAGGGGCTCACTTGAACAATTAAGGAGTTAGTGTAGTTGAAGTAATGGACTGAGTGGTTAAAAAGGTTTTAAGAAAGAATTAGATAGTAAGGGGGGTTTAGCCCTTTAAGGAAGGCTGTGCTGTAGTGCTTATTTCCTCCTGCCATGCACATCCTTTCTCCCCCCCCCCCCACCTCCCTCATTACCTGCTCTTCCTTACTTGAGTTTTAAGTGAAGACTGCATTTGAGGAGGGAAAGGCTCTGGCTCCCGAACCCATGTTTATGGGTGAGGAGCAGGTAGGCTGCAAGCAGCAACGTTGGCAGAAGTGTTACCTGCTTGAGTTGTGTGGAAACGCCGTCAGCACAGTTCCCAGCTAACTGCTGCAGCTCTTTGGAGTATTCCTGGGCTCTTCCCTGTCGATGAAGCCGCGATCTCGGCTGAGCGTGGGGAGAGTGAAGCGGGCTACAACTCCTTGTCCCCAAGGTAAGAGGACACTGGATCGGCGATCAGAGCCGCGTGTGTGTGAAGCCACGTGTGTAGCGGGGTAGGCCGGACCATGTGGTGTGCACGCACGCAGTAAAACTTCAGTTTTTTTGCACAGTTGGTTCAGAGCCGTCTAACTCGACGGGGCAGCTTCATTTTAGAACTTTTTCTACAGGATTAGGCTGGCGCGAGTCTAGGAAAGACTTCTCCGTGTTTAAAAAAAAAAATAAAATATTTTGACCATCGCACTGATCAAACAGGTCAGTAGTTGCTTTGGGGGAAGCTACTCAGCAAAGTGACACAGAAAGGAGGTCTAGTCTGAGTAGCCGCTCCAGCAGGATGCCTTCTAGACCACAGTGTTTGGTCTGTGGTACTAGAATGCGAGTGGTCTTAGAGACGGGAGTGTGTAGAGGCTGCGTTCAGGAAGCAGCCTCTATGGAACAAGTACAGGACGGCGGAGTTGAGGGCCACAAAGAGGCCACTTTGGAATTGCTGGAGACACAGTCTCTCACACTGCCACCCCCGGAACCGGAGGCGGGAACTTCTTCCGCACCGGACTTTCCCTCTTCTCCAGCGCTGTTGCCGGGGGGATTGGCGGTAATCTTCTCGCCGGCGTTCGTGACTCTGATCCAGCAAGTGTTCGGAGGAACGCAAAGAAGGTGCAGAGCCAGTTCCACAGAAGGGGAACTGGGTGAGAAGTGACCAGGAACACCTCTGAGCTCGGGAGTTATAGGAATCCCGACAAAGGCGGCCAGGAGCGAAAAGGAGCGGCCGGGACAGTCTGTTGCATCAGAGGGAATCCATTCAGAGGATCTCGCGCAGGACTTGGAGTTGAAGGATGATTTAGAAGAAGGAGAGCTCACGGAACAGGAGGATCAAGCTCGAGTGGTCCGAGTTTTCAGGAGAGAAGAATTACCGGCGCTCATATTGGAAACGCTCAAAGCGCTTAATATGCCGGCAGGAGGTCCGGCGGATACCACATTGGAGGACCCATTGTTGCAGGCTTTTCGGAAAACTCAGAAAGCCTTTCCGGTTCACAGAGTGATTAGAGAAATGATACAAGGAGAGTGGGATATGCCCGAGGCTGGTCTGAAGGGGTACAGAGTTATGGCTCGGCTGTACCTATTAGTAGAACAAGATCGAGAATGGTTTAAGTCCCCCAAAGTAGATGCAGCCGTCTCGGTGGTTACCAAAAAGACTACCATTCCAGTAGAGGGTAGTGCTGCGCTCAAGGATGTGCAGGTCAGAAAGCGGGATACCTTGTTATTTATGAAAATCATTTTTATTGTCCAGAGTTCACACAGTAAACCGAGTAAACATTGACAAAGTAAACATGAACAAAGGGATACAGAATCCCCACCACTGCACTAGACAACGGTACAACTGATGCCATCCCTTCCTCCTGGCTATTAGATTCATCACTAGCACTCCTTCCTCCCCTTCTTTCTATGCTCAATTCCAGTCTCTCCTCCGGTATTTTTCCTCACCCCTGGAAACACGCTCTTGTTCGTCCCATTCTCAAGAAACCTTCCCTTGACCCCATGGTTCCCTCCCACTACCGTCCAGTATCCAATCTTCCCTTTATCTCTAAACTTCTGGAAAAATTTGTATTTGCCCAACTTTCCCACCACTTGGACGATATCAACTTTCTTCACCCACGGCAATCTGGTTTTCGTCAGGGTCACAGTGTGGAAACTGTTCTTCTTGCTTTCACTAATGCTCTCCACGTTGCTCACGATCGTGGTGATATCTCGGTGGCGGTAGCACTTGATCTGTCTGCTGCCTTTGACCTTGTTGATCACTCCCTTCTTCTCACTCGTCTTCGGGAGGCGGGTCTCCGCAGCACGGTGCTTCACTGGTTCCACTCTTTTCTATCTTCACGGTCCTGCTCAGTCCTTTCTTCTTCCCCTTCTGTTCCTTCCTCTGACCCTTTTCCCCTGGTATGTGGTGTTCCCCAGGGTTCAGTACTTGCACCTCTTCTCTTTAACCTTTTCTTGGCCCCTCTCACCCTTCAGATTCAACAAACCGGAATCAGCGTTTTTTATTATGCAGATGACATCGTTCTCCTACACCACACCTCTCCTTCTCATCCCGATCTTTCCCCACTTGATTCCTGTCTCTCTACTATCGCCGATTGGTTGTCACAGAACTGCCTTCACTTTAATCTTACAAAAACTATCGCTATCTGGTTCTCTCGTGGTGGTCCTACCCCTCCCTTGGCCCCATCTTTCTCAGGTGCCTCTATTCAACTAGTCTCTTCTTTTCGTTACCTTGGTGTTCTCTTTGATTCTAATCTCTCTTTTCACGATCACATTTCTCATGTTACTAAGACCTCTTTTTTTTTCCTACGTCAAATTTGTGCTATTCATCCCTTCCTCACCCCTTCTGCACTTGCTACACTACTCCTTTCTTTAGTTATGTCTCGTGTTGACTTTGCTAATTCTCTTTTTCTTGGTACTTCTAAATCTCAGCTTTATAGACTTCAGCGCATCCAGTACACTGCTGCCCGTATTGCCACCCACTCTGCCGCCCGTGATCACGTTTCACCTCTTCTCTCTCGCCTCCACTGGTTGCCTCTACCCTTTCGCTCCCAATACAAACTACTCACACTGGTTCATCGGGTCTTTCACTCCAGCACACCTCAATATCTAGCAGACCTTCTCACCTATCACACTCCCAGGCATACACCCCGCTCATTCCATCTCAACCGTCTCTCTCTCCCTCCACCCTCCCTTGCTCACTTACAGTCCCACCCGCTCCTCTGCTTTCTTCTTTGCAGCTCCCGCCCTCTGGAACTCTCTTCCCCCCTCCCTCCGCCTTGAACCCCATTTCCTTACCTTTAAGTGTAATCTAAAAACCCACCTTTTTTCCCTTGCTTTTGACCTTCCCTCCCCCTTCGCTTAACTCTACTCACCTTGGTCTATGTTGTGCTCTTCTCCCCCTCTTTCCTGTCCAGACATTGTAATTTCTTTTTCTTTTCTTTTACCTATTATTTTATAACTGTGTACTATGCTTGTTTTTATGCTTGTTTTTATGACTGTTTTTATATTGTAAACCGCTCTGGTTCCCCTAAAAGGGCGGTATATCAAGCTGAATAAAACATAAACATAAAACATAGACAGTAAACATTACCACACCCATCCCCCCCTCCCGAGCCACCCCACCAGGAATCCAGCAACTATTCCCAGCAAAGAACATAAAACCTAAGAACCAGAGCAAGGAACACCCCCCATCTACCCATCCCACTCCCAAGAACCGTCCCCTACCCCTTCCCCCCGTCTGACATCCCAGACCCTCCCCCCCATCTCCCGCCCCCGACCCCAGACCGCTAAAGCCCCCCCCCCCCCCAGGTGCAGGAAGTCACTAACTCACGACAGCCAGAGCACCACCTTATACCCTCTTACACCCCCTACAAGGGATACCTAAGGGGGGCCCCACTCCACCCACCCCCAAGCTCCACCCACACCCCAACAGTCAGGCAGAGTCAGATGACAGTGTCAATATTGGGGCCCCGCCCCATATCTTGCAGATCTTGTCCAAGGCCTCTCCCCCAAGAACCTTCGCTGTTCGAGTTTCCAGATCCCGCAGATCTGCCATGGTTCGTTCCCACTCACCCACCCCCGGAGCTGTATCCTCCAGCCAGTGGCGCAGAATACATTTCTTGACCATCAAGAACCCCTTCTCACAGAGTTCCCGCTCCTCCCCCACAACAGGCAGCAGCCCCTCCCCCAACCCGAAGAGCCCCCACAAAAGGGGGATCTGCACCTCATGACCCAACCAGGCACTCAGCCGCAGCCCCACTTCCACCCATAACTGCTGGATATGTGTGCAATACCAGAAACGATGTGCTAGGGAGCCCGCCTCAATCCCACACAGGGAGCATTTATCCGAGTCCGCGAGGCCAACCCTTGCCGCCCAGACATTATGACCATATGCTCTCCACAGGAACTTGTACTGCATCTCCTGAATCTGAATGGACTCCGAGAGACCCTTGATGCCCGCAAATGCCACCTCCAGGCGCTCAACCGTCACAGACGGTACACCATCGCTCTGCCACCTCCCCGCCAAGGCTGCCAGGACCCTCAGATCCTCTCCGGACCGGCCCCCCGGAAACACTTCTCGCCGGAGGGAAGAGACAGAAAACTTCCCCTTGAGACCCTGGAAAAGATCCAACATACTCCCCCTCCCCAGTACTAAGCCACTGTGCGTCTGCAGCTCACGCACATAATGCCGTGCTTGCAAATAGAAATAGAAATCCTGCCTGCGCAGTTGATATCGATTTTGCAAGGCAAGAAAGGACTCCAAATCCCCCCCCCTCCAGGGTCCATAAGTGTCCCACATAGACTACCCCCTTCCTGCCCCACTCCATCACTACTCGACCCTCCCTCCCCGGGCCAAAGTCAGGATTCCCACCCAATGGCAAACAATCCGTCGTCTGCCAGGGGGCCCCTCGATATTGACACAGTCTTCCAAGCCTTCATTAGGCCCTGGAGACAATATGACTCCCGCCACGTCGGCGGTAGATCTCTCGGGCTACAGTGCAAAGCCCTAACAGGATGTATCCGTTCCGCAAAGTCGGCCAAGAGGGCCAGCGACATAAGATCCCCTCTGCCACCGACCAGGTCACTCAGACCCCTGGTGAGAAACAGCAAATTATACGCTCGCAATGAGGCTAAGCCCGCACCACCCACCTCAGCCGGTTTCATTAACGTAGCGAGGGCAATCCGCGGCCTACGACCCCGCCACAGGAACTTTGACAGGTGCACCTGCAACTCTTGCAGGTCACCCCTCCGCAGCCATACCGGGATATGCCGAAGCAGGTAGAGCCATCGGGGAACCTCAACCATATTGTAAAGCGCTATACGCCCCTTAAGCGATAAAGGCAGGTCCCGCCATTTTCTTAGACGTTGGATCGTATTATCCAACAGAGGCCTAATATTAACCTGATACAAACATCGCATAGAAGAGGGAATCTGCACGCCCAGATACCGAAATTGGCCTTCCGCCCACACCAAGGGAAAATCGCCCTCCCATTGGGACCTCACTCCCCCACCAATATCTAGTGCCAACGACTTAGCTGGGTTTACCTTCAGCCCCGAGAATGTTCCAAACTTCTCAATCCGGTACAAGGCTCTAACGAGATCTGCGGGTTCGTCAAACATAGTAACATGTCGTCTGCAAAGGCACTAACCCGGATGCCCCCATTATTCCAATGAATACCCTGGATATCATCGGCTTGCAACAAGGCTAATAACGGTTCAAGTTGCAGAACAAACAGAAGGGGCGAGAGCGGGCAACCCTGTCGCGTCCCCCTCCTTAGGGCAAACGTGTCAGATCTATCCCCTCCCACGGTGACAAATGCAAGGGGGTCAGTATAAAGCGCGCGCACCCATGAAAGAAATCCACCCTCTAGCCCAAATCTATGAAGCACCTCAAACATATAGGTCCAGGAGACCCTATCAAAGGCCTTTTCAGTGTCCAGGCTAACTAGCAGCAAAGCCTGATTCATCCGCATACACTTCTCCACCCCCAACAGTATGCTAGTAATATTTCTGGCAGCTCCCCTACCCCGCACAAAGCCCGCCTGATGTGGGCCCACCAATTTCGGTACTATCTCTTGCAACCGCTCAGCCAACACCGCGGCCAAGATCTTCATATCATAGTTTATCAGGGAGATTGGCCGATAGGCAGCCGGATCAAGCGGGTTCTTCCCCACCTCCAAAGCCTCGGCATATAGCGCCGCCAAAGTTGGGGTCACCTGAGTCTCCATTATCTTGTAGAACTCAGAGCCATAGCCATCTGGACCCGGTGCCTTATAAGGCTTCCCTTTCCTAATGATGCTTTGAATCTCACTCCCCTCAATAGGCTTGTTTAAAGCCAGCAAGTCCTGTTGAGATATCCGCGGTAAGGTCACCCCGTCAAAAAACCGACTCTCCTCCTGTCTATCTTCAGCGCCAGGGGTGTACAGCGTTTCATAGAACTGTCGAAACACCTCCGCCATCTTCTTAGAGTCACAGTGCTTCTTCCCCTCCCTATCCTGAATCACCGATACCACCTTCGTACCCCCTCCGTCTCGCACTAACCACGCCAATAGCTTGCCAGACTTACTCCCAAAGCGGAATAATCGATGGCGGTAATAATGAAGGGAATGAACTGCCCTTTCCTGCAGCTTGTCATTCAGACTTTTCTGGACCGCCAGATACGGCTGCAGTCCCACACCTCTTGGGCCCCCTGCTGCTTTCCTCTTCAAGAGCTCAAGTTCCCGGGACAAGCGCAAAATGTCGCTGTTGAGCCGCCGCTTTTCCCTGGCCATATACGCAATGATCTGCCCTCTCATCACGGCTTTTCCCGCTTCCCAAACGATAGCCACCGAGCTGCTGCTCTGTTCATTGAACGCAAGATATTCCTCCCACTGACACTTCAAGAAGTTCTGAAAAGCTTTATCATGCCATTTCTGTTTGGGAAAGGTCCACCGAAGGCTGCCCGGCACGGCCCCCCTCCAGTCCACCCACACCATGGCATGGTCTGAGACCACAATGGGTCGCAGCTCCGCCCGCAAGACATTACCAAAATCTCTTTCCGATACCAAGATGTAGTCTATTCTGGACCAGGTGCCATGTACCCGGGACAGGTGTGTGTAGTCTCGTTCCCGCTCATGGAGCACCCTCCACACATCAACCAGGTTCCCCATTTGACAAAGATAACTCACTCCTCTCCTAACCCAACCGCCCCCGCCTTCGAGCTGGACTTGTCGAGCTCTGGATCATGAGGGCAATTAAAGTCGCCCGCTAGTATGATCGGAACATTCGGGGCCGCATCAAGTTTCTGCAATATACGCTGGAAGAACACATGGTCATAGACGTTAGGGGCGTAGATATTGCCAAGGAACAGCTCCCTGCCGTTTACCCGCACATGCAAAAATAAAAATCTACCGTGCTCATCAGGTTCCTCTGCTAGTATCTCGACCTGATGTCCTTTTCTGATTAAGATTGCCACCCCCTTCTTCTTCCCCCCCTCCCCCCCCCCCCGCTGAGGCTGCAGACACATACCCCACCCAATCCTTCCGCAACTTACAGTGCTCAGCGGGAGTTAGATGCATTTCCTGCAGGAGGGCTATGTGGGCCTTTTCTCTATTTAATGCCTACAGTACCTTCGCCCGCTTCACTGGAGTATTAAGACCCCCCACATTCCAGGATACAATACGCATGTCAGGCCCCATCAGAGAGTGTCAAAAGGAGCTGTAGCTTGATAGAATTGTATCTATTCCCCCTTAAAACCAGGAACCACCCAGCCTCAGCCCCCCGGTTCGATACCTACTGTGCCCACACCTGCAAATGCCCACCCTTATCCCTTACCCCCCCCCCCACTGAGCCCACCCCCCCTCTCCCCCACCCTCCCCGACCCCCAAACTGCCTTCAGCTCCCCCACCCCCTCCCGTTAAAATACCACCACCTCCTACTCCCCGGCCCAGAACAGCCAGGGTCGAGTCCCTACAGATGCCACAAGGATGTCTTGGGTCCAACAGCCCCCCTCAGAGGTCAGTAGCACCTACCCTGCAAACAATGTAAAAGACAGAAAACGTAACATGATATACTCGCCCCCCTGCACAAAGACAAGAAAAACTCATAAGCCCTCCTCAAACCAAGGCAGTCCCAGCAGGCAAACCTCTCACCCCATCATCACCAGGAGCCTGCCCGCCGGGAGAAATGAACTCCGCTCCACCGTGGCGGCCCAGCACTGTCACCCGCTCTCAGGTCGAGGCCTCCTCAGTCCCGCGCTCGCTCCCCAGCTGATCCACGAAATGCTCCGCTGCCTCCGCTGTGTCAAAGGCATGAGTCTTTCCTTGGCGGAAAATCCGCAAAGAGGCAGGGTAGGCCAAAGTAAAGCGAATCTGTTGCTTGAAGAGCGTGGAGCAAACCTTGGAAAAGGTCCGCCGTTTTGCCGCCACTTGCGTCGAGTAATCCTGGAAGAGAAGGAGTCGGTGATTGTCGAGGCGGAGCTCCCCCTTCTTCCTATAGGCCTGCAAGATCTGTATTTTGTGCTGGAAATTCAGGGCCCGGAATATCACAACTCTCGGCCGGGATAGTCCGTCACGGCGGGGCCCTATGCGGTGTGCGCGCTCAATCTTGAATTGTCCTAGCAGTTCCCCCAGGCCCAGTGCCTCCGGCAGCCATGTCTCCAGCCAGGCGAGCAACACGTGTTCTGCTATGGATTCCGGGATGCCGACAACGTGTACGTTGTTCCGCCAAGACCTGTTTTCCAGGTCCTCGACTGAGTTGCAGCGCCTCAATTTGCTTTGTGTGCTCCAGCCGAGCCCGCTCCTGAGTCCCTTCGCCATCTTCCAGGTATGTCATGCGATGTTCCAGTTCCTCCACTCGCTTAGCGAACTCCATCATCGCTTCTCCGACCCCCTCCAGCTTCTTCATGATCTGATCAAATTTGGGGTCGAGCAATTTGACCACCTCCTTAGCGAGCTCCTCTGGCGTCGAATCCATGCTCTCTGCCCCAGGCGAGGCAGGCTGCAAGGCCGCCGCAGGCCCAGGAGCCACTTTGCCCCCGCGCTCCTTTTTCGCCGGCAACGGCATCGCAACGGCCCCCCACCAGGCTCCTTCGCTCGATCTCTAGCCCGGGGGCTGTTCTCAGTCCAATTAAATGTAGCTAGAGAAATCATGGGCTCAAAAGGCGCAGATTAAAGCCGAAACATCCCCGGAGCGAGCAGGCAGACGTCCTCACTCACTCACGCATCACGTGGACTCCCCGGGATACCTTGTTAAAACAGGTGTTTGATGTAAATCCATCCAAGCGTCCATTTGTGGTGCTTGGGTAGCGAGAGCGTGTCTTCGTTGGTCTCAACGGCTTTAGGGAGAGCAAGTAGAGGAGGCAACCGCTGAAGCTTCCAGAATTGAGTCAGGGGCAGCTTACTTGGCCAATATTCATTATGATCTTGTTCACGGTTTAGCAAAGAGCATGGCTTCAGCAATAGCGGCAAGATGGTATCTTTGGCTGCGCAATTTGGCAGCAGATGGATCTTCCAAGTCTAGGTTGGGCAAGCTGCCTTTCAGGGGTAAGCTACTTTTTGGAGAAGATTTGGATAAGCTGATGAAGAATTTAGGAGAGTCCAAGGGTGGTAGTTTGCCAGAGGACAAACAGAAGCAGGGCCGGTCGGCTCTGACGGCTAAGGGTCAACAGAGACTTTCGTCGCTTTCGTACCCCAAGGTTTGGTCAAGTTCAAAGAGGACGTTTCCCCTATAGGAACCAGAGGTTTCGAGGCTTCCAAGAAGCGCATAGAGGATTTGCTGCCTCCTCTTCCTTCAATCTCAGAAAGCCACAATGAAGCCAGGGGGACCCAGGGGGGACAGGTGCCCGTGAGGGGTCGCCTGCGTGAGTTTTATCTTGCCTAGGTCCAAATCACATCTGATCAGTGGGTATTAGAGGTCATCAGAGAAGGTTATACGTTGGAATTTCAATGTCCGGTAACCGATTCTTTTGTGCAATCTCCGTGCAAAGCGCGCTCCAAGTACGAAGCAGTGCGAAAGACCTTACAAAGACTGCTCTCCCTCAAGGCAGTGGTACCGGTACCCCCAGACCAATAAGGTTGCGGTCGGTACTCCATATACTTTGTAGTGCCAAAGAAAGAAGGTACCTATCGACCAATTTTGGATCTCAAAAAGGTAAATCTCTGTCTCCGAGTGTCCCATTTCCGGATGGAGACCTTAAGATTGGTCATCGTGGCGGTAAGACAAGGCGAGTTTCTTACTTCCCTAGATTTGTTGGAAGCTTATCTGCACGTTCTGATTCATTCATTTTCAATTCC
Organism: Ichthyophis bannanicus; assembly: GCA_033557465.1. Lineage (NCBI taxonomy): Eukaryota > Metazoa > Chordata > Amphibia > Gymnophiona > Ichthyophiidae > Ichthyophis > Ichthyophis bannanicus. Next base: position 578,447,321 of record CM066034.1, on the reverse strand, counting down.
AGGTGTTACCGTTTGGGCTAGCTATGGCACCATGAACCTTCACCAAGGTGATGGTGGTAGTGGCAGCAGCATTGCGAAAGGAAGGGGTCCTGGTGCACCCCCTATCTAGACAATTGGTTGATTCGAGCAAAATCCAAAGCGGAGAGTGAGACGGCTACAGCCAGAGTGGTGGCAATCTTAGAGAGTCTTGGATGGGTAGCCAGTGTTTCCAAGAGCAGGTTAAATCCATCACAGAAGCTGGAATACCTGGGTGCTCGCTTCGATACGTGTGTCGGAAAAGTGTTTCTGCCACAGCAACAGGCACAAGGTTTGAGAAAGCTAGTCCGCAGATTTCTAGTCAACAGAAATCCCACGGCCTGGCACTATCTGCAGTTACTCGGTACCATGGAAGCGACACCCCACATGAGACCCTTACAGAGAGCATTACTCAGATGGTGGTCACACCAGGAGGACAGTCTGTCTCGGATATTACCCTGTCTGCCGGAGACGCGTCAGGCTCTTCAATGTTGGTTGTGGCCAGAAAATCTGAAAAAGGGAATGCCCTTAGAAACACCCGATTGGATACCCTTAACAACGGATGCCGGCCTATTAGGCTGGGGCGCTCATGTCCAAGGGTGGTTCGTGCAAGGTCTTTGGACCAATCAGGAAAAGATCTGGTTGATCAACAGGTTGGAATTGCGGGCAGTAGTCCTGGCACTTCAAGTTTTTTGACGGTGTCTTCAGGGGAAGGCCATTCGAGTATTTTCCGACAATGCGCCAACGTTGGCCCACATCAACTGGCTAGGGGGCACCAGCAGTATAGCAGTGGAAACCGAGGCCAAGCAGTTGTTCAAGTTGGCCGAGATACATCTGCTAGAGTTGTCGACAGTGCATGTCGCAGGAGTGGAAAACATAGAGGCCAATTTTCTGAGTTGGGTAAGGGTGGACCCAGGGGAGTGGGTTCTCCATCCGCAAGTGTTCGAAATGGTGGTACGCCGCTGGGGCCCGCCAGTAATGGAGTGCAGTTGGCAGCGCTTTCCTGTTCTAGAGGTAAGATAAAAGGAGAGGCGATGGGAGGACATCCAGATATCAAGCTTTTTTTTTTTAGGGTGGTGTCGCTTTTGCGGCCGCCGTGTAGGCAGGTTGTTTCAACATGGGATCTACATTTAATACTGGAGGCGTTGGTGCAAGAGTCTTTTGAACCTTTGTCTAGAGTGTCGCTGAAGGACCTTACTCTCAAGGTGGTGTTTCTGGTGGCCATTTCTTCGGCACGAAGAATCTCGGAGTTACAAGCGTTGTCGTGTAGGAAGCCTTTTCTGTTTTTTTAGTGATAACGAAGGTGGTTTTGAGGCCAGTGCCATCCTTTTTGCCCAAAGTAGTATCGCCTTTTCATGTGAATCAGGTGGTTTCACTACCAGTTTTTGAGGAAGGCAGTGCTGGTGCATCTGCGAAGCAGTTACATCGGTTGGATGTTCACAGAGCATTAAAATAGTATTTAAGATGTACAGCATCTTTCTGCAGATTGGATAGATTATTTGTTTTGTTTGGAGGACCAAGGAAAGGAGAAGCAGCATCAAAAGCTTCCATTGCCAGATGGCTTAAAGAAGCAATAGCGTCTGCGGTATGTGTTAAAAGGTAAATCAGTACCAGAAGGGCTTAGAGCTCATTCGACTAGGGCGCAAGCAACGTTGTGGGCAGAGTGCAGTTTGGTGCCTGCGGGTGAAATTTGTAAGGTGGCTACTTGGTCGTCTTTACATTCCTTTGTCAGATATTATCATCTAGATGTGCAAGCGGAAAGGGATACCTGTTTTGGATCAGTGGTGCTTCAGGCTGGTTTAACAGATCCCTCCCGTTGACTTTTTTCACTGCTCTGTTAGATCCCCAGAGGTTCGGGACTAGACTGGAGGGACAATAAGGAAGGTGAAATTAGACTTACCTGCTAATTGTTTTTCCTTGAGGAACTCCAGTCTAGTCCCGTATCCCTCCCTAATAATGTCCTTGGGCTATAGCCTGAAGCAAAAGGTGTTTTTACAGGTAAGCTGAATGAGTAGCTGTAGCGATTAGGGCTCATAAAGGGGGGGATTGTTTCGATGGGGGTTCAGAAGCAAACAATATCCTCTATATAAGGGTATGGCGGATCTCAGCATTTCAGAGAAGATTGATACAATTTAAGGGAACATAAAGGAGTCTGAAATATTTTCTCCTTTTTTATAAAGTTTCTAGTTATGTTTGCTAGCAGTGTTTACTACTTAATTGCTGCTCCAGTGAGTCTGCTTTGTCAATAGGTAACTGGAGTCAGGAGGCGGTTCCTGTGCCTTTATACTGGTGTCAAAGGGATGACGTTTCTCAGTCTCCAAGCTGCGGGAGGAGGAGCAAAACCCAGAGGTTCAGGACTAGACTGGAGTTCCTCAAGGAACAACAATTAGCAGGTAAGTCTAATTTCACCTTTTGACATATACAGATTGCGTCCCTTGGTCCCCATGCATTCATCTCCTTTAACCTCCAACGCCTTGCACTCTTTCCTCTCCCAATTCAACCCCTCCCCATTCTTTCCCCTTCTCCATCCTCCCTAGCACTCCCACTCCCTGCCCTTCATCCTTTTTTTTTTTTTTTTTTTTTACATTAAGCTACTGCTCCTTTAAAGTTTTGCTCTCTCACTCCTCCCTTCCCCTGTCTAACCTTATTTTTCTCTCTGCAGGTCCCAATCTGGTTGTCCTCTGCCCTGCTGTATCCAAGCCGTGATCACAGGCCTTCCCCTTCCTGTTCTGCCTGCAGGGATCCAATCTCCCGCTGGCAGCCAGAAGGGGCCTTTGCTGTGATCATGGCTCTGTCTCCTTTTCTGTCTGCAGGGGATGGAATCCCCATGGGCAGCCTGCTGCCCGTGATTGCATTATTTTTTTTAAAAGGGGGGAAAGAAAATCCCAGACACCAGGTGCAAATTTATGGTTGCCATGTCAACCTGGTACCTAGTATTTGTTGAGCCCTGCTCTTTGCTATTTTCTTCATATCGCTACAACTTTCGTGCTTCTGCTGTTACTTTGGATCTATTATTGGAAGATATGAATTTAAGGCCCAATATTCAGCACGGGCAGCTAGCGTGATTACAGCGGCTAGCTGCCGGTATTGAACATTAAACCCAGATATTCAATACCGGGGTCATATCCGGCCCCAGTATTGAATATCCAGGGTCGCAGCAGAACCCGATCGCTAACTGGGCAGCAATATTGAGCTGCAGCCCAGTTAGCAATAAGTGGTGAAAGTTAGGCCAGGGTTTCACTGCAGATCACAAACCGAGCAGTGGCTCAATATCGCTGCAGACTGGTTTGTCATTAGCTCCATCCCAGACACCCCCCGATGCTAAGGGGTTAGCATCGGGGCGTACAGCTGCATTACTTGGGGATATTCAGTGGCATTTACCATGTTAGTGCTGCTGAATATCCCGCTTAGGGGTATTTACAAGGTTTACAGGTCTGTAAACGCCTTGGAATATCGGGCCCTTAAGGTCTTTTTTGTTTGTTTGTTTGTGCAGCATATTTCAGATGAAGGTTTTGGATCTTTCGTATTTTTGATATCTTAAGTCCAGAGAAGCACTTAACTATCGGCAACATTTCTGTTTTGGATTTTTTTAATGCAGTTTGTTTTCCCATGGAGTTGTCATCTTTTTTTTCACCTTTTCTTCTGTTTTTTTGCCCTTGTTGTTAGGGCTCTCAGTAACTAATTTTGCAGCAACAATATTGTATCTGATTTACTGCTGTTATATCAATAGATGGTTCCTTTATACAGATTATGACCTTACTAATCTTATGTGCCATGCTTTTTGCTTTTGGTGTAGTTTTTCCTACTCCTAGACCCCAGCATATGTATCTCCATATAAGCTAGAAATCAACCATCAACTCTGCCATTTCCTGCCTAAAAATGTTAGAGCACTTCAGTTTGGATAGAACTGGAAGAGATATGATAGAGGTCTATAAAATTCTCTTTCCTCCCTTCTCTATATCTGTGGATAATACTCTACTCTTCCCTGTTTCCTCGTCTTGCAACCTTGGGGTCATATTTGACTCTATTCTCTTTCTCTGCACACATCCAACAGATAGCTAAAACCTGTCGTTTCTTTCTCTATATCAGCAGCAAAATTAGTCTCTTCCTTTCTAAAACACACTCTCGGACCTTATCCACTCTCTAGTCACCTCCCATCTTGATTATTGCAACCTGCTCTTGCTGGTCTCCCTCTGAATCATCTTTCACCTCTTCAATCTGTTCAGAACTCAGCTGCACGACTTATCTTTCGTCAGTGTCGTTATGGTCACGTAACCCCTCTTTCTCAAGTCACTTCACTGTCTCTCTATCCTTTTTCACAACCAGTTCAAACTTCTCCTACTGATATGTAAGTGCCTTCATTCTGTGGCTCCTCATTACCTTTCCTCTCTTATCTCACTCTGCACCCCTCCACGGGGAACTCTGCTCCTCTGGCAGATCCCTTTTATCTGTGCCCTTCTCTGCCGCTACCAACTCCAGACTTGTTCATTCCACCTTGCTGCACCATATTCCTGTAACAAACTGCCTGAGTCAATACATCAGGTTCCTTTTCTAGCCCTATTTAAATCTAGTCTAAAAACCCCACCTCTTTGAGGCTATTTTTGGATCCTGATGCCCCTCACTTTCTTCTTCACCACTTATATGCATCTTACCATACTCTAGTCCCCACTTTTGTGATGTTCATCTTGATTAGATTGTAAACTCTGATGAGCAGGGATTGTCTCTTACATCTATATGTACAGCGCTGCGTACGTCTTATAGCGCTATACAAATGATTAGTAGTAGTAGTAAGAATGATTGTTTTCTCTTTCAATAGTACCAAAACTAAGGGATACTCCATGAAATCAATAGGTGACATGTTTAAACGAAATCGGAGGAAGTATGTTTTCTACTCAATGAATAAACTAAAGAAATTGTTATTGGAAGATGTGGTAAAGGCAATTAACAAAGCTGGGTTTAAAAGGACTTTAGATATGTTCCTGGAGGAAAAGTCTATAAATAAACCATTATTAGTTAGGTAGACATGGGATAGCCACTGCTTATTCCTGACTATAAGTAACAAGGAATGGATTAACTTTTTAGGATCTTATTCGGTACTTGCAATCTGGATTAGAGACAGGATGCTGGGCTTGATGAATCTTTGATCTGACCCCGTATGCAGGGCTGAACCAACCATCAGACAAAACTAAGAAGTTGCCTAGGGTGGAAGCTTCTGTTGGGGGGGGGCGCAAAAAAGAGCAGAGCATTCAAAACTAAACAATATATTCTGATAGACGGGAGTGGGGGAGGGTGCGTGTAAGGCATTAACATCTTATAACAACTAGGGATTATGGTAGAAAGCCTTATCACATTCTCCTTTTTTAGCAACTTGACATCTTAAATTTGCATCAGTTACTTTGCAGATTTTCCTTTAGTAGTATTCCTATTTCTTCTAGTTTTTGTGGGTTCTTTGTAAACACTCTTGATTTGAATATAGGATTTATAGCATAAAATTAGCAATACACGATTTCCTTTGTATTATCAGATTCCACTTAATCGTAGTTAATTCTCTTAATTTTTTCATCACTTTCTGCAATTTCTCTCTACTGCAGGAAGTCCATAAACATGTCCTTTGTTACACAAGTATGTTATCTTCTCCTGAGAATTCAGCAGTATTCCTGACATCGTATTTAGCTCTAGAACTTAAGCTAACGGTGGGCACCTTTTATCCTGGGTGGCATGTGGCACTTAGGCAGGGCCAGCCCCAGAGATGGTTCAAGGTATTGGCACCCTAGGCAAACCTTAAACCTTATGCTCCCCTGGCTGTCAGAATCTATTGTTTATTGTAGTAGTCATCACCTTTCAGAAATTTGGTATATATTTGATGCAACAAAGTCACCATATGACAGTACTTGGGGATCTGCACTGTTTCCCCTCGGACCTTCTCTGTCCCCTGTGGGGGATATGTGATTATATAGGTATGTGTTATGGGATTGGATGGGCATACATGGGAGATGTTACTGAGGCTATGCGGGCTTTTAGGAGCATTTGGTTGTGTAGATGTGTGTGAATTGTAGGGTGCTGAGTGTGGAGATGTACATGTGTAAGTGACCATGGGAAGGTTCGAGGTGGTGGCTTTGGTGACTTCAGTTATTATTCCCTATCTTTCTGCCTGTGCTGCTCTCTGCCAAAGTGCTAAAAAAGGAGGGGGAGGGTTTTTAAATTTTATTTTTGGGGGGGATTGAAGCATTGAACAAAATTCTGTAGTCTCTTTTTCCAACAGAAAGCTATGGGAAGTTTTTGGAGGCTCCGTCACTGAAAATAGTGACCCAATGGTTCAAGTTTTCAAACTATATTTACATTTTTCCTTCTGGCCAACAGTTATTGTCCTACGGGTTTCAATGTTTATCATGTCTATAAAATTCTATACAGTGGATTGGGAAAAGTTATTTCTACTTCTTTCAAAACTCTACAAAAACAGGTTCTTATGGAAATACTTCTGAACATGTTCACTCTTAGCTATTAAAAATCCAAGGAAAGGTTTATGCAGGTATATTGGTTAAGTACCGATGTCACAAGGGACAGTCTTTCCTACCATCATGCTAGGATATTGGCTCAGTCAAAGATGTCAACTCTTCAAAATGATTTGGGTGCTAAACTCAATAGACTTAATACGCAGCAGCATTTATATGTATGTAGGATGTGTGTAGGCTATATGTGAGTGGGTATTAATGGAATGTATACTGCAGAACATATGGTGATGGGTATTTCTGCATTGGTATGTAAATGTAAGACCTGTGTATGGTGTTTGTGTGTGTGTGTGTGTGTGTGTGTGTGTGTGTGTGAGGTAACATAGTAACATAGTAAATGACGGCAGATAAAGACCAGTATGGTCCATCTAGTCTGCCCAGTAAGATGGCAGGAGTAGGTGCACCTGCCACTCTGTGCAGGCCACCCCTTCCCATGTCTTTGTTTAGGGGTGCACCTGGTACTCTGTGCAGGCCACCCCTCCCCATGTCTTTGTTTAGGGATGAACCCGCCGCTCCATGTAGGACACCCCTATTTGTTGAGAAATTAGATGGTTCAGTTTATTTTGATTTTATCCTGTTGCTGTAAAGGGACCCACTGTGTCTGTCCCATGCCACTTTGAACTCCGTCACTGTGTTTGCCCCCCACCACATCCATCGGGAGGGCATTTCAAGCATCCACCACCCTTTCAGTGAAAAAGTATTTCCTGACATTGCCTTTCAATTTACCACTTTGCAGCTTCATATTATGCTCTCTAGTTTTACAGCTTCCCCGTCTTTGGAAGAGGTTTGTTTGTTCATTATTTCTCTTTAAAGGTCTGAAAGCATAGTTACTCACCTGTAACAGGTGATCTCCGGGAACAGCAGGAATTTAGTCCTCACATATGGGTATCGTCGGTACCGACGGAGCCCGCGCGGGAACGCTCCCCAGCATCCGATAGGAACGCCCCTGGGAGCATCCCCCAGCACATGAGTGCTGCCCTCCCGCCTTTCCAACTGTCCCTCCTCAGTTAAGTTTGTAGCTGAGTGAAAGGATAGAGGGAGAGAGGAAAGAGACAAAGAGATGGAGAGGCGACTCCTAGGGGAGGTGGGTGGGTTGTGAAGACTAAATTCCTGCTGTTCCCGGAGATCACCTGTTACAGGTGAGTAACTATGCTATCTCCAGGAACAAGCAGGAATGTAGTCTTCACATATGGGGACTCCCTAGCTGAAGATGCCAGGGAGATAGCCCCAGGAAGGTGCCACCTTACATAGGTAGGCATCCTTCCTCCCATGGATCTCTGGCATTCCACCAGGGTTGGTGTGTAGGAGTTGAATTAGGTCTGAAAGAGGTTTTGAAGAACAGCTTGGCCAAAGAAGGCATCCCGACGGGAGGCTTTATCCAGGCAGTAGTGGGCTGTGAAAGTGTGTACCGAAGCCCAGGTGGCTGCTCGACAAATGTCATCGATAGACACAGAGTGGAGATTAGCCATGGAAGCTGCCATGGCTCTCACGTTATGAGCTGTGACATGGCCTTGAAGAGGAAGACCCTTACTCTCAAAAGCAAAGGATATGCAATGGGCAATCCATCTAGATAAAGTGTTTTTGGAGACTGGAAGTCCCAAATGACTAGAGTCAAAAGGTATAAAAAGTTATGAGGACTTTCTATATTGCTGTGTTCTCTGCAGGTAAAAGGCTAAGGCTCTTTTACAATCCAAAGTATGAAGAAATATTTCCGCATATCACTTTCTGCATTAGAAGCGTGAGACATCGGAAAAAATACAGGAAGATAAATTGATTGATTCAAATGAAAAGGCGAAATCACCTTTGGCATAAAGTGTGGATGAGTTCTAAGAACAACCTTATCATGATGAAACCTAGTATAAGGAGGATCAGCCACTAAAGCTTGCAGTTCACTAATGCAATGTCCAGAGTTGATTGCAATTAGGAAGATGACCTTCTAGGTCAAAAACCTGAGGGTTCTAGTGGCTAAAGGCTCAAAAGGCGGCTTCATGAGCTGCCCGAGAACTAGATTTAGGTCCCATGCCACCGGTGGTGGCTTAATGGGAGGTTTGGTTAATAGAAGACCTCTCATAAATCTGGATATGAGTGGATGAGAGGAAATTGGTTGTCCATTCAGAGGCTTATAAGAAGCTGCAACTGCACTAAGATGGACTCTTACCGAATTGGTCTTTAGACCAGAATTCGATAAGTAAAGGAGATACTCCAGTATCGATTCTAAAGGTAAGACAAGGGGGTTTAAGCCCTTCATGGAGCACCATATAGTAAAACGTTTCCACTTGAAGGCATAAGATCTTCTTGTGGAAAGTTTTCTAGAAGCCTGAAGGATATCCTTTACCTGTTGGGACAGGTTGAAATCCTGGAGGTCTAAGGCTTCAGCAACCAGGCCATGAGATGCAGGAACTGGGGACTCGGGTGCCATAGCGTCCCGTCCTCTTGGGAAAGGAGATCTGGAGCATGCCCTAACTCCAGAGGTGCAGCTTGAGAGAGATGTAGAAGCAGGGGATACCACGCTTGGCGAGGCCATCGTGGCGCTATGAGAATCATGCGACCCGTGTCTCTCTGAAGCTTGAAGAGTGTTTTGGGGATGAGGGGAATGAGTGGGAAGGCATAAAGGAAGTTCTGACCCCAGTGAAGGAGGAAGACATCCCTTGCCTGACAATTGTGAGCCGGAATCCTGGAACAGAACCGGGGAAGTCTGGCATTCAGTGGACTTGCAAAGAGGTCAATGTCTGGAGTGTCCCAGAGATTTTATTTATTTATTTATTTATTTATTTAACAGCTTTTATATACCGCGCTATTTGTTATCAGTGCGGTTTACATACAACAAGGGTGCACAGTCAGAAAACTGTTCTGTGCTTACATTGTAACAGGAGTTTAAACTTGGACAGTACATTGTAACAGGAGCATAAACTTGGAGTAACAGAGAAACTATAAACATATGTACAAAATATAATTAGATTTGGTTTGTATATACAGTAAGATGAAATATCTTTGCCACCTGGTCCAGGTGGAGAGACCACTCGTGAGGCAGCAGTACTCGACTGAGTTTGTCCGCCCAAAGGTTTTGAATACCTGGAAGATATACCACTAGAAGGTGAATTTGATACTCTCTGGCGAGGGCCCACAGTCGTAAAGCTTTGTTGCATAAGGACAGAGAGCCTGTCCCGCCCTGCTTGTTCACATAGAACATGGCTACTTGATTGTCCGTCTGGACTAGGACTGTCTTGTAGCTGAGCTGGGCGTGGAATACTCGAAGAGCTAAATAGATTGCTCTTACTTCCAGGAGGTTTATGTGTAGACCAGCCTCCTGTGGAGTCCAGGTGCCCTGGGTAGAGAGATGATTCAGGTGTGCTCCCCAACCCACCTGTGATGCATCTGTTGTTAGGGTGGCCTGAGAAAGGGGTTGATGGAAAGGAGACCCCACTGTCAGATTTTCTAGTGATTGCCACCATTGGAGGGACAAAATTAGTCTTTGAGAGTTTACTATTTCGTCTGATAAATGTCCTGTGGCCTGTGTCCACTGTGTGGAGAGGGTCCACTGAGCTGCTTGCATGTGGAGGCGAGCATATGGGACTACATGGACTGTGGATGCCATATATCCCAGCAACTGTAGTAGCTCTCGAGCAGTTAGAGAGGATTTCCCTGCTGCTTGAGAAGCTAGTTGCATTATGCGAAGACACCGGGCCTGTGGAAGGAAAGCCTTTGCCTGTCTGGTATCTAGACAGGCCCCTATGAATTCCAGGCATTGGGAAGGAACAAGTTGGGATTTTGGGAAGTTTATTACCAACTCCAAGTATTGGAGGATTCGCATTGTGCGAGACAGTGCAGTGCTGGCCTTTGCAACTGTAGGGGCTAGCATGAGCCAGTTGTCTAAGTAAGGGAAGACGAATATCCCCAGGGTTCACAGAAATGCAGCTACTACTGCCATGCATTTCGTGAATACTCTTGGTGCTGAAGCCAGACCAAAGGGAAGAACCCTGTACTAGAAATGTTTTGCCTTGAAAAGGAAACGTAAGCATTTCCTGTGATCTGGATGGATCAGAATGTGAGTGTATGCATCCTTTAAGTCTAGAGAGCAAAGCCAATCCTGGCCTTGAAGGTATGGCAGAAGAGTTCCCAGAGAAAGCATTTTGAACTTCTCTCGAAACAGGCATTTGTTCAATTCTCTGAGGTCTAGAATGGATCTGTGTCCTCCTGTTTTCTTTGGAATAAGAAAATAGGGGGAGTAGAACCCTGCACCCCGTTGAAAAATGGGTACCTCTTCTATTGCTCCTTGGGCAAGAAGTGTTGAGACCTCGTGATCTAGCAGATTGTCTGCGGAGGTTTGAGAATTGAATTGCCTTAGAATTGTAGGAGGGGTCATGCTGTGAAAATGGAGCTTGTACCCCTCTCCTACAATGGACAGAGTCTAATCTTCTGCTGTTATCTGATGCCATCTGTTTGCAAAGTGGCATAACCTGCCTGGGATATTGGGGGGTTGGGAACCCCTCAGAGGCAGGAAGGCTAAGCTCTGTGGGTAGTTCTGTAAAGAGAATGTGGATATGTGTACATGTGAGTGAGGGATATGGAAGAGTATACATGTGTATGTGGGACGTTGTATATATGTTATGTTTGTGGGTGTTTATGTCTTTGTGGGGATATGTGTGTATGTGCTTAAGGGGCATATGGTGTGTGGCTATCTTTGTGACTGTCCATATATATCGGTTTGCTTGTGTGGGCTGCTTGTGAGAGGAAGTATGTGGGTTGAGAGTATGTATCTATGTAAGGAGGTGGAGGAACATAGATGTGATTATGAGATAGCTATTTGTGGATATGGGAGGGTATATGTGGGGGATATAGAAAGGTGTGTGGGGATCTGTGAAGTTTGGTGGCTTTTCTTGGGTTATTTTTGTGTTGGAAGTGGTGTGAGGGAGTTGTTGAGGAGGATGTGGAAGGTATTGTGAAGGTCTGTGTAAGCAAGGTGTGTATGAATGTGTGTATTGGGGGAAACTGTTGATGGTATTAGGGCATATGGGAGAAAGAGAGTTTGTGTAGGCATGTATACAAGGGAGATTTCTTTATTTTAGTGCTGACTCTTTTTGAAACAATGTATGTGTGTGTAAATGTATTATTCCTAAGCGTCCCTCCAGTCCAGTCCCTTTCCTCTGGGTTGTGTTCTCCTTCCAGCAGCTTGGAGACTCAGCACGTCACCGTCTTTTGATGACACTTAGTATATAAATAGCACTGGCACCACCCACCAGCTCTAGTACAATATGCTCAGTCTCCAAGCAGCTGGAGGTAGCAGTAAGCCCAGGGTTAGGCTCACTGTAGAGACCTAGGTGGTCAGTGGGGTTTTTCGCTATTATTTCTCTTTATTTAATTCTTTTGTGTAGCTTCAGAGGAATTATATTTTTAATTTGCTTGCTGGCTAGGACAGTGAATCTGTCCTGTAGGGCTGAAGAGATTCCCCCCCCCCCCTGGGAAAAGGCTTCAGTGAGAGCAGCACAAGGGGAGAGGATGGCGGTTCCCGAACCCGGCAAGGGCGAGGAACCGTCGGTGAGCTGGTTTGTCAAGGTCTGCCACTTCTTACTTGTCCCGCCTTGCAGCCAAAGCCCTCAGGCGGCTGAGCGTGAGTGAGGTGAAAGACGGCCAAGTTGGAACAGAAACGGGGGAAAGATCTGCAGCGGCATCGGATGCCGACAAGCTCTGCGGCAAGCCACATGGGTGCAGTAAGTTAACCATGTGGCTGCCAGCCGAACGTGGGGGAAAGGCCTGCTGCCGTTGGTAAGGGATCAGTTTGGCGGAGAAAGGTAGGATTATTCCTTTGGCACGCTTTTTGCGTGCCCTTGGTGCTGCAGGCCTGAGGGAACCTTTGATCAGAGGGGTGCTTCCCAGTGACCTGCGCTTTGTGTTTTAAGCTTGATTTAAGCCTTATGTAAGCTTAATTTCTGCTGTGTTTAAGTTTTATTTATTTAACCTTTTTGAAAAAAAAAAAAAAAAAAAAAGGATCTGGTACAGAAGGGCCCTACCACCATGCCGGCAAGACCACAATGTTTGGTCTGCGGGTCTCGGTGGGGAGCAGTCTCCGAGGCCGGGGTGTGCAGGGGCTGCTCAGTGGAGGCTGCGTCCTTGGAACAGGGTATCCAGGCCAGCATAACCCAGGATCCTGTATCTTCCCCTTTACAGGAGTCAGGAGAGCCTCTGGATGCAATACTCGCTTCTGACTGTGCGCTACCTGCGGTTCCAGAGCAACAGACCCTTCCTCAGGCTCAGCCCAGGCCCTCTACTTCTTCGGGAGTGCAGGAAGGGGAAGGCTGGGGGGGGTTTCTCCCCAGAATTTGTCTTATTGTTACATAGGGCCTTTTGTTTGCATCAGCAGGGAGCGCAGGGGCTGGCGACTACATGGACGGTGGAGGGCAAGGGGCCAGAAGATGCAGTGCTACCGCCTAAGCGGCCTAGACTGGTAAATCAAGAAGATCTCCACTCTCTTCTGTCAGAGGTTCTGGAAGGAGAGTCCTCGGACTGGGAGGTGGGGGAAGATGAGGAAGACCTCGAAGAGGGCGAGATCCCTGAGGAGGAGCAGGCCAGGATTGTTCAGGTCTTCCGCAGGGAAGAGCTGCCGGCTTTGATCAGCGAGTGCTTGAAAGTTCTCAATATGGCCACAGACGCTCCTGGGGAGCAGGTGGTCTTGGAGGACCCACTCATTCGGGCAGTCAAAGTCACAGGTAGTCTTCCCAGTTCACCAGTTTGGCAGATGTTCCAGGAAGAGTGGGATCAGCCAGAGTCCGATTTAAGGGGTGTCTGCTCTATCACACGGTTGTACCCTTTACCGGAATTAGAGAAGGAGTTACTTTGGTCACCCAGAGTGGATGCGGATGTCTTGGCTGTTACCAAGACGACAACCATACCGGTGGAGGGCAGTGCGGCTAAGGATCACTGTTCCCTCTAAGCTGTGCGCGTGTGCGCGCGCACACACCTCACCGAGCGAGCGCACATACTTTACAACAGAGCGCACAAAAATTACGGCTCCGATTCTGATAGAAAACAACACAGACATCTTAAAATGTAAAAGTTATGATTGTAATTACTAGAAATTTCCCGCTTCATTTAGTAATCGTCTATTTTCATTTAATTTGATTAAAATCAATGTGGTATACATACTGTATTCTGACGTGTAGTCAAATTTTAAAGTATATAACTCTGAGTGTCGTTATGTGGCGCACAAAAATTTAACCTTCCTTCAAAAGCTGCACACAGCTGATATTTTATGCGCACACAGCCTACAGAAAATTAGAGGGAACATTGCTAAAGATGCCCAGGATAGGAAGCTGGATGCACTGTTAAAACAAGCTTTTGACATTGTGCCCTGGCTCTTCAGGCTTCTGTGTATGGAGCTTGGGTAGCTCGGGCTTGCTTCCAATGCTCTCAACAGCTTCAATTGCCGGGTGACCTGCCTGGCGGACCAGCTGTGGATGCTGCCAGAATTGAGTCCAGAGCGGCTTACCTTGCAGATATAGCCAGTATGATCTTATTAGGAGCTTGGCCAAGAGCATAAGTTCGATGGTGGCGGCTCATCGCTACCTTTGGCTTCGCAACTGGGCAGCAGATGGTTCTTCAAAGGCCCGTCTCAGCAGGCTCCCATTTAAGGGAAAGCTTCTGTTTGGGGAGGAGCTGGACAAGTTGGTAAAAGAACTGAGGGAGTCTAAGGGAGGCAGGCTCCCGGAGGACAGGCCAAAACAGAGTCGCAATCCCACTCCTGCGCGGTCTCAGCCGCGGGAGTCCTGTAAGTTTCAGATGGCTCGGTCGGCGCCCTTTCAGAGAGAATTCTTCCCCTCAAGGGGGCACAGTTTCAGGGGATTTCGAGGGGCAGGAAGGGGATTTGGTGCCTCTTCCTCCGCCTCAGGGTCTAGGAAGCTGTAATGAAATAAGAGGGGCCCAGGCGGGAGTTCTGCCTGTGGGAGGTCGCCTGCGGCAGTTCTTCTCCGCCTGGGTCCGAGTCACGTCCAATCAATGGGTTCTGGAGGTGATTCGAGAGGGTTATGCTCTCGGGTTTGCCAGACCAGTCCTCCCATCATTCGTACAGTCTTCTTGCGGTTCTCCGGCCAAAGCTGCAGCGGTGGAGGAAACTCTAGCATGGCTGCTGCTGTTGGGGGTGGTCTTACCGGTGCCCACAGACCAGTGCGGCTGCGGTCGGTACTCCATCTATTTTGTGGTACCAAAAAAGGAGGACTCCTTTTGGCCCATTCTCTATCTGAAGCGAGTCAATCGTTGTCTCAGAGTGCCTCATTTTCACATGGAAGCTCTGACGTCTGTGATAGGAACTCTGTGTTGAACCGCCACTAACGTCTCTCGTCCTCACAGAGGCATACTTACACATTCCCATCCGCCAGTCACATCAGCAATTTCTGCGGTTTGCAGTTTCAAGGGGACACTTTCAGTTTCAGGCATTGCCATTTGGTCTAGCGACAGCACCTCGCACCTTTACCAAGGTAATGGTCATGGTGGCAGCGGCATTACGCAAAGAAGGGGTACTGGGACACCCGCACCTCGACGACTGGTTAATCAGGGCCAAGTCCAGGGAAGAGAGTCTAAAGGCTATGGCCAGAGTAGTCGACCTCCTCAGGAGTCTGGGGTGGGTGATCAATCTGACGAAGAGCAGATTGGTGCCCTCTCAGGAGATAGAGTATCTGGAGGCAAGATTCGACACCAGCATGGGCAGGGTGTTCTTGCCGGCTCAAAGAGCTACGGCGTCTAGTGTGCCAGTGTCTAGCCATGAAGGCACCCTCTGCTTGGCATTATCTTCAAGTGCTGGGGACCATGGTGGTGACAATCGAGTTGTTGCCCTGGGCCAGGGCGCATATGAGACAGCTACAGCGGTCTCTCCTCCGGCATTGGTCTCATCAGCGTCAGCCCTTGTCCACAGTACTGCCCTGTCCCCCAAGCGACCAGGGGGACTTTACAGTGGTGGCTACATCTGGGGAATCTGGAGCGAGGCATGCCCCTCGAGCTCCTGCAGTGGCTGCAGTTGATGACGGACACCAGTTTGATCGGTTGGGGGGCTCACTGTGAGGGGCGGTTTGCCCAGTGTCACTGGAGTGCCTCGGAAGCCCAGTGGTCCATCAGCAGACTGGAGATGCGAGCGGTGGCTCTAGCTCTCACAGCGTTTGAGCGCTGGGTCTATCAGCGGGCAGTCCGGGTGCTATCGGACAACACGACCACGGTGGCCTATATCAACCATCAGGGCGGAACGGGCAGTCCTTCCTTGGAGGAGGAAGCGGGGAACCTGATAGAAAGGGCCGAAGCCCGGCTGCAGTCCTTGTCAGCGGCACATGTAGCTGGGGTAGAAAATGTCACAGCGGACTATCTGAGCAGGAACAAGGTGGATCACGGCGAATGGGAGCTCTGTCAGGAGGTGTGCGAGCAGGTCGTACGCCAATGGGGGTCTCCTATTATGGATCTCATGGCACGATGGGAGTCGGCCAAGATGAGCCGCTTCTTCAGCAGAAGAAAGGAAAGGATGTCGGAGGGCCTGGATGCTCTGGTTGAGAGGTGGCCCACAGGGGAACTATTGTATGTGTTTCCTCCATGGGCTCTCATAGGTAGGGTCCTTCAGAGAGCAGAGGCTCACCAGGGGTGGCTAATTCTAATAGCCACGGACTGGCCATGGTGTCTGTGGTATGCCGATCTCATTCGGCTGTTGGCCAATTGTCCCTGGCGGTTACCGGTGAGAGACAATCTTCTGGCTCAGGGCCCCATACGAATGCCACAAGTGGATCAGTTCTCACTTACGGCCTGGCTATTGAAAGGGCAAGACTGCGTAGGTGGGGATATTCCGGGTCAGTGATCACGACGTTGTTGAATGCCCAGAAACGATTGACTTGCCTTTCCTATGTGAGGATTTGGCGCATTTTTGAGGGCTGGTGTGCAGCCCAGGAGAAGAGACCTTTGGCGGTTTCAGTTCCAGAGGGGCTGGATTTCTTACAGGCCAGTTTCGAGAAAGGTCTTGCTGCAAGTTCCTTGCTGGTACAGGTGGCAGCTATTTCCTGCTATAGGGGCAAGATTCAGGGTAAGACATTAGGGCAACATCCAGATATAGGTCAATTCCTGAGGGCAGTGCGTCGCCTGCGGCCCCAGCAGAGATCCTTTGTTCCTCTTTGGGATCTTAATCTCATGCTGGATACTCTAGTGGGAGAACCTTACGAGCCGGGAGAGCGAGCCTCCTTGAAGAATTTGACTCTCAAGACAGTGTTTCTGGTGGCTGTTCGGCTAGGCATATTTCAGAGCGTCAGGTTCTTTCGTGCCGTCCACCGTTCCTCTCCTTCAAGGACAAGGTGGTCTTGTGGACAGTACCTTCCTTTTTGCCCAAGGTGGTGTCCTGTTTTCATGTGAATCAGCTGGTGTCTCTTCCTTCCTTCTCCAAGATGGGGCAGGGAGAGGACGAGGCTCGGCTGCATTGTCTGGATGTCCACAGGCTTCTGAAGCGTTATCTGAAGCGTACAGCACCATTCCACAAGTTGGAAAGGTTGTTTGTCCTATTTGGAGGACCACGTAAGGGAGACGTGGCGGCCAAGGCGTCCATTTCCAGATGGATCAGGGAGGCCATCGCTTCGGCATACATCCAAAAGGGAAAGCCGGTCCCGGTGGGGTTCCGGGCGCATTCTACAAGAGCTCAGGCAGCCTCGTGGGCAGAATTTAGTCTAGTTCCGCCGCTGGATATTTGTAGAGTGGCTACTTGGTCGTCTCTGCATACTTTTGCCAAGCACTACCATTTGAATGTTCAGTCCCTGATCCCACCCAGAGTTATGCAGCAAGAAGGGTTAAGCGTTGCCAGCCCAAAGTGTTAGCTACACAGCAGAGGGAGTTTTCAGAAGGCTCCTTGCTGAGGGGTGCTGGGGGCGCGATGGGATGGACAGGTTAAGTGCCCTTGTGGGGAAGTCAGTAAGGGCAGTTGTTTTATCAGGTAAGCCTTCTTCTTTTTGGGGGGAGGCGGGAGGTGCTATACTATGTTTTTTGCAGTTTTGATATAGTTAATTAACTGTTTGTTGGTTAAATTGTCTCTCCGTTGAGTCTGCTTTGTCAATAGGATACTGGAGCTGGTGGGTAGTGCCAGTGCTATTTATATCAAAAGACGATGACGTGCTCAGTCTCCAAGCTGCTGGAAGGGGAGCACAACCCAGAGGAAAGGGACTGGACTGGAGTTCCTTCAGGAACGCTAATTAGCAGGTAAGGACTAATTACTCTTTTGTGGTCTGGGTGTGACAGATGTGTGTGTGGGTGTGTGTTTTAGTATAGGAAATGTGTGTATGGGTGTAATTGTGGGGATAAGAGTATATGTGTACGCATCTAGTGGGAATGTGTTTATTTGGGAGTATGCAACTTTGAGGTGCTGTGTGTATTTGTGGGATGTATGCAATTGTGTGTGTGGGGGGGGCATGGCCTTCCAAACCTGTTCTGAGTATACTACAGCCAATCAGATTTTCAGGATATATAATGAACATGCATGGTACCAATCTTCATATATTAGGTTTACAATGTAGGCAACTTGATTTCATGCATATTCATTGCAGGTATCCAAAAACTCATTTGGCTGTTGGGTCCTCAGGACAGGTTTGCGGAGCCATGGTTAGGGGGTTTTGGGCATTAGAGGGCTTACATTTGAGGGGGCTGTCTTGCAGTATATATACATGTGTGTCTGAGATTGTGTGTCTGTGAGGTGTGTGGGGGATATATATATCCTGGCAATCTACTTCCAGTCATACCTTGCCAAGAAAACCCAGGGGTTGCTGGATCGCCAGGAGTCAGCATTGACTTGAAGGCACAAAAAAAAAAGATATGGGTTTACTATGTGAGTGGAGAGGGGGGGAGGGAGGGAGGGAATTTGTGTTTGTAGGGGACATGTATGTCGAAGAGTGTTTGTGTGCATAGGATGAGGTATGGTTTGTGTAGGGTAGATCTGCGCCATGTGTTGGGATTCAGATGGGACGTCTGTGTGCATGCGTGTGTTGGAATCCTGGTTTGGAAGTGTGACGGAAAACAGTTTGAGAGATATCATCCTACACCAGCTGCATCCAGTTTCTCTCCCCTTGTAAACATTCTGCAGCCCCTACAGGGGTAATTTTATAAAATTATTTTAGTGTGTATTTGGCAATATCCACATGTAAAATGACTCATAAAACAGAGACATGCGTATACTTTTACTGTAGGAGTTGCCAAGGGTGTAGTCTGGGCATAGTCATCAAGTATGTGTGTTGATTATAATATACACTAATCTATGTGCATACTTCACATGCATATATTTACACCTATCTCGAAAAGGCATACTATGTCTGCATCTTCAATCTAGGCGCTATTGCTGCTGGATTTCCACTAGTATTTTATAAAAATAAATAGGTGCCTATGTGTCTTTATAAAGTAGGTTTGAAGTAGGTGCCCTTTCCATCTCCAGATCTAGGCACCCTGTTATAAAATTACCTTCTAACTGCTTCCCAAGATGAAGCAATGTGAATTTTTTGGGAAAATTTAATCTCCCACAATACTGACTTAGTGCTTCAAAATCTTTTGTAATGTTCACATCTTCTCCCATTAAGCCAAATTTGGTGACGTTTTGTCCCTTCTTCTGAGAATTACTTTGCTCCCAGATGGACATAAGATAGAACACCACATGCACCTCTAACATAATTATTTTCTAACATTCCATATGTTGAAATGCATCTTTTTGTTTTCTTTCAAAGTGGGGAACAGGGTCATACTCTGTCCCAACCATATTCATAACAGGCTGTTCATAGAACTTGTAGTCATTCATTTTAGGGACAGCTTTTCCCATGACAGTATGTTTCATTACAGCACAGGCACAGTTTGGGGAGGGGGCTGGGAGAGCTTGAGTTAGTAGGGGGAGAGTGATCCTTCTCCTCAATTCAGATTAGTATTTAGCTTTCTCCCCCCCACCCCCAACACTCTTTCTTCCACACCTACACAGACACACACTATCACTCTCTTACCTCTAGCATCTCATCCCAAGCCTGTTGCCACCACCCTTAACGTTCCCAGCAGGGCGACATCATGAAAAGAATACATTAAGAAATACAAAGGATTGAAATTTATCTTCCTTTTTCTTTTTTTTAATTCTTTACTGTATTGATTAATTTTCTTATTACACATTTCCTTTCTCCTCTTATTCCAAGTTTTTTTCTTCTGGTACCCATTTTATAGGCTATGCAAATAGATTAGACCACTAAGTATCTCCCGCATGTATCTCCTCCACCCCTGTTATTACGTATACTATTCAAGTTGTCCTGTAAACCACTTTGTAAGAAAAGGCGGTATACAAAACCTGTTAAGAGAATAAAAATTTATTTAGTTATCATTCCCTTTGGGGTTTTATTTTCATTCTATTGTCATCTTTCTTTTGCTTATAAGTTCCCTTTCTTTTATTTTCCTTTGTTTTTCTTTATCCTATCTATACTCTTCCATTCTCTCTTCCCTCTTATTCTATCTCATATTCTTTGCACCTCCTCTCCCCGCACATTCTTCCTCCCAATCTTTCCCTTCTTTCTCCATCCTCCATATTTTCAAAAGTCGATATATTCTATTCTCTATAAACTGAAAATAAAATCATTTTTGTACCATTGTTATCTGATCATTTTATTTATTTAATTATTTTAATTTGCAACTTTTTTATTGCGTGTAACAAGCAATAAACCAACAATTCCATGGTCCCTCCAAACTGGATTTATATATCTTCATTATTTCCAGTTGAATACCCTCTACCGTTATCCTTCCCACCTCCCATAGCAGTTATCCCGCTCTACACACCAGTAGTTTGCATTGGCTTATAAAGTCCCCAGTTCTTATGAAAATGGATCTCTCTCTTATGCAATCGTGCTGTTATCTCAGTCATACAATGGATCCACTCCAATCTATCAAGGACCTCAGTGGTATCAAGCACCCAGGTCTCCTTCCAATGTCTGGCCAATACCATTCTTGCCACCAGTATGGATAGTCTAGCAAGGACCTGCCCCCACCCGGGGTATGTCGTCTAATGGCAGGTTCACAATGAGCAAGAGGCAGGCATCATCGTCGCTCGCACTCCCAAGATCTCTGCTATCAATTCAGCCAGCCTCCCTCAGTATTCCACCATCACAGGGCATCCCCACCACATGTGCTAACAAATCCCTATTTTATCCACAACCCCGCCAGCAGTCCCCCACCACCACCCTTCCCATCCTCCTCAATCCCTCTGGGGTCTTATACATTGGGTACAGAACCTTATATCCATGTTCTACTATGGGAACCATTACTGAGAGATTCATAGTTTGTTAAAGACCTCCCGCTACTGGCAATCCTCCAACCTGTGCTCCAGGTCAGTCTCCCAACTCCTCTGGAACCTCAGCTCCTCTTGGGCATTTTTATGGAGGATCATGTAAATAGCCAAAAGCAACCCCTTCGAACCCTCCCATATTTCCCACCCTAATTCAAAGTATGTCTGCTTCCCAAACTTACCCCCCCCCCCCTTTGTTCTGGCTGGACTGCACATAATGGCGCACCTGCCAGTAATAGAATGCATGGGCAACCGGAATCTTATACCTGCATTGTAGTTCACCGAAACTGTGCACTTTGCCTCCTTCCTCCACCATTTGTCCCACCACTCTTAAGCCCCTCTCCTGCCAGTTCCAGTATAACCTGTGCATCAACCCTGGGTGAAAGTCCTCATTAAAGCGAGTGAGAGTATGCCAGTACAAAAACTGGTGCCTGCAAAGGATTGTTAGATAGGGAAACCATACCTGCAAGGTTGCCGCTACAAACGGGCATATGTCCCCTCCCTCCATGCTGTTCTGGCAGCCAAATGACCCCTCCCAGGAGAGTTGGCCACCCAATTCCTGCTCTATGTCCAGTGTTTCCACCTCACCCCTTTTCCCTACTACAATAACACACTCAGCATTGCCCCCACATAATACAGCTGCAAGTTCGGAACACCCAGGCCCCTCTCCCCTTTATCAGACCTGCGGGGGCCACTTTCTTCAAATGAAATCAAATAAATATACGCCTTTGCCACAGACGCAACGCCACTTCCAAAGCTTTCACAGGCAAGACCACAAATAGGTACAGCAGTCAAGGCTGTAATCATGGCTATGCGTCCCATCCAGGACAGGGAAAGACACTCCCACCATTCCAAATCCCCCCAAACAGAGATCCACAACCTACCATGGTTCAATTTATAGAGTTCCTCCCAGTCAGGCCCTACCTGTACCCCCAGATACTGAATGGCCCCTTTGGCCCACTTAAAGGGATATGCCTCTCAGAAGTGAGCCTCCAAGTCTTCTCTCAACTGCAGCTTTAAAATCTCTGTCCTGGTCATATTCATCTTGTAGCCGGAGAGGCGGCTATATTCACTGATTTCCTTCAGCAAGTTGGGAAGAGATATCAGCTGTCTAGCTATGGTGTAAATCACATTGTCCACAAAGAGACTGATCTTATAGCCCCCCCCCCCCCCACCACTCGAATGTCTGATATATTCATGTTAGCCCTCACATGCTCTGCCAGAGGCTCAATCACTAGTGCAAAAAGCAGCAGGGATAATGGGCAGCCCTGCCTAGTACCGTGTCCCAGTGCAAACTCGGCCGAATACACCCTACTGACCCGAACCCTCGCCTTGGGGCTAGCATAGAGGGCCTTAATCCAACTGATAAATCTCTCCCCTAGACTCACTTGTACCAGCACCTGTCCCATGGATTCCCACACCACGCAATCAGCATTCACCGCCATCACCACCAAGTCCTCCCATCCTTGACGGGCCTGCCAAATCAAAATAAGGAGTTTCCCGATATTATCTTTCACCTGCCTCCCTGGGATGAACTGTGCTTGGTCCTCCCTGACCAACTGCCCAATGACCCCCTGTAAGAGATTTGCAAGCATTTAAGCCAGCACCTTCTCATCAAGATTTATCAGAGATATCAGCTGGTAAGACCCACAGACCGTCTTATCTTTCCCCAGCTTGGAGATCATCATGATCCCAGCCATGTACATTGAGTTAGGAACCCGACCTCCTGGGCACACTGCGTTAAACACTAACTGTTCGTGGGGCTACCTACTCCCAATATGTTCTGTAGAACCAGGTGGTCAGCCCGTCTAGCCCTGGAGACTTACCGACTCCCTATAGCCGCTCCGACTTCTGCCTCTGTTATCTCTTGGTCCCACCACTCGGTATCTGCTCCCGTGAGCACATTCATGGTACACCCCCTTAAATACTCCTGGATTTCCTCCGCTGTTGCTGTCTGCTCACTGCCATACAACCCCTTATAGTATTGCCTAAAGATCTCCCTCAGCAACTCCTCCCCAGTTCTTAACACATAAGCATCCTGGAGCTGTAGGATCTGATTATGTTGAATTTGTGCATTCAGCTTGGAGGACAGCAGCCTACCCGCATGGTTTCCCCACTCAAAGAAAGTCTGCTTAACACGTTCCAATCATAACACAACCTCTCTATGTAGCAGTCGCACCAGCTGGTGCTGCCGTCTCTTAATCTTAGTAAGGGAGGCTGTGTCCCTTGGTCCCCAGAACAACTTAAGCCCTACTGGGCATGATCTGACCAGGTGATGGAACCAATCTTCACCTTTTCAATTTGCGCAGCCCACGTGCAGTCCAGCCAGAACATATCTATCCTACTGTAGCTCTGATAAGGATGAGAGAAAAAAAGTATACTGCCTACTCCTTCCTTCTCAGACCCTCCAACTGTCCACTAAATTGACCACTTCCACTAAGTGTACCAGTTTTCTCCAGTGTGTACCTCCCCAACTTCGGCCCCCTGTAGTATCCAATCTGGGGACCCTGGTTAGATTAAAATCCACACCCAAGATAATAAGGACTACTGAGAAGCCCATCAGCTGTTCCCTTGAGGATATCAAAAAAGGCCCCCTGAGCTTATTTGGAGCATAAATATTGGCCATTATCACCTCCTCCTCATCAAGGGTCAGGTGTAGGATCAAATATCAGCCCTCGGAATCACTAGGTTGGTGGTGTACCTCAACTCTATGGTTCTGAGAAATCAAAATACACCCCCCTCCCTTCTTTGGAGCACCTTGTCATGCTGCCAGGAAAACCATGGGGTATTTTTTACAAACCAGTAAGTGAGCCTTCGTCCTCAAGGTGTGTTTCTTGAATAAATAGCAAATCCACCAACAGCGAGATATCTCCTGTCCCAGCATATTACGCTTGGCCCAGGTATTCAGCCCTTTGACATTTAGAATAACTGACAACGCCTTTCCACTGTTAAATCCTCCCAAGTTGCCTACGCTTATCCTGCCCCGCCCCAATAATCCACTCTCCCCTCCCCTCTAGGACCCTAACACCATCCCCACCTTCCATGGAGTAGCAACCTGCCCAGCAGTTCCCCCGTACTAATCTTTACTCCCAATTAACTTTCCAAGCTCTCCCACCAACTCATACAGCCCTCCCTTCCCCCCTCCATCCCTCTTCACTCCTTTACCCACCTCGTCACAACATGCACTCCCCAATCATCCGATTTCCCTCTCAGCATTCTCCCATCAGAACATAACATAAGAACATAAGATATGCCACACTAGGTCAGACCAAGGTCCATCAAGCCCAGTATCCTGTTTCCAACAGTGGCCAATCTAGGTCATACGTACCTAGCAGTTTCCCCAAAAGACACAAGTTCCACAATGCTTGTATTGGGTCAAGTATTGATATCCTGGGTCCCTTTTTAAGAATGGTTTATGGAGCTTTCCTCCAGGAATTTGTCCAAACCATTTTTAAACCCAGCTACACTAACAGCCTTAACTATATCCTCCAGTAACAAATTCCAGAGTTTGATTACACACTGAGTGAAAAAATATTTTCTCTTATTTGTCTTAAATAGTTTACCCTGTAGCTTCATTGCATGTCCCCTAGTCTTTCTATAGTCTGATAATGTAAACAATTGATCTACGTTTACCCATTCCACTCCATTCATTAATTTATAGACCTCTATCAAATCTCCCCTCAGCGGTCTCTTTTCCAGATTGAAGAGCCCTAATGATTTTAGCTTCTCTTTATAGCAGTAGCCTTCCATCCCCTTTACCATTTTCGTGGCTCTTCTCTGTACCTTTACTAATAACGCTATATCCTTTTTAAGATACGGTGACCAGAATTGCACACAATATTCAAGGTGTGGTCGCACCATGGAACGATACAGAGGCATTATAATATCCTGTTTTATTTTCCATTCCTTTCCTTATGATACCTAGCATTCTATTTGCTCTCTTGGCCGCAACTGCACACTGGGCAAAAGGTTTTAATGTTATCCATGACGACGCCTAAATCTTTTTCCTGCGTGGTGGTTCCCAATGTGGAACCTTGCATCGTGTAACCATAGTTTGGGTTGTTCTTTACTAGGTGCATAATTTTGCACTTGTCCACATTAAATGTCATCTGCCATTTGGATGCCCAGTCTTCCAATTTATCAAGATCCTCTTGCAATTTTCCACAATGCTCTTGGGTTTTAACAACTTTACATAATTTTGTCTCATATGCAAATTTGATAGCTTCACTCATTATTCCCTTTTCCAGGTCATTTATGAATATGTCAAAAAGCAGCGGACCCAGCACAGATCCCTGGGGTACTCCACCATTCACCTTTCTCCACTGGGAAAATTGGCCATTTAGCCCTACCCTCTGCTTTCTATCTTTTAACCAGTTCCTGATCCATAATAGTACATTGCCTCCTATCCCATGACTTTTTTAGTTTTGCCAAAAGTCTCTGATGAGGAACCGTGTCAAAGGCTTTCTGAAAGTCCAGATACACTATATCAACTGACTCACCTTTGTCTACCTGTTTATTCACACCTTCAAAAAAACATAACAGATTAGCAAGACAAAATCTTTCTTGTCTAAAGCCATGTTGGCTGTCTCCTATTAGGCCATGACTATCTACATGCTGAGTAATTTTGTTCTTAATGATAGTTTCTACCATTTTTCATGGACTGACATCAGGCTCACTGGTCTGTAGTTTTACGGATCACCCCTGGAACTCTTTTTAAAAATTGGCGTTACATTGGCGATCCTCCAATCTTAAGGTATTAGAGATGATTTTAATGATAGTTCACGGATTAATAAAAGTAGGTTTGCAATCTCATATTTCAGCTCTTCCAACACCCTTGGATGTATACCATCCGGTTCAGGTGATTTGCTACTCTTCAGTTTAACAAATAGTTGTAATACATCTTCCCGGTGTAGAGATATTTCTTTCAATTCTTCTGCAGTATCACTTTTGAATACCACTTCAGTCATGGGTAACATACCTACATCTTCCTCAGTAAAGATCGAAGCAAAGAATTCATTCAGTCTCTCCACTATAGCCTTGTCCCCTCTTAGTGCCCCCTTTTACCCCTCTATCATCTAATGGTCCAACTGACTCTCACAGGTTTTTTACTACGAATGTACTTGAAAGAGTCTTTATTACACGTTTTTGCTTCTGTAGGAAGTTTCTTCTCAAATTCTCTCTTTGCCTGCCTTATCAATGCCTTGCATTTAACTTGCCAATGCTTGTGCTGTTTCCAGTTTTCATCGTTTGGTTCTTTTTTCCATTTCCTGAAAGATTGTTTTTTGCCAACAGCCTCTATGACCTCACCTTTAAACCATGCTGGCAGTTTTTAGGACCTCCTTCCACTTTTCTTAAAGCATGGAATACAGCTGGTCTGGGCTTCCAAGATAGTATTTTTAAAAAACACCCAAGCTTGATGTAAGTCTTTAACCTTTGCAACTGCTCCTTTTAGTTTTTTATGAACTATTTTCCTTATTTTATCATAGTCCCCCTTTCGAAAGTTAAAAGGTAGTACTGTGGATTTCTTTACCATCCCTCCTCCACCAATTAAATCAAACGCGATCATGCTATGATCACTTTTGCCAAGTGGCCCCAACACCCTTATCTCTTGCACCAGATCTGGTGTTCCACTAAGGACTAGGTCCAATATGGCTTCCCCTCTGGTCGGTTCATGAACCAGCTGCTCCAAGAAGCAGTCATTTATTTCATCTAGAGCAAAGTGAACTTTATCTCCCTAGCATGTCCTGCCGTGGCACTGACCCAGTCGATACCGGGGTAATTGAAATCACACATTATTATTACTATGCTGTAACTTTTGTTAGCTTCCTTGATTTCTTTGAGCATTTCATCATCCATTAGTTCATTCTGGCCAGGCGGTCGATAGTACACCCCCACTACCATCGCTTTCCCCTTCTTACATGGAATTTCAATCCGTAGAGATTCTACAGCACATTTCAATTCCTACAAAACTTTAATCCTTTCTGACTCAATGCCCTCTCTAACATAGAGCGCAACCCTGCCACCAATTTCATCAGTTCTATCATTACGATATAGTTTGTACCCAGGTATCAGTGTCCCACTGGTTGTCCTCCTTCCACCATGTCTCTGAGATTCCAATCATATCTAACCTCTCCCTTTAGTGCTATATATTCTAACTCTCTCATCTTATTTTTTTTAAGACTTCTAGCATTTGCATACAAGCATTTTAGAGACTGAATTTTATTCATATTAATCTGGCTATTGGTAGGCATGGGTAATTTGGAATCTTTAAGCTCTGTCAGTGCCATACTCAAGGGCATTTGGGCTACTTTACTGTTTTTTGGAACCTCTCTGCTTTTGGTAGTATCCTTCAAGGATACATTCTTCCAAAACATGTGCTCTTGGGCGTCTGTCGACTTTCCCCTATTATCTAGTTTAAAAGCTGCTCCATCTTCTTTTTAAAGGTTAATGCCAGCAGCCTGGTTCCATCCCGGTTAAGGTGAAGCCCATCTTTTCGGAAGAGCCCCTCTTTGCCCCAGAATGTTCCCCAGTTCTTAACAAATCCCAAACCCTCATCCTTGCACCATTGTCTCATCCAAGCATTGAGACTCCGGAGCTCTGCCTGCTATGAGACTCCGGAGCTCTGCCTGCGCATGGAACAGGAACTATTTGGGAGAACGCTACCCTGGAAGTTCTGGATTTCAACTTCCTACCTAAAAGCCTATATTTAGCCTCCAGAACCTCCCTACCACATTTTCTTATGTCATTGGTACTGACATGTACCAAAACAGCAGACTCCTCCCCTAGTACTATCTAAGACCTTATCTAGGTGGTGCGTGAGATCCGTTACCTTCACACCAGGCAGGCATGTTACCAGGCAATCCTCACATCCACCAGCCACCCAGCTATCTACATGCCTAATGATCGAATCACCAACTATAACGGCTGTCCTAACACTTCCCTCATGGGCACATGGCCCTGGACAAACCTCCTTGGTGCGAGAGGGTTTTACATCACCTGGAGGACAGGTCCTAGTTACAGGATCATTTCCTGCCACAGCAGGGCGATGCTCTCTTGTCATGTGACCTCTCTCCTCCATGGCAACAGGGATGCTGCCAGACTGGAGGTGGGGCTTCAGGACTTTATCCCTGTAGGTCTCGTCTATGTACCTCTCTGTCTTTCTTATGTCTTCCAAGTCTGCTACTCTAGCCTCTAGAGAATGGACTCGTTCCCTGAGAGCAAAGAGCTCCTTTCACCTAGTGCACACGTAAGACCTCTCACCAACTGTGAGAAAATCATACATGTGACACTCAATGCAAAAAACTGGAAAGCCCCCATCTCGCTGCTGGACTGCTGTCTGCATCTTAGTTTTAAGCTTGTGTTTAGATCTTTAAGTTCTTTACTTACTAAGGGTTGCTGTGGATGCTTATACTAATAAAAGTGTATCTAATACATTTAATATACCTTGTTCACCTGAAGTTTAATTAATCTCAGGTCCTTAGTGTATGACTGATTTGGATAAAGAGCTGCACCGGAGACCAGCTCCTTTCCTTTAAGATGTGTAAGTAACTATAAAGTGTTGGGCGGGAGGGAGGGAAATAAGACTTATTAAAAGAGGGCTGCTACACAGTACCCTATCCTGTGCTTCTAAGGTAAGCTCTGACCAACCTTTTGGGTGATTAACAGACCTTGCTTGGATAGAAGGAATCTTTCAAAATGGCCTTTTGACCTGCCACCTGGCTTTAACACCTATTTAAAAAGTTTCACAGGTCTCTTGGCCCCTAGGTAGAAGGCCTCTTTGTAAAGGTCTCTAGAAGACTTTATTTATTGCTCAAAAAATACTGACCCTGTTTTGTCTTTTATGCTAAGTTATAATCTGATTTGATTTAAATTAAAGCTCTTTGCTGCTGCTGCTGCTAGGCTCTGACCTAGTATGAAATTTTAACTAGAAGCTCTCTGCTGGGTTCTAAATTTAACCAGAAAGCTGAGTTTTAAATTTAAACTTAAATTGCTGCTATTAGGCCCTGAGTGATTTAACAAATACACTGGGTTCACAGATTAATCAGCTTTAATACAAAGAATTCCCTTTAGAAAAATTCCCATAAGTATATACTCGCTATTGCAGATCTCTCTCCAGAAGTACAGTAGCAGTCCCACACCCATCATCCTTTGCCCCTCGTGCCACATTAGTAAACCCTCCACAGCCCAAGTCAGTTTCAGTCTTCATGAGTCCATGAAAGGCCACCCGTACTCTGAAGCTCCACTGCAGTGACACTCAGGACATATTGTTCTTTGGTTGGGCTCATTGTTTCTTCCACTCTGCCTGTGATGACGCCTTCTGCCACCTCTGCCTCTTACGCGATTCCTCTTCTGCACCTTCCTCCTCCAAGGTTATTCCCTCAATACCTAGCACGAAGAACTCTTGCACCGCCTCCTGCAGTGTGGTGGCTTTTTGGTAATTCCATATCTCCAGGAACAAGCAGGAATGTAATCTTCACATATGGGTATCATCGGTACCGACGGAGCCTGCGCGGGAACGCTCCCCAGCGTCCAATAAGAATGCTTTTGGGAGCATCCCTCAGCACATGCGTACTGCCTTCCTGCCTTTCCAAATGTCCCTCTTCAGTTCTTCGTTTTCCGCGGAGCTGACAGGATCCATACCCTGTCACCGCAGAAAATTCCATCTTTAAAATTGTTTTCTTGTGGTCGCGTTTGCCTGCCGCACGACGCTTACTGGTACCGCCGGTTCTTTTCTTTTCTTTTCCAAAAAAACCCAAACTTATACTTTGAGCTGTTTCTCTTCAGAAACTTTTCTTTTTTGGTGCTAGGCGCCATTTTGGGCTCTAGGCCCCATATTCCTAAAACATGGAAAAACCAACTAGTGGTTTTAAAAAATGTACTAAGTGTGGCGGTACTATTTCTGTCACTGACATCCATGATTGGTGTCTTAAATATTTAGGGCCTGAACATTCTCCATCTGAATGTCTCTCCTGTATGGGGATGACTAAAAGAGGAAGACAGAACTGGGCTGCAAAGCTCGGTACCCTCTTTTCTTCAGATGCCAGATACATTGCATCGACATCTTCAAGGGCATCCTCTTCCTCCCATGGATCTCAGGTAACTAAACATAAAAGCCGGTCCTCAAAGGGTAGCTCTCTTGCTAAGCATCGAGAGGACATTGGCATTGCCCTTGAGGGAACCACACCGGCAAAGCAGCCCCGGCGGGAGGCTTCGGCTTCCAAAGCATCAATGGGGCTCCAGGATGTTTTCGAGGCCCCGACCTCGCAAGAACTACCTGTGCCATGCTCAGGGTTTCTGGCCATCTTCTCTGGTACCGATACCCAGGCATCGGCAGCGTCAATAGACCAGAGGTTCCTCGCTATCGAATGCAGCATTGCAGTTCTTCTCTCAGCTGCGGTACCGTTGGTCCAACGGGCACCGGTACTGACCGACACCGAGTCCGGTACCTACACCGGCACCGGAACTGACGATACCGGTACCGGCCCCGGTGGGAATTCTTCCCACGCCATCTTTGGCTGGAATCGACAGATCGGTACTGGACCAACTCGGTACCGACTTCGATAGATACCGGGACCATGCTTTACATGAGCATCGTGGTCAAGAATACTTCGAATCCTCTGATTCCGAAGACTCTGACAATTCTGCTGGTACTAGAGGGTTTCTCCCAGAGGATCCCTCTTCTCCCCAACGCAGAATGTCACCTCCAGAGGACATGTCTTTTCAGGATTTTATTCGTGATATGGACAAGGGCCTTTCAATCACGGTAGCTCCTGAAGAGGAACCCAGAGCAAAGGAATTGGAAATTCTCCAATATCTTAAAGCTCCAAAGGAGGCAGCCACTCTGCCCATCCATGAAATTCTGCATAACTTGATGCTCAGAATGTGGGAGACACCTCTGACTACATCTCCTCAATCTAGGAGACTTGATACTATGTATTGAGTTCCCCCATGTCCTTGATTTCAAAAGACTCAGCTGCCACACCATTCAATGGTGGTGGAGTCAGCCATGCGTAGGATGAAAAATGCAAAGAGGCATGCATCCAATCCTCCAGGTCATGCATGCAGGACTCTGGATGCTTTTGGGTGCCAAACCTTTCAGGCTTCCATGCTTTCGGCTAGGATCAGTTCATATATACTGTATATGGGGAATGTTCCTCAAGGAAGTTACAGGAGATTTGGAGCTTATGAGACCATTCCTCCCAGATAACAAGAAACAAGACTTTCTTGCTCCAGTTAAGCATGCTCAAGATGTCTCCAAGTTTGTAAATCTTGCAGCCTTTGACTGCTTTGAATGCATCAGCAGAACCTCTGCTATTGCCATTGGCGCACGACAGATTGCCTGGCTTCAGGCATCAGACATGGAGACTTGGGTACAGGACAAGTTAGGCAACATTCCTTGCATGGGAGAGAATCTCTTCGGCAAGAACTGGCAGGAAAAGGCTAACAAGTTGGATGCTGACAATACTACTCTAGATAGATTGTCAAAATCTACAGCCACTCCAGCCAAAAAGAACTCTTATAAAAAACCTTTTTCAGCAAAAAGAGGAAATTTTATCCTTCCTATACCTAACAGAGTCAATCTCAGGGTCAGATTGCCCAAAAGGGACAAACTAGACAGCAAAAGAAGCCAAAAGGCCCCAGAGCCCAACCAGCTCTGCAGGTTCAGCCCCCTCAAGGGCTTTGACACCTTTCTAGAGAGCTTAGCCTTCCTGCCTCTGAGGGAACCCCAACCCCCCAATATCCCAGGCAGGTTATGCCACTTTGCCAACAGATGGCATCAGATAATAGCAGAAGATTGGACTTTGTCCATTGTAGGAGAAGGGTACAAGCTTCATTTTCACAGCATGCCCCCTCCTACAATTCTAAAGCAATTCAATTCTCAAACCTCCGCAAACAATCTGCTATATCACAAGGTCTCAACACTTCTTGCCCAAGGGGCAATAGAGGAGGTACCCATTCTTCAACGGGGTGCAGGGTTCTACTCCCCCTATTTTCTTATTTCAAAGAAAACAGGACGACACAGACCCATTTTAGACCTCAGAGAATTGAACAAATACCTGTTTCGAGAGAAGTTCAAAATGATTTCTCTAGGAACTCTTCTGCCATACCTAAAAAGCCAGGATTCGCTTTGCTCTCTAGACTTAAAGGATGCATACACTCACATTCTGATCCATCCAGATCACAGGAAATTCTTACAATTCCTTTTCAGGGGAAAACGTTTCCAGTACAGGGTTCTTCCCTTTGGTCTGGCTTCAGCACCAAGGGTATTCACGAAATGCATGGTGGTAGTAGCTGCATTTCTGCGAAACCTGGGGATATTCGTCTTCCCTTACTTAGATGACTGGCTCATTCGAGCCCCTACAGTTGCAGAGGCCAGCACTGCACTGTCTCGCTCAATGCGAATCCTCCAATACTTGGGGTTGGTAATAAACGTCCCAAAATCCCAACTTTTTCCTTCCCAATGCCTGGAATTCATAGGGGCCTGTCTAGATACCAGACAGGCAAAGGCTTTCCTTCCACAGGCCCGAAGTCTTCGCATAATGCAACTAGCTTCTCAAGCAGCAGGGAAATCCTCCCTCACTGCTCGAGTGCTACTACATTTGCTGGGACATATGGCATCCACAGTTCATGTAGTCCCATATGCTCGCCTCTACATGTGAGCAGCTCAGTGGAACCTATCCACAGGTCATTTATCGGACAAAATAATAAACTCTCAATGACTAATTTTGTCCCTCCAATGGTGGCAATCCCTAGAAAATCTGACACTGGGGTCTCCTTTTCATCAACCCCTTTTTCAGGCCACCCTAACAGATGCATCACAGGTGGGTTGGGAAGCACACCTGAATCATCTCTCTACCCAGGGAACCTGGACTCCACAGAAGGCTGGTCTACACATAAACCTCCTGGAATTAAGAGCAATCTATTTAGCTCTTTGAGTATTCCACGCCCAGCTCAGCTACAAGACAGTCCTAGTCCAGATGGACAATCAAGTAGCAATGTTCTATGTGAACAAGCAGGGCGGGACAGGCTCTCTGTCATTATGCAACGAAGCTTTACGACTGTGGACCCTCGCCAGAGAGTATCAAATTCACCTTCTAGTGGTATATCTTCCAGGCATTCAAAACCTTTGGGCAGACAAACTTAGTCAAGTACTGCTGCCTCACAAGTGGTCCCTCCACCTGGACCAGGTGGCAAAGATATTTCATCTCTGGGGCACTCCAGACAGACCTCTTCGCAAGTCCACCGAATGCCAAACTTCCCCGGTTCTGTTCCAGGATTCCGGCTCACAATTGTCAGACAAGGGATGCCTTCCTCCTTCACTGGGGTCAGGGCTTCCTTTATGTCTTCCCACCCATTCCCATCATCCCCAAAACACTATTCAAGCTTCAGAGAGACAGGGGTCGCATCATTCTCATAGCGCCACGATGGTCACGCCAACCATGGTATCCCCTGCTTCTACATCTCTCTCAAGCTGCACCTCTGGAGTTAGGGCATGCTCTAGATCTCCTTTCCCAAGAGAACGGGATGCTATGGCACCCGAATCCCCAGTCCCTGCATCTCACGGCCTGGTTGCTGAAGGCTTAGACCTTCAGGATTTCAACCTGTCCCAACAGGTAAACGATATCCTTCAGGCGTCTAAGAAACATTCCACAAGAAGATCTTATGCCTTCAAGTGGAAACGTTTTACGATATGGTGCTCCAAGAAGGGATTAAACCCCCTTGGCATACCCTTAGAATCAATACTAGAGTATCTCCTTCACTTATCGAATTCTGGTCTAAAAACCAATTCGGTAAGAGTCCATCTTAGTGCAATTGCAGCTTCTTATAAGCCTCTGAATGGACAACCAATTTCCTCTCATCCACTCATATCCAGATTTATGAGAGGTCTTCTATTAACCAAACCTCCCATTAAGCCACCACCGGTGCCATGGGATCTAAATCTAGTTCTCGGGCAGCTCATGAAGCCGCCTTTTGAGCCTTTAGCCACTACAACCCCTTACGATTTTGACCTGGAAGGTCATCTTCCTAATTGCAATCAACTCTGCAAGTCGCATTAGTGAACTGCAAGCTTTAGTGGCTAATCCTCCTTTTAGTAGGTTTCACCATGATAAGGTTGTTCTTAGAACTCATCCACACTTTATGCCAAAGGTGGTTTCACCTTTTCATTTAAATCAATCCATTTATCTTCCTGTATTTTTTCCGAGGCCTCACGCCTCTAATGCAGAAAGAAACCTTCATACTTTGGATTGTAAAAGGGCCTCAGCCTTTTACCTACAGAGAACACAGCAACATAGAAAGTCCTCGCAATGTTTTATAGCTTTTGACCCTAGTCATTTGGGACAACCAGTCTCCAAAAGAACTTTATCTAAATGGATTTCCCAATGCATATCCTTTGCTTATGAGAGTAAGGGTCTTCCTCTTCAGGACCATGTCACAGCTCATAACATGAGAGCCATGGCAAATTCCATGGCTAATCTCCACTCTGTGTCTATCAATGACATTTGTCGAGCAGCCACCTGGGCTTCGGTACACACCTTCACAGCCCACTACTGCCTGGATAAAGCCTCCCATCGGGATGCCTTCTTTGGCCAAGTTGTTCCTCAAAATTTCTTTCAGACCTAATTCAACTCCTACCCGACAACCCTGGTGGAATGCCAGAGATCCATGGGAGGTAGGATTCCCACCTTTCCAGGGTGGCAACTTCCTGGGGCTATCTCCCTGGCATCTTCAGCTAGGGAGTCCCCATATGTGAAGACTACATTCCTGCTTGTTCCTGGAGATAGCGTAGTTACTCACAGGTGATCTCCGTGAACAGCAGGAATTTAGTCTTCACAACCCACCCACCTCCCCTAGGAGTTCTCTCTAGCTCTTTGTCTCTTTCCTCTCTCCCTCTATCCTTTTCACTCAGCTACAAACTTAACTGAAGAGGGACAGTTGGAAAGGCGGGAAGGCAGCGCGCATGTGCTGAAGGATACTCCCAAAAGCATTCTTATTGGACGCTGGGGAGCGTTCCCGCGCAGGCTCTGTCGGTACCGACGATACCCATATGTGAAGACTAAATTCCTGCTGTTCCCGGTGGTCACCTGTTACAGGTGAGTAACTACGTTTTACTGTAAAAGAAAGTCCCAGGGGGTACAGTCACCGATAAGCGTAGTTACTCACCTGTAACAGGTGTTCTCCAGGAGCAGCAGGAATCAGTCCTCACATATGGGTGACGTCGGCGCCGACGGAGCCCTCGCGGAGCAATTTTCCCCAGCTTTCAAAGAAAGCCTTTGGGAATTGCAGCGCGCATGCGCGGTCCCCTTCCCGCCCAAAGGTGCCATCTTGGCTAGTCTGATGACATAGCGAAAAGACAGCAAAAAATTTGCAAAAACTAAATCATATGACTGCAACTCCACGGGGAGGAGGGAGGGTTGTGAGGACTGATTCCTGCTGCTCCTGGAGAACACCTGTTACAGGTGAGTAACTACGCTTTCTCCAGGACCAAGCAGGAAGTCAGTCCTCACATATGGGACTCCCAAGCTTAAGGCTACCGGAGACCCTAAGCACAAAAATGAGCTCCCTCTAGCTCAGCAGCACAGAAGGAAGGAATCTTCACTGACTAATCTCCAACCTGTAGCCCAACATCCGGGATGGAGGGTAGGAGTTGCTTAAACCTCGAAGAGATTACGGAGGACTGCCTGTCCGAAAGCACTGTCCCTGCGGGACTCCCTCTCGAGGCAGTAATGGGTTGCAAAAGTCTGGCTCGAAGACCAAGTGGCGGCCTGGCAGATGTCTGCCAATGGAACAGAGCAGAGGTAAGCCACTGACGCAGCCTTCGCCCGGACCCGATGAGCTGTGACTCGACTTTCCAAAGAGAGGCCTGCCGCCCCATAAGTCCAAGCGATACAGTCAGCTACCCAGATGGACAGAGTACGCTTGGAGACAGGGAGCCCTAATTTATTAGGGTCGTAAGACAGGAAGAGCTGAACAGTCTTACGGTGCTCCTGCGTACGATCAAGGCAGAAGGTTAACACCCTCCGACAGTCAAGGGTATGCAAGACCATTTCAGCTCGGCTGGAGTGCGGCCTGGGAAAGAAGGTCGGAAGTACCACCTCCTGATTGATGTGAAAAGGGGAGACCACTTTTGGAAGAAACTTAGGGTGAGTCCGCAGGACTACCCTGTTCTTGTAGAACCTAGTGTAAGGGGGATCAGACACTAGGGCCTGCAGTTCACTAACGCGTCTAGCGGAAGTGAGGGCTACCAGGAATAAGGTTTTCCAAGAAAGAAAACGGAGAGGACAGGTAGCCATGGGTTCAAAAGGCGGACAGGTGATCCGCTGTAAAACCACGTTCAGGTCCCAGTCGGGGGCTGGGGGGCGCAAAGGTGGTTTAAGGAGAAGGAGACCTCGGGAGAACCGTGCCACGAGAGGGTGGCCGGAAAGAGGCCTGCCTTCCACCTGCACATGATGTGCAGAAATAGCACTAAGGTGAACTTTGACCGAGTTGGACTTAAGTCCAAGATTGGAGAGGGAAAGCAAGTACTGCAAGACCACCGACACCGAGCAGGAGAAGGGGTCTTGAGACTGTTGAGTACACCAGGTGGAGAAGCGACGCCATTTAAGGGCATAGGATTTCCGGGTAGAGGGTCGCCTGGAAGCTAGCATGACCTCTTCCACCTCCGGAGGCAGCAGGAGGGGAGCAAGGACTACCCTTTCAGCAGCCAGGCTATCAGATGAAGAGATCTGAGATTGGGGTGTAGGAGAGACCCCTGATCCTGGGTCAGGAGATCGGGTTGAAACCCCAGAGGCAACGGAGTATCTACCGCCAGTTGCATCAGAAGCGGGAACCACGGTTGCCTGGGCCACCGGGGAGCTATCAGGATCATCGAAGCCTTGTCCTGGAGAACCTTGAAAAATGTTCGAGACACCAGCGGCATGGGAGGAAAGGCATACAGAAGGCCCGTGGACCATGAGAGCAGAAAAGCATCCGCCGCTACTCGGAGGGGATGCGGTTCCCGAGAGCAGAACCGAGGAAGCTGCCTGTTCAGAGGACTGGCAAATAGATCCAGCGTGGGGAGGCCCCACTGGAGAAAGATCCTTTGAACCACCAACGGGTCCAATCGCCACTCGTGTGGTTGGAGGATTCTGCTCAGTTTGTCTGCCAGGTAATTTTCTTGACCTGGGAGGTAGACAGCTTTGAGGAGGATCCCTCGGCTGACGGCCCAAGCGCAGAGATTTTGTGCTTCCCGACAGAGAAGGAAGGAGCCCGTGCCCCCCTGTTTGTTCACGTAGAACATGGCCACTTGACTGTCCGTCTGGACGAGGACGGACTGGCGAGTGGTAAGGTGGGAGAAGGCCCGGAGAGCCAGGCGGATCGCTCTGAGCTCCAGGAAGTTGATCTGCTGGGCAGATTCCCACGGGGTCCAGAGACCCTGAGTACATGTCCCTTGGCAATGTGCTCCCCAACCCAGGAGAGAAGCGTCGGTCGTCAGTACCTGAACAGGCGGAGGAGACTGAAAAGGCATTCCGAGCACTAGGTTGGGCAGATGAAGCCACCACCGTAGGGAAGAGACCAGCGGGCTGGAGATTCGTACTGAGTCCGCTAGTCTCCCCGAGGCCTGACGCCATTGTGAGCGAAGGCACCATTGAGCCGGCCGCATATGCAGGCGGGCATTGGGGGTCACATGGACCGTGGAAGCCATATGGCCGAGCAGTTTCAGAAAGTGCCTGGCCGAGACCCGGGAATGGCTGCGAAAGCGGCTGGCGAGAGCCATGAGCCGCTGTGCCCTGTCGAGCGGCAGAAAGGCTCGCGCTTGAAGCGTGTTTAACCTGGCGCCGATGAACTCGAGATCCTGAGAGGGGAGCAAAGTGGACCTTTCGAAGTTTATGACAAAGCCCAAGTACTGGAGCAGAGTCACAGTACGTTGCGTGGCGTGAGTGGCCTCCGTGGAGGACGGTGCTCTGATGAGCCAGTCGTCTAGGTAAGGGAAGACAAAGAGGCCTTGAAGCCGGAGATAAGCCGCTACCACTGCGAGACGTTTTGTGAAGACTCTGGGTGCGGAGGATAGGCCAAAGGGCAGTACCCTGTACTGGTAATGATTGCCTGCCACCACAAACCTTAGGTATTGTCGGTGGCTTGGGTGGACGAGGATGTGAGTATAGGCATCCTTTAGATCCAAGGAGCATAGCCAATCTCCCTGCCGGAGGTAGGGCAGCAGGATTCCAAGGGTAAGCATCTTGAACTTTTCCCTTTCCAGGAACTTGTTGAGGTTCCACAAGTCCAGGATGGGTCTGAGGCCTCCAGTTCGCTTTGGTACCAGGAAGTACCTGGAATAAAAGCCTTGACCTCTCAGGTGGTGGGGCACCGGTTCCACCGCCTGTTCCTGAAGAAGACTTGCCAACTCTTGAAGGAGTAAGTCCCGGTGAAGAGGGGGTCGCAGAGGCTCCCCTGGAAAGTAGGGGGGAGGTACCTGGTGGAAGTGTAGAAGATAGCCCTCTCGGACTATGTGGAGCACCCAGGTATCTGACGTGATGTTGGACCACCTAGAGTCAAAAACCCCCACCCTGCGGAGCAGGGGCCGGTGGCGCAGGCTTGGGGGCTTGCTGCCTACGGGATCCGTTACCCCGTCCCTTGGCCTGCTGACCCTGTTGGGGAGCTGCGGAGGCCTGATAATGAGGGTAGTGTTTATAGGCAGCCGTCTTCCTCGGGTAAAAGGGCTTTTTCCCCGAGCCCTTCTTCTTCTGGGAAGGGGCAGAGGTTTTCCTGGAGAGCAGAGTCCTGGTGAGAGTCTCTGTCTCGAGTTGTGCAGCCTTCTCGTCCATAGGTTTGCCAAAGAGGTTTTCACCTCTGCAGGGGACATCGACCAACTTGTCCTGCACCCAGGGCTCGAGGTCGGATGACTGAAGCCAAGCCTGTCGGCGGGCCCCGATGCCGGCTGCGGCTACTCGAGCCGATGCCTCAAAGCCATCATAGGCTGCTCGAGAGATAAACTTTGAGCACTCTCGAATACCAGTGAACAAGGCCAGGAACCTCCGCAAAGGTTCCTCGGAGAGACCAGCAGAGAATCCGGCTATTTCTTTAGCCAGGTCCCTGAGATACATGCCCATGTAGAGCTGGTAAGTCTGGACCCGACAAGCAAGCATAGAGCCCTGGAAACACTTCTTACCGATGCCATCCAGGCTGCGGGCTTCCCTGCCGGGAGGCACCGAGGAGTGCATCTTCTGGCTCTTGAGCCTATGCATGGCCGATTCCACCACCATGGAATGGTGCGGCAGCTGTGCTTTTTGGAAGCCAGGGCTCTTGCGGACTCGATATATGGCATCGACCCGCTTGCTTAATACCGGCGACGACGCCGGACTCTCCCACATGCGGAAGAGAAGTCGTTCCAGCATCGGAGGAACCGGTACAGTAAAATGCTCCTTTGCAGGAGAGTCATACTGGAGAGCATCGAGCTCTTTGGCTCGAGGCTCCTCCTCGGGATCCGCAGGGAAGGCCAAGGCCTTGGCCATATCCCTCACGAAGTCCGAGAACCGTGCATCCTCCGGAGGGGACTGTCTCCGAGGTTCGGACTCGGGGGAGTCCGAAGGAATACACCGAGTCCGAAAAGAATCAGGTGACTCTTCCACCTCGGATTCCCAGGCGGACTCCTCGGAGGAGTCGTCGAGCGGCTCTGGCCGGGCGGGCACAGACGCCGTCCGCCCCGACGCCGAGGGAGTCGGCGTCGATGACCGCGGCCCCGAACGGGAGGCCGAAGGGGACCTCGACCGAGGATCGACTCGAGCCCGCATGGACTCGAGGATCGGCTCGGTCTCCGGGGTCGACTTAGACGTCGACGTCCCGGCGGTCAGGGCAGAAGCGCCAGCGAGGCCAGCGATCAATGCCCGCTGCTGGTCCATGAAGGCAGCTAGGCTGCTCTCCAAGGCCGTCAACCTGAGTCCGAACTAAGGAGACCCAGCAGCCCCCGACTCGGGCCCCGACGGCGTCGGGCCCGACGTCGGACCCCTCGGAGGCGAGTCCACGAGGACAACAGGACTTACGTGAGCAGACGAGTCCATCTCCAGACGAGGCTGCTTGGACGGCCGCTCCAGCTCCAAAGACCCGGGATGGCTATCGGGGCTATGCGACCTGGCCCTCGCAGAGCCAGGAGCGTCCAGCGACGCCGTCCTCGCGGGTTTCTTCCTCCGATGATGTTCCCGGGAAGGAGACCCCCTCTCAGAGGAGCTCCGACGGTGTTCAGAGCCAGATTCCCTGGACACCGAAGCTTCTGACGAGGTCCGGGTACGGCTGGGGTCAGAGAAGATTCTCTCCCGCTGATGCTGCCGACTCCGCAAGGATTTCGCGGACATCTTGCTACAGGCTCCACAGATCATTTCTTCATGATCTGGGCCCAGGCAACGGAGGCAGCAATCATGTGTGTCAGTAAGAGACATAAGTTTCTTACACTGAACACACTTTTTAAAACCACTGGCGGCCATCGGGGGAAAAAGGGCCCCTGCGAGGTCAAACGTTCGTGCCGCCAGGGAAAAGTGAAAAAAGCGCGAATTTGTCACGAAGGACAGAAAAACCGAAAAGAAGGGGAGGCCTTGCAACCGGCGTCGCGAGGCCGGACGGAAAAAGGACCGGCGTCGAACCGAAGAAAATACTAAAATAAAGAAAGAAAATCAACTTTTCAGCGGTGACTTGTAGACAGCGTCTGTAGGGCTCCGCGGAAAAAAGAAGACTGGCCAAGATGGTACCTTTGGGCGGGAAGGGGACCGCGCAGGCGCGCTGCAATTCCCAAAGGCTTTCTTTGAAAGCTGGGGAAAATTGCTCCGCGAGGGCTCCGTCGGGGCCGACGTCACCCATATGTGAGGACTGACTTCCTGCTTGATCCTGGAGAATCTTATTTGCTCCTGCTATAATCTCACTGTTATGGGGAGATACGATTTTCACCATATCATTGTAGCTGAAGACAAATCATTGTCCTCCAGGTGATGTAAAACCCTCTTACACCAAGAAAGTTTCTCCAAGGCCATGTGCCCATGAGGGAAGGGTTAGGACAGCCGTTATAGTTGGTGATTCAATCATTAGGCATATAGATAGCTGGGTGGCTGGTGGACACGAGGATCGCCTGGTAACATGCCTGCCTGGTGCGAAGGTAGCGGACCTCACGCGCCACCTAGATAAGGTCTTAGATATTGCTGGGGAGGAGTCTGCTGTCTTGGTACATGTCGGTACCAGTGACATAGGAAAATGTGGTAGGGGCGGTTCTGGAGGCTAAATTTAGGCTTTTAGGTAGGAAGTTGAAATCCAGAACTTCCAAGGTAGTGTTCTCTGAAATGCTTCCCGTTCCACGTGCAGGACCCAAAAGGCAGGCAGAGCTCTGGAGTCTCAATGCGTGGATGAGACAATGGTGCAGAGATGAGGGGTTTGGATTTGTTAGGAACTGGGGAACATTCTGGGGAAAGGAGGGGCTCTTCCGAAGGGATGGGCTTCACCTTAACCAGGATGGAACCAGGCTGCTCTCCGGCTCTCCGGCCTCCTCAAGAGCTCTCCTGGCTGGGATAGAGCAGGCCGGAGCCTCCCACCAGACAGCACTGCCCAATCGGGGCACGCGGCGGCAGATTTAAAGAGCGCAGACCGGGCGCGCGGTCCTTTCTCCAGCTCTCCGGCCTCCTCAAGAGCTCTCCTGGCTGGGATAGAGCAGGCCGGAGCCTCCCACCAGACAGCACTGCCCAATCGGGGCACGCGGCGGCAGATTTAAAGAGCGCAGACCGGGCGCGCGGTCCTTTCTCCAGCTCTCCGGCCTCCTCAAGAGCTCTCCCGGCTGGGATAGAGCAGGCCGGAGCCTCCCACCAGACAGCACTGCCCAATCGGGGCACGCGGCAGCAGATTTAAAGAGCGCCGACCGGGCGCGCGGTCCTTTCTCCAGCCTCAAGAGCTCTCCCGGCTGGGATAGAGCAGGCCGGAGCCTCCCACCAGACAGCACTGCCCAATCGGGGCACGCGGCGGCAGATTTAAAGAGCGCCGACCCGGCGCGCCCGCGCCTTGCGGGCCCGCGCCTGAGAGCCTCGCCAGAGGGCCCTTTGGCGTGGCCCTTAGGCATGACCCGTCTATATTGACTACCCTCTAGCCAGCACACCTGATGATCAGCTCTACCACCCGTTCACCCCAGCTGAGACCATACATTTTGACTAAAAAGCAACATGGACCCTTGAGAAGAATGTTATATCTTTAAGTTAACCTGTTAATATTGTGCAATTAGAACTGCTATAATGTATCCTCCCTGTAGACAACATATTGTACCTTCAACTATACTACAAAATATCTCCTAGTTAATATTATGTAACTAGAACTGCTATAAAGTATCCTCCCTGTAGATAACATATTGTACCTTCAATTATATTACAAAGTATCTCCTAGCTAGGATTGCTGTGCAAAGGCTCATTTTAACTACCTTTATGTAATTGTGAATTACCAAAAATACCTATACTACCTACTCTGCACTACTATTATTACACAAAGTATTTACACTCTACCCACCATCTCAGGTTTACATCATGGCCACCATTACTCTTGCCCTCCTGCTCCTGTCCATCCTTTCTAGCATATTACACACCTCCTTTGCCCTAACATCTGATACCAACCCTATTCCTATACACCAAACCAGGAATAGGAAACCCCACCAAAATCAAAATCAATACCAACAAAGTACATACCACAATAGACACACCTACCTCCTTTATGTACCTCTTGAGACAACAAACAATAAGAGATCTAATCTAAGAACTACCCCACAGAATCTCAAGTGTGCTCTCATTAACGCACGCTCAGCCCGCAACAAATGGCCTGCCATCATTGACCTTATATCAAACCTTACACTAGACATCCTTCTGGTCACAGAAACATGGTTTTCTAATACTGATAACGTCCTATTGAACCAACTTACCCCACCTAACTACTCCATCTACACCTGTAACAGAGAAAACAGAAAAGGAGGAGTCTGCATAATAGCAAGAACTGACTTGAAATACCACGTCATTGCCACCAATACCACAAACCATACAAATTCTCTATCCATCTCCAATAATGCCAATACCATAAACCTCATCTACCGAGCCCCAAATGCTCCAGCTGACGATCTCTCAACCATAATTGATCTTGCCATCAACCCGATAGATACCCACAAACCTAACTGGATCCTCGGAGACTTTAACCTCGCTTCCACATTGCCTTCAATATCCAACTCCTTCCTTGATTGCCATGACCAACTTACACTATGGTCAAATTGTAAAACTCCCCACCCATAAACAAGGAAATCTCCTTGATCTCATCTTCGCCCCATCATCATCCTTGGAACTGCTAAATCAACCCGAGCCCCTATCTACCCCCGTCCCTTGGTCCGATCATAACCTTATTACATTCGTCATACCATCTGTGGAATCTCCAAGCAAATCACCAGATGTTTATCCACCTTCAAAACCAGCACGATTCAAACCATTCAACATAGACACAATCACCTCCCAAACCATCCCAAAACTCTCTACAATACCAGACAACATTGATGAGACTGTATCAAACTGGAACAGCGCCCTCGGACTATCAGCCCAGCCTACCATCACAGATGATCAAACTGTTACCAAATCTTCTATTTCCAAGAAAAAGAACGCGCCATGGTTCTCCTCCGAGTTACGAACCTCCTTACAGCAACTGAGGAGACTAGAGAAGAAATAGAGACACTCCCTAAATCCTTCTGACCAATCCATTTACTTAGCTCACTTGAAATCCCATCGTCAGCTAACCTGGGATAAGAGAAAAAGAACATCATGCAAAGCTCCTTAGCCGTTCTCTTAACAAACCGAAAGATCTCTTCCAACTAGTAAAATCCCTAACCAATGAACCCCCTTCACCACAACAGGAACATATACATCCACAACTGTATGCTGACTACATCCAATCTAAGGCGATCAAGATCACAACTTCAACCACAAACGTATCCACACAACCTTCCAATGTCCAATTCATACTCAATA
This sequence comes from Ichthyophis bannanicus, assembly GCA_033557465.1. NCBI lineage: Eukaryota > Metazoa > Chordata > Amphibia > Gymnophiona > Ichthyophiidae > Ichthyophis > Ichthyophis bannanicus. The sequence continues at coordinate 578,403,507 of CM066034.1, read as the reverse complement.
ATTTCTCATCCCCAACTCCGAAGACAATCGAAGAAATTATAACATCAATCAACGCCACCACCGCACCTAACGATCCATGTCCTGCCCACTGGATCAAATCACTGAGAACAGAGCTCAGCCCATACATATCAGCCTTAGCTGACCAGTCCCTTAGCACCGGGATATTTCCAACAGCCCTCAAACAGACCTCCATCCGCCCCCTTCTGAAAAACAATAAACTTGATCCAAAAAAGGAAGACTCCTACCGCCCAATTTCAAGTATTCCTTTATTAGCCAAGATCCTAGAAAAAGTTATATTGAGACAAATCCAACAACATATTGATTCCGAAGCCCCACTAGATCCAAATCAGCATGGCTTCAGAGAAGCCCACGGAGTCGATACTCTTCTAACATCCCTAATTAACACGCTTATTAATACAACAGACAACATCAGGAATGGAGTTGCAATGATCTTCCTAGACATAGCAGCAGCATTTGACTCTGTTGACCATGACCAACTGCTTGCCCGTCTCTACGAAAAAGGGATTCAAGGAATGGCATGGAATTGGTGCAAATCTTACCTGGAAGACCGCTGGCAATAGGTACGGATTGGTAATACTACATCTCAGCCTTTCCACCAGAAGCAAGGAGTACCGCAGGGTTCCTCCCTTTCAGCTTTGCTATTTAACATATATATGCAGCCCATCTGCAACATCTCCCGCTCATTTGGAATATCATGTCTCATCTACGCTGATGATGTGCTTCTATTCACTCCAATCAACGTGCTAAAACCCGACTACACTACATTAATCACCTGCTTCAATTCAATCTCAGACTGGCTGCTCACACAAAATCTCCGAATTAATTTAAAAAAAACAGAAGTCCTGATCGTCACAAGGAACAAAGACTTCTCTCCTCCACCAACTTTAAGAACAAGAGATGCCGATCTACCACTCAAAACCTCAATACGTTACCTGGGTGTCATACTTGACCAGCGGCTCGAATTCAAAGATCATATAAAAAATACTGTAAAAGCCATCTACCATAAGATCAGGACACTCCGACACCTCAAACCTATGCTTGAACCATACTACTTCCGCACAACTTTCCAGGCATTAGTTACTCCCCACTTCGACTACACAAATATCGTACTACACGGCCTACCCAAGAGCACGCTGAATCCACTTCAACTAGCTATGAATACAGCTGCCAGGGTCCTATATGGAGCCTCAAGGAGTCAACATATTACTCCCATCCTATCCGAACTCCACTGGCTCCCAATATCATGCAGGATTCTATACAAAGCCCTCGTTTTGACCTTCAAAGCTTTCCATCAAATCTCACCATCCTCGTTGTCTGACCTCCTGCATCACACACAGAACACCAGATCTAGACGATCCACAACAGATAACATGCTAACGGTCCCAAAAGACCTCACAAAACTCTCCCAGACAACTACTTCAAGAGCATTCTCATCCTTCGCCCCCAGATGCTGGAACGCGCTGCCACCTAGCATCAGATCACAACGAGACCTATCTCAATTCAGAAAATCTCTAAAAACACACCTCTTCATACAACACTTCTCACAATGTACTGGCTCTCCTACCCCTCCAACACAAACCAATGATCATGGCTAGCCGAATAAGTTCCTGAATTCACTACCTGTTCCAGATCAAAACCTCACAGACCCCCACCTTTAGAACGCAAAACATTTGAGAATCTATTGTAAATAGTTGTGAATATGTTATTTATTTTAACCCCAGTTATCCATGTTTTCATATCCTGTTACCTGTAAACTTGACATATGTTTTATGCTTAAGTACAAAGTTGTTAAAATGTAAACCGCGCTGATGATAAAAGTGCGGTATATAAAAGCTGTTAATAAATAAATAATAAATTAACCTTTAAAAAGGAGATAGAGCAGCTTTTAAACTAGATAATAGGGGAAAGCCGACAGTCGCCCAAGAGCGCATGGTTCGGAAGAATGTAACCTTGAAGGATACTACCAAAAGCAGAGAGGTTCCAAAAAAGAGTAAAGTAGCCCAAATGCCCTCGAGTATGGAGTAGACAGAGCTTAAAGATCCCAAATTACCCATGTCTACCAATAGCCAAATTAATATGAATACAATACAGTCTCTAAAATGCTTGTATGCAAATGCTAGAAGTCTAAACAATAAGATGGGAGAGTTAGAATATATAGCACTAAATGAGAGGTTAGATGTGATTGGAATATCAGAGACATGGTGGAAGGAGGACAACCAGTGGGACACTGTGATACCTGGGTACAAACTATATCATAATGATAGAGATGATCAAATTGGTAGAAGGGTTGCGCTCTATGTTAGAGATGGCATTGAGTCAGAAAGGATTAAAGTTTTGCAGGAAACAAAATTTGCTGTAGAATCTCTATGGATTAAAATTCCATGTAAAAAGGGGAAGGCGATGGCAGTGGGGGTGTACTATCGACCACCAGGCCACAATGAACAAATGGATGATGAAATGCTCAAAGAAATCAAGGAAGCTAACAAACGTTACAGCGCAGTAATAATAATGGGTGATTTCAATTACCCCAGAATCTACTGGGTCAGTGTCACAGCAGGACACGTTAGGGAGATAAAGTTCCTAGATGACATAAATGACTGCTTCTTGGAGCAGCTGGTTCATGAACCGACCAGAGGGGAAGCCATATTAGACCTAGTGGAACACCAGATCTAGTGCAAGCGATAAGGGTGTTGGGGCCACTTGGCAATAGTGATCATAGCATGATTGCCTTTGATTTAATTAGTGGAGGAGGGATAGTACGGAAATCCACAGTACTACCTTTTAACTTTCGAAAGGGAGACTATGATAAAATGAGGAAAATAGTTAAGAAAAAACTAAAAGGAGCAGTTGCAAAGGTTAAAGACTTACATCAAGCTTGGGTGTTGTTGAAAAATACTATCTTGGAAGCCCAGACCAGCTGTATTCCACGCTTTAAGAAAAGTGGAAGGAAGTCCAAAAAACTGCCAGCATAGTTTAAAGGTGAGGTCAGAGAGGCTGCTGGTGCCAAAAAAGCATCTTTCAGGAAATGGAGAAAAGAGCCAAACAACGAAACCTGGAAACAGCACAAGCACTGGCAAATCAAATGCAAGGCATTGATAAAGCAGGCAAAGGGAGAATTTGAGAAGCTTGCTGTGGAAGCAAAAACGCGAAATAAAGATTTTTCAAGTACATTCGTAGCAAAAAAACTGTGAGAGAGTCAGTTGGTCCATTAGATGATAGAGGAGATAAAGGGGCACTAAGAGGCGACAAGGCGATAGCAGAGAGACTGAATGAATTCTTTGCTTCGGTCTTTACTGAGGAAGATATAGGGATGTTACCCATGACTGAAGTGGTATTTAAAGGTGTGGAAGAATTGAAGGAAATATCGATACATCGGGAAGATGTATTACAACTATTAGATAAACTGAAGAGTAGCAAATCACCTGGGCCGGATGGTATACATCAAAGGGTGTTGAAAGAACTGAAATATGAGATTGCAGACCTTCTATTAGTAATCTGTGAACTATTAAAATCATCTCTAATACCTGAAGATTGGAGAATCGCCAATGTAACATCAATTTTTAAAAAGGGTTCCAGGGGTGACCAGGGAAACTACAGACTGGTGAGCCTCACGTCAGTACCGGGAAAAATGGTAGAAACCATCATAAAGAATAAAATTACTCAGCATGTAGATAGTCATGGCCTAATGGGAGACAGCCAACATGCTTTAGACAAGGAAGATCTTGTCTTACTAATCTGTTATGTTTTTTTGAAAGTGTGAATAAACAGGTGGACAAAGGTGAGTCAGTTGATATAGTGTATCTGGACTTTCAGAAAGCCTTTGACAAAGTCCCTCATCAGAGACAAACTAAAGAGTCATGGGATAGGAGGCAGTGTACTACTGTGGATCAAGAACTGGTTAAAAGATAGAAAGCAGAGGGTTGGGCTAAATGGCCAATTTTCCCAATGGAGAAAGGTGAATAGTGGTGTACCCCAGGGATCTGTGCTGGGTCCGCTGCTTTTTGACATATTCATAAATGACCTGGAAAGTGGAATAACGAGTGAGGTTATCAAATTTGCAGATGACACAAAACTATTTAAAGTTGTTAAAACCCAAGAGGATTGTGGAAAATTGCAAGAGGATCTTGATAAATTAGAAGACTGGGCATCAAAATGGCAGATGAAATTTAATGTGGACAAGTGCAAAGTTATGCACCTAGGGAAAACAACCCAAACTATGGTTACACAATGCAAGGTTCCACATTAGGAACCACCACCCAGGAAAAAGATTTAGGCGTCATTGTGGATAACATGTTAAAACCCTCGGCCCGGTGTGCAGCGGCAGCCAAGAGAGCAAATAGAATGCTAGGTATCATAAGGGAAGGAATGGAAAATACAACAAAAGATATTATAATGCCTCTATATCATTCCATGGTGAGACCGCACCTTGAATATTGTGTGCAATTCTGGTCGCCGTATCTTAAAAAGGATATAGAGTTATTAGAAAAGATTCAGTGACGAGCCATCAAAATGGTAAAGGGGATGGAAGGATACTCCTATGAAGAAAGGCTAAAAAGGTTAGGGCTCTTTAACCTGGAAAAGAGACGGCTGAGGGGAGATATGATAGAAGTCTATAAATTAATGAACGGAGTGGAACGGGTAACGTAGATCGATTGTTTACATTATCAGAATATAGAAAGACTAGGGGACATGCAATGAAGCTACAGGGTAAACTATTTAAGACTAATAAAAGAAAATATTTTTTCACTCAACGTGTAATCAAACTCTGGAATTTGTTACCGGATGATGTAGTAAAGGCTGTTAGTGTAGCTGGGTTTAAAAAAGGTTTGGACAAGTTCCTGGAGGAAAGGTCCATAAACCATTATTAAGAAGGGACCCAGGATATCAATGCTTGACCCAGTAGAAGCATTGCGGAACCTGTGTCTTTTGGGGAAACTGCTAGGTACGTATGACCTAGATTGGCCACTGTTGGAAAGAGGATACTGGGCTTGATGGACCTTGGTCTGACCCAGTATGGCATTTCTTATGTTCTTATATCACCACTTGGCAGCTATGCCACTCAAACTTGCTTAGAGTCCTCTTTTTCTGCCCTAATCTGTTTTTTACCGCATATTTGTGAAAGCATACGATATCATCATGTGGTCTTTGTACACTCAGGGGACCCAGGGCTCACTCAATCATTATCTCACACGGCTCCAGGCTCTCCACACCATGCCATAGTGAGCGCTTCTGCAAATTCCGAGCGCTCTGGGATCCTCTGGATGAGGATATTGTTCTTACGCATCCGATTCTCAAAGTCTTCCAGCTTAAGAGAGATCTCCTCCTTCTCATGAACCACCTCTTGCAGCATTCTTCACAGGCCATCTACCTCCTCCTGTACTCCCTCCGCATGCTCCTCACAGTCTGCCACACGGAGGCCTAATTCCATCCCCTCTGCCCTCAGTTCTTTCATCAGGCTCCCAATTTCAGCTTTAACATCTTTGCAATTCAGATTTTGAGAGATGGGTTGGTGCTGCTCCTTCCAGTTGCCCTTCCAAATCTGCCGGCTCTCCCACTCCTCTTCCACCTCCCTCCTTATGCATCATTTTTGCCTGCTCGCTGCCTATGTGCTTCGCCGAATGATAGGCAAAGTCCCTAAAGGCCAGTTATTTTCAGTCTTGTTGCCATCCCCTGCACACTGTCTTGTTTTTCACTGCTCATTCCCCTTTATTCCTCCTGCAAAACGAGCTTGGTTTTGGGCTTTATATCAGGTGGGACGATGGAGTTCCATGCTCAGCCATCCATCTGCTAGGCTGCAGTCACTTCTTCCCATTTTATTTTTCTAATCAGGTTAGTCCTGGTCTCTCTTTTCCATTTCCTGTTGTTGGTCTTTTCCCAAGTCTTTTTCAAGGGTCTCATCTCCATTTTCTGTTTCTTCTCTCTCTCTCTGATATTGAACTTCTGGGATTTTACTCTTCCTCTTTACCTCCTCAATATCTCCCCTTTCACGTCTCACCCTATTTCTCAGCTTTCCATCTCCTACTTCACCTCTCTAGTCCCCCCATTTCCCTTCTCTCATTCCTTCTCCAGACTCATTTCCTTCTCTTTTTACTTACTTTCTAGCTCCCCATTTTCTTGCTCGATAGATAACCTCCTCAGACTCATCCATTTTCCACTGCCACTTGTCCTCTAACCAACCCAGCTCCTTCCCTGTCATGCATCCTCTTTTCACCTCCAGTTCTTTTCTTCTGCCTCTTACCCCTTACCCAGCCTCCCATTCCCATTCCTTACCTATTTCCATCTTCTCTTACCCCTTTCAAAGACCCTATGGAAAATGTGTCTCAGTTTAAATCCATGAAAAAAATGAAACGGATGTTGCCTTTGCAAAGACAGATGTTGGTGCTCTTGCACACATTCAGCAGAGAATTCTCAAAAGCTCTAAAGTGTTGTTTACATTACTGAGGCCCAGACTCTATCAGATATCACCTATCGGTGAGGACAGACATCCTGTCATTGGAGACATTACTCTCTCTTCCCCCTCCTAGGGCTTGAAGTAGCCCCAAGGATGGGCTGCTCATCAATAAGAAACTCTTCTCCTTAATGCAGAGGTGGGCAAACTATTTTCTTTGGGCCATATGTGCTTGAGACAGGAAGAGTATGACATTTCTGCTTGAAAATGACATCAGTGGGGCATAAATGATGTCATTGTTATGGATGTCTGAGACTTCTTCTCTCTCTGCTACTTGCTTGACAGCCTGAGATTCCTGGGGACTATCCCTTTGAACCTTGGAAGTTAAGGGCTGCGTATTGGAAGGACTATACCACCCTTCACCCAAAGGTTTGTCTAATGCAGCTCCAAGCCTTCCCCTTCCTCTTGGGAAAATCCTAGTAATAATTTGAATGAATAGGAGGACTCTTGAGTAAACAATAACTGCTGCATATAAAGGCCTTATAAAAAAAGTTAGGACACAAAGCTCCATGCAACTGTAAGGGGGTGGGGGGGCAATGGCACATCAGGGAAGGGGCCATGCAATACAAACTGAAAGCAATTCTCTTATCGCAGGACAAAAAAATCCCTCTCATATAGGGAGCTCTAATAGCACAGGGAAAAAAGATTTATTCTGACGACATCCTATCCATTCACTGACATGGGAAAACCACACAGTTGCTATACAGGGCCAGAATCACCACTAAAGCCATAGATCCTACACTGTGCACCATCAGAATCAGGACTAGGGCCAAGTAGCTTGCTCACAGAATGAACAGCATTGTGCTTCACCAGCGACAAAATGAAGAAGCAAGTCACCCTGCGTCCTACATTTGCCCATGCTTAGGATAAGCAATTTTTCAAATAGCCCCTTTACCCGCCAAAGTAGCTATTTACATGGGTAACTGAACCTCCCCAAGACCACGTCAGGCTAATGACATTTAAGAGGTCGTGGAAGGGAAGGGGCTGAATTAGGGTGGCTGGGGGTCTTGCTTTACCCAGGACAGTGATCTGATACCCTTATCAAAAGTCCTTAGAGAATGGGGCCCTCAGTCACTTTTTATGAGGGAGTTAATCAGGTGAGATCTGGCCTGCAAGCACCCTCTTTGCTCTTAGGGGAGTGTCTGTTCACAACTCTAATGATCATATGCAATAAATTACTTTTATTTGGGCTCATTTCAATAAATGTGGTAAAATTTTGTTTTAGTGTTCTTACTACCTTCCATTGCACCACAGCTATTACTACATCAAGATTTTTGATAAATATGAAAAATGTAAACAGTTGGAAAATGCAGACAATAAAAGTTTCAGATATGTGCTTACCGGAATGGGGCTAGAGGTGACGGCATGTGGTGGGGACTCTGAGAGCAGAGCAGGACTTCTGGAAATCAGTGCTCTATGTCCATCAGGCTGGAAAGGCAAATGGAGTGAATGGTAAAATCATTATGTCTGTAGGTGAGCTAAATGCAAAGAAGTTACAGAAGACAGAATAAAGGTGTCGCTCAGCTCATAGCTGAAGCAGTTACTCAAGAGGAGATGGCAACATGAATTTGTATTCTACTTGGAATCATTTCATATATACTATTTGACAGATGTAGCTTACTTGAAAAGGAGCACATGTGTACCTTACTACGGTATAAATTACTTCAATTTATCAAATGAATCACAGCCCAAAAAACTATAAGTAGTACCAACACTCTTCTTTCCAGCATAACTCTTCATGTATACAAGTCTAAATCTTCAAAAGGTTTGTTGTATCTTAGATCTCTTTTAGCCTTTGGCACCTAAATCTGAAAGTCAGCCATGTTATAAATCTTCAAAATCTAATTTCTGTATACCTAATTCATTGCAGGGTACTTCTGATATCCTGTGGTCTCTGGGGAGCTTGCAGTCCTATGGATACACTTATCTGTGGGGCTGCAAGCTCATTTTCACTGAAAATGAAGGGGCTGGTCGTGATGTGGGTAGATAATACTCACAGACTTAGCAGCTGATTTTCAGCAGGGACAGTGTTTGTGGCTGAAACCTCTCACGTGTGTGGTCAGCTGGCTTGGATCTCCCTGCCCTTGGATCCACCCTTAATTTGTTCAACCAGTCATTTAGAGAACTTGTAACTACTTATCACTTCTATGAATTCTAGATAATTTTCAGATGGAGGATTAGACAAGGAGAGGACAACTTGAAAAGATCCTACCTGGGTAGTTTAGCAGTTATTTGGGTAAAACCAAGGCCTCAAATTTATCCCCCTTTCTAGAACCGTACAAAGCTAGAAATGTGTCATGTGCAACTAATGAATCTGCTACCCTTCGCCTCCACCCAGCCACATTCAGTAACTTACACTTTGAGATTTATGGAAGCCCAGTAATGATATCCGTGCCCCCTTCTATGCTTGCGCCCTGTGCAGTCGCATCGCCCGCACACCTCTTGGTACGTCCCTGATCCCTTCTATGGGTAAATCTTCCCTTGCTGTTTTTCAGTACAGGTACTTTTACCTGTGCCTAAAATGAGTAAGATAATGGAAGAGCTTGGTGACAAAGCACAAAGATTTCATACTGAAATCCCTGCATGAACTCTGCAGAGCTAATATGCCTGCGTCCCCAGATGACCCTGAATTCAAAGGGAAACCGCACCAGGTGTTTCCCTTTGAAAATATGCTTGCAGGAAAGTACCTACAGGCCCGCAAGCACCCCAAGTGGTTTAAAAATTACTTCACTAATATTGATTCAAAACCAGCTTTTATTTTTATAAGCATAAACTTCCGATATTTAATCTTTTTTAAAATTTAGTTTTTATTAAGTGTTCTAGATATCACAGAGAATATCAAATAGCCACAAATCAAAACTTTCATATCATCATACATTCTCCCAACTTACAAAACAAGATTTACTAGAACAGATTTAAGAAATCCCTCTCTACCCCCTGCCCCCATCCTTTCTCCTTTATACTCTGGTATTCTCTCTTACCTTAAAGAATCAGGAAGAGACTTTCTTCTTTTCCTACCCAAATAGAGTCTCACATAAGATGACATCCAACGAGCAAGGACTGCCACATTTTAGCAAAATTAGCCACTATCTTCTGCCTCAAATAAGGTAGTTTAGCCATAAGATATCTAATATAGCGTGACTGCAACTAAACCAACCCCTCTAATGGTGGTATATTTTCCTTTACAGGATTGAGCAACTACCAACCTTGCAGCAGTCATAACCACTTTTAAAAATGTAGCCTCTTCTCTAGTGACTCCTACTGGCTTTTTGTTTAGAACTGCCACTGCCACACATTGTGTTGCAATTAGGTGCTTCTTTTCTTTTATGTTTTCCTTGCAAGTCTGTGATTGTTTTCAAATCTCAGAAGTATATTTTCTTTTTACCAGAAGACCTTTCTGCATTACTTAGTGCTCGATTGCCTGTAGTTTCCTCCCCTGAGGCCTCACTTGGAATACTGTGTTCATTTTTGGAGACCATATCTTGCAAAAGATGTAAAAAGACTGGAAACTGTTCAGAGGAAAGTGACCAAAATGATTTGGAGCCTGCGTCAGAAGCCTTATGAGAAGAGACTTGAAGACCTAAATATGTATACTTTGGAGGAGAGGAGGGACAGGGGAGATATGATTCAGACCTTTAAATACTTAAAGAGAAATGATGAACAAACAAACCTCTTCCAAAGACGGGGAAGCTGTAAAACTAGAGGGCATAACATGAAGCTGCAAGGTGGTAAATTGAAAGGCAATATCAGGAAAAAAATTTTCACTGAAAGGGTGGTGGATGCTTGGAATGCTCTCCCAATGGAAGTGGTGGGGGCAAACATGGTGACGGAATTCAAAACAGCATGGGACAAACACAGTGGATCCCTTTACAGCAATAGGATAAAAACAAAATAAACAGTACCATCTAACTTCTGAACCATATAACGTCTCAACAAATAGGGGTATCTTACATGGAGTGGTGGGTTTACCCCTAAACAAAGACATGGGGAGGGGTGACCTGCACAGAGTGACAGGTGCACCTACTCTTGCCATCTTGCTGGGCAGACTAGTTGGACCATGCTGGTCTTTATCTGCCGTCATTTACTGTTACTATGTTGAGGTTGGCATTACTCCATAGCTAGGATGTAGTCTTGGGCCCTTTGTCACTATCTTACTTTTGTGACATTATGTTTCCTTGCTATTAGTGGGGTTTTTCCTCCCCCTCTAATGTATTTCTTCTACACCTCTCAAATAGGGGACTGTATGTATCTCTTGATTTTTTTTGCAACCTATTGTATTTGCCTATTACTATTTCCGTACGAGGTACCTTTTCTGTACAAGCTTGTTTTTATTTTTTATTTTATTTTATTTAGACAGATTTGTATACCACCTTATCCTTCAATCAAAGTGGTCACATCACAAGTGGAGGGTTACATTTAATATGAGGGTATTTAACAACTTTTAGACATCACAATTGGAGGGCTACATTTAACGTGAGGGTACCTAACAACATTATACAGTGAATTCATGTCTTTATTTGGGATGAGTGGGTATCTAGTTGGAGGAGGCAGTTGCATTATCGTTCGTGTAGGGACTGTTGTCTGTCTGCTCATAGGTTTCTGTAAATAGCAGGGTTTTAAGGGCCTTGCGGAAGTCTATGATGTCATTTAATGCCCTCAAGCTCGTTGGGAGGGAGTTCCAAAGTGTGGGCACTAGTAGTGAAGGAGCTCTTCTTGGAGTGGAGGAGTGGCCTAGTGGTTGGGGCAAGGTACATCAGGCCAGAAGGTCGGGGGTTCAAATCCCACTAGAGGACAGCAAACTTGGGCCGGAAGGACTGGGGTTTCTAGTCCCACAGGTGCTCCTTGTGGTCTTGGGCAAGCCACTTAACCCTCCATAGCCCATGTTCCCTGTAAAATAGTTATCTCCAAGTTATAATGCCCTGTTCAATGTAATTTCAGTTTGTTCAATGTAAACCGCACTGATGCAGAATAGCGCGGTATATAAGAGAATGTAAATAAATAAAGAATGTAAATAAATAAAAAGTTGTTTGGTTAGTATTGTGATATCCTGCAGGTGTACCGATCATATTGTCATTATTGGTCCTTCTTGGTCTATTGCTGATATCCCTTATTATGATATCTTGGAGTGCATCTGCCGAGAGATGGTGGATGATTTTAAAGATGATGATCTCAGGATTGTTTTAAATTTTGCTCCGGTCATCATTGGGAGCCAGTGCAGTTGCTATAAGGTGGGGGTGATGTGCTCAGTTCTTGGGGTGTCTGTAATGATGTGTGCTGCAGTATTTTGCACCATTTGGAGTGGGTGTAAGGTCTGATGAGGGAGGCCTTGATATAACGAGTTTCCGTAATCAAGCAGAGTTATGATGAGTGCTTGTCAAACTGTGCGGAAGTGGTCCTGGCGGAGTAGTGGCTTGATTTTTCTTATAGTTCTCAAATGTTGATAGGTCTTGTTTGCGGTTTTGGTGATGTGGGATTTTATGTTCAGAGCTCTGTCCATTGTGATGCCCAGGTACTTAACTTCATCTTTGACTACTATGAGTTTGCCTAGAATGCTGATAGTTTGTAGTGGATTGAAGGTAGGGTTCCTGGTGACGAACACTGCCTCAGTTTTATCGTAGTTGACCGTCAGGTTATTAGCTGTGAGCCAGGTATTCATGTCTTCAAGGCATCTGGTCACTGTTGTGGTGTTAAGTGCTAGTAGGTTGATTGGGGCATACACCATGATGTCATCGGCATAGATATGATAGTGGAGTTTGTGGCGTTTGATGATATTGCATATGAGTTGGATGTAAATATTGAAGAGCATTGATGACAGAGCTGAGCCTTGTGGTATTCCTTGCATGACGGGGAACTGCAATGATTTCTATGGGTGCATTTGACTTGTTGTGTTCGATCTTTCAAGTAGGAAGTAAACCACTTCAGGGTATTCTTGCGTAGTTCTATCTGTTGCAGGCATTGTATTAACTTGTCATGGGACACTGTGTCAAAGGCTGCCGAGATGTCCATGAATACTAGCAGGAATCCATTCTTTATGTTATCTATGCCTCTTAGGAGATTGTCAAAGAGGGAAGTGAGTAGTGTTTCCACACCGTGCTGGGGTTTAAAGCCATGCTGATGGATGTCCAGACATTGCACTGTCTTTTCGACGATTTTCGCAAGGAATGGTAGACTGGAGATGGGGCAGTATGATTTTGGTTCAGAGGGGATTGTTGCTTTTAAGTATCGGTCGTATCATGGCGTGCTTCAGGGATTGCGGCACGTGTCCTTGTTGGAGTGATTCTTTGATGATTTTTTGAATGTGATGGGAGAGCTGGCTTCTTGTGGCTTTGAGCCATGTTTTGCTTGATTAATTTGTAAAAATCTATAAATTGTAAATTAAAAAAAAGAACTGCCACTGCCATCTGTGGGAGTAAAGGCTTCTTAGTTTTGCTCAAAAACTGAAATATGGATTGCCAAAAATGTTGTATTTTCGTACAAGACCAGCAACCATGGGCAGATGTCTCATCCTGGCCACAGTGTCTCCAATACTTCCAGTTCCCAAACCTGTGATTTTTACTAGCCAGATAGGGGCATAGTAAGCACAGTTACTTACCTGTAACAGGTGATCTCCGGAACAGCAGGAATTAGTCTTCACATATGGGGTTCGTCGGCGCCGACGGAGCCCGCACGGAAATGCTCCCCAGCATCCAATCAGAAGGCTTTTGGGAGCATCCCTCGTGCCTGCGCGGTAGCTTCCCACCCTTCCCACTGCCTCTCCCCAGTTGCGTTTCATAGCTGAGACAGAAGGAGAGGAGAGGAAGGGAGAGAGAGAGAGGGAGAGAGAGAGAGAGAGTTACAACTCCTAGGGGAGGCGGGTGGGTTGTGAAGACTAATTCCTGCTGTTCCGGAGATCACCTGTTACAGGTAAGTAACTGTGCTATCTCCAGGAACAAGCAGGAATGAGTCTTCACATATGGGGACTCCCTAGCTGAGGGTGCCAGAGGAGATCCCAGGATGCGCGCCCCTGGACAGGGCAGCATCGCCCAACCTGGATCCCCGGAATCCCCTGAGGGGTGGAGGGTAGGAGTTAAGAAGAGTTGCCAAAGGCACAGCAACCGAAGACTACAGGTGGAGTCTTCAAAACCACTTCAAACATCATTAAACCGTTAATGATCTAGCACAATCTAGAGCTTACCTACTGGATTGTAGAAGGCAGAGCTGCGACGGGTACTGTAGATGCAGTAGCGCAGTCTTCAAGGGAACTTCACCGCAGAGAGGACGAAGTTCCCCAGTCCGGGCGGGCTGGAGACGCAGGTGTCAACCGGCACCGGAAAGATGGCAGGTCTTCACGAGGAGCTCTAAGAGAAGCTGAGAACTCCCGTAGGAGCAGAGTCCCCAATCCGAAGGACTAAGCAGAAGACTGACCGATCTGGGAGAACCCAGCCCGGAGAAGAACAGGAGTGTACCCCGGGATATCAAGGGGTACACTGCCTACCCTAGCCGGCCAGGGATAGGAAGACATTGGGTTCGAAAACCTCCAGACAAGGAGGCGTAAACCAAGGGGCTGTTGACTTCACAGCAAGTTTAAGCATAACCGGTCCGAGCACCCGAGCCGCAGGACGCAGGCAAGCGGGCCGGACCCCGTAAGAAAAAACAGAAACGTCATTACCGACAATTGGGAGATAGTCGGTAAGACACAGGGCGCTATAATATTTCCCAAAAGCGCCCACCTGTACCGATATATATCCAATGACAGGTATAGATGTATATCGGGCTATAGGTGGGCCCGGGAAGGCCCACCCAGGTTACTAACCCAGTATGCCCACGGGAGAACGATACTGCCAACTCAGACCGGCCCTTGATCCACAGGAGGGAGCCCACCAGGAAGGTGGCAAGGGAAAGGACCATCCAAGTGATAGGCCGATGTGCATGGGGCAGGCCGATCGGCGAGAGTAGCAGTATGGTTGCGTGACCGTCAGATCAGTTGGGAAGGAGCACATCAGGAGTACGTAGGCCCCTGAGACGTCCGCCTGACAGCCACGCCAAAAAACGTGTCCTCCGTACCACAGGGAAGGCAGGAGGATAGAAGAACCTACAGCCACGGTGTGACCGTGGGGGTCATTTCTGGCATATATAAAAAACACCCCTCGGGGGTAGGGTCAATGCCCTCCGCCGCACCGAAGAATGCATGGAGCAGAGCCGGGGATCGACCTGGGTCAGTGGAACTCCTGTCCACCGTAACCTGATAGACCCAGGGGTTTCTTTGCAAGAGCGGAGGCACCGACCCGAGGGCGGGGGTGGTCCGGCCCTGTCGAGGATTAGTGAGGCCCATGCTCGGAGAGTAGCGGCCAAGGCCTACACTGGGAGAAGGAGGTTCGGTGCGCGATCCCCTCAATCCGGGAGAACCCGGCAGAGGGGAGTCGGGGGACATACCCGAGGGTAAGTCCGAAGAAGACTAGCATGGCCCTGAGGAGCCAGGCAAACCTAGTGTGGGAACGGGCCCCAACCTCCAATCAAGCGGCCGAGCCACTTGTCAGACTGAAAAGAGCCGCAGTGTAGAACTGGACAATAACTTCCGGTAAGAGGAGTTAAGCGCAAACTGCCGCATACCGGAGCCTAAGGCTGCTTGGCACGGGCAGCCTGGTGCGAGCTCAGGGACCGCCGACCGGCGTGAGATGTCCCCGGCATTGTCGCACCCGGCAGGTGGGCAGAGGGATGACACTTCCTCTTCTTCGGAAAGGAGGGTCGGGAAGGACATCTCCTACCCCCGGGAGAGGGGGAGGGCCGTGGGCGGCCAGCGCCAAACAGGCCGGCGGCGCACTGAGCAACCTGACGCAAGGCCTCGCCATTGAGAAGGTTCTCCCCGATGCACGGGGAATTACCCAGATTATGTTGCGCCCAGCTGCACAAGTCTTAAGCCTGCAACCAGGCTGTACGACACGCCCCTATGGCGACAGCAGAGGACCTGCCAACTGACTCGAAAGAGTCCACGGCAGCACGAGAAAGAAATAAAGAGATATTCCTGCAATGGTAAAGAAGCAAGGAATAGTTTGGGGCCCGAGGGGCCGACACAAAGGGAGACAATAGGGATAACCTCTCGGTGACCTCCCGAAGCGCCAGGCTCATATAGAAAATATATGAGAGAATCCTGGAGGCCAACATGGACGTTTGGAAGGTTCGCCGCCCAAAGTTGTCCAGAGCTTTAGCAGCACGATTCGGGGGGCAGGAAGAGTGCTTCTTCTTGCTACCGACCTTCCTCAGGGCCGATTCCACCACAATGGAACGATGAGGAAGCTGGTGCGTCTGGAAACCCGGAGAGGGGGGCACCCGATACAGGGCATGCATGGCCGTAGGCGGCGCTGGTACCTGTAAGGGCGAGCGCCAAATCCCGAGCAGGAGATCCCGCAGGGAGGGATGTAAAGGAAGCATGATGGCTGCCTGTTCCGCAGGACCCGGACTGAGCGAAGGGCCCGGGATATGAATGGCGAGCAAGTCCGCCATGTCAAGGAGGAAGTCCTGAAAAGACGGCTCTCCCAGAGGGGCTATCCCGGGGAAGGCCGAGGTGTAGGGGCCCGCTGGAACCCCAGGGGACCCCCCCATGCTGGTGCACGGAAGGAATCGTTCTAAACAGAGGAGGGTACTGACAGTCCAAATTCGAGGCAGTTGGTACTGCATCGTCAGAGCCCGAGATCGATTCCAAGCGGGGCATCGAAGGGAGCGACGTCCCCGATGGGCCTGCAGGACGTGGCCGCGGGGCCGCCCCCGGGGCAATCCGCAAGGGCGGCTGGAGTGGTGCCGAGGCCGCTGGAGAGCAGGCGAGCGCAGCACTGCGCCGTCGGAAGAGACCAGGGTTGGATCCGAAATGCGTTGGGGCCACGCTTTCCAGACTGGAGATCGATTCGAGGCTGGGCATCGAACCGAGCGACGCCTCCTTAGGGGGCCCTGGAGTCGGCGGCCGCGCCGGTGCTGCCACTCCCGAGAGTGGAGTCAGGGCCGCGACGATCGGTGCCGAGGGCAACGAGGGCTTCCCAGGCCGAAACTCGGCGAAGAGGGAAACACCCGGATTCGGCTCCGATGTCGGGAGAGAGGCCCTTCTAGACGCCTGGGCTCTTCCCGCGCCTGTTTTATTGAGCGGGAAACACTTACGGGGCGCACTACGCGGCCTCGAGGGTACCCAGGTAACCCGCCGACGAGCCCCGGCGGGGGGCGAGACGCACCGCCCCGGCTCTGCGGCCGCGGCGCTTCTGTGGGTCGACTCAACCGAAGTTCCCGGGTCCCGCGGGCAAATAGTGACGAGTGGAACACTCGACGCCCGCGCAGATGCCGGGAGGTCGGTGACGTCCGGGGGAGGCCCCGGCCCCGCGCAAGGTGGGGGTGCCGACCCGCCCGACCGGGATAGATCGATCGGCTCCGCAGGCGGAGCCCGGAGGCGACGCCTGGCGAAGAACGGGGCCCTTGTTCCCGAGACCGCCGCGGGAGAGGCGGAGCCGCTCAAGGCCAGTACCGCCCCCGCGGAAGCCGGGGGCGAGTCGATCGGCCTTGGCGGAGCCGAGGGCACCCGGTGCCAATCCCCGGTGGGGAGTGGGGCCACCGACTCCGATGCCCATGCCGAGGACTTGGTCCTGCTCGAAGCGGTCACCACCTCCGCGCATGGCAGGAGTGTGGGCACGCAATACCGGGTCAGGTTGGTATGACGATTCCCGGTGACGAGTGGAACGCTCGACACCGACGCCGATGCCGGGGAATCGGCACCGCCGACAGCGGGTGCCGCCCCCGCACAGGGCCGGGATGCCGTAGAGCCAGACTGGGTCGGGTCGATCGGCCCCGAAGGCACCGAGGACACCAGTCGACAGTCCCTGGCGAAGAGTGGAACACTCGATGCCAGCGCCGATGCATCTGCACCGCTCGAAGCGGGTGCCACCCTCGGGCATGGCTCGAGAATGTTCTGTGAGGAGCGAATCTCAGGAACAACCCGAAACCCCGTGGAGGCTCTGGAGCCCGAAGACTCCCTCCGGGGTGTAAGGGACTGGAGGGGAAGGCCGGAGCCGTCGTCATGCGGCGCATGAGACTCACCCCTCAAGGCTCGGTTAGTCTTAACAGACTGTTGTTGGGTTACCTGATCCTGGCGAGGAGAGAATGCCGACGACCGCTCCTCAAAGGAAAAGACGTCATCGAGGGACACTCGAAACAGGGAGAGTTTTCTCCCGACGCTGAAGCCCGGGGAACCGGGGGAGAAGGGGTCAGGGCCCCAACAGGAGAGACACCAGGCATTGGAGTCGGAGCAGAAGACAACGTCTCCACAGTGGGGGCACTTCTTAGGGGAAGAAGGCTCCTCGAAGGAAATAAGGAAAACAAAAAATAAGGAAAAAAAGGGGGCACCAGCGGTGCCAGAGTCAGCAGGGGAAAAAAACGCGACCACAGGAACAAAAAAGGAGAAAAGAAGAAAAAAGTTTCTGCGGTGACAGGGGTTACGTCCTGTCGGCTCCGCGGAAAAACGAAAACTGGGGAGAGGAAGTGGGAAGGGCGGGAAGCTACCGTGCAGGCGCGAGGGATGCTCCCAAAAGCCTTCTGATTGGATGCTGGGGAGCATTCCTGTGCGGGCTCCGTCGGCGCCGACGAACCCCATATGTGAAGACTCATTCCTGCTTGTTCCTGGAGATTCATCTATAGAACATTTTTCAATTATTCTCTATTAAATCGCTAGCAATACCGCCTTTGTAAAGATTTTCTATAGAAAACAGACACATGATGGCAGAAAAAGATCACATGGCCTATCTAGTCTGCCCTTCCATATCAACTACAATAGCTCCCTTTTTCCTTTAGAGATCTTCTGTGTTGGTACCATGCTTTTTTGAATTCAGATACTGTCCTTGTCTCTACTACCTTCACTGGGAGAATATTCCATGCATCTACCACTCTTTCCGTAAAGAAATATTTCCACATATTACCCCTTTCAGCCTTATTCTATGTCCCCTCCTAGCACAGCTTGTTTTCAGTCGAAAAAGGCTCTACTCTTGTGTATTTATGCCATGGAGGTATTTAATCATCTCTGGCATATCTCCTCTATCCTGCCTTTCCTCTAACGTATATATATTAAGATCTTTAATATGTATATGTTAGAGGAAAGGCAGGACAGAGGGGATATGACAGAAGTCCAGTAAACCTATGATATTTCAAATTTAGATGCAGATGTCTCTCAAAATTTGGTCCATACACTGTAGCACCCGATTTGCATAGAAGAATATGCATATGAGAGAGCATCCTTAGCATGGTCTATTTTCCTAGTTTACACATAAATAACAGAAATTTAGAAGTGCAGTAAGGCCAGCTTCTGCCAGTTAACCTTCACAAACAAAGTTTCTCTTAAAAAGACACAAAGACAATATCAGAGTGCAAAAAGGCAGAACTCAAAGGAAATGTTAACTGATAGGTCCTTGAACTGCCTCTGATCTTCTTCTAAATCCTGAATGATATAAAAACACTCTGCCAATCCATAATGTATTATAAACTGTGTGGAAAGCGTAGTTACTCACTTGTAACAGGTGTTCTCCAGGGACAGCAGGAATCAGTCCTCACATATAGGTGACATCAGTGCCGATGGAGCCCCCACGGAAGCATCTTCCCAGCTTTCAAAGGAAGCCTTTGGGAGATGCCACCACGCATGCGTAGTCCCCTTCCTGCCCAAGGGTGCCATGTTACTCATTCAGATGACAGCCAGAGCCGACAAAAGATGGCAAAAATTGTACAGCAACTCCAAGGGGAGGAGGGAGGGTTGTGAAGACAGATTCCTGCTGTCCCTGGAGAACAACTGTTACAGGTGAGTAACTACGCTTTCTCCAGGAACAAGCAGGAAGTCATTCCTCACATATAGGACTCCCTAGCTACAGGCTACCGAGAATCAGTAGAAAAATACAGCCCAGCCATGAGCAGCCGCAAGCGAGTCTAAGGAAAGGCTCTAAGGACCTCAGTGTCCAGGGAGAACCATCACTCCGGTAACCTGAACAAGAAGGGTCAGAGGGTAGGAGATGCCTAAACCCCAAAGAGATTATGGAGTACAGCCTGGCTGAAGGCACTGTCCCATCGGAACTCCCTCTCCAGGCAGTAGTAAGCTCCAAAGGTGTGAGCTGAGGACCAGATGGTGGCCCGGCAGATGTCTGCCATAGGGACAGAGTGTAGGCTTGGAACAGAGGTCGCCACAGCCCTGACATTGTGTGCCGTGACCTGGCGCTCCAACAAGAGCCCAGCCTGATTGTGAGTGAAGGCGATGCAGTCCACCACCCAGATAGATAGGGTCCGCTTGGTAATAGCCTCCCCCAGTCGAATGAGGTCTTATGAAACAAAAAGCTGCGGTGGCCCCGAGTACGTTGCAGGAGGACAGGGCCCTCTTACAGTCCAGAGTATGGAGAATGGCCACCGCCTTGTCAGCGTGGGGCTGTGAAAAGAAGGTAGGAAGCACCTCCTGGGTGAGGTGGAAGGCGGATACCACCTTCGGAAGGAATTTAGGGTGGGTGCAAAGCACGACTCTATTCTTGTAGAACCTGGCGTAAGATGGCTCAGCCACCAAGGCCTAAAACTTGCTGACTCTGCGGGCAGAGGTGAGCACCACCAGGATGACGATCTTACAGGATAGGTAACATAAATGGCAGTTAGCCAGAGGTTCAAAGAGCAGCTTGGTGAACTGTGTCAGAACCATGTTGAGATCTCATTCCACTGGGAACAGGCAGATGGAAGGCTCAGAGAGCAGCAGGCCCCACATAAATTGAATAATGAGGGGCTGCTAAGAAAGGGAAAGTTCTCCCTCTACGGAGTGATGGGGTACAGAGAGTGCGCTCAGATGCACCCTGACGGAGTTGGAATTGAGTCTGGCCTGTGAAAGGTGGCACATGTACTGCAGCACCGTATGAACCTGGCAAGAGAACGGATCTAGCCATTGCTCCACATACCATACTGAGAATCTGTGCCACTTGACGGTATAGACTCATCTCATGGAGTTCTTGCGAGAAGCCAGGAAGACCTCCTCCACCTCCCTGGGGAGGTTGAAGGGTGCTAAGGCGACCTGCTCAGCAGCCATGCTGTTAATGGACAGGGACTCAAGGTTGGGGTGAAGAAGAAAGCCCTCCTCCTGAGTCAGTAGCCCCAGGGCATTCCCCAGAGGAACTGGGAGCTCCATCAAAAGGCAGAACAACAGGAGGAACCAAGGCTGCCTGAGCCACCAGGACCATGGAGGCCTTGTCCTGCAGGATCTTGAAGAGGGTCCAGGCGATTAGTGGTATGGGAGGGAAGGCATACAGAAAGCCCACAGACCATGAGATGAGGAAGGTGTCCGTAGCTATCTGGGGTGGGGGTTGGTGCGGTTGGGGACAGCAGAATCGGGGCAGCTGAGCACTGGCTTGGCTGGCAAAGAGATCCAGACTTGGGGTTCCCTAGAGTCTGAACAGCTGCTGTACCACTCTGGAGTCTAGATGCCATTCATGTGGCTGGAGGACCCTGCTCAGCTTGTCCGCTAGGGCATGGTCTTGGCCCAGAAGATATACCACTCTGAGGAGCATTCCCCGACCAATCACATATCAGCAGAGGACTACTGCCTCCTGGCAGAGGCGCTGAGACTCTGTGCCTCCCTGCTTGTACAGGTAGAACGTTGCAACCTGGTTGTCCGTTTGGACTAGCACCGACTGGTTCCGCAGGTGGTGGTGGAAAGCCTTGATTGCTCAAAAAATGGCCTTGAGCTCCAGCATGTTGATCTGCTGCTGGATCTCCACTAGGGACCAGTTGCCCTGTTTGCACAGTTCCTCACAGTGGGCACCTCAGCCCAGTAGGGATGCATCTTTGGTAAGGACCCTCAGGGTATGGGCCTGGGAGGGCATGCCCTTCTGCAGGTGCTGTGCGCCTGCCACTAGTCGAGCGACTCTGCTAGTTGACGGGATGCTGAGACCCTGTCTCAGAGCTTGCCTATGGTTTGTGTCCACTGTGAACGGAGGCCCCACTCAGCTGCTCACATGTGGAGGCGGGCGTTGGGGACCACATGGACTGTGGATGCCATGTAGCCTAGTAGGAAGCAGAGGCAACATTATTAATACGACGACTTTTATGCTCAGAAATCCCCTGGTGAATTTTCCTGGAAGTGCAACCAACATAAATCATAGAACACGTGTGGATGTTTACATTAAAATCTCTTGAGCCTATTGGTCTTAACCAATCAGCAAATTGGTTTTCTTTGCTCTGACCTTGTGACCATGAAGTTGGTGATATATTTATAAAGGAGTGTTTCTGTATGTTGTAAGTCAGTCTGGTAATGTTTCCCCTGATGAAGTGGATTTATACTTATCGAAACACAATTTTGTGTTGGGATTGTTTGTATAACATAATATGTATGCTTGTATAACATTTTGTTATATTCATTACTATATAATCTATTTATAATACAC
This sequence comes from Ichthyophis bannanicus, assembly GCA_033557465.1. Classification (NCBI taxonomy): domain Eukaryota; kingdom Metazoa; phylum Chordata; class Amphibia; order Gymnophiona; family Ichthyophiidae; genus Ichthyophis; species Ichthyophis bannanicus. Next base: position 578,381,634 of record CM066034.1, on the reverse strand, counting down.
TTCACCCATATAATTTTAAACCATCAAATCAATTATTCCCATTCATTAATTTGTGGCTTCTGTGTGGTCTCAGATAAACGGCAAGTTTTTTTATACTTTTGCAAGCAACTTGCTGTAACACTTTTTATTGGGTCAATGACTTACACCAAAACTAGTGCACGTTTAACATCAATGACCTTAGCCACTTTTTTCATTTAATAACGTAATATTGCTTAGTTATGTTTTTTTATGTTTTTTAACGGGTTGACTCTTATCACACCCTTAAATTTCAATAAAAATAGCGTTTGCCATTCTACTTAACTTATGTAGAATAGCATCGGCTAATGTCCCATTCTTTTCTTTGCAACCACAAATCCTTGGGGTTTAGTAATATTTGTGGTTGCAAAGAAAAGAATGGGACATTAGCCGATGCGATTCTACATATGTTAAGTAGAATGGCAAACGCTATTTTTATTGAAATTTAAGGGTGTGATAAGAGTCAACCCGTTAAAAAACATAAAAAAAGATAACTAAGCAATATTACGTTATTAAATGAAAAAAGTGGCTAAGGTCATTGATGTTAAACGTGCACTAGTTTGGGTGTAAGTCATTGAACCAATAAAAAGTGTTACAGCAAGTTGCTTGCAAAAGTATAAAAAAACTTGCCGTTTATCTGAGACCACACAGAAGCCACAAATTAATGAATGGGAATAATTGATTTGATGGTTTAAAATTATATGGGTGAAGTGTATTATAAATAGATTATCTAGTAATTCACTCTAAAGAAGTCCTATATTGGTTTGTTTGATATTCATTACTATGGCTATTTGCCCGACAAGTTCAATGATATGAGAGCATTTCAGTACAAGCTTCTAGGGGCTGCTATGCTGGCAGGTCATTGTTGACCGGTTAAAGCTCTGTTATTTTGAGAACTTGTTTTGGTTTTTTCAATAGTGATATATTGCTCCTCTTGTTGAGATTATGTGGAAGTTGGGCTTATTTAAGTTTGGGAACAGAAGTGGGGTAGTTGCGCATTGGCTGGACTGGCAAAGAGGTTCATCCTCGGGAGCCCCCAATACTGGAACAGCTGGCCAGCTACCCTGGGGTCCAGCCTACACTTGTGCGGCTGGAGGACCCAGCTGAGCTGGTCCACCAGGGTATTGTCCTGGTCTGGGAGGTAAACTGCCCGCAGGAGAATCCCGTTGCTGCTGGCATACAAGCCGAGGCTCACTGCTTCCTGGCAGAGCAGGGCCGAACCCATGCCCCCGCTTGTTTATGTAGATCACCACTATATCATTGTCAGTCTGAACGAACACTGCCTGGTGCTGCAGGTGGTGGTGAAAAGCCCAGAGGACAATGTGCTCCCCACCTCAGCTTGGAGGCATCTGTAGTGAGGATCCTCTGGGGTGTGGAGGGCCGGAAGGCATCCCAGCCAGTAGACACTGGAGGTTTTGCCACCAGTCAAGAGAGAGAGCCAGGGGATGGGTGATGAGCGCCCTGTTCTGCAAGCATCCCGTGGCTTGGGACCACTGCAAATGGAGGGCCCACTGGGCTGTCTGCATCTGCAGGCGAGCATCTGGAGTGACATGCACCATGGATGCCTATGCCCCAGCAGATGGAGCACGAGGCGGGCCGATGCTGAGCAACAGCGCTGTGTGCTTGCAGCAAGCACTTGGAGGTGTAGGGCCCTGTCCCAAGGGAGAAAGGCCCTGGCTTGGACGATGTCCAGCTGAGCCCCTATGAACTCCAGGTCCTGGGTTGGCCGGAAATGGGACTTCAGGTAGTTTATGATGAAGCTGAGGCACTCCAGCAGGAGGATGGGACGTGCCGTCACCTGACGGGCCTCTATGGCCGTGTTGCCTTTTAAGAGCCAGTCGTCCAAATAGGGGAAGACAAATACCCATTGGAGCCTGAGGAGGGCTATGAACACTGCCAGGCACTTGGTGAACACCCTTGGGATGAAGGCCAGGCCGAAGGGTAGCACTCTGTACTGATAATGTTCTCCCCGACCACAAAGTGAGGTATTGCCTGTGTAAGGGGTTGATGAGGATGTGTGTACACGCATCCTTTAGGTCCAAGGAGCATAGCCAGTCTCCCTGCTGGAGGTATGCAGCAATGTTCCAAGAGGGAGCATCTTGAACTTTTCCCTCACCAGGAATCTGTTGAGGTCCTGCAGGTCGAGGATGAGGCAGAATCCTCTGGTCTGTTTTAGTACGAAGAGGTAGCGCGAGTAGAACCCTGTGCCCCTGAGGTAGGCTGGGATGGGTTCCACTGCCTGGTCCTCTAGAAGGCCTGCCAGAACAGGTCCAATGGAGGAGAGTCCTGGGGTGCTCTCCCAGGAAGAATGGTGGGGGTGTCTGGTGGAGAAGGTAACCCTCTCTCACCAACTGAAGGGCCTACGTGTCAGTGATACTGGGCAAAGAGTACCCTCGACAGACTATTCGTGCTTTGCCTCCTGGGGGAAGAGAGGCTATGCCCAAGTTTTTGGAATATTTAATTTGTTACTGATAAGAGTGGACAGGAGTCCTCTTAATGGCTGAGTTAGAGAAGAATGAGTAACCAGGAGTGTTTTTCAATGCGCTATTTTATTTTATGTTTTTATTATCAGCATCTCTAAAATACCCTAGTAAGTGGATATTATGCATCTGTTATTAACTCAAAAGCCGATTGCAATATGTGTTGATTGTGCTGCAGGCCTACCACTGGCTCAGGTAGCAGTATAAGGGGTAAAGTGGAAGGGATATTAGATAGGTGGCTTCCCCACTGAGTTTCCATGGGAGGAGTTAAGCAAACATGATGTAAGACAAAAACATATAAAACTCTAGTTTGAGAGGAATATTGTCTTTTGCCTCCTTTTCTGCTAAGTGCTTAAGAGGGATTATAGTGTTTCTGAGTAGCTGGGTCCTGGGTTCTGGCCTCGCCCCTGGACAAAGGAAAACTTTAAAGGGGGAGTAGTCTCTTTCCTACTTTCACCAAAGGAAAAGTCAAGGGGATATGTAAGAATCTATGATTGGTAGTGGGTAAAATCCAGAGGGAAAGAGGCTAGAGATTGTGTTCTTTTTTCCATGTATGGGAGAACCTAGAAGGAAGCCGTTCCTAGAATTTGAGAAGTGAAGAGTTCCACTTCTGGAAACCTGTTGTGGTAGGATCGGAGCTCAGGAACAATTGCGTGGGAGGGCTAAAGAAGCTGGGAGATCCCCATAGGAGTAGAAATCCAATCACCCCCAGGAGGCGCAGGAGCCAGAGAGAAGAGAGAATAAGAGGGAAAATACTTAACAGGATGACCCCTTGGAACAAGGAGTTGCTTTGAGGTGACTTGCAGGTAAGAGCAGCGAGTTCCTGATTGTAAATCTTGAATGAAGGAAATTGGACTGAAGACTATCAGGCGTCTACTCCAGATGTGAAGAGAAAAGAAGAGAAGTCCGAAGCCCTTCTAAACATTTTGGGACGATATTTAGCACCGATAGCTAGTGCTACTAAAGCAGCTAGCTGCCAAAATTTAACTTAAAACCCAGATATTCAATGCCAGGTCCATATCTGGGCTCCGGCACTGAATATCCAAACTGCTCGGATTGCCATGAAGCAGTTAGCTTCATGGTAATCCGGAAAGCGGCTGAATGTTGCGACTGTCCGGTTAGTGACGAGTGCCACCCCAGAACATCCTCAGCATGTCGCGATGCTAGCTGGTTAGCATCAGGGTGTGTAGCGGTAGCGTCCACAGATATTCAGCGGCACTAACCGCATTAGTGCCGCTGAATATTCCACAATGGATTTTACACAGTTTCCAGACCTGCAAACAGTGCAAATGCCTTTGAATATCTCCCTTTTGTCTTGCTGTATTTCTCAGTGATGTTAACAGCTTTATTCTGCTTTCAATCATCCAGTAAAGCCTATTTTTGCATATATAGCTAATACCTGGACTGGACCTGATCTAATTTGGCAAGTGAGGAGTGCTTCGTAAAAAGAGAGAGTCTGAACCTATGTAAAGCATTCAGCAGTTTCAGCAAGTCCTCGAAGAATGTTTTTCTCCCACCCTTCAGTATCCAAAAGCTAAGGTGTGTGATCTCCCCTTCACAATCACAACCCTCAGGGATGTCCAGTAAGAAAAGGTGCCCACGGGTAAGCTACAATTGTCATTATGACGATTACTGTATACAAATGATATTTTTTTCTCTTTACCCTGCTTTGATACTTTTGGGATAAGGCAAGTAATCAAATTTTCATAAATTTTCAAAATATACTTATTCATGCCATACATAAGAGGTAACTGACCAGTAAGAGAACCATCTTTTTCTCTGGGTACTTCTTAAAAGAGTTTTAAGTAGCACAGCACACACATGCATCAGTACCTCTCTTTTATGTGTTTCAGTATTTTTCCGTTGAGTACTGCATTTTCTCTTTTCTATCACCTCTGTATCCGGTCCCAGAACAATACTAAGCAATTCCTTACATAAGTCCTGTTCGTTACGGGATGCCCATGACAGCTTTTGCTCTGGGGTCAGGTCCCTGTTTGGGTGTACGGGCCTCTCAGAACCCTTTCCAGCACTTGCTTGAGTTTCACTAACTCTTTTATCTGATAATTTCCAATCCTTGGAGTCATTATCTCTCTGTTCCTTCTTCCTTTGCAGCTGGAATTGGTTATTGATGACATCATTCAACTCTGAGAGAAAGCCCTCAGAACATGCTGTTACTGAACAAGGAGATCTGTAGGAACTCACATCATGTGAGGCCGGAGATCCAACTTTGTCTTCAATGTATGGGGAGCTAACATTGAAAGTTTCGGCAGACACATAGGATCTAGAAGAGCAGAGAGCTAGTGGAGAGAGAGCAGAGGTAGGGGTACTGCTTCCTGATGGATGGGGGGAAGGGCTATGCACTGTAGAAGGTGTGAAGTTGTCTGTATTACAGAGGAAGGCTTCAGGAAGAGGAGGCAGAGGAGGAGTTAAGCCAGGAGTGCTACTACGTGACCCTCCCACTGTGAGAGATATCCACTCAGATGTGATAGCCTGCACTTCAGGAGAGAGCGCCCTGGTCAGAAGAGGTAGAGGAGGTGGGGTTGGAGTATGTAGGCTGTCATAACCAGAAAACTTAAAGAGAGAAGAAAAAGGTAAAAATTAATCAAAGATAAAAGCAGAAAAACAGATAAGTAAAAAAAAAGAGAACAAAACACATATCTCTCAGCTCTCCTGCATATGGAAATTATCACCCTCCTAACCACATTATTCTTATCCTATAGATTTTGATGCACCTCCATCCTAACCACATCATTCATCTCCATGGAGATCAATCCATCACCCTGCACACTATGCCAACTCATCTCCATAGACTTCCATCACCACCAACGCTTATGTGGAAAAAAAAAGAGAAAGCATAGTATCAGAGACTATCATGACAATTACAGGTTAGAAGACTTATTTAGTCTGCTTGTTTTTCTCTTCCCTTTCAATACCCACCTGATCTGAATTTATCTTAACCCTTTCCAGGCCGAGCCCAAAACTCTTGGGATCCAAAATTCTGACTAAATATTCCTATCAAATGGTATATAATACATGACCATTGCAGAAGGAAAATCACTATAACATATTGAATAAGATGGGTACAATTTTCCTGAAATATGCAAAAATTAACCCGGCTGCAGAATGTAGATTAAAAATTTAAAGTAGGCCTTCAATCCTCTGTACTTCTAACATGCTTTCTTAAACTCCATTACTGTTTTTGCTTCCATCTTCTTTTCTCCATAGAAATATTTTATGTTGCTTCTTAGTCTTGATCTCTTGCTCTAGAACTTCCTTTCCAGTGAAAACGTTTGTTTCTTGAAAACTTTCTACATTTGATATATTTAAATGTCTATCACATTCCACCTTATCATCCTCTCTTGCAGGATATAGATCTCTAAGTATAAATAGCTCTTATTAGAAGCCATCTTCTCCAGACTGGATCAACTCTGTCTATAGCTTTTGGGAGGTCCAGATTTTGGAAACAATACTTCAGATCAGATCTCACCAATTATTTCTACAGAGGCAATGTCATCTCCTTTCTTGCATTCATATTTCATATCAACATAAGACATGCCACACTGGGTCACAAAGCGTAGTTATTCACCTGTAACAGGTGATCTCCGGGAACAGCAGGAATTTAGTCTTCACATATGGGTATCGTCGGCACCGACGGAGCCTGCGCGGGAACGCTCCCCAGCGTCCAATAGGAACGCCTTTGGGAGCATCCCTCAGCACATGCGTGCTGCCTTCCCGCCTTTCCAACTGTCCCTCTTCAGTTAAGTTTGTAGCTGAGTGAAAGGATAGAGGGAGAGAGGAAAGAGACAGAGATAGAGAGACAACTCCTAGGGGAGGTGGTGGGTTGTGAAGACTAAATTCCTGCTGTTCCCGGAGATCATCTGTTACAGGTGAGTAACTACGCTATCTCCAGGAACAAGCAGGAATGTAGTCTTCACATATGGGGATTCCCTAGCTGAAGATGCCGGGGAGATGGCCCCAAGAAGCTGCCACCTATAGTGAGGTGGGCCATGCTTCCTCCCATGGATCTCTGGCATTCTACCAGGGTTGGTGGGTAGGAGTTGAATTAAGTCTGAAAGAGATGTTAAGAACAGCCTGGCCAAAGGCGGCATCCCGACGGGAGGCTTTATCTAGGCAGTAGTGGGCTGTGAAGGTATGCATTGAAGCCCAGGTGGCTGCTCGACAGATGTCATCAATAGACACAGAATGAAGGTTAGCTATAGAGGCTGCCATGGCTCTCACATTATGAGCTGTGACATGGCCTTGAAGAGGAAGACTCTTACTCTCATAAGCAAAGGATATGCATTGTGCAATCCATTTAGATAGAGTTCTTATGGAGACTGGAAGTCCCAAATGACTAGAATCAAAAGCAACAAAAAGTTGAAAAGACTTTGTGTTGCTGTGTTCTTTGTAGGTAAAAAGCCAAGGCTCTTTTACAGTCCAAAGTATGAAGGTTCTTTTCTGCATTAGAGGCATGAGGCCTCGGAAAGAATACAGCAAGGTAAATTGATTGATTTAAATGAAAGGGCGAAACCACCTTTGGCATAAAATGTTCTGAGAACAACCTTATCATGGTGAAACCTTGTATAAGGGGGATCAGCCACTAAAGCTTGCAATTCACTAATGTGACATGCAGAGGTGATTGCGATTAGGAAGATGACCTTCCAAGACAAAAACTTTAGGGTTGTTGTGACTAAAGGTTCAAAGGGCGGTTTCATGAGCTGTCCGAGAACTAGATTTAAATCCCATGCCACCGGTGGTGGCCTGATGGGAGGCTTTGTTAAGAGAAGACCTCTCATAAATCTTGCTATGTGGATGAGAGGAAACTGGTTGTCCATTTAGAAGCTTATAGGAAGCTGCAATTGCACTAAGATGGACTCTTACTGAATTGGTCTTTAGACCAGAATTTGATAAATGAAATAGGTACTCCAGTACCGATTCCAAAGGTATCACAAGGGGGTTTAAGCCCTTTTGAGAACACCATATAGTAAAACGTTTCCACTTAAAGGCGTAAGAAGGTCTTGTGGAAGGTTTTCTAGAAGCCTGAAGGGTATCCTGTACCTGTTGGGAAAGGTTAAGATTCTCAGTTCTAGGCTTTCAGCACCCAAGCCCTGAGATGCAGGGATTGGGGATTCGGGTGCCATAGCATCCCGTTCTCTTGGGAGAGAAGGTCCGGGGCACACCCTAACTCCAGAGGTGCAGCTTGAGAGAGATGTAGAAGTAGGGGATACCACGTTTTTCGTGGCCACCGTGGCGCTATGAGGATCATACGACCTCTGTCTCTCTGAAGCTTGAAGAGTGTTTTGGGGATGAGGGGAATGGGTGGGAAGGCATAGAGGAAGTCCTGACCCCAGTGAAGGAGGAAAGCGTCCCTTGCCTGGCAATTTGGAGCCGGAATTCTGGAACAGAACCGGGAAGTTTGGCATTCAGTGGACTTGCAAATAGGTCTATGTCTGGGGTTCCCCAGATCTGAAATATCTTGGCCACCTGGTCTAGGTGGAGAGACCATTCGTGAGGCAGCAGTAGTCGGCTAAGTTTGTCTGCCCAAAGATTTTGAGTACCTGGAAGATATACCACAAGAAGGTGAATTTGATGCTCTCTGGCGAGGGCCCATAGTCGTAAAGCTTCGTTGCATAACGACAGAGAGCCTGTTCCACCCTGCTTGTCCACACAGAACATGGCTACTTGATTGTCCATTTGGACTAGGACTGTCTTGTAGCTGAGCTGGGCATGGAATACTCGAAGAGCTAGATAGATTGCTCTGAGTTCCAGGAGGTTTATGTGAAGACAAGCTTCCTGTGGAGTCCAGGTACCCTGGGTAGAGAGCAGGTGTGCTCCCCATCCCACCTGTGATGCATCTGTTGTTAGGGTGGCCTGTAATAAGGGTTGCTGGAAAGGAGACCCCACTAGAAGATTTTCCAGTGATTGCCACCATTGGAGACACAAGATCAGTCGTTGCGAGTTTGATATCTTGTCCGACAGATGTCCTGTGGCTTGTGTCCACTGTGTGGACAGGGTCCACTAGGCTGCTCGCATATGAATGCGAGCATAGGGAACCGCATGAACCGTGGATGCCATATGTCCCAATAGTTGTAGTAGTTTTCAAGCGGTTAGGGAGGACTTCACCGCTGCTTGAGAAGCTAGTTGCACTATTCGAAGACAGCGGGGTTGTGGGAGAAAAGCCCTTGACTGTCTGGCATCTAAACAAGCTCCGATGAACTCCAGGGACTGAGACAGAGCAAGTTGGGATTTTGGGAGATTTATGACCAATCCCAAGTACTGTAGGATTTGCATTGTGCGAGACAGTGCAGAGCCGGCCTCTGGAACTGTGGGGGCAAGAATGAGCCAGTCGTCTAAGTAAGGGAAGACGAATATCCCTAGGGTTCGCAGGAACGCAGCTACTACTGCCATGCATTTCGTGAATACTCTTGGTGTCGAAGCCAGACCAAAGGGAAGAACCCTGTATTGGAAGTGTTTTCCCTTGAAAAGGAATCGTAAGAATTTCCTGTGATCTGGATGGATCAGAATGTGAGTATATGTATCTTTTAGATCTAGAGAGCAAATCCAATCCTGACTTTGAAGGTATGGCAGAAGAGTTCCCAGCCAGTCAGATTTTCAGGATATCCACAATGAATATGAATGAGAGAGATTTGTATGCATTGTGGATATCCAGAAAACCCGACTGGCTGGGGAAGCCGCAAGACATGTTTGGGAACTCCTGGTCTAAACCCTTTTGACACACAGCTACCTCGTATGTTGACTGCTTTGACCACATCCTATGACAGCAAATTCGATAGTTTGTACGCTGAGTGAAAAAAATATTTTCTCAGATTTGTTTTAAAAATGTGATCTATTTCCTCATGGAGTTCTGGTAAATAGAGAATGGGTAAATGCTCATTCCCTATAGACTTTCTATTCCTATGCATTCTAACATACTTCTAGCTTTTGCCATTATTGCTATACAACTTAGAGAACATCTGATGTGATCACTGTGAAATCTGCCCAGCAGGTCCCAATCTCCCCCCACACCTAACTGAAAATAAACCTGATGGCCCAAAGGCCCTGAATCCCCCACCCCCTCCTGGTACCTTTACAAAGGAGCAGGAGCATGACGGCCCAGGAGTGGGAGCATGTGGGAAATGCTCCTGCTCCTTTGTAAAGGTACTGGGAGGTGGGTTGAGGGTTTGGGGCTGCTGACCACCAGGGTTATTTTTAGTTGAGCAGGGGGAGGGGTGGGGAATTGGGGCCATAGGGCCAGGGCTATTTTTAGTTGGGTGGGTGGGGAGGAATCACAGCCACAGGGCCACCAGTGATTTGCTTTCTGTTGGGGGTACCAACCCCCCGACAGTATTTTGATGGCATTGGGGGCTTTTCCTGATGTCTAGATCATCTGAAGGAAAGTTTGACACTTCACCTCATATGATCTAGGCATCGGGGAAAGCCCCCGATGCCATCAAAACACTGTTGGGACACACGCAGGACGTTTAAGCCACCTCAGACCTAGGCGTAGAAATATTGGTGCTTCAGCTGGTTATGAAATCCTCTATGTTTCTCTGCATCAGGTGCAGACAATATTAGCATGCCATTTTGATACACACAGATCATTTGCCTATAATTTAAATACGCTTGGTGTTACTGTGTGCACTTGGTTTTTCTGTGCTGTTTATGCGCATGTCGGTCTCTTTTTTGCATTTGGCCGGTTGGAACTTGTGCTTATAGGTTGCATTATCTTTCCGCAAAGGGTGCGTTGGTCTTTCTGCATTGGCATGTTAAATAATAAGTCTTCTGGAGACAGGACAAATACCTATTGTACCCGATTGTAACTCACCGTGAACTTGAGAAAGACATGAGCTAAATCCAAATCTGTATCTAAGAAGGTTCATTTATGTCTGAGTTCAAAACTACCAAGAATGTAACATACACAAAATGAAAATTACAAGTGTATCAAACACTTTGGAAAAAACAGAGGGACTTCAGAGGGGCATGGGCTTCCTCATCTTTTACTAGGCATGGGTCTGATTTACTAAGGCTTTTTTCTCTATTCTCTGCCTATGGAGAAACAGCTTAATAAATTAGACCAATAAGTCACCTGTAGCTGTAGGTTTTGTTGATGTTTGTCTCCTTACGTTTTCATATTTCTCTGCAGACAACTGCCACTGTCCTCATTGTAAGAGCATAAAATCTACCATACTGGATCAGACAAAAGATCCATCAGGCTCAAGATCCCTTTTCCAACTGTGGCCAGTCCATGTCACAAGTATGTGGCAGGATCCCAAAAAATAGCCAGATTCCCATGCTGCTTATCCCAGGGATAAGCACTGGATTTTCCCCAGCCCATTTTAATAATGGTTTATGTACTTTTCCTCCAGGAATTTGTTCAAACATTTTTTTTAAACCCAGCTACATTAACAGCTTTTACCACATCCTCTGGCAATGAATTCCAGAGCTTAACTGTGCATTGTGTGAAAAAAAAATTCTCAGATTCCTCTTAAATGTAACAATTTGTAATTTTACGGCATATCTTAACCCTCCATTACCTCAGAAGAATCCAAGTTATCAATGCCGCTGTTTAATGTACATTACCAAGTTTGAGTTACAATGTAAACCACTGACTAAAATGATAAAAGTGGTATAAAAAAACTGGTTAAATAAATAAATAAAAATCTCTCCTAGTCGTCATTCATTTTGAAAGAGCAAAACTATAGATTCATGTTTACTGTTCCACTCCACTAAGGATTTTATAGATCTCTATCATACGTTCCCCTCGCTAGTCTTCTCCAAGGTGAAGAGCCCTAACCTCTTTAGCCTTTCCCTATTTCCCCACAGGGGAGCTGTTCCATCCCCTTTATGATTTTGGTCGCCCTTCTGTGTACCTTTCCTAATTCTGCTATATATAATTTTTGAGATGCAGCGACCAGAACTGCACTTAGTACCCCAAGTGTGACCACACCATGGAGCATTAGGATATTGTCCGTTTTATTCTCCATTTTTTTGCTAACGCCTCCTAACATTCTTTCTGGGGTTTTTTTGCCTGCTGTGACACACTGCTGTATAACGAGGTTACTTACCTGTAACGGGAGTTCTCCATGGACAGCAGGATAAGTCAGCCACACCTGGTGATGTCACCCGACGGCGCCGAGATGGAAGTCCTCTCTATAGTCCTCTCTATAGCTCAGAACGTATAAGGCTGTTACAGGCAACTCAGGAGTATTCTAAGAAAATAGTTCTTCACACAAAGGATAGTTGATGCATAGAACCGCTTGCCAGTGGAAGTGGTAGAAACAAGGACAGCATCATAATTCAAGAAAGCATGGGACTAGCACAGACGATCTTGAAGGAGAGTAAGGGATTGTACAGCACTGGGGAGTCTAGAGACATTCATAAGGTGTCCATGTGTGGGAGGAGGACTGGGAGCATGTGAAGAGTCAGAAGCACCAAGCCAAAGATCCCTTTTATGAAACAAAAGGATTTCATAAGGAATACATTTTCCACTTCCCTCAGAGTAGCTCAGGGGAGGCTCACAATCCCCTCCCCTCGAACATTTATGACTGAAGGAGACGATAATGCGTGGATCAGACACAGAACTTTAAGTTCCGCTAGCCAAGTAATTGTAATCCAGGATTTTACTTATGCACAAGACTTGATTTGCATCTTTCAGTTACAATAAAGTTGAGTTGCAACACCACATGGGACCTTGCCTGATTCTTGCCTTAGTGAATGTGTCATCAGTTTAGGGATGTGCACTCAGTTTCAGGTTCACAAAATTCTATTCTGGTAAAAAAAAAACACACACCAAAAAAAAAGCCTCACACACACTAAATTTTCTTTATGGGCAGAAAACCTCCAGATTAATGCAGGTAAAGCTAATTTACATGCATTAAACACTATCGGGGCACGACTACTGCTGTGCCCATGTTTTACATGGAGGATGTTCGTTAACACACGTTAAACCTACCTCTCTCTGTGCATTAATCAAATTTCACATACACTTATTTCTCAAACTGAAAAAGATGCCTGAAAATTGACCTAAAAAATCCAAACAATGCTCTGAAAACGAAAAATGTTTGTCCATAGACCCTCCTAGTGACTATACTGTCAAAACTCGGGTCCAGGAGATAAAGACTCTCTCCCACTCCAAAACCCTTACCTGGGATACAGGAAACTAAGAAATAGCAGGTGAAATTGTCTAGGCATTGAGTGACCTCCTGTTTCACTCCAGAGCAGTGTTTTCCAAACTTTTTCTCAATATGAGCCTATTTTAGCTGTTAACAAGCATATACTCACCTGTAACAGGTGTTCTCCAAGGACAGCAGGAATCAGTCCTCACATATGGGTGACATCAGCACCTATGGAGCCTGCGTGGAGCATTTCCCCAGCTTTCAAAAGAAAGCCTTTGGGAATGCTATCACGCATGCGTGGTCCCCTTCCCGCCCACGGGTGCCATCTTGCTCAGTCAGATGACATACCTTAGGCAAAAGAGAAAAGAAGGTAAAGGAGGCAACTCCAAGGGGAGGAGGGAGGGTTGTGAGGACTGATTCCTACTGTCCCTAGAGAACACCTGTTACAGGTGAGTAACTATGCTTTTTTCCAGGAACAAGCAGGAAGTCAGTCCTTACATATAGGACTCCCTAGCTCCAAGCTGTCGGGGACTGAAACACAACAGCAACAACGGCGACCCAAGGAAGGCCGTGAGTTGCAGAAAGTGAGTCCCTACCAAGAGACTCTACAGACCCCAGTGTCCAGCATTACCATAACTCCAGTAACCTGAACACAGAAGGGTTGGAGGGCAGGAGTTGCCTAAACACTGAGAATGCTTCTGATTGCTGCCTGGCCAAAGGCACTGTCCCTGCAGGACTCAATTTCTAGGCAGTAGTGAGCTGTGAACATATGAACTGAAGACCACATGGTGGCCTTACAGATTTCTTGCACCGGCACTGCGCGTAGGTTGGCCACCAACATGGCCATAACTCTCACACAATGGGCAGTGATCCGGCGCTCCAGAGAGAGACCAGCCCTCTCATAAGCCAGGGCAATGCAAAACGCTACCCAAGTGGACAGAGTTCGCTTGGTCACAGGTAGCCTCAGTCTTCTGGGGTCATAAGAGATAAAAAGCTGAGGAGATTTTTGATGTGCCTTGGTCCTCTGTAGATAAAAGGACAGGGCCCTCTTGCAATCCAGGGTATGCAAGACGACCTCCTCCCTGCCGTCATTGAGCCGTGGGAAGAAGGTGGGTAGAACCACCTCCTGATTGAGGTGAAAAGCAGACACCACCTTTGGGAGGAATTTGGGGTGCGTACGAAGCACCACTCTGTTCGTATAGAGCCTGGTATAGGGCAGGTCGCTTACTCTGTGAGTGGACATCAAAGCTACCAAGAAAGCCACCTTCCAGGAAAGGTATCTCAGGTGGCAGGTGGCCAAAGGCTTGAATGGCGGCCTGGTGAGCTGGGAGAGCACCACACTGAGGTCCCATTTCGCTGCCGGAGGGTGGAGAGGGGGCTTGGATAGCAGGAGGCCCCTGAAGAACCTGGAGACGAAAGACTGGCCTGAGAGGGGTTTCTCCTCTATAGGGTGATGGTTACCCGCTAACGCACTGAGATGCACCCTCACTGAATTAGATTTCAAGCCCAAGTGTGAGAGGTGCGGTAAGTACTGCAGCACGAGCTTTACCTGACAGGAGAATGGATTCTCATTCCTTTCAGCACACCAGACTGAGAATCTCCTCCACTTGAAGGTGTAAGCTCTTCTAGTAGATGGATTCTGGGAGGCCAGGAGGATCTCCTCGATCTCACCTGGGAGGTTGAAAGGAGTCAGTGCTACCCTTTCAGCAGCTACGCTGTCAGTGTTAGGGACACCAGGTTGGGGTGCAGTAGGGAGCCTCCCTCCTGTGACAGGAGGTCCGGGTCCCGGCCCAGTGGTACTGGGGTTGCCACCGACAGGGAGAGTAGCAGGGGGAACCAGGGATGCCTGGGCCACCTGGGAGCAATCAGGTTTACTGAAGTGTGCTCACTCTGGATCTTGAAAAGGCACTTGGCTATCAGAAGGGTCAGCAGGAATGCATAAAGCAGGCCCTGTGACCAGGAGATCAGGAACGCATCCACCGCCACCCTCCTGTGGTGTGGCTCAGAGGAGCAAACCTTTGGCAGATGTGAGTTGTCTGCGGAAGCAAACAGGTCCAGCCAGGGTCTGCCCCAGAGGTGGAAAAGCCTCCGGGTCACACTGGGGTCCAGGTGTCACTCATGCGGCTGAAGGACCCTGCTGAGCTTGTCCGCCAGGCGGTTGTCCTGGCCCGGTAAGTACACCACCCTCAGGAGCATATGGTTGCGCACTGCAAAGGAGTGGAGGGCCAGTGCCTCCTGACAGATGGAGTATGAGCTCATGCCCCCTTGCTTGTTCACATAGAACATGGCCACCTGATTGCCCTGTCTGTATGAGGACCAGGAGGTTGCTCAGGTGGCGCAGAAGGCTTGAAGGGCCAGGAAGATGGCCCTAAGCTTGAGATTGATTTGCAGGAGGGATTCCTCTGGGGACCAGGTGCCCTGGGGTGCACTGGCCCTCGCAATGTGTGCCCCAGTCCGCGAGGGAGGAGTCTGTTGTCAAGACCCTCTGAGGAGTTGGTGCCTGGAAGGGCATTCTCTGCCCTGAGGTTATGCGGGGACTGCCACCAGGTGAGGGAGGCCACCAGCCAGTGGGAGACCTTCACCCTGTCCCCTGTGACCACTGGAACAGAAGCACCACTGGGCTGCTCTCATGTGCAGGCGAGCCAGAGGCGTAATGTGAACTGTTGAGGCCATGTGGCCTAACAGACGGAGGAGCAGGCGAGCTGGCACTGACCTGCAGCCCTACACTTCCTTTGCCAGCCATATCAGGCTCTTTCCACAGGGAGAAAAGCCCTGACTCGCAGAGTGTCCAGCTTGGCTCCTATGAATTCAAGGTCTTGAACCGGGGAGAGGCTGGACTTGGGGTAGTTGATGATGAACCCCAAATGCTGCAGGATGTGGAGAGAGAGCGCCCTCCACCACGAATCTCAGGTAATGCCTGTGGGAGGGGTGAATCTGGATGTGGTGTAAGCATCCTTGAGATCCTAGGAGCAGAGCCAGTCTCCCTGGTGGAGGTAGGGCAGCAGTGTTCCAAGGGAGAGCATCTTGAACTTCTCCCTCACCAGAAACTTGCTCAAGCTGCGCAGGTCCAGAATGGGTCGGAGGACCCTGTTCTTTTTGGGACAAGGTGTCGGGGTACAGGTTCCACTGCCCTGTCCTTGAGGAAGCCTGCAAGTTCTGTGGCGAGCAAGGCCTGGTGGAGGAGAGGCTGTGATGGCTCTCCTGGGAAGAAGTCTAGGAAGTACCCCTCCCTCACCACTTACAGGACCCACTGGTCTGTGGTGATGCTGGCCCATCTGTGGGCAAAAGATGCCAGTCAACCAAGTTGGGACTCCCAGGGGAGGGAGGCCCAGCCCAAAAGCTTCCCCCCGGTTGGGCGGGAGGTGGTGCCTGGGGCTTGAGAGCTTTGGGCTTCCTGGGCCCGTGTCCCTGGCTTTTCGGTTGTGAGGCTGCCCCAAGTAAGGCTGGTAGTGGCCGGTCTTGGGATAGCCCTTTTTTCTTGGGAAAAAGGGCTTTTCCTCCCTGAGGATTTTTTTCAGGGGGAGGGTCGAGGTCTTTTTGGATAGCCTCTGCCTGGTTCACTACCTCAGCCTCAATCTCCGCAGCCTTATCAGACATTGATTTCCCGAACAGGTTCTCACCGTTGCAAGGGACATCCAACAGTTTTTCCTGTAACCACTACTCCAGGTCTGAGGTCTGTAACCACGCCTGGCCCCAGGCGCTGATGCCGGCAACTGCTACCCTGGCTGCAGACTTAAACCCGTCATAGGTGGCTCGGGAGAGGAATTTGGAACCATCCCAGATGCCTGTTGCTAGGGACTGGAACCTTTGTAGAAGTTCCGTGGCGAGGCCCGCCGAGAACCCCGAGAGTTCCTGTATCAGGCACTTAAGGTACATCCCTATGTACAATTCGTATGCCTGTATTCGGCACCCAAGCATGGCATCATGGTAGCACTTGCGCCCCATGGCATCAAGGGCATGGGCTTCCCTGCCGGGGGGGACTGAGAAGTAGGTCTTTTGACTCTTCAGTTTTTGTATGGAGGACTCCACCACCATCGAGTTGTGGAGAGTTATGGCTTATGGAAACCAGGGCTCTTTCGGACGCGATAGATGGCATCCAGGTGCTGACTGACCACTGGCACCAAGGCCGGGGGACTCCCACCATCCGGAAAAGCAGTCTTTCAAGGATGGGTGGAACTGGCACCATGAGTGTCTCCTTGGGAGGGAACTCATATTGTAGGATCTTGAGCTCAATGGTGCGCAGGTCCTCCTCTGACTCAGTCTGGATCAAGAGAGCCCGGACCATGTCATGAACAAAGTCATGTAAGGACACATCCTTAGGAGGGGAGTGGCGCAGAGGCTCAGGGGAGAGGGCTCGGAGGGAATGTCCCTGTGTTGGGATGTCTCCGGCGAGGCCTCGTCCTCGGTCTCCGAGTCGGAGCCCGAGGGCGTTGAGGAGTCAGCCCCGGGGGCAGCTCTGAGGAACCGGGCCGCCCCGGAGGACCTAGGGTCAGACTCCTGAAAACTCACTGGAGAGAAATGGATCCCTAAGGAGCGTAATAGAGACCTTTATAGATGCTGAGGACTTACCCGAGGCAAGTTTGACGCCAAGATCTCTTGTGCGGCAGAGGTCAGAGAGGAAGGCCCGGATGTGTGCAAGCAATGTGCATCAAAAAGTTGAAGGAGGAAGGCCTCGATCTGTGCAGTCGCTGCACGCTGGAGGTGAGGGGGGAAGGTGCAGATTTGCAGAGGTAATCAGGGAGAAGGAAGAGTATCAATTGGCGTTTTACTGTTTTTAAGCTCCTCCTAGTCTGTGGCAAGCATTCAATAAAGCGTAGTTACTCATCTGTAACAGGTGTTCTCTAGGGACAGCAAGCAACAGTCCTCACTTATGGGTGACGTCAGCACCAACAGAGCCCACGCAGAGCAATTCCCCAACTTTCAAAGAAAGCCTATTGGATAGCTGTCATGCATGCGTGGTCCTCTTCCTGCCCAAAGGTGCCATCTTGCTCAGTCAGGTCCCAAAACTAGAGCCCTAAGCAGCAGATGGCAAGGGAAAGAAAAAAAATTGCAACTCTTCAGGGGAGTTGGGAGGGTAGTGAGGACTGATTCCTGCTGTCCCTGGAGAAGCAGGAAGCCAGTCCTCACTTATGCGACGCCCCAGCTACAGGCTACCGAACCTGTAAGTCAAAAACACCTCTGTGAGGCCGTGAACAGAAGTCGATGTCTGAAGGAAGCCCAAGTCCTCAGGCCTTTGGGGCAAGCTCTCAGTAGCCGCAGAAGAAGGGTCGGAGGGCAGGAGTTGCTTATACCCGAACAGACTATGGAGTACAGCCTGGCCGAAGGCGCTGTCCCGGGGTGACTCCCTCTCCAGGCAGTAGTGCGAAGCGAAGGTATTCGCTGAAGACCAGGTCGCAGCACGGCATATGTCCATCAGAGGCACTGAGTGCAGTGAAGCCATGGACGCCGTGCGTGATGACCCAATGATCCAGCAGGGCGCCCACCTTTGCCTGGGCAAAGGTGATGCTGACCGCCACCCAGATAGAGGGTGCACTTGGTGACTGTGAGCCCCAGGCAGTTGGGAACGTAGGTGATGAAAAGCCGGTCGGACTTGCGATGACCCTGGGTGCGCTGCAGGTAAAAGGCAAGAGCCCTCTTGCAGTCGTGTGTATGCAGGACCTCCAATGCCCAGTTGGCGTGACGCCTCGGGAAGAAAGTCACCAAGACCACCTCCTGATTGAGGTGGAAATCCGAGACAACCTTCGGTAGGAACTTGGGGGTGGGTGCGAAGGACCACCCTGTTCCTGCAAAACCTGGTGTAGGGGACCTCGGCCATGAGGGCTTGAAGTTTGCTGACTCACCATGCTGAGGTCACTGCCACCAGGAAAACCACCTTCCAGGAGATGTGCGGAAGTGAGCACATCACCATTGGCTCAGAGGGTGACCACGTCAGTTGCATGAGCACGATGTTCAGGTCCCATTCCACTGGTGCAGGCCGGATGCGGGGGTTTGGAAAGCAAGAGAAACCGCATGAAGCGGGAGACCAGAGGCTGGCCCGAGAGGGGTTTACCCTCAACGGGCAAGTGGTTGGCTGAGATGACGCTCAGGTGAACCCTGACAGAGTTGAACTTCAGCCCCACCTGCGAGAGGTGGAGAAGGTACTGGAGAACCCAACGGATGGAGCAGGAGAACGGGTGGATCTGGAGCTCGGAGCACCAGATCGAAAACTGCCGCCACTTTAGGGCATAGGCCCGCCTCGTCGAGTCCTTCCTCAACGCGAGCAGGATGTCCTCAATCTCCACTGGGAGGTGCAGCGAGGCTAAAGAGACCAGTTCAGCCACCAGACTGTCAGGGATAGCGAGACCAAGTTCGGGTGAAGCACCCGCCCCTCCTCCTGCGTTAGCAGACCTGGGGCATTGCCCAGGGGGACCGGAGGCTCCGACGATATCCAGAGTAGAAACGGGAACCAAGGTTGTTGAGACCACAAAGGAGCCCACGAGGATCACCGAGGCTCGGTCGCGCTGGATCTTGGGTAGGGTCCTTGCAAGGAGAGGAGTGGGAGGGAATGCATACAGAAGCCCAGAGGTCCAGTTCAGGAGGAACACATCAGGGGCCTGCTTGGATGTGGCATTGGCCCAGAGAAGCGGGGAAGCTGTGCATTCACCTGGCTGGTGAACAGGTTTATGGATGGAGTCCTCCAGCAGCGGAACAGGTGTAGAACCACCTCTGGACTCAGGCGCCACTCATGTGGGTGAAGGAGCCTGCTGAGTCTGTCCGCGAGGAGGTTTGTCCTGGTCCAGGAAGGTAGACTGACCTCAGCATCATGCCTCTACGTACAGCAAAGGAGCAAAGGAGGACTGCCTCCCAACAGAGGCGACGGGAGCCCATGCCCCCCTCCTTCTTTATGTAGAACATTGCGACTCTGTTGTCGGTCTGCACGAGCACCGACTTGCCCCTCAGGTGGTACTCAAAGACCTTCAGGGCCAACCAGACTGCTCGAAGCTCGAGCAGGTTGATCTGCTGCTGAGATTCCTCGGGTGACCACCATCCCAGGGTGCAGAAATGGTCGCAGTGGGCTCCCCAGCCCAATAGCGAGGTGTCTGTCGTCAAGATGAGCACATGCTGTCGAGTCTGGAAGGGCATGCCTCAAAGGAGGCTCTGTGGGTTCTGTCACCAGACTAGGGACTCGAATAGGCTGCGAGACACCCAGACGGGGTCCCAGAAGTGGTCCGAGGCTTGGGCCCATTGCGCTCTGAGGCACCACTAAGCTGCTCGCATGTGCATGCGAGTGTGGGTAACAACGTGGACGATCGAGGCCATGTGCCCTAGGAGGTGCAGCATGGCCTGCGTTGAGACCTTAGGCCAGCCTTAGACCTCAGCAGCCAGAGCATGGAGCCGATCCGTGCGTGCTCGAGGGAGAAAAGCGGTCGCACATTCTGTGTTGAGAAGAGTGTCAATGAACTCCAGGGTCTGCACCGGTTTGAAGTGGGACTTGGAGTAGTTGATCAGGAAACCGAGGTGTTCGAGGAGGACCACCGTGTGCGACGCCGAGAGGCGAGCCTCTTCCACCGATGTGCCCGAGATGAGCTAGTCTAGGTAAGGGTAGACTGATATGCCCTGCAGCCAGAGGTGGGCACGGCCGCTGACAGGCACTTGGTGAAGACTCGCGGGACAGACATGACAGACAGCCCCCAGACACCGTAGACAGCAGTCGTGGGTGTCCATGAGCGACATATTTTTGGAACATCTGTCAAATTTCTTGAAGCCAGTGGCCATAGGGACAAGAAGGGCCCCTTCGAGGTCGAAAACCCTTGAGGCCAGCGGTTGGAGAAAAAGGGCACGAAAAGGGCCCAAAAGGCAAAACACTAAAGAGAGTGAAAAAAAAAGGGATCCCCTAGCCCACAGCTGGAGCAGGGTCGAAGGGGAGGACGGAAGAGGACCGGTGCTACTGGAAAAAAGGCCAAAAGGCCAAAGACACAAAATCCTTTTCAGAGGGACAAGGATGTGCATTCGAAGGGCTCCGCAGAAAAAGAGAGACTGAGCAAGATGGCACCTTTGGGTGGGACGAGAACCACGCATGCGTGGTAGCAATCCCAAAGGGTTTCTTTGAAAGCTGGGGAATTGCTCCGCATGGGCTCCGTCGGTGCCAACGTCACCCATAAGTGAGGACTGACTTCTTGCTTGTTCATGGAGAAAGCAGAGTAACCAGCTTAATATTCTGCACTCGCCTCACAAGTGACTGATGAAAAGCATGGGATTGGTGTGCACTTGTGTGACCGTGTATGCATTTTTTTTTTTTTTTAATTCAGAGACTTGCTTGTGGCCCCAAATAAGGATTTTGTTACCCCTTTTGGGGTCGCGACCCACAGTTTGGGAAATGCTGCTCTAGAGGATGGATGAAGACTGCCCTGAGGCACTGGCTATACTGACATACATGTAAATGTCCTAATACAAAATGTAACCACCCAGTGATGCTTAGCTTAGCCTAGCCTACATAACACTGCAAAGATAACGGAGGTGTAGTTTACCAGCCTAAATAGTCTCTTTATGAAGTTGCATTAAAACTTATTAAATGAAGTCAGAACTTAACATGTGTGAAAACACCACAAATGTGTTACTGGTAATGCTTAAGCAATATTTATAAATAACATTTTCTGCATTCTTACGTTTTTATGTTACATTCTTAATTTCCTTCTCTTTGAGCCAAGTGGGGGAGTATTTTATAATATTTCTTCTATATACTACTATTGATCATTCTTCGGATGTCTTTATCATGAAGACACGATATTAAATGCTTTCTCTTTTTTTTTTAGGTTTATCTTAAATAAATTTTCCAATCAACCACATCATTCATCTTCACAGATGCAAATCCATATCTTTTCTAACCATGCTATTCCATTTTACAGATATGAATGCACTATCCTACAAAATATCAAAAAGTCAAAGATTTCACCCTGAATGGCGCATGATAAAGATCAGTTTACTTCTGAATAAAGACAATTGGTTATCACCTGTAGAATTCTAGACATTTACAATAATACATGAAGGAGCTCATATGAAAGCCTCAGATCACACAGTTTAATATACAAGCCCAAAGTTACAGAAGGGTTAGTGCACAAGCCCTCATTCACACAGGGGACAGCATACAAAGAATGGTTTGGATTCAGGCCCTATGGCTCACAGATGTAATAAAGTAGGGTTCAGGTCATGAAAGGATTCTTACATAGAAATGGATTTACAAAGGTATCTAGCCAACTAACTAGAGTTAAGCAACTAGATCCCATGGAGGATACATTCCTCCCCCCACTCTCCCCCTCCCCGTGACTAAATTTAGCCTATATAAAACTGAAGCACAAGGATATAGTAGGCACTTTTTAGAGGGCAGCTGCAGGAAAGCGTAGTTACTCACCTGTAACAGGTGTTCTCTAGGGACAGCAGGAATCAGTCCTCACAACCCTCCCTCCTCCCCTTGGTGTTGCTTCTTTACCGTATTTTAATTTTTGCCGTCTTAGCTATGTCATTAGACTGAGGCAAGATGGCACCATTGTGTGGGAAGGGGACTATGCATGCATGGTGCATCTCCCAAAGGTTTTCTTTGAAAGCTGGGGAGATGCTTCCACGGGGGCTCCATCGGCGCCAACGTTGCCCATATGTGAGTACTGATTCCTGCTGTCCCTGAAGAACTCTTGTTACAGGTGAGTAACTACGCTTTCTCCCGGAACAAACAGGAAATCAGTTCGCACATATGGGACTCCCCAGCTACAGGCTACTGAGAACCTGTACAAAACGCCACAGCAACCTGCAAAGGGTGAGCCATGATCAGCAGCAGTTGAGTCCCTACTGAGAGGCTCTCACAAGACCCAAGTGTCCGGCAAAGAACCAGCACTCCGGTAGCCTGAACAAAGAAGGGTCGGAGGGCAGGAGTTGCATACACCCTGAAGAGATTCCGGAGTACAGCCTGGCTGAAGGCGCTATCCCGTCATGACTCCTTCTCTCCAGGCAGTAGTGAGCTGCGAAGGTATGAACCGAAGACCAGATGGCAGCTTGAGAGATCTCCATCACGGGGACGGAATGCAGATTTGCCATGGAAGTAGCCATGGCCCTGACGCGGTGCACCGTGACCTTCTGATCCAGTGAGATCCCCGCCTGCTCATAGGTGAGGGTAATGCAGTCTGCCACCCACGTGGACAGAGTTTGCTTAGTCACTGAGAGCCCCAGCCAACTGGGATCATAGGATACGAAAAGCTGAGGTGCTTTGCGATAGCTCCAAGTCTGTTGCAGATAGAAGGACAGAGCCCTTTTACAATCCAGAGTATGGAGAAGAGTCTCCACCCTGCTGACGTGAGGCCTTGGAAAGAAGGTGGGGAGCAACACCCTCCTGACTGAGGTGGAATGGGGATACCATCTTCAGCAGAAACTTTGTGTGTGTGCGGAGCACCACCCTGTTCTTGTAGAACCTCGTGTAGGGGGGCTCTGCCATCAGAGCCTGGAGCTCGCTGACTCTGCAAGCTGATGTGAGTGCTACAAGGAAGACCTTCCAGGAGAGGTACCTCAAGTGGCAGGCAGCTAGAGGCGGCTTAGCAAGCTGCGAGAGCACCACATTGAAATCCCACTCAGCTGCTGGAGGGTGGACAGGGGGGGGGTTAGGATAGCATGAGGCCCCGCAAAACCGATACACAAGGGGCTGAGTTGAGGGGCTTGCCCTCGATGGAATGGTTGTGTGCTGCGATAGCACTCATGTGTACTCTAACGGAGTTGGACTTTAGTCCCACCTGCGACAAATGGAGCAGGTACTGGAGAAAGGGTTTACCCGTCGTTCGGCACACCACACCAAGAATCAGCGTAACTTGAAGGCGTTCGCCCTTCTTGTGAAAGCCTTATGGGAGGCCAGAAGAACCACTTCCACATCCTGTGGGAGGTTGAAGGGAGCTAACACTACCCTTTCAGTAGCCAAGCCATGAGTGACAGGGACCCTAGGCTGGGGTGTAGAAGACAGCCCTGTTCCTGTGAATAGTCCTGGGGCTCGGCCCAGGGGAATTGGTGACAACCTACAGGGAGAGGAACAGCAGGGAACCAGGTTTGCAAGGGCCATCGGGGGGGCTATCAGTATTAGCAATGCCCTATTGCGCTAGATCTTGAAGAGAGTCTTGGCGACCAGTGGTGTCGGTAGGGAGGCATACAAGGCCTTCTGTCCATGGAACGAGGAAAGCATCTGCTGCCACCCAGGATAGATGCAGCTGATGGGAGCAGAAGTGTGGCAACTGTGCATTGTCCGGGCTGGCGAAGATGTCCATTAGGGGGATGCCACAGAGTCAGACTAGCCAGGCGGTCACTTCCGGATTCAGGCGTTGGGCCAGAGTGAGGTGGTACCTGGGGTGGTTGATGACCAACCCCAGAAGCTGCAGGGCGTTGATGGTAAGGGAAGAAGGCAGCCCCTTGGAGCTGGAGATGGGCTGCTACCACCGCGAGGCACTTGGTGAAGACCCTTGGCGATGAGGCCAGACCGAAGGGCAGCACTCTGTATTGGTAGTGCTCTTCTCCCACCACATACCGGAAGTATTTTCTGTGGCTGGGATGGATCAGGATGTGTGTGTAGGCATCCTTTAGTTCTAAGGAGCATATCCAATCTCCCTGCTGGAGAAATGGCAGCAATGTTTCAAGGGATAGCATCTTGAACTTCTCCCTTACCAGAAACCTGTTCAGCTCCCACAGGTCCAGGATGGGCCTGAGGCACCCTGTCCGCTTGGGGATGAGAAAATACCTGGAGTAGAAGCCGGTACCCCAGAGATGTTTTGGCAATGGCTCCACTGCTATGTCATAGAGAAGGCCTGAGAGATCTGTGAGTAGCAGGGTCTGGTGAAGGAGAGGTCTGATGGGCCCTCCTGGAAAGTACGAGGGTGGCGCCCGCTGTAGGGGGAGGAGGTAACCCTCCCTGATTACTTGTAGTGCACAGGTATCGGTGGTGATGGCAGACCACCTATGGGCAAACAGGGCTAAACACCCTCCTGTGGGCTGCAGGGGACCTTCTAGGGGAGAGGAGCTCACACTCAGGCAGTCAAAAGCTCCCACCAGGCTGGGCCGGGGCTGACACCTGGGAGCAAGGGGTCTTTTGCTTACGGGCATCGGTACTGTGGAGGAGGAAGTCCTCGACGAGGATGGCCTCAGGCATCCGAGGCCAGTTGGCGGGTGCCGACGACTATTTGTGGGGCACCTTGTGAGGCCACTCTACTCTGATTCCTCAGACTAAAGCCGGGGACTGTGGAGCCTGGAGTGGGATTTCCCCTTCTTTCCAGACCCGTCCTCCAAGGTGGTCTTTGAGGGTTTCTACTTCTTGCGTGTTCCCTCCGGGGATTTCCTCTAGGAGGAACCGCAGCCACATGACTCCGAGGAGGCTTGGGCTTCGCAGGGCACTTAGGTCCCAGAGGGGGCCCTGTAGCGTGGTATGGCCAGGGACTCCAGTGCAGAATCGGACTTCTGAAAGAATTTTTCCCACTGCTGGCGATGGCTCTTTAGGACCTTTGAGAACATGCTTCTGCAAAGTTCACAGTCCGAGTCATTGTGCTCTGGGGCCAAGGCACCGGAGGCAGCAGTCTTGCGGATTGGTGAGGGACATCATTTTGTTGCACCAATCACACTTCTTGAAGTCGCTGGAGGCCACTGGAAAAAGGGGGTCCCCGCTGCCCAGTAGGAGTCAGAGGCCTTGGGCTGAAAAAGGGCACTAATGTCTGTTGAGGGACACCTTGAGATCAAAAAAGGGAAAAACAAGGAATGAACCCGAGGAGAGATGCTGGGGCAAGCTGATTTGGGAGCGGGAAGGAACTAGTATGCAAAGAGGACAGAAATTATCAAAAACCCCACACTTCTTCTGGGGGAAACTGGACAGAGGTCCGGAGGGCTCTGTGGAAAAAAGGAGGCTGAGGCAAGATGGCACCCCTGGGTGGGAAAGGGACCACACATGCATGGTACATCTCTCAAAGGCTCTCTCTAAAAGCTGGGGAGATGCTTCCGCAGGGGCTCTGTCAGTGCCAACGTCACCCATAGATGAGGACTGACTTCCTGCTTGTTCCTGGAGAAAGCAATACAAGGACCAATGAGAGATGCACAGCTTACCAGTGGTGATGTTGACATACTCCTGCTGGGAGAATGAGATGCTGGATAATCAGGGAAGTCTGTTGCATTTTTCACTCTGGGTCTTTTCAGGACATTCACATATGTCTGCGGGAAGATACCTTGGCGATGTGTGCCAGAGATTTTCCCTTCAAACCAGTTTTCATCAACATATCGTATTAATGTGATCCTTTCACCCTGGAAGAAAGTTTAGATTAAAGATAAAGTCAGAACACGAGAAAAAAAAAACTTGGTAGAGGCCTTCACACCAGAAATATTGGTTCTTACAACCCCTGACATACCCCTCCACCAACAGTTGCAGGACAGATCCTTGGTCTTGGGGATCCTGCAGTAAGCAGGAAAGGCTTTTTTTTAGATCAAATCTTTTTATTAAACAAAATTCCAGTATGTGGCTGTTCTGACACATCACTAGAAATAAATCAAGAGAATAAGACCATTTCATACATTTTACCCCCCCCCCCCCATCTCCCTCCCCCAAAATATTAACCGATGCAACCATATCCATAATTCAAGAGACAAAAACAAACCACCCGCAAATTTGCAGGAGCACAATACGTATCAGCCAAGTGTAAAAGCACAACCCCCCTACTCTTTCCCTTTCCCCCCAAAACCCCTTGACTCCCAAATCCTATGTCTACCCCAACCCCACTCAACAGTGTAGCAATGTTGTAAAATGAAAAATTCAACAATAGTATCTCCACCAAGCCCTCATACCCTCCAATTGCAAGTGCACTCCAAACTTTTTTTCTTAAAAAAAAAAAGGTACTGCATTGAAGAGGGAAGTTTCTTATAACCCAAAACCCATGCATTGAACAGTATAGTTCCTTAGTTTCAGATGGTCCTATACTGAAGTAAGAGCACTCTTTATAACCCAAGAATCCTGCACTAGCAGGAAAGCTCCATTATTCTTGACAAAACCATGCAATATTTCAGGACTAATTATCCTGTAATTCTCTACAGAGCTAACAGCAGTAACAGAAAAAAAATGCATGACAATGAGAATACCCTATAGCCATACTAGAATGTCACTGTTCTGAGTTCCTTAGTATAGGGAAATTATATGCCTATGTGTGAGCTCTATGCTAATTCCTAATCATGCAATGGAGGTGATGGACAGTCTGCAAATTACGATAGCTTCATTTGAGAATAATGAAGGTAAGATCCATTGAGAGAGACACGCTATCGAGTGGAGTTAGAGGAATGAGAAGGAAATAGAGACCTTGGAGAACCGTGAGTGAAAGAAACGTAAGTTGATATCATTTATTAACACTTAATACCCTGCCTTTCACACAATACAACAAAGCAACTAAATAAAGCAACTAAATAAAAGAAGAGAAATATTCAGAAGAAATTTACCGAAGGTGAAAGTGTACCTTAAATTATAATCTCGCTTTATAATCGATTTGCACTGAAAACAGCAGTAGCCAAACAGCTAAAGGAAAAGAGGAAGTCCTTCACTTAAGTTGACCCTTTGATCCCTTCCTACAGTTAAGGTCACAGGACAGCAGCCCCCAAGCCTCAAGTTATATAGAGAGATGAGATGATCATGGAACACAGGTATCATTCAAGGATGGAGACAACAGACATCAGTAAAATGATTTCCCTGGATGACCAGCCCCTGCAGCTGAAGGAAAATATGAGATTTAAGCAGCTGTCAGCAGTAATTTACAAAGTGCTCACCAGAAAAACTTAATACAGATGTAATCCCTATCTTAAACATTCAGTGGCATACCTGGATGAAAGTGTGTCTGGCCAAGGGAAAGGAAGTAGCATTCATTTTACAAGTAAAATGTGACTAGCTAGAATACCAAATATACCGGTCTCTCACTGATAGCACACTGGTAGTAGCTGGTCGAAACATCTGTTCTAGTAAGACACATTAGATGGATACAGGTGCGCCATGCTGCACACTCAGGTGATGGACCAGAACCATATCTTGGCCCACATTTTAAGAAGTGATAAGGCCCTCACTTGGTTTGCAGCTTGTTGTGCTGTGAGGGCTTGTGTGCATCAGTGATGCCGATTGCTAAGTTATCGGTAGCTAACTATTGGCATGGTCTCCCAATATGGACCGGTCTCAGCTGAAGTGCCAGACCAAAACAAACCACCTATCTGGGCAGCAATAAACTGAGATGGTGTTGGAAGCAGAAGATCACATTTCTGTGACAATGGCAACACTACAAGAATTAAATTGTGTGGAAGAAAGGCCTGGCAATCTTGTATCCTGTATCTTGTCACGAAAATCCAATGGATAGTCACAACAAAACAAATTGCACTATGGTGATGGAAGATGAGACCTCCAGGTCAGAAGGTACTCAACAGGCTACTGGGGAGGAGCTGAAGACTTTTCAGAGTAATCCAGCATTTATCATATGACTGGATCAAAGCCCTCAGAATGTTAGACTGCTGATGTAGCTGCTCATGAAATGAGAGTCAGAAGCTACAAAGTTGTCTTACATATTGGGACATGGAACGTACAACGCATGAACCAAGGAAAGCTGAAGGTGATCAAGAATGAAATGGAACGTGTACATCTCGATCTGTTGGGTATCAACAAACTGAAATGGACTGGCATCAGGTACTTTGCATCTGAAGATCACATGGTCTACTATGCTGGAAATGAAAGACAAAGAAGAAATGGTGTTGCATTTATAATTAAGAAGAAACTTGCAAGAACTGTAATGAACTCCAATGCAATCAGTGAACATTTAATTTTTAGTAGTCTACGAGGAATGCCCATCAACACAACAATAATTCAAGTATATGCCCCAACAATAGCTGCAGAAGAGGATGAAGTTGATGAGTTCTATGAACAAGTACAAGCTGAAATTGTCAGAACATGCAAACAGGCTATCCTGAAAGTCATGGGTGACTGGAATGTAAAAATTGGCAACAAAGAAGGTGGCAAAGTGGTTGGAAAATATGAACTTGGCAACAGAAATGAAGCTGGAGAAAGACTGATAGAATTCTACAAAACCAATGATCTTTCATCTCAAACACCTTCTTCCAGCAACACATACAGTGACTGTACACATGGACTTCACCCAATGGATTGTACAAAAATCAAATTGACTACATCTGTGGAAGTCAATGGAAAAGCTCTATAACATCAACAAAGACAAAACCTGGAGCAGACTGTGGTACAGATCACCAACTACTAGAATGCAAACTCAAGCTAAAGTTGAAAAAGAGCAAGCCACTCATAAATGTAGAAAAATATGACCCTGAGAATATACCACCGGAATTTAAAGACTGCCTACAAAATCGATTTGCTGCTTCAGATACAAATAACAGAGCTCCAGAATAGTTATGGGATGACATCAAGAAGGTAGTATTGGAAGAAAGTGAGAAGTCTCTACAAAAGGTAAAAAAGCAAAAACGGCCAAAATGGATGATGAAGAAACCCTGAAAATTGCCTGGAAGTGCAGAGAAGCTAAAGCCAGAGGAGAAAGAGAGGCTATCGCAGAACTCAAGAGATTTCCAACGTGCAACAAGACAAGACAAAGAGAAGTATTACAATGATGCATGCAAGGAAATAGAAGGAGAAATCATTAGAGGAAGAACAAGATAGACTTTCCTAAAGCTATGAGAGTTAAAAAAAAAAAGAAAAAAAATTCCAGCCTCAAATTGGAATGTTACAAGATGCTCAAGGATCTATGTTGAATGATGTTGAGAAAATAAAAAAAAGGTGGAAAGAATATACAGATTCATTATACAATAAACATCAAGTGGACCAACAGCCGTTTCAACCTGTACCTTATGATCAGGAACCATTGGTGATGAAAGAAGAAGTTGAAGAAGCATTGATAGCCTTATCAAGGAACAAAGCACCAGGCATTGATGGTATTCCCATTGAAGTATTACAGCAGCTGTTACCATACTTACAAGGCTCTGCCAGAAAATTTGGAAGACATCATCATGGCCAACTGACTGGAAAGTTTCTGTGTTTATACCAATACTGAAGAAAGGTGATCCAACTGACTGTGGAAATTATTGCACAATAGCTCTGATTCCACATGCCAGCAGGATTCTACTCAAGATTATTCAGCAGAGATTGCACTCATACCTGGAATGAGAACTGCCTGAAGTGCAAGACATCATCATTGATGTGAGATGGATCCTTGAAAAAAAGACTAAAGAATACTAAAAGGATATCTATAAGTGTTTTATTGACTACAGCAAGGCCTTTGACTGTGTAAACCATGAGAAACTCTGGGCCACATTAAGCAGCATGGGTATACTAGAACACCTGACTGTTCTCTTGCACAACCTTTACATTGATAAAGAAGCAACAGTTTGAACGGCACAAGGAGAAACAAAATGGTTTAAAATTAGCAAAGGAGTTTGACAAGGTTGCATACTTTCCCCCTATCTGTTTAACTTATATGCAGAACAAATCATCAGAGAAGCAGGACTGTATGAAGACAACAGAGGTGTGAAGATTGGTGGAATACTCAATAACCTTCGCTATGCTGATGATACCACATTACTGGCTGAAAGTGAAGACGATTTGAAACATTTGCTTCTCAAGATCAAGAAATATAGTCTTAAAATGGGCCTGCACCTTAATGTAAAGATGACAAAGGTCCTGACAACTGGAAAAATCAATAAATTCATCATTGATGAAGAAGAAATTGAAATAGTGGACAACTTTAATCTACTTAGATCAACTATCAATAAAGAAACAACAAGCAGTCAAGAAATCAGATGACACATTGCTCTTGGCAGAATGGCTATGAAGAACCTCAACAAGATTCTCAAGAGCAGAGGATGTCTCTCTCCATACAAAGATTCGACGCGCTCAAGCCATATTTTCAATAACGTCATAGGGATGTGAAATTTGGACAGTTAAAAAGATAAAAAGGAAGAAAATTGATAACTCTGAATTATGGTACCGGCGATGAATACTATGTAAACCATGGAATGCCCGAAGAACAAACCAGTCAGTACTAGAGGAGATCAACCTAAGTTTTCTTTAGAAGCTCAGATGACAAGACTTAGACTTCCATACTTTGGATACATCATGTGAAGAGAGATCATTAGAGAAAGACATCATGCTTGGCAAGGTAGAAGGTCAGCGCAAAAGAGGAAGGCCAGCAATGAGATGGATCAATACAATAACAGTAGCTGTGGATGCCACTCTGTCAACAATGAGTCACCTTACTGAAGACCGAACACAATTTAGGACAACTGTCCAGAGATCTCATCATGAGTCGACACGTACTCGATGACACTTAACAACAAAGGAGTATGATACAGCACTGGCTATAGAAGAGCAATTACAGATGGTGGTAACTATATGATCTGAGGTTTGGAGCTGGCAGTAATGGACACCCTTGAGTTTGGAGGCAAAGAGTGCAGCAGATCTGTCCTGCAGGATCCAAAAGAGTGATGCAGACATACAGAAGTGCTTTTCAGCTGCTGGTTAAGGGTGATCAGCAGTTACAGCTGCAGTGAGGTTGACCTCTGAAGTACCTCATTCAGGATGTGCGCCTCCAGGTGGAAATTGAAATTCCACATATCTTGTGATGAAGAAGTTAGTGAAGAAGCAGACCCCACCTTCATAAGTCTGTGGAGGCTAACAAAGTTTTAGATCACATGTGACATTTGGATTTCTTACCCATGAAGCAGGCAGTATACCACAGAGACATTCAGTTTAGTTTTGGCCATTCTGGGTAAGGTTATTCTCGTCAATCTGCTGAAAGGGAAATTGGTGGATTTCTGGCAGGAACAGAGAATGCCTGTATGCAAATGCTAGAAGTCTAAAAAATAAGATTGGAGAGTTAGAATATATAGCACTAAATGAAAGTTTAGATATAATTGGCATCTCAGAGACCTGGTGGAAGGAGGACAACCACTGGGACACTGTGATACCTGGTATAAACTATATTGCAATGACAGGGTAGATCAAATTGGTGGTGGGGCTACACTCTATGTTAGAGAGGGCATTGAGTCGCACAGGATTAAAGTTTTGCAGGAAACAAAATACACTGTAGAATCTCCATGGATAGAAATTCCATGTAAAAAGGGGAAGACAGTGGCAGTGGGGGTGCAGTACCGACTGCCTGGCAAGAATGAACTGATGGATGATGAAATGCTAAAAGAAATCCGGTAAAATACCAAAAGTTACAACACAGTAATAATGGGTAATTTAAATTACCAGAGTTTCGAATGAGGTCAATTTCTCAGCAGGACATGGTAGAGAGATAAAATTTCTAGATGAAATAAACGACTGCTTCTTGGAGCAGCAGGTTCATGAACAGACAAGAGGGGAAGCTATTTTGGACCCAGTCCTTAGTGGAACACAGGATCTAGTGCAAGAGATAAGAGTGTCGGGGCCACTTGGCAATTGTGATCATAGATTGATTGCGTTTGATTTAATTAGTGGAGGAGGGATGGTAAGGAAATCCACAGTACTACCTTTTAACTTTTGAATTTGCAGATGACAAAAAAATATTCAAAGTTGTCAAAACACAAGAGGACACTGAAAAATTGCAAGAGGACCTTGATAAACTGGAAGACTGGATGTCCAAATGGCAGATGAAATTTAATGTGGACAAGTGCAAAGTTATGCACTTAGAGAAGAACCATCCAAACTATTACATGATGCAAGGTTTCGCATTAGGAGCCATCACTCAGGAAAAGGATTTAGGCATCATTATAGAAATGTTGAAACCCTCCGCCCGATGTGCAGTGGCGGCCAAGAAAGTAAATAGAATGCTAGGTATCATAAGGAAAGGAAGGCAAACAAAACCAAGTATATTATAATGCCTCTATCATTCCATGGTGCAACCGCACCTTGAATATTGTGTGCCATTCTGGTCGCCATATCTTAAAAAGGATATAGCCGAATTAGAAAAGGTACAGAGAAGAGTCATCAAAATGGTAAAGGGGATGGAAGGATACCCCTCTGAGGAGAGGCTTAAAAGGTTAGGGCTCTTCAACTTGGAAGAGAGATGGCTGAGGGGAGATATGATAGAGATCTATAAATTAATGAATGGAGTGGAACGGGTAAACATAAATCGGTTGTTCACTCCTTCAAAAAGTAGAAAAACTAGGCAACACTCAAGGAAGCTGCAATGTAGCCCATTTAGGACTAATAAAGAAAATATGTTTTCACTAAATGAGTTATCAAACTCTGGAATTTATCATCAGAGGATGTAGTAAAAGCTGTTAGTGTAGGTGGGTTTAAAAAAGGTTTGGACAAGCTCCTGGAGGAAACATCCATAAGGTGACATTTTATTTACCAGTTAATGTCCTTTCCTCAAGTCCTGCTATAGACCAGTCCAGACAAATGGGTTATGTTCCCCTACTAGTAGACTGGTGGAGACAAAGAATCAACGAAAAGCCCAGGTTTGAACATCACCACTCCCTGCTTCTATTCACCTCAATCACCAAAGCATATGGGAGAAACATGGCAAGCCTCATGAACGACAATGGTGGGCAACAAGTAAGCAAGCAATAGTAGAGAACTATGTACAGGAAAGCATAAACAGAAGACGATCTGTATTAGATGAACCTGGAGAGTGAAGTATAAAAATCAAACGATGCAGATTTACAAAGCAAATACAGTTTCAAGGGCAGGCCCTGGACTGGTCTAGCAGGACTCAAGGAAAGGATATTACTGCCATATCATCCTGCTAGACCAGTTCAGACAAGTGGGATGTACCAAAGCTACAATTCCACTGGATAGGAAAGAAGACTGCAGCTCAAAAACCCCCAGAGCTAAAGGACTTGTCTGCCCACATGAGGACATCCAAATGGTAATGCTTGACAAAAGTGGAAAGTGATGCCCACGCTGCTGCCCAACAAATGTCTGTAGGGGCTACCAAGCTTTGCTCTGCCCAGGACGACCCTTGTGCTTGGGTAGAATGGGTGCACAAACCCTCTGGAAATAATGGGTTCCATAACAGATACGCCGAGGCAATGGCCTCCTTAATCTAGCACCCTGAAGCAGACTTTCCCACTGCGTCACCCTTGCGTGGGCCAGCAAACAGCACAAAAAGATGATCAGACTTACCAAGGAAATTCAAATCTCCATGTACCGGCAAAGCACCCTCAAGACATCCACAAGGCAAAGATCCCCCCCTACACTGCTCCTTAGAGAAGTAAGGCTGGCAGACCGCCTTGTTCACATGAAAGGGAGACATCACCTTAGGCAATGAGAAAGGCACAGGCTGAATATAAACAGCCTCCTTAGAAAAGACAGATAAGAATCTTGGCAAGACAGAGCCTGCAGCTCAGAAATCCTCCCTGCAGCACAAATTGCAACCAACACCACCGTCTTGAGCTCAAAACCTTGAAAGTAGCACCATCCTGTAAAAAGGTCTACAGAGGGGGCACGTTGGGCTGCCTCAGGAGCCAACTACCGAGCACTTCACCATCGCTCAAAGAGGCACCAGATCCGCACGTGCTTGCTTGGTAGACCCCGACTGATCATCCAGCCATAAAGGATACCACTCAGGCCGCCACCCGAGATGCCTCCAAAGGGTGATCCGATTACTCTGGATGAGCCAGTCGTCCAGATAGGGATGGACACAGATCCCTTGGCACCATAGTGCCACAGCTGCCACCACCATGACCTTATTGAACACCCTCAGAGCAGTGGATAGCTAGACAGGGAGGGCAACGAACTGATAGTGAGAGCCAAGGATGACAAAACCTAGATACTTTGGTGATCTGCCCAGATCAAGATAAGAGAATACGCTTTGGCCAAATCCAGAGAAGTCAAGAACTCCCCTCGGTGCACTGCTTGCATCATGGAGCACAAGGTTTCCATCCGAAAGTGCAGGAAATTCAAGTGCTTGTTGACCCCCTTGAGGTCTAGAATGGGTCAGAAGGAAGTGTCCTTTTTTTTTTTTGGCACCTCTGCCCTTGCCCCGCTCATCCAGCCTGACAGGTATCAACGCCTTTAGGCGCAGCAACTTCTCCAAAGTGTTCTGCACAGTGGCACTTTCGATCGCAGACCCATAAGGGAAAATGATGAAGTTACCTGGAATCGGCTCCTTACATCCCAGCTGAACTGAGTGGTGCTTAGCACCCAGTGATCTCTGGAAACCTGGGCACATTCCTGAAAGAAAAGGCAAAGTCTGCCTCAAACCAGAGTAATCGGGGAAAAGGCCCACAAATCTACATTGCACAGTCCGGGAGGTCCGCCTCTGGGTGGGACCCAGTCCCTGGGCCCACATGCGCCACAAAAGGACTGAGAACGAGGCTGAAGTCCAGAAGCAAAGGAGAAGAAAGGGTTGGGTTTTTTTCCAGATTGGTAACGAGTCCTGAGACCTCTGGGGATCCGACCAGCATGCCCTCACTTGATGAGCAGAGGCTGACGAGAGAGGGGCACCAGCCCGCTTCACAGGGTTTTTGGACCTGTTTTCCAGAAGGTGATAAGATTTAGTCTCATCCAAGTCCTTCACCAGCTTCTCCAAAAGAAGCTTCCCCTTAAAAACCAGGAGGGCCAATTGGGCTTTGGAAGATGTATCCACTGTCCAGTGCCAAAGCCAAATTCAATGCCATGACACCATCATCAGGACACCATCCCTGGCTGTCAAAAGTACTAGGTAATACATGGCATCAGAAAGGAAAGCCGCAGCAGACTCCAAAGAGGGGTTGAATCATCCGATGGAAGATACTGAATCTACTGGAGCAGGGCTCAAGACGTCAGGCCTGCACGTAATGCAAATGAATAGGAACCGCCACAGTGAAATGGTTCTTCAACACGAATCCACCTTTTGATCCAAAGTATTGTTTAAAGCCAATTTGCCTTCCACAGGAATAGTGGTCCATCTGGTAACCGCCGTGACCTACATATCCACCTTGGAAATAATTAACCACAGAATGCACTCCCTCTGCCAGAGAGAGCATGTATCTTCTTCCCCTTCCCCCCCCCCCCCAGCCCCTTAGGCGGGGAGTAAGGGGAATCCCACTCTGACCAAAACAGATCCTTGAGTAACCCATTGCAGAAGCAGATACCTCTTCAGTTCCTGCTCCATGACTGGAGCCTCCACCAAGCTTGAAGAGGATAAGATCCTGGGATCAACACCTCCAGTTCCTACTCCTGGAACAGGCAAATAGCCTCAGCCTCCTTCCAATCCTCTGAAAGCGAGTGTACTTCATCCACATCAGATATCTCAATCCAAGCCACAGCTGACCCGATCCCCGGGGTCTCTGCTGGGGACGCTTTGCCATCAATCGAAGGTTTCCACTCTTAGCCTGCCCCCACAAGACTACGCATAGGGGAAACAAATGGCCGCGGGGTCTGCATGTCCATGCTGGAATGACCAGGCCTGCTGCAGAGAGAAAGAATTCCAGGGAGGACAATCTGGACTCCGGAAGCTCTCAAGGAAATGACCCCCCTACACTTGGGGGCATAGTCACTGTCGATCCCCTAGAGGACAGGGAGAGGGCCACAGCAAAGATGCCAGATCCTCCAGCTGGCTATCTATCCTTATCCATAGCACCATCTGCCACTGGCTGCCCTGAGGCAAGCAAGGTTGGGCTAACAGTATACCCCGGCTGAGAAAGGGGAAGTAGACCCTCCAGAGACAACACACAAGCAGAATCCAGAAGCTGAAGGTGAAGCAACACCCTTTTGTGAGGCACATGGAAGAACACATAAGAGTTAAGGTAAGTGTCACAACAGCATGCGCTAAAGCCGCAGCGTCCCGAAGAGTGCACATTAACTGTGCTTTTATTACAGCGTATCTTACAGGTGCTAGGGTAGGAGCACGTACTGAAGCCCTTGTACAGAACATGTGCAATGACAGCATTTACAAGGTGCACAACAGAGAAAAAGCTATTAAAGTGTGCAGAAAATGGCAGGAAACCCCCACCCAATACCAACAGTCACCGTTGGTCTACCCCGAATTGCGTCCCCTACAGACTGAATTGGGAGCCCCAAACAAGGACAATGACAAGATCAAGCTTTGGTACTCACCCCCCTGAGAGCCCCAGGCACAGAATCTGTGCCGGGCTCAGCTCTACTCCCCTGAAACTATTTGGCTGGCTTTGTAGCTCTGCAAGCAAGGTGGCTAGCAGACAGATCCCTCTGAGAGCTTCCTGCAATCTTTGGGAGAGAGCAGGGGGGATAGAGGAGGGGGGGAGGGGGCACTGAGGTTATGTGAGGCAGTCATACTCTTCCAGATCCTTCCAATTTCTGGCTGCTCAACAGGCCCTTATCCAGGGTAAGAGCATGGAGCTCAACCAAATGTCCCTCCCTCCTATAGCTACCGAAAAGACCACAGTCTAGTGGAGCCTCCCATGCCACGCTCTAGTGAGAGATCAACCCGCAGGCTGTCATTCATGAACATTTAAATCAATTTTTCCTCTCAAATCCTCAGAGAGGAGAAAATCTATCCACCATCTGCTGGAGACAAAGAAATACTGAAGGGACCTCTGATGGCTGAGGCGAATAGAGGCACGGCAGCGATGTCATTGAAACCTGGGCTTTTCATATGGAAACCATTATTAAAGAGGACCAGGGAAATCCACGGATTACCCCGAGATAAGCATTGTGGAATCTGTGTACCTTTTTGGGAACCTGACAGGTACTTGTGACCTGGATTGCCCACTGTTGAAAATAGGATACTGGGCCTGATGGACCTTCGTCTGACCCAATATGGCATGTTGTTATGGCACCAGAGGTGTTGGTGCTGGTGGAGTGCTTGCAGCTGCAATTGAAAAACGGACTCAATCCTTTTGCTCAGCTGGATTCTTACATGCTCGCCACCCTGTGCAACACTCATGGATGAAAGAGAGTATTGCAGGTGGTGGCCATGAGCCACTGGATTACTGTAATGCCATCAACTTAAACCTTCCAAAGAGAATGTTAGACCAGTAATGAATTATTGGGGGCTAAGGTTTTTCAGCCAAATTGCAATGTAGATGGTTTCTCTGGTCTAGTTCCAATGCTTTGGAACTCTATCATTGAGATTAAGACAAGAGAAGAATTATGTTCTATTTTGCTGCTATTTGAAAACATGTTTGTTTGCTGAGATAGAGAACTGAAATCACACTGTATATATGATTCAGCAGGGTCTCATTTTCATTTGTATTTTAATTCTTTTGTATTGTATCTATTCATTTTCTTTTGTTTTATTCTATGTACTCTACTTGTTTGTTCCATAGAATGAAAGGGCAACAACGCCTATAAATTGAATTAAGCTACCCTCCTGTCCAATGATCTGACTTACTGAAAAGAAATGCTGGTGGGTTGGTTAAGAGGAAACTGAGGCAATGTTAGCAGCTCTGGATGAATATTTTCTACTGCATCAGTGATGGGAGAATCAGGTCAAGCACATGTAAGAACCAGACCCAGCTTGTGCATAAGTGGCAGAATTGTGGCAGAATTATTTATTTATTTATTTATTTAACAGTATTTCTAAACCGCCTTGCCTTATCATGATAATCAAGGTGGTATCACAGCAAACAATCTGGTAGTGTGAGTGTGTTATACATGCAGTGAGGGTGGAAATTTAGTTGGGTGTGTGTTGTGTTGTGAGCTAGATTGGTTTGAGCTATGTACAATGTGGGCTATATACAGTGGTGCTAAAAACATTTTATATATACATATAGTGTTAGTCGGTAACGTGTGCTGCTATACAGTTACTTAGTTTATGTGATGTGTCCATAGTGTTCTCTGAACAGCATGGTTTTCAGCTGTTTTCTGAAGTCCTTGAGGTCTGTAGTTGCTCTCAAATCGTCCGGTAGTTTGTTCCATATTGTTGGAGCAGCCATGGAGAGTGCTCTGTCTGTTGTGTCCTTGCGTGTGTGTTTGTATTCACTTGGGGTGCTGACTCGGTTGTGTGTTTGTTTTCTTCTAGGCCGTGTGTGCTGGTGTCTGGTTGTATGAGGGCGTGCAGGCTGTTGGCTGATGTTTGCTGTTTTATCTTAAATAGGTTTATGATAGTTTTGCATCTGATGCGTGCATCGATTGGAAGCCAGTGTAAGTCCTTTAAGGTGGGTGTGATGTGTTCTTGTCTTGCAGTTCCAGATATGATTCGTGCTGCGGTGTTTTGTGCCAGTTGGAGTGGTTTGATAGCTTGTTTCGGTAGTCCAAGGTATATCGGATTGCAAAAGTCCAGTAGAGGGGTTATCAGTGCTTGACAGACGGTACGGAAGTGTTCTGGGGCGAGGAGTGGTTTCAGTCTCCTGATGATTCGCATCTTGTAGTAGGCTTTTTGTATTGTTTTGTTTATGTGTGTCTTGAGATTGAGTTTATTGTCCAGCGTAACCCCGAGGTATCTCACTTCTGACCTTATTGGTATAGTAATGTTTTGTATCTTTATATTTGGTGGGTGTATAAAGCTTTGGTTCCGAGTGATGATTAAAGCTTCAGTCTTGTTGTAGTTTATGGCGAGGTGGTTGTTTTGACACCAACTGGTCATTTGTGTAAGGCAGTCTGTTATCCTAGAGAAGTCCGGGTTGTCGATTGATATCGGGGTGTATATCATGATGTCGTCCGCATAGATTGTGTATTGAATGTTGTTCTTTTTCATGATGTTGCATATTGGATTGATGTAGATGTTAAATAGGAGTGCTGAGAGCGCAGAACCTTGAGGTACTCCTTGACGGACTTTGATGGGTCGGGATGTGATGTGTCCCACCTTGACCTGTAGCTGTCTTTCTGTTAGGTATGAGTGGAACCATTTCAGTGTGATACCGTGTATACCAGTGTTCTGTAGTCTTTCCAGGAGCGTGTTGTGGTCCACTGTGTCGAAGGCTGAGGAGATGTCGATGAATATCATTATGATTCCGTTCCTGGTGTTGTCAATTGTTCTAAGGATGCTGTCGAAGAGGTAGATCAGTAGCGTCTCGACACCGTGGTTGGGACGAAATCCGTGTTGGTTGTCGTCGAGTGTTTCGTGTTTGTCGATGTGGTCCTGAAGTTGTAGTTGAACCGTCTTTTCGATGATTTTTGCGAGGAAAGGTATGCTGGAGATTGGTCGGTATGCTGCTGGGTCTTCTTTGTCGAGAGTTGTTTTCTTTGTGATTGGTCTCACTGAGGCAAGTTTTAGTTGCTTTGGCATGAGTCCTTGAGTGAGTGAGTTGTGTACCATTTTATGTATGGTGGGGATGAGACTTGATTTGGTGGCTTTGACCCATGACACTGGGCATGGGTCTGTAGGAGCGGTGCTTGTGTTGATTGTAGAAATGTGTGATATCTGTTCTGTGGAGGGTGAGGCGAATGTGCCCCAGGTTTTGGAGTGTGGATCCGTCCTTGTGGTTCTACTCGGCGTTGTTTGTTCTGTGGAGTGAAATTTGTCTTTGATGTGGTCGGCGAATTTCTGAGGATCTATTTGTGCTTCCCCTTCTGTTGTTTGCTCTTTTGTGAGGATTTTCACTATTTCGAAAAGCTCTCTGGGTTTGTTGATGGAGGTATTTATCATGTTTGTGTGGAATTCCTTCTTTGATTGGTTGATGTGTTCATTGTATTGTTTTTGCTTCGTTAGATAAAGATGCTGGTCGGCAGTTGTTTTGTTTTTTCTCCATCTCCGTTCGATCTTCCTGAGTTCCCTCTTCTCCTGTCGTATTTTTGCTGAGTACCATGGTTTGCTTTGTCTCTTGTTGTGGTGTTGTTTCGCGGTCCCGTCATCGGGTGGTTTGGCGGCGTTGGCTAAAATGCTGTTCCAGCTGGAAACTTGTTCCTCCAGGTCGTCCGTAGTAATGTTCAGGTGTTGTATTGTGTCCTGTAGGAATTCATCCCTGTCGAAACACTTAAATCGTCTTTGTGTGTGTGAGGTGTTTGCTCTTTCGTTTGTCTGGTCCTCTTGTAACCGCAGCCTTATCTCTATTAAGTAGTGGTCAGACCATGGCACTGGGGTAATGGTTGGTGGAGAAATCAGGTCTCTTGATGTTAGGTAATTGGATGCGAATATGAGGTCTGGCGATGATCCATGTCTGTGTGTTGGAGCATTGATGATTTGTGTGAACTGTAGTCAGGACATTGCTTGCAGGAAGGCCTCTGCGTCTTTTACATTGGTTGACTTTAGGTTGAAGTCTCCTATCATCAGCGCTGGTTTGTTGTTTGTTGTTATGGCACAGGCTTCTTCGAGTGTGAAGGCTAGTTCGTCGGGTGGAGCTCTGGGTGCTCTGTATGTCAGGCAGATTGCAATGTTCTTGTTCTTGATGCTAATTGTGTTACATTGCTGTGTTTCAGTGAGGCTCTGTGTCTTGAACTTCAGTTTTGTTTTTGCTATTATCAGGACTCCTCCTCCACGCCTGTGGGTGCGTGGGCAGTTGTGTGCTGAATAGTTGTTTGGTACTAGTTGGTTGAGTAGAACATTGTCAGTCGGGTTGAGCCATGTCTCTGTGATGCAAATTATGTCGGGCTGTCGCTCTTCAATGTGGTCTACAAGCGTGTGTATCTTGTTGCAGACGGATCTGGCATTTATGAGTTCGATCGTTGTTGTCTTTGTTGATGAGGTTGCTGTTACATGTGCTTCCTTTGTGCAGGTGTGGGAGTTTGATTTGTGTCTGTTTGTTCGCTTTGCCTTGGAGGTTCCGAGTGTCTCTTTGTTTGGGTGCTGTGGTTCTAAATATGGCAAAACAGTTGGAGGGTGCCATGTTGTGTTTGCTTGTGGGTGGTGGAGGTGTGTGGTTGGTGGGAGGAGTTGTGTAACGAGTAAGTAGAGTGGGAGGAGGTATGTGGGGTGCATGTTGGTTTTTTGTGGTGTTCTGTTAAGGTGGTGTTTGTTTTCTTAAGTCTTCGCCTTGTTGGCTGTTTGGAGAGAGCTGTAGATTGTGTGATAGCCTGTCTCGTGGAGGGAGAGCCTGGTCTGTGTAGGTTGTCTTGTTGCGTGAGCCTGTCCCTTGGAGGGAGCCTGTCCCGTGGAGGGCGATCCGGATCTGCGTAGGGTGTCTGGGTGCGGGAGCCTGTCCCGTGGAGGGAGCCTGTCCCGTGGCGGGTGGGTCGGATCTGCGTAGGGTGTCCTGGTGCGGGAGCCTGTCCCGTGGAGGGAGCCTGTCCCGTGGCGGGTGGGTCGGATCTGCGTAGGGTGTCCTGGTGCGGGAGCCTGTCCCGTGGAGGGAGCCTGTCCCGTGGCGGGTGGGTCGGATCTGCGTAGTGTGTCCTGGTGCGGGAGCCTGTCCCCTGGAGGGAGCCTGTCCCGTGGCGGGTAGGTCGGATCTGCGTAGGGTGTCCTGGTGCGGGAGCCTGTCCCGTGGCGGGTGGGTCGGATCTGCGTAGTGTGTCCTGGTGCGGGAGCCTGTCCCGTGGAGGGAGCCTGTCCCGTGGCGGGTGGGTCGGATCTGCGTAGGGTGTCCTGGTGCGGGAGCCTGTCCCGTGGAGGGAGCCTGTCCCGTGGAGGAGGCCGGATCTGTTTGGGTGTGTGTAGTGTAAGTGCGAGCTTGGTGATGTGGAATGTGTGATGTACTGTGAGAGTTCTACTTGCGGTTCTGACGTCCTTCGCCTCGGTCTGCTCTTTGCTGTGTTCTCCTGTGATGCCGTCGGCGCTGTTGTTTCTTTTAGTTGTTTCCTGCTGCTTGGCTTCGGGCCTTGCCTGGGGTTCCGGAGTGGTGGGGTTTTTTCCTCGCAGAGTCGTTGTGGTCGTTGATCTTCATTCGGTGGTGGAGGGGTCTGTTGTACAAAGCGTGTCTTTTCGGGGAGGAGTGGAAGTTAGTTGGTTTTTTTGTGCGCCTCTGTGCCGCGCCTAAGGGCCACGCCAAAGGGCCCTCTGGCGAGGCCCTCAGGCGCGGGCGCGCCCACGAGGGACGCCGCTTTTATTTCGGCGGGCCGCCTTCTCCTTGCTCTCCCACTGCCCGGATTGGGCAGGAGCACAGTGGGGGGAGTTGCTCTTCTCGGCGGCAGCAGCGGCTCCCTCCGGGGCGAGGGACGCTGCTTTTATTTCGGCGGGCCGCCTTCTCCCTGCTCTCCCACTGCCCGGATTGGGCAGGAGCACAGTGGGGGGAGTTGCTCTTCTCGGCGGCAGCAGCGGCTCCCTCCGGGGCGAGGGACGCTGCTTTTATTTCGGCGGGCCGCCTTCTCCCTGCTCTCCCACTGCCCGGATTGGGCAGGAGCACAGTGGGGGGAGTTGCTCTTCTCAGCGGCAGCAGCGGCTCCCTCCGGGGCGAGGGACGCCGCTTTTATTTCGGCGGGCCGCCTTCTCCCTGCTCTCCCACTGCCCGGATTGGGCAGGAGCACAGTGGGGGGAGTTGCTCTTCTCGGCGGCGGCAGCAGCGGCTCCCTCCGGGGGCGAGGGACGCCGCTTTTATTTCGGCGGGCCGCCTTCTCCCTGCTCTCCCACTGTCCGGATTGGGCAGGAGCACAGTGGGGGGAGTTGCTCTTCTCGGCAGCAGCAGCAGCTCCCTCCGGGGGCGAGGGACGCCGCTTTTATTTCGACGGGCCGCCTTCTCCCTGCTCTCCCACTGCCCGGATTGGGCAGGAGCACAGTTGGGAGAGTTGCTCTTCTCGGCGGCAGCAGCGGCTCCCTCCGGGGGCGAGGGACGCCGCTTTTATTTCAGCGGGACGCCTTCTCCCTGCTCTCCCACTGCCCGGATTGGGCAGGAGCACAGTGGGGGGAGTTGCTCTTCTCGGCGGCAGCAGCGGCTCCCTCCGGGGGCGAGGGACGCCGCTTTTATTTCGTCGGGCCGCCTTCTCCCTGCTCTCCCACTGCCCGGATTGGGCAGGAGCACAGTGGGGGGAGTTGCTCTTCTCGGCGGCAGCAGCGGCTCCCTCTGGGGGCGAGGGACGCCGCTTTTATTTCGGCGGGCCGCCTTCTCCCTGCTCTCCCACTGCCCGGATTGGGCAGGAGCACAGTGGGGGGAGTTGCGGGTGGCGGCGGCGGCTGCAGCTCCCTCCGGGGGCGAGGGACGCCGCTTTTATTTCGACGGGCCGCCTTCTCCCTGCTCTCCCACTGCCCGGATTGGGCAGGAGCACAGTGGGGAGAGTTGCTCTTCTCGGCGGCAGCAGCGGCTCCCTCCGGGGGCGAGGGACGCCGCTTTTATTTCGGCGGGACGCCTTCTCCCTGCTCTCCCACTGCCCGGATTGGGCAGAAGCACAGTGGGGGGAGTTGCTCTTCTCAGCGGCAGCAGCGGCTCCCTCCGGGGGCGAGGGACGCCGCTTTTATTTCGGCGGGCCGCCTTCTCCCTGCTCTCCCACTGCCCGGATTGGGCAGGAGCACAGTGGGGGGAGTTGCTCTTCTCGGCGGCAGCAGCGGCTCCCTCCGGGGGCGAGGGACGCCGCTTTTATTTCGGCGGGCCGCCTTCTCCCTGCTCTCCCACTGCCCAGATTGGGCAGGAGCACAGTGGGGGGAGTTGCTCTTCTCGGCGGCAGCAGCGGCTCCCTCCGGGGGCGAGGGACGCCGCTTTTATTTCGGCGGGCCGCCTTCTCCCTGCTCTCCCACTGCCCGGATTGGGCAGGAGCACAGTGGGGGGAGTTGCTCTTCTCGGCGGCAGCAGCGGCTCCCTCCGGGGGCGAGGGACGCCGCTTTTATTTCGACGGGCCGCCTTCTCCCTGCTCTCCCACTGCCCGGATTGGGCAGGAGCACAGTGGGGGGAGTTGCTCTTCTCGGCGGCAGCAGCGGCTCCCTCCGGGGGCGAGGGACGCCGCTTTTATTTCGGCGGGCCGCCTTCTCCCTGCTCTCCCACTGCCCGGATTGGGCAGGAGCACAGTGGGGGGAGTTGCTCTTCTCGGCGGCAGCAGCGGCTCCCTCCGGGGGCGAGGGACGCTGCTTTTATTTCGGCGGGCCGCCTTCTCCCTGCTCTCCCACTGCCCGGATTGGGCAGGAGCACAGTGGGGGGAGTTGCTCTTATCGGCGGCAGCAGTGGCTCCTTCCGGGGGCGAGGGACGCCGCTTTTATTTCGGCGGGCCGCCTACTCCCTGCTCTCCCACTGCCCGGATTGGGCAGGAGCACAGTGGGGGGAGTTGCTCTTCTCGGCGGCAGCAACGGCTCCCTCCGGGGGCGAGGGACGCCGCTTTTATTTCGGCGGGCCGCCTTCTCCCTGCTCTCCCACTGCCCGGATTGGG
Source organism: Ichthyophis bannanicus (assembly GCA_033557465.1). NCBI lineage: Eukaryota > Metazoa > Chordata > Amphibia > Gymnophiona > Ichthyophiidae > Ichthyophis > Ichthyophis bannanicus. The sequence goes on along the minus strand of CM066034.1, from coordinate 578,336,953 downwards.
CAGGAGCACAGTGGGGGGAGTTGCTCTTCTCGGCGGCAGCAGCGGCTCCCTCCGGGGGCGAGGGACGCCGCTTTTATTTCGGCGGGCCGCCTTCTCCCTGCTCTCCCACTGCCCGGATTGGGCAGGAGCACAGTGGGGGGAGTTGCTCTTCTCGGCGGCAGCAGCGGCTCCCTCCGGGGGTGAGGGACGCCGCTTTTATTTCGGCGGGCCGCCTTCTCCCTGCTCTCCCACTGCCCGGATTGGGCAGGAGCACAGTGGGGGAGTTGCTCTTCTGGATTTATGCTGGGTGCATCAGATGTAGGAACAGCAAATGTTGGAACCAAGATGAACAAGACCTGCACTTAAAGCAATGGCAATAAAAGAAGCATGCACTTTTGGAAAAGGACATTTGTCCCCCTCCCATGTTTCTCCCTGAAAGGTGTATGTAGTAGAAGCCTCACAGAGTCCAAGAGTGCATGCCTCCAGTGCCATGGCCAGACTGGGAAGAGATTTAAGAGGTCTAACTAATTTTTGATAGGTTTTCCCCTCTCCCACAGTGTGACTCTCTGTGCTAGTTGAGCTATGACTCTCTGCTCATTCTTGTGCAGCTCTCTAAAATCTTCTGAAAGCTGTGTGGTTGGATAAGGACTGCAGGGAAACAAGATGCTGTACTCAACAAACACTAGACTAGCTTCCTACCTCTGGGATGATGCAGAGGAGAGGGCTGGGTGGAGAAACAAACAAAAACTAAAGTGATTAGAGGGATCATGATATGAAACTACACAGAATTCTCCCACCTCAGAAAATTTAAAAAAAAACCCCTCTCCTCGGGGATCCCCAATCAGTCTGAGTTTCAGGATACCCACACCTTGAATATGCATGAGATATTTGCAGAGACTACCTCCACTCTATGCAAATGTCTCACATGCATATTTATTGCAGATATCCTGAAAGCCCAAAAAGTGGTTGGTTCCCAAGGACAGGTTTGGAAACCACTATTTTGCAGTAGATTATGTCTGAAAATCAAATGTTACCTTTCTGAAAGACATTTCCACCTGTGTGTCTCCACTGAAGTTAAACTTGGCGATAGCTTCTCCATACTCCAGAACCTGCACTGGGGAGAGTTTCTTAGGTTGTGCTTTCTCTGCAGGTGGAAGGAGCTAAAACAAAGACATTAAAAAACCAATGATCTTTCCAAATATTAGATTTGAGAATAATAATAATAGGATATTGATGGTACCTCTACATATGATCTGGGGACGATTCCTACTCTTCCATGGTGCTCGCCTTCATACCAATTCTGATCGATTTGCTTATAAATGTACACCACATCTCCTTTTTGTAGTGGAAGCTCTCTGGTAACACAGAACAGCATTGGAATAAAAAAAATAGAAAAAATGTCTCTCGTTTTCTTCTCCATGCCTGCATTGTGGGCATTTTGGAGGTAATAATAAAAATTCCTAACATTGGTGCAAATATTGCTTGGAGAAATTTTCTTTTGACACAAACTAATAAACTGAATAAATAAAAATCAAATAAACTTTACATCACAGGTTTATTGCCTCTTCCCCAGAAATATTATGCACAGAGACTATTTGCTTTTTCTACATGTAATTTTGCCATCAGAAAATATAAGCATGGTTTTGATTATCCAAACCTTTGCAAGTAAGAGTGAAGGAATAGCCTAATGGTTAGAGCTATTGGCTTGGTAACCAAGAGACCAGAGGTTTAATTCCCACTAGCACTCCTTAAGGACTTGGACAAGTCATTTAACCCTGTATTGCCTCGGAAGAAAAGCCTGACAGTCTACTTCTGGTCAAACTGCCAAGAAAACCCAGGAGCTGCTGGGTCGCTAGAAGTCAGCATTGACTTGAAGGCATACATTACATTGCATGCAGGTAAATCCAATCCATCACCTCTTTACTTCATGCATTCCTTTACCCATAGACAGGATGATCAAAATCAATGTCCTGTGGGTAAATACTTTATCATGATGAAAAAGGCTCCCATTACTACCCTCTATGATTGTATATGTGATCTGTTTACTGAAGGCCTAATATTTAAAAGTACTTATGTATTTAGCAAAGGTGAACGACAAGGCTGCATACTTTCCCCCTATCTCTTTAATTTATATGCAGAACAAATCATCAGAGAAGCAGGACTGTATGAAGACAACAGAGGTGTGAAGATTGGTGGAATACTCAATAACCTTCACTATGCTGATGATACCATATTAGTGGCTGAAAGTGAAGACGATTTGAAACATTTGCTTCTCAAGATCAAGGAATATAGTCTTAAAATGGGTCTGCACCTTAATGTTAAGACGACAAAAATCCTGACAATTTGCAAAATCAATAAGTTGATGGAGAAGAAATTGAAATAGTGGATAACTTTAACCTACTTGGATCAACTATCAATAAAGAAGCGACAAGCAGTCAAGAAATCCAATGAAACATTGCTCTTGGCGGAATGGCTATGAAGGACCTAGACAAGATTCTTAAGAGCAGGGATGTCTCTCGCCATACAAAGATACGACTTGTTCAAGCAATAGCATTTTCAATAACATCACATGGATGCGAAAGTTGGACAGTGTAAAAGACAGACAAAGAAAATTGATGTCTTTGAATTATGGTGCTGGCGATGAATACTGTGAATACCATGGACTGCCCGAAGAACAAACCAGTCAGTACTAGAGGAGATCAAATCTAAGCTTTCTTTAGAAGCTCAGATGACAAAACTTCGACTTTCATACTTTGGACACATCATGCGAAGAGAGAGCATAGTTACTCACCTGTAACAGGTGTTCTCCAGGGACAACAGGAATCAGTCCTCATATATGGGTGACGTTGGCGCTGACGGAGCCCTCGTGCGGAGCAATTCCCCAGCTTTCAAAGAAAGCCTTTGGGATTGCATCACGCATGCGCGGTCCCCTTCCCGCCCAAGGGTGCCATCTTGCTCAAATGACATAGCTAAAGAGATGGCAAAATGAATAAAAAACAATAGGACTGCAACTTCAGGTGAGGAGGGAGGGTCATGAGGACTGATTCCTGCTGTCCCTGGAGAACACCTGTTACAGGTGAGTAACTACGCTTTCTCCAGGAACAAGCAGGAAGTCAGTCCTCACATATGGGACTCCCTAGCTATAGTCTACCAAGAACCCATAGCTGAAAAATGGCTCCCTCTAGAAGAGCTGCAGCAGTTGCAAAAGGAATTCAGCTGAGAAAGCAACACCCCCCAGTAGCCTGACACCAAAGGGTTGGAGTTGCCTAAACCTCAAATAGGTTACGGAGAACCGCCTGGCCGAAAGCACTATCCCGTCGGGACTCCCTATCCAGGCAGTAATGGGTTGCAAAAGTCTGGCTTGAAGACCAAGTTGCGGCCCGGCAGTTGTCTGCCAACGGAACAGAGTGGAAGTGAGCCACTGATGTGGCCTTAGCTCTGACATGGTGGGCCATGACTCAACCCTGCAACGGGAGGTCGGCTGCCCTGTACGCCCAGGCAATGCAGTCTGTCATCCAGGTGGACAGCGTATGCTTGGAAACAGGTAACCCCAGCTTACTGGGGTCATACGAGACGAAGAGCTGAGTAGCCCTTCGATGTCCCTTCGTATGCTCCAGGTATGCAATCCAGGGTATGCAGGACTGCCTCTGCCCGCCTGGGAAAGAAGGTCAGAAGAATCACCTCCTGGTTGAGGTGAAAAGAAGAGACCTCTTTTGGAAGGAACTTCGGGTGAGTGCGGAAGACCACCCTATTCCTATAAAACCTTGTGTATGGTTTATCAGTTACGAGAGCTTGCAGCTCACTCACACGTCTGGCTGATGTGAGTGCCACCAGGAAGAGCTGATTCCAGGAGAGGAAGCGCAGATGGCAACAAGACATAGTCTCAAAAGGTGGGCGAGTAAGCTGCTGCAAGACCACATTTAAATCCCACTCAGTTGCCGGAGGACGAACTGGGGGTTTCAGTAGAAGCAGACGTCTGAGGAATCTGGACGCCAGGGGGTGAGCCAAAAGAAGATGCCCCTCCACTGGCGAGTGGTTTGCTGACAAAGCACTCAGGTGGACCCTGACAGAGTTAGACTTGAGGCCTAATTCTGAGAGGTGAAGCAGGTACTGCAGCACCACTGGTACAAAGCAAGAGAAAGGGTTTTCATTGTGCTGGTTACACCACACCTCAAATCTACGCCACTTGAAAGCACAGGATTTCCTAGTGGACTTCCTCCTGGAGGCCAGTAACACCTCTTCTACATTCTGAAGTAGGAGGAGAGGAGCCAGCACTACCCTTTCAGCAGCCATGCCATCAGGTTGAGGGCCCTGAGATTGGAGTGCAAGAGAGAGCCCTGCTCCTGTGAAAGGAGGTCGGGCTGCGTCCCCAGTGGAAGTGGGGTTTCCACTACCAGCTGGAGGAGAAGTGGAAACCAAGGCTGTCTTGGCCATCTGGGGGCTACCAGAATGACCGAGGCCTTGTCCCAAAGGATTCTGAACAGAGTCCAGGCCACCAGAGGCGTGGGAGGAAACACATACATGAGGCCCCCCCTGACAAGGAGATCAGGAAAGCATCTGCAGCCACCCTCAGGGGATGTGGCTGTCTGGAGCAAAATCTGGGCAGCTAGTGATTTTGCGGACTGGCAAATAGATCTATGGACGGATGTCCCCAGTGGTGGAAAATCCGCTGGGCCACCACCGGATCCAGTTGCCATTCGTGAGGTTGGAGAATCCTGCTTAGTTTGTCTGCTAGGCAGTTCTCCTGACCAGGCAGGTACACTGCTTTGAGAGATATACCCTGCCTGATGGCAAAGGAGTAGAGGTCCAGTGTCTCCTGACATAGGATATGAGACCCCGTACCTCCCTGCTTGTTCATGTAGAACATTGCTACCTGGTTGTCCGTCTGTATCAATACAGACTGATGTGAGAGGACATGACAAAAGGCTTGAAGAGCTAGGAGAATCGCCCGCAGCTCTAAGAGGCTTTGGTGTGCAGACTCCTGAGGAGACCATAACCCCTGAGTGCATGATCCTTGGCAATGGGCTCCCCAGCCCCGCAAGGAGGCATCTGTCGTTAGCACTCTTGTGTGCAAGGGAATCTGAAGAGACACTCCTTCGAGCAGATTGGGTGGCTGACTCCACCACTGCAATGACTTCACCAGTCGTCTGGATACTGTTATCCTGTCTCTGAGGCTGCCGGTGGCTTGTGTCCACTGATCCCTGAGGCACCACTGAGCTGTTCATGTGGAGACAGGCATTTGGGGTCACATGCACCGTGGAGGCCATGTGGCCCAGGAGGCATAAGAAGTGTCTCGCTGAGACCTGAGACCTGTGCCTGAACTGTTGTGTCAGTGCTAGCAGCCTCTGTGCCCTGTCCTCCGGCAGGTAAGCCTTCGCCTGAAGGGTGTCCAATCTTGCTCCTATGAACTCTAAGTTTTGAGTGGGGTGCAAAGTAGACTTTGCGTGGTTTATGACAAAGCCTACACGTTGCAACAGGTTGATAGTGCGAGAAGTGTCTGTTGGGTCTCCTGAGGTGACTGGCCTCTGATGAGCCAGTCATCCAGGTAAGGGAACACAAAAATTCCTTGACTTCTGAGGAAGGCCGCCACTACAGCCAGGCATTTTGTAAACACTCTGGGAGCAGAGGCCAGGCCAAAGGGTAGAACCCTGTATTGGAAATGTTTTCCTCCCACTACAAATCTCAGATATTGTCTGTGGTCTGGATGTATGAGGATGTGTGTATAGGCATCCTTTAGGTCTAAGGAGCATAGCGAATCTCCCTGGTGGAGGTAAGGCAGTAATGTTCCAAGGGAAAGTATCTTGAACTTTTCCCTCACCAGGAACTTGTTTAAGTTTCTTAGGTTGAGGATGGGTCTGAGGCCTCCTGTTCTCGTTGGTATGAGAAAATACCTGGAGTAGAAGCCCTTGCCATGCAGGTGGTGGGGCACCGTTCCACCGCCTGATTCTCTGGAAGACCTGCCAGCTCCTGCAAGAGGAGGTCCCTGTGAAGAGGGGATCTGAGACGCTCCCCTGGAAAGGAGGGTGGTAACTGGCTGAAGTGAAGCAAATAGCCCCTCTGGGCTATTTGCAGGACCCAGATATCCGAGATGATGGCTGGCCACCTCTGAGCGTACAGGGTCAGCCTGCCCCCTGTGCATGACTTTACCACTGGCGGAAGAGAGACTATGCATTGGGAGTCAAAAACCCTCACCCGGCTGGGTAGGAGCCGGGGCCTGGGGGCCTTCTGCTTACGCGGGCAATGCCCCTGTCCCTTGGCCTGCTGCCCATGTTGGGGAGCTAGGGTGGCCTGGTAAGTGGGGTAGTTGCGGTAAACATTACCTTCCTCGGGAAAAAGGGCTTTTTACCCGAGCCCTTCTTCTTAGAAGGGGCAGAAGTCTTCTTTGAGAGTCTTGTCTGGGTCAAGTACTTGGACTCGAGCTCAGCAGCCTTCTCAGTCATGGGTTTGCCAAAGAGGTTGTCACCTCAGCAAGGGACATCAACCAACTTGTCCTGAACCCATGGCTCCAGATCCAATGACATTAGCCAGGCCTGGCGGTGTGCACCGATGCCGGCCACGGCTACTCGGGCCGAAGCCTCGAAGCCATCATAGGCCGCTCGAGATATGAACTTCGAGCACTCCCGAATCCCGGTGGACAAGGCATTGAAGCGCTGGAAGGGTGCCTCGGAGAGGCCAGCTGAGAACCCGGAAATCTCCTTTGCCAGGTCCCGCAAGTACATGCCCATGTACAGCTGGTAGGTTTGGACACGGCATGAAAGCATCGAGCCCTGGAAGCATTTTCTGCCGAGGGCATCCAGGTTCCAGGCCTCCCGGCCAGGAGGCACCAAGGAGTGCGTTTTCTGGCTCTTGAGCTTATGCATGGCCGATTCCACAACCATGGAGTTGTGCGGCAGCTGTGCCTTTTGGAACCCAGGGCTCTTGCGGACTCGGTAGATGGAATCGACCCTCTTGCTGAGAGCCAGCATCGAGGCCGGTGACTCCCACATGCGGAGAATCAGCCGTTCCAGCATTGGAGGAACCGGCACAGTAAGGGCTTCTCCCTTGGGGGAAAGTCATACTGGAGGGCATTGAGCTCTTCAGCTCGAGGCTCCTCAGCAGTATCCACCAGGAATGACAAAGCCTTGGCCATGTCCCTGACGAAATCTGAGAACCGGGTAATCCTCCGGAGGGGGACCTTCTCTGAGGCTCTGAACCCGGTGAATCCGATGGGACATACCGGGTCCGATGGGTGTCTGGGGATGCCTCATCTTCCGTCTCCCATGCCGATCCCTCCGAGGAATCGAGGGGCTCTGGCAGCGACTACCCTGACACTGAGAGCACCGGCGTCGACTATCTCAGTCCCGAGCAGGAGGTCGAGGGAGACCTTGGCCGAGGATCGACTTGAGTCCGAAGAGTCTCGAGGATTGGCTCTGCCTCCGGGGTCGACTTGGAAATCGTGGTCCTGGTGGTTGGGGCGAATGGACCGGTGAGACCGGCTATCAGCACCCGCTGCTGCTCCATGAAGGCAGACATGCTGCACTCCAGGGCCGTCATCCTTAGACCGAGCTCAAAGACTCCGCAGCCTCCTGCTCGCCGGCTCCCCTGGAGGGGAGTCCACGAGGACAACAGCACTTACCCGACTCAGCGTCTCCGGCTCCGTGCGAGGTATCTTCGCAGGCCGCTTCGACTCCGAGGACCTGGGGTGGCGGTCAGGACTCTGCGACCTGGCTTTCAAGAGCCCAGGGCGATCGGAGGCATCCAACGATGACACCCTCACGGGTTTCTCCTTCCTCCGGTGTTCCTGGGAGGGAGACCCCCAACGCTGCTCGGGTTCAGACAGCTCCCGAGACGTTGAGGCTTCTGATGAAGTCACAACACAAACAGTATTTTAAAAAACACTATTATGGCATTTGAATACTGACCCATGAATTTACACGCTATCTAAAATACCTTTCAAGAGCTAAACAAGAGTCATTCCATCTGTTCACAGGCAAGATCTTGCCAAGTTTAGTAAAATTTTGTACACCATTATATTTGTGTAGTGCACTTTGCTGAAAAGGTACGCTCCAAGAGGGATGTGTGACCAAGATGGCAGCACATAGTTGAGCTGGTGTAGCGGTGGCATTTTTACCTTCTTACCTTTTCCTTTGTCTATTATGGCACCAAAAAGGAAGAGGAATGGGTCGGCTAAAAATGGGAAAGTTGCTGCTGTGACCACCTAGTTAGCTAACCGTGATTTACCAGCTACGGAAAATGCGGATTTGAAGCAAAGCCTCCGTTGCGGTTCTGAATAGTGGAGCTTAGTCCCCGCCTGGAGGCGTTGATACCTTGGACCCGCAGCAGCATTCAACGCCACTTGAACAATGCCCAAATCCAGTTTTGACCATCGTGGCAGCTGGGACCCCGGCTTCCCATGTTGGGACTTAGGGAGGAGAGGCGACTGTTGTCCTACACACCTCTAATCGGGAGGTGTTGACCGCTGGAGGGGTGAATCATGGTAAGGAATCCTCAGTTTTGATTACACCAAAGCCAATGGTTGTGCAGCCATAGACGTCTGATGTCCAGTCCTCTCCTGCTAAAGTAACTGTTCCTGTTTCTTCATTGATGTTACTTTGATTTGAAACTTGTTGCTAAAGTTTCAGGATACTGTCTCCAGAAGTGCAGCTGAATTGAATACTTTGGTTCAAACAGTGGGCAAATTGCCCAGAAGCAAGAGACTTTCCACTAAGAAATGAACATTAAAATGTTAGACCTGAATAAGAGTTTCAGCAGTGGATCAAGTGAATGAGACTTTGGTAAGGACAGAGGGATTATTCATAGGAAACTGGAAGCATATGAGAACTGGAGGAGACATTTGAATTTAAGAATTTTGAACTTTCCTTGAGTTACACATATTTTACTTACAGAGCTATTTAAGAACTCTCTCATGGAAGTTCTTAAACTTAAACTATTCCTTCTTTAAATAAAGTGTAGTTACTCACCTGAAACAGGTGTTCTCCGGGGACAGCAGGAATCAGTCCTTACATATAAGTTGTGACACAGTAGGCAGTATAGAGCACATGGAGGTAAGAGAAAATGAGGAACTTACCTCAGATTTAGATGAGCAGCAAATAAACTCAGTACACGTAGGAACAGCTGAGCAGCAAATACATTCAGCACAGGAGAAGCCAAAAGGCATTAGAATGAATTTTCATGGTGATAGTCCTGACGTGGTTAGAAACAGAAAGCCTCATCAGGAACACCTATTCACAAAGACCCACGTAGCGTGCAGAGAAGGGAAGCATATAAGTTGCTGGCTAGAACCAGGAAAGGCCAGCAGGGGCAGCGACTCAGGAGGACTGAGCAAGCAACCAGTGAGCATGTGTCATTCTGAAGGAAGTTTGCCAGGAGAAGGAAACAGTAGGTCTGACCCCAGAGCAGGAAGCAGCCAGGGACGTGGCCAGGAGCCTGCTAGGTTTGATGGTGGTTGGAGAGTCCGGGAGAGAGCTGTCAGGAGCCCAGAAACAAGAACCAGAAACACAGTTAAAAGGTGGGAACCTTACTTTTCTGAGGAAAAGGCTAAAGGCTCTGTGTATTTTAAAGGGCAAGGGCGTGGCACTGGAAGTGACTTTGATGTTGAAAGGTATCCAGTGATTCCACCAGGTTGGAAGAGAAAGGAAAGCCAGAAAGCAGCTATCACCATACCAGGCATTCAGAGCACTAGGTTTGAAGAGCACTTTTTGGGAAAAGTAATCCATGCACCACAGGAGGGTTTTCAGGAAGCCAGCACATGTAAAGAGTGTGACCCTTATGCTATCGGGAGTGAATCCGAATTAATGCAGTGGGAGAATAACAGCTGTACTCCTGACCCGGTCCCTATGGATTGCACAATATGTTTTTCAGATGATGTCATATCTTTATGTTAAGCCTGTGGAAAGCAGCCATGTGCTAGTGTCAAAGGAAAAAAAGATATTTTTCTTTGTAGCAGTTTCTTTTTGTTTTTCTGCTGTTTTGTTTGTGTTGTATCCAAAGAATATCCGTTTGGGAAGGGGAATAAAGCCCTGACATTATTTTGCCTTACCATTTGACTGCAAGACTCTTTTTGGTAGAAAGGCATCGTGAACTTCAAAGCCCTAGGCAGCCGCCTAATAGGGCTCAAGGGAGGTCTATCTTACAGACCCCATCACAAAGTGAAGTCGGTGCCGACAGAGCTTGCATGGATCCAATCCCCAGCTTTCAAAGAAAGCCTTTGGGACCTACACTGTGCATGCGTAGTCACCTTCCCGCCCTAAGGTGCCATCTTACTTCAGTATGACGACACAGCTCATAAGCAGAAAAAAAGGAGAAAACAACTCCACAGGAAAGATGGAGGTTTGTGAGGACTGATTTCTGCTGTCCTCTGAGAACACCTGTTACAGGTGAGTAACTATGCTTTCTCCGGGAACAAGCAGGAAGTCAGTCCTCATATATGGGACTCCCAAGCTACAGGTTACCGATAAAACCTGTAAAAGCCATGGGCGACCCAAAAAGCAGACCATAAAGGGCAACAGGGGGCACTGATTGGCTGGAAGTCTGATACTGCAGCAGCAGCATTGAAGATGCAATCCCCACTGCCGTAGCCTGGACATCACGGGTTGGAGGGAAGGAGTTTCATTATTCCCAAAGAGGTGACCAAGTACGGCCTGGCTGAAAGCACTAACCCTCTGGGAGGTCTCTTCCAAACAGTAGTGTGCCACGAAGGTGTGCACAGAGGACCAGGTGGCGGCCCGACAGAGGACCAGGTGGCAGCCCGACAGAGGACCAGTAAGGGCACCGAGCACAGGCTTGCCATCGAGGTCACCATGGCACGCACATTGTGAGCCGTCACATGATGCTCCAGAGAGAGCCCTGCCTGTTGATAGATGAAAGAAACGCAGTCAGCCACCCACCGTATGAGGGTGTACTTGGAGAATTCAACCCCCAGATGACTGGGGTCAAAAGAGGCAAAGAGCAGCGTTGGACATTGATGGGGGTGTCTCCTCTGTATGTAGAAGGACAGCACAAGCTTGCAGTCCAGCATGTGCAGGGAGGCCTCCACCCTAGAAGAATGAGGCCTAGGAAAGGTGGGAAATACTACTTCTTGATTCAAATGGAAGGCAGAGACAACCTTTAGCAAGAACTTAGGGTGAGTCTTAAGAATGACCCTGTTCTTGTGGAACGTGATGTAGGGTGCGTGTGCCACCAGCACCTGCAGCTCACTTACATGCCCGGCAGAGGTAAGCGCCACCAGAACACAACCTTCCAAGAAAGGTACATGAGATGGCAGGTAGCCAAAGGTTCAAAGGGTGGAGCCATGAGCTTCCCCAATATCACAATGAGGTCCCATGCCACTGGTGGCAGACGGATCGGGGGCCAGGAGAGGAGGCGGCTTCGCATAAACTGGCCCAGAGGGTGCACTGACACTGCCTGGCCATCCACTACGTGGTGGAGAGCTGAGATGGAACAGAGGTGCATTCTGTGTTGGACTTAAGGCCAGCCCCCGACAGATGCTGAAAGTACTATAAAATGTCCAACATTGCACAGAAGGGGTTCAGACCTTCATCAGCACACCAGGGCGAAAACCTGCACCACTTAAAAGCATACGCCTGACTCGTGGAGTCCTTATGCGAGGCAAGAAGAGCGTCTTTCACTGGCCTGGAGAGGCAGTGATGTGCTATAGCTAGCCTCTCAGCATCCAGGCCATCAGGGCCAGGGACTGGAGGTTGGGGTGCATAGCATCCCGTCCTGAGACAGCAGATTCGTGGCACTCCCCAGCGGCAATGAGTCCCTCTGGGACAGCTGCAGAAACAGGGGGAACCAGGGCTGCCTGGGCCACCTGGGTGCAATGAATATGACCAAGGCCAACTCTGCTTAGATCTTGAGGAGGGCCCGTGGAACCTGGGGCATGGGCGGGAATGCATACAGGAAGCCCCTGGACCAAGGGAGGGAAAAGGAGTCTGCTGCCTTCCAACCCCAGGCTGGTCTCCGAGAGCAGAAGTGTGACAGCTGCATGTTCTCTGGACTGGCAAAGAAGTTGATCTCTGGGGTCTCCCAGCGCTGAAAAACTTTTCCCAGCATGGTTGTGTTCAGTCTCCACTTGTGGTACTGGAAGACATGGCTCAGATGGTCAGCCAGCATGTTGTTCTGGCCCAGCAAGAGCACCGCTCTGAGGGAGATGTTCCTTCCCCGTCGTGAAGTTTATTGTTTATTGTACATTTAATATACCGCCTCCCATAACATCGAGGCGGTTTACAATATAAAATCAATAGTTAAAAAAGAAAAGAATTACAATATATGATAGAAGGGGAGAGAGAAAAGGGCAGAATAGATATCCAGATTGCAGCCAGAAAAACAGAGAAAGGGAAATTTAGGGGGGAAAAGCTAGAGAGAAAAGGTGAGTTTTTAGGAGGGAGCGGAATTTGGGATAGGATTCTTCTGTACGGAGGTTGGTGGGGAGGGAGTTCCAGAGAGAGGGTGCTAAATAATAAAAGGCCGATTTCCTGGTGGATTGCAGATGAGCTTTGGAGGGTGCTGGAAGATGAAGACGGTTGATGTGTATGGATCGAAGACTACGTAAAGGGGTATGATAAGTCAGTAAATCCGAAAGGTAAGCAGGTGTTGAGTGATAGATAGCTTTATGAGTTAGGGTGAGAATTTTGAAAGATATCCGGTAGTCAAGTGGTAGCCAATGGAGGTGATATAGCAGAGGGGTGACATGGTCGCGAGGGGAAGCGTGGAGGATCATACGAGCAGCTGTATTTTGGATCAATTGAAGACGATGTTTTTGATTTTGGGGGAGACCGGCAAAAATAGTGTTACAGAAATCTAATCAAGTTCCAGAGGCGCGCAGCCTCCCAGCAGAGGTGGTACGAACTCGTGCCTCCCTGCTTGTTGATGTAGTACATTGCCACTTGGTTGTTTGTCTGGACCTGAACCACCTGTCCTTCCAGATGATCCTGGAAGGCCCGCAGGGCACAACAGACAGCTCTGAGTTCCAGCAGGTTGATCTGCGAGGCACTCTCCGCTGGTGACCATGGGCCCTGCGACTGCTGGTGACCGCAGTGGGCCCACCAGCCCAACTTGGACGCATATGTTGTGAGGAAGTGGCGCACTGGGGAGCCTGGAAGGAATCTCACCAGGGTTAGCGTGACCAGGATGCGGTCCTCTAGATGGTCAGAAGCTTGTGCTTAGCATCCACTGCACCTGCCTCATACAGAGGCAAGAAAATGGGGTGATGTGGATGGTGGATGCCATGTGCCCCAAGAGGCAGAGCATCTGTCTGGCTATCACTACTGAGCCACCTTGTATGGCTTGGGACAGGGCAGATAGGTGCTGCGCCCGATCAAGAGGCAGGAAGGCCCTTGCTTGAGTGGAATCCAGTAGGGCACCGATTAACTCCAATCACTGGGTGGGTTGTAGGTGAGACTTTGGGATGTATTGTACTATATATGTATTGAATATAAGTGTGAATATCATTCTGTTATCATTACAAATGTAAATAGTTAATACTGTTATCCAAGTTGAGCTACCTGTTATATGTATCACGGTGTTAACCCCCACCGTCAAATACCCCATGTTCCATGTAAACCGCACTGATGTTGAAGAGCGTGGTATATAAGCGAATTAAATAAATAAATAAAGTTCACCACAAAGCCCAGGCACTGGAGCAACCCTATGGTACGCTGCGTTGCGCATTTCCCCCAGCTTGCTGGCTCATCTGAGCCAGTCATCCAGGTAGAGGAAGAGGAACACCCCCAGGAGTCTGAGGTGAGCGGCTACAACTGCCAAGCATTTGGTGAATACCCTGGGAGCCAAGGCGAGGCCAAAGGGGAGTAACCCTGAACTGATAATGCCATCCAACAACGAATCGGAGGTACTGACGGTGCCTTGGATGGATCACAAAGCGTAGTTACTCACCTGTAACAGGTGTTCTTCAGGGACAGCAGGAATCAGTCCTCACTTATGGGTGACGTCGGAACCGACGGAGCCCACACAGAGCAATTCCCCAGCTATCAAAGAAAGCCTTTGGGATTGCTACCACGCATGCGTGGACCTCTTCCCGCCCAAGGGTGCCATCTTGCTCAGTCAGGTCCCTTAGCTCGAGCCCTACCAAGCAGATGGCAAGGGAAGGACAAAAATACAGCAACTCAGAAGGGAGGCGGGAGGGTAGTAAGGACTGATTCCTGCTGTCCCTGGAGAACACCTATTACAGGTGAGTAACTACACTTTTTCCAGAAACAAGCAGAAAGTCTGTCCTCACTTATGGGACTCCCTAGCTACAGGCTACCGAACCTGTAACCAAAAAACGCCTCCGTGAGGCCGTAAGCAGAAGCCGAAGCCCTCGGGTCCAAACTCTCGTTAGCCGTGAAGAAGGGTCGGAGGGCAGGTGTTGCTTTTACCCCGAACAGATTATGGAGTACAATCTGGCCGAGTCTGGATACGCTGCAAGTAGAAGGCGAGAGCCCGCTTGCAGTCTAGGGTGTGGAGAGCCGCCGACACCTGGTCGGCATGGGGCCTCAGGAAGAATGTTGGGAGCACTATCTCTTGGTTGAGATGGAAGGCCAACACAACCTTGGGTAAGAATTTCTGAAGCTCACTGACTTGGCAAGCCAAGGTCAGCGCCACCAGGAAGGCCACCTTCCAGGAGAAATGCCGGCGCGAACACGTCACCATCAGCTCGAAGGGTGGACGGGTAAACTATGTGAGCACCACGTTCAAGTTCCATTCCACTGGAGAGTGATGGATGGGTGGCTTGGATAGCAGAAGGCCCCGCATGAAGCGGGAGACTAGTGGCCGCCCTGAGAGAGGTTTACCTTTGATAGAGAGATGATTAGCCGATATGGCGCTCAAATGAATTCTAACAGAGTTTGACTTCAGCCCTTCCCTCGAGAGGTGGAGTAGGCACTGGAGAACCCACCGAACCTGGCACGAGAAGGGATTGATCTGGTGTTCCAAGCACCAGACGGAGAAGTGCTTCCACTTAAAGGCGTACGCCCGCCTAGTGGAATCCTTCCTCGAGGCAAGGAGGATTTCCTCGACCTCCTCTGGAAGGGCCAGAGAGACTAAAGAAACCGGTTCAGCCACCAGGCCATGAGGGATAGGGAGGTTAAGTTCGGGTGTAGTACCCGACCCTCCTCCTGCATTAGCAAGTCCCTGGCAGAGCCCAGGGGAACCAGAGGCTCCGTCGACAGCCGGAGCAGGAACCAAGGCTGCCGAGGCCACAAGAGGGCCACGAGAATCAATGATGCCCCATCCCGTTGAGCTTTGAACAGAGTTCTCGCAATGAGGGGGAAAGGAGGGAATGCATATAGAAGACTGGAGGAACAGTCCAGGAGAAATGCATCAAGGCCCTTCCTGTCCGGGTTGCGGTACCGGGCCGCAAAAGCGAGGGAGCTGCATGTTCTGGGGGCTGGCGAAGAGGTCTATCACTGGAGTGCCCCAATGTAGAAACAGCCAGCCTGCCATTCTGGGATCCAGCTGCCATTCGTGGGGGGGGGCAAAGGATTCTGCTCAGTCTGTCCGCTAGGCCATTCTCCTGACCCGGGAGGTACGTTGCCCTGAGGGACATCCTCCATAGGTCGGCGAAAGAGCAGATGAGGACCGCTTCCCGGCAGAAGGAGCGTGATCCCATGCCCCCTTCCTTGTGGATGTAGAACATCGCTACACGGTTGTCGGTCTGTAACAGAACCGACTTCCTGCTGAGGTGATCCTCGAAGGTCCTCAAGGCCCACCGGATGGCCTGGAGCTCGACCAGGTTTATCTGCTGCTGAGCCTTCATGGGTGACCATTGCCCCTGCGTGCAGAGTGACCCTCAATGGGCTTCCCACCCTAACAGGGAAGAATCTGCGGTCAGCACCACATCGTGCTGTGGGGCCTGGAAGGGCAATCCCCGCAGGAGGTTGCAGGGGTTTTGCCACCAGTTCAGGGACAAGCAAAGGTCGAGAAGAACCATGACGAGGTCCCTGAGGTGTCCGAGGGACTGGCTCCATTGGGTACTGAGACATCACTGAGCCGTCCACATGTGCAGGTGGGAGTGAGGAACCACATGTACGGTCGGAGGCCATGTGGCCCAGGAGACGTAGCATGGACTGAGCGGTGACCTGGTGGGCGCTTTGGACGCAAGCCACGAGAGCTCAGAGGCAGGTGGAGAGATCCACCGGCAAGAAGGCAATGGCCTGCCGAGTATCGAGGCGCGCCCCAATGAACTCGAGAGCCTGCACTGGCTCGAGGT
This sequence comes from Ichthyophis bannanicus, assembly GCA_033557465.1. Classification (NCBI taxonomy): domain Eukaryota; kingdom Metazoa; phylum Chordata; class Amphibia; order Gymnophiona; family Ichthyophiidae; genus Ichthyophis; species Ichthyophis bannanicus. The sequence goes on along the minus strand of CM066034.1, from coordinate 578,320,767 downwards.
GAGACTTTGGGTAGTTGACCAAGAACCCCAAGCTCTCCAAGAGGAGGAGAGTGCGCGACATCGCTTGCTGGGCCTCCTCGATGGAGGAGCCCGTTATGAGCCAGTCATCGAGGTAGGGAAAAACCGGCATGCCCCGGCGCCGAAGGTGAGCGGCAGCCACGACGAGGCACTACGTGAAGACCTGTGGGGCGAAGGGGAGCACCCTGTACTGGAAGTGCTCTCCCTGCACCCTGAAACGCAGGTACTGCCTGTGTTGGGGTGGATCAAGATATGGGCATAAACATCCTTTAGATCCAAGGAGCATAGCCAGTCGCCCTGTCAGAGGAAGGGAAGCAGCACGTCAAGAGATAACATCTTGAATTTCTCCCGCACCAGGAACTTGTTAAGCCTGCGGAGGTCGAGGATGGGCTGCAGAAACCCCCCCCCCCCATATTTTTCAGGGCGACAAAGTACCAGGAATAGAAGCCCCGACCTCGAAGGTGGCGAGGGACTTTCTTGATTGCCCGTTAGGCAAGGAGGGAGTGCAATTCCGGCTGCAGCAGAAGCTGGTGTGCGGGGGAGTCGAGGAGGCTCCGCCGGGGAGAAAGGGCGTGGGAGCCTGTCAAAATGGAGGCAATAGTCCTCTCGGATGAGAAACTAATACATCTTGTAGAGTCCAAAGGAAAACATTCAAGCATTAGAAATTAAAAACAAACAAACAATGGAGGAATAGCCTAATGATCAGAGCAGCAGGGTAAGAACCAGGGAAATCAGAGGGCAATTTGGAAGAAAGCCGAATAGAAGCAGTCTGTAGCTGCTTTGGATAATTAGTAGAACCCAATTGTCAGAAGTTTAAAGGAACCACCTTTGGGCAAAAAGAGTGAGTCTCCCTCCTACAGGAAAGTCTTCTGCTGAGGCTTCAGGAGTAGTGGTTATGTTCTGCAGAAACAGTCAAAACCCCACCCCAAGTTTTGGCGGAGGAGCAGGCTGGGCCTTCTGAGACTTCTCAGCCAAAATAATAAAAGCAGTGGAATGGTTTCCCTATGGGAAAAGTCTAAATAGGTTAGGACTCTTCAGTCTGGAGGGGCGACGGTTGAGAGGAGATGACAGAGGTCTATAAAATCATAAGGGAAGAGAAACACGAACCAGTTGTTTACTCTTTCAAAAAGTACAAAAACTAGGGGTACACTCAAGGAAATTACTAATTACTGGAAGAGTAGCCTAATGGTTAGAGCGCTGGCTTGGGAACCAAGAGACCAGGGTTCAATTCCCACTAGCACTCCTTGTGGCCTTGGGCAAGTCACTTAACCCTCCATTGCCTCAGAAAAACAAGTTATCAATGCCCCTGTTTAATGTACATTACCAAGTTTAAGTTGCAATGTAAACTGCTTTAACTGAAACGATAAAGTGGTATTAAAAAAAACCTGCTAAATAAGTAGCACATTTAAAATAAATCAGGGAAAATATTTTTTCATTCAACACACAATTAAGCTCTGGGATTTCTTGCGCAAGATATAGTAAAAGCAGTTGATCTATCTAGGTTCAAAAAGGGTGTTGACTATGCTCCTGTAGGAAAAGCCCACAAATCATTAATTATTAACTGGTAGATCTGGAGAAGCCACAACTTATCCTTGGGAGTAAGCAGCACAGAATCTGTCTGAGCCTATCCAAAGGGAATTTAAAGGTCAAGATGTCTTGTAAGACAGCCATTTTTGGAACCTCCAGCTGACACTGGGTTATCTGGGAAGTGCAAGGAGACATGAGAAAATATTTCTAGGCTCTTCAGTATCTATAAATTGAACAGTTATATAATTTCCTAATTTCTCATCAGAATCAGCATGGTCAACAACATTTCAGGCTCTTCTAATTTTTTTTTTTTTTTTGCAGAGTATCTGATTTTACAACAATTGCTCTTTGAAGATTTTGAGTATTTGCCCTCCAGATGTCATGTTTATTTTGAATGAACCAATTCCACTGTATACAGGAAATGCTTATTATCTTGAGTATGTACATAGTTTTAGAAACACAAAAGGGCTCCAGAATTGCCCTTTAATGGAGAAGCACAGCCAGGATTCTTGCGGATTTTGATGTTGCTTTGCTTCTTCCAGTTTATGCTTTTTAATTCTGTCCAAAGAAGAGGAAATACTAAGGAGAGAAATGTATATGGATGTGAATCAGAAATCAACATCCAAGCTCCAAATTGCATCAGAACTTTTTGATAAATGCACTGGAGTTTACAATCAGGATAGTTGCTTTTCTACTTTATTACCCAGACTATGTCTGTGGACTGAGGAAAACCTTTGAGCCCTCAGGACCATGCACTACTGACATTCAGGACTAAGGCAAACCCTGACGGAACCTTATGAATAGTATTTTGGAAGATCTCTGAGGCAGAAAAGATGCCTCTATCACATTTCCCCTCAAACATCTCTTCTCAAAGCTGAAGAGCCCTAACCTTTTAAGCCTTTCCTTATATGGGGTATCCTTCCATCCCTTTTATCATTTCGGTCACTCTTCTCTGTACCTTTTGAAATTCCATTATAGCTTCTTTAAGATGCAGTGACCAGAATTGTACACAATACTCAAGGTGTATTTTGCACCATGGAAAGATACAGAGGCATTATATCCTTTGTTTTATTCTCCATGCCTTTCCTTATTTAATAGCACTCTATTAGTTTTCTTGGCTGCTGACACACACTGAGCACAGTATTTGAACATAATTATGCCTAGATGCTTTTCCTGGGCGGTAACTCCTAATGTGAAACCTAATATGGTGAAGCTATAAGTTTGGATTGTCTTCCCTAAGTGCATAACTTGACACTTGTCCACAATGAATTTTATGCGCTACTTGGACACTCAAGTCTCCCAATTTCTCAAGGTCCTCTTGCAATTTTTCACAATCATCTTATGATTTAACAACTATTTTGTGTCTTCTGCAAATCTGATCACCTCACTCATTCCAATTTCCAGGTCATTTATAAATATGTTTAAAAAAGTGGGCCCAGTACAGATCCCTGGGGTACTCTACCTTTCTCCACTGAGAAAACTGGCCATTTTGCCCTCCTCTCTGTTTTATATCTTCTAACCAGTTCTCAAGCCATAATAGGACACTGCCTCCTTTCCCCATGATTTTTATATTTCCTTAAATATCCCTCAGGAGGGACTTGCTGAACAGGTTGATAAAAGTATCTACCTGCTTATTCACACCTTCAAAAAATGTAACGGAATAGTGAAGCAAGACTTCCCTTGGTTAAATTCATGTGTGCTTTACCCCAATAAACCTTGGTATATGCTCAGTAATTTTATTCTTTATTATGGTTTCTAATATTTTGCAGGACACTGACAGGATAACCGGTCTGTGGGTTCCTGGATCACTCCTGGAGCCCTTTATTAAAATTGGTGTTATGTTGGCCACTCTCCAATCTTCAGGTACTATAGACAATGTTACTGATAGTTACTAATAGTAGGACTGAAATTTCATTTTTGAGTTCTTTCAGCACTCTGGGATGTATACCATCTGGTCCAGGTGAATTGCTACTCTTTAGTTTGTCATACTATTCTATTACATCTTTCAGGTTCACCGAGATTTGTTTCAGTTCTTCTGATTCATCATCTTGAAATATCATTTCTAGCATGGGTATCTCCTTTACATCTTCTTCAGTAATGACTGAAGAAAATAATTCATTTAGGGCCCGATTCAGAGTGGACGTGCCAGCCCTCTGTGCACCCAGTCGGAACTAGACGCATGGAGTGAGCCAGGATTCTGATCCCACGGGGCCTGTCTAGTCCCGCGGGATCAGAATTGCATCCACGCCTGTACTGCAGTAAGGGACCCCGATTCTGGTCGGTCTGCATATGTACAGGCCTTCCCCGGCTAACTCAGTCAGGGCTCTTAAATGGAGCTGTGGCACCATGGCATCTGGTTGCCATGGCACCGCAGCTCCATTCAAGATCCGTGATCCCCGGCTGCCGGACTGAAATGTTCATTCCCCGCAGCTCGACCCCCGATCTGGCCTTTCAAGGTCAGGGTCGGGCTGTGGGGAATTTCCTTTGCCCCCTCCTGCCTTTTCTGCGCCCCGGGCCTGTCTGATCCACCCGACTAGGGGAACTTATTCCACCTCGGAGGTGGAATAAGTTCCCTGTTCAGGCCGCTGGTACCAGACGTACAGGGTTAACTTGTAATTGGCTCTGCTGATCGCCCACCCTAACTCCTCCCCTGCAACACTCCTTTCCCGCCCCTGACTAACCTCCCCGTACAATGTGCGGGGAAGTTAGTCCGGGCCAGCAGAGGGTCCGAATTCGCAACTCGGAATGACCCTGCTAGTATCTCTGCTATGGCCTTGTCTCCCTTAGTAACCCGTTTACCCCATGATCATCTAATAATCTGATTGACTCCTGCAAAGGCTTTTTGTTTCAAATGTATCTGATAAAGTTTTTATTATGTGTTTTGATTTCACAGAAAGTTTTTTACTTGCTTTATCAATGCTTTGTATCAAACTTGTCAGTGCTTATGCCGTTTCCCATTTTTTTCATTTGGAACCGTTACTCATTTTTTGAAAGATTTTTTTTGGCTATAACCACCTCTCATCTCCCCATTTAAACCATGTCGGCAGTTGTTTAGTCTTCCTTCCACCTTATTTAAAGAGTGGAATACATCTTTACTGGGCTTTCAAGATGCTATTTGTAAACAATATCCAGGCCTGATGTAAATTCCTAACTTTTGGGGCTTGTATTTTTTTCCCTAATTTTCCTCATTTTATTGTAGCCTCCCTTTTGGAAGTTAAGTGCTAGGACCAATGTCCCCTAAGCTGTGCTGGGTCCGACGGCAACATTCCTGCTGGCGGGGGGTGGGTGCAGTGCGATCGACGCTCCGCCCCTCCCCCCACCGGCGGGAATGCCGGCGGAGGACCCGGCACACATGAAAGGGAACATTGCGAGGGTGCTGCTGGCATGTTCTAGACCCTGTGTTCCCTTTCATCTGCGCCGGGTCCTCCGCCGGCATTCCCGCCAGTGGGGGGAGGAGCGGAGCGTCGATCGCACTGCACCCCCTGTCAGCAGGAATGTTGCCGGCATACCCAGCGCAGCTTAGAGGGAACATAGGACAGCAGATTTCCTCCCTGCATTTAGGGGTAATATTAAGATTCCCAGTTTGAGATGCAACCTCATACTGTAGTTGTGGTTAAAACTGCCATGTACAAACAACAAACGATTAGGAGACCAAAACCCTTTTTTTCCATGTGCACTGCGCAACACACACCCCCTCCCCCGATGCTGAGCTGTGAGCTCTCCTGCTGCCGCATAGTGCTCCCCCCCCCCCCGCTGAGTCTGTTGCAGGGTGCTGCCGCCGAGCCTAGCCCAGCCCACCTAGCAAGGCATCAGCATGGGGGGAGGGTGGCGCAGCTGGACGCATAGGGGGGTGGCAAGCCATGTGTGCCAAAGCACATGGCCTGCCGCCCCAGGTGGCCGCCTAGCCCACCTAGTGGACGGGCCAGCCCTGATCCCAACTTTAGTGATCTGACATTTGGATTCTTTCAATAGTCTTTATCTGGGGCCCCACATACACTGTTCACTTTCTGTAAAATGTCCATATTATCAGATATCTGGTGATATGAGCACCTTACACCTATGCTTTTTAATTCATACTGGCTACCCATTAAGTGGCATGTTGAATTTAAAATTTTGCTCGTGGTCTATAAGGCATTAACTTATGAGGCTCTAACATCTCTCTCTTCAGTCAAGTATTTATCACCCATTGTGTGCCATCTGGTCCCAAAATGAAATGTTCAATATTCTATCACTAAGCCACTCCTCTGAGGGAGGAGTGGCCTAGTGGTTGGGGCAAGTTACCTCAGGCCAGAAGGTCAGGGGTTCAAATCCCACTAGAGGACAGCAACCTTGGGCCAGAAGGACTGGGGTTTCTAGTCCCACAGGTGCTCCTTGTGGTCTTGGGCAAGCCACTTAACCCTCCATAGCCCATGTTCCCTGTAAAATAGTTATCTCCAAGTTATAATGCCCTGTTCAATATAATTTCAGTTTGTTCAATGTAAACCACCTTGATATCATGAAAGGCGGTATATAAGAAATGTTAAATACATCTTTTAAATCTGGGTCCTTCAAAGAATTATGAGTTTCTACAGGGACAGCCTTGCCACTTTTAGTACATAATCAGATTGTCTTTATCTTGTTTTATTGGTCTTGATTATGTTTTGTATTATTTGTATTGTCTATTATTTTATATTAGGGATATGCATTCATTGGAAAATGATATGATACATATCAATGACACTTCCTATGTTGCTCATATTTTTAATCTGAATGTGACATAAAAAAATTGGATATTCTGCCCCGTCCTCCACAGGAAACAGTAATAAAGATCAGTAGCAATGCAAGAGACAGTTAAGAGCAGGCTGCTAGATCCATCCTTCATGGAGACCTAATAGCTCTTCCTGCAAGATGCCTGCCTTCTAACTCAAAGATCTCGGATTTGAAGCCTCAGGTGTGAGAAAATAAACCATTTGCTTTTTTTTCTTAAATTTGTCTGAAACCTCTGGTAATATTTCTGGTTTTTTTCGGGGGGGGGGGGGGGGCGTGGGAGGGTTGGTTTAGGCAGCACCCACAAACACCTCTTTAATTAACAAAACTGCCCTGAAACGAAAACCTAGTAAAACAAAATGACACAAAATGAAAATTTCATAAAACAAACCTGCAAACACAGGAAACAAAACAAAACCTTTGCATGTATAACCTTGTTTTATATCGGATATACCTATTTAACTTGTGGTTTAGGTTTATTGGATTTATTTTAACCTTGCTGGATTTTATATGAATTAATGTATTTTATGTTTCCTATTTATTATATAAATTGTGGTCAACATTACTGGCACAGTTGCATTTTAGGTATGATGTAACATAATATATATTATATGATGGTAAATAAAGACCAGCATAGTCCATCTAGTCTGCCCAGCAAGGTGGCAAGAGTAGGTGCACCTGCTGCTCCATGCAGGTCACCCCTCCCCATGCCTCTGTTAAAGGGTGTGCCCACCACTCCATGCAGGTCACACCTATTTATTGAGATATAAGAGATAGCTAAGTTTATTTTGATTTTATACTGTTGCTATACAATATGGTGTATACAATATCTTGAGAAATAATTGTAAATATTCCAACAGTATGCCATCATAATATTTTAATAGTATGTTCAAAACTTTACAACAACAAAAAAAAGACATCTGTGCAAATTAGACAGTAATTTCTAAAAAAAAAAAACACAAAATATAATGTGGATAGGATTAATGGCACACTTCACTAATATTTGGTTGCGCAATCCTTGCCGATGATGACCGCCTCCAAATGTTTCTTGTAGTCATCTATAAGTTTCGTACATCTGTCTGCTGGTAGTTTCTCTCATGCTTTAACTGTGATTTGTTCAGCTCATGAATGTTTCCAGGATTCCTTTTACCAATGGCAGATTTCAACTCTTTCCAAAGCTTCTTATTTGAATTGAGATCAGGACTTATTGCTGGCTAATTTAAAATAGCCCATTTGTTCCTTTTTAACCATTCTTTTGTACTTTTGGATATATGTTTTGGATCATTGTCCTGTTGGAGGACCCATGACCTTCGACCTAGACCTAGCTTTCTGATACTAGGTAGCACATTTCACGGCAAAATACCTTGGTAGTCCTCTGACTTCATGATTCCTTTAATGCATTCCAGGCCTCCAGTACCTGAGGCAGCAAAACAGTCCCTCCACCATATTTAATTGTAGGAATGGTGTGTTTTTCCTTATAAACTTAATTTCTTCGCTTATAAATGTATCGCTGGCCTGCATTGCCAAAAAGCTCGGTTGGTTTCATTTGCCCACATAACATTTTCCCAGAAGGATTGTAGCTTCTAAAAGTGGGTTTGGGCCTTTTTATGTCTATCTTTGAGCAGTGGGGTCCTTTTTGGCCTTCGCCCATGAAGTCCTTTTGTTTAGTGAGCAGTGGATTGAAACCACCATTCCAGATTGCACCAAGTCAGCCTTAAGCTCTTTAGATGTTGTACATGGTGTTTTTCCAATAATTCGCACTAACCTTTGAAGACTTCTTAGATTAATTTTCTTCTTCCCACCACGCCCTGGGAGGTTCTTGACAGTGCAAACTGTAGACAGGAATCCCAAGGTCTTTGGAGATGGCCTTCTACCCCTTTAAAGTTTGATGTTTGGTGATAATGGCTTTTCTGACGGCCTCAAGCAGCTCTCGTCTTCACCATTGTGAAAATGGAACAGGGAGTGAATGTGGTCATTTTAAACAATGGAGCCATCATTCATTGGTTGATTCAAGTCATGTGAGTGCTGACAATTGATCAGGTGCATATAAATTTTACTGCAATAGGAATGTGGTTCTTCTGTTCAAACCGAGTTGAATTGTTTATAAGGGTGCTAATAATCATGCCCTATAAAAAACAAAAGCTAACTGGTTACCACCACTATATACTCCCAAAAAAATAAGGTGAAAGCCTCTCTTGTAGTGGGTTCTCCTTTTTAATCAAATTCAAAAATCCGCCGCATACACGGCTTAAAACATCACAAGATGAACATCCACCAGAATGCACCTCAGAAAGTACGTTGGCTATGCCCTTGATAATTCAATGGTTTACTCAAACAGGCTCCACTTGCCATGTAACACCAAGCCGCAGATAGCAAAAAGAATCAGCTTACAATGAACACCATTTTTAGGCAATTACTTAGCTGATATGAAGCATATCGCGGCAAAAATAACCCTCCATTGGTGTTCACTGTAAGATGATTCTTTTTTTGATTTTTGAATTTGATTAAAAAGGAGGACCCACTACAAGAGAGGCTTTCCCTCTCACGGTGGGTGATCCGACAAAAAATAGTTAAAATTATTCTGTGATAAGTAGGCATTGGGAATTGGATAATATTTTGGTTCACCTTATTTTTTTGGGAATAATCATGTCCTGGCAATGAACCAGTTTTTATACTAGTCCCTTTTTTAATTGGTCTTGTTTTATTTGATTCTTTTATGTGTCAAATATGTGTGTGTATATATAGACTAAGGCCATTTCACTGGGTTGTTTTTTTTTTGAGATAATGGACGTTGAGGGGTTGAACTGCAAGGGTGCCAATAATCTTGACCACAACTGTATATAATGTTGCGATTTGCCTAGATAGTTCTTAGTAGTCTAGTTTCCTGCCCAGTCTCTCTCTGTGCATCCCACTTCCTCTACATTACTTGCTCTTCTGGTCCACTCTTCTCCTCACTGTCTATCTTCTCATATTTCACTGTTCCTGGACCTCCCTGGAGCTGACAGTTTCTTTTAAGACAGCACAGCTCCAGTGTTGGCTCCTGCAGTTTCCCAATTCTTCCAGTTTCTGTGAAAACTTGCTCTCACTTCCTTAGGAACCCCTCATCTCTTCTGTCCATATCTGCTTCCTCCGCAGGCTATTACTGTAAAAAAGGAAATAGCGCAGTTTTAAACTAGGTAATAGGGGAAAGTTGACAATCGCCCAAGAATGCATGGTTCGGAAGGATGTATCCTTGAAGGATACTAGCAAAAGGGGGAAGATAGGGCATCTCCATAGAGAGATTCCAATAAAGATACAAATAATCCAGATGCCTTTACGTACAGAGCAGAGCGAGCTGAAAGATTCCAATTACTCCCACTGACTGATAACCAGATTAATATGAATAAAATACAACCTCTAAAATGCCTGTATGCAAATGCTAGAAGTCTAAAAAATATGATGGGAGAGTCAGAATGTATAGCACTAAATGAAAAGCTAGATATAATTGGCATCTCAGAGATCTGGTGGAAAAAGAAAACCAATGGGGCACTGTGATATCTGCATACAAACTATATTGCAATGATAGGGTAGATCGAATTGGTGGAAGGGTTGTGCTCTATGTTAGAGAATGCATTGAGTCACACAGGATTAAAGTTTTGCAGGAAACAAAATACACTGTAGAATCTCCATGGATAGAAATCCCATGTAAAAAGGGGAAGATATTGGCAGTGGGGGTGTACCATTGACCATCTGGCAAGAATGAACAGATGGATGATGAAATGCTAAAAGAAATCAAGGAAGCTAACAAAAGTTACAACATTTCAATCACCCCAGTATCAACTGGGTCAATGTCACAGGAGGACTGCTAAGGAGATAAAGTTTCTAGATGAAATAAATGACTGCTTTTTGAAGCAGCTAGGTTCATGAACCAATATGAAGGGAAGCTATTTTGGACCTAGTCCTTAGTGGAACACAGGATCTGGTGCAAGAGATAAAGGCCGTTGGGGCCACTTGGCAATAGTGATCTTTGCATGATCGCATTTGATTTAACAAATAGGGGGAGGATGGCAAGGGAATCCACAGTACTGCTTTTTGACTTACAAAAGGGAGACCATAATAAAATGAAGAAAATATTTAAGAAAAAACTAAAAGGAGCAGCTGCAAAGGTTAAAGATTTATATCAAGCATGGGCATTGTTCAAAAGCACAGGCCAGATGTATTCCACGCTTTGAGAAAAATGGAAGGAAGACCAAAATGCTGCCAGCATGGTTTCAAAGTGAGGTCAGAGGCTGTTGTAGCCAAAAAAGCATCTTTCAGGAAATGGAAAAGGAGCCAAATGACAAAAACAGGAAACATAAGCACTGGCAAGTTAAATGCAAGGCACTGATAAGTCAGGCAATGAGAGAAATTGAAAAAAAAGCTTTCTGTGGAAGTAAAAAACGCATAATAAAAAGGTTTTCAAGTACATTTGTTGCAAAAATCTTGTGAGTGTGTCAGCTGGACCATTAGATGATAGAGGGGGGAAAAGGGGCATTAAGGAAGGGCAATGCTATAGCGGAGACACAAAGAATTCTTTGCTTTGGTCTTTACTGAAGAAAATGTAGGAAAGTTATCCATGCCTCAAATGGTATTTAAATATGATGTATTAGAAGAACTGAAAGTAGTACGATAAATCGAGAAGATGTATTACAAATATTTGATAAACTGAAGAATAGCAAATCACCTGGACCAGATGGTATATATTCCAGGGTGTAGAGAGAACTAAAATATGAGAATGCAGACATCTGTGAACCATCATTAAAAATTATCTGTAGTTCCTGAAGACTGAAAAATGACCAATGTAATGCCAATTTTTAAAAAGGGTTCCAGAGTTGATCCGGGAAACCACAGATTGGTGAGCCTGATGTCTGTACTGGGCAAAATGGTAGAAACCATTATAAAGAATAAAATTACCAAACATGTAGATAGACATGGTTTAATGGGAGAAAGCCAACATGGATTCAGCCAAGGAAAGTCATGTCTTACTAATATGTTATTTTTTTTTTGAAGGTGTGAACAAACAGGTAGACAAAGGTTATGCAGTCGATATAGAGTATCTGGATTTTCAGAAAGCCTTTGACAAGGTCCCTTATGAGAGACTCTTGGCAAAATTAAAAAGTCATGGGATAGTAGGCAGTATAATATTGTGGATCAGGTATAGGGTCTCTTCATTTCAAAGCAAGGTACCAAAGCTCCACCAACTGAACAATGGATGGGAAAAATCATATTGCCAAAGCTGTTGCCCCCATTACAGCTTCTATCTCTGTCCAGATAGAGATCCCCATGCCAGTAGAAGGACCGGTTCCATGTGTATGATACCTACATGATGAAGCTCTCAGGAACTCAAAGAAGTACGTGGCAATACCCAGAGAAGGAGGAGCTCAGAGAAGAGGTGACAATATTGAGAAGCATTCAAGACAGCAAGAGGTACATTGATGAGATGCTTCTTGAAACATTCAACTCACCAGCAGAGGTGAGGATGGGAGCCTACATAAGGATCAAGGTTGGAAACGAGTCACCAAGGCCTGCAGATCACCAATTCAACTCCTCCAGCCCTTGAAGTGAAGGACCATTATGCAGTCCTGGAAGTAGAGGCGGCGGAGGCATCCCAGGAAAGGGAAGAACCAGAGCTTGAGCACCCCAAAGTTGCTGAATCAATGACCACTAGCAAAGGGTAGTGGTGGTTGGTGACTCTCTTCTGAGGGGTACTGAGGCATCCATCTGCCAACCAGCCTAGATGTCCAGAGAGGTATTCTGTCTGCCAGATGCCAAAATCCAAGATGTTACAGAGAGTTTGATGAGACTCATCAAGCCTACTGACTATCACCCGATGTTAGTCATCCATGTCAGCACACATGATACTGCCGGGTATCCCTCTGAGCGTATCAAGAGTGACTTCATGGCTCTGGGACAGAGGGTGAAGCTGATAGGGCAGCAGGTGGTGTTCTCTTCAATACTCCCCATTGAGGGCAAAGGCCAGAGCAGAGCAGCTTGCATCCTGGAGATAAATGCATGGCTGTGTGGATGGTGTCTTCGAGAGTGTTTTGGTTTCCTGGACCATGGGATGATGTTCCAAGGGCTGCAGAGCAGAGATGGTGTCCATCTGTCCAAGAAGGGTTGACATGTCTTCAGTAGCAGACTGGCTAACTTACTGAAGATGGCTTTAAACTAAATTAATTGGGAATGGTTGAAGAAAGCCACCAGGTAAGTGAAACATTTATACATTTATAGTGAAACATTAAATACATTTATACATCTGGAAAGCAGTGACTATAAATGCCCTTAGCATTTAAAAATAAGATCCCTGATGTTGAGGCTTTAATGGGAGAGGCTGACTTGGATTTTGTGGCAGTTACAGAGACATGGTTCATGGACAACCATGACTGGGATATAACTTCAGCCCCGATTGGCACTAGCAGCCCCGATTGGCACTAGCAGCAGGGAGCAGGTGGTGAGCTCCTCCTGCTCCCCACCATGAGGCACAAATCCGAGCTGATGCAGCGAACATTTAAAATCCTGCGTGTCGCAGACGTGCCTGTGCCTAGATGCCTGGCTAGAGGGCCCTCTGACGTGGCCCTAGGGCATAGAAATTAGGCGCCATAAGACTGCTCTACCCAGAACACGGTTATGTAATAATTAGAAGCCTTAAAAACCGCTATTTGAGATGAAAGTATTAACGATATTTTATTTATTTATTTATTTATTTAAATTTAGTTTACACTTATATACCGCTACTTCCAGCGATCAGTAGCGGTTTGATTACAAATTTGGGAGATGTCAAATCAGGACAGAAAAATTGGGATAATATCTACATAGATTTGGGGTCTGGCACACCACGCAGGATTAGGCACTTCAAGGTTAGGTTTACGTATTTACATATTTACAGTTCTACAATAATTACATATATACAGATCAGCTTCATGATTCCACTTTGGTTCACATCTGGTTATAATGATATTTGAACAGATGGGTTTTTAGTTTCTTTCTGAAGGCATTTATGTCTTTTATAGCTCGCAGTTCGTGTGGTAGATGATTCCAGATTATTGGGGCAGAGAATGAGAATGCTTTATTGCTAGTACTGGCTTTTACTGATCTGATGTTATTAGGAACTTGTAGTGTGTCAGAGTTGATAGTTCTCCTGTCTCTGTTGGTTGGCTGCTTGCTGACCAGGGTTGAGAGGAATGATGGCGCTAGGTCATGTATGATCTTGAATGTGGTTACCAAAGTTTTATATTGTATCCTGGCAGCAACGGGTAGCCAATGTAGCTCGATCAATACAGGTGTGATGTGTTGAGCAATGCTTGTTCGTGTGATGACCCTTGCTATTGCTTTTGTAAACCGTTTCTTTTGCTCTATAATGTTTAAGCCTAATAATTATAACCAAAGCTCATAACCTTCAATTATAATACCCAATTTAAAGACTGTTACCACATTCACAATCTGTCACATTTGTTCCTTTTATTGTCCTCATAGATGACTGTTAAAATGCAACAATGGTATCATTCAATTGTAGCTGCAGAAATATATACTGTGACATTGTATCTTTAACTAAACACTCCTTAAGTTAGAAATTTACTTCATTCACACTCCATGTTTTTAAGATGGGACATAGGATTGCATTCTTAATCCTTTAAGCATAAGTCCTATATAATATCTAATTGAAAATTCAAACTTAATCATTCAATTCCCTATCTGAAGCTTCCCTAACGCTTCATTTTCACTGCATATTCAAATACCAGGGGAAATACTACATAATCTGTCCTAAAATTCGTTGGACATATTCCAATTTGTTCTAGATACATCATAGTGATTTATCCCTGAGAACGCTCAAACCGCCTGTGTTACTATTACATATACAGAAGTGTTGCAACCTTACTCTATAATTGCAAAGATGTATTCTCATCTAATACTACCCATCATTCTTGGAACAATTGTACTATCTTGTTTAATGCTAAAATTGAATGCTCAATTGTCAACCCACCCTCACACTGAACCTATCCCGATTGTATTATTGACTTATGATGAACCTAAAATACACTCCTATCACAAAACACAATGCAGGGACCCAAATCACTTCACCATTCGAAGATTAATTCATATTAACACCATTAATATTCCCACTCAGGACACACCGAAACTCACAAATAAAAATATAACACTGAAGTGTGCCTACATAAACTCTAGATTGAGAAAAAAGAAAACGTCAATAAAGCATAGTTACTCACTTGTAACAGGTGATCTCCGGGAACAGCAGGAATTTAGTCTTCTCATATGGGTATCGTCGGTACCAATGGAGTCTGCGCGGGAACGCTCCCCAGGGTTCAATTAGAAAGCTTTTGGGAGCATCCCACAGCGCCTACGTGCTGCCTTCCCGCCTTTCCCAATTGCCTCTCTCCAGTTAAGTTTAAAGCTGAGACAAAGAGAGAGAGAGAGAGGGAAAGAGAAAGAGATAGAGAGATACAATTCCTAGGGGAGGTGGGTGGGTTGTGAAGACTAAATTCCTGCTGTTCCCGGAGATCACCTGTTACAGGTGAGTAACTATGCTATCTCCAGGAACAAGCAGGAATGTAGTCTTCACATATGGGGACTCCCTAGCTTTAGATGCCAGGGAGAGACTCCAGAGGTTGTGTGCCCCTGCGAAAAGGGCTCCACTTCCCCCCATGGATCTCTGGCATCCAACCAGGGATGGCGGGTAGCAGTTGATTAGGTATGGAACAGGTGTTGGAGAACAGCCTGACCAAACAAGGCATCCCGGTGGGAGTCCTTGTCCAAGCAGTAATGGGCTGTGAAGGTATGAACAGAGGCCCAGGTGGCTGCTCGACAGATGTCATCGATAGACACAGAGTACAGATGAGCCATTGAAGCTGCCATGGCTCTCACATTGTGAGCTGTGACATGGCCCTCCAAAGGAAGGTTCTTACTCTGATAGGCAAACAAAATACACCGTGCAATCCAGTTGGACAGTGTTCTCTTGGAGACTGGAAGTCCCAAATGAGAAGGATCAAAAGCAACAAAGAGTTGAGAGGACTTTCTATGTTGCTGTGTTCTTTGCAAGTAAAAGGCTAAAGCTCTTTTACAGTCCAAAGTATGAAGATTCCTTTCTGCATTTGATGCATGAGGCCTTGGAAAAAAGACAGGCAGGTAGACCGCTTGGTTAAGATGAAAAGGCGAGACCACCTTCGGCATAAAGTGTGGATGAGTCCTAAGGACTACCTTGTCATGATGGAACCATGTATAAGGTGGATCAGCCACTAGTGCTTGCAATTCACTGATGCGACGTGCTGATGTGATTGCAATGAGAAAGATAACTTTCCAAGAAAGGAATTTCAACGAGGTAGTAGCTAAGGGTTCGAAGGGTGGCTTCATGAGCTGGCCAAGAACCAGATTCAGGTCCCATGCCACCGGTGGTGGCTTAATGGGAGGCTTATGTTAGAAGAAGGCCTCTCATAAATCTTGCTATAAGAGGATGGGAGGAAATAGGTTGTCCATTTAAAGGCTTGAAAGAAGCCGCAACAGCACTTAAATGGACTCTTACTGAGTTAGTTTTAAGTCCTGCATTGGATAAATGAAGGAGATACTCCAGTAATAATTCCAGAGGTATCGCAAGGGGATTAAGACCCTTCTGCGAGCACCATATGGTAAACCTTTTCCACTGGAAAGCATAAGAGCGTCTTGTGGAAGGTTTTGTAGAAGCATAAAGGATATCCTTTACTTGCTGAGGAAGGTTAAGATCCTGAAGTTCTAGGCCTTCAGCAACCAAGCCCTGAGATGCAGAGACTGGGGACTGGGATGCCATAACATTCCGTCCTCCTGAGACAGGAGATCTGGAGCAGATCCTAACTTCAGAGACGGAGCTTGAGAGAGATGTAGAAGCAGAGGGTACCACACTTGCCGTGGCCAATGTGGAGCTATGAGAATCATACAGCCTCTGTCTCTCTGAAGCTTGAATAGGGTTTTGGGAATCAGGGGAATGGGTGGAAAGGCATAATGTCTTGACCCCAATGAAGGAGGAAAGCATCCCTGGCCTGAGAGCCCTGAGCCGGAATTCTGGAACAGAACCGGGGAAGTTTGGCATTCAACGGACTTGCAAAGAGGTCTATGTCCGGGGTTCCCCAAATTTGAAAAATCTTGGCCACCTGGTCTGCATGTAGAGACCATTCGTGTGGAAGCAGAACTCGACTGAGTCTGTCTGCCCAAGAGTTTTGGATACCTGGAAGATACACAGCCAGGAGATGAATCTGATGCTCTCTGTCGAGGGCCCATAGTCGCAAAGCGACAGAGAGCCTGTTCCTCCCTGCTTGTTCACGAAGAACATGGCTACTTGATTGTCCGTATGAATGAGGACTGTCTTGTAGCTGAGCAGGGTGTGGAACACGCGCAGAGCAAGGAAGATTGCTCTGAGCTCCAAAAGATTGATGTGTAGATGAGTCTCCTGTGGAGTCCAAGTACCTTGGGTGGAGAGGTATCGCAGATGAGCTCCCCAACCCATTGGTGAAGCATCTGTTGTGAGAGTTGCCTGGGGTAAAGGTTGTTGAAATGGGGACCCCAGAAACAGGTTTTGAGTGGACTGCCACCATTGGAGGGACAAAATAAGGCGATTTGTGTTTGGTATTTTGTCGGACAGGCACCCTGATGCCTGGGTCCATTTAGTGGATAACGTCCACTGGGCTGCTCTCATATGGAGGCGAGCATAAGGAACCACATGCACGGTAGATGCCATGTGGCCTAGTAGTTGTAACATTTCTCGAGCAGTGAGATGAGGCTTTAGCACTGCTTGAGAAGCTAACTGCACCATGCGAAGGCAACGGATCTGGGGAAGATAGGCCCTTGCTTTCCTGGTATCCAACAAAGCTCCTATGAACTCTAGAGACTGAGTGGGAGTTAGGTTGGATTTTGGGATGTTTATGACCAGACCCAAATACTGAAGGATATGCATTGTGCAAGATAGAGAAATCCTGACCTCTGATTGTGATGGGGCTCGAATGAGCCAGTCGTCTAAGTAGGGGAAGAAGAATATTCCCAGAGTGCGAAGAAATGTTGCTACCACAGCCATGCATTTCGTAAACACCCTTGGTGCTGGGGCCAGGCCAAAAGGAAGCACCCTGTATTGGTAGTGCTTTCTTTGAAAAAGGAACCGAATGAACTTTCTGAGTTGGATGGATGAGAACATGAGTGTACGCATCCTTGAGATCTAGAAAACAAAGCCAATCCTGACTCTGAAGGTTCGGCTACAGGGTTCACAGAGAAATCATCTTCAATTTCTCTTTGAACAGGAATTTGTTCAATTCTCTGAGATCTAAAATAGGTCTGTGTCCCCCTGTTTTCTTTGAGATAAGGAAATAGGGGGAGTAAAACCCTGTACTCTGTTGAGGAATGGGTACCTTTTCTATTGCCCCTTGGGCAAGAAGCATAGTAACCTCTTGATCTAACAGGTTGTTGAGAGAGGTCTGAGAACTGAACTGTCTTACCATTGTGGGAGGGGGCATGTGGATAAAGTGAAGCTTGTACCCCTCTTTTATAATGGAGAGAGTCCAATGTTCTGCTGTTATTTGCCCCCCATCTGGGGGCAAAATGACATAACCTTCCTGGAATGGTGGAAGGTTCTGGTCCGTTGAGGGCCAGGAAGGCTTGGTGCTCTAGATGGAAGTCAAAGGCCTTGCGGAGGCTGAGACTGCTGAGACAACTGAGGCTTAGCAGTCTTTGCTTTCCTTTGTTTAGGTGGTTGCTGAGTCTTCTGGACAGGCTGACCTGCAGAACGTCCCTGCTGATAAGAGGGATAAAACCTTCTTTTTGGAGAAGAATGGTTTCTTGAAAGACTTTTTCCTTGCAGGATCAGCTGTGGCTTTGGATAATCTAACCAAAGTGGAGTTATCAGCATCCAACTCATTGGCCTTTTCTTGCCAATTTTTGCCGAATAGATTCTCACCTGTACAAGGAATATTGCCTAGTTTGTCCTGCACCCAGAGCTCCAAATCGGATGCCTGGAGCCAGGCAATTCTACGTGCACCTATGGCAATGGCAGAGGTTCTGTTTATGCACTCAAAGCAGTCAAAAGCTGCACAATTGACAAATTTAGAAACAATCCTGGGCATGTTTAACCAGTGTGAGAAAATCCTGCCTCTTATCTTCAGGAAGAAGAGGGCTCAAAATCTCTAAATCTCCTGTGACTTCTTTAAGGAACATTCCCATATATAAAATACAGGAACTGATCCTGACAGAAAGCATGGAAGCTATGACGCCCAAAGGCATCCAAAGTTCTACACTCACGTCCTGGAGGATTAGAGGCATGCCTCTTTGCACTTCTGATCCTTCTCATAGCTGACTTCACTACAATAGAGTGATGAGGAAGCTGAGTCTTCTGGAAGCCAGGACACGGAGGTACTCGATATATGGTATCTAGTCTACGAGAGTGAGGAGAGGTGGTAAGAGATGTTTCCCACATTCTTAACATGAGATCATGTAAGATCTCATGGACAGGCAAGTAGCTGCCTCCTTAGGAGCATTTGGATATTGTAGAATCTCCAACTGCTTTGCCCTGGCCTCTGTTTCAGGAGTCACAGTAATGGAAAGACCTCGAGCCACCTCCCTAATAAAATCCTGGAAGGAGATATCTTCTGGAGGAGACATCCTACATTTGGGAGAGGAAGGCTCCTCGGGGAGAAGTACTCCGGTACCGACAGAACTGTCAGAATCCTCAGAGACCTCCGAGGATTCAAAGTACCTTCTGTCCGAATGCTCTTGTAGAGCACGATACCCGTACCGATCGAAGTCGGTGCCGGGGGGAATCGGTACCGGTGTATCGCTACCGGAAGGCATGGCTTGACTGGGTGCCTGGAATGCAGACACCGATGTTGATGCTATCAGTACCGGTGCCGATACTGGCGCCAGGGTCGGTGCCGGTTGTACTGTCTGACGCGGTTCCAAGAGTATCGATGCCGCAAGGAGAGCCGCCAGACAGCGTTCAATAGCCAGGAACCTCTGGTCTATAGACGCTGCCGATGCCTGGGTATCGGTACCGGAGAAAGCAGCCAGTACCCCAGAGCACGGCACCAGAAGTTCTGCCGAGGTTGAGGCCTCGAGAACATCCTGGAGCCCCAATAATGCTTTGGAAGCCGAAACCTCCTGCCAGGGCAATTTTGCCGGTACAGAACCCTCAAGGGCAACGCCAGAGGCATCTCGATGCTTGGAAGGAGATCTACCCTTTGAGAACCGGCCAGACTTATGTTTAGTTACCTGAGATCCATGGAAGGAAGATGAAGCCCTGGAAGATGTCGAAGCCACGGAGGCTGCATCGGAGGGAAAAAGGGTGCTGAGCTTAGCAGCCCGGTTTTGTCGACCCCTCTTGGACATCATGGCACAAGCCATACACTCAGAGATGGAGTGGTCAGGACCTAAACATTTAAGACACCACTCATGGGTGTCGGTGACGGAGATGGTACCGCCACACTTGGTGCACTTCTTAAAACGCGAGGCGGGTTTTTCCATAGTTGGGAAACTTTTGGGCCTAAGGCCCAAAATGGCGCGTGCACCTAAAGAAAAAAGGTTTAATATATATATTTTTTTTTTCTATGAAAAGAAAGAAAAAGAACCGGCGGTATGGGTATAGCGTCGAAGGAAGGCAGACGCAACTACAAAAAAGGAAGGAATAAGAAAAATTTTCTGCGGTGACAGGAACGACAAACTGCTGGCTCCGCAGAAACTGAAGAACTGGAAAGAGGCAGTTGGGAAAGGCGGGAAGGCAGCATGCAAGCACTGTGGAATGCTCCCAAAAAGCTTTCTAATTGATCGCTGGGGAGCGTTCCCACGCAGGCTCCGTCGGTACCGACGATACCCATATGTGAAGACTACGTTCCTGCTCGTTCCTGGAGATAGGATAGTTACTCACCTGTAACAGGTGATCTCCGGGAACAGCAGGAATTTAGTCTTCACATATGGGTACGTCGGTACCGACAGAGCCTGCGCGGGAACGCTCCCCAGCGTCCAACCAGGAAGCTTTTGGGAGCATCCCACAGCGCCTGCATGCTGCCTTCCTGCCTTTCCCAACTGCCTCTCTACAGTTGAGTTTAAAGCTGAAACAAAGAGAGAGAGAGGGAAAGGGAAAGAGATAGATAGAGAGATACAACTCCTAGAGGAGGTGGGTGGGTTGTGAAGACTAAATTCCTGTTGTTCCCGGAGATCACCTGTTACAGGTGAGTAACTATGCTATCTCCAGGAACAAGCAGGAATGTAGTCTTCACATATGGGGACTCCCTAGCTTTAGATGTCAGGGAGAGACCCCAGAAGTTGTGTGTCCCTGTGAAAAGGGCTCCACTTCCCCCCATGGATCTCTGGCATCCAACCAGGGATGGCGGGTAGCAGTTGATTAGGTATGGAACAGGTGTTGGAGAACAGCCTGACCAAACAAGGCATCCTGGCGGGAGTCCTTGTCCAAGCAGTAATGGGCTGTGAAGCTATGAACTGAGGTCCAAGTAGCTGCTCGACAGATGTCGATAGACACAGAGTTTAGATGAGCCATTGAGGCTGTCATGGCTCTCACATTGTGAGCTGTGACATGGCCCTCCAGAGGAAGGTTCTTACTCTGATAGGCAAACGAAATGTACTGTGCAATCCAGTTGGACAGTGTTCTCTTGGAGACTGGAAGTCCCAAATGAGAAGGATCAAAAGCAACAAAGAGTTGAGAGGACTTTCTATGTTGCTGTGTTCTTTGCAAGTAAAAGGCTAAAGCTCTTTTACAGTTTAAAGTATGAAGATTCCTTTCTGCATTAGATGCATGATGCCTTGGAAAAAAGACAGGCAGGTAAACCGCTTGGTTTAAATGGAAAGGCGAGACCACCTTTGGCATGAACTGTGGATGAGTCCTAAGGACTACCTTGTCATGATGGAACCTTGTGTAAGGTGGATCAGCTACTAGTGCTTGCAACTCACTGATGCGGCATGCTGATGTGATTGCAATGAGAAAGATAACTTTCCAAGAAAGGAATTTCAATGATGTAGTAGCCAAAGGTTTGAAAGGCGGCTTCATGAGCTGACCAAGAACTAGGTTTAAGTCCCATGCCACTGGAGGTGGCCTAATGGGAGGCTTGGTTAGAAGAAGACCTCTCATAAGTCTTGCTACAAGAGGATGGGAGGAAATAGGTTGCCCATTCAGAGGCTTAAAAGAAGCTGCAACGGCACTCAAATGGACTCTTACTGACTTAGTCTTAAGTCCTGCATTGGATAAATGAAGGAGATACTCCAGTAATGATTCCAGAGGTATCGCATGGGTGTTAAGACCCTTTTGCGAACACCATATGGTAAACCTTTCCCACTTGAAAGCATAAGAGCGTCTTGTGGAAGGTTTCCTGGAAGCATAAAGGATCTCTCTTACTGGCTGAGGAGGTTTAAGATCATGAAGATCTAGGCCTTCAGCAACCAAGCCCTGAGATGCAGGGATTGGGGATTGGGATGCCATAACATTCCGTCCTCCTGAGACAGGAGATCTGGAGCAGACCCTAACTCTAGGGAGGGAGCTTGAGAGAGTTGTAGAAGCAGAGGTTACCACACTTGCCGTGGCCAATGTGGTGCTATGAGAATCATATGGCCTCTGTCTCTCTGAAGCTTGAATAGGGTTTTGGGAATTAGGAGAATGGGCGGAAAGGCATAAAGGAAGTCCTGACTCCAGTGAAGGAAGAAGGCATCCATGGCCTGAGAGCCCTGAGCCGGAATTCTGGAACAGAACCGGAGACGTTTGGCATTCAACGGACTTGCAAAGAGGTCTATGACTGGGGTTCCCCAAATTAGAAAAATCTTGGTCACCTGGTCTGCATGGAGAGACCATTCTATTTATTTATTTATTTGTGCATTTTTTTATACCGCCCCTTCCAGAGATCAGGAGCGGTTTACAGAGAACATGTCAAAAACATTAACATTAAAACTGAAATTAAGTTACATGCAACATTAACAGTGGAAAATTAGTTACGTAGGAACCTAACATATAATTAAAATTTAAAACATTCGTGTGGAAGCAGAACTCGACTGAGTCTGTCTGCCCGCCCAAGGGTTCTGTATGCCTGGGAGGTACACTGCCAGGAGATGGACCTGATGCTCTCTGGCGAGGTCCCATAGTCGCAAAGCTTCATTGCAAAGAGAGCCTGTTCCCCCCTGCTTGTTCATATAGAACATGGCTACCTGATTGTCCGTATGAATGAGGACTGTCTTGTAGCTACGCAGGGTATGGAACACTCGAAGAGCAAGGAAGATTGCTCTGAGCTCTAAGAGATCGATATGCAGATGAGTCTCCTGTGGAGTCCAAGTGCCTTGGGTGGAGAGGTCTTGTAGATGAGCTCCCCAACCCACTGGTGAAGCATCTGTTGTGAGAGTTGCCTGGGGTAAGGTTTGTTGAAAAGGGGACCCCAGCAACAGGTTTTGAGTGGACTGCCACCATTGGAGGGACAAAATAAGATGACTTGTGTTTGCTATTTTGTCTGACAGGCACCCTGATGCCTGGGTCCATTGGGTGGATAAAGTCCACTGGGCTGCTCTCATATGGAGGCGAGCATAAGGAACCACATGCACTGTGGATGCCATGTGGCCTAGTAGTTGTAGCATTTCTCGGGCAGTGAGATGAGCTTTTAGCACTACTTGAGAAGCTAACTGCATCATGCGAAGGCAATGGGCCTGGGGGAGATAGGCCCTTGCCCTTTTGGTATCCAGCAAAGCTCCTATGAACTCTAAAGACTGAGTGGGAGTTAGACTGGATTTTGGGATGTTTATGACTAGACCCAAATACTGAAGGATACGCATTGTGCAAGATAGGGAATTTCTGGCCTCTGACTCTGATGGGGCTTGAATGAGCCAGTCGTCTAAGTAGGGGAAGACGAATATGCCTAGAGTGTGGAGAAATGTTGCTACCACAGCTATGCATTTCGTGAACACTCTTGGAGCTGAGGCCAGACCAAAAGGAAGCACCCTGTATTGGAAGTGCTTTCCCTAGAATAGGAACCAAAGGAACCTTCTGTGAGTTGGATGGATGAGAACATGGGTGTACGCATCCTTGAGATCTAGAGAACAAAGCCAATCCTGACTCTGAAGGTATGGCAGCAGAGTTCCTAGAGAAATCATTTTGAATTTCTCTTTGAACAGGAATTTGTTCAATTCTCTGAGGTTCTAGATAGGTCTGTATCCCCCTATTTTCTTTGGGATAAGGAAATAGGGGGAGTAGAACCCTATACCCTGCTGATGAATGGTTACTTCTTCTATTGCCCCTTGGGCAAGAAGTGTAGAGACCTCTTGATCTAACAGGTTGATGAGAGAGGTCTGAGAATTGAACTGTCTTACCATTGTGGGAGGGAGCATGCACAGAAAGTGCAGCTTATACCCCTCTCTGATAATGGAGAGCGTCCAATGCTCTGCTATTATCTGCTCCCACTTGGGGGCAAAATGGCATAACCTTCCTGGAATGGTGGAAGGCTCTGGTCCATTGAGGGCCAGGAAGGCTAGGTTTTCTAGATGAAAGTCAAAGACCTTGTGGAGGCTGAGACTGCTGAGAAGGTTGAGGCTTAACAGTCTTTGCCTTCCTTTGTTTGGGTGGTTGCTGAGTTCTCCGGACAGGTTGACCTGCAGAACGTGCCTGCTGAGAATAAGCAGGATAAATTTTTTTCTTTTTAGAAAAGAATGCTTTCTTAAAAGATTTCTTTCTTGCAGGATCAGCTCTAGACTTGGACAGTCTGTCCAAGGTGGAGTTTTTAGCATCCATCTCGTTGGCTCTCTTTTGCCAATCTCTACTAAACAGGTTCTCACCAGTACAAGGAATATTTCCCAGTTTGTCTTGTACCCAGAGCTCCAGATCAGATGCCTGGAGCCAAGCAATTCTACGTGCACCTATGGCAATGGCAGAGGTTCTGCTTATGCACTCAAAGCAGTCAAAAGCTGCACGGTTGACAAATTTCGAAACATTTTGGGCATGTTTGACCAATGTGAGAAAATCCTGTCTTCTATCGTCAGGAAGAATAGGACTCAAAGCCTGTAAATCATCTGTGACTTCCTTCAGGAACATTCCAATGTACAGACTATAGGAACTGATCCTGGCAGAAAGCATGGAAGCTTGGAAGACACGATGTCCAAAAGCATCCAGAGTTCTGCACTCACGTCCTGGAGGATTAGAGGCATGCCTCTTTGCACTCTTGATCCTTCTCATAGCTGATTGCACTACAATAGAGTGGTGAGGAAGCTGAGTTTTTTGGAATCCAGGACAAGGAGGGACTCGATACAGAGTATCCAGTCTACGAGAATGAGAAGAGGTGGTAAGAGGTGTCTCCCACATTCTTAACATGAGATCATACAAGATCTGATGGATGGGCAAGGTAGCTGCCTCCTTAGGAGTTTTAGGATATTGTAAAATTTCCAACTCCTTTGCTCTGGGCTCTGTTTCAGGTGCCACAGTAATGGACAGACCTCGAGCCACCTCCCTGATGAAATCCTGAAAGGACATGTCCTCTGGAGGGGACATCCTACGTTTAGGGGAGGAAGACTCCTCTGGGAGAAGAATTCCCGCATCGACAGAACTGTCAGAATCTTCAGACTCTTCTGAGGACTCTTCGTATCTTCTGTCAGGATGCTCTTGAAAATCCCGATACGTGTACCGACCGAAATCGGTACCGGGAGTAATCGGTACCGGAGTATCGGTACCGGAGGGCATCGGATGGCTGGGTGCCGGCAATGCGGTCACTGAAGTCGATGCTATCAGTACCGGTACTGATACCAGTGCCAGGGTCGGTGCCAGTACCGGTTGAAACGTCTGACGCGGTTCCAAAGGCATCGACGCCGCAAGGAGAGCCGCCAGACTGCGCTCAATAGCCAGGACTCTCTGGTCTATCGACGCTGCCGATGCCTGGATGTCGGTACCGGAGAAGACCGCCGGTACCCCAGAGCATGGCACCAGTAGTTCTGCAGAGGTCAAGGCCTCGAGAACATCCTGGAGCCCCGATAATGCTTTGGAAGCCGAAGCCTCCCACCGGGGCAATTTTGCCGGTGTGGAATCTTCAAGGGCAATGCCAGAGGCATCTCGATGCTTATAAGGAGATCTGCCCTTTGAGGACCGGCTAGACTTACGTTTAGTTACCTGAGATTCATGGGAGGAAGACGAAGCCCTGGAAGACGTCGATGCCACCGAAGCTGCATCAGAGGGAAACTGGGTACTGAGCTTGGCGGCTCGGTTCTATCGACCTCTCTTGGACATCATGGCACAGGCCATACACTCCGAGATGGAATGATCAGGACCTAAACATTTCAGACACCACTCATGGGTGTCGGTGACAGAAATGGTAGCGCCATACTTGGTGCACTTTTTAAAACCGGAGGAAGGTTTTTCCATTATGGAATAATATCTTGGGCCTAAGGCCCAAAATGGCGCGTGCACCTGAAAAAAAAATTGGGAAAAAACTAAGGATTTTTTTTTTTTTTTTAGAAAAGAAATACAGAAGTAAAGAAAAGAACCGGCGGTACTGGTAAAGCGTCGAGGAAGGTAGATGCGACCACAAAAAGGAAAATTTTCTGCGGTGACAGGAACACGACCTGCTGGCTCCGCGGAAAACGAAGAACTGGAGAGAGGCAGTTGGGAAAGGCGGGAAGGCAGCACGCAGGTGCTGTGGGATGCTCCCAAAAGCTTCCTGGTTGGACGCTGGGGAGCGTTCCCGCGCAGGCTCCGTCGGTACCGACGTACCCATATGTGAAGACTACATTCCTGCTTGTTCCTGGAGATTGATTATGCTAATGACACTAACCCAGATATAATATTCATAACAGAGACATGACTCAGTGAATTTGATAATGTACTACTAAATCATCTTACGATATGCAATTATAAATTATTTCATACACCCAGAACTAACAAGTGTGGAGGTGTACTAATCATCATAAAAGAGCCATTATTACATAGCTCGATCACAATTTCAGGTATTAATCTTCTGCTAATAGAAAACAGAAATATCACATTTTGCCTAATCTATAGGCCTCCAACCTCTGACCCAGATGGTCTAACAAAAATCCTTGAGGAGATCTGTAACATAGCGATGAAGAAAAATGTTCTCTTAGGAGATTTCAACCTCCCCTCCTTTCAAAACTCATGCGCTTCATCATTCCTTAGCGCTATGGAGCATTTACATTACAGACAAATTATAAACAGCCCTACCCACAAAGAAGGGAATATTCTAGATCTCATTTTTATTCCTCAGGAGATTCACTCACTATACAACAATCCCCCACAGCTAACTTTAGTCCCTTGGTGAGACCACCATCTCATTGAATTCTCTCGTCATCGAACAGTCATATAATCAAGCTGAAAGCTAGACCCCAAAACATTACTCAAAATTTAAACATTTTGAAAAAGACACCTTTACCAGAGAACTACTCAAGTCCATGGACACAAGCACAAATGACCTTGAGGAAATCATAAGCAACTGGAATAATACTATTACCAAGTTAGGAACAAGACCCCAAACGGCCTGCCTAACATCAAAGAATCCCTCAATGGTACTCTCAAGGCATAAAAAGAGTTGAGAAAATTTAAGCGTACCTGGCGGTCAAATAAAACTACTGAAAACAGAGAAAAATACTTAACTATGCTTACAAAATACCATCAGAACACTAACCAGGTTAAAAAAGATTATCACATGAAACTCCTCATTAAGTCAATAAACCAACCAAAAGATTTATTCCCCATTGTAAAATCACTCAGAACTCATCCAAGCGATTCCACTGAATCCCCTGCTATCTCTCCTTAGACACTAGCGGACTATTACATGTCCAAAATCAACACTGTCACAATACTCTTACATGAGCCTCAATAAAATTACACCTCAAGCAGAAAATTGGGAGAGGTTTTACCATATATACCTAGACCATCTCAAAAGAAGCACAGTGAATATGAACACAACTACATCTGAAGCAGACCCATGTCCAGTGAATTGGATCAAATCACCATGTGACGAGCTAGCGCCTTATCATCCAATCGATTGTCAACCTGTCCCTTTCACAAGGACTTATGCCTAAAGGCCTTAAGAATGCAATCATACGTCCCACCTTAAAAAACAAGTCGCTTAACAAATTTTGCCCCTCTTCTTACAGACCTGTCTCTAATTTACCATTCTTAGCTAAAATAGAAAAGAATGTCTACATGCAACTTCAAGACCATATTGACCTTTATGCCCCACTCGACAAGAATCAATTTGGATTTAGACCTTCCATAATGTTGAAACTTTAATGTTAGTTCTTTACAATAAAATCATAAATGGAATTGCCAACCCTAAACCAAGCATTCATCCTAATTTTCCTCGATATTGCTGCGGCCTTTGACTCTGTCATTCATACCCTACTAATACAAAGGCTGTCATTCATATCCTACTAACAAATAGGACTAAGCGGAACTACACTGCAATGGTTCATTTCATACCTTTCCGACAGAACTCAACAGGTCAACGTAGGACAAAGCTTTTCCATAACATACCATCAAGTAACTGGTCTTCCTTGAGGCTCTGCACTATCTGTCCTTCTTTTCAATATCTATCTACAGCCAATTTGTCATTTAATAAAAAAATTTCAACATTGATTATGCCATCTACGCAGATGACATAATGCTGTATATGCCCTTTAATGTAAGAGTACCTAACCTTCTCACGTTTAAAGGATTTAGCTTCATGGCTTGAAAACTATGGACTAAATATCAACTATAAAAAGACTGAAGTACTAGTAATCACTAGAAATCAAAAGTACACTTCTCCCCGCAATATAACTATCAATGATTTCAATCTAAAAGTCAAAGAAGAGGTAAAATACCTCGGTGTCACACTTGACAAACATCTTTCATTCAAAACCCGTATTAAAAACACAACAAAGGCAATATTTAATAAAATCAGACTACTACAACACATGAAGCCTCTCTACTACTACACAGCAATGACTTCAGAACATTGATGCAATGATCCCACATATTGACTATTGTAATAGCCTTCTACATGGACTGCCAAAACAATCGCTTCATCTCCTTTTATTGACGCAACATATGGCAGCACGTATTATCTATAATGCACGCCGCATTCATCATATAACGCCCATACTTAATGCTCTGCATTGGCTACTTGTACAGAGCAGAATAAAGTACAAGCTAATAATGACATTGTTTAAAATCATTAAAAACATAGCACCCACAACTCTATCTCAACTAATTAAGGTCACGCCTAATGATCGTCAAAGAAGAGGACGGGTGAATAATACGCTTTCAATCCGTCTGACTACCGAAAGTCAAAACAATATACCAGCAACAGAGCATTTGAGTACCTATCTCCAAAGCTCTGGAACTCCCTGCCAGAAAGACTTAGAAGCATTAAAAACTTATCCACGTTCCACACCCAACTTAAAACCTTTCTATTCATAGAATATTTTGGACAAAACGAATAAATGTTGACTCAAAATAGCACAAATCCCACTCTCAAAACATTCCCAACCCCACAGTCCTTCATAACAAATCTACTACATCACTCTCTCTAGATGCTATTCCTCTCTTTTAATGACCCATGAACATTTCCTATCATTCCTAAGATTTCTTTCTTCACCAAATTTGTAAATAGTTACAATTTGCAAGAATCATGTAAATATGCTTGATTGTTAAAATGTTCAATGTAATTCAATTGTTTTGTATGTAAACCACTATGATTACCCAAAATGGTGTTATAAAAATCAATCAAATAAATAAATAAATAAATATACGTTATTCAGAAAGGACAGGGTAGGAAGAAGGGGAGGAGGAGTGGCACTATATGTAAAAAATAATATTAAAGCTATGGAAATACAGGGCTTAAAAGGGAGAGAGAAGGCAGTGTGGGTTAAACTAGAAAGAGGAAAAGAGAAATCCATTTGCACTAGTGTGATATAAAGACCTCCATCACAGGGAGAAGACGTGGACGGAGATTTACTAGAAGACATATGCAGCATTGCTAGGAAAGAGGAAGTGCTACCGAAAGGGGATTTCAACATGCCAGATGTTGATTGGTGCATCCCTGCTGCGGTGTCATCTAGAAGCAAGGAGATCCTGGATTCTTTACAGGAAGTAGTATTCAGACAACTGGTAACAGAAACCACACACAAAGGGGCCAATGTTCCCTCTAATTTTCTGTAGGCTGTGTGCGCATAAAATATCAGCTGTGCAGCTTTTGAAGGAAGGTTAAATTTTTGTGCGCCACATAACGACACTGAGTTATATACTTTAAAATTTGACTACACGTCAGAATATAGTATGTACACCACATTGATTGCACTAGAAAATATTGTAGAACTTGTGAAAACCGTAAATACACAACTTTTAAATTTTAAGACGTCTGTGTTGTTTTCTATCAGAATCGTAATTTTTGTGCGCTCTGTTATAAAGTATGTGCGCTCACTCGGCGAGGTGTGTGCACGCACACAGCTTAGAGGGAACAGTGGAAGGGGCCATACTGGACTTGGTGCTTACCAATGGGGAAAGTGTGTCTGATGTTATAGTGGGAGATCATCTTGCATCCAGTGATCACCAGATGGTGTGGTTCAGTATTAGGACTAGGGCTGAAAAAATTCATTCAAAATTGAGGGCCTTAGACATTAGGAAAACTAACTTTGCCAAGATGGGACAATACCTCAAGGAGTCGTTAGTGAATTGGGAACAGCTGGGGAATGTAGAAAAAACAGTGGGCAAAACTGAAAGGGGCTATTTTAAGGGTAACCAACCTTTTTGTTAGAATGGTAATTAAAAGGAAAAGGAGGCCACTATGGTTCTCAAAAGAGGTAGCTGAAAGGGTGAAGAAAAAGAGGGAGGCCTTCATGAAATACAAGAGATCACAGAGAGAGGAAGACAGGCATCTATATTTGGAAAAAAACAAGAGAGGCTGGCAAAGTAGACAGGAAAGCAAAGATTCAAAAAGAGGAGGAAATAGCCCGTGCAATAAAATGGGGCAATAAGACATTTTTCAGATATGTTACTGAGAGGAGGAAGGGGAAAAGTAGTATTGTCAGACTCAAGGGTGAAGGGAAGGAATATGTAGAAGCTGATGAGGATAAAGCGGAATTGCATAACAAATATTTCTGTTCTGTGTTCACAGATGAAGGGCCGGAAGCAGGACCTCAGACAACACCCACAAACAGGAACAAAAGCGAGGGGCATCTCAAACGATTTTCAGAGGACTGTGTTCGTGAGGAACTAGCTAAACTAAAAGTGGACAAAGCGATGGGACCAAATGGGATACATCCAAGAATACTGAATGAACTTGGGGATGTTCTAGCAGCTCCACTGACTGACCTTTTCAATGCTTCTTTGGAATCGGGGGTGGTGTCAGAGGACTAGAGAGAAGCACATGTGGTCCCTTTACACAAAAGCGGAAGGAAAGATGTGGTTGAAAACTACAGGTCGGTTAGTTTACCCTCGGTGGTGAGTAAATTATTGGAAATGCAGCTGAAAGAGAAAATAGTAAGGTTTCTGGAGTCCAACAGATTGCAGGATCCGAGGCAGCATGGATTCACCAGGGGCAGGTCTTGTCAAACAAATCTGATTGATTTGACTGGGTGACCAGGGAACTGGACAGTGGGAGAGCCCTAGATGTGGTGTATTTAGATTTCAGTAAAGCATTTGACACTGTTCCGCACGGGTGACTTATAAACAAACTAAGCACCCTTTGGATGGACCCTAAAGTTACTGATTGGGTTAGAAAATGGTTGAGTGGGAGGCGACAAAGGGTACAGGTAAATGGAGTTCACTCTGAGAAGGTGGTTACCAGTGGAGTGCCGCAGGGATCTGTCCTTGGTCTGATTCTTTTTAACATCTTTGTTAGCGATATTGCGGCAGGGCTGTCAGATAAGGTTTGCCTCTTTGCAGATGATACCAAAATCTGCAACAGAGTAGACACCCAGGAAGGTGTAGATAACATGAGGTGACATCTAGCTAAGCTTGAAGAATGGTCTAGAATTTGGCCTCTGAGACTTAATGCTAAAAAATGTAGGGTCATTCATTTTGGCTGCAATACAAGGGAGCAGTACAGTATAGCGGGTGATGTACCTCTGTCCACAAAAGAAGAACAAGACCTAGGCGTGATTGTGTCTGACGATCTCAAAGTAACTAAACAGGTAGAAAAAGTGAAGGCAAAAGCTAGAAGGATGCTTAAGTGTATAGGGAGAGGAATGCCTCTGTATAAGTCTTTGGTGCAACCTCATTTGGAGTATTGTGTGCAAATTCCGGAGACTGCACCTTCAAAAGGATATAAACAGGTTGGAGTCAGTGCAGAGGTTGGCTACTAAAATGGTTAATTGTCTTCGTTATAAAGCATATGAAGACAGACTTAAAGGACCTTAATATATATACTTTAGAGGAAAGGCAGGACAGGGATGATACAATTGAGACATTTAAATACCTTCGTGGCACAAATGCATAGGAGGAGAGCCTCTTTTGACTGAAAGCAAGCTCTGCTACAAGTGTCTCAGTCAAGGTAGCTGGCAGGGGTGTTTCACATGTTTTGTTCCAAATTTAAATTCAAAAGGCCTGAAGTACCACATGGTATGAAGTGTGGCCCTCTACCCCCAGAGGAAGATGCACTTCGAGGTACTGTGCCACTACTGTTCTCTTCTGAGGCTATCACTGACAATGCAGGTTGAAGGGGAAATGGGGACTGGGGGAAGATATGAAAAGTAAGAGAGGATTACAAGGGAGAGGGTGGAGGAGGAGGATGTGTTGCCTCACTATTACAACACTGCCAACACTGAAGTTTTGGCTTGGACCTGGCTACTGGTCTCCTGTCCGGACTGGCCAATTTCACGTCAAGGACTATATTTTGTAGCCCTTACAAGATTAACGAGCCCAATTTAGCTGCCTAGTGCTGAATGTAAGTGCTAATCTCTATACTTTTTCCCCTCTCTAAATCTGCCCCTGTTGCCATTTACTTCTAAGGCTCCTAAATTTAGGAGTTTTGTGACATTTTCAGCATAAATTTAGGAACTCAGCATTAGGAAATGTTCAGAGGCCTCGAAGTTACAGAAGATTCGTGAACTCAGAATGCTGGAAAATTCAGCACCTAGCAGATGCTGGAGCAATTAAGATGTGCTCACTATCTGAGAAGCAGCAGCTGATGTACTGATAGCTTGCATGGGCAAAGAAAAGAGGAGAAAGCTATCACAACAGCTGCCAGAAACGTGTGGTGCTGTGGGAGAACTGACACAGAAACAAAGGGAGTTTGGAAGGAAAAACAGCATGATGTTAAAACAATCTGTGAAACCTCTGGCTTCCGGAAGTGGAAAGACAGAGGGTTTCACAGGTGTACCTTCCATTCTTTTCTTACAGCGCTGCAGATTGTGTTGCCTGTAAATCACAAGGATCATTTATATTTTGTTGTTGCCTCAGGGAAATCTTTGCCTGAATCCGCTCTGCTGGTGGGCATCTCCTGTGGAAATGTGGTTCATATTCTGTTCTTGTCACCAGTGCAGGGCCTTGTATGCTTTAGGAAGCAAGACTGAGGCTCAAGACTGAAACAAAGAGATTTAACGACACATGCGTAAAGGGGCCTTCCTCCTGTCACTAGGTCTGTGGTTCTTCCACCAGAGAGCACAAGCACAGAGGCAAGAGTAGCCTAGGACTGAGCCATGTTTTAGGAAGCTCCCCTTAAGAAGTTACCATAATTAATTGATCAGGGTTTTTTTAAATAGGAGATTTGGAGAATTTCCTGGCCAAATATGGAGAGATGTTACCTTGAGATAGAGTAGGACATTTGCTTCCTGACTGAGCAGTTTGAGGTTGGGAAGGAGACATTCTGCCTCCTCTCCTGAAGTGTCTTGGGACTTCAAGGGGAAGGGAAGCAGTTTCTTTCTTCAGTGTTTTGTGAAGTGTGCAGAGGCCCCCCCCCCCCCCCTTACCACCCCAAGGAGCTGTGTGAACTGCTTTTGGCATTTCAGAAGAGAAGTGTTTCCTGAGGAATATGCTATGTGGCGTAAGGATAAAGTTGCTCAGTCGGTGTTTTATCCAGCGTCCAGGAGAAAAGGAGTTGTGTAAAGGAAAGATTCAAACTCTGGAGAATCAGGTACCAAAGAACAGACTCCCTCTGAACCTTTACTGGGCTCCCTGACTATCAAGGATCCTAAGTCCAAGGAGGAGGAAAGAGGGCTTCTCAGAAGTGGGTGAAAGACATGATCTAATCCTCTCCTGCACTGTGTGCTCAAAGACTTCTTCTTCATTTGAACTACTGCTATTTGCCAGTTAGTGCTGAAAAAGCATTTGTTCAATAAACATTTTTATTTTGGAATGCTATTATTTGACTTCAGGGTCTACTTTTATGTTAATAGTATGCCTTGAGCCTTGGAGAATCCCTTTCCTCCATCAGAAAATCCAGGTCTTGCATCGAGCCTCTGAAGTGGAGACACTGATCCCAGTGAGCTCCCTAGCTAACATGTAAACTCAGGAGGGGGACTCTATATGCAACAGAGCTCACAGGCAGAATGACTGCTTTTCTACTTCACTATGCAGCTTGTGCATATAACCTGATGAGAAAATCTTGGACCCTTTGGTGATACTATATCTCCAAAACTCACTATGGAGCACATACAAAACTGAATTAACAGGAAGCACAAAAAATCCTGGTCAGAATAATGGTAGATGTACAGCAAGGACACTGCAGGAAATCTTAAG
The DNA here is from genome assembly GCA_033557465.1 of Ichthyophis bannanicus. Lineage (NCBI taxonomy): Eukaryota > Metazoa > Chordata > Amphibia > Gymnophiona > Ichthyophiidae > Ichthyophis > Ichthyophis bannanicus. The sequence continues at coordinate 578,286,791 of CM066034.1, read as the reverse complement.
ACGATTGCCTGAAATGTGATGTACATTCCAGACTCTTCATATTTAAAAAACATAGGTTCAAAGTTTAAGAGAACTTTTATCGATACTTACTTTAGCGAATGTGCTTTAAAATCAAACTTGGCTCTGGCAGGTCTCATCTACACATGATAAACAGAGAAGGAAACATTAAGACAACAGGATACTTCTGAGCTAGAATGTATAAGACTTATGTGCTATTTACTAACAAAGCATGAAGCACTTTAGAAAATGCAAATGGAGACATTTTACTTACCGATAAAGCACAGTTATTTACCTGTAACAGGTGATCTCTGGGAACAGAAGGAATAAGTCTTCACATATGGGTATCGTCGGTACCGACGGAGCCTGCACGGGAATGCTCCCCAGCGTCCAATCAGAACGCTTTTGGGAGCATCCCACCATGCCTGCGTGCTGCCTTCCTGCCTTTCCCAACTGCCTCTCCTCAGTTGAGTTTTAAAGAAAAAACAGCACAAATACAGACGCAGGAGCACCTAGACTCATCTTACCCACTCGACGAACAGCAATATGGTTTTCGCCCAAAGCATGGAGTGGAAACACTCCTCACAGCTCTAACAGATACGCTATTAAGAGGAATCGACAATCACAAACAAGCATTCATTCTATTATTTATTGATATTTCAGCTGCTTTTGATAGCGTCCACCATACCATAATGCTCAATAGTCTGAGTCAAATAGGAATAAATGCCATAGTTCATAAATGGTTCTCCTCTTATCTAGATAATAGAACACAAAATGTACGAATAGGTAATCAAACCTCTGATTCATACAAACTGGAAACCGGTTTACCTCAAGGATCAGCGTTATCAGCACTCCTATTTAACATATACATAAAACCTGTATGCAATATCTTTAAAAAATTTGGTGTACTCTATCATCTATACGCAGATGATATCATGATGTACATTCCGTTCACGATTCCCAACTTACCGATGCAAACTCTGTCAGATTGCTTCAATGAAGTCACATCCTGGCTAATTACCCACATTCTCCAAATAAATCACTCCAAAACTGAAGTGCTAATCGTCACCAAAAACCAATCCTATACTCCACCTACACACATAACACTTCAAAACCAAGAAATTAAAATAAAAAATGAAGTAAGATATCTAGGTGTTATTCTAGATAAACACCTTACATTAGACACCCACATTAGAAACACCACAAAGAAAATCTATTTCAAACTCAAAATCCTTAAACAACTAAGACCCCTTGTATACATACATGATTTCATCAGCATAATTCAAGCCATCATAACCCCCCACTTTGACTTCGCTAACCTAATTTTATTGGGTATAACAAAACAAAACATTAAAAGAATTCAACTTGCCCAGAATGCAGCAGCTCGGATAATAACGAAAGTACACGCACATCAACATATAACACCAATACTAGAATCCCTTCACTGGCTGCCTATACAAAGTAGGATAGTATACAAAACATTGATAACCACATTTAGAACTCTAAACGACATGGCTCCAGTCACCCTAAGTAACCTAATCAGCAAAGAGCACTCAAAATCTACTCAAAGAAAAGGACAAACAAATAAACTAAAAACTCCCAAAGACTTCATAAAAGCAAATAAACTCACAAACAATAAAGCTTTTTCTCATGCAGCTCCAACAATCTGGAATTCCCTCCCAGATGATCTAAGATTGCTAACCGAGATCATCGAATTCCGCAAAAAAGTGAAAACCTATCTCTTTTCTAAACATTACAACAACTCAGATCATCCCTCAATAGACTTAGATAATGGCTAACCAGTTTTTATCTAACAAATCCCAAATGACCTACACATACAATTCTTCATAGCTGATACTGTACTTTGAATAACGCTTAAGCCCCACATAATGTGTATTTGTACATAATGTATATAGTTTACACTGTTCTATACTGTTCTGTATTAACACTAGTTGTTTATCGTATTGTTATTTGGTCATATGATGTTTTATGTAAAACAAACTCCGATTTGTTAACTGTTGTTTATTGTGAACCGCAACTGAACTATGGAAGATGCGGTATATAAATCATTGTTAAATAAATAAATAAATAAATAAATAAATAAAGCTGAGACAAAGGGAGAGAGAGAGAAGGGAAAGAGATAGATAAAGAGAACAACTCCTAGGGGAGGTGGGTGGGTTGTGAAGACTTATTCCTGCTGTTCCCAGAGATCACCTGTTACAGGTAAGTAACTGTGCTATCTCCAGGAACAAGCAGGAATGAGTCTTCACATATGGGGACTCCCAAGCTAAGATGCCTGAAGGAGGCCCCAGCATGTTGCAAACTAAAGATGGGCCATGCTTATCCCTAAAAACCTCAGGCATCCTGGGGATGGAGGGTAGGAGCTGAACTAGAAAAGAAAAAGAGATGCTGTGAAACAGCTTAAGTAAACAAGGTATCCAAGGGGGGCCCTTGTGTAAATGATAATATTAGAAAAATGTTGAGTCCTAATTATCTAATGTGGGTCTCACTCAGAAATATTGCAAAATATTTGTTGAGGGTAATAAGGGTCTGTGGTTGAGAGCCAGATCACTATCCTCAGAGAAATTCCCCCAATGTGAAGTAGAGGGAAAAAAATAATTTTGCAATAAAGGAAGAGATGAGAAGTCCTCATGGCTAGAACTAACCCTAGAAAAAGTACTGGGGGAGTTCAAGGAGGTTGGACTTTTGAGAATAGGTAAAGCTTCTGTAAAGTCCAAGAAATTGAACTTCTTGTCCTTGGAGCAGAATAAGGTCCTAGGAAGAGTGGAGATAATCTGACTGGTTTGGATGAAAAGGTAGAAATACCCTTTGCAGAAAAAAGGGGATAGGTCTTTAAGACCCCCTTTATTCCACTGAAAGAAAAGATATTTATACTAGGCGTTGAGCCTCCAATTTTTTTGAAGATCAGTAAAAGTCCTTGTAAGTGATGTCACTTATGATGAAGACTTTACATGTAAAGCTTCAGGTGTGACGTAACCTAAAAGGTAACGGTAGAAGAAGGTATTTGGTAAAATACCATAGAAATTGATTGTCTACTGAGTTTATGGTATGCTGGGGCAGCATTAATATGGACAGTAGACAAATCTTTCAAGTCAGATGATGCATAGAGATTGACGCAACAACAAGAAGGATTAAGACCTACTTGAGAATGTTGATGCAGAATCTCTGTCTGGTTAAATATGGAAGAACTATAGAAAAGTTTCATGGAAACTGGTAATATGTTCTTCACTTACAGGGATAGGATTAGACTTCTTGAAAAGATCTATCCCCTAAATAACCAGGTCTCGAGATGTAAGTGAATGAGTGCAGGGGAGCTCCTTAGTCTTAAGACAGCAAGTCTGGATCCTTCTACAATTTCAATTAGTAGCTGGAGAAAAAGACGCAATATAAGGGGATACCATGTTTGACTCTTTATGAGGACAATATGAGTATCATGCGTTCTCCTGTGTAACATAAGCTACCATGAAGTCTAGGAAATTAGAAGGAGAGTAGTGAATAAGGACCAACTGCAGTGAAAAAAATGCATCCCTGTTGGGGAAGTTCCAGTGAGATGTGGAACCACCAGGGATTTGTGCAATTTTTTACACTTTCACATGGTCTAAACCCTGGTTACCTTTCCTTAAAAGGAAATTTTAAGGAATATGGTAAAAGTAGGAAAAAAACCAGTCATGTAGGAACCATTACTGGTAGAGACTACCAGCTGAAAGCCTTATTAACTATCTGGTCAGCTACCTATTAGGAGTAGCTCTGAGGCTCTCTGGCAAAGGCCCACAGTTGCAGAGCTTTGTTGTAGAATTGCAGAGAGCATGTTGTAGGTTGCTTAGATTTGGCTGTTGAACTGCCAGTGTGCAACCGAATCTATTCTGTTGGAGCCAAGAGAACTGAATGTGGCTAAGAATAGTCGACAGGCCTGATGCCTGCAACAATAATAGTCCAAATGAGTTCTGGATCTCCTTCGGACTTATCTGTTATTAAGGCAGCATAAACGTTAGGGCCTATGAGTTGGAGAGGACCGACAGACATAATTTGGAGTAGTAATACCCAATTTCTGTACGAACAGCTGCCTTAAAAAGATATGTGAGAAGGAGATGAACTGCAAAAAAGGGAGAAAACTCTGTATGAAAACTAGTTACTGGAGTAGGTTCTGAAGAAAAACCTATGGCTTAGAGGATAAGCCCTCCAGTTGATTAGTAGTACTCTTAGAGACTAAATGTCTGGACTAAGAGGGATAGAAATTAATACAGAGTTGAAAAGACTTACAATTTAGTAAGTCTTTGAAGGATAGGGTGCCCTTGCAGTTAAAAGTATGAGATATCCTCGTACAGGAAAACTGACAAGGTGAAAGTTATAGTTCACCCTGATGTTAGTTCTCTTTTTAAAAAGAGAAACCTGTTATCTCAGGGGTATGATAGTCCCTAATTGCTTTTAGCTAGAAGGATAGATTTCTCTTGTGGCAAGAGATTTATACCCAGAGCCGAGGATTGAGTCAATGTATGACGGATATCTCAGCATGGATGAGATGACCTTTAGATGCTTCTGTTGAAAAGAAAAAGGTTCAAGTTCTAAACCTCACACAGAAAAAAAAATGAATAAAATATCAGAAACCCTGCGATTGCTGGGTTTACTGAGCCTGTTGAGGTTTTGATTTTCTTAGTCTGGTGTGGTGTTGCCCATCTTTGGAAACATCTGTAGAATAGGTAGAAGATGGATAAAACTTTTTCCCCTTGGGGAAATAAAGCTTTTTATGAGATTTTTTTATTAGCTGGGATATTTGTTTTATTTATTATTTATTTAACATTTCTTATATACCGCGCTATTTCTCATCAGTGCAGTTTACATCGAACACCACACACTTGGACATACAGATTTTGTACTACGTTTACATAAAACAGGATTTTAACATGGATTTAACTGGGGAAACTATATACATATGAGATTTATCTACAAATGATTAACAGGTTGTACTCATAACAAGTTGTACAATCCAAGTTAGATTACAGCGTGTTTGTACTCTGCTGGTCAAAAAGAGTTAAAGTGCTGTATATCCTACGGTGTACAGTCAGACTGCAGTTTTAGTGTGAATGTGTTCTCCGTTGACATAGATGGGTGGGTGTGTGGATGGGGGGGGGATCATCAGGCTGTGTAAAGTGCATGAAGAATAGGTGATGTTTGAGGGCCTTTCTAAACTGCGTGAGGAGAGTTTGGACAATCCTCTGAAAGAAAGAGCATCAGTGTTCAACTGATTAGCTTGAAATAAAGCCTCCTTGTTGAAGAGATTTTCACCAGTACAAGGAGTATTTCCCAGCCTTTCCTGAACCCATCTATCCAAGTCAGAAACTTGGAGCCAGGCTAAGCATCATGCTCCTATGGCTATAGCAGAGGTTCTGCTAATAGACTCAAAACAGTCCAGGGAAGCACGATTAAGAAACTTAGAGATATTTTGAGCATGATTGACTAATAAGGAATAGTCTGCTCTTTTATGCTCTGGAAGAAAAGGGTTCAAAAACTTTAAGTTCTTTGTGACTTCTTCAAGAGATAATCCCATATAGAAAATATATGAGGTAATTTTTGCTGAAAGCATGGATGCCTGGAAGCATCGACGTCCAAAGGCATCTAAAGTCCTAGATTCACGACCTGGCAGATAAGAAGAGTGCTTCTTTGTACTCTTAATACACCTCATTGCTGATTCTACAACAATAGAATGATGAGGAAGTTGAGTCTTTTGAAAACCTGGAGAAGGTGGCACCTTGTACATAGTGTCAAGTGTCTTGGAATGTGGGGATACCATTAAAGGAGTTTCCCACATTTTTTAACAGTAGATCTAGTAAGATCTGATGCACTGGAAGCATGATCACCTCATTTGGTATCCAGGGAAAATGCAGTGTCTCTGAATTCCCCGATAAGGATTATTTACCAGGTATAGAAATGGCAAGTAGCTTTGCCATATCAAGCAGAAAAGCTTGAAAAGAAACCTCCCCCGAAGAGGACTCTTTGAAATGAGGGGTAAAGGCTAAACTTGTGGAAAAATCAGCCCTGGTACCGATGGATTCATTCCAGTCATCGGGATCGGAAGACTGAAAAGGATGAAGCATCGGATTTTCTTTAAAGCGATGTCTTTGGTACCGCCCGAGGTCGGTACCGAGTCGAGTCGGTACCGAATCTTCCATGCTAGAGATCGATTCCAGGCTGGACATCGAGGGAAGCGATTCTGTCGAAGCAAGCATGGACGGTACCGACACTGATGCAGATACCGGTACCGAAAGCGATACCGATACTCAAGGAACGGTCTGCAGCAACTCTAACGGTACTGAAGTAGCCGAGATTGCTAGACTACGTTCATCGGTGAGGAGTGTTTCGTCCATCACCATAGCCGATGCCGGGGTGTCGGTACCACCCAAAGCGGCCACAACCACCGAGCATGGCCCGGGTATGTTCATCGAGGTAAGAACCTCGGGAACAACCTGGAGCCCCGTTAATGCTTTGGAGCCCGAAGACTCCCGCCGGGGCTTTGTTGCCAAGATGTCCTCAAGGGCAAGGCCGAAGCCATCTCGATACTGGAAAGGAGATCTACCACTCGAGGACTGGCTAGTCTTTACAGACTGTTGTTTGGTTACCTGATCCTGTGAAGAAGATGATATTTTTGCTGGTAACATCAAAGGGGATGTGAACCGGGTATCGAGTTCTGCTCGATTCTGAAGACTTCTTCTGTTTGAGCTCCAGCAGGAGAGACAGTCCAGAGGACAATGGTCAGGACCTAAACATTTTAGACACCAAGTATGAGTGTCTGAAAAAATATCTGTACCGTCACACTTTGAGCATTTCTTAAGGATAGTGGCTGGGTTTTCCATAACGGAAGGGTAGAGGCCTAGTGGCCTAGAACAGTCAGGCACTAAACAGGAAAAAATTTCTAAGGAAAGAAGAAATTCTTCAGGAAAAAGAAAGAAAAGTACCGGCGGTACTGGTAGCATCGAGGGAAGGCAGACGCGACCACAAAAAAGTAAAAAAATAAAAAGAATAATTTTCTGCGGTGACAGGAATACGTCCTGCCGGCTCCGCGGAAAACTGAGGAGAAGCAGTTGGGAAAGATGGGAAGGCAGCACGCAGGCGTGGTGGGACGCTCCCAAAAGCGTTCTGATTGGACGCTGGGGAGCGTTCCCGCGCAGGCTCCGTCGGTACCAACGATACCCATATGTGAAGACTCATTCCTGCTTGTTCCTGGAGATTTTCCTTTCCTGGAATCCTACTAGACCAGTCCAGACTAGTGGGTTGGGTCCCGCTGCCAGCAAATGGTGAGAGAGAAAAATTCCCAAAACATTGTGACATCGACCTCAGTATAAAAACCCAACTCCCAAGGGAAGCTTCAGTATAACCATAACAAGCAGCAGGAGTTCAAATAGCCAAGGAAGCACAAAACCAGAACAAAAAGGAGTTCATAAACAAGTAACTCTTATAACAACAAGCTAAATTGAACAATGTGAAACAGGACCCGCAGGCCAAGGAAGTATGTACATGCCAAGGTATAGCAATGTCACCAATACATAAAGAGCTAGGCGACAAACTAAACAGTTTGGAGGGGTGGTCCTGGACTAGTCTAGCAGGATTCTAGGAAAGGAAATTATCGGTAAATAAAATTTCTCCTTTCAAATACATCCTGGTAGACAAATCCAGACTAGTGGGGAGCATCATAGCTAAACCACTCCAGGGTGGGAAGAAACTGCTGCAGCCAAGACAGAGGCTCCGAAGCAAGCTGCCTCTTGAGCTTGGATATCCAAGTGATAGTGATGTGCAAAAGTAGAGGACCAGATGGCTGCCCTGCAAATATCTACTCTTGAGCATTCTGCCCAGAATGTAGCCTGGGCCTGCATAGAATGTGCCTAAAGACCTATGGGCACAGGTTTATTCAATAAAATATAAGCTGGCTCAATGGTCTGCTTGATCCAGCGTGCAATGGTCGCTTTGGAAGCGGCCACTCCTTTTTATGGATCAGAAGCCATGACAAAAAGGTGATTGGAGAGACTAAATGTATTAGTGAGTTTGAGGTAATGGCTTAACGCCCTACCAACATCCAACAGATGAAGGACTCTGTTGTCAGCTGAAGATTGCTCCTTAAAAAAACGAAGGAAGGAAGCACAATCAATTCGTTGACATGAAAATACAAAAGGACCTTAGGCAGCAAAAAGGGCACTGTTCAATAGTAACCTCCTCCAAGGAAAAAGAATGAAAACGAATCTGGCATGAAAGCGTCTGGAGCTCCAAAGGTGTCGTGCTGAAGTGACTGCTATAAGAAAAACAATTTTGAGAGTCAAATCTTTGAGAGATGCCCTACGCAGAGGCTCAAACGAGGCATGGGTGAGCATGAGAAGCAGTAAGGATAAATTCCAAGAAGGAGTGGAGGAGTGACCTAGTGGTTGGGGCAAGGTACTTCAGGCCGGAAGGTCGGGGGTTCAAATCCCACTAGAGGACAGCAACCTTGGGCCGGAAGGACTGGGGTTTCTAGTCCCACAGGTGCTCCTTGTGGTCTTGGGCAAGCCACTTAACTATTTACAGGGAACATGGGCTATGGAGGGTTATCTCCAAGTTATAATGCCCTGTTCAATGTAATTTCAGTTTGTTCAATGTAAACCGCACTGATGCAGAATAGCGCGGTATATAAGAGAATGTAAATAAAATAAATAAATAAAAATAAATAAATGAGACGACTGGACGAATGGGGGGGAGGGGGGTCTCAGGGAGCAAATGCCACACAGGAAACGGGAAACATCTACATGAGAAGCAAGAGACTGCCCATGGAGAGGCCCCCGAAAGCATGTCAAGGCTGCAATATGCCCTTTTAAAGAATTAAGGATGACACCCTTATCAAATCTGTCCTGAAAGAAGAAAAGAATGTCTGCAATATCAATGTGCCAAGGGGAGAGGTATCTCAGAGCACCAAGAAGAAAAAAAGATGCCAGATCCGAGCATAGGCACGCAAGGTAGAAGACAGTTAAGCCTGTAGTAGAGTGGACACTACTTGAGACAAGTAACCTTAGCGATGCAAGTGACGATGCTCAATAGCCAAGCCATAAGCGAGTAAGAAGTAGGGTTATCCATGAGAACCAGCTGCTGAAACAGGAGTCCTCTCCAGATACCAGGGGGTAGGGAGGGGCGCCTCCTGCAGGAGGCGTAGGAGATCGGCATACCATGGACACTGAAGCCAATCCGGGGCCATCAGCACTATCCAGCCAGAGTGTGACTCTGACGGTGTACACGGCCGATTATAAAGCGTAGTTACTCACCTGTAACAGGTGTTCTCCAGGGACAGCAGGAATCAGTCCTCACTTATGGGTGACGTCGGCACCGACTGAGCCCGTGCGAAGCAATTCCCCAGCTTTCGAAGAAAGCCTTTGGGATTGCTACCATGCATGCATGGTCCTCTTCCAGCCCAAGAGTGCCATCTTGCTCAGTCAGGTCCCTTAGCTTGAGCCCTACCAAGCAGATGGCAAGGAAAGGACAAAAATTCAACAACTCATCAGGGAAGGCGGGAAAGGTAGTTAGGACCGATTCCTGCTGTCCCTGGAGAACACCTGTTAAAGATTAGTAACTACGCTTTCTCCAGGAACAAGCAGGGTCAGTCCTCACTTATGGGACTCCCTAGCTACAGGCTACCAAACCTGTAACCAAAAAATGCCTCCAGCCCGCTGTAAGCAGAAGCCGAAGCCCGAAGGAGCCCGAGTCCTCGGGTCCTCAGGGCAAAGCCCTTGGTAGCCATGAGAAGGGTCGGAGGGCAGGATTTGCTTATACCCCGAACAGATTACGGAGAACAGCCTGGCCAAAGGCACTATCCCGGCAGGACTCCCTTTCCAGGCAGTAGTGGGCAGCGAAGGTATTGGTGGAAGACCAGGTTGTTGCCCGGCAGATGTCCAATAGGGGCACCGAGCGCAACGAGGCCACAGAGGCCACTTTGGCTCGGACCCCGTGTGCGGTGACTCAATGATCCAGAGGGATGCCCGACTTCGTGTGGGCAAAAGCGATGCAGTCCACTACCCAAATTGAAAGGGTGCGCTTGATGACTGCTTGCCCCTGCCTATTGGGATCGTAGGTCACGAAAAGTCTGTCAGACTTGCGATGAGTCTGAGTATGCTGCAAATAGAAGGTGAGGGCCCGTTTGCAGTCGAGGGTGTGGAGAGCTGCCAACGCCAGATCGGCATGAGGCCTCAGGAAGAACGTCGGCAGCACTATCTCCTGGTTGAGATGGAAGTCTGAAACGACCTTCCGTAGGAATTTAGGGTGGGTACGGAGGACCACCCGATAAAATCTGGTGTAAGAAGCGCCAGCCATGAGTGCCTGGAGCTCACTGACTCGGGGGGCCGAGGTCAGCACCACCAGGAAGGCCAACTTCCAGCTTAAGTTTCGGAACGAACACGTCGCCATCAGCTCAAAAGGTGGGAGGGTGAGCTGTGTGAGTACCACGTTTAAGTCCCACTGCGCCGGAGGGGGATGGATGGGCGGCTTAGTTAGTAAAAGGCCCTGCATGAAGCGGGAGACCAACGGCTGCTCCGAGAGAGGCTCTCCCTCGATAAGGAGATGATTGGCCGAGATGGCACTCAAATTAACTCTGACAGTTTGACTTCAGTCCTCCCCTCGAGAGGTGGAGGAAATACTGGAGAACCCATCGAACTGAACACGAGAAGGGGTCGATCCAGTGCTCCAAGTACCAGACGGAGAAGCATTTCCACTTAAAGGCATAAACCCGCCTAGTGGAATCCTTTCTCGAGGTGAGGAGGATTTCTTTGACCTCCTCCGGAAGGGCCAGAGAGGCTAGGGAGACCCGTTAAGTTGCCAGGCCATGAGGGACAGGGAGGTTAAGTTCAGGTGTAGCACCCGACCCTCCTCCTGTGTTAACAGGGACCTGGCAGAGCCCAGGGGAACCAACCGTTGACAGTCAGAGCAGGAGCGGGAACCAAGGCTGCTGGGGCCACGAGGGAGCCACGAGAATTAATGAAGCCTTCTCCCGTTGAGCCTTGAACAGAGTCCTCGCAATGAGGGGGAAAGGAGGGAATGCATATAGGAGACTGGAGGACCAGTCCAGGAGAAATACATCGGGGCCCTTCCTGACGCAAGGCCAAAGGGAAGCACCCTGTACTGGAAGTGCTTTCCCTGCACCCTGAAACGCAGGTACTGCCTGTGTTGGGGGTGGATTAAGATATGGGCATAAGCGTCCTTCAGATCCAAGGAACATAACCCCGTCCTCGAAGGTGGGGAGGGACCTTCTAGACTGCCCATTGGACAAGGAGGGAGTGCAATTCCTGATGCAGAAGAAACTGGTGTGTGGGGAGTCGAGGAGGCTCTGCCGGGGAAAAAGGGGGTGGAAGCCCATTGAAGTGGAGGCGATAGCCCTCCCGGATGACCTGGAGAACCCAAGTGTCCGAGGTGATGAACGCCCACAATGGGGCGAAGCAAGACAGGCGTCCCCCCACTGGCTGCTGTATCACTGGAGGGCGAGGGGCTATGCCGCTGGCATCAAAACCCCTGAGTTGTTTGCAAGGGGGCTGGCATTTGGACCCTTTGGTTTACAGTGCCCCTGGCCAGGCTTTCCCTGCACCGGAGTGGTCGGCGTGGGGGTAGTCGGCTACAGCAGGTAGCTGCAGTACTGGAGACCTTTTCTGGGGAAGAAGAGCTTCTTGGTTGGCTGCTTCTTCCGAGGCAGGGTAGAGGTCTTGTGGGAGAGCCGATTCCTGGTAACAAACTCTGTCTCAATCGCCACAGCCTTCTCTTCCATCAGCCTCGGTGAACAGCTTTTGGGTAAGCTGATGGAAGAGAAGGCTGTGGAAGCTGAGTCTTTCAGAAGCCTGGCCACTGCTGTACCTTGTACATTGTGTCAAGGCGCTTGCTCATGATGGGGACCGAAGCTGTGGCCTCCCACATGCGGAGCAGCAGCTGAGATAGAATTGGCGGTACAGGCACAGTGAGGGATTCCCTGGGCAGGTACTCATACTGAAGAATGTCGAGTTCTTCAGCACGAGGGTCCTCCTCGGCCTTGGTGACCAGGTTGAGGGCAATAAACACCAGGAAAGAGGTGTCTTCGGGAGGTGAATGCCGCTGCAATGCAGGCAGCGAAGGGTCTGACAGAAGATCCTGGTGGGTACGGGTCTCTGGGGAGGTATCCCCATCGGATTCCCAATCCGAAAATCAGTCGAGGGGTCCAAGCCGGGCAGATCGCCCTGTCCGATGGCCGGTGGCCTGGAGGAAGAGGCTCTAGATGATCTCGCCTCTGAAGAATGGGAGAGCGAGCGAGACCGACGTCGAATACCCTCATGAGGCCCGCGGCTCTCTGGGGTTTCCTGGACGGATTTGGGTGTCCTATGCGAGGGACCCACAGTCTCTGGGTGCAAGTCAGCAAAGCTGGCTGTTAGCGCCTGCTGGGTGGCAATGAACACAGAAACAATGTATTCAAGTGCCAGCATAAGGGACTCCCACACGGGCGTGGGGCTCTGAGACGCCGATACTGGGGTCACCGGATCGGGCATCGAGGAGGAGAGGGGGTCCTCACGGGGACAACCCTCAGGAGACTGGGCGCCTTCACCAGAGGCCTCCGTTTCTCTGCGAGGTACCTTGAGGGGCCGCTCCTTATCCGACTCTCGGGAACGCTGAAGAGGGCTAAGCAACCGGGCGCGAGAGCTCTCGTGCTTGTCAGGAGCCCTGGACAGCGACTTCGAGGCCTTCTCCTTCTTGCATTGTTCCACCTCAGGGGGCCCCTGGTCAGAGTGCCGCCAGGAACGCGGGGCCGCTAGGGGGAACCCACTGGGGGAGAGACGACTGAGGGCGCTACCGGGGATTCAGAGGCAGCCTTTTGGAAAATGTCATGGGACTTCTGCTTAAGGCTGAGCAGGGCCTTAGAGGACATTTTCTTACAGAGTGAACAGAGCTCTGGATCATGGCTGGCTCCCAGGCACCGCAGACAGCAGCCGTGAGTGTCTGTAAGCGACATGTTCCTAGAGCATCTATCACATTTTTTAAATCCGGTGGCCATGGGGGCAAAAATGGCCCCTGCGAGGTCAAAGACCCACACGGCCAGCGGTTGGGAGAAAAAAAGGGCGTGAAGCCCAAAAAGAAAAACTAAGAAATAATGTATCCCCGAGAGCTCCAAAGAAGAGCAGGGGAAGGACGGGTAGAGGACCGGTGCAACCGGAAAAGAGAAAAAGCCTGTTAAGGCGTGAAAAAAAGAAACTTTTTCCGAGGGATGAAGACGTGCGTCCGAAGGGCTCTGCAGAAAAAGGGAGACTGAGGAAGATGGCACCCTTGGGCAGGAAGAGGACCATGCATGCATGATAGCAATCACAAAGCTGGGGAATTGCTCCGCACTGGCTCCGTTAGTGCCGACGTCACCCATAAGTGAGGACTGACTTCCTGCTTGTTCCTGGAGAATATAATTTAATATACATTTTAACTTTTGCCTTTACGTTTAGGAATCCACACCAAAAATTCTTGTAATTGAATAGATGTACCAGTCCATAAAAAGAAAATGTCGTCTAAAAAACGTTTCCAAAAAGGGATAAACTGGAAATAATGCGCTGCATACAAATGGGTTTCTTCAATCTGTGCCATATATAGGGTCGCTATGGAAGGCGCTGCTGTAGCCCCCATAGCTATACCAAATGTTTGTTGGTAAAAAGTTCCTTGAGACATGAAATAATTGCGAGTCATGAAATAATTGCGGGTCTTTTTATGGATTCAGTTTTGGATATTTCATTTGCATTCAGTGCATCCGGCGGGACTTAATAAAGAACTGGATTGGTCCAGTATTACTTAACGTCATTTTATATACCTAGGGATTTCCCTGAATAAGTGGGTATTCCCTGACGGTTTGCATTGGGTGATTAACTTTGATTGACGGCGGAGTCTGGCCATTCTCTGAAGAAGCAGCCTTTTAAATGGATCAGCTGTGTTTCAGCGTTCTATAGCGGTTGCGACAAGACAAGATGGTGGCACTTGAGACAGGGTGAAAACCCGAAACGTGCACGTCGTGCCGGATCTAAGAAGAGTTTACATATTTTCTTAAAGCTAAGTAGTGGTTTTTGTTCCACATTGTTTGGAGATTTGCACTTTATTAAAAGGGACCAAACCGTGTGGAGGGCATGGATTACAATGTCTGCCCCTTTCCGGTGATGTCCGACAAATATCTACATTGATTCATGCTAAGGAGATAGTGGTTTATTTATATAGGTTTAATTTGTGATCACTACGGATGGGACTTTGGATTTAGCTTTCATAACTTGGCACTTAAGAATAATTTACCATACGGATAGTTTCTCAGGGCAAAGAGGATATGTACCTCTGAAGAAGAGTTTGAACAGCAAGCAGTAATTATTAAAAATCGTTTAGAAGACAGACAGTATCCGGCTCACCAGATTAAAAAAGCATATCAGAAGACATGTCAGTCTTCGCGGGAGAGATTATTGCAGGCAAGAGAAAAGGAGGATAGAGATGATATGGTATGCTCATTGCTTTATTCATATCACTCACAGAACATTAAAAAGATTTTAAAGAGGCATTGGCATTTGATTCAGGCACTCCCAGGTTTTGCGGATGTCAATTTAACCATTGCACATAAACGCAATGTCAATTTACGAAACATGCTGGTTCCCTCGGTGTTTACGGAGCGCAAGTACTTATCAAAATATAAAGGTCATTATCAGTGTGGGAGGTGTTCAGTGTGTGTGCATGCACTCCCTGTTAGGAATCAATATGTACATTTTAGCAACAGGATTTTTTATTTGGATGACTTTATAAATTGTTTGACGAGTCATGTTGTTTACGTGATTCAGTGCCCTTGTAATAAAGTATATGTGGGGATGTCTACACGACCGGTTCGTCAAAGAATTATAGAGCATAGAAGTTGTGTTAATAGGAGATTAGCGGATAAACCTTTGGTAGGCCACTGGATGGAACATAACCATAAAATATCAGATTTAAAATTTTTTGTTATAAAAAAGGTTAAGTTGAACTGGAGGGGGGGAGATATTGAGAAGACCATAGCACGCCTGGAGCAGCGGTATATTTTCCAGTTAGACAGTTTACACCCTAATGGGTTAAATATGGATGAGGATCTTTCGGTTTTTCTTTAAGGAGCACAGTGCTTGCCGATCTCTTTGAGATAGCATTTTCTCCTTGCCTTTTCTTCTTGTTCGGTTTGGTACTCAATTTACAATATCAGGAATAAAGCAAGTAGGATACGTATATGCAATTTGGTTATTTCATAGGTGAATATCGTTGCATGGTCCCTTGCACTTGCAAGGGTAGTTATAGAAGGTAGTATTGGCTCACTGATATATACGAGTTTTATAAGCTTAGAATAGGTTCTATATAGTATATAAATAGCAGTTATAAAAGAAGATTAGGTATTTTTTAATTTTTTGTGGTCATAATGATGAAATTATTAAGTGTACTTACTTCGGTCGGCAGCGCATTTTTATGTCTTTTCATGTCCATAATAGTGTTTAGTATGGTGTTCGAAATTGTTTATTAACAATAGGCATGAAGAGTTGATTTTTTATTTTTATTTTTTGTTATATTCCTTCCTTAAGTAAAAGTTCATGTATAATGAGTCATAGAATGATTGTTTATCTAAACGAAGAAGGTTTTTTGGACATTTATGTATTTGGGGGAGCGGATAGCTGTCAATCTCCAACGTCATCCTTTCTTCCCGCGGTTTTGAGGTTTTTCTTACCACCGCGCAGCCGCCAGCGTCTCTTGTTAATGGGAATATTTGAGGATTGGCTGGCAAGTACAGTTCATTCAAACAAGGTGGTATTTGCAAAAGAGTAAACGGAGTTTGCCAAGAAGAGGTAAGAGATCGATCTATTATCGCCTGGATTTGTGTTTCGGCAGCGGAGCTCTCCCCGTTATGGGATTTTTTTTTTTGATAAATCTGTTTATTGATGGTAAGGAATACAATAACAAGCAAACAAGCAAACAATATCCAAGTAGGTACAATCGGCCTGTTCCATAGCACCTCCCGGGTAGGGCTGTGTCTTGTCCACCACCCTGGGAGTATATCAGCAGCAGACAAATACAGCAAGGTATCACATCAAGTGCACCCAATCATCCCCCACTTACCCCCCCCTTATCCCCCCCCAACCCAAGGTCACCGGTGCATTCCTAACTAAGGAGCCCCCCCCCTCATTCCTCCCATGGCACTATGCTACCCTGAGTATCTCGCTGCGGATTTTGGGCTCTAGTGATTGTATATAAGGCATCCAAATTAACAAAAAGGTGGCCCATCTCCGGGGGTGCCGCTGCGCACTCCGCCGTTCCAAAAGCATAAACTGATGCAAGGTGTTACGCCATTCCCAAAACGTAGGGCCCGTAGGTTCCCTCCACCGGTGAAGGATGGGACCCTTACCCACCAGACAGGCCTTTCGCACCAATAAACCTTCCCATCTGCCCTTAGGGTGGAGTGGTCCCGTCTGATCCAAGATTACCGACAGCCCGGACCAGCTAATCCGCTGTTGTAGCAGACCGCCCAGGTACTCGCCGATCCGAAGCCAATACCGGCGAATGACTGGGCACCCCCACCACATATGGCCCAAGTCCGCCAGGCCACAGGAGCATTTGGGACACCCCCCATGTGTTGTAAGACAGCTTCTCAGTGCTCTTCGCGGCGAAAAATAGGCTCGAAGAATGCTTTTAAACTGGATTTCGCGCCACCGGGCCCCCTCCACAAGGCACACAATCCTACCCAACGCGCCCTGGATCGAGCCCGCGGGTATCTCCCTACCTAAGTCTCTCGCCCATGCTTGTTCTACCGCCACATGATCCGGGGGTGGGTCGAATGAATCAAGTTTTCTCTTAAACAGAGCAATCGTCGGGGGCGTTTCCGACCCCAGGGCAACAAAATCCAGAATCTTCGCAGAACGCTCCGCTTGCAGTTCTTGCCCAGGCAGTGTTCCAATATAATGAGACAATTGCATGTATGCAAAGACTGAGTTCCCAGGGTTCAGATCATATTCCCCACAAATAACGTCCAGGGCCTTACATCGCCCCTCGGTGTCCACCACATGGCCTAACCGCGTAATCCCCGATTGCTCCCAACGCTGAAAAAACACCGAGTCTGACCCCGGAGTAAAGGAGGGATTTCCCCGCAGGGGTAGCCAGCTGGAGACCTCCGGGCTACTCCCCCAATATCTGTTCAACTGCTGCCATGTACGTCTAGTAGCCTGCAACAGAACACTTCCAACCAGGCGTGCCGGCATAACCCCCCGCCCAAGATGCAAGACCGCATCAAGAGTTTGCGGCGCCACAAAGGCCTCCTCTAAGGCCCGGGGGTGTAAACCTCCGTATCCCCCATCCAATCGGCAAGGTGTCGGGCCTGACACGCCAAGGCATATTTCCAAATGTCCGGAACTCCCACCCCTCCCGACTTCCATCCCCCCTTCATCCGGACCAACGGAATACGTGCTCGGCCACCTTTCCAAAGAAACCCTCTAATAGCTCTTTCAACCCGCCGCAAATCCTGTTTCAATAGCCAGACCGGAAGGGTCTGCAGCCAATAAAGCATCCTGGGAAGAACCACCATCCCTAAGGCTGCTACTCGCCCCAGAAGGGACAATGGAAGGGGTGCCCACGCCTGCATCTGCGCTCTGATTTTAGAGAAGATACGTTCAAAATTCGCTTTATAAATCTGAGATGGTATTCGAGTCAGCAAAATGCCGAGATAAACGAAGGAATCCGTAGTCCATCGAAGCGGAAAATTCCCAGGCCAGCTATCTTTCAAGTTCCCGCCCACATCTAGCGCCTCCGATTTAGCCAGGTTAAGTCTTAAGCCTGCGAATCTACCGTAGAGGGAAAACTCCTCCAACAACCGGGGTAATGTTTGTTGAGGCTTCGTAAGATGCATCAGTAGGTCATCGGCAAAGGCCGCCACCTTAAACCCGTAAGAGCCAATGCGCACCCCCGGGATATCGGGCGACTCCTCTATGCGCCGTATCAGTGGGTCCAGGGACAGCACAAAGAGCAGGGGGGAAAGAGGGCAGCCCTGACGCGTGCCCCTCTCCAGATTAAATTTCTCCGATACCTCCCCGTTGCATAATATTCCCGCTGTTGGATCCGCATACAATAACTCCACCATCCTACAGAAGGAATCGCCAAACCCGTAATACGGTAAGAGGCCGTGCAGATAGTCCCACTGCACTTGGTCGAACGCCTTCTCCGCGTCGAAGCTGACTAACAACGACGGCGTCCCGCGCTCGTGCACCCATTCCATCGATAGCAAGATTTTACGCAGGTTGCGCACGGCATATCGCCCTCGGACAAAGCCAACTTGGGAATCATGTACCAGATCCCCCAATACCGATGCCAACCTGTCCGCCAGAACTTTAGCCATCACTTTGAGGTCAAAGTTCAGCAAAGAAATCGGCCTATAGGACGACGCCTGCGTGGGGTCTTTGCCTGGTTTGGGGATTAAAGTAATATAGGCATGGTTGGGGCCCCATTTAAATCTACCCTGTGCCACGCGCTGTTGATACATTGCCACTAAGGTGGGGGGCACGCAATCCCCCAGGATTTTGTAAAACTCTGCCCCGAATCCATCTGGGCCAGGCGCCTTACAGCAGGCAGCTGTCTGTATAACCCTACAAACTTCCTCCACTGTGATCGGGGCATCCAGATAGGCCCGTTGGTCCGCCCCCACCTGGGGCAGGTCAAGTTTACTTAAGTAATTCTGCATGGCAGCCGGAGACCCGTCCCGCCGTGCATATAGCTGTTGAAAAAAGGCACGGAACGTATGGGCTATTTCCCTCTTTCCCCTCTGCAGTCCCCCCCGCTCATCCCGAAGTGCCACAATCAGCCTAGATGCCCGACTGCCGCGGAGGCAGCGTGCTAATAATTTCCCCGGCTTGTCTCCAAACCGGTATAGCTGATAGCGGTAGTACTCATGGGACTTCTTCGCCCTCTGATGCACCAATTCATTGAGTAAAGTTTGCAATTCCCAAAGCCTGCGCTTATGTGTTCTACTGGGATCCCCCGCACAGCGCCGTCGGGCACGGACTACTTGTTTTTCTAGCTGAACGATTTGCGCCGCAAGCAATTTACGCTTCCGCGCGGCATATTCGATAATATTACCACGCAATACAACCTTGGCTGTCTCCCAGAACAGTTCTGATTCTGATTCATGTTGCTTATTGTACGTCGTGAAATCCTGCCAACACTGTCCGAGGTGAGTGCGGAAATTAGTATCGTAGTACAGGTCCATGGGAAACCGCCAGATACGCGTAGAGGTGGACAGGTCTCCCCATCGGAGTTCCACCCAGACTGGGGCATGATCAGAGATTACCAACGGGGCTATGTGCGCATCCATTACCCTTTCGAAGAGCCTCTCCGAAACCAAAACATAGTCAATGCGCGCAGTAGAGCCGTGCGCCCGCGACTGGTGAGTAAAATCCTTTTCGAGGGGATGAAGTAAGCGCCAGGGGTCTACCGTCCCCAGACGACGACACAACCCTCGCAGCGTTTTAGTAGTTGAAACCCGCGTTCTCACACTCCCCCCTCCACATGTATCCAGGTCTATGTCCAACACCCCATTCAGGTCCCCAGCCAGGATTAATGGCACATCTGGCAACTGTTCCACCCAGGATGCCAGTCGGGCGTAGAACGGCCGATCCACAACGTTGGGTCCGTATACATTGCCCAGCACAATAGGCCTACCCTCCAAGTAGCCATAAAGCAGGATAAATCTCCCCTCTGGGTCCGAGCACTGCTGTTCCATCTCAAAGCGGACCCGGGCGCTGACCAGAATGACCACTCCACCCTTTTTCCCCTTAGCCGGGGCGCCCCAACTCTGCCCCACCCACATTTTCTGTAGTTTAGCATGCTCGTCGGTCGTCTGGTGGGTTTCTTGTAGCATGGCAACATCGCATTTTAGTCTGGCTAAATTCTGCAACACTTTATATCGCTTTATGGGATTCCCTATACCACACACATTCCAGGAGACTACTTTCAGGGTGGATCATATTCAAACAGGGTATATATTTCCAATATGTGGTAGTAGTGGGGTAGGACCTCCCCAGCCTGAGGTCTCCCCCTTAGGAAGACATTGCTCCATCCATCTATTACTATGAACAATCTAGGTGCACTCGGTGACCTTGGACCCCCGCCCCCCCAATCGCCCACCCCCCCCTCCCTCTCCCCTCCCAGCCCCCCATTCCCCTCATCAGCTCTATCAGGCCAAGCACCACACCACTCACCCACCGAACCTCCCTGCCTGGCTTCGTCCCGCCTCCCCCCCCATCCCACTTGTCCCTGCCCCCCCCTGAACTACAGTAACCCCCCCCTAGGTCCTTCTCCCCCTCCTCCCTAGGGAGCCTATAAAGGTCCCACTAGGTGCCCTCCACCTCCACCCCCCACCCCCCCCTATTACTAACCCTCACGTCTGTCTCCCCCCCCTCCGCCTAGAGGCTAACCCAACCGCAAGCCTGCTGTAACCCACTGCTCCCGCTAACCAGCAGCCCTCCAACTCCCCAATCTCAGCAACAGCATTAACATAATGGTGGAAGGAAAAAGTAAACAAGATATGAAGGGAGAGAGAAGACGGGATAGGGGGGAGGCGAAAAAACCAAAGAAGCAGGGGGAGCCACCCACATCTGATTGCCCCCTCCGCTTGCAGGCCGCTGAGTATCTTACCCGTAGGCCCAGCCGAGGCCAGAGCCACGGGGGAAGCCTCAACCTCGCCATGATAAAATCCTACTGGACCTCCCACCCGGCGAGCGGCTAGCCAAGCACCCCAGAGACAGAGCAAGATACAGTATCTTTACAAGGCAACATCTCAGCAAAATAACAGTTACAGTAGCAAGTAACAAAGGAGAAGGGAGCAGAGTTTCATCACCCCACACGGCAGGCCCGCTCAATCCCTCTCCGGTCACTGGGTCTCTGTAGGGCTCCGCACTGCAAGTCCGCAGGACAGTGCTCCTCAAAAAGCGAAGTCGATAGCGAGTCCGCACACAATGGGAATACCCGGATAAGGCCTCCAATTCCTCAGGTCGCTGCGGGGAGTGTTGGCGCTACCCGTTCTCTCGTGCAGCAAGTTGGTCCACATACGGCTGAGCGGCAGCTGCAGAGTCAAAGGCACGGTGGACACCCTCATGCGTCACGTGTAGTCGGGCTGGATATTGCACCGTGAAGTGGATCTTGGCCTTTATCAGTTTCTCGCAGAGCGGTGCATAATCCCGGCGTCGCCGACTCAGGGCGATGGAATAATCCTGAGCGATGCGGAGCCTCGAATTATTGTAGACCACCTCTCCCAGCTGTCGGGCCGCTCGCAGTATCCGCTCCTTCTGGGGAAACCGCAGGAATTTCACCAGGACGATCTGGGGCCGGCTATCGCGGGCTTGGACAGGGCCTACCCAGTGGGCCCGCTCGATCTGCAGCGGGTCGTCCATCTCTTCATTCTTCAGCAGCGTGGCTATCAGGGAGTCCAGGTAAGGGAGAAGATCTTTATCTGTCACTGCCTCGGGAATCCCCATTATCCGAAGGTTCTTCCTTCGGGATCGGTTCTCCAGGTCGTCAAGTTTTATGGCCTGTGACTCAACCTGGGATTTCAGGTCTGCTACCTCCCGGGTCAGCGTCTCCACTTTGTCCTCTGCCTGGCCAAGCCGGTCCTCCGCTTCCCGCAGTCGGCTCCCCAATGCATCAACGGAGCTCTGTAGCCCATCCATTTTCTCATGGAGGGCTGTGAATTGTGAAGACAGGGCCGCTGCTACGGCTGCTGACACCTCGTCCAGGTAGGCAGGAGATTTCGGGGAAGTTGGCGCCATGGCCGTCTCCGCCATCTTTCCGGCTCCCACCATGCGCTCCCTGTCTCTCCGGGTGGATTTTACCGCCGTCGCCATGCCCCTCCTCTCCACACCGAAGCCGGCTATAGAAGCGGTAAGTGTTCCGGTATGAAGATCGCTAAAGCAGAACCCGGTCTCGGGGGTTTTAACGGTGTAAAAATGCCGGTTTGGGCTAGGGGGTTGCGGAGCACACCTAGGATGCGACCACTACTCTGCCCGCATCACGTGACCTCCCCCGTTATGGGTTTTAAATGACTACTGGCTGGTTAGCTGGAGTATCGTTCACATCCTATGTAGTTCCTTATGTATAAAGTTTTTGAGAAATGTTTATAAAGATGAGAATAATTATTTTTGCCCTTAAGGTAGGAGTTTTATGTGAGTTTGATATAATGATATTTACTTGAATTTTGTAAGTAGTAATAATTGGTTCGGTACTGTTTCCTTCTTTTAATCACAGCGTAGCCGCCAGTGTATCTTGGTAATAAGAATAGGTGACTGTCGGCAGGCAAGTACAGAGCACCAACACTAGTATTTTTGCGAAATAGTTGCGGCTCAATTTGTTTAATAGAGGTAAGAGACGGTGTGTTTTTGGTATTACAATTTCAATGTAATAATAATTCAATTAAAATTTTTTTTTGGGAATAGAGCCTACGCGGGTGTGAGAATGATGCAAGTTCTTATATAATCAGGTGTTTGGTCTTATTCTCATCCACAATATTAGAATATGTTACACCAATTGCCCACTACGATCCTGTTGCACTTTTCCTTGGTTGGGCCTTTCCTTTAATTGTGGATATCATAGTATTAGATTTGCCCATTTATAATGGTCCTCCATTCTCTCATTGTAGCAATCAGTGTGGCAAAGTACAGATTATGGAACACACAGGTATGGTTTTAATATGTATATAATTTTGAATGACTATAGGTTATATTGTTTTCATATTTATTGGTTGGTTTGTCACTTTTTAAGAGGTTTTATGGTTTTTCAATTGTTACTATTTATTTACAATTATGATTTATTCAAATGTTTTATATATGCATATTTATTTATTTATTTATTCATTTATGCAATGTGAGGTCTTTTGCTGTACTTTGATATGCATATCTATTTATTCGTTTATTCATCTATTCAATGTGAGGTCTTTTGCTGTACTTTAATAGTGCCTTTATGATTTGTTTTTATACTCGTTTTTAATTGTAACTGTTTTTAATCATTTATGGATGTTTTTATGTGTTTTGTAGCCAAAAGCCCCTGATGAAGGCATAAGCAAAACATGGCCTGTGTCGGGCCTGGCTTTAAGAGTAAGAGTGTTCTAATAAAGAATTCCTTCCTTGCTATCCACGGTTCCTGACTGGTTCAGTATTTGATGGGCCACCCTTTGTTCTTGATCACCTGACTGCACCTTGTCGGCATTGAATGAACCAGTATGACAAGGTGATAGTTGGTGACAACATGGTTCCCAAGCTGCAGTGAGTGACTCAATCAGCTCACGCTTTGATGTCGGATGCCTCTTGGATATTTCCAAGGCCACATTGTGCCACAGGTTCTCGATTGGATTCAGATCTGGAGACTGGGCAGGCCAGTCCATTGACTTGATGTTGTTCTGCTGCTTCCAGCTGATCACCTGTCTGGAGCGATGGCAGGGTGCATTGTCATCTTGGAACAGGAACTGGCCAGGAAACAGCTGGTGTGCTGATGGCACCATGCACTTTTGCAGTATGGTGATGTACTAGGCCCCGTTGACCATTCCATCGACGATCTGACGACGTCCAATGCCACTGGCAGCCATGCAGCCCCAGACCATGACCTTCAAAGGATGCTTCACAGTGAGGTTGAGACACTCAGGCTTGAATTCTTCTCCAGGAAATCTCCTCACATAGGTGTGGGCCTGGTTACCAAACAGGCAGAAGGTGCTTTCATCGCTGAATAGCACCTTTTCCCACATTTCAGTCGACCAGGTTGAGTGCTTTCTCGCCCACATGGTCCGGTTGCACCTTTGTATGTCAGTCATCAGTGGCTTATTCCGTGCTTTGCAGCCCCGGAGACCAAACTGCAGGCACCGGCGACGAACTGTTGATGAGCTGAGACTGACCTCACTCTTGTCTGACAACTCTCGAAGTAGCTGAGGAGAGGTCAACTTGCAATTAGTCAGTGAAATGCGTCGTAGTGCACGGTCCTAGCGTGATGTTGATGCACGTGGATGACCTGAACAAGGCTTGTCCACCACTGAACCCATTTCTTTCTTCTTCTGTTCAATCTTAACAGTGCACTGACTGCGGCCAACTTTCCTGGCTATCTGACAGCTTGAAAATCCTTCAGGGTCTGAGTCATCTTCATGGTCGATCCAGAAAGCGCATGAAATTCAAAAATTCAGCGCGTTTTTATAGCTGCACTGTTGGCTAGATATATGCATTGTGATTGGTTAGTGAAACCAGCCTCCTGATTGGTCAGAAATAATGTGTGCATACTGGATAATCTCCATCCAGTTTTGACACAGGATCCACAAAAATCACAGTAGCTATCTCCCAGTGTCTGTAAAGTATTTAAATTGGAAGCAAGGAATGCAAAAAAGTAAACTCTAATAGCCAAATGTATCCCTTTTAACGTGGTAGAAAGATGAATATGCTGGGCTAACGCAAAATTTTAAAAAAAGTACATTAGAAAGTACGAAAAATGCAAAACTCACAAGTGATTCCAGACTTTTCACACCACTGTAGGCATTCCAAGCGGCATAATTTGAGTGAAGCAGATGTGGAGCTTCCATGTGTCGAGGACATACACAAATTTATCCCTTTTTTGGACTAGGGGTACATATTTTCATCGACATGTGCGCGCTACTGGAGCTGATTCTGGGAACCTATTTTAGAAAGGCAGTCAGATGGTCTACTTGCTGACTCTGAATGTGGAAGAATCTGATAAGAAGATAAGATATGCCATATCAGGTCAGACTATTAAGCCCAGTATCCTGTTTCCAGTAGTGGCCAATCCAGATCACAAGTACCTGTCAAGTTCCCAAAAGGTATCCAGATTCCATGCTGCTTATCCAAAGGGTAAGCAGTGGATTTCCTTAGTCCTCTTTAATAGTGATTTCTGGCCTTTCCTCCAGGAACTTGTCCAAACCTTTTTTAAACCCAGCTACACTAACAGCTTTTACTACATCCTCTGGTTACGAATTCCAGAGTTTGATTATGTGTTGAGTGAAAAATTATTTTCTCCGATTATTAAGTACTACATTGTAGCTTCATTGTATGTCCCCTAGTCTTTCAACTTTTTGAAGGGGCAAATAACCGATCTACATTTCCCCTTTCTACTCCATTCATTATTTTATAGACCTTTATCATATCTCCCCTCAGCCATCTCTTTCCCAAGCTGAAGAAGGCTAACCTTTTAAGCCTTTCCTCGTAGGGATATCCTTCCATTGCCTTTACCATTTTTGTTGCTCTTCTCTGTACCTTTTCTAATTTTGCTATATCCTTTTTATGATATGGTGACCAGAACTTCACACAATGTTTAAGGTGTGGTCACACCTTGAAGTGATACATAATATCCTTTGTTTTATTCTCCGTTCCTTTCTTTTTGATTCCTAGCATTCTATTTCCTTTCTTGGCTGCTGCTGCACACTGGACAGAGGGTTTCAACGTATTATCCATGACGCCTAAATCCTTTTCCTGAGTGGTGGTTCATAATGTGGAACCTTGCATCATGTAACTATAGTTTGGATTGTTCTTCCCTAAGTGCGTAACTGTCTACTTGTCCACATTAAATGTCATCTGCCATTTGGACGCCCAGACCCCCAATTTATCAATATCCTCTTGCAATTTTTTACAGGTCCCTCCTCACTGCAGATCGTACGTTGACTTTCTGATCAAGCTCCAAGCCCCTTGGTTCTGACTGTGTTCAGGCATCCCGCCCAGTTAAATCTTGGCTGGGCTCTGCGATGGAGTTGACGCTGGGGCCAAGGATGCTGAATCTAATGTTCCAAAGAAGGGACTACTTCTGCTTTATCTGGCCCTTCAGGCTCTTTCTTGTCATCTGCAGACAAATGTTTCAGGACACGGGCTGGTGGTCAGACCCAAGGCACTGCAGGTACCAGTTGTGCTTGTCCATGACCAAACTAATACGGCCATATTTTGTGCACTTCTTAAAGCCACTTAAAGCCTTCAACACGTCCGGGAAGACCACCTTGGCAAGGTGAAGACCTCGATTGCAAAGGTGGGGAAAATGCCCAGATAAGGAGAAAAAGCAAAAAAAGCACAAGAAGAGAAACAAAAGAACGAAAATTAAAAAATAACGGCTGGAAGTCAATAACCGATGACAGGTGGTGAAAAACACTCAAGAAGGAAGAGACCATGAGGGTAAAGAGAAGAATATTTTTCTGCTAGTGCATGACACATCCTGTAGGCTCCATAGAAAAAAGGAGAATGGAGAAGATGGCATCATGGCAGGTGGGAGGGCAGGTGCGCATACACGATGCAACTGTCAAAAGCTTCCAATGGAAGCTAGGGAGCATTCTGCTTGGGCTCCATCGGTGATGTCGCCCATACGTGAGGACTTACTCCCTGCTTGTTCACGGAAAAGGATAGATATGGTTATCTGCAAGCTTGACACTGTTTACAGGAGGAAGATATAAGAGAAGATTTGGGGAAATCTCAAACAATGCTTTGGGTACTCTGTGAGGGGAGGCTGTGAATTAAAGGTATTATTTCTAAGATCTACTGGGCTTTGTTGGGAGGTTTGGCTAATAAGCCCAACATCTACTTGGGTGTGAGGAATACTTGGAATATGCCTTGGAGGAGGAGGAGGAATGACAGCAACTCTGTCTTAATACCACAAGGGTGCTATTGCTGTCAATTTAATGGGAAATGAACTAGAAATGCTTACATAAGATAATCGCCAACATTTCCCAGAAGTATATGGAATGTTCCATACCTTTAAACATATGTAGTGGAACTGCCCTGAAGTACAGGGTTTTCTGGAATAAGTACATATAAATTTTGGAAGGAATTATAGGGCATAAATTATGCAGAAACCCTTAATTTTTGTTGTTAGATGGGTAAACATCTGACATGACTAAGCAGGAAAGTCTTAAGCCCTGGAAAGAACAGCCACCAGGACTGGAGTGGAGGCAGCGTGGCAAGTCACCCTGTGCTGGCTCTGCCGTGTAGGCCCGGTGGGGGTGGAATCCCCTCCTGGCTGGCACCTGGGGTGTGGCACACCCACTGCCCCGTCCTTGGTAGGGCACTAGTTGATAGACACCAAAGGCTTGTATTATGGCACCCAGAAATGCAAGTGAAGAGTCACCTATAGCATGCACTTGTGTACTTCTGGTCAGAAGCAAAAGCTGATGCAGAAAGTTAAGGTATACATGTATTCCCATTGTAAAAGGGGAAGCACATATATACTTTTTTGGCTTGCCTGAACCATGTCCAACCCACAGCCACTTGAAATCTCTGTCACAGCCACCTAATCAAGGAAACTGTGGCTTTCTAAAATCCAATCTACATATGTATGCAGCCTACATATATTACTGCTTCTAAAAAAACATCTTATTTCTGCACCACAAATCATTCACTACTCAAACTTATTTTACACACTACTTTTGCTCTCTTGTAATTTGCTTGATACATTCATTATGCATCTTATCTACATGTCACATGAGCCTTACATTCTATTTGTAACACATTCTGAACTTTCAACACGGTACTGTGTTCAAAGCTCCTATTATAATCCATAGCACCTTATATTACACATGCAATTACACAGAATGTCTGAACTGCAAAAACAAATTGCATTTTCAATGCTATACAAATGACAACCAGACAAAAAGGACATGATTCCATATACAGTAGACAAAACAGCAGTGACAGGATGATGCACAAGATGTTTAGTGCTGCTTTCTGGTCACTAGCAGAGTCAGTCAATACGAACTGCATGCATGACAGTGACATTCTCAGCCCTCATGCTTCCACATATACCAGATCCATAAACTAAAAGCCATTCTCCAGAAAGCGAGGATGAAACTCCTTTGCAGTGCTTATGTGGATCAAAACTAGCAGGCAAGCAAGGCCGTGGGTCAAGGCAATTCACACAGACCTCTGAGCCCCAGTTCCTCTTTGATGCATCATCAACATTAAGGAGGTCGCCGAATCTTTCATTAGTGATAAACTGGTGGTGTGTTGGGATGGCCCCCATATGCCGTCTAGCTGCAATATCCGCCTCTTCCTGCTCACGCTTAAGTCGTCTTTGATCCTCTAACAGTTTCTGCCATAAAATTGTATAAAAGGGCCATGAATGTTTTGCAGCAGGTCAAAATTGCTAACACAACAAAAAAATTTGGAAATATGGATTCCAATGAGGATGCGATTTCCTCTAAACACCACTTATAATAAAACTGCATTACACAGGATCTGGATAGGGCCACATTCTACCATATCCCTGTGGCAATCCTGAACTGCAGGACAAAACCAGAACATGAGAATATGCATACAACTCTTCCCATAATCCAGATATTTACTGTGGACAGGGATAATCAAATCACAATAAAAATACACAAAATCATGGAATTAATGAAAAAAAATATATTTGATTGTGTTGGTGACCTTCTCATTTTTTAGCTCCATTTCTTGGTTTCTTTTTATTGCAAACTGTGATTATGTTAAGAGAAACAACATTCACTGAAAAACAAAGTGCGGATTACACAGGTCTGTGACTAAAAAGCTGTTTAATTATTTTCATCTAATTTCCATGTATTTTGGTGTGCTGAAAACAAATAAAATATTGAAAAAAACTCCTAGACGTCATGATTTGCCACAACATGTAAAATTGTCTTCAAACTTATCAAATTTTTTCAAATTACTATTAATTAATTCAAATTACTATTAATTAAGTCACATAAGTGCATTTAAGATATAAAATGCCAAAAAAAACTTAAAGGGGTTGTCCGAGTTATGTAAAAAATAATATAGCACTGTAAATCTGATGGTCAGCAATATATACATAAGCTAAGCAAGTTTTAAGTCCGTGCTTCTAATGGTAGAAGGGGTCAATCTTTCCTGAAGAATCCAGTGGGAGGGAGAGACAGGGCAGATAGCAGCAGCTCCGGTCAGTGCAGGGGGGCGTGGCCAGCACTGTGACGTCTCGTGTACAGACACAGAGCTGCTCTCTCCTGCATGCCACACTTGTGAACGAATCATCAGGTTCTTGGTTCTAGGCTGTTCACACTTTTTCATCGCAATTCGTGTTAGCTCGTCATTCTTCAACCATTATTTTATGGCTCCACGAAAGTGTATTAATTCGCCAAACAGTTTCTGTTTCATCTGTGGTGAATATACAGTGTTTAAGCAACAGCAGAATATTACAGACTTTGTGAAAAAAGTATACTTTGCATACTTTGGACTAAAAATTGGAGATCAAGATAAAGTCTGGGCGCCTCATAAAGTGTGCAAACGGTGTGTTGAGGACCTCCGAAACTGGTTCAAGGGTAAGAAAAAATCTTTCCGTTATGGGATTCCTATGGTATGGCGAGAGCAAAAGAACCATAGTGACGACTTACTTTTGTTCATGCGATGTGAAAGGGTTTAATTTGAAATGGAAGCATTCCATTTCATACCCCAATCTTCACTCGGCAATTCGTCCCATCCCCCATGGCACAGATATACCAGTACCCAAGCCCCCTGCTACCTTGGAAGAGATACCTAGCTCCAATGAAGGTGAAGTCATACCTGAACCAGATGACGAATCACGTTCTGACTTTGAAGATGATACAAGACCAAAATTGTTTTCTCAGGAGGAGATGAATGATTTGGTAAGAGACTTGAATCTTCCCAAAGATGCCGCTGAGCTACTCGGATCAAGGCTGAAAAGCAGGAATTTATTGTTGCCAGGAGTGTCATCTTCATGGTTCAGACATCATGAAAAGGAGCTTGTTCCTTACTTCGCCCAGGAAGACAAGTTGGTTTATTGCATCGATGTCAAAGGTCTGATGGGTCAATTTAAAATCCAATATGATTCAAAGCAATGGCGTCTTATTATAGATTCTTCAAAAAGAAGTCTCAAAGCAGTTTTACTCCACAAAGAGTAATTAGACCTTACCTGCTAATTAGCGTTCCTGAAGGATCTCCAGTCCGGTCCCTTCTACTGGGCTGTGCCCCTCTACCAGCAGCTTGTGGACTGAGCACGTCATCTTTTGATGACCCTGGGGTATAAGTAGACTGGCACCGCCCACCAACTCCAGTGACCTATTGGCAAAGCAGACTTAACGGAGAGACAAGTGAATACATACCAAACTTAACTGCACTAGAAACTTTAAACAAAAGAAACTTTGAGACCCCCTCCCCCGGGAGAACTTCCCACCGTCCCCGGAGAAGAAAGGCTTACCTGACCCGCTCGCACTGGCGAGACGCCTGACCATCCAGCCCGCCTCACCGTAAAGGCCCCAGAGGAACAACTGAACGCTCCTATCTGCGCTTATTTCTTCGGGCCGAGCATACCTGAAAAAAGGACATCCAAGATCTGGGAGGGAACAGGGACTGGAGATCCTTCAGGAACGCTAATTAGCAGGTAAGATCTAATTACTCTTTCCTTAGCGTCTCTCCAGTCCGGTCCCTTCTACTGGGATGTACCAGAGCAGTTCCAAAATCTGGAGGGCCCAGCAATGCCGGACCGAAGAACCGCGCCCCCAAAACCTGCATCCTCAGACGCCTGAACATCCAACCTATAATGCTTAGCAAAGATATGCAGGGATGACCAAACCACTGCTCTACAGATGTCCAGCGGGGTAACCAGGCTGAACTCCGCCCACGAGGCCGCTTGGGCCCGAGTGGAGTGCGCCCGGAGCCCCGCCGGGACCTGTTTACCTCTCAAAATGTAAGCTGAAGAAATGGCCTCCCTGATCCATCTGGAAATGGAGGCCTTCGCTACCGCCTCCCTCTTACGCGGCCCCGCAAACAGCACAAACAACTGTTCCGACTTGCGGAAGGGCTCCGTGCAAGCTAAGTATCGCTTTAGAGTTCTGCGCATGTCCAGGAGACGCAGTTGAGCGTCATCCCCTTCCCAGCGAACCACGAAGGAGGGAAGAGAAACCGACTGATTCACATGAAAGGCCGAAACCACCTTCGGCAAGAAGGACGGGACCGTCCGGAGAACCACCCTCTCCCTAGAAAAAAACAGAAAGGGCGGACGGCAAGATAACGCCTGCAACTCCGAAATGCGTCTGGCCGAGCAGATGGCCACCAAAAACACTGCCTTAAGAGTCAGATCCTTCAGAGACGCCCGCTGGATGGGTTCAAAGGGCTCAGCGGAAAGGGCGTCCAAAACGAGGTGGAGGTCCCACGGAGGAACCAGCGATCTCTGTTGCGGCCTAAGCCGCCACACCGCCTTCAGAAACCTACCTACGTCCACATGCTCGCCCAAGAGCTTTCCCTGAATCCTGCCCCTATAACAGGAAATAGCCGCCAGCTGCACCCTCAAAGAACTAGTGGCTAGGCCCTTGTCGAAGCCTGCCTGCAAAAATTCCAGAACCTCAGGCACCGAAACCGAGAGGGGCCTCATCTTCCTATCTGCACACCAGGCCTCAAAGATACGCCAGACCCTCACATAGGACAGACAGGTCGAATGCTTGCGGGAACTTAGCAGGGTGGAGATCACCGCCCCTGAGTAACCTCTCTTTCGCAACCTAGCCCTCTCAATAGCCAGGCCGTAAGCGAGAATCGATACACCTGCGGCATGCACACCGGCCCTTGGAACAGAAGGTCGTCCCTCACTGGCAGGCGCCACAGACGATCGGCTAGAAGACGCATGAGGTCAGCATACCACGGACGGCACGGCCAGTCCGGGGCGACAAGGATCACCAGCCCCGCGTGAGCCTCTATCCGTTGAATGACCCTGCCGATTAGCGCCCACGGCGGAAACACGTACAAGAGGCCGTCAGTCGGCCAGCTTCTCACTAGGGCATCCAAGCCCTCGGACATCCTCTCCTTCCGTCGGCTGAAGAAACGGCTTGCCTTGGCTGACTCCGTCGCCATCAGATCCATGATGGGGGAACCCCATCTGCACACTATCCTTTGGTAGATCTCCTGCGACAGCTGCCACTCTCCGTGATCCACCTTGTGACGACTTAGGTAATCCGCCGTCACGTTCTCTGTTCCTGCCACGTGTTGCGTCGATAGGGCCACTAGATGGACTTCGGCCCAAGCCATCAGCTCCTCCACCTCTTCCTCCAAGGCGGGGCTGCTCGTTCCGCCCTGACGATTTATATATGCCACGGCGGTCATGTTGTCAGAAAGAACTCTGACTGCCCTCCGGCCCAGCCAGCTTCCGAATTCCCTGAGGGCTAGGCGAACCGCCCTCAGTTCCAATCTGTTGATGGGACACTGTGCCTCCTGCATGCTCCAAAGCCCCTGAGCGATCCGACCCTCGCAGTGTGCCCACCAACCTGAGAGGCTGGCATCCGTCATCAGCTGTAACCACTCCGGAGGTTCGAGGGGCATCCCGAGTTCCAAGGGCCCTGGGAGGAGCCACCACTGCAAGGATTCCTTGACTGACACCGGGCAGGGCAGTGTTACTGATAAGGCCTCTCTCTCTGGGACCACCGATGGAGCAGAGCCCGCTGAAGGGGCCGCATGTGAGCTCTGGCCCACGGGACCAGCTCTATTGTCGCCGCCATGGTCCCCAGCACCTGAAGGTAGTG
This sequence comes from Ichthyophis bannanicus, assembly GCA_033557465.1. NCBI lineage: Eukaryota > Metazoa > Chordata > Amphibia > Gymnophiona > Ichthyophiidae > Ichthyophis > Ichthyophis bannanicus. The sequence goes on along the minus strand of CM066034.1, from coordinate 578,254,282 downwards.
CCACGCCGAGGGCGCCCTCAAGGCCAGGAACTGGCAGAGCAACTCCCGCAGCGTCCCTATCCTGCGCTCCGGCAAGAACACCCTGACCCTGCCCGTGTCGAAACTTGCTCCTAAATACTCCAGCTCTCTGGAGAGAACTAACTTGAGACATTGATGACCCAACCTAGGCTCTCCAGAAAGGAGACTACCCGATGAGTGGTGCTTCGACTCTCTTGCTTGGACTTTGCTCGGATCAGCCAATCGTCGAGATACGGGTGGACCAAGATCCCTTCCTTGTGTAGGGCCGCCGCTACCACCACCATGACCTTTGTAAAGGTGTGTGGTGCCGTCGCTAAGCCAAACGGCATAGCTTGAAACTGAAAATGTCCCTGCGGGACCGCAAACCTCAGGAACTGTTGATGGGACTTGCGGATCGGAATATGCAAATACGCCTCCGTGAGGTCGAGAGAAGTCAGAAACTCCCCTTGTCGTACCGCCACCAGCACCGACCTTAAGGACTCCATGCGAAAATGTGGCACCCGTAGGCACCTGTTGACTCCTTTCAAATCCAGGATCGGCCAGAAGGAGCCCTCCTTTTTGGGCACCACAAAGTAAATGGAGTACCGTCCGGCACCGCGCTGAGCCGCAGGGATGGGAACAACCGCCCCCAGCGCCTGCAGTCTCCTGAGCGTCCCCTCTACCACCGCCCGCTTGGATGGAGAACGGCAAGGGGAAAGAACAAAGGAAGGAAATACGGGCTTTGCGAACTCGAGCACATAACCCTCTCGAACCACTTCCAAGACCCACTGGTCTGTCGTGACCCGGGCCCAAGCGGAGAGGAACCGCCTCAGCCTGCCCCCCACTGGCAGGTCCTCTCCCTGGGCCCCCGCGGCTTCATTGGGACTTCCTGGCAACCGAGGAAGAGGGCGAGGCTCCAAAACCTCTTCCTGCTCCCCGAAAACCTCAGAAGCCCTGTCCCCTAGAGGAAAACCTCCCTCTCTGAAAGGACGAGGAGCGAGAGGTCCGAAACCTCCTCATCTCCCGAGGTTGAGCCCTCCCTAAGGAGGGGGCTCTATTCTGTTTCAGCCTATCCTCCAGGAGTCTACCCCCCTTTGACTCCCCCAGCTCCTTCACCAGCTTCTCCAGGTCCTCGCCAAACAATAAATTGCCCTTAAAGGGCAGCCTACCGAGATGAGCCTTTGAAGAACCATCCGTTGCCCAATTGCGGAGCCACAGATACCGCCGGGCCGCAACTACCGAGGCCATATTCCTCGCTAGGCTTCTAATGAGATCATACTGACTATCAGCCAGATACGCTGCACCCGACTCAATCTTCGCTGCCTCTCCCGAGCTTTCAACGGGGTTCTCCCCCGCCAGCTGGATCTGTTGGGACCAGCGCAAACAGGCCCGGGCGACCCACGCCCCACATACCGAAGCTTGAAGCGCTAGGGCACTTACATCGAAAGCCTGTTTCAGCAGCGTATCCAGTTTCCTATCCTGGGAATCCTTAAGGGCCGAATTGCCCTCGACCGGAATCGTGGTCTTCTTGGTGACAGCTGCCAACGCCGCGTCTACCCTGGGAGAGCGCAGCAACTCCTTCTCCCCCTCCGGTAGGGGGTACAGCCTAGACATGGACCTTGCTCCCCTAATGGCCAACTCCGGCTGATCCCATTCCTCCTGGATCATTTGGCGCACCACCCGATGAACCGGGAAAACCTTTTGAGATTTCCTGACCGCCTGAATCAAAGGATCTTCCAGCGCCTCTTCCTCCGCTGGTCCCCCAGCCGACATGTTCAGGACCTTGAGGGCCTCTCCGATCAAAGCTGGCAGTTCTTCCCTGCGGAAGACCCGAACAATCTTGGCCTGTTCTTCGGGGATCTCACCTTCTTCCAACTCCTCCTCGTCCCCCCCCGTCCCTGTCAGACAGATCCCCCTCCAAGGACTCTGACAATGGGGGGTGGGACTCCTCCTCCTGCGACAATCTTGGGACGCTTTGCCGGCAGCGGGCCTACCTCCGCCAGCTCCCTGGTGTCCACCTGCCAGGCCTTTGCCCCCGCCTGCGCTGGCTCCTGCCCATGCCGCCCCTGCTTGCGGATGCAAAATGCCTTATGCAGGAGAAGAACAAACTCCGGGGAGAAGTCGCCAGCCACCTCCTCCTCCAACTCCAGCCCCGCGGAGGAGGGACCCGGCTTGGGAGGTGGCTGAGTGGGGGGGTCCCCTGGCATACCCAAGGGGGAATCTGGATGGCCCACCTCCCCAGAAGGAGTACCCAAATCCTGGGAAGAAGAGGGAGGAAGATCCTGCCGGCTCCCCGCCCAGCTCCCTAACTCCCCCGAGGCCGCCTCTGCCATACAGGCTTTGCAGATGCCTGAGTCCAAGGCTCCCCCCTTACGGGACCCACACACCATGCACTGGGCTTTAGCTGGCATAATTACTTCAGCTAGCACTAGGGCTGAGAGAGAAAATGAGCGGGCGGGAAACAGAGGCAGGCTGAAGCCTAAAATCCCCTTTCCTCACTCTCTTTACCTACTAGCCTGTATGTAATTTAATGATTTTTTTTTTTCAAACTAGCTCTTGCTGACTCCCTCTTCAGGCCCTCGAGTCCCTCAGTTGGGTTTTTTTTTTTTTTTTGAGTACCAACGGCTTAAAGCCCAAAGTACTGGAGACTGCAGCCCCTGCAAATTTTGCGCACGCGCACCACGTGCGGGAAAAAATATCGGGGGACTCACCTCCCGACACGCGGGCCTCACCATGCACGCGGTCCACGACCGCGTGGAGAGCTGCTTCCCCGGCAGCGCACTGCCGCGAACCTCCTCTTCAGGCACGCTGCTCCTCTGCGCCGCAAAGCCCGATGGCTCTTCGGCCCACCGCCCGCCCGCTCAGCCGCCTCAAGGGCTTCCGCGCGGCGGAAAGGATGGAAAGGCTTGTCTCCCCTCACCAGCGAGGGAGAGGGAACGGCCCCAGCTCTGCCGGCCTCAGCCCAACTCCCTCTTCGGCGGTAAGGCCTCCTTCCGACCGCTCCCACACCAGGGGGGGGGAGGGGGGAGGGGGGGAAGTCTCCAAATCGGTATAAAGAAATAAATAAATAGAAGTATAAAAGGTAAAATTAAAGGAAAAATAAAGTAAAAATAAAGTAAACCCAAGAGCTGCCTAAGCTAGTCTCTCCAGAAAGCCAGATCCCTGGCTTGCTGTACCCCTACCAGCTGCTAGCAGACTGAGCACAAAAACTGGAGTTGGTGGGCGGTGCCAGTCTACTTATACCCCAGGATCATCAAAAGATGACGTGCTCAGTCCACAAGCTGCTGGTAGAGGGGCACAACCCAGTAGAAGGGACCGGACTGGAGAGACGCTAAGGAACGGTTTTTATGCTTCCATACCTGTAGGTCATTCAATACACTTGAAGGAAACCTACGAGAACTTGGAATTGGTTCTTCGTAAACTTAAATATGAAGACCATGGTTGGCAAGTGTGTGGGGACTTGAAGGTCCTGTGCATGCTGCTCGGGCAACAAGCTGGGTATACCAAATATCCTTGTTTTCTGTGTCTATGGGACAGTCGAGACTGACAAAATCACTGGACCAAGAAGAGTTGGCAGCCAAGGGTGCTAACAGTCGGTGAAAAAAATGTCCTCCAAGAAACTTTGGTACCTTCCCATAAAGTTCTGCTACCACCTCTCCACATAAAATTGGGATTGATGAAGCAATTCGTAAAATCACTTCCAAGAGATGGAGAATGCTTCAAATACTTGGTCACCAAGTTTCCAGGCCTGTCGGAGGCAAAATTGAAGGAAGGTGTGTTCGTCGGACCAGACATTAGAAGGCTTATAGTTGATCAAGAGTTTGTCAATATCATGATGGATCCTCAAAAAGAAGGGTGGATTGCATTTAAAGAAGTCGTACAAAAATTTTTAGACAACAACAAAGATCCTCACTACAAAAAGATCGTTGGACGAATGCTGAAAGCATTTCAAGCTTTAGGTTGCCTGATGAGTTTGAAAGTGCATTTCCTCCAGTCCCACCTTGACTACTTTCCTGAAAATTTGGGAGCTGTGAGTGAGGAACAAGGTGAACGATTCCACCAAGACATTAAAGAGATGGAAAGGAGATACCAGGGAAAATGGAGCATTACAATGATGGCAGACTACTGCTGGATGCTTCAGAGAGACATTCCAGATGCTACTCACAAGCGTAATTGCACCAAGAGGAGCCTCACAAGGAAGAATCGAGTTTAGTGTATGTAGGTGAGCTCATTTCAGTTCAAAAAAGGATTTTCATGAAAATATTGTAATAAAACTTTAATTTTATAAGTCTATTTCCATTTATTTTGAGGTATTACCTTATTTAACATAGTTACCTAAATTGTCAGGAAACGTGATGTCCTATGACAAAATGGAGGTCATTTTCGGATTCAGCACACCAAAAAACAAAGATTACGTGGAATAACCAAAACAGCTCTCGAAAAAAAAATTTTTGCAGACCTGTGTTATGGATGTAAATTATTATTGCAATTCATTAAACCTTGCTCATTGAAAAAGCCACATGTTATGGATGGATTTCAGAACTGTGAGCTAATAAAGTATGCTTGGTGGAAAACCTGTAGGCTTTGGGAGGAGCATCCATCTAATACGGCCTCCACCCACCAAACAATCCTGGAGATATGGGATGAGTTTAGGAACAAGATCCAGTAAATTCAACCTGCTGCAAAAGCTTTGAGTTATAAAAAGTTTACGATTCCAATACAATAAACCATACCCTGCTGGCCATCTTTAAGTTATGGATAGGGTTTAGATTATAAATGCTGACCACAATATTTCTGCCTATTTTTAATGCAAAGAAACAGGCAAAACGGAAAGGTTTTATTCTATTTTTTTTACATAAATACACAAAAGCGGTAGCATTATACTTACTGTGTCTTTTTATCTATGCATTTTAACACCATATTGTGGAGAGCAGTGAGAGGAAAGACATGAGAGAATATTGGGAAAGAGGTGGAGTTGGGGATGGGGAATACGAGCCCTGAAGAGTGCTGTGGCAGAAGGAATGGCCGACCATACTAGACAGAGATGTAAGCAGTGTTAGGCTGGGTAGAAGGAGCTAGGCTGGGAAGAAGGTGCGTTAAGGTGGTGGTGTTGGGTAGGGATGAGCTGGAGATAAGGACTGGGTACAGGAGTACACAAGAGGTGATGTTGTTAGGGGTGTTTTACTGGGAGGGATATAAGGAAAGGTGTATGTTGTGAAGGTGGTGGACTGGGAATACGGGAGTGGGTAGAGGAGGACTAGGTAGGTGATATGGATACAGAAGGTATTGTGGCTAAGGGAAGTCTGGAGAGGTGGCATGCATAGGAACACGTAGGGGAAATAATGTGTAAGACATAAGTGACAAGTGTTCTGCAAAGATGACTTGAGTTTAAAACAAGCTGGTATTCATGCCAAAGTGGTGTGGGTGCTGCCTTGACAAAGTGGGCAGAATAGAATCTGTCCCACCACTGTAACTCCTCCGTTTTAATTATTTCTTTGAAATAAGCAAAAAAGATTTTGAAGCTTGTACTTAGCTTTTGTCGAGCTTGTAAGAACCGCCAAAAAAGTCCAGAAATTACGACGTGTCACATTTCGGGTCAGTAATTTTCAACCCTGCCTCAGGTCGATATGATATGGTAGTTGCAAAGCTTCAATTTGATACATTGAGAAAAGGCTCCTTAAATATCATGGAACATTGTCTGACATCAATTATGACAAAAACAGCAAGCATAATGAACCAATCAAAGTGGTTCTATCGTAAAGGCTAATCAGAAAGGGGGAAACCCACTGTCAAGGAATCCCTCCTTAATCGAGAAGCCAACCCAATGCAATTACAATGATTGACAGATGAAGCCAGCCAATCATAAGGTTTTCATGGAAATCTGCTAAAATATACAATTGTAATATTCTTAAGCCACAGAACATGAAGATTAGTGTTTAAATGATCATATGCCAATCTATTTGGGCATTTGAGCCTGCTGGGTGAACAGTGCCCAAAGAGAAAATCCACTTTTGTTCCAGTTTTTGAACCCGATCTCCTCCTCTGGGGTCAATCGGTACATGATCCGAAATGCGCCAGCATAGATGTTCAAAAGTATGTCCAGTCTGAATGCAATGTTGAACCATAGGTGCTGTGAGAGTTTTGTACGAAAACGGGACACATGCTCATTTAAATGCACTTTTATAGATCTCATGGTGCGACTGATATAATAAAGTGAGCAGGGGCAAATTATCAAATAAACCACATAAGTGGATAGACAGGTTGTATGCCATCTGGAACGATATACAATTGATGTACGAATGTCAAGCCATTCAGTGCCCGTTATTGATGTCTCACAGAAATGGCAAACTCCACAGTGATAATGGCCTCCATTATTCTGTGTAAGATGTGGACGATCCAGTGAAGAGGTGGTTTTAACAACATAGTCCTGAAGGATTACATGCCTGTTTTCATGGACAACGTTTACAGTTAGCTTATTCACGTAGAGCAAACCTTTGGGACTATGTTGTTAAAACCACCTCTCCACTGGATCGTCCAGATCTTACACAGAATAATGGAGGCCACTATCACTGTGGAGTTTGCCGTTTCTGTGAGACATCAATAACGGGCACTGAATGGCTTGACATTCATACATCAGTTGTATATCGTTCCAGATGGCATACAACCTGTCTATCCACTTATGTGGTTTATTTGATAATTTGCCCCTGCTCACTTTATTATATTGGTCGCACCATGAGATCTATAAAAGTGCGTTTAAGTGAGCATGCGTCCCATTTTCGTACAAAAACTCACAGCAGCTATGGTTCAACATTGCATTCAGACTGGACATACGTTTGAACATCTATGCTGGCGCATTTTGGATCATGTACCGATTGACCCCAGAGGAGGAGACAGAGTTGAAAAACTTCAAAAACTGGAACAAAAGTGGATTTTCACTTTGGGCACTGTTCACCCAGCAGGCTTAAATGCCCAAATAGATTGGCATACGATCATTTAAACACTAATCTTCATGTTCTGTGGCTTAAGAATATCACAATTGTATATTTTAGCAGATTTCCATCAAATCCTTATGATTGGCTGGCTTCATCTGTCAATCACTGTAATTGCATTTGGTTGGCTTCTTGATTAAGGAGGATTCCTTGACAGTGGGTTTCCCCCTTTCTGATTAGCCTTTACGATAGAACCACTTTGACTGGCTCATTATGCTTGCTGTTTTTGTCATAATTGACGTCAGACGCTGCTCCATGATATTTAAGGAGCCTTTTCTCAATGGATCAAATTGAAGCTTTGCCACTACCGTATCATATCGACCTGAAACAGGGTTGAAAATTACTGACCCAAAACGTGACACATCGTCATTTCTGGACTTTTTCGGCGGTTCTTACAAGCTCGACAAAAGCTAAGTACAAGCTTCAAAATCTTTTTTGCTTGTTTCAAATAAATAATTAATTAAAACGGAGGAGCCACAGCGGTGGGACAGCTTCTATTCTGCCCACTTTGTCAAGGCAGTTCCAACAAAAATATTGCAAGAGGAGAGAAAGCTTTTCCTTTTTACATATGAGGTCAGAATCTTTTTCTTCAGTTGTTTATTTTATTCTGGCAGAGGGGTACTGCTGTTCTGCGAAGGTGGTGTGGGTGACAAAAACAACAAGATGCCAAATGTTGGGAAATTACAACCTATTTTGAGGTCAACAGGTCAGAGAAATCAAAAGAATGGGAATAACGGAGGATGCCTGGTGCAGATGCTAAATGGTCACTTTCTGAAGAGAAGTTAAGGGAAAGAGCCAAGTGGGCTCTGAAACCACTGACTTGTTCTGATAGGATATACTCACCTCTTTGTCACTAAGATATCTTCGGAGAAGTTCTTCAGGGACTTCTGTGAACTCATGCGGTGTGAAACGCCCAAGTGACTCAGAATCTGTTACAAGATAACACTATTCTTTATTGACCAATCTTGGGAGTTTCATTTACTTATGACAGATTGAAAATCAAACAAACATGAAATCCCCTTCAGTATATTAAACATAAAAGCAGAGACTGATGAGAAGAAAAGAAACACACAGCAGATTCAGTCTTCAAATCCTTACCTGCTCATGCCCTTCTCAGTTGCCACAGAGCCCCTATAGAGATCCCTGCATGCGGTATGAATGCTGCACACACAGGGATTTTTGTAGAGAAGCGCTTATCTGTGGACAGATAAGGCAAGACTAGAACATTTCGATGTTTCTTTTTCCTTATTTATAAGCCCACAGACTTGTCGTTCTCAACTACATATTGGCAGCCTCACTGCCTCATCAAACACAGGCCCACAGCCTCGCCTCAACTGCAGATTTGCAACCTTATTGCCCCAACCACAGGCCTCAACATGAGCAAGGGCCTCATGGTCACATCAAAATACAGTTTCATCAGTGGGCAAACCTCTTCACTGATAAATAACACATGCAGTTTTGTCAATGCCAACTTATAACATTGACACACAAACCCACAGTTCTGACAAACCTACTTTGAGTCTTATAGGTTAGTACTGGGCGGCACGCAGAAAGATAGTAACACACATTAAAGCCAACGTACTAAACTGCAGAAAATCTAGCAAAATTTACTACACTCACATAAACAGTAAATATGTTATCAGTGATGCCACACACTATTTACCATTTTAGCATGCAAAGTGAACTTTGCAAAAATTTTCAGTCTTCACAAATAATAAAATTTCACATGCAGTTTTACACTTGCAAAATTTTATTAAAAAAGTTAAGTGACTGCAATGAAACTAATGTAAAGTAGCTCAACATATAGAAAACCTACGTGCAAAATCTGCTTCGCAAACTGGATTTTAAGAAAAAAAACCCTGTATGAGGTATACTACTAATTTTGCAAAATTTTCAATAGCAAATGAACTCTGCGTGCTATTTTTCTACCAAGCTTATGTGCACATACATCCTGGTAGAAAAATGATGCTTTGGCAATTGCATGGCTAAGTACATCAGTCTCGACAGCAGTTCAACTCTTACTTTTAAGGAAATTAGCATGCAGGAACTAGAAAATTCTGCAAGGCTCAGTCATTTCTCATTCATAGTTACAGCTTATGATCTCGTGCCTCTATTTTCTCATTCCTTCCAGAAGTGTCTCATTAACAACTTAGGGAGGCAAGTTTTAAAAGCTTTTTATTTGGTCAAACAGCAATCTATGCATGTAAACTGGCTGCCTGAAAATTTTCCTCCTTCAATAATGGCTACAAATATGCATGGTTTTGCTCAACATGTATATTTTTAGCTGCATTTGGATAAGGTATTCATACTGATGGATGGAATCAGAAAATAAGGTGCAGAGATTGTATTTTCTAGATTATGCACAATATTTTTTATATCTGTATGAAAACCAAGTGCAAATGTTCATTTATATACTCACAGCAAATTTCAAAGTGAAAAGTATGAATATAGCCCCTGGTTTAATGCAGCAAATTTTTCAAGATTTTGTGATGTTTCCAAATTCTGTGATAATTACATGGCACATTTTCATAGATTTGTATATATTTGCAGAATGTCATTTTCTGGCATTTCTTATATGCCCAATTTATTTATTAGGTCCTCTTTAGAGCAGAGGAATATTAGTGATTGTTTTTGGGAAAGGAGGAGCGGAACAATGAATAAGGGGATCTGGGATAGAGAGAGAGAATCAGGCAGGACAAACAGAAGGATAAAAGACAGAAAGATGGATGGAGGTGTAGGGTGTGGGGAGGATAGAGGGAATTATGGAGTACAAGAGTGAAAGGGAAGGGAGGACTGGGAGGGGGAGTGACTAGGGAACATAGAGGGATGGAGGAGTTAAAGGGACTCCTAGAATGGGGGAGGGGAATTCAGAATCCTGGAGAGGAGAAATGATTTCCTCACACCCCAAATAATAACATTTCACATGAAGTTTTACACTTGCAAAATTTTATTTAACTGAAACCAATGCAAAACAGTCACTAGCTATTAGCATATAATAAAATCACACACAGAGCCCCCCCAAAGTGTCTCACTCAAACCTCAACTCCTCAATAATGCCCTCACTCTCTCCCCACCTGCCACCTCCAAGCTTCACTTATATTCCACACCACAATTTCCATCTCTGATTGCCACTCACATACCGCAGTACCATCTCTGATGCTTTCTCTTCGCATCCCCACTTGGAATCCCTTCCCTCTACCCACCCTACGTTACTTCCTCCAAGCTGCTCATATTCCCATACCTCTGTGACTACCATCACACACTTCCTGCATCTCCACCATTCATTTTCCTCCCTTTATCCAATGCAACCCAGACCATCTTTGATCCCTTCATGCCTCTTCAGGCATTCCCCCCTCACAATCCCCATTCTGGACATTCTCTTGTCACTTTCTCCTCTCATACATCCCCCAAGATCCACTCATTCACTCTCTGCTATCCAGCTACTGCTTACAACCCGCCTGAACCATCTTCATCCTCACATTCCCTCAGTCTTGTTTTTCTCATCCCCGTCCACTGATGCTACCACCACCACATCATAACTCCCTCCCCCAGTGTCATCACTGACCCTCCCCACATTGTTTGTGGCTTGGAAGAGGACAAGAGCAGCACAATGCATTGCACCGCCTCCTCCTCCTCCTCCTCTCCTACCTGGAGCTCACATTTAATACTTTGGGAACATGTACAAACTGTGTCATTTGGGTGGGAGGAAGAAGAGGAAGTGGCCCGATGCACTATGATGCTTCAAGTCTTCCTTCAAATCCCTGGATGGAATGAGAGGATTGAGGTGGGGGACAGGCATGGAAACAGAGAAGAGCTGCCTTTGCTAAAGCTTGCCCACTACCAACACTTCCTCTTCGGTATGGCCCACAGTTTACCATGGTAATTCTGCTGGGAGTGGCCTATTATCTGGTGATTCCACAGGGGTGGCCAAATCTGTGACAAGAACAGAAACATGCGGCTCCTCCTGCTGCAGAAGAATCTCATTGGATTGGAACTCTCGAGAATGAGCATACTTCTGTATTGCGGGCGCTGCTTTGCATTAGTTTTCTTACACTCATTAACCATTCATTGAAATAAAATTTTGCAGGTAAAAAGTATCCTTGAACTTTGCACAGATATGAATAGATTTATACAATTACCTTCCAATTTCCAAAGGACGCTTATGTGAGATATCCAAAATAGCACCTAAAGGTGCCTATGTACCTTTAAAATAAGCTCTCAGACGTATCCTTAATTGCACACAAATGCACAAATTTACACCTGCTCTGAAGGTCTACTCTATCCTTGTATTCATGTATTTTATAAAATGTGTGTACAGTGAGCATTTAAGTATGCATTATCTTGTTGGTGCGTATTACATGGGCACATTTTGTCATACAATTATCATCAGAGCCATTTTGGGTATATGAAACATGCTTTATATGCTGAAAACGCTTTGTAAAACTGCTCTTAAAGAATAATTTTCAGGCCATTTCTGTGACTACTGAAGTACTTTACACAAAGAAATGGGTTTTCAGCAAATTGACCACCTGATACATGGATAGAAATGTGTGTACACACAGCCTGTATAGATCTACTTTTACCTGCAATGAGCAGAGGTATTCCCAGAGGTGTGGTTAGGGAGGGTTAATCTTATAACATGGTGCCTATCTGAAAAGCTGGGAAAGGTGTCTGTTATTGCCTCTTATAAAAAGGCCAAAAAAATATCCTCTGAACAGGGATAAATATTATGGACCCGATATTTAGTGTGATTGATGTCACTAGCAGACCTGTTAACCAAGCTGTCTAGGATATTTGGCAGCACTAGGAACCTGGGGATTGCTCCTGCTCCCACTAGAGACCAGGGTCCCCAGTAAGAGCTAGGGATGGGGGTTGGAGGGTGGGGTCTGCCTAGGAGGGGAGGAATTTTGATGCCGGAGGGGGGTGGCTGTCAGGGAGGATGGGTGGGGGGGGGGGGATGGAGACTTGGGCTGCTGACAGGGGCGGGGGGTTGGGGGTGTGTGCATTTTGGGAGCAGCAATTTCAAAAATCTGATCCCATGCACATTTGGGTAAATGCTGCATGCTTTCCTGCCCCCATGCAATATTTTCAAAATCATTGCTCCCACTGGACATGGTGAGATATCAACGTACACTCTTGTGTGTCTTAACACATTTTACAATTCAGTGGGTACTTTCCATGCCCTGACCTGGATGTCTTAATTCCCCTCTCCACGTCCTATCTAAAAATTATACTTTTAAATGTGAGTATTTTTCATTAACATTTTTATTAAATAACAATTTTTGCTTTAACATTTAAATGAGCTGGTTCATAGGATAATCAGATCATTTAAATTTAATGAGGCTCAGGTTTACAAAAAACAAATCCACGTTAATGTGGCCGTTAAAGCAAAAAGGTAGTGTAGTTAAATTATTTTGTTTTTGGAGAATCCTGGCAGGCCCTTTCATCTGTCAAAAACATCTTCGACTTCCCCCTCACTCTACTTCAAGGTCTGTTAATAGCCCAAAGTAACCCCCACCCACAGCCTTCTCCACAAGGCATCAACCTACCTCCTTGATCATATCTCCCCAGAGCTGAACAATCCTACCCTGCCTGAATCATCTTCCTTCTGGTGCAGAGTGTCATCCTTCAAAAGCAGATTCTCCAAAATCAAGAGATCTCTCCATCCAGCATAAGCCCCAAGTTGAAGCCCTCCCCATTCTTCTGAGATCCTTCTCTGCTAAGTGCCCTCTGCTGCACAGGAAAAGGTCCTTGGGTTTTGCAGCAAGAGTGAACCCCACTGGCTTCATGATGAGCAGAAATGATCACTTCACACCCCAAATAAATTTCATATGCAGTCTACACTTGCAATTTTTTATTTAAATTAATAGTTAATGATGCCAGATGACCTCATATTATCCTTTATTGGGGGGGGGGGATGGAGGGGGGGAGGGGAGGGAGGGTCGATGGCCTGGGACCATTCTGCTTATACACTATTGGCCATAATAAAACCACATTTAACCTAATATACAATAAAAACTTAATGCCCTTTAGCAGATACTTTGTTAAATGGCCTATACCAGTGCATATTTTAATGCATTTAGCAAGTGGCCTCAATGACAAATCTGAAAACTGCTGGCCTTAATATTAAACTACTTTGCAATATAAAGCACAAATTCTTTAAAACAAAAAAAAAAAAATAAAACAACTTATCACCAGGAAGATATATATACTAGCAAATTATAAGAAACTGATCTGATGCTTCAAATCAGAGGTGCAAATTTCTTTCCTGCCATGCAGGGCAGTGGTGCCCAAAACTGTCCTGGGGACTCCCTAGCCAGTTGGTTTTTCAGAATATCCACAATGAATATGCACGAGGTAGATTTGCATGCAGTGGAGACAGTGTATGCACAGCTTTCTCATGAATATTCATAGTGGATATCCTGAAATGCAGACTGGCTGGGGAGCCCTCAGGACAGATTTGGAAACCATTGATGTAGGGTATATCAGGGGTGTCAAATTGCAATCCTGGAAGGCCACAATCCAGTCTAGGTTTCAGAAATCCTTAATGAATACTCTTAAGGCATTTGGATATAACAGAAGCAATGCATGCAAATTTCTGTCTTGCATATTAGGGGATCCTGAAAACTTGACTGTTTTGCAGTCCTTAAACGTGAGGTCAATGCTAACCAGGGGCAGAGATCACACAGAGTCTCAAACTCCAATCCTGGAGGGTCATAAACCAATCGGGTTTTTGGGACACCTCTAATGAATATTCACGAGATAGATATGCATACACTGGAAGCACTCAGCATATACATCTCTCTCATACATATTCATTAGGGAGATCCTTAAAACCTAACTGGCTGTGGATTTTGAGAGACCCCTGGAACAGAATAAGCATTGTGATGTCAAGAACCTAGGATCACAAAAGCACAGGGAAGACAGAGGAAGACACTGATGTCACACAGATGAAATAACATGGGGAAGAGAACACATTAACATCCACCTCCAGGAAATGTGCCAAGCTCATGGCCATTGTTGCTCTGTCTGTCCATGCTGTGAGATAGAGCATGCGAAGGAATGTTTCCATTGTGAGTGGAGCTTGAGCACTTTGTCTCCTGGGGGTCCAGGACTGCATGATTATTCAGCCTTTCCATGGCCTGAAAGGAAGACATGCACTGGAGAAGCAAAGGCTTGTCATTGGAACACAGACTGGATAGAGAGCTGTCAGGGTGCACATTGTCTTGTGGCTGCATTGCATTTTTCTGGATCTTGATATCCTGCTCCTGGTCACCTGCTGGATCTACCTGGGATTTCTTCCTGGGATGGTTTATGGAAGATTTCTTTAACTGAAAAGGGATAGGACTCAAGAGGTACATATTTCTGGAAAAAGATGTCTTATCTGCCTGTAAATCCATTTTTGAGTTGAGAACCTTGTTCACTTGCTGACCAATGGCTCTATACCCGGTAGAGGCGGCTTGGCAAGACTCCTCACAGGTGCTGGGCTTGTAGGGTGGAATAGAATTGCTGACACTGTCATTAGACACACTGGACATGCAGTCCAACTCATCAGTGCAGGTGGACAGCATGTCTGCAGGTGTATCATCACTCAGTTCCCATGCCACATCCTCCAAGATGCTACCAGTGGGAGAAGTAGGTAATAGGGACATATCATGTGCTGTTCTTTCCTCGACATTTGTTTGCATGTCTACCAGGGATTCTGTGGAAAAGGCCAAGTCAAGATCTTCTTGTTGTAGTGCAGGTGTGGCAGACTGGCTCTGTCCACTGCATACATTAAGAGATGGCAGTGATCTAGATCGCTGAATCAGGTGCTCGAAGATGCTCACATTTGAAGACACTATGTGCTTTGGGACACCCTTCACAACTTCGTGGATGACCTCTTCAGTCTTGTTGGCCCTTTGTTTCTTCTCAAACATGGAAGCAAGGTCTCTGACACTACCAGAGGCTGTGGAGCCCTGAAGTCCCTGCCAATTAATGTGGTGCATATCTTTATACAAGAGGTTGAACCCACTCACATTTCTTCTAGGGCTGGAGGTCATGGCTGATCTAGAACTCAAGCCACAGTCCTGTAGACTCATACTGCTAAAAGACATCTGTGCACAGCCCTGGTTGGATTTCATGAATACATTTTCAGTTATCTGCCCTGTTTCAAGTAGAGAACCATTTTGGCTTCTGAGTGAGGCAACACAATTCTGCACATTTTCACAACTTTGTGCTTTTTGCTGAGAAAACAGTATGGCCTTCTTGTCCTGCAGGGGAAAGCCTGCTGGAGCTGGTTTGGGGTTGAATTTGGAGGGCAGGATTTCAGGAATGCAGACTTTAGTAGATGATAAAGATTTTTTAAGCTTACTTATGCTACCAATTGTATTATTAACATTAAACATTCTGGTATTAATGGAGGAAGGTAAAAGGATATAAGCATTCCCACCTTTCCGATCCACTGATAAGCATGCAAGGTAAAAAAGAAACAGCCTGTTAGCTTTAACATCAGACATGCGACTCAAGCAAACACGAACTATACACAAATTAAGTTAAAGAGGAAAATCAGTATAAACCATCTTTAGAAAAAAGCCACAAACATGAAATAAAAAGTACTGTACATAATGCAACTTTCTACAATTTGATAGCAGCAACTTTGCTTGATCAATTTTTATGGTACCCTCTTCCTGCATCCTCCTCTGATCCCCTCATTCATTCTCCTCCATGCTACTTCCAGCTTATTAATGAGCTAATATTCCTACTATTTAAGAGGCAACTGTATCTCATCTATGCTCAGTTATGTTGCGTCTTTCCCCATAGATCTCTTCTCTTTCCCTTCTTTGCATCGGCTGTTTCCCAGTGTCTCTTTTATCCTGATCACTTTAGCCATTCATCTGTCTCTCCTACCCTCAATCTCATCTTTCTCCTCTTAATTTATTCAACCTTCACTATCCTGCTCCTCTGTACATTCCCTAACTACAGCATTTCAAATGTCTCAGTATCCCGCCTCCCACATTTTCTTCTTCAATCTTTGTAATACCTCTGTGTCTACTCTGTTCAACTACTGGTCCATTTCCCTACCATACTTATATTACTTCTCTTCATCGTGATGTGTTTACCTCCTATTTAATTTCTCATGTATCTCAACTTTAGCTCTATAGGAATCCTCAATCAACTCAGTAAGAGGGGAGTGGGAGGGGGAGACAGAGGAGACGAGGCATTAATACTTTACAGGCGAGTGTCCCTTTGTCTATCCTCTACTCACTTTTATGGAACTGTAATGTCATATGCTGACTGCCTATGATCTAAATGACTCTCCTATTCAAACTCACTGTAGTTGATTTATTTCTTCACTGCCTTTTTAATATGAGTTGATTGTTTTTATATATTTACTTATGAAGGAGTTTAACACTGCATATGCAATATGTAGTGTAAACGTCGAACTGGGATAATGTGGAAAAAATAGTGGGAGCATTCATTTGGGAAGGATTTATGCATAAAAAGCTTTATTTGTTTATGACAATGTGCTACAATTTAAGACTAATTAGAGAAACATTTTTTCCACTCAACGCGTAATTAAATTCTGGAATTCATTACCAGAGGATGTAGTAAAAGCTGTTAGTGTAGCTGGATTTAAAAGAGGTTTAGACATGTTCCAGGAGGAAAAAATCCATAAACCACTATTAAAATGGACCGGGGAAATCCACTACTTACCCCGGGATAAGCAGCATGAAATCTGTATACCTTTTGGGAACCTGACAGGTACTTGTGACCTGGATTGGTCACTGTTGGAAACAGGATACCAGGCTCAATGGACCTTTGGTCTGACCCAATATGGCATGTCTTATGTTCTTGTATATGATTTTATGGTTCGTTCTCTCTCTTGAACCGTGACTGGTCTATAAATTCCAAATTAAGTTATAAACCTTTGAAGCTTGTAACAGACATTAATTTAGTCCAATAAGAAGATATCATCTATAACTTGTTTATTGACCCTCATTTCCACATATGGCTTTTTAGCTGATTTATCCATATAAGCTGGATAATTTAAAATTCAGTCCTATATTTATATAGGTACATTACCCATATAAAGTTAGTACTATTTCTTATGTGGCCTACTTAGATAGATTTATCCAATAGCAGATGAATATCTCCACTCAACAGATAAATTTTAAGTCCCCTACTGCCAGAATATCCCTGGCTCCTCCAACCTTTTAAAAAGACGCATTTTGGACATGCATTTGTCCCTCCAAAGTTTATCCATTCAGTGTCCAGAAAATTTAAAGATGATCATTTATGTAATTAGCTTTTGAATACTGACATTGCCACTATCCCTATACAGAGTCTGACAAAAAAAATCACAATGTAGATCACACAGGAATTCTCTATTTCAGGCTGACGATTTTTTGCCTAGTGTTTTGTTATACCAAAAATCACGTGAAGACCTGCAGAGCATAACTTTTGGCAAAGATAAAAGGTGCGCGGATCCTTTTTCCCTGAGGTTAATCTGTACACGGGTAAGAGAGATTTAAGGCAGTTGACACACAGAGCAGGAAAAATCATGGCTCTCCCTCATTTATCATATATGCAGGCTACCAGACTTTGCTGAAAAATAATCCTCATTCTGCTTGCTCAGCTTTAAAAACAGTAACATTTTGTATGCAGTTAAATACTTATCTTGGCAAACTAACCACTAAAGGATACAATTCAAAGGAAAATAATAGATAAGGAGGTGACCGCTATGTGCTTTAGCCAGGGCTAAGAAGCACCACTATCAGAAAGGAAGAAAGAGATGCAGAGGGAAAATGCCTGCCGATAACTATCAGAAGTCAAGGGGTGCTTGAAGGTTCAAGAAAATATTCTGAGAAAAATAGGAAGACTGCTGTTCTACTTACAAGTAGCTGCTAGGTGAAGCTGTTTGATAATTAATTGTTAGTGAATTAATAACCACTGTCGGGTGATCAGAAGTTAGAGGTTTCTTCATTTTATGCTAGCAGTGATGGATGTATCAGAACTATTCACTGATATGTAAATCTGTATCTTTAAAAATCAGGCATGCTAGCCAGAAGCTAACTAGCTTTTTCCCCCCCTCATTGTTCCTACTGTTCATTTATCTTTCTATGCTGCCAAGAAATTAAGATCCAGTATATTTTTGATTGAAAGAAATGTGTTCCCTAATGGTGCCTCTGACAGGGCTGTTTACAGTTTACTTGCCAAGTAAGAACATTAGAACACAGGAAGTGTCACACTAGGTCAGGCTAATGCTAAACCAAGCCCAACATCCCGCCCCCAAGAGTGGCTAGTATCGGTCACCAGGAAGCACCCATCAGATCCCAAAACAGGAAAGCTCATTCTATGCTGCTCAAGTCATCTAAGGTTATCCAATTAAATAATTATTGGATGAAAATATCCTTTTAGGGCATTCAGCTTTGGCTATGCTAAAAGGAGAAGAAAATGGACTGAACCTCAAGCAGCTCCACAGTCAGCTACAAAACTGAAAGCTGCTGCAAGCATGTTAAGCAGCATTAGCAGAGAATAAAAGAAAGATCTGTGAGACCACAAGAAAGTGGTTATATACGAAGCAATCTTCTTATGGTAGCTTCCCAAGAATATGAGGTTATTTTGCGACTTGGATCCTCTATCACTGGTATGCTCCTCAAAGTTGTTCTCTACCCAGAGGGTAGCTTTAAGCTTGCTAAGTTGCATGTGTATTCAAGGTTAACTTGGCACAGGGGCAGAGGAGGCTACAGATTCCACTGAACTCCCATTCTCTACAAACTGTCAACAAAGACTTATGGCTGCTGCGCTAGCCCACTTGGATATGTGGAATAAGGGCCAAACAAGATGCAGGTGATGCCTTTCTACTGGACTAAGAATTCATCAGTGACCTGACAGAGAGAAAATGACTCTCAAAAAACAATTATAGACACAAGTTAGTCCAATAAAAAGATACTGCCTCTAATTTGTTAGATGATCTATATTTCCACAAACGGTGCACAATCTGCTGAAAACAAGTTCTTTCCTACCATATGCAGAAGCTGCAACGATGACAAACACAGATGAAATAAAGTTACTCACCTGTAATAGGTGTTCTCTCTGGACAGCAGGGTAAGTTCCTCACTTAAGGATGATGTCACTGATGGAGTCCCACGCAGAAACTCAGTTCCTTCTCAAAGCTTTTAGAAGGCTAGTCACAAGTGTGCCCATTCCCACCTGCTGCCGCTACACCTGAGAACTTCAGTCGCGCATTTAGCTTAGCCAAACAACTCCAAGGGAAGGAGACTGGGTTTTGAAAAAAAAAATGAAGTTACTCACCTGTAGCAGATCTTCTTCATGGACAGGTTGCCTCCAAAGAAAAAAAAGAGGAACAAGTAATGTCGCAATGAGCTATAAGAAACTGAGAAACTGTTTTTGTTGGCAATCAGCCTTTTCATCATTATTTTTTTTTTGCATTAATATATATATGCTGCCAAGAAATTAAGATCCAGCATATTTTTGATTGAAAGAAATTTGTTCCCTAATGGTGCCTCTGACAGGGCTGTTTACAAGTTTACTTGCCAAGTAAAACATTTTTTTTTATCAACAATTTTTTTTGTTTTTTTAGGAGGAGCCTGAACAGAAAAGAAGGGCCTAGGAAGGAACGGAATTGGATTCTAAAACTCAAACTGCATCAGAAGTCTCTCTCCAAACCATAGTGAGATGTGAACGCGTGGACTGAGGATTCAGGTTGTAGCCCTGCAGATCTCTTCCATGGAGGCTGACCTCACATGGGCCATTGATACAGCCATGGCTCAAACATTATGAGATATGACATAACCCTCAGGCTTAGAACTGCCTGGGCATAAGCGAAAGAGATTCAGTTTGTTAGTCAAACTTAATGCATGTGTTTGTTCACTGCAGCACCAACTTCTGTTGGGGTCAAAAGAAACAAAAAGCTGAGTGACCTTTCTAAGGGCTTTAGTCCACTCCAGATAGAAGACTAAGGGGTATGTTTACTAAATCGTCTTAATGTTACTGGCGCTAGTTGCAGCATTAATGTGCAGAATGCCATATAAGGTAGTGTGCGGTCCAGAGGTAAGGTTGCAAGGAAACGGTATCGTGCGATAGTGGGCGCCATGGCACGTTAACACGTATTAACCCTAAGTTCATGCCAGCGCAGTGTTAGAAGCTATAAAGATTTAGCACACTGGTTACTGCAATGTCTGTGGAGGCAGAGGTCATGGGTTGGATCCCGCAGTGGTGTTACGTAAGAAGGCTGTCTGAGGCATTTCCTTTTTTAAATTTAAATCAGTGCTGTCTGAGGCATTTCCTTTTTTAATTTAAATCAGTGCTGCCAGCAAAAACACCCTCAAAGTGCCCTGTCTGCCAAGGCACCTTATAATGTGCCCTATAGGGTGCCTTATAGTGTGCCTTATAGGGCACCTTATGAGGCACCTTAGGCTACAGCACTGTGAGGGTGTTTTTGCTGGCAGCACCAATTTAAATTAAAAGGAAAAGCCTCAGACAGCTCAATTAAATAACACCACTGAGGGATCAAACCCATGACCTCTGCCTTTGCAGTCACTGAAGTAACCAGTGGGCTATATCTCTATAGCATTTAATACACGGCTGGCTGGCTACAGAAAGACTGCAGGTCACCACACAAACTGTCTGCTGCGGTTACCATGATAGGCTAAACCCACCACTACCCATGATGCACTGCACATGCACATCAGCAGCCTACATCTGCTCACAAGATGGGGTATGCCCCTCTATAGCACCCCGGCCTGGTAGGGGGAACTGACCGTGTGTGTTACTGGCACAGAGTAGCTACAGACCGTGACACTGTGCGGTTCCTGTGCTCACCCTGAGGGTGAGGTGGGGCACCCAGCACCAGGTCCGCAGCACCTGGCTTGGCTGAGATAGGCTGTGCTGCAGGTCCCCATCAGTGCCAGTGTGTGATAGGTAGTCCTTGCAGACACACCTAGGATACACCTGTGTCCATCTGTATTTCCCAGTCATGTCTAGCCCTTGTGGACTATGATGCACCCAGAAAGCACAGTTACTTACCTGTAACAGGTGATCTCTGGGAACAGCAGGAATTAGTCCTCACATATGGGTACGTCGGTACCGATGGAGCCTGCGCGGGAAAGCTCCCCAGCTTCCCAGAAAGGAAAGCTTTTGAGGCCTCCCACAGCGCATGCGCACTGCCTTCCCGCCTTCCTGACCAACTCTCCTCAGTTCGAGTTTAAAGCTGAGACAATAGAGAGAGGAAAGGAAAGAGAGAGAGATAGATACAACTCCTAGGGGAGGTGGGTGGGTTGTGAGGACTAATTCCTGCTGTTCCCAGAGATCACCTGTTACAGGTAAGTAACTGTGCTATCTCCAGGAACAAGCAGGAATGAGTCCTCACATATGGGGACTCCCTAGCTAAGATGCCGGGGAGATCCCCCTAAGGGTATGAGACCCTGAAGGGTTCCTCGTCTTCCTATGGATCTCACGCATCCATTCAGGGAAGGTGGGCAGGAGTTGTTCAAGAATGGAACAGGTGTCTGAGGACAGCCTGACCAAACAAGGCATCCTGGCGGGAGTCCTTGTCCAAACAGTAATGGGCTGTGAAGGTATGAACCGAAGCCCAGGTGGCTGCTCGACAGATCTGATCGATGGACACAGAATGAAGATGAGCCATAGAGGTGGCCATGGCCCTCACATTGTGAGCTGTGACATGGCCCTCCAGAGAAAGGTTCTTACTCTGGTAAGCAAAAGAAATACACTGAACAATCCAATTGGACAGTGTTCTCTTAGAGACTGGAAGTCCTAAATGAGAAGGATCAAAAGCAACAAAAAGCTGGGAAGACTTTCTATGTTGCTGTGTCCTGTGTAAGTAAAAAGCAAGAGCTCTTACAATCTAGAGTATGAAGGTTCCTCTCTGCACTGGATGCATGAGGAGCTGGAAAAAAGACAGGTAAAATATACCTCTTGATTAAGATGAAAAGGTGAGACCACTTTAGGCATAAAGTGAGGATTTGTCCTAAGGACTACCTTATCATGATGGAACCTTGTATAAGGTGGATTAGCCACTAAGGCCTGCAGTTCACTGATACGGCGAGCTGAGGTGACTGCAATAAGGAAAATAACCTTCCAGGAAAGAAATTTCAAGGAGGTGGTGGCTAAGGGTTCAAAAGGTGGCTTCATAAGCTGACCAAGAACCAAGTTTAAGTCCCATGCTACCGGAGGAGGTCTAATGGGAGGTTTGGTTAAAGTTAGGCCTCTCATGAATCTTGCGATAAGAGGATGAGAGGAGATAGGTTGTCCATTGAGATGTTTAAGAGATGCTGAGATAGCACTCAAATGGACCCGTACTGAATTCGTTTTGAGTCCTGCATTGGAGAGATGCAGGAGATATTCCAATAGAGAATTCAAGGGGAGTGCTAGAGGGTTAAGAGCCTTTTGAGCACACCAAATGGAAAATCTTTTCCATTTAAAAGCGTAAGAACGCCTAGTGGAAGGTTTCCTAGAGGCATGGAGGATATCCTTCACTTGTTGAGAAAGATTGAAGTCTTGAAGGACTAGGCATTCAGTAACCAAGCTCTGAGGTGAAAGGACTTGGGGTTTGGGTGCCACAAAGTCCCCTCCTCCTGAGACAGAAGGTCTGGAGCAGCTCCCAAGTCCAGGGAGGGAGCTTGGGAAAGATGCAGAAGTAGAGGGTACCACACTTGGCGTGGCCAGCGTGGAGCTATGAGGATCATAGATCCTTGATCCCTCTGAAGTTTGAACGGAGTCTTGGGAATCAAAGGAATGGGTGGAAAGGCATACAGGAAGCCCTGACCCCAATGAAGGAGGAAGGCATCCTTGGCCTGAGCTCCCTGACACGGAATTCTGGAACAGAAACGGGGAAGTTTGGCATTCCACGGACTTGCAAAGAGGTCTATGTCCGGGGTTCCCCATTTCTGAAAGATTCTGAGTACCTGATCCATGTGCAGGGACCATTCGTGTGGAAGCAGAACTCGACTGTCTGCCCAAGAGTTTTGGATTCCTGGGAGATATACTGCCAGGAGATGGATTTGATGCTCTCTGGCGAAGGCCCATAATCTTAGAGCTTCGTTGCAAAGCGACAGAGAGCCAGTCCCTCCTTGTTTGTTTATGTAAAACATGGCTACTTGATTGTCCGTATGAATAAGGACTGCCATGTTGTGGAGGAGGGTATGAAAAACTTTGAGAGCTAGAAAAATTGCTTGAAGTTCCAGATGGTTGATATGAAGGGTGGTCTCCTGTGGAGACCAAGTGCCCTGAGTGGAGAGGTCTTGAAGATGAGCTCCCCAACCTGCTTGGGAGGCATCTGTTGTGAGGGTTGCTTGGGGCAACAGTGGTTGGAAGGGAGCCCCCAACAACAGATTTTAAGTGGATATCCACCATTGGAGAGACCAAAAGAGACGTTTGGAGGTTGCTATTTGGTCTGAGAGAGCTCCTGATGCTTGAGTCCACTGGGTGGACAAAGTCCATTGAGCTGCTCTCATATGTAGGCGAGCATAAGGCACGACATGTACCGTGGAGGCCATGTGGCCTAGTAGCTGTAGCATCTCCCTGGCAGTCAAGTGGCTTCTGGACTGAGTCTGGGAGGCTAAGTGCACTAGACGTTGGCAACGGGCCTGAGGGAGGTAGGCCCTTGCAGTGGTGGTATCTAACCAGGCCCCTATGAATTCCAGGGACTGAGTAGGGGTGAGTTGAGACTTTGGCAGATTGATGACAAGTCCCAGATACTGCAGAATGCGTCTGGTGCGGTCCAGGGAAGTCTGGGCCTCGGACTGAGATGGAGCTCGGATGAGCCAGTCGTCCAGGTATGGGAAGACAAAAATTCCCAGGGCGCATAGAAATGCAGCCACTATTGCCATGCATTTGGTGAACACTCTTGGAGCAGAGGCTAAACCAGGGGTCTCAAACTCAAATTGCTTTGAGGGCCAAATGAGGACTTGTAAAGTAACCCGGGGGCCGCATAAGACGCGGGGCCTCATTTGCATAAATATTTGCATAATGTTACCATACACTAACTTTTAGTAAACATGCCTCTTTAATGAGTGTATGGATAAAGAAAGACTAAAAGATTTAGAAACAAGAAGACAATAATTAAACTGGGAACCCCAAAAGCCAAACTTGGAATGTACAACAACACTGTAGAAATAAAACTATAAATTAATTTCCTCTTGTACTAAACAAAGCGCAAACATTAATGATGCACATTTCCCAGAGCTGACATATTCCAGTTAATAAATTCAAAATAAAGAGATATTTTTCTACCTTTTGTGCATTTTTTTCAGTTGCAATTGTTCCAGCCACTTTCTTCTGGTTTCTTCATGTCTTCTGCTAACTCTCCATCGTCTGCTGTCCATTTGCCCTTTCTTCTCTCCTAGTTTTTTTTCCATTCTCTCTCTACATCTGCTTTAACATACTAATCTTTCTCCTTTTTCTCTTTCCTCATTCCTATTTCATCCACTCAAATTTTACCCCTCCATCCTCAATCCCCACTTACTCTCCCAATACCTGGCCAATTGTAGATTTGTCTTCTCTCCCAGACAAAATATTTTTCCCCTCTCCATTTCACTTTCCCAGCTCCATCCCATTCTAATCCTCCCCCAACATCAGCTCCCTTCTAGTTCCAGCCCCACCCAGCATCCGCTCCCTTCTAGTCCCCCCCTTAGTCCATTTCCAGTCCTATCCTAGCCTCACCATCAGCCCATTTCCAATCCTAGCCCCCCATCAGCCCATTTCCAATCCTAGCTCCCTCCCCTCACAGCCCATTTCCATTCCAAGCCCCCCTCCCCATCAGCCATTTGCAGTTCAAGCCCCCCTTCCACTCAGCCCATTTCCAGTCCTAGCAACCCCCCCCCAGCCCATTACCAGTCCTAGACCCCCCATAGCCCATTACCAGTCCTAACCTCCCCATAGCGCACTTCCAGTTTTACCCCCCATCACCCCATTTTCAGTCTTACCCCCCCATAGCCCATTACCAGTCATAACCCCCCCTGCCAATAGCCCACTTCCAGCCCTAACCCCCATTACCCCATTTCAGTCAGCCCCTCCATAGCTGATTACCAGTCCTTAATCCCCCCATCAGCCCACCTCCTGTCCTTCATAACCCCCACCTGCCAATTTCCAGTCATACCCCCCTGCCAATAGCCCATCTCCAGTCATAACCCCCCCTGCCAATAGCCCATCTCCAGTCATAACCCCCCTGCCAATAGCCCAGCTCCAGTCATAACCCCCCCTGCCAATAGCCCATCTCCAGTCATAACCCCCCCTGCCAATAGCCCATCTCCAGTCATAACCCCCCCCGGCCAATAGCCCATTTCCAGTCATTACCCCCCTGCCAATATCCCATCTCCAGTAATAACCCCCCCTGCCAATAGCCCATCTCCAGTCATACCCCCCCCTGCCAATAGCCCCCCCCTGCCAATAGCCCCCCCCTGCCAATAGCCCATCTCCAGTCATAACCCCCCTGCCAATAGCCCATTTCCAGTCATAGCCCCCCCTGCCAATAGCCCCCCCCCTGCCAATAGCCCCCCCCTGCCAATAGCCCATGTCCAGTCATAACCCCCCCTGCCAATTGCCCATTTCCAGTCATACCCCCCCCTGCCAATAGCCCATTTCCAGTCCTACACCCCCCCCCAGGTAAATTTAAAAAAAACCTAGCTTCTGCTGCTGCAGCAGAAAATCAGCTGTCCCGCGGCCCCTTCCCCTCTGCGCGGAGAGCCCTGAGTGTGCTTCATCTGCGGTGTGCTTTTTAAGCCGCGAAGAGAGTATTCCCCTCTCGCGCGGCTTAAACCTAGTCACTTTTCAAGCCTCGCGAGAGGGAAATGCTCTCTTCGCGGCTTGAAAAGCACCCGCTGATGGAGCACTCTCGGGGATCTCCGGGCAGAGAGGAAGGGGCCGCAGGACAGCTGATTTTGCTGCTTGAGCAGCAAAAGCCAGTTTTTTTTTTTTTTTAAATTGACCGTCGATTCTGCCGTTGCAACGGCAGCAGCAGCAGAAGCCGTCGCGGGCCGCACAACGTTCTCTCGCGGGCCGCGTGTTTGAGACCCCTGGGCTAGACCGAAGGGAAGTACTCTGTATTGGTAATGTTTTCCCTGGAACAGAAACCG
This sequence comes from Ichthyophis bannanicus, assembly GCA_033557465.1. Taxonomy (NCBI): domain Eukaryota; kingdom Metazoa; phylum Chordata; class Amphibia; order Gymnophiona; family Ichthyophiidae; genus Ichthyophis; species Ichthyophis bannanicus. The sequence goes on along the minus strand of CM066034.1, from coordinate 578,228,199 downwards.
TAGGAATTTTCTGTGGGATGGATGGATGAGTATATGTGTGTACGCATCCTTGAGATCTAGAGAACAAAGCCAATCCTGACTCTGCAGGTATGGAAGGAGAGTGCCTAGAGAAAGCATCTTGAATTTCTCCTTGCCTAGGAATTTGTTCAATTCTCTGAGATCTAGAATGGGTCTGTATCCCCCTGTTTTCTTTGGAATGAGAAAATAAGGGGAGTAAAACCCTGACCCCTGTTGAAGAAGAGGAACCTCTTCTATTGCCCTTTGGGCGAGAAGGGTGGTCACCTCCTGACCCAAAAGGTCCACGAGGGATGGGGGAGAATTGAAACGTCTCACCATGGTATGGGGAGGAAGGCTGGAGAAATGTAGTTTGTAGCCCTCTCTGATGATAGAGAGGGTCCACTGTTCTGATGTGATTTGCTCCCATCTGGGGGCAAAATGAGTTAACCTTCCTGGAATGGTGAGAGGCTCTGGTTGTTGTAGAGCCAGAAAGGTTAAGTTCTCTAATATTAAGTCAAAAACCCTGAGGGGGTTGGGACTGCTGGGCTGTAGTAGTCCCTGCAGGTTTTGCCCTGGCCTGTTTAGATGGCTGACGCTTAGGAGCAAAGCGAGTTGTAGAAGATTGTTGGCCAGTATTTGTAGAAAATCTGGCCTTCTTATAGAAAAGCTTCTTAAAAGATTTTTTCTTGGCAGGGGTAGAGGTAGACTTAGAAAGTCTATCTAAAGCAGCATTTTCTGCGTCCATTTGAGTGGCTTTGATTTGCCACTCTTTTCCAAACAGATTTTCACCTGTACAAGGCAGATTTCCCAAGCCATCCTGGACCCAGGGTTCTAGGTCAGAAGCCTGGAGCCAAGCAATTCTGCGAGCAGCTATAGCAATGCCTGAGGCTCTGCTAGCACCTTCAAAGGAGTCAAAAGCTGCTCTGTTGGAAAATTTTGAAACATCTTGGGTATGCTTTAGCAAAAGAAGGAACTCCTCCTGTCTATCCTCTGGGATAAAGGGGAGAAAATTGCACAGCTTTAGTGCAATCTCCTTCAGGAACATGCCCATATAAAGGCTGTATGAATTGATTCTGGCAATAAGCATACTGGCTTGGAAGATTTTCCTACCAAAAGCATCCAAAGTCCTACATTCTCTTCCTGGAGGAGTAGAAGAGTGTCTTTTGGTACTCTTTATCCTTTTCATAGCTTACTGCACCACAATAGAGTGGTGAGGGAGCTGAGTTTTTTAAAAACCAGGAGAAGGAGGGACACGATACATGGTGTCCAAACGACGAGAATGTGGAGATAGGGTGAGAGGAGTCTCCCATAAGTCCATCATATGTTCTTGAAGAATTTCATGAATGGGCAAGGTGACTGCCTCTTTGGGAACCTTAGGGTATCCTAAAATATCTAATTTTTTTGCTCTAGGTTCTTTTTCAGAGGTTACTGAAATAAAGAGTCCTTTAGCTACTTCAATGATGAAGTCTTGAAAGGACAAATCCTCTGGAGGAGACATTCTCCTCTTTGGAGAAGAGGGCTCCTCTGGAAGAGTAACAGATACTTCACAAGAGAGTCATCTGATGAATCAGAATCATCAGAAGACTCGAAGTATCGTCTGTTGGCTTCCAGGGATCGATAAGCGTATCGACCGGTATCCACATCGGGCGTACCCGGAACCGGATCGGTATCGGGAAAAGCTCCGGAACCGGGAACCGGAACCGGTATCCTGGTCGATGTGGATGCCCTGGGTATCGGTAGTGGTACCGGAACCGGAACCAGAACCGCTCGCTGCGGTACCGTGGGCGTCGCAGCCTTAATAAAAGCCATTATGGCCTGCTGTATGGATTGAACAGTATGATCCATAGACGCCACGACTGTCTGGATGTCGGTACCGGGAGATTGGGCCGGTACCCCAGAGCAGTCCAACAGGTGATCGGTCGAGGCCGTGCCATCGATGTCAACCTGTAACCCCATAGGAAGAGCTTTGGAAGCCAGAGCTTCCCGCCGGGGTTGTTTGGCTGGGGCAGGGTCCTCAGGGTCAAGCCCGGGGGCATCTCGATACTTAGAGGGAGATTTGCCCTTTGAGGACCTGCCGGGAGAAGGTTTGGTTACCTGAGATCCATCAGGAGAGGAAGACCTGGAGGATGTCGATGCTGGAGTATCTGTGGAAAACAGCATATGAAACTTGGCTGCCCGGTTTTGTAAGCCACGTTTAGACATCAGAGAGCAGACAGGCAATCCGGGATGGAGTGGTCAGGCCCCAAACATTTAAGACACCATTCATGGGTGTCGGTAACTGAGATGGTACCGCTACACTTGGTGCATTTTTTAAAACCAGAGGCTGGTTTCTCCATGAGGGAGAATTTTCTCCAGGCCTTAGAGGCCTAAAGAGGAAATACACCAAGTGGGGAAAAGAAGATATATATATTTTTTTTTTTAAGAAAAGTAAAGAAAAAAACCGGCGGTACCGGTCCGGAGTCGGGGAAGGCAGACACGCGGCCAAAGAAACAAATTAAAATAAGAACTTCTTCAGCGGTGACAGGAACACGACCTGCTGGCTCCGCGGAAAAAGAAGAACTGAGGAGAGTTGGTCAGGAAGGCGGGAAGGCAGCGCGCATGCGCTGTGGGAGGCCCCAAAAGCTTTCCTTTCTGGGAAGCTGGGGAGCTTTCCCGCGCAGGCTCCGTCGGTAACGACGTACCCATATGTGAGGACTCATTCCTGCTTGTTCCTGGAGATTAGTGCATATCCTGTGTGGCTGCCACGGTCACTTGTTATAAGAGAAGGGTGGTGGTTGGACCCAAAAGTGGATTATGTAGCACCACCCAACCTGCCCTCTGTGGGTCAGGATGGGGGACAGGATCTCCCACCAACAGATCCACATTCTACATCTCTGCAATGGTGGCAGTAGAGGGGACCATCAACCCCAGTCCTGCTGGGGAATAGGCACCCTACAGGGCAGTCAATGCAGATCTGTACCCATCACATAGGGCACTGGCAGACAGGCAGTAGGCCTGGAAAAGCTCAGCTGCCCCCCACCACTATCTGACATTCACCAGCAGAGGGCACAGTCAGTCTCCACCCGCTGCACCCTGCAAGGTGTTCCAGCCATACACATGCTAACTGCAGGCAGTCTGCTAGCTAGTACATAGTGCATGTTCCTGGAAGAACTGTGTGCACCCAAAAACGGGATGTGAGCACACACACCAAGCAGGTATGTCAGTGATTTGGCACCAGAAAAGGTAACTCAGATATCACTTGAGAGAAATACTGTATAGCACTATGGGGGAACTTAGACATGCCATGGTCACTGCTCAGTCAGGGTGAGAGTGACCCTCCAGCATGACATGCTGTGGCCACCCTGTCCGTGCAGGTGGTGGTCAGGCAGTACAATGTCCCAGCCATTGCCCTATGCCCTGTGCAGATGCATCCTGCCCAAGCCACCCTGTCCAGGCCATACCCACAGTACCTTGCTCCTCATTATGCACACATTGGCAGGCTAATACTGGAAACAGTGCAAGCAGTGTGGGCTCAGTAAGGTGTAGGCAGCCACAAAACACTGGATAGACATACACACACTCCCACACCTATGCCAACATTGTGTAAATATAGAGGTTTGTGGCAGCCCTGGCCACCACACCAGTCCTGGGCACAGTGCAGGCATTGCTATGGTATGCAATACTGTTAGGGGTCACTCCCCGGGGTGGTAAACACTCTCAGAAACCAAAACTGAAACACACTCCAAAGATATCAGAAAGGTTGCTATGATGCATCTCTGTCAACAAATTGTGTTTAACTTAGGATTTGTTATCTGACATTAATCATAGCAACCTTTTGATATATGTGCAACGTGTTCCCAAGTTTAGGACGGCATTGCTAAGGTATGCAGGTGCTAGCATTGGGAGATGCTGCCCCGCGCAGGGCCCAACAGCCTGACTCTCCATGAGGCTTTGGATAGTGGAGCCTGTGGGTGTGGGTGTTTGTGCCCCTGTTCGCCGCTGCTCTAGGGCAGAGGTTCCCAACTCCGGTCCTGGGGGACCAAACATGCTTCAGGTTTTCATGCTGTCCCTAATGAATATGCATGAGATATATTTGCATACAATGGGGGCAATGCATACAAATGCAGCACAGGCATATTTATTAGGGAGAGCATGAAACCTGAATGGTGTTTGGCCCTCCAGGACTGCAGTTAGGAAACTCTGCTCTAGGAATTGCACATGTTTATGGTGTCTGTGCTCTGTAGGGTAAAATATAGGCGTTGTTTATGTAATCTACAACAAAGGTTCCGTCTTTATTACCACGGTTTAGTACTGGGTAAAATATAGGGACATGGTTTGCATGAGCCATAGCTGGGACTTGAACCTGTGACCTTCTGCCCCGAACACACTGGCTGTGTGTACTGCACCAAACTATTGCCACAGAGGCAGATCATTCCCTGGGGATACCATGACTGTTCGTCAGGCAGATCTTGTCTGTTGCAGTGCACGGCACCCACCTAAACGGGGCTTGGCCGTGGTCTGCTGTAGGCAGATGCCACTGCCCCCTCTGCCACCAGCACCCCTCCGCCACCATGCTTACATGTCCTTGTGCTGGTGGTGCGCAATCCCAGGCCATCCAGTGTGCCGGTAGGTGGCTGCCTATGGTGCATGATATGGGGTAGGGGTGCCTGCCTAGACATCCACGCTTCCCCTCGGCACCACCTGCCAATGTTATGTGCCCTTTGGGGTACTTGCTGGGTACTGTCCCCTGGGACACACACTCGTGGCCATGTTTGCCCTTGGTCAGTTGCTGTCTTGCTGGTTTTCTGCTTCTACATTCCTATGTGTCACCTAGGCATCTGCCTAGCCCACCCTGTGCCCCAGCTGCCCCACTGCATGTCCCGCCTGCAGCCCCCTGTACCCAATTTGCAGCCTCACAGTAGTGCCCTCTCATACTTGGGCACTATGATGTTGCTGCACATATATCACTACTATCACTTTTCTTGGTTTCCCTGCCTTTGCTGCACATTGCTGACTGAAATGATCTCTCTCCCCTGCAAATGTGCCTCTAGCGTGAGGTTTTCACTGGCGCTACTTTTCAGACCTTCATTTCACGGCGTTTGTGTGCATGGAGCCTCTCCCTGCCCACTCTCTGCCCATTGACCCCTTATCTTCGCCCCTGGGGGGCCTTACTCCGCCCTCTGGGGAGCCTTACTCCGCCCTCTGGGGACCTTACCGCCGCCGGAGACGTTATCGCGAGATACGTGACGTTCTCGCACAGTAATGCGCCATTATCACGTGATAACGTCGCAGCTGCGCTGTTATCACCATTTAGTAAACATACCTCTAAGGCTCTCTTGCAGTCCGACGTGTGTAGTGCCTTTTCTCTTTGTTGCATGGGGTGTTGAGAAAAATGTTGGCAGAATGACATCACTTTCAGAAGTAATTTAGGATAAGCACACAGCACCATCCTATTGTAAACCAACTTGGATGTGATGATGGTCGAAGGGTTTGAATCTGTTAAGTAATGAGCAACATTCTGGAGAAAGGGGGGCTTTTCCAAAAAGATGGGTAGAACCAGGCTGCTGGCATTAACCTTTAAAAAGGAGATAGAGCAGCTTTCAAAACAGATAATCTGGGAAAAACAATCGTCCAAGAATGCATTGTTTGGAATGATGTATCTTTGTAAGACACTTGCAAAACAGGGAAGGACATCCCACTAGAGAGGTTCCAATAAAGGTAAAAGCAACCTAGATGCCCTTCAGTAAAGAGCAGACAGAGTTGAACGATCCCAAATTACCCAGTCAACTGATAACAAGATTGTTCATATAAACAACCAACCACCTCTGAAATGCCTCTATGCAAATGCTAGAAGTCTAAAAATTAAGATGGGGGAGTTAGATATAATTGGCATCTCAGAGACCTGGTGGAAAGAGGACAACCAATGGGACACTGTGATACCCGGGTACACATTATATTGCAATGAAAGATTAGATCAAATTGGTGGAGGGATTGCACTCTATGTTGGAGAGGGCATTGAGTCAAACAGGATAAAAGTTTTGCAGGAAACAAAATCTGCCTTAGAGTCTCTATGAATAGAAATTCTATGAAAAAGGGGAAGGCAATGGCAATGGGGGGGGCCGGGGGGGGGTGTACTACAGTCTGCCTGGCCAGAATGAACAGATGGATGATGAAACACTAAAAGAAATCAGGGACGCTAACAAAATTTACAACACAGTAATAAAGCTTTCAATTATCACAGTACCGGCTGGGTCAATAACCAAGTACGTCATGCTAGGGAAATAAAGTTTCTATATGAAATGACTGCTTCATGGAGCAGCTGGTTCATGAACCAACATGAGGGGAAGCTATTTGGACCTAGTCCTTAGTAGAACACAGGGTCTGGTGTGAGAGATAACTGTGTTAGGGCCACTTCGCAATAGTGATCATAACAATCACATTTAATTTAATAAATGGAAGGAGGATAGCAAGGAAATCCACGACACCAACATTTAACTTTCAAAAGGGAGACTATGATAAAATGAGGAAAATGATTAAGAAAAAAATAAGAGGCAGTTGCAAAGGTTAAAGGTTTACATCAAGCCTGGGTGTGGTTTAAAAATACTAATCTTGGAAGCCAAGATCAGATGTATTCCATGCTTTAAGAAGGCCAAACAACTACTAGCATGGTTTAAAAGCAAGGTCAAAGAGGCTGTTGTAGCCAAAAATGCAGCTTTTAGATAATGGAAAAAGGAGCCAAATGACAAAAACAGGAAACAAGCACTGGCAAGTTAGATGTAAGGCATTGATAAGGCAGGCAAAGAGAATCTGAAAGGAAACTTACCATGGAAGCAAAAATGCATAATTTGAGGCAAAAAAATTGTGAGTGTCAGCTGAACCATTAGATGATTGAAGGATAAATGCGGCGCTAAGGGAAGACAAGACCATAGCAGAGAGACTGAATGAATTCTTTGCTTTGGTGTTTATTGAAGATGATGGAGGAACTTACCCATGCCTGAAAAGGTATTTAAAAGTGATGTATCGGAAGAATTGAAACATATGTCAATAAATCAGGATGATGTTAAACAGTTATATGATAAACAAAAGAGTAGGAAATTACCTGGACCAGATGGCATCCATCCCAGGATGCTAAAATGACTGAAATATAGGACTGTAGACCTACTATTAGTAATCTGTGAACTATTATTAAAATTATCTGTAGTACTTGAATATTGGAGAGTGGCCAATATAATGCCAAGTTTTAAAATGGGAGGAGTGGTCTAGTGGTTAGGACAAGGTACTTCAGGCTGGAGGGCTGGGGGTTCCAGTCCCACCTGGGGACAGCAATCTCAGACCGGAGGGACTGGGATTTCTAGTCCTATAGGCACTCCTTGTGGTCTTGGGCAAGCCACTTAACCCTCCATTGCCCATGTTCCCTGTAAGTATTAGCATATGTGTCTCATATCCCCTCGTGTTAAATGTATCCCCCAACTGACCGCTTTGATCCGGTGAAAAACGGGATATAAATACAGCTAAATAAAATAAATAAATAAAAATGGGTTCAGGGGTGATCCAGGCCACTTACAGACCAGGCAAAATGGTAGAAACTCTTATAAAGAATAAAATTGCAAAACATGTAGAAATGTCATGGGCCCACTTCTCTTTAATATATTCATAAATGATCTACAAATGGCAATAACAAGTGAGGTGATCAAATTTGCAGATGACAAAATTATTCAAAGTTGTTAAAACATGAGAGGATTGTGAAAAATTGCAAGAAGACCTTGATAAATTGGGAGACTAGGTGTCCAAATGGCAGATGAAATTTACTGTGGACAAGTGCAAAGTTATGCACTTAAGGAAGAACCACCCAAACTATGGCTACATGATGCAAGGTTCCACATTAGGAACCACCACCCAGGAAATGGATCTAGTATCATTGTGGATAATATCTTGAAACCCTCTGCCCAGTGTGCAGTTGTGGCCAAGAAAGCATAGTTACTCACCTATAACAGATATTCTCCAGGGACAGCAGGAATCAATCCTCACATATGGATGACATCAGCGCCAACGGAGCCCGTGTGGTAACCTCTCCCCAGCTTTCAAAGTAAACCTTTGGGAGATGTACCACACATGTGTGGTCCCCTTCCCGCCAAAGAGTGCCATCTTGCCTTATGCTATGATAGCACAAGACAGCAAAAAGAAAAAGTCCTCCAGGGAAGGAGGGAGGGCTGTATCTACTGATTCCTGCTGTTCCCAGAGAACACCTGTTACAGGTGAGTAACTACGCCTTCTCTGGGAACAAGCAGGAAGTCAGTCCTCACATATGGGACTCCCTAGCTACAGGCTGCTGAAAAACCTGTAAAAAGCTCATTGGTGACCAGAAAAAAAGAGGGAACCATGAGCAACAGCAATGAGTCAAGAGATAACAGACTCCCAAAGCTCTGGTAGCTTGAACACACCAAAGGTCTGGAGGGCAGGAGTTGCCTATATCCCAAACAAATGACAGAGTACTGCCTCCATGAAGGCAGTACTCTGTCCGTTGAGTCTCTCTCTCCAGGTAATAGTGAGCTGCAAAGGTCCAAGGAGCATAGCCAGCCTCCCTGCTGGAGATATGGCAGAAATATTCCAAGAGAGAACATTGGAATTGAAGTCCCTCCCTCTCCCCCCCGCCACCAAGGCCAATCGAGCAGACGACCAGAGAGACTATAAATATTTAAAAGGAGCAGTGCCTCAGATGCACCCACACCTGAGGGTGCCATATTAACAGAACATAGAATGCATACCATAAACTGAAAATAATCTGGAAGCTAAAGCCCCTCCTAAGCCATAATGAATTCAGAATGGTCCTATTCACCAAAATCACGCCATTGCTCGACTTTTACAATTCACTGTGCCAAGGCCTGCCAGCAACTACCATCCACTTGCTGCAGATGGTACAGAACACTGCGGCCTGCATTCGCACACGAACAAACATGAAAACATAATGCCAACATTGGCTCGACTACACTGACTTCCCATAAAGAGTTATTTAAGATTCAAAGCAACAATATATTAAAAATACAGCAAAACGAATCAGCTGAGTTACTCTAAGAACTAATAAGATATTCTGAAAGCTGCCTGATGAGAACAAACAGCAAAAACACACTAGCTACTTCAACTGAATTCTTCAAAACTAAGAAATCCACTTCCAACAGTGCTTTATCACTGTGCATCCAGTTTATGGAACTCCCTCCCTGAGGATATCAGAACCATGAGGGACACCAAGGACGTCACGAAAACGTTGAAGACATTCCTCTTTATTGAACACTTTGGCAATATCATATAGAATGATAATGACAATCTTTCCATTCAGGCACCATACAATGAATAAGGAACAATACTGCATGACCCCCAATGACCAATGACATAGGAAAATGTGGTAGGGAGGTTCTGGAGGCAAAATTTAGGCTTTTAGGTAGGAAGTTGAAATCCAGAACTTCCATGGTAGCATTCTCCGAAATGCTTCCTGTTCCACGCGCAGGACCCAAAAGGCAGGCAGAGCTCCGGAGTCTCAATGCGTGGATGAAACAATGGTGCAGAGATGAGGGTTTTGGATTAGTTAGGAACTGGGGAACATTCTGGGGAAAGGAAGGGCTCTTCCAAAGGGATGGGCTTCACCTTAACCGGGATGGAACCAGGCTGCTGGCATTAACCTTTAAAAAGGAGATAGAGCAGCTTTTAAACTAGATATTAGGGGAAAGCCGACAGTCGCCCAAGAGCGGATGGTTCGGAAGAATGTATCCTTGAAGGATACTACCAAAAGCAGAGAGGTTCCACAAAAGAGTAAAGTAGCCCAAATGCCCTCAAGTATGGAGCAGACAGAGCTTAAAGATCCCAATTTACCCATGTCTAACAATAGCCAAATTAATATGAATAAAATACATTCTCGAAAATGCTTGTATGCAAATGCTAGAAGTCTAAAGAATAAGATGGGAGAGTTAGAATATATAGCACTAAATGAAAGGTTAGATATGATTGGAATATCAGAGACATGGTGGAAGGAGGACAACCAGTGGGACACTGTGATACCTGGGTACAAACTATATCGTAATGATAGAGCTGATCAAGTTGGTGGAGGGGTTGCGCTCTATGTTAGAGAGGGCATTGACTCAGAAAGGATTAAAGTTTTGCAGGAAACAAAATCTGCTGTAGAATCTATATGGATTGAAATTCCATATAAAAGGGGGAAGGCAATGGCAGTGGGGGTGTACTATCGAGCACCTGGCCAGAATGACCAAATGGATGATGAAATGCTCAAAGAAATCAAGGAAGCTAACAAAAGTTACAGCGCAGTAATAATAATGGGTGATTTCAATAACCCCGATATCGACTGGGTGAGTGTCACGTCAGGACATGCTAGGGAGATAAAGTTCCTAGATGAAATAAAATATAAAATACCCTATAAAATATTGACCCCCCCCCCCCCGTTATGTGTTACACCGCTTTGACCCGGTGAAAAGCGGTATATAAATACAGTTAAATAAATAAATTAATTAAATGACTGCTTCTTGGAGCAGCTGGTTCATGAACCGACCAGAGAGGAAGCCATATTAGACCTAGTCCTTAGTGGAACACCAGATCTAGTGCAAGAGATAAGGGTGTTGGGGCCACTTGGCAATAGTGATCATAGCATGATCGCCTTTGATTTAATTAGTGGAGGAGGGATAGTAAGGAAATCCACAGTACTACCTTTTAACTTTCGAAAGGGAGACTATGATAAAATGAGGAAAACAGTTAAGAAAAAATTAAAAGGAGCAGTTGCAAAGGTTAAAGACGTACATCAAGCTTGGGTGTTGTTGAAAAATACTATCTTGGAAGCCCAGACCAGCTGTATTCCACGCTTTAAGAAAAGTGGAAGGAAGTCCAAAAAACTGCCAGCATGGTTTAAACGTGAGGTCAGAGAGGGCTGTTGTTGCCAAAAAAGCATCTTTCAGGAAATGGAAAAAAAGAGTTAAACGAAGAAACCTGGAAACAGCACAAGCACTGGCAAGTCAAATGCAAGGCATTGATTAGGCAGGCAAAGAGAGAATTTGAGAAGAAGCTTGCTGCAGAAGCAAAAACGCGAAATAAAGACCTTTTCAAGTACATTTGTAGCAAAAAACCTGTGAGAGAGTCAGTTGGTCCATTAGATGATAAAGGGGTTAAAGGAGCACTAAGAGGCGACAATGCGATAGCGGAGAGACTGAATGAATTCTTTGCTTCGGTCTTTACTGAGGAAGATGTAGGGATGTTACCCATGACTGAAGCAGTATTTAAAGGTGCAGAAGAATTGAAGGAAATATCGATACATCGGGAAGATGTCTTACAACTATTAGATAAACTGAAGAGTAGCAAATCACCTGGGCCGGATGGTATACATCCAAGGGTGTTGAAAGAACTGAAATATGAGATTGCAGAACTGCTATCAGTAATCTGTGAACTATCATTAAAATGATCTCTAATACCTGAAGATTGGAGGATCGCCAATGTAACACCAATTTTTAAAAAGGGTTCCAGGGGTGATCCGGGAAACTACAGACCGGTGAGCCTGACGTCAGTACCAGGAAAAATGGTAGAAACCATCATAAAGAATAAAATTACTCAGCATGTAGATAGTCACGACCTAATGGGAGACAGCCAACATGGCTTTAGACAAGGAAGATCTTGTCTTACTAATCTGCTATGTTTTTTTGAAGGAGTGAATAAACAGGTGGACAAAGGTGAGTCGGTTGATATTGTGTATCTGGACTTTCTGAAAGCCTTTGACAAGGTCCCTCATGAGAGACTTTTGGCAAAACTAAAGAGTCATGGGATAGGAGGCAGTGTACTATTGTGGATCAGGAACTGGTTAAAAGATAGAAAGCAGAGGGTAGGGTTAAATGGCCAATTTTCCCAATGGAGAAAGGTGAATAGTGGTGTACCCCAGGGATCTGTGCTGGGTCCGCTGCTTTTTGACATATTCATAAATGACCTGGAAAGTGGAATAACGAGTGAGGTTATCAAATTTGCAGATGACACAAAACTATTTAAAGTTGTTAAAACCCACGAGGATTGTGAAAAATTGCAAGAGGATCTTGATAAATTGGAAGACTGGGCATCAAAATGGCAGATGAAATTTAATGTGGACAAGTGCAAGGTTATGCACCTAGGGAAGAACAACCCAAACTATGGTTACATGATGCAAGGTTCCACATTAGGAACCACCACCCAGGAAAAAGATTTAGGCGTCATTGTGGATATCATGTTAAAACCCTCGGCCCAGTGTGCAGCGGCGGCCAAGAGAGCAAATAGAATGCTAGGTATGATAAGGAAAGGAATGGAAAATAAAACAAAATATATTATAATGCCTCTATCTCGTTCCATGGTGAGACCGCACCTTGAATATTGTGTGCAATTCTGGTCGCCGTATCTTAAAAAGGATATAGCGATTTTAGAAAAGGTTCAGAGAAGAGCCACCAAAATGGTAAAGGGGATGGAAGGATACTCCTATGAAGAAAGGCTAAAAAGGTTAGGGCTCTTTAACCTGGAAAAGAGACGGCTGAGGGGAGATATGATAGAAGTCTATAAATTAATGAACGGAGTGGAACGGGTAAACGTAGATCGATTGTTTACGTTATCAGAATATAGAAAGACTAGGGGACATGCAATGAACCTACAGGGTAAACTATTTAAGACTAATAAAAGAAAATATTTTTTCACTCAACGTGTAATCAAACTCTGGAATTTGTTACCAGAGGATGTAGTAAAGGCTGTTAGTGTAGCTGGGTTTAAAAAAGGTTTGGACAAGTTCCTGGAGGAAAGGTCCATAAACCATTATTAAGAAGTGACCGAAGATATCAATGCTTGACCCAGTACAAGCATTGTGGAACTTGTGTCTCTTGGGGAAACTGCTAGGTACATATGACCTAGATTGGCCACTGTTGGAAACAGAATACTGGGCTTGATGGACCTTGGTCTGACCCAGTATGGCATATCTTATGTTCTTATGTTATGTTCTTAATTTGTAAATAAGTTAAGCTTGTAAATAAGTTAAGAACCATACTGTTAAAGACTGGTTGTGCAGTCCTCCTATGTACATCCCTATCCTTAATATGATGTCATAATGTATGCAAGCTATTGAGATGAATGTAAACCTTATTGTTACAATGTAAATAGTTGGGAGTTCAATGTAAACCACCATGCTTTAAGGAAAAGATGGTGTGTGTGTGTGTGTGTTAAATAAGAGCATTTTGAACTTTTCCCTCTTCAGGAATCTGTTGAAGTCCCGCAGGTTGAGGATGGGGCAGAACTCTCCAGTCTGTTTTGGTACTAGGAAGTACTGGAAGTAGAACCCTGTGCCCCTGAGCTGGGACGGGTTCCACCACCTGGTCCTCTAGAAGGCCTGTGAGTTCCTGCCAGAGCAGGTCCCGATGAATGGGTGTCTTGGGGAGCTCTCCCGGGAAGAACAGTGGGGGTGTCTGGTGAAGGAGGAGGAGGTACCCCCTCTCTCATCACCCAAAGGGGCCCACGTGTCGGTGGTAATGGAAGGCCACCTGTGGGCAAAGAGCACCAGATGCCCCACTGTGTGCTGCAGGGCTGTGCCTTCTGAGGGAAGAGAGGCTATGCCCAAGGAATCAAAAGCCCCCTCCAGGTTGCACCAAGGATGCGGGCTGGGGTTTGGGGGGGTCTTAGGCTATCATGGGCCATGCCCTTATCCCTTGGCCTGCTGGCCCTGTTGGGAAGCTGGGAAGGCCTGGTATTGAGACTAGTTTCTGCAAGTCTTCCTCTTCTTCAAGTATGAGGGCTTTCTACCTGAGGTCTTCCTCTGGGAAGGGTCAGCAGTCTTCTTGGAAAGCCTGGTCCTATTCAGGAACTCGGACTCCAGCTTTGCAGCCTTGTCTGTCATGGGTTTGCTGAAGAGGTTCTCTCCACAGCAAGGGACGTTGACCAATTTGTCCTGGACTCATTGCTCCAAGTTGGAGGACTGTAGCCAAATCTGGCACTGGGAACTAATGCCTGCCACAGCTACTCTAGTCATTGACTCGAAGCCATCACAGGCTGCTCAAGTGATAAACTTGGAGCACTCCCTGACTGCTGAGGCCAGGATCTACAACTGCTTGAAGGGTTCTTCTGAGAGACCAGACGAGAACCCAGCAAGCTCCTTCACCAGGTCTCAAAGATACATGCCCATATCCAACAGGGTAAGCCTGGATCTGGCCAATAAGCATCAAGCCCTGGAAGTACTTTCTGCCCATGGCGTCTATGGCGAGGGCCTCCCTGCCTGGGGGCATAAAGGAGTGAGTTTTCTGGCTCTTGAACCTTCGAATGGCCGACTCCATGTGAGGCAGTTGGGCTTTTTGGAAGCCAGGGCTCCGACGGATCTGGTGCATTGAGTCCAGCTGCCTGCTAACTATGGGTACCGATGCAGGGATCTCCCACATGCAGAGGAGCAGCCATTCCAGGATTGGGGGGGGGGGGGGGGGAAATGGGCACCGTGAGCACTTCTTTTTTGGGGGGGGCCTCGTACTGGAGGATCTTGTGGTCCTCCATGCGAGAGTGGTGAAGGCAAGAGCCTTGGCCATGTCCCATACGAAGTTGAGGAAGGCCATGTCCTCAGGTGGAGACCAGCGCCTCAACTCCGGAGGGGACGGGTCTAAGGGCATGTTGCGGTGATGGCAGGTACATGGGGACTATAAGTCCTCGGTCTCCCAATCTGAATCTGGCTCAGAGGAGGATTTGGGAGTCCTTCAGGACTCGGGGTGCTGGCCCGACCCCGAGGACCTTGGAGCCGTGGCGGCCAGGCGCTCTGAGCCAAGGGCGCTCAGCAGTAAGGACCGAGCACCAAGGGCCGAGACCGCGGCCAAGGTGCCTTTCGAGGCCGGTGGTGCTCGAGGATTGCCTCGACCTCTGGAGAGTCCCTTGCGGTGGAGGGCCCAGTGGTTGAGAATGATGACCTGGAGGAACTGGGCATCAGAGCCTGCTGCTGGGCCATGAAGGCAGACAAACTATGCTCCAAGGCCACCATCCTGGCCTCAAGGCCAAATGGCTCTGCAGCCTTCAGCACAGGCACAGAGGACTTTGGGCCCAGTGCCGGCTCCATCGAAGGGGAGTCCTTGACCAGGATAGCATCGGGGCTACAAGACCAGTCTGGGGGCACAGACAGCTTCCGGTGAGGCAACTTGGAATGCCACTCGTTGCCATCGCCCTCGGCCTCCCATCGAGGGCTGCTGGAACACAGGATTTCCCTACTTTCCCCGACTCGTCGCTCAACGGGGTCCTTGAGGTTTTCCAGCCCTTCTTGGCACAATCCTCAAAGCAGGAGCTCTGGCTGGAGGTTCCGTGGTCCCAGGGCTCCAAGGCCACATGGTCTCCACGGGTGTCGAGGTCCTGGAAGGAGTCTCAGAGCGGGCTCTCTCAGAGGACTCTGGGGCTGAGTCGGTCTTCTGAAAAATCAACTCACATTGTTGCTGACATTTCCTGAGGGCTTTAGGGGTCATCTGCTTACAGAGACTGTAAACCAAGGCATCGTGGTCTGGCCAGAGGCATCGAAGGCAGCAGATGTGCGGACCCATGCGTCACATATGACCACAGTGGTCGCATGGCTTGAAGCCACTGGCCAAGGCCATGTCAGAGAAGACAGCCCCCACGAGGTCAAATTCACCAGGCCCAGCCAGGAAAAAGGCATGGACCCACACCAAATGAAAAGTAAGAAAAGGAAAAAGAACCAAAGAACGCGATGCCAAGGCAAGCGGGCTCGGGGGGTGGGAAAAGGCACTGGTATGCTACCGAAGAAAGCAAAAAAAAAAAAAAAAAAGACAAAAATCACCAACTTTTCCCAGGGGAATAGACACACATTCAATGGGCTCCAAGGAAAAACAGACTAGAGCAAGATGGCACCCTTGGGTGGGAAGGGGACCACACGCATGCATGGTACACTCCCAAAGGCTTTCTTTGAAAGCTGGGGAGAGGTTACCGCACGGGCTCCATCAGCGCCGACATCACCCATATGTGAGGACTGACTTCCTGCTTGTTTCCAGAGAAAGCAAATAGAATGCTAGGAATCATAAGGAAAGGAAAGGAGAATAAAAAGCGTAGTTACTCACCTGTAACAGGTGTTCTCCAGGAGCAGCAGGAATCAGCCCTCACATATGGGTGAAGTCGGCGCCGACGGAGCCCTCGCGGAGCAATTTTCCCCAGCTTTCAAAGAAAGCCTTTGGGAATTGCAGCGCGCATGCGCGGTCGCCTTCCCGCCCAAGGGTGCCATCTTAGCCAGTCAGATGACATAGCTAAAAAAGACAGCATAAAAATTTGCAAAAAACTTAAGCAGATGATTGCAACTCCAAGGGGAGGAGGGAGGGTTGTGAGGACTGATTCCTGCTGCTCCTGGAGAACACCTGTTACAGGTGAGTAACTACGCTTTCTCCAGGACCAAGCAGGAAGTCAGTCCTCACATATGGGACTCCGAAGCTTAAGGCTACCGGAGACCCTAAGCACAAAAATGAGCTTCCTCTAGCTCAGCAGCACAGAAGGAAGGAATCTTCGCTGAATTATTACCCACCGGTAGCCCACATCCGGGATGGAGGGTAGGAGTTGCTCAAACCTCAAAGAGATTACGGAGGACTGCCTGTCCGAAAGCACTGTCCCTGCGGGACTCCCTCTCGAGACAGTAATGGACCGCAAAAGTCTGGCTCGAAGACCAAGTAGCGGCCCGGCAGATGTCTGCCAGCGGAACAGAGCGGAGGTAAGCCACTGACGTAGCCTTTGCCCGAACACAATGAGCCGTGACTCGACCATCCAAGGAGAGCCCGGCTGCCCCATAAGCCCAAGTGATACAGTCCACAACCCAGATGGACAGAGTACGCTTGGAGACCGGGAGCCCCAATTTATTGGGATCAAAAGACACAAAAAGCTGAGCAGCTTTACGGTGCTCCCGCGTACGGTCAAGGTAGAAGTTCAATGCCCTTCTACAGTCCAGGGTATGGAGGACCATTTCAGCTCGGCTGGAGTGTGGTCTGGGAAAGAAGGTCGGAAGTACCACCTCCTGATTGATGTGAAAAGGGGAGACCACTTTTGGAAGACATTTTGGGTGAGTCCGTAGGACTACCCTATTTTTGTAGAACCGAGTGTAAGGGGGATCAGACACGAGGGCCTGCAATTCACTTACGCGTCTAGCGGAAGTGAGGGCTATCAAGAACAATGTTTTCCAAGAAAGAAAACGGAGAGAACAGGTAGCCATAGGTTCAAAAGGCGGACAGGTGATCCGCTGTAAAACCACATTCAGATCCCAGTCAGGCGCTGGTGGGCGCAGAGGTGGTTTAAGTAGAAGGAGACCTCGGAGAAACCTCGCTACGAGAGGGTCGCTGGAAAGAGGTATGCCGTCCACCGGTACATGATGTGCTGAAAGAGCACTGAGGTGAACTTTGACGGAGTTGGACTTAAGTCCCAGATTAGAGAGGTAGAGCAAGTACTGCAAGATCACCGACACCGAGCAGGAGAAGGGATCCTGAGACTGCTGGGTACACCAAACGGAAAAACGACGCCATTTAAGGGCGTAGCATTTGCGGGTAGAAGGTCGCCGAGAAGCTAGGACGACCTCTTCCACCTCTGCCGGCAGGAGAAGGGGAGCAAGGACTACCCTCTCAGCAGCCAGGCCATTAGATTGAGAGATCTGAGGTTGGGGTGTAGCAGAGACCCCTGATCCTGAGTGAGGAGATCCGGTTGAAACCCCAGAGGGAATGGATCCTCTACCGCTAATTGCAGCAGGAGTGGAAACCACGGCTGTCTGGACCAGCGAGGGGCCACCAGGATCATGGAAGCCTTGTCTCGGAGAACCTTGAAAAGAGTTCGAGAGACTAGCGGGATGGGAGGAAAAGCATACAGAAGGCTCTCCGACCATGAGAGTAGAAAAGCGTCTGCCGCAACTCGAAGGGGATGTGGCTGACGAGAGCAGAAGCGAGGAAGTTGCCGGTTGTGAGGACTGGCAAAGAGATCCATCATGGGGAGGCCCCACTTTAGAAAGAGCTTCTGAACTACCAAGGGATCCAGGCGCCACTCATGCGGCTGGAGGATCCTGCTGAGTTTGTCCGCCAGGCAATTTTCTTGGCCTGGGAGATAAACTGCCTTGAGGAGAACGCCGTGACTGACGGCCCAAGAGCAGAGCTTCTGTGCTTCCCGACAGAGAAGGAAGGAGCCCGTGCCCCCCTGTTTGTTCACGTAGAACATGGCAACTTGATTGTCCGTCTGGACAAGGACGGACTGGTGAGAGGTCAGGTGGGAGAAAGCCTTGAGAGCCAGGCGGATCGCTCTGAGCTCCAGGAAGTTGATCTGCTGAGCAGACTCCCACGTGGTCCAGAGGCCCTGAGTACGTGCCCCTTGGCAATGTGCTCCCCAACCCAGAAGGGACGCATCTGTCGTCAGCACCTGGGCCGGCTGAGGTGACTGAAAAGGCATGCCGAGTACCAGGTACGGCCGATGAAGCCACCACTGGAGAGACGAGGCCAGCGGCTCGGAGACGCGCACTAGGTCTGCTAGGCCGCCTGTGGCTTGTTGCCACTGCTTGCGAAGACACCATTGAGCAGGCCGCATATTCAGGCGGGCATTGGGGGTCACATGGACGGTGGAAGCCATATGGCCGAGCAGTCTCAGGAAGCGCCTGGCGGAGACCAGGGACTGGCTGCGAAAACGGTCGGCTAGGTCCATGAGCCGTTGAGCCCTGTCGAGAGGCAGGAAAGCTCGCGCCTGAGGAGTGTGCAGTCTTGCGCCGATGAACTCGAGATCCTGTGAGGGGAGCAAAGTGGACTTTGCGAAGTTTATGACAAAGCCCAAGTACTGCAGAAGAGTCACCGTGCGGTGTGTGGCGTTGGTGACCTCCGGAGCGGACGCTGCTCTGATGAGCCAGTCGTCGAGGTACGGAAAGACATAGAGGCCGTGAAGCCGGAGATGGGCCGCCACCACCGCGAGACATTTTGTGAAGACTCGCGGTGCGGAGGACAGGCCAAAGGGCAGTACCCTGTACTGGTAATGATTTCCTGCCACCACAAACCTTAGGTATTGGCGGTGGCTTGGGTGGATGAGGATGTGCGTGTAGGCATCCTTTAGATCCAAGGAGCATAGCCAATCTCCCTGCTGGAGGTAGGGCAGAAGGATTCCAAGGGTAAGCATTTTGAACTTTTCCCGCACGAGGAACCTGTTGAGGTTGCGCAAGTCCAGGATGGGTCTGAGGCCTCCTGTTCTTTTTGGTACTAGAAAATACCTGGAATAAAAGCCTTGACCTCTCAGGTGGTGGGGCACCGGTTCCACCGCCTGTTCCTGTAGAAGACCTGCTAACTCCTGAAGGAGTAAGTCCCTGTGCAGAGGGAGTCGTGGAGGTTCTCCCGGGAAATAGGAGGGAGGGACCTGGTGGAAGTGGAGAAGATAGCCTTCTCTTACGACTTGAAGCACCCCAGGCATCTGAAGTGATGTTGGACCACCTGTGGGCGAAGTGAACCAGCCGGCCTTCGGTGCTGGGAGGGGCCAGCGGAGGGGGAGAGGCTATGCTGAAGGAGTCAAAAGCCCCCACCCTGCTGAGCAGGGGCTGGTGGTGCAGGCTTGGGGGCTTGCTGCCTACGGGACCCGTTACCCCGTCCCTTGGCCTGCTGGCCCTGTTGGGGAGCTGCGGGGGCCTGATATTGGGGGTAGTGTTTATAGGCAGCCGCCTTTCTCGGGTAAAAGGACTTCTTTCCCGAGCCCTTCTTTTTCTGGGAAGG
Source organism: Ichthyophis bannanicus (assembly GCA_033557465.1). Classification (NCBI taxonomy): domain Eukaryota; kingdom Metazoa; phylum Chordata; class Amphibia; order Gymnophiona; family Ichthyophiidae; genus Ichthyophis; species Ichthyophis bannanicus. The sequence goes on along the minus strand of CM066034.1, from coordinate 578,208,499 downwards.
GGCGGAGGTCTTCCTAGAAAGCCTAGTCCTGGTGAGAGTCTCTGTCTCTAGTTGTGCAGCCTTCTCGTCCATAGGTTTGCCAAAGAGGTTTTCACCTCGGCAGGGGACATCGACCAACTTGTCCTGCACCCAGGGCTCAAGGTCAGACGACTGAAGCCAAGCCTGTCGGCGGGCACCGATGCCGGCTGCGGCCACTCGAGCCGATGCTTCAAAGCCATCATAGGCTGCTCGGGATATGAATTTTGAGCATTCCCGAATGCCAGTGGACAAGGCTAGGAACCTCCGCAAAGGTTCCTCGGACAATCCAGCGGAGAATCCGGCTAGCTCTTTAGCCAGGTCTCGGAGATACATGCCCATGTATAGCTGGTAGGTCTGGACACGACACGCAAGCATAGAGCCCTGGAAACACTTCTTACCAAGGCCATCCAGGTTACGGGCCTCCCTGCCAGGAGGCACCGAGGAGTGCATCTTCTGGCTCTTAAGACGATGCATGGCCGATTCCACTACCATGGAATGGTGTGGTAGCAGTGCTTTTTGGAAGCCAGGGCTCTTGCGGACTCGATAGATAGAATCGACCCGCTTGCTCAGGACCGGCGAGGAGGCCGGACTCTCCCACATGCGGAAGAGTAGTCATTCCAGCATGGGAGGAACCGGTACAGTAAAGTGTTCCCTGGCGGGAGAGTCATACTGGAGGGCGTCGAGCTCTTCGGCTCGAGGCTCCTCCTCGGGATCCGCAGGGAAGGCCAAAGCCTTGGCCATATCCCTGACGAAGTCCGAGAACCGGGCATCCTCTGGAGGGGACTGCTTCCGAGGTTCGGACTCAGGCGAGTCCGAGGGGACACACCGAGTCCGAAAAGAATCAGGCGACTCTTCCTCTTCAGACTCCCAGACCGACTCCGAGGAGGAATCGGTGGGGTCGGCCCGGGCAGGCTGCGGCGCCGGCCGCCCCGACGCCGAGGGAGTCGGCGTCAACGACCTCGGTCCCGAACGGGAGGCCGAGGGTGATCTCGACCGAGGATCGACTCGAGTTCGCATGGACTCGAGGATCGGCTCGGTCTCCGGGGTCGACTTAGACGTCGACGTCCCGGCGGTCGGGGCAGCGGCGCCAGCGAGGCTAGCGAGCAGTGCCCGCTGCTGGTCCATGAAGGCAGACAGTCTGCTCTCCAAGGCCGTCAACCTGAGTCCGACCACAGGAGGACCACAGGACTTACCCGAGCAGGCAGCTCCGACTCCATGCGAGGTCGCTTCGAGAGGTGCTCCTTCTCCAAGGACCCGGGACGGCTATCGGGGTTATGCGACCTGGCCCTCGCGGAGCCAGGAGCGTCCGACGCCGCCCTCGCGGGTTTCACCTTCCGTCGATGGTCCCCGGAGGGAGACCCCCTGTCGGAGGAACTCCGGCGACGGTCAGAGCTGGAACCTCTGGACGCCGAGGCCTCCGACGAGGTCCGGGTACGGTTGGGGTCAGCGAAGATCCTATCCCGCTGATGCCGCCGACTTCTCAACGCTTTGGAGGACATTTTGCCACAGGCCCCACAGATCATTTCTTCATGATCCGGGCCCAGGCAGCGGAGGCAATTATCGTGTGTGTCAGTTAGTGACATATTTCGGTCACACTGACCACACCGCTTGAAACCACTGGCAGCCATCGGGGGAAAAAGGGCCCCTGCGAGGTCAAAAGACCGGGCTGCCAGTGAAAAAACCGAAAACGAAACTGACTAAATCAGAAAAACCGAAAAAGAAGAAGAGGACTTGTGACCTGCGTCGCGAGTCCGGGCGGGAAGAAGACCGGCGTCAAACCGAAGGAAAAAAGAGAATATTACGAATAAAATCAACTTTTTCGCGGGGACACGACGGGTACGTCTGTAGGGCTCCGCGGAAAAAAGAAGACTGGCTAAGATGGCACCCTTGGGCGGGAAGGCGACCGCGCATGCGCGCTGCAATTCCCAAAGGCTTTCTTTGAAAGCTGGGGAAAATTGCTCCGCGAGGGCTCCGTCGGCGCCGACGTCACCCATATGTGAGGACTGACTTCCTGCTTGGTCCTGGAGAACCAGAGATATTATAATGCATCTGTATCGCTCCATGATGTGACCACATCTTGAATATTGTGTGCAATTCTGGTCACCATATCTTAAAAAAGATATAGTGGAATTAGAAAAGGTGCAGAGAAGAGCCGCTAAACCGATAAAAGGGCTGAAAACATTTCCCTAACAAAAAAGATTTAAAAGGATAGGGCTCTTCAACTTGGAAAAAAGATGGCTGAGGGGAGATATGACAGAGGTCTATAAAATAATGAAGTGGAACTTGTAAACATTGATTCAGAAAGAAGGCAGGCTAGGGGGACACACAATGAAGCTACAATGTAGCATATTTAAGAGTACCGTATTTCACAGATAAGTCACGGTTTTTAACATCCAGAAACCATGGCATGACCTATACACAGGAGTGACTTATCTAATAAATGTATGTGTTGGACCCCGCCCCTTGAAACAGATATAAATACTTGCAACTGTTTAGTGGATGGTCTTTCTCACTGGGCCCTTTGCTCTAAACCCAACGCTTGCAAGCAGACTTTCCAATCAGCAGACTGGTACATACTTTTATTATACTCACAAATAGCATATAGAATAGCATACCAGACAAATTTCAGTCACCAAAATAATGTTATCTTTAACCTCACGGAAAATGGTGATCCCAAAGACGCGGAACTCATACACCGCAGAATCCAAATTGAAAGTTATTCATTACGCAGAAGAACATGGTAAAGCCACCGAGCGAACGTTTGGGATAAACGAGAAATTAGTTAGAGACTGGAGGAAGACACACGGAAAACTAACCTTGATGAAACGCAGCAAGAAGGCAAAACGTGGCCACAAAGCATGGTGGCCTGAATTAGAAGCACATCTGCTTCAGTTCATTGTAGAGTGGAGGGCCCAGGGCCGTAGACTGTCCACTGTGCAGGTGCGATTCAAAACAGTTTATATCGCCAGGGAAATGAACAGAGGGATTCAGGGCTGGTCATTTGCGGTGCTACTGATTTATGATAAGAAACAAATTAAGCATTAGACAAAGACAATTAAGCATTAGACAAAGACTGTGTCAGCAGTTCTCCATTGATTTCTTGGATAAAGTACGGAATTTCAGGGAATTTGTAAACAAAGAAATCATCGCATATACAGTGACACTGGACTTCATAATCAACAAGGATGAGATTCCCTTAACTTTTGATATCCCATTAGGGAGAACGGTCAGTCAAAAGGGGGTCAGAATAAATATTAGAATTACTATACACGGAAAGACACATTTTACAGTTGTGCTGGCCTGCTGTGCAAGTGGAAAGAAGCTGCCACCTACATTGTTGTTGATGTGAATGAGAGAGAAAGGATGGATGGATGAGAGCGTGATGCTGAAATGGCTGCAGCGCTGCTTTAGTAAGCGGCCAGACGTATTTTTCAAGAGATAGAAAGCGCTACTTGTCATGAACAGCATGACAGCCCATTTCACTGAAGACAGAAAATACAATTTCTGAACACTGTCCCGGTTATTATACCCAATGGCATGACAAAAATGCTTCAACCGCTTAACATTTCCATCAATAGAAGATTCAAAGCTGTATTGCGTCGCCTATGGGAAAACTGGATGTGCCACAGAAAACAGTTTCACAGCTATCGGCTGTATGTGCCATGCCACATTTGCAGAAGTAACTGGGTGGGTTGCGACAGCATGGTAGAAGGATGTGAGCAATAAAATAATCAAATCAGGTTTTGTGAAGGCTGAGATTCTAAAGAGCCCTGATAGCTGTGAAGATGAAGACGACGACAATAACGAACATGAACTGACACCAGAAATTGCAGAACTATTTCACAGTGATACTGAAGATGAGGACTTCAACAGCTTTCCCGAGAGTAATACAGAATAAATCTGATGTGGAATAAGTGTTATTGTAAAGTGAAAGTGAAACAGAATAAATCCGGTTTTAAGAAACATCAATGTTGTCTTGCGCTTTATCTTTTGTAATTGTGTCTTATACATAGGGGCGACTTATAATAGTAATTTATATGAGAAAAAGCCAAATTGAGGCACTGCAACTTATACACAGGAGCGACTTATATTCTGGGAAATACGGTAATTGGAGAAAATATTTCTCACTCATCGCGTAATCAAACTCTGGAATTGATTAACAGAGGATGTAGTAAAAGTTGTTAGTGTAGCCGAGTTTAAGAGAGGTTTGGACAAGTTCCTGAGGAAATGTCCATAAACTATTATTAAAGAGGACCAGGGAAATCCACTGCTTACCCCTGGGATAAGCAGCATGGAATCTGTGTATCTTTTTGGGAACCTGACAGGTACATGAGACCTAGATTGATAGCTACTGTAAACAGGATACTGGGCTTGATGGACCCTTTATTTGACCCAGTATGGTATATCTAATGTTCTTATGTAAAACTTCCAGCTCAGGAACTTCAGTCCACAGATATCTAGTGACTCAAAGGGAGCTTTCATCAGTTCAATTAAAACCACGTTGAGATCCTAAGACACTGCAGGTGGCTTTAAAGGAGGTTTCAACAGAAGCAAGCTATGCACGAAGCAAACTAAACAATGTAGAGAGATGGGCTTTTCTTATACATAGTATACACCAATCACACTGAGGAAGACCCTTATGGAGCTGATCTTGAGACCAGACTGTGAGAGGTATTAGAAGGTGTTCAAGCAGTCTTTGACTGGTACATGAGAAAGTATATTATAAGACCTCCTAGCGGAATCTAATGTGGAAACTAAGACGACATTGGCTACTTGAAATGGAAGGTCCAGAATTGAATCTAGCCTCTCAACATCTATGAGAGTTAGAGATTCAATACTGGGATGCAGAAGTTGCCCTGGTCCTGCAACATCGAAGTTGAAAAGTCGCCCACACATGGCTGGCTGAGCCAGGCAGGTGCTATGAGAATCTTGGTGCCTCTGTCGTTTTGGAATTTAAGAAGAGTTCTTGTTACCGTATCAGAGGAATGGGCAGATACATATATAGGTTCTTCCACCAATAGAGGAGGATAGCGTCCAAGACTAGCTTGCTGTCCAACCCTACACTACAGCAAAGCGTAGTTACTCACCTGTAACAGCTGATCTCCGGGAACAGCAGGAATAAGTCTTCACATATGGGTATCGTCGGTACCGACGGAGCCCGTGCGGGAACGCTCCCCAGCATCCAATAGGAACGCTTTTGGGAGCGTGCATCCACGCATGCACGCTGCCTTTCCGCCTATCTACCTCCCTCTCTTCAGTTGAGTTTAAAGCTGAGACCGAAGGAGAGAAGTAGATAAAAATAGAGAAAGAGAGAGAGAAAGACAACTCCTAGGGGAGGCGGGTGGGTTGTGAAGACTTATTCCTGATGTTCCCGGAGATCACCTGTTACAGGTGAGTAACTACGCTATCTCCAGGAACAAGCAGGAATGAGTCTTCACATATGGGGACTCCCGAGCTGAAAGATTCCTAGGGAAGACCCAGCATATAGCAAATCTATGTAGCTGGGCCATGCTTCCCCCAGGGACCTCAGGCATCCAAATGGATGGAGGGCAGGAGTTGAACTATTAGTGGAAAAGGTGTTGTAGAACAGCTTGACCAAACAAGGCATCCCGGCGGGTGTCCTTGTCTAGACAATAATGGGCAGTGAAAGTATGTACTGAGGCCCAAGTTGCTGCTTTGCAGATTTCATCAATAGCCACAGAACGAAGGTTAGCTGTTGAGGCTGCCATGGCTCTGACATTATGAGCTGTGACATGGCCTTCAAGAGGTATTCCTTTACTTTGATATGTATAGGAAATACAATCTGCAATCCATTTAGAGAGGGTTCTTTTAGTGACAGGAAGTCCTAAATGGCTAGAGTCAAAAGCCACAAAAAGCTGAGAAGACTTTCTGTGAGGCTGGGTCCTTTGGAGATAAAAAGCTAGAGCTCTTTTACAGTCCAAAGTATGAAGTTTCCTTTCCGCAGAGGAGGAATGAGGCCTAGGAAAGAAAACGGGAAGATAAACTGACTGGTTTAGATGAAAAGGTGAAACCACCTTTGGAAGAAAATGAGGATGGGTCTTAAGAACCACCTTATCATGATGAAACCTTGTATAAGGCGGATCAGCCATTAAAGCCTGAAGTTCACTAATGCGTCTAGCAGAAGTGATGGCAATCAGGAAAACAACTTTATATGAAAGAAACTTTAGATCCAAAGTAGCCAAAGGTTCTAAAGGGGGCTCCATGAGCACACCTAGAACAAGGTTAAGATCCCATGCCACCGGAGGTGGTTTAATGAGAGGTTTTGTTAGAAGAAGTCCTCTCATAAATCTAGAAATAAATGGATGAGAGGAAATTGGTTGTCCATCTAAGAGCTTATGAGATGCAGCAATAGCACTAAGATGGACTCTAATAGAATTGGTCTGAAGACCAGAAGCCGACAAATGAAGGAGATACTCTAGAAGAGAGTCTACTGGTACCAAAGAGGGATTAAGTCCTCTCTGATTACACCAGGAAGAAAGCTTTTTCCACTTAAAAGTGTAAGAACGTCTTGTGGAAGGTTTCCTGAAGGCCAGAAGAATGTCCTTCACTTGTTGAGACAGGTCTAGATCTTGAAAGTCTAGGCCTTGAGTAACCAGGCCTTGAGATATAGGGACTAGGGACTGGGGTGCAGTAGAGATCCGTTGTCCTGGGACAGAAGATCTGGAGCACTCCTTAACTCCAGAGGGGTGGCTTGAGAGAGTTGCAAGAGAAGAGGATACCATGTTTGCCTCGGCCAGGAAGGCGCTATGAGTATCATGCATCCCTTATCCCTCTGGAGTTTGAATAAGGTTTTGGGGATTAGAGGGATTGGCGGAAATGCATATAGGTAATCCTGACCCCAGTGAAGCAGGAATGCATCCCTGGCTTGACAGTTCTGTGCTGGAAGTCTGGAACAAAACCGGGGAAGTTTGGCATTCTGTGGACTTGCAAAGAGGTCTATGTCTATGTTCCCCAGACACAAAAAACTCGAGCAAGATAAGGGTGGAGTGACCACTCGTATGGTAGGAGTACTCGACTGAGTCTGTCTGCCCAAACGTTTTGAACACCTGGAAGATAGACTGCCCGCAGATGAATCCGATGCTCTCTGGCAAAGGCCCATAGTTGCAGAGCTTTGTTGCATAGATGCAGAGAGCCTGTTCCGCCTTGTTTGTTGAGGTAAAACATGGCTACTTGATTGTCTGTTTGCACCAGAACTGTTTTGTTTACGAGCTGGGTGCAAAAGACTCGAACAGCATTGGAGATGGCTCTGAGTTCTAGGAGGTTTATATGAAGAGCCTCCTGTGAAGACCAAAGGCCCTGCGTTGATAGGCTGTCCAAGTGGGCTCCCCAACCCATCTTGGAGGCATCTGTTGTGAGGATAGCCTGAGGTTGTGGCTGCTGGAAAGGAACACCTATTAAAAGGTTTTCCAGAGATTGCTACCAACGGGAGGGACAGAATCAGGCATGTGGTAACCCTGATCTTGTCTGAAAGGCTTCCTGAGGCCTGGGACCACTGGGAAGCCAAGGTCCACTGGGCCGCTCTCATGTGAAGACGAGCATAAGGAATTACATGGACGGTCGATGCCATGTGACCTAGTAGACGAAGCATCTGTCGAGCAGTGACGAAGGTCTGCAGCGCTGCTTGAGAAGCTAGCTCGATGATTCGCAGACAGCGCGGTTGGGGCAGGAAAGCCCTTGCAAGCTGTGTGTCCAGCAAGCACCTATAAACTCGAGGGTCTGAGATGGGGCGAGCTGAGACTTTGGACGATTTATGACCAATCCCAAATACTGGAGTATTTGTTTTGCTCGTAACAGGGCCTGATGAGCTTCTTGAGATGACTGTGCTTGGATGAGCCAATCGTCCAAGTAAGGGAAGACAAAAATCCCCAGGGTCCTCATGAAATGCTGCTATTACTGACATGCATTTTGTGAAGACCCTTGGAGCCGAGGCCAGACCAAAGGGAGGGACTCTGTACTGGAAATGTCTTCCCTGGACCAAGAACCGAAGGAATTTCCTGTGATCTATGAATAAGGATATGCATGTAGGCGTCTTTTAAATCTAGAGAACACAGCCAATCTTGCCTGTGAAGGTATGGCAGAAGAGAACCGAGGGAAAGCATTTTGAACTTCTCTCGGACTAGATATTTGTTCAGCTCTCTGAGATCTAGGATTGGTCTTAAACCCGCTGTTTTTTTTGGAATGAGAAAATAGGGGGAATAAAACCCTGTACCTTGTTGGCATAAAGGAACCTCTTCTATAGCTCCTTCAGCTAAGAGTGGAGACTTCTTGTAGCAAGAGATCTATGCCTAGAGGTTGAGAGTTGAACTGTTTTACCATTGTGCGTGGTGGTAAGCTAAGGAAACGAAGCTTGTACCCCAGACTCACTATGGACAAAGTCCAGGCCTCTGAGGTGATTTGTTGCCATCTGTTGGCAAAGTGGCAGATACGGCCGGAATGTTTAGAGGTTCTGGGCTTAACACAGGAAGAATGAGTAAGTTCTCTGGACAAAAGTCAAAAACCCTGAGGAGGCTGAGTCTGCTGAGCCGGTTGGGGTTTGGATTTTCTTTGTCTTGTCTGCTGTTGCCCTTTTTGGGGAACATATGCCTGTTGGGTGGAAGATGGATAGAACTTTTTCTTCTTAGAGAAAAACGTTTTCTTAAAGGTCTTTTTCTTAGCTGGGTTAGCAGAAATCTTTGACAATCTATTCAAAGTGGCATTATCAGTGTCCAACTGATTAGCCTTAGATTGCCAATCCTTGCCAAAAAGATTTTCTCCAGTGCAAGGAATATTTCCCAGCTTGTCCTGCACCCATTCCTCCAAGTCAGAAGCTTGGAGCCAGGCAATTCGTCGTGCTCCTATAGCTATAGCAGAAGTCCTGCTAATGCATTCAAAACAGTCAAAGGTAGCACGATTCATGAACTTAGAGACATTCTGAGCATGTTTGACTAGTGATAAATGGTCTGCTCTTTTATCATCTTTAAGGAAGGGGTTCAAAAGCTGTAAGTTTTTTGTAACCTCCTCAAGAAACATTCCCATGTATAAAATATAGGAACTAATCCTTGCTGAAAGCATGGAGGCCTGAAAACATCTACGCCCACAAGCATCCAGTGTTCTAGATTCACGACCTGGTGGATTAGAAGAGTGTCTCTTTGTACTCTTAATCCGTCTCATGGCAGACTCCACCACCACAGAGTGGTGTGGTAGTTGAGTCTTTTGAAAACCTGGACAAGGTGGCACTCTATACATAGTGTCAAGGCGTTTAGAATGTGGGGTTACTTTTAAAGGAGTTTCCCACATCCGTAACATTAGTTCATGCAAGATCTGATGTATAGGGAGCATAGTTGCTTCCTTTGGAGCCAAGGGGTATTGTAGAATTCGTAATTCTTCTGCCCTAGGCTCCTTTTCAGGAACCACTGTAATGCAAGAGCCCTTGCCATATCACGCACAAAATCGTGAAAAGACATGTCCTCAGGAGGAGACATCCTACGTTGAGGAGAAAGAGTTGAATCTTGTAAAAGTTCAGCTCTGGTACCGGTGGAGTCATCTGAGTCATTGGAATTGGAAGACTCAAAGGGAGGAAGCACCGGGTTCTCCTTCAAAAGTCGTCTTCGGTACCACTCAAGGTCGGTACCGAAGCGAGTCGGTACCTGATCCCCCATGCTTGAGAGTGATTCCAAACTCGGCATCGGGGGAAGTAAGCCTGCTGAAGCAGGTACTGAGGGTACTGGCACCGGTACCGACAGCGATACCGGTGCCTGTGGAACGGTCTGCAGCGACTTTAGCGGTACCGAAGTAGCCAAAAGATTCGCTAGACTGCATTCAATGGCAAGGAGTCTTTTATCCATTACCATTTCCGATGCCAGGGTGTCGGTACCAATGGAAGCGGCCTCAACCCCCGAGCATGGAACAGGAACATCCATCAAGGCCAAAGTCTCGAGAACATCCTGGAGCCCCGATAGTGCTTTGGAGCCCGAAGACTCCCGCCGGGGCTGTTTTGCCGGTGCAGGATCCTCGAGGGCAACGCCAGAGGCATCTCGATACTTAGAGGGAGATCTACCTCTTGAGGACCGGCTTGATTTAGACTTATGTTTAGTTACCTGAGATCCCTGGGAAAAAGTAGAGGCCCTGGAGGACACTGATGCTACTGACATTGTGTCCGATGCAAATAGGGCACCGAGTTGATTTGCTCGATTCTGAAGACTTCTTTTAGTCAGCTTCCTGCAGGAGAGACACTCCGCTGGGCAATGGTCAGGACCTAAACATTTAAGACACCAGTCATGGGTGTCTGTGTCAGAAATTGTGCTGGCACACTTCGAACATTTTTTGAAACCAGTAGTTGGTTTCTCCATGCTGAAAGAAGAGGCCTAGTGGCCAAAATGGCGCCAAGCAGCAAGCAGGGGCAAACCCCTGACTGAAAAAGCACAAGTTCTGTGTTTTGTTTTTTAAAGAAAGAAAGAAAAAGCACCGGTGGTACCGGTGGGCGTCGAACTAAGGCAGGCGTGACCATAAAAAATAAGAAATAAAAGTAGAATTTTCTGCGGTGACAGGGTTCACGTCCTGTCGGCTCCGCGGAAAACGAAGAACTGAAGAGAGGGAGGTAGATAGGTGGGAAGGCAGCACGCATGCGTGGATGCACGCTCCCAAAAGCGTTCCTATTGGACGCTGGGGAGCGTTCCCATGCGGGCTCCGTCGGTACCGATGATACCCATATGTGAAGACTCATTCCTGCTTGTTCCTGGAGATAGCTTGTTTTGGGGAGTGACAAAGCAGTCTATCAAAGGAGACCCCATTCTTAACAAATAGTCCCTGCCACCTCCTTATCCAGAATCCATTTGTGAGGATGAAGGATTTGACTCAGCTTATCCACCAGTATTGCTCTTTACTACCAGCTATGTGGATCTGAGCATCATTCCATCAGAAACAGCAAGTTCCACAGTCTGTCAGTTTTCCAACACAGGTGACACAAGCACTTTCCTCCCTGCTTGTTGATACATGGCAATTTAATTGTCTGTATGAATAATGATAATTCGATTGGCCAACCAATCTCTCAAAGCCTTTAGAGCATTAGAAATAACTTAACAGTTCCCAGAAATTGATCTGATAGAGACTCTCCTGGATGGGTCATAAACCCTGGGTGTGAAAACTCATTGAGATGAGCTCCCCAGACCTGTATGGACACATCTGCCCATCAACAGCTTTTGGTAAGGGAATCCTTGCCCACACTGGAAGAAAGTATCCATCAGAAGAGAGGCTCCCAAAGGGACTTGGTCTCCCTTTTTATTTATTTATATATTTTTTAGAGTGATTGCAGAAAAAGAGAGATTAATTATGCTTGAATTGCAGAGTTTTTTTTTTTTAAAGAAAAATAGTGACTTCTTTCAGAAACCTTTAGGTGGTTACAATTTTCATTTTACTGGTCCCTAGGCCCTCGGTTTAAAATGTTTGAATTTCAGTATTTAATGATTTGTCAATAAGGGAGCGCCAACAGGTATTTGTTTAATGCTGTGCATTAACAAGAAGACAGGTCTGTGGATACGCCGTGCATGGTTAGCAGGGGCCACTAAAGCCTGTGAGAGCTACAATGCACTGGGAATGCCCATGATCCACTCCTGTTCTGCCCAGTCCTGCCCTGACATGTGCTACTAGAGTAGTGTGAAGTTTTTAGTGCGGCGCCCAAATTGTGTTCTAAACCCCAAGCTACAGGATAGGGTGGCTTAGTAAACATGTCCCAAGTATGTATTTTATTACTTCAAGTTTATAAGCTCTGCTGACTGTTTTATACCCTAATGCTCCAATCATCTTTTTTTTTTATAACCTTCTTTATTTATAAATTGTGAGGATTACAGATAGTTTATACACAGTTATCAACACCACATTTCCAAATTCTCTTGGTTTATGGATTCAACCTCAATCTATACATCAAATCTAACAGTTATCAACAAATATTTTGGAAATTCAGCTAACATTCCCCCCATCCCCTTCCCCTTTGTATTGCAGAGAGTAGACACAAGACAATGTCATTAGTCGTGCCCTGGTGTGCAGTACTGGGGGAGGTGACTTATCCCACAAGATAGGTAAGTCTATCTCATCTCAGATAGTGGGCGGTGCCACAGATCAGATTAATTTCTATTCTGACCTACCTCTGTGTAGTTCCCATCAGAGGAGCACCTGTCCCCACTACTACGTATACTAAGCATTGCTATGCTGTGGAATGATGGGTGCGTGATCTACACCAATCTGGGTCTTTATGGTCCCTCCAGGAACCACTTACTGTATAGGCTCCAGAGATTTTCATAAGTATCCATTTGGCCTCTGACTACTGCTGCCAAATGGTCCATATGTTTATGTTTATTTAGATTCTTGATATACCGCCCTACAAAAATACACCACAGCAGTATACAATAATTCAAAACACACTGCCAGAAAAGGAAAAGAATGCCATAATCACAATGGGAAAGAGGAAACCAAAGAAGACAGAAGGAGAGATTAGTAGAGAGGAGATAGGACACAAGAAAGAGAAAACAAATTGGGGAAGAGATACCTCAGCTGGGGGCAGGGGGAGCAGGGAGGTCAAAAGCGGAGCAAATGAGGTGAGTCTAATAATTTAAACCTGTTAAAGGAGAGTTCCAGCCGAAGGTCTGGAGGGGAGGGCATTCCAGAGTTTGGGGCCGAGGAAGGCAGAGGAAGAGTTTCGGGTGGATTCCAGATGTGCATGGGAGGGGGGGGGAGAGACATACGGTTAACATGAATATGCCGGAGCATACGTTGGGGAGTGTGGAGATGTACCAGGTTAGAGAGGTATTGAGGAGAGCCAGTGTGAATAGCTTTGTGAACGAGGAATAAAACCTTGAACTGAATCCGGTAAGCAATGGGGAGCCAATGGAGGTGGATAAGGAGAGGTGTTATATGGTCAGTGCGAGAGGTGAGAGTGACAATATGGGCTTCAGTGTTCTGTAATAATTGAAGTCTAAGTACCTGATATTGAGGGAGGCCAGCAAGGGCAATACTGCAGTAGTTGATCCTGCTTATGACTAAAGAGAGGAGGAGAGTAACCAGGGAGGAGGTGGACTGCCAATCTCGAACAGTCGGCCCCTCCTCGTCTTCCCAGCAGCATAGTATCACCATGCGTGCCCCTATAAAGAGAAGTTCCACCAACTTCCTCAAGACTGTTGTTACCCCGGTATCATGCCTAAGAAAACCCAGCAGACAAATTTCGGGCATGACCAGCAGCTGTCCTCCTATTACCTCATTCACTGCTGAGATCAGTGTTTGCCAAAAGTCTTAATCCGAGGGCATGCCTACCAAAGGTACCTTTCTGCCCACACCCCCTTCAGCACCCATCCCCTACCTGTAAACCAAGGTAGTGCAGCTTAACGGAGGTTAAGTAGGTCTGCATAATTATCTGATATTGGATATGCCTACAATTTGTGGTTCCACACACATCGATAGCCCCTCCTGTGAATGATGTGCCACTCATCTGGGGTAAATGTTTGGTTCAGTAATCAATGCCAAGGGTTTTCATGTTGGTCTGGGTGCATGCAGTATAGGTCCACTAAAGGTCGATAGAGGCGTGATAATAGACCATTCCTTCGTGTATCTTTGTCAAATAGAATTTGCTCTAGAGGGGTGGACCGTCACTTCAGATGAGTTCTCTTTCCCTCATTCATGAGAAAGTGGCGCAACTGAAAGTACTGGTAAAAAGGCACTTGTAAGCCCCCATTTTCTTTTAACTGGGCTCTAAGCTCATACATTTTCCTTGTACAGTCAGGTCGACGAGTTTATGCATCCTATTTGAGCCCCATCTCTCCTGCAAGTTTACGAAGGATGGGTCACTGAATGGGAGGAAGTCAGCCAACAGAGCCCAGGGGAATAACTGCTCTCCTACTCCCTTCCTTCAGGCAGCATTGTAAATGGATCTGTGACAGAGATTTGAGGAGGGCATGTCCACATACTACCCCTAGTGTGTTCCATGAGATCTCAAAAATTGAAAGCGGTGTATGCCAACTTTGCTCCATTTGTGCCCAATGCACATCTGGAGGTCGAACGTAGTGATATCTTAGCTCCCGCAGTACTGCGGCTTTATAATACAGAGATAATTGTGGGCAACCTATTCCACCATCTTCAACACATGGCACCATCCTTTTCCACCTAATTCGTGCTTTGGGCTTTTTTCATACAAACTTCCTGACCCTCTCGTCCAGCTTCTTAAAAAAGAGGATTGGAACCAGAATGGGTAGCTGGGAGAAGAGATAGGTCAGTTTAGGAACAATGGTCATTTTTATGGTGGCTACTCTCCCCAGCCAGCCGACTGTGAGGTCCACCTAGCGCCCACAGCTTCATAATTAAGTTAAAAAAGATCTCCAGTGTCTGCCAAGACCTGAACTCCCAGGTATTTAATAGAGGTTGTTGCCATTCTAAACAGGAAACCTGGTGACAATGTCCTGGCAGCATCACCCAGGGGAAGTACCTCTGTTTTGTCTAGATTTATCGTAAAGCCAGAGATCCACGAAAAGTCTTGGAGTGTACGGTTAACCCTTTCAAGGAGACCGCAGGGTTTTCTAGAAATACCAATGTATCATCTGCATATAGACACACATGGTGGGGGATTCCTCCTATTGTGTTTGGTTGTATAGCCGGGGCGGTCCGGAGCTTAGAGGCTAGAGGTTCTATAGCCAGCGCAAAAAGCAACGTTGATAAAGGGCAGTCTTGCCTGTTGCCTCTATGTAGCTGAAAGGCATTGGATTGGCCACTGTTGGAAACAGGATACTGGGCTTGATGGACCTTGGTCTGACCCAGTATGGCATATCTTATGTTCTTATGGAACTCACCTCATTTACCACTACTTTGGCCATTGGGTTTGTGTAGAGGGCTCTTATCCAATTAGTAAACCAGTTTCCTTATCAAATCTCGCCATGACGGCAAATAGGTATTCCCACTTGACCTTGTTGAATGCCTTCTCAGCATCCAACAATACACACCATGCGTCTTTCTTCTCCCAGGCAGTATACAGGACGATATTCAAGAGCCAACGAACCTTATCATATATCTACCACCCTTTGATAAAGTCCGTTTGGTCTGGGTGTATCAGTGCTGTCATGACTCGGTCTAGCTTATTCCTCCGAACGCGGGCGAAGATCTTCACATCACTATTTAAGAGCGAGATCGGATGATAGTTTCCACACACTGCTGGTGGCCGCCCCTCTTTAGGGATAAGAGAGATAGTGGCATACATACTCTGCAGTAGTTTTCCACTTTCCTGTTCCTCATTGAAGGCTCTCTGAAGTGTCTGTGCTAATACGTCTCCAACGCCTTAGTACCACTCAATAGGCAGCTCATCTGGCCCCATTGCCTTCCCTGCTGACAGAGATTTATTTATTTATTTATTTAAAGTTTTTATATACCA
Source organism: Ichthyophis bannanicus (assembly GCA_033557465.1). Classification (NCBI taxonomy): domain Eukaryota; kingdom Metazoa; phylum Chordata; class Amphibia; order Gymnophiona; family Ichthyophiidae; genus Ichthyophis; species Ichthyophis bannanicus. The sequence goes on along the minus strand of CM066034.1, from coordinate 578,193,078 downwards.
TCTTTCTACAATTCAAGACTGTTTACAAGAAACTTAAAATAACAGCATAGACACAGCTGTTGTACAAAGAACAAAACTTCTTTAACATGAACAGGCGTAAGTCAACCATTAACTTTTTACATAATTACAGGTTGGGTGGGGAATGGGGACAAGAGAAGTTGGTCAGAAGGTGGGGGAGGAGGAGCATTTGATGTAATGGGGGGTGGTAAGGTAAGATGGGAGTGGTTGCAGGTAGGTTACATTTGGGTGGGAATGGTTAAGGGGGAAGGGTAAAGTATTCTTGGAAGAGGTAGGTTTTGAGTCTCTTCTGGAATTCGGAGTGGTCTGGGCAATTTCATAAGTCGAATGGGAGGGCGTTAAATACTGTGGGGGCATAGAGGGAGAAGGCCCTATTACAGGTGGATTTTATGGCAAGCTCTATTTCCGCTGCAGTGATATCTCGGTCTAAACCTTCTGCCTGCTCTACGGATAGTGACAGGAGAGCCACATCTGCAAGATAGGCTGACAGGCCATCAGGGGTCAAATTACTTTCAGATGTATATAGTGAGCAACAGAACTCCTGAAAGGCCTGTACTATATCCGCGGAATCCTTTTTTACGTGACGGTGTCTATCAAAAACCTCTCTAACCAATCAACTGGCACATTGCTTGCGCAGCTGCAAGGCCAGCAGCTTGCCAGCCCTACTCCCACATTCCAGGAAATTACGGCGAGTCAGCTGCAGCAGAAACTCAATCCATCCTATTTCAAGGGCTTCGACTTGACGACATATCTCCATCAACTTCAAGTAAGTTCTCTTGCAATCGGTCCATTTGTACTCTGTCTATAGCTGAGCACAAAGTTGGCTAACTCTGACCTCTCTCAGTCTCTTACGGCGCGAAGCTAACTGGAGTAGCCGACCGCACATGTATGCTTTCCCAGCCTCCCACAGCAGACTTGCTGATACTCCTTTGATATCGTTTAGTCTCACATACTCTGCCCACACCTTCGCCTCCTTTATTAAGCGTATGTTTGCTTTCCATGTCCACTTGCCTGCGGATCAAATTTCTCTATCTAAATCTAGTCGCAAAGTGACCATAGTGTGATCGCTGACCAACGGTGTCATAATCCAGCAGTCTACTACTCGCGAGAGTTCTGTGGCTGGGCTGCAGAACAGGTGAAGTCTTCACCGAACAATGTGTATAATCGCGTATGCTTGAGTTAACCGCTCGCCACACATCTATCCATTCCTGCTTTGCTAAAGCCTTTCTTAACACCACCCCCTCTTGCAACTGTCTTATTTGCTGCACAGGTCCAGATCGTCTACCATGCTAAGGGCACAATTCATGTCTCCCCCCATCCAGATTGAACCTTGGGCCTTGTCTGCGAATTTTGAAAATGATTGCTGAAAGAAGATTTAGGAGGGACACCTGTTGGTTGCCTATCCATCCTACTATCCAGACCATCTGCCCTTGAAAGTCCCCCCCCCTTGTTCAAAGTTGTTCCCAATATCCACTCTTCAGAGGGAATTAGTCTCTCCTCTGCAGAAGCGCAATGTCCACCCGCTCCTTTTGCAAGTAACTGAGGACTCTCTTCCACTTGACCGGATTGTTGAGCCCTCCCACGTTTAAGGTAGCTAGCTTAAGTGCCATATCTTACTGTAAAGGTTAGTTCTGGATAGTATTACTTTATGCATGGTCTCTCACCTCGCCTTCTCCCACCACCATCCACCCTGTCCCTCCCCTCTTCCCCTTTCCCTTGTGCACACCAGCGTTTTGCCCACATACTCCTTTCACTTCTCCCAGCTGCATCACCCTCCTCCCTTCCCTGCAACCCATAACAAAACATTTAACAACTTATACAATCCTCTTTTCATATTTTGTGTATATCTGGTTTCCATATTCCCTTATTCTGCGGGCTGCATATGTCCCATATCGGATCTTCCTCTATATAGCTATAACCCCCCCTCCCTTCTTACAGTTACTGCGCTCCTTGTGACACAGAGCCCATAGCTCAAGTTCTGCACAGTCCCATGTCTTATGGGTGGCTGCATCTGGTCCTCTCAGCCGACACAGTGTTCTAAGTCATCCCACAAAAAACACAGTTCACTAATTGGAGACTGTGTGTTGATCCTTTTCACTGCATCGCCTACCCCAATGTCTGTTTTAGATGTTCGCCAGCTTCCTCAGTTTCAGAAGGCATTTCCCCTGAATGCACACCAGCAGGTAGTGGGGACTCAGATCTTAGTCCATCCTGGGTCATGAAAGGGTGGACGAGCTGCTAGTAAGTTAAGGGTTTCCTTTGCCTTTGCCACTCTTTGAGGCTTGATGTGGGCTACTCCTGATGCTTGATCCGCCACTCGTGGATGCCAAGAGTTTCTTCACCTCTTCTGGGGATTGGAGAAATAGTCGCTCTTGCTGAAAGACAGCGGTGAGCTGGGCTGGAAACCATACCGCTGCTCTGAGGCCGGCCTTTATAAGTGAGTCCCAATATGGAAAAAGCGCTTTCCTTTTCCTGGCGATCTCTGCACTGACATCCGGGAACACTGATACAGTCCAGTTCTGGTAGCTCACTGTTTTTGACTTCCGTGCATCTGGGATAAGTCTTTTTCTCTATAGCAGAGCAGGTGGACGATCAGCGCACGCGGACGCGGATGCTTCTCTAGTGGTGGTTTAGGCCTCTTCTCCCGATGTGCACGCTCAATTTCATATGCAGGATTGGTGATTTCTACAGGGAAGCATGCCTGCAGCAGCTGTTGCCCGAAAACTTTGGCATCTGGCATCTCAGCTCCCTCAGGTATTCCAAAAATACGGAGGTTTTGTCACCTGTCTGTTTTCCTGGTCTTCCACTTTTACCTCCAACCAACTGATGGTTCTCTGTAGCTTTTCTAGATCTTTGCTGCTTTGGGCCTCCCTGTCTTCCAGTTGTCCTACTCGGTCCTCCAACTCTGTCACACAGTCCACCAAAGCTGTAAATTTCTCTTTGAACTTGGCAGACACTATCTTTTATGTCATGCTTGGACGCACGGATTTTCACAAGCAGTTCTGCTGTGCCCCCAACTTCCTTCCCTTCCATCTCTTGCGCCTCAACTATGGCCTCCGTTGCCATCTTCTGCCACAGGTTTGGGCTGCTCACCATCTGTGTTTTCTCTTTTTCCTCATCCATCATCTTTTCCAGCTTGTCAGGCCGAATATGCAGCACTTTTGGCATCGCGGTGTGCTCACTAGCAGCATTCAGGGAGAGGGTAGTGCTGGTTTTTAATTCAATGCACCGGAGCCACACTTGCACTCCTCCTCTTACATCGGCGCCGGAACCGGAAACCCGCTCCAATCATCTTTATAATAGCATGTTTTTAGTTCTTTTAAGATTATTAACTTTGGCAATAACAATTGATGTTATAATTTTTGTATTTCATTTAAAAACTGATTTTCAGATGCAAGATTCTTCTTAATTGTTATTGTTTTGTTTTAAAATATTTTTGAGTGGTCGTCTGCCAATAGGTTTTGTATATTTTTTTTATTTGTTCTTTATCAGTTTTGTTTGTTTTTTGGTAAAAACACCTGATGCAGGCAGCCTGCTGAAACATGGCCCTGTTGGGATGTTTAATTGGACATTTATCCCTCATATATATGATGTCCATGTTTTTTCTTCACTTTTGTTAATGACCTGATTTTACCTGTGGAGTTTTTCATTCTTTGACTTTGTTCATTACTAAGGAAAAAGAGAATAAAATGTACTATGCATACAACAAAAATCAGTTGTAGATGGTGACACATGCAGACCTAAAAAACTGTGTGGTCAGCTCCACGGAAAAATAAACTGAGGACCTTAGGTGCAGCAGCAGGTGGGAGGAGTACACATGCACAAAGGGCTTTCTAAAAGCTTCTACAAAGAGCTGAGGGGGTTCCTGCACAAGGCTCCAGTGGTGACATCACCTGTAAGTGAGGGCTTATTCTGCATGTCCATGGAGAATAAATTTTAAGAACTTGTCATTTTCCTATCAATGTGCAAAAGCTAACTCAGATTAAACTATGGAAAATAAGTGATTCCTAAACCTACCTCTAGTGGAAGAGGAACTGGACGGTCTCTTGTTCAGGCTGCTCAGACCCTGAAAAGGGATGTCCCCACCTTCTAGTACATTCTTATAAATCTGTCTCTCATTCTCCAAGTCCATGTGCCCTGTGGGTGCTGAATTTGATTCTTTCTTTGTTCCATTGGAAGCAGGTGGACTGGAGCTGGGAAATATCAAATCATTATTTTCAGTTTACTCTTTAGTGTGTACTGTTCTCTACAACAGAGAAAGAGCAAGACAAAAGTTAAAAATTCCTTGATAGCCTTCACCTGCTTATAGCATGGTAATATTTCAATTGTACAGCATGTGTATCCACCTCAAGAATGTGCTTTTATTTAGAAAGATACAGCAAAAATCATGAGCACAGTAAGCAACGTTCCTATGAAGCTGCTTGGGAGTCCTCCGCCGTCCGTGCTCCCCTCAATGGCAGCAGCATGGGTTGAGGACTCCCATATAGACACATGGGAATGTTGACACGAAGTTATCATTTGCTGAATCCTTACTGAAATTTTAACAAACACAACCACTTCAAAACTTGCACATAGTAATGGCTTCAAACTTCCCAAACTAAAATGTAAATGAACTCTTTCCATAGCAGGTCAGTCTGAATAGAGACCAAGTGCCCACCCTGGGCCATTTTTTTCAGCTCTCTTTGGCAATGCCCTCATGCTGATGAAGAGAAGGCCAGAAGGGAACACCACTTGCATCTCCAAGTGGAAGAATTTCCTAACAATTCAATATTTTTCTTTTAAGACATTAGTGTTTGCCAGTGAATGTACAATAGTGTTGTTACGTATGGGCAAGTTTTGGAGGTTAGATCTCTGCTGCTGTTTAATTTTTTGTTATTTACTTTATATATTTCTGATTCTTAGTATATCATTACATAGGCATCATGCTGCATTTTTCTTGCAGACTGAATTATGACTGCCAATTCAAATACTGGTATTATTACTAAAGATTCAGTACCTTGAATTTCCTTTGTGGTAATCGAGTGGTAAAAGTAACGATAATTAAAAAATATAGAACAAGGAATTAAATATACAATTTTAATGGATTTTAATTATTAGGTTTATTCAATCACAGTCTGAAAAAGCTTTGCTCACCCTATGTGTCCCTAGTGAGATCACTAAATGTTCACAATCTACAAAAGAGAGGGCTTTTGTGTACTATGCCCCCTCGTGTTGGAACGCCCTCCCACCCAACATCCGGTCCATTACAGACCTTACCCTTTTCAGGAAGGCACTGAACCACCACCTCTTCCTGCAGCATTACGGTACCACACAACAACCACTCCATTCTACCCACCATACATGACACCAACACAGCACGATAGCTCTACCAGAATCCTAGCAGGATAATGTATATAGTAACCTAAGAATGTAAATACCTGGCCTAGAGTCTGTATATAGTTTACCCAATTAACCCAAGTTTATCTATCCTGTTCTCTATAAGTTCAGTGCGGGCCCCTCCCGTGCCTGGACAAAACCGATGTTATTTGTAAACCGAGCTGAATTTGAAGAGCGCGGTATAGAAAAGACTTTAAATAAATAAATAAATCTTATTAAAAAACATATGCATCTTTCAAAAGACTTGGTGTAAGTAATTTTATGAAGTCATTCCTGTGCTGATATGGCCATATATGAACGCACATGTCTTTTTATAAAATACCAACTGACGTAAAAGTAAATGCTTTGACATCAAGGTGCGTACTTTGGCAATGGGCATGCAAATGGGAAATGAGCACAAATCTGAACGCAGATTGTAAAATACAATAATTTAAGTGTACATTAGAAAAATAAAGATGTGGACATTTATACTAGCAGCTTAAAAGTGCAATGTCGGCAAGCATTGGGCCATGTACACTAGTATTTTATGAACTCAAGTAGACATATACTGGTCTTCTTAGAATGGGCTTAACATACAGTAGGCATCTTAAAATGGGCTTTAATTAGGCACCTCCTTAGAAATTTACCCTTAGTGTATATTAGTTTTTATTAATTATGATTTCTATCGATCTTTCCCAAGTATTTTAATATGGTTTTAGTTAATAAAAACATAAGAAATGACATACTGGGCCAGACCAAGGTCCATTAAGCCCAGTATCCTGTTTCCAAGAGGGACAAATCCAGATCACAAGTAACTAGCAGGTTCCTAAAAAGGTACACAGGTTCCACAATGCTTGTCCTGGGGCAAGCAGTGAACTTTCAGTGTCCTCTATAATAATGGTTTATAGACTTTTCCTCCAGGAACTTGTCCAAACCTTTTTTTTTAACCCAGCTACACTAACAGCTTTTACTACATCTTCTGGTATTGAATTCCAGAGCTTGATTACACATTGAGTGAAAAAATATTCTCTTATTAGTCTTAAATGGATTACATTGTAGCTTCATTGCGTGTCCCCTAGTCTTTTTACTTTTTAATGGAGTAAACAACTGATCTACATTTACCCGTACTACTCCATTCCTTAATTTACAGACCTCTATCATATCTCCAACAGCCGTCTTTTCTAAACTGACGAGCCCTAACCTTTTAAGCCTTTCCTCATAGGGGTATCTCCATTCCCTCTACCATTTTGGTGGCTCTTCTCTGTACCTTTTTTAATTCTGCTATATCCTTTTTAAGATATGGCAACCAGAATTGCACACAATATTCAAGGTGCGGTTGCACCATGGAACAGAGGCATTATATCATCCTTGGTTTTATTCTCCATTCCTTTCCCGATTCCTAGCATTCTATTTTCTTTCTTGGCCACTACATCCTGGGCAAAGGGCTCAACGTATTATCCACAATGATGCATAAATCCTTTTCTTGGGTGGTGGTTCCATGTAACCATACTTTGGGTTGTTCTTTCCTAGGTGCATAACTTTGCACTTGTCCACATTAAATTTCATCTGCCATTTGGACATCCAGTCTTCCAATTTATCAAGGTACTCTTGCAACTTTTCACAACCTTCTTGTGTGTTAACAATTTTGAATAATTTTGTGTCATCTCCAGATATGATCACTTCACTCATTATCATTTTCAGGCCATTTATGAATATGTTACAAACAACAACAGAGATCCCTGGGGTACTCCACTATTCACCTTTCTCCACTGAGAAAATTGGCCATTCAGCCCTTCTCGCTGCTTTCTATCTTTTAACCAGTTCCTGATCAGCAATAGTACACTGCCTCCTAGCCCATGACTTTTTAATTTCTGAAAATCCAGATACACTATTATCAGCTGGCTCACCTTCACTACCTGTTTATTCACATATTCAAAAAAAATGTAACAGATTAGCAAGACAAAATCTTCCTTGGCTAAATTCATGTTAGCTTCCTACCATTAACCATTGGTACATGGTCATTGGTACATGTCCATTGGTATCTACATGTTCAGTATTTTTATTCTTTATAATGGTTTTTACCATTTTGTCTGGTACTGATGTCAAAACTCATCAGTCTGTAGTTTCCCGGATCACCCCTGGAACCCTTTTTAAAAATTGGCATTACATTTGACTATTCTCCAGTCTTCAGGTTCTACAGATGATTTTAATGATAGCTCACAGATTATTAACAGTAGGTATGCAATCTCGTATTTCAATTCTTCCTGCACCCTCGGATGTATACCATCCAGTCCAGGAGATCTGCTACTCTTTGGTTTATTAAAAACAGATGTAATACATCTTTCCGGTTAATCAAAATTTGTTTCAATTTTTCTGATATACATCACCTTTAAAAACCATTTCAGGCATGGGTAACTTCCCTACATCATCTTCAGTAAAGACCGAAGCAAAAAATTCTTTCAGTATCTCCACTATGGCCTTGTCCTCCTATAGTGCTCTTTTTACTTCTCTATTACCTAATGGTTCAACCACAGCAAGCTTTCTTTCAAATTCTCTCTTTACCTGCCTTATCAATGCCTTGTAGTTAACTTGCTAGTGCTTATGTTGTTTCTCTTTTTCATCATTTGGCTCCTTTTTCCATTTCCTGAAAGATGCTTTTTTGGCATCTTTCAGAAAATGGACCTCTCTGACCTCACCTTTAAACCATGCTGGCAGTTTTTTGGACTTCCTTCCACGTTTCTTAAAGCGTGGAATACATGTGGTCTTGGATTTCAGGACAGCATTGTTAAAAAATGCCCATGCTTGATGTAAACCTTTAACCTTTGCAGCTGCTCCATTTAGTTTTTTCTTAACTATTTCCTTATTTTTTTCATAGTCTCCCTTTTAAAAGTTAAAAGGTAGTACTGTGGATTTCCTTGCCATCCTCCCTCCATTTATTAAATCAAATGTGATCATGCCATGATCACTACTGCCAAATGGCCCCAACACATTTATCTCTCACACCAGATCATGTGTTCCACTAAGGACTAGGTCCAAAATAGTTTCCCCTCATTAGTTCATGAACCAGCTGCTCCAAGAAGCAGTCATTTTTTTAAATTTAGAAACCTTATCTCCCTATCATGTTCTTCTGTGACACTGACCCAGTCAATACCCTGGTAATTGAAATCACCCAGTATTATTGTGTTGTAACTTGTTTGCATTCCTGATTTCTCTTATTTCATCATCCATCTGTTCATTCTGGCCAGGCACAAGGTAGTACACACACACACACACACTGGCATTGCCTTCCCCATGTAATTTCTATTCATAGATGTTCTATAGTGTGGGGGGGGGGGGGGTTCTGCAAAACTTCTATCCTGTGTGACTCAACACCTTCTCTAATATTGATCATAACCCTTCCACCAATTTGATCTATCCTATCCATGCAATATAGTTTGTACCCAAGTATCACAGTATCCCATTGATTCTTCTCCTTCCACCAGGTCTCTGAGATGCCAATTACATCTAACCTTTAATTTAGTGCTATATATTCCCATCTTATATTTTAGACTTCTAGCATTTGCATAAAGGCATTTTAGAGGTTGTATTTTATTCATATTAACAATCTGGTTATCAGTTGAGAAGGGTAATTTTGAATCTTTCAACTCTGTCTGCTCTGTACTTAAAGGCATCTGAGATACTTTTATCTTTATTGGAACCTCTCTATCAGGATGCCCTAACTTCCCTCTTTTGCTAGTATCTTTCAAGGATACATTGTTCCGAACCATGCACTCTTGGGTGACTGTTGGCTTTCCACTATTATCTAGTTTACAAGCTGCTCTCTCTCCTTTTTAAGGGTTAATGCCAGAAGCCTAGTTCCACCTGGTTTAGGTGGAGCCCATCCTTTTGGAGAAACCCCTCCCTTCTCCAGAATGGGCCTCTTTGCACCATTGTCTCATCCACGTATTGAGACTCTGGAACTCTGCCTGCCTTTTGGGTCCAGCGCGCGGAATGGGAAGCATTCCTGAGAATGCTACCCTGGAAGTTCTGGTTTTCAACTTCCCACCTAAAAGCCTAATTTGTCCTCCAGAACCTCCATCCCACATTTTCCTAGGTCACTGGCACCAACATTAACCAAGACAGCAGGCTTCTCCCCAGCACTATCTAAAACCTTATCTAAGTGTGTGTGAAGACTGCTACTTTCACACTTGGCAGGCATGTTACTAGGCGATCCTCATGCCCACCAGCCACCCAGTTATCTACATGTCTAATGATCGAATTGCCAACTATAATGGCCATCCTAACCCTTCCCTCATGGGCACATGGTCCTGGAGAAACCAGCTTGGTGAGAGAGGATTTTACATTACCTGGAGGACAAGTCCTAGCTACAGGATCACTTCCTGCCACACAAAAGGTGATGCTCTCCTTTGACATGACCTCTCTCTCCTCTATGGCAACAGAGAAGCTGCCAGACTATGTCCCTGTAGATCTCATCTGTATACATCTCTGTCTTCCTTAACTTCTCCAAGTCTGCTACTCTAGCTTCCAGAGATTATACTCATTCCCTGAGTGGAAAGAGTTCCTTGCATCTAGTACATATGTAAGACCCCTCACCAACTGGGAGAAAATCTTTTCTCCATTGACTCATGTGCAGTAGACTTTGATTTTGAAGGTCATACCCCTGATGCAGGCTGACACCAAAAACACGACAATGTTGGGTTTTTAATATTTGCTCTTATAAAATATGTATTGTGATTAAACATTTTTAATAATTGCTAATATGTATTAAATGTGTATTTTAATGATTAATTTATCTATATTTATTTATTGTTTAGTAATCATTTATAAAATTTCTTCTACACTCTTGTAAGACTCTTGCTTTGCTTTTCCTTCTCCTGGGTTATTTTGAACTGCTGTCTAATCAATGTTGTCTCATGGTGACCCTATGTATAGTGATCCTAAACTGTGTTCTGTCTTTAGTTGGGTGGCTAATAGTTGATAGAGTGGCATCCATATCTGCTGTTACTATATTGATTTATTGCATTGCCAGTCTTCCTCTTTTGGGCTGACCTTCAACCTTGCCAAACATTATGTCTTTCTTGAATGATCTTTCTCGTCATGTATGTCCAAAGTATAAAAGTCTAAGTCTTGTCATTTGAGCTTGTAAGGAAAGCTTAGGTTTGATCTCATCTAGTACAGACTGATTTTTCTTCGGGAAACCCATGGCATACATACACCTTTCTTTAGTATTATACCAATACTAAAGAAAGGTGATCCAACTGACTGTGGAAATTATCACACAATCGCTCTGATCCCACATGCCTGCAAGATTCTACTGAAGATTATTCAAAAGAGACTACAACCATACCTGGAACAAGAACTACCTGAAGTGCAAGCAGGGTTCAGGAAAGGGCGAGGAACGAGAGACATCATTGCGGATGTGAGATGGATCCTTGAAAAGACTAAAGAATACCAAAAGGATATCTATTTGTGCTTTATCGACTATAGCAAAGCTTTTGACTGTGTAAACCATGAGAAACTCTGGGCCACATTAAGCAGCATGGGTATACCAGAACACATGATCGTACTCTTGCACAATCTGTACATTTTTCAAGAAGCAACAGTTCGAACGGGACAAGGAGAAACAGAATGGTTTAAAATAAGCAAAGATGTAAGACAAGGCTGTCTACTTTCCCCCTACCTGTTTAATTTATATGCAGAACAAATCATCAGAGAAGCAGGATTGTATGAAGACAACAGAGATGTGAAGATTGGTGGAAGACTCATCAACAGCCTTTGCTATGCTGATGATACCACATTACTGGCTGAAAGTGAAGATGATCTGAAACATTTGCTTCTCACAATCAAAGAACATAGTCTCAAAATGGGCCTGCACCTTAATGTAAAGAAGACAAAGATTATGACAACTGGCATAATCAACAGGTTCATCGTTGAAGGAGAAGAAATTGAAATCGTGAACAAATTTAACCTACTTGGATCAACTATCAATAAAGAAGAAACAAGCAGTCAAGAAATCAGACGACGCATTGTTCTTGGCAGAATGGCTATGAAAGACCTAGATAAGATTCTCAAGAGCAGAGATGTGTCTCTCCATACAAAGATTCGACTTGTTCAAAGCCATGGTATTTTCAATATCATATGGATGTGAAAGCTGGACAGTGAAAAAGATAGACAGGAAGGAAATTGATGCCTTTGAATTATGGTGCTGGCGGCGAATACTGTGTATACCATGGACTGTCCGAAGAACAAACCAGTCGGTACTAGAGGAGATCAAACCTAAGCTTTCTTTAGAAGCTCAGATGACAAGACTTCGCCTTTCATACTTTGGACACATCATGCGAAGAGAGAGATCATTAGAGAAAGACATCATGCTTGGCAAGATAGAAGGTTAACGCAAAAGAGGAAGGCCAGCAATGAGATGGATCGAGACAATAACAGCAGCTACAGGTTCCAGTCTGTCAACAATGAGCCGCCTGACTGAAGACCGAACACAATTTAGGATGCTATCCAGAGGGTCGCCATGAGTCGACTCTGACTCGACGGCACTTAACAACAACATCATAAGTAGAGATGTTTCCAAAATAACCTTCAGTATCCCTTTTTTTTTTAGTTTTTCGATTTAATACATTTTTTGAGACACACATTCCATGTAGTCTGTTGAGTGCTTCACTTCTTGGTCATTCAAACTGTGCAGAATAGCTTTCATATGCTTACTATGTTGCATCAGCTCTACCATGTCCTGCTCCCTCTAACAGGACGTTATCTGAGGAGGTGGGTCACAGAAGTGCTGAAGTTTGAGCCTATACTGGAAGGCCCATGCTGTACCGATTTCCTTTTCCTTCCAGCCCAGGCAGAGACAGGGAGGTGGAAGCAGGAAGAGGGCACGCACCCCAGAAACCCTAGCTCTGCCTTCTTCATATGTATTAAGAAAACATATTACACTATCAAAAATATACGCACAGACTCTATGGGAAACACTAGCACAACTGTAGGGAAAACTTACTAGTGCAGATGTGCGGAGATTTCCATTGGTGGGCTAAGTGGGAGGCACTGCAAGAATCCAAACAAAGACATCACTGGCACATAGGTACATGAAGTGTCAGAGGTACAGAGGAAAACAACTTCCTTCTTAAGCTTCCAAGACATGCAATATACATTTCAACAGTATCATATAAAGAAAGGGTGAACTGTTTTGGGTATCTGAAAGGACCGAGAGCTCTCAGCCCAGAGCAGGAACCTATAAAAAAACTTTGAATATTTTCTGTGAATACAAGCAAAAGTGGCAGAGTCAGTAGGCATGCAGGAAGAATGCTTTCGCTCAGGGTTTCCTTTCTCTTCAGGATCATTCCAATGATATGCAGCATGGGAGCCATACAGCTTCAATGTGACAACTATCCTGTCTATAAAGCTGTAAAATTCATTCAAAAAGTTATTTCTACTTCAGGTTTATATACTGCCTTTCTCCCCATAAAAGGGGACCCAAGGTGGTTCATATATTATAGCATAATTAATATATAAGAGTAAAATACATTAAAACAGTCAAATATAATACAAAATTAAAAATTCCTAAGAAAGCCAACCACATCCTCCCTAGTTGCTTCACTCAGATTTCTTCCCATCTCTCTAGAGAAAGAGAAAAGAAACATAAGCCATCAATCCATAACTTGCTGCAGCTTTCAGGACAGTCAAAATATTTTTCTTTGGAGTCATTTTACTAAAGTTCATTAGGAAACTGCAGGTACTGTACACACTAGTGGCAAAATGTAATGCATGGTAACTGCAAAGCTTCTGCATTAACTGATGCAGGAAAGCATAGTTACTCACCTGTAACAGGTGATCTCCGGGAACAGCAGGAATTTAGTCTTCACATATGGGTATCATCAGTACCGACAGAGCCTGCACAGGAACGCTCCCCAGCGTCCAATTAGAAAGCTTTTGGGAGCATCCCACAGCGCTTGCATGCTGCCTTCCCGCCTTTCCCAACAGCCTCTCTCCAGTTGAGTTTTAAAGCTGAGACAAAGAGAGAGAGAGGGAAAGAAAAGAAAAGAGATACAACTCCTACAGGAGGTGGGTGCCTCTCTCCAGTTCTTCGTTTTCTGCGGAGCCAGCAGGTCGTTTTCCTGTCACCGCGGAAATTATCCCATATTTTTCATTCTTTTTTGTGGTCGCGTCTGCCTTCCTCAACGCTATACTGGTACCACGGTTCTTTCTTTCTTTCTTTAAAAAAAAAAAAAAAATTCAAATCTTTTATCTGGATTTTCCAACCTTTTTTCTCTCGGGTGCCACGCGCCACTTTGGGCACTAGGCCCAATTTTTCCTCAACATGGAAAAACCCGCTTTGGGTTTTAAAAAGTGTTCCAAGTGTGGCGGTACCATCTCCGTCACCGACACTCACGAGTGGTGCCTCAAATGTTTAGGTCCTGACCACTCCATCTCGGAGTGTGTTGCCTGTGGGATGATGTCAAACAGGGGTCGGCAGAACCAAGCTGCTAAGCTTAGCACCCTTTTCCCTCCGATGCAGCATCCGTGGCATCGACGTCTTCCAGGGCTCTGTCTTCCTCCCATGGATCTCAGGTAACCAAACATAAATCTGGCCAGTCCTCAAAGGGTAGATCTCCTTCCAAGCATCGAGATGCCTCTGGCATTGCCCTTGAGGGACTTGTACCGGCAAAATTGCCCCGGTGGGAGGCTTCGGCTTCCAAAGCACTATCGGGGCTCCAGGATGTTCTCGAGGCCTCAACCTCGGCAGAACTACTGGTGCCATGTTCTGGGGTACCGGCCGCTTCATCCGGTACCGACACCCAGGCATCGGCAGCATCAATTGACCAGAGATTCCTGGCTATTGAGCACAGTCTGGCGGCTCTCCTTGCGGCATCGGTGCCTTCGGGACCGCTTCAGACAGTTCAACTGGTATCAACACCGGTTCCGGCACCGATATCGGTACCGGTACTGACAGCATCGACATCGGCGAGTATGCTACCAACACCGAGTCATGCTATTTCCTCCGGTAAATGTTCCAGTACAATTTCTATTACTGATGAGCATTCTTGGTGCCTCAAGTGTCTGGGCCCCACCACGACGGTGAACCACAACGTTGATTTCTGCCTCTCCTGTCGCCACATGACCTCCAGAGGTCAGAAGAACTGAGACAAACAGAAGGCTAAGCTGTTTCCTTCAGACTCGGTTTCTTCAGTGCACTCCTTGGAGAAGTAAACCCCATCAAAGTCTTCCCATGCCTCTAAAACCTCACTGGCAAAGGAATAGCATCACTCGGAGTCATCAGCACTTAAGACATCATGGGCTTTAGCATGGAGGTCATCGACTTCCAGGTCAGCATCAGCTTCAGACACTGAGCATCAGCATCGGCATTGCCATTCTTTACATTCTGATGCGGGCCATCCATCTAAACAAGCACGGTGGGAGGTATCACCATCCAAAGTCATACAGGGGGGTTCAGAGATGCCCCTGAGGTCCAATCCTCAGTGGAGCTCCCAATACCGGCATTGGGATTTGTGTCCCACACATCTGTGTCTGAAGCCTCTCTTCCACCGATACCATCATTGGATGACCGTGTCATCGTTATTGAGTGTAGCATTGCTAAACTCTTAATAATTTTTACGCCGATGACTTCAGAGGCTCCACAGCCGGTACGGTTACCGGTTCCACAGATACCACCAGTGACCACAGCCATCGGTATTCTGCCGCAGATATCCCCAGCATCACAGGCCTTAGAACAGTTAGTACTGAGGCCCTCAGAACCATTAGGTTCGATACCTTCAACATCAAAACGAGCGTTGGAGCATCAAAGGTACTGAACTTCTCACAGAGATTATTTTGGTTTCCTTCTGGACTCCGATGCCAAGGATGTGTCCGAGGTGGCATCGGTCAAGTCCGATACACCCAGAGATGTTCCGTCGGATCCATCGCCTCCTTATGAATGGAGACATTTCCCACCCGAAGACATATCGTTCCAAGACTTCATTAAGGATATGGTGGCAGCTCTCGATGTTCCAGTGGCAACTGAAGCTAAACCAAGAACTGAGGAGCTCGATATACTACAGTATCCTTCGGCACTGAAGGATGTGGTTACCCTCCCGGTACACATCTTAAAGAACTTGATTTGTATGTGAAGGCCCCCATTTTGACCCCTACAGTAAGTAAGAGGGTTGATACTCTGTATAGGGTTCCTCCCTCTCCAGGCTTTCAAAAACCACAACTTCCCCACCATGGTGGAGTCCGCCATGAGGGGGATCAAAAGTCAGAAAAATCACTCCTCGGTACCTCCTGGCAAGGAGGGCAGGACATTAAATGCATCTGCAAGAAAGGCCTTCCAGGCTACAATGGTAGCATCAAAGATTGATTGATTCATACATGCTATACATGGGTATGTTTCTCAAGGATGTGTCCAGAGATTTCTCAGAATTCACTTCCTTATTACCCCCTGACAAATAGGCAGCTCTCCAGGTCTTGGTTACCCATGCCCAAAAAACATCAAAATTCTTAACAAGGGCTGCTTTTGAGGCAAACAGATCTGCTGCAGCTTACATAGGTGCCAAAAGAACAGCATTGCTCCAAGCATCTGACCTGGAACAGTGGGTCCAGGATAAATTGATAAACATACCCTGTAATGGTGTAAACCTCTTTGGTAAGAGGTGGAGAGAAAAGGCCGGAGAGATTGAAACAGATGACCTCACCATGAAGAGGCTGTCTAGGAGAACTGCGGACCCTTCCAAAAAGGCGGCTACCATCAAAAAGTCATTCTTCCCTAAAAAGAAAATTTTCCCTCCATATCAGGCCTATGCTACCTATGCTTGTCCACAAGAGTAGTAGAGACAATCAGGTCAAAAAAGCAGATCAGGAAACCCAAGGTTTCCAAATCTCAAACTGCTCCATCTACTCAACAGCCTCAGAGGTTTTGACTCTTTCAAAAGGAACATGGCCAATTTTCCCATCGTTCTCCCTCCTCCTTCCAGGATCCCAGGGAGGCTAGGACATTTTGCACACCATTGGATAAGTATCACCTCCGAGCCCTGGATCCTACATTTAGTCTCTCAGGGCCTACAACTAAAGTTCCAGACTTATCCTTCCAATCATTTTGTGGGACAACCCACCCTGGATCCCCTTTACTCCTCCTTGCTCCAAAAGGAGATCCTATTCCTGCTAGAACAAGGAGCTATCGAGGAGGTCCCTTCCGCCCTGCAAAGCCAGGGTTTCTATTCCAGATATTTCCTGATTCCAAAAACGACAGGAGGTTACAAGCCTATACTAGTTCTCTGAAACCTCAACAAATTTCTTGTCAATGAGAAATTCAAGGATTTCTCTAGGCACCCACTTGCCATACCTCAAACCCAATGATTGACTAAGCTCTCTGGATCTAAAGGATGCATATGCACACATCCTCATCCACCCAGACTACAGAAGATTCCTCAGGTTTGTCTTTCAGGGAAACCTCTATCAGTACAGTCCTCCCTTTTGGACTCTCCTCAGTGCTCAGAGTATTCACAAAGTGCTTAGCCTTTGTGGTGGCCTACCTAAGAACCTTGGGAATCTTTCTGTTCCCCCTACTTAGATGACTGGCTGCTAAGGGCAGACTCTGCTTTAGCAGTCGCTTCCACCCTAAATCAAACCATTTATGTCCTTCAAGACTTGGGATAGTTTATCACAAACCCCAAATCACATCTCAGCTCAACCCAGAGCTTCGAGTTCAAAGGTGCTCATCTGGACATGGCAAGGAGCAGAGCTTTCCTCTCAAAGGACAGATTTATTTATTTCACATTTCTTATATACTGCCTTTCATGATATCAAGGCAGTTTACATTGAACAGGGCATGATAACTTGGAGATAACTATTTTACAGGGAACATGGGCAATGGAAGGTTAAGTGGCTTGCCCAAGACCACAAGGAGCACCTGTGTGACTAGAAACTCAGTCCTTCTGGCCCAAGGTTGCTGTCCTCTAGTGGGATTTGAACCCCCAACCTTCCGGCCTGAGGTACCTTGCCCCAACCACTAGGCCACTCCTCCACTATGTCCACATCCTCCAGATGTCTCAGTCTGATTACCTAAGCCACATAGGTGCAGCAACATTTCTATGCCTTTTAGGACACGTGTCTTCCACAGTCCATGTCGTGCCCTATGCTTGCCTTCACATGAGGATCTCACAGTGGACTCTCTCAAGCCAGTGGAAGCAGTCCACAGATCTCAGACCTTGTCAACATCACCTTGCAGATGAAGGCAGACCTACAGTGGTGGATCACACCACAATCTAATCGAAGAGTCACCTTTTCAGAAGTCTGCACCGCAGTTTATCCTAACCACTGATGCATCAAAACTAGGCTGGGGAGCCCATCTCAATGGTCTCACGATGCATGGCCTTTGGTCTGCTCAGGAGAGAGCCCTCCAGATCAATCTTCTGGAACTCAGAGTAGTATCCAATACCATCAGAGTACTTTCTCCCCAACTTAAGCAGCATTCTCTTCTTGTGCAGACCGACAACCAGGTGGCTATTTTTCTATAAACAAACAAGGAGAGACAGGCTCTCAAGCCCCGTGCAGAGAGGTCTCTCGCCTGTAGAACTGGGCAATTTCCCAGGGTGTTCACCTTCATGCAGTCTACCTTCCGGGAGAGCAGAATCAATTGGCCGACAGACTAAGCCGGATTCTATATCCACATGAGTGGGTGTTGGATCCTCAAGTAGCCCAATACTTGTTTCAACTCTGGAGGATTCCACTAATAGACCTCTTTGCGTCTCCCCTCAATGCCCAACTACCTTGGTTCTGTTCAAGGATTCCCTCTCCCCACAGGGAATCGTCAGATGCCTTCCTCATTCACTGGGATCGAAGGCTTCTTTATGCTTTCCCTCCACTTCCACTCATAAGGAAGACACTCTTCAAACTCCAGACCAACGACAAATGATTCTCATTGCCCCATAACCTTCGCTCGGTTCCCATCTCAGATATCTGCCAAGCAGCAGCATGGTCTTCTCTGCATACCTTTACAGCGCACTATTGCCTGAATAAAGATTCCAGAGCTGATGCTCAATCTGGACAGCAGTTTTGTGTAATCTCTTTCAAATTTAGACAACTGGCCTACCGCCCATTCGGAGTGCTCTGAACAAGTTGAGTCTGTTGGATCCTGGCTGCAACCTCCGGCTGTACCGGGTTTCTTCTCTCGCTCGGCTGTCTGGGGCTAGGGAGCTCCATATATGAATACTGACTTCCTGCTTATTCCTGGAGATACCATAGTTACTCACCTTAACAGGTGATCTCCGGGAACAGCAGGAATCAGTCTTCACAACCCGCCCATCTCCCCATCAAGTTGTCCCTATTCTTTCCTTCCTGGAATATTGATTTTTTATTCTCTGCTATACACCTAACTGAAGAGACCAGAAGGCAGTCATGCATGCATGGAGGAATGCTCCCAAAAGCATTCCTATTGGATGCTGGGGAGTGTGCCCGGCTCCATCGGTGCCGACGTCACCCATATGTGAAAACTGATTCCTGCTGTTCCCTGAGATCACCTGTTATAGGTGAGTAAGTATGCTTCACTGCTCATTAACTGCACTGCAGGTAACGCAAATGTACTTAATGCCATCTACCAAGGTGACAATAAGTGACCTGTGCTGATGTGTTAACAGTTTATGCATGGTTAAGTGGCCATGTGCTAACTGCAAAGGGCAGTTACCAGCGCATTCCATGTTAACACATGAATTAATCAGCACTAAGTGTCAAGCCAGCATGGTAACTATTAGTGTGGTTGTGCTCTAACATCATGTGATAAGTCATGTGTTAAGTCCTTAACACACTTTTGTACAAGGCCCCATAATCTTTGTTTTATCTTCACTGTACACTCAAACATTGATTTGGCAAATTTGCAGCCACCTCCCCAGACAAAGCCTGAATGCCAGAAAGCAACATTAAGGGAAGCAAAGTGATTGGAAACCAAGGAAGAATGCTCATCTGCTATGGATGCAAGGAAGGTCTGGAAATATGCACTAAAGAGCTGAGCACTAAGCCCCTAAATGATGAACTATCAGCCATAATTTTAAGATGATTCCCAGCGGTTATGCAGGCAAAGAAGAAAAAACACTTTACTTGATTCCACAATTACAGTTCAAAGACACGACAACCAGGAAAAACGAACTGGGTCCCAGCAGATGCGGTTAATATTTGGTAGCACAGCAAATTATTAAGGACCCATCTCAAAGCTATCATCATGTCCCACCCAGCTAAGCAGAATATAGAAGATTGTGGCAGGAAGTGGCAGCATGAAGACAGAGAGAAAGGTTTCCATACCGTTTTATCTGATGTTCTATAGCGCTCTTCCATGTTTTCTAAATCTTTTTCTAACACAGTCTGGTATAGGTAGAGATCTCTTTCTAGCTCAGTCTGGTTAGAGAAGAGGAGTAAAAATGTGAAAAAATTGCTCATACTAGAAAAAAGAATGTTAATATCCACACAAAATAGGTAAAACAATTCATTGGAGATTAACCAGTTCTAAATAGCATACCACAAGTAAGGATCATATCAGGTTTTACATTACTACATCAGATTAAGAACACAGCAGGCAACTCAACTTTAGGCTTAATTACAGTCGATACCAGACATGCCCAGTGGGAAGATCTTATATTAGTTATGTCAGCATTTACATAGCACTCTAAACCAGTGTAATTTACAACAAATTACATGCAGATACAATGAGTTGCAGTCCTACAGAGCTTACAATCTATGCATATACCTGTAGTGATGAGACATACCATGAATTGGCCCAAGGTCTCAATGAATGTCAGTGGCAGAAGTAGATTTTTAACTCAGGTCTCCTGTTCTTCTGACTATTACTCTAACCACTATGCCACCAACTTTGCAAATTACTGTAAGGGTTAAATGAGCAAACTCCTTGGGTAACTCAAAGATTATCTCTGATAAACGCAGACTATTTTCATATTAAAAAAAAAAAAAAAAAAGCTGAAACAGCCACCTAGTAGCAACATTTAATTCGGTGACACTTATAACTCTGCTATATACAAAACATTAAAAAGCCACAAACAAATTAGACACTAGAAGATACTTAAGAGAGGCTAAATTACCTTTCTATCCTCTATAGTAAGGATAGAGCAATCTCCAGGAGTATAGTCCCATATCTTTTTTGGAGGCTAATGAAAGTAAAGGAGGAAATGAACAGATGAACATAAAGAGAGACAGCAGGAGAAATGTAAAGACTGGTGTGGAAGAGAAGGGGAACAGAAACAATTTGCATTAATGCTAGGAAGCAGACTCTGCTGAGAGAAACCCATGCAGGACCCACTGCACTGCGGAACATTTATTAAGAGGAACTTTCATGCTTAAGAGTCTCTGGAGGAGCTAAAGCAACCCAAAACAATGGGGAAAAAAGGGAAACGTGGCTTGCAGGTATGCATGTTACAGAGGAAGATGGAAAGAGGCCTCTAATGCAAAGGAGTTTTAGGCTGAATACCTACCACATGGATGAACGGCTGGTATATCCACGGTGGCAAAGGAGGGCAGTGAGAAGACATTTTTTTGGTTTGTTTGTATTTTTTTTTTTTTTTACTTCTTGCCACATTGAGTTCCAGGTATGGAACAGGCACAGTTCTTGGGGCAATGCTACACTGCTACAGTCTGCAGGTACTGACTAAGTACCCTCTTATCAATGCATTACTACTTAACTGTCAATGCTCAGGTAGTCAACTAAGGACATTTCACTGAATGTACTATGACAGAAATAAGTCTCTGCACTTCCAGAGAACATCTCATCTCCCACAGTGAATGAGGACATTTTAATTTTCAACACCAAAGTAACAGGGCTACATCTAGTAAACCTGCTGCCCACCCAACAAGATTCACAGTCAATCTTGCCTTACATCTCCCATCCCTTGAAATATTCAGTCAGTTTCTCTACCCTGGTACCCATCCCGGAAACAACTCTGCCTTCCTACCCAACTTATGACACTTGCAATTCATAATAATGGTCCTTTCTAATATGATAGAGCCCACAATTCTGCAGTTACCCACCTCCAAGACATAGCCAATCACCCTGCCCCTACCCCACATTCCAATACTCTTGCATTCAACCATCCTTCACTGCAACCTCATACATAACATTTACAGCTATTAAACAAAACTGCACTCTGGAAACTGTCACAGCCAATAAACCTGCAGAGTGTTTCTACAGACATCAAACAGACAGGATTAATCTTAGACAGCAGCAGTATTATCGACAGTTATATCACTGTACTGTATCACTACAGATATCAGACAGAAGAGAGCAACTTCTACTGTCAGCAGTGTTATCCACAATCAGATGGCTGCACTATGTTACTACAGATATCAGACAGAAGGGAACTAACCTCAGTTGCCAACTCAAGCTTGTTCTTGGACAATGTTACTACAATCATCAGACAGTAGGGAACAGTCTGAGCTAGCAGCAGCATTACTCCTAGCCTCATTATTATATAGCATTACTACAGTCAGACAGGGGAGTTATCTTGACTGGACACAGGAGTGCATGGTGCAGTTTAGAGAACAGCTCTCCAACTTACCGGTTTCCCAAACTCCAGCTCCGAAAAGAATTTATACCAAGGCTCATTCTTTAAATCTAGCTCTTCTGGACTTACATCTCGAAGCTACAGAGTCAGTGACAGGAGACAGGGAACGGAAGAAAGAGAAGTTTATGTGAAGATTTAGACAGAAAGAGGCTGTTACAGGTGCAGCTTCTCGTTTCAGTAATTTCAAATGAGATGTCATGACCTCAACAAGAGCTGCAGAAAGGTTTCTCCACAGTGAATGCGTATATGTATTTGCATATCAATCACCTAATTTGCACGAAACCTGTTTGCAACCCTCCAGGACTGCAGTCCTGGAACCTTTGATTTGGGCACAGAGTTTGAGACAGTGTTTTGTGTTTTCTAATCTGTAGAGTAACACGTTCACTAGAAGATAAAAAACACTGCCTATTTTAGGTTTAGACTGCTTGTCTGCTTGTTTTTTTGGCCAAGAAAATAGGACTCTAGAATTTTATTGATCTATTCCCTCTGACAAACAAATCAAAGATGCTTTAAAAGCACATGTACCATCACTTCTATGTCTAAAATGCATTACACCCAAAATATCCCAGTGTTTTGGAGACAAATGAATCTTGGGATTAGTCACATGAAACACAGCACTACATCTGTAACAGGAAATGTACTCCAGAAACAGGAAACAGAAGGAAAGTTGAACATCTGACAAAATGAGGCAGATGAAGGCACAGGATAGAGAGACTTCCACAAGATGTGCACAATGACCTAAACACTTTCTTCACGATCCCAGATAACTCGACGAGGCCATAGGATTGATTTTCAAAGACATTTTGCCAACTTGCTACAGAATTAGTTAGATCCAAGGCTTTGAAAATTTGCTAGGACTGACTCTATAAAATTTAGTCTATCAAATTCTAGGTAGTAACGGGGGTGGTGGTTAGGGTGGGAAAAGAAATTTAGCTAGCTAGCATTCATTTTCAACGTTAACTGGCTAACCTAGCAGATGAAACTTAGATGCAGGGATAGCTGACTTAAATCTCTTTATACCCCAAGCTGGTGATCCATTTCTTACTTCCTGTCTAAGAAACGTCTGTCCCAATGACCACAACACCCCCCCCCCCACCTGATTCTGAATAAAATAGTCTCTCTTTACAACTGGCCTTCATTGCCTATCCCACCTACCCAATGCCTCTGATGCCATCATCCGTGTGTGGTACTGGCACAGAGTAGCCACAGACCGTCACATTGTGCAGGTACTCTGCTCACCCTGAGGGTGAGGAGGGGCACCCAGCACCAGGTCCACAGCACCTTTCATGACTGAAATACGCCATGCTGCAAGTCCCCATCAGTGTGTGATAGGTAGTTCCTGCAGACACACCTAGGATACATCTGTGTCCTTCTGTATTTCTCAGGCATGTCTAGCCCTTATGGGCTATGATGCACCCAGAATAGTGCATATCCTGTGTTGGTGCCATGGTTACATGATGTAGGTGAAGGGGGGGGTGGTTTGGACCTATAGGCAGATTATGTAACACCACACAACCCACCCACATCTTATACCCAAACCCCTTTTGAAAATTTACCCCTCAGGTGATAATTTTCAGGAGGTTAATTCATCTATAGATTTTTGTGATTGAAAACTGCCCCCTTCCTCCTGAGAGTGGCTTAAACCATTCATAGACTTTAATAGCATGCCCACTTTTAGTGGGATTATAAAGAAGCATTCTCAGGAATAGAGGGGGGGGGGTGTTGATACGTTACTAGTTTCCTTTTTAAAATAGTGCCCCTATCTGCAAGCAGGATTATACTTTCAAAAAAAATGCCAACTGTACTGGCAGCTTCAGTATAAATTCAGAATCACAGCCATGGTCACCATCAATTCTGGAGATGCCAGTTTTTCAAGAATTCATGAACTGAAATACATCATTACAAAAAAACCTCTATTTAATGTTCTATACTGACAAAATTCTTTGCCCACCTTTGTCTTCGAATTAAAACATTCTTCCATCTCAGAGATCCTGCATGAGGGTCTGGCCTATCAACTTTGGGATCAATTTTCAAAATGTTTAGGACATTAGTATTGGTAATTAGATAGTGATGATATTCAGACAGCTATGCGGTTTAAGTTAGAATAGCCTTTTTGCTATCCTGAATTAAACCACATAGCTATACAAGGATAGCGGCTGAATACTGTCGACTATTCACAGAGTTAGATGGAATGCCCCATACTCCACACCCGCACACTCTCTAGATAGTGCTGGAGGGATCTGTGAGAATTTTCAGTGGCACTGTATCAATAATGCTACTGAAAATTCATGGATAAGGCATTTATCCATATAGCAGTTGCTGTTATACAGATAAATGCTTTTAAATTATCAAGTCTGTTACTTTTGTTTCACAGCTGAAAATATCTACTTTCTGTTCGCATTCCAGCAAAATCCA
Organism: Ichthyophis bannanicus; assembly: GCA_033557465.1. Taxonomy (NCBI): domain Eukaryota; kingdom Metazoa; phylum Chordata; class Amphibia; order Gymnophiona; family Ichthyophiidae; genus Ichthyophis; species Ichthyophis bannanicus. The sequence goes on along the minus strand of CM066034.1, from coordinate 578,168,731 downwards.
TTTCACTTTTTAAAATGTATAACTCTGGCTGTTTTGCAAATAACCCAGGCAAAGCTATACATACCACTGGTACAAAGTTGTTTGTTTTCAACCCCCTTATCTGGTTGGCAGTGCAACAGACTGCAAAAGTGCTTCCGAATGTTGCTTTCCTAGGAACACAGCTATGAGATTTTTCAGTCAAATATTTAGAAACCTAAGGTCCGATCAAAAATCTCCTAATGTTAGGCTCCTAAAAGTGAGCTACCTAGGACAGACGCACACCTTTCTTTGTAGATCAACCCCTAACTATCCATTCCTTGGATGGTGAGGACACCATCATCTTACTGAACAAATTTGTGGGTCAAGGTTTTTCCGGACTTTACTGGGGAAGATGTTAAATAAATTTGGTGCCAATATTGAAACTTGAGAAAAACTAATCATTAATCGCTCTTGCCTGGCTTGTGTTATTGGCAATATGTACTCAAATTCTGACTACTATTCATTAAGTTAAACAAAGTAAGCATTAGATGGCATCTGATGATGTGGGCCATCTAAGCAGCCACCCATTTCTCCAGACAGGATCATAAGAAGATAATGAACATTATCATGAATGTTCCAGTTGTATGCTTCTGCTACAATCAAAGTTTATGAAGGAAAAGAATCTGCTTTCAGCAATCTAATATCATAAGCAATTGCCATATAGGGTCAGACCAAGGATCCATAAAGCCCAGAATCCTGTTACAAACAATGGCCAATCCAGGTCACAATTGTAGAAATGGACAGATAAAGGGGATACCAGAATCCCCAATATGTAATTGAAGATGGATGAATTTCAGAATGTGTTTAGAAGTCTGGCTTTTCACCTACTTCCTCTTAAATAGAATAGGATGTCATGATCATGAGTTCTGTGTAACCATCTTTAAAATAGTCTGGAACATTGTTAACGCAAGTATAAAGAGTAAACATAGGCTATGAACTGTGCAACCATAGTTCATTGTACAGTCAACTATAGGCAATGCTGACAACATAATTTTTGCAACTTTGCAATTATAAATAATTTTGTCATAATCAAGTAAATTTCATCTAATACACTGTAATCAGATCTTACTCTGTATAAAGAACTTTGGTGACACCTTGTGTTATTTCATGGTTATAATAAATGACTGTTACTTCCCCTTTTTCTTTAATAAAAGGAGCTTTTCAGGAGGAAGAATTTGAATTCTGCAGGGTTGGAACTATGCGTGTCCATAGACCGTCTGTGGTTTTCCCTCTGAGCTCAAAGAAAATAGCACTTTGTGTGTGATTGTATTCTGTGTTACTCTCTGTCTGTTTCTCACTGCTTGAGGGACCAGAGACCGAAAGAGCCATGGTATTGTGGCCAGAACACGGGGTTTTCTTCAACAATTACCTGCAGGATCCCAAAAAGTAGACGGATTCCGTACTGCTTACCCCCTAGGTTTTCAACCCAGTCCTCGGGGAACCCTAGGCCAGTCATGTTTTCAGGATTCCCAGAATGAATATGCATGAGACAGATTTGCATGTTCTGCCTTCATTTTATGCAAATCTATCTTATGCATATTCATTGTGGGAATCCTGAAAACCTCTCTGGCCTAGGGTTCCCCGAGGACTGGGTTGAAAACCTATGCCCTAGGGACAAACCATGGCTTTCCCTAAGTCTATCTTCAAACGGTTTAAGAACTTTTCTTCCAGAGCTTGTCCAAACCTTTTTTAAACCCAGCTACTTAGAGTGTCACATGACGTGCTGAGAGGGAGCAGACATGCTTCAGCTCTCTCTCCAGGTTCTCTTCGTCTCAGAGCCCCCCCTACCCCGAGCTCGAGTAAAGTGTCACAGGGATCAGAGTGAAAGCACTGGGAGAGATACCAGCAAGCCGCGGTAAAACAAGGTCTGTCCTGGGTCCAGGAGATGAAATCTTCATGACGTGACAAGGAGAAATCGGCTGGTCCCCCCCCCCCAAAAAAAATGGTGGATCCACCATCATCTACAGAGTCTGTAAGCCAGCCTGCCCTCATAGAAGAGGTGACCCAGTCAGTGGTGGGCACACTGTCACAAAAGTTTGACATACTCACAGGCAAGATGGACGCTATGACAAAAGCCATGGAGACCTTTGAGGGCCGTCTGCAGGAGATGGAGTAGCGGATTTCCCAGGCGGAGGACATACCGATTCCAGGAGCTCATGACAGCACACAAAGCAAAACAACTACCTCAAGAACCGCAGCAGGCAAAACAACTTACGGTTCATCGGGGTGAGAGTCCGTGAAAGACGGGGAACTTCGTGGCTACCTGGAGGCGCTTCTCCCTAATTTTTTGGAACTAAAGGCTGAACTGCTTCCTCTGCAACTGGAACGGGCACACAGAATAGGGCCCATCCATACAACAGACAACTGCTGGTGCATCATCTTGGTGCGCTTTCTAAACTATGTACAAAAAGATGCAGTGTTTGAAAGCCACTTGGCAGCGAGGTCCAACTGCACAAAATGAAATTAAACTCTGCATCTACCAAGACTCCAGTGGCCCTAAGTTAGCGGCAGAAGGCCTTTGCGACGGTATGCCAATGCCTGATCAATGCACATAGTAAATTTATAGTGCAGTACCCTGCCCGCCTCCGAATCTACCACAATGGATCTCAGTGGGTGTTTGATAAGGCAGAAGCAGCACGACAATTTGTGGACACTATGGACACTGGTGGCCACGTAACTGGGGACACTCAATGAGAGAGGTGCTGGAGGCGAGATAGCGGGAAAGGGTATCAATAGACCCAATGATCACACGGTGCAACCAGGCAGCCATTGAAAGGGTGGTTTCAAGGCCTTAGGACCACATGTTACAAGCCCTGAGTTATAACGATGGCCGCCACCCAGGAAACCAAGCATAAGTCAGGACATTAAAGCAACCCCTGAAAGAACATTGACTTTGAAAAGAATTGGTTGGCACCAAAGAGACTGAGCAACATGGAATCATTAACTCAAACTGAAATGTGGATTTGGGGACCCCAGAATATAAGAAATTGTTAAAATGTTAACTTGCAGTGTGTTTTGAAGCTGAATGTATGCTGTTCGGACTAAAGATGGATGGTGAGAGGGTAAGAAATGGGAAAATTAATCGGGTAGGCCTGGAGGGAGGGGGGTGGAAGAGGGGAGGGCAAGGATAGATGATTGAGGAATGGTCTAGGTTAGATACTGGGAGAAGGGGGGGCCAGGATAGGAGCCGGGTGAGGCCCAGACACTGTGTCCCCACACAAAATGCCTGGCCAAAGAAATTAATCCCACTGAGAGAGCTCTGATATGAGAAAAGGCTGATAAGGCCTCTGCCCAGAAATTCCCCGCATGCCAGAAGGGAAAAAGGTAGGCCCCGACAGTGGTAAAGAAACAGAGCAGACCTCTACTCACCTTCAAAACCCTCCAATAAGGGTACCTGGGGATGGAAGAGAGCAGAAGCAAAGGAAGGAGCCGATCGGGAATTGACACAAAGGAAGGAGCTGATTGGGAAATGACACAAGGGAAGGGCGGGCACGGTGGGGAGCAAGTAAGGAATATGGGATGAGATGAGAACAAAAGGAACAAATGGAGGGATGAATGTGGAGAATTGGGGCGTGGCGAGGGGAGAGACCCCATACATGTAAAGTGACTCACACAGAGGGAGAAGGTGGTCTAGTAGAGAGAGATGTGGGAGAATTGTACTGGGAGGGGAGGAAAGTGCAGGGGATGGGAAGGGGGACAATGGAACCTTAAGTGGGCAGCAGTTGTTGAATATACATACTCCCGAGAGTGGGAACCTGTGTAAGGGGTGGTCCCTAGGCTGGAGGAAGGACTCCCCAAATTATTAGCAATGCAGATCTTTGTACTGGGCCTTAATCAGCAGGGGAAGGGTTGAAAATACTTCATGGAACGTGTGTGGATTAGGCACTCCTTTCAAAAGATATCAATACTGTGAGCAGTAGCCTGCTAAAACAGTGATATAGCATTCTTCCAAGAGACCCACCAGTCTGCAACAGAACATGGGAAACTGGGGTGCGATTGGGTAGGCCAAGTCTTTGGTGCAGTAACTCACGGTACAAAAGGAGGCATAGCTATATTGTTCCACAAACGGGTACGGTTTGATTGCAAGTTTGAAAAAAAGAGATCCTTTGGGCAGATACATAATTTTGTCTGGGGGACATGGAGGGATATCCTGTAGTGCTATGTAACATTTATGGCCCCAGGACGCCCAGTTGGTGTCAGCATTGGAACAGTTACCAGAAGGATGGTTGATTGTGGGTGCTAGACCCCTTGTTGGACTCATCATGCCAGAATACTGGTGCCCGTGAGGGGATAACCCGCATTTTGCCACGGTTTCATCAGCGACTTCGCCTAGTAAATCTGTGGCGGCTTCTGCAGCCCACAGACTACACCCATCTATCTCGTGCCCACAGGACTAGCGCTTGTATCGACTACATACTTACCTCTGAGAATTTATTTACCCAGGTGGAAGAGGCCAAAATAGGACCAGGAGACATATCCGACCACGTGTCCATTTGGATCTCGCTAGACTGGTACCCGAGCATAAGAGGACCATGATGTGGCAGTTCCCCCTGGAACTATATAAGGAGGAGCAGTTCCATAGCCATATCAGGGAAAAGTAGCAAGCTTATGTGACCACAATTCGCAACATCAGGACTACCCTGAATTATTTTGGGAGACAGCAAAGGTGGTTTTAAGAGGAGAGATTATAGCATACTCAGCACACTGCTGATGCCTTCTTAAGACTTCTAAGACTGGAGAAACAGGTGGTGCAGGTTCGAAGACGACATGCCCGGCACCCAACGATAGGCTCCAGGACACGGCTCTCAGAAACCCAGGCAACACCAAATGAGGTTTTGCACCAGCTAGCCAAAAGGTCTCATGTTCTACAAATACCAACTTTTCCAACATGGCAATAAGATGGGCAAGCTGCTGGCATGTTGTCTACGGGAAGTGCAGGAGTTACATCTGGTGCCAGCTTTATGTAATGGAGCAGGCAAATTACATAAAACATCGACAAAGATTGCACACCTTTTTCACATCTACTATTGTGATTTGTATAGGGGACAGCGAGTGCCATCCGATATGATGAATTATCTTATCTTCCAAACCTGGCTCTACCCAGATTGACCACACAACAGGCAGAGCACCTGGGGGCCCCCATAACCGCCCAGGAGATATATAACGGCATTCAACATGCATAGCCCCTGGCCCAGACGGGTTCACAGTGGAATTTTACAAAATCTTACATGACAAAGTGGTAACCCTGATTGCGGCCGTTTATCAACAACACAGCCAACAAAAGGGGGTTCAAATGGGGGGATAACTGTGCTTATATCACACTACTTCCTAAAGCAGGAAAAGACCAGCTCCAAATGAGCTCATATTGCTCCATTTTGTTAATTAATTTTGTTTTGAAATTGTTTGCAAAGATCCTGGCGGAAAGACTGGCCCCACTGTTGCCAGAACTAGTGCAGGATCCATGGGTGGGCTTTGTAAAGGGTCATTTCACGACGGGTAACCTAAGAAAGATCATAGCCTCCCAAGAGTGGACTCATACACAGGAAATATCATTGCTAATTAGCTTTGACACCAAAAAGGCATTTGATAGAGTGGGGTGGGATTATCTTTTTCAACGATTCCCTCACTATATGATAGATGGGACCTATATGCAAATGATTAAGATCTTATACGCGCACCCCAAAGCAGAGATCTTAGTTAAAAGATATCTCTCAGAAGCCTTCGAACTAGAGAAGGGAATGCGGTAGAGCTGTCCACTATCACTTGCTGTTTGTGTTTTCCCTAGACCACTTCATTCGGACGCTGGAAAATTGTCAGGCAGTGCCAGGGATTCATATGGGCCACTCGGAATTTAAGATAGCGGCATTTGCTAATGATATCTTGGTCCATATTTCCCACCTGCAGTCGTCGTTACCCTGCCTGGCAGCATCCCTGTTGCCATGGAGGAGAGAGGTCACGTGACAGGAGAGCATCACCCTGGTGTGGCAGGAAGTGATCCTGTAACTAGGACCTGTCCTCCAGGTGATGTAAACCCCTCTCGCACCGAGGAGGTTTCTCCAGGGCCAAGTGCCCATGCGGGAAGGGTTAGGACAGCAGTTATAGTTGGTGATTCGATCATTAGGCATGTAGATAGCTGGGTGGCTGGTGGACGTGAGGATCGCCTGGTAACATGCCTGCCTGGTGCGAAGGTAGCGGACCTCACACGCCACCTAGATAAGGTCTTAGATAGTGCTGGGGAGGAGTCTGCTGTCTTGGTACATGTTGGTACCAATGACATAGGAAAATGTGGTAGGGAGGTTCTGGAAGCTAAATTTAGGCTTTTAGGTAGGAAGTTGAAATCCAGAACTTCCAGGGTAGCGTTCTCCGAAATGCTTCCCGTTCCACGCGCAGGACCCAATAGGCAGGCAGAGCTCCGGAGTCTCAATGCGTGGATGAGACAATGGTGCAGAGATGAGGGGTTCGGATTTGTTAGGAACTGGGGAACATTCTGGGGAAAGGAGGGGCTCTTCCGAAGGGATGGGCTTCACCTTAACCGGGATGGAACCAGGCTGCTGGCATTAACCTTTAAAAAGGAGATAGAGCAGCTTTTAAACTAGATAATAGGGGAAAGCCGACAGTCGCCCAAGAGCGCATGGTTCGGAAGAATGTATCCTTGAAGGATACTACAAAAAGCAGAGAGGTTCCAAAAAAGAGTAAAGTAGCCCAAATGCCCTCGAGTATGGAGCAGACAGAACTTAAAGATCCCAAATTACCCATGTCTACCAATAGCCAAATTAATATGAATAAAATACAGTCTCTAAAATGCTTGTATGCAAATGCTAGAAGTCTACAAAACAAGATGGGAGAGTTAGAATATATAGCACTAAACGAGAGGTTAGATATGATTGGAATATCAGAGACATGGTGGAAGGTGGACAACCAGTGGGACACTGTGATACCTGGGTACAAACTATATCGAAATGATAGAGCTGATCAAATTGGTGGAGGGGTTGTGCTCTATGTTAGAGAGGGCATTGAGTCAGAAAGGATTAAAGTTTTGCAAGAAACAAAATTTGCTGTAGAATCTCTATGGATTGAAATTCCATGTAAAAAGGGGAAGGCGATGGCAGTGGGGGTGTACTATCGTCCGCCTGGCCAGAATGAACAAATGGATGATGAAATGCTCAAAGAAATCAAGGAAGCTAGCAAAAGTTACAGTGCAGTAATAATAATGGGTGATTTCAATTACCCCGGCATCGACTGGGTCAGTGTCACAACAGGACATGCTAGGGAGATAAAGTTCCTAGATGAAATAAATGACTGCTTCTTGGAGCAGCTGGTTCATGAACCGACCAGAGGGGAAGCAATATTAGACCTAGTCCTTAGTGGAACACCAGATGTAGTGCAAGAGATAAGGGTGTTGGGGCCACTTGGCAATAGTGATCATAGCATGATCGCCTTTGATTTAATTAGTGGAGGAGGGATAGTAAGGAAATCCACAGTACTACCCTTTAACTTTCGAAAGGGAGACTATGATAGAATGAGGATAACAGTTAAGAAAAAACTAAAAGGAGCAGTTGCAAAGGTTAAAGACGTACATCAAGCTTGGGTGTTGTTGAAAAATACTATCTTGGAAGCCCAGACCAGCTGTATTCCACGCTTTAAGAAAAGTGGAAGGAAGTCCAAAAAATTGCCAGCATGGTTTAAAGCTGAGGTCAGAGAGGCTGTTGTTGCCAAAAAAGCATCTTTCAAGAAATGGAAAAAAGAGCCAAATGATGAAACCTGGAAACAGCACAAGCACTGGCAAGTCAAATGCAAGGCATTGATAAGGCAGGCAAAGAGAGAATTTGAGAAGAAGCTTGCTGCGGAAGCAAAAACGCGAAATAAAGACCTTTTCAAGTACATTCGTAGCAAAAAACCCGTGAGAGAGTCAGTTGGTCCATTAGATGATAAAGGGGTTAAAGGAGCACTAAGAGGCGACAAGGCGATAGCGGAGAGACTGAATGAATTCTTTGCTTCGGTCTTTACTGAGGAAGATGTAGGGATGTTACCCACGACTGAAGTGGTATTTAAAGGTGTGGAAGAATTGAAGGAAATATCGATACATCAGGAAGATGTCTTACAACTATTAGATAAACTGAAGAGTAGCAAATCACCTGGGCCGGATGGTATACATCCAAGGGTGTTGAAAGAACTGAAATTTGAGATTGCAGACCTGCTATCAGTAATCTGTGAACTATCATTAAAATCATCTCTAATACCTGAGGATTGGAGGATCGCCAATGTAACACCAATTTTTAAAAAGGGTTCGAGGGGTGATCCGGGAAACTACAGACCGGTGAGCCTGACATCATTACCGGGAAAAATGGTAGAAACCATCATAAAGAATAAAATTACTCAGCATGTAGATAGTCATGACCTAATGGGAGACAGCCAACATGGCTTTAGACAAGGAAGATCTTGTCTTACTAATCTGTTATGTTTTTTTGAAGGAGTGAATAAACAGGTGGACAAAGGTGAGTCGGTTGATATTGTGTATCTGGACTTTCAGAAAGCCTTTGACAAGGTCCCTCATGAGAGACTTTTGGCAAAACTAAAGAGTCATGGGATAGGAGGCAGTGTACTACTGTGGATCAGGAACTGGTTAAAAGATAGAAAGCAGAGGGTAGGGCTAAATGGCCAATTTTCCCAATGGAGAAAGGTGAATAGTGGTGTACCCCAGGGATCTGTGCTGGGTCCGCTGCTTTTTGACATATTCATAAATGACCTGGAAAGTGGAATAACGAGTGAGGTTATCAAATTTGCTGATGACACAAAACTATTTAAAGTTGTTAAAACCCAGGAGGATTGTGGAAAATTGCAAGAGGATCTTGATAAATTGGAAGACTGGGCATCAAAATGGCAGATGAAATTTAATGTGGAGAAGTGCAAGGTTATGCACCTAGGGAAGAACAACCCAAACTATGGTTACACGATGCAAGGTTCCACATTAGGAACCACCACCCAAGAAAAAGATTTAGGCGTCCTTGTGGATACCATGTTAAAACCCTCGGCCCAGTGTGCAGCGGCGGCCAAGAGAGCAAATAGAATGCTAGGTATGATAAGGAAAGGAATGGAAAATAAAACAAAAGATATTATAATGCCTCTATATCGTTCCATGGTGAGACCGCACCTTGAATATTGTGTGCAATTCTGGTCGCCATATCTTAAAAAGGATATAGCAATTTTAGAAAAGGTTCAGAGAAGAGCCACCAAAATGGTAAAGGGGATGGAAGGCTACTCCTATGAAGAAAGGCTAAAAAGGTTGGGGCTCTTTAACCTGGAAAAGAGACGGCTGAGGGGAGATATGATAGAAGTCTATAAATTAATGAACGGAGTGGAACGGGTAAACGTAGATCGATTGTTTACCTTATCAGAATATAGAAAGACTAGGGGACATGCAATGAAGCTACAGGGTAAACTATTTAAGACTAATAAAAGAAAATATTTTTTCACTCAACGTGTAATCAAACTCTGGAATTTGTTACCGGAGGATGTAGTAAAGGCTGTTAGTGTAGCTGGGTTTAAAAAAGGTTTGGACAAGTTCCTGGAGGAAAGGTCCATAAACCATTATTAAGAAGGGACCCAGGATATCAATGCTTGAACCAATACAAGCATTGTGGAACCTGTGTCCCTTGGGGAAACTGCTAGGTACGTATGACCTAGATTGGCCACTGTTGGAAACAGAATACTGGGCTTGATGGACCTTGGTCTGACCCAGTATGGCATATCTTATGTTCTTATGTTCTTATGTTTTTATGCCTGCTGGACAAATTCAATCAGTATGGCCAAATAGATGAACTTCAGCTAAATAAAGAGAAGTCAGAAGCCTTAGATGTTACGGGACGACTGAGGGGGTGGTGAGGTCCTGGCTTCCCGCTCTGATGAGCAGACCGGAGTTTCACATATTTAGGGATACAATTGACTGCTGACCTCCCCCCAGTAACTCTACCGGGCAAACAAGGCAAGGGTGATGACTCAGATGCAGATTAAGATGCGAGAGTGGTCATCCCTCCCTATGTCACTCTTAGGCCGAGTGGCGGCCTATGGGCTGGTGAGAATTTCACTGTCCCGCCCGGGAAGCCCTTGGGTATCGAGGGGGATTGGGAATCTCAGCCATTTACCATTGCATACAAGCATGCCAGATGCACCACCTGCGAGACTGGTTGGGGCAGACTGAGGTGTTCACGCCCTGGGATCTGGAGGCAGAATATGTGGGACCCCTATCCTTGACAGCAGTACTACACATCAAGACCGTGTCGTTTCTGGAGAGATTGCACTGGAGTTGGCAGGTGGGGCCTATAAGGGGGACTTGGTGACATCTTTGCAGGCAATGGCGTGTCTCTCCGGTTGTTCCAAGTTTCATGTCTATAAAAGGGAACCCACAATTTATGCCGGGTTCGGAGAACTGGGTATTCAAGGTATGGGAGGAGAAAGGGATAGAGAGCCTTGGGCCTTAGAGTTTAGAATTAAACTTTATGCATCACTGAGACAGGAATTCAAGCTCTCAGTCGCATATCTTTCCCTACTATCAACTAAGGCACTATATTCAATCCCTTCTGAAAGAAAATTTGACATTAGAGGCCTCAGCATGCATGACTGAATATTTTGAACTGGGAGTCCGAGACTGTTTGTCCATATCACAACTGTATCGTAAACTGGAGAAGTGGGCTCCACATGCAGACTTTTCGGTGATGGAACAGCAGTGGGAGCTGGAGCTAGATCTACAAGTGGAAGCAGGGGCAGTGCAATGAGCTACTGCTCGAATACCACTTTGGTTAAATCGGCTCAGCTACAGGAGATACAGTATCGGGCCATTTGTTGAGCCCAATTTTCTCCATTATGGGCAGTATCAAGTGGTGTGGCCCCTAGTAATAATTGCCCATGGTGTGGAATACTCAAAGCAAACTTAGGGCACATATGGTGGAAATGTAGGCAGATACAAAGACACTGGAGGCGGATACATGGCTACTTGGAAACCATAGTGGGTCAGTGCCGTGGATGGGGTGGCTGGTGGCACTGGACCAGCTAGCTCTGGCCAGACCAAAAGGGCGGTGGGAGAGATTGCTGGTTTGGAAAGCTTGTGTGGAAGGTAAGCAAATCGTGCTTCGGCACTGGCGAGAGACAACAGCCCCCTTGTTCTAGGAGTGGCGGAATAACTTCCATCAGCTGATGTTGATTGAGCACTGGCGTCCGGGGGGGGGGGGGAGGGGGATAGACGTCTATAGCGTTTCTTGGACCTCTGGGGAAGATACATTGATACTATGACCCCGCTAACTCACAATGAGCTGCGGACACTGTAGAGAGGTGTTATAAGTCCCCGGGGAAAGTGAAGTTAACCAGGAAAGAGTAGGTAAAGGAGTATGTATAGACAAGAAGGGGGTGGGAAGAAACCTTAGACAGCTGTCACACAGGAACAGGCAACTAGGCATTGGGGCTGGACAGGGTTGTCTGACAAGGTGTCAGCGCAACCGCTGTGCTGGAGACCCTTGCTCCACTGACATTATTATCCTTATTTTGGACCCACACCTCTCTGGGGAAGGGTGAAGAGGGAGGGGGAAGTGGTTAAGGGGAAAATGAGATGGGGGGGAATAAAATAAAATACTGACATCGTTGGGAGGTACTAATGTACGACATTTTATGTTGTGGGGGAATCCAGATGGTTGTGGAATATTAACTGTACATGCTGTTTGTTATTGCAGGAAGGAAAGCGACCAGTTGTACAAAGTTTGAGTTGACCTTTGCTAATAAAGATGATTTGAATAAACACAGCTACTTTAATTGCTTCTGCTGCATCCTTTGGCAATGAATTCAAGAGCTTCATTATGCGGTGAATGAAAAACTATTTTCTCCTATTTGTTTAAATGTACTACTTTCTAACTTCATGGCATCATATCTCCCAAATGAAGAGCCCTCTTTAGCCTTTCCTCATAGGAGAGGCTTTCTAACCCCTTTATCATTTTGGTAGCTCTTCTCTGTACTTTTCTAATTCTGCTATATCTTTTCAGAGAAGGGGTGATCAAAACTGCATACAAACAGGGCCGGCCCGTCCACTAGATGAGCTAGGCAGCAGACCACTGTGGATGGCACAGCACACATAGCCTGCTGCCCCCCTGCCGTGTCAAGTCATGCTGCCACCTCCCTGCTGCCCCTGAATCCAGCGGCGGGGTCAGAAGGGAGTGACTAAGCTCAGTACAGCGGCCCGCAGCAGGCCATGTGCTTCGGCACACTTGACTTGCCGTTTCTGACCCCCTGAAGTGGTGTCGGATGGGATTCTGAAGCAGCAGACAATGTGTGCCGAAGCACATGGCCTGCTGCCCCCCTCACCGGAATCAGCGGCAGTGGCTCAGCGCAGGGGAGGTGGCGGCATGGCCGGGGCTTCTGCCTGGGGCAGCAGAGACCCTTGGTATGGCCCTGCATACAATACTCAAAGTGTGGTCACACCATGGAACAATACTGAGGCATTATGATATTCTGTTTTATTCACCATTCCTTTCCTAATAATTCCTGCAAGTAGTGTGATTGCCATGCTATTTTTATTTATCGAACATAAAATTGGATTAATACAAAAGAAGCAGAGTTAGTCCATTAAAAAGGTATCAATACATCTTTTGACTAGAGCTCTTGAAGGTATACATTTTTTTTCCTCATGTTAGGACAGGTCTTTCGCTCATTCTGTCCTGACCTAAGGAAGGCGGTTTTGACCTTCTAAAGGTAGTCAGAAATAGGTTGGTCTAATAGAAAGGTATCACTCTATTTTATTTTTATTTATCAACTAATATCTAACACTGTTAGCTATTTTGACCACCACTGCACAGTGAGCAGAGTACAACGTGTTGTCCATGACAATCCCTAGATCTGTTTCCTAAACCTGTGCCTCCTTATTTGGAACCAAATATTGTGTAGCTATAATTTGAGTTATTCTTCCTTATGTGCATCACTTTGCATTTGTCCACATTAAATGTCATCTGCAATTTGGAAGCCCCGTCTCCCATTCTCACAAGATCTTCTTTCAATTTTTCACTTGTGACTTAACTTAATTTTATGAGAGCTGCAAATTTGATCACTCACTGTGCCCATTCCCAGATCATTTATAAGTAAGTTAAAAAGCACTGGTGGTCCCAATGCAGACCCCAGAGCGCTTTATTATTTATCTTTCTCCATTGAGAAAATTGACCATTTAGCCATAATCTGTTTTCTATTTTCTAATCAGTTCCCAATCCACAACAGGAGATTAGGTTATATCCCATGAATTATTAATTTCCTCAGGAGTCACTCATGAGGGACTGTCGAATGTTTTCTGAAAATCCAAATACATTATATCAGCTGGCTCTCTTTTATCTATATACTTATTCACATGTTCAAAAAAATGTAACAGATTGGTGAGGCAAAGGTTTCCTTGCCTAAATCCATGTGAGTTTTTTTTCCCTCCAATTAAACCATGAATACCTATATGTTAGTCATTTTGTTCTTTATAATAGCTTCTAGAATTTTGTCTGGCATTAATGACAGGCTCACTAGTCTGTAGTTTTCCAGATCACCACTGAAACTCTTTTCAAAAATTCACCAACCTCCAATCTTTGGGTACTATAGAGAATTTTAATGGTTGGTTACAGATTACAAATAGTAGGAGCAAATATTCATTTTTGAGTTCTTTCAGTACTCTGGGTGTATATTTTGTCCAGGTTATTTGCTACTCTTTAGTTTATCAATTTATCCCATTTCATCTTCCAGGTTCACTGAGATTTGATTCCATTCCTTCCAACCATCAACATTAAATACCATTTCTAGCATGAGTATCTTCCTTACATCCTTCTCAGTAAAGACTATTGCAAAGAATTAATTTAATCTCTTCGTTATGGTCTTGCCCTTCTTGAGTGCCCCTTTTACCTCTTAATCCATTAGGGGGTAATTTTAGAAGGAATCATGTAAAGACAAGTGGCATTTACTTGCATAAATCACCTATTTTCAAGGACTTGAGTGCACGAATAGGCACTTACATGTGTCCTTCAGCTAGGTGCTATTCTGTAAATAACCACATAAGGCCGATCATGTGTACTTTCACTGTGGGTTTGCACAGAGACAGAGCTTGGGTGCAGCACAAATTTATACGTGTAAGTTATAAAGCACAGTTACTTGCCTGTAACAGGTGATCTCTGGGAACAGCAGGAATAAGTCTTCACATATGGGTACGTCAGTACCGACGGAGTCTACGCGGGAACGCTTCCCAGCATCCAATCAGAAAGCTTTTGGAAGCATCCCAACATGCCTGCGTGCTGCCTTCCCAACTGCCTCTCCTCAGTTAAGTTTTAAAGCTGAGACAAAGAGAGAGAGAGCAAGGAAGGGAAAGATAGAGATAGAGAAATGCAACTCCTAGGGGAGGTGGGTGGGTTGTGAAGACTTATTCCTGCTGTTCCCAGAGATCACCTGTTACAGGTAAGTAACTGTGCTATCTCCAGGAACAAGCAGGAATGAGTCCTCACATATGGGGACTCCCAAGCTCAGATGCCCGGAGGGAGTCCTAGCATGTTGCAAGTCTAGAACGAGCCATGCTATTCCTCAGGACCTCAGGCATCCTGGGGATGGAGGGTAGGAGCTGAATACAGAAAAGGAGATGTGGAAAAGCTGGCTAGAACAGGGCTTCAAAAGGGGAAGACCCTGTATCGAGGGCATTTAGAAGTGAAATATTGTAATCTGGGCCTCCCTTGTTGGCATTGCACAAGTGCACTGAGCTACATATGGATCTGATAGAAGAGCCAGTGAATGTGCTCAAGGGGTACCTCACTGAGAAGTAGAGGTAATAAAGTAGAATAAAAACAAGTGGAGGTCAGAACCCTTCAGGGTGAGAAATAGCCCCAGGGGAAAAACTGGGGTAGTATGAGAGGTAGAGCTTCAGTGGAGACGCAGAAGGTACTATTAAAGAAAGCTTAAGCTGTTTTGGTCCAAAAATAGTAGAAATCTAGGACCAAGAGAAAAAATGAGTCTGACCCAACTGGACTGGGGTTGGAATCAGTCCATGTAGGGAAGAAAGGGTATGGAGACCCTTGCATCTGATAAGAAAGTAAGGACAGACTCAGGAGCGCTAAGCTTTAGAGCAACTGAAGCTCCGCAATGTCTTTCCTAAATGGGGGTCAATTAGGAAAGAAAAAGGGTACATGGAGAGCTTCAGGAGTACCTAACCTGAAAAGGTTATGGTAAGGAAAAAGTTTGTTAATTACCACAGGGAGTGGTTATAGGTGTAGCCCCCTAAGTATGCTGGCACAGCATTGATAGGGGTAGTGCCCATCTGTCAGGATCATATAGGAATGTAAGGATATCTGAACGTAACAGACAGATAGATAAGTAGATGGATACAGATCTATCTAAAAATATATCTCATATCTATAAATATGTATGTATATATATACAGTATATTGAAATATATACACATATAGGGTATATATGCATATATCTATAAAGAGATATGTATGGGTAGAAGACACTCAGATAGATATAGATAAGTATATATATACATACCTAGACGAAATAGGTAGGCATATAGACACATGTCTCCAGGCATATGGATGGAGAGATGTCCATAGAACCCCATCCCCTCTAGGGATATAGGGAGAGAGGAAGATTCATCTGACAGCAAGAAGGTTGATACCTGCTTGAATAGGTAAATAGAGAATCCTCTTTTCCTGGTTATGACTGGCACAGTCAGAGGAAAGGTCTCCCTGACAAGAAGGCGGCTGAATTCTTTGCAGAATTTGAGCTCTTGAATAACCAGGATGGCCTACGTGAAAATGGCAGAGGATAACGTCAGTCTGCAGAAAGGAAGTCCAGATATCTCCAGAATTGCAGTATGGAGATTAGATAGAGGAGGCCTCTGGAGAAAGATACCCTAGTGATCCGCCTATGAGGGCAAGATGGGTATAAGGCGTCCTCTAGCTGCCATTGGAGAAATGTATCTCTGACGAGAAGACTCAAGGAGATATGGGCCAAGCCAGGGAATTGGCCCTCCTTTAGGCTTTCACGTAATGAAAGGCCTGAGGCTTATGCCTCAAAAGAGATTACGATAAGTTGGAAATGGCAGGGAATACCTGCCAGACATGACTGGGGGAACCCCCTCCCCCTAACCATCTGGGGTTATCTGCTAGGCAAGATACTAATGCTCTCTAGCAAGGGCTCATAGTGCAAAGCTACTCTGTAGAGATGCAGAGAGCATGCTGCAGGTTGGTTAGAAGAAAAAGCTGACAGTGGAAAGCCAGCAGGTGACCAGCTATTCTGCCAAGGCAAAGAATAGAAGTTAACCAACCAGACTGTGATAATAGGGTTTCCCAAACAAGGTTAATAACCTGTTTGGGACTTAGCACTGAGGCTAGGATTGCTAGTGGAGGGGAAGCCCTGGTTGCGTAAAGAACACAACCAGTGGCTTAACCACTAGAAATTGCTGCATCTGCAGCAACTACCAGGGCAGCATAGAAAATTCATTTTTTTCCCTCTTCCTTTTTTTAGATTGGGAAAAAGAAACAGTTCTGATAGGACTTCCTATTGTCTGATGAGCTGCCCTAAGGTAACAAGGGGGAAAAACAACTCCACAAGGGAGAATCCCCCAGTAGAACAGGTAGAGGACTATAGGAGCTTACCGGTGTAAAAGAAACAACCAAATGCTGTAGAAAGAGGGAGGTAAGACAGAGTTGCAAGAGACCGACTATGGAGGAAGTCTCTGACAGGTGAGATGATACATGCCAGTACAGGGAAACAACTGTCCATTGATAGTTGTTACCTCTCTTTCCTTCAAGAGGAAGAGGAAACTGTTAAGTATGGGGATGATCATCATAAAGACTCTTAGAAAAAAGATGTCTCATGAAGAGATATCTAGGTAGGATAGGATAAATTTAGTGCAGATACTGCCAGTGAAAGAAGCAGACTGCCACCCTAACCACCAACCAAGAGGGACAATGATCTATTTGACACCCTGCTACTGCTGGGTTTGTTGACCCTGTTGAGGTTGTGGATTCTTCAGACCAGGGCGATGTTTCCCCTGTTTGGGAACATCTGTATGATGGGCAGATGATGGGTAAAACCTTCTCCCCCTAGGGGAAGAAAGTTTGGTAGGACATTTCCTACCTACTGGGAAAGAAGAAGGCATAGAACAGCCTCTGGAAAAAGGAAAGTCAGTGGATAACTGAGTAACCTGGAGTAAAGACTCCTTGTTGAAGAGATTTTCTCCAGTGCAAGGAGTATTTCCCAGTCTTTCTTGTGCCCATTTGTCCAAGTCTGAAGCTTGAAGCCAGGCTCTACGTCGTGCCACTATATCTACAGCAGAAGTCCTGCTAACAGACTCAAAGGAGTCTAGGGTAGCACAAGTAAGAAACCTAGAGATATTTTGAGTATGACTAACCAGTGAGGAATAGTCTTTACTCCTGAGCTCTTGAAGAAAAGGAGTCAAAAGATGTAATTTCTTTGTGACCTCCTCAAGAGATGGACCCATATAAAAAATATATGAGAGAATTCTTGCTGAAAGCATGGATGTCTGGAAGGTTTGACGTCCAAAGGCATCTAGTGTCTTAGACTCACGACCTGGCGGACAAGAAGAGTGCTTTTTATTACTCTTCACTCGCCTCATTGCTGATTCTACCACAATGAAATGATGAGGAAGTTGAGTCTTTTGAAACCCTGGAGAGGGGGGCACCTGATATAGGAGATCAGTTGCTCTGGAAGGTGGGGGTACCTTTTAAAGGAGCTTCCCACATTTGTAGAAGGAGATCCTGCAAAGAATGATGCAAAGGAAGCATTATATTCTCCTTTGCTTTGCTAGGAACAGAGAGGTATTCTGTATTCCCTTGTGTAGAATCTTGTCCAGGAATAGGAATGGCAAGTGATTTTGCCATATCCAGGAGGAAAGTCTTGAAAGAAGGATCCCCAGAGGGAACTTCCCTTGGATAGGCTAGATCTGATGAAGAACTAGCGTTAGCACCGAGGGATCTATTCAAGTATATAGGAATAGAAGATCCTGAATGGTGCAGTATGGGATCCTTAGATGGTGGTCGCTGGTACTGCAGGTCAGAACCAGCAACAGTCGGTAATAGATCGTCCATGCTAGGGATCGATTCCAAACTCAGCATAGAGGGAAGCGAGACTGACGAGAGAAGCATGGAAGGTACCGACAGCAATGGTACTGTGGATATCGGTACTGACCTCGGTACCGTATCTGATACCGGTGGATGAAGACCAGCCGGTGGCAACTCTAACGGTATCGGAGGAACCGAGAGTTGCGGATCCGAATTATCGGAACCGAGCCTTCGGTACCGACGGGAGTAGGTACCAAGGCGAGTCGGTACCCAGTCCTCCAGACTGGAGATCGATTCCAGACTCGGCGTCGAAGGAAGCGAGTCTATCGATGCACGTCTGGAGAGTACCGACGTCGGTACTAGTATCGGTGTCAGTACCGATACTGGAAGGTCGATCTGAAGCGTATCCACTGGCCCCACAGGTACTGAGGACGCCAGACGACGATCCTTGGTGAGGAATGTTTCATCCAACACCAGTGCCGATGCCAGGGTATCGGTACCGCTCGAAGCGGATGCCACCACCGGGCATGGCTCAGGTATGTTCTGTGAGGGGTGAACCTCAGGAACAACCTGAAACCCCACACAGACTTTGGAGGCCGAAGACTCCCACCGGGGTTTTGAAGCCAGTGGATTCTCAAGGACAAGCCATAGGCATCTCTATGCTGTGCATGAGAACTGCCGCTCGAGGACTGGCTAGTCTTGACAGACTGTTTTTGGGTTACCTGATCCTGTGTAGAAGAAGATATGGTCGGTGCCCTGAAGTTGGAGGGGGACCGCGTGTCGAGGGGAACTTGATTTTGAAAACTTCTTCTCACAATACTATTGCCCGAGGGCTCCAGAGGAAAATGGTCAGGACCCAAGCAGGTTAGACACCAATTGTGTGTGTCTAAAAATAAAGTTGTACCGCCACAGTTTGTACATTTCTTGGGGAAAGTGGCTGGCGGTTCCATGAAGGAAAATGGAGAGGCCTAGAAGGCCTGAGAACCATGAGACACTAAGGAAGAAAAAATATATTCCTTAAAAAAGAAAAAATTTCACAAGAAAAAAGAAACACCGGCGGTACCGGTGGCGTCGGGGAAGGCAGCCGCGACCACAAGAAAACTAAAAAATAAAAGAAGAATTTTCTGCGGTGACAGGAGGACGTCCTGCCGGCTCCGCGGAAAAACGAAAACTGAGGAGAGGCAGTTGGGAAGGCAGCATGCAGGCGGGATGCTTCCAAAAGCTTTCCGATTGGACGCTGGGAAGCGTTCCCGCGCAGACTCCGTCGGTACCGACGTACCCATATGTGAGGACTCATTCCTGCTTGTTCCTGGAGATAATACTATAACCTATGCTTGTTCTTTATAAACCTAGGCATCGGCATTTACACCAGCCCATGACTAGATTTAGCACGAATTTTCTGACACTTATGCCCCTATTTTATAAAGGAAAGTAGGCTCCTGCTTTTCTGAGTGCCCAAAAGTAAACACTCTGTTATAAATTACACTCTTAATGTTAAAATTAAACCAATAAAAATGGTGGTCCCTTAGTCGAACAGATGGACAAACTAGCTTTTATTAAGGCAAATATATTGCCAAATGTGTATAAATTTATACACACACATACAAAATATACCTGAATTTATTTAACATACTATCTTTATATAAAACCCAAAATATTTCAGCATCAGCTTACTTCAGGGTTACATTTGGGCATTTGAAAATACATAAAACCATAAAAATACAAATATGCTTCTATCATGTGCTAGAGACGCTTTTAAAGAAAAACGCTTATAAACATGCACACAAATTAAAAACAATAAACCAAAAGGAAAATAAAAATAATAAATGATAATAAAATCAACTTGCCTATCCCACTTGACTGAGATGATTCGTTCACACTTTGAACCCTAAACTCCAAGGAGCAAGATGTATGTATCAAAACGATTTCATCCATGTTTGGCAGTATATTTGCCTTAAAAAAAGCTAATTTGTCTATTTGTTGGACTATGGGACTACCGCTTTTATTGATTTATTTTGTTTCCTGTGGTAGAACGTGTCTTTTTTTTACCCTTCTTAATGTCTAACCAATTCTTTTCACAGGCTTCTTGCTTCTGATGTACCTGAAAAAGTTTCTGTTCTGGGTTATTGCCTTTTCCAATTCTTTTTGTCTGCTTGATCAATGATTTTGCATCTAACTTGACAGTGCTTATGCTTTTTCTTATTTTCTTCATTTGGATCCACTTTTCATGCTTTGAAAGACGTTTCTACAATGTGCCTAGCAGCTGACAATTTGGAATTTTTCAATTCTGTTTTCCCTTTACTTAAGGGCACCTGAGCTACATTTGTCTTTACTGCAACCTATTAGGATTCTTTAACTGCCCTGTTTTGTTAGTATCCTTCAAAGATACCTCAATCTGAAGCATGTACTGCCCAGCACTTGAAGAATCTCTACCGTTTTCTAATTTAAAAGTTGGTCTCTCTCCTTGTTAAATGTCAGAATCGGCAGCTGGTTCCCGTGGTTAATGCAGATCCCATCCTTTCAGAATAAGCTCCCCCTTCCCCAAAATGTGCCCAGTTTCTAACAAACCTAAAGCCCTTTTCCCTGCATTATTATATAATCCACACATTACAATTCTGGAGCATTGCCCATCTTTGGGGTCCTGTGTGTAGACCAGGGAGCATTTTTAAGAATGTTACTCTGGAGGTTCTAGATTTCAACTTTCAACCTAAAATCCTAAATTTGGCTTCCAAAACCTCCTTCTCACACCCTCCCATGTCAATGGTACCCACATATACTGGACAGCTGGCTCCTCCTCAGCACTATCTAAAATCTTACCTAGGTGACACGTGAGGTCTACCATCTTAGTACCAGACAGGCAAGTTACCAAAAGCTCCTCACATTCAATAGCCATCTAGCTATTTACATTCATAACTGAATTACCAACTACAAGAGCCATCCTAACCCTTATCTCCTGGGCACAAGATCGTGTAGACCCATCTTCCGTGTGATAGGATGTTGCAGCACCTGAAGGGTAGGTCCCAGCTACAAATCACTTCCTGCACACCAAGGTGACAATCTCCTTTCAAGTGACTTTGCTCTTCTAAGGCAGCAGAAGGGCTGCCAGACTTGAGTTGGGACCTTACTACTATGTTTCTGTTGGTCTCCTTCATAGTCCCTCTCTGTCTGCCTCAGCTCTTCCAGGTTTGCCACACTAAATTCCGGAGATCAAATTTGTCTGAAAACCAACAGCTCGTTGTACCAGAGGCACACAAATGACCTCTCATCACCTGGTAGATAACAAAAGATGTGGCACTCTGTGCAACACACTGGATGGCCCCCATCTCACTAGTGGATTGATGTCTGCATTCTAATATTGAGTTCTTAGCCATTTAGATATTTAATCTAATGCAAAGTCATTCAAAATTTATTTGGTGTAGTTTATATTGATTTGCCAATGACTTGCAAAGAGACTGCAGTTACTATAATCTATTAGTTCAAGCTTACTCCTTTCTTTACTTAAATCCCAAATTAACAATTGTATAAAACATATGGGAAGAGACACACACAAGGAACATAAGACTATTTCTCAAAGACAAACTAATTATTTTAAGGCAGTTAAGCTACAAAATCTAAGAATTAATTTGCCTTAAAAGAAATATTCTCTCTTATTGGGCACTTAAGCCCAAAGCCAACTTAAAACGTTCTCTTAAAGCAATTTAAGCAATATAATTACTAACTTATTTGGCTTTTATGTAAATTAAAATCTAGAATATATCAATTAATCCACCACCTCTCTGCTCTCCCAAGCTTTAATTCATCAAAATTTCCAGTAAAGCAACATTCACTTACCCGCAGAGGCGCCATCAATTCTCAGTACTCTCTCAAAACGTACACACTTTGTGCTTACAATTTGTTCAGGAAGATTTAGCTGACTAGTCAGCAGCACTTTAAGCTGGATAAGTGCCATGGAGTATCTGGACATGATCTTTATCCACTCAGTGGGATTTTAAATACCAACCCCCTAGCAGACCCCTAGTCCTTAATTAAAGAGGGAGTAAAACTCTTTAAGAAGCCAGACTTTGGGATACATGGTTTAGAATTCATAGACACAGACTGGTTTTGATTTAGGAGCAGTGTGTCAAAAGGAAAAGATATAAGGAGTATAGGATTGGAATTCCTTATGACATGTTATTTCAAGCTGAAACCAAGACTAACAGCTCTAGGTCTGTTTTTCCAATCATTTGTGCATCCACCTAACAGCACTAGGAGACCTATTTACAAAACTGCATTATTTTACTTTAATTTATTTATTAGTAGTAAACTGCAAGTTAGCCTGTGGTAGCTTCAAAACCTCTATGGTATTGTAGGTGTTCCTGGTACTTGGGGAAAGGCAACTGTGCCATAAATGTTCAGCAATGGTTGCTATCACAAGTTAATGGCACGGCTGCTATTGTGGCATACAGTTAACTGTACTATTATCTGCCACTTTAGCACAAGGTGCACTTCTCACCCTCTGTCCCCAAAAATGAAAATCCATGTTAGATATTTAATGAGGCAGTTAATGTACACATAATCTCCGACCTTTACTTAACTACTCCAACTTCCGTACCATATTCCAAGCCCTGGTATTACCACACTTGGATTTCGCCAATATCATTCTACACGGTCTCCCGCAATCCACCATAAATCCCCTCTGTCTAGCCATGAATGCAGCCGCGAGAATCCTCGTAGGTGCTCCACGATCAGAGCACATAACCCCAATATTGATGAGCTTACATTGGCTACCCCTACAAGCCAGAACTCTATACAAGACCCTGGTCATGACTTTTAAAGCATCAAAGTGCCCATCTCAATCACCTCTCAGCAATATGATTCATATCACCCCAAATAACAGATCCAGGAGATCTGTTACATTAAACTCCATAGACCTACCAAAAGTCATCACAAAATGTTCTAAATCAACAGCCTCTAGAGCTTTCTCTCTGTTTTCACCCAGAGCCTGGAATGCCCTTCCACCCGAAATCAGAGCTATCTCAAGTCTGATTAAGTTCAGAAAGGCACTGAAGCACTATTTGTTCCTAACATACTACCCCGAAGCTACTCCATCTGAAAACAGCTCTCATGCAGATCTTTCATATTTGACCCCTGTAGAGAATGGATAATTACGATGATTATTACCTGCTCACTATTGGACATATTTATTCTCACTATATTTAGCATATTTACTCTTTAATTTAATTAACTTCTTATCCACGGCATTAATAATTAACCAAAATATCCATGTATATAGTTGCCATGTATATAGTTATTTATATATAATTACCATGTTTTACCAAGTTTATTTACCTTGTTCATTGTAAAAAACCAATGCTGTTTGTACCATTGTGTTTATATTTGTTCATGTGTAAACCGCACTGATTTAAGAGCGCAGTATATAAGAAAAATAAATAAATAAATAAATAAATAAAATAAATATAAACCATGTAATCCAGTTTTTAATAAACAGGCCCATAATTTCTGTAGGGGCATGAAGGAATGTGTGCCAGTCCAAAACTTCTGTAATATCTATAGGGAAAATATTCAAAGGCACTTAGGGGTGTAGTTACTAAGGTGCGCTGATGTTAATGCATGCTAATTCTCCATTAATGTGCATTAGTAGTAATTAAGGCCCACTGATTAACAAGGGACCTATGTTAAAATAGTGTGTGTTAAAGGCGAATTAACACGCAATAATTTAGTGCACTTTAGCAACTAGACTCCATAGCTGGACAGCAGCACCTGCTATCTGAATAAGTGCTGCTGGACGGGTTATCCAGTGGCATTATCTGGACAATGCAGATAAATATCTGACAGTCTGCCTCAGCACTATCAGGACACTGCCAGGGTGGTCCGTGGGCAGTACTGAATATCCAGATTTGTTTTGGCTACTGTGGCCAGCATTTAAAACACACATCGACTCTGGCAACTGAATACTAGCCTGCTAGCAAACATTTTTTACAGAGGTTAAAGACATATAATTTGGATATGTAAGTGCAAATCAGGGATGGTCTGCAATCAACATTTTAAAGTGATGAAAGAATTGCCTTCATTGGAGCAAATAGCTTAAGTTCTGCATTACTTCTGTCTCCCTCTGGATCAAAAAACAGGTATATAATGGGAGGAGTATTAAAAAGACTGAACTCAGTCTTCTCCAGGAACAAGCAGGAAGTCAGTCCTCACATATGGGTGACGTCGGCGACAACAGAGCCCTCGTGTGGAGCAATTCCCCAGCTTTCAAAGAAAGCCTTTGGGACTGCATCATGCATGCGTGGTCCCCTTCCCGCCCAAGGGTGCCATCTTGCTCAGTCTCCCTTTTTCCGCGGAGCCCAACAGACGTAGTCCAACTTGCCTCGCAGAAAAAGAGAGTCAAAACTTCTGAAGATTCTCTTCTTCGGCCCGCTTCGACGCCGGTTCCCCTTCCCGCCTCGGTTCAGTAAACCGGTATCGAGTCCGGTCACTTATTTTTTGTCCTTAGTGTCTAGCGTTTGTGCTTTTGTTCTTTTTCACTGGCAGCCCGGTCGTTTGACCTCTCAGGGGCCCTTTTTCCCCCTATGACTGCCAGCGGGTTTAAAAATTGTGATTGGTGTAAAAGATTAATGTCTCTCACCGACACACATGACTGCTGTCTCCGCTGCCTCGGGCCTGACCATGACCCGAAGGTCTGTGGTCCATGTAGCAAAATGTCCTCTAAGGCACTTAGAAGTAGGCAGCAGCAGCGTGAAAGGATTTTCTCAGAGTCCGCATCCACCCGGGTCCGGAACTTTTCAGAAGCCTCGACGTCTCGGGAGCTATCTGACTCCGAGCATCGTCAGGGGTCTTCTGAGCAGGGGTCTCCCTCGCGGGAACACTGGAGGAAGAAACAACCTGCGAGGGCGTCATCGTTGGATGCCTCTGATCGGCCTGGGTCCTCGCGGGCCAGGTCGCAGAGTCCTGACCGCCGCCCAGGGTGCTCAGAGTAGGAGCGGCCTGCAAAAGTACCTCGCATGGAGCCAGAGACGCTGAGGAAGGTAACTGCTGTTGTCCTCGTTGACTCTCCTCCGGGAAAACCGGTGTTGAGACCCAAGCCGGAGGCTGCAGAGCCTTCTGAGCTCGGTCTCAGAATGGCGGCCTTGAAGCGCAGTATATCTGCCTTCATGGAACAGCAGCGGGCGCTGATGGCCGGTCTCATCGGTCCATCCGCCCTGACCACCGGGACCTTGACGTCCAAGTCGACCCTGAAGGCGGAGTCGATCCTCAAGATTCTTCGAGTTCGAGTCGATCCTTGGCCAAGGTCTCCCTCGACCTCCTGTTCGGGACCAAGGTCGTCGACGCCGGTGCCCTTGGCGTCAGGGCGGTCGAGACCGAAGCCCTCATGGCCAGAGCCCATCGATTCCTCCTCGGAGGACTCGGCATGGGAAACAGAAGATGAAGAGTCCTAGGTCACCCACTGGACCCGGTGTGTCCCATCGGAGTCACCAGGGTCTGAGCCTCAGAGAAGGTCCCCCCCCAGAGGATATCCGGTTCTCGGACTTCGTCAGGGACATGGCCAAGGCTTTGGCATTCCTGGCAGACACCGAGGAGGAGCCTCGAGCCGAGGAGCTTGAAGCCCTCCAGTATGACTTTCCCCCTCAGGAAACCCTTACGGTACTGGTTCCTCCGATGTTGGAACAGCTAATGCTCCGCATGTGGGAGTCACCGGCCTCGATGCCAATTCTCAGCAAGCGGGTCAATTCCATCTATCGAGTCCGAAAGAGCCCTGGGTTCCAAAAGGCATAGCTGCCGCACAACTCCATGGTTGTGGACTCAGCTATGCACAGGCTCAAGAGCCAAAAAATGCACTCTTCAGTGCCCCCTGGCAGGGAGGACCGGAACCTGGATGCCCTCAGCAGAAAGTGCTCCCAGGGCTTGATGCTATCATGCCGTGTCCAAACATACCAGCTGTACATGGGCATGTACTTGCGGGACCTGGCAAAGGAGATTGCCGGGTACTCAGCTAGCCTCTCCGATGAACCCTTGCAGCGCTTCAAGAACTTGTCCACTGGGATTCGGGAGTGCTCAAAGTTTATGTCTCGAGCAGCCTATGACGGCTTTGGCCCGGGTAGCCGTAGCCCGCATCGGTGCCTGACAGCAGGCGTGGCTAATGTCGTTAGACCTAGAGCCATGGTTCAGGACAAGTTGGTTGATGTCCCTTGTCGAGGTGACAACCTTTTTGGCAAACCCATGACTGAGAAGGCTGCTGAAATCGAGTCCAAGTACTTGACCCGGACAAGACTCTCCAAGACGACTTCTGCCCCTTCTAAAAAGAAAGGCTCAGGTAAAGAGCCCTTTTTCCTGAGGAAGGGTGCTGCTTACCGCAACTACCCCACTCACCAGGCCTCCCCGGCTCCCCAACAGGGGTAGCAGGCCAAGAGACAGGGTGAGTGAACTACAAGCTCTTGTTTCAGAAAGACTGTACATATGGTTTTATAGGAACAGGGTGGTCCTTCGCACCCATCCCAAATTCCTTCCGAAAGTGGTCTCTCCGTTCCACCTCAACCAAGAGGTGGTTCTTCCAATATTCTTTCCCAGACCACATGCTAGCAGGGCAGAGGCGGTTCTGCATACCCTTGATTGTAAAAGGGCATTAGCCTTCTACCTGGAGCATATGCGGGGACATAGAAGGGCTATTCAGCTCTTCGTCTCTTATGATCCCAGTAAGCTGGGGCTACCGGTCTCCAAGCGCACGTTGTCCACCTGGGTGGCAGACTGCATTGCCTGGATGTACACGGTGGCAGACCTCCTGTTGCAGGGTCGAGTCACGGCCCACCGTGTCAGGGCTAAGGCCGCATCAGTGGCTCACTTCCGCTCTGTTCTGCTGGCAGACATCTGCCAGGCTGCCACCTGGTCTTCAAGCCAGACTTTTGCAGCCCATTACTGCTTGGATGGAGAGTCCCAAAGGGACAGTGCTTTTGGCCAGGCGGTACTCCGTAACTTATTTGAGGTTTAGGGAACTCCTACCCTCTGGCCTTCTGGTGTCAGGCTACTGGGGGTGTTGCATCTCCACTGAATTCCTATCACAGGTGCTAGGGTTCTTCTAGAGGGAGCCATTTTTCAGCTATGGGTTCTCAGTAGCCTATAGCTAGGGAGTCCCATATGTGAGGACTGACTTCCTGCTTGTTCCTGGAGAAAGCGTAGTTACTCACCTGTAACAGGTGTTCTCCAGGGACAGCAGGAATCAGTCCTCACGACCCTCCCTCCTCCCCTGGAGTTGCAGTCCTACTATTGATTTTTATTCATTTTGCCATCTTTTTAGCTATGTCATTTGACTGAGCACGATGGCACCCTTGGGCGGGAAGGGGATTGCGCATGTGCGATGCAATCCCAAAGGTTTTCTTTGAAAGCTGGGGAATTGCTCCGCACGAGGGCTCCGTCGGCGCCTACGTCACCCATATGTGAGGACTGATTCCTGCTGTCCCTGGAGAACACCTATTACGGTGAGTAACTACGCTTTTTCTTCTTTACATCAAGTTAAGTACATATCATAAGACAAAATGTCACTATGTCAACTACCACCTCTCCTACCTGAAACCCTACAATCCAGTAGCAAGATCAGGAAAAACACACACTGAAGAGCAAAGGGGGCATGTCACAACAGGAATTCTGAAGCAAGGCTGGAGACTCAAATTTATGACAGGGAATGAAAAGTCACCAAGACTAATATTCTTCATGAGGAAAGCAGATTCCTGGCTTCACTAATACAGTCACTTACTTAAAAGCCTCTCACTAAAATATATGATGTTGATAACGAGCCAAGTATGATTTCCACTTAAATCAGGTCACAAAGGGCAAGGTGAATCAGCAATGTTTTTTTCAACTTCTGTTCAGTTTGAATCTGGAATTTTCGCACATCAAATTTGCTAAAAAAAACCAAAATGGCTACAACTCCTGTATCTAACTGGAGAGGAGGAAGAAACGCACAAAAGGCTAATTCAGTGACTGTTATTCTAGAATTCATCTAGTAACCTCTATACAATAATGTATACAGACAGCAGTTCCATTCAGTATAACACAAGAATATCAGCACATGTGGTATAAAAGGAAAGGACTGGCTCCCGATCTTGGACATTACCATCTTCTCATTGGTCACTGCTGAGGACTTTCCTGGCTGATACTCATAAATGCTTTTTGGCTCCGCACGATATTTTCGTGTATCAACCTTTTTGTCTTGAGGTTCCCAGGCATTCCTGACAGAGAAAAGACAATTACCCAGCAAGTCCATCCACAGCATGGAAAGAGATTCTAATATTAAGTTGCAGATCTGTGTTAATCAGGACACTACGAGGGCAATTTTATAAAAAAGTGCCTAGGTTTGGAGGTGGAGAAGACAGCTATTTCTAGTTTATTTTATGATGACACATAGGCATCTATGTACTTTTATAAAGTACTAGTACAATTCCTGCAGAAATAGCACCTACATTGTGGGAGCTGACATTTAGACCTGCTCGGGAGCAAGTGTAAATCGTGACTCCTTCCACACCCCAAACTTCTCCCTAGAGCATGCCTACTTTACAAATATGTGCTTATCTGAAACCATGCATACTATTAGGAATGACAATTTTATAAGGGAGCTTTCACGGGCATAAAGCTATGTTTTACTTGCATTAAAGGTTTATAATAATTACCTCCTACTTCACCTAACAGACACAATTGGATCAGACAGGGATTATTCAAATACTTTCTAAAGATTTGAATTAAGAATTTCCCATTGAATATCAAAACACTTTAAAGAACTTGTAAATAAGATATCTACAACTGTGTTGTATGTGGTGAGAGATGTGTTATATAAGAAAATGAATCACTATCTAAACATACAAAACGCACGCATCTCATATGATCATTTAATGATCATAACCAGAAATCTGCCCAACTCACACCAGTGAATTAGCACCAGACCTCCTGGATTCAGAGACCTCTCTTCTCCTGCCTGGTAATATGGAAAATTACCTTCTCCTGTTCATGGTAGATGGACTCCACACCTCTCACCCTGGGCAAAAGGACTCACCGTTCATGCTTTGGTTTCAGGGAGGAAGATCGAGCAGACAAAGGAAACGTGACAGATCTTGGAAGAATTTCCTCAGCATTATTCATAGTTGTTTCACTTTTGGAATGAGGGACTGGATCTGCAAGTTTTCACAAGAAATGATGTTGTACACATTCTGAAAACCCAGAATAGCACTTAGCAAAGGAGAGACTGGATATTAATCAATGGTTGATACGGTAGGCTGAGAGGATGTCAGTCGTCCACATGTGGGACAGCAACCAGAGAGAGAGAAGTAACAGACTGCTGATCTATAAATGCATTCACTCTGCAGCTCCTCACTACCTTTCCTCAGGAACTCCGCTCTTCTGCCAAATTACTTCTAGCTATGTCCTTCTTTTCTATTTCTAACTCCAGACTTCGCTCCTTTCACCTTGCTGCTCCTTATGCCTGGAACAAACTACCTGAGTCTGTATGTCAGGCGCCTTCTCTGACCTTTTTCAAATCCAAGCTGAAAACTCACCTCTTTGCTGCCGCTTTCAGATCTAGACTCACCTGATCTCCTTTGTATTTCCTTACCATTCCCCCTAGCTGTATCCCATGTCTACAGCTACTGTGGTGTCTGTCTTGACTAGATTGTAAGCTCTGATGAGCAGGGACTGTCTTTTACATGTGTCTGTGCAGTGCTGCGTACGTCTTGTAGCACTATACAATAGTATAGTAGTAGTAGTAGTAGTAGTAGTAGAAGAGGAGGTCACGTTGCACATGTATGCATATTTTATATATATGAGAAAGACACAGGTCTTTCTTTGAGAATCACCTTTTTCATTGCCTGCTAAAATTGATCCATGGTCCTTATGTATTCATGAAAGAGCTCTGCATATGAGTACCGGCACCTTTTTTCATTTTAGTTTCAGTTCATTTTGGGCTTCTCCGCTTTCCCTTCCCCCTTTTCCAATTTTCAATGATTGTTTCAGTTTGCTTCAAAACATTCAAGCTCATAAATGTTTTAACCTGCATTAGATCTTTTCATGCTTAGGAGTAGACTGTGCACATGTTAATTCATAGGTTATGGCATGTTAAATCAACTCTGCACTTCTTTTTTTTCTTTCTTTTTTTAAAAGGCGTCTTAACAAACTAAATGCCTGCTAACAAACGCACATTCCTAGTGTTATGTTACGTTTTACTTATATACAGCTTTCCTTAAACCAAGGATCAGCCAAAGATGGTTTACAAAATAACTAACTACACAAAAAAGACAGTCGGATTTTCAGCAGTGATGGTTAGCCTAATAACTTAAATGTCAACCATTTCATTTAAATGAATATTCATCACTGCTATATATATATATATATATATATATATATATATAGATAGATAGAGTCAATGGGTCAGAATACATGCGCTCACTGCTGACTGCTGCTGCACTATTTTGCCTTTTCATTTGCAAAGCAATACGTACGACACCTATAGTAAATCTTTCTAGATATATACTGTGGGCATGCCAGAGGGTCGCCAGGAGTCGACAGAGACTCGACGGCACTTAACGTGCTGAAAAATCTCACGCTTCGGTCTTAAATTTCACTCTTTGGTAACTCACCCCCAGCACCTTTGCAAACACTACTGACACCCTCTTACTGGACATGTTTTCCACATATATAGTTAGACATGTGAACACAGTTCAACTGCTCAACAAAGAAGATCGAGAGCTGTTAAAACTAATTTTTTCTTGTGGAAAAAGCAACCTGTCTACTGCTTTGTAAATAAAATCAGATGATCAATTCACAGCCACACCATCTGAGTAGTCTAAAATTATTGAGAGTTAAGAATAAGGAATTTTGTCTACTGTCATGGACATTTATTACCTTTACAGTGAGTCTATCCACCTGAGGTTAACTACAATATCTGCTCAACCTACCTATCAAAAAACTCACGATACTGCCTATGCACCACCTCTAAGCAACCAGCTGAATGAATATACATTCATATTCCTACATAAATCACAGCTGCTTCAGCTCATGGGATTTTTCTTAGTGTTTTGAGATGGAAGCTATAACAGATTTCTCCATGCAAAGATGCTGCATGGCAGGTTGTGAAGGAACCTACATGAAGGGAAGATGTTTCCAGCGCAGCATTATTTTGGCCTTAATCATGATTTCTGTTGCATGTTGAGATTACTCAGAGATGTGTCCATAACCAAAGAGATTTATGCAGTTAAGTTCATGTTTACTTGCTTAAAATCGTGAGCTGATTACTAGTGTTGTGGACTGATTTTTTTTTTGCTTCATTTATTTTTGTTTTGCTTCGCTTCGCTTGTTATTTGTTTTGTTTCTTAAATCAACATAAATGAAACAAAACTAACACCCCCTAAAAAAAAAATAATGAAAAAAAAGCCCATATTTCCTGGGCTGTGATGGCCTTCAGTTGCTTAAAATTTGCCCAGACCTCCCTTGGGCTCTCATTTAGAGTAGTTACTCAACCTGTAACAGGTGTTCTCCAGGAGCAGCAGGAATCAGTCCTCACATATGGGTGACATCGACGTCGATGAAGCCCTTGCGGAGCATTTCCCCAGCTTTCCAAGAAAGCCTTTGGGAATGCAGGCACGCATACGCGGTTCCCTTCCCGCCTAAAGGTGCCATCTTGCTCAGTCAAATGACAGCTAAAAACAGCACACAAAAAGGTAAAAATAAACTATGTACAACTGCAACTCCCAGGGGAGGAGGGAGGGTTGTGAGGACTGATTCCTGCTGCTCCTGGAGAACACCTGTTACAGGTGAGCAACTACTCTTCCTCCAGGACCAAGCAGGAAGTCAGTCCTCACATATGGGAGACTCCTTAGCTCTGGGCTACCAAGGAACCCAGGCTGAACAAGAGAACTCCCTCTAGTCCCAGCATCAAAGAAAGGCTTTTCACTGACAGAACCTCCACCGGTAGCCCAACGGAGGGCTGGAGGGCAGGAGTTGCCTAAACCTCAAAGAGATTCCGGAGTACTGCCTGGCCAAAAGCACTGTCCCTACGGGACTCCTTTCCAGACAGTAATGGGCCGCAAAAGTCTGGCTTGAGGACCAAGTTGCAGCCCTGCAGATGTCCACCAACGGTACAGAGCGGAGGTGAGCCACTGAGGCAGCCATTGCCCTGACACGATGGGCCGTAACCCGACCTTGCAAAGGAAGGTCAGCCGCCCTGTAAGCCCAGGTGATACAGTCAGCCACTCAGGTGGACAAGGTATGCTTGGACACAGCTAACCCCAAATTATTAGGGACAAAAGATATGAAGAGCTGAGTAGCCCTTCTATGCCCCTGCGTACGGTCAAGGTAGAAGGATAAGGCCCTCCTACAGTCCAGGGTATGCAGAACTGCTTCAGCCTGGCTTGCATGAGGCCTAGGGAAGAATGTTGGAAGAACCACCTCTTGGTTAAGGTGGAAGGAGGAGACAACTTTTGGGAGGAACTTTGGATGAGTCCTAAGGACTACCCTGTTCCTATAGAAGCGAGTGTAAGGCCTGTCACAGACCAGGGCCTGAAGCTCACTCACTCGCCTGGCCGAGGTTAGCGCTATCAAGAAGAGTGTCTTCCAGGACAGGAAGTGTAGAGGGCAAGTAGCCATCGGCTCAAAAGGTGGGCGAGTCAGTTGCTACAAGACCACATTCAATTCCCACTCAGGAGCTGGAGGACGGATTGGAGGCTTTAGCAAGAGCAAGCCTCTAAGAAATCTGGACACCAAGGGGTGAACCGACAGAGAATGTCCCTCCACCAGTGAGTGGTGGGCTGCTAGAGCTGAGAGGTGGACCCCAACCGAATTGGACTTAAGTCCCTGATTGGATAAGTGCAGTAAGTACTGAAGCACTACTGGTACAGTACATGAGAAAGGATTCTCTGTACCACTGACACCACACAGAAAACCTTTTCCATTTAAGAGCATAGGTTTTCCTAGTGGACTGTTTCCTAGAGGCTAGGACAACCTCCTCAACTTCCTGAGGTAGGCCCCAGGGAGCCAAAACTACCCTTGCAGCCTCCAGGCCATCAAATTGAGAGCTTAGAGATTGGGGTGTAGAAGGGAACCCTGATCCTGGGAGAGAAGGTCGGGTTGCAACCCCAGAGGCAGTGGGGCATCCATTGCCAGTTGAAGTAGAAGTGGAAACCAAGGCTGTCTCGGCCACCTGAGAGCCACCAGCAGGACCGAGGCCTTGTCCTGAAGAATCTTGAACAGGGTTCGGGCCACCAAAGGTGTGGGAGGAAACGCATACAGGAGGGCCCTGAGACCATAGAATCAGAAAAGCATCTGCTGCTATCCGCAGAGGATGCGGTTGCATGGAGCAGAAGGTTGGCAGCTGTTTGTTCAGAGGACTGGCAAACAGATCTATGGATGGAAGTCCCCATTTCAGGAAAATCTTCTGAACCACCAAAGAATGGAGTTGCCACTCGTGGGGCTGCAGAATCCTGTTCAACCTGTCGGCCAGGTAGTTTTCCTGGCCAGGGAGATACACAGCCTTGAGGAGCATGTTGTGCCTGAGGGCAAACAAGCAAAGGTCCTGTGCTTCCTGACAAAGGAGCCTGGATCCAGTCCCGCCCTGCTTGTTCACATAAAACATGGCTACCTGGTTGTCTGTTTGAACCAGGACAGACTGATGAGTCAGGGTAGGAGAGAAAGTTTTGAGGGCTAACCGAATAGCCCTGAGTTCCAGGAAATTGATCTGCTGTGCGGCTTCCCAGGGAGACCACAGGCCCTGTGTGCACTTGCCTAGACAATGAGCTCCCCAGCCCTGCAGGGAGGCGTCCGTGGTCAACACCACCGTGAACCCAGGAATCTGAAAAGGTACCCCTTGCAGCAGATTGGGTAGGTGCAGCCACCAGCTGAGGGAGTTCAGAAATTGTCTGGACACCCTTATCCTGTCTCTGAGGCTGCCTGTGACCACTGAGTCCGAAGGCACCACTGTGCAGGCCGCATATGGAGCCTGGCATTGGGAGTCACATGTACTGTCGAAGCCATGTGGCCAAGAAGCCTCAGGCAGAGTCTGGCGGAGACCAGTGACCTGCTGAGAAACTGGTTTGCTAAGTGTATCAGTCTTTGGGCTCTGTCTTCTGGCAAGAATGCCTTTGCCAGGAGAGAGTCCAACCTCGCCCCTATGAACTCCAAGTTCTGGGAGGGGAGCAAAGTGGACTTTGCGAAGTTAATTACAAACCCCAATCTTTGGAGAAGAGCAATAGTTCTGAGGGTGGCCTGTCGGGCCTCCTGGCACGTCTGACCCCTTATGAGCCAATCGTCCAGATAGGGGAAGACAAAGATTCCCTGATTTCTTAGGTAGGCCGCCACCACTGCCAGGCATTTGGTAAAGACCCTGGGAGCAGAGGTGAGGCCAAAAGGCAGTACCCTGTACTGATAATGGTTTCCTCCCACAATGAACCTGAGGTTCTTTCTGTGGTCTGGATGGATGAGGATGTGAGTGTATGCATCCTTTAGATCTAATGAGCATAGCCAATCTCCCTGCTGGAGATAGGGCAGAAGTGTTCCAAGAGTAAGCATCTTGAACTTTTACTTCTCTAGGAACTTGTTGAGGTTTCTGAGGTCTAGAACAGGTCGAAGGCCACCGGTTCTTTTGGGTACCAGGAAATACCTGGAGTAGAACCCTTGACCTTTCAAGTGGGGAGGCACAGGCTTCACCGCCCTGTCCACCAACAGACCTTGGAGCTCCTGAAGGAGAAGAACTGTGTGCAGGGGAGGCCTTGGAGGCTCCCCTGGAAAGTATGGAGGAGGCAGTTGTTGGACGTGTAGGAGATGGCCCTTGTGGACTATGCTTAACACCCAACTGTCTCCAGTGATGAGTGGCCACTGGTGGGCAAACAGGGCGAGGCGACTTCCTGTGCAGGGTTGGGAGAGCAGGGACGGAGAGGCTATGCCTAAGGAGTCAAAAACCCCCACCCTGCTGAGTGGGAGCAGGGGCCGGAGGCTTGGGGGTCCTCTGCCTACGGGGCCCATTACCCTGCCCCTTGGCTTGCTGAC
The DNA here is from genome assembly GCA_033557465.1 of Ichthyophis bannanicus. NCBI lineage: Eukaryota > Metazoa > Chordata > Amphibia > Gymnophiona > Ichthyophiidae > Ichthyophis > Ichthyophis bannanicus. The sequence goes on along the minus strand of CM066034.1, from coordinate 578,133,623 downwards.
CCATGAGGGGCAGCTTGGGCAGCCTGGTACTGTGGGTACTGTTTGTAGGCAGTGCCCTTCCTCGGGTAAAAGGGCTTTTTACCCGAGCCCTTCTTTTTGTGAGAAGGGGCAGAAGTCTTCCTAGACAGCCTTGTCCTCTTGAGGTGCTCGGTCTCGAGCTGTGCGGCCTTCTCGGTCATGGGCTTGCCAAAAAGGTTCTCACCTCGGCAAGGGACATCGACCAACTTGTCCTGAACCCATGGCTCGAGGTCCAATGACTGCAGCCATGCCTGGCGTCGAGCCGTGATGCCGGCTGCCGCAACATGGGCCGAAGCTTCGAAGCCATCGTAGGGCCGGGCCCGACGTTGGCTCTCTGGGAGGAGAGTCCACGAGGACTACAGGACTTACGTGTCCAGCAGACTCTGGCTCCACTTGAGGTTCTTTGAAAGGCTTCTCCTGTTCCACGGACCTTGGGCGACAGTCGGGGGTCTGAGACCTAGCCCTCAAGGAGCCAGGGACCTCTTCCAACGACGCCCTCGCGATCCGCTTCTTCCTCTTTCGTTCCCGGTCGGGGGAGCCCCAACGGTGCTCGGGATCCGATGCCCGAGATGTCGAGGCCTCAGACGAGGTCCGGGCCCTGCCGGAGGCCGAGTCAGAAAAAAGCCTTTCCTTTTGGTGCTGACGACTTCAAAGCGCCTTGGAAGACATTTTTTCACATGGTCCACACGTCTTAGGATCGTGGTCAGGACCAAGGCACCAAAGGCAGCAGTCGTGTGTGTCGGTGAGAGACATTAGCTTCTTGCACCGATCACACTTTTTAAACCCACTGGAAGCCATCAGGGAAAAGAGTCCCCGCGAGGTCAAAGGACCGGCCTTCCAGGGAAAAAGAAAAAAGGGAGCGAACGCCAGCCACGAAGGGCAAAAACCGAAAAAGAAGATCGGGCTCGATACCGGTGTACCGAACCCGGCGGGAGGGGAATCGGCGTTGAACTGGAGAAAAAAATAGCGAAGGATCGCCAAAAAATCTAACTATTTTCCGGGAGGACTAGGACACACATCCGGTGGGCTTCACGGAAAAAGAGAGACTGAGCAAGATGGCACCTTTAGGCGGGAAGGGAACCGCGCATGCGAGCCTGCATTCCCAAAGGCTTTCTTGGAAAGCTGGGGAAATGCTCCGCAAGGGTTTCATCGACGTCGATGTCACCCATATGTGAGGATTAACTTCCTGCTTGGTCCTGGAGAATCTTCCTATATCCTTTTTGTATCCTGTGGAGTAATCATCAAACAGGAGAGATACCCTTTCACTCCAATCCCGCTACTCTCTATCAAGATGGTGCTGGCCAACTTGAGGCCAATGCTATTCTGTTATATGACACCCTAATTTGCTTTTTCTTTCATTTCATTTGCATTTCTTATTTCAAACCATATCATTTCCCTAACTGCTGTCCTCTTTCCCATGTGCATTCAGAGTGTATGTACTTTCACCTGCCCAAAATTAAGGGTGGCGATAGATCAAGGGGAGCAAATTATACATGGAAATTAGAAACACAGAAACATGTCAGCAGAAAAAGACCATATGGCCTATCTAGTCTGCTCTTCCATATCAAATACTATAGTCCCTTTTCCTTTAGAGATCCCCTGTGTTTGTTTCTTGAATTCAGATACTGTCCTTTTCTTTATCAGCTCCACTGGGAGACTATTCCATCATGCATCTACCACTCTTTCTGTAAATAATTATTTCTGCATATTACTCCTGAGTCTATCCCCTTTCACCTTAATCCTATGCCCCTTGTTGCAAAGCTTACTTTCAATCGAACGAGGCCATCCTCTTGTGCATTTATACCACGGAAGTATTTACACGTCTTTATTATATCTCCTCTATCCCGCCTTTCCTCTAACATATACATATTAAGAACTTTAAGTTGTCTTATCAATCTCTGCACATCACTTCCAACGTACACTTTGGCACCAGCTCTCATGGACATGCAAACTATGTTGGCGCAGTGTATCCATGATACGCACACTGGCCACATTTACCATGAGGAATTTCCCTTAGGAACTAAGTTTTCAGTTCCTGCAAGACTGCAGTTTCCATAGGCAGTCTGATTCTTAACTTTAGAATAACCTGCTCGCAAAACACATAAGCCATAACCAGGGAATACAGACTTTTTTTATTGATGCTTCTAAAACATCAAAACAGTAAGGATTGAAATATTTAAAAAAAATAATACATATTCAAGGCCTTCTTGCAACCCCTCCCCAAATGTCCCACATTTTTCTGATTTTCCTAAGGAATATTATGAAGAAACGTTGGACTCTACTTTTTCTCTCTGTGAAGATACCTATACTCAGGAATTACTAAATAGCGGCTGATTCTTTGAAACTGGATGATTTACTAAAATATTGTAAACTTACTTGTTTGCATTTATATTGTCTGATATTTTAGATTTTGTAATTTTTATATTGATTTTGTTCTTAAACATTTTTTAAAATTTATATTTAATGTATTATACCTACAGGCTTATCTGTCGTAATGTAAAACATAAGGCACCGATATTCAAAAGGACTTATATGTTTACCAGCAGCTGGCTTGGGCTTCTCAATGGCAGTATCCGAAAGTACCATCAAATATCCTAACTGCCTCTGTGCTACCCAAATAGTGCCTGGGCGGAACAACTAAACATACAGCAACAACATTCATTCACCACCTGTGTAGTAAAGCAACTTACTTTTGGCCTACTACCAAGTAGTCCTACAGTAAATTGCATTAACTATATGTACAGCACAATAGCTGAATATCTCTGCTATATGTATAGCCACTATCGATGACTGCACTTTACATGTATTCAGCACTGCCACCAAGCCGTATAGTGGCACCGAATATATGCATTTTTCTAAATGCCATGGGTAGAGTTTAAGAAAAAATGCTATACCTGCTGGTTCTGAAGAATTTAAGAGGAGCCAAGCTAGGTTAGACCAATGATTCATACAACCTATTTCTGAAAGTGGCCATTTAGGGTCACTAGGAAGTATCTGGTAAATCCTAACAGAGCCCTGAAGGATTGTGTGACGGGATTGAACTTCTCTCTAACTCCTGTACAAGTGGGAGCAAAGTGAGTTTTTAGAGATCAGTTAAATTTAGCTCACAGGCTCCTTAATGCTAAGTCTAAATATTCTACAACTTACCAGTAACTCAGATGAACAAGTATTTTGGTGGGGAGAGCAGGGTGACTGTGAGGAGTGGCGTACTTCCTCTCAACAGCATCCTAACCCTCACCTGCTCTCCCTTCCAACAGTCTTGTCTATCTGCTTAAGCTGTACAAAGAACACATTAAGGGCCATGTTTACTATACAAAGTGCAAGCTGAGTGCCACAGTGGTCAAAGGAGTAAAATGGGCCACCTCAGGCAATTAGTGTGTGCAAAGTTTTAGTAAACAAGTCCCTAAATCCCTAAATTACAGCATGTTCTTCGGATTCCGATGGCCCCCTTCCCTGAGGCAACTGTTTGCTTTACACACCTTGAGCTATCTGGTGGTTTCAGAAGTTGATATTTATGAATTACATCCATCTTTCTTAGAGAAATATGCTGGTAAATATTTTATTTGAAGTTCTTTTGAGAGAAATGTAAAACCTAAATCAATCTTTTCTTTTTTTTTAGTTTTCTCTGTAAAATTGCTTCTTTCAAAATGCAATTTTACAAAGAAAACTTAAAAAAACAAAACAAAAACAATGCATTTAGGAGTGGAGTAGCAGCCCTGTGGTTAGAGCACTGTCTTGGTAAGCAAGAGACCAAGGTATGAGTCCCACTAGCATTCCTTGTGGCCTTGGGCAAGTCACTTAACCCTCCATTGCCTCGGAAGAAAGGCCTGGCAATCTACTTCTGGTCACACTGCCAAGAAAACCCAGGAGCTGATGGGTTGCCAGAAGTCAGCATTGACCCGAAAGCACACTGCATTTTGCAAATGCATTTAATCAGAAATACACAAATACACATATGCAGTGAACACAGTGAAATAGGTATTTTGAGACTTACATTCTTCTGAATAAGAGTGGCGTTTTGGAAATGAATCTAAATCATCATCTGAAACAGACAATATGGCAGAAGTATTATAGCAATACATCTGGAAAAGGAAACCACTTATTTAATTGTTATACCACTGCTTCATGAACATTTCAATCAATTTATTTATCAAATATAAACAGGTAGGATCATGGAACCAAAGCAGAGATCATCTTCTCTACATTATAGATAGAATAGCATCTCTATCAATCTATACCTATTTTGTTGTTCAGAGGCTTAAAATAAACCCTATTGATAGCACAAAGAACAATAAAGGAGCACACTTTCAGGACAAAATCCATATACATTTAGCACTTTCATAACCTGCTCAATCACTAACCACCCAAATGACTTAATATATATTCAGCAGGAATAAAGATGCAAGTACCATTACTGAATGTACACGTATCTGCCTTTCATGCATTCAAACACATAGGGTCCCACAGACCTTCTAACCAGGTTAATCCCTCTATCCAGATTATTCTGCAGTACTAATAGTGTTAGTGCTGTTGAATATCCGTGGGGTCCACAAGTGCATGCCCCAGTGCTAACTATTTAACATTAGGGTGTTCCAGGGACGGCACCTGGCCATAACCGGGCAGCAGCGATATTGAGCCACTGCCCAGTTTTGGCAAGGCGTTGAAAGTAAGGCTTAGGAAAGGCTGGCCTAACATCTACCGTGGAAGCTAACTGAGCAGCAGCTGAATATCATTAGCTTCCTGACAATCCAGGCAACCCAGATATTCAGTGCCTGGGCCGGATATGACTCTGGCACTGAATACCTGGGTTTAAGTTTCAGTGGTGGAAAGCCACGTTAGAATGGCTAGTCACCGCCACTGAATATTCCCCTCATAAGTTATGTTAATCAAAGATCTCCCCTCCATGGAATTTTGTTTAGTATATATTTGAGATCATTGGGAATCATAATTGATGCTTTGGGGCTTGAGCATGTTATCTATGCAGATGATGATCAGGTCATGATCCTAATTAAAAATTATTTGGAGCATGCATAAATTCTAGCTTAGTTTTAATTACATTCATGCCTAAATGAGAAGCAACCAGTTAAAAATGAATCTAGAAAAAAATTCTATGGGTGGTAGGTCTGAAGAACAGGAAACCAAATATTAGCCCTAGGTTAGGAAATGTGGATGATGCTGTGCTCCTTCATAAACTGTTGGGGGGATTAAATCTGATCAATATCTGATAACGAAGGAACAGGTTTCTATTATGGGTAAAAAAGTCATTTTGGAAATTATTAGACAAACCGATAAGACCATATTTGACTGAACCAGATCTGCAAATGGTGTTTCAAGTGTCTTTGAGCAGTGGGGTCCTCCTTGGCTTTGCCCATGAAATCTTTCTTTGTTTAGTGCGTGGCATATGGTGCGGGTTGAAACCACCACTCCAGATTGCTCCAGGTCAGCCTTAAACTGTTTGGATGTTCTATGTGGTGTTTTTCCAACAGTTTGCATTAACTTTCAAAGACTTCTTGGATTAACTGTCCTCTTCCCACCACGTCCTGGGAGGTTCCTGACAGTTTCATGAGCAGAAAACATTACAAATTGTAGACAAAGGAATTTTAAGGTCTTTGGAGATGGCCTTGTACCCTTTGAAGTTTGGTGATAATAGATTTTCTGATGGTCTCAGGCAGCTCTCACCTTCATCATTGTGAAAATGGAAGAGGGAATGAATGTGGCCATTTTAAAAATTAGAGCCATCATTCATTGGTTGATTCAAGTCATGCGAGTACTGACAACTGAGAACAGGTACGTCTAATTGTACTGCAATAGGAATGTGGTACTTTTGTTCAAACTGATATGAATTGTTTATAAGGGTGTCAATAATCATGTCATGGCAATGTCCCAGTTTTTATACTATTTCCTACTATTTCCTTTTTTTAGTCGGTCTTGTTTTATTTGATTCTTTTATGTGTCAACTATGTGTGCATATATAGTCCAAAGCCATTTCATTGACCACTTTTTTTTTAGGTGATATTGGACATTAAGGAGTTGAACTGCAAGAATGCCATTGTTGACCACAACTGTATTTAGTGAGAGAACTCATGCATTAAAAAAATTGAATATTTGCAGGACGTGGAACCCTTGAACCAGGGTGGACAGTGGCAAAACATCTGTCTGGGAAAGACTGGGGGAAAAGATGTGATAGGCGAGTCTTTCTCCCTCTCCTATTACTGACAGTTCCCCAGAACCTCATAGTACCCTTGAAAAACCTCCGCAAGCTGAGTAGAAGGAGGTGGTCTCATCTCCTCCCACTTAGACTGAACATTAGCAGCTAAGAGCCTACTGGTACTAAATATTCATTTATTCAATGCACTCTTCTGAATGGGACCGATATATTAACTGATAGAGCACTGAAAGCATAGTTACTCACCTGTAATAGGTGTTCTCCGGGAACAGCAGGAATCAGTCCTCACATATGGGTGATGTCAGCGCCAATGGAGCCCTTATGGAAGCATCCCCCCAGCTTTCAAAGAAAGCCTTTGGGAGATGCACCATGCATGCGTGGTCCCCCTCCCGCCCAAGGTGTCATCTTGTCTAGTCAGATGACATAGCTAAGATAGTAAAAACGGAGGAAGCAACTCCAAGGGGAGGAGGGAGGGTTGTGAGGACTGATTCCTGCTGTCCCCGGAGAACACCTGTTACAGGTGAGTAGCTACGCTTTCTCTGGGAAAAAACAGGAAGTTAGTCCTATAGACTCCCTATCTACAGGCTACTGTAGATAGGGAATCCCTTGACCCAGACGAATTGGTATCCAACTGGGATAATGCCATCAGAGCTGCTGCCTGTCTCCCAGCTACCAACAAGAACCCAGCAAAACGGGAACACACACCATGGTACTCCCAGGACCTGCGAGCTTCGCTTCTCCACCTACGTAAGCTCGAGAGACAGTGGCAACACACCCGGACCTCCGAGGCACTCGGGGCATAATCCGCTCAACTACAGTTACACTGGGAAAAAACATGGAAAAAAGAAAACAGTACCACTCTGATTTACTAAAGCGATCTTTGAACAAACCACATGACCTATTCTCTATTGTCAAGACCTTGACAGGCGATCCAGCTCTAGCCCAATCACCCACGCCCCAGCTGCAAGACTATGCCAATTACCTACAATCAAAGTCGATCCAGACCAATACGGTTGCAACCATCACATCCTTCATCACCCCGCATGTGTCCTCCCAACCAACCTCTCTGCTGAAATTCTCCGAGGTATCCAATGAAGAGATTGTAGATATTATTTCCTCTATTAACCTCACTACTGCTCCTAACGATCCTTGCCCTGCAAGTTGGATTAAAGAGTTGCACCACGACCTCAGTCTGACAATATGCAGAATCCTGAACCAATCCCTATCAACTGGGTCCTTCCCTCAAAGCCTAAAATACACGTCCATCCGTCCGCTGTTAAAAAATAGTAAACTTGATCCATCTAAAGTTGAGTCCTTCAGACCAATTTCGAGCATCCCTCTACTTGCCAAAATCTTTGAGAAGGTAGTCCAGCGACAAATTCAACACCATGTCGACATTGAAGCACCTCCGGACCCATCCCAGCATGGCTTTAGAGAAGCACACAGTGTTGATACCATCCTTACAACCCTCTTTAACAATCTAGTCACTGGACTTGACAACATCCATCAAGGATATGTCCTCATCTTCTTGGACATAGCAGCCGCTTTTGATTTGGTGAACCACCAGACACTCTTACTTCGCCTCAAAGAAAAAGGAATACTAGGCTCAGCGCTAGCCTGGTGTAAATCTTATCTGTGCAATAGATGGCAACAAGTCAGAGCAGGATCCATGACCTCAGAGCCATTCCCACTGAAACAAGGCGTACCTCAAGGCTCATCCCTATCTGCATTGATGTTTAACATCTACATGCAGCCCATCTGTGCATTAATTCGATCCTTCAATGTCCAATGCCTAGCCTATGCAGATGACATCCTCATTTACACACCCTTCCAGATTGATCAACCTGACTTCTCTCCAATATTAAGATGCTTTGAAGCAGTGGCAGACTGGCTCCTCTCTCAAAATCTACGAATTAACCACAGCAAAACGGATGTTCTATTTGTTACGAGACACCAGAAGTTCACGCCACCTCCCTTACTACAAGTCAACAACACAGAACTTAAGGCAAAACCCACAATCCGCTATCTAGGTATTACCCTTGACCAGAGGCTAGACATGTCAGCACATATCAAAAATACCACAAAAGCGATTTATCACAAGATAAGATCACTACATCATCTCCGACCACTACTGGACTTTCCTGAATACCGACCAATCTTCCAAGCTTTAGTTATTCCTCATCTCGACTTCGCTATCATCATCCTTCAGGGGCTTCCACAGTCGACTCTTAGCCCGCTCCGACTTGCCATGAACTCTGCTGCGAGGGTTCTGGTAGGCCTATCTAGGTCAGACCATATAACCCCAGTCCTGAAGAACCTACACTGGCTAACCCTGCAGGCCAGAATCCACTACAAGACGCTTGTCCTGACTTTCAAAGCCCTCAAGAACCAGCCACCCACGCCCATCAGTGAACTTCTCAACAGCACGCCAGCCAACAGAATTAGGAGATCTACATTGATGAATACCCTTGAAGTCCCTAAGTTAGTGGTAAAATGTACAAAGACAACAGCCAGTAGAGCCTTCTCCATTTTCGCACCTATGGCTTGGAATGCCCTCCCAGCAGAAATCCGAGCTATCTCCAATCTACCGTTATTCAGAAAAGCTCTCAAACACCACTTGTTCCTGCTACATTACCCTGATAACTCTGGAAAGCACACAGCCATCACCTTACCCTCCTACCTAGCCCGCCCCATTGATCAGCCTCCCTTAGAGAACGGTTAATCACCTGTCCCCTATCTTCTCTCCCTGACCCATGAGCTTAGGCATCTGTTTACGATCCTTATATGTCCTGAAAGAATGTCCATAATCTGTATATAGTTCTCCCGGTTCTTCCAAGTTTACTACCCCTGTTCAATGTAAACTCAATGTGACCTGCTGCATTGTAGTATGTTTTGTTCAACTGTAAACCGCACTGATTATAATAGCGCGGTATAAGAGAGATATAAATAAATAAATAAAATAAATAAATAATAAATACTGAAAACCCATAGATAAAAATCACGGTACCCTCAGGGGAAGCCATGAGCAGCAGCAATTAAGGCCACAGTTCAAACTGCAGTAAGACCCGTGTGTCCGATGGGAACCAGCAGTAGCCTCCAGAAGGGCCGGAAGGTAGGAGTTGCCTAGATCCCAAAAAGATTACAGAGCACGGCCTGGTCGAAGGCACTGTCCTGTCGGGACTCCCTCTCCGGGCAGTAATGAGCTGCGAAGGTATGGACAGAAGACCAGGTGGCAGCCTGGCAGATGTCCATCATCGGAATGGAATGCAGGTTTGCCACAGAGGCGCCACAGCCCTGACATGGTACGCTGTCACCCGGCCGTCCAGCGTTATAGACGAGGGTGATACAGTCTGCCACCCAGGTAGACAATGTATGCTTGGTCACCGCTTCTCCCAGTCTACTGGAGTCATTCGAGACAAAAAGCTGAGAAGCTTTATGGTGGCTCTGGGTAAGTTGAATGTAGGATATGGCCTTCTTACAGTCCAAGGTGTGCAGAACAGTCTCCACCCTACTGGCGCAGGGCCTTGGGAAGAAGGTGGGCAGCACCACCTCTTGGTTGAGATGAAAAGGTGATACCACCTTCGGAAGGAATTTAGGATGTGTATGGAGCACAACCGTTTTTGTAAAATCTGGTGTCAGGTGCCTCCGTCACTAAGGCTTAGAGCTCACTAACCCTGTGAGTGGAGGTGAGCGCAACCAGGAACACCACTTTCCATGAAAGGTATTGCATGTGGCAGGTAGCCAAGGGCTCAAAAGGTGGGTAAGTTAGCTGCGCCAATACCACATTGAAGTCCCACTCGGTCGCCGGGGTGGGGGGGGGTTGCGTGCCGGGTGTTTTGATAGGAGTCCCCTCATGAAGCAGGTCACCAACAGCTGGGACAATAGGGGTTTGCCATCCACCAGGTGGTGATGCGCTGCCAGGGCACTGAGATGCACTCTGACGGAGTTCAATTTGAGCCCGGAATGAGAGAGATGGAGAAGGTATTAGCAGCACTAGCTGCACCAGGCAGGAGAATGGATTGAACTCCATGCACTGCGCACCAAACTGAAAATATGCGTCACTTGAAGGCGTATGCGTTCCTGGTGAAGGACTTACAGGAAGCCAGCAGGGTCTCCTCCACTTCTCTGGAAAGGTTGAAAGGAACTAGGCTCATCCTTTCAGCAGCCATGCTGTCCGTGACAGGGAACCCAGGTTGGGGTGCGAGAGCCCCCCTTCTGCGACAGGAGCCCTGGGGAGCTCTCTAATGGAATGGGAGTCTCCACCGACAGCCGGAGAAGTAGTGGGAACCACAGCTGCCTGGGCTATCGAGGGGCTATCAGGTTCAGCAAGGCCTTGTCGCGGAGGGTCCTGAATAACATTTTGACAAATAGCGATGTGGGTGGGAAGGCATACATGAGACCTTCCGACCACGAGATAAGAAACGCATTGATCGCTATCCGGGAGGGATGGGCTTGCAAACAGGTCTATCCCTCAGAGGTGAAAGAGCCGACTGGCCACTGGGGTCCCACTGCCACTCATGTGGCTGGAGGACCCTGCTTAATCTGTTGGCCAGTGCTTTGTCTTGGCTCAGCAGATACACTGCCCATAAGAGTATGCCCTGATGGACTGTGTAGGTGCAGAGGGCCATTGCCGCGTGCCCCCCTACTTGTTCACATAGAACATAGCCACCTGGTTGTCTGTTTAGACCAACACTGGTTGGGCACCATAGGCGGAGGCAGAAGGCTAGGAGGGCTAGATGTATTGCCCGCAATTCCAGAAGGTTGATCTGCTGGTTGCTCTCGTCCTGCGACCAGCTGCCCTGGGTGTGAAGCTCCTCACAGTGGGCTCCCCATCCCAGCAGGCAGATGTCTATCGTGAGAACCCTTAGAGAGCACGGAGTTTGGAAGAGCATCCCTGCCTCGAGATACTGGGGGGTTTTGCCACCAGGTCAAATATTTCGCCAACCGGTGAGTCACTAAGACTCTGTCCCAGAGACGGCTTGTGGCCTGTGTCCACTGACCTAAAGGCACCACTGTGTGACCCTCATGTGGAGGCGGGCATCCAGGATGAATGGACCGTGGAGGCCATAGGCCCAATTCCATTCTGGACGTACAAGCCCTATGTAAACCTGGTCTGAACCGGATGCACAGAGGGCGCCGCGATTCTGATCCTGCGAGGCACGTCTAGCCCTGTGGGACAAGAATCGCAATCAGACCTGTATGTGCAGGCTGGGACTGCGATTCAGCCCGGCCTGCATGTACAGGCCTTGCCAGACTAACTCAGTCTGGGGTTTACAATGGAGCCGTGCTGCCATAGCGTACAGTTGCCATGGCACCGTGACTCCATTGTAAAGCTGCAATCCCAACTGCCGACCCCTGACTGCATTCCCCACAGCCCGCCCCCCCAAAGCCAGGGTCAGGCTGCAGGGAATGCTCACTGCCCCCTGCTGATGCTTTCTGGCCCTGAGCCCACCGATCCCTGGCGACTAGGGAAGTTATTCCACCTTGGAAGTGGAATAACTTCCCCGTGCAGGTCGCCGGCCCCGGACGTACAGGGCTGATGACCGCCCACCGCCCGCCCTAACTCTTCCCCTGATCCATCCCTACCCTGCCCCATCTGACTTCCCGTACAACCGGTGAGGAAGTTAGCTGGGTTGGGAAGGGACACGAATAGCAGGGATGGATGTCCCATTGGGACGTCCATCCCTGCTATTCGCAGGTCAGAATGACACCACGTGTCCAAGTAGGCACAGCAGGAGCCGAGCAGACACTGAGGGACAGTGTTGTATGTCTAGGGTCAGAGCCCTCAGGTGGTCGGCTCAGTCACCTGGAAGGAAGGCCTTGGCCTGGCGGGTATCTTGTTTTGTCCTTATGAACTCCAGACACTGTGTCGAGAGGAGGATGGACTTGGGGTAGTTTATTACAATCCCCAAATGCTACAGGACCTGGATGGTATGTACAGTTGCCTGCTGCACTTCTGAGGCCATGCCTCCCTTTATGAGCCAATCGTTCAGGTAGAGGAAGTCAAAGACCACCTGGAGGTAGAAAAAGGTGGCCACGACTGCCAGGCACTTGGTGAAGACTCTTGGGGCAGAAGACAAGCCAAAGGGCAGCACCCTGTACTGGTAATGACTGTCCACCACCATAAACACTGGGTACTGCCTGTGGTTGGGGTGAATGAGGATGTGTGTGTAAGCATCCTTCAGATCCAAGGAGCATATCCAGGCTACCTGCTGGAGGTGAGGCAGCAATGTTCCAAGGGAGAGCAGCATGAACTTCTCACTCACCAGGAATCTGTTCAGATTTGCAGGTTGAGGATGGGCCTTAGGTCCCCTGTTCTTTTTGGTACGAGGAAGTACCTGGAGTAGAATCCTTTGCCCATTGAGATGGTGGGGAACTGGTTCTACCACTCTGACCTCGAGGAGACCTGCCAGTTCCTTTAGTAGAAGGACCCGATGAAGGGGAGACCTGGGGGGCTCTCCTGGAAAGAAAGGGGGAGGTGTTGGCCAGGTGGAAGAGGTAGCCCTCCTTAACCATCTGAAGAGCCCAAGAATCGGTGGTGATGGCTGGCCACTTTCGGGCATAGTAAATGAGACCTCCCCACCTGTGGGCTGCTGACCTCCTTGGGGTGGAGAGGCTATGCCCCAGGAGTCAAAAGCTACCTCCTGGCTGGGCCGGGGCTGATGCCTGGGGCTTAGGACCCTTCTGCTTACAAGGGCCTTGCCCATGTCCCTTGGCCTGCTGCCCTTGCTGGGGAGCCAGGGAGTCCTGAAAATATGGTAGTTTCTGTAAGCAGCCCCTTTCCTCGGGTAGAAAGGCTTTTTACCCGAGCCCTTCCATCGGGGAGGGGCAGCAATCTTAGAGTCTGGTCCTCGTCATGAACTCGGTCTCCAGCTCGGCAGCCTTCTTGGTCATGGGTTTGCAAAAGAGGTTCTCTCCTTGGCATGGGACATCAACCAATTTCTCCTGAACCGATAGCTCAAGGTCGGATGACTGTAGCCAAACCTGGTGTCGGGCACTGATGCCCAATGCCACTACTAGAGCCACCAACTCAATGCCATCAGGCTGCCCGAGACAAACTTGGAGCACTCGCAGACGGCCTTGGCCAGGTTCTTGAACCGCTGCAGGGGTTACTTGGAGAGACCAGCTGAGAAACTCTCAGGTACAAGCCCATGTACAGCTGGTATGCCTGGATCTGGCCAATGAGCATCAAGCCCTGGTAGCACTTTCTGCCGAGGGCATCCAGGGTACATGCCTCCCTGCCGGGGGGCACCAAGGAGTGCATCCTTCTGACTATTCAGGTGATGCATAGCCAACTCCATCACCATGGAGTTGAACAGCAACTGTGACTTCTGGAAGCCCAGGATCCAGCAGACTCGATACCCCGAGTCAAACCGCTTGCTCACCACCAGCACCGATGCCAGTGACTCTCACATACGGAGCATTAACCGTTCCAGGTTGGGACGGGTGGGTACTGTAAGCAATTCCCTCGGAGGGGCTTCGTGTTGGAGGATTTCTAGCTCCTCTGTCTGAGAGTCCTCTTCCGTCAGGAACGCTAGAGCCTTGGACATGTCCCTGATGAAATTGAGGAATGCCATGTCTCTGAAGAAGGGGAGTCTGAGGGGATGCCATGGTGGTGACAGGTGTCCGGCAACTCCTTGTCCTCCATTTCGGGGGGAGGATCATTTGCGGGCTCCAGGGCTGATCCCCGCCTGCAGCCCTCGGAGGTCCCGCGGCTGGCATCGGCTCAGCCTCTGGAGATGTCCTCAACGAGGGCCCAGTAGTCTGGGCAGAGGAACCGGTGGTACCGGACAACAGCGCCCGCTGCTGGCCCATGAAGGCAGACAAGCTGTGCTCCAGGGCCACCATTCTGGACTCCAGGCCAGAAGGCTCCCACAGCCATCGAGGGAACCAGGCCCGACACCGGTTACCCCGAAGGGGAGTCCTTCACGAGAATGGTATCGGGTGACCGGGGCCGGCCTGGGCTAGAGTCCTCTGAGAGGACCTTCGCAGGCAGCTCCTTCTCCGATCCCTCGGACGAACATCTAGGACTGCAAGACCTGGCTCGGGACTTTCCGGGCCCATCTGAGCCGTCCAGGGATGAGGAGGCATTGGCCTTCGGAGACACCGGGGACTCCGGGAAAAACTTATCATGCTGCTGCTGGCAGCTTTTGAGGGCCTTGGTGGACATCTTTTTACAGGGGCCAAATGCCATAGAGTCGTGGTCCGGTCCCAGGCAATAAAGGCAGTCATGTGTGTGGGTTAGGGACATTATTTTGGCACACCGATCACACTTCTTAAAGCCACAGGTAGCCATGGGAGAAAAATCTATCCCAGCGAGGTCCAAGACCCGTGGTGCTGCCAGATGTGAAAAAAGGCACAAAGGAGCTAAGAAAGGAAAACAAAAACTAAGAACCCAAGATTGGAAGAGTACTGATGCACTACCGGAGGAGAGTATAAAACCCTGGAAGGGCTGGGCTAGGTCAAGAAAATCAACTTTTTCCGGGGGAAGAGCAGACAGACGTCTGAAAGGCTCTGCGGGAAAAAAAGGAGACTGGCCAAGATGGCACCTTTTCTTTGAAAGCTGGGGGATGCTTCCGCGAGGGCTCCATCAATGCCGACATCAGCCATATGTGAGGACTGACTTCCTGCTTGTTTCTGGAGAATAAATGAATCTTGTCCAAACTTTAACCACATTCCAAGAATGCCCCCAGTGCCACTTCTTTGTGTCCAGCTAAATTCTGTGCAGATTATGATTTGTCCTGACAGCTCTACAACTGTCTGAATAACCTAGGTGGAGATTATGTACTGAGCATGGCATTCCATCTGTCCAGACATGCAGATTTCTTTGATATGTAGCCTCGCTTACCTCGGGTCAGTCTGTGAATCTGCTTGAACATTGTCTTGTACCAATCTTTAGACCGTTCAGTATTCTAGAAGGCATAAAACACAAAGAAAGCATGAAACAGCCTTTCATTCTTACATGCATTACACAGTAAGATACCTGAATATGGGCAACAAGACAAAGTTGTATTTAATAAATAGGGAGGATAATTTTCTATAGTTCATTTAGGTGGGGAAATGTATGTTTAGATCTGCTCATATAAAACGACCTAAGTATTTTATTTGTGTTTATACCAATACTAAAGAAAGATGGTCCAACTGACTGTGGAAATTATCACACAATCGCTCTGATCCCACATGCCAGCAAGATTCTACTGAAGATTATTCAAAAGAGACTACAACCATACCTGGAACAAGAACTACCTGAAGTGCAAGCAGGGTTCAGGAAAGGGCGAGGAACGAGAGACATCATTGCAGATGTGAGATGGATCCTTGAAGAGACTAAAGAATACCAAAAGGATATCTATTTGTGCTTTATTGACTATAGCAAGGCTTTTGACTGTGTAAACCATGAGAAACTCTGGGCCACATTAAGAAGCATGGGTATACCAGAACACCTGATTGTTCTCTTGCGCAATCTGTACATTGATCAAGAAGCAACAGTTCAAACGGAACAAGGAGAAACAGAATGGTTTAAAATAAGCAAAGGTGTAAGACAAGGCTGCATACTTTCCCCCTACCTGTTTAATTTATATGCAGAACAAATCATCAGAGAAGCAGGATTGTATGAAGACAACAGAGGTGTGAAGATTTGTGGAAGACTCATCAACAACCTTCGTTATGCTGATACTACCACATTACTGGCTGAAAGTGAAGATGATCTGAAACATTTCCTTCTCACAATCAAAGAACATAGTCTCAAAATGGGCCTGCACCTTAATGTAAAGATGACAAAGATCATGACAACTGGCATAATCAACAGGTTCATCATTGAAGGAGAAGAAATTGAAATTGTGAACAACTTTAACCTACTTGGATCAACTATCAATAAAGAAGCAACAAGCAGTCAAGAAATCAGACGACGCATTGCTCTTGGCAGAATGGCTATGGAAGACCTAGATAAGATTCTCAAGAGCAGAGATGTCTCTCTCCATACAAAGATTCGACTTGTTCAAGCCATGGTATTTTCAATAACATCATATGGATGTGAAAGCTGGACAATGAAAAAGACAGACAGGAAGAAAATTGATGCCTTTGAATTATGGTGCTGCGGGCGAATACTGTGTATACCATGGACTGCCCGAAGAACAAACCAGTCGGTACTAGAGGAGATCAAACCTAAGCTTTCTTTAGAAGCTCAGATGACAAGACTTTGACTTTCATACTTTGGACACATCATGCGAAGAGAGAGATCATTGGAGAAAGACATTATGCTTGGCAAGATAGAAGGTCAACGCAAAAGAGGAAGGCCAGCAATGAGATGGATCGATACAATAACAGTAGCTACGGGTAGCAGTCTGTCAACAATGAGCCGCCTGACTGAAGACCGAACACAATTTAGGATAGCTATCCAAAGGGTCGCCATGAGTCGACTCCGACTCGACGGCACTTAACAACAACAAGTATTTTATAAAAGGTTCAGTGAATGCCAAGTCTTTTATAAGATATGTTTGTGTCGCCAAAGAAATGAGTCTGTTTGGTGCCATGCACAAATTTAAAGCCTATTTTATAAATGAACATGTTTAAGAAAGAGCGAAATCTTAAGTGGGGGGATATATAAGTAGGGTTACATACATGTATGTATAAGATATGATTTCACAAAATACATAAGTGGTGGATTTTGTAAACCTGCACATCTGAAAAGAACTGCTTAGGGAGACATCTGCTAAAACTCAAACTCTTCGCAATTTGAGATGGTTTTCAACATCAGAGATATAAGCACAATTCCCTCCTCAAACACTCCTCCAATTCCCAGGCCAAAATGAGAAGTCAGCCAAGGGTGTGTGGGACTTAAAGAAGGTGCAAATGCTGATAGGTAAAAGTGCTGACTGCCCAGAAAGCATAGTTGCTTACCTGCAATGGGAATTCTCCATTGACAGCAGGGGAACGCAGCCATATTTGATAATGACATCCTCCAGACAGCCGGATGTGTGGTACTCTCCCTCTAGCTCTGAGAACATGTGAAACCTTTGAGTACATGTGTGAGGTTTCCATGCTCATTGACACTTCTGCTCTCTCCTCAGTCAGTCCTGAGCAGATGAAAAAGCCTGAAGGGAATGGAGTTCGGCAGGAGAGAAAAGTGTAGCTGCATTTTCCCTACTGACTCCGGAGAACTTCTATTGTAGGTAAGCAACAATGCTTTCTCTGTTAACAAGAAGGAAAGATGCAGGCACACTTGATGGTGATTCTGGAGCTTTGGTGCCTGAGGTTAGTCCTTAAAATCTAATAGAGCCGACCCAGATTACTTTGGATGGAGGAAAAGCTGTTGGTTGATTATAGTGTAAACATGTTGCGAAGGACAGACTGCCCAACTACATCATCTCTGGAAGAGGGCGAGTCGAGTCAAGGCAATAATGCTTCATAAAAGGCATGAACAGTTGACCAAGCGGTGGCCATGCAGATGTCATTCAAGGATACGAAATATGGGCCACTGTGGTCATAACTCAGAGATGCCCTGGGGAAGGACAACCTGATGCAGCATAGTAGTAATTGATGCAGTCAGAGACCCCCAAGACCTCTTGGCTGCCGAAAGTCCAGGATTATTTGGACTGAAGGTAATAAAAAGATGCAATGTTTGACAGAGTGTCTCTGTAGCCTGAATATAATACAGGAATACTCTTCTACAATCAAGGGAGTGGAGACCTGTTTTTGCTGGGCTAGAGTGAGGCTTCAGAAAGAAGGAAGGAAGGACAATAGATTGATTGACATGGAAAGATGAAACCACTTTCATTAATAATTTGGGATGAGTTCTGAGATGTACCTTTTTAGGAAAGAACATGTAGGAAAAGTAATGAACAAGGAAGGGCCTGCAGCTCATTGACATGATGAGCAGAGGTGATGGCTATGAGGAATATAACTTTTTCCTGTCTCTGCTCTAATCTACCTGAGTGACTAACCCTCCCACCCCTGCTGAGGTTTTATATAGCTCCTTTTCCTGTCTTCCACATGCATTTAGCTCTGGGAAGAGAACTGCTCCATTGCAAGCTGTGCTGCAACTTTAAATCTGCTTGCTTTTTGTGAGTCCTGCCTGCCTCTCTCTATATATTTATCATTCTTAGTGTGCTCTTTTACCTCATTGTACCTTTTTGCACTATTGTTCAGCTTTTCTCAGCTGAATATACCCCACCCACTCCCTGGCACTCAGTCTCTTATAGCAGTCATCTGCTCATTACCTTGCTTATTCACAGGTGCACCTAATCCCCTGTGGGCGCTCTCCCATCTATTTCTTCTGGCCTCTGTTGTCTTCTCCATCTCCCTTCTATGACTCCTCATCACTTTGTCTTCCTATTCTTCATACTCCCTAATAGTCTCCCCTCCTACCAACACCTTCACTCCTCCCCTCCTTATCTCCCCTTTACCATTCTCGCTTCACCCTCCATTCTGTCCTCTACCCTGTCATCAGCTCTTGAGATTCACCACTTTCTCCCTCATATTCAGCCATCTCCTCTCTCTCTAAGACAATCTCACCCTCGCTTCCACCATACTGTCTCCTCTCTGCCCCGCACTCTTCTACTCCTCCTTTCATCCGAAAATATCAACCACAACCCTGGACTCCCTAGACTTTTGTCACACTGAGAAAAGATCTTCATGCAGCACCTCTAATCTTATTGCTATCCCTCTCCTTTTCCCTTCCTCTCTCCCTTTCTAATGGAGTGTGCATTCCAGAAGGCACACTCCATCTCAAATAAACTTGTTTTTACTTATGATCTCTATTTCTAATGCTCTCCATCTTCTTGCTCTGAGACCTGGCTCCTCCCAGAAGACACAGCATCTGTCACTGCTCTCTGTCATGACAGTTAACAGTTCTCCCAAATGCCTCGGCCCACTGGCTGTGATGGTGGTGTTGGGCTTCTACCTTCTCCTTCCTCCCGATTCCAACCCCTCCTGCTGCCTCAGTCTCACTCCTTTCCCTCCTTTAAAGTCCACTCCATCCGCCTTTTCACTGCACTACCTCTCCAGGTAGCTGTCACTTATCGATTGCCTGACAAGTCCACTGACTCGTGGCTTTCCTTCTTTCTGTATTCCTTTTCCCCCACTCTTATGCTCTGGGATTTTAACATTCATGTTGATAACCCCTCTGATTCTTATGCTTTAAACTCCTTTCCTTTACCTTCTCATTCGACCTCCAGCTTTGATATACTGCCCCCACTCACCAGCATGGCCACTGCCTTGACCTTGTATTTTTCTCTAATTGCTTACCCTCAAACTTCTGTACCTCAGTTTTTCCCTTATCTGACCATCGTCTGCTAAGCTTCACTCTTCATCACCCATCACCTCAACCTCGGTCCCGTCTCCTCCAACCTCTTTAGAAATCTTCATGCTATTGACCCTTTGGTTCTCTCCTCCACTGTTTCATCATCTCTTTACTTCACTATGTTATCTGAGTCTGTCTCCTCTGCTCTGGATGCTCTTGCTCCACCCTTACCACGTCCTTGAGGCTTTCATCCACTACCCACTATGTTCCTGTGTTCGTTCAGCTGAGAATGCTTGGGTCAAATCCTGCTCTCTTGCAGACTTTCTACACTTCAAATTCATGCTCATCTCTTTCCAGTCAGCCAAAGCTCTCGCCAAACAAGACTTTTATGTCCATCTGACTAACTCTCTTGCCTCTGACCCTCGCTGTCTCTACTACTCTCAACTCTCTCCTCAAGGTGCCTCTGCCTCAGAACCCTCCCTCCCTTTCTGCCTAAACCCTGGCTATTTCCATGACAAAATCCAAAAGATTACCCTCCACTTCCCCACAAAGTCAGCTACTTCCCCTCTGTCCCCCCTCTTCACTCCCAACTTTCCCCCTCTACCTCTGCTACCCTTTCTTCCTTTTCTATGATCTCTGAGGAGGAAACCACACACCTTCTTTCCTCCTCCAAACGCACTACCTGCTCCTCTGATCCTATTCCCACCCATCTCCTAAGCCCCATCTCCTCCACTGTTGTCCCTCTCATCTCTCATTCTCAACCTATCGCTCTCCACTGCAACTATCCCTGCAGCCTTCAAGTAAGCTGTAGTTACACCTCTCAAGAAACCCTCACTTGATCCTACCTGTCCTTTATCAACCCATCTCCCTCCTCCCCTTCGTTTCTAAACTACTTGAATATGGGGTTCACCGCCGTTGCCTTGACTTTCTCTCCTCTCAAGCCCTCCTGGATCCTTTACAATCTGACTTTCATCCTTTACATTCTACTGAAATGGCTCTTGCCAAGGTCTCTATTGACTTGTTCCTGGCAAAATCCAAGGGCCTTTACTTAGTCCTCATCCTTCTTGACACCTCTACTGCTTTTGACACTGTTGACCACAACCTTATCCTTGATACCATGTCCTCACTTGGTTTTAAGGGCTCTGTACTATCCTGGTTCTCCTCTTATCTTTCCCATCGCTCTTTCAGTGTTTGTTCGGGTGGATCCTCCTCTGCTGCTATCTTACTTTCAGTTGGTGTACCCCAAGGATCTGTACTCCTTTTCTCTCTCTATACCCAGTCCCTTGGTGCGCTGATCTCTTCCCATAGCTTTCAGTACCATTTTTATGCTGATGACTCTCAGATCTACCTCTCTACACCTGAAATCTCTCCAGCAATCCAGACCCAGATTTCTGCCTGCCTTTCTGACATTGCTGCTTGGATGTCTCACCTTCACTTGAAATTGAACATGGCCAAAACTGAGCTTCTTATTTTTCCCCCTAAAACCTCCTCTCCTCCTCTTCCTTTCTCAGCCTCTATAGATAACTCTCTACTCCTCCCTGTTTTCTCTGCTCGCAACCTTGGGGTCGTCTTTGACTCCTCTCTCTCTTTCTCCACACACATCCATCTGATAGCTAAGACCTTCCGTTTCTTTCTCTATAACCAACAAAATCCACCGATTCTTTTCTAAACACACTATTAAGATACTTATCCACGCCTTAATCACCTCCCGTCTTGACTATTGTATCCTGCTCCTTGCTGGTCTCCCACTGAATCATCTCTCTCCCCTTCAATCTATTCAACACTCTGATGCACGGCTAATCTTCTGCCAGCCTCGTCATGCTCTCAAGTAACTTCATTAGCTCCCTATCCGTTTCCACATCCAGTTCAAACTTCTCCTGCTGACCTATAAGTGCATTCACTCTGCAGATCTTCAATACCTTTCCTCTCTTATCTCTCCCTACACCCATCCTTGGGAACTCCGCTCTTCTAGCAAATCGCTTCTATCTGTGCCCTTCTTTTCTATTGCTAACTCCAGACTTCGCTCCTTTCACCTTGCTGCACCTTACACCTGGAACAAACTACCTGAGTCTGTATGTCAGGCACCTTCTCTGAACCTTTTCAAATCCAAGCTGAAAACTCATCTCTTCGCTGATGCTTTTGGATCTAGACTCCCTGATCTCCTCGTGTTTCCTTACCATTGCCCCTAAATGTATCCCTGTCTACACCTACTGTACTGTCTGTCTTGACTAGATGAGCAGGGACTGCATACGTCATGCTGTGCTATACAAATGCTCACTAGTAGCAATAGTAGAATATAGTCTTCCAAGATAGGTACTTGAGAGATGCCTGTTCCACAGGTTCAAAAGGAAAGACCATCTACTTGGACATAAGATGTTAAGGTCCCATTTTTGGGCTGGTAGATGCAGTGGTGGTGTGCACAGGCCATCACAGTGCGCTCCCCAACCCAGGAGGGAGACGTCTGCGGTCAGGATCGCTTGTGGTGCGGGTGCCTGAAAAGGCATTCCTGCCCGTAGGTGGCACAAGTTCTGCCACCAGGTTAGTGAAGCTGTCAGTCGGCTGGTGACCTGACCCTGTCCCTCAGCCTGCCTGTAGCCCGAGTGCACTGTGAGCATAGGCACCATTGGGCCATCTGCATATGCAGGTGGGCGAAGGGGGTGATGTGGACCATCAAAGCCATGTGGCCCAGGAGACGGAAGAGGAGGCGCATCGGGACTGTCTTGCGGTGCTGTACCTCCCCTGCCAGCTGCTGGAGGCATACTGTCCTTTCTCTTGGGAGGATCACTCTTGCTGTAGCGTGTCCAGGTGTGCCCCTATAAACTCTAGGCCTTGGACTGGGGAGAGATGGGATTTGGGGTGGTTTATGACAAACCGCAGATACTGCAGGAGGCAGACTGCCCGGCCGGCAGCCTGGCTGGCCTCGATGGCCATAGCACCTCTGATGAGCCATTCGTTCATATAGGGGAAGACAAAGGCCCCTTTGTAGGCACAGATAGGCAGCCACTACTGCCAGATACTTTGTGAAAACCCTTGGCAATGAGGCCAGACCGAAGGGGGGTATTTTGTACTGGTAGTGCTCTCCTTCCACCATGAACCTTAGGTACTGTCTGTGAGAGGGGTGGATCAGGATATGGGTGTATGCAGATCCAAGGAGCAGAGCCAATTTCCCTGGTGGATGTTGTGCAGCAGTGTCCCAAGGGAGAGCATGAATTTCTCCCTCACCAGAAACTTGTTTAGGTTTCACAGGTCTAGTATAGGGCCTGAGGCTCCCAGTTCTTTTGGGGATAAGGAAGTACCTGGAGTAGAAGCCCTTTCCCCATAGATGTTTGGATACAAGCTCCACTGCCCTGTACTTGAGCAGGCCTGCAAGCTCGGAAAGGAGCAAGGTCTGGTGAAGGAGAGGCCATACCGGCTCTCCTGGGAAGAACCCTGGGAGTGTTTGCTGGAAGTGGAGGAGATACTCCTCCCTTACCAATTGAAGGACTCACCTGTGGGCAAAGAGTGCCAGGGGGTCCCATGTGGGCTGGGGAGGGTGTCCCGGGGGAGAGGAGACTCTGCCCAGGGAGTCAAAGGCTTCCCCCAGGTTGGGTAGGAGCTAGGGCCTGGGGCTTCTGAGCCTTTGGCTTTCTCAGCCTGTGGCTCTAACTCTTGGGCTGAAGGCCCTGTTGTTGTCCCGAGAAGGGCTGGTCGGATGAAAGGACCCCCTTTTTCCTCAGGAAAGAGGGTCTTTTCCCCTATGGTTTCTTCCTGGGAAGGGCTGAGATCTTCCTTGAGAGCCCCTGCCCGGTCACGACCCCGGCCTATATCTCTGCCGCCTTTCGACCATGGGCTTGCCAAACAAGTTTTCCCCAATACAGGGGACGTCGAGCAGTTTCTCTTGTACTTACTGCTCGAGGTCAGAGGTCTGTAGCCAGGCTTGGCATCGGGCAGACGCCAGTTGCTGCCACCCAAGCTGCTGATTCAAAGCTGTTGTAGGCGGCGCAGGACAGGAATTTTGAGCAGTCCTGGATCCCAACTATCAGAGTTTGGAACTTCTGAAGAGGTTCCCCGGCAAGGCCCACGGAGAAACCTGCCAGTTCCTGGATGATGCCTTTGAGATACATACTTATGTACAATTCATACGCCTGTATCCAGCAGCCAAGCATGGATCCCTGAAAGCAATTGCACCCAAGAGCATCGAGGGCTCAGGCCTCTCTGCCCGGAGGGATGGAGGAATAATTCTTCTGGCTTTTAAGCTTCTACATAGATGACTCCACAACCATGGGGTTATGCAGCAGCTGAACATTTTGGAAGCCAGGGCTCTTCTTGACGTGGTAGGTGGTGTTGAAGCGTTGGCTGACCACTGGCACCAAGGCCAGAGTCTCTTACCTACGCAGGAGCAGCCACTCGAGGATAGTTTGCATCAGCACTGTGAGTGTCTTTTGGCCGAGACTCATAATGGAGGATCACCAGTTCTTTGGTGCATGGGTCCTCCTCTGATTCGGTCAGGACCGACAGGGCCCAGGCCATATCCCGGACAAAGTCATGGAAAGCCATGCCCTCTGGGGGAGAGGGCTCCGAGGGGACATCTCTGTGTCAAGAGGTCTCCCACTCGGAGCCGGAGGGTGTGAAGGACTCCGAGGCTCAGAATTCCCACGCCGGGTCTGGGGAACTGGGTCGCCCCAGAGGATCTCGGGTCCGACTCCCGGAAACTGGCTGGGAAGGATCGGATCGAGGCCCGATTGTCAGGGCAGATGATGTGGACGAGCCAGACATTGCCTGCTGCAGGTTCAGGATGGCACAGATCTGCTGCTCCAGGGCCACTATTCTGGTTTTGAGGCCACAAGGCACTGTAGCTTTTGGCGTGGGCACAGAGGTTCTATTCCTGATGCTGGCTCTCTCGTGAGTGCATCCTCAACAAGGACCATAGCCTCAGGGAGCCTTGCCTGGTCCCCACCGGCCAAGGACTCCTTCCTAGAGACCTTGGGGGGGGGGGGGCGCTGCTCAGAGTTGCCCAAGTCCCTCCACGGGACTTTAACGGGCTTCGCCGGTGGAACCTTGATTGAGGATTTTTTCTTTTTTTTCCTAGGGGTCCAGGATGTTTTCGGAGGAGCTGCTGTTGTGGGACTCTGAGGACGCTCTGGCCTCGTGGGAAGTGCTGGGCTTGGAGCTCAGTGTTGGGGAGGCCAGAGCTGAGTCGGACCACAGGAACATCTTCCCCTGCAACTCCGATCATTTTTTGTTGGTTTTCGGAGTCATGGCCTGGCACAGATCGCAGGTGGTGCTCTCATGGTCTGAGCCCTGGTAGCATAGGCAGCAGTCATGGGTGTCTGTGATAGACATAGTTTGACTGCAGCGGTAACATTTTTTGAACCCATCATAAGATATGGTGGAAGACACCAAAGGGCGCAAATGCCAGTCAAGGCAAGCCTCGTCAAAAAAGGAGGGAGTGTTTTTGATCTTAAGAAGAAATAGATTCTGTTCCGGGTGTGATATCTTTCATTACACCAGCATAAACTTACCTAAAGGTGATGCTTTAGATGAGCTTTTGAGATCACAATCTAAGAATGGCCCTTGATGGTCCCAAACATTTATATACTTACAGCATTTCTTTTTTTGGGGGGGGGAGGGGGGGAGTGGTTCTTGTTGCAGGACCGATATACCTTTAGAACAGGAGGAAACAGGCTGATGCAGAAAAGTTCCCTGGGCTTTGCACACAGTTTAGCTCTGGTTTAACACACAATGTTGTACGCTAACAGTGCAAGAACACATTTTGTACATGAGCTAACCACGTGCAAAGCCTTGATCAGGTAGCAGTGCACAGCGCATTTAAATCCATTCAAAAGACATTCCCCCTTCTCAGCCTAATCAGGACTATCAGTAATGCCAGTGGCCTCAGGAATGGAAGCAGCAGGTAGCCACCCCAGTGCCAGTACTCAAACCCAACCCTAACTTTTGATTACCCTCTGCTCTGAGGCTATTTGAAGTTCTTCAGGGAGGTCTGGCAGTCCATCATCACAGACTATGGGATTCTCAGGAGACCAGTCTACAATCCCAAAGCTATATAAGGTACAGGAATTACCAGCTGATTAATGGTTTGTGTATCTGATTCCATAATGTTATAGCACTTTTCAATGATGATTTTAATCTCCTGTATTATTCCTTGCTGATCTTCTCTTAGTATTTTTTTCTTTATTGCTGCTCCTTCCTCTACTAGTAGGTATTAATAAACACCTTCAATTTACTTGATACCATCATCCTCAGTCATGAAGATGTTGCGTGTCTGTTTAGTTATGTGCATACCATTACAGCAATTTACCTTAATCCTAAACCAGGGTATATTGAGTATTATTTCAGTCTATCAAGTTTACTGCTTGTGCTTGCCTTAATACATACATTGTGCCAAAGACTGCTTTCTTCTGGGGTTCATGGGATTGCACACTACAGAGAATGCTTTACCAGCCAATAACAATAGCAGTCAGTTCTCCATCTGTGTGAGACTCAGTGTTTTCAAGGACTATTTCCATGGTGGGCCAAGTTGAGCTGGTGCGGAGGGTGTGCCTATGATCTGGATGCAAGCTGAGAGCTACATCACCCACTGGCTATTTGAGGCAAATAGAGGTCTGATGCGTACTCACGTAAGGAACAAGTCTAAGGGGAACACTCCTTATCAAGGCCCCTGAAGAGTGCCTTGAGTTTGATTTAATATCACTATTCTACTTCAGTGTTTCAGCATGTCACTCAGGCATGAGAAATTACATTCTATGTTCAGTGACAATCTATCCTGAGATAGCAAGTACTTTGCATCATGTAACCATAGTTTGGGTGGTTCTTCCCCAAGTGCATAACTTTGCACTTGTCCACATTAAATTTCATCTGCAATTTGAACACCCAGTCTCCCAATTTATCAAGGTCCTCTTGCAATTTTTCACAATCGTCTCCTGTTTTAACAACTTTGGGTAATTTTCTCTCATCTGCATATTTGATCACCTCATTCCCATTTCCAGGTAATTTATAAATATGTTAGAAAGTAGCAGGTACAGCACAGATCGCTGGGGTACACCACCATCCACCTTTCTCCACTGAGAAAATTGGACATTCAGTCCCACTCTGTTTTCTAACTTTTAACCAGTTCCTAATCCACGACCTTCACTTGGTTTGTAGCTTGTCGTGCTGTGAGGGCTTGTGTGCATCAGTGATGCTGAGGGCTAAGCTATCAGTAGCTTAACTACTGGCAGGATCTCCTAAGATGGACAAGTCTCAGCTGAGGTGCCAGACCAAGAAAAACAGACAATCTGGGCAGCAGCAGAATGGGACGGTGTTGGCAGAGGATCACATTTCTGTGACAATGGCAACACTACTAAACAAACTGTGTAGAAGAAAGGCCTGTCAATCTACTTCCATATCTTGCCATTAAAACCCAATGGATAATCACAACCAAACAAATTGCACTATACTGCTGGAAGATGAGACCCCCAAATATCGGAAGGCACTCAACTGATTACTGGGGAGGAGCTGAAGACTTTTCAGAGTAAAGCCAGCATTTATGTTGTAGTTGGATCAAAGCCCTCGGGACATCTGACTGCTGATGTAGCTGCACATGAAATGAGAGTCAGAAGCTGCAAAGATGTCTTACATATTGGGACATGGAATGTACGAAGCATGAACCAAGGGAAGTTGCAGGTGGTCAAGAATAAGCTCAATTTGCTGGGTGTCCACAAACTGAAATGGACTGGCATTCGGCACTTTATATCTGATGATCACATGGTCTACTATGCTGAAAATGAAAGACAAAGAAGAAATGGTGTTGCATTTATAAGTAAGAAGAAACTTGCAAGAACTGTAACAAAATACAATGCAATCAGTGAACGCTTAATTTCTATTCATTTATGAGGAATGCCTATCAACACAATTATAATTTAAATATATGCCCCGACAACAGCTGCAGAAGAGGATGAAACTGATGAGCTCTATGAACATGTACAAGTTGAAATTGACAGAACATGCAAACAGGATATCCTGATAGTCATTGGTGACTTGAATGCAAAAGTTGGCAACAAAGAAGGCGGCAAAATGGTTGGAAAATATGGACTTGGCAACAGAAATGAAGATGGAGAAAGACTGATAGAATTCTGAAGACCAACGATCCATTCATCTCAAACACCTTCTTCCAGCAACACTAGGGCGACTGTACACATGGACTTCACCCAATGGATTGTACAAAAATCAAATTTACTACACCTGTGGAAGTCAATGATGGAAAAGCTCTACAACATCAACAAAGACAAAACCTCGAGCAGACTGTGATAAAGATCACCAACTGCAAGTATGCAAACTCAAGCTAAATTGAAAAAGAGCAAGCCACTCATGAATGTAGCAAAATATGACCTTGAGAACATACCACCGGAATTTAAAGACTGCCTGCAAAATTGATTTGCTGCTTTAGATACAAATGACAGAGCTCCAGAAGAGATATGGGATGACATCAAGGAGGTTGTGCTGGAATAAAGTGAGAAATCTCTACAAAAGGTGAAAAAGCAAAAACGGCCAAAATGGATTACTGAACAAACTCTGAAAACTGCCCAGAAACAGAGAAGCTAAAACCAGAGGAGAAAAAGAGGCAATTGCAGAACTCAGACATTTCCAATGTGCAGAAAGACAAGACAAGGAGAAGTGCTACAATGACTCATGTAAGGAAACAGAAGCAGAAACCATTAGAGGAAGAACAAGATCAGCTTTCCTAAATCTACGAGAGTTAAAGAGAAAATGAGCCTCGAATTGGAATGTTACAAGATGCTCAAGAATCCATGTTGAATGATGCTGAGAAGATCAAGAAAAGGTAGAAAGAATATACAGATATTATATGATAAAGATCAAGTGGACCAACAGCGGTTTCAATCTGTACAGTATGATGCAGAACTACTGGTGATGAAAGAAGAAGTTGAAGCAGCACTGAAAGCCTCATCAAGGCACAAAGCACCAGGCATGGATTACATTCCCACTGAAGTATTACAGCAATCTGATGCAGCTGTTACCATACTTAGAAGGCTCTGCCAGGAAATTTGGAAGACAACATCATGGCCAACTGACTGGAAAAGATTTGTGTCTATACCAAGACTAAAGAAAAATGATCCAACTTACTGAAAATTATTGCACAATAGCTCTGATCCCGCATTCCAGCAAGATTCTACTCAAGATTATTCAGCAGACCATACCTGGAATGAGAACCAACCATACCTGGAATGAGAACTGCCTGAAGTGCAAGCAGGATTCAGTAAAGGGCGAGGAACAAGAGATATTATCGTGGATGTGAGATGAATCCTTGAAAAGACAAAATAATACCAAAAGGATATCTATGTGTTTTATTGACAACAGCAAGGCTTTTGATTGTGTAAACCATGAGAAAGCACAGTTACTTACCTGTAACAGGTGATCTCTGGGAACAGCAGGAATTAGTCCTCACATATGGGTACGTCGGTACCGACGGAGCCTGCGCGGGAATGCTCCCCAGCTTCCCAGAATGAAAGCTTTTGGGGCATCCCACAGCGCATGCGCGCTGCCTTCCCGCCTTTCCTACCAACTCTCCACAGTTCAAGTTTAAAGCTGAGACAATAGAGAGAGAGACTAAAGGAAAGAAAAAGAGATACAACTCCTAGGGGAGGTGGGTGGGTTGTGAGGACTAATTCCTGCTGTTCCCAGAGATCACCTGTTACAGGTAACTGTGCTATCTCCAGGAACAAGCAGGAATAAGTCCTCACATATGGGGACTCCCTAGCTAAGATGCCTGAGAGATCCCCAAGGGTATCAGACCCTGAAGGGTTCCTCATCTTCCTATGGATCTCAGGCATCCATTCAGGGAAGGAGGGCAGGAGTTGTTCAAGAATGGAACAGGTGTCTGAGGACAGCCTGACCAAACAAGGCATCTCGGCGGGAGTCCTTGTCCAAACAGTAATGGGCTGTGAAGGTATGAACCGAGGCCCAGGTGGCTGCTCGACAGATCTGATCGATGGACACAGAATGAAGATGAGCCATAGAGGTGGCCATGGCCCTCACATTGTGAGCTGTGACATGGCCCTCCAGAGAAAGGTTCTTACTCTGGTAAGCAAAAGAAATACACTGAGCAATCCAATTGGACAGTGTTCTTTTGGAGACTGGAAGTCCTAAATGAGAAGAATCAAAAGCAACAAAAAGCTGGGAAGACTTTGTATGTTGCTGTGTCCTGTGTAAGTAAAAAGCTAGAGCTCTTTTACAATCTAGAGTATGAAGGTTCCTCTCTGCAGTTGATGCATGAGGAGCTGGAAAAAAGACAGGTAAAAATATACCTCTTGATTAAGATGAAAAGGTGAAACCACTTTAGGCATAAAGTGAGGATTTGTCCTAAGGACTACCTTATCATGATGGAACCTTGTATAAGGTGGATTAGCCACTAAGGCCTGCAGTTCACTGATGCGGCGAGCAGAAGTCATTGCAATAAGGAAAATAACCTTCCAGGAAAGAAATTTCAAGGAGGTAGTGGCTAAGGGTTCAAAAGGTGGCTTCATAAGCTGACCAAGAACCAAATTTAAATCCCATGCCACCGGAGGAGGTCGAATGGGAGGTTTAGTTAAAGTTAGGCCTCTCATAAATCTTGCAACAAGAGGATGAGAGGAAACAGGCTGCCCATTGATAGGCTTAAGGGATGCTGCAATAGCACTTAAATGGACCCTTACTGAATTTGTCTTAAGGCCTGCATTGGAAAGATGCAGGAGATATTCTAATAGAGAATTCAGAGGAAGTGCCAGAGGGTCAAGACCCTTTTGAGCACACCAAATGGAAAATCTTTTCCATTTAAAGGCATAGGAACGCCTAGTGGAAGGTTTCCTGGAAGCATGAAGGATATCCTTCACTTGCTGCGAAAGATTGAAGTCTTGAAGGTCTAGGCCTTCAGTAACCAAGCTCTGAGGTGAAGGGACTTGGGGTTTGGATGCCACAAAGTCCCCTCCTACTGAGACAGAAGGTCTGGAGCAGCTCCTAAGTCCAGGGAGGGGGCTTGGGAAAGATGCAGAAGTAGAGGGTACCACACTTGGCGTGGACAGCGTGGAGCTATGAGGATCATAGATCCTTGATCCCTCTGAAGTTTGAACAGTCTTGGGAATCAAAGGAATGGGTGGAAAGGCATACAGGAAGTCCTGACCCCAATGAAGGAGGAAGGCATCCTTGGCCTGAACTCCCTGACACGGAATTCTGGAACAGAACCGGGGAAGTTTGGCATTCCACGGACTTGCAAATAGGTCTATGTCCGGGGTACCCCATTCCTGGAAGATTCTGAGTACCTGATCCATGTGCAGGGACCATTCGTGCGGAAGCAGAACTCGACTGAGTCTGTCTGCCCAAGAGTTTTGAATTCCTGGGAGGTATACTGCCAGGAGATGGATTTGATGCTCTCTGGCGAAGGCCCATAATCTTAGAGCTTCGTTGCAAAGCGACAGAGAGCCAGTTCCTCCTTGCTTGTTTATGTAAAACATGGCTACCTGATTGTCTGTTTGAATGAGGACTGTCTGGTAGCTGAGGAGGGTATGAAAAACCTTGAGAGCTAGGTACACTGCTCGAAGTTCCAAGAGGTTGATATGAAGGGAGGTTTCCTGTGGGGACCAAGTGCCTTGGGTGGATAGGTCCTGTAGATGAGCTCCCCAACCTGTTTGGGAGGCATCTGTTGTGAGGATTGCTTGGGGCAACAAAGGTTGGAAGGGGGACCCCAGCAACAGATTTTGAGTGGACATCCACCATTGGAGAGAACAAAAAAGACGTTTGAGTTTGCTATTTGGTCTGAGAGAGCTCCTGAAGCTTGAGTCCACTGGGTGGACAAAGTCCACTGAGCTGCTCTCATGTGTAGGCGAGCATAGGGCACCACATGTACTGTGGAAGCCATGTGGCCTAGTAGTTGTAGCATCTCCCGGGCAGTTAAGTGGTCCTTTGACTGGATCTGGGAGGCTAACTGCACTAGACGTTGGCAACGAGCCTGGGGAAGATAGGCTCTTGCAGTAGTGGTGTCCAACCAGGCCCCTATGAATTCTAGGGACTGAGTAGGGGTGAGCTGAGACTTTGGGAGGTTTACCACAAGTCCCAGATACTGCAGAATGCTCCTGGTGCTGTCCAGGGAAATTTGGGCTTCTGACTGGGATGGAGCTCGGATGAGCCAGTCGTCCAGATATGGGAAGACAAAGATTCCCAGAGTGCGCAGAAATGCAGCAACTATTGCCATGCATTTGGTGAACACTCTTGGAGCAGAGGCCAGACCGAAAGGAAGGACTCTGTGTTGGTAATGTTTTCCCTGGAACAGAAAACGTAGGAATTTTCTGTAGGATGGATGGATGAGTATATGAGTGTACACATCCCTGAGATCTAGAGAACAAAGCCAATCCTGACTCTGTAGGTATGGAAGGAAAGTGCCTAAAGAGAGCATCTTGAACTTCTCCTTGTATAGAAATTTGTTCAATTCTCGGAGATCTAGAATGGGTCTGTATCCCCCTGTTTTCTTTGGAATGAGAAAGTAGGGTGAGTAAAACCCTGACCCCTGTTGAAGAGGAGGAACTTCTTCTATGGCCCTCTGGGCCAGAAGGGAGGTTACCTCCTGATCCAGAAGGTCGAGGAGAGATGTGGGAGAATTGAAATGTCTCACCATGGTGTAGGGAAGAAGGTCTGAGAAATTAAGTTTGTAGCCCTCTCTGATGATGGAGAGGGTCCACTGCTCTGATGTGATTTGCTCCCATCTGGGAGCAAAATGAGCTAACCTTCCTGGAATGGTGAGAGGTTCTGGCTGTTGTAGAGCCAGAAAGGTTAAGTTCTCTAGTATCAAGTCAAAACCCCTGAGGGGCTTGGGACTGCTGGGTTGCAGCAGCCCCTGCAGGTTTAGGCCTGGCCTGTTTAGGTTGCTGACGCTTAGTAGCAAAGCGACCTGTAGAAGACTGTTGACCAGAAGTGGAAGGAAATCTGCCCTTCTTGTAAAAAGACTTTTTAAAAGATTTTTTCTTGGCCGGCGTGGAGGTAGACTTAGAAAGTCTATCCAGAGCAGCATTTTCTGCATCCATTTGAGTGGCTTTAATTTGCCACTCCTTGCCAAATAGGTTTTCACCTGTACAGGGCAGATTTCCTAAACCATCTTGAACCCAGGGTTCTAGATCAGAAGCCTGGAGCCAAGCAATTCTACGAGCAGCTATAGCAATGCCTGAGGCTCTGCTGGCACCTTCAAAAGAATCAAAGGCTGCCCTGTTGGAAAACTTTGAAATGTCTTGAGTATGCTTAAGCCAAAGAAGGAATTCATCCCTTTTATCTTCTGGAATAAAAGGGAGAAAGTTGTGCAGCTTTTCTGCAACCTCCTTCAGAAACATACCCATATAAAGGCTGTAGGAATTGATTCTGGCAATAAGCATGCTAGCTTGGAAGATCTTCCTACCAAAAGCATCCAAGGTCCTGCATTCTCTTCCTGGAGGAGTAGAAGAGTGTCTTTTGGTACTCTTTATCCTCTTCATAGCTGACTGCACCACGATGGAGTGGTGAGGAAGCTGAGTTTTTTTAAATCCAGGAGAAGGAGGGACACGGTACATAGTGTCCAATCTACGAGAATGAGGAGAAAGGGTGAGAGGAGTCTCCCACAAGTCAATCAAATGTTCTTGAAGAATTTCATGAATTGGCAAGGTGACTGCCTCTCTGGGAACCTTAGAGTATCCCAAAATATCTAATGTTTTTGCTCTAGGTTCTTTTTCAGAGGTTACTGAAATAGAGAATCCTTTAGCTACTTCTATTATGAAGTCTTGAAAGGACAAATCCTCTGGAGGAGACATTCTCCTTTTTGGAGAAGAAGGCTCCTCAGGAAGGGTGACAGATACTGCAGGAGACTCATCCGATGACTCAGAATCATCAGAAGAATCGAAGTATCGTCTGCCCAATTCCAAAGATCGATAGGCGTATCGATCGGTACAGACATCGGGTGTTCCCGGTACCGGGTCGGTACCTAGAAAGAGCCCAGGACAGGGAGCCGGAATCGGCATCCTGGCCGATGTCGATGCAGCCGGTACCGGTAGCGAGGTTGGTACCGGTACCGACAACATGGTTTGTTGCAGTACCGACCGCGTCGCAGCCTTGATGAAAGCCAGTATGGCCTGCTGCATGGATTGCACAGTGTGATCCATGGACGCCACGACTGCCTGGATGTCGGTACCGGGAGATTGTGCCGGTACCCCAGAGCAGTCTAACAGGTGATCGGTCGAGGCCGTGCCATCGATGTCAACCTGTAACCCCATAGGAGGAGCTTTGGAAGCCGGAGCTTCCCGCCGGGGTTGTTTGGCTGGGGCAGGATCCTCAAGGGCAAGCCCGGAGGCATCTTGATACTTGGAGGGAGATTTGCCCTTTGAGGACCTGCTAAAAGTATGTTTGGTTAGCTGAGATCCATCAGGAGAGGAAGACCTGGAAGATGTCGATGCCACCGCCGGTGCATCCGTGGGAAACAGCACATGGAGCTTGGCTGATCGGTTCTGTAACCCTCGTTTAGACATTAGAGAACAGGACTGGCAATCCGGAACGGAGTGTTCAGGCCCCAAACATTTAAGACACCATTCATGGGTGTCTGTCACAGAAATTGTACCGCTACACTTAGTGCATTTTTTGAAGCCAGAGGCTGGTTTTTCCATGAGGGAAAGTTTCTTGTGGGCCTGGAGGCCTAAGAAGAAAAATACACCAAGTGAGGAAAAAGTATTATTTATTTTTTTTTTTTTTAGAAGAAAAGAAAAGACCGGCGGTACCGGTCCGGCGTCGGGGAAGGCAGACACGCGACCAAAGAAATAGATTAAAATAAAGAACTTCTTCAGCGGTGACAGGAACACGACCTGCTGGCTCCGCGGAAAAGAAGAACTGAGGAGAGTTGGTAGGAAAGGCGGGAAGGCAGCGCGCATGCGCTGTGGGATGCCCCAAAAGCTTTCATTCTGGGAAGCTGGGGAGCATTCCCGCGCAGGCTCCGTCGGTACCAACGTACCCATATGTGAGGACTTATTCCTGCTTGTTCCTGGAGATACTCTGGGTCACATTAACAAGCATGGGTATACCAGAACACTTGATTGTTCTCTTGCACAACCTTTACATTGATCAAGAAGCAACAATTTGAATGGAACAAGGAGAGACAGAATGGTTTAAAATCATCAAAGGTGTATGACAAGGCTGCATACTTTCCCCCTACCTGTTTAATTTATAAGAAGAACAAATCATCAGAGAAGCAGGACTGTATGAAGACAACAGAGGCGTGAGGTTTGGTGGAGACTAATGAATAACCTTCACTATGCTGATGATACTACATTACTGGCTGAAAGCGAAGCTGATCTGAAACATTTGCTTCGCAACATCAAGGAACAGTCTTAAAATGGGCCTGTACCTTAATGTAAAGAAGACAAAGATCCTGACAACTGGCAAAATCAATAGGTTGATGGAGAAGAAACTGAAATAGTGGACATCTTTCACCTACTTGGATGAACTATCAATAA
The DNA here is from genome assembly GCA_033557465.1 of Ichthyophis bannanicus. Lineage (NCBI taxonomy): Eukaryota > Metazoa > Chordata > Amphibia > Gymnophiona > Ichthyophiidae > Ichthyophis > Ichthyophis bannanicus. The sequence goes on along the minus strand of CM066034.1, from coordinate 578,098,714 downwards.
AGAAGCAACAAGCAGTCAAGAAACCAGACGAAGCATTGCTCTTGGCAGAATGGCTATGAAGAACTTAGACAAGATTCTCAAGAGTGGAGATGTCTCTCTCCATACAAAGATTTGACTTGTTCAAGCCATGGTATTTTCAATAGTGTCATATGGATGCAAAAGTTGGACAGTGAAAAAGATAAACAGGAAGAAAATTGATGTCTTTGAATTATGGTGCTGGTGACGAATACTACATATACCATGGACTGCTGAAGGACAAACTAGTCAATACTAGATCAAACCTAAGCTTTCTTTAGAAGCTCAGATGACAAACTTAGACTTTCTTAATTTGGATACATCATGCAAAGAGAGAGATTATTAGAAAAAGATATTATGCTTGGCAAGCTAGAAGGTCAACACAAACGAGGAAGGCCAGCAATGAGATGGATCAATATAATAACAGCAGCAATGGATGCCAGTCTGTCAACAATGAGCCGCCTGACTGAAGATCGAATATAGTTTAGGACAATTATCCAGAGGGTCGCCATGAGTCGATACAGCCTCAATGTCACTTAACAACAATCCACAATAGTACACTGTCTCCTATCCCATGACTTTTTAATTTCCCCAAGAGTCTCTCATGTGGGACCTTGTAAAAGGTGTTCTGAAAATCCAGGTACGCTACATCAACTGGCTTACTTTATCTACATGTTTATTACACCTTGAAAAATATATAAAATTAGTGATTAGGGCTACATAAGAGTCTTCAGAGCCTTGCACTGTTGAGGCATTTCTAACAGGGGCTCTGCATTTCAAGCCAAGATAAGAGGGTGTGGCTTTTAAATTACTAACTCTCTGCCTGAGAGCTCTTAAAAGGATTTTGGTAGATTTTTAAAACAGTTACATTCTTTTTGGTACTTTAGTTCAAAAGGGGAAACTTTCTTTAGTGGTGTAGGTTTAAAACTCTGCTTTTAGCATCTTTCTCAGATCTTTGAAGCTACTGACACCTCATCAGGTGTTAGTTCTCTCCCTACCCTCCTCCCCCAACTCCTGCCAACCCCATGTGAGCAGTCTTGCTTTAAAGATCACCTCCCCCAATTAGCTAGCCACAGGGATTTGGAACACCACATTTATAACACACTTAAGAGAGGTTAACTGCTTTTTCTCTGAAAGGACAGCTGGGAAACAGGCTGGTACTTTGTTAGGTCTCTCTCTCTCGTTTGCTTTAACAGGTACCTAATTTCTGCCAACTGAACAATGGCTGGGAAAAATCTTATCGCCAAAGTTGTTGCCCCCATTACAGCTTCTGCCTCTGTCCAGAGATCCCAATGCCAGTTGAAGGACCGGTTCCATGTGCAGGATGCCTGTATACTGAAGCTCAGGAAACAAGTGGAGGAGCTCAGAGAAGAGGTGGCAAGGCTGAGGAGCATTCAAGATAGTGAGAAGTACAGTGATGAGATGCTTCTCGTAACATCCAAGCTCTCCAGCAGAGGAGAAGATGGGAGCCTACAGAATGACTAGGGTTGGACACAAGTCGCCAGGGCCTGCAGAATTACCAATCCAACTCCTCCAGCCCTTGAAATGAAGAACCATTATTCAGCCCTGGAAGTGGAGGAGGTGAAAGCATCCCTGGGAAGAACCAGAGCTCAAGCACCCCAGAAGGGTAGTGGTGGTTGGTGACTCTCTTCTGAGGGGTACTGAGGCGTCCATCTGCTGACCAGATGATATCTAGAGAGGTATGCCATCTGCCAGGTGACAAAAACCCCAATGTTATGGAGAGTTTGCCGGGACTCATCAGGCCCATTGACTATTACCCAATGTTGCTCATCCATGTTGGCACAAATGATACAGCTAGGTATCCTTCTGAGTGTATCAAAAGTGACTTCATGGTTCTGGGACAGGGGGTGAAGCAGATAGGGGTGCAGGTGGGGGGTTCTCTTCAATTCTTCCTGTTGAGGGTAAAGGCCAAGGCAGAGAAGCTCACATTATGGAGATGAATTCATGGCTGCATGGATGGTATTCATCGAAAGAGTTTTGGCTTCCTGGACCATGGGATGCTGTTCCAAGGGTTGCAGAGCAGAGATGGCATCCATCTGTCCAAAAAGGGTCAACATGTCTTTAGTAGCAGACTGGCTAAGACTACTGAAAGGGGCTTTAAACTAGATTCATTGGGGATGGGTGAAGAAAGCACCCAGATAAGTGAAACATTAACTACCTTTACAAAAATAGGTAAAAGGGGCAACATCTGGAAAGCAGTGCCTATAAATGCCCATAGCATGGGAAATAAGATCCCAGATGTTCAGGCTTTAATGGGAGAGGCTGACTTGGATTTAGTGGCAGTAACAGACATGCTTCACTGACAACCATGACTGGGATGTAACCATACCAGGCTATGCTTTATTCAGAAAGGACAGGGTAGGAAGATCGGGAGGAGAAATGGCACTATATATAAAAAATAATATTAAAGCAATGGAAATACAGGGCTTAAAAGGGAGAGAAGAGGCACTGTGGGTTAAGCTAGAAAGAGGGAAAGAGAAATCTATTGGCATTGTCATGATATACAGACCTCCCTCACAGAGAGAAGTAGTGGATGGAGAGTTAATTGAAGACACATGCAGCATTGCCAGAAAAGGGCAAGTGCTACTGACAGGGAATTTCAATATGCCAGTTGTTGGCACTACCCTGCTGCAGTATCATCTAGAACTAAGGAGATCCTGGATTCTCTACAGGGAGAACTATTCATGCAACTGGTAACGGAAGCCACACATGAAGGGGCCATACTGGACTTTGTGTTTACCAATGGTGAAAGTGTTTCTGATGTTATAGTGGGAGATCATTTTGCATCCAGTGATCACCAGATGATGTGGTTCAGTATTAGGACTAGGGCTGATAAAATCCATTCAAAAGCGAGGGTCTTAGACTTTAGGAAAACTAACTTTGCCAAGATGGGACAATACCTCAGGGAGTCTTTAGTGGGATGGGAACAGCTGGGGGATGTAGAAAAACAGTGGGCAAAATTGAAAGGGGATATTTTAAGGGCAACCAACCATTTTGTTAAAATGGTAAATAAAGGTAAAAGGAAAAGAAGACCGCTATGGTTTTCAAAAGAAGTAGCTGAAAGGTGAAGAAAAAGAGGGAGGCCTTCATGAAATGCAAGAGATCACAGAGAGAGGAAGAAAGGCATCTATATTTGGAAAAAGTTAAAGAAGCTAACAAAGTAGTCAGGAAAGCAAAGATTCAAATAGAGGAAGAACTAGTCAGTGCAATAAAATGGGGGGTGGGATAAGACATTTTTCAGATATGTTAGTGAGAAGAGAAAGGGCAAAAGTGGTATTGTCAGACTCAAGGGGAGGAATATGTAGAAGCTGATGAGGATAAAGCGGAATTGCTTAACAAATATTTTCGTTCTATGTTCACAGATGAAGAACCAGGAACAGGAAATCAGAAAACACACACAAACAGGAAAAGAAGCGAGAAGCATCTTGCGCAATTTTCAGAAGACTGTGTTCATGAGAAACTAGCTAAACTTAAAGTAGACAAAGCGATGGGACCAGATGGGATACACCCAAGAATACTGAGGGAACTTGGGGACATTCTAGCAGCTCCACGGACTGACCTTTTCAATGCCCCGCTGGAGTCGGGAGTGGTGCCAGAAGACTGAAAAGAGGCACATGTGGGTCCCTTTACACAAAAGCAGAAGTAAGGAAGTGGTTGAAAACTACAGGCCAGTTAGTTTAACCTTGGTGGTGAGTAAATTATTGGAAACGCTGCTGAAAGAGAAAATGGTGAGGTTTCTGGAGTCCAACGGATTATTGGGTCCGAGGCAGCATGGATTTACCAGAGGCATATTTTGTCAGACAAATCTGATTGATTTCTTTGACTGGGTGACCAGGGAGTTGGACCGAGGAAGAGCCCTAGATGTGGTGTATTTTGATTTTAGTAAAGTCTTTGACACCGTTCTGCACAGGTGACTTATAAACAAACTGAGCTCCCTAGGGATGGACCTAAAGTTACTACTTGGGTTAGAAATTGGTTGAGTGGGAAGTGACAAAGGGTACAGGTAAATGGAGCTCACTCTGGGGAGAAGGAAGTTACCAGTAGTGTGCCCCAGGGATCTGTCCTTGGTCTGATTCTTTTTAACAAGTGATATTGCGGAAGGGCTGTCAGGAAAGGTTTGCCTCTTTGCGGATGACACCAAAATCTGTAATAGAGTAGACGCCCAGGAAGGTGTAGATAACATGAGGAGGGATCTAGCTAAGCTTGAAGAATAGTCTAGAATTTGGCAGCTGAGATTTAATGTTAAAAAATGCAAGGTCATGCATTTGGGCTGCAGCAATCCAAGGGAGCGATATAGTATAGGGGGTGAAGAACCTCTGTCCACAAAAGAAGAGCGGGACTGAGGCGTGATTGTGTCTGATGATCTTAAAGTAGCTAAACAGGTAGAAATGTTGACGGCTAAAGCTAGAAGGATGCATGGATGCATAGGGAGAGTAATGGCCAACAGAAGAAATGAGGTGATAGTGCCTCTGTATAAGTCTTTGGTGCGAGCTCATTTGGCGTATTGTGTGCAAATTCTGGAGACCGCATCTTCAAAAGGATATAAACAAGTTGGAGTCAGTACAGAGGGTGGCTACTAAAATGGTTAGTGGTCTTCGTTATAAAGCATATGAGGACAGACTTAAGGATCTTAATATGTATACTTTAGAGGAAAGGCGGGATAGAGGTGATATGTTTGAGATGTTTAAATACCTCCATGGCATAAATGCACAGGAGAAGAGCCTCTTTCAATTGAAAGCAAGCTCTGTTATGAGGGGACATAGGATGAGGGTGAAAGGGGTTAGACTCAGGAGTAATAAGCAAAAATATTTCTTTATGGAAACAATGGTAGATGCGTGGAATAATCTCCCAGTGGTGGTCGTAGAGACGAGGACAGTATCTGAATTTAAGAAAGTATGGGACAAACACAGAGGATCTCTAAAGGGAAAAGGGGACTGTTGTAGTGGTTGATATGGAACGGCCGACTAGATAGGCCATGTGGTCATTGTCTGCCGTCATGTTTCTATGTTTTTAATTTATTAAGCTTTCTTTTCCCACAGAACACTGGAAAACAGTATTGCAGCTCTCCTGAAAAAATAGAGCTGCAACAGATCGGGGGGGGGGCACACTGTAGTCAAGGTCTCGGCATCTGGCTCCTAAATGTTTATACTGGCACCAAGAGTCCAAGAAAATTTGTCAAGGCCTGCATTATAATATCCTTTGGTTTACAGTATTCTCTATTCCTTTCCTTATGATTCCTAGCATTCTATTGGCTTTCCTGGCCATCGCTGCACACTGGGCAGATGGTTTCAACGTACTATCCACGATGACCCCTAAATTATTTTTTCTGGGCGGTGGTTCCTAATTTTGAATCTTGCATTGTGTTACCATAGTTTGGGTTGTTCTCCCCTAGGTGCATGACTTTGTACTTGTCCACATTAAATTTCATTTGCCATTTGGACATCCAATCTTCCAATTTATCAAGGTCCTCTTGCAATTTTTCACAATCCTCTTATGTTTTAACAACTTTGAATAATTTTGTATTATCTGCAAATTTGATCACCTCACCCGTTATTCCCAATTCCAGGTCATTTATGAATATGTTAAAAAGCAGCAGGTCTAGTAGAGATCCCTGGGTTCTTCATTATTTTCTTTTAAACAGATAATTCTTTACTAAAAGGACTATTTGGACTATATTCTGGAAGTGAATTTTCTTGTTTATGAAACTCTTTAAAGTGGACTAGTGATGAGTTAGCCACTTATGCCCTTTTTAGGCTCTGCTGTGGTACTCTTGATTTTGAGATCCGCATATAGAAAGCATTTAAGGAATATGTGAAGTCTTTTTTGTTGACATATCACTGGTGTTTACATTACCTCTGTGGAGGATACTTGATTGATTATACACAAAATTAGGCACTATGTTTTTTTGCACCTACCTTTTGTGCACGTAGACCCCCAGACAATTGTATAAGTGCCCACTTGAGTATATAAAATGCTGTTCTACACGCTCAGGTGCCTTATAAAATTACACTCATCTTGTGTATAAGTTTGTCTGACAGGAGAAGAGGTACTCCCTGGGTGAAGTTCTTGCCGTGTTTGGACTTAGGAACATACTTTATAAAATGCGAGAGAAAGCCCTAAAATAAACCAGGAAAGTTGTGCTTGCATGTGCGCGTCAAAGGGCAGATTTGAATGTGTGCATGTACTTTCCATGGGGTAATCTTTAAAGGGAAAATATGCTCTTATTTCTCTTTGAAAATTGGCATAAGTTACACATACAAGAGCTGCAGAAGTTAGGCAGCCTGTTAAAAAATGACCCTCCTTGTGTCCTCTAAGGGGCATGTTTACTAAAAACCGCACATTTGCGCATCCGCACAATAGCGCACTAAAAGCGGTACTTAAGTGCTCTCAAGCGCCCCGCACACGTGCGTGTCACCACCGCACAGGTGCGCGGCACACTAACGGGCCCCGCACAAGTACGGGCCCGCAAATGTCCGATAGAGGCGTGGAAAGGCTAACGGAGGGCGGAGGAAGGCTCCTGAGGGGCGGAGAGATGGGGTTAATGGGCGGGGAAGGGGAGGGGAGAGGCTCCCCGCACATTATCGGGGCCGAATTTCCATGTAAAAACTACCGCGAGTAGAGGGCATTTAAAGGGAAGAGAAACCATTTCCGTCAGCAATGTACAGCAAAACCGGGGAAACCTGCAAAACGTGAGCAGTGTGATACATGTGCACAGAACAAAATAGCAAATATAAATTGAAAAAGACCACAACAAAATTCTAAAAACTTATAACCCAGCTGGGCAACAGTGATATTAATGGGCAACAATAAAAAACACTCACAGGAAAGCTCCAAAAAAAAGAAATGATTTCTGAAAGGGTCTACGGAGCGGAGACCCTTCCAAAAATCATTTCCTTTTTGGGAGCTGTGCTGGGAGTGTTTTCTATGGTCGCCCATTAATACCACTGTTGCCCAGCTTGGTTATATTTTTTCCCCCTCTTTTCACGGTCATTTGCGGGGTGTATTTGCACGTTTGCCCCCAGACAAGGTGAATGAGCCCACAGTACAAATGTGCAGAGCAGGGTTTAGGATTCCGCCGGCCAGGTTTTCCATCCCCAGGGACAGCACTGTCTCTGTGGCCACAGTGTGGTGCAGCGGACAAAGACAGTACCCTAGGACCAGAGGGATACAGGTTCAAATCCCAGCTGGGGCTCCTGCCAACCCAGTCCCCATATTTTACCCACCACTAAACAGAGATAGTAAAGACACCCCTTTATTGGAGAGCACATAAGCATGGTTCACACACCCATTTTGTACCCAACACCGCACACACACCATAACAATGGGCATTACCGACGGCCGAGTCCCCCAAATGCAGTCCTGGAGTGCCACATGTCAATCAGGTCATATGCTTTTCCAAGATAAGGCCATGCCAGCATGTTGGCGGAAGGGTACAGGTGGTGGAGGGGGCAGTGGCTGCTAGCCACAGAAGACAGTGGCCTAGCCATGTGCAGGCTGGCACCGTCCACTGCAACAGATAGGCCCTGTCGGATGTACAGTCATGGACCTCCCAGGGAATCCAGCACATGTGTGGCAACACGGTGGTGCAGTGCACACAGACAGTGTGTGCAAGAACAGAAGGTCACAGGTTCAAAGCCCTGCCAATCATGTCCACATATTTTTCCCACAACTAAACCGTGATAGTAAGGACAATCCTTTATTGCTGGGGTCATACGCCTTCCTTTTACCCCACGGAGCACAGACACCATGACCAGGGGCATTACCTAGAGCAGAGTCTCACAGATGCAGTCCTGTAGGAACACACACCATTCAGGTTCCATGCTGCCACTCATACAAATGCCTGTGCTGTATATCTATGCACCACCCCCATGGCATGTAGATGTAGCTCATGCATATCCATGAGGGACAGCAGGAAAACCCGAACAGTGTGTGGCAAACCTGGACTGGATTTGTGAACCTCTGCCATAAAGCAGCAGCCAACAGGGGCATACACACCCACACCCACAGGCCCCATTGGCCAATGCCTCCTGGAGAGGCAGGACATTGGGCCCTGCGTACACCTCCCAATACTAGCACCTGCATACCTCAGCAATGTCACCCTACACCTGGGTAAACGGTACACAGCTCTCAAACGTGTGCTATGAGTACTGGCAGATAGATATACCTACGTTACGCACATTCTGCTCTTTGAGCTCCATCATAACAATCTTTCTGCTGTCTGCTGTGGGTGCTTCAGGTCTGGTCTCTGAAAGTGTTAACCACCCTGGGGAGTGTCCCCCAACAGTATTGCATACCATATCCATGCCTGTACTGTGCCCAGGACTGGTGTGGTGGGCAATGCTGCTAAACTCCTCTATAGTAGCACAATGCTGGCATACGTGTGGGAGTGTGTGTCTGTCTATACAGTGCGTGTTGGCTGCAAACACCTTCCACAGCCCACACTGCCAGCACTATTGCCAGTATTGGCCTGCCAATGTGCATAATGAGCAGCAAGGTACCATGGGTATAGCTCAGACAGGGTGGGCTGGCCAGGATGCCATCTGCACAGGACATAGGGCACTGGCTGGGACATTGTAGTGGCCGGCCACCACCTACACAGACAGGGTGACCTCTGTATGTGCCTCTGGGGTTTCACTCCACCCTGACTGTGTAGTGACGACAGCATGGCTAGGCACCCCCATAGTGCTATATAGTATTTCTCCCATGTGATATATATGGGTTTCTGTTTGGGGCCCAGACACTGACTTATCTGCTGGTGTGCACTGCCATCCCAGTTACGGGTGCATGCATTTCCACCAGGACTAACTAGCAGACTGTTTCCAGCTGGTCTGTGTCCTGATGGAGTGCTGTGCCGTGGCTGATGGCTTGCTGCAGGAGAATAGCAGATAGTGGTGGGGCGCAACCTAGCATATCCAGGCCTAATGTCTGTCAGACATTGTGTTATGGATGTGTAAAGAGCTGCTTTGACTGCCCTGTAGGGTGTCTGTTCCACAGCAGGACTTGGGTTGATGGTCCACACTACTGCCACCATTGCAGGGAGGTAGCATGTTGATCTGTTGATGGGAGCCAATGTTATTCCACCTGGGGGGGAGGGGGAGGAATGGTGGTACATAGCCCACCTAGGTGGCCATAAGGGGTTCCCCTGACTCAGACAGACAGAGATATTCAAGGTGTTTCTGCAGAAACAACCTCTCTCACAGAGTAACAGTGCTTTGGAGCTCTGGCATGGCCTTATTCAGCCATGGAGGGTGTTGTGGACCTGGTCCTGGGTGCCTCATCGCACCCTCAGGGTGAGCACAGTACCCGCACAGTGTGACGGTGTGTAGCTACTATGTGCCAGTCAGTACAACACCCGCTCAGTACACCCTACCAGGCCGAGGTGCTGTGTGGGTGCACACGGCCACATCCCCCTACCAGGCCGAGAGCTGTGGGGGTGCATTCCCCATCTTGTGTGCATCTGTGGACAGCTGATTTGCATGTGCAGTGCATTATGGGTGCGGGTGGCCTAACCCTATCCTGTTTACAACAGCAGACTGTCTGTGAGGTGATATGCCGGCTCTCTGCAGCCAGCCAGGGGCTTGCTGACAGCTATAGAGCTGTAGCCCAATGATTACGTCACTGCCTGTGCAGCCAGAGGTCATGGGTTCAAACCCACAGTGGGGTTCTTTAATAGGGCTGTCCACAGCTTTATTTTTATTTACTGTACATATGTCAATGCCGGCAAAACCACCCTCAGCTTATTATACCCATTAGGTGCCTCTGAGGGTGCTTTATAGGGTGCCCTATAGGCCACCTTATGGTTGCCATCCATATAAGGTGCACTGTACATTATCCTGTGTCGCAACATATGTGGTGCCCTATAGGGGACATTCTAGGGTGCCTTGGCGGACAGTGCACTGTGACATGTGCCTTATGGGCCACTGTATGTGTACACGCTGTGTGAGTGCGTTTGCTAGTAGTGATAGCAAAATAAAATTAAAAAGCCTCCTACAGCACTCCTCACCATAATACATACTGCCTCAGTCAGCCTTGTTCACTGGGCATTGTGAGGGATTGAACCCCTGATCCCTGCACCATTGGTCAGTGTTTTAACCATTGTGCTGTGGCTCTGTTCCTGTGCTTGTGCATCAGCGCGCCGCCTTGTGCCCATCAGCGCGCCGCCTTCTGCAGCCCAAGAGGACCAGTGCGCCGCCTTATGCCGCCCAAAAAGAACTGTGCGCCGCCTTATGCCGCCCAAGAGAACCAGTGCGCCGCCTTATGCCACCCAAAAAGAACTGTGCGCCGCCTTATGCCGCCCAAAATGTACAGTGCGCCGCCTTATGCCGTTCAAAATTAATTTGCCTCCTAAACCACTTTTACCCATTACAGTTGCTGCCTCAGCTGGCCTTTTTCGTTGCGCACAATGGGGGATTGAACCCATGGCCCCTGCACCATTGGTCAGTGTCTTCACCGTTGTACTACGGCTCTGTTGTTTTGTATACCCAGCAGCGCGCCACTTTGCCTTCCCACGCGCTAATGTCGACCCCCGCACATTAGCGCGACGCGCACAGGTCCGGTCACTTACTCCCGGTTTTTTGCTATTTTCTGCCTGAACCGCCCACTCCTTATATGGCACACGCACACTAACGGGGACCCACACAATTTCGGAGTTTAGTAAACATGCCCCTAAGGGTCTTGACATTCTTGAATGCCACTATCCCCACCCACTATTTTCTTGCAAGTCCTTGCCATTCATTGCCAAAGTATAAGTTTGCTAATTATGTTAAAGGCACAAAGGTAATGCTCTACCAAGTCGCAGAGACCAATTCTAAGGAGAGGGTGTTTTTTTTTAAACTTCTCCTTCTCTATTGCTCATATGTTTGATTTCAAGTATATTCCTTGCTCTCATCTGCATGTGCTTCCTCCTCCTAGAATTCCAAAGATAACTAATGCATAAAAGGAAGTCTTCTGTCTTGGATGGGGGTAGATAACCATGGCAAAAATGATGGGATTTCCTAAATTCTGTATTTGTTCCAAAGTCTCCCAACTGAATCCCATTTAGTGTATTCAAATAGATCTAGAAAAACTACATAGATTTATATGGAATAGGCGGCCTTCAAGAGTAGCTCAGAAAATACTTTCTATACCCCAAATTAGCAAAAGGCATGGCAGTTCCTGATTTCAAACTATATTATGTAGTGGCTAGCCCCCCAAGCAAACAGTGAAGGAGAACGTGCATCTTCACTATATCTCCTGACTTCCAAGGTCTCCTGGGGGGGGGGGGGGGCAAAGTTCCAGCTTTGGAAGTAGTATCAAGAGTTACGTCTGGGTAAGAAGGCCCACTTCAACTTTCATGCTGATACAATTCAGATTTTCCTCTGGGTTTGTCTGATGGCACCTTCAAGCAATGGGAGAAGAAACATTTGCGCGGGTTGGGTCAAATGACTGAGTGGAGAGGGATTCTAAGATTCTTGAAGTTTAAAGAAAAATATCAGCTTAGTAAGCATGATGCATTTGGAATTTTTTCAGCATTGACACTTCTTGGCGACCAAGGGGATGAGGAGCAAGATCATGAGGAAAAAAAACTCTGAGACCTTGTGCACTAAACTTGATGCGCCCAAAGGAATATCATCTAACTGTATATCTTGTTTCTCTACCTACCTCGTGGCAAACAAAAACATGTAGTGGCATAGGAGAGAGATCTGGAGGTGGAACTGGAGAGTAGTGAATGACAGCATTTATACTTCATTCCCCATGGTCTCTATATCCACAAACCTAAGTGTGGATACAAAATGTTATATTGATGGCATTTAACCTCCTCCACATTAAACAGTACAGTATTAGTTATCTGTGTTGTTAGGGGGATGTGGTATAAGACACCTTTTTTTTATGTGTGGTCGGAATGCCAGAGTGTTGAATGATATTGCAGCAAGATGGCTGGGCTTATTAAATGCATTACTGAGAAAGAGATTCCCTTGGATCCAAAAGCGTATATACTACTTTAATTACCATCAGGGTTTCCTGCAAGTTTAAGGGTAGTGATGGTCAATGTTGTTGTGGTTGCAAGGATGAAGATGGCCTCATATTGGAGCAAGTGGAAATTACCTTTGGATGATTCTCTTATACAATTAACTTACTGCTCACCAAAGGGATAAGCTTTAAGAATGAAAATCCTGTACCTCATGGGTTTCTGCTTTAGCCAATGTACAACAGGTATGAGATACTGCTTATTATAGATTAACCTTTGATGCTAGAAAGTAATATACGGCTCTTTAAGGGGAAAGCTAATAATGGTGTGATTTCCAGTCAGCAACCATGGTTCTAATCCTCTAAGGGAGGGGTGACATTTTGGTAAAGTTTATTCATTATATGTTATATAAAAATATTGCACAGATACTGATGGAAATGCAATATATATAAACTTTTGATCCAAATAAAGCCTTCTATAGACTGTCATTTTTCAGGAAGAAGTCAGGCTGGGGAGAGTAAATTAATGATAAAGCTTACTTACTCACCTGTAACAGGTGATCTCCGGGAACAGCAGGAATTTAGTCCTCACATATGGGTATCGTCGGTACCGACGGAGCCTGCGCGGGAACGCTCCCCAGCGTCCAATCAGAACGCTTTTGGGAGCATCCCACAGCGCCTGCGTGCTGCCATCCCGCCTTTCCCAAATGCCTCTCTCCAGTTGAGTTTTAAAGCTGAGACAAAGAGAGAGAGAGGGAAAGGAAAGAGAGAGATAGAGAGATACAACTCCTAGGGGAGGTGGGTGGGTTGTGAGGACTAAATTCCTGCTGTTCCCGGAGATCACCTGTTACAGGTGAGTAACTATGCTATCTCCAGGAACAAGCAGGAATCTAGTCATCACATATGGGGACTCCCTAGCTTTGGGTGCCAGGGAGAAACCCCAAAAGTTGTGTGTCCCTGAGAAGGGCTCCACTTCCTCCCATGGATCTCTGGCATCCTATCAGGGATGGTGGGTAGGAGTTGATTAAGTATCGAACAGGTGTTTGAGAACAGCCTGACCAAACAAGGCATCCCGGCGGGAGTCCTTGTCCAAGCAGTAATGGGCTGTGAAGGTATGAACAGAGGCCCAAGTGGCTGCTCGACAGATGTTGGCAATAGACACAGAGTTCAGATGAGCCATTGAGGCTGCCATGGCTCTCACATTGTGAGCTGTGACATGGCCCTCCAGAGAAAGGTTTTTACTTTGACAGGCAAAAAGAAATACACTGAGAAATCCAGTTGGATAGTGTTCTCTTGGAGACTGGCAGTCCCAAATGAGAAGGGTCAAAAGCAACAAAGAGCTGAGAAGACTTTCTATGTTGCTGTGTCCTCTGTAAATAAAAAGCCAGAGCTCTTTTACAGTCCAGGGTATGAAGATTCCTCTCTGCACTTGATGCATGAGGTCCTGGAAAAAAGACAGGTAGTTAGACCTCCTGGTTGAGGTGAAAAGGCGAGACGACCTTAGGCATAAAGTGTGGATGAGTCCTAAGGACTACCTTGTCATGATGAAACCTTGTATAAGGTGGATTAGCTACTAGTGCTTGCAATTCACTAATGCGGCGTGCTGATGTGATTGCAATGAGAAAGATAACCTTCCAAGAAAGAAATTTCAAGGAGGTGGTAGCTAAGGTTTCGAAAGGTGGCTTCATGAGCTGCCCAAGAACCAGATTCAAGTCCAATGCAACCGGAGGTGGTCTAATGGGAGGCTTAGTTAGAAGGAGGCCTCTCATGAATCTTGCTATAAGAGGATGAGAGGAAATAGGTTGTCCATTTAGAGGTTTAAGAGAAGATGCAATATCACTCAAATGGACTCTTACTGAATTTGTCTTAAGGCCTGCATTAGACAAAGGGAGGAGATACTCCAGTAAAGATTCTAGAGGTATAGCAAGGGGATTAAGACCCTTTTCTGAACACCAAATAGTGAACCTTTTCCACTTGAAAGCATAAGAACGTTTAGTGGAAGGTTTCCTAGAAGCATAAAGAACATCTTTCACTTGCTGAGAAAGATGAAGATCTTGGAGATCTACGTCTTCAGCAACCAAGCCCTGAGATGTAGGGACTGGGGATTGGGATGCCATAACATTCCGTTCTCCCGAGATAGGAGATCTGGAGCAGACCCTAACTCCAGGGAGGGAGCTTGAGAGAGATGTAGAAGCAGAGGGTACCACTCTTGCCGTGGCCAATGTGGTGCTATGAGAATCATGTGGCCTCTGTCTCTCTGAAGCTTGAAGAGGGTTTTGGGAATTAGGGGAATGGGTGGAAAGGCATACAGGAAGTCTTGACCCCAGTGAAGGAGGAAAGCATCCTTTGCCTGAGCTCCCTGAGCTGGAGTTCTGGAACAGAACCGGGGAAGTTTGGCATTCCACGGACTTGCAAAGAGGTCTATGTCCAGGGTTCCCCAAAGTTGAAAAATCTTGGCCACCTGGTCTGCATGCAGAGACCACTCATGTGGAAGGAGAACTCGACTGAGTCTGTCTGCCCAAGAGTTTTGAACGCCTGGAAGATACACTGCCAGAAGATGGATGTGATGCTCTCTGGTGAGGGCCCACAGTCGCAGAGCTTTGTTGCAAAACGACAGAGAGCCTTTTCCCCCCTGCTTGTTCACATAGAACATGGCTACTTGATTGTCCGTATGGATAAGGACTGTTTTGCAGCTGAGCAGGGTGTGGAACATTTGCAGAGCAAGGAAGATTGCTCTGAGCTCCAAGAGATTGATATGTAGACAACTCTCTTGTGGAGTCCAAGTGCCCTGGGTGGAGAGGTCTTGCAGATGAGCTCCCCAACCCATTGGAGAAGCATCTGTTGTAAGAGTTGCTTGGGGCAGAGGTTGCTGAAAGGGGGACCCCAGCAAAAGGTTTTGAGTGGACTTCCACCACTGGAGAGACAAAATGAGACGACTTGTGTTTGCTATTCTGTCTGACAGGCAACCTGATGCCTGGGTCCAGTGGGTGGATAAAGTCCACTGAGCTGCCCTCATGTGAAGGCGAGCATAGTAGGGAGGAGTGGCCTAGTGGTTGGTTTCCTAGAAGCATAGTAGGGAGGAGTGGCCTAGTGGTTAGGACAAGGTACTTCAAGCCGGAGGGCCGGGGGTTCAAGTCCCACCTGGGGACAGCAATCTCAGGCCGGAGGGACTGGGATTTCTAGTCCTATAGGCACTCCTTGTGGTCTTGGGCAAGCCACTTAACCCTCCATTGCCCATGTTCCCTGTAAGTATTAGTGTATGTGTGTCATATTCCCTCGTGTTAAATGTATCTCCCAATTGACCGCTTTGACCCGGTGAAAAGCGGGATATAAATACAGCTAAATAAATAAATATGGTACCACATGCACGATGGATGCCATGTGGCCTAGCAACTGCAACATTTCTCGAGCAGTTAAAAAGGGCTTTAAGGCTCCTTGAGAAGCTAACTGCACCAAGCGAAGGCAATGGGCTTGGGGAAGGTAGGTCCTTGCCTTTGTGGTATCCAGCTGGGCTCCTATGAACTCTAGATACTGAGTAGGAATTAGACTGGATTTTGGGATGTTTATGACCAGCCCTAAGTACTGAAGGATACGCATTGTGCAGGATAGAGAAGGCCTGGCCTCTGACTGTGTTGAAGCTCGAATGAGCCAGTCATCCAAGAAAAGGAAGACGAATATTCCCAGAGTGCATAGAAATGCTGCTACCACAGCCATGCATTTCGTGAACACCCTTGGTGCAGAGGCCAGACCAAATGGAAGCACCCTGTATTGGTAGTGCTTTCCTTGAAACAGGAACCGAAGGAACCTTCTGTGGGTTGGATGGATGAGAACATGGGTGTACGCATCCTTAAGATCTAGAGAACAAAGCCAGTCCTGACTCTGAAGGTATGGAAGCAGAGCTCCGAGAGAAATCATTTTGAATTTCTCCTTGACCACGAATTTGTTCAATTCTCTGAGATCTAAGATAGGTCTGAATCCCCCTGTTTTCTTTGGGATAAGAAAATAAGGGGAATAGAACCCTGTGCCCTGTTGATGAAGAGGCACTTCTTCTATTGCCCCATGGGCAAGAAGGTTGGTAACCTCCTGACCTAACAGGTCGATGAGAGAGGTCGGAGAATTGAACTGCTTCACTATTGTGGGAGGGGGCATGCTTGAAAAATGAAGTTTGTACCCCTCTCTTATGATGGAGAGTGACCAACGCTCTGCTGTTATTTGCCCCCATCTGGGAGCAAAATGGCATAACCTTCCTGGAATGGTGGACGGCTCTGGTCCTTCCAGAGCCAGAAAGGCTAAGTTCTCTAGCTGAAAGTCAAAGGCCCTGAGGAGGCTGAGGCTGCTGAGCTGGTTGAGGCCTAGCAGCCTTTGCTTTCTTCTGTTTGGGTGGTTGCTGACGTTTGGTTGAAAACTGACCTGCAGAAGATGCCTGCTGACCATAAGCAGGATAAAATCTCTTCTTCTTAGAAAAAGGTGTTTTCTTGAACAACTTTTTCCTAAGGATCAGCAGTAGACTTGGATAGTCTATCCAAAGTGGAATTTTCAGCATCCATCTCATTGGTTTTTTCTTGCCAATCTTTACCAAACAGGTTCTCAGCAGTACAAGGGATATTTCCCAATTTATCTTGTACCCAGAGCTCTAAATCAGATGCTTGGAGCCAAGCAATTCTACGTACACCGATGGCAATAGCCGAGGCCCTGCTTATACATTCAAAGCAGTCGAAGGCTGCACAGTTGGAGAATTTAGAGACATCTTGGGCATGTTTGAGCCAAGTGAGAAACTCCTGCCTTTTATCCTCAGAGATGAAAGGACTTAAAGTCTGTAGATGATCAGTAACTTCCTTTAGGAACATTCCCATGTAGAGACTATAGGAACTGATTTTTGCAGCAAGCATGGAAGCTTGAAAGACTTTACGTCCAAAAGCATCCAGAGTTCTACATTCACGTCCTGGAGGATTAGAGGCATGTCTTTTTGCGCTTCTAATCCTTCTCATAGCAGATTCCACCACAATGGAGTGGTGGGGAAGCTGAGTTTTATGGAAACCAGGACAAGGAGGGACACGATACATAGTATCTAACCTACGAGAATGAGGAGAGGTGGTAAGTGGTGTTTCCCACATCCTCAACATGAGATCATATAGAATCTCATGAATGGGTAGGGTAGCTGCCTCCTTAGGAGTTTTGAGATATTGTAAAATATCCAACTCCTTGGCCCTTGGCTCTGTTTCAGGGGTCACAGTGATGGACAGGCCTCGAGCCACCTCTCGGATGAAGTCTTGGAAAGACATGTACTCTGGAGGAGACATCCTGCGTTTAGGGGAGGAGGACTCCTGTGGAAGCATCAATGCTGCATCGACAGAACTTTCAGAATCCTCAGATTCTTCTGAGGAATCGAAGTATCGCCTGTCTGGATGCTCTTGCAGAGCCCGATACCCGTACCGAGCAAAATCGGTATCGGGAATAACCAGTACCGGCGGGCATCGAAGGACAGGGTACCGACATAGCAGGCATCGATGTCGATGCTATCGGTACAAGGTTGCGATACCGATACCGGTGGAGTTGTCTGTTGCGGTACCAAGGGCGTTGATGCCACAAGGAAAGCCGCTAGACTGCGTTCTATGGACAGAATTCTCTGGTCCATAGACGCTGCCAATGCCTGGAAATCGGTACCGGTGGAAACTGCCGGTACCCCAGAGCATGGCACCAGGAGATCTGTCGAGGCTGAGCCATCAAGAACATCCTGGAACCCCGATGATGGTGCTTTGGAAGCCGAAGCCTCCCGCAGGGGTAATTTTTCCGGTGCAGAATCCTCGAGGGCAACGGCAGAGGCATCTCGATGCTTAGAAGGAGATCTACCCTTTGAGGACCAGCTAGACTTATGTTTAGTTACCTGAGATCCACGGGAAGAAGCAGCAGCCCTGGAGGACGTCGATGCCACCGAAGCCACATCAGAAGGAAACAGGGTACTGAGCTTAGCAGCTCGGTTCTGTCGACCCCTTTTAGACATCATAGTACAGGACATACAATCTGTGATGGAGTGGTCAGGACCTAAACATTTTAAACACCATTCATGGGTGTCGGTGACGGAAATGGTACCACCACATTTTGTGCACTTTTTAAAACCTGAAGCAGGTTTCTCCATATTAAGGAAATTTCTGGGCCTTAAGGCCCAAAAAGACAGGTGCACCTGAAGAAAGTAAAAGAATGGAAAAATTAATTTTTTTTTTAAAAGAAAAGAAATACCGGCGGTACCGGTAGAGCGTCGGGGAAGGCAGACGCGACCACAAAAAGAATGAAGAAATAAGGAAATTCTTCTGCAGTGACAGGAACATGACCTGCTGGCTCCGCGGAAAAAGAAGAACTGGAAAGAGGCAGTTAGGAAAGGCGGGAAGGCAGCACGCAGGCGCTGTGGGATGCTCCCAAAAGCGTTCTGATTGGACGCTGGGGAGCGTTCCCGCACAGGCTCCATCGGTACCCATATGTGATGACTAGATTCCTGCTTGTTCCTGGAGATTTTAGTCTTCACATATGGGTATCGTCGGTACCGACGAAGCCTGTGCGGGAACGCTCCCCAGCATCCAATAGGAAAGCTTTTGGGAACATCCCACAGTGCCTGCATGCTGCCTTCCCACCTTTCCAACTGTCCCTCTCCAGTTTAGTTTATAGCTGAGACAAAAGAGAGAGGGAGAGAGAGAAAAAGATACAACTCCTAGGGGAGGTGGGCGGGTTGTGAAGACTAAATTCCTGCTGTTCCCGGAGATCACCTGTTACAGGTGAGTAACTATGCTATCTCCAAGAACAAGCAGGAATGTAGTCTTCACATATGGGGACTCCCTAGCTGCAGATGCCAGGGAGATGGCCCCAGGAAGTTGTTAGGCCTTGTGAAAGGGCTATACTTCCCCCCATGAATCTCTGGCATCTTACCAGGGACGGTGGGTAGGAGTTGATTAAGTCTGAAAAAAGGTGTTGAAGAACAGCCTGGCCAAACAAGGCATCCCGACAGGAGTCCTTGTCTAAGCAGTTGTGGGTTGTGAAGGTATGTACCAAAGCCCAAGTAGCTTCTCAACAGATGTCGTCGATAGACACAGAGTGAAGATGAGCCATTGAGGCTGCCATGGCTCTCACATTGTGAGCTGTGACATGGTCTTCAAGAGGAAGGTTCTTACTCTCATAGGCAAAGGATATGCACTGAGCAATCCAGTTAGAGTTCTTTTGTAAACTGGAAGTCCCAAACGACTAGGATCAAAAGCAAGAAAGAGTTGAGAAGATTTTCTATGTTGCTGTGTCCTTTGCAAGTAAAAGGCCAAAGCTCTTTTACAGTCCAAGGTATGAATGTCCTTTCGGCACTAGAGGCATGAGGCCTCGGAAAGAATACAGGAAGGTAAACCGCTTGGTTTAAATGGAAAGGCGAAACCATCTTTGGCATAAAGTGTGGATGAGTCCTAAGAACTACCTTATCATGGTGTAACCTTGTGTAAGGAGGATCAGCCACTAACGCTTGCAATTCACTGATGTGATGTGCTGATGTGATTGTAATGAGGAAGATGACTTTCCAAGAAAGGAATTTCAAAGATGTAGTGGCTAATGATTCAAAGGGCAGTTTCATGAGCTGACCGAGCACCAGATTTAAGTCCCATTCCACCGGTGGTGGCTTAATGGGAGGCTTAGTTAAAAGAAGGCCTCTCATAAATCTCGCTATGAGAGGATGAGAGGAAATAGGTTGTCCACTTAGAGGCTTGTAAGAAGCTGCAATAGCACTAAGATGGACTCTTACTGAATTTGTCTTGAGACCTGCATTTGATAAATGAAGAAGATATTCCAGTATCGATTCCAGAAGTATCGCAAGAGGGTTAAGACCCTTCTGTGAGCACCATATGGTAAACCTTTTCCACTTAAAGGCATACGAGCATCTTGTGGAGGGTTTCCTAGAAGCATAAAGGATATCCTTTACCTGTTGGGAAAGGTTAAGATCCTGAAGTTCTAAGCTTTCAGCAACCAGGCCCTGAGATGCAGAGACTGGGGATTCGGATGCCAGAGCATCCCGTCCTCTTGGGAGAGAAGATCTGGAGCAGACCCCAACTCCAGAAGCGGAGCTTGAGAGAGATGTAGGAGCAGAGGGTACCACGTTTGCCGTGGCCAACGTGGAGCTATGAGGATCATATGACCTCTGTCTCTCTGAAGCTTGAATAGGGTTTTGGGGATGAGGGGAACGGGTGGGAAGGCATATAGGAAGTCCTGACCCCAGTGGAGGAGGAAGACGTCCCTTGCCTGACAACATGGAGCCGGAATTCTGAAACAGAACTGGGGAAGTTTGGCATTCAGCAGACTTGCAAAAAGGTCTATGTCCGCGGTTCCCCAAATCTGAAATATTTGGGCAACCTGGTCTGGGTGGAGAGACCATTCGTGTGGAAGCCGAACTCGACTGACTATGTCTGCCCAAGAGTTTTGGATGCCTGGAAGATACACAAGATGAATCTGATGCTCTCTGGCAAGGGGCCCATAGTCGAAAAGCTTCGTTGCATAGCGACAGAGAGCCTGTTCCGCCCTGACAGACGACAGAAGGTGATGATAAATGGAGCTCACTCGGATGAAAGGAAGGTGATTAGCGGGGTGCCTCAGGGTTCGGTCCTAGTCCCGGAACTGTTCAATGTATTAGTGAGTGATATTGCTGAAGGACTGAATGGAAAAGTCTGTCTTTTTGCAGATGACACGAAAATTTGCAACAGAGTGGACTCCCCCGAGGGAGTGCTTAACATGAGGAGGGGATCTGCAAAAGCTGGAGGAATGGTCTGATGCTTGGCAATTAAGATTTAATGCGAAGAAGTGCAGTGTCATGCACTTGGGTAGCAGAAATCCAAGGGAAGTGTACACGATAGGGGGCGAGAGGTTGGTGTGCACGGAGCAGGAGAAAGACCTCGGTGTGATTATTTCTGTAGATCTCAAGGTGGCAAAACAGTGCGACAAGGCGGTGGCAAAAGCCAGGAGGATGTTGGGCTGCATTCAAAGAGGAATTACCAGCAGAAAGGGGTACTAGTACCACTGTATAAGTCTCTGGTGAGGCCTCACTTGGAATACTGTGTTCAGTTTTGGCGACCATATCTTGCAAAGGATGTAAAAAGAATGGAAGCTGTGCAGAGGAAGACAACCTAAATGATTTGGAGCCTGCATCAGAAGCCTTATGAGGAGAGACTTGAAGACCTAAATATGTACACTTTGGAGGAGAGGAGGGATAGGGGAGATATGATTCAGACCTTTAAATACTTAAAGAAAAATAATGAACAAACAAACCTCTTCCAGAGACGGGGAAGCTGTAAAACTAGAGGGCATAACATGAAGCTGCAAGGTGGTATATTGAAAGGCAATGTCAGGAAAAACTTTTTTACTGAAAGGGTGGTGGATGCTTGGAATGCCCTCCCGATGGAAGTGGTGGGGACAAACACAGTGACGGAATTCAAAGTGGCCTGGGACAGACACTGTGGATCACTTTACAGCAACAAGATTAAATCAACATAAACGGAACCATCTAATTTCTCAACAAATAGGGGTGTCCTACATGGAGCGATGGGGGAGGAGCAGTGGGTTCACCCCTAAACAAAGAGTAGTTACTCACCTGTAACAGGTGTTCTCCAGGAGCAGCAGGAATCAGTCATCACATATGGGTGACATCGGCGCCGACAGAGCCCTCGTGGGGAGCATTTCCCCAGCTTTCAAAGAAAGCCTTTGGGAATTGCAGCGCGCATGCGCGGTCCCCTTCCCGCCCAAGGGTGCCATCTTGCTCAGTCTGATGACATAGCTAAAAGACAGCAAAAAATTAGCAAAAATAAATCATATGACTGCAATTCCAAGGGGAGGAGGGAGGGTTGTGAGGACTGATTCCTGCTGTTCCTGGAGAACACCTGTATCAGGTGAGTAACTACTCTTTCTCCAGGACCAAGCAGGAAGTCAGTCCTCACATATGGGACTCCCCAGCTTAAGGCTACCGGAGACCTCAAGTGGAAAAAATGAGCTCCCTCTAGCTCGGCAGCACGTAAGGAAGGAATCTTCTCTGAGAACGCCCCTGACCGGTAGCCCAACACCAGGGCCGGAGGGTAGGAGTTACTATATAAAACAAAACAAATATCGTTCAATATTAGCTATGTAGATAACACAAAAAATAGCCAAGGAGGTCTCAGTATAAAATAACACTACTGCTTCTAGGTTCACACCCAATGGCAGCACTTGTGTTGTATCACATCAATGATCTCCGGCTAATGCTATGTAAAAATTTTTTAAAAGAATAATTTTTTTATATTTCATTGAAGTTGGAGACACCAGTCAGTCCTTGCATTCTATCCATAATATACTCAGCTTCTCTGCAGGACTGAGTGACGTCTTTCCATATTCTTTAGATCCCAACGTGCAGTCCCGGTACCAACCAGACGTTTCAAATCATTTCTTCAGGGGACCGATAAACAACATATGATGCTGCCCGCGTATACTCACTGTTCACCACTGGCTGACAAAGATCTCCCGCCAGCGGAAAAAACGCCTAAACCCCAAAGAGATTATGGAGTACTGCCTGTCCGAAAGCACTGCCTGTCCGATTATGTACTGCCTGTCCGAAAGTACTGCCTGTCCGATTATGGAGTACTGCTTGTCCGAAAGCACTGTCCCTGCGGGACTCCCTCTCAAGGCAGTAATGGGCTGCAAAAGTCTGGCTTGAAGACCAAGTAGCGGCCTGGCAGATGTCTGCCAACGGAACAGAGCGGAGATGAGCCACTGACGCAGCCTTCGCCCTGACACGATGAGCCGTGACGCGACCCTCCAACGAGAGGCCGGCTGCCTCATAAGCCCAGGTGATACAGTCAGCTACCCAGATGGACAAAGTACGCTTGGAGACAGGGAGCCCCAACTTATTGGGGTCAAAAGAAACGAAGAGCTGAACAGCCCTCTGATGCTCCCGCGTACGGTCAAGGTAGAAGGACAACGCCCTCCTACAGTCCAGGGTATGCAAGACCATCTCAGCCCGGTTGGCATGCGGCCTGGGAAAGAAAGTCGGAAGAACCACCTCCTGATTGAGGTGAAAAGGTGAGACAACCTTAGGAAGAAACTTTGGGTGAGTCCATAAGACCACCCTATTCCTGTAGAACCTAGTGTAAGGAGGATCAGACACGACTGCCTGCAGTTCACTTACTCGCCTAGCAGAGGTAAGAGCTACCAGAAACAAAGCTTTTCAGGCGAGAAAACGGAGAGGGCAGGTAGCCATAGGTTCAAAAGGCGGACAAGTAATCCGCTGCAAGACCACATTCAGATCCCACTCAGGAGCTGGTGGACGTAAGGGAGGCTTAAGCAGAAGGAGGCCTCTGAGGAAACGAGCCACCAAAGGGTGGTTGGAAAGAGGCCTACCGTCCACCGGCGAGTGGTGGGCGGAGAGAGCACTAAGGTGAACTCTGACAGAGTTAGACTTAAGGCCCAGATTGGAGAGGTGAAGCAAATATTGCAATACTACCGCTACCAAGCACGAGAAGGGATTCTCGCTGCGCTGAGCACACCATGCGGAGAATCTACGCCACTTAAAAGCGTAGGATTTCCTGGTGAATTGACGCCGAGAGGCCAAGACCACATCTTCCACCTCCCGAGGCAGCAGAAGGGGAGCCAGGACTACCCTTTCAGCAGCCAGGCCATCAGATGAAGGGACTGGAGGTTGGGGTGCAAGAGAGTCCCCTGATCCTGAGACAGGAGATCGTGCTGAAACCCCAGAGGAAGAGGGGTGTCCACCGCTAGCTGTAGCAGAAGCGGGAACCACGGTTGCCTCGGCCATCTGGGGGCTATGAGAATCAATGAAGCCCCGTCCTTGAGGACTTTGAACAGCGTTCTGGACACTAGTGGTGTGGGAGGAAACGCATACAGTAGGCCTGTGGACCACGAGATCAGAAACGCATCCGCTGCTACTCTGAGAGGATGCGGTTGTCTGGAGCAAAATCTCGGAAGTTGCCGGTTCAGAGGACTGGCAAAAAGATCCATGGTGGGGAGGCCCCACCTGAGAAAGACCTGCTGAACCACCAACGGATTCAACCTCCATTCGTGTGGTTGCAGGATTCTGCTCAGTCTGTCCGCCAGGTAATTCTCTTGTCCTGGGAGGTAGATAGCTTTGAGAAGGATTCCGTGATTGACAGCCCAAGAGCACAGCCGTTGTGCCTCCTGACATAGAAGGAAGGAGCCTGTGCCTCCTTGTTTGTTCACGTAGAACATGGCAACTTGATTGTCTGTCTGGACCAGTACAGACTGGTGAGAGGCGAGGTGGGAGAAGGCTCTCAGAGCTAGGCGTATCGCCCGTAGCTCCAGGAAGTTTATTTGTTGAGCAGCCTCCCAAGGGGTCCAGAGACCCTGAGTACATGTCCCTTGGCAATGTGCTCCCCAACCAAGAAAAGAAGCATCCGTTGTCAGCACTTGAGAATGCGGAGGGGACTGAAAATCCACTCCGAGTACCAGATTCGGAAGATGAAGCCACCATTGCAGAGAGGAGACTAGGTCAGATATCTTTACTGTGTCCGCTAGGCTCCCCGTGGCCTGATGCCACTGAGTACGAAGGCTCCACTGAGCAGGTCGCATGTGCAGGCGGGCATTGGGGGTGACATGAACCGTGGAAGCCATATGGCCGAGTAGCCTCAGGAATTGCCTGGCAGAGACCAGGGAATTGCTGCGAAACAGCCTGGCCAGATCCATCAGCCTGTGAGCTCTGTCCATAGGCAGAAAAGCCTTTGCTTGAAGAGTGTCTAGCCTGGCCCCTATGAATTCTAAGTACTGGGAAGGGAGCAAAGTGGACTTTGCGAAGTTTATGACAAACCCCAAGTGCTGAAGCACAGCCACCGTGCGAAGGGTGGCCTGATTGGCCTCCTGGAAAGATTGGCCCCTTATGAGCCAGTCGTCCAGGTACGGAAACACAAAAAGACCCTGAAGCCTCAGGAAGGCCGCCACCACTGCCAGGCACTTGGTGAACACCCTGGGAGCGGAGGACAGGCCAAAGGGCAGTACTCTGTACTGATAGTGGTTTCCCCCCACAACAAACCTGAGATATTGTCTGTGGTCTGGATGAATAAAGATGTGAGTATACGCATCCTTTAGATCTAAGGAGCATAGCCAGTCTCCCTGCTGGAGGTAGGGCAGCAGGATTCCAAGGGTAAGCATCTTGAACTTTTCCCTCTCCAGGAACTTGTTGAGGTTGCGCAAGTCTAGGATGGGTCTGAGGCCTCCTGTTCTTTTTGGTACCAGAAAGTACCTGGAATAAAAGCCGTGACCTCTCAGGTGGTGGGGCACCGGTTCCACAGCCTGATCCTTTAGCAGACTTGCCAACTCCTGAAGGAGTAAGTCCCTGTGCAGAGGGAGTCTTGGAGGCTCCCCTGGAAAATAGGAGGGAGGTACCTGGTGAAAATGGAGAAGATAGTCCTTTTGGACTATATGAAGAACCCAGGTATCTGAAGTGACGGCTGACCACCTGTGGGCAAAGTGGGCCAGCCGGCCTCCTGTGCTGAGAGAAGCCAGCTGAGGAGAAGAGGCTATGCTTTCTGAGTCAAAAAACTCCACCCTGCTGAGCAGGGGCTGGTGTTGGTGGCTTGGGGGTCTTCTGCCTACTGGGCCCTTGACCCTGCCACTTGGCCTGCTGACCCTGTTGGGGAGCTGCAGAGGCCTGATAATGAGGGTATTGTTTATAGGCAGATGACTTCCTCGGGTAAAAGGTCTTTTTTCCCGAGCCCTTCTTTTTCTGAGAAGGGGCAGAGGTTTTCCTGGAAAGCCTAGTCCTGGTCAGAGTCTCGGTCTCGAGTTCTGCAGCCTTTTCAGCCATAGGTTTGCCAAAGAGGTTTTCACCTTGGCAGGGGACATCGACCAACTTGTCCTGCACCCATGGCTCGAGGTCGGATGACTGTAGCAAAGCCTGTCGGCGGGCACCGAAGCCGGCCCCGGCTACTCGGGCCGAAGCCTTGAAGCCATCGTAGGCTGCTCGAGAGATAAACTTCGAGCACTCTCGAATACCGGTGGACAAGGTCTGGAACCTCTGCAAAGGTTCCTCGGAGAGACCAGCAGAGAACCCGGCAATCTCCTTTACCAGGTCTCGGAGGTACATGCCCATGTAGAGCTGGTAAGTCTGGACACGGCAAGCAAGCATAGAGCCCTGGAAGCACTTCTTACCGAGGGCATCCAGGTTCCGGGCCTCCTGGCCGGGAGGCACCGAGGAGTGCATCTTCTGACTTTTCAGTCGATGCATGGCCGATTCCACAACCATGGAGTGGTGCGGTAATTGTGCCTTTTGGAACCCGGGGCTCTTGCGGACTCGATAGATAGAATCGACCCGCTTGCTTAACCCCGGCGTCAAGGCCGGGGTCTCCCACATGCGGAAGAGTAGCCGCTCCAGCATCGGAGGAACCGGAACAGTAAAGGCCTCCTTCGGGGGAGAGTCATACTGGAGGGCCTCGAGATCCTCGGCTCGAGGCTCCTCCTCGGGATCCGTGGGGAAGGCCAAGGCCTTGGCCATATCCCGCACGAAGTCCGAGAACCGGGTATCCTCCGGTGGGGACCGTCTCCGAGGTTCGGACTCGGGTGAGTCAGATGGGACACACCGAGTCTGATGAGTGCCGGGTGACTCTTCGTCCTCCGTCTCCCAGCCCGACTACTCGGAGGAGGAATCGAGCGGCTCCGGTCGGGCGGGCACCGATGCCCTCCGTCCCGACGCCGAGGGTATCAGCGTCGATGACCTCGGCCCCGAACGGGAGGTCGAGGGAGACCGTGGCTGAGGATCGACTCGAGCCCGCATGGACTCGAGGATCGGCTCGGCCTCCGGGGTCGACTTGGACGTCGAGGTCCCGGTGGTCGGGGCAGATGCATCGGTGAGACCGGCGATTAATGCCCGCTGCTGTTCCATGAAGGCAGCGAAGCTGCTCTCCAAGGCCGTCAACCTGAGTCCGAGCTCAGGAGACCCAGCAGCCCCCAACTCGAACCCCGACGGCGTCGGGCCCGACATCGGCTCCCTCGGAGGAGAGTCCACGAGGACAACAGCACTTACGTGTCCAGGAGACTCCATCTCGACACGAGGATGTTTGGCAGGCCTCTCCGACTCCGAAGACCCGGGACGGCTATCGGGGTTATGCAACCTGGCCCTCGAGGAACCAGGAGCGTCCACCGACGCCGCCCTCGCGGGTTTCTTCTTCCTGCAATACTCCCGCGAAGGAGACCCCCACTCAGAGGAACCCCGACGCTGCTCGGGGCAGGAGTCCCGAGACGTCGAGGCCTCTGACGAGGTCCGGGCTCGGCCGGACGCGGAGTCAGAAAAAATCCTATCCTTTTGGTGCTGCCGACTCCTCAATGCCTTTGAGGACATTTTGCCACACGGACCACAGATCATCGGGTCATGATCGGGTCCGAGGCAGCGGAGGCAGCAGTCATGAGTGTCAGTAAGACACACAAGTTTCTTACACCGATCACATTTCTTAAACCCGCTGGTAGCCATCGGGGGAAAAAGGGCCCCTGCTAGGTCAAAAGACCGAGCTGCCAGGGAAAAAGAAAAAAGGCGCGAACGCCTGTCACAAAGGACAAAAACCGAAAAAGAAAGAAAGGACTCGATACCGGCGTATCGGTCCGAGCAGAAAAAGGATTCGGCGTCGAACCGGAGAAAAAAAGAGAAAAAACAGGGAAAATCAACTTCTTCCTCGGGGAAAAACGAACTACGTCCGTCGGGCTCCGCGGAAAAAAGAAGACTGAGCAAGATGGCACCCTTGGGCGGGAAGGGGACCGCGCATGCGCGCTGCAATTCCCAAAGGCTTTCTTTGAAAGCTGGGGAAATACTCCGCACGAGGGCTCCGTCGGCGCCAACGTCACCCATATGTGAGGACTGACTTCCTGCTTGGTCCTGGAGAAAGATAGATATGGGGAGGGGTGAAGACATGGGTGCACCACTAAGCAAAGACATGGGAAGGGGTGCACCTACTCCTGTCATATTGCTGGGCAGACTAGAAGGACCATACTGGTCTTTACCGTCATTTACTATGTTATTATGATTGTTCACATAGAACATAGCTACCGATTGTCCGTTTGAACTAGGACTGTCTTGCAGCTGAGCTGGGCGTGAAGTACTCAAAGAGCAAAGAAGATTGCTCTGAGCTCCAGGAGGTTGATGTGAAGACAGGCCTTCTGTGGAGTCCAGGTACCCTGGGTAGAGAGATCGTGCAGATGGGCTCCCCATCCCACCTGTGATGCATCTGTTAGGGTGGTTTGGGATAGGGGTTGCTGGAAAGGAGACCCCACCAGAAGGTTTCTGGGTGATTGCCACCATTGGAGGGACGAAATAAGATGATTTGAGTTTATTTTGTCCGACAGGCAACCTGAGGCCTGTGTCCAGAGTAGATACAGTCCACTGGGCTGCTCGCATATGGAGGCGAGCATAAGGAACCACATGCACGGTGGATGCCATGTGGCCTAGCAATTGTAGCATTTCCCAAGCAGTGAGACAAGGTTTGAGCACTGTTTGGGAAGCTAGTTATACTATGCGAAGACAGTGGGGCTGCGGAAGGAAAGCCCTTGTCTGTCTGGTATCCAGATGAGATCCTATGAACTCTAGGGACTGAGTGGGAGCAAGATTGGATTATGGGGAGTTTTATGATCAGTCCCAAATGCTGAAGGATTTTCATTGTGCGAAACAGAGCAGAGCTGTCTTCTGGCACTGTAGGGGCTCGAATGAGCCAGTCGTCTAAGTAAGGGAAGACGAATATTCCC
Organism: Ichthyophis bannanicus; assembly: GCA_033557465.1. Classification (NCBI taxonomy): domain Eukaryota; kingdom Metazoa; phylum Chordata; class Amphibia; order Gymnophiona; family Ichthyophiidae; genus Ichthyophis; species Ichthyophis bannanicus. Next base: position 578,069,995 of record CM066034.1, on the reverse strand, counting down.
AGAGTGCGGAGAAATGCTGCTACCACAGTCATGAATTTTGTGAACACTCTTGGCACAGAAGCCAGGCCAAGGGGAAGAACCTTGTGTTGGTAATGCTTTCCTTGAAATAGGAATCAGAGGAATCTCCTGTGATTTGGATGGATGAGAATATGAGTATACGCATCCTTGAGATCTAGAGAACAAAGCCAATCCTGACTTTGAAGGTATGGCAGCAGAGTTCCTAGAGAGACCATTTTGAACTTCTCTCAGAACAAATATTTGTTCAATTCTCTGAAGTCTAAAATGGGTCTGTGTTCCCCCGTTTTCTTTGGAATAAGGAAATAGGGGGAGTAGAACCCTGATGGGGAATGGGTACTTCCTCTATTGCTCCTTGAGCAAGGAGCATTGTGACTTCTTGACCTAAGCGGCTGTCAAGAGAGGTCTGAGAATTGAACTGTCTTACAGTTGTAGGAGGGGGCATGCTGTGAAGCTTGTACCCCTCTCGTACAATGGACAGAGTCCAATTTTCTGCTGTTATTTGGTACCATCTGTGGGCAAAATGACATAACCTGCCTGGGATGGTCGAGGGTTCTGGACCGTTCAGATGCAGGAAGGCAAAGTTCTCTAGAGAGGAGTCAAAGCCTCTGAGGAGGCTGAGCCTGCTAAGGTGGCTGAGGTTTTGCAGCTTTTGGCTTTTTTTGTTGTCTAGGTTGTTGCTGTTGTCCTTTTTGGGCAGTCTGACCTGGACGGTGTCCCTGTTGGGTATAGGAAGGATAAAACTTCTTTTTCTTATTGAAAAATGGTTTCTTAGAGGATTTTTTCCTTGCAGGATCAGCTGTAGATTTGGACAATCTATCCAAGGTGATATTGTCAGCATCAATCTCATTGGTCTTCTCCTGCCAATTCTTGCCAAAGAGATTTTCTCCTGTGCAAGGAATGTTTCCTAATTTATCCTGTACCCAAATTTCCAAGTCAGATGCCTGAAGCCAGGCAATCCGACATGCACCAATGGCAATAGCAGAGGTTCTGCTTATGCACTCAAAACAGTCAAAGGCTGCACGATTTACAAACTTGGAAACATCCTGAGCATGTTTGACTAGAGAGTAAGATAGTCTTGCCTTTTGTCATCAGGAAGGAGGGGGCTCATAAGTTCCAAGTCTCCTGTGACCTCTTTAAGAAACAATTCCATATACAAGATATAGGAACTGATCCTAGCTGAGAGCATGGAAGCTTGGAAGCATTGACGCCCAAAGGCATCGAGAGTCCTACATTCACAACCTGGAGGATTGGATGCATGTCTCTTTGCACTTTTCATCCTTCTCATGGCTGATTCCACCACCATGGTGTGGTAATTGAGTTTTTTGAAAGCCAGGACAAGGTGGAACTTGATACATGTTATCGAGTCTTCGAGAATGAGGAGATGTGGTTAAAGGCGTTTCCCACATCCTTAGCATAAGATCATGCAAAATCTCATGAATAGGCAGAGTAGCTGCCTCTTTGGGAGCCTTAGGATATTGGAGAATTTCCAATTCCTTTGCCCTAGGCTCTTTTTCAGGAGCTACTGTGATGGAAAGGCCTTGGGCCACATCACGGATAAAGACCTGAAAGGACATATCCTCTGGCAGAGACATTCTGCGCTGAGGAGAAGAGGAATCCTCGGGAAGAAGTACTCTTGTATTCAGACTCAGAGGATTCAAAATACCTCCGATCCTGGTGATTGTGCAAAACATGGTACCGGTATCGATCAAAGTCGGAATCGGGTTGTTCCGGGACCGATCTGTTGATGCCAGAGACATACACCTGACTCAGTATGGGTGGCATACCTGCCGATGCTAATGCAGTTGGTACCGGCTCCGGTATCGGTTGAGGTGTCTGAAGCGGTTTCAACGGTACCGAAGCCGTGAGAAGAGCCGCTAGACTGCATTTGATAGCAAGGAATCTCTGGTCTATCGACGCTGCCGATTCTTGGGTGTCGGTACCGGTAGAAGCGGCCGGAACCCCAGAGCATGGCACCAGTAGTTCTGCCGAGATTGAGGCCTCGAGAACATCCTGGAGCCCCATTAGTGCTTTGGAAGCCGAAGCCTCCCGCTGGGGCAGTTTTGCCGGTGAAAATTCCTCAAGGGCAACACCAGGGGCATCTCGATACTTAGAAGATCTACCCTTTGAGGACCGGCTAGATTTATGTTTAGTTACCTGAGATCCATGGGAGGAAGATGAGGCCCTAGAGGACGTCGATGCAACAGACGCCATGTCTGAGGGAAAAAGAGTGCTAAGTTTAGCAGTTCGGTTCTGCCGGCCCCTTTTTGACATCATTCCACAGGAGTGGCACTCTGAAATAGAGTGGTCAGGACCTAAACATTTGAGACACCAATCATGGGTGTCGGTGATGAAAATAGTACCGCCACATTTAGAACATTTCTTAAAACCTGAAGTAGGTTTTTCCATTTTTAAGGAAAAAATTGGGCCTAGTGCCCAAAATGGCGCCTAGCATCAAGGAAAAAAGGTTTCTAAAGTAGAACACCTCAGAAACCATATATATATATATATTTTTTTTTTTAAGAAAGAAGAACGAACCGGCAGTACCAGTATGGCGTCGAAAGAAGGCAGACGCGACCACAAAAACAAAGATTAAAGACAAATTTTCTGCGGTGACAGGGTATGTGACCTGTCGGCTCCATGGAAAACGAAGAACTGGAGAGGGACAGTTGGAAAGGCGGGAAGGCAGCACTCAGGCACTGTGGGGTGCTCCCAAAAGCTTTCCTATTGGATGCTGGGGAGCGTTTACGTGCAGGATCCGTCGGTACCGACGATACCCATATGTGAAGACTACATTCCTGCTTGTTCCTGGAGATCACATCTCTATGTGCTCTTTAGGTAGGCAGTACTGCTAATTCATCCCAGATTGATTGAATGGATTGATCTGCTATTAGATTTACCACACTGAATGAATGGCTTGGTAGTTCCGATTTTCTTAGTGAAGTCAACGGAACAACTTAAAAAGTAAAACTACGTGCATGCAACAAGGCAAAACCAGAATTGCATTGGCCTGTTTGGTCAACATGGCATAATCTAGCAACCCTACAGGCAGGGCTGTCAAAAGGGATGGGCAACCACCTGGAGTGCCAGGCCTAAGTGGTACCAACCCACCTTGTGGAGGGCAGGTGCCAGAACTCTAGACCACCATCAACACTAAACTGGCAGTAGATGCTACCCAGAGAGGAACCTTCTTGTCCAGGGCGCTGGAAAGCTCTGATGAGCAGGGACTATCTCTTACATGTCTGTACAGTGCTGCGTATGACTGGTAGCGCTATATAAATGCTTAATAGTAGTAGTAGTAGTGACAGGACTGCCTATAGAGAGGACTGTCGAATGAGAGCTGTAATTCTATAAAAGCCAAGTGTTCCAGCTGACCTTTTTTCCCAGGCTCAACCATATTATGAGCGCACACATATCTGTAAAAGGAAATATCTACTAGTTCTGAAACCTCTGTGTTTCTCTCTTACCCTTAGTGGAATGCTCATGTCATCCACAGAAGCTCCAGCTTTGCATTGTGAGGCTCTAACAGGCCTTTCCCCAACCTCCAAGCCCAGTGTCTCTGTCTGACCGTTGTCCTGACCGATACTCTCCTTAGTGGATGTTGATTTCAGGCTAGGATCAAGAGGTCTGTCAGATATAGGATCTGAAATGAAATACAACTGCTTATTCTTATTTCCTCGTCATGGCTGAGAATAGAGACATAAGGAGGATCATTTTCAAAGGAATTTGCCAGGTTAACTAAACAGTTACCCAGGAAAATTTGTCCTCTCCTTGGTGACAGTATCTAGAGCAAAATCCACAGGAGCAAAAGATACCAAAACAGAGATGGAGATTAGGGGGAGGGGGGAAGATGGGGGGCATAAATACTAGCTCTGTAGATGCAGTGGGTGCTTGAGCACTTCCAATAATGAAAAAAAGTGATCTGTGTCCAGTAATGGGCAATTTGTGTTAAATTTGGCACCCTCACTTTCAAAGGTTGGCTTCTGTGTAAAGCAGGTGCAAAGGCCCCTGCTGGCCATATTTTCAAGGGGAAGCTCAGTGACGAATTTCCCTTTGAAAACTAATTTGCAGATCTGTTAATACAAAGTACCTGTGGACTTGTAAACTACTTGATTTTAAAATCTACTCCAAAAGTGTCTTTAGCAATCAAACGCTGATGCTACAGAATATATAATTTGTAAAGCTGCAGACTGACAGCTCCTGTGTACATTAAATTCAAATGCTTAACACAGACGTTAATGAGTGTGTGCAAAAACTGCCGCATACTCATGCTTAAAGAAGGAAGTGTTTTAAACAAATTAGGCTTTTAGCACGCATGCCCCCATACACTTTCATACATGCTAGTTAAGACCTAAACTTTAACTGCTGCCCACCCTCCTACAAAAATAGCTAGCTTGGTCATTATAGTTATGGTCCTGGGATGCTGGCTAAGCACCAGATGTTCTCCTAGAGCTCTGCAATCATGGGACCTAAATCCGGCTATTAAAGGTCACCATTAAGCTAAGGCCACAACTTCCTCCCTTTTAGCAGCTGTGAATGTGGCCTGTGCAGCACCCAAAGCCACAACTGATCCACGGAGCAGAAGGCTAGACTGGAAGGAGCAGATGTAGCTTTGCAATGCATAAATGGGGATAAAGAGGAGGAGGAGAGCAACCACAGACTTGTTTAAATTTAGCAGTGGACAAAACTATGGAAACATACTAAACAAAACGTAATGTAGCACCATGAATCAAGTAGATTACAGGATGTCAGATGGGTTCACATAAGGAAGATCTGTCAAATAAATGTAACAGATTTCTTTAATGAGATGATAAAAGTGGTGAATCAGGATGGCTACCTTAACTTGGGTGAAAACAGGCTGCTGGTAGTAACATTTAAAAAGGAGACTGTGCTGCTTTTAAACTAGAACCTGGGGGTAAGCAGACAGTCATTCAGGAGCGCATGGTTTGGCGTGAGGTATCTTCCTTTTACTGGATATTCTGGTGGAAACAGAATATCCTGATAGAGAGGTTATGATAAAGCTGAAGTAGCCCCAGGTATGTAAATAAATGACAGACAGAAATAAAGGATTCTATATTACTTCCATCAACTGCTATGTAGGTCATAAATACAAATAAAAAACAATCTTTTAATTGCCCGTTTGCAAATGCCAGAAGTCTTAAAAACTAAGATGGGAGAGTTAGAACACATGGTAGTAAATGAAGAATTAGATATAATAGGCATCTCTGAGACCTGGTGGAAGCAGAACAATCAAAGGGACATTGTGATAACAAGATAGATCAAATTTGTGGAGAGATGGCAATTGTATATTAATGATGGCATATAGTCAAAACAGGATAAAGATTACACAATCTTTCTTGCAAAACTGTTATGGATAGAAATCCATGTGTGATAGGGAGAAGCACAGTAATGGAGTATCTACGCTTCACCTGGACAGCATGAAGAGAAAATGCTAACAGAAATTTGGTAGGCTAACAAATTTAGCAACACAATAATGGGAGATTTCCATTACGCCAATACTGATTTGGTAAGTGTCTCATCGGAACATGCTATGGAGGTAAAGATTCTGGATACCATAAATGACTGCTTCATGGGGAATTGGGCCTGGAACTGACCAGAGGGGAAACTCCTTCAGATCTAGTGACTACCGGTACACAGATGACCTGGTGCAAGGTGGTGATGGGACTGCTAAGTAATAGCAATAACAATGAGATCAAATTTGATCTCCAGGAACAAGCAGGAATGCAGTCTTCACAGATGGGTGAACGCCACCAACAGAGCCCATGTCTTCCCAACTCCTTGCCTCAGTTCTTTGTTTTCTGCAGAGCCAGCAGAATGTACAATCCTGTCACCGCTGAAAAACACTTTTTGTGGATCATCATGCTTCTGCCTTTCTGTCATCACCGGTTCTGTCGATTCAGACACCGGCCCCAATAATTCTCTTCTATTTTTATTTTTATAATTTCTTCTCTACATTTTTATGCAGGTTTCACCACTAAACTAGGCCTCTAGGCCTCCAAAGCCTTCTCTCCAACCTTGAAGACAACTATTGAAGGTATGGAAAAGTGTCTTCAAAAAATGTACCAAGTATGCTGGTAACATATTAGCCATTGATAAATACAACACAAATCTTGTCCATTGTGTCAACAAATGACAAAAAGAGGCCTTAAAAATCGAACCAACAAGTTCAGATTGTTGTTCACCTCGGACTCTGTTTCAGTGGCTTCAACTTCGAGGGCATCAACTTCCTCACATGAGTCTGAGGTTTCTTCAAAGTCCAAACATAAAAGTAAGTCAAAGTCTCTGACTGCTCCCAGGTCATCAGCATTGGCATCGAAGATCAATACCGAAAAAAGATAGAAGTCCCAGCGTAAGCACTGTGACTCCCCTAGGTTGCTTGCGATGCAGACCGGCCAGCCAAACAGTCCCACTGGGACGATCTGTCCTCCAAAGAACAGGAGAGGCTCTGGAATGCTCCCGAGGAATCAACCTCTGGAGAGCTACCAGTTCCATGTTCTGGGACGGTGGCTCATAGCCCCGTAGGTGATTCCACCCAGACATCGACCATCTCCCTAGACCAGGGCATACTGGCTCTCAAGAGGAGTTTGGCTGCATGCCTGGCAGCCTCGGTACCAATAACATCAAGAGCTCCAGGAGTGCAGGCGTCTGCACAGAGCACACTGCTAGCTGTATCGGTCCTGATGCCAGCCCTCGAACAAACATTGTTGGAACCCACCCCCCGTACCCAACACTCTCAAACTGTCATGGCTCTCGATTCCATTACCTCCAAGAATCGGTAGCTGTATCGACCCTCGATTTCCAAGAAGCATTGAGGTCAAACATCAGACTGTTGATATTTCAACTTCTTGCTAGACTGATTCCAGTTCTTCAGAATCTGACGAAGGATCATGAGATTCCCAAGAACTACCAGACATCCCTTCGGACCCTTTGCCACCTCAGGAATGACGTCAGTACCCACCAGACGTTATGTCTTTTCAGACATTCATATGTGACATGACAGTGGGGCTGTCCATCACGGTAGCCTCAGAAAAGGAACTGAGGACAGAGGAAATGCAGAGCAGCTATCTTACCGGTGCATCATATCCTACAGGATCTTATGCTCCGCATGTGGGAGGTCTGCTCACAGTTCCGCCTGTCAGCAAGAGATTTGATATCATGTACTGAGTACCAGAGGCCCAGGATTCCAAAAACCTCAGCTCCACCACGTCTCACTGGTGGTGGAAATGGCATGTGCCAAATAAAGAGCTTAAAGAAAAATTCATCTATGCCTCCGGGCAGGGACTCAAAAACACTATGTCTTTGGGTGTTGATGCTTCCAAGCTTGCATGTTGGCCTCCAGAATAAACTCATACATGCTGAACATGGGCATGTTTCTGAAAGATGTCACCAGGGATCTGGAACATTTCACCCCTCCTGCTTCCTGAGGATAAGCGGAGTGCATTCCAGACACTCGCCGAGCAAGGCCAAACTACTTCCAAGTTTCTTACCAGAGGCTCTTTTGATGCCTTTGAATCAACAAGCAGAGCTTCAGCAGTCTGCATTGGGGCTTGCAGAATAGCCTGGTTACAGGCATCAGATCTCAAGTAATGGAGCCAGGATAAACTGGCCAATATCCCACATGCTGGAGAAAACCTTTATGGTAAGGACTGTAGGGGAAAGGTCAGGAGAGATTGAGACAGATGATCTCACCCTACAACGACTGTCCAGGAGGACAGCTGACCCATCCAAAAGAAAGGCTCTTCCCAAGAAGTCTTTCTATTCTAAGAAGAGGAGATACTGTGATGAGGAGAGCCCTGCTGAACCGATGGAAATAGGAAAAGATAGTGAATATACCTTTAAGGAAAGAGACATTCCTGAAATTCACAGGTTCCAGACTGCAGTCAAACAAAGAAAGCACGAAGTTGATAGAGCCAGTTTGCCACACCCAAGCTCTGCTGACGTAAGTGCAAGCATAGGGGGTAATGGCAAACACCTGTGCAGAGACAGAGAAAGGCTAGCTAAGAAGCAGCCTTATAAACCCTGCTCAGAAGGGGAGAAGGGGGTTCAGGATCAGGCTGCGGTTCAAACTGGTTGTGTCCCAGTTCCAATCCAGAATCATGGGCAGGTTCAGAGAGTTCAGCGTGTTTCAGCTGTTCCAGGAGTTCAGAGAGAGGAACTCAGAGGAGGAAACATCAGGGGAAGGAGAAGGACGTGGAAGGAGCCTGAGAGCCAAGAAACCACGTGTGCTTTGCTTAGAGAAAGAAAGCAGGGAAGTCTTCTGCCTCGGGTCTCGGACCGAAGGTTTCAAGCTGCTCAAAGGTGGGTGGGAACAAGGCTATAGCTAGAAGTAACCAGAACCCAGCCTGGAGCAAAGAACCGTGGCTGAATAGCGGAGAGGAACCAAGGCAACTGAACAAGGGAGAGATATCCCATACTAGAGGTACAGACACTCCTTACCGGAGAAACCAATGCTGGAGGGAGGTCCAGGGATTTCCCCAGAGCATTCACTGAGGAGCAGATTGTGGGAGTTCAGAGCCAGACGTATATGCTTTAGAACAAGAGGATATGCAAGTGGACTGTGCGGAGCAAAACTCCATATCAGGTGAATTGCCAATGGATTGTACATTATGCCAGACAGAAGCTATGAAAGTCTGTTGATAAGAAATGCTCGATAATGAAAGGTCTTGAGAAGCAGTGCGAATGAACCTAGTTTTGTTTTGCTAAGAAATACCTACTAACTCAAGAGAATGTTGCCAGCTTCTACATTTTTGTGTTTAAAGGAGCAGAAGGTAAATGAGGACATTTAACGTTGCTTAAACAGAGAAGCTGTATTTTGTTTTGCTGATTACCTTATGAAAACAACTGCACATGTTTTAAAAGCTTATGAAGCTTCCTCAGTTCCAGCTTATGTATAATTTCTGAAGTATCGCTTGGAGAAGAATATCCTGACGTTGTGTATTTGAACCTTAGTGCTTTTTGGAAAAAAATAAACTTTTGTCTTTGCCTTTAACCCTTGGCTTACACAACTATCCTTGAATGAGGAAAAACTACAAGTCCCAGAATGCCTCCCTGTGGACAAGAATAGTGTTTAATTCCTTTATTAGAGGACTAAAATTGGCAGCCCTATGCCTCTAGGCCCTCGGCCGGGGCTGGGGTCACGACAATACTATCCTTCTTACTCACCTTCAGCTGCCTATTAGTTTCAGCATCCTCAGCAGAGGCAGCAGGGCCCTCACCAACCAAGGAAGCTCAAGGCTCCTAGGCCTCAAAGAGCTGCACAGGCACAACAACCTGTGCCTGGTTTTTGATCCTTCCTAGAGAGCATTGCCAATCTGCCTCTGAAGGGTCCCCAGTCCCTCCATATATCAAGCAGACATTGTCATTATCCCCACAGGTTGAATCTCATAACATCCAAGCAGTAGACACTGCAGATTGTCCAAAGGGGTTATCAGCTTCACTTCGAAACCTTGCCCCGCACCAGCTTCACAGGGGATTATGCAATTCAACCACTTCAAAGTACTCTCTTAAAAGAAGAGTTACTCCTCCTTACAAAAAGATGGGCTTCTAATCTCCATATTTTCTCATCCCAAAGAAAACAGGAGGATTCAGGTTCATCTTGGATCTCAGAGACCTAAACAAGTTCTTGGACCAAGAAAAATTCAAAATGGTTTCCCTAGGAATTCTACTTCCATACCTCCGGAGACACGATTGGCTATGTTCTCTACAGGTAAAAGAGGCATACACGCATACCGATCCATCCATCGCACAGACAGTATCTGCGCTTCATGTTGCAAGGAAACTATCATCAACACAGTGTAGTTACTCACCTGTAACAAGTGTTCTCCAGGGACAGCAGGAATCAGTCCTCACATATGGGTGACATCGGCACCGACTGAGCTCGAGCAGAGCATTTCCCCAGCTTTCAAAGAAAGCCTTTAGGAATGCCACCACACATGCGTGGTCCCCTTCTCACCCAGTCAGATGCCATAGCCCCTTCAAGAAGATGGCAAAAATATACAGCAACTCCAAGGGGAGGAGGAGGGTTGTGAGGACTGATTCCTGCTGTCCCTAGAGAACACCTGTTACAGATAAGTAACTATGCTTTCTCCAGGAACAAGCAGGAAGTCTTGCCTTACTAATCTGTTACGTTTTTTTGAAGGTGTGAATAAACAGGTGGACAAAGGTGAGTCGGTTGATATAGTGTATCTGGACTTTCAGAAAGCCTTTGACAAGGTCCCTCATCAGAGACATTTGGCAAAACTAAAGAGTCATGGGACAGGAGGCAGTGTACTACTGTGGATCAGGAACTGGTTAAAAGATAGAAAGCAGAGGGTAGGGCTAAATGGCCAATTTTCCCAATGGAGAAAGGTGAATAGTGGTGTACCCCAGGGATCTGTGCTGGGTCCTCTGCTTTTTGACATATTCATAAATGACCTGGAAAGTGGAATAACGAGTGAGATTATCAAATTTGCAGATGACACAAAACTATTTAAAGTTGTTAAAACCCAAGAGGATTGTGGAAAATTGCAAGAGGATCTTGATAAATTGGAAGACTGGGCATTAAAATGGCAGATGAAATTTAATGTGGACAAGTGCAAAGTTATGCACTTAGGGAAGAACCCCCCAAACTATGGTTACACGATGCAAGGTTCCACTTTAGGAACCACCACACAGGAAAAAGATTTAGGCGTCATTGTGGATAACATGTCAAAACCCTCGGCCCAGTGTGAAGCGGCAGCCAAGAGAGCAAATAGAATGCTAGGTATGATAAGGAAAGGAATGGAAAATAAAACAAAAGATATTATAATACCTCTATATCGTTCCATGGTGAGACCGCACCTTGAATATTGTGTGCAATTCTGGTCGCCGTATCTTAAAAAGTATATAGCGTTATTAGAAAAGGTTCAGAGAAGAGCCACCAAAATGGTAAAGGGGATGGAAGGATACTCCTATGAAGAAAGGCTAAAAAGGTTAGGGCTCTTTAACCTGGAAAAGAGACGGCTGAGGGGAGATATGATAGAAGTCTATAAATTAATGAACGGAGTGGAACGGGTAAACTTAGATCGATTGTTTACGTTATCAGAATATAGACAGACTAGGGGACATGCAATGAAGCTACAGGGTAAACTATTTAAGACTAATAAAAGAAAATATTTTTTCACTCAACGTATAATCAAACTCTGGAATTTGTTACCGGAGGATGTAGTAAAGGCTGTTAGTGTAGCTGGGTTTAAAAAAGGTTTGGACAAGTTCCTGGAGGAAAAGTCCATAAACCATTATTAAGAAGGGACCCAGGATATCAATGCTTGACCCAGTACAAGCATTGTGGAACCTGTGTCTTTTGGAGAAACTGCTAGGTACGTATGACCTAGATTGGCCACTGTTGGAAACAGGATACTGGGCTTGATGGACCTTGGTCTGACCCAGTATGGCATATCTTATGTTCTTATGTAAGTCAGCCCTCACAAAAGGGACTCCCTAGCTACAGGCTACCGAGGACCTGTAGGAAAAAAGCAAGGGAGTGCTGTGAGCAGTCTGAAAGCTGAAGGCAGTCTGAGGACCTTGGGTCCCTCAATGGCCACGCTCCCAGTAGCCAGAACAAGAGGGCAGGAGTTGCTTAAGCCCCAAACAGATTACAGAGTACAGCCTGGGCAAAGGCGGCAGCCCAACGAGACTCCCTCTCCAGACAGTAATGCACTGTGAAGGTGTGGGTGGAAGACCAGGTGACAGCCCAGCAGATGTCTGCCAGTGGCACCGAGCGCAGGCTAGCGACAGACGTCACCATCGCTCAGACATTGTGAGCCATGACTCGGCGGTCCAGGGGAAACCCGGACTGGGCCTGGGCCTGGCAAAGGCGATGCAGTCTGCCACCCAGATGGACAAGGTACGCTTGGTGACTGCCAGCACCAGACAGCTGGGACTGAAGGAGACTAAGAACTGCCCAGATCTGCGGTGGTCCCGAGTCCGCTGCAGCTAGAAGGAGAGCACCCTCGTATAATCCAGGATATGGAGAATTGCCGACGCCCGGTCGGTGTGGGGCTTCGGGAAAAAGGTGGGCAGCACTATCTCTTGATTGAGATGAAAATCCGAGACAATCTTCGGGAGGAACTTGGGGTGAGTCTGCAGGCCCACCCTGTTCCTATAAAACTCGAGTACGGTGCCTCGGCCATCAGCGCCTGGGGTTTACTGACCCTTCCGGCAGAGGCGAGAGCCACCAGGAAGGCCACCTTCCCCAACAGATGCTGCAATGGGCAGGTAGCCATGGGCTCGAGATTCCGACAGAGAGACATTTTACAACCTAAAACCAAGAAATCAGATTCAAGAATAGTGTGCCCGCTCCTTTATTCCCAATTTTTGTGTCACATTGCTAGAATTTTGCAGGAAGAGTGGCATCTTATCCAAACCATTACAGAATTCACAGATATGCATCTTATCGTGGCACACAGACGCAATGTGAATTTACAAAACATGCTGGTACCCACGGCATTCACGGAAAGAAGGTTCTCCTGTAAATATAAGGCCAATATCAATGTGAAAAGTGTTCTGTATGTGTACATGTTATGCCAATTAAGAATGTCTTTCTCCACCACCTTACAAATCAGTAGTTTTATTTAGATAATTTTTTTTAATTGTGCTACGACTAATGTCATTTATGTGATCCAATGTCCTTGTATCGAATTTTATGTAGGCAAGACCACACGGAGTGTACAGATGATTACAGAACACAGAAGCTATATTAACCGAGGTTAGACGGACAAACCCCTAGTTTCTCACTGGCAAGAGAAGCAACATAAGATTTCCGATTTAAATTTTTTTGCTTTAAAAAAAGGTAAAGACCAACGGAAAAGGGGGCAATCCCAACAAGACTATTTTACGACTGGAGCAACGTTATATTTTCATTTTGGATACATTAACCCCTAAGGGTCTGAATCTGGACACAGATTTGTCAGTATTTTCATAATTTGGGTAAGATGGGTTGAGTTGAGGTATTTTTGTAGGTATGGGTGCCAGATTGGACATGTGGTTGGTCCCCTCCTCCTCTCTCCCTCTCCCTTCTCCCCCTCCTCTATTTACCCCTTCCCCCTTCTTCTACCTCCCCCTTCCTTTCTCCTCCCCTTCCCCCTCTCTCTCCCCCCCCCACAACACATACCCCCTCCCCCTTTCCTTCCGCCTCCCAAAATCATCCCCCCACTCCCCATACCCATCCCCAAACCTCCCTTCCCCTTCTCCGACAGCCCCCCTTCTCCCCCCCCCCTTAGATTTTTCGTGGGTTCTTAACTTTGTGGCATTCTTTATTAATATTTATTATTATGGTCTTAAGGATTCATTTTTAACTATCAATCATGGTTTTACATAAGAACATAAAATATGCCATACTGGTGCAGACCAAGGTCCATCAAGCTCAGAATCCTGTTTTTCCTTAAGTGGCCAATCTAGGTCATATGTACCTAGCAGTTTCCCCAAAAGACACAGGTCCCACAGTGCTTGTATTGGGTCAAGCAGTGATATCCAGGGTCCCTTTTTAATAATGGTTTATGGACCTTTCCTCCAGGAACTTGTCCAAACCTTTTTTAAACCCAGCTACACTAACAGCCTTTACTACATCCTCTGGTAATAAATTCCAGAGTTTGATTACACGTTGAGTGAAAAAATATTTGCTCTTATTTGTCTTAAATAGTTAACCCTGGAGCTTCATTGCATGTCCCCTAGTCTGTCTATATTCTGATAACGTAAACAACCGATCTACGTTTACCCATTCCACTCCGTTCATTAATATATAGACTTCTATCATATCTCCCCTCAGCCATCTCTTTTCCAGATTAAAGAACCCTAACCTTTTTAGCCTTTCTCCATAGGGGTATCCTTCCATCCCCTTTACAATTTTGGTGGCTCTTCTCTGAACCTTTTCTAATAACGCTATATCCTTTTTAAGATACAGCGACCAGAATTGCACACAATATTCAAGGTGCGGTCGCACCATGGAACGATACAGAGGCATTATAATATCCTTTGTTTTATTTTCCATTCTTTCCTTATGATACCTAGCATTCTATTTGCTCTCTTGGCCGCCGCTGCACAATGGGTGGAGGGTTTTAACATGTTAACAATGATGCCAAAATCTTTTTCCTGGGTGGTGGTTCCTAATGTGGAACCTTGCATCGTGTAACCATAGTTTGGGTTGTTCTTCCCTAGGTGCATAACTTTGCACTTGTCCGCATTAAATTTCATCTGCCATTTTGATGCCCAATCTTCCAATTTATCAAGATCCTCTTGCAATGTTCCACAATCCTCATAGGTTTTTAATAATTTTAAATAGTTTTCTCTCATCTTCAAATTTGATAACCTCACTCGTTATTCCCTTTTCCAGGTCATTTATGAATATGTCAAAAGGCAGCGGACCCAGCACAGATCCCTGGGGTAACACCACTATTCACCTTTCTCCATTGGGAAAATTGGCCATTTAACCCTACTCTCTGCTTTCTATCTTTTAAGCAGTTCCTGATCCACATTAGTACATTGCCTCCTATCCCATGACTCTTTAGTTTTGTCAAAAGTCTCTGATGAGGGACCTTGTCTAAGGCTTTCTGAAAGTCCAAATACACTATATCAACTGGCTCACCTTTGTCTGTTTATTCACACCTTAAAAAAAAAAAAACATAACAGATTAGTAAGACAAGATCTTCCTTGTCTAAAGTCATGTTGGCTCTCTCTCATTAAGCCATGCCTATCTACATGTTCATCAATTTTGTTCTTTATGATGGTTTCTACCATTTTTCCTGATACTGACGTCAGGCTCATTGGTCTGTAGTTGTCCGGATCATCCCTGGAACCCTTTTCAAAAATTGGCGTTACGTTGGCCATCCTCCAATCTTCAGGTATTACAGATGATTTTAATGATAGTTCACAGATTACTAATAGCAGGTCTGCAATTTCATATTTCAGTTATTTCAACACCCTTGGATGTATACCATCCGGTCCAGGTGATTTGCTACTCTTCAGCTTATCTAATAGTAGTAATACATCTTCCCGATGTATCGATATTTCCTTCAATTCTTCCGCACCTTTAAATACCACTTCAGTGATGACTAACATCCCTACATCTTCCTCAGTAAAGACCTAAGCAAAGAATTCATTCAGTCGCTATCGCCTTGTCGCCTCTTAGTGCCCCTTTAACCCCTCTTTCATCTAATGGACCAACTGACTCTCTCGCAGGTTTTTTGCTACTTGAAAAAGTCTTTATTAAGCGTTTTTGCAACCGCAGAAAGCTTCTTCACAAATTGTCCCTATGCCTGCCTTATCAGTGCCTTGCATTTAACTTGCCAGTGCTTGTGCTGTTTCCAGTTTTCATCATTTGGTTCTTTTTTTCCCATTTCCTGAAAGATGCTTTTTTGGCAACAGTAGCCTCTCTGACTTCACCTTTAAACCATGATGGCAGTTTTTTGGACTTCCTTCCACTTTTCTTAAAGCATGGAATACAGCCGGTCTGGGCTTACAAGATAGTATTTTTAAACATCCAAGCTTGATGTAAGTCTTTAACCTTTGCAACTGCTCCTTTTAGTTTTTTTCTTAACAATTTCCTCATTTTATCATAGTCTCCCTTTTGAAAGTTAAAAGATAGGACTGTGGATTTCCTTACCATCCTTCCTCCATTTATTAAATCAAACGCGATCATGCTATGATCACTATTGCCAAGTGGCCCCAACACCCTTATGTCTTGCACCAGATCTGGTGTTCCACTAAGGACTAGGTCCAATATGGCTTCCCCTCTGGTCAGTTCATAAACCAGCTGCTCCAAGAAGCAGTCATCTAGGAACTTTATCTCCCTAGCATGTCCTGCCGTGACACTGACTCAGTCGATACCCGGGTAATTGAAATCACCCATTATTATTAATTACTGTGTTGTAACTTTTGTTAGCTTCCTTGATTTCTTTGAGCATTTCATCATCCATTTGTTCATTCTGGCTAGGCGGTCGATAGTACACCCCCACTGCCATCGCCTTCTCCTTTTTGCATGGAATTTCAATCCATAGAGATTCTACAACAAATTTTGTTTCCTGCAAAACTTTAATCCTTTCTGACTCAATGTCCTCTCTAACAGAGTGCAACCCCTCCACCAATTTGATCAGCTCTATCATTATGATATAGTTTGTACCCAGGTATCCTTTGTTCCACCATGTCTCAGATTCCAATCATATCTAACCTCTCATTTAGTGCTATATATTCTAACTCTCCCATCTTATTTTTTTTAGACTTCTAGCATTTGCATACAAGCATTTTAGAGACTGTATTTTATTCATATTAATCTGGCTACTAGTAGGCATGGGTAATTTGGAATCTTTAAGCTCTGTCTGCTCCATACTCAAGGGCATTTGGGCTACTTTACTCTTTTTGGAACCTCTCTGCTTTTGGCAGTATCCTTCAAGGATACATTGTTCCAAACCATGTGCTCTTAGAGCAGCTTTTAAACAGTCGCCCATCTCCTTTTTAAAGGTTAATGCCAGCAGCCTGGATCCATCCCGGTTAAGGTGAAGCCCATCCCTTCGGAAGAGCTCCTCCTTTCCCCAGAATGTTCCCCAGTTCCTAACAAATCCAAAACCCTCATCCTTGCACCATCGTCTCTCATCCATGCATTGAGACTCTGGAGCTCTGCCTGCCTTTTGTGTCCTGCGCGTGGAACAGGAAGCATTTGGGAGAACGCTACCCTGGAAGTTCTGGATTTCAACTTCCTACCTAAAAGCCTAAATTTAGCCTCCAGAACCTTCCTACCACATTTTCCTGTGTCATTGGTACCGACATGTACCAAGACAGCAGACTCCTCCCCAGCACTATCTAAGACCTTATCTAGGTAGTGCGTGAGGTCCGCTACCTTCGCACCAGGCGGGCATGTTACCAGGCATTCCTCATGTCCATCAGTCACCCAGCTATCTACATGCCTAATGATCGAATCACCAACTATAAGGGCTGTCCTAACCTTTCCCTCATGGGCACATGGCCCTGGAGAAACCTCCTTGGTGCGAGAAGGTTTTACATCACCTGGAAGACAGGTCCTAGTTACAGGATCACTTCCTGCCACACCAGGGTAATGCTCTCCTGTCACGTGACCTCTCTTCTCCATGGCAACAGGGATGCTTCCAGACTGGAGGTGGGACTTCAGGACTATATCCCTGTAGGTCTCGTCTATGTACCGCTTTGTCTTTCTTATGTCTTCCAAGTCTGCTACTCTAGCCTCTAGAGAACGGACTCCTTCCCTGAAAGCAAAGAGTTCCTTGCATCTAGTGCAAGACCTCTTACCAACTGGGAGTAAATCATACATTTGACACTCAATGCAAAAGACTGGAAAGCCCCCATCTCGCTGCTGGACTGCTGTCTGCATCTTAGTTTTAAGCTTGTGTTTAGATCTGTAAGTTCTTTACTTAAGGCTTGCTGTGGATACTTATACTAATAAAAGTGTACCTAATATATTTAATATACCTTGTTCACCTGAAGCTTAATTAATCTCAGGTCCTTAATGTACGACTGATTTGGATAAAGAACTGCACCTGAGAGCAGCTCCTTCCCTTTAAGATGTGTAAGTACCTATAAAGCTATGATTATCCCAGGGGTGGGTGGGTGTTGGGGAGGGAGGGAGGGAAATAAGACTTATTAAAAGAGGGCTGCAACACATTACCCTGTCCTGTGCTTCTAAGTTAAGCTGTGACCAACTTCCTGGGTGATTAACAGTCCTTGCTTGGATAGAAGGAGTCTTTCAAAATGGCCTTTTGACCTGCCATCTGGCTTTAACACCTATTTAAAAAGTTTCACAGATCTCTTGCCCCCTAGGTAGAAGGCCTCTTTGTAAAGGTCTCTAGAAGACTATTTCTTGCTCAGTGAATACTGACCCTATTTTGCCTTTTATGCTAAGTTATATTCCCTCCCTACCCACCCCGACTCCACCCACCCCTAGTGAGCAGTCTTGCTTTATAGGCCACCTCCCCATTTAACAAAGCATAGAGACTTGGAGCAACTCATTCTGAATATAATTAAAGAGATTTAACTGTTTTTTCTCTGAAAGGACAGCTGGGAAACCGGCTGGTACTTGGTAGATCTCTCTCTTTTGCTTTAACAGATACCTAAACTCCACGAACAGATCAATGGTTGGGAAAAGTCTTATCGCTAAAGCCGTTGCCCCCATTACAGCTTCTGCCTCTGTCCAGAAAGAGGTCCTAATGCTAGTTGAAGGACCGGTTCCATGTGCAAGGTGCCTATATGCTGAAGCTCTGAGGAAACAAGTGGAGGAACTCAGAGAGGAGATGGCGAGGCCGAGGAGCATTCAAGACAGTGAGAAGTACACTGATGAGATGCTTCTTGCAGCAACCAAGCTCTCCAGCAGAGGAGAAGATGGGTGCCAACAGAATGTCGATGGTTGGACAAGTCACCAGGGCCTGCAAAATCACCAATCCAACTTCTCCAGCCCTTGAATTGAAGAACAATTATGCAGCCCAGGAAATGAAGGAGGTGAAGGCATCCCTGGAAAGGGAAGAACCAGAGCTCAAGTACCCCAAAGTTGCAGAATCGGTGACCACAAGGAAGCAAAGGGTAGTGGTGGTTGGAGACTCTCTTCTGAGGGGTACTAAGGTGTCCATCTGCCGACCTGACTTGATATCCAGAGAGGTATGCTGTCTGCCTGGTGCCAAAATCCAAGATGTTACGGAGAGTTTGCCGAGACTCATCAAACCCACTATTACCCAATGTTGGAACAAATGATACTGCCAGGTATCCCTCGGAACGTATAAAAAGTGACTTCATGGCTCTGGGACAGAGGGTGAAGCAGTTAGGTGCACAGGTGGTGTTCTCGTCAATCCTCCCTGTTGAGGGTAAAGGCCAAGGCAGAGAGGCTCGCATCCTGGAGATGAATGCATGGCTGCATGGATGGTGTCATCGAGAGCGTTTTGGTTTCCTAGACCATGGGATGCTGTTCCAAGGGTTGCAGAGCAGAGATGACATCCACCTGTCCAAGAAAGGTCAATGCATCTTCGGTAGTAGACTGTCTAATCTACTGAAGAGGACTTTAAACTAGATTCGTTGGGGATGGGTGAAGAAAGCCCCCAGGTAGGTGATACATTAAATACCTTTATGGAAATGGGTAACAGGGGTAACATATGGAAAGCAGTGTGTATAAATGCCCGTAGCATGGGAAATAAGATCCCAGATGTTGAAGTTTTGGTGGGAGTGGCTGACTTGGATTTAGTGGCAGTTACAGAAACATGGTTCACAGAAAACCATTATTGGGATGTAACTATACTTGGCTATACTTTATTCAGAAAGGACAGGGTAGGAAGAAGGGGAGGAGGAGTGGCACTATATGTAAGAACTACTATTAAAGCTTTGGAATTACAGAGCTTAAAAGGGAGAGAGGAGGCATTGTGGGTTAAACTAGAAAGAGGGAAAGAGAAATCTATTTGCACTGGTGTGATATACAGACCTCCCTCAGAAGAGGAAGAAGTGGACAGAGAGTTAATTGAAGACATACGCAGCATTGCTAGGAAATGGGAAGTGCTACCGCTAGGAGATTTCAATATGCTAGATGTTGATTGGCACATTCCTGCTGCAGTATCATCTAGAAGGAAGGAGATCCTGGATTCTCTACAGGGAGAACTATTCAGGCAATTGGTAACAGACCCCACACGTGAAGGGGCCATACTGGACTTGGTGCTTACCAATGGTGAATGTTTCTGATGTTGTAGTGGGAGATCATTTTGCATCCAGTGATCACCAGATGGTGTGGTTCAGTATTAGGACTAGGGTTGTTAGAATCCATTCAAAGGTGAGGGTCTTAGACTTTATGAAGACTAACTTTGCCAAGAAGGGCCAATACCTCAGGGAGTCGTTAGTGGGATGGAAACAGCTGGGGGATGTAGAAAAACAGTGGGCAAAACTGAAAGGGGCTATTTTAAGGGCAACCAACCTTTTTGTTAAAATGGTAAAGGTAAAAGGAAAAGGAGACCGCTATGGCTTTCGAAAGAAGTAGGTGAAAAAGTGAAGAAAAAGAGGGAGGCCTTCATGAAATACAAGAGATCACAGAGAGAAGAAGACAGGCATCTATATTTGGAAAAACTTAGAGAAGCTAGCAAAGTAGTCAGGAAGGCAAAGATTCAAAAGGAGGAGGAAATAGCCAATGCAATAAAATGGGGGGATAAGACATTTTTCAGATAGGTTAGTGAGAAGAGGAAAGGCAAAAGTGGTATTGTCAGACTCAAGGGTGCAGGGGAGAAATATGTAGAAGTTGATAAGGATAAAGCGGAATTGCTTAACAAATATTTCTGTTCTGTGTTCACAGATGAAGAACCAGGAGCAGGACCTCAGAAAACACCCACAAACAGGAACAGAAGCGAGGGACATCTTGAGCAATTTTCAGAAGACTGTGTTCGTGAGAAACTAGCTCAATTTAAAGTAGACAAAGTGATGGGACCGGATGGGATACACCCTAGAATACTGAGGGAACTTGGGGACGTTCTAGCTGCTCCACTAACTGAGCTTTTCAATGCCTCGGAGTCGGGAGTGGTGCCAAAGGACTGGAGAGAGGCTCATGTGGTGCCTTTACATAAAAGCGGAAGTAAGGATGTGGTTGAAAACTACAGGCCGCTTAGTTTAACTTTGGTGGTGAGTATATTGGAAATGCTGCTGAAAGAGAAAATAGTGAGGTTTCTGGAGTCCAGCGGATTACAGGATCCGAGGCAGCATGGATTCACCAGAGGCAGGTCTTGTCAGACAAATCTGATTGATTTCTCTGACTGGGTGACCAGGGAGTTGGACCGAGGGAGAGCCCTAGATGTGGTGTTATTTAGATTTCAGTAAAGCCTTTGACACTGGTTCCTCACAGGTGACTTATAAACAAACTGAGCACCCTAGGGATGGACCCTAAAGTTACTGCCTGGGTTAGAAATTGGTTGAGTGGGCGGCAACAAAGAGTACAGGTAAATGGAGCTCACTCTGAGGAGAAGGATGTTACCAGTGGTGTGCCCCAGGGATCTGTCTTTGGTCCGATTCTTTTTAACATCTTTGTTAGTGATATAGTGGAAGGGCTGTCGGGTAAGGTTTGCCTCTTTGCGGATGATACCAAAATCTGCAATAGAGTAGACACCTAGGAAGGTGTAGATAACATGAGAAGGGATCTAGCTAAGCTTGAAGAATGGTCTCTAATTTGGCAGCTGGGATTTAATGTTAAAAAATGTAAGGTCAGGGAGTTCCGGTGACGTCATCGGGTTGCATGGCGGTGTAGTGTGCAGCTCCGCCACCATAAGCCTGTTAAAGGGGGGGAAATACCCCTAAATGTGCAAGGAGTGAGGAGCACGGAAGGTGGGGCAGTAGCGGCATACCCCTGGCGGAGGGAAACAGAGGAGTGGTTCAAATACCGGCGTGCAGGAAGATATGGCGAGCAAATGAGTGCTGCCGGGCCTGAGGACCACGTGGCAGGCGGAAGCGAGGAGTTGCGGAGCAGTGGAGATCAGAACACGGCAAGAGGGCCGGTGAGAGCTGGAAAGCAGCAGTGAGTGCCGGGAAGAGAGAGGAGGCGGCGGCAACTAGAGGAGAAGCAGAGACTGCGAGGGAGCATAAGCCACGATTCGCAGGAGCAGAAAAATGGCAGAGTCGGGGAGCCAGGTGGCAGCTTGGCAAGGTAGCGTAAAGAACAGCAGTAAGAAGGAGAGTGCAGGAGAGAGACCACAGTGCATGTGCTGGCTCCTTGAGAGAGATGACGGCGAGAGAGAAGTGCAGGTGACCGGGACTGAAGGAAATACAGCCACGGAGGTACAAGGAAAGCTGGAGTGCAGTGATCAGTGGGTCAAGGGATAAATTGACAAGAGGAGACAAGCAGAAGAGAGGAGGCGTTTGTCTGGGCTCAGAAGGCAGCAGTCCAACAGATAACATTACAACTGTCTCAGTACATTGCCTAGCATCTAACAGGCAATATAAGAAGGATAAAGAGAAAAGGGGGGGGGGGAAGAAAAACTGTGTCCCCAGAGGAGGTACAAGGAGTACCAAGGAGGAGGACATAACGGGGGGAGAACCCCTTAAAATTACTAGAGGAGCAGGCACCCCACTTCAGGGGTAATAAAGCTATCATGGATAGAACAAAAGGCGGTCAGTCAGCAAAGAAGAAGCTGACAGAGTTTAGATCCTCATATGCCTCGCCAAGAGGAGGGAAGGACAGTGCCGGACCGCCTCACGGAGCAGGAAGAGGAAATGGAGGGGGCTTGCAGCCCAGCAGTGGCTACAATGCTTAAGATGTGGCTAACAGATGAAAGAGGAAATTTAGCTGGAGATAAGTGGCATCAAAAATGAATTAAAAGAGACTATACAATCTTTGTGGAAATGGGGACTCGCGTAGCAGAAACGGAGAATCAGTTGGAGCAACAGGCGGAAGTCCTTGAGGAGTTACAAAAAGGATGGGAGGAAGTGAAGAGGGTACAAGAAGAGCAGCAGATGAAAGTAGAAGATTTGGAGGATCGCTCCAGAAGATGTAATGTAAGAATACGTGGTCTACCAGAGGAAGCTAAATATAAGAACTGTGATGAAGTGACTGCCAAAATATTTAGAGCTCTACTGCTAAATGCTGACCCTGCAGAGGGGGAGGCAGACGGAGTGGTAAAGACTGAGAGGACCCATAGGGGTCTGGGGCCAGTAAGAGAAAACAAACCATGAGACATTGTGGTGTGTTTAAGCTTGTTCAAAAATAAAGAAAGGTTGCTGACAGCGGCTAGAAAAGCGCAACAGTTTACATGGGAAGAGCACAAATTGGAATTGTTTCAAGACCTCTCTCTGGGAACGCTACAGTGAAGAAGAACCTTAAGGAGGTAACGGCTTATCTGAGGAGGAAGGACATGAGATATACGTGGTTGTTTCCTTTTGGACTCCTGATAGCAGTCAAGGAATGGACAAGACGGGTGCAGTCGTGTGAGGAAGCTTGGCGAGCACTTAAGGATCTGGGACTCACAAATCTAACTGAAGGCGGAAGAAGCCAAACTACAACAACAAGGCCAACACCAGCCGTCTCAAAGAGGGACGGTCTAAGATGGCATAGAGTACCGGCGGAGGGCAGAAGGCTGGCGAGAAGGAACAAAGAGAACCAAGAAGCTCAAGAGGCGGAGAATGAAGCTGGATGAAGTGGAAGACTTTGTAATGGATACTTAAAGATGTAGTAGGTTTATGGGGGGGGAGTGTTAGAGGGGAATGGAGAATTGATAAGGGGGGAGGAGAGATAGGGAGATAGGTCAGGAGAGAGTCACTGGTCGTTAAGGCAGTCCGGTAGAGGGAGGGGGTAAGATTGGGGGGGGGGGAGAGATGGGGCGTAGGGGGGGGGGTAAGGCGTAGGGGGGGTAAGGAGTAGGGGGGGTAAGGGTCAGGGAGGGAGAGGACCTGAGCGGGATAAGTGAAGAGGTTGGGGTGAAGCGGGATGGAGGATAGGAGACAGGTAGCGGTCCGAAAGTTAGTCACCGTAATGGAAGTCGCATCTCCCTTGAGGGAAGAGGGGAAGGGGTAAGGTGGAAGGGTGGACGGGGATAGGGAAGGGGGGAGGAAGAGGGGAGGGAGGTAAGGGAGGGGGGAGGAAGAGGGGAGGGAGGTAAAGGGGGGAAGGGGTAGAGAGGGGAGGGGGAGAAATGGGAAGGAGGGGGAGAAAGAGGGGGGAAAGCACAGGTGAACTGAAAATTGTTACCTTAAACATGAAAGGTTAAATTCACCTTTTAAGAGGCAGAAACTATATAAGGAATTAACAAGGCAGAAAGCTTCACTTGTTTTACTGCAAGAGACACATTTGTTACGGAGGCACGAGTCTGTAGTGAAACCTAAGGGCTATACTGAATTGTTGTTTGCATCTAATCTGAGGGAGCGGAAGAAAGGTGGGGTAGCATTGTTGGTAAGTGGGACACAAAGTAGAGCTGCACACAATAATTCGAGACAGAGGGGGGGATACTTAATGATACGAATGCGGATAGGGGATGAATGGTTCTGTGTGATTAATGTGTATGCTCCCACCGGGACACAAAAATAATTTTGGGAGGAAGTGGATATGAAAGTGAGTCTATTGGGGGAGGGAGCGAGGATTTGTGGAGGGGACTTGAACATGACCTGGGAGGTGGGGAGGGATTCTACAGGGAAGGGGGAAGGGCGGGAAGGGGGAAGGGCGGGGAGTGGATAGGAGGCGATATCAGAAGTTTGTGAAGGACAATGATTTGAATGATGCGTGGCGATTGCTTAACCCTGGTAGGCGTCAGTATTCGTTCTATTCAGCAGTGCACGGCACTTATTCAAGGCTCGACAACATCTGGGTAGGGAAAGAGATAGCGGGTAGGATCAGGAGGGAGAAATGGAGCCGATCACGTGGTCGGACCACGCACCAGTGATTGTGTCTCTGAGTTGTAGGGGAGAGAATAAGGGGACACTATTGGAAACTGAATGAGACCTTGCTGGGAGATTCTCAGGTGGTGCATGAGCTGGAGGAGTTGATACCAGAATATTTTGAAAGAAATGACAATGGAGAGGTGAAGGTGGGAGTGGTCTGGGATGCGTTTAAGGCGGTGGTGTGAGGCAGCCTGATAAAATGCGGGGCGAGAATAAAGAGGGAAAGGAACTTCAATTACGAAAGCAGTTGGTTAGGTTGGAAGAGGCAGATGCCCAGGATGGAAGTGGGAAATATCGGGGGGAGGTTTTGGAGACCAGGGCTAAGCTTAATGCATTGGAGGCTGAAAGGATTCAATTTCGGTTGCAATTATTGAGGCAGAAATTTTTCGAAGGGGGAAATAGAGCGGGAAAGTACATGGCGCGGAGATTGAAGCAGAAGCAGAAGCAGAAAATGATGCTGATAACGCAGATTAGGTGTAAGGGAGGGGTAGAGAGAGATGAGCAGAAGATAAGAGAAGAGTTTGTGGAATATTATCGGAGGCTGTACGAGGCAAAACCAGATAGGCCGGAGGGGGAGATGGGGGATTATTTAGAGGCAGCAGGCCTCCAGCAATTGGATGAAAGGGAGAGGTGTGCTTTGGATAGCGAAATACAGGTAGGGAAAGTGGAGCAGGCGATCAAGGGCTTGAAACCAGGGCTGGATGGGCTAGGGCTGGATGGGCTGATGGTTTGCTTCTATAAAAAATTCAAAGGAGTGTTGGTGCAGCCTCTGACGAGATTGTTCAATTTGCCAAAGGAGGGGGAAAGGTTAGTGGAGAAGATGTGGTGGGCAGGAGTCACACTAATACACAAAGAGGGGAAAGATCCGCAAGAGTGTGCTTCATACAGGCCCATCTCACTGATAAATATTGATGCGAAATTGCTGGCCAAAGTATTAGTGGGGAGACTAAACTGAATATTGGGAAAGTTAGTTCATGAAAGCCAAGCGGGTTTTATACCGGGTAGGCAGGTCTCTGATAATATACGAAAAATTTTGAATGTAATTTGGACAGCGAAACAGGGGTCAGATCAGGCGATATTTTTATCGCTAGATGCTGAAAAAGCGTTCGACCAAGTGTCATGGAAATTTTTGTTTTCAGTGATGGAGTACATGGGCTTTGGGAAAGGCTTTGTAGACTGGGTAAAAGCGTTATATTCAAGACCTAAAGCGAGCGTGAGAGTCAATGGGGGATATTCAAGGTTTTTCCCACTGGGGCGGGGAACCAGACAGGGGTGTCCCCTCTCCCCGCTGCTATTCGCTTTATCCTTGGAACCACTAGCTGGGAAGATAAGAAGGGGGTTGGATATTAGGGGGGGTGGAGGTGAGGCAGAGGGAATACAGATTGGCAATGTTTGCAGACGACATCTTACTCATGATTACTAGGCCAAGCGAGACGCTGCCCACAATAATGAGGGAGTTGCAGTATGTGACTTGGCAGGTTTTAAGATAAATTGGAGTAAATATGAAATCTTAAATTTGAACGGAGGGGTAGAATTGCAGAGGAGCATGCAACATAAATTTCAATTTCAGTGGGCACAAAGATCAATTAGATATTTGGGAGTTCAATTAGGACGGAAATTGGAGGAACTATATGAGCTGAATTATAAGAAGCTCTTCGGGCAAGTAGAAGTACAGTTGGGGGCATGGAGTAGGGGGTACATATCTTGGATTGGGAGGATGGCAGTGATTAAAATGATGTTGCTCCCCCAGTTTCTCTTTTACTTTCAAGTGTTGCCAATAGAGATACCAGCAAAGGCGCTAAAACGATTGCAAAAGCAAGTTGAGAGGTTTATATGGGAGAACAAGCGACCTACAGTGGCAGTTCAGACTTTGCAGGCATCGAGGTTGGAGGGCAGTATGGGGGTCCCTAATTTTATAAAGTATTATCAAGCGGCGCAGTTGAAAGTGGTATACTCATGGCTGAGGGAACAGCAGAAACACTGGGAAATGATGGAAGAAACGGGATTTAGACTAGGAGAGAATGATGTGGGGAAGGGGGGGGGAGAACCCAATGGTAAGTCATTCTCTGAATATGTGGCATCAGCACAGGAAATGGATGGTAGGGGATAAGAGATGTGTACGTACGATGTTGCTGTTGGCGTGTTGCGAAGAGGGGGTAGGATCAGATGTAGCAGTGCTGCAAAGGTGGGCACAGCAGGGGTTAAGTCAAGTGTCTCAGATAATTTCCGGTGAAGGGATAAGAGATTTTGAAGGTATCCGTGATTTATATCATTTGCGGGACAATGATCGATTTCACTACCTCCAGATTGGATCATATGCCAGGCAGAGAAAGCAATGGCAGGACATAGTAAAGGAACCGGGATGGTTTGAAGGCAGCTGTTTAGGATCGATGGGGAGGAAGGGGGTTATTTCTCAAATTTATAAAGGCTTAATTAGGAGAGGGGAGGAGAAATTAAGCTATATGTATACATGGGAGAAGGAGTTGGGGGTGTCCTGGGAGATAGAGGAGTGGGAGCGGATAGCTCTGGAAATAGCACAATCCTTCAAAGCTGCATCCCTACGAGAGAATGGGTGGAAAGTACTGTCTAGATGGTATCTGACACCGGAGCGTTTGCATAAAGCAGGGGCATGTAAGTCGCATGAATGCTGGAGGTTGTGTGGCGAGAAAGGAACCTGGTTGCATATGTGGTGGACTGTCTAGTAGTATATCAATATTGTGAGAAAATTGGGGACAAAATAAGTAAAATTACAGGTTCAAGTTTACTACTGATGCCAGAGTTCTGTCTATTATTGAAGAAGAGTGATGAGGGGGAAGGAAACTGGAGCACAGTGTAGCAATGTATAATAGCAGCAAGATGTGAAATTGCACTACATTGGAAAAATAGTATCTTCCCGCCCATAGAAAATTATGCTAGGCGATTGTCGGAACTGTATCAAATGCATAGGTTAACAGGGATAAAGAAAGGCAAAGTGGAGAAGGTGGAGAGATAATGGGTGGGGGTATGGAAATGGTTATGTAGGGGGGAGTGGAAGACTGGGATAGGAGGTGGCACGGGCGGAGGTACAGCAGAAGGAGGGAGATAAGGATAATATGATTCCATGTTTTATTGTTCAGATGTTTCAATGCGCGATGGGGAAGTAGGGGCAGGAGGGGGGTAATAAGGGGAAGATATTGGTACAAGTTTGGTTATATAACGGTAAAGGAGATATACAAGGGACTGCCAACTATGGTGGTTAAAGACTTGGATGTTACTGATGGTGAACTGTAAGGTAAACTATCGAATGTGCCTGTGGAGACAAAGTAATGTAAAGATTCTTTTATGGCTTGTTTGTTGAAAAAGTGCCACATAAAAGTTAAGTTACAATTAAAAAATGTAAGGTCATGTATTTGGGCTGCAGCAATCCAAGGGAGCAATATAGTATAGGGGGTGAAGTACTTTTGTCCATTAAAGAAAAGCAGGACCTAGGCGTGGTTGTGTCTGATGATCTTAAAGTAGCTAAACAGGTAGAAAAGGTGACGGCAAAAGCTAGAAGGATGCTTGGGTGCATACGGAGAGCAATGGCTAGCAGAAAAAAGGAGGTGAAAATGCCTCTGTATATAGTCTTGGTGCGACCTCATTTGGAGTATAGTGTGCAATTCTGGAAACCGCACCTTCAAAAGGATTTGAACAGGATGGAGTCAGTGCAGAGGGTGGCTACTAAATGATTAGTGGTCTTCATTATAAAGCATATGAGGACAGACTCAAGGATCTTAATATGTACACCTTAGAGGAAAGGCAGGATAGAGGCGATATGATTGAGATGTTTAAATAAATCCGTGGCATAAATGTTCAGGGAGAGAGCCTCTTTCAATTGAAAGCAAGTTCTGCTACGAGGGGAGATGGGATGAGGTAAAGGAAGATAGATTCAGGAGTGATATGCGGAAATAGCATAGTTACTCACCTGTAACAGGTGATCTCCGGGAACAGCAGGAATTTAGTCCTCACATATGGGTATCGTCGGTACCGACGGAGCCTGCGCGGGAACGCTCCTCGGCATCCAAGTAGAAAGCTTTTGGGAGCATCCCACAGCGCCTGCGTGCTGCCTTCCCGCCTTTCCCAACAGCCTCTCTCCAGTTGAGTTTAAAGCTGAGACAAAGAGAGAGAGAGGCAACGGGAAAGAGATAGAGAGATACAACTCCTAGGGGAGGTGGGTGGGTTGTGAGGACTAAATTCCTGCTGTTCCCGGAGATCACCTGTTACAGGTGAGTAACTATGCTATCTCCAGGAACAAGCAGGAATGTAGTCATCACATATGGGGACTCCCTAGTTACAGATGCCAGGGAGAAGCCCCAGAGGTTGTGTGCCATATTGAAAGGGCTCCACTTCCCCCCATGGATCTCTGGCATCCTACCAGGGATGGTGGATAGGAGTTGATTAGGTATGGAACAGGTGCTGGAGAACAGCCTGACCAAACAAGGCATCCCAGTGGGAGTCCTTGTCCAAGCAGTAATGGGCTGTGAAGGTATGAACCGAGGCCCAGGTGGCTGCCCGACAGATGTCGTCGATAGAAACAGAGTGCAGATGAGCCATTGAAGCTGCCATGGCTCTCACATTGTGAGATGGCCCTCCAGAGGAAGATTCTTACTCTGATAGGCAAAGGATATACACTGAGCAATCCAGTTAGATAGTGTTCTCTTGGAGACTGGAAGTCCCAAATGAGAAGGATCAAAAGCAACAAAGAGTTGAGAGGACTTTCTATGTTGCTGTGTTCTTTGTAAGTAAAAGGCTAAAGCTCTTTTACAGTCCAAAGTATGAAGGTTCCTTTCTGCATTTGAAGCATGAGGCCTTGGAAAGAACACAGGCAGGTAGACCATTTGGTTTAGATGAAAAGGCGAGACCACCTTTGGCATAAAGTGTGGATGAGTCTTAAGGACTACCTTGTCATGATGGAACCTTGTATAAGTTGGATCAGCTACTAATGCTTGCAACTCACTAATGCGAAGTGCTGATGTGATTGCAATGAGAAAGATAACCTTCCAAGAAAGGAATTTCAATGAGGTAGTAGCTAAGGGTTCGAAAGGTGGCTTCATGAGCTGACCAAGAACCAGGTTTAAGTCTTAGGCCACCAGTGGTGGCCTAATGGGAGGCTTAGTTAGAAGAAGGCCTCTCATAAATCTTGCTATAAGAGGATGGGAGGAAATAGGCTGTCCATTTAGAGGCTTGAAAGAAGCTGCAATAGCACTCAAATGGACTCTTACTGAGTTAGTTTTAAGTCCTGCATTGGATAAATGAAGGAGATACTCCAGCAATGATTACAGAGGTATCGCAAGGGGATTAAGACCCTTTTGCGAACACCATATGGTAAACCTCTTCCACTTGAAAGCATAAGAGCGTCTTGTGGAAGGCTTCCTGGAAACATAAAGGATATCCTTTATTTGCTGAGGGAGATCTAGGCCTTCAGCAACCAAGCCCTGAGATGCAGAGACTGGGGATTGGGATGCCATAACATTCCGTCCTCCTGAGATAGGAGATCTGGAGCAGATCCTAACTCTAGGGAGGTAGCTTGAGAGAGATGTAGAAGCAGAGGGTACCACACTTGCCGTGGTCAATGTGGAGCTATGAGAATCATACGACCTCTGTCTCTCTAAAGCTTGAACAGGGTTTTGGGAATTAGGGGAATGGCTGGAAAGGCATACAGAAAGTCTTGACCCCAGTAAAGGAGGAAAGCATCCCTGGCCTGAGCCCCCTGAGCCGGGGTTCTGGAACAGAACTGGGGAAGTTTGGCATTCCACGGACTTGCAAAGAGGTCTATGTCCGGGGTTCCCCAAATTTGAAAAATCTTGGCTACCTGGTCTGCATGTAGAGACCACTCGTGTGGAAGCAGAACTCGACTGAGTCTGTCTGCCCAAGAGTTTTGAATGCCTGAAAGATACACTGCCAGGAGATGAATCTGATGCTCTCTGGCGAGGGCCCATAGTCGCAAAGCTTCGTTGCAGAGTGACAGAGAACCTGTTCCCCCCTGCTTGTTCATGTAGAACATGGCTACTTGACTGTCTGTATGAATGAGGACTGTCTTGTAGCTGAACAGGGTGTGGAACACTGGAAGAGCAAGGAAGATTGCTCTGAGTTCCAAGAGATTGATATGTAGATGAGTCTCTTGTGGAGACCAGGTGCCCTGGCTGGAGAGGTCTTGCAGATGAGCTCTCCAACCCATCGGAGAAGCATCTGTTGTGAGAGTTGCCTGGGGTAAGGGTTGTTGATAAGGGGACCCTAGCAACAGGTTTTGAGTGGACTTCCACCACTGGAGGGACAAAATAAGGCGACTTGTATTTGCTATTTTGTCTGACAGGCATCCTGATGCCTGGGTCCACTGAGTGGATAAGGTCCACTGAGCTGCCCTCATATGGAGGCGAGCGTAGGGAACCACATGCACAGTAGATGCCATGTGGCCTAATAGTTGTAGCATTTCTCGGGCAGTGAGATGAGGTTTTAGCACTGCTTGAGAAGCTAATTGCACCATGCGAAGGCAACGGGCCTGGGGGAGATAGGCCCTTGCCTTTCTGGTATCCAGCAACGCTCCTATGAACTCTAAAGACTGAGTTGGAGTTAGACTGGATTTTGGGATGTTTATTACCAGACCCAAATACTGAAGGATACGCATTATGCAGGATAGAGAAGTCCTGGCCTCTGACTCTGTTGGGGCTCGAATGAGCCAGTCTAAGTAGGGGAAGACGAATATCCCTAGAGTGCGGAGAAATGCTGCTACCACAGCCATGCATTTTGTGAACACCCTTGGTGCTGAGGCCAGGCCAAATGGAAGCACACTGTATTGGTAGTGCTTTTCTTGAAAAAGGAACCGAAGGAGCCTTCTGTGAGTTGGATGGTTGAGAACATGGGTGTACGCATTCTTGAGATCTAGAGAACAAAGCCAATCCTGACTCTGAAGTTATGGCAGCAGAGTTCCCAGAGAAATCATCTTGAATTTCTCGTTGACAAGGAATTTGTTCAATTCTCTGAGGTCCAAGATAGGTCTGTATCCCCCTGTTCCCTTTGGGATAAGGAAATAGGGGGAGTAAAACCCTGTACCCTGCTGATGGATGGGTACTTCTTCTATTGCCCTTTGGGGAAGAAGCATAGTGACCTCCTGACCTAACAGGTTGATGAGAGAGGTCGGAGAATTGAACTGCCTTATCATTGTGGGAGGGGGCATGCTCGAAAAATTAAGCTTGTACCCCTCTTTTATGATGGAGAGTGTCCAATGCTCTGCTGCTACCTGCCCCCATCTGGTGGCAAAGTGACACAACCTTCCTGGAATGGTGGAAGGCTCTGGTCCAACGAGAGCCAGGAAGGCTAAGTTCTCTAGCTGAAAGTCAAAGGCCTTGTGGAGGCTGAGACTGCTGGGGCGGCTGAGGCTTAGCAGTCTTTGCTTTTCTTTGTTTGGGTGGTTGCTGACCTTTCCTGACAAGCTGACTTACAGGACGTCCCTGCTGAGAATAAGCAGGATAATATCTTTTCTTTTTAGAAAAGAATGGTTTCTTGAAAGGTTTTTTTCTAGCAGGATCAGCTGTGGACTTGGATAATCTATCCAAGGTGGAGTTGTCAGCATCCAATTCATTGGCTTTTTCCTGCCAATCTTTACCAAACAGGTTCTCACCAGTACAAGGGATATTTCCCAGTTTGTCTTGTACCCAGAGCTCCAGATCAGATGCCTGGAGCCAAGCAATTCTACATGCACCTATGGCAATGGCAGAGGTTCTGCTTATGCACTAAAAACAGTCAAAAGCTGCACGGTTGACAAACTTAGAAACATCTTGGGCATGTTTGACCAATGTGAGAAAATCCTGCCTTCTATCCTCAGGAAGAAGAGGACTCAAAGCCTCTAAATCACCTGTGACTTCCTTTAGGAACATTCCCATGTATAGACTATAGGAACTGATCCTGGCAGAAAGCATGGAAGCTTGGCAGACACGACCTCCAAAAGCATCCAAAGTTCTGCACTCACGTCCTGGAGGATTAGAGGCATGCCTCTTTGCACTCTTGATCCTTCTCATAGCTGATTCCACTACAATAGAGTGGTAAGGAAGCTGAGGTTTTTGGAAACCAGGACAAGGAGGGACTCAATACAGAGTATCCAGTCAACGAGAATGAGGCGAGGTGGTAAGAGGTGTCTCCCACATTCTTAACATGAGATCATGCAAGATCTCAAGTCCAAGGAGCATAGCCAATCGCCCTTCTGGAGGTAGGGCAGCAATGTTCCAAGGGAGAGCATCTTGAACTTCTCCCACACCAGGAACTTGTTGAGGTTCTGCAGGTCAAGGATGGGGCCGAAGGCCCCCTGTCCCCTTCAGGATGAGGAAGTATCAGGAGTAAAACCCCCATCCTAGGAAGTGCGATGGGACTGGTTCCACTGCGTCATCATTGAGGAGGCCTGCGAGCTCCTGACTCAGGAGGGCCTGGTGCTGGGGAAGCCGACCTGACTCCCCAGGAAAGTACGGAGGAGGGGCCTGGTCTAGATGGAGAAGATAGTCCTCCCGAACGACTTGGAGGATCTCGGCATCGGTGGAGATGGACTCCCAACTGTGGGTGTAATGGACCAGACGTCACCCCCCCCCCCCCGACAGTCACCCTGCCAGAGGACGAGAGGCTATGCCGATGGTGTTAAAAACCCGAGGGTGGAGAGATCCCACTTGATGTACGAGTGAGTAAGGAGGCTTCTTGCTTGCTCTGGGGCTGCCTTGCGCTTTAACCTGCAATATTGAGCGTTGTGCGAATAAAGGAAAGTGGCAAAGAGTGCAATACTAAAGGGGAAGGAAGGTAGCAACTGTGTGAGAGGAAAAACGAGAAATAAGATGCCTCCACCGCTGAAAAGGGATTGAGAAAAATCCAACAAACCTGGGCCTTCCGCAGCCGCGGTTGCACAGCCGTTGTCCCCAGAAGCAGAGTGCGCAAACTCGGCAACAGAGGAGTTTGCTCGGGAAGTGGTAAAATTGCTGGACCCCAAATTCGATCAGATCTTGAAGAAGCTGGGAGATATGGGAGATGCGATGGCAGAGGTGGGTCACAGAGTGGAGAAGTTGGAGCACCGTGTGTCCTCGCTCGAAGACCAATTGTTAACACCGATGCCGCTTAAATGAAGGTTAAACACGACGTGCACGTTTCGGAACTCAATCCCGGTCTCAAGTGCCTTTGCAGCCGTATCGATATGCAACTGCTGGCAAAGGCACTTGAGACAGGGATTGAGTCCCGAAACGTGCACGTCGTGTTTAACCTTCATTTCAGCGGCATCAGTGTTAACAATTGGTAGCTGAACTGGAACAGATTTCAGATAAGTGGCGTGTTTATTATATAATGTATTTTTAAGGTGGTGAACCTATTTTTGAATAAAAGAAGTTTACCGTCAGGTGTGGATGAAGATAAGTGTATTAGTTAAGGAAATTCTTGTCTTACTAATCTGTTATATTTTTTTGAATGTAGACAAAGGTGAGCTGGTTGATATAGTATATCTGGATTTTCAGAAAGCATAAGAACATAAGATATGCCATACTGGGTCAGACCAAGGTCCATCAAGCCCAGTATCCTATTTCCAACAGTGGCCAATCTAGTGGCCAATTTTTGACAAGGTCCCTCATGAGAGACTTGGCCAAATTAAAAAGTCATGGGATTGGAGGCAGTGTACTATTGTGGATCAGGAACTGGTTAAAAGATAGAAAGCAGAGAGTAGGGCTAAATGGCCAATTTTCTCAATGGAAAAAGTAGAGTACCCCAGGGATCTGTGCTGGGCCCGCTGCTTTTTAACATATTCATAAATGACCTGGAAATGAGAATAACGAGTGAGGGGATCAAATCTGCAGATGATACAAAATTATTCAAAGTTGTTAAAACACAAGGGGATTGTAAAAAATTGCAAGAGGGCCGTGATAAATTGGACGACTGGACGACCAAATGGCAGATGAAATTTAATGTGGATAAGTGCAAAGTTATGCATCTAGGAAAGAACAGCCCAAACTGCGATTACACGATACAAGGTACCACCTTAGAAACCACCATCCAGGAAAAAGATTTAAGGGTCATTGTGGATAGTATGCTGAAATCCTCCATCCAGTGTGCAGCAGTAGCCAAGAAAGCAATTAGAATACTGGGAATCATAAGGAAAGGATAATGGAGAATAAAAACAAGGATATTACAATGTCTCTGTATTGCTCCATGCTGCAACTGCACCTTGAATATTGTGTGCAGTTCTGGTCACCAAATCTTAAAAAGGATATAGCTGAATTAGAAAAGGTACAGAGAAGAGCCACCAAAATAGTAAAGGGGATAGAAGGATACCCCTATGAGGAGTGTTTAAAAGGTTACGGCTCTTCAACTTCAAAAAGAGATAGCAGGGGGAAAGGAAATGACATCACCCGGGTGATGGCAGCTTAAACTGTGAGCTCCTGTCGGGACGCTGCTATTAAGGCGAAATTAGCGATTTTACCCCCCTTCCCAACTTGCGGTGTGGGTAGCCAAGGAGACCCAAAGGAGTGGAGATGTCGGTGAGGAAGAAGTTGGCCAGATTTAAATCTTCGTATGGCGAAGCTGGAGAGTGAGGGGGCGAGACCTCCCCGAGCACATGGCATCGTGTGAGGAATCCGAGGACGAGCTAGACCAAGCCGATGAGGGATGCACCAGAGGTGATATTTGGGGCTGGATGAGATCCCTGAAACGAGAGATCATCGCCACTCGGGGGGAGCTCAAAGAGACTTTGGCGGGGATCAGAGAAGACGTGAGAGAGCTGGGCCACCGAGTGGAAAAGTTGGAGGAACAGGCCAATCAGCTGGCAGAGAGAGATGTTGAAGCAGACACTCGAATGCAGAGGTTGAAAACTGAGCAGGACTTACTTAAAGATAAATTAGAAGATCTTGAAAATCGCTCCTGCCGCAATAATGTACGCATTCGGGGCTTGCACAAGGAAGAGCAGAACCGCTCTTGCTGAATCAATCAGGAACACACAAGGAGCAAGAAGCGTGTGATGATCACAAGATGCTTTATTGATATACCCCGCATTCGGGGCTTGCCAGAATCGGAGGCTTTTGCGGATGCTGCGGCAGTGGTTCAGAAGGTTTGTCAGTTCCTGCTGCGTGATGAGATGGGAGCGGAAGAGGAGGTGCCTATTCTGGTGGAGAGGGCCCATAAAGCGCTGGGGATGCCACAGCCGGGTGAGCCATGAGATATCGTGGCCTGTTGAGCATCCTATGGCCAAAAGGAGAGGGTGATGCGTGTGGCAAGCAACAGGTGGTGTTTTTCTTGGGAAGAACAGAATGTGGAAATGTATCATGATTTATCCGCAGCTACCTTGCAGCGGCGGAGGGATATGCGGCCAGTCACAGTTCCTACGGACAGAGAAGGCAAAGTACCGTTGGCTTTTCCCCTTTTGATGGATATACATGGCAGGGGGTTCAGAGTGCGTACGGTGGAAGCAGCCTGGAAAATCTTGAGACAAGAGGGGGCACGCTGCCGATTCAGGTTAGCCAGAAGGACTTGCGCCAATTGCAGAGTCAAGTGTTTGCTTTTGTGTGGGGGAATAGTTGACCTAGAGTGAGTAGACGGGTAATGTATGCTACTAGGGAAGTTGGGGGCTTGGGAGTTCCAGACTTGGGGAGGTATTATGAGGCGGCTCAGTTAAGTATGGTGTTTGAATGGAGGGATAAGGGAGCTCGCCCCAAATGCTTCCGAGAGGTGGAGCAAAATTGGGCGGCAGAGATATGCTTGAAATATTTACCCTGGATGATGGGCCCACCACCGGGAGGGCGGTGGAGAGAAAATCCCTTTATGTGGCATTTGCTAATGCAGTGGCGTAAGGCTCAGAGGAAGTTTGCTCCGAAATCGACCTTTTCAAAGCTGGCTCCGCTGCGGGCGACATCTAGTTTTCTTCTGGGAAGGGAGGGAGTATTTAAGTGATGGGAAAGAGGGGGGCTGGATACCTTTGATAAATTTATTGCGGATGGGGAATTGATCTCCTTTTCAGACCTTCGGGTGAAATATTTGCATAGTTGGGATTTTTTTCCCCATTTGCAAATTATACATTTTTTATGCCAAAAGGTTATTCGAGCGAGCTGGAAGGAGGGAGGGGATGATAGAGAGGCGTTGTGGTTGGGCTGGGAGAATCGGGGGGTTGATAACTCTTCTTTACAGAGGGTTGGGGGAGACCCACCCCAGACGTTCCCTCATCAGAAGGAGTGGGAAAGGGAATTGGGAAGAGAGTTGGATGATCAGGAATGGAGAAGAGTGCATGTAAATATCGTTCGGCAAGCTGTGTCGGTGGCGGTGCGGGAGACTTCCTATAAGTTGCTCTATCGGTGGCGCAAGTCCTTCTGGCTAACCTGAATCGGCAGAGTTTGAAACAAATATAATAGACGCGGCAATACGTTCATCTTCAAAATCGCAATCCTCCCCATCCAAGACAACTCCTCCCCCTTCCACCTAGCCATATCCTTCCGCAGCTGGCCAAATAAAGGAGGATAATTCGCACCATATAAACCTCGTGGGTCGGCCGTAACCCGAACTCCCAAGTACTGAATAGATCCTTTGGCCCAGTGAAACGGAAATGAGGCCTGCAAGCTCCCCACCACTTGAGGCTGCAACGTAAGCAACATTGCCTCAGTTTTATCCCAATTAACTTTGAACCCCGAAAGCCCCCCGTATGTCCGTAACTTCCTCATTAATACCGACAGAGAAACAATCGGCTGTGTCAAAGGAAATCATCAGCAAACAGGACAATCTTGTGCTGCGATGAACCCACCTCTATCCCCTTAATATCCTTCACCGACCGAATTCTAGCTGCCAATGGCTCCATAACTAACGCAAAAAGTAGTGGGGACAGCAGACACCCCTGCCGCGTCCCTCGTCCCAAGGAAAAAAACTCAGAATACCCTCCATTAACATGGACCGCTGCCTCCGGTGCCGCGTATAAAGCCTTTATCCAAGACCTAAAGTTAGGGCCCAGGCCTATATATTCTAACACTGCCATTAGAAAATCAAAATTGACCCTATCAAAGGCCTTTTCCGCATCAATGGAAAGGAACATGGCCCTTTGCTGCTCCTTTTTGGCAAGCCAACCCAGGTGTAGGACTCTCCTTACCCATCTGCTGGTTGTCTGCCCTCAATAAACCCAGATTGGTCCGGATGAACCAAACCCGGCATACAGGGCCAGAGTCGCAATGCCAACATCTTGGCCAAAATCTTAAAATCAATATTCAATAAAGAGACGGGCCTATACGATCCACATACCGCCGGATCTCTCCCTGGCTTCAGGATGACCACGATGGCCGCCTGATGTTCCCAGGAGTGTCTGATTGGTGTTGGAGGCAGTGTGGGTGAGAGGGGACTTTTTTGCATGTGTGGTGGGGGTGCCCCATGGTTACTATATATTGGAGGGAGGTGGGAACGCGGATATCTGAGGTGTTTGGAGTGGGAATGGGACTGGACTTGGGGTTTTGTCTGTTGGGAATTTGGCCTGAACAGAGTCCTAGGAAGAACGAACGGCCCATACGGGCGTGGAAGCAAACTCGGCTTCCGGGAATGGACCAGTAGGAGAGCCGCTTGCGACAAATTGTTTTGATGGGACAGTTAACAGCATTGCGCTGCCAGAAGCAGGAGAGAATTAATAAATTATGGTTACCTCTACTGGACTATCTTAAATGCTGAGAAGCCTTAAAAAAAGGGGGGGGGGAAGGGGAGGTTTGGGGGGGGGGGGTGTATTAACATGTATTAAAATGGGTTTGGAATTATTGGCTTATTGAAATGTTGGTTCCACTATGCTTGTTCCAATTTGAAATAAAAATAAATATTAAAAAAAAAAAAAAAAAGATAGCAGAGGGGGTATATAATAGAGGTCTATAAATTAATGAATGGAGTGGAAAGAGTAGTTACTCACCTGTAACAGGTGTTCTCCAGGAGCAGCAGGAATCAGTCCTCACATATGGGTGTCATCAGCGCAGATGAAGCCCCAGCGGAGCTTTTCCCCAGCTTTCTATGAAAGCCTTTGGGAATGCAGGCACGCATCCCTTCCCGCCTAAAGGTGCCATCTTACCTCAGTCAAATGACATAGCTAAGAACAGCACTCAAAAATGAAAAATAAACTATGTACAACTGCAACTCCAAGGGGAGGAGGAAGGGTTGTGAGGACTGATTCCTGCTGCTCCTGGAGAACACCTGTTACAGGTGAGTAACTACTCTTTCTCCAGGACCAAGCAGGAAGTCAGCCCTCACATATGGGTGACTCCCCAGTTCTGGGCTACAGAGGACCCAGGCTGAACAAGAGAACTCCCTCTAGTCTCAGCAGCAAAGAAAGGTTTTTCAAGGACACAACCTCCACCGGTAGCCCAACAGAGGGCAGGAGTTGCCTAAACCTCAAAGAGATTCCGGAGTACTGCTTGGCCAAAAGCACTGTCCCTACGGGACTCCCTCTCCAGGCAGTAATGGGCTGCAAAAGTCTGGCTTGAAGACCAAGTTGCAGCCCTGCAGATGTCTACCAAGGGCACAGAGCGGAGATGAGCCACTGAGGCAGCCATAGCCCTGACACGATGGGCCGTGACCCTACCCTGCAAAGGAAGGTCAGCCGCCTTGTAAGCCCAGGTGATACAGTCAGCCACCCAGGTACGCTTGGATACAGCCAACCCCAACTTA
The DNA here is from genome assembly GCA_033557465.1 of Ichthyophis bannanicus. Lineage (NCBI taxonomy): Eukaryota > Metazoa > Chordata > Amphibia > Gymnophiona > Ichthyophiidae > Ichthyophis > Ichthyophis bannanicus. The sequence continues at coordinate 578,030,956 of CM066034.1, read as the reverse complement.
TTGGGGTCAAAGGATACGAAGAGCTGAGTAGCCCTTCTATGCCCCTGCGTACGGTCAAGGTAGAAGGATAAGGCCCTCCTACAGTCCAGGGTATGCAGGACTGCTTCAGCCTGGCTAGCATGAGGCCTAGGGAAGAATGTTGGAAGAACCACCTCCTGATTGAGGTGGAAAGAGGAGACAACCTTAGGGAGGAACTTTGGATGAGTCCTGAGGACTACCCTGTTCCTATAAATCCTGGTGTAAGGCCTGTCACAGACCAGGACCTGAAGCTCACTTACTCGCCTAGCCAAGGTAAGGGCTATCAGAAAGAGTGTCTTCCAGGAGAGGAAGCGTAGTGGACAAGTAGCCATCGGCTCAAAAGGTGGGTGAGTCAGTTGCTGCAAGACCACATTCAGCTCCCACTCAGGGGCAGGAGGACAGATGGGAGGCTTGAGAAAAAGCAAGCCCCTGAGAAAGCGGGACACCAAGGGGTGACCAGATAGAGATTGCCCCTCTACTAATGAGTGGTGAGCTGCTAGAGCTGAGAGGTGGACCCGAACAGAATTGGACTTAAGTCCCTGATTGGATAAGTGCAGTAAGTACTGAAGAACTACTGGCACAGTACAGGAGAAAGGATCCTCTGTACGTAGGTGACACCACACAGAAAACCTCTTCCACTTGAGAGCATAGGTTTTCCTAGTGGACTGTTTCCTAGAGGCTAGGACAACCTCCTCAACTTCCTGAGGTAGGCCCCAGGAAGCCAGAACTACCCTTGCAGCCTCCAGGCCATCAAATTGAGAGATTTGAGATTGGCGTGCAGAAGGGAACCCTGATCCTGTGTGAGAAGGTCGGGTTGCAACCCCAGAGGCAGTGGAGGATCTACCGCCAGTTGAAGCAGAAGAGGAAACCAAGGCTGTCTCGGCCACCTGGGAGCTACCAGCAGGACCGAGGCCTTGTCCTGGAGAATCTTGAATAGGGTTCGGGCCACCAAGGGTGTGGGAGGGAACGCATAGAGGAGGCCCTGAGACCAAGATATCAGAAAAGCATCCGCTGCTATCCGCAGAGGATGTGGTTGCCTGGAGCAGAACTTTGGCAGTTGCTTGTTCATGGGGCTGGCAAAGAGATCCATCAAAGGGAGACCCATTTCAGGAAGATCTTCTGAACCACTGAAGGATGCAGCTGTCACTCATGGGGCTGCAGTATCCTGCTTAACCTGTCTGCCAGGTAGTTGTCCTGGCCTGGAAGGTACACAGCCCTGAGGAGCATGTTGTGCTTGAGGGCAAAAGAACAAAGGTCCTGAGCTTCCCGACAAAGGATCCTGGACCCAGTTCCGCCCTGTTTGTTCACATAAAACATGGCAACTTGGTTGTCTGTCTGAATCAGGACAGACTGTTGAGCCAGGGTAGGAGTGAAAGCTTTGAGTGCTAATCGAATAGCTCTGAGTTCGAGGAGATTGATCTGCTGTGCAGCTTCCCAGGGAGACCAGAGGCCCTGGGTGCACTTGCCCAGACAATGCGCTCCCCAGCCTTGTAGGGAGGCATCTGTTAGCATCACTGTGTGACCTGGAATCTGAAAGGGCACCCCTTTCAGCAGATTGGGTGGGTTTAGCCACCAGTTGAGGGAGTGCAGAAATGGTCTGGACACCCTAATCCTGTCTCTGAGGCTGCCTGTGGCCTGTGACCACTGAGTCCGAAGGCACCACTGTGCAGGCCTCATATGGAGCCTGGCATTGGGGGTCACATGAACTGTCGAAGCCATGTGACCTAGAAGCCGCAGGCAGAGTCTGGCGGAGACCAGGGACCTGTTGAGAAACTGACTTGCCAAGGCCATCAACCTTCAGGCTCTGTTTTCTGGCAAGAATGCCTTTGCCAGGAGAGAGTCCAACCTTGCCCCTATGAACTCCAAGTTCTGGGAAGGGAGCAAAGTGGACTTTGCGAAGTTTATGACAAACCCCAGGCGTTGCAGAAGAGCAATGGTCCTGAGGGTGGCTTGATTGGCCTCCTGACCTGTCTGACCCCTGATGAGCCAGTCATCCAGATAGGGGAAGACAAAGATGCCCTGATTTCTCAGGTAGGCCGCCACCACTGCTAAGCACTTTGTAAAGACTCTGGGGGCGGAGGTGAGGCCGAAAAGCAGCACTCTGTATTGATAATGGTTTCCTCCCACAATGAACCTGAGGTACTTTCTGTGGTCTGGATGAATGAGGATGTGAGTGTACGCATCCTTTAGATCTAAGGAGCATAGCCAATCTCCCTGCTGGAGGTAGGGCAGAAGGGTTCCAAGAGTAAGCATCTTGAACTTTTCTTTCACTAGGAACTTGTTGAGGTTCCTGAGATCCAGAATGGGACGAAGGCCACCGGTCCTTTTGGGCATCAGGAAATACCTGGAGTAGAATCCGTGACCTTGCAAGTGGGGAGGCACAGGCTCCACCGCCCTGTCCACCAACAGACACTGAAGCTCCTGACGGAGAATGTCTGAGGGCAGAGGAGGCCTTGGAGGCTCCCCTGGAAAATATGGGGGTGGCAGTTGGTGGAAATGGAGGGCATATCCCTTGTGGATTATCTCCAGCACCCAACTGTCCCTGGTGATAAGGGGCCACTGGTGGGCAAAGAGAGGGCGAGATGACGACCTGTGCAGAGTTGGGAGAGCAGTGGAGGAGAGGCTATGCTCAAGGAGTCAAAAGCCCCCACCCTGCAGAGTGGTAGCAGGGGCCTGAGGCTTGGGGGTCCTCTGCCTACGGGGCCCATTACCCTGGCCCTTGGCTTGCTGACCCTGGGGGGCAGCTTGGGCAGCCTGATATTGTGGGTACTGTTTGTAGGCAGTGCCCTTCCTCGGGTAAAAGGGCTTTGTACCCGAGCCCTTTTTATGAGAAGGGCAGAGGTCTTCCTCGACAGCCTTGTCCGGGTGAGGTGCTCGGTCTCGAGCTGAGCAGCCTTCTCGGTCATGGGCTTGCCAAAAAGGTTTTCACCTCGGCAAGGGACATCAACCAACTTGTCCTGAACCCATGGCTCGAGGTCCGATGACTGCAGCCATGCCTGGCGTCGAGCCGCGATGCCGGCTACCGCAACTCGGGCCGAAGCCATCGTAGGCGGCGTGGGACATGAACTTCGAGCAGTCCCGAATCCCCGAGGACAAGGACTTAAATCTCTGCAAGGGTTCCCCGGAGAGACCAGCAGAGAATCCGGCCAACTCCTTGGCCAGATCCCGCAAGTACATGCCCATGTACAGCTGGTAAGACTGGACACAGCAAGCAAGCATCGAGCCCTGAAAGCACCTTCTACCGACGCCATCGAGGTTTCGGGCCTCCCTGCTAGGAGGCACCACGGAGTGCATCTTCTGACTCTTCAGACGATGCATGGCCAATTCCACAACCATGGAATGGTGTGGTAGCTGTGCCTTCTGAAAACCAGGGCTCTTACGGAGCCGATAGATTGAATCGACTCACTTGCTAAGAACCGGCGCTGAGGCCGGTGCCTCCCACATATGGAAGAGGAGCCGTTCCAGCATCGGAGGAACCGGGACAGTAAAGGCCTCCTTCTGAGGAGAGTCATACTGCAGCGCCTCGAGCTCTTCAGCTCGAGGCTCTTCCTCGGGGTCTGCCGGAATAGCCAAGGCAGTGGCCATATCCTGGACGAACTCCGAGAACCGGGTGTCCTCTGGGGGGGGACCTACTCCAGGGCTCAGACTGCGGTGAGTCCGAGTCTTAAAGGTGTCAGGAGACTCCTCGTCCTCTGTCTCCCAAGCCGACTCATCCGAAGAAGAGTCGGGGTCCGACCCCGCGGGGCCCTGGAGCACCCGCCCCGACGCCGGAAGCACCGGTGTCGACACCCTCGGTCCCGAATGGGAGGTCAAGGGGGACCGCGACCGAGGTCGACTCCGAGCCATGATGGACTCGAGTATCGGCTCGGTCTCCGGGGTCAACTTCGACGTCCCGGTGGTCGGGGCAGATGCGCCAGACAGGCTGGCCATCAGTGCCCGCTGCTGCTCCATGAAGGCAGACATTCTGCTCTCCAAGGCTGTCATCCTGAGACTCAGCTCGGGAGATGCAGCAGCCACCGACTCGGGCCCCGGCGGCGGCGCCAGGCCCGACGTCGGCTCCCTGGGAGGAGAGTCCACGAGGACTTTATCTTTATTAAAACATTTGATAAACCGCTGCGGCCAAAGCATAGAGCGGTGTACAATAAAAGGTCCACACTGCAAATTATAGAAAAGAATGCCATGAAATAATAGGAAAGTAAAGCACACAGCAGTAAAACCAGGTAACTAAAATAAGAATAGATAAAACTAAAAACAAAACAAGGAAAGACAGGGCACTAACAGACAAACAACACAAAACAAGAAACCAACTACGGGGCTTACGTGTCCAGCAGACTCCGGCTCCACACGAGGAACTTTAGCAGGCTTCTCCGGTTCCACAGGCCCGGGGCGACGGTTGGAGGTCTCAGACCTGGCCCTCGAGGAGCCAGGGACCTCTTCCGACGACGGCATCGCGAGCCGTTTCTTCCTCTTGCGTTCCCGGTCGGGGGACCCCCTGTCCGAGGAGCTTCGACGGCGCTTGGGATCGGAATCCCGAGATGTCGAGGCCTCAGATGAGGTCCGGGCCCGGCCGGAGGCTGAGTCCGAGAAAAGCCTTTCCTTTTGCTGCTGGCGACTTCGTAGTGCCTTGGAAGACATTTTTCCACAGGCCCCGCACGACTTAGGATCGTGGTCGGGGCCGAGGCACCGAAGGCAGCAGTCGTGTGTGTCGGTGAGAGACATTAATTTCTTACACCGATCACACTTCTTAAAACCACTGGAAGCCATTGGGGGGAAAAAAAAAAAAAAAGAGTCTCCGCGAGGTCAAAAGACCGGCCTTCCAGGGAAAAAGAGAAAAAAGGGCACGAACGCCAGCCACGAAGGGCAAAAACCGAAAAAGAGGAATCGGACTCGATACCGGTGTACCGAACCCAGCAGGAGGGGAACCGGCGTCGAACCAGTAGAAAAAGAGCAAAAAAAATTGCTGAAAAATCTAATTTTAACCGGGAAAACTGGACACACGTCCGGTGGGCTTCACAGAAAAAAAAGAGACTGAGGTAACATGGCACCTTTAGGCGGGAAGGGAACTGCGCATACGTGCCTGCATTCCCAAAGGCTTTCATAGAAAGCTGGGGAAATGCTCCGCTGGGGCTTCATCGGCGCCGATGACACCCATATGTGAGGACTGACTTCCTGCTTGGTCCTGGAGAACGGGTAAATGTAGATCAGTTGTTTGCATCATCAAAAAATAGAAAGACTAGAGGACACAGAATGAAGCTACAATGTAACGTATTTAAGACTAATAAGAGAAAATATTTTTTCACTCAACATGTAATCAAACTCTGGAACTTGTTACCGGAGGATGTAGTAAAAGCTGTTAGTGTAGATGAGTTTAAAAAATGTTTGGACAAATCCCCTGGAGGAAAGGTCCATAAACCATTATTGAAGAGGACCCAGGAAATCCATTGTTTACCCCGGGATGAACACTGTGGAACCAGTTTGCCTTTTTGGGAACCGGCCAAGTACTTGTGAACTGGATTGGCCACTGCTGGAAACAGGATATTGGCTTGATGGACCTTGGTTGACCCAGTATGACATTTCTTATGTTCTCAAAAGTTTAGGAGGGTTATGCACATCCATGGCTATGCGGAAGAGGAACCCAAGGTAAGCCTCAGGGAAACGTTTTTTGCAGGATCCGGGCTGAGATTTAGAAAACCTTTCAGCAGAGAAGCTGGTACATAGGTCAAAGAGATGAAGTTGGTGACTGGGTGGTCTCCTGGTGGCCCGGGGAAGAGGGTGGGCTATATTATCTCCATGGCAGAATGAGAACTACATGAGGCCACACTCAAATACCAGGGGGACTCCTGCCTGGAATCAGCCCCTTTTTGAGCTCCCCATAATCCAGAAGTGTCTGATCCCACAGAGCTGGGAAAAGCAGAACCCTCTGACTGGATACTGTATCTGAGGAAATGGAATATCAGGAGACCAGACTACCAAGTGTATGAGTGAACTTGCTTGCCTTTTGATGGACACAGACTGGGCTGCAGGTAAGGCCTGGGAGAGGTGTGGGGGGAAGGCTTACCCAACCTTACTCCAGTGTAGAAAGGAGGAGTAAGGGTTTGTCCAGAAGTGAGGAGTGGAATGAATGGAATTGATGAAATGAGCTATTTCTAATACTGAACAGTGATTCTGGGGGAAGGTGTGGAGAATATACTAACCACTTCAAGAGGTACAAACTGAAGGGAGCAAAGCAGCCTCTTTTGCTCCCAGGGAGAACAGCCAGATTGTTTAAAATAAGGAGCTGTTTGGAAATCCTGGACTGGCTCAATTTGCAGCTCTGTAAGCTTTATCAAGGGACTGCACTTAGTACAGGTAGGTTTTTAATTGTTTTCTTTATGGTTGGATTGATTCGTATATTTTTTGCGTGCTTAGGAGATACGGGACTGAGACAGACCCAGCAGTTCTAAAGACTTTTTGAAATTGGTAGATAATCCAGTATTCTGCAGTGGTGTGGACCTTATTCCAAGGGTGGCTGCAAGAACCTTGAGACTACTGCAGGGTCCAGAGACAATGCACCCCAGACAGTGCTCACACCTAGACCCTTGCATGGACAGTATACATGCATTTTATAAAGTATGTGTGTACCAACTACATTCCTGCTTCACCTAAACTATGACCACAGGAATGCCTATATGCATTACTGTATATGGTGAAATTAGGCCTTACCTGCTAATTAGTGTTCCTTGAGTAATTCTAGTCCAGTCCTGAGCCTCTGGGTAGTCAACCTCCACCAGCAGCTTGGAGACTGAGAATGTCATCTTTTGATGACATCACTTTACTCAGGTTGCTGGCACCTCCCTACCAGCCCCCAGCAACCTATTGGACAAAGCAGACTCACAGGAGCAACAAATAAGTTAATACAAACTCAAAAGGTCTAAATTCCAGAATTACCATATCAGGGGCACTCCTCAATTTAGCAAAGAAAAGGTAGCTTACCTGTCGACTGCAGGAACACAGCACAGGTGGATTAAAGTATGGCCAATCTTGTATATAGCCTTCCACATTATATACATAACCAGCAGCAATGTATGCCTGACCTCCTCAAGTGAGAACCGTCCAGACCTATTCCACTATGTTGACCTTCTTCAGGCTTAGGGTCTCACCCATCATCACCTAGGGAGGGTTCCGGGACTGGACTGGAGTTACTCAAGGAATGCTAATTAGCAGGAAAGGCCTAATTTCACCTTCCTTATCGTCCCCTCCAATCCAGTCCCTCACCTCTAGAATGTATCATAGCAGCACTACCCATGGGAGGGGCCCACGAGACCAGCCTGAATCACTGCCACTCCAAACCTGGTGTCCCCTGCAGCTTGCACATCCAGGCGACAGTGCTTCACAAACGTGTGGAGGGAAGACCAAGTGGCCCCCCTGCAAATGTCACCTGCTGGTACCATACTCTGCCCCCGACGCTGTCTGCGCCAGATTCAAGTGAGCTCGCAATCCTGTTGCTCCGCTTTCACAAAATATATGCCGATGCATTTGCTTCTTTTATCCACCTAGAAATGAAGGCCTGAACTGCTGCCTCTCCTTTACACAGGCCTCCAAACAAGACGAACAGTCCTATTTATGAAACAGAGCAGTTCTCTTCAAATAACGCCACAATGCCCTCCGAAAGTCCAGGAGATGTAACTGCGGATCCGCGGCCCCCTGAGAGCACCGACAGAGTGACTGGCTGATTCAGGTGAAACACTGAGAGCACCTTGGTCAAAAAGGAGGGCACCGGCCATAGCACAAGTCTCTCTCTTGAGAAAGAGAGAAAGGGTTCCCGACATGAGAGCACTTGAAGTTCAGAAATTCTATGGACGGAACAAATCACCACCAAGAACAGAGTTTTGAGTGTCAAGTCCTTCAGGGTATAGGACTCTATAGGTTTGAACAGCCTCTCCGTCAACATCGATAAGTCCAAGTTGAGGTCCCAGGAAGGGACTACAGAACACCACGAAGACCGACGCTTCACTGCCCTAAAAAAAAAAACAAAAACAAAAAAAAAACCCTGTCCTCATCTGGGTGAGCCCATAACACCACAGCTTGGATCCTGCCGCAGTAACATGTGATCGCTGCCAACTGCACCCCTAATGAGCTACTTACTAGGTCCTTCTCATAATGAGACTGCAGAAAGCTAGGATCTCAGGCACAGAGGCCCGCAACGGTGTGCACGGTCGTTCCACACACCAGGCCTCGAAAATCCTCTACACATGGCCATATGAAAGTGAGGTGGATCTCTTACGAGCCTTCAATAAAGCCGTTATCACCGGAGCATAGTATCTCCGATTCCTTAACTTCACCTTATCAAGAGCCAAGCTGTAAGCGAGAATCGATCCACCTGCAGCATATTAACCAGGCTCTTGGTCAGCAGGTCAGTCCTGACCAGCAGCCGCCACGTCCAGTCCACTATCAAACAGACCAAATCCGCATACCATGGGCATCTTGGCCAATCGGGGACAATAAGGATAACCAGCCCATGGTGCACTTCGATCCGTTGTATCACACGACCGATAGGTGCCTACAGGGGAAAAACATACAAAGCCCCCCCTCCCCCCCCCGTGGGCCACCGCTGAGTTAGGCCTTCCGACATTCGTTCCTGTCTCCTGCTGAAGAATCGGTGCACCTTAGCTGTGGCTCGTGCTGCCATGAGATCCATGATTGGCGTGCCCCATCTTCTCACTATTCGCAAGTATACGCAACACTGGTTTACCCGGCCATTACCTGGCTAGTGGAGATAGAAGGCCCAGATGCCCCTTCTAAACCCTCTGCCAGTACTTTAATTCTTTTCTTTTGTTTTTTTAATTAGACCAAAATAACACTGTCTAACTTCCCAAACTGAAAGGAAAACAAAAAAGCACGAGGGAGGTAGAGCCTGCGTCCGAAGAGCCTCCCCCTTCCCACGATTCTCCCCTGCATGGGAAAATGGCATTGGCTCCTTAAAATGGCACAGTTTCCGCGCTGCCAATTCTGCTGACAGCGAGGAAGCCACGTGGTAACCAGACTCCCCGCTGCTCCGCAAAGTGAAGTAGGGGCTGCCGCAGCTATTTAAAACTGCCGAGAAAAACGCTGTTCCGCGCCCTTCTGAACGCATTTCACACTTAGCCTTCCCTTACTATCTTCAGCATTGAGGTGAAAACTGCGCTGCTCCCAACAAGTGGCTTGTCTGTACCTGCAGCTCCTCACCCGCTCGGAGTTTGGGAGCCGCTCCCACTATCCTAACAGACCCCAGAAGCCTCCTTTCTCTGCCAGAGAGCCCCTCGCCCTTTAAATTTAGCTCTGTGCTTTTTTTTTTTTTTTTTTTTTAAGAGCTTTAATGCTCTAAAGCATACAAATAGTCCCTAGGGTGGTTAAAGTGCTCTTTCTGGTACCCCAAACGACCCCAGCAGAGCAAGCACCCAATAGCCAGCCCCAAGAAGGGAGAAGGAAAAATAAACAAACTAATTTATTTAACCAGTTTGGTATACCACCTTATCTTTCAAAGTGGTTAGAAACACAACATGGGTATCTACATTCAACAGGAGGGGGATGACAGGACATAGACAAACTATCGGGAGCTGGTTCTCAGATCTCATTAAGGTGTGCAGGCTGCTGGAAAGTTATATTACTTATCCATATGAATCCACGAACAGGTGGGTTTTGAGGGATTTGCGGAAGTCCTTGAGGTCATTTTGGGCTCTTAATTATTCAGGGAGGGAGTTCCATACATCCGGCGCAGAGTGTGAAATAGCCCTTTTGGACGTAACTTGTTTTGTCTTATGAAATCCTGCGGGAGTTCGGAGTCTGTTGCTGCCTTGGGTTCGCCTAGGCCTGCTGCTTGTGTCTTTGGATAATATGGCCTGTAATACGTCTGCTGAGCAATGATGTATGATTTTGAATATGATCAGTATTGTTTTGAATCTCGCCCGTGCAATTATAGGCAGCCAGTGCAGCTGTTGAAGTACGGGTGTCATGTGTTCGTATTTGGCAGTGCCTGTGAATGCGTGCTGCAGTATTCTGAACCAGTTGAAGTGGATGGACAGACTGCTTGTGAAAACCCTGGTATAATGAGTTTCCGTAGTCCAGTATTGGGATGATGACTGTTTGGCATACTGTGCGGAAATGTTCCTGGCTGAGGACTGGTTTAATTCTCCTGATGAGCTTTAAACGGTGGTATGCTTTTGCTGCAATCTTATTTATGTGTGATTGTAGGTTCAGGTTCTTGTCTAAGGTGATGCCTAGATACTTTACCTCGTCCTTTATTACTATTGTCCTATTTAGGATGTTGATTTCTTGTGGTGGGTTGAATGTCTGGCTTCTGGAAAGGAACACTGCTTCTGTCTTAGCAAAGTTCACCTTCTGGTTATTGTTGGCGAGCCAGGCGTTCATATTGTCGAGGCACTTGGTCACTGAGGTTATATCAGGTGCGCTCAGGTCAATTGGGGTATACACCATACCATCATCTGCGTAGAAGTGATATTGTATTCCGTGTTGTTTGATGATGTTATTGTTTCAATCTTCTTAGTTGTCTCTAAAGTAAATCCAGATCCCTGGGATCACCTGCTCCAGCTGCTTGGAGACTGGGGGCTGGTAGGAGGTGCCAGCAGCCTAAGTACAGTGAGGTCATCAAAAGATGACATGCTCAGTCTCCAAGCTGCTGGTGGAAGTGGACTACCCAGATGTACAGGACTGGATTGGAGGGATGATAAGGAACAGTACGTGCTTTGTTTCTGTGTGCTTACTTTTTATGCATGCATACTCCCAAAGTCAGATTAAAACTATATTGGGCCCTAGGCAAACATTCATTTGTGGGCCTCTACCACAGACTCATTTTGTCAACCCCCTCCTCTTTCTTTCATTGTCCTTGTCCACCTCTGGGATCTTCAGTTATGGCCTTATCCCCAGGCTGCCACACTTCATGTCTCCAGAATTAGCATAGAGAAAACTGTAGGACCTAGCTCTGGGTAATGTGGCAGTAGGCTGGCTGTGAGTGAGCATAGGGAATGTGAATGCAGATGCTTTCAGTGCAGCAACCCTATGGTTAAAGGAGTGGAATGAGAACCAGGGAAGCTGAGCACGTCATTCTCACTATCTACTGCCTTCAGTACAAACTGGAGATGCCAAGGGTGGAGTGTCCAAAAGAGTGAGATTTATGGGATACTGGAGGTGGGGTGGGGAGGGGGCATATTCAAAATGTTTTTATCCAGTTAGTAGACCCAATAACTGGCTAAAAAACAGCCACCATGATATTCAATGGCACTGACTGGTTAGTGCTGCTGAATATCCCCAAAGATTTCTAAAAAAAACCCAAAACCACCACACCTTGTTAAAACCATGGTGGTCTGTGAGTGGCAGCAGGGGCGGTAACAGCTGCTTTCCGGTTTGCAGAGATGTTCAGCCACTAACTGGATAACGTAAGCAGTTAAGTTAGGATACGTGAATGGTCGTCCTAACTTTAACCACTTTGTGCTATCTGATTAGTGGCTGAATATCTCTGCTAAACAGATACTGGCGCTGATGGTCGGGCAGCCCAGATATTCAGCCGTGGAAACCAGATGTGTTCCACCAGTGAATATCGAGTTTAAGCTAAAGCAGAATGGGCTAGGCGCTTTATTTTGCCACTGAATATGTCCCCCATTGTGTCTCGAGGTATACATTTATAAATTTTTAAAATGCCACAAAGGCTTCACAAATGGATGAAGCAAAGGAAAATGGCACTTTCTTTAGGCGGCAGGGTGGTAGCAGTATTATGACTGTTTTCAAAGGAATTTGTCAAGGTAACTACATAGTTTGCTGGGTAAATTCCACAGACAAACTTCTTTCACTTAGTATAAGCATGGATACATCTGTACTATTGGACATTTGCAATCCAGTTCCAAGTCTCAAAGGTAAACTGTTTACATGACAGTTCCCAATGAGACATATATGTGCACACTCGCTCTTCAGACACACACATGAATATTCTTGCTCTTTACATACACACACATACATGCACTTTCGTGTTCTTCATATATCTCACACATACAGCTTTTCTGCGCACAGCTCAAGTACCCCATTTCACTTGCACAGCACAGAAACTTTCCCCAGCCTTCTTACTGGTTAGGAATTTCCCCCACCATCTCTACGGTTAGGCAGAGCAGGCTCCTTTAGCCAAGGAGAATGAAGGGAGAATTGCAGATAAAGCTTTAAAGTCTGAACACAACCAGATGCTTTAGCTACTCTTCTGGCTTTTAGACATGAACGCAAAAATCTACAGAATCTTGCAAAAAAAGCCAGACAGCTGGCAATCTACCTCCTGGGTCCTGAGCACATCTGACAGGATTTCTAAATATTTTGGGCTCTAAGCACATGATTCATTTGCCTATGTCTTAATATGGCCCTGCATAACCCCCCCCCCCCCAAACTGCTATTTTCCACATTCTAAACATGCTTTAAATGCAGATGCTGCTTCATAAAATCATCCCCTGTAATGACAACATTTTGACATAAAGACAAATGGCTGCATGTGCTAGTTACAGTATAAGGAGTTTCCGCACTTGAAGGCCACAATACCTTAGCAATGCAAATGGACAGCTATTCCTCTTTCACATTCTGTGGCATAAAAGCTTTGCCAAGGACACCTCATTTATTCATGTGTGCATGCATGAAACGCGAGGGAGGGACAAGGCAGCACATGCAGGCCCAAGACAGCCCACAGGCAGCAGCAGAACAGAGAAAGCAGCACAGAATCTCAGCAGAAACAACCAAAGGAAGGTCTCATTCAAAAGGAAGTCCATAGGGCCTGATTTACTGGGCTGCTTCTCCAGACAGAATTGGAGCAAGCCTCAGTAAATTAAGCTCCTATATGAGAATACCAGCATAAACTGCAATGCAAAATAACATTTCAAAACATTCATATCATGTTTGCTTTCTAGTTTGTTACATCACAGAAAGGAGAGAATACAGTCTAATTTTGTAATATTATTTTCAGAATTTTATAACAGTTTATGGAAAAAACACATCACTCTGTAAAGAAGAGATTAATACTAGGACAGGAGGCCAATGTCTGCAGAAAAGACAGAAACAGAGCGTGAGAATGACAGAGACAAGTTCTGAGACATCAGGATAAGGACGGAAAGAGACTGTCACAGAGAAGCCAGGAGTCAGATTGCACATGCAAGAGACCGTGAAGTTTTATTTCCTTTTTTTCTGTTATATTCTACCCATGCCCTCTATCTCCTCTGTTATTATCTTCATTCCCTCTTTTACTTGCTTTTTCCATACCGACTCTGCTTCTCCTCTTCCATCCTTACCGTGCTTTCTTTCCCCTCACTTACTCTCTATTCTCCTAATCTCTTTCCTGTAAACCCTTTTTACTGTTTCTTTTCCTCGTGTGCCCCCTTTAACCAGCTCCTTTTCCTGTATACTCCGCTTATCGCTTCTTTTCCATGTTGCTTTCTTTTCTCCCTCACCTGCGACTTCTCCTTTTCTGCCCCCTCCATCACACATACCCTTCTTCCTCCACTTCCCTCCCCTGCTCCTTCCTCTCCACTGGCTTCTTCTGTTTCTCTTTCTCCCCCCTCCTCCCACCGCAAACTTTTTTCTTTGCCTCACCCTTCTGTTTAGTCACTCTTTTTTTCCTTTCTTGTTCCTCATGCTGTCAGCGTAGCGCACAGATCAATCAATACAAAAATATAAAAGCAGTTGTCGGCAGCAAATGCAAAAGCTGGAAGCATCCCTTCATGTCATACCTGCCAGACTATTGAGCTTTTTTTGCTGTTCTGTGGTAAAGAAGGCAAAAAAAACAAGTGAAAGATTGTATGAGACAGGTGAGCAGTGGCATTTCACAGAGCATGTGGCTAGCAAGGAGCTGTGTCCAAGCAAGGAGTCTTCATTGCATCAGCCCTGCTGTGGTGAACACTGGAGGAGAAACAGACAAAGCAGCAATACCATTTCTGAAGGAACAATTTCTGGCCAGACATTTACCCGTCCCTCATTATCAATTTCATTTCTCCATCTCCCCACTGACAAACTGTATCCGTTCTGCACCCTTACCAACACCCTGCCGCTCAAACAGGAAATCTCACATTTCTATCAACACCCTCTGCAAAACCACACTTCTCCTCGTGTTCCTACAATAATTGCAAATGTGCCCTTCTCCATATAACCACTGCATTTTTATGTCCTTCTCTCCATACCAGCTACAAGATATATAGTTTGGGGGGTGGGGGGTGTATTCAAAAGCATTTACGTGGTTTGCAGACCTGCAAACCACGTAAATGCCAGTCAGCAGTGCATAACCAATTTGCACCACTAAATATCCCCTCCTATTTATTTATTTAACAGGTTTTACATACCACTTTATCATTTCAATCAAAGTGGTTTACACTGAAACTTAAACTTGGTAACGTACATTAAACAGGGACATTGGTAACTTGGATTTTTCTGAGGCAATGGAGGGTTAAGTGACTTGCCCAAGGCCACAAGGAGTGCTAGTGGGAATTGAACCCGTGTCTCCGGGTTCCCAAGCCAGTGTTCTTAACCATTAGGCTACTCCTCCACTCCCTCTTTGCCTATCTAAATGCCTCAATGCTAAACGTCTAGTGCCAAGACATTCTGAAGGTGGTGTGGGGGTGGCACCAATGGTTAGCCAGTCAGCAGCAATACTGAGTTGTTAACCTAAAATAGCTAAAGTTAGGCCAGCCTTTTTCTGCCTAACTTTAGCTGGTTCAGCTCTCTGGCCAGCAGCTCAATATCACTACTGACTAGATAAATGCTATCCAGCAAAACCAGATATTCAGTGCTGCTGGCTGGATATGGCCCCGGCACTGAATATCAGGAGATAGTTGAAAGCGGCAACAGCCAGCCACTTTAACTGCATGGTCTGCCGCTGAATATGCCCCTCGTCCATGCTTTTATCTTTTCAACACACTCTTCATCACCACTGAAAATACATGCATACACCCATATCCACTGGTGTTACACATTTCTAACCACATCCATTGCTTCCAGTACTTCCTATAACTGTGTTGTTCTGCTCCTAAACCCCCAAATCATATTCTTCTGCCCCTATATTTGCAAGCCTTTCCACTCCTGCCACCACAAATGTGCTCGCCCTCCACCCCCTAATGGAACCATGCCTCATCCAGGTACCACTATCACCATACTCTTCTCACTCCCATTGCTACTTTGTACATTTTCACTTACCCATTTTGAGTACACCTTTCCTTCTCTCTATACCTCATGCAAGCCCACCTATGTGCTCATACATAGCACAAATATACCTTTCTGTCTGCATACACACTATAACCATGCTCTTCTACCCATAATTACAACTAGTACTCAAAAGGGCCAGCCCAACCATTACGCAAAACTAGGTGGCTGCTTAGGAAAGCAGCATCTGAGGTACAGCAATGAGCAGCAGCAGTCAAGCAAAACAATAGATCCAGATAGTCAAACTTAACCATCAGCACATACTTTACCTGCAGAGAAAGCGTAGTTGCTCACCTGTCAGAGGTGTTCTCCAGGGACAGCAGAAATCACTCCTCACATACGGGTGACATCAGCACCGACAGAGCCCGAGCGGAAGCATCTCCCCAGCTTTCAAAGAACGCCTTTGGGAGATGCACCATGCATGCATGGTCCCCTTCCCGCCCAAGGATGCCATCTTGCCTCAGTCAAATAACAGTTAAGACGGCAAAAATTAAAATAGGGTACAGAAGCAACTCCAAGGGGAGGAGGGAGGGTTGTGAGGACTGATTCCTGCTGTCTCCGGAGAGTACCTGTTACAGGTAAGTAATTATGCATTCTCCGGGAACAAGCAGGAAGTCAGTCCTCACATATAGGACTCGCCAGCTACAGGTTACCGAGAACCTGTAAAAAAAACTCCACAGTGACCTGCAAGGGAAAGCATGATCAGCAGCAGTTGAGTACCTACTGAGAGACTCTTGCAAGACCCAAGTGTCTGGCAGAGAACCAGCACTCCAGTGGCCTGAACACAGAAGGGTGGGAGGGCAGGAGCTGCCTACACCCCGAATAGATTATGGAGTACAGCCTGGCCGAAGGCACTGTCCCATTGGGACTCCCTCTCCAGGCAGTAGTGAGCTGCGAAGGTATGGACCAAAGACCAGGTGGTGGCCCGGCAGATTTCCATCAAGGAGACAGAACGCAGATTTGCCAAGTAGCCATAGCCCTGACACGGTATCCTGTCACCTTCTGGACCAGTGAAATCCCTGCCTGCTCATAGGCAAGGGTAATACAGTCTGCCACCCAAGCGGATAGAGTTCACTTAGTTACTGGGAGCCCCAGACTGATACGAAGGATACAAAGAGCTGAGGTGCTTTACGGTGGCCCCGAGCCTATTGCAGATAGAAGGACATGGCCCTTTTATAATCCAGAGAATGGAGAATGGTCTCCGCCTTGCTGGCGTGAGACCTCGGAAAGAAGGTGGGTAACACCACCTACTGACTGAGGTGGAAAAGGGACACCACCTTTGCCAGAAACGTGAGGTGTGTGCAGAGCACAACCCTCTTCTTGTATAACCTAGTGTAGGGGGGCTCTGCCATCAGAGTCTGGAGCTCACTGACTCTGCGAGCTGATGTGAGTGCTACAAGCAATACAACATTCCAGGAGAGGTACCACAGGTGGCAGGTAGCCAGCGGTTCAAATGGAGGCTTAGTGAGCTGCGATAGCACCACATTTAGATACCACTCTCCCACTGGAGGGCGGATGGGGGGGTTTGGATAACATGAGACCCCGCAAGAATTGGGACAGAAGAGGATGTGCCGAGATGGCTTCCCCTCAATGGAATGGTGATGCGCTGCAATGGCATTCATGTGTACTCTGACTGAATTGGACTTTAGTCCCACCTGCAACAGGTGGAGCAGGGACTGGAGTACTACTTGCACCGAGCAGGAGAACAGGTTTTTCCATCTTTCTGCACACCACACCGAGAAACGGTGCCACTTGAAGGCATACGTTCTTCTTGTGGAGGCCTTCCGAGAGTTATGAGAGACCAGAACCACCTCCTCCATGTCCTGTGGGAGGATGAAGGGATCTAATGCTACCCTTTCAGCAGCCAAGCTGTGAATGACAAAGACCCCAGGCTGGGGTGTAGGAGAGAGCCCTGCTCCTGTGAGAGTAGCCCCAGGGTTCAGCCCAGGGAAAACAGCGACGCCACTGACAGGGAGAGGAGCAAGGGGAACCAGGGCTGCCTGGGCCATCGAGGCGTTATCAGCATTAATGATGTTATGTTGCGCTGGACCTTGAATAGGGTCTTGGCAACCAGCAGTGTCGGTGGGAAGGCGTACAGGACGACTTCTGTCCACGGGATGAGGAACGCATCTGCTGCCACCCTGGAAGGGTGCGGCTGACAGGAGCAGAATCGGGGCAACTGCAGGTTGTCAGGACTGGTGAACAGGTCTATCGAGAGCCCCAGAGACGAAACAGCTGGGAGGCTGCTACTGGATCCAGGTGCCACTCATGTGGCTGGAGGACTCTTCTCAGTTTGTCCACCAGAGTATTGTCCTGGCCCAGGAGGTAAACCACCCTCAGGAGTATCCCCCTGTTTGTCACACAGGCACAGAAGGCTACTGCCTCCTGCCTCCTGGGAGAGGGGGTACAACTCTGTGTCCCCTTGTTTGTTCATGTAGAACATTGCGACCTGGTTATCGGTCTGGATCAGTACTGGGTGGTGCTGCAGCTGGTGGTGGAAAGCTAAGAGCCAGGAATATTGCCCAGAGCTCTAGCAGGCTGATTTGCCCAGAGCTCTAGCAGGTTGATTCCTCCTGGGACCATCAGCCCTGCGTCTGGAGGCCCTCACAGTGCAATCCCCAGCCCAGTAGGGAGGCATCCATGGTGAGGATCCTCTGGAGGGTGTGGGCCTGGAAGGGCATCCTGGCCTCAAGGTGACGTGGGTTCTGCCACCATCTGAGGGAGTTCGCCAGCTAGCAGGTCACTCTCACTCTGCCCCTGAGCCAGCCTGTGGCTTGTGTCCACTGAGAGCGGAGGCACAACTGGGCTGCCCTCATGTGTAGGTGGGCATATGGGGGTCACGTAAACCGTGGAGGTCATGTGTCCTAACAAGTGGAGTAGGGGCCGGCAGGTAGCGTCCGGCATCGGTGCACTAATGCAGCTAACTCCCTGAGGCATTTTGACCTTTCCTGGGGGAGGAAGACTTCGTCTGAAGGGTATCTAGTTGCACCCCTATGAACTCTAGGCACTGGGCCGGGGTGAGGTGGGATTTGGGGTAATTTATGATGAACCCCAGGTACTGCAGGGCATTTATGGTGCGCCCAGCAGTGCATATGAGCCAATCGTCCAGATAAGGGAAGATGAAGTCCCGTTGAATCTGGAGGTGGGCTATGACCACCGTGAGGCAACTTCGTGAAGACCCCTGGTGATGAGGCTAAACCAAAGGGCAGCACCCTGAATTGGTAGTGCTGAACCTCCACCACAAACTGGAGGTATTTTCTGTGGCTGGGATGAATTAGGGTGTGCATGTAGGCATCCTTTAGGTCTAAGGAGCATAGCCAGTCTCCCTGCTGGAGGAATGGCAGCAGTGTCCCAAGGGAGAGAATCTTGTACTTCTCCTGACCAGAAACTTGATGAGCTCTCGGAGGTCTAGGTTGGACCCGAGGATCCCTGTCGAGGACGAGGAAATACCTGGAGTAGAAGCCTGTGCCCCAGAGATGTTTCTGTACTGGCTCCACTGCCTTGTTCTGGATTAGGCCTGCTAGCTCAGTGAGAAACAGAATCAAGTGAAGGAAAGGTCTGGTGAGCTCTCCTGGGAAGTACATTTGAAGCACCCATGAATCGATGGTGATGGCTGCCCACTTGTGGGCAAATAGGGCTAGGCACTCTCCCCTGTGGGCTGCAGAGTACCCCCCCCCCCCGGGGGTGAGGAGGTTGCACCCTGGCATTCAAAAACTCTCCCGCTGGGCCGGGGCTGGTGTCTGGGCCTTTTGCTTTCAGGGACCATGTCCCTGGCCCTTTTGTCACTGTCCCTGTTGAAGAGCTCAAAAGGCCTGTAAATGGGGTGTACTGTCAAAGCTACCCTTCTTCCTCAGGAAGAAGGGTTTCTTTCCCGGTGTTTTCTTCTGGGGTTGCACAGAGGTCTTCTTCGAGAGCCTGGTTCTCATCAGGAACTCTGTTTCTATCTCCGCAGCCTTGTCTGACATGGGTTTCCTGAATAGGTTCTCACCTGTGCAGGGGACATCAATCAGTTTGTCCTGCACCCCCTGCTCCAGGTCAGATGACTGCAGCCATGCTTGGCATCATTCCCGATGCCTGTGGCGGCCATCCTGGCCAAAGACTCAAAACCTTTGTAGGCTGCTCGAGACAAAAACTTTGAGCACTCTTTTACAGCAGAGGTCAGGGTCTTAAACCTCTGTAGAGTGTTCCCCATTGAGGCCTGCTGAAAATTCACGAGCTCCTTCGACAGTTCCTTCAGGTACGTGCCGATATAGAGCTGGTAGGACTGGATCCAGCAAGTTAGCATCAAGCTCTAAAAGGCCTTCCAGCTGAGAGCATCAAGAGTTCGGGCCTCCCTGCCAGGTGGCACAGACAAATTATTTTTTTGGCTTTTATGCTAGCGCGTGACAGACTCCACGACCATCGAGTTGTTGGGAAGTTGGGTCTTTTGGAACCCAGGAGTTCGGCATACCCAGTATATGGCATCGAGGAACCAACTGACAATTGGTACCAACGCTGGTGTTTCCCACACCTGGAGGAGTAGGCGGTCGAGGATTGGGGGCACTGGTACTATAAGGGTCTCCTTAGGGGGTGCCTCGTACTGGAATATCTCCAATTCCTCAGTGTGCGGGGCCTCCTCAGCCTCGGTCTCGATAGTGAGAGCCTTGGCCATCTCCCACACAAAATCGAGGAAGGCAATGTCCTTGGGTGGGGAACGGTGTCGGGGCATCAGGGAAGACTGGTCTGAGGGCACATCTCTGTGTCACCTTGTGTCCAAGGAGTCTTCATCCTCAGTCTCCCCATTCAGACTCGAAGTCCGAGTAGGAGTTCGATGCTATGCGATTGTCTCGGTAAGGGTCCGCTCCGGGTGGTCTGCGACCTCTGGAGGACCAAGACAGGAAGGACCAGTGTCCTGAGGAATGGGACCAGGAACTCGTCCAGTGCCAGGGGCTCTAACGAGGCCGGTGGTGCTTGAGGACCGGCTCAACTTCCAGGGAAGCCCTCAATGTCAAGGGTCCTGTCATCAGGGCAGATGAACCAGATGAGCAGGACATAAACATCAGCTGCATAGCTATGAGGGCAGATGTACTGCTCTCCAAGGCCGCCATCCTGATCTCCATACCAGCTGGCTCCGCAGACTTCGATGTGGGCACCAAGAGTTTTGGGATCGGCATCTGTACTGTTGATGGAGAGTCCTTGAGTATGGCCTCGGAGGTCCGAGGCCGGTTGGCGGGTGCAGACGACTCCTTACAGGGTAGCTTGGATGGCCTCTCCCACTCCTTGGACCCATACCTGGAACTGCGAGACCTGGGGTGGATTTCACCTTCTTTCCAGATCTGTCCTCCAAGGCAGTCTTCGAGGGTTTCTTCTTCTTGTGCTCACCTCCAAGGATTTCTGCTCAAAGGAACCATGGCCGCGGGACTCTGACAAGGTTTCACGGAGCACTGAGGTGTAGGAGGGGGCCCTGTATCGTGGTGTTGTCAGACTCCAACGTGTAGTCAGACTTATGGAAAAACTTTCCTGCTGCTGCTGATGGCTCTTTAGGGCTATTGAGATCATGGTTCCACAGAGTTTGCAGTCTGGGTCGTTATGCTCCGGGCTGAGACACCAGAGGCAGCAGTCATATGGGTCGGTGAGACGCGACATTTTGCCACACCAGTCGCACTTCTTGAAGCCACTGCAGACCATCGGAAAAAGGGGGTCCCTGCCACCCGGTGGGGGGCTGAGGCCTTCGGCTAGAAAAGGGCACAAACACTGGTTCGAAGGACACCTTGATGAAAAATGAGAAAATGATTGAACGAAGCCAAGGAGCAACGCTAAGGTGAGCTGGCTCGGGGGCGGGAAGGAACCGGTATGCAAACTGGCCAAAAACCTTAACAAAAATCACACTTATTCCAGGGGAAACTGGACAACATCTGAAGGGCTCAGTGGAAAAAAGGAGACTGAGGCAAGATGGCACTCTTGGGCGAGGAGACCATGCATGCGTGGTGCATCTCCCAAAGGCTTTTTTTGAAAGCTGGGGAGATGCTTCCACGTGGGCTTCATCAGCACAGACGTCACCCATATGTGAGGACTGACTTCCTGCTTCTTTCAAAAGAAATCGTGCACGCACATACATAGAAAGCAAAGTTAAATATTTAAAAGTATGATGTCCAATTATGCATTTTTATAGATTGTGAGAGTAGTAGTATTGGGATGATCACGATTGTTGATTTAATTATAAACATTTCAAGGAGATGGGGCACAAATCTAACATTTCACTTATGGCATCCAATACCCTTGAACCAGCCCTGGCATCTAACTACTGCAAAAATTCTCCTCTTATCATACCCAATGTAGAAATTTCCTTCTGGCAATACTGGGGCTGCACAAGTTCAGCTCTTGAGGGCTGCAAAACAGGCCATATTTTCAGGATATTCCTAATGAATTTGTAAAAGATAGATCTGCATACAATGGAGGTAGGTATACATGCAGATCTCTTGCGCACAATCATTAGGGACAGCCTAGAAATCTGGTCTGTTTACGGCCCTCGAGGACTGAATTCGTGCACCTCTTGGCTATATCTGCAGCAACTGTATCCATCTCCCCAAAGTCAATGCCAGTATGACCTCCGTATTCTCTTCAGCCTGGCCTCTTCTTCCCAAACCCACTGTATGCACGTTTCTTCCATGCTCACTGCATTGTGCCTGTCTCTTTACCCACTGGTCCCTTTCTTCCTTTAACATGAGAAATCGATGATTCGTCCCATACTTACCTCAACCATATCGTTTTATCTAAATCCACTGAATGCCCATCCTTCTGCAAGTACCCACTGCAAATGCACTCATCTCTATAATTGTCTTTCGTAACTACCACGTGCCTACTGCATGCACGCCTCTCTCTGTAGTTTATTTGCATGGCTGTCTGTCTGTGTCCTTTTATCTGAACCCACTGAAAGGAATGTTCAAAGCTGTGTGTGTAAGTTGGCTGGCTGAAAGTGCCCTCCAAGCATACAGCTAGAAGCGTGTGCGATGTTCCAGAATATACATACTTTTAGCCACATTTAAAGGAGGCAGTTTCAAGGGCACATTTATAATGGGGGAGGAAAAAGCATGCTACTCATTTTTCCCAACTCTATGCATTTTTTCCCATTAAAAAAAAGCCTGTACAAAAACCAGTTATTAGAGTTTCAAAGCAAAAACGTATGTGTATCTAAACTTTGAAAATTAATGCAAAAAGCGCCTGCGGACTTTGTCCCAGTGCACAGTTTGAGAAGTGTCTCCTGAAAGCACAAACATTTGCATCTACCGACTGCAACATGCTCTTCTGCACAGCCTTTGCATACACTGCAATCCTCTGCAAGTGTGACTTCTTACAAACTTCACTGCAGTCACACCTTTGTGTCTCTACCCACAACATGCATGGCCCTTGACCATGTAATGCATCCTTTTTTTGACACCCAGTATGCACACACCCTCCTGCCCCTTATCTTTTTAAGGATTTGGGCTGTTAGCAGAAATATTCAAGATGCTAAAATGCATACATCGTACTGTATAGTGATTCAGTCTAATAAAAAGGCATACACGTATATACATGCTACTGCACTATACACACTTTATATTATTTCCATCATTACAGCTACAGAGAAGAATCTGCAGAGACGTATTCCCTTTTTTTGTATTTTTAGCACTATAAAACCATGCTGCTAAAATGTGTGACACAAAAATACAAAAAGGTCACTTCCAGAGTGACCTTCTTATCGCTCTTCAAGATTCTTCAGTTAAAGTTAAGTTAGAGTTGATATGATTTGCTTTTTTGTCATTTGATGTTATATATGTTGATGAATGCAATTTGTATATTTTGGAGCAGAGGGAGAATTGGTCATTGATGTACTAGGGTGGTGGCATATGTGTTTTCCTGCATGCCGGTGTGTTGCCCGACAATTCTGATACCTCCTCTCCTCTTCTGAAAAAATGTTTTTGCCTTCATGAATTCACCATAGGTTTTTTTGGTTAGTGTGGAGTGTTTTTGGTGATCTGTGACAGCACACTGATGTGCTGCAGCAAGTCCTTCCTGGGACATGATGGCAGTGACTCTAGCTTGATGCTGAATCCCCTTTCTCCCATTCCTGACGAGAGTAAGGCAGCATTTTATGTCACATCTACTTCCCTCCTCCAATAGCTTCCTTTGAAGCTAATGGAGGAGGAGAGGGAAGATGCAGTAGCAAGTGTAGATTTCCTCTTGGTGGTCAGGGCGAGTGGGGATGAAGGAGAGGAAAAAGCAGAAGCGAGTCATAAGAGGTGATTAAGTCGGGATGGGAGCGGTTGGGAGGCAGAGGATAGTTGCCCCCATCAGTGCTGTCGCTGCGCAGTGGCAGTCAGTTTCTAGGGGGCTGCCAAAAGCAGGTCACACCACGACCCACTGATGTTCTTGCTGTCACTTGCCACTGCTTAGTTCAAGGACTAAATGTTGCTGCTGCTGCTTATGGCGCATGATCTCCGCAGCTCTCTTTCTCATCACTGCTTAGCCAAGAACATGCCTGCTACAGACCATCCCCATACTCAGCTAATGTAGCTGGAAATGGTTACTACTGGCCCAGCTGATTCTGTGCATTGGCCATTACTGCAAAAGAAAGGCACACTTGGAATCAGCCTGCTCTCTCTGCATTTTATTTTCTGGCTCCTCAGCTTTGAAATGCCCTTCCACTCTACCTTAAAGAAGAAACTTCTCTGAAAAAATGTAAGAGGTCTTAAGGTAGATTACTTTCAGGCAGCATATAATCTCTCTGATCAAACATAAGGCATATCACCTGTAGGCAGCATACAACCCTTCCAACTATGGGTTATAAGGCATGCATACTTGCCCCCTTCTTCCCCCCCCCCTTGCCCCTTTCTTCCTCCTTCCCTTCCTTGTTTCTTTCCCAAATCTATTGTTTTTTAATTGATTTCTTCCTTTTTGCTTTAATTACTTCTAGGTTAATTTTCACTCCATTATGAGCCCGATCCCATATGGGGCATGCCCAGGCCATCTGGGCGTCCCCGAACAGGATGGGCCCGTTAGGACTCGATTCTGCACCGTGGGAGCCAGACATTCACACGGGTACAGGATCAGGCTCAGAGATGGCCTGGCATGCCCCTACTGCATCACAGCAAACGTCCTCCCCACTCTACAGCCAGCCCGCCATGGTGCTGACCACCATTTCCCTGCTGCCCGACCCTCAGATGGGGCAGCCAGAGCCCGGATCAGGTGGTGGGGACTCGCCTCCAGCACCACCATTGCTCCTGGGGGGCTGCCAGACCAGTGCAAAAGGGCATCCCGTGCTTATTTCAAGCAGAGTGCCTTCCTGGTGTTCCCTGAACATACAGGGCCATGAAATTAATTGGCCCTGTACGTCCGGGGTCTCTTCCGGCCCCACTCTGCCCACTCCCTGCCCCTGTGCCACCTCCATCCAGATCTCCCCATACTGAGGCTTTGTATGTGCAGGGAGATCGCTTTCGGGAATGAGGGCCAGATGGCTAGTGAGACTGCACGTACAGCCCGCAAATCACCTTACAGAATCAGGCCGTGTTTCTTTTTTACGAATATAAGGCAGTATATCAAAAACAACAAACTAAACTACTGCTGCACAGAACACATGACTCTTACAACCGCTGGCCCAACTTCTCCTACATGTGCTCTTGCTGCTGAGACTTCCAAGACTAGTGCAAGGGCAATAAGCACCCTAGGTGAAACTTCAGCCTTGTGTCCCCTTGAAATTAGTTTTTAAAACCCCTAGCACCAACCACTCCCTCCCCCCCCCCCAAAAAAAAATTGTAATTATCTCAACACCATCCCTCTCAGGGCAATCCTCTGAAAATGCATATCTGATCATCACACTCTTAAATAGTAAACCATATTCTGTAAATATATACATAAAGAGGGAGATTTCAAAAAGACACTTAGAAGAGTTAATGGACTATTTGCATATTTATTTATTTGTTTGGTTTTATATACCACACTTTTTATTTTGCCCATTCTTCCTGCGGATAACACAAAACTACACATTGATGACTGAGTTTGTGTGGTTGGCAAGACCCATTGTTTTGCTTTGACTGTAGTTGCTCTTTGCTTCCCCCCTCCAAAAAAGGCTGCTGCCCTAGGTGACCATCTAGCTGCCTAGTGATTGCGCTGTCCCTGGAGACTGCACTGTCTGTTTTCCACCATCCTTTTCTGGATAACACTTCTGCCTTATGCAGCTGCCACTAATATCCCAGGCCTTTTCCAGTCTAAGGGAACCCCAGGCAGCTGTTGCTTCTTTGGGCTCTACTGCCTCCCACAATGTGATGCTTCTCCAGGTTCTTAAAGGGGTAGTACTGCCAACAAAAGTAAGTTAAAAAATAAAACAAGTACATATTTATTACATATTTTGAGCCCTGGCCCACAAGTGGATCATGTGGTGGGTGGGAGCGAGTGAGAGAGCCACATGGGTAGGAAAAGCAGAAGAGGATCAGAGGGTAGATGGACAGAAGATCATGCAGCAGGGAAGAGAGGAAATAAAATTAAAAGGAGAAAACTAGCTATCTTCCCTCCTCCAAAATGACTACTTGCCCCTCTGACCCCATTCCCACGAACAGCAAAGTTCTATCACCCCTGCAGTCATCTCCTATTAGTCATATCCTCCATCAATTACTTGTCACTGAGATTTACTTTTCAATCATACGACTGCTCATACAGATTTCGCTGGACCTTAAATGCCCTGTTGTCATCCCATCTCCATTCTCCCTGTCGCTTCCAAACTGCTGAAATGCACCATTCACCTCTACTGTCCTGACTTTTTCATCTCAAGCTATTCTATATCTTATTTTTTTTATTCTGCTTTATCATTTTAGTCAAAGTGGTTTACACTGTAACAAACTTGGTAATGTACATTAAACAGGGACATTGATAGCTTGGAGTTTCGTGAAACAATGAAGAGTTAAGCGACTTGCCCAAGGCCACAAGGAGTGGTAGTGGGAATTTAACCGAGGTCACTTAGTTCCCAAGCCAGTGTGCTAACCATTAGGCTACTCCTCCACTCTATATCTGTTCTTGTCTGACTGTTGTCCTCTTTATTCCACATCAACTGCTCACGCCAAAGTCTTCAATGACCTCTTCATGGACAATGATGGGGGCCTTGATTTCATCCTTATCTTCACTGACCTATCTGCTGCTTTTGGCACCAGTGATGACCATCTGCTCCTTGACATACTGTACTCAAATAGATTTTGGAACGTTGATCTATCTTGGTTTTCTTTTTACTTTTACCATTACACTTTGGTGTATCCTCTTGTGTTTTTCCTACACTACTATTCCATTATTAGTTTAATTTTATTTAATTTGACATTTAGAGGTTAATTTTATAACTGGTCACCTAGTTTAAGGAGTCTAAAACATGCCTATTTGATAAAGAAAAAGTACTAGCATAAGTGGATAAAAATACAAGTACGTGCATCAAATTACAGTATTTTATAATCAATGCAATAACTTGTGCACTATTCTTCGCCAAAACTCTGCCCCGTGAAAATATGTGCCATGCAGTCAACACGTATACTTTTATGCTGGGTGTGAGTTTATTAGAGGCCATTTATTGTCAATTACTGACAAGACTGCCTTTCTGGTCAAGAGAAACATCAAATAGACTATTTATGGTAGAAACAAAGGAGAGAATAAGAGGAAAGTAAATTCATCAGTCCAGAATATGTTTACACAGCCAGATCAAATGCCTTTTGGAAGAACCTGGTTTTAAGTTTACCCTTAAATTTAGAGAAACAGCTTTCAGTGACATAGTGTTCCAAAGTACTGGAGCTAAATAGGTGAAAAATGAATGGCAAGTTAAGTCTAAAGGGACACGCAACAGGAAGAGAAAAGAGAGAAAGTGGGCTTGGGAAGAGCATAGAGCTCAAGAAGACATTCGGGGTAAAACAGTCTGAAATAGTTGGGTTGATTGCTTAAGGGAGCATGATGAGCTAACATTAAGATTTTGAATTTAACCTGGTAACTGACTGGGAGGCAATGGATAAGGGCGTTAAGAGATCGTATCTCTTAGCACCATAAACCTTAGCAGTGCTACTTTACATTAAATGCAATCTTTTTAGAGAAATGAGCGGAAGTACATAATATAAGGAGCTGTAGTAATCAATGCTCGAGGGGAGTAATGCACAAATTAAAATTTTGAGATGAAGTACTGACAAAATCTTTCAAATTCGACTTAAAGCAAAGAAAAAAGATTTAACAACTGAGGAGATTTGAGAATTATTAGGATAACCATTGTGAAATCCAAGGAAATCACAGAAGTACACAAAAGACAGGGAATTCCTTGATACACAGGATCAAGGATAGAAGAGATTGATGTTAGGAAATCCACATAATCTCACACTTGAGAAGTCTTAGGCCAATTAATAATCTGCCTCACCTTTTAGAGTTCAGGACAGATACAAAATTCCAAAAGGAACACGCAATAATGTATAACAGTGGTTCCCAACTCAGTCCTCTGGTACTCTCAGGCCAGTCGGGTTTTCAGGATATCTACCATGAATATGCATGAGATAGATCTGCATACAATGGAAGCAGTGTATGCAGATCTATCTCCTGCATATTCATTGTAGATACTCTGAAAATCGGACTGGCCTGGGAACCACTGATCTGTAAGAATAGTCCTGGGGGGATGGGGGGTCGTCATGTGAGCGGATGCCCACAGCCTGAGCTCCGCACTGGATCCTCCATAAAATGTAATTTTATAGCAATCAAATTGATAAAACATGGCCAAAGGGTATCAGTACACCTGTAAGCAACAGAGTATGTGAGGCACATACTGGACGTCAAAGGCTTTTAGTGTGGCACGGGTGAAGTCACAAAGGGCGTGCACAAGAAGAACAAAGATATGGAGAACAACATAGCAGCAAATGCCATGAAACTGATCATAAGTCTGCAAGAGGAGCAGGTAAGAGAGCAAACACGAAACCTAGTGATGGGGAAGGGAAAATAAGCTCTCCAAGATTCAAACTTCAGTTGATGAGTTTAAAGAAAGTTTGGACTCCTATAGCCTGACAAGACCATCAGAAGCAAGGATTCGAACACCGGAAAAAGTAATAAACAACTGCTGGACCATTTAGAAAACCAAGAGAATAGGGGGAAAAGGAATAAGGTTTAAGTCACTGGTGTACCAGAGGGTGTTAAAAGACCAGGAGCTATGGGCCTTCATAGAAACATGGCTGCCGGAAGTAGGGGCATGGATAACATATGCCTCCTGGCTAAGACAGCACACCAGGCAAAAGCGTGCAGACAAGGCAGTGATAAGTCAACGCCAGTTACTGCTGGGTACTAAACTATACTGATGAGGCCAAGATCATGAAAAGATACAGAGATTTAAAAAACGAATATATAAAGGGACAAAACTACTTTTATTTCATTATTTCTCTGCTAAGTTTGCTGAGTAGAAAGGTAATAGCCCCTTACTGTACAGAGTTACATCAGAGATAAGAGATTTGCCCAGTAGTTTCCAGCAGGGAGGTGGGAATGAATTACCAGCAATAATTGCATAAGGACTTTTGAAGCACCCAAAGAACTGAGGGCTTCAATGGAAAAGCTTTCACAGAAGTGACTAGCGGGGAGACCGTACAGGTTATCCTTTGGAGCTCAGCCCTGAAGTGTTTTGTATGAATGCATCTGCCTGGGTGATGTGGACTGCAGCTGTGGCAAGCACTTTAAGTTTTGCAGATGTTTAATGTCATGTTCACTGGTTTGTGATGCACAGTGACTGTTTCCTGAATATCTCCATTGACCAAGTCTTGCTGTTAATGGTCTCCAGCTCGAGGAACTTTATGTAGCTGCAATGAGTTACTATTGAAAGATTTGCTTCTGCTTTTTATTGGTTGTGCCTGAGCGGAAGGCTGATTACAGGGTTTTTACAAGCTGGTTCAGTACGCTAAATGTGTACTGAGCAATACTGTCTGATATCCAGACCCCAGAATATGGAGGACCAGTGGCTTTCTTTTGGCAGCATTTGGCTAGTAAGCATGTGTGAGCACCTCCAAGGTGTCACAGTGGGCTTGTACAAGGATCTGTGGCATGTCGTAATTGCACGCTATGTGAGCCGAGATTGACAATACAGGACACATCTTATTGTCTCTGTATATAATTTATAGGTAATGCTAGCCAAAGGAGTAGGAATTAATGACTGGAGGAGATTGCTTGTGGAAGTGCTATACTGGAGTGGAAAAGTAGTAATAATTTGTCCATGTTACAATTCTTGCTCATAGGCTGCAGCAGGAAAAATTTAGTTTTAAAAGTTGCATACATTAATATTTGTTGACAGAGTGAGTAAGGAAGACATGAAGGCATTTGGGAGAGTGGAGATTTGAGTATGAATTTTGGTGATGATGGTGCATGCGTGAGTGTGGGGGAGTGAGATAGCTAAGACTGTCTGAATGTAGTGAATGCTTGGCAATGGTTGTGGAGAGAAAGTGTGACGAGTGTGTGAAATGGGAGGGTCATTGGAGAGAAGGATGGGAGGGACTAGAAACAAAGCAGGGACTGAGTGGCTGTTCAGAAGTGAGAATGTCCTTTGCAAATCCAGTAGCCAGGACTCTGGAATATTTTGGCTCAATGGGGGCTTTGTTAGGAGGCCCTTGGAGAGTGTGCTGTCAGTGTGAGTCCGTTGGCTAGTCAGAAGCCAAGCTGAATGTGGACAGGTTTCGTTCTCCAGTAAAATAAATCCAAGGGGATATAGCACAGTTACTTACCTGTAACAGGTGATCTCTGGAAACAGCAGGAATAAGTCTTCACATATGGGTACGTTGGTACCGACGGAGTCTGCGCAGGAACGCTTCCCAGCGTCCAATCAAAGAGCTTTTGGAAGCATCCCACCACGCCTGCGTGCTGCTTCCCCGCCTTTCCCAACTGCCTCTCCTCAGTTAAGTTTTAAAGCTGACACAAAGAGAGAGAGCGAGGAAAGGAAAGATAGATAGAGATACAACTCCTAGGGGAGGAGGGTGGGTTGTGAAGACTTATTCCTGCTGTTCCCAGAGATCACCTGTTACAGGTAAGTAACTGTGCTATCTCCAGGAACAAGCAGGAATGAGTCTTCACATATGGGGACTCCCAAGCTAAGATGCCTGGAGTCCCAGCATGTCACAGGTTGGAACATGCTATCCCCCACAACACCAGGCATCCTGAGGATGGAGGGTAGGAGTTGAAGAGAGAAAGGTGCTGTGGAACAGCTAACCTAGCATAGGACTGCAGACAAGGAGTCCATGTGCGGATGATGATGGTCATCAATAATATTGCAAAGGATATTGCAAGATGGACCTCCCCTGACAGGATTTCAGAGAAGTATGGAGGTTCATGGATCTACTGGGAACCTAGTAGAGGAACCTTGAAGAGGACCTCACTGTAAGTGGAGGTAATAATCCTGTAGGAAAACCAGTGGAGGTCAGAATCTTGAAAGGTAACAGGTAACTCCAGTAGGGAAGCTGGGGTAGTCCAAAAAACGGTGGGCCTTCAGCGGAAGGCTTTATGAGGAAAAACCTTAGCTCTTTTGGAGGCAGAGTGAGTCACTCATAGGAGCAAAAAGAGAAGGCTAACCGATTTGGACAAACAGGCACAGTCCTTGTGGGGAGAAAGGGTGTGGGAACCCCTTGTATCCCAAAAAGAGAGGACAAATGCCTGAGGCGTTAAAGCCTGTAAGTAACTGAAGATCCACAATGTCTCTCCTAACTGGGGTAAGCTAGGAGAGATATTGGGCAGGGAGAGCTTCAGAGGTACCTCAACCGTTAGGCTATGGTATAAAAATTGTTGACTACCACAGGAGTGGTAGTGTGTGTAGAACCCCAAACCTGCTAGATAGCATAGGTATGGGTAAAGCCCCTCTGTCAGAATCATATAGCTTCATGAGGATAGACAGTGAGATAGATAAGTATGTGGATACATATCTATCTATAATAAAATATCTCAATAGATACGTATATATATATATAGACAGACATATAAGAATATATCTATAGTGAGATATGGCAGGGCATAAAATACACACAAAAAATAATATGGATATGTAGGCCTACATATGGGTGTCTGCAATTAAACAAACAGAGATATGCCTACAGCACA
This sequence comes from Ichthyophis bannanicus, assembly GCA_033557465.1. Lineage (NCBI taxonomy): Eukaryota > Metazoa > Chordata > Amphibia > Gymnophiona > Ichthyophiidae > Ichthyophis > Ichthyophis bannanicus. The sequence continues at coordinate 577,999,669 of CM066034.1, read as the reverse complement.
GTGATCACATAGGATATGTGGAGAGGAAAGATTCATCTAATAACAAGGAGGTGGAACCTACTTGAGAAGACATATAGAGAATCTATTCCTCCTGGTCATGATCTGCAAGAATGCTAGTTAGTGAAAAATAACCAGGACTGTTACGTGAAAAACAAAGGATAATGTCAAAGTGCAGCCAGCAAATCCCGAGTCTTTGAGGATTCTAGCATGGTAAGTAGACAGAAGACGCCTAGAGATGAGATACCATGTTGACCTGCTTAAGGGCAAAGGTATCATGCGTTCTTACCATGAGGACGAGCATATCCCCGATTGGGAATACTATGGACCAAGCAGGGAACCGGCAACTCCTTGAGCTTTCATGTAAGAGAAGGGCTATGTCCTTTATATTAAAAAAGGAGATAGTAAAAGAAGGGAGAACCTTCTAGTCATGGGAGACATGGCTAAAAAGCCTTTTCTAACCAGCTAGGATAGCTGTTGGAGAAAAAAACCCCAAGCTCTCTAGCAAGGGCCCATAGTGGAAAGCTTCTCTGTAGATTGCAGAGAGCATGATGCAGGAGAATGAGGAGATAGAACTGGCTGTTAGAGAGCCAGTATCTCTGCCAACTATGCTGCCAAACTCAGGAAAAGAAGATGGCAGAATAGAAGACAACCTAGGAAACTTGTAGTGAGATGATCTCCAAGAGAGATGAAGCACTGACTTGGAGCCACTACTAAGACTAGAGAGAATGTTAGTGGAGGACAATCTGGTTGTTTGTGGACAAGAACCAGTGGTCCAAACATTAAAATTCCTGCATAGGCAGCTGTTAGCAAGACAGCAGAAAGAATCTTACTGTTGAAAAACAGAAAGGACAGAACAGGAGTAGGAAACTCTGGACATGTCTGATGAGCTGCCCCAAAGCAAGATTGAGCAGAGGAGGTAAACTCCGCAGTGGAAAGTGAGAAAAGTAGAGAGGCTGAAGAAAAAGCCTCCCAGTAAGTAATTCCCTCTTACAGGGGAAAAACTTGGTAAGAGGGTGAAGAGAATGGAGCTGAAGAAGACTTATGAAGTAGGAAGTCTATAGAAAGGAAAAATACATGCTGACACAGGAACTATCATTTGATAGTGGTTAGACCTCTTTCCCTGGCAGGAAAAAGAGGAGAAACCTGTGACTTATAGGCATGAACATCCTGACAGCTCAAAGAAATATAGAAAAAATGGATATCTTTTGGAAAAAGATCCATGTGTAGGGGTTAGAATAAAGCGGTGGATTGCCTCTATTGAGAAGAAGCAACTGTAAATTCTAACCCGAAGAGTCACAAGCATCTGATGAAGAATGATCAGAAACCCTGCAGGTGCTGGGTTTGCTGAGCCTGGTGAGAGGTTGGATTCTTCAGACCAGGACGATGCTTCTCCTGTTGGGGAACATCTGTATGATGGGCAAATGATGAATAAAACCTTCTTCTCCTGTGGGAAGAAAGTTTGATAGGACATTTCCTACCTACTGGGACAGAGGAAGGGGTAACACAACCCTTAGGAACAGGTAAATCAGTGGACAACTGAGTAACCTGACGTAAAGACTCCTTGTTGAAAAGATTTTCTCCAGTGCAAGGAGTATGTCCCAGCCTTTGTTGTGCCCATTTGTCCAAGTCTGAAGCTTGGAGCCAGGCTCTAAGTCGTGCCCCTATAGCTATAGCAGAAGTCCTGCTAACAGACTCAAAAGAGTCTAGGGAAGCACGAGAAAGAAACCAAGAGATATTCTGGATATGCTTAAGCAGTGAGGAATAGTGCGTACTCCTGGAATCTGAAAGGAAAGGAGACAAAAGATGCAATTGCTTTGTGACCTCCTCAAGAGAAAGACTCATATAAAAAATATAGGAGAGAATTCTTGCAGAAAGAATAGATGCCTGGAAGGTTTGACGTCCAAAGTCATCTAGTGTTTTAGACTCACGACCTGGCGGATAGGAAGAGTGCTTTTTCTTACTCTTTATCCGCCTCATTGCTGATTCCACTACTATGGAATGATGAGGAAGTTGAGTCTTTTGAAACCCTGGAGAGGGGGGCACCTGATATAACAGATCAGTTGCCCTGGGAGGTGGGGGTACCCTGAAAGGTGTTTCCCACATTCCTAGAAGGAGATCCTGCAAGGAATGATGCAAAGGAAGCATTATGTTCCCCTATGCTTTGGTAGAAAGAGAGCCTTGTGCAGGATCATGTCCTGGGATAGGAATGGCAAGGGATCTTGCTATATCCAGGAGGAAACTCTGAAAAGAGGGATCCCCAACAGGAATCTCTCTTGGACAGGTTAGATTCAAATTACTAGCCTGAGCATCCAGAGGTATTCAAATATATAGGAATAGAAGATCCTGCACAGTGCAGTGTGGAATGCTTAAGGGATGGTTGCTAGTACTGGGTATCAGGAGCAGCAACCGTCCTTACCACATTGTCCATGCCAGTTATCGACTACAAGCTTGGTATAGAATGGAGCAATCCTGTTGAAAAAAGCATGGTAGGAGGAGTTGGCCACGATGCTACTGTGGATACCGGTACCGATGTGAATACCGGTACCGATGTCGGAGTCGAGCCCGACAGACATCGGAGTAGTCATCGGTGACAGTTCAATCGGTATCAAGGTGACCAAACCCCTCCGGCCACTATCCCCGGTACCGAAGCACCGGTATCGATCGATGTCGGTACCAAAAGCTATTGGTACCGAGTCCTCTAGACTAGAGATTGATTCCAAACTCAGCATCGAGGGCAGAGAACCTGATAAGCAAAGCCTGGAAGGCACCGACCGCAAAGGTAATGAGGTCGTCGGTACCGATTTTGGAACCGTGTCTGACACAGGTGAAGGGAGGTCAACCAGTGGCAACTCAATCGGCCTCAAGGGAACCGAGAGTTGTGGATCTGAATCATCGGAACCGAGCCTTCGGTACCGCCGAGAGCCGGTACCAAGGCGAGTCGGTACCCAGTCCTCCAGACTGGAGATCTATTCCAGACTCGGCATCGAAGGAACAGAGTCTATCGATGCATGTCTGGAGGGTACCGACGGCAGTGGTAGTATCGGCGCTAGTACCGATAATGGAAAGTCAGTCTGGGGTGTATCCACCGGTCCCGAAGGTACCGAGGACGCCAGGACGCCCACAGGACGCCCTGGTGAGGAGTGTTCCAGACAACACCAGTGCCGATGCCGGGGTATCGGTACTGCTTGAAGCGGATGCCACCACCGGACACGGCTGAGGTATGTTCTGTGGGGGGTGAACCCCAGGAACAACCTGAAACCCCTTATTTGCTTTGGAGACCGAAGATTCCCGCCGGGGTTTTGAAGCCAGTGGGCCCTCGAGGGCAAGGCCGGAGCCGTCTTCATGCAGTGCATGAGACCTACCACTCAAGGACTGGCTAGTCTTAACAGACTGTTTGTAGGTTACCTGATCCTGTGTGGAAGAAGGGGACGGTGCCCCGAAGTTGGAGGGCAGCCGTGTATCGAGGGAATCTCGATGTTGAAAACCACTTCTCACCAAACTGTTGTCAGGACCCAAGCAGGTTAGACACCAACTTTGAGGGTCTAAATATAAAGTTGTACCGCCACAGTGTGAACATTTCTTGGAGAAAGTGCCTGGCGGTTCCATGAAGGAAAAAGAAGAGGCCTAAAAGGCCTAAAAGACCGTGGGACACTATGAAGAAAAATATCCTGTGGAAAAGGAAAAAACTTTCAGGAAAAGAGAAGAAAACACCGGCGGTACCGGTGGCGTCGGGAAGACAGCCTCGACCACAAGAAAACTAAAAAATAAAAAGAAGAATTTTCTGCGGTGACAGGAAGACGTCCTTCTGGCTCCGTGGAAAAACGAAAACTGAGGAGAGGCAGTTGGGAAAGGCGGGAAGGCAGCACGCAGGCGTGGTGGGATGCTTCCAAAAGCTCTTTGATTGGACGCTGGGAAGCGTTCCCGCGCAGACTCCGTCGGTACCGACGTACCCATATGTGAAGACTCATTCCTGCTTGTTCCTGGAGATATTAAGATACTGCTTTTCTGCAAAAAAAAAAAAAAAAAAAAAAAAAAAATAGCACAAGCACACCTCAGCGTATTTGGGGACTCCCAAGCTGAGATGCCTGGAGTCCCAGCATGTCATAGGTTGGGACATGCTATCTCCCAGAACACCAAGCATCCTGAGGATGGAGGGTAGGAGTTGAAGGATGGTTACGTGAAAGCAGAGGATGATATCAGTCTGCAGCCTGCAAGTCCCGAGTATTCTAGAATGCTAGCATGGTAAGTGAATAGAAGACGCATAGGAATGAGATACCATGCTGACCTCGTTTAAGGGCAAAAAGGTATCATGCGTTCTTACCATGAGGAAGAACTGGAAGGAGAAAACATATTCCCTATTGGAAATACTATGGACCAAGGCAGGGAATTAGGAACTCCTTAAGCTTTCACGTAAGAGGAGGCCTATGTCCTTTATATTAAAAGGAGAACTTTTCTAGTCATGGGAGACATGACTGAAAAAGCCTTTTTCAACCATCTAGTATGGCTGTTGGAGAAAAAATCCCCCCACCCCCCATGCTCTCTAGCAAGGGCCCATAGTGGAGAGCTTCTCTGTAGAATTGCAGAGAGCATGATGCAGAAGAATGAGGAGATAGAACTGGCTGCAGAAAAGCCAGTAGCTATGTCAACTATGCTGCCAAACCCAGGGGATGGAGATGGCAGAAAGAGAAGACAATCCAGCAAGCTTGTAGGGAAAAATTTTCAAGACAGATGATAGCACTGACTTGGAGCCACTACTAAGACCAGACAGAATGTTAGCGGAGGACAAATCTGTTGCTGGTGGACAAGAACCAGTGGTTGAAACATTAAGGCTCCTGCATTGGCAGCTGCTTGCCAGACAGCAGAAGAATGGTACTGTTTAAAAACAGTAAGAACAGACAAAACAAGAGAAGAAAACTCTAGATGTGTCTGATGAACTGCTTCAAAGCAAGATTGAAAAAGAGGAATGAACTCAGAGACGAGAACTCCGCACTGGAAAAGTAAGAAAACTAGAGAGGCTGAAGAAAAGCCCTCCAGTGAAGCAATACCGCTCTTACAGAGGAAACTCTGGTAAGAGGGTAAAGAGAATGGAGCTGAAGAAAACTTACAAAGCAGTAAGTTTATAGGAGGGAGAAAAGACATGCTGGCACAGGAAACTATCATTTGATAGTGGAGAGACCTCTTTCCCTAGAAGGAAAAAGAGGAAAAATCCTGTGACCTAGAAGCATGAACATCCTAACAGCTCATAGAAGATAGAAAGAATGGATGTCTTTCGGGAAGAGATCCATGTTTAGGATTTAGAATGACAGCAGTGGATTGTCTCTAATGAGTAGAAGCAACTGCAGATTGTAATCCCAGAGGCACAAGCATCTGATGAATTGATCAGAAACCCTGTGGTTGCTGGGTTTGCTGAGCCTGGTGAGAGGTTGAACTCTGTAGACCAGGACGATGCTTCCCCTGTTTGGGAACATCTGTATGATGGGCAGATGATGAATAAAATTTTCTTCTCCTATGGGAAGAAAGTTTGGCAGGACATTTCCTGCCTACTGGGACAGAAGAAGGTGCAGAACAGCTCCTAGGAACAGCTAAGTCAGTGGAGAACTGAGTAACCTGACGTAGAGACTCCTTGTTGAAAAGATTGTCTCCAGTGCAAGGAGTATGTCCCAGTCTGTGCTGTGCCCATTTGTCCAAGCCTGAAGCTTGGAGCCAGGCTCTACGTCGTGCCCCTATGGTTATAGCAGAAGTCCTGCTAACAGACTCAAAAGAGTCTAGGGAAGCACGAGTAAGAAACCAAGAGATATTCTGGAGATGCTTGAGTAGTGAAGAATAGTCTGCACTCCTGGACTCTGGAAGAGAAGGAGTCAAAAGATGTAATTGCTTTGTGACCTCCTCAAGAGATAGACTCATATAGAAAATATATGAGAGAATTCTTGCAGAAAGCATAGATGTCTGGAAGGTTTGACGTCCAAAGGCATCAAGTATCTTAGACTCACGACCTGGCAGATAAGAAGAGTGCTTTTTCTTGCTCTTTACCCACCTCATTGCTGATTCCACAACTATGGAATGATGAGGAAGTTGAGTCTTTTGAAACCCTGGAGAGGGGGGTACCTGATATAAAAGATCAGTTGCTCTGGAAGGTGGGGGTACCCTTAAAGGTGTTTCCCACATTCCTAGAAGGAGATTCTGCAAGGAATGATGCAAAGGAAGCATTATGTTCTCCTTTGCTTTGGTAGAAAGAGTCCTGTGCAGGATCATGTCCTGGGATAGGAATGGCAAGAGATCTTGCTATATCTAGAAGGAAACTCTGAAAAGAGGGTTCCTCAACAGTATTTTCCCTTGGACAGGTTAGATCTAGAGAACTAGCCTGAGCACCGACAGAGCTATCCAGATATGTAGGAAGAGAAGATCCTGCACAGTGCAGTGTGGAATGCTTAAAGGATGGTCGCCGGTACTAGCTGTCAGGAGCAGCGACCGTCATTACCACATTGTCCATTGCAGGTATCGACTCCAAGCGTGGCATAGAAGGGAGCGGTCCTGTTGAAAAAAGCATGGTAGGAGTTGGCCACGATGCTACTGTGGATACCGGTACCGATGTTGGAGTCGAGCTCGACAAAGACATCGGAGCAGTCATCGGTGACCGTTCAATCGGTACCGAGGTAAGCGAAAACCTGCGGGTGCTATCCTCGGTACCAAACCACCGGTATCGACCGGTGTCGGTACCAAGAAGGACTGGTACCAAGTCTTCCAGACTAGAGAGTGATTCTAAACTCGGCATCGATAAGCGAAGCATGGAAGACACCGACTGTAAGGGTAAAGGGGACATCGGTACCGACTTCGGTACAGTGTCTGATACCGGTGAGTGAAGGTCCGCTAGTGACAACTCAATCGGCCTCGAGGGAACCGAGAGTTGTGGATCCGAATCATCTGAACCGAGCCTTCGGTACCGCCCGGAGCCGGTACCAAGGCGAGTCGGTACCCAGTCCTCCAGACTGGAGATCGATTTCAGACTCGGCATCAAAGGAAGCGAGGCTATCGATGCACGTCTGGAGGGTACCGACGTCGGTGGTAGTATCGGTACTGGTACCGATAATGGAAGGTCAGTCTGGAGTGTATCCACCGGTCCCGAAGGCACCGAGGATGCCAGATGACCATCCCTGGTGAAGAGTATTTCATCCAACACCAGTGCCGATGTCGGGGTATCGGTACCGCTCGAAGCGGATGACACCACCGGACACGGCACAGGTATGTTCTGTGAGGGGTGAACCCCAGGAACAACCTGAAACCCCTTATACGCTTTGGAGACCGAAGACTCCCGCCGGGGTTTTGAAGCCAGTAGGCCCTCGAGGGCAAGGCCGGAGCCGTCTACATGCTGTGCATGAGACCTACCACTCGAGGGCTGGCTAGTCTTAACAGACTGTTTGTGGGTTACCTGATCTCGTGTAGAAGGGGACGGTGCCCCGAAGCTGGAGGGAAACCGTGTATCAAGGGAACCTCGATATTGAAGACTTTTTCTCACCAAACTGTTGTCAGGACCCAAGCAGGTTAGACACCGACGTCGAGGGTCTAATAATAAAGTTGTACCGCCACAGTTTGAACATTTCTTGGAGAAAGTGGCTGGCGGTTCCATGAAGGAAAAAGAAGAGGCCTAAAAGGCCTAAGATACCGTGAGACACTATGAAGAAAAAATATTCCCTGAAAAAGGAAGATTTTACAAGAAAAGAAAAGAAAACACCGACGGTACCGGTGGCGTCGGGAAGACAGCCGCGACCACAAGAAAACTAAAGAAATAAAAGAAAACTTTTTCTGCGGTGACAGGAGGATGTCCTGCCGGCTCCGCGGAAAAACGAAAACTGAGGAGAGGCAGTTGGGAAAGGCAGGAAGGCAGCACGCAGGCGTGGTGGGATGCTTCCAAAAGCTCTTTGATTGGATGCTGGAAAGCATTCCCGCGCAGACTCTGTCGGTACCGACGTACCCATATGTGAAGACTCATTCCTGCTTGTTCCTGGAGATTGCCAGAAATACAGGTGGATACTCAGATTATATCTGGAGGTTCAACCTAACTTCGTACTTGACTAAACAATTTAAGACCCATTCTAGGACAGCTTAGCAGGAATGTGTAGCTGAAAATGACGTGGGAGATGTTATTACCTACTGGAACGGAGCACAGCGAGGCTGCTTTGGCCCGGACCCAGTGTGCAGTGATTCAATGATCTAGCGGGGCGCCCGCCTTCGCATGGGCGAAAGCGATGCAGTCCGCCACCCAAACAGAGGGTGCGCTTGGTGACTGCCTGCCCCTGTCTATTGGGATCATAGGTCACGAAAAGTCGGCCAGACTTGCGATGAATCTGGGTACGCAGCAAGTAGAAGGTGAGGGCACGTCTGCAGTTGAGGGTGTGGAGAGCCGTCAACGCCTGATCGGCGTGGGGCCTCGGGAAGAAGGTCGGCAGGATTATCTCTTGGTTGAGATGGAAGTCCGAAACGACTTTAGGCAGGAATTTAGGGTTGGTAAGGAGGACCACTCTGTTCCGATAAAACCTGGTGTAAGGGGTGTCAGCCATGAGAGCCTGGAGCTCACTGACTTGGCGGGCCGAGGTCAGTGCCACAAGGAAGGCTACCTTCCAGGACAGGTGCCGGAGTGAACACGTCGCCATTGGCTCGAAGGGTGGACAGGTGAGCTGCATGAGTACCACATTCAAGTTCCATTCCGCTGGGGAAGGGCGGATGGGCGGTTTGGAAAGCAGGAGACCCTGCATGAAGAGGGAGACTAATGGCTGTCAAGAGAGGGGTTTTCCCTCGATGGGGAGGTGATTCGCTGAGATGGCGCTTAAGTGCACCCTGACAGAGTTCGACCTCAGCCCTTCCCTCGAGAGATGGGAGGAGGTACTGGAGGACCCATCGAACGGGGCACGAGAAGGGGTCGATCTGGCGCTCTGAGCACCAGACGGAGAAGCATCTCCACTTAAAGGCATATGCTCGCCTAGTGGAGTCCTTCCTTGAGGTGAAGAGGACTTCCTAGACCTCCTCCAGAAGGGCCAGAGAGGCTATTGAGACCTGTTAAGCCGCCAGGCTGTGAGGGATAGGGAGGTTATGTTCGGGTGCAGCAAGCAACCCTCCACCTGTGTCAGCAAACCCGGGGCACAGCCCAGGGGAACAGAAGGCTCCATCTACAGCCGGAGCAGGAGCGGGAACCCAGGCTGCCGAGGCCATGAGGGGGCAATGAAAATCAACAATGCCCTTTCCCACTGAGTCTTGAAAAGGGTCCTCACAATGAGGGGAAAGGGAGGGAATGCATAGAGTAGGCTGGATGGCCAAGTCCAGGAGAAATGCATCGGGACCCTCCCTGCTCGGATGCGGCACCGGCCCGCAAAAGCAGGGGAGCTACGCTTTCTGGGACTGGCGAAGAGGTCTATCGCCGGCTTCCCCCAGCGGAGAAACAGCCAGTCTGCTACACTGGGATCCAGCTGCCAATCGTGGGGGTGAAGGATTCTGCTGAGTCTATCCGCCAAGCCATTCTCCTGACCCGGGAGGTACGTTACCTTGAGGGACATCCTTTGTCGGACAGCGAAAGAGCAGATGAGGACCGCTTCCCGGCAGAGGGAGCCCGATCCCATGCCTCCCTTCTTATTGATGTAGAACATCGCCACACGGTTGTCGATCTGCATGAGAACCGACCTCCCACTGAGGTGTTCCTCGAAGTCCCTCAGGGCCCATGCCATATCCCGAATTAACACCAGAAAGGTGTGGTCCTTGGGTGGCGAGCGCCACTGGAATGCGGGCAGTGAGGGGTACGGAGTCTGAGCTGGGCAGATCGCCCTGTCCAATGGCCGGTGCCCGCTTGGAGCCAGAGGCCCTGAACAATCCTAACATACGCCAAGGATGTAGACCTTCTCCTAGCGCGCAACAAAGTACTGATCACCGACGCGGAGTAGCCCCTCGCTCTCAGCCGTGCCCTATCAAGAGCCAAGCCGTAAGCGAGAACCGATCCAGGTGGGGCATCCACAGCGGACCCTGCGACAGCAGATCCGCCCACCGCGGAAGCCGCCAGGGTCTTTTTACCAACAGCCACACCAAGTCCGCATACCATGGCCGGCGAGGCCAATCCGGGGCGATGAGAATCACCTGCCCTCGGTACCCCTCGATGCGTTGGACAACTCGGCCTATCAGCGCCCATGGCGGAAAAACATACAGAAGCTGTCCCTCTGGCCAGCTCTGGACTAGCGCATCCAGACCTTCTGACATCCTTTCTCTTCTTCTTCTGTAAAAGCGAGCGACCTTTGCTGACTGAAAGGTCGCCATGAGGTCCATGACCGGGGCCCCCCAGCGCCGCACCAGCAAGTCGAACACCTCCGGGTGAAGAACCCACTCCCCGGGATCCACCCGCACGCAACTGAGGAAATCCGCTTGCACATTGTCCACCCCTGCCACATGCGCCGCCGAGAGGGCCTCGAGCTCTTCCTCGGCCCAGGCAAACAGGGCCTCGGCCTCTTCTTCCAGCACCGCACTGCTGGTACCTCCCTGACGATTCACATACGCCACCGCCGTTGCATTGTCGGAAAAGACCCGCACCGCCGACCCCGCCAGAATCCCGTGGAAACTGTAAGGCCAGGGACACCGCCCGTAGTTCCAACCGGTTGATCGGCCAGGTCCTCTCCTGTGCATCCCAAAGTCCTTGGGCGAACTGACCCTGGCAATGCGCCCCCCAGCCGCTTAGACTGGTGTCAGTTGTCACCGGGATCCAAACCGGCGATTCCAGCGGTCTCCCCTTTTGCAACACCGCGGGCTCCAACCACCACCGCAGGGCCAACCTCGTTTCTTCGGGGCAAGGAAGCTTTCTGGTCAGAGAATCCCGCTGGTGCGACCAGCACCTGAGCAGAGCTCGCTGCAATGATCTCATGTGCGCTCGCGCCCTGGCACCAAGTCTATGGTTGACGCCATGGTGCCGAGCACCTGCAAGTACTCCCATGCCGTGGGCGCCCAGCAGCTCAGGAACCTCCGCACCAGCAGCTGCAAAGCACTGGTCCGCCGCTGTGGTAGAAACACCTGCCCCGACCTTGTGTCGAATCGAGCTCCGAGGTATTCTAAATTCTGCAAGGGAAGGAGATGGCTTTTCCCCATATTGACCACCCAACCCAGACTTTCCAGGAAGGACACTACTCGGGCAGTCACCCTTTCGCTCTCGTCCCTGGACTTTGCTCGAATTAACCAATCGTCCAGGTATGGATGAACCAGAATTCCTTCTTTCCGCAATGCCGCAGCGACTACCACCATGGTGAACGTACGAGGCGCCGTCGCTAGCCCAAAAGGCAACGCTCGGAACTGATAATGGCTGGAAGGGACCGCAAAGCGAAGAAAACGTTGATGGTCCGGACGAATGGGAATGTGAAGGTATGCCTCCGCGAGGTCTAGGGACGTAAGATACTTGCCCTTTCGCACCGCCACAACAACTGACCGAAGCGTCTCCATGTGAAAGCGTGACACGCGGAGCTGACGATTCACTCCCTTGAGATCCAGAATCGGTTGACAACCGCCGTCCTTCTTTGGCACTATAAAATAAATGGAGTATCGACCGCAGCAGAGTTCCTCGCGAGGGACGGGAACTACGGCGCCGAGTTCGAGGAGCCCCCGCACCGTCTCTCCTACCGCCGTGCGCTTGCTTGGCGACCGGCAGGGAGACACTACAAAGGCGTCCCGAACCGGCATGCGGAATTCCAAGGCATAGCCGTCTCGAATAACCTCGAGCACCCATTGATCTGACGTGATGTGGACCCAGGCTGCATAAAACTCCTGCAGTCTCCCCCCTACCGAGGTTAGGGGAGCCTGAGCCCCCCTGGCATCATTGTGACTTTTTAAAGTTGGACGAGGAAGCCACGGAAGAGGCCCCAAATCCTCTTCCCGCCTCCCGAAACCCCCAAAAGCCCTGGTTTCTTCCGGGAAATCTACCTCTCTGAGGAAAATTAAATCTCTGAAATCGGTACCTGCGAAAATCCCTAAACGGGCCCTTGCCAGCCTGCTTAGGCTTGTCTTCCGGCAGTCGACCGCCCTTGGACTCACCCAGGTCTTTCACCAACTTCTCCAGGTCTTCACCGAAAAGCAGGCGCCCCTTAAAAGGCAGCTTGCTGAGTCGTGACTTAGAGGAATTGTCCGCCGCCCAATTACGGAGCCACAGATAGCGTCTGGCCGCCACCGCCGATGCCATGCTCTTGGACAAACCTCTCATGAGGTCATAATGCGTATCTGCCAGATAGGCCGCCCCTGACTCCAACCTGGAGGCCTCATCGACACCAGCGCCGCTCCGCTCTCCTGCAACTCGCTGCGACCAGCGAAGACAAGCCCGGGCTACCCATGCTCCACAAATAGCCGCTTGGAGCGCCAAGGCGTTCACATCAAAAATTTGACGCAGCATGGCATCCAACCTTCTGTCCTGCGCATCCCTGAGGGCTGCACCCCCCTCAACCGGTATCATAGTCTTCTTCGTGACTGCTGCCACCGCTGCATCCACCTTAGGCGACTGAAAGACTTCCCTATCCTGATCCACCAGCGGATAGAGCCGACGCATCACCCGCGCACCCTTCAACCGTGCCTCGGGGACATTCCATTCCTCCTGAATCATCTCCTGAAAGACCCTGTGAACTGGGAAAGCACGCTGAGTCTTCCGAAAAACTTGTAACAAAGGATCCTCCAAAGAGTCATCCTCCGCTGAACACGGGACCGGCATATTCAAGGCCCCTAGGGATTCCACAATCAGCGCCGGGAGTTCCTCCCTTCGGAACACCCACACCACTCTCGCCTGGTCCTCCAGCAGCCGGATCCGCACATGGCCCTGGATCGGCTCCGGGGACCCCGTTCTTGGCCTCTCTCCCCTGATCCATTAATGCGGCCTCTTTTGCGCACCCTTTGCACACATCCGAGTCGTCCACAGAGCCTTTCCTAGCCCCACACACAAAGCACTGGGGTCTGGAAGGCATGGTAAGAACCAGCAGCAGCCCCGCAGACCGCCACTGTCACCCAAACACCTGAGGCAGGCAAGAGAGCCCAGTCAGAAGGCCCTGGTACCCTTGGACTGGCCCCCTCCTGAGGCTCCTTGCCCTTGTGCTTTGAAGGCCCGTTGGTGCAATTTTATTTTGTGTTTTATTATTTTTTTATTTTTTATTTTTTATTAAAGAAACACAAGGCACTACAAAAGATGGCCCAACAAAACAAAAAGCTCAGAAAAAACTCTGAAGAGAAGTGCTACACCACCCGCACACACCCCCCGAGACACACACGCTGTACCACGCTGCGCGCCTCAACAGGCCGAATTCGCGCCGAAAACAGGCAGAGCACAGAAAGAACCTCAGACGAAGTTACTCACCGTGATCGGGCCCTGGCGCATCAGTCTGCTGCACTCACGCCCCGGCGCCTCACCGGTGCTGCCTCGGGGCTCTCTGGGCGTGAAAAAAGGGAAAGAAAGCAAAGGCTTTTAATTCGCGGCCCCAACCGCTGCCGCCGGAAGCCGGACGCGCTGGCAGGCAGAACGTCTGCAAAGCGCCGGCTCCACACACTCCGATGGCTCTGGTCTGCCACCGACCGAACGGCACAGCCCCAGAGCCACAGCAGCCCCTTTCCTAGTGCTAACCTCACCCTTCCGCAGAAACCCGACCGGTTTAACGGGAGGGGGGAAGACTCCTGCAAAATTTAAAGGCACAGGCTGCACTAAATACTCTGGTGAAAAATAACCAGAGTGCCCCTTAAATCTATATATATATATTTTTTTTTTTTTTTGAAGAAAACTATCCCAAAAGATTCCTAATCGTTCCTCCAGAGAGTCCGGACCCCCGGGCTGCCTCCCAACAGCTGCTTGGAGACTGAGGTAACTGGGGAGGGAAGGCGGATCCCAGCATCATATACTGGTGACATCAGAGAAAGAAGGTGGTTCCTCAGTCTCCAAGCTGCTGTTTAAGGTAGACAACCCAGAGGTCCGGGACCAGACTGGAGATACGATCAGGAAGAAGAGTATTCCTGATAGCTCTAAAAAAGTAGAGCAGGGGAAGGACGGGTAGAGGACCGGTGCAACCAGAAAATAGAGAAGCTTGTTAGGCAAAAAAACAAAACTTTTTCTGAGGGACGAGGACGTGCGTCCGATGGGCTCCGCAGAAAAAGGGAGACTGAGCAAGATGGCACCTTTGGGCGAGAAGAGGACCCCGCATGCGTGGCAGCAATCCCCAAGGCTTTCTTTGAAAGCTGGGGAATTGCTCCACGCGTGCTCCGTCGGTGCCAACGTCACCCGTAAATGAGGACTGGCTTCCTGCTTGTTCCTGGAGAAATTAACAATACAATACAATCACCCAAAGCTACCCCATAATAACCACGGCTGTGTCCTGAACCTTCTTTTTCTCTACAGATGTTCCCCATGGCACATGGATCTCTCATCTGATGGCTTTCGGTACCATTCGTATGTTGCTGATGCCGAAATCTACCCCTCTATACCCAAAACTCACTTCTCTCCCTTTTTTTCCCTGTTGTGTGTGGCAGACATCAGGACATCTTTGATGCCTCTCTCTCCTTTATATGCATCCAAAACACTTAAAATATGACATTTCTTTCTGTAAGACTGCTAAAATCTGTCTCTTCCTCCTGATGGAAGTGGTGGGGGCAAATACAGTGACAGAATTCAAAATGGCATGGGACACACAGTGGATCCCTTACAGCAACAGGATAAAATCAAAATAAACTTATCTAATAGGCAGACTAGATGGACCATACTGGTCTTTATCTGCCGTCATATGCTATGTTCCTTTCTAAGCATGCCACCTAAGGGGTCATCCATTCTCTTATCTCCACCTACTTAGGTTATTGTTACCTGCTCTATGCAGGATTCCCACTGAACTATCTTTTTTCACTACAATCTAGCCAAAATTCAGCTGTATGACTTATTTTCCTTCAACACTGCTACATCCATGTAACCTCTCCTCATCCACATCTGCATATAGTTTAAGCATCCCTTATTCACCTATGAATGCATTATCTCTGTAGATCATTACCTATTGTCTCTCTTTACATCTTTACTCATGAATTCATGTCATTGGAGAAATCACCGTTGCCTATGCCCTTCTCCTCCACTGACAATTCCCAACTCGACACTTTGCACCTTGCTGTGGTGTATGCTTGGAATAGACTTCCTAAGTCACTACATCATGCACTTTTCGTGCCTTTATTTAAATCCAGTCTAAAGAGTCACTTTTCATAGGCTACATTTAACTCTTTACCGCTTTTCTAGACTTTTGTCTGTCATCCATGTCATCCGAGTTTGCCCTGTTTGGGGCTGCAAGCTCCACGGAGAAGGATCTGCCTCCTATGTATATCTGCACTGCACTCATCTAGCAGCACTTCAGAAATTGTAAGTAGCAGTACAGAGAAGATGGGAAGAAAGAACCACATAGGTGAGGAAAGCGAAAGGGAGGGGGATTATGTGGGAGAGGAAGGCAAGGATTATGTAGACTTTGCAATGGTGTGGTGTACCACAATGATCAAGCACACTAAATGGGTACTGCAAAATAACGTTCAAAATACGAAAGATTTTTTTAGGAGAATTTGGTATAAGAAGTAGAAACATACGGGTTGACATTCAAAGGGAATTATCCAGATAACAGCAGCCTTTACCTGGATAATTCCCTTAGGCGGTATTATACATGGATTTTAAGTGACACCATAGATATCTCACCGCTGAAAATTTTTCCAGATTGCCTTGGCACTATCTGTAAAATGCTGGGGTGGTGTGTGAGCAGCACTGAGCTATCTAGAGTGGCGATATTCAGCCTGCTATCCAGATAAATTTAAGACAGCAAAAATGCTGTCCAGATAGCTCTGGCGCGGATCGCAATATATGTATATTCAGCACTGCTCACCACGTGGATGTCGGTACTACAAATATGTCTACTATTTAAGCACTGCGACCTGCATAAAACAAACCTCAAGAGTTAAATATCAATCTGATTTTTCCTTTAGTCAAACATCAGAAATCCAGAAACCATGCAAACTACAAGTCTGGAAATACTGTGGGACTGTGAAAGAAACCTCTGCTAAGCTAGGGCATCTTGAGGTTTGGCCCATGGTTCCCATGACTTCCTGAGACACACTTCCAGAGGAGTCATGAAAGCTACTTTGTATGCATGTAGGTCAATATGCAAAGGTACTTATATGGATAATGCCAGACATTATCTGGTAAGTGCTTCAAGTGGCCCTGTCTACAGATTTTCAGCTGTACTATATGGACAATGCTGCTAGAAACCATAGACCATCCCGGTACTATCTGGATATACATAAAATATATAGATGCCATGACCAGTTTAAAAAAAATGATAATTGTGGTGTTTAAATATTGGGCTGATGAATTTTCAGCATAGGCTTCATAAATCCCAGCACTCATAAGAAAAACCCCAAAAAACACACAATACACTGCTAATCAAAAATGTCCAAAGAAGGCGGTCTTTCATAAATAAACAGCAAATTATATTTTATAGCTTTTGAAATTAAATATTTAATTATTGATAAAATTATTCAAAGTATTCAAAATTAATATTTAAAATCATAGAACCTTCTACTAATACTCAAAGACTGGAGAAAAAGGGAGAGCTCAATATTTCAACATGAACCTGTTTTAGCCACAGACTACCCCATTCATTATCATCATTGCTCATTCCTTATAAGAAATACAATAAAATAGATGAAACAAGCGGGAGACCCTTAAAGCATATATTTATCTATGTGCAGGGGACCAAATCAGCTGTGATCTGTTCCATACCAACCAACAAACTTAATCAGTTGTCAATAAAGTCACTCAAATCAACTGAAGCTGTCTCAGGAAGTTAAAACATAAGCCATGGACAATCCAAAAAGTATTAATCAGAGTAAACTTGCTTTTTTTAATTTAATATTTCTAAACCATTCACAACAACAATATAACCAATATAACAAAGATCAACAAACAATAAGAAATATATAATAAAGGGAAAAGTAATTTGCTTACTCATTTGCCCACAATAAGAGGCAAGAACCAGGAAAAAAAAAAAAAAGGAAAATAAATTATACACAGAGAGAGCCGAGGAAAAATGCTGTCAGCAGAACGCACACTACAGAGCTCCCGCATTAGGCCCCGGAGAACGCTCCTTAGAAATAATAAGCTCTAAGAGCTATTTTTGGTTCGGTAAAGCAATAATTCTGCTCCCAAAACTAACATAAAGGAAATTTCAAGAGCCAGGTCCCATGAAGCGAGAGGACCCTAGACCTGAAGGCCAAGAATTCCTTTCGCTGGGCCTGGGTCTGTTTAGAAACATCAGGAAATATACAAACAACCAAACCCATAAGCTGCTCTTGCATATGCCTATAATACAAGCGTAAAACAGAAACTTTATCCTGCTCAAATGTAAAAGTGATCAGCAGAGTACTACTGTTCCTGAGGGCAGCTAGGGCTGCCAGAGCCAATGCTGGAAAAAGGCACATAAAACGCCCGAGCTACTGGTGGGAGATTGTCCGCTGCCCACCCCAAAACCTTGACCAAATACTTCACCAGCTCCACTTCTTCAAGCAGCGGGCACCAAGGAAACCCAAGAAACCGCAAGTTGTTCCTCCTAAACTGGTTCTCCAAAAATTCCATCTTCCTCCAAGCCCAAAACATTCCTTAACATGGCTTCCTTTAAAGCTCCAAACTCCACCACTTGCCCTTCCAGTTGTTTAAGTCTGCCCTCATGCTGAGCCACTTCATTTTTCTGAGCAGAAACCAGCTCTGTAACAGAATCCACCTTCAAAGAAAGTTGCGTCAAACTTGAATGGAGAGATTCATCCAAAGACTTGATTGAGGTCCACAGCACCTTCATGGTGATTACAGGCTCCTTCCCCGAAGACACTCCAAATCCACTCTCCAAATGATCCTCCGGCAAGACATCCACTCTGAAAACTAGAGTCTTGCACTCGGGAGAAGAATGAACAAGGGGGCGGCCCAGCACACCTCCCTCTGCCGACAGAGCTAGTCCAGCATTCGGAGGAACCGACCCACCTGCAGGACTGCTTCCGGGTTGCCGGGGAAGTGCCCTTTCTTCTTGGCTCAACGAAACCCCCTCTGTGCAACGTTCCAAAGGAAAACCTCCATGGCGGTCCAAGGCAGCAAACTCTCCTCTCGCCGACCGGACTCCCAGAGCATCAAGGGTAAGCTGACCACTACCACCCATAGCTGCTCCAGCTGAACGGTGCGGCTGCTTGCCATTGCGCTTCGACATAGCGCACAAGGGTAGGTCGCTCACCGAAGACAACGCCGAGGATCCGGAACACAGCCCTTTCAAAGCGCCATCTTGCCCCATAGCCCGAGTAAACTTGCTTTTTATAAGACATATTCAGTGTTCAATGTCCATTGGCATCTTGAACTACCTTATACATCACCACCTTTTCCTCTGTAATGATTGCTTGTTGAGTGGTAGCAGACAAACTTTGCAAGTTTACTTGAATACATACTTTTTGGATTTTCCATGGCCATGGCTCTGATTATGTCTTAACTTCCTAAGAAAGCTTCACTTGATTTGAGTGGCTTTATTGACAACTAATCAAGCTTGTTGGCTGGTATGGTACAGATCATAGCTGATTTGGTCCCCTGCACATAAGATAAACATATGCTTTAAGGGTCTCCCGCTTGTTTCATCTATTTTATTGTATTTCTTATAAGGGATGAGCAATGATAACACAGGTACACTAAAAAAAAATTTTTTTAAACTGCCTCTAATGTTTCGATTGATTTTTACGTTTTTTGGTGCGCTGAATCCAAATCTGTTAAACCAATTTGCTCCATCACGTACAGATTTTTTGCTACATTGGGTTAGCAGTTTGAGGTGAACGTTTCAGATTGAGTGCGATCGAGATAAAAGTTTCTTGGATGAATTCTTTATACTAATTGTTTAGTAGTTATTCAAATAAGAATAAAGAAAATTGTAACAAGGCAGCACATAAGAATAGAGTAATGTCAAAAAAACACACTGTGATGGTAGCAAAATTGTCTGCACTTAAAACAGCCACATACATGTGCACAAACATTGAGCATATAAGAGCGAGGTTAGACACAAAGCAAAGCAAAGCAAAGTGCAAAAAATGTTGTACAGGTATGTATGTAAGAATAGAAAACGCAAACCGCACCATTGAAATACATGAAGACAAACACCCGATGGCGTGAAAATAAAATTCTAATTAATGAGATCCGACACTGTGGTAATAACTAGCACATTTTTATTTCAAAGTTTAGTAAAAACACGATATTTGTCAACACAGTTTAGATTTTAAAGTCATTCTTGGGTCAATCAATCTCCTGGTGGGCCCGTTTCTTCTTCCCCCGAATGCTTCTTTTGGTGTGCTGCTTGGCGTATTTTTCATCTGGGGTTTCCCGCAGCAGCAACCAGCAGAAATCAGCCATCATAGTGGTGTTCCATCTTCCTTGGTACCTTCTCTCTGCGTCCTTGATGTCCTGGTGAAACCTTTCACCTTGTTCTTCACTGTACGCCCCCAAGTTTTCGGGAAAGTAGTTCACCTGGGAGTGCAAGAAATGGACTTTCAGGCTCATGTTACAGCCTTGTTCTTTGAAGGCATTGAGCATCCTGACAACAATATCCTTATAGTTCTCATCCCGCCTGTTCCCCAAGAATTTGAGAACAACATCCTTGAAGGAATCCCAGGCTTCTTTTTCCTTCTCAGACATCGTTTCAGCAAATGCTCCATCTGAAATGAGTTTCCTTATATCAGGGCCAACAAACACTCCTTCCTTTAGCTTTGCTTCAGAAAGTCGGGGGAACTTTGAGCAAAGGTACCGAAAGCACTCACCATCTTTTGGAAGGGACTTGATGAATTGCTTAATGAGACCCAACTTAATGTGGAGAGGTGGTAATAGAATTTTATCACGAGGTACCAAGCTCTCATGAAGAACATTTCTCTCACCGGGTCTCAAATACTCCCGAATTGGCCAGTCTTTTTTCTTTTTTAAAGTCTCCACAAATCATCCACTTATGCTCATCATAACGAATCTTCTGAAGAATCAGGGCCAAATTCTCGTATTTTTCTTGGAGAATAACAGAGTGAGCAATAGGAACTGAAGCGAATGTGTTGCCTTTATGAAGAACACCTTTTATGCTGTCTTTTGACGAATCAATGAACAGCCGCCATTCAGGAGGATCATACTTGAGTTTAAACTTTTCCATCACTCCGTATATATCGTTGCAAAATACCAAATCTTCCTCTTTGCTGAAATACTTCAAAAATTGTGTCTCGCGGTTGCGGTACCAATAAAAAGTTGTTCCTGGTGACAATAGATTTTTCTGTTTAAGCCGAGAACCTAGCAGTTGGGCAGCATCTTTTGGGAGTCCTAAATCCTGGACTAAATCATTCAATTCAGCTTGAGAGAAAAGTTCAGGTTTCAGATCTGGTTCAGTTTCAAACTCGGAAGTACTGGACTCATCGGGAAAAGCCATCTGATGAGTCTCATCATGATCAGAACCGTCCACACAAATATGATCCAAAGATTTTGGTGGTTCAGGCACAGGTACTTCGTTGCTATGAGGCATAGGCCTAATTGCTGAGGGAAGGTTGGGGCAACTTATTACGTTCTTATTTTTTAAGTTGTATCCCTTCACAATGCAAGAGCAAAAATAGCAGTCACTGCTGTGGTCTCTTTGTTCACGCCACATCATAGGTATTCCGAAACGAAATGCTTGTTTTTTACCTTTCATCCATAAGCGTAGATCTTCCTCACATGTCTTGCACACTTTGTGAGGAGCCCACGGTTTGTCTTGATCGCCTAACTTCAAACTGAAATAGGCGAAATATACTTTTTTAATAAATGCAGAAATGTTCCTCTGCCGCTTTTTCACGGTATATTCCCCACAAATAAAACAAAAACTGTCCGGAGAGTTGACGCAACCTCTGGCTCTGTGAGCCATCACAAATACACAGCACTGCAAACTACAACTGTAGTGAACCACTTCGGAATAAAGCTGGATTACGACTGAGCAAACGAAAGGTAATAATGAACTTGCAAGAAACTGAAATTTGACAGGAACGTTCATGTCGCAACCACCGTGTTTGAGCGAGCGAACGAGGCGATGCGAGGCGAACAGGAAAGAACATGCGCCAGCGCGAGTACTGGATTTAGCCACCCGCCTCCCAATTGTCCTGTTAATGTATAAAATGAATACAAAACACTCTAAAATATCATGAGGGAGTGTTTCTAGTTAGTTAACCATTACCTCTATTTTGGGTCAAGAAAATAAACTGCAGTCGGCTAAAAAGAAATTATGTGAACATTCCTTATATGGGTAAGAAATCTAATTTTGCAAGAAAACGTGACGTGATGGAACATTTTGGCTATTTTTCCTGGATTCAGCACCCCAAAATCTATAGGAATCAGTTGCAACTGGAGGCAGTTTTTTGGTAGTGTACCTGTGTAATGAATGGGGTAGTCTGTGGCTAAGACACTCATGTTGAAATATTGAGCTCTTCCTTTTTCTCAAATCTTTGCATATCAGTGGAAGGTTCTATGATTTTAAATAAAATTATTCAAAGTACTCAAAATTAAATATTTAAATAATTATTGATATTAAAGTTATTCAAAATTAATATCAATAATTAAATATTTAAATTATTTTGAAAGGTATAAAATATAATTTGCTTTAATTTATTTTTGAAGGACCACCTTTTTTGGACTTTTTTGCATAAATTCCAGCAAACAGGAGCATATGCAGCGCTGCCCTTGACACTTGATCCAGTGGCACAGATATCACTTGAACCAACTGGATGTTCGCTTGTCAAACTGTGGCTGTATAGGTTATTATGATAGCTGCATATTAGGGTCAGATTCGTTATGGTTTTTTGTCCAACTTGTATCTATGGAAAAGCTCTTGCTAAATCCGTCTTTAACTGGATTTTACTAGAGAGCCAAAAGTTTTCAAGGCCTTTTTCCAAGATAGTCAAACGACTATTCATGATCTCTATTTGCATGCCATCATGTCAATACAAATATTGTTCATATGCATTCAGAACATTTCTGTAAGAATGATTAATTCCCACTATTTGCACTATAGCACCACCACAAGCCATTAAAAAGCCTCAGATTTTTCTGTGGAACTCCATGGGTGGCTTCCTGTATGGCTGTGGCGTTTCCCAGGGGTGTCTGTGGATTATCCTAGACATTTCTGTCTTCTCAGGGGTCTGCTTTCTCCTGACAGTGCATCTACAGGAAGGCATAAGGGTGCAGAGCAGATAGTATCCCTAAGGCCTCTACCTTTAAATTCTTATATAGAAGTAAGGACCATGACGGCCCTTGAAGCGCACACTGAAATCATAGTCACAGAAAGTCAGTCAATGGACACTATAGGGAATGCATGGTAGTGCTGCTTTGGTAATACTCCACATTCACTCTTAAACTGGTTAAACAAGACAGCACCACAATATCATTTTAAGTTAATCGTATGAATTTTCATGAAATGTCCCATAAAGAGAACTCTTCACCAGCTCAAACAGTGACTGAATGCAACATCTTATGAGACTCAACAAGCTTGTGATCTGACAGGACCCCTTACAAACATTTGCTTTAAAGATCTTAGTCCTACCAAAGGAGATGTTTGACGTGGGCTCTGGAATCTTTATTCCAGTTAAAAATGTTACTTCAGATCTCAAGTTTGCAAATCAGAACTTCAAGAGACAGTTATTAGTGCCCAGTTGGGTGACAGAGAGAAATTTTACATTACCTACCCCACAAAAAGACAGGAAAACTATACTTCTTCCTCAGGAGGAGAACATTCAAATTACCTTTGCATGACTGAACAACAGCTCAAAATAGGAGGGATTTATGCAGATTAATTTCACATAACACTGCATGAGCCAAGCAAACTGACTGTCCAGCTGTCCCCGGATATAATGCCCATGTCTATCCCTTCCCTTAAGAGCTATGTTTCTCCCACTGACCAACATTAAGGTTGTAGGAAAACTACAGCTCGGGATGTTCTTAAAACAGATTTTTTCTTGTATTCACATATGATCTGTGTAGTAAAACAGAGTGCCGTGCAGCTGGGAAGAGGGTGCTTACCTCGGTTGTGCTGCAGAAGGACAATGGTGGGGTTGACAATGGTGGTAGAAGGGTAGACTGAGCTGGTTTTGCCTATTGAAGTGAAAGAGGCTGGAGAATCAGTCCTAAGGCTGGTGGAATAGGTTTCATTTGGCACAGGATGGGCATTCTGAAAGAAGAAACATATCATTCACCCATGTGCACAAGAAAGAATGAAAAACTCCCAGGAGGGTAGCCGTGGGTAATAAGCAATATGTCAAGAATCAAGGCACTGATTCTTAGCCAGATGCACCATTCAGGGAGCTATGAAGCTCTCTGAATGACTACAATCAAGATGCCATTTACGGTAATCATATGGGAAACAACATGGCAACCTGGATTTCTCCAAGGTTGTAAATTTTAAAAAATATTCTATTGTATTACCAATCGCAGAAGGCATCTTACGGAGTTGGTGACTTTATGAAGTTCTGCTTCTGATCTTCTACCACCGACACTACTTACTGGCTGATTGGGCTGAGTTGGCTCTTCAAAGCAATATTCCTGAAATGTTGTTTCTTTGCATCAGTACTGTGCAGATTTAGGTATCGCTGCCATGCAAGACACCTAGGATTAAGTATCCTGTGTGACAGCACAGGCTTTGGGGCATCACAAGATACTTTGGGCTAACCCTGCCTGAAAGGACAGCACAGTTACTTACCTGTAAGAGGTGATCTCTAGGAACAGCAGGAATAAGCCTTCACATATGGGTATCGTCGGTACCGACAGAGCCTGCGCGGGAATGCTCCCTAGCGTCCAATAAGAAAGCTTTTGGGAGCATCCCACAGCACCTGCATGCTGCCTTCCCGCCTTTCCCAACCGCCTCTCTCCAGTTCGAGTTTTAAAGCTGAGACAAAGAGAGAGAGAGAGAGAGGGAGGAAAGATAGAGAGATACAACTCCTAGGGGAGGTGGGTGGGTTGTGAAGACTTATTCCTGCTGTTCTCAGAGATCACCTATTACAGGTAAGTAACTGTGCTATCTCCAGGAACAAGCAGGAATGAGTCTTCACATATGGGGACTCCCTAGTTGCAGATGCCAGGGAGAGACCCCAGAGTTGTGTGTCCTTGAAAAGGGCTCCACCTCCCCCCATGGATCTCTGGCATCCAACCAGGGTAGGTGGGTAGGAGTTGATTAGGAATGGAACAGGTGTTTGAGAACAGCCTGACCAAACGAGGCATCCCGGCGGGAGTCCTTGTCCAAACAGTAATGGGCTGTGAAGGTATGAACCGAGGCCCAGGTGGCCGCTCGACAGATTTGGTCGATGGACACAGAGTTTAGATGAGCCATTGAGGCTGCCATGGCCCTCACATTGTGAGCTGTGACATGGCCTTCCAGAGAAAGGTTCCTACTCTGGTAGGCGAAAGAAATACACTGAGCAATCCAGTTGGACAGTGTTCTCTTAGAAACTGGAAGTCCTAAATGGGAAGGATCAAAAGCAACAAAGAGTTGAGAAGACTTTCTATGTTGCTGTGTTCTTTGTAAGTAAAAAGCGAGAACTCTTTTACAATCCAAAGTATGAAGATTTCTCTCTGCACTTGATGCATGAGGTCCTGGAAAAAAGACAGGTAAGTATACCTCTTGGTTCAGATGAAAAGGCGAGACCACTTTGGGCATAAAGTGTGGATTGGTCCTGAGGACTACCTTATCATGATGGAACCTTGTATAAGGAGGATTAGCCACCAAGGCTTGCAACTCACTGATGTGACGTGCTGAGGTGACTGCAATGAGAAAGATCACCTTCCAAGAAAGAAATTTCAAGGAGGTGGTGGCTAGAACCAGATTTAAGTCCTATGCCACTGGAGGTGGTCTAATGGGAGGTTTAGTTAAAAGAAGGCCTCTCATGAATCTTGCTATAAGAGGATGAGAGGAAACAGGCTGTCCATTGAGAGGCTTGAGGGACGCTGCAATAGCACTCAATTGGCTCTTACCGAATTAGTTTTGAGGCCTGCATGGGAAAGATGCAGAAGATACTCTAGTAGAGAATTCAAAGGTATTGCAAGAGGGTTAAGACCCTTCTCTGAACACCAAATGGTAAATCTTTTCCATTTGAAAGCATAGGAACGTCTAGTAGAAGGCTTTCTAGAAGCATGAATAATATATCTCTGACTTGCTGAGAGAGATGGAAAACCTGAAGGTCTAGGCCTTCAGCAACCAGGCCCTGAGATGGAGAGACTAGGGATTTGGGTGCCACAACATTCCGTCTTCCTGGGAGAGAAGATCTGGAGCAGAGCCCAACTCCAGGGACGGAGCTTGAGAGAGATGCAGAAGTAGAGGGTACCACACTTGGTGTGGCCAATGTGGTGCTATGAGGATCATAGAACCTCGGTCTCTTTGAAGCTTGAACAGTGTTTTGGGAATTAGGGGAATGGGTGGAAAGGCATAAAGGAAGTCTTGACCCCAGTGAAGGAGGAAGGCATCCTTGGCCTGAACTCCCTGACACGGAATCCTGGAACAGAACCGGGGAAGTTTGGCATTCCACGGACTTGCAAATAGGTCTATGTCCTGGGTTCCCCAAATTTGAAAAATCCTGGCTACCTGGTCCCTGTGGAGGGACCATTCGTGTGGAAGCAGAACTCGACTGAGTCTGTCTGCCCAAGAGTTTTGAACGCCTGGAAGATATACTGCCATAAGATGAATCTGATGCTCTCTGGCGAAAGCCCAGAGTCACAAAGCTTCGTTGCAAAGTGACAGAGAGCCAGTCCCTCCCTGTTTGTTGACATAGAACATGGCTACTTGGTTGTCCGTGTGGATGAGGGCTGTCCTGTAGCTGAGCAGGGAGTGGAATACTCTGAGAGCTAATAAAATTGCTCTGAGTTCCAAGAGATTGATATGTAGCTAAGTCTTCTGTGGAGACCAGATGCCCTGGGTGGAGAGATCTTGCAGATGAGCTCCTCAAACCATTGGAGAGGCATCTGTTGTAAGGGTTGCTTGGGGAAGTGACTGTTGAAAAGGGGACCCCAGCAACAGGCTTTGAGAGGACTTCCACCACTGGAGAGACCAAAAAAGGCGACTGGAGTTTGCTATTTTGTCTGACAGGCAACCTGATGCCTGAGTCCATTGGGTGGACAAAGTCCATTGAGCTGCCCTCATGTGAAGGCGAGCATATGGAACCACATGCACAGTGGATGCCATGTGGCCTAAGAGTTGTAACATTTCTCGAGCAGTTAAAAGGGGCTTTAACTGTATTTGGGAGGCTAACTGCACCAAGCGCAGGCAAGGGGCCTGAGGAAGATAGGCCCTTGCAGTTGTGGTATCCAACCAAGCCCCTATAAACTCGAGGGACTGAGTAGGGGTGAGATTGGATTTTGGGATGTTTATTACTAGTCCCAAATACTGAAGGACACGCATTGTGCAGGTTAGACAAGTCTTGGCCTCTGCTTGAGATGGAGCTCGAATGAGCCAGTCGTCCAGATAGAAACACAGAAACATTACGACAGAAAAAGACCACATGGCCTATCTAGTCTGTCCTTCCATATCAACAACTACAACAGTCCACTTTTTACCTTTAGAGATCCTCTGTGTTGGTCCCATGCTTTTTTGAATTCAGTTACTGTCCTCATCTCTACCACCTCCACTGGGAGACACTTCCACGGATCCACTACTCTTTCCGTAAAGAAATATTTCCGCATATCACTCCTGAATCTATCTCCCTTCACCCTCATGCCATGTCCCCTCGTAGCAGAACTTGCCTTCAATTGAAAGAGGCTCTCTCCCTGAACATTTATGCCACGGAGGTATTTAAACATCTCAATCATATCACCTCTATCCCGCCTTTCCTCTAAGGAGTACATATTAAGATCCTTAAGTCTGTACTCATATGCTTTATAATGAAGCCCAATAATCATTTTAGTAGCCACACTCTGCACCGACTCCATCCTGTTCACATCCTTTTGAAGGTGCGGTCTCCAGAATTGCACACTATACTCCAAATGAGGTCGCACCAAAGACTTATACAGAGTCATTATCACCTCCTTTTTTCTGCTAGCCATTCCTCTCCGTATGCACCCAAGCATCCTTCTAGCTTTTGCTGTCGCCTTTTCTACCTGTTTAGCTACTTTAAGATCATCAGACACAACCACGCCTAGGTCCCGCTCTTCTTTAGTGGACAAAAGTACTTCACCTCCTATACTGTATTGCTCCCTTGGATTGCTGCAGCCCAAATGCATGACCTTACATTTTTTAACATTAAATCCCAGCTGCCAAATTCTAGACCATTCTTCAAGCTTAGCTAGATCCCTCCTCATGTTATCTACACCTTCCTGGGTGTCTACTCTATTGCAGATTTTGGTATCATCAGCAAAGAGGAAAACCTTACCCGACAGCCCTTCCGCTGTATCACTAACAAAGATGTTAAAAAGAATCGGACCAAGGACAGATCCCTAGGGCACACCACTGGTAACATCCTTCTCCTCAGAGTGAGCTCCATTTACTTGTACACTTTGTCGCCTCCCACCCAACCAATTTCTAAACCAAGCAGTAACTTTAGGGTCCATCCCCTAGGGTGCTGAGTTTGTTTATGTCGCCTGTGAGGAACAGTGTCAAAGGCTTTACTGAAATCTAAATACACCACATCTAGAGCTCTCCCTCGGTCCAACTCCCTGGTCACCCAGTCAAAGAAATCAATCAGATTTGTCTGACAAGACCTGCCTCTGGTGGTAATCCGCTGGACTCCAGAAACCTCACTATTTTCTCTTTCAGCAGCGTTTCCAATAATTTACTCACCACCGAAGTTAAACTAACCGGCCTGTAGTTTTCAACCACATCCTTACTTCCGCTTTTGTGTAAAGGCACCACATGAGCCTCTCTCCAGTCCTTTGGCACCACTCCCGACTCCAACGAGGCATTGAAAAGGTCAGTCAGTGGAGTTGCTAGAACGTCCCCAAGTTCCCTCAGTATTCTAGGGTGTATCCCATCCGGTCCCATCGCTTTGTCTACTTTAAGTTGAGCTAGTTTCTCACGAACACAGTCTTCTGAAAATTGTTCAAGATGTCCCTCGCTTCTGTTCCTATTTGTGGGTGTTTTCTGAGGTCCTGCTCCTGGTTCTTCATCTGTGAACACAGAACAAAAATATTTGTTAAGCAATTCCGCTTTATCCTTATCAGCTTCTACATATTCCCCCCCTACACCCTTGAGTCTGACAATACCACTTTTGCCCTTCCTCTTCTAATATATCTGAAAAATGTCTTATCCCCCCATTTTATTGCATTGGCTATTTCCTCCTCCTTTTGAATCTTTGCCTTCTTGACTACTTTGCTAGCTTCTCTAAGTTTTTCCAAATACAGATGCCTGTCTTCCTCTCTCTGTGATCTCTTGTATTTCATGAAGGCCTCCCTCTTTTTCTTCACTTTTTCAGCTACTTCCTTAGAAAACCATAGCGGTCTCCTTTTCCTTTTATTTACCATTTTAACAAAAAGGTTGGTTGCCCTTAAAATATCCCCTTTCAGTTTTGCCCACTGTTTTTCTACATCCCCCAGCTGTTCCCATCCCACTAACGACTCCCTGAGGTATTGGCCCATCTTCGCAAAGTTAGTCTTCCTAAAGTCTAAGATCCTCACCTTGGAATGGATTCTAACAGCCCTAGTCCTAATACTGAACCACACCATCTGGTGATCAATGGATGCAAAATGATCTCCCACTACAACATCAGAAACACTTTCACCATTGGTAAGCACCAAGTCCAGTATGGTCCCTTCACGTGTGGGGTCTGTTACCAATTGACTGAATAGTTCTCCCTGTAGAGAATCCAGGATCTCCATACTTCTAGACAGCAGGAATGTGCCAATCAACATCTGGCATATTGAAATCTCCTATCAGTAGCACTTCCCCTTTCCTAGCAATGCTGCGTATGTCTTCAATTAACTCTCTGTCCACCTCTTCCTCTTGTGAGGGAGGTCTGTATATGACACCAATGCAAATAGATTTTTCTTTCCCTCTTTCTAGTTTAACCCACAATGCCTCCTCTCTCCCTTTTAAGCTCTGTAATTCCAAAGCTTTAATAGTAGTTTTTACATATAGTGCCACTCCTCCTCCCCTTCTTCCTACCCTGTCCTTTCTGAATAAAGTATAGCCAGGTATAGTTACATCCCAGTCATGGTTTTCTGTGAAACATGTTTCTGTAACTGCCACTAAATCCAAGTCAGCCACTCCCACCAAAGCTTCAACATAAGGGATCTTATTTCCCATGCTATGGGCATTTATACACACTGCTTTCCATATGTTACCCCTGTTACCCATTTCCATAAAGGTATTTAATGTATCACCTACCTGGGGGCTTTCACTTACCTGGGGGCTTTCTTCACCTATCCCCAACGAATCTAGTTTAAAGCCCTCTTCAGTAGATTAGCCAGTCTACTACCGAGTATGCGTTGACCTTTCTTGGACAGATGGATGCCATCTCTGTTCTGCAACCCTTGGAACAGCATCCCATGGTCTAGGAAACCAAAATGCTCTCGATGACACCATCCACGCAGCCATGCATTCATGGGATATGGGAAGACGAATATTCCCAGAGTGCGTAGAAATGCAGCTACTACTGCCAGGCATTTCGTGAACACGCTTGGTGCAGAAGCCAAACCAAAAGGAAGCACCCTGTATTGGTAGTGCTTTCCTTGAAAAAAGGAACCTTCTGTGAGTTGGATGGATGAGGACATGGGTGTACGCATCCTTGAGATCTAGAGAACAAAGCCAGTCCTGACTCTGAAGGTATGGAAGCAGAGCACCGAGAGAAATCATCTTGAATTTCTCCTTGAATAGAAATTTGTTCAATTCTCTGAGATCTAAGATGGGTCTGTAGCCCCCTGTTTTCTTTGGAATAAGAAAATAAGGGGAGTAGAACCCTGTGCCTTGTTGAAGAAGAGGCACTTCTTCTATTGCCCCTTGGGCAAGAAGGATGGCAATCTCCTGACCTAAAAGGTTGAGGAGAGATGTTGGAGAATTGAACTGTTTCACCATGGTGTGAGGGGGAAGGTTTAAGAAATAAAGCTTGTACCCTTCCCTTATGATGGAGAGTGTCCATTGCTCTGCTGTGATTTGCTCCCTTCTGGGAGCAAAGTAAGTCAACCTTCCTGGGATGGTAAGGGGCTCTGGTCCTTCCAGAGCTAGAAAGGCTAAGTTCTCTAGTTGCAAGTCAAAGGCCCTGAGGAGGCTGAGGCTACTGGGCCGTGGAAGGTCTAGCAGCCTTTGACTTGGCCTGTTTAGGTGGTTGCTGACGCTTTGCAGCAAAACGACCCGCAGAAGATGCCTGCTGACCATAAGCAGGATAGTATCTTCCCTTTTTGAAAAAAGATGTCTTTTTAAACAATCTTTTCTTAACAGGAGCAGAGGTAGACTTTGAAAGTCGATACAAAGCAGAGTTTTCAGCATTCATCTGAGTGGCCTTTGCTTGCCAAACCTTACCAGAAATGTTTTCACCTGTACAAGGGAGATTTCCCAATTCATCTTGGACCCAGAGCTCCAAATCAGAAGCTTGTAGCCAAGCAATTCTGCGTGCCCCTATGGCAATAGCCGAAGCTCTGCTTACACACTCAAAAGAGTCAAAGGCTGCACGGTTGGAAAATTTGGAGACATCTTGGGCATGTTTGAGCCAAGTGAAAAACTCCTGTCTTTTATCCTCTGAAATGAAAGGGGTTAAAGTCTGCAGATGATCTGTGACTTCTTTTAGAAACATTCCTATATAGAGACTATAGGAATTGATCCTAGCAGCTAGCATAGCAGCTTGGAAAACCCTTCGGCCAAAAGCATCCAGGGTCCTGCATTCACGCCCTGGAGGATTAGATGAGTGTCTTTTTGCACTCTTTATCTTCTTCATGGCAGACTCTACCACAATAGAATGGTGAGGAAGCTGAGTCTTGTGGAAGCCAGGACAAGGAGGGACACGATACATGGTGTCTAACCTGCGAGAATGAAGAGAGGTGGTGAGAGGTGTCTCCCACATCCTCAACATGAGATCATACAGAATCTCATGAACAGGTAAAGTAGCTGCCTCCTTAGGAGCTTTAGGATATTGTAAAATATCCAACTCCTTGGCTCTGGGTTCTGACTCAGGGGCCACTGTGATAGAGAGGCCCCTAGCCACTTCCCTAATAAAGTCTTGAAAAGACAAGTCTTCTGGAGGAGACATTCTTCATTTAGGTGAAGACAACTCCTGAGGAAGAAGTATCGATGCTTCTACAGAACCCTCAGACTCAGAGTCCTCAGAGGAATCGAAGTATTGCCTGTCTGGATGCTCCTGTAAAGCCCGATAACCGTATCGAGTGGGATTGACATCGGGAGTAATCGGTACCGGTTCGGTATCGATGGGCATCATAGGACAGGGTACCGTTGCAGTCGACACCGAAGTCGATGTCGATGCAATCGGTGCCGGTACCGGGAGCAATGCCGGTACCGGAGCCGGTACCAGCAATGGGGATTGTTGCGGTACAGGAGGCGTCGCAGCCTGTATGAAAGCCGTTAAGGTGCGCTGCATGGTCAGAATCTTCTGATCCATCGACGCCACCAGAGTCTGGATGTCGGTACCAGTGGGAGCCACCGGTACCCCAGAACACGGCAACAGGTGATCTGTCGAGGCCGAGCCATCGATGTCAACCTGTGACCCCATAGATAATGCTTTGGAAGCCGGAGCTTCCTGCCGGGGTAATTTTGCCGGTGCGGAATCCTCGAGGGTAAGCCCGGAGGCATCTCGATGCTTGGAGGGAGATCTGCCCTTCGAGGACCAGCCAGATTTATGCTTGGTTACCTGAGATCCATGGGAGGAAGAAGAGGCCCTGGAAGACGTCGATGCTACCGAAGCTGCATCAGAGGGAAACAGGGTACTGAGCTTGGCTGCTCGGTTCTGCCGACCTCTTTTAGATATCATGGTACAGGACATACAATCCGTGATGGAATGGTCAGGTCCCAAACACTTTAGACACCAGTCATGGGTGTCTGTGACAGAAATAGTACCGCCACATTTTGTGCATTTTTTAAACCCAGAAGCGGGCTTCTCCATGAGGAAAATATTTTTAGGCCTAGGGCCCAAAAACTGAAAATGCACTGTAAGATAAAGCGTTTTGGTTTTTTTTGAAAGAAAGAAAAGAAAGACCGGCGGTACCGGTCCGACGTCGAAGAAGGCAGACGTGACACAAAAGAATAAAGAAAAAATAAAGGACTTCTTCTGCGGTGACAGGAACACGACCTGCTGGCTCCGCGGAAATGAAGAACTGGAGAGAGGCTGTTGGGAAAGGCGGGAAGGCAGCACGCAGGCGTTGTGGGATGCTCCCAAAAGCTTTCTTATTGGACACTGGGGAGCGTTCCCACGCAGGCTCCGTCGGTACCGACGATACCCATATGTGAAGACTCATTCCTGCTTGTTCCTGGAGATTGGCAGAGTTTAGGCATACTGCAAGTAACATTGAGGTTGATGTGGAAACAACTCAACAACTAGAACATATTTTTGTCTTTGCTAGTACAAAAGAGAATTGTTAACTGTTT
The DNA here is from genome assembly GCA_033557465.1 of Ichthyophis bannanicus. NCBI lineage: Eukaryota > Metazoa > Chordata > Amphibia > Gymnophiona > Ichthyophiidae > Ichthyophis > Ichthyophis bannanicus. Next base: position 577,967,099 of record CM066034.1, on the reverse strand, counting down.
TCTTACACTTCTCTTTTACCTCACACAAGGTGGCAGGGCAGAGCTTCCAAAGAGGGACTAAAGTATTGTGAGGGCAAGTGCAGACATGCAAAGCTCATGCAGCCAAGAAAAAGCATTAATATCAATGGGTTCCCTTAGAAGATTAAAATTAATTCAGCTCTGTACTCCCAGGGACATTGAATACGACGTCAGAAACATAACACACACTACATAAAAGAGGAAACTGAACTTTTTTTTTTATACACACAAGGACTCCTATCTCTTTCAAAGCCATGCTTCAAACATTGTAGAGTGACAAACACAAGTATATACCCAGGAACTAGAACACTGGCTGCTATGGACCTATCCTTTTTATAAACTCCCTCAAACCTTCTAGGCCAGTCACTATAGTGCCTATCTTTGCTCTGGTGCCAGATTGTTCAGCTTTCCAGATGCTGATGTGCATATAGGATCTGATTATTTAGGTGGTGAAGCTGCTGCTGTTCTGTTCTCCCAAGGGCTTTAAGTCCTGTCTCCACAACATTCCCTCCCCCTGGCTAACCCAAAAAGTCAAAGCTGGGCTCGGGAATCAAACCTAGTTTCTCACCATAGTAATACACAGTAGCACAACTTAGACATCTGGTATTTTTCAGAACAAAAGAGGACACATGAGGAGGCCATCAAACGCAGTCATGTCTTATTCTGAAGAGTAACAAATGCAGACATTTCACAGGGAACTGACCAGCAATTTTCTTATATTTAAGGGAAACTCTAGGATATCAGATGACTGGCAAAGGTATTACTGCAGGGTAATAAACACAGGTATGTCTCAGGGACCATCTACCCAGGCATCACAATCCTTAGCCATCAATCCCCTTGCGTGAAACAGGAAATGCCTGTTTCCCCATCAGCGCCGGCGGGCTCAACTTTAACTGAGCTGCAGGAAAGGGAAACACTCTCCCTTCGCAGCTCTGCAAAGCTGAGCCAGCACGGGGAAAAGAATGGCAGGGCTCTTCCAGGGTGGCAGGGGGCTGCGGGGCACTACATTCTGCCGCAGCACAGCAGCTTCTCCGAACAAGTTTTTTTTGTTTTGTTTTGTTTTGATTTTGAAGGACAAGTGAGGCGGTCTTTTTGGGGGCATTTTTTGCTGCCCCCAAAAAGTTGCCGCCTGAGGCCACCACCTCACTCATCCTCATTATAGAGCCACCCCTGCCACCAACAGTTTCAAGATCATATTGACAAACATACCCCTACTAGATCACCAACAACATGGATTCCTCCCCCATCATTTATTTATTTATTTGAACTGTTTTTCTATACCGCCCCTTCCACCGATCAGGGGCGGTATACATCGAACAAATATGAGTTACGTCAAACACTGTAGTGAACTAATTTACATTGAACTATTTAACTATTTACAGACCACCTGTCCAACATATTAAAGTATGGTAGAAGATGGTTAACAATAGTAGCTCAGCAGTGATACAGTTATGATGGTACTACAATGTATGCTATGTTGATACGGAGAAGAGGGCTGGATCAGGTGGGAAGGATTGCATGGAGGAGTAAATATTAGTATTGCTGCAGATTAATTTATTATAGTATTCAGAAAATAGTAAAGTCTTTAATTCCTTATGGAATATCTGTAGGTCTTTGATTGATCTGATGGAGTCTGGAAGGGAATTCCAAAGAATGGGAGCAGTGTACGTGAAGGCTCTATTGCTGATATATTGTTTAGTCTTACGAATTGAAGGTGGTATTGAGAGGCAACTTTGGTTGCTTTTTCTCCTACTCCTAGCATCTGATTGGGTGTAAGGATGGAGGGGGAGATGTTATTAAGCAGTTTAAATGTAATAACTATTATTTTGTACTTAATCCTGCTTGCTATTGGTAGCCAGTGAAGGTTATATAGTATTGGTATAATGTGATCAGATAAACTTGCTTTATTAATAATCTCTATGTAGACTCTTTTTGGGCAGACCTTGTAACATACTGTTGCAGTAGTCCAAGCGAGGAGTGATTAAGGCTTGGACTACTGTTCTGAAATCGCTTGATTCCAGAAGGGGTCTGAAGTGCTGGATTGTTCTTAGTTTATAGAATATAGTTCTAGCAGTTTGCTTTATTTGAGCTGACATATTGAGTGATCTATCTATTATTATTCCAAGGTATTTCACCTCAATTTTAATTGGATAATGATATCACATATCTTAAATGTTGGGGGAGGGGCGTTTTGGTTCCTAGTTTGTAAAAAGAACTTCTGTTTTTTTTAAATTTATGTAGAGGTTGTTTGCATTTAGCTAGGATTCTGCTTCTTGTAGGCAAATCAGTGATGTGATGTTGTGTTTTTTTATATCTAATGGTGCATAATATCATCTGCATAGATGTGGTACCTGATTTTGTACTTTTTGAAGATACAGATAAAGCCGAGCCTTGGGGAATCCCCTGTTCTTGAGGGAAGGTGGTAGATGATTCATGATTTATTTTTACATATTGAAAATGGTTGGTGATGTATGATTTGAACCATGTTAATGTTGTTCTTGCTATACCTATTTGATCTAATCTTGTTAGGAGGATATTATGATTAATGCTATCAAAGGCAGAAGTGAAATCTAGGAAAACCAGAATAAAGGCTTGGTTTGCATTATCTATGCCACAGATGCGTATCAAATAAGACCATGAGCAGAGTTTCCACACCATGATATGGGCGGAACCCGTATTGGTGTTCATTAAGAGGTGCATTAATGTCAATGAAGTCTTGGAGTTGGATTTGTACTATTTCTTTTATGATTTTTGCTAAAAATGGAATACTAGAGATGGTCTATATGAGGTTGGATCATCTTTATCTTTATTTATCGCTTGATATACCGCCCAAGCATATGAGTCAGGGCGGTGTACAATATGAACAATATAAGTAGGAAAAGGAAAAGAACGCCATTAATTCAGACAGGTCAGGAAGAAGCAGCGAAGAACAGATGGGCGAGAAAGAAAGAGGTCCAGAAGGTACTGTTGGAGAAAATGGTTCTAAGAGTCTGGGAGGTCAAAGGCCTGCTGAAAAAGATGGGTTTTGAGTAAGCGTATGAAACGTTGGAAGGACAATTCAGTGCGGAGTGTGGATGGGAGCGAGTTCCAAAGGGCCGGGGCCAGGAAGAGAAAAGTGGAGTGACGTGTAGTTTCCAGGTGAGCTGCGGATGGGGCAGGGAGGTAGAGGCAATAGCCATGTGTTGAGCGAAGTGGACGGGGAGAAGGTTGTAGACGGATGGAATCAGCTAGGTATTGAGGGGAGTCAGTGTGCAATGCTTTAGGAGTAAGTATGAGGAGCTTGTAATGAAAGCGGAAATTGAGTGGGAGTCAGTGTAATTGAAGAAGCAAGGGAGTGACGTGATCGCGAGGGGAGGAGTAGGTGAGCAGACGTGCAGCTGTATTTTGAACCAGTTGGAGACATCAAAGCTGATATTGACGAAGGCCTGCTAAAACTGAATTGCAGTAGTCCAGCCTTGAGAGAACTAGAGAGACAACTAAGGAGGTGAGAGAGGAGGAAGGGAGGAAGGGGCAGACAGCTCAGATTTGACGCAGAAAAAAGAAGGACTGACGGATGAGTGAAGAAATGTGGTGATGAAACGAGAGAGAGGAATCAAGAGTGACCCCAAGGTAACGGAGGGAAGAGACTAAGGGAATAGGAGTAGAGAGAAAGAGAGGAGAGCAGGAAGGTGGTGATGTGTTAAAGGAAAGCCAAAGCGCGGCAGATTTGGAGGGATTCAAGTGGAGAAAGTTATCACTGATCCATGAAGCGACACGGGTGAGACAAAGATTGAGGGCAGAGAGGTCTGGTGAGAGAGAACTGGTGTGGTGAACAAGAAGAATGTCATCGGCATAGAAGTAACCAGAAATCCCTGACTGTTGTACAACAAGTGCTAACGGGGCAAGAAAAATGTTAAAAAGAAGAGGAGCGAGAACTGAACCCTGGGGAACCCCGCACAGAAGGGGTAGGGGAAATGAAGTGGTTGAGCTGGTTTTTACTGAAAAAGTGCAGGACGAGAGAAAAGACTGAAACCACGCAAGGACAGACCCACAGATCCCAAGGTCAGCCAGCCGAGTTAGGAGAGAACGATGATCTATGATGTCAAAGGCAGAGGAGAGATCTAAAGTCACCACAAGGGAGAGATCACCTCGATCGTGGGCTTGATGGACTTCACTTAGAAGGGAGGTAAGAATAGTTTCAGTGCTGTGACCCGTACGAAACCCGGATTGATGTGGGTGGAGAGAGAGAGTAGAATCCAGATGTGCAGAGAGCTGAGCAAACACCAGTTTTTCCAGAGATTTAGACAGGAAGGGAAGATTTGATACAGGACGCCAGCTTGCTGGGGCGGAAGGATCCAGAGAAGGGTTTTTTAGGAGCGGACGGATAAGGGCATGTTTCCAGGCTGTGGGGAAGATACCAGAGGAAAGGCTGTTATTAAAAATATGAAGTACGTAGGGAAGCAGTGCAAGAGAGGTGTCTGACAACCAAGAGGAAGATATGGGGTCAAGAGGACAGGTGTTTTTGTGAGAAGTAGCAATGACAGTGGAGAGTTCCACTGAAGTGATGGGACGAAACACACTCCAAGTATGAGAAAAAGTATTGCCAGGAGGGGGGAGGGAGGGAAGAGTAGACAAAGGAGAGTGAGGTAGAGAAGGAGATAGCGGCGGGGGACAAGATGGAAAGGTAGCGCGAAGAGATGCAATTTTCCCTGAGAAGAAAGAAGCAAGGGAATCAGAGTCAGGCGCATTGGGGGGAGATGTGGAAGATGCCGCAGAGGCGGATAATGCAGCAATGGAACGGAGGACCCTGAATAGTAGTTGTGATGAATTGGAAGCGGCGGAGATACGGTCAGAGTAATATGAACATTTGGCCTTGGTGATCATTTCACGGTATAAAGCTTGGGCAGCACGGAAAGCAGTGAGAGAGCAAGGGGAAGGATGTTTACCCCATGCTCGCTCTGCACGATGGAGATGTGTCCATTGAAGGTAAAGACCAGGGTGAAACCATGGATGGTGGGACTGAGGATGAGACGGGGGGAGAGCAAGGGGGGCCAGCTGATCCAATGTGGTGGTGAGAGTGGAAGTCCAAAGATCAATTTGTTCGTCCACAGAAAGCGAAAAGAAGGTGGAAAAAAAAGAGGGAATCTGCGGAGGGAAATTGTTTTTTTGAGGGAATTGTTTTTAAGAATTGGGCGAATGATGGATAGTTTGAGTTGGTTTGACATTGTACCTTGGAAGAGGGATTGATTTACCATATTGAGTATAGTTGGGGCTAGTTCTGTTTTCGTTGCCTTTATCCAAGATACCGGACAAGGATCTAGGTGGGAGGCAGTGGTATTGATTTTAGTTATTGTTTCCAGGAGTTGCTTTTCATTGAAGAGGTGGAATTGGTAGCGGAATGACATTCGCGGAGGGGGTGCATTATTGAGGGATTTTTGTTTTTTTAGTTTTAATGCAAGATGGTTTTTATAATTTGAGGGTTGATGGAGTATTGTTCATCATGTTAGGGTGGGCTTTGGTTAATGTTTTTACAATCTCAAAGAGCTCTCTAGGGCGATTAATAGTTTTGTTTAGAATATTTGTGTGGTGGTCCTTCTCTGTCCTGAGAATTGTTTCATTGTAGTAGTTTAGTGCTATACGGTAGAGATCCTTATTGTTCAGGGGGGATTTTTTGCCCTCCATTTTTTTTCTTTAATTTACAGAGTTCTTTCTTATGGTTGTGTATTTCTTGGGTAAACTATTTCTTAGAAGGCCTGTGATAAGTATTCTTTTTTGACAAAGTGGGTTTAGCTGCTTTATTAATTATAGTGAACCAATTCTTTATTGAATCAAGGTCCTGCAGTTGTGAAGCCAGTTGAGGGGTAATCTCCTCCAGGAATGTATCTTTGTTGAAATGCCTGAACAATGGGATTTGGTGTGGTGTGTTATAATATTTCTGGGAGGATAGGGGGATTGGGATATTTGTACGTATGATAAAGTGATCAGACCAAGGGACCTGAGTTGAGGTAAGGGGGAGTAGAACCATGGAGTTGAAACCCTTCTACTCTCCCTCACCAACAGACTCATTCAAGGTATCCAGAACATGCTACAAGGTTTCATCTTAGTCTTTCTCGACATCTCTGCAGCATTTGACACAGTGAACCATACCATCCTCCTCCAATGCCTACAAGCCACTGGAATTCAAGACGCCATACTAAGATGGTTCCAATCCTACTTAACCAACTGCCAACAACAAGTCAAAATGGGTGAGATCACTTCCACTCCCTACAAACAAACTCAGGGCATCCCATAAGGCTCCACTCTCTTAGCACTGCTATTTAACATATAGCTCCAACCTCTATGCACACTCATCAAGTCTCACAGCCTCTTCTACCACATCTATGCAGACATCATTCTCTACACACCCTTCGATGCCAAACCCTAGCTACACGAAACTGCAACTGTGCGTCACCAGTGTCTGCAATGGCTTACCATAAATCACCTTGCATCAACAACAAAAAGACAGAGGCACTATTCATCACCAAAGACAACACATTCTCACCACCCACCTCCATCACTCTAAATGACATCCAAACCATCCAGAAGTAAAATATCTTGGCATTGCCCTGGCCAGAATCTCAGTCAAGCAACAAGTGAAGAATCTATTATAAAATCTGAACCCTACAATGCCTACGTCCAATCCTAAGCCCCTCTGACTACAGATCAGCACTCCAAGCAACAATCCTTCCACATTTCGACTACTGCAACTCCATATATCAAGGACTACCACAATCAACCATCTTACCACTATGCACAGCTCTCCATACAACAGTGTGCATGCTACTAGCAGCTCCGAAACATGAACACATCACACCCATCCTCAAGCAACTTCACTGGCTCCCGCTAAACAGTCATATCAAATACAAGATACTCCTGATGACCCACAAAGCATTAAATAGATACTGTTCTTCCCATCTCCAAACACTACTCCAAACCTTCCAATCTAACAGAGCCAGCAGATAAACTACCAGGAACACCCTAGTCATCTCCCACACAAAAACAAGGCGTAACCAGCAAACCTGTACAAGATCTTTCAAACTTTATGCATGAACCCTTTGGAACTCACTCCTTGACAAACTCAGAACTCCATATTGTGATGAGGAGAGCCCTGCTGAATCGATGGAAATAGGAAAAGATAGTGAATATACCTTTAAGGAAAGAGACATTCCTGAAATTCACAGGTTCCAGACTGCAGTCAAAGAAAGAAAGCACGGAGTTGATAGAGCCAGTTTGCCACACCCAAGCTCTGCTGACCTAAGTGCAAGCTTAGGGGGTAATGGCAAACACCTGTGCAGAGACACAGAAAGGCTAGCTAAGAAGCAGCCTTATAAACCCTGCTCAGAAGGGGAGAAGGGGGTTCAGGATCAGGTTGCGGTTCAAACTGTTTGTGTTCCAGTTCCAGTCCAGAATCGTGGGCAGGTTCAGAGAGTTCAGCGTGTTTCAGCTGTTCCAGGAGTTCAGAGAGAGGAACTCAGAGGAGGAAACATCAGGGGAAGGAGAAGGACGTGGAAGGAGCCTGAGAGCCAAGAAACCACATGTGCTTTGCTTAGAGAAAGAAAGCAGGGAAGTCTTCTGCCTCGGGTCTCGGACCGAAGGTTTCAAGCTGCTCAAAGGTGGGTGAACAAGGCTATAGCTAGAAGAAACCAGAACCCAGCCTGGAGCAAAGAACCGTGGCTGAACAGTGGAGAGGAACCAAGGCAATTGAACCAGGGAGAGATATCCCATACTAGAGGTACAGAGACATTCCTTACCGGGGAAACCAGTGCTGGAAGGAGGTCCAGGGATTTCCCCAGAGCATTCACCGAGGAGCAGATTGTGGGAGTTCAGAGCAAGACGTATATGCTTTAGAACAAGAGGATATGCAAGAGGACTGTGCGGAGCAAAACTCCATATCAGGTGACTTGCCAATGGATTGTACATTATGCCAGACAGAAGCTATGAAAGTCTGTTGATAAGGAAATGCTTGATAAAGAAAGGTCTTGAGAAGCAGTGTGAATGAACCTAGTTTTGCTTTACTAAGAAATACCTACTAACTCAAGAGTACATTGCCAGCTTCTACCTTTTTGTGTTTAAAGGAGCAGAAGGAAAATGAGGACATGTAGGACTGACTTGAAGGCACTGGAAAAAAAAACTTTGCTTAAACAGAGAAGCTGTATTTTGTTTTGCTGATTACCTTATGAAAACAACTGCACATGTTTTAAAAGCTTATGAAGCTTCCTCAGTTCCAGCTTATGTATAATTTCTGAAGTAATGCTTGGAGAAAAATATCCTGACGTTGTGTGTTTGAACCTTAGTGCTTTTTGGGGAAAAATAAAGGTTTGTCTTTGCCTTTAACCCTTGGCTTACACGACTATCCTTGACCGAGGAAAAACTACAAGTCCCAGAATGCCTCCCTGTGGACAAGAATAGTGTTTAATTCCTTTATTAGAGGACTAAAAATGGCAGCCCTAAGCCTCTAGGCCCTCGGCCGGGGCTGGGGTCACAACAATATCTTCTGCAAGCAACTGAAAACTCATCTTTTCCTCAAATACTTTGGCTCCATTACATAGCCACACAATTCTCTTATACTCATAACTCGTTCTATTCCTAATTACATAAATAGCTCACCTTCCTTTATACATACATTACACGCCACACTCTCAATGTATATAAGTCTTATTGTTAAAAAAAAGTTGATGTTCTATGTATTTTATGTATCTTGTTGAATGTACACTGCTTTGACCCGGCAAAATGTGGTATAAAAGCACAGCTCGATAAATCAAATGTTTTTCTTCTTGGCTGGACTCACAAGCTTCACTAGAAGCTTCCCACTCTTGTTTCCCCAGTGGTGGAGCTGGTACTTGTATAGCCGAATATCCCATTCTACTCTCTGGTTCAGTAAATCGTTGATGGCTTTTTGCACCTCCAGGTACCGCACTCCTCCACCTCCTTTAGGCTTTTAATATGCTGCTGACAAAAGGAGTGTAGCTGTCTGGTAAGTGCGAGCAGCTTCTCATCCCCCTGCCTTTTTTGCCCTGACACTTATGCCAGGATCTCTCCCCTCATGGTGTCTTTGCTGCCTCCTAAAGGACTCATCTGTCCATTCCCTCCATCCCTTTCTCCTCCCAGTACATTTGCAAGTAAGTGTGCAAGTCTTTATACAAGGTTGGATTCATCCACAATGGCCTATCCTCTTTCTTCACCTCCCTCCTGCAGCTGGAGCTCCATCCAAACGGAAGCATGGATTGGCTCCATTCCCACTCTCCACCCTTCCTACTCCATCCCTCCCATCCTCCACCCCTTGCCTCCCTCTCCCTCCTCGTCCCATTCCCCCTTCTCCACATATGCACCTGCCCCTCTCCGTCCTCCCCTAGCTGCCCTTACTCACACACCCTGCCCCAAACAGTCTCTCATGTATACCAAAACCAGTCATCCCCCACATAGTCAGCCCACCTCCTAACCCCACACAATAATTAACTTCAACCCCCACTCCCATAATGTACAGTTGTAGTCTCTAGATGCCTGTACAGACCCTCCACTCTGTCCAGCACACAAAAGGGTCCTCGAACGTGGCCTTGGTCAATCTCTAAACTATGGTGCTGGCTGTCCTCTGCCATCTGGAAAGTCACACCTTTCTAGGCATCCCATTACCGTATCTTCCTTGGTTTGCCCCCCACAGTACCAGCTGAACGTCCACAGCCTTAGTAACATGTAGTCCCACAGAGGGATTTTCCACATCCGCAGGTCGCCAGATCTCATCTAGCCCAGGCTCGAATGTGACCATTAAACCCACAATAGGAACACAAACAACTCACAAACCACCAAAAGAGCACAATCCTCTAAACAGTTCCCCAGCTCACTCTGTCGGGAGACTGTCCACAAAGGCCTTCAAAGTAGCTGCTGTGTCCTGTTAGCATAGGTGACCCTGACATGGGCCGGAAACAGCAGAGCGAAAGAGATACTCCATCTCGCCAGCACAGAACAGTAGGGAGCCATCACTCTTCTGCTGTCACCCTAGTTGAGTAGTCGTTAAAGAGCAAGACTGGCTTTCCCTGGTATTCCAAGTTCTATCTGGCCCAATACAAAGCCAATCAATCAATGTTTTTCTATGAAGTTCAAATTGCGTGCTATCACTGGGTGACGCCTCCTCTTGCCGTGGGCCCATCCGATGCATGCACTCCACTACCATATGCTCTCCAGCCATATTGGGTCCCACTTGTCATGGCAGTGAGAGTTAAATAATCTCCCACAATTCTTCATCCTTCACCCTCTCTGGTAAGCAGACAAGCCTCACATTATTATGCTGGTTTTTGTTTTCCAGGTCATCTACTTTGTCCAGGAGAGTTTGTTTGCTTTGTTCCAATGCTGCTAATCTCACCACTAATGCCTCCATGCTCTGCTCCTGGCTCTACATGCAGTCTTCCGCTTGTTGGAGACAAGCTGTTTGGGTCTCCAGGCTGCCTTTAATATCATCTATTGAGCTTTGCAGCCTAGTTAGTTTATCAGCTGGGGCTGCAGTGATATTATTGGTAAGTTCTCGCACTGCTTTATCATGCAGAGTAACAATTGGCGCTCCCTGCTCCGCTGCCATTTTGCCATCTTGTGTTTTCTACTTGCTAGCTCTGGGCATCTTCACCAGCATTCCCCCTGGGTGTCTCTGCTCTCCGCAGACTGCATGTGTAATTCCTTGCTGCCCAATGACGAATCAGCCTGAAGTATCCAGCGGTATTTACTGTTTTTTTTGCCAAGATTGGCAGGGGACGGAGCAGAGCTCGATACCCAGATGTCTGCTCAGGCAGCTGTCATCACGTGACCCTACCTTGTACTTCCTGAAAGAGTAAACAATTGATTTGCATCTATCTGTTCCAGTCCACTCAGGATTTTATAGACTTCTCTCACATCTCTCCCTCAGGCATCTCTTCTTCAGGCTGAAGAGCCCTAACTACTTCAGCCTTTCCTCGTAGGAGTGTCGTTCCATCCCCTTTATCATTTTGGATGCCCTTCTCTGTGTATTTGCAAATGCTGCTATATCTTTTCTGAGATGCAAAGACCAAAATTGCAAACAATACTCAAGCTGCAGTTGCACCATGAAGAAATATAGAGGCACTGTAATATCCTTCGTTTTGTTTTCTATTCCTTTTCTAATGATTCCTAACATGACTTGCTTTTTTAGCTGCCACCACACAATGAACAGAAGATTTCAATGTATTCTCTAAGATTACACCCAGATCCTTCTTGGGTAGTGGACTTAAAATGTGGAACCTAGCAATGTATATCTATAGTTTGGGTTATTCTTCCCTACATGCATCACTTTGCACTTGTCCACATTAAATTCCATCTGCCATTTGGATGCCCAGTCCCCGGTCTCACAAGGTCCTCCTTCAGCTTCTCACAATCTACATGCGATTTAACAACTCTGAATAATTAGGTGTTATCTGTAAACGTAATCACCTCGCTTGATGTTCAATTCCAAATCATTTATACCAAACCCTATTGATTGGCATATGCAAGAATGGGGTCAATTGCTGTTAAATAAATTTATAAATAACAGAATCCACTATTCACCACCTTCGATTGAGAAAATTGATCATTTATGCCTACTCTGTTTTCTCTCTCTCAACCAGTTTCTAATCTACAACGGAACATTGTCTCCTATGACATGATATTTTTAACTTCCTCAGGAATCTCTGATGCAGAACTGTCAAACACTTTGAAAGTCTAAATACTTCCATGTTTTCTTCTAGTTTTTCAATATAACTAGCATACTTAGGCAGGATTCTGTTGTAATACGCCACTAGATTTCCCCCTCATATAAGGGAGTAGTTTGTGTCTTGACTCCACAGATTTGGCACAATTCTGACATTTTCCCCTTGATCACTGTACATTCTTCTGGGAAATCATTAATGGTGGATGTAATTTTCTGAGTCTAAGCAACTGTCTTGACAGTCTGATCCTTTCTAGTTTACACATTTTGGTATCTTTATCATCTGGTTCAACAGTCAACACAGGCAAGCTCTAGAGATTGATATAAAGTTAAGTTGACCAACATGCAGTTTTAGCTCGATATACTTTCAAGGGTCCATGCAAACTACCTGTATGTCAGATTGTGTGTTCTATATGATCACATATCCTTGTGGATTAAAATATATAGGGAGGCGAAGAGGGCTGTTAAGATCCGACTGAACGAACATAAAAGTCTAAATGGAACAAGAAACCGACTGCACTGCTGGTCCAACACTGGATCTATAAACAGCTTTCTATTCAAGATTTGAGATGGCGGGTAATTGATTCTATCAAAAAACATATGAGAAGAGGTAAACGGGAATAGTGGTTTAATTTTAGAGAAGAGTTTTGGATATTTTCCCTTAAAACAGTGACCCCCTACTGGGTTAAATTTTGAAATTGAATGGCAATCGTTAGTTTGAAAATAGGACGTGTTTGATCACATGATTGATTTGTATAAAGACTTATTTTTCTTGCTTTTAGAATTAAAAGAGTGATGCAGTGAAGTGAACCTTTTTGTGAGCAAGAATGATCTCCCTGAAGCAGAAAAGCTAAATAACAGTCTTTTCGAAACATAGTACTGTGTTGGAAAAAGAACCCAAGATGAAAGAGGGTAGAAAATGAGCTATTTATAAAACTGAAAAAAACAGACCAATGATGATATTATCTGCTAGGCTTTTTTGGTATACCTTTGCCACAATAATGCAAAATGTGTATTTGAAGGTCTACAAGAATATTGCTAATTAGTTTGCAATACTTTATAAATGAGTCTATTGTGCGATTTATGAGGGTATACTTAAGACGCATTGGAACTTTGGATATAAATTTGTGGGGCACTGTCTCAATAAGGCAATTAACATGGGAAAAATAAGTAAAGTCATAATTATTGGGATGGATAGAAACCTATGCTCACTAACTCTAGGTTAGAAATTCCGTCAGTAAGAGTATGCTACATGCTCGTAGTACAGTTTTACAAAGGCAAACACGTCTCTCTAATGAGCTACTGCAGGAGCTGCGCTCATACTTTTTTCTATAAGAAACTGCAGACTTGGCTTTTTAGTAGATGGAATAGCAATTAGCTGGCAGGTGGTCTTATTCTTCTGCACACAGCCTGTAGCAGGCTTATATTAACTTTGCATTTATGGGTTAAAAAGGCTTTATTGTGTGTTCTGCTTAACTACAATTTTATTTTATTACACTGAATTTTATATTTGTTATTTTATTGCAGTTCTATTTATGATGTAACATTTTATTAGCTAGGCTGTAAATCGGGGCAGATCTACTGTGAATCTAACGAAACTTAAGCTTCAGGGCCCCTAATACCGGAGGAGCCCCAGAAGAGACTTTAATCCATATTGCTTAAAAATTTTGGGTCTACTGTATGAAAAAGAAGTGAAACAGTAACGGTGCTGCTACTCCATTACAAACTAAAGAGTAAAGGAAATCAACTGCAGCCTGTCACGTGAAAAACTGAGCCACAATTCTCAGATATTTGGGTTCTGTAGTAGTATGAGAAGGTTTTTTTTAAAAATAATATTAATATAGTGTAATTCAACACAAAATAATAGTTAAAATAAAAATTAAAAGGTTATTAAGATATCATATAGGCTAGCTGTAAATGAAAAAAATGTTCTGAGATGTAGTGGTTACATTTTTAAAAGATTTGTGGTAATCTGTCGTGGAACAACCCCATTGAAGAAAATAACAATGGTTACCTAGACCTCGTTGCAAAGGGACCCCCATAACAGTTCAAGCTTCAGGGCCCCAAAAATGTAGGTCCGCCACTGCTGTCAATGTTTTAATATTATGTCTGTATTTTGTTATAATATTGTCATTGTAACTGTGTAATCAGCCTTGAACTTGAAAGTACTAAGGGGAATACATATGCCTGACTAAATTAAATTAAAAGAAGGAAAATTGATATAATAATGGGGTGCATGGCATCTCCACCAGGAAATTAATATATGCTAGGCTATAAAATACATTATTGTAATAAGCACTGGTATTCTTTATTTATTTCTGCTTATTTTTGATACTATAATTTCCTGCCTTCTTTATTTTAAACATTTGAAATAAATATTTTTAAGACATTCTTAAAATCTTTATTTTTTAAACCATGTCCTGGATCTGTTATAATTCACTCAATCACTACAGGAAAATTCTTTCCCAGATTTGCTCACCAGGAATTTGGTAATCATACCCTAACCTCCCTCCCTCCTCTGCTCAGAGAGGGTGAACAATTAAGAGAAAGACCAAGCTAACAATATAATCTCATTCTCCTACTCCCCTCTGTTTGAGAGGATATGCAGACAGCATAGAACACCACATCCCTTTACATAGAAAGTACCTCCGGTCATCAAGTGACATGCAATACCTAGCCTTGATATACAGTACTTGTAGGAATACCCTGGGCTCCCCCACTAAAATTTGAATCCTCAGCTCAAGGACAGTAATATTATCTTTCAGGGTGCTAGAGGAAAGAAAGCCTCCAGAGACAAGACATCCCTATAAGAGCCCACAGGGAGCAGGGTAGGATTGCAAATTCTTATTCCAGAAGGAGAGAACCTTCTTATTTTCAACAGAGAGGTTCACTATCATATCTCCAAAGGTTTCTGAAATCCCAGTGCAACATCTTGTGGTATACCAAAGAAGTCAAAAAGCAACGGTGCTACTACTCTATTACAAATTAAAAAGAGGAGAGGAACCTGTCACATGAAAAACTGTGAGCCAGGATTCCCAGATATTTGGGTTCTATAGTAGTAGTGATGGACAAACGCCATCAGTGATTCTATCCATAGAGGCTACCAATTTGGGAAAAAGCAGGTATTACGGAGGTTTTCAGAATTTTATCTCCTGGATGTTGGATGCTGAAGTCTTTCCCTCAGGAAATCCAGACAGGAGTGTTTGTTTGTTATTACTTTCTCCTTAGAAGGTTTAAAGGTAAATTCCTCATAAAAAAAAAACTCCTCATAGAGGTACAGTGGATATGAAATGGAGTATTGGACTCCTTTCACAAAAGATGTACTACTATATGAGAGTTCATTACCATTAAAGAAGTCTATTTTCAGTAAAGTGGAACATTAATCCTGTGAGGCCTGTACATTGATAACTGGTTCTGACAGCATTACCACTAGAGCCATGAATTTAACGTATTCAGGATGGGAAAGAATACCCCACCTCTCTTCCTTTTAGGATAGGCAGAGGAAAAGAGTGTGTGTATGTGCGAGGCAGGGTGGGGAAGGGAGGGGAACTACGCATCTGCCTGACAAATCTTCAATGCTCCTCTCCTCTTCCAATTTTCACACTTCAAGGGTTGTATTTAACAGGCAGACACCAAGAGACAGGACTGGTGTGGAAAGAGGTTTCTCCCCCAGAGATCATAAAGCACGGTGCTAAAGCAAGTGAAATCAAGCCCCTATTTAGCCCAGGTATTTGATGCCCTAGGTAACTGTCTGTGCCTAAATTCAGGCCTACAAATAAACAGGTGATGAACCGATGAACAGTTACACGGAGGACTCCAGAAAATTCAAGTATAAAAATTTTGACCACATTTTCCTTCCAGCCAAAGACAGTAAGTTTGCGATCGCATTAAACAAACAGATAACTGCGACAACATTAAAACTACAGCATCTGACGCCTTCAGCATCTCCTTTCTCTCCTTTTTTAGATCAGGGAAGAGTCAAGTCAGAAAACAGAGCCATACCAAGTCAACATTACAAAAACAAACTCCTCGTTCCTCTATTTATGATACCAGCTCTGGTATCAGAGTAAAAATGATCACACGACTAAACCCTAGCACTATTCTGGGCAACATACATAAAGATTCTAACTAGTATTGCTGTAATTCAGGGTAACAAACATGAATACATCAAGGATCATTGGGGCAGTTTTCAGAGAAACTGCATAACCATCAGTTATGTAGTTGCTTTTAATGTGCACTTCAAGCAAGTTTTCAAAGAGAAACCACTAACACTGTATCCCTAATAATTAGGTGCAAAGCATGCAGGTTGAAATACGCACTTCGCACATGGCAAAACTGCACATGTACATTTCAAAATCAAAACGTGCATGGGCTCTTTTCCTTCCCAACCTAACACCCACAGGAATGTTCTTTTTTTCCTGAAGCTAAAAGCATGCACACTATCGCACAGTGCCCAAACATACTTCCAGTTGCATTTGAGAAGAGCAATTTGTGGTCCACCATTTTGCCCAGGTAAATAGCTTTTAGAATTGCTCTCCATGTGAATGGCACTGGTACTAGTCAAAATAAATGAGCACACACGTTACTTGCCATTAAAGAACTGGCACTGGTATTAATCATGGTAACAAACATGGGTGTATATCAGGAATCAAATTCTTAATATCAGAGTAACTTTGCTGTCTCTTTTTGGCTATAATCTAATCTAAATTCTGAATGAAGAATCAGGTTGCCCCCCTTCTTGGTCTTTTTTGTGTTAGATTGAGAAAATATAGGAGACACGGGGGTTAACACAATGCTACTTCACCCAGTTGGGGATATAAAATTGTTTGGAAAGTGGTCAAACCAGAAATTAAACATGGCCATACAGGATGGTAACAAAAGATCTGATACTGAGCAGCGGCGATGACAGCTTTAATTTAAATGCTGGTGCGTAAATCAATCTGTATATTCAGTGCCGCTAGACACGTGAAGGCACATTTTAGGAAAAACATGGAAGTCAAAATTGAGACGTGGATAACACCGGTCTACATTCTAATAGCATTTTAGAAATTGCTCTGCTGAAGGAGGAGCTGTTTCTAAAATACAGATTCACATGCAATGGGAGTCGTGATCTTATAAATGCACACATGGGGAAACTGATGCAGGGACACGGGCAGCTGACAAGTGTACATTCTGACATGTCAGAACACACACGTGTAAATGCAGAAACATACACAAACATCCTGTCCTTTTTCAAACCTAGATGTGTGGATGCCTCTAATGAGGTACAGAGGACCCTAAGTTCACTTCCTTTCAAATTGGTAGGCTTAAGCTCTCCTGTGAAGGGATGGTCAAAAAGAGCACTTTTACAAAACCTGTTCATGTCAGGGGGCAGGTATAACTTCAGATATGGGCAATTCCGTTTGTATACGTGAATCCCCAATATGAATTGTAAAATATATGTATCAACATCCTCCCCCTGCCCACTTCTCGTACCTGGAATGCCTCCTGGCCAAATGTTTTTACACAGACTTGCCTGGGGCAAAAACATTTAAAGCATGGCCTTTCCAAAATGGCATTTTAGATGTGGCTGCGGCTTGCATATTTTTTCTACTGCCACATCCACGTTTAAAACATGAATAAGGCTTCTAAAATAACACATATTCAGTGATGCTGAATATATTGTATTATGCCGTCACTGCTATTGGTTTAGTTTAGTCCTGTTGAACAGCTGGCTATTGCCACTATCTGGATACTTTTTCGTGGCCTGCTTTAACTCCACCCTTGCTTCAGCCATTAACTAGACAGATAGCATGAGGCCGGTTAGAGGGATTTTCAGCCAGAAAACTATCCATATAGCAGCCGTAAATCCTCAGGTAAGGAAGTTATATGTTCACTGGCCACTGGTGAATGAATAAGTTATTTTGAATATCAGCACGATAATAGACGATGTTAGACAAAGTCCAATTGGTTCATCCTGTCCGACCAGCTATTCTGGTCTACTCTGCTGAGGATAAATCTGGCTGTCAGCTGTAGAAGCTTGGCCACTCTTAGAATATTATTTGTTGTCCAAGTCGATTTTTGCCATCTTCCTCTTTCATTGTCTACCATCCTAGGTAGATAAGCATACAGGTTCCCATACTTAATCAAACACTTAGCTCCTATAATCACAAAGCTTTGTAATAATTTAAACTGTTACCAAACTAGTAAAGTTGCTGCATGAGCATCCAGATGCCTAGCTCCTCCTGGCCTTCCTGCATGGTGCCCACAGTCACCACTAACCTGCTGGCATTATTCCAGTTGATTTCTAGGGAGTTCTAACCTGTTGGCTTCTACTCCACTACCCTCTAGCCAGAGCCTCAGGGATCTAATCATCAACACTGGTATTTAGGGTGACAAACGTAGGCATGTCTCAGGGATTAAACAGCATTAGAGAAGTAGACATGAGCATGTCTTGGGGATTAGATAATTGGCAAGAGTATTACTACATGCAACAAGCATGGGCCAGTCTCAGGGATCAGATGACTGGTGTTAGTGTTAGTCAAAGTAACAAATACAAGCATTACTCAGGATCAGGTGACTAGCAATGGTATCCACTTAACAAATACAGGCTTATCTCTTGGGATCAGATGAGTAGCATGAATAATAGTAGATTTTTATTCATATTTACTGAAACAAATAGCTGTTGGGATTTAAAAAAAGGAGGCCAGGAAAAGAGGCCATCTGTGAGATTAATGGGCAAACAACAAAGAGAAATACAGAGGACATGCAGTAAGCCTGGACTGTCACTCTCATGCTAGTAGTGAGCGACTCCCAATTGGTAGTTAGCTGCCAGGAATGAGAGCAGTATAAAGTGGGGAAATAAATCAGCAGAAGCCGGGAAGGTGTTGGCAGCTTACTGTGGGTGAGGTGTCTGCAGTCCTCTCAGATTCCCAAGCTCTCTGGTATACTTCTGGAACTGGAGGGACCGGTGGAGGAAGCAGAGGCGATGACAATGATTTCGGTGGCGAAGGAACAGTGGAGAATGAGTCAGATGAAGCTGGAGAAGGATGGTGTGCTCCCTGCTGCAGATGAGGGGGAATAAAATCATCAAGTGTAGGAAAAGTCAGGGATGAGGTGGGGGTATCTGTGCCCGCAGGTACAAGAGGTGGTGGAGGGCTGCTGGAAGTGCCTTCTTGCTCTCTCTCAGCTTTAACCTGGTGAAGTGGAACTATTATGACCTCGGGTGGTGCTGGGCTGGAAGCAGACTCCTGCGGGAGACAAGGTGTTGTTACGCAAAGGGATCACTGGTGCTGGACAGCAATACATGAGTGACATGTGAGCACAAAGCACAACCATGTGTGCAACTCTCAGCAAAGAGCAGGACAGTCTGTACTCTGCACTAAAAGCAAACAAGACAAAAATAGCAACAAACAGAAAACCAAACTATCCATCCATCTTCTATTTCTCCCCACTTTATTCATTCGGGTAGGGTTGAGATCCCTGGAATGCCTCAGCAGAGAGAGAGAGCGAGCACAGTATTCCTCTACTGCCACACCAGCCTGAGCCAGCTACTGCAACAGCTCCCAGCAGATGCACCAGCAAGTCTCCTGTGCATCACAAGAGCAGACGCAGGCTCCATACCACTCCTGCCAGGAAAGCAGACACTGCTGGAGAGAGGATCAGAGCTGCATACATTTATTCATAGGCAAAACTAAAGGAGCAAGGATGCAGTATCACAGTAAAGACATTCAGAGAATCATTAGAATTACTCTAAGGAAGATGAAGATGAAAATGTGTACCATGCTGCGTGCCTTGGCTGGACGCCTCTGCTGGGCTGGACAGGATGAATTCTTCGCTGTCATTGGCTTACAGTCAGCGGCTGTATATTTGGGATCTAGCACTCTGCGGCCCATGTCTTGGAGGACTGGATACTGGGTCCAGAAAGTGTCTGTGCCGTCATAGCTAACTGCTTCTTTCCTTGGGATACTGTTAAAAAATGGTCTGGGAGGGACAGACAGAGGAGCAGGAGGCGGCTTCCTCTTTTCTGTTACAGAGGAAACAATATCTGTGCCTGGTGCTTTAGTTACATCAGCTTCCAAATCAGCCACCTCTCCCTCACCGTGTGCAATGCCTGTGGAATTCTCAGTTGCAGATGAGCCAGTGCTGTTAGCCAGAGAAGCTATATATAAGCTGCTGACCTTTCTTTCTTTGCCAGTCTCATGACTGGCATTCCTTCCAGTATTACTGCAACTGGGGACAGCAGGCTCCCCAGTGCTCAGTGCTTCTGAAGGGGGAAAACAAGGAGCAAGGGGTGAGTGTTCAGCAGGTGCCGAGCCCTGGGGAATCTGGCTGTCTGATGTGTTAGAATACCTTGTGGAGATGCCCGGTGTTTCTGTGGCAATAAAAGGTGCTAGCTGTGACTGTTTCCTAGCACTCTGTGGCATAGGCTGTGTATATGGCTTAGGAGCACTGAGATACACCCCGTCTAGGACTGGCACTTGGTGAGATGCATTAGTATGAGGGTGCCATGCAAAGCTCTGATCTCTAAATGGGGTATGGCGATTCTTTTTGGTGAGATTCAAGACAAAAACAAATAAAATAAATATACTGTCAACATATGAAGGAATAAAATGGAAACACAGTGTTCATCACAAATAAACCTGTTATCTATCTGTAAAATACAAACACATCTTGTCACTTTAAGGTGCCTTACCACTTGACTAATATGTTCTTAAGCATAGCTTTGACCTCCAGTTCTTGGCATGGAAGTGACCTGACAATGATGAATTGTTTTAAAGAACATCTTCCATAACCTGCACAACATGCTGTTCTAGAAATGATTTACACAAAATGCATTTTGTTGAAAACTATAATCCACCCCTGGGACATTTTCCAATATTACACAAAGACAAATTTTCAGAATTATTGTGACTCACCGATAGGCACTGAGTTATGTTTCAAATATATTATTAATTTGCTATGTATTTGGCATCCTACTCGGGGCATCTTTCAAAGTTACTACAAGACAAACAGAAAGGAGTAGACACCAACAGTAGATAGCTAAAGGGAACATGGACCATGGATATAAGGGGCACAAAACTGTGGAGTTAAGGAAAAGCGGGTGTGGGCCTGGACCATAAGACCAACAATAAGACTGACAGGAGAGGGACAATATTAGATAGATGTCAGGTGACAGTAATCTACTCTACAGTCAGAGTCTCAGTAGAAAAGGGCATAGAAAAGGAATTGGTTTGGTTGACAAATAGGATAATAAGGGTACGTGAATGAGCAAAAAGAGTAAGGATAAGGGTAACAGGAGATGAGGGCAGAAGGATGGAGCAAGAATGTTTGGCACCCTGTAAGCATGTATCATGCAACAAAATAATTTATAATTCAAGTTCCCTGTAACTTGCGGTCTTTAAGATGCTCTGTTTTGTTGATTTTTTCTGTTTTGCTATGGGCAAAAATAATTTTCTCAACTTAACAAAGATGGTGGGGAGGGGGCAGACAAGACACACATAAATGTAACAGAAATTTGAACTGAGCAACTGGGAACCATTGGAAAGGGCTAGAACAGGGAAGAGGGACCAGTACCTGGAGGCAGAATTCTACCAACCGTATCCTTACGCAGGCTTCCCAGTTTAATCACATCTCCCCTCTTCTCTTCTCTCAGCACTGGCTTTCCATCTCTTCTAGGATTCTCATCCTAACTTATCGGGCTCTTCATTCTGGCTTTCCTCTCTCTCTCTCCTCCCTTATCGCGCACCACACCCCCTATCGGATTCTTTGACCTCTACACGTCCACCATCTCTACCTCCCCTCAGCTAACCAAGCACAATTGGAATCAACCTGGCAATCTGCCTTTTATTTTCTTGCCCCAAAATTTTGGAACAACCTCGCCACCAATCTTCGCTTGGAGCCCTCCTACCACAAATGTAAAATTGCCCTGAAGATTCATTTGTTTCTCCATGCTTTTCCTTCTTCCGGAAGACAGGTTAGCCTGATTCTCTCTTGCCTCTCTTGCTAATTTTTCCTTCTTTCCATATGTTTGTGACTTTCCTATTTTATTTTTGGAGTTCCTTTCCATTTTCCTGGTTTTTAATGTGAACCGCCTTGCTGGCCACGATTTAGTGCTATATCAAGTTTTAAATAAACTAAAGAGCATTAAGCGAATAATGCACAATTTTTTGCCATTTAATATGCAATAGCTGGCAAAAGCATGCATTATTTGCCCTTAATGCAGTGGTTCCCAAACTGTGGGCCGGGACCCCAAAATGGGTCATGTAATCAGTGGATGAGGTCTCAGAAACAAGGCCATATCTCTTCTCTCTAGACCAGTACTCTCAACCCAGTCCTCTGGGACATCCAGGCCAGTCAGGTTTTCAGGATATCCACAATGATTATGTATGAGACAGATCTGCATACAATGGAAGCAGTACATGCAGATCTCTCTCATGCATATTCATTGTGGATATCCTGAAAACCTGACAGGCCTGGGGGTCCCAGAGGACTGGGTTGAGAACCACTGCTCTAGACTTTCCCCATGCCCTATGCCTAGTAGTGGCAGTTGGCATGGGGCCTGCAAGGCAACGAACATTCACAGGTTGTTTCCCCTCCTAGGCTAGGCCAGGCTTCTTCTTGGATTGGAAACTCATACAAAGTACTGAGGTCTACGAACACACACATTAAGATCCCACGCTGACTGCTGCCACTGTTACATCATGCTGCTGCAGCCCTCTGGCTTTTGAAGACTGGGGGAGGAAGAGGTGGAGGTGGGTGTTGGGAGGGATGACAGACTCCTTGTTTTGATTTCATCATCTGGGGTCATATGGGTTTTCATATGGGTCAGTATTGGATAAAAGTTTGAGAGGCACTGTCCTGTTTGTATTTCATACATTCTTTGCCTCCATTCCCCACACAGTGTTCTCTGCTTTATTCATGCTAACCACCGGCACCTTCCCTCGGCCTCACAAGCACATCGGGAATCCACTCACAATTCTGCTTTCTTCTTCCTTGGCCCTGCACTTGAACGCTCTGCCCTCTGACATCCCATCTTGAGCAGTCTTTCCCAAAGTTTAAATCTATGCTCAAAACCCACCTATTTCAGTTAGCCTTTGACCTGCCATCATCCTGCACATAACCCCTACATCCTCATCCTTCTTACTCGCACCTCCGCCCACTGTGTCTGTGATTTCTTAACTATCTAACTATGGCGTCCTTTCCATTTTCATTCTGCTTTAGCTGTTTTTGTAATTTTTGTAAACTGCCCTACTGTGCTATGAAGGTGTGGTATATCAAATTTGATAATAAAAATAAAGATGCATGTTTGGCAATGCAATATGAGCAAAATGACCACATGTAAATATAGAGACCAAATGCTGCTGCTTGCATTTGACTTCAGAAGCAGTGTTATTCCTGGAAAATGAATGCCAGCTTCGAGTTGGCCATTAAGATGCTGGATCACCATAATTGCGAGTAAGATGGGAGGCCCCTTTGGGCAGAATGGGAAAAGATTCAGGGACTATATGCTAATTTAAAGTGGAACAGGTTTTTCTATGGAGGAGAAATGGAGACCCAAGGGTTTTCAACCGATACTTAAAAAAAAAAAAACAACAAAAACCCCCCATGAAACTAAACAAAATATTTAAAAAGAAGAAATATAACCAAATGAAAATACACAAAACCAACCTTTCCCACCCCTATTGAAAAGTGATAAAAGGCACAAAGGGTGGCTAACAGAAGAGGCAAAAAGAAATGAATAATTAAAGAGATGATTTTAAGCAGCTTGTGTGGCTCTTGCATGTGGAAATGCCCTATTGCATGTAACTAGCTGTTTTAGAAAGCCACTATTTAAACATGTTCATCCGCGGCATGCAGTTTCCAAGGGGATATGGTTTGGGTAGTCCAGAAAGTATGCATGTATTTCCAATTCTGCAACAGCAATACACGGATAACTAAAAAATAAAGAGACACAGGCATTTACACTTGCTCGGAGGCAGGTTTAAGTCCCAACTAACTGCTCTTTTCGCTCTGGGAGCTGCATCAGTGATTGAGGGGGCAACTGCGCTTACCTCTCTGATGTTCAAAACCCTTTAGGGCTTACTTGGCTCTTCCTAAACATCCAATTTTGTAAAGTCATCACTTGCATGTTCAAAGCCTGAGTGATGTAATTCTTTCTTTGAATAAGTTTCTTATTAAGCTAGTCATTCCCGATGAACATGCTGGCATTTACATGTTACTTTTTCCATGTCCTTATATGTATTTTATAAAAGGACCAACATTTAGTGAGTTTCTCATAAAATACAGTGGAAATTGTGCTTGTCCTACCTGCACATCACGACTCCTACCTAGATGCCATATGTAAAATCGGGTTTTAAAGGTAGCAAGGGTGAAAGCAGTGCACTTGGAGCAGAAATGGAAGACTAGATCAGTGGTATGGGTAAGAGGAAAAGGGAAGAGAGACACTGAAAAATATTATGGTGAGACAGGAAATGGCTGACAGTTGCAAGAGTCTTGGAAGAGGTGAATCGATAATTTCAGTAGGCTACAGAAAGCACTTGCAGATGGAAGAAGGGTTGGAGGCCATGGGATTGAGGGTTAGTGGTTTTATAAATGGTCTAGTGAAAGCAGCAGGGTTTGCAGGATGATAATCGGAATAAACTGGACAAGGCTGGGAAGGAGATCAGGGAAACTGGAGAGATCAAAACTGTTTGTAAGAGGGCAAAGAGTTCAGAAGGAAAGAGCAAAGCCATGTAAAAGAAGAAGGTTGAAGGGTAAGCATGTACAAGGCTTTGTCAACAGAGGAAATATTGGAGACAACACAGAAGAAAACAAGACCACCATATGATGAAATTGATCTCAGAGCCAAACACCAACAGAATGATAAAAATCAGTACTGGTCCCAGTCCTCTTCAATATCTTTAAAAGAGACACCAGGGAAGGGCTAGCAGAGTCTGAGTCAGTATGCATGGTTGCAGATGAAATGAAAATTTGCAACAGAATTGCTTCGAACAGTGTGTCTCAAGTCGATCCTGTGTATCCCCCTAACCAGTCTGGTTTTTAGGATATCTACAATTAATATGCATGAAACAGATTTGCAGGCAGTCTCTGTCATGTATATTCATTGTGGGTTTCCTGAAAACCAGACTGGCTATGAAGTACACCAGAATCAGCTTGTAAAACATTTATGTAAGTGTTCTTTTATACAGCTTTACCTAAACAAAGCGGTTTATATGGAACAGGTAAAAAGTTACAATTAACAGTGAACATGTGCAGTAACTAGAACATAGCGAATATTTTAAACTTTAATAAAAATTAGAAATAAAGCATACTCACCTGTAATAGGTGTTCTCTAGGGACAGCAGGAATTAGTCCTCACTTATGGGTGACGTCGGCACTGACGGAGCCCGCACGGAGCAATTTCCCAGCTTTTAAAGAAAAGCTTTGGGATTGCTGCCATGCATGCGTGGTCCTCTTCCCACCCAAAGGTGACATCTTGCTCAGTCAGGTCCCATAGCTAGAGACTACTAAGCAGATGGCAAGGGAAGGATAAAATAGCAACTCTTCAGGGGAGGTGGGAGGGTAGTGGGGACTGATTCCTGCTGTCCCTGGAGAACACCTGTTACAGGTGAGTATCTACGCTTTCTCCAGGAACAAGCAGGATGTCAGTCCTCACTTATTGGACTCCCCAGCTACAGGCTACCGAACATGTATTATTTATTTAATTTATTTAACAATTATTTCTATACCGCTCTTTCCCAAGTAACCAAAAAACGCCTCCGCGAGGCCATGAGCAGAAGCCGATGCCCGAAGGAGCCCTTTTTCGGGTCCCCATGGTGAAGCTCTCAGTAGCCACCAAAGAAGGGTTGGAGGGCAGGAGTTGCTTATACCCCGAACAGATTATGGAGTACAGCCTGGCTGAAGGCGCTGTCCCGGCGGGACTCCCTCTCCAGACAGTAGTGCAAAGCGAAAGTGTTCGCTAAAGAACAGGTCACAGCCCGGCAGATGTCCGTTAGAGACACTGAGCGCAGCAAAGCCACCAAAGTCGCCTTGGCCGGGATGCCATGTGCAGTGACTCGCCAATCCAGCGGGGCACTCGCCTTTGCCTGGGCAAAGGCAATGCAGTCCGCCACCCAGATGGAGAGGGTGCGTTTGGCGACTGCCTGCCCCAGGCGGTTGGGATCGTAGGCAACAAAGAACCGATCGGACTTGCGGTGAGCCTGGGTGCGCTGCAAGTAGAAGGCGAGAGCCCTCTTGCAGTCGAGTATATGTAAGACCGCCGATGCCCAGTCGGCATGAGGTTTCGGGAAGGTGGTTGGGAAGACTGAGACAACCTTCAGTAGGAACTTGGAATCGGTGCAGAGGACCACCCTGTTCCCATAGAACCTGGTGTAGGGAGCGTCAGCCATGAGGGCCTGGAGTTCGCCGACTCGCCAAGCCGAGGTCAGAGCCACCAGGAAGACTACCTTCCAGGAGAGGTACCGAAACGAGCACGTCGCCATCGGCTCAAAGGGCTGCTGCGTAAGCTGCATGAGCACGATGTTCAGGTCCCACTCCGCCAGAGGAGACAGGATGGGAGGCTTGGAAAGTAAGAGGCAGGAGACATGGGGCTGCCCAGAGAGGGGTTTACTCTCGATGGGGAGGTGGTTAGCCAAGATGGTGCTCAGGTGTACCCTGACCATGTTGGACTTCAGCCCCTCCTTCAAGAGGTGGAGGTGGTACTGGAGAACACACCGGAGAGAGCAGAACAGGTCAATCTGGAGCTTGGAGCACCAGATCGAGAAACGCCGCCACTTAAAGGCATAGGCTCGCCTCGTTGAGTCCTTCCTCAATGTGAGGATCACCTCCTCGACCCCCCCCCCCCCCAGGAGGTGCAGCGGGGCTAAGGAGACCCGTTCAGCTGCCAGGCTGTAAGGGACAACGAGGCCAGGTTCGTGTGGAGCATCCCTCCCTCCTCCTGCATTAGCAGGCTCAGGGTGCAGCCTAGGAGGACTGGTGGCTCAGACGAGAGCCAGAGCAGAAGCGGAAACCAAGGATGTCGAGGCCACGAAGGAGCCACGAGAATCATTGAAGCTCGCTCCCACTGGACCTTGTGTAGGGTCCTCCCAATGAGAGGGGTGGGGAGAGGTAAAGGAGCCCAGAGGTCCAATTCAAGAGGAATGCATCTGAAGCCACCCTGCTGGGGTATGGCACCGGTCCACAGAAGCGGGGAAGCTGCGCATTCACCGGGCTGGCAAACAGGTCCATGGACGGAAACCCCCACTGATGGAATAAGAGGTTGGCCACCTCCGGATCCAGGCACCACTCATGTGGGCGGAGGATTCTGCCGAGTTTGTTCATGAGGACATTCTCCTGGCCCAAGAGAGACCGGTCATGCCCTGGCGAACAGCAAAGGAGGACCGCCTCCCTGCAAAGGGGGAGGGAACCTGTTCCCCCTTCCTTGTTTATGTAGAACATGGCTACCCTATTGTCGGTCTGCACAAGCACCGACTTTCCCCTCAGGTGGTACTCGAAGGCCCTCAGGGACCACCAGACAGCCCGAAGCTCAAGCAGGTTGATCTTCTGCTGAGATTCTTCGGGTGACCACTGTCCCTAGGTGCATAAGTCATCACAGTGGGCTCCCCAATCCAGCAGGGAGGCATATGTCATCAGTTCGAGCTCGTGCTGTGGGGCCTGGAAGGGTATTCCTCAAAGGCGGCTTTGGGGATCCTGCCACCAATCCAGGGAGGTGTAAAAACTGCGGGAGACACAGACAGGGTCCCAGAGGAGGCCAGAGGCCCTGTGGCACCACTGAGCCGTCCACATGTGCATGTGGGTGTGGAGAACAACGTGGTTGGTGGAGGCCATGTGCCCTAGGAGGCGCAACATGGCTCGTGCCAGAATCTGAGCCCTGCCTTGGACCTTGGCTGCCAGGGCACAGAGACGATCCACACGGTCCCAGGGCAGGAAGGCGGTCGCCCGCTCCGTGTCAAGGAGTGCGTCGATAAACTCCAGAGTCTGCACCAGTTCAAGGTGGAGTAATTGACCAGGAAGCCAAGGCGTTCGAGGAGGAGGATCGTGCATGATGACGAAAGGTGGGCTTCCCTGGCCGATGCCCACATGACGAGCCAGTTGTCTAGGTAAGGGAAAACGGGTATGCCCCACTGCCGGAGCTGGCGGCGGCTGTGGAAAGGCACTTGGTGAAAACCTGCGGGGCAGATGTGAGCCTGAAGGGGAGCACCCTGTATTGGTAGTGCTCTCCCTATACCCTGAAGCGCAGGTACTGCCTGTGCTGGGGGTGAACCAGAATGTGGGCGTAAGCATCCCTGAGGTCCAAGGAGCATAGCCAATCGCCCTGCTGGAGGAAGGGCAGCAGGACACCAAGCATATAGCATTTTGAAATTCTCCCACACCAGAAACTTGTTTAGGTTCCTGAGATCAAGGATGGGGCGTAGGCCCCCCGTCTTCTTCGGAACGAGGAAGTATCGGGAGTAGAACCTTTTCAAAAGCCCGCTGGCCGAGGAGGTTGGTCAGCTCTTGTTGCAAGCAAGCCTGGTATGAGGGAAGCCGAGAAGACTCCGTTGGGGAGAAGGGAGCCTGTCCAGGTGAAGACTATAACCGTCACGGACCACCCTGAGGACCCAGGTGTCCGAAGTGATTGACGCCCATTGGAGAGCGAAAAGGGACAGACATCCCCCCACAGGCGAAAGTGCTGCTGGGGGGCAAGAGGCTATGCCTTTGGCGTCAAAACCCCTGAGCGGGTTGGGGTGGCGCCGGTGGTTGGGCTTTTTCCGAGGGACGAGGACGTGCGTCTGAAGGGCTCTGTGGAAAAATGGAGACTGAGCAAGATGGCACCTTTGGACAGGAAGAGGACCATGCATGCATGGCAGCAATCCCAAAGGCTTTTTTTGAAAGCTGGGGAATTGCTCCGCGCGGGCTTTGTTGGTGCAGATGTCACCCAAAAGTGAGGACTGACTTCCTGCTTGTTCCTGGAGAATCAAGCATAATAGTGAACATTTTAACTTTGTAACATAGATTAAATATAAATAAGCACACATCATGATTGTAACAGGAGTATGTAACATAGGAGTAATAGGTTGAGGGCTTTATAGGGACCATGGTAGCTGTATCTAAGAGGGAGGCCTACTAGGCAAAGGAAAGCAGTGGATGGGGAAAGAAGAGGCAGAGTTTAAACTGAGTAGGTATCTGGTTAAGTTTTCATCAATGAAGGTGCTCCGAGAATAAATATGTTTTAGCTGCTTACGGAAAGATGATAGGTCTGGGGGTATCTCTTATTCTTTCTGGGAGCACGTTCCAAAGCTTAGCAGCATAGAGTGAGCAAGCTCTATTACATGTGGACTGGTTGCTACTAGTGTATTCAATGAGAATACTTTCTTTCATCTCATCTGCCCTCCCTTTTTCACCTTAGAAGAAAGGAGGGCAGATAAGATGAAAGAACTTTAGAAGGAAAACTGGTCAAAGGTTAATCCAAAAAATACAAGATCATGCCTTTGGGAATCAGAGCATTAAAGGGACAAAACTCCTGATATTGGTAAAATGTTACATTATGGGATCCAAAAAATGTAATGCTTAGCATTAATTTCTATGGTTGATCTTGGTAGCAATACTCTAAGGCAAAGCTATTCCTGGTAATTCACCATCTGATTTAAAAAACCAGGGGACTGACTTGGTGGCAAACCATTCCGAAAATAATTTGCAGTCCTGTGTCTCCTGTGTCTCTCGCTTGTTATGTCAGACAAAGCTCCCACAATTTTGTTTTCTTGAAAGAATTTTATGGAATGCAACTTTTAATGGGATAAAATAAAAAAATTATTGGAAAAGGGAGACTTCAGTAGACCTCTTCTGAAACAGTTTTCTTAGAACTTCCAGGGTTAACGGCCATGGACTCCTCATTAGATTGTGGAGGAATTGGAGATTGTGCTAGCCCAGGAGAGGCTATATTTGAAGGCACTAATTTTATTTGAAACCCACCTAGGATCAAGGTAGTGATGGCCATGGGTACAACTACAGAGGTGACCGACATGGCTATAAACATGGATCGCAGCAATGCCAGCACAGAGGACCAAATGAGATAAAATACCACTCACTCTGAGCACTTGGAGACATCAACAGCAATATGGTTTTCGCCCAAAGCATGGAGTGGAAACACTCCTCACAGCTCTAACAGATACGCTAGTAAGAGGAATCGACAATCACAAACAAGCATTCATTCTATTATTTATTGATATTTCAGCTGCTTTTGATAGCGTCCACCATACCATAATGCTCAATAGTCTGAGTCAAATAGGAATAAATGCCACAGTTCATAAATGGTTCTCCTCTTATCTAGATAATAGGACACAAAATGTACGAATAGGTAATCAAACCTCTGATTCATAGAAACTGGAAACCGGTTTACCTCAAGGATCAGCATTATCAGCACTCCTATTTAACATATACATAAAACCTGTATGCAATATCTTTAAAAGATTTGGTGTACTCTATCATCTATACGCAGATGATATCATGATGTACATTCCGTTCACGATTCCCAACTTACCGATGCAAACTCTGTCAGATTGCTTCAATGAAGTCACATCCTGGCTAAATACCCACAATCTCCAAATAAATCACTCCAAAACTGAAGTGCTAATCGTCACCAAAAACCAATCCTATACTCCACCTACACACATAACACTTCAAAACCAAGAAATTAAAATAAAAAATGAAGTAAGATATCTAGGTGTTATTCTAGATAAACACCTTACATTAGACACCCACATTAGAAACACCACAAAGAAAATCTATTTCAAACTCAAAATCCTTAAACAACTAAGACCCCTTGTATACATACATGATTTCATCAGCATAATTCAAGCCATCATAACCCCCCACTTTGACTTCGCTAACCTAATTTTATTGGGTATAACAAAACAAAACATTAAAAGAATTCAACTTGCCCAGAATGCAGCAGCTCGGATAATAACGAAAGTACACGCACATCAACATATAACACCAATACTAGAATCCCTTCACTGGCTGCCTATACAAAGTAGGATAGTATACAAAACATTGATAACCACATTTAAAACTCTAAACGACATGGCTCCAGTCACCCTAAGTAACCTAATCAGCAAAGAGCACTCAAAATCTAC
Source organism: Ichthyophis bannanicus (assembly GCA_033557465.1). Lineage (NCBI taxonomy): Eukaryota > Metazoa > Chordata > Amphibia > Gymnophiona > Ichthyophiidae > Ichthyophis > Ichthyophis bannanicus. The sequence continues at coordinate 577,936,286 of CM066034.1, read as the reverse complement.
TCAAAGAAAAGGACAAACAAATAAACTAAAAACTCCCAAAGACTTCATAAAAGCAAATAAACTCACAAACAATAGAGCTTTTTCTCATGCAGCTCCAACAATCTGGAATTCCCTCCCAGATGATCTAAGATTGCTAACCGAGATCATCGAATTCCGCAAAAAAGTGAAAACCTATCTCTTTTCTAAACATTACAACAACTCAGATCATCCCTCAATATACTTAGATAATGGCTAACCAGTTTTTATCTAACAAATCCCAAATGACCTACACATACAATTCTTCATAGCTGATACTGTACTTTGAATAACGCTTGCAAATGCAATGTGTGCCTTCGAGTCAGTCCTGACTCCTGGCGACCCAGAAGCTCCCGGGTTTTCTTGGCAGTGTCACCGGAAGTAGATTGCCAGGCCTTTCTTCCGAGGCAATGAAGCCCCACATAATGTGTATTTGTACATAATGTATATAGTTTACACTGTTCTATACTGTTCTGTATTAACACTAGTTGTTTATCTTATTGTTATTTGGTCATATGATGTTTTATGTAAAACAAACTCCGATATGTTAACTGTTGTTTATTGTGAACCGCAACTGAACTATGGAAGATGCGGTATATAAATCATTGTTAAATAAATAAATAAATCAACTGAAGCAGGTCATTCAGGGCACATGCAAGGGTTGAGATGACTCGTACCTCTCTATTCAACTCTTATCCAAAAGTCTCTGCACATGATCAGGGTAAGCTCGAAAGGAGAATGAATATCCATAAAGGAATGTAGACAACATTCTTTAAAAAGTTGGGGGTAAGGCAATACTCCAGGTACAGTTTTGGAATGTAGAATGGTTTGATCTCATCCATATCCTTGGAGCCATACATTGATGGCTCTACCTGAAGTCCACGTCAGCTTGCAAACCATGCGCCATGAGCTTCCTGATAGCGAATCAAGTCAAGGGGGAGTGTTTTGCTCTGGGTAATATTCTCAGATTGAGAAATGAAAAGTGGCTGTGGTTGTGTCTTTCTCAGCTGACTTTAAAGCCTGTTTTAAACTGGACTTGCCTGCACTGGTTAGAAATACTCGTTGTTTCTTCTAGTGGGTTCAGCTACTTGTGGTGACATCTCTTCCCAGAAGCCACATGACAAAATATTAAGGTCTTTGCCCAAACACTTATAGCACTTTTCTGAGAGAAAGTAGAGGGGACAGAAAGAAAGAAGAGAACAAAAGGGCAAGAAAAGAAAACCAGGAATGCTCTGGAGCAGAAGGGGAAGTGCAACAGCACATGAGAACAAGCAGGCAGCTACATCCATGCATCTTTAAGCTCCAGACTAGCCCACTGGGCCTGTCAGAGGAAGATACTATTAGCAAATTCCACCTGAGCTTGGTAGTGATTAGAATATATGAGAAGTTAAAACCAAATATCGCCCCTCAGACAGCCAGGTCTCACATCATATCTGGGTTTGTCAAACTGTTGAGTTTGCTATATTATTTTTTCAAAACACAGTGGATTTGGTTGGTGGGATAGAACAAAGAATGTTTTCCAGATCTTTCCACCAGATACTGCAAGACATGCATAGACCAGATAAAATTAGGCCTTATCTGCTAACTGCCTTTCCTTGAATCCCTCTAGTCCAGACGCTTGGATTGTGCTCTCCAACCAGCAGATGGAGTCTGAGCATGACAAGTATGACAAGCTTTGCTGATGTCATCTAAGGGCACTGTGCATCACAAAACTGGCCAGTACTGAGTATCACAGCAGAATTTAAGCAACACTTGGACCCCAAAGGTCATCAAAACTCTCATTCCGTTTAGTTCCTCTTTTTGTTGTTTGTTTCTTTTACTCTTCACATCCCCGAAAGGGATCTGCCACCAGGAGTTCATTTGATTCCTAGCTCTAAAAAGCAGAATGACTAATTCATAGATGACCATATGGATGGATCCACAACCTGCACCCCCTCCTGCCCACGGTGAGCTTGACACTGATCCCAGGGAGCCCCCCCCCCCCCCCACGGCCACAAACCAACAGGACAGACAAGTGCCTGGGGCAAGTTCTGGACTGGAAGGATTCAAGGAAAGGCAATTAGCAGGTAAGGCCTAATTTTACCTTCCATATCATATTTCCAGTCCAGTCCCAACACGAAAGGGTCTGCAGCTCCAACATTTGACGTGCCGAACAGATCACCTCCAAGAAAACCATCTTCAACGCGAGATCTTTTAAAGATGCCCTCTTCAAGGGTTTGAACGGATAGCCCGTGAGCGTCGAGAGCACCAGATTCAAATCCCATGGCGGCACCACCGATCACTGCGGAGGCTTGACATTGCTTCATGGCCCTGAGGAAACTGACGTCAGGGCGTACTGCCAGCGATGCACTGCATATCCTCTTGCGACAGTACGCCAAAGCAGCCACCTGGACATGCAGGGAGCAGAGTGCTAGGCCTTTATTCAGACCTGCCTGTAGAAAAGCTAAAATCTGTGGAACTGAGGCAGATAGGGTAGAAGCCCTCCTCAACTCGCACCACTCCTCAAACACTCTCCACATGCTGATTATGACAAGGAGGCGGACCTCGCCTTGAGGAGTGTTGCCATCACTGCCTGCGAGTAACCACGCCTGCTCAGGAGCTAGGCCATAAGAGAACTGATTCACTTGAGGCATGTGCTGCAACCCCTGTACCAACAAGTCGGGTCTTGATGGTAGTTGCCATGGGACCCCCACCGACACGCACACCTGGTCCGTAAACCATGGTCTCTGCAGCCAGTCTGGAACAATGAGGAGCACCTGCCCACGGTAGCTGTCTATCCTGTGGAGCACCTGCCCAATCAGGGGCAAGGATGGGAATACATATAGCAGTCTCTCCTGCGGCCATGACTGTACCAGAGCATGGAGCCCTCAGACATGCGTTCAGCCTCCTGCTGTAAAACCGGCTCTCCTTGACTTTGGATGCTGACATTATCAGGTTCATCACTGGCTAGCCCCAGCATCATACTATGCTCAAACAGAGTCCTCAAGGACCACTCTGCTAGGTTCACTTGGTACCAGGTGAGGAAATCCACCTGGACATTCTCCTTTCCTGCCACATGTACTGCCGATAGGGCTAGTAGGTGCTCCTCTGCCCACTGTAGGAGTGGGGCCGCCTCCTCCATCAACATCACACTGGCTGTACCGCCTTGGCGGTTGATGTAAGCTACCTACGTTGTGTTGTCTGAAAAGATCTGCACTGCCTTATCTTGTAGGAGGTGCCTGAAATGCTACAACGCCCGGACCACCACTAATCGGAAGCCATGCTCTTTGAGGATGTCTGCACCAAGTCGTAGAAGGTATCTGCCTCGGCATCCGATCCCGGTTCTGGCAGCCCCTGTGCCCAGCGCAGGCATGCCCTGGCCATGTACACTCCATAAATAGAAGTCTGTAGGGTGAGAGCATTTGTCTCGAATGACTGCTTGAGCATGGTCTTAAACTGCGATCCTGCAGATCCTTGAGAGCTGTACCCCCTTCCACCAGAATGGCGGTCTTTCTTGGTCACGGTAGACACCAATGTGCTCACATTCGGTAGCATGAAAAGGTCTCTCTCTTCCGGGGTGAGAGGGTACAAATGAGGCATATTTCTCCCCCCCCCCACCCCCCAGACTGGCCTCAGACAGCTCCCACTCTGTCAATCATTTGCTTAACCGCTTTATGCACAGGGAAAAAATCCTGAGGTACCTGAACATCCTGAAGCAAGGATCTTTTAGGGTGACCTCCTCTGCGGTTGCCCCTACCATCAATGTTAAGGACCCCTAGGGAGTGTGATATAAGGGACGCCAGTTCCTCCATGTGGAAGGCCCTCAATACTGTGGGTTCATCAGCTGAGGAACACTCTTCTGCCTCCCCTCGGCCCCACAGGGCTTATCCCAAGCACAGAGGTCCATTTTGTCAGGTCCTCAGATGACTGTGATCCAGGGGACCCCAGTTCTTCCACCTGCTCAGGAGCCTCCCACAGCCTCTTAGCTCTAGGAGCCTCCCCTGGGTCCAAAAGTGGTAACAGCTGCAAGGCTGTCCTGAACCGTGCGATGCTCCCTGGCCCTGCTTGAGGCAGTAGGCCTGGTGGAGCAATAGGACAAATTCTAGTGAAAATGGTACCCCGAGTACTGCTCTTTCTGCTTTGAGGGCTTGCATCTCTTCTTAGCTTTAGTTGCGGTCCCTGATGCTTGAGACAGCTCTTTCTGCATGTTTCCCACTTCCACGCGGCTCAAAATGGCTGACTTTCCTGACAGAGTTGAGCAGCACAGGAGCAGGGAGGCCTCCAATGTGGACGTCTCAGCCGCATCCTGTTGAATTACTGCAGTGCTGTGAAAGCGTGGTTACTCACTTGTAACAGGTGCTCTCCAGTGACAGCAGGGACCAGTCCTCACATATGGGTGACATCAGCACTGACGGAGTCCACGCAGAGCATTTCCCCAGCTTTCAAAGAAAGCCTTTGTGAATGCCACCACGCATGCATGGTCCCCTTCCTGCCCAAGGGTGCCGTCTTGATCAGTCAAATGACATAGCTCAGGCAAAGATAAAAAAATACCAAGGCGAGAGGGCAACTCCAAGGGGAGGTGGGCAGATTGTGAGGACTGATTCCTGCCGTACCTGGAGAACACCTGTTACAGGTGAGTAACTACGCTTTCACCAGGATCAAGCAGGAAGTCAGTCCTCACATATGGGAATCCTCAGCAGCAGGCTACCGAGGACCTGTAGAAAAGTGTCACTGCGAGCCGTGAGCAGTCGCTGGTAACCAAAGACAGCCCAAGGACCCTGGGTCCCCAGAAGACCACGTTCCCAGTAGCTGCAAATGAAGGGTTGGAGGGCAGGAGCTGCTTAAACCCTGAACAAATTATGGATTACGGCCTGGCCGACGACGCTGTCCTGATGGGACTCCCTCTCCAAGCAGTAATGTGTCGCAAAGGTGTTAGCTGATGACCAGCTTGCATTTTGACAGATGTCCGCCAGTGGTATCGAGCGTAGGTGTGCCACTGATACCACCCTCGCACGAACACCATGCGCTGTGACTTGGTGGTCCAGGGGCAGCCCGTCCTGAGCCTGGGCGAAGGTGATGCACTCTGCCACCCAGATGGAGAGAGTGACAGTGAGCCCCAAGCAGGCAGGGTCGTAGGAGACGAAAAGCCACTCAGACCTGCGGTGAACCTGCATATGCTGCAGGTAGAAGGAGAGTGCCCTCCTGCAGTCAAGGGTATGGAGGACTGCCAACACCTGGTTGGTGTGAGGCTTTGTGAAGAAAGTCAGCAGTAATATCTCCTGGTTGAGGAGGAAATCCAAGACCACTTTCAGGAGAAAATTGGGGTGCATTTGGAAAACCACCCGATTCTCATAGAATCTCATGTAGGGGGCGTCAGCCATCAGTGCCTGAAGCTCATTGACCCTCCGGGCCGAGGTAAGGGCCACCAGAAAAACCACCTTCCAGGAAAGGTGCCAAAGCGAGCAGGATGCCATCAGCTCAAAAGGCGGCTGGGTTAGCTGTGTGAGGACGACACTGAGATCCCACTCCGCCAGAGACAGCTGGATGGGGGTCTTGGAAAGAAGCAGCCCACATATGAAGCAGGAAACCAAAAGGGTGGTGGTTAGCTGAGATAGTGCTTAGGTGGACCCTGACTGAGTTAGACTTCAAACCTGCCTGCAAGAGATGGAGCAGGTACTGCAGGACCAAGTGGGTGGGGCAGGAGAATGGGTCGGCCCGTATCTCCGAGCACCACACTGAGAACAAACGCTATTTAAAGGCCTAAGCCCTCCTAGTCGAGTCCTTGCGCGAGGCCAACAGTTTGTCCATGACGTCCACCGGGAAATTAAGGGGGCTAGAGCAATCCGCTCAGCCGCCAGGCTGTGAGGGATAAGGACTTCAAGTTCGGGTGAAGTAGCAGACCCTCCTCCTGCGTCAACAAGCCCGGCGCATCGCCAAGGGAGATTGGAGACTCCAATCAGAGGCAGAGCAGCAGCGGGAACCAGGGCTGTCAAGGCCACTGCGGGGCCACGAAAACCACTGAGGCCCCATCCTGCTGTATTTTGAGAAGAGTTCGCACTATGAGCGGAGAGTGGGGGGAAACGCATACAGGAGACTGTGCGTCCACAACAGGAGGAAGGCATTGGGGGCTTCCCTGTTCAGGTGGGGAACTGGCCTGCAGAACCGTGGAAGCTGCAGGTTTGGTTGGCTGGCGAAAAGGTCTAGGACCAGAATCCCCTGTCGTCGGAACAGCCGCTGCACTGTCTGCGGGCAGAGGCGCCACTTGTGTAGTTGGAGGAGCTGGCTCAACCTGTCTGCCAGAACGTTGTCCTGACCCGGGAGATAGGTGGCCTGTAGGGCTATGCCCTGGTGAACCATGAAGGACCACAGGGCTACCGCCTCCAGGCAGAGGCTGTAAGAGCCGGTGCCCCCCTGCTTGTTCAGATAGAACATTGCTACTCATGTTGTCCATCTGGATGAGCAACGCCCGGAGGGTGAGGAGGTCCGCCCGGAGGACGAGGACGACTGCCCAGAGGGTGAGGAAGTTGATCAGCTGCTGGGTCTCCTCCAGGGTCCAAGTCCCCTGTGTGCGGAGATCGCTGCAATCGGCTCCCCAGCCCATGAGTGAGGCATCCGTCGTCAGAACCGCGTTGTGTTGTGGGGCCTGGAACGGCATGCCTTGGGGCAGGTTCAGGGCATCCCGCTACTAGTCGGGGGACTCTGTGAGTAGAGGAGTGATAGAGATGGGATCTCTAAGGCGACCTGCTGCCTGAGACGACTAAGCCCTAAGACACCACTGCGCCACCCTCATGTGCAGTCAGGCATCATGGATGACATGAACTGTCGGGGCCATATGGCTGAGGAGACAGAGCATCGCTCGAGCCAATACCACGTTGCGGCATTGGACCGTGGATGCCAGAACAATGAAGCGGTCTGCCCTGTCCCGGGGAAGGAAGGCTGTCACCCGCCAAGTGTGAAGGCACGCGCCGATGAACTCCAGGAATTGGGCTGGAGTGAGGCGAGACTTCTGGTAATTGACTATGAAGCAGAGGTGCTTGGGGACGTGGACGGTGTGGGCCATGGCCTGCTGCGCCTCGTCGGCCATCCCCCCTGTAACGAGCCAGTCATCTAGATCAGGGGTCTCAAACTCAAATTGCTTTGAGGGCCAAATGAGGACTTGTAAAATAACCCAGGGGCCGCATGAGACGTGGGACCTCATTTGCATAAGGGACCTCATTTGCATAAATATTTGCATAATGTTACCATACCCTAACTTTTAGTAAACATGCCTCTTAATGAGTGCATGAATAAAGAAAGACTAAAAGATTTCTACATTACTATAATCCAGTGGCAACCGCCAGGCACATTAGGAACTACTACAAACAAACACTGCCCATTTAGAACCCATAGCAAACCCGCCATATCCTAACAGCACTACCAGGACTCACAAAGCACCATACCCTACCTATCAAAAGGCAACACTGCAAATATTAAATCAATACATTTCAGAGAATAACAATACATGACCTACTGGGGACAGAGAACAAGTAGCAATGTCAAATAGGAATTACATGAACAGAATACCTCAGCTCAGTTACACATGCAGAATACACCATCACCAAACAAGGAACCAAATTTAGAAACAAGACAATTTAAACTGGGACCCCCCAAAAGCCAAACTTGGAATGTACAACAACACTGTAGAAATAAAACTATAAATTAATTTCCTCTTGTACTAAACAAAGCGCAGGCGTTATTGATGCACATTTCCCAGAACTGACATATTCCAGTTAATAAATTCAAAATAAAGATATTTTTCTACCTTTTGTGCATTTTTTTTCAGTTCCAGCCACTTTCTTCTGGTTTCTTCGTGCCTTCTGCTAACTCTCCATCGTCTGCTGTCCATTTGTCCTTCTCTCTTCTAGCTTTTTCCATTCTCCCTCTACATCTGCTTTAACATATTAATCTTTCTCCTTTTGCTCTTTCCTCATTCCTATTTTCATCCACTCAAATTTTACCCCTCCATCCTCAATCCCCACTTACCTGGCCAATTGTAGATTTGTCTTCCCTCCCACACAACATATTTTCCCCTCTCCATTTCACTCTCCCAGCTCCATCCCATTCTAATCCTCCCCCAACATCAGCTCCCTTCTAGTTCCAGTCCCACACAGCACCCCCTCCCTTCTAGTCACTGCATCAGCCCATTTTCAGTCCTAGCCCCCCATCAGCCCATTTCCAATCGTAGCTCCCCCCCATCAGCCCATTTCCAGTGCTAGCTCCCTCCCCTCACAGCCCATTTCCATTCCAAGCCCCCCTCCCCATCAGCCATTTGCAGTTCAAGCCCCCCTTCCACTCAGCCCATTTCCAGTCCTAGCAGACCCCCCAGCCTATTATCAGTCCTAGCCCCCCCATAGCCGATTACCAGTCCTAACCCCCCATAGCCCACTTCCAGTCTTACCCCTCATAGCCCATTACCAGTCCTAACCCCCCCCCCATCACCTCATTTTCAGTGTTACCCCCATCACCCCATTTTCAGTTACCCCTCATAGGCCATTACCAGTACTACCCCCCCATCACGCCAGTTTCAGTGTTACTCCCATCACCCATTTTCAGTTACCCCCTCATAGGCCATTACCAGTACTACCCCCCCATCACCCCATTTTCAGTGGTACCCCCCTCACCCCATTTTCAGTTACCCCCTCATCGGCCATTACCCGGACTAACCCCCCCCCATCACCTCATTTTCAGTGTTACCCCCATCACCCCATTTTCAGTTACCCCCTCATAGGCCATTACCAGTACTACCCCCCCCTCCCCTCATGTTCAGTGTTACCCCCATCCCCCCATTTTCAGTTACCCCCTCATAGGTCATTACCCCCTCATAGGTCATTACCAGTACTAACCCCCCATCACCCCATTTTCAGTGTTACCCCCATCACCCCATTTTCATTTACCCCCCTCATAGGCCATTACCAGTCCTAGCCTCCCCCCCCCCCCCCATAGCCCATTACCAGTCCTAACCCCCCTCCCAACATCAGCCAAAGTAGATGAAAAAAAAATGTATATTTGTTGCTGCTGCCGTATTAAGCGTCCCGCGGGCCCCTCTGCCTGGTCCTCTCCTCCCGGCAGCAGTCAGGTCCAAAAGCGGCGGCTTTCAGAGCCGCGAAGAGAGAGAGAGAGAGAGAGTTTCTCTCGCGCGGTTCTGAAGACTCTCGCGCTGCTCTTCAGAACCGCGCGAGAGAAACTCTCTCTCTTCGCGGCTCTGAAAGCCGCCGCTTTTGGAGCTGATACTGCAGGGAGGAGAGGACCAGGCAGAGGAGCCCGCGGGACGCTTAATACTGCGGCGGCAAGTTTGGAATTTTTTTTTTTTACTCACCGGTACTTCGCGGGCCGCACAAGATGCTCTCGCGGGCCGCGTGTTTGAGACCCCTGATCTAGATGAAGGTGCCCTGCAGCCGAAGGTGAGCTGTGGCCACCACAAGGCATTTAGTGAACACTCGTGGGGCGGATACAAGGCCGAAGGGAAGCACCCTGTATTGATAGTGGTTCCCTTGCACCCTGAAATGCAGGTATTTCCTGTGCTTGGGATGGATGAGGATGCGAGCGTATGGATCCCAAAGGTCCAAGGAGCACAGCCAGTCGCCCTGCCGGAGGAAGGGCAGCAAGGCGCCAAGGGAAAGCATTTTGAATCTCTCCCACACCAGGTATTTGTTGAGATTTCTTAAATTGAGAATGGGTCGGAAACCGCCTGTCCGCTTTGGCACAAGGAAGTAACAGGAGTAGAACCTGTGACCTCTGAGGTGCGACATAACCACTTCCACTGCTCATTCCTCAAGGAGGTTGGCAAGCTTCTGCACCAAGAAGACCTGGTGCGCGGGGAGCCAAGGGGCTCCACGGGGCAAAAGGATGGAGGAAACCGGTCCAGGTGAAGGAAGTAACCCTCCTGGATGACCTGAAGGACCCAGGTGTCTGAGGTGACAGATTCCTATCGGGGAGCAAAGAGGACCAGGTGCCCTCCCACTGGTAGCCGAGTTGTCGGAGGGCGAGTGGCTATGCATCTGGCATCAAAAGCCTAGGGCCAACTGGGCCAGTGTCGAGGTCTGGCTTTTGGGTCCCTTTGGCTTATGCAGGCCCTGAGGGCCACTCTTGTTCTGTCTGCCTTGGGGTGCAGCCGGTGCCGGAGGGTAAGGCAGGTAGCCCCGGAAGGGGAGACCCTTCCTCTGGAAGAAGGGCTTTTTGCCCTGCTGCCTTCCGCGGAGGAAGTCTTTCAGGAGAGACGGGTGCGGGTGACATATCCCATCTCAATCTCCACTGCTTTGTCCTCCATCGGTTTGCCAAACAATTGCTTGCCCAAACACAGTACATCGAGCAGTTTCTCCTGGATCCATTGTTCGAGATCAGAGGACTGGAGCCAGGCCCCGATACAAGCAGTCTCTACCCGAGTGGAGGACTGTAAGCTGTCATATGCAGCATGAGAAAGGTACTTCGAACAGTCTCCCGCTGACTTTAGGAGGGACTGGAAACAGCGGAGGTAATTGCCATCAAGGCCCGCCTGAAAACCTCTGAGCTCCTTCGTGACGTCATAAAGGAACATACCTATGTATAGCTGGTAAGCCTGGATGCGGCATGCCAGCATGTAGCCTTGGTAGGCCTTATGCCCGAGAGCGTTGAGGGCACGAGATTCCCAATCTGACAGGACCGAAGAGTGGGTTTTTGGGCTCTTTTGCTTCTGCATGGCGGACTCCACCACCATTGAGGTGTGAGGAAGCTAGGCCTTCCGGAAGCCAGGCCCTTGCTGAACCCTGTACATGGTGTTCAGGCACTTGCTGACAATGAGGATAGACGCAAGCGTCTCCCATATATGGAGCAGCAGCTGGGCTAGAATGGGCGGGACTGGGACTGTGAGGGATTCCCTTGGTGGGGCCTTGTATTGTAAAATATTGAGTTCCTCCGCAAGGGGCTCCTCCTCAGGCTGCGTGGAGAGTGCTAGGGCTCAAGCCATGTCCTTCACAAACTCCAGGAAGGAGGTGTCTTCGAGGGGAGACCGCCGCTTCTGAACCGGCGGGGAAGGGTCCAAGGGGAGGTCCTGATGAGCCTGGGATTCAGGGGAAGTGCCTCCTTTGGACTCCCAGCCCGAGAATTCTGAGAAAGACTCTGAGCTAGGCTGCTCGAGCAGAGCCTGTGCCTTGTGCTGGGCTCCCAAGGCCAAAGCCTGCCTGGAGCTGGAGGCGCCAGCTCGAGAAGATCTCGCACCCAAAGACTGAGATGGACATCAAGACCTCTACCAGGATCCCTCACGAGGCCCCTGGCTCTTGGGAGTTGTCATGGCAGTCTGGGGAGCCATCACAGACATCACCCTCGAGGTCTCAGGGTGTGTGCCAGTGGGACCTGGCACCAGCGCCTGCTGGGCAGCAAGGAAGGCAGAAATGCTGCGCTCCAGTGCCAGCATTTGGGCCTCCCACTCAGGAGTGGGGCCCTGCGACGCTGTCACCAGGGTGACCGGATCGGGAGTCGAGGAGGAGAGGGAGTCCTCGGCAGGACGACCCTCAGAGACCAGGCACTATCGCTGGAAGCCTCCATATCTGTACAGGGTACCATTCAATGCAACTCCTTCTCTGACTCTTGGGACTGCCGAGGAGGGCTGAGAGACTGAGTGCGAGAATGCGCACGCTTGTCCGGAGCCCCCGACAGGGTCCTCGAGGCTTTCTTCTTCTTCCACTCCCTTTTGGGGGACCCTTGCTCAGAGTGATGCCGGGACCACAAAGCGGCCGTGGGGGACCCCAGAGGCTGACGGTCAATGGAGCAGGAAGCTACCGGGGACACCAGGGCCATCTTGCGGAAAATATCGTCTAGCTTCTGCTTACAGCTCTGGGTGGCCCTGGAGGACATCTTTTTAGAAAGGGAGCAGAGCTCCGGGTTGTGGTCAGTTCCTAGGCACCTAAGACAACAGTCACGGTGTCCGTGAGTGACATATTCTTGGAGTATGTCACAATTTTTGAAACCGGAGGCCTTGGGAGCAAAAAAAAAAAATCCCCACAAGGTCGAAGACCTTCGGCTCGGCCAGCGGTTGAAAAGGGCATGAAACACACTGGTAGACGAACTCAAGAAAATGGAAAAAAAGAGAAGAGAAAAAAAAGAAAAAACAACAAAGTCCCGGGGCCCGCTGCCAAAGCAGGGGCACTGGGGACGGTGAGAAGAGGACCGGGAAACCAGAATTAGAGAGAAAATTTGGAAACTTTTTTCAAGGTACAGGACATGCGTCTGAAGGGTTCCGCGAAAAAAGGGAGACTGATCAAGATGGCACCCTTGGACGGGAAGAGGACCCATGCATGCTTGGTGGCATTCCCAAAGGCTTTTTCTTTGAAAGCCGGGGAAATGCTCCACGTGGGCTCCATCAGTGCCAATGTCACCCATATGTGAGGACTGATTTCCTACTTGTTCCTGGAGAAGATTGGAGTGCCTGCTCTGCCATTTTGCTCTCCTCCACAAATGGCAGAGTCCTGCAAGCAAAACTTTCCCCCTATGCGCCCCACAGACTGTGCATGTAGCCTTACTGGACAACATGCCTCCACTCTGAAGATGACGACGCTTGATTCGTTCAGCCAGCCTGAAGGGAACCGCAAGAAAAACAAGGCCTGCCGAAGTGCCAGATATCCTTCCCCCTATGCTCCCGTCAGCCCCCTCCAGAACAGATTGACCCCTATAAACACAAACCAAAGGAAGGGATGAAACTCAAAGATCAGCTGATTTCTTTTTAGCCGCTGCTCAGGTTTATCAGTAGCAGCACGGGCAGAATCAGGAGGGACCCAGGGCTCCCAGGTTTTCACCCCGTAGCTAGTGAGGACGTTATCATTCCTGCATGGTTTGTGGCACTCATTGCTTGGAGGCAGCCAGCTGAAATGCCCAGATAGAAGCAATCATCTCCAACTAACTTTCTTCTCTTTACTTGCCTTTTTTAAAGTCACTTTTTTTTTAATGGTGCCACCAATCAAAGAATCAGAGCTCCTGAACTCAGATCAGCTCTTTTTCCTTCTCCTCCTCTCCCCAATCCAAAGACTCAATTCTACTTTTCATTACCACTGCCAAGCCTATGCCAACCCAACCACATTCCTGCAGTGCAGCACAGATACACAGGAGTGTCCATCTGCTGGAAACTGAGCAATACTGGCCAGCTTTGTTATGCATAGTGCCCTTAGCAGATATCAGCAGCAAAGCTAGTCATGCTCAGTCTCTATCTGCTGGTTGGGACGCATAACTCATGCATCTAGGCTGGACTGGAGGGATGATATGGAAACTGTATTGTTAATTCAATATCACTATCAAAAGCAAAAACGCCAGGACCTGTAAATGGATTTTTAACACAGTTGCCTACCTAATATAAAAAATAAATATTAAAACAATAGAACTATGAGTTAATTAGAATTGTGGGTTAATCTATTAAAAGGGAATTTAACATGTATTTATATTGGTGTGAAATACAGCCCTTCACGGGCAAAAAGAAGTAGATAGGAATTTAATTGAAGGAATTCACAAACTACTATAAAAGGGAAATGCTATTGCTAGGCAATTTCAATTTGCTGGAGACTAATTGGGACATCCCAGCTGTGGTATCCATCTAGAAGTATGAAGAGCTGTTCCAGCAAATGGCAAGATAATGCCTGCATAAGCTGGACCTGATGCTTAATAATGGGGAGTGTGTTTCTGATGCTGAAGTGGGTGATCATCTAGGATCCATTATCACCAGATACTATAATTCAGTATCAGGGCACAGGTAATGGCAGTTTATTCTAAAGTGAGGGTCCTGTACTTCAGAAAAATTAACTTTGGTGGGAGCATCTCAAGAAGTTGTTAAATAGCTGGGAAAACCTAATAGAAGAAAAGCAGCAGGCAAACTGTTATGAAATCAAGAGGAAAGAGGCAGCTATGGTCTGAAAAGATAAGGTAAAAAAGTATTCAGAAACTAAGAAATCACAGAAAGAGGATGACAGGCAACAATATCTGGAAAAACTAAGAGAAGCTGGGAAAGCAGTCAGGTAGTGAAGATGTAAATGGAAGTGGAAAAAAAAGCTAATATGATAAAATATGGAGACAAGATTTTTTTTTTAGATAATGCTAGACTCAAAGATGAAGGGGAGGAATATGAGGCAGCTGATGAAGAAAAAAGAAGGATAACACAAAATAAGCCACAAATAGAAACTGAAGTGAGGCAGACCTCAAACAAAGTATGTTCTTGAGGAGCTAACTTAACTAAAAGCGGACAAAGCGATAGGACTAGACAGGATATTATTAAGGGTACTAAGGAAACTTACAGAGGTTTTGGCAACACCACTGCCTAACCTTTTCAATGTTTTTTTTACAGTCAGGAGTCCTTCTGGAACAGGCAAATGTAGCATTTGGCAGCTATTTCTTTTTTTGTTGTGAGAAAGTTTATTACACACTGGGCATAACATTATCCATCCAGTATTCAAAAGGACTAATATTTAAACACTGTGACAGTCAGCCACAGTGTTTAAATATAAACCAGATATTCAGGGTAGTATGAAGATAGTGGCTGCCATTAAATATCATAAGTGATTACCTTATCTAGATAGCTGTAATTTTCAGCCTATTTAGATAGCAATTTAGGCCTGCTTTTCTGGATAAGGTTAGCTGAAAACTGCCATTACCCCCAGGTAAGATCGACACTTATCCAGATGGACTTAGCTCCGCCCATTGACTGCATGTGCATTAATCAGATAGCACTGGGGCAAGTCAATGGAAATATTCAGTGGCACTATCCAGATAGTGGGGCTAAATCTCTTTCTCTGTGCCCTTATGCGGAAAGGCAATCGGGATAAGAGCTTTGGAAATCTGTCCCTATATGTTCATTTCCCACAATCAGTCAAGAATAACTGTACAGCACAAAAGACAGGCACATTACCTTTCCTCTTATCTATCTTACTCTGATACCCATTAACATTAACAATGTCTCATCTTTAATTTATTCAACAAAAAGTAACCAACTATAACAAGCAACCTAACCACCGATACCTGAACCCTAGGCAAAAATAATCAACCACTAAATCAGTCCGGATCAATGAAATACCATCAAGACAGAAAAGAAAATTTTTTTGTCGGAATAGCCAGCCCAGTGCTGAGGAGGAATCACTCACACCGCTATGGCCTTTCCTTTTTAATCATTAAATTCACAAAGCGCAGCATTCACTTAGCTGTATCAGTAGAAAACCAGAGGCTGCATCCTTCCTTTCGGCAATGTTGAAAACGACGTGGCACGTTTCGGGGTGTTTTCTGTACTACCCCTGCATCAGGTCAAATCACTGCTCAGCAGCCAAAACAGCTTTATAACAAATTTCTGAGAAGAACGGTTTTTATTCTATGGCGTCAGTAACGCAAGCACAGCTGATCTCAATCATGAAACATGATTGACAATCCAAGGAGCCTGTCAGAGCTAAAAGGGGAAGAGCCACCATACAGACTCCCCCCTTTTTAATTCGGAAAATCCCGTAACTAAAAATTTTTTATACAATCGTATACCAGTCCACCTGTTGATTTAAGCCCCGTGGATGTACTGTGTCCAGATGGAAGATCCATTTCTGTTCCAAATATTGCAAAGCCTGAAGCCGATCGCCTCCTCGGGGGTCTATCGGCACATGATCAAGAACACGCCAGTGAAGATCCTCAAAAATATGAGATTTGGTTAAACAATGATCAACCATCGGGGCTGATGTCATTTTAGTGCGCAGCCGAGATGCATGTTCACCCAAGCGGACCCTAAAAGGTCGAGACGTCTGCCCTACATAGCACAGGTTACATGGACAGAGGATTACATATACCACGAAAGTGGAAAGGCAGCTAGTTCGCCATCGGGTTCGATAAAACTTTTGGGTATGGCTATCAAACCAAGACAGCCCCGAAAGAGTGTTTAGACAATAAGTGCAGTCACCACAAGGTGAATGTACCGCTGAATCATGAGAAGATAAGGGGCGATCAATATCAGCTGTAGTGCGCACCATCAAATCCCGTAAGTTGGACCTCCGGGAGTAGGCAATCTGTAGCTTTTTCCGAAAACATGCATGTAGACCCAAAATGGGCCAGTATTGATGTAAAATTCCCATCACTGTCGAAGTACCCTTCATATAGGGGAACACCCCCGTAATATTCTCCTGTGGGCTTTTCGAGACCGAACCTTTAAATAGCCATTCTCTAAGAACATGACAGGCTCATTTGTATGCCAGTTTGACCACGTTGTAAGGGTACCCTCTCATAAGCAGCCGAGCTGTTAACTCTTTCGCGTGTAGCTTAAAATCAGTAAAATGAGTACAATTACGCCGAAGGCGCAAAAATTGGCCAAACGGCAATCCCCGTTTTAGCACGGGTAGATGGAAGCTGTCAAAGCGTAAGAGAGTATTCCGCTTGACCGGTTTTCGATATAAAGACGTTTGAAAACCCGTGTCTGTCATTTCCACAGTAATATCCAAAAATTGAATTTGTCGGATCTCTATCTGTGCAGTAAACTGTATGTTTTCTTTAAAGGAATTTAGAGACCGTATAAATTCCTCCAAAGCTACCTTAGTGCCAGTCCATAGAAAAAAGATGTCATCTAAAAATTTCAGAATTAAAAAAAGGGGGGGGGGGGAGTCTGTATGGTGGCTCTTCCCCTTTTAGCTCTGACAGGCTCCTTGGATTGTCAATCATGTTTCATGATTGAGATCAGCTGTGCTTGAGTTACTGACGCCATAGAATAAAAACTGTTCTCAGAAATTTGTTATAAAGCTGTTTTGGCTGCTGAGCAGTGATTTGACCTGATGCAGGGGTAGTACAGAGAACACCCCAAAACGTGCCACATCGTTTTCAACATTGCCGAAAGGAAGGATGCAGCTTCTGGTTTTCTACTGATAAAGCTAAGTGAATGCTGCGCTTTGTGAATTTAATGATTAAAAAGGAAAGGCCACAGCGGTGTGAGTGATTCCTCCTCAGCACTGGGCTGGCTATTCCGACAAAAAAATTTTCTTTTCTGTCTTGATGGTATTTCATTGATCCAGGCTGATTTAGTGGTTAACTATAACAAGCAGCCATTCCACCCCATATTACGCCCCACTCCCCTCCCCCATCCATACTCTTCTGCTCCCACCAAACAAGCAACCAAGAAACAAAATAAACCTTCCTATCTACAACCCACATTAGCCCTTGAGACGCATACACCCTACAATGGTACCCAAATGTTTTCAAACTGCACTAGTCAATTTTTCTATATGGAATACATCACAAATTCTTACCAACCAATTAAAGATGGTGGAGCCATTTGCCTCCAGGCTGAAGCCAAATTTACTTTAGCTGCATTTAGGAAGTGCCTAATTAACATTTTTGCGATGCTCTAAGATTAGGCTTCAAGAGTATAACAAGAAAGCCCACATGGGTTCCATGAAATTTCCAGTCCTATCATATTTTAATATTTAGCTCACGCCTTTCTCTATTAACATCAGCAAACTTTGCCCCTTCTTTTCTCTCTCTAACATTACCAAAATTCATCCCTTCCTTCCTGAACACACTACTAAGACACTTATCCACTCTTCAGTCACCTTCCGTCCTCTAGACCATTGCAACCTCTTCCTTGCTGGTCACCCTCTGAATCTTCTCGTTCCCTTCAATCTGTTCAAAACTCACAGCTAATCTTTCGCCAGCCTCAATATGATCATATAACCCCTCTTCTCAAGTCACTTCATTGGCTCCCTATCCGTATTAAGTTCAAACTTCAACTACTGACCTATAAGTGCATTCACACTGCAGCTCCTCACTACCTTTCCTCTCTTATCTCTCCCTACACCCCTCCTCGGGAACGCCGCTCTTCTGACAGATCTCATTCCATCCAATTACTTTGCATCCAAGCTTAAAGATAAAAACACTAGATATACTTATTTCTCCCTAGCAAACCTCATCAAATGGGGCTCTTTCTACCCAATAGATGAAAAACACCTGCTAAACATTATAACAAACACCACCACAACCTCCTCCTTGGATCCATGCACAGTATCATGGCTCAAATCCACAAAATCAGAACTCTCCCCATACATCCTTCACATTATTAACCAATCTCTATCCCAAGGCATCATGCCCACAGACCTCAAAACCTCATCAATGCACCCTATACTTAAAAACAAGACACTCAATGAACAAGACCCAAGCGCATTCAGAGCCATAGCCAGCATACCTTTTATTGCCAAAATAGAAAAAGTCATTCAACTTCAACCCCAAGATTACATTGACCTTAATGCCTCATTAGACACCCACCAATTTGGATTTCGACCATTTCACTGAGTAGAAACCTTGCTGATAACATTAATGGATCACCTCATCAGAGGCATAGATAACCCTAACCGTGCATTCATTCTTCTTTTCATTGACATAGCTTCAGCATTTGACAACATTAACCATGACACCCTCATTTCAAGATTAGCACAAATAGGATTAGGAGGCACAGTCTTACATTGGTTCAAATCACACATCTCAAACCGCAAACGTCATGCACAAATAGGCCAAAACACATCACAGTCATTCCCCCAAGACCAAGGAATACCTCAAGGTTCAGCTCTCTCTGCCCTCCTTTGCAACCTATACCTGCAACCAATAACCAACATTTTCAGAAAATTTGATTTTGGATATTACATCTATGCTGACATTATGTTGTCCCTCCCCATAGACAAACAATCCTACCTATCACAAGCTATCAGACTGCATTAATGAAATGGAATCATGGCTAAAAGACAATTTAATGTTAACTACAAAAAAAAAACCAGAAGCCCTATATATTTTGAGAAATCAAAACCATACACCCCTTCAATCCATCACGATTAATATGTTGTACTTCCTGTCAAACTAGAGATGAAATACCTCGGCATAATACTGGATCAATCTCTCAGCATGCTCCCCCCATATAAAACAAACAGCAAGAACTATCTTTTTTAAGCTAAAAACTATCCAACATTTAAGACCTCTGCTAGAAACTGATGATTTCAAATCTGTAGTTCAGGCCCTCATCACACTGCATTTTGACTACTGTAATAGTCTATTACAGGGTCTACCAATCAAAAGCACAAACATACTTCAGAGAGCTCAAAATATCACCGCCGGAATAGTTTCCAAGGTCCACCTCACCAATCATATAACACCCATCCTATACAACTTACATTGGCTCCCAGTCCTAAGCCGAATAAAATATAAGCTACTAATTGTAACATTTAAATGAATCAATAACATTTCCCCGTCTTTTCTAGCAACCCTAATCCACACCCAACCAGATACTAGAGTCTGCAGACAAAATGCTAGCAACTCCGTTGTAATCCCCCACTCTATCCGCAAGACAAAACAGACTACAAGCTCCAGAGCCTTCACAAATACTGCCCCCACCCTCTGGAACTCGCTACCTCTCACACTTCACTCAAAGACCTCCAGACATTTAGGAGAGACCTCAAAACATACCTCTTTTATGCTCATTACAGAAACTCAGATTTCAACCCAAATATAGATATGTCCTCACTAACACTCACCACACACTACACCAACCTACAACAATCTCAAACTCAATGTAATTCTTCTAACTTGAAATTTTGTACATAGTTTATTATCGTCCTGTAATATGCTAAGTTTGTAGCGTAATGTATAGCCAACTGTTTTGTTACTCCCAAAAAGTTACTATGTAAAAAGTTAAACCATTGTTCTTTGTAAAATTTTCTGTTATCTGTAAACCGCTCCTGACCTTTGGAAAGGGCGGTATAGAAAAATCTAAAATAAATCTGTGCCTTTCTCTTCTATTGCTAACTCCAGACTTCGATCCTTTCATCTTGCTGCTCCTTATGCCTGGAACAAACTACCCGAGTCTGTACGTCAGCTTTCATCTCTGGTCCTTTACAAATCCAGGCTGAAAACTCCCCTCTTCAAGGCCGCTTTTGGATCCTGATCCACCTAGTCTCCTATGTTTTTCCTTACCATTCCCTTAGATGTATCCTTTTCCTCAGTTATTTGTTATCTGTCTTGACTAGATTATAAACTCTGATTAGCAGGGACTGTCTTTTACATGTGTCTATACAGTACTGCATATGCCTTGTAGTGCTATCAGTAGCAGTAGCCTTTCCAGGGAAAGATCAAGGCGAATTACATTCTGGTACAGTATGCATTTTCCTACCTCCAAAGGGCTCACAATCAGAGTTCATGCTTAATTCTATTTCTTATTGCTTTCCAGTTAACTAATTCGTGAGCACCCCCACCAGATTTAGACCAGTGCACCCTCCTGTCCATGTCTCTTCCAGCAGAAAGCTTTCACGCCCTTGGATAATAGTGTGTGAGTGCCTCTGAGGTGTCATATACTACTGGCACATGACTGTTACTATTCCCTTGTACATGAACCACTATGGAAATTTTACCCAAGTTTCTCTCCATCTGTTCCCACTGCTTGTTTATATACTGGCAACCCTCATTACTGGTTGCCTCCTGTTTTCCAACCAATGCCCAATTTCATAGTGTTGACTTTTTTTTTTTTTTTAAGTTCTGACTCCTGGTGACCCAACTGTCTCCAGGTTTTCTTGGCCATGCATCACTGGAAGTAGATTGCCAGGCCTTTTCTTCCAAGGCAATGGAGGGTAAAGTGACTTGCCCAAGGTCACAAGGAGTGCCAGTGAGAATTGAACTCTTGATCTTCCGGGTAACTAAGCAGTTATTCTAACCACTAGGCTACTCCTCCACTCCACTGTTGACTTATGGGAAACTGAAATTCATCCCGGCTGGATTTAAAAGGGCCGAAGTTTCCCAGCCTTGTACAGCTGTCCTAAAAGCTCCAAACCTTTTTGCTTCCATTGTTGATATACTTATCAAATCCACACGAGGCACAGTTTATGGTTAGCTAATGGGATAAAAGAGGCAATTTGCCTATAATGAAAACCTTAGTCCCAACAACAAACAGTATAATCCATATTGATTTATAAGTGTGGGGGGGGGGCATACCCATATCTTCCTCATAGCCATAGCCGCCCATCAAACGGTACTTTCCCCACAAGCTCCTGTTTTATATGCATCCAGATCTTATCTCCCTCCAAATTCATCATTCTACCACTGCTTGCGCTTGGAGCCTCATGATACCACTTCAGATTAGGGACACCAGATCTTCCTTTATTCTTATTAGCAAACATTACCTCTCTCACAATTCAATGCGTTTCTTATTGCTCCATATAAAAAACATTACTTGCTGCTGTAAAGTTCAGAGTACCCTCCTTGGTATGTCTACTGGATGAAAGTGAAAGGGTTATAAAACCTTAGGAAAGATGCTCATCTTAACTAACACTATTCTACCAAATCAAGAAGTTGTTAACTTTCACCATGCCTCCAAATCCCTCTTTTCTTGTCTAATGATATCTGGCTAGTTGGCTTCATAATAATTTCCCGGCTTACTATTCAAGTTCACACCAAGATATTTCACATATTGATTAGCCCATTTAAACAAAAGGTTACTGGGCAGCTAAAATGCAAGGTCATGTATTTGAGATGCAAAATCCAAGGGTATAGTACAATACAGGAGTGAAGGTCAACGCACAAAATAAGAGTGGGATCCTGGGATAATCGTATCTTATGATTCTTAAGATGGATAGCAAAAGCCAGGATACGTGAATGCATAGGGAGAAGAATGGGCAGCATGAAAAAGGAGACTATATTGCTTCTGTATAAGTCTCTGGCGTGACTTCATCTAGTGTACCATGTGCAATTCTGGAAAATGCACCTTCAAGATGATGCAAACTGGATTGAGTCAGTCCAGAGGGCAGCTATTAAAATGGTCAATGATCTTTGTTATAAAGCATATAGGGACAAAGATCTAAATATGCATAATCTGGAGGAAATGTAGGACAGGGGAAATAAGATACAGACGTTTAAATATTTCCAAATGCAAAGGTGGTGCGTCTCTTTAAACCAAAAGGAGGTTCTGAATCAAGGGGTTAGACTCCGGAGTGGTCTATGGAAATATTTATTCACAGAAAAGGTTGTAGATCTATGAGAAGGCCTCCCAGTGGAAAAAAGACAGTATCTGAATTCATAAAAGCATGGGGCAAGCACAGAGAATTAATGAGGGAAAGGAAGGGACTGTAAAACTGAGTAGTTGGACGGAGTGGATAAGCCATATGGTATTCAGTTTAACTAATTGGAAACAAGTGAGCTCTAACTTATTATGGGGCTTCTTAAGGCAATTTTTGGAAATAGGGCTAATTTGCATTTACTATTACAAGAGATGTGAAGATTTATATAATCAAGACATTTTGGTTTCTTATTCTTTATTACTTTTTGAATAATTTTGTAATTGTTCATTCACTTTGAAAGTTTAGCAATGTTGAGTAGAACAGTGAAACAAAGTTCCACTTTAATGCATTTGGAATTGTATTTTAAGACAGCAGAATATGAAAAAAGGAATGAAGGTCTGAAGACTTCTACAAGGCAGTGTATGTGCTATGTTTTTGTAGTGTCCACGTGCCATTTAGCACGCAGGCAGAACCGACATGTAGATGCTATACTTTGGGTTAACATGCACAATAGCATGTGCTGCTGAGACTATTTTAACATGCCATCTAAAATATATGTAATGCATCACTCATTAAAAGTTGTGCAACATAAAGATATTTTACTGCATAAGCACCTAAATACTATCAACATTTTTAAAACAATATTGCTAGATATGATAAAGCAATGAGGCTCTAGAAGAGAGTGTTTATCCAAAGACATAAGTCAATCTTCAATATCTGGAAACAAGAGAAAATATTTTCAAGCCTTCGGCTGAATTAACTTCAGATGTAGTGTTATCACCACATTAAAAGATCTATTAGGCAATTAGAAGGTATTATTTCAAGGAGCTCAAACTTCTCTAAGTCCAACTAAGTTATTCTTAGCCAAGTGAGTGTGCTTGAAGGTCCACCAGTCCTTTGTAGCCACAAGTCTGAAAGCCCTCATTAAAAATCAGCTGGCCAGCCAGTGCTGCAGGGTAAACCTGCAAAATTCAGGTGTGGGCATTTCAAAATAAAATCCTTGTGTTTACTTTCACTGGCCTGCCTGGCCCCTCCGCTAGCATTGCCTTTTTTCTCACAGGATCAGGAAAGGAAATTTTCAAATAGGTGTTTATTTGTGGAGAAAGTCTGTTTACCCACTGAGAATCCCTTAGAAAATTGTCCTCGTAATGGTGTAACTAAAACAACTTTGCTTAACTGTACGTGTCCAGTTTTTGTTAATATGCTTTAAATTATTCCAGATCAATAGTGTCTTACTATAATAATGGCTAATATCTGAGCACACCTTCCTCTGCCTCAATCATGGTTTGGCCGCTCCCCCCACTCTCCTCGCAAATCTCTTCCTACTTCTCACCATAACGATAGCCAATGCTCCCTCAATTTACTCCCTCTTACTGAATAAATGGCATGTCCCAGCATGGTCCAAAATCATCTCTTACTTTGCTTCCTTAACACAGCCCCTCTTTTCTCTACCTTTCCTCTTACTGTGATCATGGATTGTGTACCCTAACCACTGCCTCTCTCGGACTCTAACATGGGCATTTCTTAGCTTTTTTTTTTTTTTTTTTTGCTTTCATTTATAATCATTTTAATAATATTTGGTGGTAGTGATGAGAGGCGGTGCACACTATTGCCAATAGCACACACTAAAAACTGGAGGTCAGCCCTATCCAGCCTTCCTGCAGATTAAACATGTCCTCCAAGATTAAAAAAAAACAAACACCACTTTGCAGTATGGAACCAACAGGGCAGAAGTGAATGGGGATTTTCCTGCCCCTTCTGGGCCCTAGGGCTTGGGTAAGATGACAGGGAAATCAAGGAGGTAGGCGTGTAAGCCTGGGAGGCTTTTTTAAAAAAAAGCTTGGGTAGAGGATTTAATTGGATGTTGGACTGGCAGACAACCATTAGTGCAAGTTGTTTGTTAAGAGACATACTAAAATGTTTGTATGTGCAACAACTGGCAAACACGTGTGGCAGTAAAATGAAAATTGAAATCATTTTTCTGGTTTTGTTTACCAAATGAAACAAAAATAAAGCAAGTGTCATTAACACATAACCATAAGCTCCTGTATATACAATGTTAGAGCATTATAGATTTTATAGGTAGCTCTAACTAGACATAACAAATAAGTCGCTATTATATATTTGCTGCTTCATTTGCCCTGTTGTGTGTGTGAGATGAGGTGTCAGCTTGTGTGTCTGAATTTGGTTGCGAGCTATAGTGTAGGGTAAAAAGGTATGTTATAAGTTTTTGCGGAATGTCTTGATGTCATTTAGTTCTCTGTCATCAGGAAGGTCATTCCAGAGGGTTGGAGCACATGCATGTGTATGGCTTATATTCCTGAGCACAGTCCATCTCCATTTCTTATTATAATAATGGCTCCTTTTCCCCCCCCAAGTACAGCACCTTTCCCCTTTATCCTAAGATTGGTTTCAGTCCCTCTAGCATTGCCCTCACTGTTTTTAATAAACAGCAAATCAGATCACATCTCAAGAGAAGAATTTATTTTGATACCTGAGTGCTAGAAAGAATTAGACAAAGTACAGCAACATTTTTTGTACATTTTAAAAATATTTTGTGGGCTATGTTTTAGATTTAAATCACTTAGCGTAGAGGCTCTCAGCCCAGTCCTTGAGAGATTTGTATGTAGTGCCTCCACTGTTATGTAAATCCCTCTCATGCATATTCATTGTGGTTAATCTGAAAAGTTGACTGGCTAGGTATATATCCCAAAGACTGGGCTGAAAACCCCCGACTTAGAGGGTCATTCACTAACCATACATGTTAATGCACGTATTTAACGCAGGGTCTATTGCACAGGCTGGGTCTAGTGGTAAACAGCATTGCTAGCAAGAGTATTAGATGCTCTCGGTGAACTTTTAACCTTGCACCTCCTCAATCTTTCATGGCCCTGGGTCCATCCCCCCCCCCACAAGATTTTCATAGTTAAACTCAAGAGTCATGATTATCTCAACATCACTTATCACCCAATTATCCAAGTAAATGGGCTATTTGAAAATTATCAACTCTCTCTGAGGGTAAAATTATATGTTGATGGTTCGCTGTGTTGTTTGGCTGTCAGAATCCATTATTTTGCTCTGATCATAGACGCTCTTTGCCATCTTCCTCCCTCCCCATGAACCCGCTGCCCTAGGCGACAACCTGGTTTGCCTAATGGGCTAACCCCTTTCATATAATTTCAATCTAAGTTAAAACGTAAAAAGCAATAGACTAGTTTCATGACTCAAGTGAAAAGGTTTATCAGAGGGCCTACCTGTGCACTGGTGTCAGAGGATAGATGGGGTCGCACACTGCGGTAGCCCTTAGCTGACAGCGATGTAGGCTGCACCTCAGATGAATGGAGGTCACCTTCCAATACAGTACAAGGAATTCCAGGACAGACAACAGCAGATCAAGTTAGGCTGGGATAATTAATTTCATTGGGAATTCAAAAAAATGTATTGTTAAGTTAAACTCAAGTACCTGTGTCTATCTTCATTTGTTCCAGGCCTAAGAAAGAGAAAAAGAAGGAAGAAAAACAAAGTGTTATGCTTAGATGAAAGAAGTGAAACAGGGTACTTAGTGTGAAACCGAATATTTTCTGCAGAGACAGACTCCAACAGGCTGCTAATCGCCATAGAAACTGGCATAAAATTGGACATCCTCTCAGCTACTGACCTTTGTGAAATACAAGGCCTCATTCACAGCTATCAAGAGAGAATTGTTACTGAACTTTCCCATACAGAGAGCAGAAAGCAGTCGTGTATTACACTATCTTTCTATAAACCATTTGACGCCCATTGCTAAATGGCCGAGAAAGCATTCCACACTGACTAGAGGCTGTCTCATTTGGCAGCTTTGAACGAGTGTATGACCTATCACTGTGGAAACAAGCTTCAGAACAGTTTTGGCATCTGAATGATGTTTTTCGAATAGTAGATAATGGCAGAAAAAGAGCATCTTGTCCATTGAGTCTGCCAGTTATTCCTGTCCGCACTGCTAAGGATATAGCCCACCTGCAAGTCATACAGCATAACAACCTGTAGGATATCACACCTTAATCAAACTATTTTTGTCATCTTTCTCCACTGTACTGTCTGTACAGTGCTGCATACGCCTCATAAGCACTATATAGGAGTGGAGGAGTGGCCTAGTGGTTGGGGCAAGGTACTTCAGGCCGGAAGGTCGGGGGTTCAAATCCCACTAGAGGACAGCAACCTTGGGCCGGAAGGACTGGGGTTTCTAGTCCCACAGGTGCTCCTTGTGGTCTTGGGCAAGCCACTTAACCCTCCATAGCCCATGTTCCCTGTAAAATAGTTATCTCCAAGTTATAATGCCCTGTTCAATGTAATTTCAGTTTGTTCAATGTAAACCGCACTGATGCAGAATAGCGAGGTATATAAGAGAATGTAAATAAATAAAATAAATAAATATACAAATGATAAGTAGTAAGTAGTAGTATTGCACGCTCCTGGGTAGCTAAGTCTGCAAGGTCCCTTTTTCTAGTTAACACACAGCACCCCTCATCTCGTATTTCAAATCCATAGAGCCATCAACACCAGTGCGGCTGTTACCCAAGCATATGGCCTCCTGAATCTCTCCAGATGGTGCGTCTCACCTATCTGGCCAACGTGAGTAGCCTAACCACGTAAGAGCCTGTGTTTAAACATTCATGTATTTCATCATCTTTAGAAAATTATGTTTGCATAATGAATGTTTAAGTAATGAAAAACAATTGGAAGCTATTGACCGAAATTATCCAATAGCATTAAGAAATATACAAACCTGTGACTGGAAGAGTAATAACAAGCATAATATGATCATAAACATGTTTATGCCATTTTATAATCGTAATCTTTATGTTTCTTAGTACTATCCTTCTAGTCAACAGTGTGCCTAATTATGAACAAGTATCTTAACAAATTTATGATTTTGGTCAATAACTTCCATTTTTCTTTCTTTATCTTATTTCATGGTTGGTTCACTTACCATTTCATCTGCAGATCACAGCTTGCAAAGAGACCAGTTTAAAACTCTGACATGAAGTCTAACCATTTTCTGTATACATTTTAAAATGGTTCGACATTTCCAGATGCATAATGTTAAAAATCAAAATGAAAGAGACGTAAATTTGAAAAACTACTGACATGCTCAATGAACTGGAATAAGGATTCATGAATAAAACTGTTACATACTATACTTATTAATCCAGAGTCATGGACACTAGAAATTTGCTTCTGGCGCATGGAGATTTGGTGTCCCATTACCATCACTGTTTCAGGAAATGCCACCAAGCGAGCCTCCTCCGAGTGACATTCCAATGCACAGTTCAGGAACTTGCGCATTGGTCTTGATGTCTCAAATCTCGTGAGATCAACACAAGACTTCCTCTTCTTCTGTATTGCTTATGCTCACTTAGAGTCATTCATGTCCGAGCAGCGAAGAGGAAGCCTTTTCTAATGCTGCTACTGGAATAACAGACTGAGGGGTGAAAATGGGAAGAGACTCCTATCTGGCAGCCACTCCGGTTAAGTTGCTGGGCTTTCAGAGGACTGAATAGTGAGGGCACGGGCGGGCTGATTTTAAGGGAGGCGGGAGATGGTGGAGATGAACAAGTTAAGAATAAGACTGGGTGATGGCAGGTTAGGGGATGGGGGCTGCTGGCTGTGTACTTTTGTCATCAGCCTGCAGGGTTTATTAAGGGTCTGATTTAATAAGCTCTCTTTTCCCATAGACACTGAATGGGAAAACAGCCTTTGTAAATCAGAACCTAAAAAGAGTGGATTCCCCTTCCCCTTCCTCCCCCTCCTCCTCCTGCTGTCTTCAGACCAGGGAAAGAATCATTGAGGGAGGGGGAGGGACATGTAAGGAACAGTGCATTGCTGGAAACAAGTTTAATGGGGATGTATTTTTAGTGGAAGGGGAGGCATGTTCAATGAAGGGTGGATCCAGAAAGCAAATCTTGGTTCAGGAATGCGAAGAGGACCCGCATAAGGCCCATTGCCACTCACTAATGTGATCTCTCAAACTACAAGCTTAACTGTAGGTCAGGTAATATTGGCCTCCTGAAGAAAAAAGTGAGAATACTCTGAGCATAGATAGAATGTGATATCAGTCCACTGAAAGACCAAAAGTCTGGCCACACTTCGATAGCCACACTACCTTGTTTGTACGAGGTCTGTCCAAAAAGAAACTAAATTTTCTAAAGAGGGCGCCAGTGAGCCAACACAGCAAACTCACGATAATGGTGATGTGTAGTGGTGACCTTGAGCTTTAGCTTCCCATTTGCTGGACGGCCTTCCACGTCAATGGACGATGATCACGTTAAAGTGCATGCTTTGAGTCTTGAAAATCATCGCCTGTCCATGAAGTTGCTGAAGAAATAGGCACCAGTAAAAGTTCATGTCACACAATTGTGACTGAAAAATTTGCTGCAAAATTTGTCTCTAGACAGATGAGCGAAAGTGAATACCGTCACAATCATTCATTGCTCCTTCTCTGTGAATTTTTGGCAAAGCATGAGATGTCTAGTCCTGCAGCCTCCCTATTCTTCAGATTTGGCCCCCCGCAGACTTCTTTTTGTTCCTGAAGTTGAAATCCACTCTGAAAGATCGCCTGTTATGACATGTTTCAGAAATAGCAAAAGGCACATGAGACAAGTTCACTCTACTGCATGTAGTCCATACCTAATTCATGTGCGTGATTGAGCAAGTGGGAAACTAAAACGCAAGGTCACCATTACACATCACCATTATCGTAAGTCTGCTGTGTTGGTTCACTGGTGCCCTCTTTAGCAAATTTGGTTTCTTTCTGCACAGAGCTCGTACATTCCATAAAACATGCGCTCTTTCAGATTCTAAAGGAGTCACAGGATAAAAATGCATACAAATTTAGGAAAGTCTATCATTTCCTTAAATTGGTGCCTGATTGGGTGGGGAATTGTATGTGTGTCTTAAAACGAGTCAGCTCAGTGCAGAAACCCTGCGCTAGAGCCCAGCGCTGAAGCTTTGCTCAGTGATGCTGTAAGCAAATGGCATACAAATGAGCTATGCACAAAAGGTCTGCGCTAAACCAGGAACATACACACAGAGGTCTGTGTTAGCAGCACCTATATTCTGCACACAAAAAACAGTTTGGTACTCGTGTGTGTATGTGCTGGATTATTATCTGATGCATAAAGTGCCATATTATTCTGAACCGTTCATAAACACTGGTATTATCATGCGCAGAACTTATGCTCAGAATATTGCGGTACCAGCACATGC
This sequence comes from Ichthyophis bannanicus, assembly GCA_033557465.1. Taxonomy (NCBI): domain Eukaryota; kingdom Metazoa; phylum Chordata; class Amphibia; order Gymnophiona; family Ichthyophiidae; genus Ichthyophis; species Ichthyophis bannanicus. The sequence goes on along the minus strand of CM066034.1, from coordinate 577,907,013 downwards.
ACGTATATAGTTCCACCACACTTCCTCTCATTTTCTTTCAGCACTCTCTCTTCAGCACAGAAAAATGCATAAATTCCCCATCAGCACCGACTGCAGACCTATGAGCCAACCCTCGCATTAAATTCTTACGTGGAGCTCAGCCTTCTCGCTTGGCGCACCTGCTCTGCATAACTTATTGCTTCATTACCATTCATACAAATGGAATAAAATATAGAGTGCACTGCCACTAGCGCAGAAATTGCACTTTATGTTTGCATTAGAGTCCTTCCTGCACTCCATGCTCACCCTAGTTCAGAAAATGCAGCATAGACACTGCACAGCTGCCTGAGCTAACAGCACGGCACTTTTCTGCATCGAGCTGTGTGACAGCCATCTCAAATGACTGATACGTTTGTTGAGCATTTCTGTTCCTGAAGGTGGTATGCCTCTCTCCTCTTGATAAACAGTAGACTGGTTGCAAAAGAATATTCCCTTTTTTTCTTTGTTTGTAATTTCATGGCATTTGTGTTTTAGATATAAATCTGACAAACCATTATAAATTTAAAAAAGAGCATTACTCACACACAAAAATCAGTTTTTCGTAGTCCAGAAAGCTAATGCCAAATACCTTAGCAAGCTGCAGAGTATCTGCACAACAGTTTTGCATGCAAGGCCAGCATATGTAAAAAGTTAAAACAAAATCTCTTTTTCACTTACAAATATGTAGGATGTTAGCCACACACCTTTCTTTTATATATACCATGCAATCTTCAGCCCTTTTGCTGATATCACGGTCTTAACACACTGAGCGGCAGGTGCACCTACTCTTGCCGCCTTGCTGGGCAGACTGGATGGACCATATTGGTCTTTATCTGTCATCATATACTATGTATGTTACAATTCCCTGCTATACAGGCTAAAGATGAGGTTTTAGTACCTCAAGCCTGTCACATGCATCCCATTGCCAGTTCTGCTTTTATACATCCCATTTCTGCCAACCCCCAGCCACCTTCTACACCACATCTATCAGATATTAGCATAGTGCATAGCGTCCTCTAGGATAGAATACTGTGCACACTTGCTGCTGCTACTGCACTGAACAGAGATGCATGCCATACATGTAGGTAACCATGCCACACACATGCAGTTGTCATTATTGGCATCCCTCAGTTCAACCCTTTAATGTCCAATATCTCCTAAAAATAGTGGCCAGTGAAATGGCTTTGGACTATATATGCACACATATCTGACACTTAAAAGAATAAGAAATAGTATAAAATGGGGACATTAACAGGACATGATTATTGGCACCCTTAAACAATTCAAATCAGTTTGAACAGAAGAAACATTCCCACTGCAGCAAAATTAGACGCACCTGAGATCAATTGTCAATACTCACATGACTTGAATCAACCAATGAATGATGGCTCTAATGTTTAAAATAGTGACATTTACTCCCTGTTCCATTTTCACAATAGTGAAGACAAGAGAGCTGCCTGAGACTGTCAGAAAAGCCATATCACCAAACATCAAAGGGATACAAAGCCATCTCCCATGGGATTCCTGTGTCTACAGTTTGCAATGTTATTAAGAGCTTTTCTGCTCATAGAACTGTCAAGAACCTCCCAGGACATGGTGGGAAGAGGAAAATTAATCTAAGAAGTCTTCAAAGGTTAGTGTGAACTGATTGAAAAACACCACGTATAACATCCAAAGAGTTTAAGGCTGACCTGGAGCAATCTGGAATGGCAGTTTCAACCTGCACCATATGCCATGCACTAAACAAAAAGACTTCGTGGGGGGAAGGCCAAGGAGGATCCCACTGCTCAAAGATAGACATAAAAAGGCACACTGATGTTTGCCCAAACCCACCTTGAGAAACTACAATCATTCTGGGAAAATGTTCTGTGTACAGATTAAACCAAATTTGAGTTGTTTGACAATGCAGACCAGCGATACATTTACAGGCAAAATGAAGCTAATAAGGAAAAAAATACCATTCCTACAGTTAAATATGGTGGAGATTCCACAATGTTCTGGGGCTGTTTTGCAGCCTCAAGAACTGGAGGCTTGGAACGTATTAAAGGAATCACGAAGTCAGAGGACTACCTAGGTATTTTGGAGCTAAATGTGCTCGTGTCAGAAAGCTAGGTCTGGGTCAAAGGTCATGAGTCCTCCAGCAGGACAATGATCCAAAACATACATCCAAAAGTACAAAAGAATGGTTAAAAAGAAACAAATGGACTGTTTTAAACTGGCCAGCAATAAATCCTGATCTCAATCCAATTGAGAACCTTTGGAAAAAGATGAAATCTGTCATTGGTAAAAGGAATCCTGGAAACATTCATGAGATGGAGCAAATCACAGTTAAAGAGTGGAAGAAACTACTAGCAGACAGATGTACAAATCTTATAGATGGCTACAATGGAGGCTGTCATCACTGCCAAGAGTTGTGCAACTAAATATTAGTGAAGGGTATCATTAATCCTGTCCAGGTCATATTTAGCTTTTTTAGAAACACAGAAACATGACAGCAGAAAAAGACCACATGACCTATCTACTCTGCCCTTCCATATCAACAAGAGTTTCCATTTTTCCCTTAGAGATCCTCTGTGTTTGTCCCATGCTTTTTTAAATTTAGATACTGTCCTCATCTCTATCACCTCCACTGGGAGGCTATTCCACGCATGTACCATTCTTTCCATAAAGAAATATTTCCTCATATTACTCCTGAGTATCCCCTTTCACCCTCATCCTATGTCCCCTCATAGCAGATTGCTTTCAATTGAAAGAGGCTCTCCTCCTGTGCATTTATACCATGGAGGTATCATATTTTCTCTATCCCACCTTTCCTCTAAAGTACACATATTAAGGTCCTTAAGTCTGTCCTCATATGCTTTATAATGAAGACCACTAACCATTTTTGTAGGCGCCTTCTGCACTGACTCCAACCTGTTTATATCCTTTTGAAGGTGTGGTCTCCAGAATTGCACACAATACTCCAAATGAGGTCGCACCAAAGACTTATACAGAGGCACTATTACCTCCTTTCTTCTGCTGGCCATTCCTCTCCCTATGCACCCAAACATCCTTCTAGCTTTAGCTTTCACCTTTTCTACCTGTTTAGCTACTTTGAGATCGTCAGACACAATCAAGCCTAGGTCTCGTTCTTCTTTCATGGACAGAAATACGTCACCCCCTATACTGTACTACTCCCATTTTTAGCATTAGATCTCAGCTGCCAAATTCTAGACCATTCTTCAAGCTTAGCTAATCCCTCCTCATGTTATCTATACTTTCCTGGGTGTATACTCTTTTGCAGATTTTGGTATTAGCTGCCAAAAGACAAACCTTACTCGACAGCTCTTTTGCAATATCACTAACAAAAATATTAAAAAGAATAAGGACCAAGACCAAAGACAGATCCCTGTGGCACTCTACTGGTAACCTCTTTCTCCTCAGCTTAAACTCCATTTACCTGTACGCTTGGTCGCCTCCCACTCAACCAATTTCTAATCCAAGCAATAACTTTAGGTCCATCCCTAGGGTGCTCATTTAGTTTATAAGTAGCCTGTGTGGAATGGTGTCAAAGGCTTTACTGAAATCTAAATACACCACATCAAGGGCTCTCCCTCGGTTCAACTCCCTGGTCACCTTATCCCTTTATTGCCCTTTACATTCACGTTGCTCCTCAACTGAAAACCTTCTGGTCGTCCCAACAAAAAACGATTTACATTTAGTTATGTACAGAAGATCAACTGCTTTCATGTTCTTCTCACCACATTTGTGGAACTCTCTCCCTCACCCCACCCCCCTTCAACCTTTGACTTGAATCTTCCTTTTTAAAGTTTAAAGCAGGCCTGAAAAGCTACTTTGTTTCTAAAACCTTTGATACCTAGCTTTCTTTTCCCTTCACTGCTTGCAAGCTTCTCCCTTTTTGTGTAAGTAATTTTTCTAAGCTGGCTCTGGATTTTATTGTTCTGCTACTCAACTCCCACCCCCGATGTTTCCTTGTACTGTGTTATTATTTGGATGTCGTAGTGTTTGTCTCTCAATATATGCATTACTGATCTTTTCTTTTTTGTAAACTGTTAGCAGTATATAAATATTTCAAAAAAGTTTTCCATGTCCATCATGTCACTTTATAGGAGGTATTTTGCAAGTTTTTCATACGATGTGTGCCTCTATCTGGCATGCTGACAAAGTACCTTCTGTATTATCCCATCCTATTTATGGATTTGGACTAAATAACTCACTTTGTATCCTCTTATCTTCTGTCCCTCTCTTCTGTTATCACTGTGTTTGTGTGTGTATGTATGTGTTGTGGTGGTGTTTCCTTTCAGTGCTTTGATGAAGTCCTAACATTGTACATGACAGAGAAAGAATAATCTGGGGGAGATATTTCAGTCACAGCATTTGTTTTCCTTGCATGAAAATCAGCTCCAGATTGTAATAGTAGCCACGGGTACTTTTGCATCCTAATTAGCAATACTTCTTGAAGCCTGTTAAAAAGGCAGCCCAATTTTTGAACAGAACAGCAGAGATGGAAAAACACTGGTATAACCGGCATGAAGAACGGGTTACCTTCTACAGCTTTGGAATTGTAGACTAGCTTCTAAAAGATCTTGAAAAAAATGAACAAAAAACCAAAACAAAAACATACTCCTCCATTCCCCCGAAGTAGTTTATAAGAATCAGTGTATGCCAAGACTATAAATTCCTAGAGCCAAAGAAAGATTAGGCCTTATAGAATTAGATTACACATATAGAGTTATCATCATAGGCTTCCAGGCCTACTGAGTGGCATCAAGGGACTTGAAACATGAAATCAAATGTCTAGAACCTGTTTCTGTTAAACTTGGACAGGCATTCTGATGAACAGAAGGAATGAGTGGGAATCCATCAGGACACATAGGAAAGGAAGTAGCAGAATTTGCAAAACAAGAGAAAAAACAGTTAAAGAATTAGATCAAAGAAAAACAAATGGAAAATGCAATAATACAATAGGAAATACAAAGTGTTACTCTAGGAGCCAAAAGTGGATCAAACCTGGATACATTAAGGAGATGTAAACTGAAGCCAAAGCACAACAGACTGATAAGTTGCAGCCCAGGACAGTTGGTTATGGATCAGATGGTTCACAGCATGCATAAAAAAAATACAGTAGAACAAATAGATGGTAGATTCTATCAGAAAGAACTGGAGAGTGCTATTCATCACATAGTTGGCTGCGAAGTTTCAATGGTGGAAAATTTCTACACAGAAAGGCACAATAAGTTAGCATATCTCATCTATTAGAAACTTTGTAACCACTATATCACTGTAGCAGAAAATATATGATCATCCTAAGAGAAGTTATGGAAAATGAAGAGATTACGATTACCTGGGCCATCCTTATTCCGACCAATAAAAGCTGTATGCAAGTAAGCGTAGTTACTCACCTGTAATAGGTGTTCTCCAGGGACAGCAGGAATCAGTCCTCACTTATGTGTGACGTCGGCACCGACGGAGCCTGCGCAGAGAAATTCACCAGCTTTCAAAGAAAGCCTTTGGGATTGCTACCAATCATGTGTGATGCTCTTCCTTCCCAAGGGTGCCATCTTCCTAAGCCAGGTCCCTTAGCTCGAGCCCTACCAAGCAGATAGCAAGGGAAGGACAAAAATTCAGCAACTCATTAGGGGAGGCGGGAGGGTAGTGAGGACTGATTCCTGCTGTCCCTGGAGAACACCTGTTACGGATGAGTAACTACGCTTTCTCCAGGAACAAGCAGGAAGCCAGTCCTCACTTATGGGACTCCCTAGCTACAGGCTACCGAACCTGTAACAAAAAAACACCTCTGCGAGGCTGTAAGCAGAAGCTGAAGCCCGAGACCTCGGGTCCTCGGGGTGAAACCCTCCGTAGCCATGAAGAAAGGTCGGAGGGCAGGAGTTGCTTATACCCTGAACAGATTACGGAGTACAGCCTGGCCGAAGGCGCTGTCCCGGCGGGACTTCCTCTCCAGGCTGTAGTGGATGGCAAAGGTATTCGTAGAAGACCATGTTGCCACCTGGCAGATGTCCATCATGGCGTGGAGCGTAGCAAGGCCACCGAGGCCGCTTTGGCTCAGACCCCATGTGCAGTGACTCGATGATCCAGAGGGATGCCCACCTTCGCATGAGCGAACGCGATGCAGTCCGCCACCCAAACAGAGAGGGTGCACTTGGTGACTGCTTGTCCCTGCCTATTGGGATCACAGGTCAAGAAGAGTCTGTCAGGCTTGCGATGAGTCTGGGTACGCTGCAAGTAGAAGGTGAGGGACCACTTGCAGTCGAGGGTGTGGAGAGTCGCCGACGCCTGATCGGTGTGGGGCCTCAGGAACAATGTCAGGAGCACTCTCTCTTGATTGAGATGAAAGGCCGACACGACCTTGGATAAGAACTTAGGATGCGTCCGGAGGACAATCCTGTTCGACAAAACCTGGTGTAAGGGGCGCCAGCCATGAGCATTTGAACTTGTTGACTCATCGAGCCGAGGTCAGTGCCACCAGGAAGGCCACCTTCCAGGACAAATGCCGGAGCGAGAACGTCACATCAGCTCGAAGGGTGGATGAGTGAGCTGCATGAGCACCACATTCAAGTCCCATTCCGCCGGAGGGGGACGGATGGGCGGCTTGGATAACAGAAGGCCCTGCATGAAGCGGGAAACTAGTGGTTGCCCCGAGAGAGGTTTTTCCCTTGATAGGGAGATGATTAGCCGATATAGCGCTCAGATGAACTCTGAGTTCAACTTCAGTCCCTCCCTTGAGAGGTGGAGAAGGTACTGGAGAAACCACCGAACCAGGCATGAGAAGGGGTCGATCTGGTGCTCTAAGCACCAGACGGAGAAGCATTTCCACTTAAAGGCGTAAGCTTGCCTAGTGGAGTTCTTCCTCGAGGCAAGGAGGATTTCCTCGACCTCCTCCGGAAGGGCCAGAGAGGATAGAGAGACCCGTTCAGCCGCCAGGCCATGAGGGATAAGGAGGGTAGGTTCGGGTGTAGTACCCGACCCTCCTCCTGCATCAGCAAATCCCTGGCAGAGCCTAGGGGAATCGAAGGCTCCGACGACAGCCGGAGCAGGAGTGGGAACCAAGGCTGCCGAGGCCACGAGAATCAACAATGCCCCATCCCGATGAGCCTTGAACAGAGTCCTCGCAATGAGGGGGAAGGAAGGATGCAAAAAGAAGACTGTAGGACCAGTCCAGGAGAAATGCATCAAAGCCCTTCCTGCCTGGGTGCAGCACCAGGCCGCAGAAGCGAGGGAGTTGGGAGTTGTGTGTTCTGAGGGCTGGCAAAGAGGTCCATCGCTGGGGTGCCCCAGCATAGAAACAGCCAGCCTGCCACTCTGAGAGCCAGCTGCCACTGGTGGGGGCGAAGGATTCTGCTGAGCTTGACCGTCAGGCCATTCTCCTGACCCGGAAGGTACGTCGCCTTGAGGGACATCCTCTGCCGTGCGGCAAAAGAGCAGATGAGGACTGCTTCAATGCAGGGGGAGAGTTGACCCTGTGCCCCCCTCTTTGTTGAAATAGAACATCGCTACCCGACCTCAACTTCCCACTGAGGACATCCTCGAAGGTCCTCAGGGCCCGCCGGATGACCCGGAGCTTGAGCAGGTTTATCTGCTGTTGAGCCTCTATCGGCAACCACTGCCCCTGTGTGCAGAGAGACCCGCAATGGGCTCCCCACCCTAACAGGGAAGCATCCATGGTCAGTACCATATCGTGCTGTGGGGCCTGGAAGGGTGATCCCCGCAGGAGGTTGCAGGGGTTCTGCCACCAGTTCAGGGACAAATGAAGAACCCTGATGGGGCCCCTGAGGTGTCCAAGGGATTGACTCCATTGGGAGCTGAGACACCACTGGGCCGTCCGCATGTGCAGGCAGAAGAGAGGAACTACATGAACGGTCGAGGCCATGTGGCCCAGAGACGTAGCATGGACCGAGCAGTGACCTGGTGGGTGCTTTGGTTGCAAGCTGCTAGAGCCCGGAGGCAGGTGGGCGATCCACCAGCAAGAAGGCCAAGGCCTGCCAAGTATCGAAGCGCCCCGATGAACTCGAGATCCTGTGCCGGCTCGAGGTGAGATTTTGGGTAGTTGACCAAGAACCCTGCCTGTGTTGGAGGTGGATCAGGATATGGGCATAAGCGTCCTTTAGATCCAAGGAGCATAGCCAGTCGCCCTGCCAGAGGAAGGGCAGCAGCACACCAAGAGATAACATCCTAATTTCTCCCACACCAGGAACATGTTTAGCCTGCGGAGGTCGAGGATGGGCTGCAGACCCCCCATCTTTTTCGGGATGAGAAAGTACTGGGAATAGAAGCCCCGACCTTGAAGGTGCGGAGGGACCTTCTCGACTGCCCATTGAGCAAGGAGGGAGTGTAGTTCCTGCTGCTGCAAGAGCTGGTGTGTGGGGAGTTGAGGAGGTTCCGCCGAGGAGAAAGGGGGTGGGAGCCTGTCAAAGTGGAGGCGATAGCTCTCCCGGATGACCTGGAGGACCCAGGTGTCCGAAGTGATAAGCACCCATGACGGGACGAAGCAGGACAGGTGTCCCCCAACTGGCTGCTGTGCCACCTGAGGGTGAAGGGCCACACCATTGGCGTCAAAACCCCTGAGGGGGTTGTGGGGGAGCCAGCATCTGGGCCTTCGGGCCCTTCAGTTTACGGTGACCCTGGCCAGGCTTCAGCTGCGTGGGAGTGGTCGGCACGGGGGTAGCCAGGTGCGGAGGATAGCCACGGTACTGGGAGCCTTTCCTGGGAAAGAAGGGCTTCTTGGCAGGCTGCTTCTTCCTAGGCAGCATTGAGGTCTTGCGGGAGAGACTGGTCCTAGTGACATACTCCGTCTCAATCTCCGCAGCCTTCTCTTCCATTGGCTTACCAAAAAGTTGTTCGCCGAGGCAGGGTACATCCAGGAACTTCTAC